>CP141148.1:30849560-33349560 GCA_035235625.1 Saururus chinensis | reverse complement strand
TGCACATGTACTTGCGTTAATATATACTAATGTGTACACTATCAATCTTGAGAATGAACGCTCCATATATGGAAAACGCTTCCATATTGGTTATGATTAGCTCATTATAGAATATGGAAAACGCTTCCCTTGTAAAAGAGACTCCAATATGGGCCGAACATATACCAAAAACCAACATTAGCAAGCCCAACGCATGATTTTGCCTGGCAGGATCAAACTCAACAACGACCTTTTGAGCTCAGTGCTCAGATGTACCAAATGGGCCTAAGAATCGTGATAGGAAGGGCCTCCTACAAGTTCATACCCCAAAAGCTCGTCCAAAAGCAGCACAAATTTTCGATTTTGATGGACCTTGATGGGAATGGGTCAATAGACCAAAATAACAGAAGATGTAATTGGAGCCCATAAAGCAGCGACCAAAGCTAACAAAGCCCAATGCCCACTTAGCCCATAAGGCCATGATGAGGACTGTAGGAGATGGACCTGATTAACAGATGGGCTGGTTACGCTAACAAACCCAAAGTGCTTGCGTCTTGTAGAGCGTTCGGGGCCCACTGGGCCCAAATCCGATTAGGATGCTCATCGTCTTCGTCTGCTACTCCGCACTCCACCGCCTAAAACCCAAACCCCCGCCTCTGAACGAGGGTTTTCCGGCGTCGCACCGCCGACCAAATCGCCACAACCGCCTCCGCCGCTCCCTTATCCGCCTCCGGTGAGTTCCCCCTCTCCCCCCTCCTCTCTCCGTATCTCCTTGTTTTGCTGGAGTACTATTTCAGTACTCAAGCAATGTCGTTCTGAATCAGACCCAGCTACGTCGGCGATGTATTCTCATCTGATTGGAAGCAATGAATCTTAATTTTGTGCAAATTAATTCACTTCTGTTGCCTTCATTTTTGGAGATCTCTTTCCTGCATTCTTCGTGGGTGTTTTCCCTGAATTTTCTCCTTTTTTGTGCCATTATATCTGTTCGAATGCTCTCAGAAAAGAACTGGCAAGAACAAAATTTGAATATTATTAGAAAAAAAGAATAAAATTTGAAAGTTTTGAACTTCATTAGTGTCTTCAATTTGTTTCATATTTATTTTGCAGAATTTGTCTTCCATTTGTGATCCTACTGTTGCAATCTTAATTTCTTCATTGCCTGCAATTTGTTCCATTTGTGATCTGAGATTTATGCTGATATTTTTCTTCATTTTTCTTTTACTGCATTTTAGGGTTTCAAGCTCAGCTCAAAACTTGTAGGGAAGAAGATTTGAGAATCACTGCAGAAATCAGTAAATAAAACCATGTCTGGGTTCCCATTCCAATCCTCATCTTCGTCCTCCTCCCCATTCTCATTTAATTCCACCTCCGCCTCCGCCTCATCCCCTTCCACCGGCTTCCCCTTCGGTTCCGGCTTCGCCCCCTCAAGCACCAGCTTCTCCTCATCCGCCTTTCCCTCCCTGGGCACCCCCTCCTCCTCTGTTGCTCCCACTACCACTTTCTCCTTTGGCTTCCCGTCCAGTTCCTCTGCTGCATCTGCAGCTCCTTCACCGCAGTTTGGTACCCCCTCCTCCGCTGCCCCAGCTGCTTCTCCGCCCCCATTGTTTGGTGCCCCATTGTCTACTCCAGCGGTGGGGACGTCTCCATCGCTGTTGTTTGGCACCCCTTTGTCCGCCCCTGCTTCGTCGCCGTCGTTTGGCACGACTACGTCCACCTCACCATTTGGTGGTGGTGGTGGTGCTTCTGCAGCTGCGTCTTTCTCTGTTTCACCTTTTGGTGGAACAACTGCGTCTTTGAGCACTTCAACATTTGGTGCCCCTTCTACTTCAGCTGCAGCAGCAACGCCTTCTTTTGCTGCTTTGCCATTTGGTGCCTCTTCGGCTGCAGCGGCAACAACGCCATCTTTCTCTTCACCCTTTGCTGCTACTTCATCTGCGGCGGCGGTAGCAACACCATCTTTCACTTCATCATCAATTGTTGCCCCTTCAGCTTCGGCTGCGACAACCCCCACTTTCTCATCTTCGTTATTCGGTGCTGCTTCATCTGCAGCAGCAACAACTCCGTCCTCAGCTTCAGCATTTGGTGCCTCATCATCAGCAGCTTTGACAACTTCATCATTCTCTACTTCTGCTTTTGGAGGTTCAGCTTCCACTTCTGCATTTGGAGGTTCAGCATTTGTTGCTTCTTCAGCAGCTCAAGCAGCTTTTTCCTTCTCTAGTTCACCATTTGCTGGTTCTTCTGGGATATCCTCTGTTTCATCTCTATCTAGTTCATCAATCTTTGCTCCTACCTTATCTTCTACACTTTGTTCAACACCATTACCCGCAACGTCTCTGTCAAGCTCACCATTGTTTGGTGTTCCGTCCACTGCATCTTCTTCTGCTTCAACAACACCAGCCACTACTTCCCTGTTCACATCTAGTTCGCCTTCTCCATTCTCAGCATCTTCGACACCTGGCTTTTCTTTCAACACCTCTTCATTTGGAAAGAGTTCAGGAGCCCCTGCTTCAATCCCTGTTTCTTTTTCTGCAGCTCCATCAAACACTGCTTCCAATTTTTCTTTTAGTACTCAATCTCTTGGATTTAGCGCATCATCTTCTGCTGCCTCCACACCAAATGCCTCATCTACCAGCAGCATAGTGAAGCCTGTATCTGCAACTCTGGGAGCATCTTCAGCACTTTCAATTTCATCGACGATTACAACCACAAGCACCTCCACACCTGCAGGATCGGTAGCACCTTCCAGTGCTCCTATATTGATTTCTCAAGTTACAGCATCTTCTGCTTCAACTCCGACTGTATCCCTTTTTGGAGTGACCTCTGGTTCTACTACGGTTTTAACTTCTTCAGCTGCATCAGCCACTACGTCTTCCTCAGGGACAACCCTTAGTTTTCCTGGCTTTAATTCATCAACAAAGGGGTCAGCACCCACTGCAACATCATCTACAGGGACATTGTTTAGTAAGCTTTTTTAAACAATTGTATGTTGTTTAGAAGTTTGGTGTTTTTAGAATCAGAAAACTGCATGTATGAGGATTTGTTCATTTGTTATGAGCAGGGTAATCTGTTTTGCGCTTAATTGATTTTTTGACAAGAGATATGTAACCTGCACAAATTGTTGCTATTAATTTGGTAGTATTCTAGTTCTGCTTTGAAAAAGGATTGATGCCTATCGTCTGCAATAAATTTGTAAAGGGACTTCCATTGTCTGGCTTGTTGCCTCTGGTTGTTTTAGTTTACAATGAATTAGAAATTTAAGTTCAAATTTTTAAGATGATTATAGAGAAGTGCTCTTGATATGAGGGGTGCTTTATGTCCCTTTAATATATAATTGTTTGTAGAATTATTATATGCAATTGAACATCGGATTCTGGGTTGGAATTGGTATCAGATATCATCAAACATTAATGTCCACTTCAGCTTTGCCTTAATTTTCGTGGTAATTTACTTCAGGTCTTCCAGCTACAACATCTGCAGGTTTGTCAAGTGAAACATCTGTCAAAGCCATTTTTTCAAGTTCCGGTGCCACAACAACCCAAGCAGTCTCTTCCATTATTGCAGCTTCTAGTAGCGGGTTTGCTTATGTTCCTTTGAGAACTTCTCTTATTAAGAGTGCGTTGGTGCTATAAAAAAAAATTACACTTTGGTGGGTTTCGTTTATGACATCCTTTTTATTGGTTGTTTCATAGGACCTCATCTTCTTCCATCAGTACAACACAAGCTGCAGTTCCTAAGTTACCATCTGAAATTACTGGGAAAACTGTTGAAGAGGTATTTGTTTAATATACGACTCTAAAGCTATGTCAATTGGAAACTTACACTTTTTTTCATCTAGAAAGCTTATGAAGATGTTTTATATTCCAATATCACCTTTCTTTTGGGCTTAATCCTGGCCTTTTTTGTCACAGATCATTAAAGACTGGAATGCTGAGCTTCAAGAACGCACTGGAAAATTTCGAAAGCAGGCCACTGCAATTGCTGAGTGGGACCGAAGAATTCTACGGAATCGGGATATTTTGCTTAGTCTGGAGGTATTTTTTTCGTACTTAATTACTGTATTGAAGGACTAGGATTTTAAGTCACATTACAGTTTTAGCATAACTTTTACCCATTGATACCAGTTGCGTGTGTTGAAATTATTATATTATTCAATTTTGTCCATGTGTAAATAGTGTTTGAGGTACAATGATACTGCAAATAGAAAGTTCTCTAAAGAATGATATAGAAGCCCGCATAATTCTGTTCGGTAGTAGCTTCAAGTCCTTGAATTTTGCTGACAAAATCCCGTGGTAAAAACTTGTTGTTGTACTTGCAGAGTGAGGTTGCAAAAGTTGTGGAGACACAGACTAGCTTGGAACGGCAACTGGAGTTGATTGAAACTCATCAACAAGAGGTTTGTGTGATAGCTTTGAAGACACAAATGTCTTCACTTTTCTGCAGTTTGCAGTGATTGGGGATAATTCTAGTCATGTTATTTGCATGCATGATATTCCTTACATATTTCTTACTCGATAATATTTTTTAGGAACAGTTTTCCTCATTGTGGTGGTTGCTTCTCAGTTTTGAGTGGAAAATCGTATCCCATTTTCTGTGGGAGTTGGATAATTGTTATTGCTGGGCTTGCTAAATTTTTGCTTGCCTTAGGTTGACAAGGCTTTGCAAAGTTTTGAGGAGGAAGCTGAACGGATATACAAGGATGAAAAAGGATTGTTGCTTGAAGATGAGGCTGCATCAACGAGAGACTCAATGTGAATAACCTTTCTGCTCTAATTAGATTATTTTCTGTATATTTTCTTCCCCTGGTATTTTCATTAACATTTTCATGATGATGTTTCAGCCTTTCTTCCTTTTCCCTCCATTGTCAACTTGAAATTGCTGTCATAAAAAAAGTCAACTTGAAATTGCTTATATTAATCTCAAGTACCTTAATGTAAAAAACTACTCATAAGTTACAAACTATTTTTTTTCTAAAATATTACAAATAGATCTATACTTTGGTTCTCTGTCCTTGGCTTCATAGTTGCTTAACAAGTATCTCTTATACGTCAGGTATGAACAAGCAGAGTTCGTAGAGAGGGAAATGGAACAAATGGCAGAGCAAATAAAATCAATTATCCAGACTCTAAATGCCAGTCAGGTACATTTGCATTTTCCCATTTGTAGTGTCTTCATTAGCTTTATTAGAGGATTCACTGACTGAAGTTTTCTATAGGGTGGAGATCTCGATGTGGCCGATAAGATGTGTCCAATTGATGCCGTTGTCAAAATACTAAATAATCAGCTGAGCTCCTTGATGTGGATTGATGAAAAGGTAGGTTAATTTTCTTCAAAGAAAAATCTGCTTTATTCTGTAGTTGTGTTTATCAACTGGACCCATATTTGAGAGCCCGATGTGAAGCCAAATTAGATCCAATTGGATCCTAGACTCTCTTGTTATCTGCTTAAAAAATGCTACTTATCTTGGATGTTTCACCATATACTTGTTCTTACTGGTGCCCCAACAGGCTGGAGAATTCTCTAACCGTATCCAAAAACTGGCAGACCGCGGTGCTCCAACTGATCGAGACTTGGCGAGTTCAAGATTTTGGCAGGCCTAATGATTGATTCTTGTCTTGTGATGGATATCTTTAACCTGTCTGTCTACATAGAAGGGTTACATAACTGGTTCCAAGTAGATGCGTCACTGATTGTCTGCAGGCAAGAGCTGTTGATTGCAGGGTCATTTTCAAAATGGTCATCAGTTCTGTGACGTTCACCTAAAGTTTTCCATCGAAGCGGTGATGAAGCCAATTTTATTTGTTGTCATTTGTATTTTTATCGTATTACCATCAGAAAGAAAAATCATAAACATTTAACTTGGCAAATTAAGTACGAATCAAACACAAGGGGTGAATTGCCCTTAGTTCGGTGGAGATGAAGTTGTAACGGTGATTTTGGTGGGGCTTTTTCTTCCACATGAAAATGGCATTCTCTCTCTCTCTCTATCTAGGAGCTTGCGATGCTTGGCACCTCCCAGAACCCGCACATAATTGTGTGCATGCATGCAGCAAGCGTATTTAGAGATACACTTTTATAGAGGAAAATGTTAATATGTGCGGCTTGCCCAGTTGCCCCTCATGGGAGGCTGAAAGCATCTGTGCATGTACATGGGCGCGTATTAGGTGTATATAAACAAGATTGTATTGGAAAGCACCAACAAAGACTAGGTAATATTGAGTAGGCTTCCATACGGTGACGGAATAATTTATTTTATTATATTACCATATTTTTTTACCAATGTTGGAATAGGTTTTTTAGTGTAGAGATTGTGGAGTAGAAATATTAGTTTTATTTAATTTTTTTATTTATAACTGTTCTATAAGCTAAGTAATATAGGTTATTTTATATCCATTCTATTTATTATTATTTGGCCAATTAATCGGTTAATTATTATCTATTTCTTTTTTATAAGAATTTATAATTTAATATAATCTCATATTTTTTCCAAAGTCTTAAAAATTAAACGAAGCAAAAAATAATGACATATTCATCTCCTACCAATTCCATAAGCTGTCATATTTTAAAGATATCAACATTGTGAAAAAAATTAAGTATAAATTAAAAAAATAAAACATCAACTACAAAGCAAATGGAAGCTGTAGGTGGAGCAAAGTCCAAATAGATTATTTCTTAAACCCAAATAAAGAATAATAGAACAAAGCAAATC
This sequence comes from Saururus chinensis, assembly GCA_035235625.1. Taxonomy (NCBI): domain Eukaryota; kingdom Viridiplantae; phylum Streptophyta; class Magnoliopsida; order Piperales; family Saururaceae; genus Saururus; species Saururus chinensis. The sequence goes on along the minus strand of CP141148.1, from coordinate 33,342,872 downwards.
CCTAAACCCAAAGTTGGATTTTAACCTTATTGTGGAGATAAGAGCATGGTGGACTCGTGGAAGAGAGGTATGAGAAGTGAGAACCGAGGAGAGGAGACTCCGATTGTAAATTTGCCCACAACCTGAACAAGAGGTGAGAGAGGACTCCCGCGTATGCTCTTGTTAGGAGTGGAGGAGAGGTGTGAGAGCTAAAAAGGGGAGACTTTGATTGTAAGTTATTGTCTCAGTAGCCGGAACAAGAGGCAAGAGAAGACTGAGTAGAGGACTCTTGAATCAATCTTTGTGAGGATCATAGTTCATTTTCTGATTTGATCGATTCATAGGGTACACGTTTTCAACTTTTTTTAATTCTTTTTAACAATGGATTTTCTAAATATTAGTAAAAAAATGTCAAGTTTATGAACATTCATAAAAAAAATTGAATTTACAAATATTCATAAAACATGTCAAATTTACGAATATTTAAAAAAATTGCCAAATTGCTTGATTAAGTGGCAAACTATTTTGTGATAGAGCTTTGCATATACAAAATGAAAAATCCCACCTTAGTTGTTGCCATGTTATACTATGAGAACTTGATAGTTGATACTTCCCTTACTCCCCTAAATTGTGGAGCATAATATTCCTAACCAGTACGCAATAGCCACACCCAACTCTACTGGTTGTCATGTAAAAATTAGGAAGAAAAATAATTATGATGCTATATATAGACTTAATCCTATATAGGGTTCTATGACCCTTTATAGAAAAAAATATTTATTATTATTATGATGATTATATATATATATATATATATATATATATATATATATATATATATATATATATATATATATATATATATATATATATATATATATATATATATATATATATATATATATATATATATATAATCATCGTTATGTAGTCGTTAGATCAAAATATAATCATCGCACTGCCTAACCCCAGTTAACCCATGATACCTCTCGTGCCCCTTCCCATTTCGGATGCCCTACCACCCCTGCCTTCCCATTGGAGCGACCCCTCACTGCCCTACCGCTCAACTCCTCCCTTCTCCCCTCCTCTGACAACCCCTCGTCGCCCTGATCGCTTCGCCCTCCATCCCCTCATTTCTTTGTTCTCGACGCATCATTCCACCTTCAAAGCTAGAGATATCTCCGTTCTCGGCCCCATTGTGCACCACCCTCAGGCCCATCTCATCTCTCCTCCCTTGATCCTACCTCTGTTCGCCCTTAGCCTTGACACAACACTCTGCCATCTAACCCTCCTCTGTCCACTCTCGACGCCGCTGCGCTCCCTCTCGTCTGTCTCCTTCTAGTGAGCGGGATCTCCTCTTGATTGTAACCCCCTGCCTCCAATCCCTCACTCTCATGATTCACTTCCTCTTTCTTCTGGGTGGTGGAGGTCTCACCTCCGGTCACTCATTACCGAGCATTTCCCCATCAACAAGCTCACATACGACTTTCCATTGCACTACCGGTGACCGAGTCTCGCATTTGTTGCCGCATTAAACAATTTGCTACCAAGCTTTCAATCTCCCAATAGGCTAACCGGTGACCCTCCACTATTTTTAATGGTATTTCCTTTACCCTTCTCTACTTCCTAGTAATTGCTTTCATTTTTGAGTGATGAAAAAAATCCAAGTTTCACTTCCTTTCTGTCCACATCTCCTTTTCCCCTCTCCCTCCCTCTTCCTAAAGCCGGTCTACAAACAAAAAGTGGTGTTTTCCCCGGTGTATACATGAACACTTTAGGCAAAAGAAAAAGTGGGTTTTTTTTTTCTTGCATGTCGTTTCAGTGATCTATAAGCTTTTTTTTTTTGCCAAATGTTGTTTGATGAAATGCTTTTTGCTTACCAATGAGATGCTACTTACCAATGAGATGGTTGATAGAATGACTTGCTACTTACGTTGATGATATTAGGATTAATACTTGTGCATTTTTTTTCTTCTATGGAGAATGCATTAATCTAAATAATGTAATTGTTACTCATTTGGTTTCATCATAGACAAATTCTTTTACTTTCTGATTCTATGTCTTCTAGATTTTGTTGGTTTATTTATTAAATTTAGAATCATTGGCTATTGAGTTATACCCTATGATTTGAATTGGATTAGGTTAATTCCTATAAATGAGTGATTTTCTGTTATACGTTTACCTCATTGATGAAAGACCTATGATTGTTTTTTATAAAAAAATTCCATTTTTTGGTTCTTTTTTGGCAATTTTTGATGAGCTCTTGATTTTTATGTGTTCCTATGATTATTGGACCCAAACTATCCAAGTTGTGCACATATCTTATCTGGCAAGCGAGAGGGAGATTAAGGATTTTTTCTCATTTTCGGGTGACATCAAGTCCTTCAAGATTCAAAGGTTTGTTGTTTCATTATGAAAAAAATATTTTCTAATTTTGTTTTTCTGTGTGCAACCTAACTTTTCTTACTTGAGCTAATGTGGATTTATGCCTTGATGGATCACTCTGAAGTATAACTTTTTGATTTTTATGGTTTTACATTACTGTTACTTCTATTAGTAGTTGCAATATGTTATTTTCGTATTTTCTCTAATAGACGGTAGTAGTATTTTTTTCTATTCGCTGCTGCACTTTGGGATTTATTTCCTTATCTGATTTTGGATGATGAATCCCCAGGGTTGCATATTCTCTTTATTGACTTCATTGCTGCATTGCCTTCCCTTGGTTCCGATGAGAGGTCAAATGCTTTGGGCATTTTCTTGGTAGTCTCATAGGTTTAGGGCCAATTGTGTTTCTTCCATGCGCGAAGATTGCGTGGTTTGGCAGTGTTCTCTTGGGCAATGATTCCTTGAAAAAAGAGGCTAGTTTCAATAAGAACTAGAATGTCCTATGTGAACACATGTTCTACTTCTCGCCCGAATATTTGTAGTACTCCGGGAAAAATTTAATAAATAGCTTGTAGGTTGTTATTGTTCAGGTTCTATGTAGGTTTTTGTTAATTGTTGTAAACATTTTTAAATAGATGTGTTCTCCATGGTTTGATAATCCATATTGTTTATATATAATCAGAGGTATCACTGTTTTGTGTGAAATTTCTATCCTCTTCTGAATGATGAAGACAAGCCAATAGTTACTGGAGAGACAATATTTGTCCCCATTGGTGGCATTGCATTCTCAACATGGGAATTATTGCAGTTGTTACCCAAAATTTTGTCAATGCCTCAAATTTTGAGTTTGTGTATGGATATGGCTCCTGACCATCTCTATATAGTTGTGGTCTTGTTGTCGGAGCTCTAGCCATGTTCTCAAATCTAGTTTGGTTGTCCTTTAGGGTCAATGAGAGGAAACATATCCTAATGCATAGGGAGAGAGTGTATTTGCCTGAGGTTCAGGTGCTACCCATGGAAACAAATGGTAATTCCTTGTGAGATTAAAATGCCTCTTGCAGTTGACATTTTTGCATTGCAAAATTCATGCTTATACGTACAAATAATATTATGCAAAAATTTTAAACAAGGCATGCTCCATTTTGGGTCCAATAAGGTCTTGTTAATGCCAATGTGACCTTGCTTGACGTCCCTTATAATTGGAGTTCCATAAAGGAATCATGGATGAGTGCTTCTTTCCCTCGCAAATATTTTTACATTATTTTCACTTCTAATTGGATAGAGATGTGCATTCAGCTAAATTTTGAAGCAAGGGAATCATATTTTATGAACATTGTTGTGCTTCCTTGCTAGTACTACATGGCATTAAAATGGTAAAAGAAATTAAACTGGTAAAAATTGCTCACGACGGAATTCCTTCTCACCATCACAATTACTCATCCTACTCCTCTTGTGTGTCATTGTATTCGGTTTTCACGTGATGATCATAACAAAAAAATCAGAAACAAATCTAACAAAGTGCATAACATCATTCAAGTTCCAGACAACATAATTCAAGTTCTTGACAACAAATCCAATAAACGTCCCAAAAAGCTCCTGACAACATTCCCAATTGCCAAATCTAACAAAGTGCCTATGCAGAATTTAATTTCTTGCATAACATAATTTAAGTCACTGACCAACAAAGCTCCTGACAATATATCCAACATTCAAGTTCACATACATACAAGACAATTGACTTTACCTTTTGAGTTCAAACAAAAAATTATCAAATCAAAGCATAAGACTAAAGTATGAAACTATGATTCCATTCCACTTGCTTGCGGTTGACTCATCATATACAAATTGCTTTGGAAGCTTCTTGCCAGATTATGCGATTTCCTAAGGTTTTGATAACCATGATTAAAATTCAACCCAGCTGCATGGCTTCTTGTACCTATGTCATTAATAAGAGCAATGGTTATGACTGAAAAACATTGGGAGATTTCCCACAACTATGTAAAAGTTCCACAAGGATTTAAACCTCGCAAACTTAGTTATGAAGAAAACAACCATTAAAGAGAAGGAGGTTAAATTTCATCTTCACTCAAGTCATCACTACATTCATCATTTAGCTGTGACTGAGGTACTTTTGATGGCTCTCCTTGGGTTGCTTAAGAGTTATTATCCTGCATTGATGGACACTAAAGTGGTTCATAACAATAATTTACACTAAGTAGTAATGTAAAATGAAATGCCTTTAAACAAACATGAATAATATTTTGTTCAAGTCAAAAGTTTGTACCTTTTGTATTGGACATGTGTCATGTAGTGGCCTAATCCCTGGCATATGTTGCATTTTCTCTTCTTTGTTTGGGACAATGGGTTTACTTCAACACTTGATTTTATTCTCTTAGATTGTTGTGGGCAGACTAAAAACTGACAGATCTAACAACAACTACACATTATTTGAATAAAATCTACCTAAAAAATATAAATCATGCATATGTTTAACATAAAAGTAAAGTAGAAGAAACACAAATACCACATTATAGTATCCAAACCCTTGTGCTTGAAAGAAATACAACAATTTCTATATTGACTTAAAAGACAGACAAAAATAAAGTAGAAATAAAGCAAAATGAACAAAACCCAACGGAAAAAAACCATACCTTTTTTTTTTAACAATCAGATATGCAATCAGCTCCACTCAAACAAATATCAATAGCAATATCACGTATGATTGAAAGTTCAGTAGCTATTAACCATTACATAGGATTCTTGACTTAAAAAGTAATAAGAAATTCCTACCAAATAATACAAATAAAGAAATTAGGGGCCGAAGTTCACAATCCATAAAGAAATCAAAATATCATTTTTTCAAGCGTAACTAAAACTGTCTAATGTCCCAACAAAGCCATATATTCACCCCACCCAAAACCCAGCGGACATTGTATTAAGGGAAAAAAATATTCATTTCCAGATCCTAGACATTAATACATAAATTGTATTAATAAACAAAACAACCCTCGTAAAATAAAAATATGATCAACCGAGCCTAGCATATTACAACTGTAATGAACCATAATTGATACCAAAATTGAAGAGGAAAAAACAGATGAAAAGGCAGCATTTTTACATGCCTCTAGATGTAGAGTTTATGGGTTCGATCTTACAGCTCCTGTAGAACCCTCTCCTTTTGTTTTGTCATCTCAAGTGGGGTGAAGTATCAGTGGCTAGTCGGAGTCCACAATGATTGGTAGGAGGGCTGGATGGTCGGTCATAGGAAAGCTTTCAGATGAGATATGATGCGTAGAATCCTCTCCTTTACTTTCGTCATATCAAGTGGGGTGGGGTGAACTACTGCCGATGAGCATGTAGGGCCTAAGTGGCGTTGGGGAGAGCAAGGCGACAATCTGGAGAGAGGCAACATCGTGAGGAGTGCCACAGTAGGAGGGAGGGTGACAGACCTAGAGAGGCGGCGTGGGAGAGCCTGAGACGGACCTGGAAAGGCAGCCTGGGGAGTCTCGTAGTGGGAGGGCAACGGACCTCGAGAGGCAATTTTGGGGGGCGCGGGAGAATTGTAGCAGGAGGGGGAAATGGGGGCGATGTTAGGCGTCTTTTTGTACATTTCAAAACCAAGCTTTTAACTGGGGTCAAGTGAATGGTCATTTGCCCAAGGCTAAGCGCTAACTTATGCGCATAAAATTTTCCAGCGAATTGTGCATAGGCTAACTCATCTTTTATATATATATATATATAATCTAGTAAAGTTCAATTAGGTAAGGGTGGGCAAGGATTATACAAAAGAGCACGTGTATATTAAGTAGGTAACGAATTATGGGTATAGAAGAACTATTTCCGCAACTATTCCATTTAGAATATGGTCGGATAAAATTATTTACTCGTTGGCACTAACATTGAGTTATCATGAGAACAATTTTGCCAACCTTTTACAGAAAAGGCACGTATTCATATTATTTGGTATTAACATACATGACTCGTTCTTATTTATTCGCTCCGATGGATTACTGTCATTTTACAGTACATATAAAGTTGCATTTGCTTGTATAAACAGGTATCTTGCCTATCTAGGTTAAGCAAGCCATCCTTCTCTTCAGTGGGGTTGTCTGTGAACCAATTGGCCTTCTATGGAAAGATAATTGTCTCAAAAATTTGCTGAATGTTTTCAGATCCTGAGAACCTGAGTATCTTTTCCTACAAATGCTGCAGTCGGGTCCTTAATGTCCAATCACATAACATGTAAAACAACGTAATGAAAAGTACGAAGGCATTTGTTTCTGAGGGGTTGGAAGAAACAGAAATTAGGTGAAATAATGCTTGGCTTTGTAACCTAACAATCAGTCCATGAGAATTACCATGCAAGTGGTTTACATTGCCAAGGGTAGAGGTTAGGTTGTTTGGATTATGTCTGATCAAATAAGATTGAGCAGCAACCTCTCAGTTGCTGCCAAAATCTGTTTTCAATTCGGCATAATTGAAGGACAAACACATAGCCTTGGTGCAAAGATGAGTAGAGAATTTACCTCTTTATACTGAACCTTGACGTAGAGGTTGAACCTCGCTTTGCTGGTTGTCAAGAGGCATGTACTGTGCCATGATCGCCATGATCTCCGAGTCCATGTACGACTGTGACACAGAAAAATAGTGTTGTAATTCTTGCATCCTGTGGAAGATAATTTGATTCAAGATCGTCAATTCATTATGTTTCCTTTGACATACCCGGAGTCTGTACTTGTAGAATATGTAACCAGCTATAACAGTACCAGCAACAGCACCTAAAACTACAAGCATCAGGAACCACCCAAATCTGGAGGAGTTTCTGCCTGTAGAGCCAAGTGCAGAAAAGAGAAACTGTAAGGGCCCATGTATTAATTTTGCCTAAATATCCTTGAATTAAATACGAGATATTAAAAGCAAAAGTATTAACCAATCCATTAGATGAATCATAAACATATGCCGAACTGAGAACATGCCCTCTAGTCAGGTCATGTTACATTATGGAATCCCTGCTTCATCCTTCAATATTGAAATGAAGCAAGCACATGCTTCTAATAACTCATGAGAAAGAATTGATGTTTGATAAATGCAAGATGTGCAACAGAGTTAAACACCTCGCTTACTGTAAAATTCCATGTGAAGAGGTTACCTTGGGTCACTTGATCAGTGGATACACAAACATGCTATAGATGTTTATACTTACTAATGCATGTGTCTTGATCTTTAATGTACAAGCGGTCTCCCTTGCATTTACAGTCATATCCACCCCAAGTATTCTTACAAGAGCAACTATTACATTGGCAGGCAAGACCTTTCTTGCACTCATTGACATCTGATACCAGTCATTGTAAACATGACATTAGAACCATAAATTAAATAGAAAAGAGAAGAGAGAAGTGTGTATTGGCACCTTGACATGTATAGCCGTCACCGTGGAAGCCTTCAGGACAGCTGCACCCTTTCAGCTCTGATTCCTATAGTGGAAAAATAGAAGACAGTGTCATAAGAATTGCAAGGAAACAGATATAGCATCTTTTGATATAAAAGGATAAATGCTTAGCATAAACACCACAGAACTGAGCAAGCCGAGAAAGTTCGTCCATTTCTCGTTTCAGACCAGCAACCTCCATTATTTATTGTACACCTTGCAGGACCGAAAGCTGAAAATCAAGATTAAATGTAATTACTTATAACTGAAAAGGCAAAATGGAAGTACATGAAGGTAGAGATTCATTGAAAAGCAAAGGAATATATGGATATTGGAACTCATAATCCAATCTTCTCTCCGTCATATTAAATCAATCTTTACCAAATTTAAATGATCATAGATCATCATGTACACATGTTTCAATTGTGCTCCGACATCAAATGCTAACAACATCTATAACAGATTGGCAACTTAGAAGAATTCTCTTTGATAAATGCTCACGGACTCCAGAAATTAATGTTCTTCAGGATAAAAGGACAAGTCAAATCCATAGACTTGTATACACTTTCAAGAAGTGAATGTTTTCTCCACCAGCAAAAAAATGCCTAAAGGAGTAGAAACATAAATACCTTGGCAGGATGTGTAGCCATCTCCTTGGTATTGAACGCCCTTTACCAGAGGGCACTCACAGACCCTGCCCCTGAAAGTATCCTAGAATAGAAGGCAATCTTCTAAAAATCAGTAATAAGAAAAATATGTCACCTAAGGAGTCACTTGTACAATAGTAGTTTTCACTTCACACCTTGCATGCAGTTATGTTAGACTTCAAGTCCTGCCAGCATCCACCATTCCTTTCATGGCATTCATTTGTTTCAATATCTGATATTGAGAAAGCCAATTACACTTATTATTAACTAATCCAAATAATTAGTGATGTCTGATCTATTCTATTCAGTTTTGGCATCAAACCTTGACTTAAACAAATTGAAGGTTCTGTAGACTCCTGAAATCCAGCACAGATAGCCTTCAACACTGCACTTCTCCCCAATTTCCCTTCAAAATAACGAAGAATGTTGATTTGTTCATAAAATTATATTATATAAATCTTTTTTAGAGTGTCATTCATAATACAGATGCAAACATTGTAACCAATAAAAAGCTATCGTGGATCAATAACAAGACCCAACACTGAAGACATCATATGACGAACCTCTGTACTGGACATTGTTTATAACAAGAGTTGGCAAGATGGTCACATCACCACGGGATCCTCGTCCAATCTGAAATTTAGAAGACCATGTAAATATCCATATGAAGAAATTTTGAATCAGAATTGTGCCCATAGGTACTGTAAAAATTGGGAAGGGGAGAAAATAATAAATGAGCCAAAGGCAAATACCTGAAGATATTGCTCATTCTTCAATACTTCATTCTCTGCATCAGCCTCAGGGTCACCCATGCAGTTTTGAATCTTGTCGATAGGCAAGCCTGATAATCAAATTGAACCATCATAACAATCAGCAGACAACATAAGCGTCACAAGATTAATGAACAATGTAAGAATGAAAAGACAGGTCTAATGTACCAAGTGACTTAATAACCTCCTCAGCACATTCTTTGGAATATTTCTTCTCCTTCATTGAACATCTTATATGGAAGTCGGTCACAAAGTCCCACCATATCCATGATCTGCCACTCGCATTGGCCACTCGATGGACACACAGTTGCCGCAAGTTCTCAATCAAGACATCCTTCCCTTCATACCCTTCACCAAAGTCATGTTCAGGATCTGGTGCACAATACCTTCCATGGTTTATACACTGAGATTTGCATTGTCTACTAAGGAGGAAGGATTCAGGGCAAAACCAAGTTATATAATGTGGCGTGAACAAAGTGTAACCACGTTTTTCAAGAATTTGGGCATGGCCCTTGAAGTGCTTCACAAATTTTATTTGTTCATCACATCGGGTACCGCATTCATCGTTGCTGTTAGTCCAAAGCTCATACTCAACTCTCTCATCAGGATGAGGCATGGACTCAGTCCAGTCTAGTTTTAACAAAACCTCTTCACCCTTCTTTAGAGCCTTCTTTAGACTTTCTCCAAATATTCGTGTGATCAAAGCTGATGGGATTCGGATTTTTTCTACAAAACCATCCTCATTAGAGCTTTCACTAGGAGTGTCCATGGTAATTAGAGGCTCATCGATGTTGTCTGCAACTAGAACAGCTGCAGCTCCTGCCTGTTGCCCGTTCCATGCTTTCAAAGCAAAGTAGCATTCTACACAGAACAGAGAATAAATAGCTACTGAGGACAACCAAATACAAAGATGCGAGCATATATACTCTTAACAAACAAAACAACAGAGCATATAATAGTTGAATCACAGAACATGATTGGTTACTAACTATAAGGATATGATGCTAATATAGAATTAGAGCAAATAATATATGTCATCCATATTGATTAGCAAAATGGAAAATTGAACTCCACATAGAAACCAAAGGATGCTAGTTAAAGATACCAAGTAAAATTGCAGTAATTTCACTATTTGTCAAATCAGGATAAGAACAAAGAAATTATAGGAAGAAATATAAATTATTATAAGTCTTCTGCAAAGATGACAATAAGAGCATCAGTCAAAAAGAAGATTAAGAGTGTAACCACAACTGATATGATGCACAGGGAAATCTCATGGAGAACTAGAGAAGCTAAAGTTGTGCATGGAAGTTGAGGAAACAGCTATTTCGTTTTTAACTTCTGTTTTCTGGTTAGTACACTGCATACAGTTGAAATTTCTGACCAAAGGGTAGCTCTGATTCAGAGATTTCAGAAAAGACTAAGCAATTCCATATCATTGGCCGACCACCTAAAACTGTGCTAGCGCCACTAAAAACCATTTTCTGCCTACTAAAGTCAATCGTTTATTGAGAAGTATGGTTAACTTTTTTTCCTAAAATGAAGTCAACAAATAAAAGGTAGAGCAAGAGGCAACCAAAAGTAGGAATCCAAAGAACCACCTACAACCCTGCAATCACAGGCTCGACATAAAGAACCTTCATCCAAAATATTTATCTGATGAATTAAAAGGTTAAAAACTGCCGATAGCTGAAGAAATTTAAAAAATCTCCTGATGTAATAGAACAGCAGTGAATAACAAAGCTAAGTTGGATCAATACTGAGAATTTCTGTCACAAAAAAAAAATCAGATAAAATAAGAGACAGACCACCCTCAGCAAATAGACTGACAAAATTTATACATGGATAAGACGCTAAAACAACAAATTTTCAAGACAAAAAAAAAAAACACTAAACGCACAAATGAATCAAAGAGGAACCAAAAGTGATAGATAAGTTGTATACATATTCACAAGAGATCTAATATAAGCATGAGATGCACTATTAGTCGATGATAGTAATCAAATGAACAAAATGATCCCAGTTCATAAAACAAATTATAAGTCTATGCCACATACAACAAACAAGTACCTCCACGGTCAAGGAGAAGGAAGACTGGGCGAGAAGATGAGGACTTGAAGACCTTATCAAAGGTTTGACAGCCATTGGAGTCAGCGTCAGGGTAGACCACGGAGCCAACCATGGTGCCTCCATAATCAGGCACTCCAAAGTTGGCGATGGCGCTGTCGTGCCTGGCACGCAGGTCGCCAGGTGCTATCACAGCTATGTTCCCCTTCTCCACCTCAAACCGGGCGTGGGAGGAGACCGAAATGGACAGTATGACCAAAAGTGCAGCTAGCTCTGCAAGATTTCTCATTGAAATGCTTATGGGTCCTCGAGCTCCTCTCCCAGTACAGAAAAACAGAGGAAGTGAAGAACAAGGAGAAGAAGAAAATGAAGAAGAAGAAATTGTCTGTAGTAGATTAGAGAAGGGAGAGGAGTGGTCTACATGAGGAGAGGAGAGGAGAGAGTGAGTGAGTGGGGTGGACTCCGGAAGAAGGGAGATGACGAGGAAGCGAGGGAGGTGCAACGAAGTAAACGGGAAATAACGTGTAGTATGGGAGGGAAGAGAAGACAGTCCTTTCTTTTCCACTAGCCAGTAATAGCCTTCATGTTCGTCAAAATGACAAATGGGTCCTCTCCCATTGATAATAAATAATATATAAATAAATAAATAATTCCAACTGGGAAATTCTTTATTAAATTTGCCCCTTGTTTTGGTCAGTTAATTATATGAGTGTGAAGATTATATGTATAATTATATTATAGGGTCAGAGTTATGAAAGGTTAAGTACGATTTGTTTGCGTGAGGGAAGGGGGACTTGTTCATAGTGCAGTCCTTGTCCCTTGGATCATCAGATTTGGTGGGTCAATGCCTAGTGCTTATTAGGTCTGTGGATGTGCCATCTTACTCCCACATTATTTACTTTATTTTATTTTTTAAATGAATTAATTTTAGTTTATTTTAAAAAATTAAATAAAACTATTAGTTTAGGATAGAGGAAGTATTTTTTTATTAATGAAGACTTTCTGACTTAGAAGGATAAGATGTTTGGCAAGGGGAGTCGACATTCTTAAGGGCTTTATTGTATATGTTAAGTAACTTAATTTAGTACTATATAATGTCATTTTCTACTTTTTTTCTCACTTTGTGGAATTTGTGGTACTTCAATATTAATCCGAATAGTTATTAGAAGAATAACAATGATAATATTAATAATAGAATTGGTGATAATAATTAATGCCAAAAAGCAGTAGTAATAATAATATTAGCAATAATATAGTAGTAGTTATAATATAAACAATAATAGCAATAATAATAAGACTCATGTTAATATGTGCCCAGTGCATTTGGGGGCTGCTACAGGCGTATCTTGGACCATCAAATCTTAATTTGATGATACATGCAAAACAAGGGGCAGATAAGTTTGAATCATCAGGTCATCTCCTGACGCTGGGTTTTGATCTGATGGTTTGTGATGCGCCTGTGCACAAGATCCCAAATGCGTTATATGCATCTTAACTTTTTTTTCTAATAATAATAATAGTGATATTAATCATAATAATAATAATTCTAGTAAGGAAAATGATCACCTCAACTGATTACAACTACCCTTTAATTAGGTGTAGTGATCCATTGTGGTTAGTCAACTCCATTTCAATTATCAAGTTGGTGGATTTTGAAATATTATGTGCACATAACATATAGATGAACAATGCTTTAGTTATCATTGTCATCCATTTTACACACTATCATTGCTCAACGGAATTAAGTTATCAAATAAAAGATTCATTTCTACTCAAGAGAGAAAAAATCAACTCAAAAGTTAAGGGCATGTATGTCATTTGGGTGATCACATCAACTTCCAAGCAGGTTCTTCTGTCATGAACCTGCCCGTGCAAGCAACGCAAAAGCTACATTTTAGCTTGGAAGAGAAGATGATCCAAATCAACTCATGGACCTGCCAAAGTCCTAATATTTGTAATTCGAGTCAATGGGTGGTGGGCAGTCATGACCCAATTCACCGCTAAATATTACAATTTCACCCCTCACACATCCACACTACTTTTGGTAATAGCATCAGGCATCCAACCCAAAGTTTACTTCATCAAGTTGGTGCTGACTATGTGAATCTATCAATTGAGACACTTGGCCAAATGAGACCCCTTCCATACAAGCTCAATGTAAACGAAAGCATTACAATATATTTATACTTAGGTTACTTTATTGCTTCCCTACTTAATTAAATCCATGGGACCACATGCATCTCAATTCTCATACCACCGAAGCTTCTACCAGATAGAATAATATCGTTAACCAGAGTGGTTACAACTACTAGACTCAACGGAGCTGTGTGGGTCCCGTCATGCCACATCTCAGACATCTAAGATTGTGTGGGCCATGTCTTACTTGTATTCTCTTTTTTTTATTAATAATTATATTTAAAAAAATAGTGACTTTTATTGAGGAGTGAAATTTACTTCTAAAAGAAGAGAAAATAAGCTTATAATATTCTTTTCTAAATACTTAACCACTTAAATTAAATAAATAATAGAGAATAAATTTTTTTGTCAAATAGAGTTATTAATATAAAATAGAAGAAGTATTTAAGAATTTATTGGTGATTTACCAAGAAGCTCATTGTTAGAGAAGAGTTTAAAATGAGCGGACTTACAATGAGCCACCTATTGTAGGTGGGCACATGTCACTACAGCCAGTCGTCTTTTGGAGGCAACCAGCTACAATTGGTTTACACTGCCACATGCCCACCTATAATAAAAAGTTCATTTTAGGCTCTTACTGGTGGAGCACATCTAAATATCTACCCATTACAAACTATTTAGCAGTCATTTTGACTTGAGCAAGAAAAAAATAGAATTTAAACTCTTCCTACTTCTAGTTGATTGCATTATATTAGAAACGGCACGAATCAGATACTCAGTTTTGTAGGCATGTAGCAGCTAAGCACCTTCAGCATATGATAAAAAAAAGGTTAGTTAATTAAGTTAAACAAACAAGAAAATTAGCATGCACAAAAGGTTCTGGACACCTTAGACAAGCTTAAACTGGTACAACCACTTCAACTATCACTCTATTAATATCTAAGAAATCCCAAAGGAGTTGGAGGTAATTTATTAGACTATTAATATAGTTGGCTATCATATTTTATACCCATTGCATTCGTACATGTTGATGGTGAATGCAATCGATTTTTATGTTTATGTTAGTATATTTTTCTGCCATGCATCACTCGCAGCATTCCCCTTGCTTTTACAAGTGACCTGTGCAATGCCTCAAAGCAAAAATACTCATTTTGTGCATGCAGACATGTGGAGTGTACATCCTAGGCCTTTGGATAAATGGTGAGCAAAAGGAAACCACCACCAGCAACTGAATTATGATCGTTGTGCGATGCTGATGGCACGACACCCACCCCACCCCCTAAAGCACAAAGGGGCGTTCTATTTGCGGGTGCACATTAATGCCCTCTTAAACAAAACCCAGAAACTTATAATACAAATTATTCATAAAAACACAACTACTAATATCTCTTTAACAATATTTTTTTGCCAAAAAAAAAATCCTAGAGTTGCACCCACGGAATCTTCATCTGCTCAGGCAATAAAGCAAGTTCGCTTCTTCCAACGAAGTAGGCACACCAACTGGTTTCTGTTGGTGGTGATCAACGGCAACAACAGCGACACTTGAATTCCAGAAAGATGTGAATTGGATAGTTCGGAGTTCCTTTCTGTTATGGTTTCTTCTAATACAATTCTTGCTACCTGAAGCTTGTGCTGAACCAGATTAAAAGGCGTTATTTTGTCGGGAACGATATGAACAATATCTTTGTCTGTTCTTAAATAAAATAATAATTTACTCACAGAGGGTTATAAGAGGTAAGTCACATATCAACTTCTCAGCAGATCCAAGCGATAGCCTCAACACACTATACAATGTGTAGAAAGAACGTGGAACAAGTGGCATGTGAACGAGGAAGTCCGGATGGCGGTAGGATCAGAGTGTTCTTTCCATTTCAGAAGCAGTATTAGATGCCGCTTTGCAGACTAGTAGGAACCCACTCCCGGCTTTTTCTTTATCTCAAACTAGTAGGAACCCCACCTTCTATAATCCTGCTCTGCCTTGAACATATAGCAAGCCATTGACGTTCCTTGAGCATCTTAACTTGTCCTGGTAGATCAAACATTAAGAGTTTTGAGCCCGTTTCATCCACAACTAATCCTGATTCGTAGAAGATTCAATTCTTTGACCACTTCCACCTCTGTGCAATTTGAGTTGCATGTCCTTCATCTACTAAGAGAAAAAGTAGCACCGTTTGAGTAACTATACGGAAACAAAAAAAGATGACTGAACCCAATCTCCCATAGGCCAAAGCAGTAAGAACCATCAATTTCCACTCTCTACAAGAAAATTATGAAGGTTATAACTGGATACAGTCATCCAAATACATTTCACAAGTATAATGAACCACTGGACCAAAACTGATAATTTCTTTCCCTTGTACCCTCCAAAAAGTTAGTCTTCTACATTATAATTATCTCAATGGACTTGATTTCACAAGTTTAACTTCCAATAATGAAAAACACAAAAAACAACAAACAAGAGTGAGATGAATCAAGTCCTGAATCAAGCATTCAACTATCCAGGGACAGTAGACAAAAAGGCTTTGAACAATAGGTTATGAAATTCCATAAGGTGAAAACATTTACAAAAAGGAAATGTGGGCACCTTTTTATAAGTAACCAACTCAAATGTTAAAAAAAGGATTGTTTCTGATACTAAAAAATAGGGGTATCTTCATACGTACCACTAATGAATTGCAACCTTTTGAAGTGGGTTCCTTCCAATAACTTCGTTAACTGCTTCATGCAGTGCACTGACAGCAATATCATAGCACTCTTCAGAAAAGCACCCCTCTTCTGCAAATTTCGTGAATCTTTGGCACAATTCATTAAAACGTTGAACTCTTGATCTTGCCTTTTCACCTTCAACTTTAATGTTAAGCTTATCCATCTGCACTCTGTTCCTACCCTCCATTGTCCAACGCTTCAAAATATAACGAGATGGAATGGCATACACTCCAGACATTAACAAGACTAACATGGAATGTCTACAAAGATAACCATGAAACTCCCACGTACGACATTGACAAGAAATTGTAGTCTTCAGCTGAATCCACAGAACTTTGTAATCCATCTTTGCTTCTGAATCCCTCACAACATATTCTAAAGACTCACCATCTTGTTGAGCACTTAAGGTTAAACAACCAGGGATTCCAGTGATCTCAACTTGAAACTTCTTAAATATTTCTCTTGTGTAGATATGTGCTAATTGTGCTTCAAAAGGAGAAGTTGTTTTCAAAGGCGGAGTTCCACATGTTGTCTCATAATCAGCTTCAGCTTCCTTCTCACACCTGCTTTGAAGGACTAGTTCATACTGATTCAAAAACTCTCTCAAGGTTGTTCCTTCATTCACATATGGATCAAAGTAAGAACAAATGCTTTCATTTCCTTGCGGGGAAGATACCCCTGCAAAGAAAGAATCGTTTAAGTATACCAGAACCCACTGCTGACGATTTTCATATAGATATGACAACCATTCATTCTCCAAAAGACCATATATCTCCAACATTTTCCACCACTTCCCCTCAAATTCCTCAACCTCTAAAGACTTAAAAACACACTCTCTAAAGTCAATCAAAAATGTCGGATTATCCCGACACAAATCGCCCAACTTTTGAGATAATACATACAGAATATGCCATATGCAAAAGTGATGACGAATTCCTGGGAATATCTCTGAAACTGCTGTTTTTATTGCCTTGTCTTGATCGGTCACAATTGCCAATGGAGACCGTCCTTGCATTGCTCTAAGCCATGTTTTAAATAACCATGCAAACACTTCTGCACTCTCCTCCCGAATCAATGCACATCCTAGAAGGACTGACTGGCCATGGTGGTTCACCCCGACAAAAGAAGCAAATGGAATCCTGTGTTTATTAATTATGTATCTGGTATCAAATGCAACTACATCACTGCAACGAGAATAATCTGTCTTAGACTTGCCATCAATCCACAGAATACACCTTGGACGGGCTTCCTGATCAAAGTCTATTGCATAAAAGAAAGTCGGATTCAAGAACTTCAAGCGCATAAAATAATCATATATAGCTTGTACATCTTCTTCTGCAAGAAAAACCTTTCTCATTTGCCTATGAATTAGATTTTGACCAACAGCTTGTGTATCTCCATCTCTAAGGAAATCTAGTTGGAAGCTGTCCACATGATTCCTCCCATCTTTATTTCTTAATTTTCTCTTTTTCAACCTTCTCTTCCTCTTTCCTACTCTAGCAACATCCATGATGCTCAAATTTTGCTTCATTGGCATAGCCATCCTCTTGTGTGAGCGCATAAAGCGTGCAGATTCCGGTGCAAGTTCATGATTATGATCATTATTGACTATGATAGCCACCCAGTTCTCTATATCAACTTTCTTCAACTTCATTTGAGCCTTACAATTAGTCTTCATGTTGGGTCGAGGGTTTTTGGTATTTTCACTTGTCTTCTTAAACCCATGCTTTGAACATCCAAAAACCACAAGTATTAAGGATCTATCAGTTCTTGAACGCCTGCTGGTTTTTATGCAAGTTCCAAATCCAATCCTTCGGGCATACTCATTGTAGAAATAATAGGCCTCATCTGCACTTTTAAATTGCATACCTTCACAAGGATCCAAATCATTCACATCTTGGACTGCAGTGATAGTCCCCACAGGGAGTCTCTCCTTGTCTTTGTGCTCATTCGCATAACCTTCACCATGCATAGGACCAGGAAACCCCAAGAACTTAGAAATCTCTCTTTCCCCACCACATGCTCTTTCAAATTCCTTGTTCATCTTTCATTTGATATTTCAATCTCGTTGTTATCACTGCCTTTGTTTATAAAATAATACAATTAGACTCAAGGTCCACAGCGAAAACACTTAAGCAGTAAATTGTCTTTTCAATCCTAAATCGAATCCAATGCATGCAAAACATAGAAATTGAAATAGAAAAAAACACAGAATCTCATATCTGACAGGTAAGCTAAGTCATTTTGTTAGTTTCTCCCACACAACTAGAATAAATTCCTTCAGCAATACAGCACATACATTCAGAGTCATAGGATGCATGAAGGTACAGCATGCATTGAAAAATAGCCCTAAACTGCCAAACAGAAGAATGGACCAAAACAATCTATATAAAAACAAAATGAACAACCAAATAAGCTTGCACATGAAAAAAAAAAGAGTAAATTAGCAAGTATCGCACAAAACAATTGACAATCACACAGCACATTCAATACAGAGACCGGGTGTCTCCATAGCATACAGTGGGTGAGAGGAGCAAATAAAGCCCTTACTAGTTTCAATGGAAACACCATTGCTTAACTGCATCAACCAATTTGTCTAACATTTTAAACACGAGGTAATTTTAAAGCATAAATATCATGGACGCTAATAACTATAATTTGGTGACAATGTAACCTAATCATGACTAGTCCCAAACTCCAACATGACCGCATCCCATCTGCTAGCCACATTTACAACCCTAGCTATAAGATCAATCATGATGAACTATAACTCATCTAAACAAACAGAAGAACTTAGCAAAAAATAAGCAATGGTTGGGTCTGAGCAAAAAATTAATCAAGCTTAGAGTTCTCAATTTCTCTGTTAACATTCTATTCGCGACGTCCATCATTCTTAAACTATAAATAATTGAAATTTAAAACCAAATTAGATTTTGAAAACATGCTTACATTTGTTTGGCACACAAATTAGGCCCTGAGAAAAGTGCAGCGATCCGATATTTTGATCGAAAGCTGAAGTGAGGCGCTGGAAAGAGTCCTACTTCCAATGGTTGTCAGCGGGTGGCCATCACAGAAAAATGTCAAAAAAATCCCTTGCTTGTAATTGGGAGATGAAGGCTGGGAAGAGAGTCAGTAGAGCGGGGGACAAGGTTTACGCGTTGATGAAAGAATTTAAAGGGGCTCAGAGGGGAAGGATGATAACGGCGACGGCGGCGCTCCTGGTGGCGGTGGCAGTGGCGGAGAAGAGACGGGAGCAGCGACCCTCAGGCACGGCCTTGGAGTAGGAGAAGGAATCTGCTCGCCGGCCGTATGTGGGCCCTAACGTGGGTCCCGGACAGCTTCGCCAATCGCTACGTAGATAAGGCGCGCTCGGCGTGGACGCAAACGCTCGAGTCCGAGACGATGACTATCCCACCACTTTTGCCCGACCCAAGAAGTTAACACTCGTGTATCTCACTCACTCGGAACATAGCGTAAGAAACGCCTCTAGGCATTCGTTTTAAAGGAAGGTCAAGGGCGCATCCATTAATACATGTTAGAGTAAATATTATTTATGTTAATGTATATTAGCGTATGTGTCATTAATATTCTTTTATGTTAGGCTCACTATAATTACGGAGCATAAAAAATATTTCCCACTCACTTGAGCTACGAATACTCTTTATCTATGAGATGGACAGTGTGCACGCTAATATAAGTTAATATTAAAGGCTCTTATGCATAGCTTATATTTCTAATTTGTGATCCCTGTCATATTAATAGAGGCCATTCTTTGGACGAATGAGATGGGATCCACTCTTAGGATGGTTGTATGTGGCATCTTATTCAGGTCCTATGTAGTATCGTGTAGTTACCGCTTCTAGGCCTTGATGGAAACCCCCATCTTAGACCATGACCTCATACGATTTTCACCCAAACAAAACAATGTCCATGTCCCTGTATGCCACACCCTATCTCCTCTACATTATGTCAGGGATAATACATGGCTTGTAGTTGAGAACCCAGAGGGAGAGAAGGGGTTGATAGATGGATAGATGCTAGGTTTAGATGATCCAAACACAAGTAATGTTATATAGCCTTGCCCTCCTTGTTTGCTCATTGCTGGCATACGTAGCCTTTTCAATTCATACAAGAGAATGTAGTACTCCCTCTATCCTAAATTAATTCTTATATTTAAGTTTTTAAAATGAACTAGAATTAATTTATTTTGAAAAGCCAAATATATAGGATGGAAAAAGTATTAAATACAATGTTGAGAAAGGCATTATGCATGTCACGCCTTGGTGTTGCCTGACCCGAGCCGAACCCGGTCCAGGGGCCGGTCAAGCACGCAGGGGCGACAAGGGAAATTGAGAAATGGTTTAGTGGAAGACTTAACCCTAAATTCATGCGACTTAACAAAATTATGGAGTATGCACATTCCTTTGAGCAAGAGTAAATAAGTAGAAAAGAAAGAAAGTCACTTCGCTCAAATAAATGACTAGTCTCAAACCCACATACTTAGCATAAATCCAACAGAGAACCATACACAAAGGTTCTAAACATAAAACATAAACGAAGGAAATAAGTCTTATAAGAATTTCCACAATCACATCCAAATCATCTCCGATCTTTCCTCAAAAAGGAGATCCTGTCTGTCTGCATATCGCACCACGCAGCCCTAAAGCAAAAATACAAGAAAGAGGGGTGAGTTTAACAAACTCAGCAATGGTTTTTAATATAACTATCATCATTGGAAATGCGATAGCATAACAATAAAATCATTCAGATTAAAGATTAACAAGATGTATCATTTTTTGATCACACATACACATCACCTAAACCTACATCATAGTGTATAATCCACATAATGTCATTCACATCGTATTAACCTGCATGAAATATATCTCTAACATACATATCAAATCATGCATCTCCTCATATCAACCTGCATGAAATGTATCTCTAACATACATATCCAACCATGCATCTCATCATATCAACCTGCATGAAATGTAACTCTAACATACATATCCAATCATGCATCTCATCATATCAACTTGCATGAAATGTATCTCTAACATACATATCCAATCATGCATCACATCATATCAACCTACATGAAATGTATCTCTAACATACATATCCAATCATGCATCACATCAAATCAACCTCTATCAAGGAGAAATCACAATTTGGTGTCACACAGACGGGAACACAAACAAGACCACGAAGGCATGTCATGGCCTTTGGACGGACGCGGGGAAGACAACCCGCATTGCGGGTCATCGACCGGAACCAAACCAGTTCGGGTCGTAAAAAAAAAGAGGGAATTGAGGGGGAACTGAACCGGGTCCGGTTCATGGGGATAAAAGTGTCAAAAAATTCTAAACAAATACTCATATACCTGGAGAGGCTTAGGACTATTATGACCAAGTTTTTGTTTGGGGAAAAATCCCAGAGCCTATAAAATGACCTTTTTACCCCTGGTAGTTAAGTTATCGTGTGAAAATTACTTACCTGATTTAGAGGCTCCAGTTCAGGGGCCTATGAGTTGATCTAAAATTGAGAAAATTCTCAGTGAGAGTTTAATGGGTAAATAAATTATAGGATAGACCTTTTGGTGGGAAAAAATCCCAGTGAGTGGATAATTAACCTTTTTGCCCCTAGGTTTAATTGTAAACTGTTAAATAAACCTGGGTCGGTTCAAGGGGTTCACGACCCCGTCACATGCCAGGAAAATTACATAGAGTCCATGAAGACAAGTAGTATACTTGAGTTCAATTTTGGACCCGTTGGATGTCATTAAGGTCTTAAACCAAATGATAGAAATACCCCTATACAAACATGTCCGCATTTGTGTGGATGTTGTTAACGGGCCAATGTGATACTGAAACCTTTTGAGAGGTTAAGGACTTACCTGAGTGCAGAGATGATTGTATCCAATGTTGGATAATTATGCTAATGCCCTTAGGTGCATTACGACTAGTTTCACAAAGATTTATTGAGATAACCAAAGGAGGGTTAGGGCACGAGAGCTCGAATGATTCTTATATCATTAATGAATTCTATTATTGATATTATGATATGCTTAGACCTGTGTAGTTCTTATGGTTTATGTTGTTCTTTGTTTCGATTTTTGATATTGATGTTGTGATAGTAATTTATCACTATCTTTAAATTATTGAAAGAATAATTGTTTGGGGTTTGATAGTTTTGGATTGGGCAAGAACACCTAATTAAGATAAAGACTAAAATACCTCAGAGGGGTCTGGGACTAGTTCATACAGTGAACAAAGCCTTTGACCTGACGATTTGCCTTGGTTGATGAACCGATGGCATGTCTCAAGTTATAAACCTTAGTCTAGAAGGAACTAATAGGGTTTGGGATAGTCATTCAGAATCCTGGCTTATAAATGAGCAAGATAGGGTTCATAATGGTTTCCTGAGTTTTAGCTCTATTGAGGAGCCGCTGATTTAACTGTGCAGTTGCACCTCCCCATTGGAGGGAGTTCTTTGTTAGCCGGGCTCATCGCAGATCTATTGAGGATCTTTTAGTGTACACGCAATTAGGGTCGCTGACATCCTGCTTGGTTGGCGTCTCTGACCACTTTTGTTCAGGTGCAGTTGTGGGCCATGCCCTTCCACTCCGGTCAGGTCCTTATGGGCTAGGTTGGGAGATGAGATGGCACTTCCTAGTGGATTCCAATGGCTTGGTAGATTCTAAGATGTTTCATTATCATTTGTCTATTAGGTTGACATCTGATGAGTCTGTCTATCATTGGGATTAGATCAGAATATTAATTATCGAATAATGGTTCAAGAGATAATTAATAACATTGATTGATATTACTTGTTTAATTAGAACAAGTTGAATGATTAAAGGACTTGCATAAAATGTAGGTTGCTTGAAAATACTTAAGCATTGCATGTGTAATGTTATGCTTCTTCGTACAGTGTAGTATTAGGTAGAACTACGTTTGCATCCGATCTTGTTGGAAACATTGGAGATGTTGTCTGATGAGTACATAGGCAACTAACATCGGGTGATGTTGGCCCGATCTGAAAAATATTAATAAAACCTTTTGTCCTTTGGAAGCTCTTCTCCTGTAGGCGGAGATGCTCCATTGTGGTTGTTATTTGTTTTGCTTTGTTGCAGATTCTCCAGGCGACGACATTGAGACCAAGGCAGGCAAGCATAAGAGGTTTCCGCATTTCTATAACTCATGTACATTTGTGTACCTTTAACGTGAGAGTCAACTTATTTTTTATTTTCAGACGGGTGACAGACTTGTACTTAGATGGATGAGCTGGTCTTTCTAAATTTTCAGACGTTAAATAATATCATATGATTTGATATACGTATTTGTGAACCCCAATTATCATGATCTGGATATTTAATAGAAGGGTTTGTTTTGTATTTAAAGAAAAAAAAAATTCTTGCTTCGTCTTATTTAAAAATACTTTTAAAAATCCGGGTCATGACACACCGTCTCTTAATATAACATTACCAAGGAATTGCACCTTCTTGAGCCAAAATTCACACATTTCAAACTTCGCAAAGAGCTGATGCTCTCGTAAAGTTTGCAAGACAATTCTCAAATGTGCTTCATGCTCTTCCTTATTGGCCGAATAGATCAGAATATCATCCACGGATATAATCACAAACCGATTAAGATAAGGTTGAAAGACTCGGTTCATCAAGTCCATAAATGAGGCTGGTGCATTAGTAAGCCCAAAAGACATCACTAAGAACTCATAATGCCCATATCGGGTACGAAAAGCTGTCTTTGGCACATCATCAGGACGGATTCGAAGTTGGTGATAACCCAATCTCAAATCAATCTTAGAGAAGACCTGTGCCTGCTGCAACTGATCAAACAAATCATCAATTCTAGGTAAAGGGTACTTGTTCTTGATGGTTACCTGATTAAGTGATAATTAATACACAACCACAGAGAACCATCCTTCTTCCGAATAAATAAGACTGGCGCACCCCAAGGAGATACACTCAGCCTAATATACCCCTTATCCATAAGATCTTGTAGTTGAGCCTTAAGCTCTTTAAGTTTGGCTGGAGCCATACGATAGGGAGCCTTAGAAATAGGAGTAGTGCCTGGAATAAGGTCAATGCAAAACTCTATCTCCCTCTCCAGTGGCAAACCCGCCAAGTCACTAGGGAAGACATCAGGAAATTTCGCCACAACACGAACGGAATCCAAAGAAGGTAGCTCCATGTTCAACCCGGTGACACTAGCAAGGAAAGCCTCACATCCCCTATTGATCCACTTCTTGGCCTTGAAGGATGAGACCAAGAACTTGCCATTGGAATGCTTCACCCCTTGGAAGATAAAAGGCTTAGCTCCTGGCAACTCGAACTTCACACACCTCCTGCTGTAGTCTACATGCACATGGAACTTAGACATCATATCCATGCCTAGGATCACATCAAAGTCGATCATCGGCAATATAATCAGATCCATATGTAGCACATGCCCATCGATCTCCATAGGAACCATCTCAATATACTTTTCCGCTCGAAGAGAGGATGAAGGTGTAGACATACGCAAAGGAACATGCAATAACTTATAACAAGCATTCAACTCATGAGCAAAATGAGGGGAGACAAAATAATGAGAGGAACCAATATTAAATAACACTCTAGCATAGTGGGAGGCAATGAGAATCATACCTTCCGCCACGCCGGAAGAGTTAGCCGCCTCCTGTGCTGAGATAGCAAAGACTCTCCCATCATGAGCCGACTTCTTCCCCTTGCCATTGGGCTGCCCGGTAGGTGCTCTCGCCGGTGGTGCTCCCGGCTGCCTGGGACCGGAATTATGTGTTATCGGTGTACGTCTCTGAGCACGACAAGCCCTCTGGGGACACTCATTGGCATAATGCCCCTTCTGCTGACAATCATAACAAGTCACACTAGCACGGCGGTCAAGAGGGTCCTGTTGCACCTGCTGAGTGTTATGCCTTGCATGAGGGGTATCTCACCATTTATAATCCCGGCAGTTACGACTATTTTCTGCCCTCAGCCTCTTAGGCTGCTGCTGCTCTCTCCTCCTGATATACTCATCAGAATCTCGCTCCACCACGATGATTGTCTCAAGTACCTCAGCAAGGGTCTTGTACCTGAAGGGCACGACTCGGCCTTTGAGGAAAGGCTCCAGACCATCCTCAAACTTACGTGCCCTCTCGTACTCATCGCTGAAGAAGCGAGGAGCAAAGTGCTCAAGCTCCACAAAACGGGTCTCATAAGCTAAGACCGTCATAGAACCTGCTGCAGGCTGAGAAACTCCTTCTTTTCCTCTCAGACATGAAGAGGGAAGTACTTGTCATTAAAAGCTGACAAGAACTCCTCCCAAAGAATGTCCACTCGGCCATGGAATCTCTGACGCTCCATCAATAGCCACCACCTCTGGGCCTCGCCCTTGAACGTGAAGACTGCAAGTCTAGCCTTCTCCTCGTCCGAGCAATGTCGAGCACTAAAAATCTTCTCCATATGAAGCCTCCAATTATCCGCCACAGAGGTATCCAATCCACCCTTGAAGCTAGGGGGATTAAGCTTCTTGAATCCCTCGAGCGAGAGAGACTCAGAGCTGCTACCACTCGCGTGCTTAGCCTAGACCACCTGTGTCAACCCTTCAATGGCAATCAACACATCATCCACTCTTGGGTCTCGAGCACCGCGATGGTTATTAGCGCCTGCATGATTAGGGCCAGCCATCTACACAACGACCAAACATTAATCACACAGCCTAATAACCCGAAGCCAAACAACCAAACGATTAGAAAACACACAAACAAGCAAGCAAGACTTGTCACTCAAACCTCATTTACTCTTGGACAAAGAGGTGCTTCGATACCAAAAACTTTGTTACACCCTGGCGTTGCCCGACCTGAGCCGAACCCGGTCCAGGGGCCGGTCAAGCGCGCAGGGGCGACGAGGGAAATTGAGAAACGGTTTAGCGGAAGACTTAACCCTAAATTCAGGAGACTTAATAGAATTACGGAGTACGCACATTCCTCTAAGCAAGAGTAAATAAGTAGAAAAGAAAGAAAGTCGCTTAGCTCAAAATAAACTACTAATCTCAAACCCACATGCTTAGACAACCATAGACCACATTGGCTCTAAATTAGGTCTTAAGCAACACAACTGTATAAAGTAGCATAAATCCAACAGAGAACCATATACAGAGGTTCTAAACATAAAACATAAACCAAGGAAATAAGTCTCATAAGAATCTCCACGATCACATCCAAATTGTCTCCTATCTTTCCTCAAAAAGGAGATCCTGTCTGTCTGCATGTCGCACCATGCAGCCCGAAAGCAAAAATACAAGAAAGAGGGGTGAGTTTAACAAACTTAGCAATGGTTTTTAATATAACTATCATCATTGGAAATGCGATAGCATAACAATAAAATCATTCAGATTAAAGATTAACAAGATGTATCATTTTTTGATCACACATACACATCACCTAAACCTACATCATAGTGTATAATCCACATAATGTCATTCACATCGTATTAACCTGCATGAAATGTATCTCTAACATACATATCAAATCATGCATCTCCTCATATCAACCTGCATAAAATGTATCTCTAACATACATATCCAACCATGCATCTCATCATATCAACCTGCATGAAATGTAACTCTAACATACATATCCAATTATGCATTACATCATATCAACCTTCATAAAATGTATTTCTAACATACATATCCAATCATGCATCACATCAAATCAACCTCTATCAAGGAGAAATCACAATTTGGTGTCACACAGACGGGAACACAGACAAGGCCACGAAGGCGTGTCATGGTCAATCCCTAAAGCTGCTCGCCCTGGACGATCATGGCTAAGGATGTCCCATTCTCACATAGAAAATCTAGAGCAGGGATGTTCGCCCAGGGACATCTCCTGCAGAGGGGAGAGCCCGAGTTCCCAACCTTAGAACACGTGGTAGCGGGTGCACACAGCATACCACACTGGATTCTTAGGGTCTAGATGACACTCATCATAATAATCTCAACATCCGCAAGACAAGTACACAACTCGTCCCCCACATAATTTTACTTAGCTAGACTTAACCCGGGGAGTGCACTCGTTCCACACAGGAACTCAAATCAAAACATGTCCTTTCGGACCAATTAAGTTTCGATTAAGCCACAACCGATCAATCTGGCACGCAATTTCACCACATTGCATCCAATCGATCAAATTCGATTAACCTCGATAAAGCCTCAATTGAAAATCTATTTTCATGATGCATGCAACATGGTATATACGTGGGCAAGGCATACATGAATCCTAATTCATGATGAGTGCTCTCATCAGCCCCTAATGCATCATTCATAATTACAATATCAAGCTTCAACATTATCATTAAACCCTACAAGTGTGTGTACCTAGTAGAAGCACTTCACTCAATGCATATCAACATACTTGAAATTAACTCACTACTATACTACACATGTGAATTAACATCTAATCATGAATTCCGGCGAAAATCATAGGAGAAAAATCATTGAAATCATAACTCAAATCAAAGCTCAACCACAATGGCTAAACACATATAAGATCATTCACTTCATCCTTAAGTCATGACATTTCCTAACATCCACACATCAATTAACCACATCCTATCATGACAAATCAGTCCATTAGTAGGTTGTAGTTCTACTGAAAATATACTTAACCATAAAGAATCAACCATTCATAACTTCAAGATGATAATACCAACATCATACCTCCTACCATAAGTTATTCCACATAACTTTAAATATATACCTCAACTTCATAACCTCAATAGAATGCCTTTCCAGTAACATATTATAGCTCAAAACACTCCACATTCATATAAAATTGGCATATTAAAGTAAAATCACCGAAATAAACATCATATAAATAATACAAAATTTGCTGTGTAGCCGTTTTAATGCCCAGGATGCCGTTCGATCGGCTAAATAAAAAAATTTTGAATTTACAGTATTGCCGTTCGAACGCCCAAGAGGGTCGTTCGATCGGCTAAACTGGAAATGTTTCGAACTGACATTGTTGCCATTTGAACGCCCAGGAGGCCGTTCAAACGCCAACAAGGCAGAAACGACCTTCTTCTTCCTTTCGGATTTTCAAACCGAAACTCAATTGATAAAACTCAAAATCACCATCTAACAACCTAAATGCCATTAAAAGTCCAACATAACTTCCAGAATGTTAATCCATATCATAACAAGAAAAAACCCTATGAAATCGGGATTAAAGATTACCATTTACTAATCATGCCATTAAAGCCTTAAATCAAGTAAAACCATCCAAAATAAACCACAAAATCAAAAGTTTTACCATATAAAGACTGAAATTTCGAAAGTCCATTACCTTATCCCTTGATTAGGCTTGGATTTGATGGTTACCCTTCTTGAAAACCTTACAAAGACATAGAGTTTGAATTAAACTCCATTGAAACTGATTTAACATAAAAAACCCTAATTAAAAACTTAGATATAGGGCTTGTTGAACATAAAAATCGGATTTTTAGAGCTAGGTTTGAAGTAGAGATGCAAATCAGTAGCTTTGATGTTTAAAAATGAATTAAAACAAAGGGGAAATGATAGATTTAGAAGGGATTAAGAGGAAAGTTAGGATTTAGTGCTTAAATAAAATGGACTTACCTTAAACACTTTCTAATCCAGGCCTAATTGGGGATTAGGCCTAACCTCTCCTTCTCAGCCTCTTCCCAAAATGAGAATAGCTCAGGTTTGGCCTTTTATAGTAAGTTCTTGGGGTGTGTATGGGTAAGTTGTGGGGCATGAATAGAAAAATAGGCTAAAATGATTAATTTAGTTATTTGAGCACTAATAAAACCTGGAAAAATTATAATTTTTTTTGTAAAGTCTTGTGTTGATGTCTGGGTTAGTTTGGTCTAAAAACTCAAATTTCAACGATGGGGCCCATAGGGGTCCCACCAAACACTAATTTTCGGAAAAATAGTAAAAATTTTAAAAAATTTTAAAAATTAATATTTGATTCAAAATCACTTAAAACCACTAATTAAAAAGTTGATTGTGATTGAAATCATTATAAACACTATTTATTTATGAAACCACCGAATTAATAAGAAAATGAGTTAACTAAGCAATAACCAATAATTAAAAAAAAAACAAAAACCAGTTTAGAGATAAGAGTCCTTACAATGCACACCCCAAGTCTTTGGACCTCCAAAAAATGTGAGGTATAAGTCTCATATTTATGGACATTCGATATATAGAAAAGTAAAATGAACAGATGCTTTTAAAAAGGGAAAATAACTTAAATAAGAAATATTATATAGAAGTAATTAAGATGAGAAAAACAAATGTATAACAAAAATTAGCCAAATATATATACGTAAACAAAGGAATTTGCAATGATGCCATTAATATTAGTCATGCCTCCGAGTCATTTTTTCAGGGTATCTCACATTGGGGAGCATGCCTTTTTTCATAGCTTTATCATGAAAATATTCAAATTTACCAAATAGAATATAAGACTATGTTAAGTTTCCGTCAAATTACAATTTTTTATGTCAAATGGATGACAATCATGTTTTGGAAGGTTGGTCGCACATATAAACAGTTATGCATAAGCCATTAAATTACGTAAAAATGTTAACGTCAATGTAGCATGACTCTTTTCAATATTGATATTGATCAAAATCTTTTTTAAATGTTGATATTGTTCAAAATCTTTTTTGGGGCCTTGTCATTGACTATCCATTAGCTTTAATATCATGTCACAGTTGTTAACAAGAACTCATTACTGTGGACCCATAAGACCTTGCAAACTTGGTATTGCTATCAATTAAATTAACATTTATCTATCTACCTATTTATAGCTTTATTAATGAACACTTAAGTAGATAATAGTTAGAGTACTTTGTTAAATACTCTCTTTGTCTAAAATTAATAGCTCCAGTTAATTTGCAAAATGAACTAAAATATAAGCCTATTTTAGTTTATTTTGAAAAATAAAATGGTACATTTAATGTAGAACAGAGGGAGTATTAATTTATAGAGTGGATGTAATAACCCCACTTACCAAGTTTCCATCTCCTTTAACTGCGCTGATATTACCCCGTTCCAGTTGTCCTTAGCATTGCTAACGTCAAAATTTGGATGAACAAAATATACCAAGATTATGAGGAAGATATATGCCATTTACATACATAATACTGTGTACGAATTAATACACCTAAGGCCAGTTATATAGCTATACAATACCCACGTGATGTGGAACCCTTTTCATCATTCGCGGTTCTCTCAATTTTGTTCATCACAGCTTCAAGTGCACTAATGACAGTGTCAAAGCCCTCTTCGTGAATGGATCCCTCCTCTCCCAATTTAAAGAATCTTTGATACAAATCAACACAACGTTGAAGCTTTGGTTCCAGAAGAGCTCTATCCACCTGCGCTCTGTTCCTCCCCTCCACTGTCCAACGTTTCAAAATATAATGATTAGGAATTTCATGTACACCTGACATTAACAACACCAGCATGATATGTCTACAAAGAAATCCTTGCAATTCCCATGTACGGCAAAGACAGGAAGTAGTTGCTCCTGCTTGAGTCCATGTGACCTTGTAATCCAGTTTTGCATGCAAATCTCTAACATTATAAGTGACAGTCTCCCACACTTGCTGGAAATTTAAGGTAAAACAGCCAGGAATTCCAGTAATTTCAACTTGAAACTTCTTAAATATATCACTGGTATAGATATGTGCCATCTGTGCTTCAAAGGGTGATGTTGTCTTTAGCTGTGGAATTTCTTTGGTTGTTTCAAAGTCAGATTGGAGTTCTTTATCATACCTACTTTGCAGAACTTGCAGATACTGATTCAAAAATCCCTTCACAGTGGTCTCCTTTATCACACATGAATCAAAGAAAGATGTCCTACTTTCACTGTGTGAGGATGAACACATACCTGCAAATAGTGTGTCATTTACAAAAGGTGGCGCCCACTGTTGACGATCTCCATACAAGTCAATCAACCAATCAATCCCCCCAAGGTCGTAAACTTCAATAAGTTTCTGCCATTTTTGCTCAAATTCAGTAACTTCCAATGATTTGTACACGCAATCTTTCAAATCAACCATGAAGTTTTTGTTCCCTCTACACAAATGGCACAAATTTTTAGGAACCTTTTGCAAAATATATGATATACAAAAACGATGTTGGGTTTCTGGAAACACTTGTGAAATTGCCAATTTTATTGCTTTGTCGTGATCAGACAAAATTCCAATAGGAGATCGCCCATACATTGCTCCAAGCCATGTTTTGAATAGCCATACGTATACTTCCACACTCTCCTCTCCAATCAAGGCACATCCAAATAAAACTGACTGCCCATGGTGATTAATTCCAACAAAAGAGGCAAATGGTAATTTATACTTGTTAATTAGGTACGTCGTATCAAAAGCAATTACATCACCAAGACGAGTATAGTCCATCCTACACTTGCCATCAACCCAAAGGATGCACCTAGGACATGTTTTTTGATCCCCATCCATTGCATAAAAGAAAGTTGGGTTCATCTTTTGCATATATTTAAAATGCTCCCTTGCAATTTGTGCATCTTCAATCCCTAGTGACTCTCTTTCAGCTTGCTTGGGGATATAGTTACCACCTCCAACAGGTCCATTTTCTTCTTCAACCAATCCTCTTTGACGATTATTATATTTCATTCTTTTCTCCATTTTTCTTTTCTGCCGTGCTTCTTTATCTTTCTGTAGCTTGGATGGTTCCTCTTCGGCACCACCCATAAGGTTTAACTTATGCACTGTCAGCCTATGCTCTTGTATCAAATGCACAGATGCTGGCGTCAACATATGATTATGTTCATTATTAACTCGAATTGCTATCCATTTCCCAATATCAGCTCTCTTAAGCTTCACTGCTGCCTGGCAATTTGTCTTTAAATTAGGTCGCGGCTTTTTAGTGTTTGTGCTGGTCCTTTTGAAACCATGTTTTGAACACCCAAACTCCATACCTAGTAAAGATCTGTCAGTCCTTGAACGCCAACTGGTCTTCACACAAGTATTGAAGCCCACCCGCCAAGCATATTCATTATAAAATTTATATGCCTCTTCATCACTTTGAAACTGCATACCTTCATAAGGCTCTAAGTCTCCATCTCCTTCTTTGGTTGTTATTGCCCTTGAAGGATGTCCATTACCCACTTCAAACTCAGTCATATGATCCACACATTCAAACATTGCAGACTGCCCCCCATCATCATCTCCTTCTTCTGCAGTTAAGACTCTACCAGGAGATGTATCATGCACACAATTAGTGGCACAATCAACAGGATCATGCATTGCAAACTCAGCCTTTTCAGATATATCCCCTTCACTGCCACATATGCTATTGGATTGCATCAACATCTTTCATTTGATCCTTCTGCACTTTGTATATGAACTGCATACAATAACTGAATCAGTATTATAGATCATATTTGACATAGAAATAAGCTAAAATAATGATTTTATCATTGCAAGTGAACAACAAAATTTATTTCCAGATTGATATATCTTAACATGGCATACCCTAAGTTCACAAATAATCTCCTTTCGAATGTCATTTATATCCTTACTAAGCGCCTCAAGTTTATTTACTTAAGGTAGATATGATAGCTCTGTTTGCGACAAAGATGGAGAGTTGGAGACATGCTACACGCATACATCAAATAATAGTTTTAGGGATACCACAAATCCTGTTATGAATTTTGAGAAGAAAAATGATTAGATTAGTAATGGTGACCCTTCACTCTTACATAGCGTCCCTCATCTAGATTTATACCCTACGTTCACAAATAACTTCCGTCCATATGTCATTTAGATCCTTATTAAGGCCATCAGGTTTATTTACTGAAGGTAGATATGATAACTCTGTTTGCAAAAAAAATGGAGACTCGTAGACATACACTTATACAGGAACATAACCCATATCCAGAAACTAAAATTCACAGGAGCATACCCATGTCCAGAATCCAAAAACCAACGGGAAAAATAATATAAATGTGTGAAAAAAGGAACTTGCAACAACTTTCTCCAATAAGGCAAACTCAAGAAAACCGAGAAAAAGAGCAAAAACAGGCAGAAAAATCAAACTTTAAAAAATTACAGCAACCTGCCGATATCGAAAACCTAAGAAATGCAATCATTCTTGTAACAAAACATGATGTAAATCGAGTAAGTGCCAGAAACAAATAATGGGTAAGTAGAACGACGCAAAATATCATTCAAATTGGCAAAAGAACAGACCTTTGTGACATACTACACCAAAGACGCCCAGGGCGCTTCCTGCAGCTTTGGCTACTTTCTGGAGCAACGTTTCTGTTGCCGGGGACAACCAGCTCGGGAGGAGGTGAGAAACCAGTCGCGCTGATCCGTCCAGAGTTGAGGATCCTTTTGCAGCGCAGAGGATGGCCGCGGTCACTCGTCCGAGTCATTTACAGCCGGACTCGGTATCGATTCAAACAGTTTTCCGGGCAAGCTTGACTCGGCCTAGGGAGGGCAATTAGGGAACTCAATTTCGTCGCAAAAGGCCACTCTTTTTTATAGCTCGCAGGTAATTTCATCTTCTTCACTCCCGCTTCAAACTAGTCTAAAAAATACGGTTCTAGTTCTAGACTTCTAGTCAAGCTATATTTGAATGGAGTTCGTGTTGAGTTAAAGTGGCCCTCTCTTTAAAAATTAGTCATATGAGTTCAAGCGTCATCATTGAAATTTGATTTGATAATAGATATTACTCATTGGGTAAATTAATTTCGGGCCCAATAGGTGTCTATGGAAAAAATAGTCATAAAATTTGTTTTCTTGAAAAAATATATTACACATGGTTAGGGGTTCTGAAAATATAAAATATAAAAAATTTATATTTTCCGACCCTGAAAATAAAGGCAGAAAAGTGACATTTATTTTCCGACCTCGCCATCTTCTGAAAACAAAATTTCCCTGACTATCGGGTTTCTTCTCTGCTTCGCCTCGTCCTCTTTCGCTCTCGTTCCTCTCAGTTTCTGCCGCCTTCGGCCCTCAGGGCTCCGGCCTGATCTTCTTCGACTGCAACATAGGCTAAGAGGTCAGTCCCAGCTCTAGTCGTCTTTGCGCGTTTCAAGCCCAACCTACACTTCTGCGGGAACAAACCCTTCTCCTTGGCTTTTTGCCCGTTCCATGGTCGGGCCTGAAGTTATCTTTGTCGCAATCTTTGTTGAAGTCTATTTTTTTCCAGGCGAATCTCGTCGGAAAATCAATCATGGCTCGATTCCGGATCATGGGTCGGCGCTCTTCGATCCTGTTTGGGCTCCTTCTGCTCGGTGAGTTCCTATCTGTCTGAGAGAATTCGATACTCTGTTTTCTTCTTCAATTTTGTACTATGTCAGTGTGTTTTGCGTTCATTAATTTTTAAAACTTTTGCGGTAGATCTGTTTCAATGTACATCCTGCTATCCACCACTCTGAGTTCTGTGGTTTTTTTGCTATTGTTGAGGATGATGATCTGAATCCGAGGGTCTTTTGGGGATGGTTGGTACGTTTGGATCTGTATGGGGGTTCTATGATTGGGATCGTTCAGATCTTCAGATTTATGGGTTGGATTGAATGTGTAGTTATTGGAATGTGCTTGATGGGCTTTTTATAATTTAATTGTAGATATTGTAGAAATCTGTTGATCACATCTGTTGGTTTATAGGAAGGTCTGCGGGTTGTCTTTTGGAAGATCTACAAGTAAGTTAATATTCTGATTTCTGAATGCTAGTCAAGTTAATATTCTGATTTCTGAATGCTAGTCATTAAGAAGAGCAGAACATTGTCAGTTGCGTGCAAGTCAATCTTAAAAATCAGCGAGGGTTTGCGAGAGGGTAAAATTTTCAAGCTTCCTTCATTAAAGATTAAATATTCCACTATGTATGATTGTTTGTAACTTTTGTATGTTGTTTTCGAAAATTAATTGCATGGTTCTATGCGCAGGAGGCTGGATGAGATGTTGAGTCATTTGCTGTTAGAATTTCAAAACCTCGCCTCTATCTAACAGACAAAATGCAAATTGCTTTTGGTAAGCTTTGAAAGGCTTTTGTGGTTGCCTACTATCTTTGGAGAACCAGCTTAAAGTCAATGGCATATGTTTGTTTTCTCTAATTAGTTGTGAGGCTTAGCTTTTTATATCCCAAAGCCTTTCTTTTAAATCTGGCATACTTGTGTTATCTCTGAGTTTGTGATATGCAGCTGGTGGTTTGGGTCATGTTGTGGCTCATGCAGTTTTTTTCTGTCTGAGCATCTTAACCCCTGCATTTGGACCAGCAACATTTTATGTAGGCAAGTGTTCAAT
This sequence comes from Saururus chinensis, assembly GCA_035235625.1. Taxonomy (NCBI): domain Eukaryota; kingdom Viridiplantae; phylum Streptophyta; class Magnoliopsida; order Piperales; family Saururaceae; genus Saururus; species Saururus chinensis. Next base: position 33,307,400 of record CP141148.1, on the reverse strand, counting down.
CATGCCATTTTTCCTTGTCTCTAGTAAGTACCGAGGCTCTTTGGTCACTGTACATTTGTTTCATGTTTTTTATTTGTTGGAAAAAACGCCTGTTGATCTATAGTATGTTTCTTTATTGTCCAACTTAGCATGAATTTCTCACTGTACACATTGATATGAGTGCCATATGTAAGTTTGAGCATTGATATTTTTGTCATTTGGCTCTTGGGTTTATGCCAAATGAGCCACTTATACTTTTTATAAGTACTTTCATACTTAGAATTGAGAGCATATATAGAAGTTTAGCTACACCTTGTTATATTTTTTAATCTCTGAAAATGTACCTTGTATTTTTTTTCTGAATCATTGGCATAACTTGAGAAATGCATAGAGCACTTGGGGTCTTACAGCATATCAGCAGATATATATATATATATATATATATATATATATATATATATATATATATATATATATATATATATATATATATATATATATATATATATATATATATATATATATATATATATATATATATATATATATATATATATATATATGTGTGTGTGTGTGTGTGTGTGTGTTTGTGCATGTGTGTGCATGTTACTGGCTGCATAAAATTGATTTTATGTACTATGGAGTTTTTCTGGTAGATGTCGGAGGAGCTTTTGTTGTATATAAATTTTTGGTTCTTGTTTTGCAAAATTGCAGCTTAAGGAACTTGAAAAGTTGGGACCCAATAAAGGTGTTATTGCCTAGTCTGTGAAAGATGTTATTCAAAGTTTAATGGATGATGACCTCTATGCATATTCAAAGGTTCTCTCCCTTCCTCTCTTGGTGAGTTTCACCCGGTAAATACGCATGTTTCATTCACGGTGGATTGATTGGATGTTCAACTTTGTGAACCATCAGTTTCCTTTTCATTAAAGATATTCAGTTTAATAAAAAATATAATAGAAGCATAAAAATTATCTCTAAAATATAGTTATGTTTTTTTGTAGTAGTTTAATAATTTCATATGCTAATTTTATTTTATTTTAATTTTGTGTAGGCTAATTGTAAATGATTCTAAATTGTCAAGATGCACCGAGGGATCAAGTCTTATTGAAGACTTTTTTTCTTTATTTATATTAAATAATCTCACAATTTGTACTTAGATATTGTAAACAATTGGAACTATTGTATTTGTAAATTTCTTTTTCAACACCTGTTGTATTAGATACTTGATTTAAATTTGATTTAAATAATTTTTGTTATTATAAGATCTATATTTTTGTTTTAGGTTACATAAATATGAAGTTCAAATAGATGAAAGGTGTATTTGAGAATATATTATGTTGTGAATATGAGAATGCAGAAATTAATGGTGATAAAAGAAAAATTAAATAAAATTTTGCATAAACAAAAAATTATTTTTAGTGGCAGTTTTGAAGTTTTTAGTGGCGGTTTTGAAAGCCACCACTAAAAGTATTTACTACCAAGAATAAAGATTTATTTTACTTTTTAAATGTAGTAAACAAGGTTGATTTATAGGAAAGCCTTGAGGAATAAAGAAAATTATTATAAAAAAAATAAAAAAAATTAAGAGAAAAAAGTAGAAGAGTATTGAGGCAATAAAGAGTTAAAAAATTAATTAAAAAAATATTAAGGCATTAAGGGTTATTTTAACATCTAGTGATGCTCTTTATGTGTCATAATATCTCAGTTAAAATTGAATAAAGATTCAATTTAACCGGAAAATATGAACATTAAAAGTAAAAATAAAGATAAAAAATACTTTAGATAGATAAAATATAAAAAGAATTATTTCTTTAAGATTTTTATGTATCAAAGTCACAAAAGATCAATAAGGAGAGCCTTCAAGCATCTTATGTGTCAAAATCATAAAAAAATAAGAAGATAAATAATATTAAATAAATATCAATTCAAATAACCTATACTTACTCGAAACCATTAATAAAATTTGAATAGAACTCTATTAGATTATTACAAATTACCTCTAGCCTTAATTAGAGAGCTTAAAAAGTCATTATAATAAAACTAAAAATAAAAATACAAAAAAAGAGAAGAAAAATAGGGGAAGAGAGCTTAAAAGAGTAGGGGGTAATGCATCTACCACATCCACCCCTTTATTTATAGGAGTAGAAGGGGTTATTTTAAAGAGAAAAGTCTAATCATATTCCTTGATTGTATCCTAATTGATTGCTTAATTGGTTGCTTATTTAGTAATAATTAGATTCTAAATTAATTAAATAAATTAATAATTTATTTAGTAAATAAGTATCTTTTAGTCTTCCTTTATTTATCTAATCAGCCTCATTATCTTCTAAATATCTATTAATCATAACTAGTGAAAAGATCTCTCATGTATTGGCCTTAGGTTAGTTGACTAGTTGTATCTTTTCATATCCGATTTGACCCATATATCTTTCGAATTATGAATTTCCTCCTGAAAAAGTAATTGTAGCCACGGAAGTTTATTTTTTAATGTCACGTGAATCATATCAATCCGAATTATACATAGAAAGATATGACCAAAATACTAAGGCTATGTTAATCTATTCAAATCAACTTCTTCCTGAATTTAGTTCTCTTGATGCAAACTTGAAATCCAATGGGCTCAGAAGGTTATGTTCAACCATTCTATGCATTATTAGATTATTAAGAGCTAATTCTTAACCCTTGAATAATTTTAGATAGTTGTACTTCACTTCCTCTTCCACTTGGATCATATCGAAACTCATTTTAACATGTAAATGGATGCTCAACTCACCTATGCAAGATATAAATAACACATATAAGAAATAAATTAAAAAAATAAAATTATAATTCAAGATTATAAAGTATCTAATTGAATATTATTTTAATGCAGCAACAGGTCCAACCTGCAATCTTGCATCACTAAACCAATGAGAAGGATTTTTTTATTGCTATAAGATGTGTTTTTTTATATACATAAGGATGTAAATTTTGAACAAGAGAAAAGTTCTCTGATCTCTCTGTGCAATAGACATACCTGGGAGTTACTTCCTTTTTTATCGATCCATAGAAGTTATTGAAGAGTAAATTTGAAATGAGGAAAAAATATAACATCAACAAACCTCTAAGATAAAAAAAATACATTTGAATTATCTAATAAATTTAAATTTTATTAATGTCTTTTTTCTAACTCCTCTTATAACTTTGGAGTTTGTTCCCTATCTTATGCATCTAGCCAATCTTTCAAGTAGACAATACACTCCACCTAACACTCCGCCATTGTTAGATCTAAGTGATTTATCTCATCGTCTACTACATTTTTTGCATTAAAAGTAGACTTCAAAGTTATTGTAGACACTAGAGGAGTTAGTAAATAATGCACTAAGGTGACAAATACAAGGTATGTGTTAGCCTTCAAACTAAAACATCAAAGTTACTTATTTCTTCTTTAGTTAAAAAATTAATAACATTATTTTATAAGTATATAAATTTATTATCATAAGTACTGTAGTATTTTTATTTATTTCTACTAAGTAATAACCAAGAAAGGTAATTTCTATTGAAAGGACTTGGAGGAGTAGTCCTTTTACTATCATACATAGATTCATATGTATCATATAAAGAATATAAAGTATTTTTAATATCTTTAATGATATTTGTTGACATAAAAAAATTAAAATTCAAAAACCATGATTTTGGAGTTTGACTAGCTCTAAATGAGACCAAGTTTTCAAAAATAGACAAACTCACCAAAATGAACAAAATCCAAAGAAAAAAAAAGCAAAATATAATGCTACACAAAGGAATGTGTTAGTCCAAAGAAAAAAAGAAAAAAGAAAAATCTAATCCTACACACGTAGAGATGGGTTACGACTTTAAACCAAAAATTTCATGCGAGGACCTCATGAGGCCCCTTTACACTCTACAATAGCTAAATTAGCTAAGAGATGTTTTGTAAGCTTCACGTAGCCACATCAAAATAATTATCAAATCAAGAAAAATAAAAAAAATAAAAATTGCAAAAGGCTATGTGAGACCCCCATAAATCTCACATCAAATTGCCATGAAACCAAAATAACTAAAATAAACACAAAAAGTTAGATTTCAAAGAACTCAAAGTTTGAAGAAAAAAAAAGTAAAGAGATTGTGTGGAAAACTCCTATGGGCCCCACATAGAGAGTGAGAAGACTAAGTTAGAACCCTGAGGCTCATGATCCCTTACTTTAAAGAAAAAAAGTGAAATGAAGAAATAAAATAAAAAATGAATGAATGAAATAACAAAACTAAAAAAAATGTTGTGTAAAGAGAATGATAAAGTGAAGGGGACCAAGTTAAAGGTATAATGCTCATACTTCTCTTATACTCCCCACTTCACACTAACTTACTCCTTACTAATTAATTCGGTTCCCACTAACTCATTCTCCACCTCTAACTAACTTACTCTCCACTTCACACGAACTACCCTTCCAACTCACCCCCACTATTTTGCTTAACTATATAACTTTAATATTATAAATACCTATTCGTTTTCATAAGGAGGGGATTTTGGCTTTAAAGTCTAAGAAACCTCTAAAAAGAAATCCAGAAGTCCATCACCCACTAAAAAACTTTCAAAAATTCTAAAAGCCTTAACCTTTTGAAAGTCGAAGAAGTTCAAGGAATCGAAAGACAAGCAGAAGTACTCAAGAAGGAAGAATAATTTGTACAAGGGAGTTCTTATCTTCTATAAGAAGTTTCTTTGTCTTTTTTATTTTCTAAACTTAAAAGTTGTAGCTACTTCTCCTGGCAATTCTCCTTTCTTTTTATTTTAATAAATTTTAAGTTATTTTTTTTCATTTCGCCATCTCATCAAAGAGTTTTAAAAATTGATTAATCATCACTACTCACTCCAAATTGTAGAAAGTAGTCTTAATTAATCATGAGAATATCGTCTTACATAAAAAAAGTTATTCTCTATCTCTTGTAAGGATCATCTAATCTATTATCTTGACTTGTGCGTAGAAAATTACCGAAATCCCCCAACAGTATTATCATAATCTATATTCATATTAATATATGCGCCTTCTACTAATATTTGTATACATTTAAGGTTAAGATTCATAATTGCACCTAAACAAAAAATGTAGGAATTTTGTACCATTATTTATTATATTTTTTTTCATTAGCCCCACAATTGTATTAAATATATTATTATTTATATATTTCACAAATATAAGAGTAATATTATAGAGTTGATTAAGAACTAAAGAAGAAGTAGGATAATATATACCATATAATTGTTTAGTAGTTTCATGAAAAACATGTAAAAAAATTCATAATAATCGTTGCAATTTCAAAGTCATTATCACATATAAAGCATTTGAGCATTATGCAGAAAAAGTAAAAATCATCTAGAAGTCTATTTTTCTTAAAAATAATAAAAAAGAGAACATGAACATGACTCTATTTTGATTTTCTTAAATTAAAGGTTTAGTTAAAGAAACAATTCATGCAAAGAAAACCAAAATATGATAAAGAAATTCTTTTAACCTCTTTTATGTTCTATTTAGAAAAGAAAATCATACCTTTTATAGGAGCAAAGTTTTACTCATTTCTTGTGTTCGCACGTGAGGGCCAATGGATGTACATATTTTATTCCTTGAAGGTAATCTATTTAAAAGAGGATCATATTAAGGACAACACCCAACTGTTATAAAAACCATAATATTTAATAAAACAACATAACATCTTTACTCAAGCTCACCAAATAGAGATAAAATAAACAAAAAACAACATTATTTTTTTCAACAACAAACAATGAACACATTATTGCGCGCACAATACAACATTATTAACAACAACAACAAAGAACATACTATTGCACTACACAACATAAACGTACAATTTGACATTTAAATTTTTGGGAACTCCTTTGGGTATGAGATTTGTCCATCAATTTATTCTTATATTATCAATACTCAATAATTTATATGAATATTTATTACTAGAATTTCCTGCTAAACCAGTGTTGGTTTACTATCACTTAACAATAATGGGCCCATAAAATATATTTTATAAGATTAAAAAAAAATAACAGGGAGATTAATTTGGGTTCATGCAACCTGCCCAAAATTTTCTAATCTTTTGTAACGTGATGTTATTGTTGAATTGGTCCTAGTCACAATTTTTTATCATTAAGGAAACTATCATAATTATACCTAGAATATAACACGTTATAAAAAATAGTGAGAATCAACATATTAGGAATTTTAGGTGGTATAGATTGAAAGTACACAACAAAGAATATGATGACATCTTCCAAATGTAAAAGAAATTCATAAAGAGCACATACAACAATTAGTAAACAATCATGCCTCAGCATGGACTTGCATTCCAAGTTTTGTGGGATCTACATGTTATGTACCACAACTGCCCAATACATCCAACAAAAAAAAACAAATTTTAACAACTCAATGTGGACCGAGTTACAAGTAACATTTTCCAATTTGTTACATGACTTTCCAATTTTAACAACTCAATGTGGTACATGACTTTTTAATATAAAATTATAAAGTGAATTACAGTAGATTTATACTGTGATCCTGACAGAGTATAAATTTACTGTAACACTAAATTAATGATTCAATACAGGAAGGGAAATTAAAATTTCAACTAAGAAATGCCTTTTGAATATGAAGTTATAATTTGCATATAAAAATTAAAAATTTTGTATTCCTAAAACAAAAATAAGAAAAAAATATTCATATATGAGGGATTTCAAAGCCTCTTTACATGATTTTTGTTGTGGTGACCAAGTTACCACATCAACCACATTTAGTTTTTATTTTTATTTTCTCACAAAGAGAAGGAATTTTCTTCTTCTTGGGCCTCCTAGGTTGCCTTCTTGTTAATGGTGGCAATACTAAATTTTCTTCATCTGGCTTTTTAACCGGAACCGTATGTCCGAATAGGCCTAGAAAAACTGGTAAGGTCTCACCTTCCTTTGCCACTCAAGTGTATGGCATCTACCGTGCTTAGGCCCCTTCTTCCGTTTCTTAATTAATCCACCACCTGCCTTACTATGTGTGGGTGTGGCATGTAGGCCAGCCCCTTTTTTTATTAGGTGATTAACTACCGAAGCGAAGAAATGGATCAAGAAAAGGGGGTACTACGAGCCCTCTGCCCCACGCATCCTCTGATGCTCGTGTGGTTCACCGTTTCCACTGACTAGACCCTTAGCTCGTATGCTTTTGCTCCTGCTTGCTTTGGCCCCTAGTGAAGACTCCTTTTAATTTTTGGTAGGTGTGCGCAGATTGGGGGGGTGTGCTGTCCTGTATTGGGTTGGGCCCTTCCCCATAAGGCCCCACTGTCGGGGCATAAGAGCCCTCTTGCTACCCATATGCGAGGCGTCGTCTTAGCCTTCCCTGACCAGGATCGCTCCCACACCTGTAGCATTCGTGATCGGCCTCCTCAACAGTGTAGGAATAGGGTGGATTTGTTGAGAGTAAGAGTTTTCAAAAAACTCTTTTGTAAAGTACTTATCACAATAAGAACAAAGATCTTTTCCACTCTTTATTAGCACAACAATTGCATTTGAGCATGAAAAACTATTTATCTACCAATGAAAATAAGAGCACTCATGAGTTTCAATATTCACATATGCAGATGGAGTTGACATAACATCATACACATTTGGAGTAGAACCAACCACCACCCAAGAGATGTAAGTATTGATATTATCAAATAATTTTTTCTCCATTATTGGACAAACAACACTTGTCTAGCTGCTTGCTTGATTACTATGCTCCATCACTATATTCATAATTTTGACCCGTATAGAATCAATCATCTTCATAATTGGTAAGTGTCTTTCATAATTGATCCATAAATTGAAGCTTTCTGCAACATTTGAAAACAAATCACCATAATGCTTACCCTTGAAATAAGCATTTGTCCAATTTTCACTAGGAAAATTTTCAAAGAAACTAATAACTTGTTGACCACCCTCTATTTTTAGCTCCTCCAATTTCTTGTGAAACAATGTTGGTGTTGCTGCATTTGCACACTCTATTAGCATAAAATCCATTTTGTTACGAACATGCTTGGTCCTTCTTCTCAAACAATTCCTCAAATTTGTTCTCCGGTGATATAAGCAATAGGCATGTGGAAAATAAGGGAACACTTATGTCATTCCTTCAACAAGTCCCTTGTTTCGATCTGAAACTATAAGGACCCTCATCTTTAAACCGGTTTTGGTTTTCTTTAATTATTGGTTAACGTGAGATTTACGTGTTTTCTGATCTTATTCGGTGATTTCATAAAATAAATAGAGTTTGTGATGGTTTCAACCAAAATTAACTTCAACATTAGTGGTTTTAAGTGATTTTAAACCAAATGTGAATTTTTGAGATTTTTTAGAATTTTCACTATTTTCCCAAAAATTAGGGTTTTGGTGGGACCCCTGTGGGCCCCACGGTCAAAAATTTTATGTTTGTGTCAAATGAACCTAGACATATACTTAAGGTCATACAAAAATTTTCAGAATTTTATTAGGCTTAATTTGTGCTTAAATTTACAAAATACCCACTTTTAGCCTACTTTTCATATTTACACCCCAAAACTTACCTATGCATACCCCAACCCTTACTATAAAAGGGCAGACCTGAGTCATTTCCATTTTTGGGAATAGGCTAAGGAAGGAGGGCTGGCCTAATCCCCACTTAGGCCCGAATTAGAAGCCGATTAAGGTAAGCTTACTCTAATTAAGCACTAATAATTGGCTTTCTTCTTTATTTCTTCCAAATCTACCATTTTTCCCTTGATTCAATTCATTTTTGACCATCAAAAGCTACTGATTTGTGTTTTACTACAAACCCTAACATTCAAAATTTGATTTTTACTACCAACAAGCCTTAGATCTAAGATTTAATTAGGGATTTCTTGAGTAAATCAATTTCTATTAGAGTTTAATTCAAACTCATTGTATTTTCAAGGATTTCAAGAAAGGTGACTCTTCAATCCGAGCTTAATCAAGTAATGGGTCTTCAAAATCTCTATTTGTCCATGGTAAAACTCTCCATTTTTGGCTTATTTCGAAATGATTTGCTTGATTTAGTGTGTTAATGGTAAGATTAGAAAATGGAATTATTTAATCCCGATTTCTTAGGGTTTTACATTATTATGGTTTGGTTTGATATTCTGGAAGTCAAGGAGGACTTTTGATGATGATTAGGGTGTTAGATGTGGATTTGAAGTGCTATCTATGGTGTTTCGGTTTGGATTTGCGAAAGGAAGAAGATGACTGTTTCGTTAGTGTTGGCGATCGATCGGCCTTGCAGGGCGATCGATCGGCTGAACTGTAAATTTCAAATTTTTGCTTGTAACCGATCGAACGGCCTGAAGGGTGATCGATCGGCTACACAGAAAATTGTATGTTGTGCATATGATGCCTATTTTGATGATTCCACTTTAGCTTGCCAATTTTATATGAATGTGGAGTGTTTTAAGCTATGTTAGGCTACTGAAAATGCATGCTATTAAGTTTATGGAGTTGAAATATATGCTTAGAAATGGTGGAATGACTTATGTTTTGTGGCATGATGTTGGAATCGTTATTTTGAAATTATGAATAGTTGTTTCCCTTTGGTTAAGCATATTTTCAGTAGGACTACAATCATTGTTGGACTGGTTTGTCATGATAGATTGTGGTTAATGGTGTGTGAATGTTGGTCAATGTCATGACTCAATGATGAAATGAGTGATGTTATATGTGTTTAGCCTTTGTGGTTGAGTTTTGAATTTAGCTATGATTTCAACGATTCTTTTCCTATGATTTCCGCTGGAATCCATGTTTAGATGGAAATTCACATGTGTAGTGTGGTAGTGAGTTTAATTTCAAGCATGATGACATGCATTATGTGAAATGTTTCTACTAGATACACACACACATGTGGGGTCAAATGATGATGTTGAAGCTTAATATTGTGATTATGAATGATGCATTAGGGGCTGGTGAGAGCACTTATCATAGATTAGGATTCATGTATGCTTTGCCCACGCATGTACCATGTTGCACGCATCATGAAAATGGATTTTTAATTGAGGCTTCATCATGATTAATCAAATTTGACCGATTGGATGCAATGTGATGAAATTGTGTGCCGGGTTGATCGGTTGTGGATTAATTGCAAGTTGATTGGTCCGAAAGGACATATTTTGATTTGAAGTTCCTGTGTGGGACGATTTGAAGTTCCTGTGTGGGATGATTTGAAGTTCCTGTGTGGAACGATTTGAAGTTCCTGTGTGGAACGAGTACACTCCCCGGGTTGAGTCTTGTTAAATGGAAGGATGTGGGGACAAGTTGTGTACTTGTCTTGCGGATTGTGAGAATGTTATCATGTGTGTCATCTGGACCCTGAGAATCCAGTGTGGTATGCCGTGTGCACCCAGCTACCACGTGTTCTAGGGTTCTCTGTGTGAGAACTCGGGCTCTTCCCTCCGCAGGAGATGTCCCTGGGCGAACACCCCTACTCTAGATTCTCTGTGTGAGAATGGGACATCCTTGGCCAGGATTGTCCAGGGCGTGCAGTATTAGGGATTGACAACCCTGATCTTTCTTAAATTCTTGTGTAGAATTTTGGACCATGACACGCCTTTGTGGCCTTGTCTATGCTCCCGTCTGTGTGACATTAATGTGTGATTACTCCTTGATGGAGGTTGATTGTGATGATGCTATGCATGTGGAATATGTATGTTAGAGATACATCAATGCATGTTGATGTTGATGTTATGCATGTGGAATATGTATGCTAGAGATATATCCATGCATGTTGATTTTGATGTTATGCATGTGGAATATGTATGTTAGAGATACATCCATGCATGTTGATGTTGATGTTATGCATGTGGAATATGTATGCTAGAGATACATCCATGCATGTTGATTTTGATATTTTGCATGTGGGAATATGTATGTTAGAGATACATCAATGCAGGTTGTGATGATATTATGCATGTGGGAATATGCATGTTAGAGATACATCCATGCAGGTGATGATATTATGCATGTGGGAATATGTATGTTAGAGATACACCCATGCAGGTTGTGATGATATTATGCATGTGGGAATATGTATGTTAGAGATACACCCATGCAGGTTGTGATGATATTATGCATGTGGGAATATGTATGTTAGAGATACATCCATGCAGGTTGTGATGATATTATGCATGTGGAAATATGTATGTTAGAGATACATCCATGCGGGATTGGTTATGATGTGAATGCATGTGGGAATATGTATGCTAGAGATACATCCATGCGGGTTGAATTATGCATTATGATGCAGTGTTAAGTGATATGAATGTGTGATCAGAAAGTGATGCACCATGTAAATCTTTGATTTGAACAATCTCATTACTATGCTATCGTATTTTTAATGTTGACAGTGATGTTAAAACCATTGCTGAGTTTGTTAAACTCACCCCTCTTTTTGTGTTTTGATTTGGGGCTGCGTGGTGCAACACACAGACGGACAGGATTGCCTTTTTGAGGAAAGGTCAGAGATAGCTTGGGTGTGATGATGGAGATCGTTGTGTGACTTACTTTCGTTTTGTTTCATGCTTTATGTTAGAACCTTTGTGTAGGGTTCTTGTTTTGGGTTTATGTTATATACTACAGTTGTAATGATTATGACTTATTTTGAGCCGGTGTGGGCTTTACTTAAACTAAGCTTGTGGGTTTGAGATTGTTGTTTACTTTGTGATAAGCAACACCTTTTCCTCTTTTTTTTATTTACTCTTGCTCAAAGGATTGTGCGCACTCCGTATTTCTGTTAATCGCTCGTGGTTAGGGATTAAGTCTTTTGCTAGAATCGTTTCTCAATTTCCACTTCGTCGCCCCCGCGCGCTTGACCGGCCCCTGGACCGGGTTCGGCTCGAGTCGGGCATCATCGGGGCGTGACAGAAACAATAGTTAGCCGACGAGAAGGATTTAATATTTTCTTCAATTCTTCAAGAAATCATCTCCAACTATCTAAATTCCCATAATCAACAATAGCATATGCTAGTGGAAAAATGCCTAATAAAATAGACAAAAAAAATATAATATCAAGAGCATGAAAAAAATGATCTACTTCAAAAAAGAATAAAATTATGCTCTATGGTAAAAAAATAAAAAAATAACAATTAAAGCAAAGTATATTGTGAAATATATTAGTAACAAATAACATATAGAATGAAAAATGTATGAACAAACTCTCTAGAATAAGAGATTTTTTTTACCTTGGTTACCATTTTTACCAGTAGTAGTCAACAAATGTCCTTTATAATGACTATTCAAATAAGTACCATCCAAGAATAAAACTGAGCTACAATACTCAGATCCTTAAATGCATACAAAAAATGACACAAATACCCTTCTAAAATGTAAATTCAGATCATTAATATCCAATACTACATGATTACCAGGGTTAGTACTTAAAATAGCCCCAACGTACCAATGAAGATCATTGTAAGATGTTGAATGATCACCATAGACCTGATTTTGAGCCTTTTGTACACTCTTCCAAGCAACTTTATATGAAATATCAACACCATAATTAGTGTTGAATTCACACACCACATTAATTGGGCGAATAAGGGGCTTGTTCACAACCTGGCTCAACAACTCATTAGAAACAAGCTTAGCTGTCATCCTCGAGTTCTTCTTTGTTTGCATAGCAAAACCACATGTATGAACAATGTTTAGATTAAGAATATAGAAAAAATTATTCCAATTATCTTTCCTTCCATGAACTTGCCATTCACATCCAGTGGATTCCTTGAATTTACATTTTGCAGTCACTCTATTTGCATCACTTTTTACATACTTAAACTAGAAGCCAACTTGAATAGCATAGTGATACAATTTACGCCTGAACTCTTGAACTCCTCCAACAAACTTTTGCCCAACATGACTTATTTCATTGGACCGATTTTTGTCATAAGCATTGAATCTTCATATGAGGAGGAAGGAAGAGCAAAGTTAGTCACCTCATCAAACACACTGCCATCAATACTTTAGATATTGCTACTTGACAAATGATTACTAAAACTGGGCTGGTGACCAATTGACACATCACTGGAAATTGAAATATCAATAATAGAAACATTAATAGTCTTAACTCCAAAATTGGAAGCAAGTAAGAATAAATTTCCATGTCAACATCATTGTGAAGATTACAACATGTATGGCCCGATAAAGAGTAAGACAACCTCACATTCTCAGCATTCAAGTTGCTCCATCATTCACAAATCCTAGAAATCAAGCCCTTGTGTGTTCTTAATATCAACCCGAATAACAATAGTATTGGTAATATATTTGCACATTAAAATAAGAAATAAATCCATTAACCTACATATAATGAAACATTAATCATTATAATGAAAAGGAAATATTTATAATAATATGGAGAACAACTATACAATTTTGATTCATAATAAATCACAAAAATTGGTAACAAGGGAAAAAATCAATTCAATGATAGACAATAAATAATGATTTCAATTGATGAGAATAGTAAAATTATACTATGTAATAAACAAAGCATGAAACTTATAAATTCTGCATCATAATCATAATTATAATAAAATAGTACATTTTTCCAACAATTTCAAGTATAATGTAAGTTTAGATTTTGCTAAACTTAGGAATATTAATCTAAACAATTTTATTAATAAAGTATAATTTTGTTGTTCCATATATGTGGTTAGAGTATAAATTTATTATTTCATATATGTGTAGAGGGTATAAATTTATTATTCCATATATGTGTACAAAGTATAAATTTATTGTTCCATATATAAGGTCAGAGTATAAATTTATTATTTCATATATGTGAACAAAGTATAAATTTATTTTTCTATATATAAAATTAAAGTATAATTTTGTTGTTCCATATATGTGAATAGAGTATATATTTACTGTTTTGTTCTGTTCTGTGGCTGATGTAAACAATAAAGTATATATTTACTGTTGTGTAAATGTAATTATATTATAAATTGATTGTGATTTATATGTGATTTCTGCCTTCAATAGAATATGAATCGACAATTCCTCCTTTGTTTAAGGAATATTAATCCACCTTAATAAGCAATTCTCAAAGAAAAACATAGGGTGAACAACACAAATGGCCAATGTCATTACAAATGAATATAGTGATGGATTACAAGAAAGTAATATATAAAAGAAAACTTATACCAAGGAACAACAAAAGAGAAGAAAACTCTATAATATTGGCTAGAAAACTCACAAAGTGGCCTGCTAAGGACTATCCCTCAATTTTCAAATAGCATTGGAAGATTCTAACTTAATTTTCCAACTAGCTCTCAAATCGGAAGACATATTTTTAGTGTAGTTGTCCCAAGGAACCTCCTAAATCTTCACATCCGCTTGTATGTACTCTGCACAATAAGATGGATCTTAGTGAGTCCTTGAAAATTAGAAATCTAGAACATATATAGAAATATCAACAAAAATTAATTTTAATAACCAACATCTAATTAATGCATGACACCCAACACCAAGCATAGATCTAGATCTAAACAAGGCTAGAAAACAAATGACCTAACAAATATTGAAAATCAGCAACTAGGACTACTAGAAAACAAAGGATCTTTCTTTCTAAAAAAATAAGTAAATAATCTTATTATTGAGCAACATTAAAAAATAAGGTCACTGGTTTAATATAACCTTGAAGGAGTTACAATAAAATATCTACAAAATGAATCTTAACACCTCGTGCTTTTGTGTAGCAAATAATTAATAGTTCTAGTCAGGCTTTGTTATAGATTTGACCAGTTTTGCTCCTATAACCATCACCTCAAGAAAAAATTTCTTCCTTGTCATGAAGTGATGTTAGATTAGGCAATCAACATAAAATTTGTCAATCGATTGCACACAGAGAAAAAAGAATTTGTATCGCCAATCGGAGAAAACAATTGGAAAACAAAATTCAAAGTCTTGTCCTTTGCTTCAAGGCATGTCTCTCAGTGTGGTCAGTACTCCATACTGTCAGGCAGTGAAGCTTACACTTGTTCACTTATTATGAAGGTTCACTAGGGCCTCTTTCCTCATCCCTTGTTCGTTCACGGGTCCGGACCAAATCAACAAGACAAAACGGCAACAAATATGAGAAAAATCGAACGTATAATTAAACTCAAGGGACATGAGATGCTCACCAAAAACTCCATCATACGAAGTGTCAAAAAGAGTATGATGTCTAACAAAGGGTTTTGGAGAGGTTTTAGGCTTGAGATTGGAAGAAAAAGGAGGCAGAAAATGTGTAGATGGGGGAATAAGTTCCAGCAAATAAAATCATTTACACAGTTGATGAGAAAGCAGGAGAAGAGGAGGAGGGAGGAGACGCCGGTGGAAGAAGTGCCCGTTAAAGAAAATGCAGGAGAAGAGAAAGAGGGAGGAGACGCCGGTAGAAGAGGTGCCCGATGGTGGGAGGAGATGCTGGTAGAAGAGGTGCCCAGTGGTGGGAGGAGACGCTGGTAGAAGAGGTGTCCGGTGGTGGGAAAAGCCGTTATAAAAGTGTGGACATAAGGATGATAAGAAAAGAGATATTTTAGGTATAATAAAGGTCAATTAGTGGGATTAGAGTTTTTTAAGAATAAATAAAAACTAAAAATTTAAATAAAGGATTTAATTTTCAAATAGGACTTATTGTGAAATTATAGGTATTTTGGGGTCTTATGAGAATTTTCTCTTAAAATATTAGTATCTAATTAAACTAAGAAAGTAAGTAACCAACCTATAATAAAATAATAACCAAAATAAAAAGACTTAATTGAATTGGGACAATAAATTCTAATCAAGGAATCCTGATTTGAGTCGTAACAGCTTGTTCTGCTCCGAGGCGTACTGCTGGCAGATTTTCATCAGTTCCAACCTTTCTCCCATAAATGAATGAGGTATATGCAGCCGGCCCCGCTCAAGTGAATCCATCTGGAACAATCTATTTCTTGCGGAAGCATAAGAAGCTTCATCAATGCACTCAGATTCTGGATTTGCCTCTGCCTGCGAGTCCCTGTTCTGCTCCGAGGCGTACTGCCGGCAGACTTTCATCAGTTTCTGTTAAGGCTACCTCCTCCATTGTCACTGTAGCAATCTTGGACTCCTCTCTATTTGTAATTACCACCGCCCATGTGTTACTACATCCTCTTTTCATAGAAATACACTCCTATATCCCCTGTATATTTCTTAATAAAAAATATATACATATATCCATAAATAGTTGTATTTTGAATGAAAATATTATCTCTGTCTCTTTTCATGGTATCAAAGCCCTCTACCTAACGGCTTAACCCCTATCCGTTTCCTGTTTCTCGTTCGCCAGCAAACTCTCCCGTCCGGTGAACTCTCCGGCGCCCTCCCTCAAAGACCGACGCTTGTATCCCGGCCGTCCCACTCGCCGGCCAACCCCTTTCCCCCTTCCCCGGTCCCGTGCTCTTCCCCGTCACCGGCCTCTCCCTCACTGTTTGGTCTCCCTTCCCGCTGGAACCTTCCCCTCCCTCTGCCCGCCGGCCTCCTGCCCCGTTCGTCTCCGGCGCCACCCTGCCCTGCTTCGTCACCGGCGCCCACTGTCCCAATCCAGCACTGCCTCCTCCAGATCTGCCCGATCCCACACCGCTTGTCCCGCTCCGCTCCGCCCACCTCTGCTCCGATCCGGTGCCTCCCACCCGGATCCCACTCCATCCAGCTCTGCTATCGCCCAGAATTACCTCGACCCGGCGCTGCCGCGTCTAGATCTCCTCCTCCCTGTCCAGATCTACTTCGACCCCACGCCACCGCGACCAGATCTGCTACTTCGTACAGATCTGCTCCGCCCCGGCGCCACCTCCTCCGCCCCGTCCAGTCCCACCGGCACCTCCACAGCTCTCCTTTCATAAAGGCTCCATCTTTCCCCGCCTCCTCTGCCACCTCGTCCAGATCTGCTCAGCCCCGTCCAGACCTGCCTTAACCAGCCGCCGCCGCATCCCGATCTGCTACGCCCCGCCCCGGCACCGCCTCGTCCGCCCCGCCCCGGTGCCACCCCCTCCGCCCAGTCCAGTCCCACCGGCGCCTCCACAGCCCTCCTTCCAGAAAGACTCATCTTTCCCAGCCGCCAGCCCTTGTCCCTTTTTACTCTTCCCCCCTCCACACAACCTCTACTAGTCCCCACTTATGGAGTCGCCTGGCCACTTTATGACCGCGTTTGGTCTAGCCCCTAGCCCCCCGTCCTCCCCACCCCACTCCACCACAATAGATGATCTCTTCGCTTTTGTGCCAGCGGTGGTTCATTTCTTAGCTCTCATCTCCCTCAACTTGTCACCATCCACTACGACTCCAACACCTTCCTCATTTGGCGGATTCAAGTCCGCGATCTCCTTGAAGGCTATGGTGTCATGGGGTTCCTTGATGGCTCCACCCCGTGCCCAGCCATCGGCGACCTCACCGCCCGCCCTACCGCCGCCCAATGGCGTTGCATTGATAGGGTACTTCTCACAGCAGTTCATGCCACCATCTCCCCTTCTTTGCTTGGCTACTTCATAGGCCTTGCGTCTGCCGCTGCCCTCTGGACCGCAGCCGAAGATCGCTTCCTCTCTACCTCCCTGGCTCACATCCTCAATATAAAAGAACGTCTTGCCACCCATGTCCAAGGTGATGGCACTATGACCGTATATCTCGATGGCCTTAAAGCCTACGCGGATCAACTTGCCGCCGTTGGGGCTCCCATCTCGGACCTTGACCTCTTTCACAAGACACTAAACGGTCTCTCCGGTGCGTACTTCGTCTTCTCCACCGCCCTCCGTGCTCGCAGTGCTACCATTCCCCTCCCGGAGCTTTGGACACTTCTCGCCGAAGAGGCCACTCTCTCTAGTGCCCCTACCACCCCCACCATAGGGCTACCCCCGACGACAGCCTTCACTGCCCTCCACTCATGGCATCCCTCTCTTCCGGCTAACTATGGGCCCCTACCTCCGGCCTCTCCCCCCACCGCCCCTGGCCCCTATGGGATGCCTCCCACTTCTCCTTATGGCCTCCCGCCTACTGCCCTCAGCGGCCACGCCCCTGCCCCCCTTGCCGGGGGCCCGGCCCTTGCACTTGCTGCCCCATATGGGGGAGGGGCTACCCGGGGCCTTCTCCCTACCCCTGCTGGCCGTGGGGCACCCGGCCCACGTGGTGGTTCTACTCGTGGCCATTGGCGCTCTGGTCCTCGCAGTCGCGGTCCCCGCCCCCCTTGTTAGATTTGCGGTGGGACCAACCACTCCGCCAAAACGTGTTGGGAGCGCTACTCTGGCCCCGGGGGCTCGCCCTCCAGTGCTCTAGCCCTCTCCACTGGCGCCTCCTCCTCGGCAACTCCCACGGAGTGGCTCCTTGATAGTGGTGCTTTTGACCATGTGACAGCGGATCGCAGTAACCTCTCCTTCCATGTGCCTCACTCGACGTCCAACCACATCAACGTCGGGAACGGGGCGGCTTTACGTGTCTCATCCATGGGTCACACTACCCTCCATCTTGGCCCCTCTACCCTTTCTCTTCGCAATGTCTTACATACTCCATCTCTCTCTCATAATCTTCTTTCCGTTCATAAACTTGCTCTTGATAATAATTGTTCACTAACCTTTGATGTCTCTCATGTTACAATCCAGGACACTAAATCTCGGCGCACACTCTTTTGAGGACCGTGCCGACATGGTGTCTATCCAGTGTCCTCCGTCTTTACCGCGTCCCCCACCGCCCTCCTCGCTTGTGCCTCCTCCCACCTTTGGCATCATCAGCTCGGACATCCGTCGTCCACTATGTTTAATTTAGTTGCTTCTACTTTGTAGCCTCCAATCCAAAAAATGTCATCCTTAGATTGTAATAGTTGTCTCACTAGTAAAGCACACAAACTCCCCTTCTCACCCTCCCCGAAATGCTCCTCACGCCCTCTCGAGCTCGTCCACTCGGATGTTTGGGGTCCCTCTCCGGTCACCTCATTTCTCGGCTTTCGCTACTATGTGATCTTTGTAGATGACTTCTCCCGTTACACTTGGCTCTACCCCCTCAAACTCAAATCCGACGTCACCGAATGCTTCTGCCTATTCCATGCCATGGCCGAACGGACCCTCCACCACACCCTCACCACCCTCCGCATCGACAATGGCGGCGAATACCTCAACCATCACCTCTCTTCCTACCTCTCCTCTCATGGCATCTCCCACCAAACCTCTTGCCCTCATACCCCTGAACAAAATGACATTGCCGAAAGAAAACACCGGCACATCATAGAAACTACCCTCACCCTTCTCTCCCACGCCCACATGCCTCTCTCCTATTGGGTTGACGCTGCTTGCACCGCCACCTACCTCATCAACTGCCTACCTTCTCCCTCCCTACAAAACCTCTCCCCCTACCAACTCCTCTTCCACAAACCCCCCGACTACTCCCACCTCAAAGCCTTCAGTTGTCGTTGCTTCCCTTGGACCCGCCCCTACTCTTCCCATAAACTCTACCCTCGGGCTATCCCATGCATCTTTCTTGGTTATTGCCCTCACACCAAAGGTTTCCATTGCCTCGATCCCATCTCCCATCGCGTCTACACCTCCCGCCACGTCCGCTTTCGCGAAGATGAGTTCCCTTACCACGACCCCCTCCCCACCCCAAATCCCCCCACCATACTCCCCTTCCTATTCCCATCACTCCCTCCCCTCTCCCCATCCCTACCCCTACCCCCCATCCACCCTCCCAACAACCACCCCTCTCTCTCCCCCCCTCTCCCCTCCCCTCCAACCCCCTCCTTCTCCCCTTCCTCTCCTCCCCCCAACACCCCTCCCTTCTCCCTCCCCTCCCCCCTCACCCTATGATCACTCGTAGCAAAGCTGGGATCATATGTCCTCATGTTCCTTTCTCCCTCCTCACTATATCTCCACCTCAAACCGAACCCACTTCCTTCAAAATTGCTTCCTCCATTCCCGAATGGTGTGCTGCTATGGATGAGGAAATTAAAGCCCTCCACCAACAAAGTACTTGGAGCTTAGTGGTTCCCCCGCCCTCCTCCAATGTCATTGGTTGCCGCTGGACTTACAAAGTCAAGCGTGATGCCCATGGGACTATCTCTCGCTACAAGGCTCGCCTTGTTGCCAAGGGTTTTCATCAAGAAGAAAGCCTTGACTACAATGAGACCTTTAGCCCCGTGGTCAAACCTTACACGGTTCGGATTGTTCTAAGCCTCGCTGTCACCCACTCTTGGCCCATCAAGCAACTCGACATCTCTAATGCCTTCCTTCACGGCACCATCTCTGAAGAACTCTACATAGCACAACCCCCCGGTTACCATGATGTCACTCGGCCCAACCATGTCTGTCGCCTCCACAAAGCCCTCTATAGTCTCAAACAAGCCCCCCGTGCTTGGTACCTTCGCCTTTCCACCTACCTTCTCTCCCTTGACTTCATCTCTTGTCTTGCCGATACCTCCCTTTTTCTTCACACCCAAGGTTCCCATATCACCATCCTTGTCCTATACATCGACGACATCCTCATCACCGGTAACCATCCCCCCCACATCTACCAAGTCATTTCCCTCCTTAGCTCCACTTTTGCCATAAAAGACCTCAGCGACCTCCATCACTTCCTTGGCATTGAAGTTACTCGCACCCCCAATGGCCTCTTCCTCTCTCAACCCCAATATGCCCTTGATATCCTTGCCCGTGCTTCTATGTCCCAATGTAAGGCTTCCCCGACCCCCACTACCTACAAATGCCCTCCCCCCGATCCCCACGACCCACCCTTCCCCAACCCCTCTCACTACAAAAACATTGTTGGCGCTTACAATACCTCACTTCCACCCGTCCTGACCTTGCCTATGCCGTCAACTTAGTTTGCCAACACATGCACAACCCCTCCACTTCTCACTATATGGCTGTTAAAAGAATCATTCGCTACGTCAAAGGCATCTTCACTCATGGGCTCCTCCTTCAACCCGGCAACCTTGCTCTATCTGCCTTCTCTAACTCCGATTGGGCGAGTGACCCCATTGATCGCCGGTCCATTTCCGGTTACTGCCTCTACCTCGGCCCCAACCCCATTCTTTGGAAGTCCAAAAAGCAAGACACAATGGCCTGCTCCTCCACCGAAGTAGAGTATCGGGCTCTCTCTAGCACAGCCACTGAGATCACTTGGGCTCGCATGGTCCTCACCTTCCTTGGAGTATCCCTCCCCTCCACCCCACCTTATGGTGTGACAACAAATCCGCCATCTCCCTCTCGGCCAACCCAGTGTTCCATGCCCAAACCAAGTACATCGAACTTGATCATCACTACGTTCGGGAACAAGTTTTAGCCGGCAAGCTTGATGTCCAGCATACTCCCTCCACTCAATAGGTGGCCGACGTCCTCACCAAACCTCTCTCCATTGAGCGGTTTCAGCTGTTACACTCCAAACTTATGGTTCTACCTCCACCATGAGTTTGCCGGGGGCTGTTAAGGTCACCTCCTCCATTGCCACAATGACAATCCTGGACTCCCCTCTACTTGTAATCACCACCGCCCATGTGTCACTACATCTTCTCTTTGTAGAAATACACTTTTGTATCCCTTGTATATTCCCCAATAGAAAATACATATATATATATCCATAAATAATTATATTCTGAATGAAAATATTGTCTTTGCCTCTTCTCAGTTTCAACCTTTCTTCCATAAAAAGTGAACGCAGCCTGGCCCGATGAAGTGAATCCAACTGGAACAATCTATATATCTTGCGGAAGCATAAGAAGCCTCTGCCTTCGAGACCCTTTTCCTTATCATACCTACATCAATATGAATCACGTTTAATGTGGTTTCAGCCAGGAAAACTATGAAGATTGATACGTTTAAGATCCAATGTACCTGCAAAAGGTACACCGGGTATCAACGGGATATTTTTCAGCGTCCTCGTGTGCCTGTCATTGTCAACCTCCGATGCATCAGTGCCATTTTTCTCCTTGTAAGAGCCTTCATCATCGTCGATATGTGAAGACACTTTCTCATCCTACAAAGAGGAGACCGACAATGAATTGATTCATAATTTTTTCCAGTACGTTGCAGCACCTAGAATTCAAACATATTCTTAAACAAAGGCATCCAGATTACTGTTATAAAGAGGTTAATGCATGAAAAGTGGAAACAAAGAACCGAGGAAACGTAAAGGACGCAACGAACATTAAAATCATCAGGAAGCTCGTACTCTAGATTATCAACGGGATCAAATCGTCGGTTCTTCTTCTTCTTCAATTCCTCCATGAGCGGAATAGGCTCATCGTACTTGCAAGCATCGAACCCGCCAGACAATTCACCAGCTTGATCACCACTGTCCCCGGCTTCGTGGTTCAGGCGATCGATCCTCCCCTGTCGAAGCCCAGACGGCAAACGAGGGCCTCTCCGCTCTGCCCGGCCTTTCCCATTCTTTCTGTCCGGCTTTGGGGCCTCTTCGACACGGCGCCCCTCCCGCTTGGGTTTCTTCTACGGCTTCGCCATCAGCGTATTCGCTTCGTGAGGGAGACGGAGATGCGCTAGGCCCGTGGTAGTCGAGCACCGAGAGCCTTTTAGTTTTAGGCTTCTCCATTGCGGGCAATTTTGGAAATTTAATAATTTCTCTTTTAAAAAGTTGGGCTGAAAAAATTCAAACGCGACATGAGCCCCACCCCTTAATCCAACTTGAAGGACCGAGGTGAGGGGTTAGGCTCTTAACTTATTTTGAATTTAGGGTCTCGTCAAATTCAACCTATACAACATAGTTAATTAGATTATAAATAAAAAAATATAGTAGTTTCTCCTCACAATTTACTTAAGGCCCTTTAAATAAGAAATATTTGGATTATTTTTCTATTGTTTAGCACCCTTATTCTCACCCACACTATTGGTACGAGGCACCCTAAGGAATAAAGAAAATGACCTTTCGTCTCCCTTTTTACTGTCTTTAACGTGCATGAAGATTTCACAAGCAGCAAGTGGGTTGTGAGCACCAGTGTTCTACAAGGTATCGTCCCTCCTATCTTCCTTCCTCCCCTATTATGTTCGTCCCTATGATCTTCTTCTCCATGCATGGTTATCATCGGCTTCGTCTCTCTCCCACTTCACTGATTACAAAAGTTTCTGCATGCACAAGAAATTTCGTTGTTTCCCATCCTGTTTTAGCGTTTTAAAAAAAACCATCATTTAGTTGTTGAGCTAGTCATCTCTATTAGTTTTCTAGGGCTTCAACGATCAAAATTGGTATTTTTTAACTCATTAGAAAACCTTCTGGAGGTATGTAGCAAGGGGTATCCCCCGCCACATCAAACAGATTCATATGGAGACTAAAAGTCCTCAAAAATTTATTTCTACTTTGGTGACCTCTCCCCACCAAAACTCATCCAAAAGGTTTCAACCTTTTCAAAAACCTTTTGGAAGTTACCTAACGGAGGGTACCCCCTGGTACATGAAACAGATTCGTATGGGGACTAAAAGTCCCTAATAATTTACTTCTACTTTGTCGGTGACCGCTCCCCGCAGGACTCATCCAAAAGGTTTCAACTCCTTTGAAAACCTATCTAGAGGGGGTTACCTGTAATATCCCAAATTTTTCCTAGGTTTCAAAAATTAAATACTTAGAAAATAGGGTGTTTGATCCAATGACATTCTTAATAAAATAACTTCCTACCTATATAAAATTTATACCTGAAACTTTGTAATTAGAAAGTAGACAGAAAGAGCTTTGAAACGCTACCAAGAATACTTGAATTGGAGTTCGGATGAGGGAGATATAACTGTTCGAAGTTGAACTTATCATATAGGGCTCGTTTACCTGATTTAAAAGTGTATTTGGGCCGTTTAAGTTGTTTTGCGGGCTTGGTTAATTCTGAAATTTATTTTTATAGTCCCAATTAGGTTGCCTAAGTGAAGAGATTTAACCCAACTTCTAAGTGGATTAGGAACCCATCTCCATGCTTATAAAAGGGATGCTTAGGGCTTAATTGGGGAGGGAGGAAAGAAGGTGGTAGACAACGAGGCTTCAACAGTGGTGGATCGACAACAAATCAGCAATTAAGGTAGGATCGTTGTCATTGTCTTCGTGTGAAGATTAATACAAGTTTTATTAAATAAATTTGAATGAATATTAGATTTCTGCAATTCATAATTTACATGGACAATAATTGCAAAACTATAATTTTGTTAAATAGTAACTATTTTTTTAAAAAAAATTGTTGGCCAACTGTCGGCCAGCCACTGGTCGACAACCTAGTCATCAAGACCCGTCAAGGGAGGGGTGTGTTAGCCCTAGCCGCAGCAGCCTTGGCACTGGCGGTAGCAGCTACTACTACCCGTTCGGAAAACAAAATATTGCAGTGGCGTGGTGCAACCCCCGGCCGAAGGTGGGACCTAGGTTACCGGGATCGTCGGATGATGGCGATCTTGCTAAGCCTTGCCCATCAGCCATCCATGGTGGCGCCTCCAGCAATTAAGAAAAAGGAAAAAAGGAAAAAGGGGGTTTTGGCCATCGGCCGGCCACAGAACGGCGGCAAGATCGATGTCGTCGGTCCCGCCATGCACCGACGGTCTAGAGCCCTGGGCCGCCCCCCTTCGTCGTGGTTTGGGTAGTGCCGCTAGAGGTTGAACGACCTCTGGCCAGTCACGGGGAAGACAACCCGCGATGCGGGTCGTTGCTCCTTGGACCGGGTCAGGTAACCCAACCTGGTTCAGTCCGGCTCAACATAAAAAAAAAACACATAACATACCAACTAAATTGGGTCCGGTTCAGTAGGTTAAAGTAGTCAAATCGAGGAAAAATCTCATATGCTTTGAAATAACTAATTTACCCTTGTGAGTTGAAGCATATAATAATGATTAATGACCAGACTTAGAGGCTCCGGTTCAGGGGCCTATGAGTGGATTTAAAATTTGAGAAAAATCTTAGTGAGATTTTAATGTATACCCTAAATTTAGACCAAGCCACAAAATAGGAAAAAAATCCCAGTAATTAAATAATTAGCTATTTTACCGCTATAGTTAAAGTAAAATAATTAATTGAACTGGAGTCGGTTCAAGGGGTTTACGATCCTGTTAAATAGCAAGAATATTACCTCAGGTTCATAACATCAAGATGTACCCCTAGAATTAGTTTTGGACCCATTAAGGTTCAGGGAAGCCTTGAACAAAAAGATAGAAATACCCCTATGCAGACCAGCAGCATTCCCGTAAATAGAATTAACGGGCCAATGTAGACAGGTTGTGATTTACCCAACATTGGAGAGGACCGTGTCTAATGTGGAATAATTACCTTAATGCCCTAAGATGCATCATGACCAATTTTCATAAAGACTTAATCGGTTAACCCAAGGAGGGTTAGGGCACGAGAACTCGAACAATTCTAATATCATTATTGAATTTGGTTATTTATATTATGATATGCTTGGACCTATGTGGTTCTGATTGTTTATGTTATTCGTTGTTTTAATATTTGCTTTTGATTTTGTGATAATAATTTATCACTAGCTTAAGATTAATCAATGGGGTTAGATAGCTTTGGATTGGGCAAAAACACCTAATCAAGATAAATACTAAAATACATCAGAAGGGTCTAAGACTAGTTAATAAAGTGAACAAAGCTTTTGACCTAACTATTTGCCTTGGTTAATGAACCAATGACAGTTGCAAGTTTCAACCCCAGTCTAGAAGGGACTGATAGGGTTTGGGATAGTCATTTGGAATTTTGGCTTAATGATGAGCAAGATAAGGTTCAGAATGGTTTCCTGAGTCTTAGCTCTATTGAGGACCTACTGATTTGACTGTGTAGTTGCACCTCCCCGTTGGAGAGAGTTCTGCATGAGCTGGGCTCACCATCGATCTATTGATCATCATTTAATGTACACGCATTTAGATTAGCTGACATCCTGCTTGGTTGGCTTCTCCCACCACTTCTGTTTAAGTGTAGTTGTAGGTCATGCCTTTCCACTCCGGTCAGGTCCTTTATGGGTTAGGATGGGTGATGGTACTTCCTAGTGGATTCCAGGGTTTTCATCATGGATTTACCTTTGAGGGTGGTCTATGGTGAGTGTATCGTTTGTCACTTAGGTTGACATCTGATGAGTATGTCTGTCATTGGGATTAGCCGGGGATATTAGTTATCGAACAATGGTTTGAGAGATAATTAACAACATTGTTTGATATTGCTTGTTTAATTATAACAAAGTGGAACGATTAAAAGACTTGCATAAAATGTAGGCTGATTGAAAATACTTAAGCATTACACGGGTGATGATATGTTTCTTAGGATAGTGTAATTTTTAGGCAGAACTACGTGTGGATTTGAACTTGTTGGAAATATTGGAGATGTTGTCTGATGAGTATGTAGGTAACTAACATCGGGTGATATTAGCCCAATCTGAAAGATATTAATTAATACTTTTGTTCTTTTGAAATGCTTTTCCAGGGGGAGGAGATGTTTGGTTGTTGTTTAGTCTTGTTTGCTTGCAAGTTCTTTAAATGAGGATGTAGCGAGATCAAAATGTCAGTGGGCGATTGAGGACGACATTACACTAGTGGGATCTAGTTTCTTACTTCTGCAATTTTGTAAGTAATTGTAACTACTGGTGTGAAAGCCAACTTTACTTAGTTATTTATTTTCGGACATATGACAGACTTGTACTTAGAGTGTTAACTTGTTGTTTATCGAATTTTGACATGTGTAATAATATCATATGTTTGATATTTATATTTGTGAACCCCACTTATTACAACTTGGATATTTGAGTCAATTGATTTGATTTGATTTGATTTAAAGAAAAAATATTTATTGTGATTTATCGTGTGTCCTTATTTAAAAAGAGTTTTAAAAATTTGCCACATCAAACGTATTCATACGTGGACTAAAAGTCCTTGTCAACTTTTTTCTACTTTGGTGGTGACTGCTCTCTGCCAAGACTCATCCAGAAGGTTTCAACTACTTTAGAGGGGATGGGACGAGACTAAAGGGGAGGGGACATGATGGGAGGGGAGAAGGTGAGGGGCACAAGCTGAATGAGGGAGTTGGGGGTGGGGGCGTGGGGGGTTTTAAGTAAAAATTAATTTAAGGGTTAAGCTGGGGTGTAGATGAGTAATTTATTTATTTCTTTTGAGTAAATTGTGAGGGGGAAATAACCGTGTTCTAATAAAAACCTCTACAATTTTATCATTCTCTCTCGTTCATAGTAACACTTCACATATTAAAATTTTCACTATGTGAAAAGTCTGATAATCATAATAAAAAGTAGGTTAATAATGTGTAACCAAAGAGGTAGATGACAAAGCTTGAAGGTAAAGCTAGGAACAACTATAGAGAAATATTTATAAAATTTTTAGAATTAAGGCATATTGAATTACATGATATTCTCTTGCCATCAAGAAAATTATATTTAATTTATTTTACATTTATATGTAAGTTGTTGACACCTAAGTGAATTAAATTTGAGTAAATAAACATTGAAAGTTTGTTTTATTATTCTTTTCTTATAATAAAAAAAGAGACAATACTAGACCTCTAATATCTTTTTTAATGACTATTACAAAAATATATCAGCTACAAATTACCTAAAGAATTAAACATTAAAAATTAATATATATATATATATATATATATTTATTATTTATAAAAAGAAGGTAAAAAATAAGAATCTAAGAAAACATATTAAAGAACAAAATAAGATTACCTGTATACCTTACCCAATCTAATTTAAGTAAAATTAAGGTTTAAATTTTAGGCCTGATTTAAAAATAAGGTTAAATTTAATACGGGTCAAGGTATACCGACTTAATTTGACCCGACCCAACCCAACCGATTCCCTGCTTAAAAAAAAACAAGAGAAAATTCTCACAAGAACCTTAAGATAGCCATTATTTCCCATTAAGTCCTCTTCGAAAATAAAATCCTCAATTTAAATTTATTGTTTTTATTTATTCTTAAAAAGTCCTTATCCCACTAATTAACCTCTAATGAACCAAAAATATCCTTTTTATCGTGCTTATGCCCGACTTTTATAAAAATTTGATTCATATACAACATAAAATGAAATGGGCAACACGGCCCACATGTTAGTGGCATTGTTCACACTTGCCCTGCTCTCTAGTCCAACACACGGTACAATAAAGCCAGAGTTTAACACTTAAAATAGGCAAATGAGAAGAGTTAATACTAAAGATGTGACCTGAGGGCAAAGCCCAGATCAACGAAGAGTCCAAAATACTAGCAGCCGGTCAAATCTAGCAACAAAAAATTTTTCCTAAAAAAAATGTAAATGAAAGAAAAGATAATGCTTTGAATAGTCTTTCCAATAAAATGGTTCCTGATGGGCTGATAACCCCGATATGTGTTAGCAAATAGTTGCTATAACAATTTCAGCATGAAGTCATGTGTTACAAAATATATTTTACAACACAAAATCACTTTTCACACCAAGTTGGATTCTGCACTTGAATCATTCCCCTATTTGATTCACACAAGATGCTTCTGGATAGTCATCTAAGTTGCTCATGCATCCACCATAGAACAAAACAATAAATATATACTCTGTTATTTACATCCACCACAGAACAAAACAGTAAATATATATTTTGTTGTTTACATCCACCGCAGAATAGAACAGTAAATATATACTCTATTCACATATATGGAACATCAAAATTAAACTATATTTTCGTATATAGAAAAATAAATTTATACTCTAACCCCATAAATGGAACAACAAAATTATAACTTCAATTACAACTTTAATTTCGTATATAAAAAAATAAATTTATAATTCTGTTCACGTACATGGAATAATAAATTTATAATCTGACCTTATATATAGAACAGTAAATTTATACTCTACATATATATGGAATAATAAATTTATACTATGTACACATATATGGAACAGTAAATTTTATACTCTTTACACACAAATGGAATAATAAATTTATACTCTAACCTTATATATGAAACAATAAATTTATACTCTATATACATATATGGAACAACAAATTTATACTCCCTTATATAAGGAATAATAAATTTATATTCTAACCTTATATATGGAACAGTAAATTTATACTCTGTATACATATGGAACAGTAAATTTATACTTTGACCTTATATATGTAACAATAAATTTATACTCTGTACATACATATGAAATATTAAATTTATACTCTATACACATATATGGAACAATAAATTTCTATTAAACTTATATAAGGAGAAAATACAAGAGATAATGCTCGTGATCTCATCATCTAACTCATATCCAACTCAACATGGCAGTACCATTTCTGCAAAATCAACATTAAAAGCACAACAACATCAACAAAATAGTTGTAATAATGATTAAAAGGAGTTCAAATCGGCCAATAGACATTATAAGTCCTTGTAGTTATATGTAAAACTGGAAAATAAAATAACAGTAGAAAAAAATTAGCATCCAACATCACTAATTTTGTAGATGAATAGGTATCATAATGCCTAAAATATTTATGAAAAGGAAGAAATCGGAGAAACTCTTTACAGGGGAAAGGGAATCTACTTATGAAACAAATTTTGCACTATTGAGAAACCTAAAATTGCAAAACAAAAGCAAATTTCTGGAAAATTAAACACCACGAAAGATAAACCCACGAAGTTGCAAGAAATTCAAACAGTAAGGAAGAGAAATTCCAAATTGCAGATTGTGAAACCCAACATTATTGAAAATTCAAAAGGCAAGGAAGAGAACCCCAAATTGCATAAAAGAAAACGAATCAAACTGCAACAAATTCAAACTACAAGAAAGAATAGCCCCAAATCGACTAAATAAACGAATCACTTCGTCAAAGATGAGCAAGGAGGGGTTTCAGAAGGTAAAGTACCGAGTAAAATGGAAGTGGCATCTTAGTTGGAGGAAGAAGGCGAGGAGGTGGAGGAGAAGGTGGACACCGTTGAAAAGCTCGGTGGGGGTTTTAGGAGCAGCAAAAATCAGTGAGGAAGACGACAAGTGATGGATCGCAGGAGCATAAAATTGTCAGAACAAAGCTTCAAATCGCCAGAGCTTTTATTTTGGTCAGGAGCAAATGGCGTGTAGTCTCTAGGTGGTTGGAAAAGAGGAAAGGGTATTTTAAGATTTTTTAAAAGTTACGTATAACTCAGTTACTTATTAGTCAATTTGTAATAATTAGGACTTAATAGTAATTAAACATCAAACTTAGTCTTAAGAGCCCAAAAAACAATCCCTTCCCACGTGAGGGGCGGAGGGTGGACGGGCGGGAAAGATGCCGGCGTTCAGAACATGGGAGGAGCGGCCGGACGAGTGCTGAGAGATTGTCTTCCGGCGGATCGGCGACGATCGACATCTCGAGCCGCTCTCCTTGGTATGCAAGCGCTTCCTCTCCATCTCCAACCTCCTCTACTCCGCCCTCGTCACGCCGACCTCTTTATCATCGCCGAGTCCTCCTATCTGAAGCGGCTCAATATCAGTAATCTTGGTTCCTTTGAATCGGAAAGGGTGACTGACGAAGGAATTCGACAAATTTCGATCAACCTTCAATCTCTCCGTGCAGTAGACATCTCTGGGAATCACTTACTCTCTGATCGATCAATGGCCTATCTGGCCTCGAACTGTCCACTGCTATCCGAGGTGACAGTCCGCAATTGTTTGAACATTGGTCACACCGGCGTAGCTTTGTTCTTGTCGAATGCCCCGAGCGGTGGCCGGTTACTATCATCACTCGAACTCGACGGTGAAAGGGTGTCTGATATCTCCTCCAAATGTCTGAAGCCAACTTGAAGCTGCAAAGGCTTGACCTTTCCGTTTGCATAAACTTCAGTGTCGCCGCCCTCCGCCGATTGTTGCAGTCATGCCAGTCCCTCCGATACCTAGCTCTTCAAGGTGACCCAGGTTTCCCTATTCTTAGGATGATGCAGTATCGGACATTTCCGGCTACATACAGAATTTGGTGTCTGTAAACCTTAATGACCGCCACGGCCTATCTGACATGGCCATCTTCATTCTCCTTCGGAGCTGCCCGAACATGAAAGAAATTCAAATGGCCGGCACAGGTCTTGGAACTGTTCAAGCCCCTCTGCATTTGGTCTAGAACCGCCGAGTCCGGACTCTGAACTTAGCATCCTGCGGTGACATGTCCGACGAAACTCTTAAGCAGATCGGCCGCGCCTGTCCGGAACTGGAATATCTCGACGTTCGCCGTTGTTGGCAGATTACAACAATGGGTTTTGTAGGAATTGGGAAGAGCTGCCGCGGCATTAGGCATCTATATTTGCAAGACTGCTACAAGATTGACCCTCGTGGGGTGGAATTCCCCAAGTTGGAGGTGCTGGCGTTGCCGCAGACGGGAAGGGCAGACCGGTGGCCGAATATCGTCCGGGAAACCTACGAAATATCGTCCGGGAAACCTACGAGAACCTCCGCAAGTTGTATCTGGCAGGAGCGACGGAGAGAAGCTTGGAGGCGTTGGTGGAGAGTCATAAGCAGTTGAGGGAACTGGACTTGAAGAGCGCCGACAGATTGAAGTTGAGCGGCGGATGTTTGGCCGGACTGGTGGCGAGGAGGGTGGCGCTGAGGAAGATCGTGTTGCCTGAACGGATGTTCGTAGCGAAAAGACACAGGGATTTGTTCATGGAGCAAGGCTGTTTGGTCGTCACATTCCGATTTTGATGTAGCACAACAAAAGGCCTAAAAGGTAAAGGAAAAACTATGACATAAGGTTGTGTTCGTGGGTTTGTTTAGTTTATTTTTTGTGCTTACTTTTTTGATTTTGCTAGATTTAACTCTAGGCATGGATTACCAGTTTGGAGAGAACTATGATGTAACCCGTTGAATGGGACTAAGCATCTATTTCTCTACTTTAGTGTTCATATTTAAGGGCATTATAAAATATATATATATATTTATACTCTTCTATTTTTACATTAAAAGTCTGCTTCAATTTTAAGCGTTTTTCATGTTCAGGTTAAATTTTAAGCGTTTTTCATGTTCAGGTTGAATGTGAGCTAAGCGTAAAGAATACATATGAGGTGTTTTTTTAGATTAACGATGCACATTAGCATAAGTCATCGATCTAAAAAATAAACACTTCTTACATTAGCATAAGTCGTCGATCTAAAAAATAAGCACTTTATATGCATTGCTTATACTTAGCTCATCATTAAAGACATAAAAATTTAAAAATAGGTCTACGGTGTAGTAAAAATAAAATAAGAATATAAGCTTCCTTATAAAATATTCGATAAAATACATACTTACAGAAAAATGAAGGCATGACAAAACTCTATTGTCACTCAATTTATTTTATATATAATGATATAATCTAAATTAAATTTAATGGAAATCAAATAACGGAGCTTATTTGAAGTGTGTTACATTCTAACAAACAAGGGTATATCACTATCCCTTTCGTAGGTGTATGATTTTCATTAGGTATCCAAGAAACTGAGCAAGCAAAGCTTCTGGTTGGGAGGGAAGCATTATGTCTACGCCAAGAATGAGAGATGAACGGCTTATTGATATTAGTTCCACTTAGACAGCACCTAATAAAAGCTATAGATTTTGTTCCCAAAATTTGACTATCATTATTGCCGTCAATACATCCAAACAAGCTGTTTTCCAATACATATCTGCATGCATATTATTTGTGTTTTTCATTTATACAGTAGTAGCAGATGTGACCTTTCATCAACTGCTTCAAAGAATCAAAACAGTATACCACCCAGACGCTGTACGCCAATGCCCCATGGCCTGGAATATTAAAAGCTCAAGCCATGCCCATGCGTACAGTTTCCAGCTTAGGCAAACACATGACAATATGGTCAGTCCGGGCGAAAACAAAGACCCACCAAGACTAGCCTCTCTGGCCGCCCACATTATATCTGCTGCTTCCCTCATCGTGACCAACATTACCTATTGGCTGTCAATTATAATACAATTTTTTTAAAAAATTACTCTTTAAGCTCTTTTTATTGGCGCCCAGCTTCAGCGGCCTTAACCTCTTCCACTTCCACCGATTCTTCTGCTTGAGTACCCAGCTTAACAATGTCCTCCACAAGAATCTTGCCCTCTGTTCATAAAAAATAGAGAGCACAACCATTAGGGCAAATTTATAACAAAATTTTGACAAAACAGTACTTCTGATAGGAAAAAAATTGACAGCATACCTTTGTCCTTGGAGAGATTGCTGATAAGTTCTTGGACCCCCTCTTTGCCTATTGTGTCTTTAAGGTACATGGCTGCCGCAGCTACTTCCTCTGGTGTTACTTTGCCATCATAATCCCTACAAGCAAGAGAATAATAAAAGTATCAATCAACATGGACTGATGAAGAAAAGTCAAAAACTCAAGATAATGATAGCCTTTACCCCATGTTTCTATTGACTTAAATATTTTGTTATCAATTTTCAACATTAAAAGGGCCTATTATCTAACCTCTATTTGGTTAAGGAAAGCACAAGCCAGTAAATGCAATTTGTTACATAACTTTTTTTTATTTAGAAAAACCTAAAATAAGTGAGGTAACAGCTTCACCAAAATGTTCAAATTCATATGTGCCAGAGCTAAAAGGGTGGGGCAAAATCCGGTTCAATAAGGCTCTCTTTGGGAGGTGCCATGGTTTGGGGAAAGCGCTTTCCCCACCAACTCTCCTCCTCAGGAGAGTTGGAGGAGAAATTGTTTTTCCCCCCTTGATGTGACATATTGCACTCAAGGGGGGATATAGATTTCCCCTCCAAAGCGCCTCCCAAATCGCATCTAAATTTCAAGGTGTCAGTGATTGTCAACTTTATAAATCACAAAAAAAAAAAAAGAATCTGTTGGTAAAATATGAAAGCATTAACAAACATAGAAGAAATTTATACCTGTCAAGTATTCTCCATCGATCACCAATTTTAGCATCAACATCATCAATTTCCTTTTCAAGTTTTTGGAGCATGGCATCAACCTAAAATATAGCACATAATTTACCATAATTTGCCATCACAAGATCAATACAATAAAACAGTCATACTATAGTCTTAATAATTAACCAAAGATAATCTATATACAATCTGCAGTAGGCTTACCGCAAAAATGATCATCCCTACTGTTTGCATGTTTATTAAGCGTAAAAAAAAGTACAGGATCTGACAACTATATGATAAAGACAACTCAAGTACAGGGATATGCATGTTGCATTTCACAGCATAAGTTAAAGGGATATAGCTGTAAATGAGATCTTACCCTGTCTATAAGTGCTGAAGAAACCTTGCTGCCTGCAGCCATTTCTGCTACATGGTCAGTCTCCTCCCTAGCGGCTCTATATGCTTTTTTAGCTTCTTCTTCACCTTCAGTTCCCTCTTTTTGTACCACGCTATTATACAGTTCTATCTGCAAGGGACCATGTTACAGGGGGTGAAAAGTAGAATCCAGAATATAGCTTGAAATAAGGTGTCAATTTTTAATCTTGCACACAGCAGCAGATCAAAGATATATGTAAAATCTCTAACTAGGATTATTAATTCAACAATGATGGCATATTACATAGTCAATACAAATAATGACACCCAGAGTGACATACCTCTTTGTTCACAAGGCTCAAAAACTGTTCTCGCTCCCTACTGACAGACTGCATGAAGTGATCCAGCAAGATAATTTAGATTTCACAAGTGAAAAGCCCAATATAAAAATTGATGTAGATAATATTCATTCTTACAGATGCTGAAGCCAAAACTGCCAATGCACGACTGATATTACACAGCTGTTCTCGTTTTTCTAAGGTCTTCACTTTCGCAAGCTCCTGGGCTTCTCTTGCTGTTGGGATAGTCATCTCTTTTAACGCCAAATCTTCATGAACCTTTTCAGCTTCCTTTAATCGAGCTTGTTCCTCTTCCTCTTTCTCTTCCTCCTCCTATAAATGCTTGTTAGAAAGCAACATTTTTGAGGAAGCACAGCACAACAGAAAAAAAAATCCAAAGAAGTTAACAGGTACTTCCAATCTTCCGAAATCTTACTCCACACTTTAGATAAACCAAATTTGAAGAACCCATAAATGGATTGATTTGGAAGGTGTAAATTGATACATACAATGGAGTCCCAATTTTTCTTCTGTTTGTTAAACAAACACTCAAACATGCAAATGGCTGTCAAACTCACACCTTCTACTAGTGAAATTGTCAGCGTACTAGACATGTGAAATATTTTTTCTGAATACAATAAGGTGCTTTCATAATCAAGTCAGCTAAGCTGCATACATGCAAGGACAGGACGGGGTTGACAAAAAGGGACACTGATTATGTAATCATCAAATCCAGGAAGAACCTATTAAGTTAAATTGGCCCAGACAAAGCACAGATTTAAAAGATTCTACCAGGAAGACATGCAAATGCGCATTCCATAAGTTGACAGAGCTATATATGCAATTGTGACAACCAAAATATCTGACAGCTGCTTCTCTCCTTTACACCATCTCCCAACTCTTACACAAGTGTCACGAAGACAAAAAACAGTCTATGGAAAGAAGACTGAAAACTCAACACAACACCAGTGCACACAGTATCTAAATATTTTAAGATTCAGAAGAAGACATAATACAGTGGAATACAAACAACATTCAAGAAGCTGTCCCTTACAAACCTTGATAAGCTCTTCTTGCATTTCAAGGTATTCCAACTTTCTCCTCCTTTCTGAGACAGAGTCTTCAGAAGGCAATGAGGTGATACCAACAGTATCTACAACCTCATCAGGTAAAGAAGATAATGTAGCCTGAACAGCCTCCTCTGGCCTCAACTTTCCGGACACGGTAAATGCTCTATACAAAAGGACTTGTCACCAAAAAGAAGTTATGAAGGACGAAAAAGATTGAACTTATTAGCTGACTTTGACCCAATTACCTCGAAAGAATCAAAAGAGAAGATGGCACAGAATGGTTAAGAGATAAGTCCAACCAGTCACGAAGCTGCAAGTAGAAGACAATGAATAAGGAAAACATGAAAATAGGATATAATATAAAACTCAAAATAATGCAAAGATGGGCCGATCAGCATCCATATTTAATTGCACTCATTAGCAGCCAAATCATCATTTACATCCCTTTCATTTTACATAAGAAAGTAGCAGAACTGTATTGTGGCCCTTTCTGTCAGTAAATTAGGACTGCACGTTCTATTTAGTTTAGAACCTTACTAGGTTTAGTTAATTCTATTTTGGGTCGGACTTGTGTTAATACAGTAGTAGTTTCCTTCAACCTCGCCTTCTCCTCTTCGTCCCTACTCCCTTTTCTCCCTCAATCTCTCCCCATTCATCCTACCTTCTTCCCCTTACTATCACTAATCTTACCTTGTGGTTCTATTGAGCTACAATAAACCGTTAATGGAGTAATATTTTAGGAAGTGATATTGAAGTAGGGAATTTATGGTTGAATGCTAACCTGAAAAGTCATATCATGCTAAAAACTTTAGTAAAAACATGTTTATATTTTCTATACTTTAATAAAATAATTTACATAGTCCCTCTCAAGAGGAGGGCCATCCTTTTGATCTACATAAAGGATCTTACACAAACTTGCAAATGTCTTGAATAGTTGAGAGAATGCATAAAATTCTCCCCTGCATTGATTATCTTCTCATTTCTGCAGTTTGTCTTTAAAAATAGTTTAAGTAAAGCTAAAGAAAATGGACTCAACTGTGACTAGAGGTGGCAAAGGGCCCGGCCCTTTTCTAACGGGCCGGGCCTTGATTTGAGGCCCATGGGCCTCATCAGGCCTGGCCAGAGGTCCAACTGATTCCTCATGGGCCTTATTGGCCTCATGGCCATGCCCACAAGGCCTTATGGGCTTGTGCAAGCAGTTTCTAAAAAAACAAATTTTTTTTAAGGCAGGCCAGCCTGGGGCCTGGTATATCAGCCCGGGCCCTTTGCCATCACTAATTGTAACCCATAAATATATCCAGCACCTTAACTGTAAAGATGCCAGTGAGGATACAATGCAGCAGTTGCGTATGCTTTGTAGAATGGAAATAAAAATTAAGGAGTAGAACTTTCTATAATAATTTTCAGGCCAACAGTTAAGAGTAATCTTCTAAATAGGCGATATAATATATATTTGCTCTCAAAGGCATAATAAATAATAAAGAGGATACAATGCAGCAGTTGCGTATGCTTTGTAGAATGGAAATAAAAATTAAGGAGTAGAACTTTCTATAATAATTTTCAGGCCAACAGTTAAGAGTAATCTTCTAAATAGGCGATATAATATATATTTGCTCTCAAAGGCATAATAAATAATAAAGAGGGCTAACTCGACAATGATAGTGTAATTATCCAAGGATGTCCAAGTGACTTGAAATGAACCTGATGGCGCATCTCTTCTACTGAGAGCAGTCCCAGTTGACCACGCTCTCTACAAGCTTGGCGAAGTTCACCTTCTGAAAGAGACTCTACACCCTCAGCCTGTATCATCTTATCATCATTCTTAATCCTGTCGAGAGGATATGCAAAAACAAAGCCTCAGCCTAATCACTGTTGTGGAAATTTTTTTTAAGAAATATCTCACACCTTAACATATTACAATTTACATAAAAACACTAACTTCAGCTAATAGAAAATTTAGACAAGAAGTGAAATGAAGGTAAACCAATCGACACAAGAGACAGAAAATACTCCTTGACCACAACAGGCGATGCAAGGTTGTTCAGTTTATAGTGGCTAAGGCCTGGGTCATGGGTATTTAAGGAACAAAATAAAGAGTACATATTTTTATCCCTTGCTACTGCGCACATTTTGAGAGGAAGAGATCATGAAAGAAAATAATAAATCTTTGCCTGGAACTAAGAATTTTCTCAGAAACACTGACACGCCCTTTTTCCAGTTTACATCAACTGAAACCAAATTCACGTTCTCTACTAGCTTCTGGATATAATGGAACAGGCAGATCTCATCTGAGGTTGAACACAGCAAAGAATCATTTATATTATTACTATAACTATTTTGACTACTGCATTTGAGTTTCTTCTCCAGACAATTTTGCTTTATCTACATTAAATCTCATATGGGTCTGGCTTTATAAGGCCCATTGTTGTACTATGAGTATTACATAAAAGAGACACTTAGTTTGTGTGAACAGATTTACAGCATAAAACAACAAACACATACAGAGCTAAGAGTTTGGAAGCTTCTGGGACTTACACAGATAGCAGAAATAGGCCAAAATGCAAATGTTGAGAAGATAGAAAAGCAAGTACACTATTCAGACTTGAAGGCTCAATGGATCTATGCCATTCTTTTTCTGATCACTCATCACGCAGGAGAAGAGTTGGAGGTCAATAGCCAAATGGTTTTCTTACAGGGGACAAGCAAATATGTCTTTTTCATGCTATCTCTCTTTGCTTCTATTTGTGCCTATGGAAATCGTATAGTCACCACCACCAGATGATGAGAGACAACTGGTCCTGGCATTTCCTAACACTATGAAGGGCCCACTGAGCTGGGAACATGGCAAGTAAGATGAACATATCAAACTGTTCAAAAGTAGGGCATCAGGTTCCCATTTCAAAGATATCAGCAAAAATGACCAATTTTCTGCCAGGTTTGGGAAAAAACACTTACACAATCATATCTCCACAAGAAACAATGAGAGAATTGGTGAGTTGTCACCAGTTTCCCACTGAAAACTTAAATCCTTATCTCAGAAAGACAACATAGTGTTTTTTGTTTTTGGGCAGAAGACAGGCAACATAGATGCAGTTGCATATATGCAAACTGTTGATCAATTATTGCCCAAACACGATTTAAGAAGGGCAGCAAGGACAAGTATTCCCCAAAAATTTGCAAGTAAATAGAAGAAAATAATCTGTTTCTATTTTGGTTTGCTTCTCATTACGAATGAGCACAAAACATTTTCTATAACAGGATCAAGAAAAATACTAAAAATGAAGTGTAATTGTTCCAGTGACACATTAGCTGCAGAAGCAGGATCACCAATCCAAGCTGCATGATCAATTCAAAAAATGTAAGAGGCATATGCTTGAAGTTACCAGACAAGCAAAATCTTACTGTTCCAGTTTCTTCCGAAGCATATAACGAAAATATGCATCTGTTCCATAAGGAGTGATTCCCATATACTTGCACATATTGACTAACCTAGGCCTGTTCACAACAGTGTGTATATTAGAACAAGCCATCACAGGGAGAAAATACTGGTAAGTACCATATACCCAGAAACTAAAAAAAATGAATTGACAAAAACTATCAATGTTCAAGCAAATTCAAATTCTACAGATAAGCAACCTGCTGATATTGTCAAGTGTAAGCTCATCATTGAACAACTTTGCAAAGCCTAAGATTTCTTCATTAGAAACACGTGCCCCAGTCCTGACCTATTTGAATATCAGAAGCATTACATTCATCCATTCAAATGATGTTATGCACTTCAATAAAAAAAGGAAATTTATCTTATATTTGACATCGGAAGCAGAACAGCATGAAAAGAGAATGACACTAAGATGTAGTAATCACCTTGTTCAAAAACTCATCAAGGTCTTCAGCTGTCTTTTTAATTTCTCCACTGCGTGAGATTTGTACTTCTTTTGCCATTTCCTTGACTGTGTCTTGCAAAAATTTTGCATATTCAATTCTTGCATTCAAACGTCTCTTCAACGCTTCCTACAAGTCAAACAAAAAAAGTCTTGTGACAGCAAACCCCCAAAGTATAGAAAGAGCTCATGGCTCATATTTTTAATATTAATGATGCAATAACAGCCCAAAGAGCAAATTTCAATCCACAGTAACTGTTAATGCGTTAATGTAAAAAAAAAAATCTTCCCTAACAAATTAAGCTTTTAGGAGAAGTGGTTATCTAACATGGTATCAGAGAAAAGGTTTTGGGTTTGAAGCCCAAGGAGGCAGTGTTCACTTGTGTCCATTCTCTGCATCCTCATGTTCACATAGAATGCTTAGTACCGAATGCTAAGTGGTGTTTGCACATGCAAGGGACAATCAGTGTGCTAATATAAATAGTTATTTCTTCCCTAATAGCTAAAACCTGTAGGAGACGGGGCCAACTAAATGTAGGTCCTTTTATGATCCTCATCATCATCATTATTGTAATTAGCAAAAAAAAAGGCGTAGAGACACTAAACAAGCTTATGTAAGCAATACCTGCTCCTTCATCTTGTCCTGGAATGTTGATGGCAACATGTTGGGAAATAATTTTAGAAACACAGGAAGCAAAAACTCCATGAAGGGAACTATTATGAAAACTGCAAAAGGAACCAATCTGAAGATATCTGCTGTTGTGCGTGTCAGTTGTTGTCTCTCCCTTCTTGATAAGCTCTTTCCACCGGCAAGTTTTAATAATAACCTTGAGGAGATTCTAACATCGGCCCACAACAGTTTAGTACCAAGCCAGTAATGTTGCATAGTAGACACAAATTCATCCTTCCAATGTTTTAACTTCTTTGCCCAGTCTTCCCTGTATAAGAAAAAGATTAAAATTGCAATATAGAATATGAGAGACAATAATAACTGAAAAGTAAAAGCATAAAAATAACAATGGAAACCTGCTCATTGATGCTACAGCTCTCAATGCCGGACCTATACCCAAAAGCATAGACCAAAATCTCTTAATGATGGACTTAGCATCTTTCTGTGATTCTTGCATTTGCTTCGCTTTTGCTTTGGCCTTTGCAGTACTTAGGCCTTCAACTGCCTGATCACATTCCTCTGGTGAAGCTTCTTTTATTTGTTTGCGCTCTTCCTTATGTTCTTCGCCACTATCCATATGAGGCTGGCCTGCAGTGGCTGTTGAGGCCGCTCGTACAAATTGAGACCCATATATCCACCTTTTCCTCATGGAGGAAAAGATCTCTTGCCTCTGATAATAAATACCAAAAGTGGAAGTATTATGACACTCTTTACTCAGACACTCCAATGTCCACCAACTTAAAGATTGTTCCCTTGTGGAAAAAGTTGTAACATTATCCTTGATGCTATCAATGGTTTTAGAAGAATTCTCAAATAGATGAGTAGCAGTAGATGGTTGGTCCGTCACAGCCGGATGACTTTCACTTGCATGGCCCAAAGTAGAAATGCCGTGAATTGAGCGAGTGTGACCACTCAGGTGGTCCAAGAGAAACTTCCTTCTTCTGAGGATTGCTCTGGACGCCATTATTCAAATCCTCTCTGCTTCCAGAAAGGAAAACTATGGACATATCTTTCCGGGAGCCTCCCAGTCTAAGCTGATGCAAAGAAGTCATCAACCAAGTCATCAGAGACAAAGAAAATGTCACTGAATCGCCTGTTACTACAAAAAACATCTAAACATATCACCACAATGAAAAAGCAAACTAGCGTCTTCAATACCTGCACTTACTGTTTACCCAAACAAAATGTCAACGAAACAGTAGGTTAGCTAATTCGGGACGTTCTAATGTCCTACTGAACATATTTTGTATTTTGTTCACAAGACAATGACTAACTAGTGAATTATGTACATTGGAAGGGTCTGAAACTCAGGTGGGCATGTGTTCGTGTGGACTTGGATCATGCTGCACAGCTCATATTGCAAATGAAACGAGGAGTTTGTTCTGCCACATTCCAGCAAG
Organism: Saururus chinensis; assembly: GCA_035235625.1. Classification (NCBI taxonomy): domain Eukaryota; kingdom Viridiplantae; phylum Streptophyta; class Magnoliopsida; order Piperales; family Saururaceae; genus Saururus; species Saururus chinensis. Next base: position 33,265,865 of record CP141148.1, on the reverse strand, counting down.
TGAACCCACCCATCAAATGATTCGCCCCTGCATCAACACAGTCCAATCCGTCCCAGACAAACCTAACGCCCACCCGCCAACAGCTCAAAAACAGCATAACTCAAAACCAGGATAAAGTCAAACATGTCCACAACATTTGCAAGCTGATCAAATCGAACAGAATATCAAGAAATCAATCAAGAAACCTGAAACAATACTCTCAGACTCAGGAGAGAGAGTGAGAGAGAGAGCTCACCCCGACCGTAACAGCCGACGATATTACTACCGACTTAATCAGCTCGGAATGGCGAGGAAGATGGAGATGAGAACTGAGAGAGGCGGAAGACGGAAGCGTAAGGGTTTAGCTAGGGTTTTGAGGGGAGGCCAAGATCGTCGACCGGGCGGAGCTTCTGCCTCGCTCGCTCTGCTTCACGCCGACGGCAAATGGTCGGGATTATTGCATTAACCTAATAAAGTCGGGGTGAGGAAATGAAGTCTTTCCATTTTTTGCTTGGAAAGATCCTGGCCGTTGAGGTGACGAATGGGAATATGATGACCGTTGGTTCTCGCGGGGCCCGTTTGTGCGCTGGTCCCGGTCTACGGGATTTTGCTTGTCTGGCAAGGGACAGAACGGAGCCGCACTGAGGGCGGCTGCTGGCCGGTAGTGGTGCCAGTTACCCGACCCGACCCGACCTGGTTCGAGAATTTAGGTTTTAAAATTTAATCCGAATAATTATTCACAAAAGTTGAAAAAAACCGGGGTTTAGGTCTCATAATTATTTAATTTGGGTTCTAGTTTCATGTGAAATTTCTTATTTGTTAAATAATATTAAATTCGAGTTTAATAAAGCCTGACCCAATAACATCCCTGATTATCCGAAGCGGAGTAGGATGTGGTTTGCTGAACCCGGTTTTGTTTCTTAATTCGGTTTGCACAAAGATGGATTTAACGGAATTTTAAATTTGGGCTGGTGGAGCACTTTCACAAAGGCAATGGATAAAAGCCTTGTTTTTTCCTTAATTTTTGGAATCTTTCCCGTAATCAACACAATTTCACATAGGGATGGCCTACTAAGAAAGACAGCAGATATTCATTGTGAGTGGATCGGTGTTAAGAAGGGGAGCTGATCACTTTGCAAATGATATGAGTAGTATTTTTTGCCTATATTCGAGTTAAGTGAACTTATTTATTAACCAGTGTTTTTAAAATTGACCTGGCCACCAATTTGGATTGGTGGCTGGTCCTAAGTTTTTTAGGCTTAAGCCAGACATAAATTCAGTTTAATCGGGTAAACCCCACGAGAAATGACTGTGCCATAAAAGCCAACCGACTCCGGTTAGAATTGGGTTTAACCTGTAGGCTTGATCGGTTTTTAACACATTGCTATTAACTTATTCGCCCCAGCAACAACACATATTCTTACTTCACTTTTTTTATATTAAAAGTCTACTCTAACCTCTAAGTAAGTCACATCCCACAAAACGAAGATATTTATTTTTGCCCATCTAATCAAATCTTGAGTAAGTTTCTACTATAGAGAAAATAGAATATAAATATTATTTTATGTAACATGTCCCCAAAAATATCTTTAACGCCTACCTGTCCACAACTCAAAAATAGCATAAATCAAACTACCAATATTCAAACATCTCCATAACATTTGCAAGCTGGGCAAGAGTTCGACAGCAATAGGTGACGATATCAGCTCATAATGGTGAGGAAGATGGGGATAAGAAATGAGAAAGGATGATGATAGTGTTACTATTTTTGCTCATGGTTATCTAACTTGTAAAATTATTTTCCAACTACCTAAGTGAACACATCTAAAGAAATTATAATTTTATCACTCCATATGACGTGTGAGCTGATTCCATGATAGTATTACAGAGATCAGTGTAGAGATATACTGCCCTATTAGGTTGGTTATAGTCGAAATTCTTATATATTTAACACCTTATCTATACATAAACTAAATATAAGAGATAAGAATAAGAGACGCCGGACACCCCTAATTAACAAAAAAAATTATATGAGCTGTTTTAAGCGAGGGAAGCTGGTATTTGAATCCTTTTATGAAGAATTTTGGAATTTTCAAATAGTTGATTTTACAAGATAATTACTAATCCAATATATTTCATTTATGTTAATCAGACACTTCTAATTAGGAAAGTACTTTCTATGATTCCTAGTGACTGTGAGCCTGGTGCAAGGAACGTATGTAACTGTTAATATTAAAAATTGACAACGTACACACTAACCTGTACATTAGTGTTAGGGCGCATGTTAACCCCATTGGTCCTGACACTAATATGCACTAGTATGTACGTCTCTCATATATTTCTAACACTAGATTCATTATTAATAAAGAATATATAAAATACTTTCCCTAATTATTATACTCGTTTTGCTCTATGAATGTCAACTACTACGTTCCTTGCGGGTAGCAAGCAATCAACATGATTTCCTCCAGGTTGGATGGCATGCAGATCTCACGGTTGGGAAAGTGGGACCTACAAAACTTCCTCGTTCAAACACTATAGGGCCAAAAGCCTTGGACCCAGTTTTGATGGTACAAAATCGACATCACGTGTTAAGAAGGGTTTTTTATACTCCGCGCTCAGTGTGAGCCAAGCATAAGGAATGCTTGAGAGGCGTTCATTTTTAAGATCGACGGCGCATATAATAGCACACGTTAGCACAAGTATTACATGCGCTAACATACACCTCTGTGTGCACCGTCAATCTTAAAAATAAATACCACCCGAATATTTCTTAGGCTCGGCTCATATTACACGCGGAGCATAAAAAACCCTTCCCACGTGTTATGGTACTAATTCTGAATTGTTAGGCTTCTACACTGTTGGAAAACCTGTGCATTGTTGACTTGTTAGCACCGACCGAACACAAAAGCACAATCATTTTGTACTAAAGGCTAGAGTGTCAATCTCGACAACTTCATTTAACCAACGAGTGGGGTTAAAACACATTAATTTAATTTTATTTATAAAATATATGTATATATATATATATATATCTTATATTAATATTTATAATTTTAAAAATATTATTTTTTATTGAATGATGAAACTTACATCTAAGAGAAGAGAAAATAAGGTTATAATACCCTTTTTTGAGAACCCAACCCATTTAAATTTAACTAAATAGAGTTATTAATATAAAATAAAATTTTTTGTCAAATAAAATTATTAATTTAAAACAAATAAAACATAAAATATAAAAAAAACTTTTATAAGCATGGACTCGCGCCATTGGCGCCTTTGGATCGAAGATCCAACAATGAAGAGGGGTCGAAACTACTCTACCACTACATGAGTTATGTGTATTAACAAATTAAAATATAAAATTTTAATGATGTATAAACAAATGAGCTCAAACTTATATAAATAGGGCATATATAATAAAGATAGAGGTTAGAAGTCAAACAACGAGCATGGGATAATGGGCCCTACCAATCTATGTGTTCAAGGACATATTGCGACACGGCCAAGCACATGATAAATTGATAATTATTATACCCTTAGTCATTACGGGGTTGGTCGGGCAGCCCATTAGCTTTGGCCTGCAAACAAGGCAAACATACTTAAATATCATCATGTATGTAGTATCTTGTCCTTAATTAATATTTTACATGTAGGTACAAAGGTCATTTAAGTAGGGCTGCGAGCCAAGCTTTGGCAGGCCAGGGGTAGGCCCGAGCTTGGCCCTAAACAAAAATGGCAAAAAAAAAACCCGGCCCGACCCTAACATCATTATGGAAAAAGCTGGTCCGGCCCGGCCCAATGTTCAGGCTTGGGTCGGGCCACATGCTTTTTGGGCTTTTTATATAATAATATGTATTTATTTTTTCATTAAAAAAATCTACCAAAGGATCAATAATAGAATTATAGAACACATACCATAACAAAATGAGGATGAGGATCAATCAAAATTAATAATTAGAACAATGATGAAGGATAAAAAATCTTATTTTTATTGTGGTCCAGCAGAGCTTGAAGTCCACAGGTAGTGCACATCGAGCAGTTTTCATTGGAGGCTTGGCTACCAATGGCAATTGAGATGCAGAGCATGTGACAAATGGCAATTGAGAATCTGAGATGGGAGATTGAGATTGGAGCCAACAACTATAGACGATTCTTGCCAGAGGGCCGGCGATTCTTGCAAGATCTTGAGGAAGAGTAAAGAGAGGCGGAGCTGCGATGAACGGCAGTGAAGACTGAAGAGAGGGTCGGGGAGCAAAGCCAGGAGAGGGGAGAGGGGAGAGCGAACTGGAGGAAGCAGTGAAGACTAAAGCGGTGACTGTCAAATTGGCAAAGAATGTAAGATCCCTAAATCCTAAATTGATTTATTTAATTTTATTTAGTTATTATTATGTGGTTTAATGTTAATTTGGTCAGTTTTGACATATTTTCAATTTAAGGTGGTTAACTAAGGTTTTAATCAAAATTTCTTCACTTTGATGGTTTTTATGTTGAAATAAGTCAATTCAAAGTTTTCTAGAATTTTTTGAAATTTTTGACTAATTTTTTAAAATTTTAGGGGGCGGAGCCCGCCGTGGGCCCCACGTTCATAAATTAAGATGATAGGTCTCACAAAACCCTAAAAACATCTTATGACAATAATTAAGGTTTTAAAATTTTTACACTTTATTTTGGACTTAAAATAAACAAGATTCTATTTTTAGTGTTAAATTCTATTTGTACCTCACATTCTTGTTAGGTCTACCTCAATGCCTATTATAAATAGAATGACACAACCACTTCCCATTTGGGACAAGCTGAAATTTGGAGCTTAGGAGGCCCTAATCCCCATTTTCAAAGAAAGAAAGGTGATTAAGGTAAAGATTAGCTTGATTTTCTATTAATTACCTAGGGTTTCTTTTAAACTTTCTAAATCTCTTCTTTTACCAAGGATTAATCTCGATTTTTACCTTTAAAACTTTTGATTTTGACCTCTATTTCAAACCTCTAAGGAAGGAATTTTGTTTTAGAACTAAATAAACTCTAGATCTATAAGTTTTCAAGTGATGTAGGTATTTTTAAGCGATTTATGCAAGTATTAACAAAACCCTATTGTTGGTAGGATTCTGAAGGAGTTGGAGCATCAATTTCAAGTCAATAAAGTCACTAAAGGTAAGGGATTTCTTCCTAAAAAGATTTGTGTTTCCGGATTTGAGTTTGGTGAAGCTTCAAGTGTGTTTGCATGGAGTTGTACTTTAATGATGGATTAAGAAAATTTTAATCTTTCTTATGATTTCTTCGTGCTTAGATTTACTGATTTCTTATGATAAATTATTAGATTTACTATTTTTTATGCTTAGATTTCATTATGGTGATGTTTGGGAGTGAGATTTGAAGGTTTAGGATGGATATATGTATTTTCAATTTTGGATTCGAAAGGAAGAAGATGAACCAGAACTTCTATTCTAGTGTTTGAACGGCCATGCAGGCCGATCGAACAATCATTTGCAGGGTCGTTCAAATGCCAACACAACAGTTTGGCCATCTTTGGTTATTTTGCTCATTTTCATATTTTTACTCTTAAGTACCATTTCTTATGTTTATAATGAATAATTTATGCTAGGAAGAGCTATTAGAAGGGCATGAATTTGATGTTGGAGGCTACGATGAATATTTAAGTATTAAGTAGTTTTCTTGTTACTAGGTTAAGCATGTTATAATTTCTTATCTTGAATCCATGTTGAGTGATTCCTCATATTGTAAGTAAAGGTTATAACATGAGGATGGATTTGTATGCCTTCACATGTAATAATTAAATTATGGGTGAATGATAGTATCATGTTTAACTTTAAGTGTGGTAATGAATATGTTTATTTAAATCTAGCATGAGATTGCACTTGATTTGAATTGTGTTTTTCAATAATTTTCAATCATGATTTTAGTAAGGAGTCATGATTAAATGTTAAATAGCATATGAGTAGTATGTTAATGGGATATTTATAATTCATGTCCATATGCTTAGAATTGAATGTTTCTACCATGTACACATGCATGTGGGGGTAATTATGGTGATTGTTGATACTTATGATTAAAAATGATGCATGTATGGCTTATGGGAGCACGTTTCATTAATTAGAATTCATGTAGTCATTGTTCATGTATGTACCATGTTGCATGCATCACGAGATGGATTTACGAACGAGATTTTATCGAGATTAGCCGTGTTAATCGATTGGATGCAATTGTGTGATATTGCTTTCCAGGTTAATCGATCGAAGGCTTATCGATTTGGTTTTACGTCCAAAAGGACTGGGTTTCACGTCTGAAAGGATGAAGTTTTATGTCCCTCAAGGATGGGTTTTCCTCCTTGGGCTGAGAAGAACAGCAATGCTATAAGGAGACCAAAACTATCGAGACTATCTGGACCCTGAGAATCTAGGCTAGTGTAGCCGTGTGCACCATCTTACTAGGGGGTAATCTTCCCCATTAAGGAATTTACCCAAACTGCGTAATTCCTTCAGACTTTCCAATTGGGGATTGTTTGGAGTGAGCAAGGACTGCTTAAGCTTTGGCCGATTAAGTAAGGTTGTTTTATTGATTTGCATGGTTGTGATTGTGTGTTAGAGACACTTTATATGCAGGTTGATTGTTTATGGATTTACATGATGTAATTGTGTGTTAGAGACACTTTTCATGCTATGGATTTGCATGATGTAATTGTGTGTTAGAGACACTTTTCATGCAGGTTAATGGTTATGGATATACATGATGTTATTATGTATTAAAGACACTTCTCATGCAGGTTAACAGTCATATATATGCATGATGTGATTGTGTGTTGGAGGCACATGTCATGCAGGTTAAATGTTATTAAGGAGAATGAGTATGCATGGATATGCATGGTATGCTTGAGATATTTGCATGCAAGAAAGTAATCAGAAATGGATATTATATGATATGTAGATTTGATAGACCATGTTGATATGTCATGGTTGTTTTCTGATTTACCATTTCCATATTTAAAACCTTACTAAGTTTATACTCACCCCACTTTCTTGTGTTTTCTGTTTTGGGGGTGCATGGTGCAACATGGAGTTGGTCAGGATCCTCTGTATGAGGAATGGTTGGCGAGTTCTTTGGAGTAGGCGTGGATGCCTAGAGACTGCTATGTTTCCTGATTTATTCTACTATGTTGTTAGAACATTATGTTTGGTTGACGTTGTTTTAGACTCTTGTAGTCGTTGTGGTTTTAGACCTATTTATGACTTTATGATTTGAGTCATGTTTGTCAGCTTATCGCTCTAAGTTTGTAGGTTGAGACTAGATGACTATTTTAGAGTTAAAGTCTTTTATACTTTTACTTATTTCTCTTGCACAAAGATTTAAATGTGCACAACTCCGTATGTATAATCTACCCGCTAGAGGGGTCAAGTCTTCGTCAATTCATTACCTTGTTGCCCCCATGTGCTTTGACCGTCCCTTGGACTGGGATTGGCTCGGGTCAGGTAGGTTCTGGGGCATGACAAAGTGCATCTAGGGATAAGGCTGAAGTGAAGAGCAGCGAAGCTACAATGAATGGCGGTGAAGACTGAAGAGAGGGCCGGCGAGCAAAACCAGGAGAGGGGAGAGTGGAGCTATGGTGGGCGAAGTAGTGAAGACTGAAGTGAAGAGTAGCAAAGTGAGTCTAGGGTTTAAGGCTGAAGTGAAGAGTGGCGAAGTTGATGAATGATGGTGAAGAGATGGGAAGCGATGAACGTCTTTGATTAACGGGCTCTATTTTACGGGCCAGGCAGGGCCAAGAGTCACGACCTAGATTTTTAAAAGCCTTTTTAAAATAGCATGAACGGTAAGACACAAGAATTTTTTTTCTTAAATACAAAGCAAATCATTCGATTAAATATCTAGGTCATTATAACTGGGGTTCACAAATACGAATATCAAATCATATGATATTACTACACATCTCAAAATTCAATAAGAACAACTCATCCATTTAAGTACAAGTCCGCCATTCGTCTGAAAATAAATAACTAGTTGACTCTCATGCTAAAGATCCACTACGTACCATAATTGCAGATACGAGGAACTTCATCTTGTTCTCGCCTCCTAGTCTCACTTGTTGTCGCTTGGAGATTTGCAACCAACCAAACCAAAACAACCACAACAACAATAATGGAACCTCTCCGCTTTTAGGAGAAGAGCCAAAGGGGCAAAAGGTTTAATTAATATTTTTTAGATCGGGCCAACATCACCCGATGTTAGTTGCCTATGCACTCATCAGACAACATCTCCAATATTTCCAACAAGATCAAATCCAGACCTAGTTCTGCCTAGAAACTACACTATCCTAAGAAACATAACATCACACATGCAATGCTTAAGTATTGTCAACCTACATTTTATGCAAGTTCTATAATCGTTCCACTTGTCTAATTAAATAAGCAATATCAAACAATGTCATTAATTATCTCACAACTCTTGTTCAATAATTAATACTATCAAATCCATATACACTCAGATATAACTCGACTCTCGAAGAAATCCCCAAATATATGACTCCAACATTGGAGTAGACTGCTTAACAACAGCTTGACCCAAATCCCAAAAGCTCTCAATAGCCTACCACGAATCTGGAGAAGAGGATCCCAACTCTGCTTATGAACACAAATTGGCAAGAATTACAAGTCTTCCATGATGCTTATACAACTCCATTTTTTATATGTACTATATGGTCCTGGGAAGACCCGTGGTAAAGACCCTCTGGTCAATACCCAAACCATTGTGGCGATGAAGAAACATATCATAATCTCCACCATTCCCCAACTCAGGGAGAAAATGTCTTCTAAGACATTAATAATGTATCCATAGAAGTCTCGGGTCCTTATAACCATTTATTCCCCCAAACATTCAAAACTTAAACTAGATTATTATCATCCAGTCAAGTATTCGCCCAACCATTTGGGTCCTCTTCACCTTGTGAATCGACCCAATAAATAGCTCATCCACTGAGCTATTACTCAAAGAACATCCCATAACCACCCTCAGTTCATCAACCAAGGTAAAATTCAATGTTAGAGCCCCGTTCACTCCATGAACCAATCCCAAACCCTATTGAGGGTATTTTAATCTTTATCTTGGTTATTTGTTCTCCTCCCAATCCAACGACAACTAATACCTCTTAATTAATCTTCATTAATCTCAAGTTACTAATTAACGCATCAATAATAAAAACATGCATCAGAATAATCAACATAAATAACATGCAGTCACACCAATGCATAAATAATAAATGAAGACTCGTTACACTCATTTGCAGTGCTATAGCTCAGCCAATTCAAGCCCGAGAGTGTAAATAACTCTAACATATTGCACGAGTGACACATATAATACCCTAGTGGATTTCTGCATTGTGTTGCAGACACGTGTAATACATTGCCCTAAACCCTGAGAATTAGGGTTATTCCCCTTGTTTCCCGTGACATTGTGACCTGTCAAGGTTTTTGTGTCACTTATTGGTCACACCCCTTCCTTTTGGAGCCATTTAACCTCATTCTAAGGTACCTTATGTAATGGCCCGAGCCAGGCTCACAAAATTCACTAATAGAAAAATGTTCTTTCCTTGAGCCAAGAATCATCATCTGTGTGCGAGAGGTACAACAATCGTCTACGTACTACGGAGCTTTAAGGCTTCCTCATATATAGACTTAGGTTGTAACTAACATATACACACAACGAAGCTTCATAGCTCGTCGCGTGTAAAATATAATTAAACATATATTTATAATTAATTTGGATCGGGCCAACGTTGACTTGTCGTTGGTTGCCTACGTACGTATTGGATATTATTCCAACATGATCAGATTCGAACGTAGTTTTGCCTAATGGCTACTACATACATTAGACATCACAAAATTATATATGTTAAAATACGTATATACTAAAATTGATTCGAAATCATACTGAAACTCATAATCTATCAGAGTAAAGCGGATGTTAATAAATCAAAGAAATCGTACATCTCGTTGTACCACCGAGCGGGATTATAACCACATATATACGTCTCGCTCTGTCACTGAGCTGAGACCGAAAACACATATTATATGTCTCGCTCTACCCTAGAGCGAGACCACACACAACATGGCATATAAAGAACACATCATGGCATATAAGCACACAATATGGCGTATAAGCATAACAAGGATATGGATCGTAGCATAGCATAGCACACATCATAACTAGCACTTGTCGTTCTATAATTAAAACGGGAGATCAAAAATGTTTACTCCTATCATGTCTCGTAAGGTATCGGTATTTGGAGTTACTCGCTCCTTTTGGGCATCCTCCCTTTCAGATCCGGAGGTAGTAGACAGAGCTTCTTCTAGCCTTTATATGTCCCTCGTCTTGCATTGAAAGACTACGTACAAATGTTCTCCTTACTGGAGGCTCTTCTAATTTTTTGTGCACATGAGCGGTGGACAGAACCTCCCCTACTCTAGATTATTTCTCTTGTTGAGGTTCGGTAACTACGGACAGAGCCCCGTCTTGCTCCGGGTCTCTTTTTCTTACTTCGGTGTTTGAGGATGACGGGCAGGGCCTCTCCTAGTCTTAAGACATTTCCTCCTCATACGATCACCAACTCAAAAAACAGAACCCTCCATCGTGTAGAACACGCTCGATTTAGTCAAGAACGCCTCTTGAATTGACTAAATCGGAGTTAGGATGGCCAGAAACAGAGAAAACGAAGTTGGTCGGTGCTTAAAGATAATATGCAGAACCTCTCCTTGTCTTGGGGTATTTCCTCCTTATACGAACTCCAACTCAAAGAAAGGACCCCTCCATCGTGTAGGGCACACTCGATTTAATAGGAAACGGATCTTGAACGGCCTTAATCGGACTCAGAACGGTCAAAAACGAAGGAGGAGAAGTTCTCACCGAAAATAGAACAAAAATGAGGATTTTATAGGCCCACGGCGCGCCGAAACCATGGGCGCATGCTGTTTTTCTTTTATTTATATTTTTTTTCTTCTTTCTTCTTCAAACACGCGTACCTCCCTACCCCGGATTCGGATTCGCACGTTCTTGGTACCGTTGGACTCTTATCGACGAGCCCTTCAATATTAACCCACTTAAAGCAATAAATTGTTTTCTTTCCAAGTGGGTCCCGTCTATTTTGCATGCTTCTCGAATGTCATAACTTCCGGTCCCGACCTCCGTTTCACCCGTTCTTTGATTCGTTACCCTCATTTCTTCGAGCTCTACTCAAATACGGATGTTTCAAAGGTTAAAACTGTTTATAATTTATTAGAAAAAATTACTAATTACCTCTAACCCCCTTGGTTAGACGTAATCGAAAAGCGAGGTATTACACCTTAACTCTTGGTTAACTAGGTTATTTGTTTCGACGGAAAAGGAATATACTACCCCTAAGGGCATTAGGGTAATTCTACCACCTAGGGTATGGTACCCTCCCTTGGGTCATTCTGGTCTTTTCACTACCTTTTTATTGATTTTAAGTCATTGACATCTCACAAGGCTCCTCTCTCAAACTAACTTGCGCTTCCACTCACACATACGCAAGCGGTCCTCTCGAAAGAGTATTTCTGTCATTTTGTTCAAGGTCTTATTGACATCCAATGGATCCAAAATTGGGCTCAAGGGTATTACTTGACTTCATAGACTTAGTGTAATTTTTCAGGCATGTGACGGGGTCATGAATAGGGTTGTCAATGGGTAACCATTTACCTGCTTCACCCACTTGCTCGATCCAAAATTCGTGGGCAGGTAATTAATAAATGGGTAAAGGGTAAACTAAGTGGGTAATTTTACCCGCCCATTTATTACGTGGGTAGGGTATGGGTAACCCCTTATCCATACCTGTTACTCGTTACCCGATTTAATATATATATATATATATATATATATATATATATATATATATATATAATACCCATCACCATTTTTATGTTTAATTATTTATATATACTTATAATTTACCCACTACCCCAATCCCCAACCCAATAACCCGTCCAACCCTAATGCCCAAGCCCAGCAACCCACCCAACCCAACTCAAATGCCTAAAGTAAGTACCCATTACCCACCTAACAAACTCTAAATCATAAGTGACGTTGGTTGTTTTCTTTTGATCGACCACCCACAAACCAAGGGATGGAGAACGGGGCATGGGGCAATGGCGGCTTGGCGCAGTGCTTTTTCTTTGTTATTTCTCCTACTCCTTTCTTCGGCGACTAACCTGGCTTCCTCTTAGTCTCTCCTGGCGAACAGTCGCTAAGTGATACATTTGATAGAAGGCTTTTGAGAAATATGTATAAACTTATAATGCAAACTTCTTATAGAGAAAATGAAAGAGAACTTGGTAAATATTTTTTGTCTTTGCTTTTTATATAAAAAAGGTGCATCTTGTAGCATTTTATTATAATGAGCCAGTAAATTTGGAGTAATGAAAACATCTTTGAGTCTTAGTTTTTTAATTATTTAAGTTTATATAAGGTGTTAGATTCTTACTATGTTTAATTTTTTTATATGAATTGTGAGGTCCTTATAAGTTTATATTAGGTTGATTTTTTTATACTTTGAATAGACTTTTAACATATATAATTGTTATTATTTTTGTTTACTAATTGGTTTATCGTTTACCCGTTACCCGCCCATTTACCTACCTATTTACCCGATGGTAATGGGCAAATGGGTAGGATATGGGTAATGAATGTGGAAATGGGTAATGGGTAGGGCATGGGTAAAATTTCTGGAAGCAAGTATGGATATGGGTAAAGCCTTACCCAACCTATACCCTACCCATTGATAGCCCTAGTCATGAACCCCTTGAACCAACCCAGGTTTGCCTAAATGTTTACCCTAAACCCTAGGGACAAAGCAATCAATTATCCACTCACTCGGATTTTTCCTCACTATGCGATTTGGTCTAAATTTAGAGTACAATTAAGCTCTTGCTGGAAATTTATCTAATTTTTAAATCCACTCACAGGCCCTTGAACTGGAGACCCTAGGTCGGGTAAGTGAATATTGCACGGTAATTTAACTATAAGAAGTAAAAGGGTCATTTTACATACTTTGAGATTTTTACCCTACCTAAAACTTGGTTAGGAAACTCGTCTTCCTCTCAAAGTCCATTGGTAATTTTTCTAAAATTTTTGAAAAAGAATATCTTCATGAACCAAACCTGGTTCAATGATCCTTTTTTTTAATTATAGACCCGGTCCGGGTCTATAACTATGTGGTTCGGGTCACTGACCCGAACCTGTCCCAGACGACCCACATCATAGGTCATAATTCCTGAGTCTAGCTAGAGGCAAATACGCCTCTGGTGGCGTTTCCCCTAGCCACCACGGCGAGGCGGTGGGTTAGGGTCCACCAGATCGCCGCTAGGCGGCAATCTCAATTGGTTTGGTGTAAGGTCCCTGATTTTTCTATGATTTTCTGGGATTTTCTTGCTATTTTTTGGTCATTTTTGGTGGAAAATTGTGACGCTATGGTGTATTTACATTTGTGTATTTTCCCCCGTATTTACACCCGTAGAGTCAGGTGTGGGGCTTAGTCGTGGGCCGCGGGCCTCGCTGCGCGCTTTTGGCACGAATTTTGGAGGTTTGACGCGTAACCAATGAGTTAACACGCGTTGAGGATATGTTTGGAAAAAAAAGAGGGGATCAGGATCGGGCGACCCCAATCCAGAACCTCCTGGAAGTGAACAGTGCGAGCGCCCCCTGTCTGATTCCTTGTGCCCGGCCGCCGATGGGCCACAGGGCCGCTGCCACCGGCTCCGCCCCGGTGGTGTGACGCCAAGGGACCACCGCCCCGGTCGCCTACGGCCGCGCCACCTCCTCCCCGGTTTGCCCTCTCCCCTCTCTATTTCATTTGTTCCGCCGCCACCGTGGGCCGGCAAGGGCCGGCTGGTCGCCCACTATTCCGCCCTGGGCTGGCGACGGTGGGAGGACACCCCTCCCGGCCCCAGAGGACCTCTCCTCCGCCGCCATGTCCTCTTTCCTCCTTCTGCCCTGTTTTTACCGGAGTTTTGTTTTGGACGAATTGGTGGCTGCCGGCGGTGAGCCACAACCGACGGACCTCTGTCCGGTCCTGCCTTGGCCTGGCGACGGCGATGGGCCATCTCTCCCAGCCCCAGTTGGCCTCCCTGCGACTCCATCATTCTCCCCATCTTCTCCCCTATTTGCCGCCAGTGCACTGCCTTGATCAAACAGTGGCCGGCGGTTGTGAGACACGACCATCGGGACCTTCTTTTGACTCCTCCGTGGTCCGGCGATGTCCGAGGGACACCCTACCCGAGGCGGTTCCATCTCCTCCGCCGTAATCTACTTCGGCCAATACGTTTTGCCGTACAATTTTCTAGTGGGTTGCTGCCGCCGTTGGTTGGTGAGGGCAGCCCGGCTGCTATGGGCTCTGCCCCAGCCTGGCGATGGCCAGAGATGGCCCCACCCGGACTAGTTCAGCCTCTTCCCCTCCCCTTTGGCCGCATGTGCAAGTAGCCACGTGTGCGATTTTGGGCTTAGGCGCTGCTTTTGCACCACCCGATCATCGGATGGCTAGGCCACCGAATAGAGTTGACACAGAGCCCTCCTCCCTTATGTGGGCCCATGTTGATGCGAAATCGTCGCCGTTGGGTGCTGTCCACGGCCGATTTTGACATCTTGTGGCCAGCTGAGTACATCTTAGCAACCGGCCGATCTTTAGTGAGTACATCATCGACTTTTGGTCGCACTGCCACCTAGGTTGGCTTGACTTTTCTCCCGGCCAGCCTAGTGTGCTACCATAGATCGCAGGTTTTGCCTCATTGATTTCTGACACCCCATTTGGTTGTGACTAGTTTCGGCGCTTCCTAAAATCCTCAGGACAACAGCTCTCTCCACTTGGCAAAGCTTTTGGCCGCCAACTCCGCCGTTGACGCCGCCACCGTTGTGTGCTCGCCATCGAACATCATGGTTACGAGGTAGAGGAGCTTTGACCTCGTAATTTCATGATAGCATGCTTTGAATGAGTAGCAGCATGCTAGGATTGTATGATTCCATGTTTTGGATGTTAAGTAACGATCCGATTGCATGATGTGCATGCAAGCATAATTGTATGGTATGTTGAAATGCATATGACATGCATGTTGGCTGTAAGTATGTTGGATGTAGGTATGTGCTAGTGATGACTAGCATGTTTGTTGGTATGTTTATATGTTGATTGAGTATGTGCTAGTGATGGCTAGCATGTATGTTTGACGTATGTATGCATGTGCTAGTGATGGTTAGCGTGCATGTTTGAAGTATGTTTGGTTTATGCATGTGCTAGTGATGACTAGAGTGCATGTTTGAAGTATGTATGGATTATGCATGTGCTAATGATGGCTAGCGTGCATGGTTGAAGTAAGTATGAATGTGTGTGCATGTGCTAGTGATGGCTAGCGTGTATGTTTGACGTATGTATGCACTAGTGATGGCTAGTGAGCATGTTTGTAAGTTGCGTATGTATGACCGTATGTGTATGTTATACGTATGTGTGATAGACATATGTATGTATGATGGCTTTTTGCCTATGCTATGGATATGTGTAAGTGTATGTGGGAAGAGGTATGGGTGATGGACAGTAAGAGGTGACAGAGGTTTTGTCTGGATTTGGATATGGATGTGTAAGCATATAACGGATGACAGAGGATATGGGTATGATGGGTGAGGTTTGTCAGACAGTAAGAGTGTGCATAATTGTACAAGCATAATGTTCAGATTATGAAGTGAAAAGTAAGCATAGTAAGTGAGATATAAGTAAGAGGGCGACAACTGGGTTGGCTCTGAGGAGCTTCATTTGAGGATGTCAGTGTAAGATGATTTAGCCATAAGATGGATGGCAAAGTATGTAAGACTGTAAGGATTTGATGTACGATGAGTTTTGTCCATGATGTGGATGGGTAAGTGAAGTCTGCTGCCTTGACAGACTAGGGTTTCGATTGAGCTCAGCTTCGGTTTGATCAGTCGAGGACTGTGAGTTTGTATGCCATAATTGTACCGCATAATATACTTAATTCAAACTTGAATTATAAGCATAGCTAATGATAACGTTGTGAGTTTGAGACTTGAGGGTTCGACAGATTAAGTTCTGTGTTGAGCTAGCCAATAATGAGTCGGCCGAGCATATCTCATGTCTTGCCATGGTGTTTATCCTGCGGGATGTTGTCTGTGTGTTGTATAGAGCAGCGGCGTCTGATGCTCTATTGAGAGCGACATATGTTTCCGATTTGGTTTGCGTGCTATATAAGCTTTGACGTTTGATGCTTTGTTGAGAGTGATGTACGTTTCTGACTTTGTCTGCGTGCTGTATGAAGCTCAGACGTTTAATGTTCTGCTGAGAGTGACATATGTTTATGATTTGGTCTGTGTGTTGTATAAGTCTAGACGTTTGATGCTCTGTTGAGAGCGTTGTATGATTCCGCCCAAGAGTGGCACTGTATGTTTCTGCCCAAGAGTGGCAATGGCATTATAAGACCCATTATGGTGGGCGATTCTATGGCACTATAAGACTCATTATGGTGGGCGATTATATGGCACTATAAAACCCATTATGGTGGGCAACTGTATGACCCCTTATGTGTGGGTGTTTATGTTTGCGCGCTCAGGTAAGTAGTATCATGGATCTACTCTTACCTGTTTGATCCAGTGCCCCATGAGCATTGGTGTGCCTTACCTTCAAAAAAGTCCATAGCGTCTAGTCACTCCCCGGAGGTTAAGGTGTTGCCCCGGTAGCATTCTTTTCTATTTCGACACTAGAGCTTATTAGTTGTAATGAGCTTCAGTGGTCGTTGATATGTGTACGATTATGAGTATGAGCACGACTGTAAGCGTATGTGTATGAGCACGACTATAAGCATATGTGTATGAGCATGACTGTAAGTGTATGTGTATGAGCATGACTGTAAGATTATGAGTACGAGCATGACTGTAAGCGTATGAGTATGAGCACAACTGTAAGAGTATGTGTATGAGTACGATTGTGAGAGTATGTTTCTAAGTAAGACAGTAAGTGTGATTTTGTGTAAGCTGTACGAGTAAGGTCGTACGAGTATGATTGTATGAGTAAGGTCGTATAAGTATGTGTATGTTGTACAAGTATGCATACAGTGGTAGGAGTAAGTTTGTATGACCCTAGATAAGGGTGTTTGTGTAAGTTTAATTTGATGGTATGAGTTTGGCACGATGATGCTTTTGGTATGACTTTGGCACGATGATGCATTTGGTATGATTGTATTCGTATGAGCATGTTATTGATATGCCTATTTGCTTCATGTTTGAGTTGCATGAATGCATGTATTTATGAACTATTTTGGATTCCCCTACTGGGTATTTTCCTACTGAATATGAAAATACTCATTACCCTACTTTTTAGCCCCGTTGTATTGGAGGTTTTGTAGGTTGTGCGGAGAGCTCCTAGAGATGGATGCTCATTTCATTGGTGGATTGATTCCCGTTGACTCAGGTATATGCTTCACTCATTGCAAGTTTATTTGTGCCACGATCTAGTGTATTGGGTGAGATGAGAAAACAAGTGTTTATATATTCTGGACTTTCATTTGGATTAGTCTGTGAACTGTTATGGGACTTGCACTCAGGGATGCCTGGGAGGGATTTGTATTTAAAGTATATGATCATAGCAATTTAGTCGTACGTGTGTTTTCGAGTAGCGCCTGATGATATTTGCTTTGGTCGTACGATATTTGACCGTATAATGAAAATATTTAGATGGAAAATAGATGTTTAGTGTTTTAAATTATAAATTGTTTTATCAAGTTTTGATTTCTTCATTTTCCCTCCGATTTACAGACGTTATTGTGACGACCTGACCCGAGCCGGGCCCACAAAATCACTAATAGGAAATTTACTCTTTCCTTGAGCCAGGAATCATCGTCTGAGTGCAAGAGGTACAACGTTCGTCTATGCACTACGGAGCTTTAAGGCTTCCTCGTACGTAGACTTAGGTTGTAATGAACACGTACACACGACGAAGCTTTATAGTTCATCGCGTGTAAAACAAAATAAAACATATTATTATAATGATTTGGATCGGGCCAACGTTGCCTTGCCGTTGGTTGCCTACGTACGTATTGGATATTATTCCAATACGATTGGATCCGAACGTAATTCTGCCTAATGGCTACTACATACTACAAACATCACAAAATCATACGTATAAAATACATATCTCCGAATATTTAATCGGAGTATACAAACACTCATCATATATCGAAGTCAAGCGGAAGTTAATAAATCAACGGAATCGTACATCTCACTCTACCACAGAGCGGGATTAAAATCTTATACACATATCTCGCTTCATTACTGAATCGAGACTGAGCGCATCACTCGGCTCGCTCTATCACTGAGCCGAGACCGAGAACACAAATTACATGTCTCGCTCTACCCTAGAGCGAGACCACACATGTCATATAAGTATACATCATGGCATCTAGGCACATAGCATAGTATATAGGCACATAGCATGACATATAGGCACATAGCATGGCATATAGGCACATAGCATAGTATATAGGCATATAGCATGGCATATAGGCACATAGCATAGTATATAGGCACATAGCATGGCATATAGGTACATAGCATAGTATATAGGCACATAGCATGGCATATAGGCACATAGCATAGTATATAGGCACATAGCATGACATATAGGCACATAGCATAGTATATAGGCACATAGCATGGCATATAGGTACATAGCATAGTATATAGGCACATAGCATGGCATATAGGCATATAACATAGTATATGGGCACATAGCATGGCATATAGGTACATAGCATAGTATATAGGCACATAGCATGGCATATAGGCACATAGCATAGTATATAGGCACATAGCATGGCATATAGAAATCGTAGCATAACACACATCATAACTTAGCACATGTTGTACGGAAGATCAGAAATGCTTACTTCTATCATAACCCATACAGTATCGGTATCTATGGATAGAACCCCGTCTTACTTCGGGTGTCTTTTTTTTGTTTCGGTGCTCGGGCAGGGCCTTTCTTAATCTCGGGGCATTTCCCCCTTATAAGGTTGTCAGCTCAGAAAATAGAACCCACCATCGCGTAGAACACCTTCGATTTAGTCAAGAACGGTTCTTGAATCGACTAAATCGGAGTTGGGGGTGGCAAGAAACAGAGAAAACAAAGTTGGTTGGTACGGGTAGAACCTCTCCTTGTCTTGGGGCGTTTTCTCTTCATACGATTGCCAACTCAGAAAATGGAACCCTCCACCACGTAGAACATACTCGATTTAGTCGAGAATGCCTCTTGGACCGACTAAATCGGAGTTGGGATGGCCAGAAACAGAGAAAACAAAGTTCGTCAGTGCATGAAGATAATGGGCAGGACCTCCTCTTGTCTTGGGACGTTTCCTCATCATACGGTCTCCAACTCGAAGAACGGACAGCTCCATTGCGTAGAGCATACTCGATTTAGTAGGAAACGAGTCTTGAACGGCCTTAATCGGCCTCAGAACGGTCAGAAACGGGGGTGGAGAAGTTCTGGTCGAAAAATGACCTCAAATGGGGTTTATATAAGCCCCGGTGCGCCAAAAACCGCGGCGCGCCGCAATTTTAAACCGCGGCGCCCGCCGTTTTTCCCGCGCCGCGCGCCCACGGCGCATCGCCCGCGCATGACGCGCACCTCGATCACGTGTGTCGCGCGCGCGTCCGTCGCGAGCGTTGCGCAATACTTTTTATTTTTATTTATTTATTTTTTTTTAAAAGAAAACCTTCAAACGCGCGTAACTTCTTACCCCGGATTCGGATTCGCGCGTTCTTGGTACCGTTGGACTCGTATCGATGAGCCTTTTGATACCAAGCCACTTAAAGCAATAAATCGTGCTCTTTCTAAGTGGGCCCTACCTATATTGCACGTTTCTTGAATATCGTAACTTTCGGTCCCGACCTCCGTTTTGCGCGTTCTTCGAATCGTTACGCTCGTAATGCCAAGCTCTACCTGGCTAAGGGTATTTTACCTAATGAAAACCCTTAATATTAATCTTAAATTACCAAATTACCCTTAACCCTCCCGGGTTAAGCGTAACCGAAAAATGGGTCGTTACAGTTTCTTCGAGCTCTACTCAAAGATGAAGGTTTAAACTATTAAAAACCTCTAAAATTTATCCCAAAATTATCCAATTAGGCCTAACCTTTCAGGTTAGACGTAATCGAAAAATGAGTCGTTATAGTTATATTGCAAAAATTTTCTGTGATTTTTAAGGAAAATATGTGAAAAATCTCGGGCGTTACATCTGGCACCCGCCGGCACCTGGGGCCAAAGACGCCTCTTTTTTTTACTATGTGCAGCAGCAAAAGCTGCCACTGCGGCCAAGGCTAGCACGACCATGGCCTGCACGGCTGCTGCTCTTCCTTTTTTTTTGTTCTGATTTGCCCAAATAGGAAAATGCCCACTTCCAGCCGATTTCATCTGGCGGCGACCGGGGTTTTTGGCCGGCGACCATCCAGTGCTTCTAAATAAAATTATTACAGAATCATGCATAAACTACTATAATTGCATAAATCATTATGTAAATTGTAGAACTCGCTAAGTAACGCAATTTACATCTTAATTTTTCAAGAAAACACTCATTAATTCTTTGACTAAAAAACAAGACAATGATCTTACCTTAGTTGCTGGTTTTCCATTAATCTACTGCCATCGGAGCCACGCCAGAAAATTCCATTAGCTGCTCCTCCTCCTTTCCTTCAGCCCTATTTATGTTTTTATAGGCATGGGGATTAGGGTTCCTAATTCCCTAAAAAGTTGGGCCAAAATCCCCTCAATTAGACAACTAAATTGGGCCCCAAAAACTTAATTTCGTAGCATTAATTAATCGGGCATGTATAGTGACTTAAATGGACACTTTAAGCATCTAATTCGGGTAAACGGATCTAGCGCGCTATATATAACTTCAAACGGTCGTATCTCCCTCATCTGAACTCCGATTTATGCATTCTTGGTGGTGTTTTGAAGATCTTTCTGTCTACTTTCCATCTATATAGGTTTTAGCCACCAGTTCTAACCAATGATCAAGTTATTCTTATAAGAAGGTCAAGGGGTCCAACACCCTAATTTCCCGTGATCGACTTCGGGAATTTAGAAAATTCCTAGACGTTACACCGGGCTTTCCCCTTATTTTGGCCCAAGCCCGAGCCCGGCTAAAAATTCTTTGGGCTTTCAAATTGGAGGACCGTCCTGACCCGTTTCATGTATTTTTTTGGCACAAGCCCAAAAATTTACGGGCAGAGCCGGGTTGGGTTAATGGGTTGGCCCGTAATATTTGCAACCCTACGTTTAAGAAAGTATAGAAGACAAAAATTGAAGGGCTTCAGTTTTGATCAGCTGTGGAAATCCTAAGGAGAAGAGGTTGCCACTTATCGTCTCCACCTTTTCTTGGGAAGTGTTTTTATGCTCTGCTCTAATAGTTAGCCGAGAGTAAGGAACGCCTAGGAAGCATGCATCTTCGAGATTGACAGCGCACACGCTAACTCATGTTAGCATAAGATTGATGGCGGGCATGCTAAGCACCTAGGAAGATGGATGCTTCCTAGGCGTTCCTTATGCTCGGCTCACATTGTAGAGGGAGCACGAAAAATGCTTCCCTTTTCTTGTTGTCTTCCTTCAGTACCTACAGACCTTGATATACGAGACCCAATGTCCTAAGTTTAGGATGTATTATGCAACCAAAATTTCTTCACTAATTCTGAATGCTGCTTTTAGCTTCCTGTCTCTTCGATTTTTTCTATGGTTATTGGGTGAAAAAGATATCAAGCTTAACTACTAGAATTTTATAATTATTTATGTCTTTAACTTTATAAATAGTCTATGAGAAGACTCCAGACATTCAGAGTTGCATGACTAAGGAAAAGAGAGTTGAAATTCAAACCATTTTTAAGTATTAAAGGGTATTGTTAAAAAGATCAAGGAGGAACGTTCAAGGTAATTGACTTGATGTGAAGATCATGATTTTTCAAAGCATACTTATAATGAAGATCAAATTAAATAGAAGTAAATCATGAGGGTGGTGATATAAGAGTTTAGAGTAGTTTGAAGACCAACCAAGTGAAAAAGAGAATGACATTTTCATTAGACCATTGACTACTCACAAATTGACTTCATTCATTTTGAAGCCAGCCAGCCCCATCCACACTATGAATCTAAGGCCCACAATGGATTTTGGACCTAAGTGGTCAAGATCTTGACCACCATGATGTAATGACCCTGAATTTTTAGAACAATTTCTCGCCTCTAATATAGCTAATATTAGTGGTTTTAATAATTTTAAACTATTTAGAGATGTTTATTTAGTGAGATTTCTTAAGGATGTGATAGAGCTACAAAGAATGAGCATAATGCCCTTGAACCACACAAATCGGACTTCGGGATCAAATATTATGATCTTGAGAAGTGTGCCTCATGGGCAGGACCCACTTGAAAAGTGTGGGATAACATACTGATGTGGTGTTTGGTTTCGTATGGTGTGCTGGGGGATTTCGGTAGTTCCCTACACACAAGTCATGAGAATGGATCAGATAATCCTTCCTTGCAAGAGATAGAGAAGAATTTTTTTTTTTTATGTGGGATGACCTTTTCTTGATTAATCAAGACTACTAATTGCAATTTAGAGTGAGAAGTGGTGATTAATCAATTTTCAAAACCCTTCGATTAGGTGGCAAAATGAAAGAAACAACTTGGAATTTATTAAAATAAGAAAAGAGAATTCACAGAAGTGGCTACAGCTTTAAATTTTAAAAAAAATGATGAAAAGAAGAACACAAGGAAAATTCTCTTTGAAGACGAGAGCTCCCTTGCACAGGTTCTTCTTCCTTCTTGAGTGCTTATGCTTGTCTTCCAATTCCTCGATCTTCTTTGACTTTTTGAAGGTTAAGGCTTTTTAGGAATTTGGTGTGTCTTTTAGTGTGTGATGGACTTCTAGATTTCTTTTTAGAGGTTTTGTAGACTTGAAAGCTAAAAGCCCTTCTTTATGAAAACGAATGGGCATTTATAGTATTGGAGTTGTACTGTTAAGCAAGTAGTGGGGGTGAGTTGGATGGTAGTTCATGAGAAATGGAGAGTGAGTTAGTAAGAGATGGAAAGTGGGTTAGTGGGAGATGAAGAATGGGTTAGTGGGATGGTTGGTAAGAATTGAATTGATTAATAGGGAGTGAGTTAGTGGGAAGTGGGGAATGTGAGAGGAGTCCGAGCATCATACATTTGACTTGGTCTTCTCATTCTCCATATGGGCCCCATAGGATTTTCCACATAACCCTTTTTTTTCTTCGAACTTTGAGTTCTTTGAAACTTAATTTTTTGTGTTTCCAACCATTTTGGTCTTTTATGGCTATTTTTTTTACAAAACTTATCGTGGGGTCCACGAGTGTTACTTAGACTTTTGGTTTTATGGCTATTTTGGTGTGAGATTTATGAGGTCTCACACAACACTTTGCAATTTAGATTTTTTTATTTTGATGTGGCTATGTGAGGCTTATAAAGCCTCTCTTAGCCATTTTGAATTTTGTAGCTAACTTTGAGTGTAAGGAGGCCTCATGAGGTCCCCACATAATAATTTTTTGCTAGAAACCTTAATCCATTCCTACGCATGTAGGATTAGATTTTGTTTTGTTTTTTACTTTGTCTATTTTTTGTTCAAATATGTTCTACTCTGTTCTTTGAAAGAAAGAAATGTTTGATATTGATGATTTATTATCTTTCATTTGACTTCGATAATTTATGAGATTTCTGTCTGATTCTAAATGTTTTATCGGATTATAAGTATTATGACATATGATTTTGTATTGTTTAATGCATGTATTAGCCGTTAGGCAAAACTACGTTAAGATCCGATTGTATTAGAATAACCTTGTAAATGTTGTCCAATACGTATGTAGGCAACCAATGGTACGACAACGTTTAATCCAAATTTATTATAAATATATATTTTGTTCTGACTTATGCGCAACAAAGCTTTGAAGGTCCATAGTGTGTAGATGAATGTTAACACCTCTTGCACACAGAAGATGTTTCATCATTTAAGGAAGTAAAATTTTATTTCGAGATTTTCATACCCAAGGTCAGCTAGGGTTGTTACATATGGCTTGTCAATACATGTTCAATAGTACCAAAAATGCATGAATCGAACTTCGGGATAAAAAGGACATTTTGAAAGTTTGCGTATTTTTGAAAAAGAAAAAATATATAAACAAAATCATATGCACATGTGGTAGCGCACGCACCCCGCGCCAGATGCACAACATGTCAGTACCACATGGGCACTACCGTTGTGACACATATCACACGCTGCACGATGAGCACACTTATGCGACTTGTGACGCGCCAGGCTATAAATAGCCATGGGAGTAGTTTTTTCGAGTTTTTCCACTCCTATACTCTTCAAACTTCATTTCTCTATTTCTAAGCCATTTTAAGTCTAATTCGGGTTATTTAAGAGGCATTTTCACATGATTTGAATGTGTTCTATGCAATAGAAGGCTTGTTTTAAGGATTTGAAGAGTCTAAAAGGGTGAAAATTGTCATCCAAATAAGTAAAGTTTTGCTCGTCACCTTCGAACTCACGCAGAGAATTAGGTAAGAGTTTTCATCATTTCCTAAGGCATAAATATTTACTTAAGTTCTAAAATTTTGCTTAGCCAAGTTAAATAAGTTAACTTCTCAATCCTGCACTCCCTACTAAATTTAAAATTTCCCCTAATGGTCAAGGGTCAAGGCTCCCGTACCCCCGAATGGGTTTTACAATTGCTAAAATTCATGTCTGAAATTCTATATATGAAAATAATATTTAGGGGAATTTTTGGGGTGTTATACATTAGGTGCATATCACTATCCTAATGTAAGGAGCCGAGTGGAATAAGCAACCGGATATGGGTGTACGAGAACGATAATCAATGACGGACAAGAATACCAGGATTAACAGGCCTTAGCATTTTCACTGAAAAAAGCGTTTTCACAGACCTCAAGTTTTCTCAAGGTCAAGAGTAATGTTACTTCACCCCGTGCTGCTCGTGTATGCTCCCAGCACGCTCGCAATACTATGCAGGCCCATAAGTCCCAAAAATGTGACCCATGCGTGGGGAAGCGCACAGCTGCCAGCATGCTGGAGTCTGCCATTCTCAGCTAAAATATACTCCCTATGTGTTTATGAAAAAGGTATAGGCAAATAAGCTATTAATTAAAGAAGAAGAAGAAAACGAACGCACAAGGAACAATTACACATAGCCCTTGTGATTTGCAAGCCGCTCAACTACTCTCCCCATTGCTTCATGTAGAGCCGCAATAGCAGCAGCATAGCACTCATCCGAAAAGCACCCCTCTTCGGCAACTTTAATGGATTTATGACACAAAACATTGAACCGTTCAAGTCTTGACTTGGGGCAATCTGCTTCTACCCTGACAGAATTTGGAACTCTGCTTCTTCCCTGGACTGTCCATCGTGCCAAAATGTAATGAGAAGGGATCTCATGGGCACCTGACATCAACATGACCAGCATGGCATGCCTGCAAAGATAGCCATGGAACTCCCATGTTCGACATTGACAAGAAGCCCTAGTTTCTGCATGGCTCCATGTAACTTTAAAATCCTTCTTTGCTTCAGAATCTCTTACAATGTAAACCATTATCTCCCCTTCTTGGTGAGAACTTATGGTAAAACAACCAGGGATTCCTGTGATCTCAACTTGAAACTTTTTAAAGATTTCGCGAGTGTAAATATGTGCCAACTGTGCCTCAAAGGGTGACGTTGTCTTCAACAGTGGACTCCCAAGAGTCGTCTCATAATCAGCCTGGGCTTCCTTCTCACACCTACTTTCTACAACTAGTTCATATTGATTCAAGAACTGTTTCAAGCTGGTGTCTTTACTCACATATGAATCAAAGAAAGATTTCATACTCTCATTTCTTGGTGACGTTGACATCCCTGCAAACAAAGTGTCATTTATATACACAGGAGCCCATTGCCTACGATCCTCAAACAAATTTGTCATCCATTCATCCTCTACCAGACCATACATTTGCATTATTTTTTGCCAATTTTGTTCGAATTCATCAATCTCCAGGGATTTATATATGCACACTTTAAGTTCAGCCATTAAACTTGGATTATCTCGACACAAATGGCCAAAATATAGAGGCACCTTTTGTAGAACATGCCAGATGCAGAAGCGATGGCCTGTCTCCGGAAATACTTCTGATATTGCAGCTTTTATAGCCTTGTCATGATCAGTTAAAATGGCCACTGGAGGATGTCCGTACATGGCACCTAGCCATGTTCGCAATAGCCAAACATATGTTGCTATTGTTTCTTCTCTTATCAATGCACATCCAAGTAACACAGCCTGTCCATGGTGGTTTACTCCAATAAAAGAAGCTAACGGCATCCTATACTTGTTAATTAAATATGTAGTGTCAAAAATAATCACATCCCCAAAATGAGAATAATTCATTCTACATTTACCATCAACCCAGAATATACAACGTGGACACTCTTCCTGATCTAGATCCATTGCATAGAAAAATGTAGGATTCAGAAGTTGCATGTGTGTAAAGTATTCACTAACAGCCTGTGCATCTCCTTCCTCCAACAAGTCTCTTCGAATTGGAACTCGCATATAATGCTGATTGACTGCATCTGCATCTTCTTCCCCAAGCAATTCTCTTTGGATTTCATTTACACGATGTCTTGATCTAAACCTTCTTTTTCTCAAACTAGTCCGTTCTCCCAATCCAGCTAGTTTGTCTGACATAGACAGTGTTCCATTTGCTCCACTCAAAGTAGCATCCATAATATTGTTCTTCATTGTGATACCAATCCGTTTATGGGATCGCATTAAATGCACACTATCTGGAGTAAGTTCATGGTTGTGCTCATTATTTACTAGGATTATAACCCATTTATCAGCTTCCACTCGCTTCACCTTTATTGCAGCCTTGCAATTTGTCTTTACATTAGGACGTGGATTTTTCGTATTTTCACTTACCTTCTTGAAACCATGTTTAGAGCAAGCATAGATGATGAGAATCAAAGATCTATCTGTTCTTGAACGCCAGCTGGTTTTGATACAAGTACCAAAGCCCACTCGCCTAGCATAATCATTATAGTATTCATGCGCTTCATCAGCACTTTTGAACTCCATTCCTACATAAGGCTCCAAATTTCTATCTCCTTCCAGTCCAATAATATCCCCCAGAGGAGACCCATCTTTTACCTCACCAGCATCCAAATTAGACTCAACACATTCGGGTACAGGATAGTCCCCCAGTTTAGAAGTTTCTCCTTCACTGTCTTGGTGCATAATTCATTCAACAAACTTTGATGCATCAGCTGCATATACTAAGAGAAAAAAATACATCAGTTGACCTCCAGTACAATGTAAGCAGAATTTGAAAGAGAATTAGATTACAAAACAACAGAAATTTGCAAGTTATTAAATGAGATGAAGCTATAAAAAATTATGTTTGCACAAAAGTCATACATCTCTCCAAGTCTCAAAGCTAATTAACCTCATTTTTACACTTTAAGATGTTAAATTGGGCAAATGTAAATGCTTCTGAAAACTGGGTATCATTAAAAAAGCATCATATCATTTTCATGAGATGCAAAAGGATTTCAAAGAGTGTTACAGTGCAATTAATAAAATTCATATCTATCCAATTCCATATAAGAATCCACAAACAAGAACATGATCAATTAAGTTAACTAAAGCTGAAATTAAAAAGATGAATTATTCATAAAAATTTATATTTGCACAAAAGTCTCACATCTCTTCAAATCTCAAAGCTACATAACCTCTTTTTTTACAGTTTAAGATGTTACATTGGGCTTAAATGTCTCCGAAAAATGGGTATCACTTAAATAGCATCATATAATTTTTAAGAGATGCAGAAGGATTTCGAAGAGTATAACAGTGAAATTAATGACAGAACCATTTTTTTTATCCGTGAAATTAATAACAGTTCCATTTATCTAATTCCATACAAGGATCCACAAGAACATGGTCAATTAACTTAACTAAAGCTATAATAACAAAGGCGAATTATTATTCGTACAAGGCCATGTATTCAGCACATCAAAAAATTGGGAGAAATAGCAGAAGGACATCAGTTAAGAAATCGATAGAACAAGATCCGCACCGAGAATCTGCAGAATTCAGTCAAACTAGTGCAAAACCAATCAAAAGCTCAAAGTTGCTTACAGGCACTTGCGAATATTAGAGATTATATCCGTCAAAGCACGCACCTTTTCTGCTGGGCAATTTGGGTCTTTCTCCGCCGGCTGGCCGGCCGCTACGTACGCCGGAGAGGGGCTAGGATTCCTAGTTCAGCCACCTGCTAGCTCCGGGATTTGGCTACCCCCGCGGTTAGCCGTCGCATTGCCCTCCTTTCCTTGCAATTCGACGACGACGCTCACAAACACGCGGTTAAGAGTGAGAGCGAATCAGAGAGGTAGGGTAATCGGGCAAACCGACACAATTGACCTTGTGTCCGATTCCACGTCAGCGTCCGCGTCCGGTTTATTCAGCTTCTGTTTGATGGGCTAGTGTCTGATTAGGGGTAGTAATCACACAATCAGATAGTGTTTAAGAGTCAACATGTCCGATTTTCTGATTCTCTAGTTGTCCGATTGCCTACATGATAAATTATTCGATTGTCCATTTGACTGACCGTATTTAAATGTTTGATTGTCCGTTTAACTGACTGGCCTAATCAGAATAAGTTGTCCATTTGTCTAATTTTCACCTTGTTATTTGATTCTAAGCAAATGGAGCGAACTTACAAAAGGGGATGAGAGGGAGACGAGAAGAAGCCAGAAGAGACAAAGCAATAAAACTGAAAAAATTTCATTGTTTTTTCCTTAAATTGGTAGATATCCTTTATTTTACAAGAGCAATTAATCATCATGATGCATATGCTAATGCACATTAAAATTTGACAAAAAAACATTCCATGTTTAAATGGTCATCTTGCCATGTTGCGGTGTTCTTAAAATTGACTAGCCCGCCTCTAGGACCGGTGGCGGGATCCAAGTTTTCTAGGTCGATTAATAATAAAACCGCTTAAACCTTTAACTTATAAATAAAAGGACCAACCTAAAAAATTGACGGGGTCTGATCGAACTCAGCTCGACTACGTCTAATTTTTAAATCACTACCATGTAGTAAGTAATCGTTTATTCCGTACATGTTGCTCCTTTTAATTCTAGAAATTAATATAGTGTTAGTGGGATAGCTAAGGCTGGGGCAAGCAACGAGATACAATGCTCTAAGAGATTTGTTACCCTGCCCCTTAAAAATGTGGCTGAGGCTCGTACACCTTTTGCCATTTGATGATAGAAGGGAACTCTCTCCTCAGAGATCACTCTACTGCAACACGAAGCCAAGATTGGCATGGAGGCTACACACAGCTCTTCACGACATTAAAACCTTACTACAACCTATCCCTCACTAGTCTTTTTTTCATGATTTTAGATCAATAGATGTTGTTTCCAACGTGTTAGCCAACCATAGGGCTGCATCCCATGTCTTTTAGTTGTATACAGTTTCTTTGTTTCTTCTTTTTTGTGCTATATATAATTGCATATAGTTTCTGTGTGCATGTATACTCAAAAGGCTCCTCCTTGTAATTTGGCCCATTTCAAGTTGGCAGTCTGTTATTAAAAAACAAGAAGACGAAAAAGAGAAGATATCTAATTAGATATAAACAGAAATTTATAGTTGGTTTGGGTATTCAATAAATAAATAGGTTTTGGCCATATTTGCATATTACTCTCCCTTTGTAGTAAATTAATAACTATATTTGGTAACAAAGTTTGTTCCATATTAATGGCCTCATTTTGTTTAATTTAAGCAGTTAGATATTTATAAAAGAGTATTATAAGCTTATTTTCCTTTCTCTTAGATGTAGGTTTCATTGTTTAATAAAAATTACTAATTTTATATGTAACTATTAATATGAGATGGAGGGAGTATATGCTAATTTTGCCATATCTACATCTAAATTAGTGTTTTACAAATTTTACTAGAGAAACATAATTGTACTAATTTTTTAAGACCCAACATGTAAAAGACTAAAGGAATCTGAATAATACTCTTAAATATCTACATACAGTTTTTCAATAAAAAATTTCAATCCTGATTTTAAAAAGAATCAATTTTTTTTCTTTTTGAAATGCCTAAGCATGATAATACTCAAAAAAATAAATCATGGTTATTTCCGGTTAGTATTATTTGATTGGATGCCAAATTATTGTATTGATTGGATTTCAACTAATTTGGAACAAATAAGACTCTGGAAATGATTTCAATTTCATGAGCTAACCCCAGTAGTAATTTTTTTAGTAAAAAGTTAATAGGTGTGCAGATCGCATGCGCACATACCCTGGTGGAGGAAAATCCGACAGTTGACGGGTTAAAAAACAAACCTAACCTAGATTTAATTGGGCTGCCCAATATAAATCACGCAGCTTAAAAGGCAAGGCCACATAATGTTAGTCATGTGACTCTAATTTTAAGGTCTTTCTAAACTTGTTATCAGGTGTCAAGTCCAAATAATACATGAACGGTGAACTTATGGCATACCTATTTTCATCTTATATAAAAATATTAGTTATGGGTATGACAATAGTATGTACATATATAGCTCATCATCTCTTGCTACAGTTTCCTTCTTTGGCATTAAAAAAGTGTCCATTTCAAAGTCATTTAAATTTCTACATTTTTACAAAAAAGAATGAACGGGCATTAGAAATCTACATTTGATGTTGTAGTTTTTCTCTCTTTGTTAAGACACATTTAAACCTAGATTGGATCTGCCAACCAACAAAAGTCACCCATCACAATCAAAACTCACAAACCACATCATTATTAAGGGGCCAGAGTTTACACTATCCTCAAAATTTAAAACACTTCTTGTTAGAACATATGCGACATGTCTTGAAATGGACTTTATTTTGTTGAAAAAAATTATGTCTATTATATGTGTATTTTTTAGTCTAATTTAAAATTGATTAACTTGAAAATTTAGGGCAAATATGTTCTAAAGATTTAAAGTGGAAGACTTAATCAAATTGACTTTGAAGATAGAAAGGTAAAATTCACACACATACATGCACAAAAACTTAAGATTTTCATAGAAAATAACTTTTGTAAGTGTTGGAATGAGAATGGATTAAAAAGAACAAAAATCATAATATTTTTCAAAAATGATAAATCGTCCTTAATCTAAAGACCAATCGAGCTTGAATATAATTAGGGATTTTTTTATAAAGGACTAAACAAGTGACCATAGAGTGGAAAGATTGATCAAGTCAAATTCGTCCAATTCAGAACAATGAACGATCATTCATATTTTGTTGAAATAATCGATCACACTCTTGAAATGAATTAGGGTGTAAGGTCCCTGATTTTTCTACGATTTTTTGTGATTTTTTCTGCCATTTTTCTGGTCATTTTCGGCAGGAAAATGTGATGTTTCAGCGTATGTGTATTTGTATCTTTTCCCCGTATTTATACCCGTAGAGTCGGGTGTGGGGCTTAGTCGCAGGCCACGGGCCTCGCTGCGCGCTTACGGCGCAAATTTTGGAAGTTCAACGCGTAACCAGTGGGTTAACGCGCGTTGGGGACGTAAGTGGAAAAAAGAAAAAGGAGATCAGATAAAACATCGGGCTCGGCCCGATCTGGATTTGGTATGAACAGTACCGCCGCTCCCCATTTCCGCCTTATCCCCGTGCCCGGCCGCCGGTGGGCCAGAGGACCGCCGCACCGGCTCCGCCCTGGCCGTGCGACGGCAGGGGAGCCGCCGTCCCGGCCCCACGGCCGCTCCGCCCCGACTTTTCCGGTTAGCCTCCCTACTGTCATTTTTGGATTCCGCCGCCGCCGTAGGCCGGCGAGGGCCGGCCGGCCGCCCACGGCTCCGCCATGGGCCGGCGACGGCGAGAGGACACTCCCCCTGGCCCCGGACGGCCTCAGCTCCGCCGTCCCGCTCCCTCTCTCTGCTGCCCTGTTTTTCCGCCCCCACTGTGTATCGCCGTTCCGCCGCCGCCACGGGCCGGCACGGCCCGACCGGCCGGCACGGCCCGACCGGCCGGCCACGGCTCTGCCCCGGGCCGGCGACAGCGAGGAGCCACTCCTCCCGGCCCGGTGGGCCTCTGTTCCGCCGCCCCGTCCCAATTCCCCCTCTCTGCCCTGTGTTTCCGCCGGACGACTGTTTTGGTCGATTTGGGGCCACCGGCGGCGAGCTGCGGCCGATCGGACCTCTGTCCGGCCCGGCCTTGGTCCGGTGACGTGATTGAGCCACCTCTCCCTGGCCGATTTCGCCTCCGTCCTCTATCTTCCCTTCGACCAGACCTTCCGAGCCGCTGTTTTTGGCCCTTGTGTGTTTGGGACTACTGGCGCCGGAAATTGCTGCCTTTGGCCGAAGACGGCTCCACTCGGCCTCTGTCCGGCCAGCCACAGTCCAATGACCGCAAGGCCGACCCCCAGCCAGCTCCGCCGCCACCTTGGCCGCTCCGCCCTTATGGGTTTTCTCCGGTCGTCCCCTATTTTTGGCCTACGTCCGTTTTGGACATTGTGACTGACGTTATCAATCGGACACCGGATTTGATTTGGTGGACCTTAGTTCAGCTCTGCCCCAGCCCGGTGATGCCAATGGGCCACCCCTCTGGGTCTTGTTCAGCCTTGCGGCCCGTAGCCGCAGCTAGTCCGCCTTACCGGCATGTGTGCCGTTGACCCTTCTTGCCCATTTTACGCCGTCGGTACCGGACGGCCTCGGGCAAGAATTTGTATGTCTTACCTTGACAGAAGGTGGACGAGTTCACCTACTCAGGCCTTGGCCAGTGACGGCCTCATAGCCTTTGCTCGACCGTGAACCCTCCCCTTGCTCTCTGTCGTGCGAGATGCACAGCCGCCCGCACCATGGGTATTGGTTGTGGGTGGCGATCGGCGATGTCGCCACTTAGATTGGCCACCGCTAGGGCCTTAGCCCGGTTGGCTTTTGTGGGCCATGAGTTGCCTCATTTCAGCCATCTCCCCCGCCCTTTGGGCCGTGTGCGCATGTAGCCACGCATGTACTTTTGGGTTTAGGCACTGCATTCGTGCCGCCTAACCATCGGTTGGCTTTGCCACCGAGTGGAGTTGACCACTAGAGCCGTCCTCCACCTCTCCTTTGATTCTCGAGCGTTGCCCCACGCTCTCCGTCCTTATGTGGGCCTTTGTTGACCGGAATCGTTGCCGTTGGGTGCTGTCCACGGCCGATTTCGACGTCTTTGTGGCCGGCTGAGCACATCTTAGCCACCGGCCGATCTTCAGTGTGTACACCATCGACCTATGGTCGCACCGCCACTTATGTTGGCACGATATTTCTCCCGGCCGCCCTAGGGTGCCGCCTTGGATCGCGGGTTTTGCCGTATTGATATCTGACACTCTGTTTGGCCGTGATAGTTCCGGCGCATCCTAAAATCCTCAGGACAGCAGCTCTCTCAGCCAGGCAACGGTTTTGACCGCCAACTCCACCGCCGACGCCGCCACCGTCGGGTGCTCGCCATCGAACGTCATTATTACGAGGTAGGGGAGCTATGAACTCGTAAATTCATGAAGCATGCTTTGAATGAGTAACAGCATGCTAGGATTGTATGATTCCATGCTTGGATGTAAGTAACGATCCGATTGCATGATGTGCGTGTAAGCATGATTGTATGGTATGATTGATATGCATGAGATGTATGCACGTTTTATGGATGTGGACTATGTATGCGCTAGCGATGGCTAGCAAATATGTCAGTATGCTACGTATGTGTTATGCATGTGCTAGTGATGGCTAGCGTGCATGTTTGAAGTATGTATGAATGTGTGTGCACGTGCTAGAGATGACTAGCGTGTACGTTTGATGTATGCATGTGCTAGTGATGGCTAGCGTGCATGTTTGACGTGTGTATGCATGTGCTAGTGATGGTTAGCGTGCATGTTTGTAAGTTATGTATGTATGGCCGTATGTGTATGTTGTACGTATGTGTGAGACATACGTATGTATGATGGCGTTTGCCTATGCTTTGGATGTGCGTATGTGTAAGAGTATGTGGGCAGAGGTATGGGCAATGGACAGTAAGAGGTGACAAAGGCTTTGTCTGAATTTGGATGCGGTTGTGTAAGCGTATGACAGAGGATATGAGTATGACGGGCAAGGATTAGAATGGTTTGGTTTGGGGTGGATTGTATGTTGGGCGTTTGTCAGACAGTAAGAGTGTTCATAATTGTACAAGCATAACGTACATATTATGAAGTGAAAAATAAGTATAATAAGTGAGATATAAGTAAGAGGGCGACAACTGGGTTGGCTCTGAGGAGCGTTATTTGAGGATGTCAGTGTAAGAGGTTTTGGCCATAAGATGGATGGCGAAGTACGTAAGACTGTAAGGGTTTGTTGTACGATGAGTTTTGTCCATGATGTGGACGGGTAAGTGAAGTCTATTGCCCTGACGAACTTGGGTTTCGGATCGGGCTTAGCTTCAGTTTGACCAGTCGAGGACTGTGAGTTTGTGTGGCATAATTGTACCGCATAATGTACTTAATTCAAACTGGAATTATAAGCACAGCTAATGATAGCGTTGTGAGTTTGAGACCTGAGGGTTCGACGGATTAAGTTCCATGTTTGAGCTGGCCGCTGATGAGTTGGCCGAGCGTTTATCATGTCTTGCCATGGTGTTTATCCTGCGGGATGTTGTCTGTGTGCTATGTAGAGCACCGGACGTCTGATGCTCTGCTGAGAGCGACGTTGTTTCTGATTTTGTCTGCGTGCTATATGAAGCCCAGACGTCTGATGCTCTACTGAGAGCAACGTATGTTTCTGATTTGGTCTGCGTACTGTGTAAGCCCAGACGTTTGATGCTCTGTTGAGAGCGATGTACGTTTCTGACTTTGTCTGCGTGTTGTATGAAGCCCAGACGTCTGATGCTCTGCTGAGAGCGACGTATGTTTCTGATTTGGTCTGTGTGCTGTGTAAGCCCAGATGTTTGATGCTCTGTTGAGAGCGTTGTATGTTTCCGCCCAAGAGTGGCACTGTACGTTTCTGCCCAAGTGGCACTGTATGTTTTCTGCCCAAGAGTGGCAATGGCACTATAAGACCCATTATGGTGGGCAATTCTCTGGCACTATAAGACCCATTATGGTGGGCAATTCTCTGGCACTATAAGACCCATTATGGTGGGCGATTCTATGGCACTATAAGACCCATTATAGTGGGCAACTGTATGACCCCTTATGTGTGGGTGTTTATGTTTGCGCGCTCAGGTAAATAGTATCATGGATCTACTCTTACCTGTTTGATCCAGTGCCCCATGAGCATTGGTGTGCCTTACCTTCGGAAAAGTCCATGGTGTCTAGTCACTCCCTGGAGGTTAAGGTGTTGCCCCAGTGGCATTCTTTTCCTTTTCGACGCTGGAGCCTATTAGTTGTAATGAGCTTCAGTAATCGTTGATATGTGTACGATTATGTGTGTGAGTACGACTGTATGAGTGTGAGTACGACAGTATGTGTATGAGCAGGACTGTAAGAGTATGTATGAGCAGGACTGTAAGAGCATGTATGAGCAGGACTGTAAGCGTATGAGTATGAGCACGACTGTAAGAGTATGAGTACGATTGTGAGAGTATGTTTCTGAGTAAGACAGTAAGTATGATTTTGTGCAGACTGTACGAGTGAGGTCGTACGAGTCTGATTGTACGAATAAGGTCGTACATGTATGTGTAAGTTGTATGAATGAGCATACGATTGTACGAGTAAGGTCGTACAAGTATGCGTATGCTGTATGAGTATGCGTACGGTGGTACGAGTAAGTTGTATGACCCTGGATAAGGGTGTTTGTATAAGTTTGATTCAGTATGATTTTGGCACGATGGTGCCTTCGGTATGTCTGTGGCACATTGGTGCATTTGGCATGTTTGTATGAATTTGAGCATGATATTGATATGCTTCTGCTTCATGTTTGAGTTGCATGACGCATGTGATTATGAACTTATGAGTTCACCGTTTGGGGTTTCCCCTACTGGGTATTTTCCTACTGAGTATGAAAATACTCACCCTGCTATTTTTAGCCTCGTTGTACGGGAGGTTTTGCAGGTTGTGCGGAGAGCTCCTGGAGATGGACATTCGTTTTAGCGGTGGATTGATTCTCGTTGACTCAGGTATCTGCTTGACTCTCTGCGAGTATTTTATGCCACGATCTCCTGTATTGAGTGAGATGAGACTTTAAGATGTTTAAATCTGGACTTTCATTTGGATTAGTGTGTGGACTGTTATGGGACTTGTACTCAGGGATGCTTGGGAGAGTGATTTGTATTTAAAAGTCTATGATCATAGCAAATTTATTCGTACGTGTGTTTTCGAGTAGAGCCTGATGATATTTGATTTGGCCGTACGATGATTGACCGTATGTGGATGTTTAACCGTATGATGTTTTAAATTATAAACAGGTTTTGATTTTTTCGTTTTGACTCCGATTTATGGAAAAAAAAATTCTATGAGTTTTAAGAAAAAGGGATGAAAAATCTCAGGCGTTACAGGTTTGAGAACTGAATTGAATATAACATAGAACGATCAATCGCCTTATGAAATAATTGATTAGTCAATGACGTTGTTACCTATTTTAAGTCAAGACGGGAACAATTTCTTTTTCTAATAAAGCTCTAATTCCTTAACCAACTTATAGTGCTATATAAGGGCCTTATAACGACAATTGGGAAGAAGGAAGGTGGAATTTGTTATATTCTTAATTAGACTAATATCTTAATTAGAATATTGATTTTGCTTTCCAAGATTAGTTTATTTTCTAATTTATCTAGGATTAGTCTTATTTACCTTATTTCAATAGGAATACTACTTTATTTTTCTATAAATCGTATTGCTCAGCCTATTCTAAATAGACAATAGAAATCAGTTTACTTTTTGTTTAATTTTCTACTCTAATCCTTCTCTTCTCTTCCTTTTTCCTTATAATCGATGCGTAAGTCTACACCATTAGTAGTTGAGGGTCCATTAGTAGTTGAGGGTCGGTTCTGCTTCACGTTACCCACCATTGGTAGCTGAGGACAAGCACAACCACCATTATGATGCACACAACACAGACACCGCCCAGCACTTCGATGATGTTCTTAGTTCAATTTCTTCGCTCGCAGATGTCGTTTGTGCACTTTACCTCTGATGCTTTGTCCTCAACGGCACTTGCCACGTAGCTTGCATCTACGCAGCCGCTAGTCACCTCCATACTATCAATTCTGCTGCCCTCGATAGCCATATCGACTCTTTTGCAATTGATCGCTTACCCTTTCGCTGGAACTTCATTGGTCGGCCAAGTCACTACCTTTTCACCATCTTCTCTTCTGCCGACATTGTTCCCGCCCTCGGTCGCCGCCTGTTCCTCTCCGGTCGCGCCCTTGATCCCGGCCAAATCCACCTCAATTGCTTCAGATCTGGCGGCTGCCCCCATGATTCTGGCCAGACTTGCCTCGTCCACTCCAAATCCAGTGGCCGCGCCCTTGATCCAGGCTAGATCCGCCTCATTTGCTTTGAATCCGATAGTTGTGCCACCATTCCTAGCCAGATCCGCCCCTTTTGTCTTGGATCTAGCCATTGCAGAGGTGTCATCGTCCAGCTCCGCCCAAGCCACTGCCTTTTCCCTCATATTTTCCACTGAAGTCATCCCTCTCATCTATTGCACCGCGATTTTCTCTGCCTACAACCCCTGCACGGCTCCGGGTTCATCTTATCTCCCTGCTGCCGCCCACCACTGTTGTTAGTCCATTCGACAACTCCCTTCTTTCTGCTGGCCCACCGTTGTTCGCCATCACTCCGGCCGCTGCCCAACATCCCATCTCAGAACCACCGCTTCGCACCCATTGTGGCCGTCCCGCTCCCATTGTGGCCAATTGTTTTATTGAGGAGATAGACTACCATGGCTACTTAGGTTGCTCTTGCGGTCATGGTCACATTGACTACCTTTATGGAGCTGCTCATCTTGACCAAAACCCTGCTATTCAGGCTCGGCCAATTCGTGTCACTTTTCCAGTCTTCAAAGGCAATGACCCAAACGAATGGGTTTCTCGGGTGAATCGTTTCTTCCACTCTCATTGCATTTCGGCTAACAAACAATGCGAATTAGCTTCTTTTCATATGAAGGGTCGTACTATGCGTTGGGTCGACCAATTCCTTACTCTGCACCCAGACATTACTTCTCCTAAGTTCGAGCATGCTCTTCTCCTCCTTTTCAGCCAAACTCCCTATCATAATTTTAATACTTTGTTGCCTCAAGTTCGTCAGCGGGGATCAATTCAAGACTACCTAGATGAGTTCGAGCGCTTGGTGAACCGCGTGCAAGGATGGCCTGAGCATGCCCTTATTGGTGTCTTTGAAGCAAGTCTTAAGCCTCATATTAAGGCTGAATTGTAGACTTTCTTGCATATCTCTTTGATAGAAACAATGTGTATGGCTCGTGTATGTGATGAGAAGTTAACCTAACTCGGTTGTTCTACTTTTTCCTACCTATTGGCTTCTTCCTTTTTGTTTGCCTTGCTCCATCTTCTGACATTCCATGTGGTGGTCATCGTGTAGGTACTTTTGCATCAACTCCTCTTACTCGTCTTACTCCTCAAATGACCCATCGTCGTTCCAAGGGTTTGTTATAATTGTGATAAAAAATACACCCCTAGACATCGTTGCATGACTCGAAAATTATTTATGATTAATGAGTATTTTGATGAGGACCTCGTGGAGGATAATAATGATGATTCTGACAAGCTTGCCTTTGACATTGTTGAGGCTTGTGATATGGAGATTACCCTCCAAGTATTTGCGGGTACTTATACTCCACGCACTATGCGTATTAAGGGCTTCATTAAGAAACAACCAGTCTTTGTTTTGATTGATAGTGGGAGGACTCGTAATTTCGTGAATGATCGAGTTGTTCATCGCCTTGGTTATCCTATTAAAGACTCTGAGACCTTTGATGTGTTGATTGACGATGGAACCCGTCTCAAGAGTTGCGGAATTTGTTCCAAGGTTGAATTATTATTACAGGATCAAACATACACTATGAATTTATTTTTGCTTCCTACTAAGGGGGATGATGTTGTTCTTGGTGTTCAATAGCTTGAGGACTTAAGTCCTATTTCTTGAGACTTCCACTGTATGACTATGAATTTCACTTATAAGGGCCAACCGGTGCATATTATTGCTCATCCAATTTGTTGAAACATTAGAGACGCTTTCTCATTATCATTGTCATGACCTCTTGCTACATCACCACCCTTCAATTGAAGTTCCCCAACCTGATAATATTTCACCCGCATTGACTACTTTATTGGATTAGCATCAGTCCATCATTAAATAACCAAAGGGATTACCGTCAATCCAATCTTATGACCATCAAATTCCTATTCAGCCTGGTGCTCCTCCATCTAATATTATCACCCGCATTGACTACTTTATTGGATTAGCATCAATCCATCATTAAATAACCAAAGGGATTACCGTCGATCCGATCTTATGACCATCAAATTCCTATTCAGCCTGGTGCTCCTCCATCTAATATCCGCTCATACTGCTATTCGAATGTCCAGAAGATAGAGATTGAACGTCTGGTTCGCGAGATGATATCCTTTGACATTATCCGGCTTGGTCAGTCTCCTTACTCCTCTCCTATCTGTATGCATCCTAATGATATTTTCGAGATGACATTTTGTACTCATGATAGGCATTACAAGTTCTTAGACATGCCCTTTGGACTTACTAATACCCTTGCCACCTTCCAGTGTTTGATGAACGATGTCTTTTGGAGCTATCTGTGTCATTTTATTTTGGTTTTCTTTGATAATATCATGATTTATAGCCCTACTTGGGAAGAACATCTACAATACTTGTGTTTTGTTTACACACTCCTCCATGAGCATTAGCTCTTCTTGAAGCATTCTAAGTGTTCTTTTGGTTGTCAACAGGTTGAGTATTTGGGATATATCATCTCAACCCACGACGTTGCCACTGACCCAAACAAGATTTCTGTTGTTCGGGATTGGCCTTGCCCTTCTACTCCACGTGCACTACATGGGTTTCTTAGATTTGCAGGTTACTAAAGATGTTTCATCTCTTCCTATATTGTTATTGATGCACCTTTGACAACTTTGTTGAAAAAGGGTGCCTTCCTATAGTCTGATTCGGCCAAACATGCTTTTGCTGCACTCAAAGCGGCACTCATTTTCGCCCTTGTTCTTACTCTCTCAGACTTTGCTAAGACTTTTATTGTTGAGAGTAATGTTTTTGATGTTAGTTTTAGTGCAGTCCTTATGCAAGATGATTGCCCTATTACCTTTTATAGCAAGACTTTGTCTGCTCATTCTCTACTGTTATCCACTTATGAGCGTGAGATGCTAGCTATTGTCCATGCCGTGACTAAATGGTGGCCCTACTTTTTAGGTAGTCACATTATCATTTGGACATATCATCAGTCTTTCAAATACTTTATGGACCAGCGTGTGGCAACCCCCGCTCAGCAATGTTGAGTCTCTAAATTATTGAGATACGATTATGAATTGGTCTATAAGCGTAGCCTCGAAAATCATACCGCTAATGCTTTATCCTAACTATATAAGGATGCCACATTTCAGACAATTTTTGCTATGATCTTTCCTTTTCTAAAAAACTTACAGGCAGTTTATGAGACTGATGCTACTATGTGTGCTTTTATTGTGCGCTTACGCGAAGATCCTTCTTCCTCATCGGATTTTGCTTTGCATTATAGTTTTCTGCTATGACGTGGTTGTCTTTGGGTACCTAATTCTTAGGAGTTGCATAAGGATATTCTTCATCTTTGTTACTCTACACCTACTTCTAGACATGATGAACTATTTTGAAAAATAAAAGGGTCTCGCAAGCTTTGCCTGACGTGGTCTTAAATGACCAGTCCACCAATTTATGGCCCAATGTGACATTTGCTTGCGCGCTAAGCGTGATTCTACCACTCCATCAGGTCTTCTTCAACCATTCCCGGTTCTCGAACGAATCTAGGAGGATATTAGTATAGATTTCTTTGAAGGTTTACCAAATATTTAGGGCAAATTCGTAATCTTTGTTGTGGTGGATAAACTATCCAAATATGCATATTTTTTGGCACCCTCTCACCCTTATACTACCACAACTGTTGTTGAGGTTTTCATGCGTGATATTGTTCGTCTTCATGGGATGCCTAAAACTATTATTTGCGATCATAATAAAATATTCTTATCCACATTCTGGCAAAAGTTTTTGTGCCTCCAAGGCACCAATTTTTGCATGAGTTCCACCTATCATCTTCAAACAGATGAACAATCTAAAGTGGGCAACCGTTGTCTTGAGCAATATTTAAGATATTTTTTCGATGATCAGCCCCGGACATGGTTATTATTCCTTCATTGGGCAGGATGGTCTTATAAGTTATAACACTACTTACCATACTATTGTGGGTTATACCCCTTTTCAGCTTGTCTATGGTCACCCCCCTCCTACATTGCTCCATTATGTGTCACTTTGTGCTTCTGTTGATGTCGTGAATACTACTCTTCACCGTGATGAGGTTTAGCGCCAACTTCATCTTAATCTGGCATATTCATAAAATCGTATGCACAAAGTTTATGATAAACGTCTTGTGAATCGTAAGTTTGACGTCGATGATCTTGTTTATCTTTACCACTAGCCTTATCAACAGACTTCAATTCATAAACCATCTAACGAAAATTGACTCATCGCTTTCATGGTCCTTATCCAATTCTCGAGCAAATTAGCAACATTGCTTATCGTCTTTGGTTGCCCCCAGAGTCACAAATTCACCCTGTGTTTCATGTTTCTTGTCTTCAAAAATTTGTTAGTGATCCTTTATTTATTCCACCGTTGATTCTACCACCAATTTCTTCTTATCCGAGCCTTCTAATGACTCATGCTATTTTGGAACGACGACATATTCACCGTCGTGGCCGTGCTATTTTTAAGGTTCTTAGTGCTTAGCTACAACATTCTCCAGATAATGCTACTTGGATACTAGAGGATGTGTTCATTCAACAAAATTCCCGATTGGTCGCCTTGAAGACAAGGCGATGTGGAACGTGGTGAAATATTATGTTCTTAATTAGACTAAAATCCTAATTAGAATATTAATTTTGCTTTCCCATATTAATTTTATTTTCCAATTTGGCTAAGATTAGTCTTACTTACCTTATTTTAGTAAGAATACTACTTTATTTTTCTATAAATTATATTCCTCGGCCTATTCTAAAACAAATAATAAGAATTCATTTACTTTTTGTTTAATTTTTTGCACTAATCCTTCTCTTCTCTCCCCTTTTACTTATTATCCCAGTGTAGACCCCACCCCCTTGGTCTACACTAGAATTTCTTAGAGAAGAAAATAGATATCTACTTTGCTTTATTCCTTCCATCATCACCATTATATGAATTAAGAATTTTTTAAAAAAAAGTGAGATCTTTGATTCATAATTACTTTATGAATTAAAAAAGAGGCTTTGTGAGAACTACATGACATAACATAACATATAAGAAGTTTGCTGGAGCAAATTAAGGACTTTGGCTAGAGCTTTACAATAATCAAGGACTTTGATTGAAAGTACTTTACCCACCAACTCC
Source organism: Saururus chinensis (assembly GCA_035235625.1). Classification (NCBI taxonomy): domain Eukaryota; kingdom Viridiplantae; phylum Streptophyta; class Magnoliopsida; order Piperales; family Saururaceae; genus Saururus; species Saururus chinensis. The sequence goes on along the minus strand of CP141148.1, from coordinate 33,223,175 downwards.
CCTCTTTGAGAGAGTTGGAGGAAAAAAAAAATTTCTCCTTGATGTGACATATTACATTAAGGGGGGAATCAATTTTCCCTCCAAAGCGCCTCCCAAACCGTGCCTTAATATCACTAATACGCATGTTCAAATATAATTTAGTTTCATAATTCAACATTTACTTACCTGGTCAATTCGCTTTTACACTAGGGTTCCGTGTAAAAGTCCGGCTCCTTATTTCTAATTTTGTGTGGCTTTGTGTTTAGACTGGACAAAATTGAACTGTATGTAACACTCTTTTATGATTGAAGCCATTCTGTGTTGGCATGTGAGATTCATCCTTCTGCCACTATTATGGTTATACATGTCCGAACTAAAAAATTGGCACATCTTGTTATGACATAAGCCAATAACAACACAAATATAGTTCCTCTCAAAACAGAATTACATTTGGAAAGTGAACAAACTGCTACTTTAAGATAGTTGATCAAGGGAGGGTCTTCAACAATTCCAGGAGCACAATTTTGCAACTGTAAATACCAAACACATTCTTAAAATTGAGAAGCACTAAGGCTAGGTAAATATTATGAAAGTCACTTGACACTTTAAACAAAAAAAAAAGTTAATACGTGCCTGGCGCATGTGTGTCAGGGGCATATCGGAGCCGTCAGATCGTCATCTGGCAGCTCCCTGGGCAGGTGGGTTTAAAAACATGGGCATATGCGCCTAGCACACATGAGTTGGGTGCATATTAATGGGTCCCTTAAACAAAAGGGAGAAGAGTATCCAGGATTCATAACTAAGTGGGTTGGGGTAGGGTTGCATTACCCTTAACAAATAAATTTATAATTCAATATTAAAAATAATGTATAGAAAATAGAAGCCTCGTAACTTGCTTCATATACAGATGAGCTACTGAAGTGTGCTGAAAAGCCAACCAAGCACAAGTCAAGCAACCAAAACCTTCACTTGCCTAGCTCAGTGCAATCCCTACCAGCAGGTTGCTAATTAGAGCTGAATATGAACCTACATCCAGAACCATGAAATAGTGCCTACACCAACTATGAAAATGGAGAAAATGCAATATGCATGTGAATTCCTTAACCACATAATCCACAGGCAGCCCTATTAATCAACCGCATGTGTTAGCTACTGTAGCAAACAAGTCAGACACCTGAATTATGCCATGAACCAAAGTGGTTGAATTTATCAAAGAAATTCTAGTAAATTATGCACACATATATAGTACTCATCAAGCATAAAGCTTCATTCAAATTTGTACACACTACATACTTACCTTTACAAATCACAAAAGAAGTAAAAAAACACGTTTCAAGCTTCCATGTACCTCTATTTAGGTTTTGGGGTTTTTGACAACCAAAACTGGCCACTTGCGTTCATGGTACAATAGTTATTGATGCTTCCTACCAAATCTCTGCAGCCAGTAAAATGGAGCAAAGGTTAGGTGTTGCTAACATAAAATAATTGTTGGTAGGCAAAGGATGATTTGAAGAAACACCTTTGGAGCCATGTTGCGGCTTCGCCTGACCAACAAATCTATTCCTAGCTTCTCCACCATGTTGCAAATTGGCTTCCAGGTTTTCAACATGTTATTTCACCATGGCCACTCGCCACATACTTACATTGTGGAAGTTCTGACAGATCGTTTTTGCTCTCTCCGTCACGGAGTCTGCCAGGTCCTTGTTTTAGTACTTCATGGCAGCAAGTACATCCCTGGAAAATAAATACCCTGAAACACAACAAATTGCAGAAGTAAAAGTTAGTAGACAGGAAAGAAAATGTCCCTAGCATTGAACATAAAGCAAGCATTGCTATAGCAGGCCAGCAACCTGTTCCATCCAAGGAGGAGTAGACAGGAGGTGTGGGTTGCGCATACAGGAGAATGAAAGTGCAGTGGCTGAGACACCACGACAAGGCATACATGCTCTCCTCGCTTTCATCCACCGCCACCATGATTCGCCACTCCTTGTCTTCATTCAAGTCAGCCATTTTCTTGAGTCTTATGTATTAGGAGGAATCCTAAGAAGATAGACACAAGGAGCACACATGGATGGAACTACTTATTAGTTAGGACTCCGAAGAAGTTCCCTACACAAGATAGAATTCTTGAAGAACCATCAATTTTTCGGCATACAACTAAAGTTTATCATAAACATGGAGATCAGATTGTCTAATGTTTTTAGGGAAATCTAGGAACAACATTACACAATCATGGGTACATCAATTTGCTTTGTATAGTAGTATCAAATTGTCTAAAATTTTTAGGGTAATCTAGGAATAACATTAAAAGATCATGGGTAAAGGCACAAAAAGAAGGTTATGTAGTTCATCAATTTGCTTTATATAGTAGTATGATTTGTTCTGTCTCTTACAATGCAGACATAGATGATTGTTAAAGAGAAATAGTTTCACCTTTTGTTGAAGATGATCTATTTAGGTAAAATTTCATTAGCAGATGTCAGCTGCAAAGAATTAGCCGTGGCAAGGCTTTCTTCCAGAATTTTCAATCTTGGGAGCGAAGTAAGACTGTGGGCCCAAAGATGACAAATGCATTCACTCTGGATTTCTCCTATACATTGCCATCATAGTGAAACCTGCTGATCCATTCCAATATCCGGCCATATACATACATAATCCTTATATACCTCGATATTTAAAGTCCCAATGGCTGCATGGACACCATCCAGTGCTGGAAAAAAAATGATGCAACAGAACGACTGCAAGCACCACCCAAACAGTAGAAGGATGCAATGCCGTGGCTTTGAGGCATTTAGAATAACACTTTCTTAAGGCAATATTTGTAACTACTTCAAGAGGTGTTTGCAAAAAAACACACACTAAAAAAGTGCCTCTAGGATACAACAAAGCCTTTAGAGGATCGGCAGATAGCCATTATGAAAATCCTCACAAGAACTGTCAAATAAAACTGTTATAAGCGTGACTACAACAAGGAGAAGTTTATGTTCTTGTGGGCTAGGAGAACCGAATTATAAGCGGAGGGGCTGAAGAGATACATCAGTTCTGAAGGAATGCAACTGCTTTAAAGAAATGTAACCACTTTAACTTGTGTTCAACTGATATAAACAGGCTTTAGTTCAATGAACATTTGCTAGACAGCCCTTCATCCTTGTGTTCAATTCATAAGGACTGGTTGTAGTTCAATGAACTATGAATAAACACTTCATCCTTATGTTCAGCTCATCAAGACAAGTTATAGTTCAATGAACTTGCTTGTCACCCACTCTAGGGGTCTTACTCCCTTCTATGAGTTAGACCATGAACCTATTCAACTGTGCTTTACAGGTCAAAGTCCATCACAGTTTATGTTTAACCCTCCACATACCCCTATAGTCCAGCTCTATAATATCACTGGTCCTACTTGTCAAGATTGCATCAAACACCCATGGGATGATCAGGCCCAACATCCAATACATCCTCAAATGTCTTCTTCAATCAGGCCTAGTGGGCAACAACAATAGATCAAATGTTATTGAACCCAAATTATTGAGGCTTGCACCATAAAGCTAGGAAAGTCATGTGATTGTGATTGTGTCGATCAAATGTTGATCTTTAACCAACTTCTCCCAACACAAGACAAGAGTTTCACTTGCAAAGGTATCTTTTCATTATGGTAAGGGTCCAGCCATGGAATGCTATAAATAAATGACTCCATGAAAAACTGATATCAAAGATTCTCTTTTCTTATAGCGTGATTTTGCCTTGAAAGTTTGTTGGCTGTCTCCAAACTATGTGCAAACGGTGATGCACATAGAAAAATATCCAGGAAGGGCATCCAAAACACATCAACAAGGCGAATTGATTTACATGATGAAAGTAAATACATGTCTAGGTGTTATTCCTGTTTGCAAGTGTTCCAACAGGAGAATTTCTCTCCGCAACTTTTTTCAATAAGTCATCCATAGTTGCAATAGCACTGTCATAGTATTCTCCAGGAACACACCCATCTTCTGCCATTTTCATGAATCTTTGACACAAATCATTAAAAAGTTGGAGTTTTGATTCTAAATGTTCTCTGCCCAACTGCACTCTGTTCCTCCCTTCAATGGTCCAACGGTTTGAGATATAATGAGATGGAATCTCTTGTACACCTGACATTAACAAGACCAACATTATATGCCTGCAGAGATAGCCCTGAGACTCCCACATGCGACATTGACATGTTGTACTAACTTTAGGTTGAGACCAGGTGACCCTATAATCTAGTTTTGCATGCAGATCTCTCACTGTATATATCATTGTGTCCCAAACTTGTTGAAAATTAAAGGTGAAACAGCCTGGAATTCCAGTGATTTCCACTTGAAATTTCTTGAATATCTCACTTGTATAGATGTGTGCCATTTGTGATTCAAAGGGGGACGTTGTCTTCAACAATAGAGGCCCATGGGTTGTTTCCAAATCTGCTTGGACTTCCTTCTCGGAACTAATTTGTAAAACTAGCAGATACTGGTTCAGAAACTCTTTAAAGGAGGTCTCCCGTCTCAAACAAGACTCAAAGAAAGACTTAGAACATTCACCTTGTAGTGATGACCACATCCCTGCAAATAAGGTATCATTTATATAAAGGGGGACCCATTGCTGACGATCTTCATACAAACTAACTAGCAGTTCATCCTGCCCAAGATCAAACTTTTCAATCATGTTGTGCCATTTCTCCTCAAATTCGGCAGCCTCAAAAGATTTATAAATGCAGTCTTTAAAATCAAGCAGGAAAGTGTGATTTTCTTTGCAAAGACAGGCCAACTTTTTATTAACCTTCTGTAAGATATGCTCTATGCAAAACCGGTGACAAGCCCCTGGAAATACCTCTGAAACAGCTGTCTTGATTGCTTTATCATCATCTGACATAATTGCTATAGGAGGCCGACCATACATAGATGTAAGCCATGTCCTAAATAACCACAAAAATGATTCCACTGTCTCCTCTCTAATCAGTGAACAACCAAATAGCAATGACTGTCCATGGTGGTTAATTCCAACAAAAGAAACAAATGGAATCCTATACTTGTTAATTAAGCACATTGTATCAAGTTTAATCACATCACCAAAACGAGTATAATCCATCCTACATTTTCCATCAATCCAAAAGATACATCCCGGACTTGTGTCATCATCCTTTTCCATCGAAAAAAAGAAAGTCGGATTCATACTTTGCATACGTCTGAAATGTTCATGTGCAAGTTTTGCATCTATCACCCCAAGAAGCTCTCTTCGTGTTTCCATGCACAGATGATTACCATTTCCAATCTGTTCGTCTCTTCCTCCAAGCAATCCTTTTTGACCATCCTCAAAGTATGTGAATTTTCTCCTTTTCTCCAGCTTTATTTTCTTACGCACAACTTTATCCTTCTGCATCTTCATCAAGCTTTCATCTGAAGAATTGAAGTTATCAACAACTGACATGGGCGTTTGCATTAGGTTCGCACCTGCTGGGCTTAACTCGTGGTTATGTTCATTGATAGCTCGGACTATCACCCATTTCCCAATAGCAGCACGTTTTACCTTCAGTGAAGCCTTGCAATTTGTCTTCAAGTTAGGTCTTGGCCTCTTTGTATTTTTACTAACCTTCTTGAAACCATGCCTTGAGCACCCAAATTCCACGCCTATAAAGGATCTATCAAACTTTGAACGCCAGCTGAATTTGATGCAAGTGGAAAAGCCCACTCGCTTTGCATATTCAGTATAAAATTGGTGGGCGTCATCGGGACTTTTAAAATGCATACCTTCATAAGGCTCTAAGTCTCTTCCTCCTCCGTCTACAAAACTATCCCTTCTTGCAGGAGTTTTATCTCCCGCTCCATTTTCAGAATTAATACCCATCATGGGAGATGTCTCTTCCGCTCCTTCCAGCGAACCAACATTGCTCATCATGTGCGTATTAACTTCTTCTCCTTCCACTTGAATCACATCCATTACAGGAGATAACTCTTCATCTCCATTCTCGTTTTCACCATGTTCAACACAAACCGCATTAGTAAGCTCCAACCTTTCAAAGGCCTCTCCCCCTCTACAAAATTTTATCTCATACTCACGTTGCATCTTTCAGCGAACAGAGTTTGAGCTTCTCATATCAACTGCATGACAGAAATGACATTAGAAAATCTTCATATATACATGCATACTCAATATAAGCATTGACAATTTGATTTTTTACAACATAATATCATGGACCAATCCAATACCAAGTAACAAAGACATGGAATTACCCAAATTTTCATTGAAATTGAAAAACAATAAAAAAGAAAAAAGGGGCGAGACGAAATGAAGCTAAATTGTTAGCCAAAGAAGACCCAGATCGATAATTGAAATAATTCAACAAAACCAACCAATGAATATCTCAATGTTGTAGTTGGCAACACAGAACAAGGGGGATACTTCACTGTGTAGAGCAGAGACCTTCGGGGGAGAAGGCCAGTTCCCTCCTATGGTTGCGGGCCCATCCGCACGGGGGGACGGTCAGGGCTCAGACCACGTCTTCCTCCCACTCGACTGCTTCCCAAAGCACCGACCCCGCTGCTTTTGGGAAGAGTTTTTCCTGCTCCATTATTCGTATACTGAGCCGAGCATAAGCTCCGCATAGAATCAATCCAAACCCGGGCTGCGGTGCTTGCAAGCTTAGAACCCAATGTATAAGTTTTTATTTGGGATAATCAGCGTGTTCGGATATGTTACGTAAATTACTTATATACGTTCGTACAAAATAAAAGGTAGGGAGCAATACTTATATACATTCGGACAAAATAAAAGGTAGGGAGTAAAATAGGCTCACACTCTAAGAAAATAAATAAATATAAGCAAAGAATCAAGTTGTATTTATTATGAATATATTTACAAGCAATGGGTGCAATAATAGTAACAACTCCCTTGTTTTAATATAAGTACAAGAGATTTATTATATGTGGCTGAAATGACATCTAAAGTGGTTGTAATGACATAGTAGCACCTTAAAATATCAACAAAAGAAATTTAAATAAGTAAAAAAATATATATGTAAGTAAAGCAAAAAGAGAATTAATAAGGTACATGGAACGCAATTCGTGACATATTACACTTGCCTTAGTCACCTTAGCTGACTCAGAATGAAAAACTATTAAGTGGGCTCGGGCCATGAGAACACCCGTGTGCCCGCTTCACCCTAGAGGTGGCAATGGGTCTGGCCTAGCTCGAAGAAGACATGTGTGTGGGTTGGGCTAGGTGGCCTACCCACACCTCAAAAATGCAGGCTCGACACAATTATGGGCATGTTGTGCTGACCTGGCCTACTGCTCAGCTATTTTTTAAAAATAAATAAATAAATAAAATTATGTTTATAAAACTAATCAGCTTATAAGGTCGATCGATCGGCCCACATGCATGCCCCCAAGGGACATGCAAGGCACATAAGGCCTTATGGGCTTGTGGGCATGCCTATAAGGCCTTATGGGCATTGGGTCTTGGTCGGGCCCTATTCAAGTCATGGCCCTCTAAGGATCATTGGCCTAATTTTAGGGCCCAATACGGACCAGGTTGCATATGAGCTAGGTCATGCCTAGGCTCAAGTTCGGCGCATTGTAGTAGGCTAGGTCAGCTCAGCCCAACCCTTTGCCACCTCTACAAGCTACACAGTCACCCCCCACACTTACCAAAAGAGTTCATCAACAACTCTTAAGTAAGTGAAGATTTTAAGAGCTTGTTGTTGTTGTCTTACCTAATTAATAAAAAAATAAGTTAGGATTAAAAAATTTTGGGCCTAATCTTAAAGTCATATTTTAAAATTTCTAGCTTGCTTTAAATAGGACTGGGCTAAGGATGAAGGGCAAAAAGCTCATAAGTTAGTTCAACCTCAACTTGCCCTCAAATATTAAAATGATTCTTTTCACATTCTTCAATAGTTTGACATAGACTGAATAAAAAGTCAAAAAGAGAAGAGGTTGCATATTTTAAAAAGGTTTAAAGTTACAAATTAACATTATTAGTTGTAAATAGAGGTTGAGCTAACACTAGCTAGTTTTTTTTCTTGTAATAATACCTAAAGGCGAAGGGTATATTATTTTGGTCAACTAGTGGAACCTACTAAAATAATTGTTAATTTTTTCATAAAAAATATTTTTTAATAAAAAATATAAAAGAAAAAAATGTGGTCAATGCAAGCCAGCGCAGGGCCAAGCTAGGGTTAGACTTTTGAAAGTTCACCTCGGGCTAGGGTTGGGAAATAAGCTAGCCAGCCAAGGCCCAACTCTAGCCTGACCCAACTTGGCCGAGTTTCAGCCCTAACTACAAGATGAACCCCTAGAATTCCGCATCACAATTTGCGCGTTGCACCTTGAACCTCTATACATACATTAATTAATAGATAATATTTTTCCTATACCACTTCTAGTCCAACAAAACCTAATAATAGGTTTTGATTGGACAAAGAAAAGTAGGTCTATCTTGTCTAAGGTTTTATTGGACATAAAGTAGTATAGGGTTAAGAGCATCCTCATGTAATCCACTAAATGAACCCATGGGTTAGAATGTGTGGTAGGGTGCATGATTTGTCCATATAATAAAAGGGGAGGCTGATAACTTTACAATGGAATTTGTATACTAAAACCTTACACTTGGTTTTGATTAGACTGAGAAAAATAAGTCTCACATGACAATAAGAGAGTCTACTTTCCTTTGTTTAATCAAAACTTAAAAGTAGGTGTAAGGTTTAGGTGTACAATTTCTATTTAAAAACAATCACCATCTAATAAAAAGGGGGGTGAGTTATACAAAACCCGCATGCCCCCAAATTTTAGGGGCCACACATTGATGATCTTTGCATTTCAAGACATTTGGCACACTGCCATTGGCATGCACTCTGCCCATATTAACTAGGCCTATAAAAAGGACCAACAAGCCATGTGTTGTCGAAGTTATCGCATAGAGAAAAAAATATGCCCCATGTCCTTTAAAAAGGATGCCAATAACCCAATTTTTTATCTAAGGAAAATTCGTACCAAATTTTAATTGGACATGGAAAATTAGGTCTCACATAACAATAGGAAACCCACTTTTCTATGCCCAATCAAAAATTGGTGTAAGGTTTTGTTGGACAAGAAGTGATATAGGAAAGTCAATTTTTTTTTTCTATCCAATCAAAACTTGGTGTAAGGTTTGATTGGACAAATGACCTCTTTTACCCCATTCTATAAATGACCCAAGCTCCCACTTCTACGATCCATGAAAGCAACTTCATTTCATCAATTAGATTAATAAAATGGCGTTAAGTTTCACCCCATCAATGGAATGTAAGATAGCATAATTCTACTTTGCTTCAATTTGAATCAAGGGCATGTTTGGTAGCCATATGAATAGGAAATGGATTTTCCCCATGAGTGCAAAATGTCACATCATGGGGAAATTCCATTTCTACTCTAACCCTCCTCATGAGGGGGGAGGGTTGGAGAGGGAAGGTTCTTTAAGGCCTTTCCTTTTCTTTTCAAATGGCTTACCAAATATGCCCAAATGCTACAATATTTCTAACAACAAAAAAGTCAAACAAGCTAAACCATAGAATTTTAAAGAAAGCTACCAAAACATGCCATTTAGTGACTTACAATAACTTCTCCTAAGTCACCTACAAGAAGTAACAAATGTTGTGTTTTTATAATGAAAAAGATAGGTTGATTGCTTGACATTGTGGACTGATCAATTGACCTGTCATTTGCCTTTTGTTTCATATTAAACCAAACAATAGATTTGCACAAGCTGTGCAATCAATAGTTTGGCGATACACATGGTTTTTATACATTTTATACGTCATTTTAACGTATTTGCTAGCATAGGATTAAGCTAATTTAGGGTTAATTAGGGTTTATTTATGTTAGATAAATATTAGTAGTTTGATTTAATTATCAATTAATTTGGGTGACATTGGTAGATTAAGCGTGTATTTGAGTTAAGTCGGCCTTTTATTCAATTTTTACATGTCTAAAATATGGCTTATTGTGCTTTGTAGGTAAATGCCGCTTGAACAACTTTCTTGATGCTCATATCATTGATACGGAGTTACAGAAGGCGGTTGTTCGTTGTTTCAGATTTTTGGAAAGCAAGTCCCTCATGGAAGGAAATGGGCTAATTTTAGCCAATAAAAGGAAAGAAAGCAATGTCCAAAAGAAGCATGGTTCATAGAAGAATAGAAGAAGCCAATTTGTAACAACAGAGAACCAAAGAGGACAAAATGTGATTTAGAAAGTTTTCTTTCTTTCCAATTTTTTCTAAGCTTGTCAGAGGACAAAAGAAGAGATCACCCCACATCAAGAACAACAAGTCAATAAATAGAGCCTAAGTTCGTAGCTGCAAAGAAGAGCATAAAACAGAGTATCAAAAACTACAGAGAAAAGAAAAGCAAGAAGTGAAAAAGGAACGAATTGATTGGGTAAGAAGAAAGAAGGATAAAAAGAATGGACTAAACATAAAGGAAGAAGCTATTCTGGGTTGGAATTAATGGTTTATAGAAGGCAAGAAAAGCTCTGTCTAGAACTTATATAAATAGGGATGAACTTTGAAACCAAAGAGGAGGAGGAGAGAGTGAACTAGGGGAAACCACTTAATCTCATCCTCCGAAATTGATTAGAAAACACTTTGAAAGTTATAGAATTGAAGTCCAATCTAGAGGAATGAAGCATAGAAGCAAAAAAGAAAAAGAAAATCACAGTCATGGGAAACTGTAGCAGTATTGTTAACGGCTTGAAGTTAAAGGTGATGAACAATAACCGTCATCGATATTATAGCAGTTCAAAAAATTTTAATTTTTTATTGATTTTCCTCTAAACTTGTAAGTTTCTTTCCACTTAATTTAATGGAGATTTTAGTTTTAGTCCTTAGGTTAATGAGTAGCTAAGGTTTTCATCTAAGGCTAAGATGAAGCATTGTTAATTTGTATGGATTAATGATCATGAGAGTTGTTTAAGTTTCTTTTACATATGCTTCATTGTTTGATTTTTCTTACCTATTTTCAATTGATAAACTATATCTTGGATATAAGATTAATCATATTCTCCTTATGATTTGTGGTGGTTTTTATAAGTTAGTTGCATGATTTTTTTAACTCTTGAATTAGGGTTAGGTATTAATTGTGATTTGCATCTTATAGATACAATTATGGACTTAATCTTAATCTTAATCTTATTAAGTAAAGGAGAACATAATTTTTACTCTTGAAAGTATGTTTAACGATGATAATTTCTGTAATACATGGGATTGAATTCTAATGTGTTATGAGACAGTATGAAAATTAAATCAATAACCATGGACATGACTCTTTACAAATTAATTTGTGCGGATTCCTATGCCTTAGTAGTTTGGCTAATTGGATATTCAAATCATTTGATATTGCTTTCTTAGTTTAAATTGATTCTCAAAGTTTTGATTCTTGTTAATTATTAGATTTAACTTTGCATTCTATTATTTGTTTTAATAGTTTCTGTAACTTTATTTCTTATATTTACTTGATAATTTATTAACTAGATTAGGGTTAGACTCGATTAGATTAAAATTTAATTTCAAGTCTCTGTGAGATCAACCTCGTTTAGCTCCTTTTCTACCTTTAATTTGTGCACTTGTGAGTAATAATTAAAATTCAACAACATTCGGTCTTCTATTTTGATGTTTCTTGAACCCCAATCAATCATTGGGTCAAGGTGATCGATCGGTTCTTGCTGCCCTTCATTTTATAATAGTTTCAAATGGCTCATTGGGAAGGGTTTTGTTGTCTCCTTGTCACGCCCTGACACATGCTACCCTGAGCCAAACCTGGTCCAAGGAGTAAGCGGTTATGCGCGACTAAGTGGAGTTAGATTGCAGAGGACTTAACCCATCTTTGGAAAAATCACAGTACGGAGTAGCACACAAATGTTTTGTACAAAAGCAAAATGAGTAAATAAATGACTACTAATTAAAATATTAGTCCACTCATACCCACATACCATAGTCATTAAATATACCAAGCCCATAATGGCTAAACATATCTAAGCTAAATGGCTAATAAAGTGTAAAGTAGAGTCAAATGTATAATCTCATACATAACATGGATCAAACTAAGATAATCAAGTCATCTCTATAAAACCTCTTCCCTCAGTGATCGACGTCATCCTCATGCTCAACATAGAGCCCATCTAAACAACCTACATGGCACGACATGCAGCCCCAAAATAAAACACAAAACAAAGAGAGGTAAGCCAAAGCTGAGCAAGGGTTTTAAAATGGAAAGTAAACTCATAATGACAACATAGGCATAATCAACATAACATTCATTATACAATCATTCATTACACCCATATACATGGGGCAATCACATAAACTTATGCCTCATGTGCATTATGTCATAATTTATGTTTCATAAGCATCTACTCATGCCACCTGCATGTCATGCTATATATAATACATATCATCAACACATAGTCATGTCACCTTCATATCATGTTATATATAACATGTTTCATCAACACATAGTAATACCACCTACATATCATGCTATATATAACATGTTTCATCAATAAATAGTCATGTCACTTGCATATTATGCTATATATATCATATTTCATCAACACATAGTCATGTCACCTGCATATCATGATATATATAACATATTTCATTACCATATAGTTATGTCACCTGCATATTATGCTACATATAATATATTTCATCAACACATAGTCATGTCACCTGCATATCATGATATAACCCACATTCCATAAGCACATATCATGCCACCTATGCATCATGGGTTCATCCATAACTCATAACGCATATACACCTCATGTGTATACATACGAAACTCATTACCATAATCATGTCTTGCATGAATTATTTTTCAACATAAACATATCATGCATATTTATTTCTCAATAAAAACATTCACCCTGCAACATCAAGTGCATCAACCATAGACCATCCTGCATATCCATGCAAATCATACCATAATCACATGTGTAACATAAGTTTCATTGTTCCTATACAACCTATGTCAATGAGCATTATCTCTCATACACATGCAACAATTAATGATGATTGTCTCACAATTGAAAAAAATAATTCCCACTCACCTTAGCTAAAGCCTAAGCAGACACCCTGGCCGTAGTCTAAGCAAACCTACTCACCTTGGGCAATCTTAAAGAGGAAGCCCTAAGTAGTTTTGGTAAGTTCCCTAGCTGGAAAAATACCCTTTGGTAAGCTAATGCATACAAACAAACCAGTTGGATTCTCAGAGTCCAGATAACTTATCAAATAACTCATATAACAATTAGCTCATCTTAACCCAGGGAGGCAACATGATCTCGAAGGAACGCAAAATGAAACCATGTCCTTTCGGATGCAAAACGATTCGATAAGCTTCTAAACGATTACTCTGACATCCAATGTCATCCAATTTCATCCAATCGATCAATCATGACTAATCTCATTTATAAATTATTTTGATGATGCATGCAATATGATACATACATGAGAACATGCTCAAATCAGTTCACATGTGTATGAAGCATGGTCTATTTGTGTCAAATAAAATCATAAATGTCTCCACATGAGTGTACATAAGTGGTAGTGTGCAAACCTAGGCTAAGACATATGAAGCATGAACAAACTATTATCAATGTTATATATACAAGCAACCATAATTCCATCATAGTCCTATCCTACTGAAATCATGGAGTAAATGTGAAGAAAACGTCAAAGTACGAGTTCAAGACAAGTATAACATCATGCTAGAACTAGACAAGTATAAACACATCCATACTTAAGCTAAAACATGTGAAACATAATTTCTAAAAATTAATTTAACATGTGCAAACATACAAAAATCATCATGGTCAATACCTACTAGAATCATGAAGTAATTATGAAGAAATCATCAAACATTGATTTAAAATAAGTAGAATATCATGCTAAAACTAGACAAGTATAGTCTTAATCATGCTTGAGCTAAATTATAATTCAAAGATGGTTCTCATGCAATCACAGTAGTATTTATAGGTAATCATAAGTCATTATAATCATTAAGAATTAAAATCACGAGGAGAAAACAAGAAATGGCCGAAATTACACAAAAATAGGCCAGATGACAATTGCAGTGTTGGCATTCAATTGACCTAGCAGGCCGTTCGATCAGCCAAGCAGGTTGTTCGAACACCTGTTGGGTTGTTTGAACGCCTGTTGGGCTATTCAAATGCCCTTAATAGTTCACTTTTTACCTATTTCTTAGTTCATCTTCAATCTTCTGAAATTCAAACCGAAAATATTCCAAAATTCAAGATAAATTCTAAAATAACCATAGAACATCATAATATCAACATCTAACCCTAGAACATGATAGATCTAGTCATTTTCATGCTTAACCACAAGAAAATAGCCATAAATAACATACTTATAACAAATCACCATTAAAACTCAAAATGAAGCAAGAACCCACATAAATTTATAATCATGCATTCCAATGGATAAAACCACATAGAAAATTTTATTTACCTTTATTAAGCCTTTTGATCTACGAATAAGCTTCAATTCTCAAAAAATCATACCCAAAAATTAGAGTTTTTGTTAAAACTTAATTATAATTAACTAATAAGCTCAAATAAACTTGAAAATAGATAGATATATGATTTCCTTTGGTTAAAAAAAATCATCCATTTTGGGTTTTAAATCAAAATTAAAAATAAGATTTTTTATGGAAAAAATCATGAATAAATTTGGGGGAAATGAAGATAAGAAGGACTGAAAGCAAAATTGAAAGATTAGGGTAATTAGGGCAAGAAAACCCACCTAAATCGCATTTTCTTATTTGGGAAATGGGGGTAGAGAACCTCTTTTCCTCTTGCATAGCTCTTCCACATTTGGGCAAATGGGTAGGGTTTTCTTTAAATAGTAAGCGTTTCGAGTTGTAAAAATAAACTATTAGGTTGTAAAATAAGTTAAAAATGCCCTAAGTGGCTAATTAGGGTTATTTTTTGTCTAAAAATAAATTTAATCATTCCAAAACCCATTGAAATAAAATATTAAAGGATTAGGGGGTCAAGTGGGTCACACACCGTCCAATATGGGCGAGGGGATCTGCACCCTTAATTAAGGAAAAGTTATGATAAAATCCCTAAAAATTAAAATAAATCAAGTTTGACACTAAAACTTATAAAATGATATTAAACCTCATTTAAGCTATATTACTAAACCTTAACCCCAAAATCAAGTCAAACTGGCAATTAAATAAAAACTACACAATTGACATACTAAAAATAGATATTAAACTAGGTTAAAGTTAGAGATCTTACACTCTTCCTAAGGGGTTTCCTTCTATAAATAGTTTTACAAAAACATGCAATGTATGTGTTTTGTATAACAATTTTTATGGTATTTTCTCAAACCATTATCTAGCCAACTCTTTCATAAAAGTCTTAAGGAGAGAGATTCTTCACTTTTGATGAGTACATATCCTATAAGGTTCTTACTATCTTGGGAAGAGAATTTGCTTGAGAATTCTACAATAATTTGGTTTACTAAATGAAGCAAATATTTTCTTAAGGAAAGTTGTACTTTACATAATTCGGAGCTGTTGTTTGTGTGTTGACTCCCTAAGGATGAGAGTTATGTAGAACCACTTCCTTAGCCCGGTAGATGTGCTCAAATAGACTAAAGCATTAAAATATAATTAGTCCCACGTAGTAAAATACAAGAAGTTTCAATGATCATAAAAATCAAGATTTCAACCACTTGGGTTCATGAGCCCCTTTAGGCCTTAGCTTCATGACATGGATGGAGCGGGTGGGCCTCAAAATACTTGTGGTTCATGGTGAGTAGTTTATGGTCTAGTTAGGCAAAGTTATATTCCTAGACGTAGCAATCGTGTCATGGAGAACCTTTTGGCTTACACTTATGGAACAAGAGTCTCCCGAGTGACATCAGGTTATGATGTTTGAAATCATGGGATAGAAAATATAAATGTCTTTCTTATTCCATTTATGTATGGTGATGATGATGATTACTATTAGATATGATAGTATTGTTATTATGATGATGTAATGAAATTATGTATATTGTTATTACATAGTACTTATTTAGATATCTCATTGGGTATATTTGTATACTCAGCATTCTTGTGATGCAGGTTCGCCGGAAAAGTAACTAGGTTGGGATCGGGAGTAATATAAAGGACAACAATCTCTAAAAGAAATGTAGGATTTCTTATCTTGTGTAGTAAGACTTTTAGTGTCGTATATAATTTAAACATAGGTACATGAGTGTCAATTACTTATAATCGTATGTGCGTGATGGATTATTGGTCTGTACTCAGGCAAAACCCTATGTGATTTATGTGTGATATGACCTTCACTAATTATTGATATAATTGTTTGAATATTCTTATGTTCAGAAATGAGTGAGACCCCAAGGATAATTTTGGCATTGATTGACAAAAAAGAGTGTTAAAAAAGAAATTTGTTTTCACTGATTTTATTTTGATAAAAAAGTTTTAAAAATTATGGGGCATGACACAATCCCTAAAGTTTAGTATGTATTTGCACTTGACTACAATTTGGATTAATTGTTAATTAATATTAGAATTGTGTATAAGAACATATGTGACCATATATATTGTATTGAGTTATTTTGGCGAACAAAACAATGTCAAATTAATGTGTAATTTGAATCATACGATAGAATGCTTACTACTTAAGATCATATGATGAAAATGAAGTAGATCAAAAGACTCCGAAGTATTTTGGAATGTAAAATTATGTACACACATTACATTCACATACTTTGGATAAATGGTTTATCGTATTTAAAGTATGAGAAAAAAATTGAGTGGAAAATGAGTAAAAAATTACATAAGTATGTAAATTTTTCATCCAAGATTAATCAGGATTAAAAAGGGATATATCGGAAAGAATTTTAACTTTCAGTAATGTAGCAGTATTGTAACAAATCATTGTAGTAGTATTGTAGCAATTTATTGTAGTTGTTATTATTCATCAATCAATCAGTTATTGTAGTGAATGATCGGTTACTATAGTAGTCTTTGCGAAATTTGGCCAAGGCAATTGACGATCAATTAGTTAATGTAGTAATCGATCGCTAGAACCTACAGTTTCCCAAAATAAGCCATTTTGAGCTAAATTTGATTCATATTCAAGGTTGAACACCTAAACCAACTTGGTTATCTATATAAGGGTGTTTTGGACGTGGAAAAGAAAGAGAGAAGCTATTGTTAGCATAGATAGAGATTGGTGAATCAACACTATTAGGTTTAAAGAGTATATAGTTTTTTTTATTGGTTACATGTTTTGAAGATCAATTTAATTAGCCAAAAGTGAAGAAAATTTACAACACAACACATACTAGGGTTTGAGGAGTTACATCAAAGTTCAATGGGAGATTGTCTTTGTCTTCTTTTAGCCTCCTCAAACAAATAGAAGAAAAGTTTTAAGGCTTGAGGAGAGATAACTTGAATGTTAACAACAAAAAAAGTTTGTTAGAGATCTAAGCAAAAGGGTTTTGAGTTAGAGTCTAAACAAAGGTTAGTGGTTTGCTTATGTCGATGTAATGTTTTGTTATCTAGTGCATTGATTTAGTTGGTAATCAACTGCCATAGTTTTTTACTCTAGTTAGGGTTTTCTACATAAAAGTTATGTATGTGCTTATATGTTTTGCATACTTTATGGTTTGATTGATAATAGAATAATTATGAATGTGCAACGATTTAGATTTATCGTTTTCGTTCCTAAATTAAAATTCATGTGCATAGAGGCCAAAACTCTACATTCTAACTTATTTGAAGTACTAATTTAAGAATAATTTAGTGATGCGCTATCGCCATCTAGATGGACATTAAATTCTTATTGTGGATTAATGCTTATGTATGCTTGTTCTATATGATTTACGTGTGATTTATACTTGAGGACTCAAATTTTAAATTTTTGCGCATCCACCAGACGAACTCATCACCAAGCATCTACTAATGCCACCCAACAATTACAACATGCATGACTTTGTCAAATCTATTAAAGAATTTTATGCCATTGCAAGATATTAAACACAAATAAAGCAGATTCTAAATTATAAGAACTTTATCGCCGATAGCATGGAAAAAATTCATAAAACCTGATCAGAAGATAACGCAAGCACCTTGCCTTGTAGAAACTGCATTCATCACAACAATGCAACAATAAAAAGAATAACTCAATAGAGCAGTCAAATATCTACATTACAATTTCATACTCCATATGTTCCGTAAAAAGTGTCTAGATTAGAAAACCAAAATAAACTTATTTTAGCATACTTTTATTTTCTAATCCAAACACTGATTACTGGATAGAGGGAGTATAATACAAGGGAGAGTATAACTGAAAACCTTAAAGTCGAGAGTCCATGTTAAGAAAAAAAATGAACTACTTACAACTTTAGTGCTACACTTAACAACATGATATTAAATACTTGAAATCAACTAAAACTGCTAAAAAACACAAATGAACAAACTTGAGTCAAATATGATACTAGTTGCAATGTTTGTTGAATACTCAATGCAAAAAGCCTCAAGAACGAGCCCAACGAACAATGAATCAGAATACCCACAATAAATCCACACAACAGTATCCAAAAGAAAAAAAAACTTGAAAGAGGACAGAGAGGGAGAGGGAAGGTGACCCTAGAGAGGATACTGCACATCCACCAATGATGGTATGGATGGCATAAGGTGAATTTGCAAAACCAGTGCAAACAAATGGAGGGGATGAGCAGCCCATGCACTAAATAGAAAATGGAAAATTTACAAGGAAAAAATTAGCATGGCTCGATGTATCTGGATTCTAGCTGTGTGCGCTAGCCATTGAGTCGAAATTCAATTACAAGTTACTTAAAGGGGTGAGCTGGTGATTCAAACCCACTTGCATCCTAAGTTGGACATACAATCAAATTGAAATCTGACGGCCTATGATGTGCCTGCCATATACCTTGCCAAATATGCCTAACACATGCTAACATGACTCAATTTACAAATACCCCTCTAAATTTGGGCTATTTTTAAATAACCCTTTCTTTTTCATTTTTAACAATTTGCCACATGACAAGACAGTGAGTGTCACCCAGCAGCCTTGTTACCTTGTTGGCATCCAACATGCTGGAGACAGAAACCCTGGCTGGGGTTGAGTTGGTTAGAGAGGAGCAGGGTGGGGTATCATAGGGTAGCGAAGGGGACTATTATGACATGTGTTGGGGCATACACAAGTGTAGAAGTATTGTATACTAAGTGTGTATGCATTGTGAGAACTGGCCATAATGTTGCACACCTTGTATGCATACATTGAGGGGACGGCCCGCAATGTTACGCAACATGTATGTGCAGTGTTGTATAGAAAGTGCACAATGATACATACACATAGTTGGCGATGTTGGCTAGCACATATTTGGATTCTTAAGATGTCCCCTCCCCCTTAAATAGTGTTGGAGAGTCTCTTAGAGTGTTTTGGGGCCGTTTAGCAAACTTTGGAGGAACCATGCCCGTATAGCTACTTTGGATGCCACTCCAGCAAAATGGGAAAAATCTCTTATGCTATATAAGAGGGGATATGGTGAGCTGAAATGATAAAGCTATTGGTATGATGTTAGCCTTGCAACAGGCTATCTTGAATGGTAATGAATGCTTGTTATGTTGCTAGCTATCATGCCAGGAGCCTTGTCCGTTGGAAGAAGGGGCTCTCCGTCTTATGGGGCAGTTGTCCGGCCTTATGGCCGTGTTGAAAACAAAGACCCTTGCATGCACTTGGCTGAGATGGATTGTTTGGATGTCCAAATTGCCTAAGTTTGATCTGTGAATCACAAGGAGGTGTCCCCCTCTAGCTAGCTCGCTTGGCAAATGCCCCGGCACATTTGTACGTCAACCTTGGGATGGGTTTGTTGCTTGGTTCGCGAGCTAGACATTTGGTCGAATGGCATGAGGTCATGACTTTGACGAGAAAAGGCTTACTCGCTTCACTATTTGGCCTTGCGAGTGCTGCACGATAGGTGTTTCCCAGGCGCCTCCGTGACAAGTGTCCATGTGCCCCGCACTGCTGAGGTTGAAGAACCTTGCATTTAGCTCATTTCATCTCCTCGTCCAAAGTTCGTCTTAGTCACCCAACAAGACGAAACCTTGGCTCTAATACCACTTATTACGAAGGCATTTGAGAAACGCCTACCGTGCAACACTAGCAAGGCCAAATAGCCAAGCGAGTAAGCATTTTCTTGTCAAGGTTATGGCCTCATGCCATTCAACCAAGCATCTAGCCCGCGAAGCCAAGCAATGAACCCGTCCCAAGGAAGACATGCGAATGTGTCAGGGCATTTCCTAAGCAAGCTAGCCAGAGGGGGGCACCTCCTTGCAATGCACGGATCTAACTTAGGCAACTCAGACATCCGAACAATCCATCTCAGCCAAGTGCATGCAAGGGTCTTTGTTTCTAACACAACCATAAGGCCAGACAATTACCCCGTAGGACGGAGAGCCCCTTCTCCCCGCGGATGGGGTTCCTAACATAATAGCTAGCAACACAACAAGCCTTCGTTACCATTTGATACAGCCAATTGCAAGGCTAAGCATCATACAAACATCTTTATCACTTCAGCTCACTATGTCCCCCCTAGATAGCATAAGAGATTTTTTCCATTCTGCTAGAGTGGCAACCAAAGTAGTTGTACATGCATGGTTCCTCCAAAGTTTGTTAAATGGCCCCGAAACACTCTAAGGGACTCTCCAACACTATTTAGGGGGGTGGGAACATCTTAAGAATCTAAATATATGCTAGCCGACCATGTATCCCAACATAGCCAACTATATGTGCATATCATTACATGCTTTTTGGGCAACGTTGCGCACACATATTACACAACATTGTAGGCCTTCCCCACAACACCTTGTCATGACTTCGCTCGATGGACAAACTATCGTGCGGCACTTGCAAGACTTTATGCTTAGCAAGTAAGCCTTTCGCTTGCAACAAAAGTGCTTGCTTAGTAAAGCCCTGCACAAATTATATGCGAAAGGCCTTGCGAAGCAAGAGGTAAGGAGAATGAGAGTGACATATTATAAAGAAATAAATAAACATAAGCATGAAAATAGATTAGATTCACTATCAACACATTTACAAAGCAATAAGTGCAAAACACATGAGTCAACCATACAAACACCACCCTCCCCTTATATAGCATAATTTTTTTTTTAAATATTGCTAAAATAGCAGCCAAAGTGGCTCTATAAGCATGATTACATAAAAATTTTAAAAAAATACATAAAAATATAAAAAAAGATATTAAAATATATTATAAGGTATTTACAAAGTAATTCGGAGCAAGACTATAACAACCTGCATATAAAGTGTGCAACATTATAGACAATTTCCGCAATGCATATATACTTAATATATAATACTTCTATACATATATGTGCCTTAACACGTATCACGAATAATCCACTTCGCTACCCCGTGACAAGGGATAGTCTAAAAACACGAGCACCCTAAGCTAGGGTAACTAGGAATGCAAAGTTACAACAAGCATTAGCAATTTTTCAGGATAAGAATAAAAAACAATTACAACTGGCATGGAAGGATCATACATTATTCTGCAACAATAAATACATCCAAATCCCAAACTCTCTGAGAGATAATACATTTTACAGGCTATCCTAGAATGAAAATTGTTTTGAAAATTGCTTATCCCCAAAACGCAAAAAGCACTCTTGGCATAAAACAAATACAACAGGATCAGTTGGTTGATCATATGAGTTAGATCCACTCTTTCGGGTTAATGCATGCATCTAAAAGCTTCCACTCTTCGCTGCCTTCCTCAGGTGCCTGCAGGATAACAAGTACTCTTCCGATGAACACTGAACCAGTCAACAAACCATGATAATAACATAAAACAATCTGCAGAAACTTACATGGTCATACTCCCATCTTGCTGTTAAAGGAAGCGATACAAGAATGCTCTCAATTCGACCTCCTGTCTTCAACCCAAAGGTCGTGCCGCGATCATAAACCTTTAACAACAGGAGCGTTAGTCATTAATTGCCCCCTAAATTCATAAGTTTGACTGCTTGATCAGATTTCATCACAGTCCAGTTAAGCTGCATGGTGCTCTTAAGTTTGGCACTCAATGAGGTTACAATGTTTTTAAGTTGTGTGAGTTACAATTGGTTACTTAACAAGAAGTTAAACAAATAAGTGTTTCTTGGATCCTAATCTGTATACTGCATTCCATCCAAGTTGACTTACCAAGTTGAATTCTACGTAACGACCTCTTCTCAACTGCTGCCAGGACTTGTGTTGGTCTGTGAAAGGTGTATCCTTCCGCCGTTCTACTATAGGTATGTATGCTGAAACTACAGAGTTGGCACACTCTACAAAAAGTAATGATAAATTAAAATATGTGAGTGGCGGACACCAATGCCTACATTAGGAAATATGGAGGAACACTTCAAACATTTTAGGTAGGTAGGACCTACAATTTGCAGGAGTTAATTTACCAATGTGATATACATTGTGAAAGATATCATCAAAAGACTTTCAACTAAATTCTTTCCCTTTTCAAACAAAAATTCAAGCAGGTTATAGGTGCAAATTGCAGCTGTCAGGTTGTAAATTTCATAATATGAAAGTTATAGTGGATTATTCAGAAACCTCATTGATAGCTCTTTCCTTTTTTAATTGTGTTTTCTATATGCAATGTACGTTTTAAATCAAATCATAATTAGCAGCAGCAGTAAATACTTCAAACGCAGTTATAATGACAAATATTTTTTTAAAAACCTTGACTAGAAACAGAGCTCACTAACTTGTTATTAATACAATCGAGCTTAGAGAGTAACAATGCAAACCAATTTCTTGTGACAAATCCAGCCTCACATGACATCAAGGAAAGAGAGGGGAAAAGGATCAAAACATACCAGTAGAAAAGCCCAATAGCATCTCCTGATCATAGTCATTAAGATCATCAAAAAAAATTCCTCCAAGGCCGCGCCTTTCACCACGGTGCTGCAGATAGCAGAAATCATTAGCAGAAGCAGAGGCAAACTATAATCTCCACATTTAGATTGACGTTACCTTTATGAAAAAATAATCATCACACCATTTCTTAAATCGGGGATAGAAACTAGGATCAAATTTGTCACAGGCTTGTTTTTGAACCTACATGGGGGAAAAGAAAAACAAAATATCAGCAATTCATAGCCAAAGCATCAATAGTCTCTAGTTTAGAAGAAAACTGGTCAACTAAATTCTTCTCAAGAGGTCAGAGATTTTCAGATTAAAAAAAAAAAAGAATAAAGAAGACCCATTCTACACGTACCGTATGGAAGTGTTTAACATCTTCCTCAAAGATATAGGCAGGAGTCAAGTCGGTGCCACCACCAAACCACCATTGTCGAGGAGCACCAGGAGCATCTGCATCAGGAATAGCTCTATCAGATAACATCAACAATAAAATTCCCATCATGCAACATAATCTACAAACGCAATGAGAACAGATCAGCTTCATAAACGAGTACCTCCAATACAGTCTATGAGATCCTAAGGGAAGACCACGAGTGCCACAAAATTCATTTCTTACTTTCACAATCAAGCAATAATAGATGAAACAGCTACTTACACATATCCATCAGACTCAATGTGGAAAGGGCAATTATAATCCAAAGCTTGAACAGTATTAAGATAGAAGATTTGTTCACATATAAACAGCCTACACCTAAATTTACAAAAGAAATAATTACAAACATTTTTAAGAGGGTGCGGAGCATAGATCTAACCATTGTCAGATCTGAGATCGTCTCCCTCCCCCATCCTTCTTCCTTGAAAATGCATCAGGAAGGACTGCAAAATAGAACAAGGGAGCAGGGGGAGGTGCGTGCTCTGTCCTCCCCTCTAGCAGCCACTGGATCCGCCATGATGGCTGCCGCGCACATGCTAGAAGGCCGACATGCTCCACTGGCGCAGCAGTGAGCACAAAAACGTAGAGTAGTTTTCCCCCATTTTTAATTATAAATAGTATAACAAACATGATGAGATAAAGGAGAATTTGAAATCGAAAAGAAAAACAGTCGGAGCTGCAGTAAGGGAAGAGAAAGACAGACAAAGTACCTTTTGGAGCATCAGTCTCAAAGTAACGATAGTTAAAGTGCAATGTAGGAGCAAATGGGTTATGTGGGTGCAAAACCTGCAAAGTTCAACGAAATTCACATCAAATTCAATAATGTATTCACTTCATCATCAACAAAAGCATTTTAATTCAACATTTCACTCTTAATCCTTTGTATTAACACCCAATAGTCCGAGTTAATTCGTAGAATTCAAATTCGCATATATCTAATAACGTAAAAATGATCTTTTCTTCTAATTATTCTTTCGTTGTATTGTAAATGTATAGAATTTTGCATACCGAGCTAATGCCGGCGGCAAAGAAGGGGACGGGGCCGGGCTTGACGGCTGCATTCTCGCCCTTGGCGGCGCGGTAGGCCTCGGGGGGCATGACCCCGTAGACGACGGAGACGTTGACCCCGGCCTTCTCCCAGACGTTCCCGTCCTGCAGGACGCGGCTGATCCCGCCGCCGCCGCCGGGCCGTGACCAGACGTCCTCCTTGAACCGCCCGCCGTCGACGGCCTCGATGGCGGCGCAGACGCTGTCCTGCGCGTCGCGGATCATCTTCTCGAACCGCGCCCTCACGGACGAGCCGCCCTCCGTCGCCGCCGCCGCCGCCGCGGAGGCGGCGGCCGAGTCCGACGAGCGGAGGAATGTCTCGGGGCGCTCCTCCTCGGGGGTCTCCTTCTCGATGACCACGGCGGCGCGGACGCGGGCGGCCATCCCGCGGCGGAGGGTCCGGATCCGGAGCGGGGGGGAGGAGGCGGGTAACCGGGTCTGAGAGGGGAAAGTCTTAGAGGGGGCGAAGGAGGGGGAGGGGCGGAGAGGAGGGCGGGGGTGGGCATGGCGCAGCGCGGCTCAGGATAGCGGAGGCGGCGCAGGTTAGGGGCGGGGGGCGGAGGCGGGCCGGGGGGGGGTTTAAAAACGGGGTGGAAAAATCATTTTTTTTGTTTGTTTAAGTCGCTGCGAAATCCGGCGACGGCAGCTGGTTAGCGGAGAGGGAGCAGTTTCAGGATAAGGAAGGGATGGGGTTGGGGGAGAGGGGGGTCTGACTGTAAGGACCATAAGACGTTCTCTAATTGCTCATTCCCACTGGCTTTTTCCCTCTGTCCTCAAGGGTCGGGTCCCACCGCTGTGAGATTAGGGAGCAACTCTCTCCGTCACAATTTAATAGTTTATATTAAAAAAATTAAATTTTTAAAAGAAAAGGTTAATACGAGCCTTAGCTGTTAATCTCCTGCGTGAGCTGGGCTTGTCAGATTTTAATATCATATAATAATAATAAAGGGACAAGAAGCAATTTACTTGTCTGCCTATGCTCGGATTAAAATTTGATAACCTAAACTTCCAACTCAATACATAAGAAACTTAATTATTTTTAACATAAGAACTAAAATGGTCAATAGAAGGGATGGATTGGACGCCCCTTGGAATTTTTATTTCTTCATTGTTAATCTACTTTTGGAAGTTGACTAATGCTTCGAGTAGGACCATGTTTTGTGGGTCCCACATTTTTGAAGGGAGGGGAGGGGGGCTGCTTTATGACCTTAGATGAAGAGTTGAATTTTTCATTGGTTTTGGTTATTCAAACTAGGAGCTTATACTTAGTTTGGCCTAAGTTTTAAATGCGGTCAATGGTAAGTTGACCTTAATTAGATGTAGAGTGGCTGGTGGGAGGTCATGGGTTTGTAATCCCAGGGGCTGGCCCGGTTGCTCAAACTGCAAGGCAAAGAGATTGGGAGCCCAAGTATCAAAACCTGCCCAAGCCAACGGTTTTAGGTCAAAATACATGTATAGATCATTGGACCGTGTAGGGGATCCGCTGTGACCAATGCTAATAGCACCAATTTTGATGAACATCTCCATAGTCAATAGTATAAAATCTTTGCAGCACTCAGTTGTGCGAGAAAATAAAGATAAGTCTAGAGCATATTATCCAAACCAAGGAAAACAATGCCTTAGAAGCACATTCATCAAATTATCAATATTTGTTAAAATTTTAACCTAAAATTTCTTTATTTAGAACTCTAACAAAACTCTTCTTGTTGTTAGCCTTTAAATCTTCTCTTCAAGTCTTAAAATTTTTTTTTTGTCTTTATCTTCTTTTAGCCTTCACAATTTGTTACTCTTGTTTTTTGACTTTAACTTTGATCTTCTACAACTCTTCATTGATGATTATTGCAACTCTTTATTGAAGATTGCTACAACTCTTCATTGAATATTGCTGCAACTCTTTTTTAATTTGATGTGTATAATAAGTTTTTCTTCTCAAGTGTGTAACTCAATAAATCACCATTAGTACAAACATGAAGCTCAAAGATAATATTCTCTTGGGAAATTAAGGACAATGATCTCTCCTCTATTCTCTTTGAATTTCTAAGTTTTCCTCTTCTCAATTTCATGTTTACCTTACCTAACATTTAGATAGTCCATTAATTTAATTTAAGTGTTTGATTTTAATTAAGAATAAAATCTCTTCTGAAATAGCTTAAACTAGGCAACTAACACAGACAATAATTAATCGTTCATTGTTTCAATTAGGTAGAACACTACAATCGATAGATCTATCAATTTTATGATCAAATGATAAAACTCTCAACTTAATTTTACACGGGCCTAATTTGATATGAAACTCCCAAATTTACTTATTTCACTCATTCTAAACTAATCTAAGTAAATTATGTATATGAGTTGTGCATATTAACCTTTAACTTTGACACGCTGCTTAGTTTTTAACCTTGATCGATAAAAATATGTCTATTTTTATTTTTCAAGTTAATCGATTTCAAATCCGACTTAACTACAACTGAATTACTTAGATTTCTAAGACTAAAAATATATATTACGTTTTAATATTATTTTAATAATTAAAATTAGTAAATTATAATACATATAACTCATATGTTCTTACAGGAAGTGGTGGTTGTAGAATAACTTGGATTTTTGCATTAATTCCAAAGAAGAATATCTTGCTCATCGAGGTAACAATTCATTACATGTGACTGTGATAAGTCTTGTATTTGGTTGCAGTGGTCTAAAGTTTAAAGATAAAATTCTTATAAGAAATAAAGGATGTAACACCCAAACATTTTATCACTAAAAATTTTCCACAATAGGGTTGTCGATGCCTACATTGACAAAACTGTCAACAAGCCAACAACACGTCATTGGCACGGATGCAAAACCATTAAAGCCAAAATTGTTGGTAGTTATGCAATTTCTAATAAATTCAATTGGTTACACTCCTTAAAAGGCCACAATTTGCTCTAAAAAAAGGGACTTTTTTTATACTAGAAAGCTAGAAAAGAGCCTGAGAGTGGGGCTTAAGATTGAAGTGAAAATTTGAAAAGGGTTACTTCTTATAAGAGACACAAGAGAAACTTAGAAGAAATTCTATGTTGAAAACCCAATAGACCGAAGGAGGACTAGCAATGGATTTTGTACCAAAGAGGAAGGATGAACTAATCTCCACATAGATTATAAAAATAATGTGTGAGTTGAAGATTTATGTATGCAATAAATTACTACATATGGCATTATATTAGAAGTTTATATATTTGGTGCATTATCTAGCACCATGTCTTTGGGGTTTTGTGTAATCATGGTGAAAGGTCATATCTTAGTTATAACCTCAATAAGGGTAGATAAATAAAACTAAAGAAAAGTCTTAAACTATGTGTGAAATGGTGATGATGAGGATTTTATGTAACATCTTATGATTAAGGTTAGGGACGATTCTAACAATTTTTCTTGAGAATAGTGACCACATTAAGTGTCAAAAAAGAATGATGACATTAGTTAATAAGGCACTAAAGTATCTTTTTGCTGTCAACAAGGATCAACATGTTGATGAAGGTGTTGATAGGCATCTACATTTGATAGTGATGTGTTAAAGGTTTGACTAACCTTAGTCAAGTCTTGGGTTTTAAATTATATTTTTACTATAACTAGTAGTTGTTTAGATATGAGTACTTAGCATACTTTACTTGCATGAAAGTCATTAAGTAAATAGAGGAAAAACATGACTAAATACATATAAAGGGTAATGTAAACCCTAAATTTAGAATTACCAAAAAGGATTGTGACTTGATGAAAGACACTTGAGGTCATGAGTACCTTATGTTAATCTTAGCTCTATGTGTGGGTCTATCTTAGGCATGATGTGAGGGCACTCGGTCTTCAAATTTCCTTGGTCTTAATTTCTTGAGCCTTGGGAGTTTGTTTGGATCTTTAGAGGATAATAGAGCAGCACAAAATGGGTTCTCAGCAATCATGCAAAGGTAAAAATCACCACCACATAGATCCATGAAACCTTATGAACCTTAGCTCCATGTCATAGAAGGAGCATGTATAGTATGCAATAAAAATATAAATCTGCTTCGCAAGGTAGTTTATATTTAAAGAATCAAAGCAACCTCCTTAATGTCATGGCAACTTTAGAGAGTTAAACTACAAGTGGACTAGGAGGGGGGGAAGGGAAGGGAGGAACATCAACACCAATGTGCAGGGACACATTGTTGAGGTATATTAGGCATCAAAAAGGGGGGTCCAATGTGTCGATGCGACATTAGTAAATAAGGCATTAAAGTGCTTTCCCATTGTTAGCTAGGATCAAGGTGTTGATGGGCATTGACATTGATGTGTTCAACGTCTAACCAACCTTGGTCAGGTCGTGGGTTTTGAATTATATTTTTACTATAACTAGTAGTTGGTTAGTGACGAGTACTTGACATACTTTACTTGCATGATAAATATTAAGTAAACAAAGGAAATACATAACTAAATACATATAAGGGGTAATGTAAAACCTAAGTTTAGGCTTTACCAAAAAAAAGTATTGACCTCATGAAAATCACTTGAGGTCATGAGTACCTTATGTCATGCTAGACTCTATATGTGGATCTATCTTGGCCATGATGTGAGGCTACTTGATCTTCAGAGTTCCCTGGTCTCCATTTCTTTGGTCTTGGGAGTTTGTTTGGATCTTTAAAGGAATATATTGCAACGCAAAATGGAGTTCTCAATGATCATAAAAGGCTAAAAATCATTGCCACATATCTATGAACCCTTATGGACCTTAGCTCCATGTCGTTGAAAGAGCAGGTATAGTATTCCGCAAGAGCCTCAATTTTCTTTGTGTAGTATTCATTTTAAAGAATCAAAGTAACCTTCTTGATGTCTAAGGCATTTTTAGAAGGTTAACCTACAAGTGGACCAAAGTTGGGGCTTAGAAAGGATTGAAATGAAAATTTAACTTTGGGATGAGAACCAAGGACTTGAACAAATGTCAATAATTGCCTTTTGCAAGTTGCTATATTAAGTTTCATCTATGCATTGAGTATCCAAGATATACTCAACAAAAGTTGTGGCGTAAGATATTTTTCTACATATGTGAAACACTTGGAGAGGTTGGGTTTGTGAAGGTGAGAGAGAATCTCAAATTTAATAGCATAGGTTCTTTATTCTTCTCTTAATTATAAAAGTTGTAGGCACATGAGTATGTAGTTTGACAAATAAGTGCCCAACAATTAATTATATGGTTTTGCTAATTTCCCATAATGATAATAATGCTTTATTATAAGATTCCATTTTTGGATGCTTTGTCTAAATTGTACTCACGTCACCAAGAGTGTTTCAAACCATACTTTTTATGAATTTTGAGATATTCTAAAAGGTTCATTTTTTTATCTGTTGTATTAATTTTGGGATAAAGATATAATTATAAAATTGGGGGTGTGGCAAGCTTCCCTAAAGACACCCTTATTAAGTATCTAAGGTTCCTAAGCTTTAAGAAACTTGGGCCAAGAAACCCCCCCCCCCTTTAGGCAACCCAATTTGGCCCATTTAATCCAACTTTCTTCACTTAAATGAATAGTTGATATATCTAATTTAGGTAAATAAGCTTTTATGTCATGTCCAACTTTAAATAGTAATATCTCTTTCATCTAAATTCATTTTGAGTGTTCTCGATGGTGTTTCAAAGATTTTTCTGTCAATTTTATATTCACATATGTTTTAGCCTTAAACTATTTACTTTTATTCTAGTAAAACTATTAAAGGGTCAAATTCACCATTTTCCTTGTGACCTAAGTTTATAAAATTAAGAACTTCTCAGATGTTACAGTCCCAGTCTAGCCAAATCTTGCTAGACAAGGCCTCACCTCCAAGCTAGGCTAGGTCAAGCCCTGACCCGCCAAGGGAGGCTAAGCCCAGCCAAGCCACAGTCAAGGGCAACTAGATCAGGTCAGGCCCGACCAGCATGCCTTGGCCACACTATGGCCAGGTACTACTTAGTCACATTATGATCATGCCAGGCCATGGCTGCTTTGAACAAGTTGTCACCAATGGATCACACAACGTTATTGATGTGTTTCAAAACATAATTCTTTCAAAACACAACATGATTAAAATACAACATAAATCCACGATCAAGTTCTAGCCAACCTGTGGTCAAGTAGCAGCCAGCCTTGGTTTTGCCTCTGCTAGTGGCAACACAGCATAACATGATCGTGTTGTATTATTTCTCATAAACATTCTTCAACAGTGATGGAGCTCCAATGGTGCAATTGCAATGAATCTTAGGGGACGACAGGGACCAATGCCAACGGTGGCTCACAAAGGTGGAGCTCTAACAGCAACAACGGATGGCTGGCAAGGATGGAGCTCTGATGGCGACAATAGGTGGCAACAATAGCAAGTGGTGGCTGCAAAGCACTCGAGACGTTGATGGTCGAGCTCCGTTGACTACAACAAGCAACTGCAACAAAGCTCTTGCATTTGTAGAAGGTAGTAGGGTGCAGGTGCAACTGATATTTTATTTTTAATTTATTGCTTTATATGAAATTCGATCAACCTGGCCATTTGTGTTGTTATGTGAAAGGAACATTTTGAAGTCTTAGTTATGTGTAACAAAAAAAATTATGTCTGTATTTGTAATTAGTTAATAACTCCCAAAGAAAATGACTCATGTGGGCGTGTGCTGGTCATGTGGAGCAGACCCCATGACTCATTCCCTTCGATGATATTCCAAAATTGGATAGTTGGACTTGCACATTCTTAGGCATTAAATCCGTCTCATCGTGCCCTACGGTATAACCCCTTGGGATTACAAGGGAATGATAGCAATGCAAAGGAAGTTGGAAGTGAGATGACATGGGTAGTTATGTCGTACGTTTTGAGTGGATCCCATTTGCACGCCACGCTTCACAGGGTTGTAATTTACACTCATGTCCGTTTCTTGCAAAATGAGGGCGAGAACTAAGGCCCATTGGAATCGTTTGTCCTAGCATGGCACACCCTGAGGATTCAGAGGAAACAACCTAGAATGGAGGGTGACCTTTCTCTACGGTTCACATCAATGGAAGTAGTCTCCTATGCGAGTTCCTCATCAAGTTGCCCATTATGTTATCTACTTTTCAGTGTTTATTAAGTCATAAAAGTTTATAAATATTAATGTGCATTTTTACTTGTTAAGTGTCTTATTAGATCACCAATATCATTAATTATGTTTGTATAAATACATCCTTGTAATCTTATGCTAGTCTAAGATTAGTATTATGGATTCTTGACATTATATTGTGAATATACATGTTAAAAACTCTTTTAGCACCACAATATCTCATTTACACTAACTCCAATATATCTTGATATCTTATATCTTTGTCTCATGTTTCTCCAATATTGATAGGACAATCCTTGGATTAATTAAAGAGTTTAGTAAAAGTCTTGTCCTCACACCTGCTAACCTTTGAATTAAATATACACTCCCTCCTAATGCACCTCTTTGACATTAGGGTTGGGCTTCCAATTTCATGAAGAACAGAAAAAATTGCTTAAAATAAAACATTGTAATAATCTAGAAAATATGAAAGATGTTGTACAAAAAGTTTAAACCTCAAACTTATCCACTAAGAAATTTACTCCGGCAGGAAAACCAGCTATATAAGATGCTTTGTTTTCTTTTTTACACATTTCCTTAGATCAACTACTTTGTTTAAATTTTGTGCTAGCTTCATAGAGTTCTCAAAATGCATGTGAAATAATAATATGTTCTCTTCATTTAAGGTGGTCCTAAAATAGCTATACACATTTTGGACATACTCAAACTCTGGCTCATATAGATGAGATGCAGATGCCGCCTTGAAAGTCATGAGCTGCCATTCACCTGTTATAAAATAAAAACAGTTCTATTACTGATTCGAAGAACAACAATTGCATATTTTCATGATGCCCTTGCATTTTTATGCCTTCATCATTTTCTAGTAAACTTTAAATTCACCCCAAGGGAAGCACAACCATTATATCCTCGGCCAAGAAAGCCAATTTCAACCTAAATTCAGGGCCAGTATGTTACTTATTGGCCCTTACCAATTAGACATGTCTAGGTCATTCAAAGGATATTAAATCAGGAAAAAATAATAAATAGCAAGAAAAACAAATTATGAAGCATCAAATGAATGGTTTCCAGAAAGAAATAGACAATAATATACAATAATATCATCTGAAAAGATTAGACGGATTATCAAAAGCAAACAGTCATATCTTAAAAAAAATTTAATAAAAAAAGTTTGGATGCGGCATTTCTTAAGACTAAAATTAATTTTTATTCATGCCTCAAAGGATGCAGTGAAGCTTAGTGAAGTACATTCAGAAATGGCAAACAAAAATTTGATTGGCTTTTATTGAATCAAAGTGTACATTAGAGGCCCAACCATATCATTTGGTGGAAACTCATCAAAAAATGAGTAATGTTCAAAGACTGTGAAGGTCATGCTGAGGACCATATGATTTTCCATTGGGACACAACTTTCTCATAACTATAAGTGATTAAGGACCAGCAATAAACTTATATCTCTTTGCAGCTGTACTGATGAACTAACTCCTCAAAAAAAAAAAGACGTGGAATCTATAATAACGAGAGAAGCATCAGAGTCTGAGATTAAGATTACTAGGATCAAGGTGGAAAATAACTCCTACATAATGGAGTTATGTGAACTGGCTGTCAATAGTAGACATACACAAGCATCCTTTCAGAAATATAAGACTATTAGCATAGAATATTATAACACATCTAAAGTGTCCAGGCACCGAGGTTGCTGCATTAACTTCAGTTTTAAGGTATCTTATATGTAGTACCTTTTCAAACAATGTTGTAGGATTAGTGTGTTAGAGGCATTGAAGGTTGTATCGGTATCGATGATATTATCGATATCATGGATACGGGTCCGTGCTGAAACAGGTGAGGAACCACTAAGATATATGAAAACTTAATAAAACTTACAAAATATCATTATAAACTTATGTAAAGAGTATAATTAGAAAAAGTTACAAGTGAACATACTGTTAAATTAAGGGTTAAAAATTAACCCTTCTGTCACTATCATAAAGATTTTCTATTATAAAAAGAATTTTGTGAGGTTAAAACTAGAAAGATGACCTACTTCCTCTAAATAGTAATCCTCATGGAAATTGAGTACATGAGCATTAAAAGTATGTTTATGTTCAACAACACTACTTGGCAGAAAATTAAGTAATAGGTCTAAATAGCATATTCTCTAAATTTTAACATTTTCTAATTCCATAATCAATCATGTTAGAAAGGCATTTTTCACTGTCATATACTAATCTCTTACTAGTAGATTCAAGTCATCTTCAGAAATGGATTCATCAAAGGTGCTAATTTGTCGTACGGATAAAAGATCAAAATAAAAATTGGAGGAAGTTAATATCTCACACACCAGATTGCATTTCTGATTTACGAGCCTTCTCACTGAAGTGCCGTTGTGCCCACCACCTACAACGAAGTTTCCATGACCTTTGTGCCTCATCCTTCATAAACAAGTGATGAACTGCATTACAAGAAAGTGAAGGTGCATTCTCGCCATCTGCATCACGTGTATATTGATCAGTTGACATTCGATCTTCAAAAAGAGATCTTTCTCTCTGAAGTTTTAGAAGACATGAAGCAAACTCCTCCCATATGTCAGAAGTTGCATGAGTAGCATCTAAATGCAAAGCCATCATCTCGATGAGACGTTCACAATCATAAATTCCTAACAAAAAAAACAAATTAAGCTTATTTCTTATGAAAACTGTAAAAAAATAATTAATTTGGAAGTACTACTAAAATACAGAAAAAGGCGACAAATACAATGTGGATCAAGAAGTTAAAAAAAGCTTTGAAATGTTCTATAAGAGGAGGGAAGTTGAACACCATTTTTGTGCATGTTGATAAGTGAAACAACTGATTTTCTGCATGTGGGGTCCTTCTTCAAAATATCCTCATAGCAAGCTGAAGTAGTGGAGTGGTTGTTCCTGCTCAAACAATACAAAAGACTAGCCCTTAATCTGCAAAACCAAGAATATATTTCAAAACAAGGAAAAATTTTGTATGTACGCATATATTTATGAATGCATTGTTGAAGGAGTATTTTCTAGTATGCTAGTATGCTTGCATTTGGTTAAGTCATTAATAGTATAGTCTTATGGATAGAGGTAATCTAGTGAATAATGTTTAATGTTATTTTTTAATTGGTTATCCCTCACTTAAGTGAAGAGCAGTAATCTTTTGTTCCATTTGGCAGCCCTAAGCATATTTAGAGGCTGATCATCCCTTCCTTTGTATTCAGTCTTCATTAATAATCAATCAAGAGAGTTCTTCCTCTCCCAAAAGCCCTAATTCTTTGATGCAGTGAAGATAGAAAGAAAGCAATATCACAGCAACTTATAACCAGCAAGAATATATTTCGAACTGGAAACAGAAAAATGAGAGAAGACTGAATTTTATTAATCTTCTGCACGAACAGAGCGTTACAAGCTTGAATCCACAAGCCAATCTGCCTTCAAATCCATGAAAGTTACAAAGAAAGGAAATAAAAAAACTGAATCCACAGTTCAAAGCTCAAATCTATGTGCAAAACGCAGGAAATTTCTGGAAGAAAATTCAAATTCAATCTGCCACTTTACTCTCCTTTTCCCCCACTACTTATCCTCTCCTCTCTGGCCTCTCTGACATAACTGCCTCTGAGAGTGTAACAAACTTCTAGCAAAATGACAAGATTACTCTTCCTATTTACCCTGACTAAAGGTGCTCTAAGGCCTGGACAGAAATGCCCCTGTCAGCCTTATGAAGGAATAAACAGCTGGACATGCTGTAAGACAGAATTCAAGTATATGAATCTGTGACAGGTGGAAAGGAATAAAATACCCCTCTGCATCAGTTTTTCTCCGCATATCAGCATCCATCTGCAATGCTCTAGATCTGTCTGCAAGTGTCTTCATCAATTTCGAGAGGGCTCTCTGTCAGCGCCTGGTTGTGTGTCTGAGCATGATGGAAAAGTTTGTGAAGGCTGAAGGTCTACTTCTTTCTGCATCTACTACTTCAAGTTTCACTCAGATTGTCTAGGCTGCTATCAAGTTCATAGATTTTGTATTATGTCTATAAATCCTGCCAGCCCCGGAAGAGACTTTTAAAACCCATCAAGAAGGCTGCTTCAAAGCTATTGTCTGTCTATCAGTGCACTTTTGGTTGTTGCTTTTGTCTATATCTTGTTTGTGCTTCATTGTAGCACAGTTTGAAAAATATGAACCCCAGTCAATCAGTGTCAAGCTGAATGGGACTAACCACTCCTAGTGGAGTTACGTAGTGTCCAATTTTTGCAAAGGCCATAGTCTATGGAATTACGTTACAGGCAGAGCTACTAAAGCTAAGCCTCGAGCTGATGTTAAGCCTGAGGAATATGAAAAACAGCTGGAAGAGTGGGAGGCTAATAATTCAAAAATTGCCAAAAGCACTTTTCTAACATCATTCTAATCTTAGAAACAGATATGAGTGTATCTACTGAATGAACTCCAAATGAAATGAACTCTTTCTATCCCTGTCAACCATGTGTCCAGTACTGCTATGGGCCCAAAGAAAATTCTTACCTTACACACAAGATGAGGTTAATCCTATCATTTCACTGTGTTTCCGTACTTACAGTTGTAGTGAGCACAGCAAATCACGAATCATTAACTCAATCATAATCAAGAAGCGCCTTTTCCAGTAATTTGAGGTCAACATGGATCTTAGACCTCCACTTTAGCCTGTCTTGTGCTAACTCTTTCATAAGAGATAGCCACTCAATCCAATGGGTAAATGCTCAGAGGAAAATGTTGACTCTCCAAAGTTTCCAGCCTAGCAATCCAATCACTTTGAAAGTCAAATTTAATCTAACAGCCCAAAGGAATAATCCTCAAAAATCAAGCATTACACCTTATAATCATAATACACGCAGTCTAGATATGCTCATCTAAACAAGCCCTCATTACGGACAAGGGGAGTTGACCTGTAGAGGGAAAGGAGGTGGGCCTGGAAGTGGTGCAGTGGCACAATACGGCTGGTAGAAAGTGAGAGGGAAAGGTGACTGGAGATGGAGGGCAAATAAGGTATGATGACAGGAAGGGCAAGGAGCATTGAAGACAAAGGTGGTGGAGAGGGAAAGAGAGGGGGAGGTGAGCCAGATAAGGCACATCACTGTGAGGCAAGAGGGAAGCTATAAACGAGTTAAGACAGAGGAAGGAATATTCAGACGTGAGCCCTCCTCATATTGGTAGAGGGTGGGACCAAGTGGGATCAAACGAGGACTAACAAAAATAAGTGCCCAAAAATTTGAGTCCATTTGGTCATGTAAACCTCTTTCATTGCATCATTTTAATCTGGCGTTTGAATCAATGATTGAGACTACATATATTCATTTGGACCCATAGAGACAAAATGCCCAAGGGTCCTCATACAATCATGTGGAGGAGGTACAAAATGAATTGGTAGCTAAGCCTAGGAGTCATAGTTTTGTAAGCTTATCTACTGAATTAGAACCTATCCACTGGTAGCTGATCATGCAAGACGAATTTAGGTTGAACTTCACTCACATTTTAGAAGTGCAATCTTCTCAAGTTTAGGTAACATGGGGGCATACAGGATAGAAAACTTTTAACTCATTTTCTATCAATTATTAACCTCCCAAAACATGGTCTGTGATTAGACATGACAAATACAATTAACAATGTTGACGTCGCTCATATAAATGTATCACAAGGACTCGTACATAAAATTGATAAAAGTTATTCTTGTCAAAGTATCATTTGTGCATGCAAAATCTGTTTATAAAAATATGATATGGGACAAGATGAACCAAGAACAATATCACCTATACAAAGGTTAGTGTTAGGGACCTGAAAGGCAATGCAGCATCAGAATTGTGACAGAACCTCCTGAGCTCATTTAGTGCCTCTACAACTTGATCACCAAGCAACAGGAGCTGAAACAGAAGGAACTCTATCCAACATATTAAATGCAAAAGAGACAGGAAAATGAAGTTCAATTGTCTCAGAAGAATGTTACGAAGTTAGCAATCCCATCGCTAGTCTGAATCCTTACTTTCTAAAGGCAACTACAATGTATAAAATCTCAAATTTCAACCCTAAATCTCTAGTGTTGTGAAATGGCTTCAATGCCAATTCAACAAACTTCACCGAGCAAATAAAAAATAAAAAAATTCAACAAACTTCGTTATGGATCACAACCTAAGTTATTATTGTAATGACTTTGCATTCACTAATCAAGGAACATTTTTCTTTTCTAGTAAAAATTCTATGCAATCAGAAGTAATGCTAATTGGTTCAAACTATAAATGCACAAACATCTTAATAAAGCTACACTATGGTTATATCTTAAGGCTAAACATCAATAAAGAATAAA
Source organism: Saururus chinensis (assembly GCA_035235625.1). Taxonomy (NCBI): domain Eukaryota; kingdom Viridiplantae; phylum Streptophyta; class Magnoliopsida; order Piperales; family Saururaceae; genus Saururus; species Saururus chinensis. The sequence goes on along the minus strand of CP141148.1, from coordinate 33,185,320 downwards.
GAAAAGCATGATGAAAAACACATCAATAAAGAAAAACTTAAAAAGCTAGAGTTGTACCATATGATGACAACACAAATTTTCAATGTCAAATAAGATATCTTTATACCTGAACTAAGGGAACCAAGGCTGGCAACATCGGTGGATTAGAGTACAGGGCTACTCGTAAATACTTCACTGCATTCAGATAATGCTCTTTATTCGCTTCTTCACATAAGTGGTAGTAGCTATCCAGATTATTTGTTGAGAGCGGTATTTGTATAGGCAACAAACTTATGTCCAATCCTTCAACATAAATAAAGAACTAAGTTAACAACAGTTATAAGGCCTTTTACCTAATTGGAAGTATCAGACTGCTAAAATCATGTGTGTAATTATTTGGGAATGAAAATTCAGATCTGCATCAAAAACACAAGTAATTATTTGGAATGAAAACATTGTGCATCCATTCACACTTAAACGAACAAAATTATGTTACGAAAAGGGCAGCTCAAAGAACTGGCATTCATCAACAAGAAAAAAATTACAAACCATGCCTTCATAGTTCTTTTTCATCATAATCATTTATTTGTCACTGTCATCATTGTGTATTACAGCAGCAAACAAAAATAAAAAAACAAAAGAGAAAACACAGGAAGAATACGAAAATAAAAGGGAAAAAAATCTCAAGGAATGGTGTGGTAGCTATTTTTCAAATTTATCGTGACATGACCTAAAAAAGAGGTCTGAACCTATCCCCCTCACTCCATCCCTCAAAGAACTAAGTTAACAAAAGTTCCAAGTCCCCACTCTATTGGCCACCCACAGGGATTATGTCCCCACTTACCCGATAACGTATGATGTGTGGGCCTTGTCCATGCCCAAGGAGATTGGATACTATACTTTAAGATACCAGTTGTCACGCCCTTTCTAGTTGAGTCCTAAAGAGTTAGACACCCCTCATTAATGAAAAAAAGGGTGATTTACACATTACCTGCTCAACCATACACTATTGTCACATCACTTGAATTTTTACCAAATATTATAGATTACCTACTTTTAGGTTAATTTCAATCCAAATTACCCTTTCGTTCTTAGACAATGCCATGATAAGCCCCTTCCACATTAATGACAAAACAATTCAACCAAAACGTGTCTCCCTCCCTTCTTTGCACAAATCTCCATCTTCGGCAACTCAGTGTCCTCTCCCACTCCTCTGCCGCTCCTTCATCTCCGGCAATGTTAGCCACTGCCTCTTGCAGCCAATCCACCACCTACTGTTGTTGATTACATTGAAGGGTATTATATGCTTCATTCAACAATAATACCTTATTGTAGGAAGTGTATAAAACTAATTCTACAATAATGTGAAACCCAAATGGATACCCTTGCACTTTTACTTGAGGAGCACCTGGAGGATGCTTGTGCTAAATCTTAGAGGGTCCTCAGTCAAGGGTCCATTGCTAACCAATAGAGCTGATTGCGGCAGCTTCTTCCTAATGTGAACCATAAGCTACATAAGTTCCCGTATGGCAATGGATTTCATCCACGGTATAAAATATGGCCCAATTTTAGCACTGCTTTACTCAAATTTAGATTTTCCATTTTGTTCATTCATTTAATAAAGCATGGGTTCTCACAAAACTGTTTTCTTTCAACTATTTCAAGACGGCATACTTCATCATTTGAGGCTCCAAATTGCAGCAAAATTTCTGAAAAGCCACATTGACTGACTGTTTGTTTTGTTTCAACTATGACTCATTGTCACTTTGCCGAAATGTGTCTTGTAATATTAACTTCTATGATAATTTGATACAGGGTTATTGCTGAAGCAATGCAACAATAATGTTGTATGTATTCATCATTATTGTTGAATCATTCATGAAAGGTTTTACTAATTTTCATATAATTTATTGTTTATTTATACAGGATATTTATTAATACAATGAGAAATCTGGATTGTTTCAACAATCATGCTGAACTGATTCAACATCCACATATCTCCCTGTAAATAAATATCATGTATCGATATTTATCTGGAAAACCAATGACAGAAAATTGTTTTGAAAATATTACTGAATTGATTTAGTAATATTGTTGGTTGCTTTAGCAATAATACTGGATCTATTCTATAATAATACTGAATTGATTCTGCAATAATTCGACATTATTGCCCAATCAGTTCAGCTATATTGTTGAACCAATCCAGATATATCCCTGAATCAATAAATACCCGGAATATCAAAGATAGTAACTTGTATTGAAAATATTGCTAAATTAAATTAGCAATATTGCTGAATTGCTTTAGCACTAAAGCTGAATTAATCCAACTTATTGCAGGATCAGTTCAGCTTGGTTGCTGAACCAATCAGCTATATTGCTGAACCATTCTAGAATTCTCCCAGTATTAATAAATATCCTGTTGAATCAATTCAGCATTATTGCTGAAGAAATCCAGCAACATTGCTGAATCAGTTTCGCAAAATTTTCAATACAATTTACTATTATTGGTATTTCGGATATTTATTAATAGAGGATATTTATTGATACACAGAGATATGTAGATTCATTCAACAATATAGCTGAAATAATTCAGGAATAATGCTGAATCGATCTAGATACCTATTGATATAGGATATTCCACAATCCAGATCCAGACACCTATTGATATAGGATAATCCTCAACCCATTGTATAAAACAAAACCAAAAATTACAGTCTTTAGATTGGGACTTGGATCAATCTTCTTCTGAACCACCTGGACACATTGCCTCATCACATGTTGGCGCACCAAAGCATCCCAGATGGTGGATAAAAGATGTCACATGGCAGGATAGGAGAGGGGGACATTTATGAGAAGTCATAAATATTTATGGCAGGGAGGGGAGGGGGATTGAACTGAGTTCATAGATATTTTCAAATTTATCGTCTCCCTTAAAATTAATCTCCCTCCTCCCTCCTTTGTGTCCCAATTTATCCTAGCTTCTGCTTTCTTAATTTTACCATCTCCCTCTACCCCCTTAAAGGTATTAAATATTTTCCTAAAAACAAAAGAATGTAATTAATGTTACATGCCATAGAACCAGGCTGCCTCCTCCTTCATTACTCTTCCTCTTTCATGAGCCACCACCATCTCCCATATACCTCATTAATCTTCCTCTTGTTTGCTTATCAATCATTGTCCACCTCTCTCTTCTTCCCTCCCCATTACAGGTTCATCTGAACTTCTTGCCCCTCTCCTTGTGCTCATCGGATCATACCTATGTGTGATCAAGGTAGTTGCGACTCCATGTGGTATAATTGTTCCATTTCTCCTTTTATTATCTTTTCTTTCCTTTTTTCCCAACCAAACACACATCCTGATGAGGCACCAGCTGCATTAGCTGAAGAGTTGAGTGGTTTATTTCAGCAAACAGTTGGTGGTTGTGCAGTATAAGACTCCAGGGGTATTATTGGAAATGACTTATAAGTCATTTTGTTATGAGTTTTAGAAGGGGCAGTACTGTCAGTCCACTTATCTAGACATAAGTCAGTCTTTGTAGGAAGGGTAATGTAGTTTCTTAGTCTTTCTTCCTGCCCAAGGCTATTAAAGGGGAAGATTAGCTGTTAGTTTCCGAGTTTTTGAAATTCGAAATTGAAGAAGCTTGTTTTCTGCTCTTGGCTCAAGTTTTCTGCGCTTGGATTTGAGTGATTCCTGGTGTTGTCGATTCAGCACAAATTTGTAATCTCTGTGGATTCAGAGGTAGTTCCTCAATTGGAACTTTGTATTCCTTTCTTTTCTTTCGAAATTCAAATTTCTAAATTGTTTGGTTCAAATCAATCCTTCAGTTCCATGTTGATTTTGATCCTGGTTGCATAATATCCTCTAAAACAGATACCTATTTGAATATAAAAATTTTGAGGGCAAAGTGGTAGAGTTTTGTCAATCCTTATTATGAATTAACTTCTACTTTTGTTTTGCTTCCAAATACGACATAACCGACCTTCAACATTTCTTTATTCATAACGTCTCTCTAACTTATTATTAAAAAATTCCTAACAGATATCTTCAAAAAATCATCAATCACAGTTATCAAGTTGAAAATAAATAACCACCTAATTAAAAAAGGAAAGAATAACACAAAAAAGTATGGTTCAAAATTTGACAACTACAAAGCTTGCCAACAAAAATATTTACACTTGGTAAATCAACAAAAATATTTACACTAAAAAAATCTAGTAAATAATTAATTGACTAAACTAAATGATAAAGCATCAGTCCCAGACAAGACAGAAAATTCATACGACTAACCACATGAGAGACTGCAGTGGGTGATCCTCATTAAAATATTCTTTCCAGGAATGAGTTAATGGACTAGCCACCCAATTGATAATACCAAAATTTATAGTTAACCGAAAAACATATATGAAAGTGCATGAGTACATTGATCAACAATTAGATTTTGCCATTCCTCGCCATCATCTGCCTAAGCTGTTGCCAAACTATGGACCAGAAATATATTTGACCTGAGTATGCATCTACCTAACTGCAAAACACTGTAAAACTAGAGATGCATAGAAGCAGAATCGTCAGATGACCTCACCATAAGGAAAAGGTATGGAACCATCTATGTGATCACAGCTGGATAAAGAGGCACTGTTTTCACTTGCATTGCCACATTCCTTCATGTAGAATCCGTCGGCAGATAAAATTTGATGGGCAGGCACACTGTTACAGACATCTATAGAGTTCATTCTTTTATTGCAAACAGATCCATCTGAAAGATGTTGATCCAATGTCTGTGTTTCCTGCGTCTTCATTGTATCAGAATTGACCGAGTACTCAACATTTTCAGGATTAACATTTAAACCATGATGGAATTCACATTCTTTGAACTCAGACTGAGTTTGTATGGTTGAAGCCATACACTGCATTTCCTTGGAAATGCCTAGATACCAGAGTTGATAAGAAATAAGTCCAGCCACCATATTTACAAGCGGGTCAGATCCAGACTCAGAATCAAGTACAAGGCTGAACAGGAAAAAGAAAAGATGGTTAATGTCACGCTGTTCCTCCTGCAAAATTCACTAGAGAAGGTCATAGCTACCATAAAGGTTGAAACCACTAAGAGGATCCCACAAGAAGTTTTCAATCAGATTCTAAAGTTGACATAAAGATTATGCTTATTTGGAGATGTCAAATTGTGAATGTCCTAGGTACAGCAAGACTCTTAGTTCCCTAGGGGTGCATTTGGAAATAGTGGATTTATGGGGTGTGATTTTTAAATGGAAAACTCTATCTAGAGCTGCAGCTTTCAGTGCTGGCAGCTCCTGGCCCTCAGATCACTGTCCCCTGCCATGATCTGATGACCAGGGGCTCCAGCTCACTAGCCAATACTGAAAGCTGCAGCGCTGGCTTGACATCCTCTTTTAAATAGGTGAAATTTGGTCCAAATCCCATATTTGGGAATGTCTTCAATGAGATTTGATTTTGGCCTAAATCCCACCCCAAATCCCGTGATTTCTATTATAACTAGAAACATGCAATTTGGAAATCACATCCTGAGACATGTTCTTTTGAAATCTCATAGTCGTGAGATATGCTTACATTTTTTGGGTACCACCTTGCACCTTCTCTCCCAAGACCCTCTCAATGTCCTCCAACCATTCTCTCTCGACGCCACCCCCTCTTCTACCCCAATTCTCTCTTGCAAAATGAAATTGGGTTTTGTTCGTTAGCCATGTAAACCACCTCCACCCTGTTTTCTTGAAGTTCTACCTCCATCTTATTCACTAGGAATTGAACCACCCAACAACTAAGTGAAAGTTATGCAAAAGTTAATTTTCTTCACACTTTGTAAAAGATGCCAAAGACAGAGTACATATTTTAAGTCCTATCAAAATTTAAATCTCAATCAGACCCATTGAAAATCCAAGTTTCCAAACAAGGGTTTTTAAAATCTCACCAATAAAATTACACCGTTCCCAAACATTAACAATCTCAAATGCCAATTTTGAAAAGCACATGATTTAAATTCATGCAATCACCCTGAAATCAAAATCAAGGTGCCAAACGCACACTAGTAGTAATTGGATTTCCCAGTATTTTCTTCCTAATAGTGTCTCTCTCTACATTTCATCCTGCACATTAACTTTTTCACCCACTCCCACCAAGGGGCTGTTTGGTAACTGATTCAGGAAGAGTCAAGGGCAGATTCAAACAAGATTTACTCGTAAATCACTGAATTCTATATGTTTGCCTAATTCATGGATCTATGTAATTTGGGTATAAAGCTGAATTCATAGTTGAATTTACACTATTTGAGGATTCAGGGTAGAAAAAGGTCTGAATTCCACTCTATTGCAAAATCTCTTTGGGAGGAGATTCTGCAAAGAAGTAGGAATTCATGGGCAGAGCAAAAGCCAAGGTGCAACAAATGCACCCAGCAGTACAGCCCCCAATGAATCAGATTTGCATGATTTTTGACTCACTAAATTGATGAATTGGCTACCAAACAGCCCCAAACCTAGGTCACAAGAAACCACTGGAAGCAATGAGTTTTGCATACTTTTGTTAAGGGTTGTTTGATTGAGGATAGTTTAAGTTATAGCACAATTTATCACAGACTTGTTCAAAAAATAACAATATAAAGAGATGGACAGAAGCCAAGATCTAGGGAAAAATTTAACAACATTGTGAAATACCATGACCAACAGAAAATCAAAGAAAACATTCTTTCATTGTTAAAAAACTAGAGACCTATATCCAGGCTATATTAAGCAAAAACAGGATAGGCCATTTATAATACATACAATTTGATGCTACTGTGTGCCTCAGAGATGTTGCCTAGTGAAAGAAGAAAAAGGACATACTCCAGTTGTATGAGGTATTTTCTCTGAAAAATAAAACAAAATGACGCACTTAAGATATAGCCGATAAAATGTAAGCCAAGTAGTTTCAAATGAAGAATATTCATCAGCTAATGGAATTAATTCAGATTCTGAGTTTCAATAAACAAATAAACCCAATATTATGCCATGTTCTTCTTCTTTTTTTCCCAAACAAAGGGGAAAAAAGTAAGAAGTTCAATCCTGCTAGGTGATTGATAATGTCATACATAACATATTAATAAGACTACTACAACCAAACTGTCATTGAAATTCTTATTATTAAGTAGAGCTGGAAGTATACACTCATGCCGCATCCACATCCACATCCACACCTCTGTTAGAGGGTATCCAAGGGGCAGCCTACCAGCTTTATTGTCCAATGAAGTTGACAAAAATATAGGCAAGCATATCCAAGTCCATCATTCATCAGATACAACCTTAAACCCAAGGGCGGAGCCAAGACCTTTTTCGGGGGGGGGGGGGGCACAAGTGTATAAATAACAAATTTAAGGAGGACTATTTTTTTTAAAAAGGAGGGGCATGTTGATCAATTAATACTCCTATTAAGGAGATTTCCATATTGTTGGGAGGGGCAATTGCCCCTCTAACCTAAAACGCGACTCCGCCCCTGATTACCGGCCTTTGTACATCCCCATACTATCTTACAAAATTACCAAATACTAATCTCATATGCAAACCATATACTTCTTCTCTCTAAGCATCATTTAGTGTATTTCTCCATCCTCAAAAGCTACACCAGCCAAGTTAGGTTTCTCCATCAAGGGGACGCATCCAAGTTCTCGTAGGTCTCCCCCTCCCACTTTTAGCATCATTTACATAAAACCCTTCCAACCTTCTTACCGGGGCATCCATTGGTCTTCCGTGTACATCCCCATACTATCTCACAAAATTACTAAATACTAATCTCATATGCAAACCATATCCTTCTTCTCTCTAAGCATCATTTAGTGTACTTCTCCATCCTCAAACACCACACCAGCCAAGTTAGGTTTCTCCATCAAGGTGGTGCATCATAGAATCAGATCACAAAGTGAAGCAAGATCTGCTTTAACACTAAACATTGTAGTTTCAGTTATTAAGAATTTTCAATAACATATAGGATGGAAATGACTCTTTCAGCTATTTATTAAGCTTTAAATAATTATGTACGGAAAAGGAGAATATTGGAAGTTACAAGAAACAAATGTAAAGGAACTTGATAAGACTACCTTCATTGACTGCTTTGTTCGTAGTCTATTTTTACTCATCCAAACTTCATACATGCGCTTAATCTTCAATGGGTATATACTCTCATTCTCAATCTGACTTAAAATCTCCATAGCAGCCTAAAATAAACAAATATAGAACCAAAAATCAACATAATCCATGAAATGAAACTCCATTGATCAGTCAATGTCAGCCTGCCTAGAATTTTCCTTTCAGACTAATAGAAACAAAGGTAATGCAGAACATCAATAAATAGCAAGAGAATACATTATTTTGTTAAGAAATCCCACTTTTAAAATTTTCACAATTATCTGTAAAAGTTCTAGCATTACAGCAGATGTCTCAAATGCACATTTTAAACAACAGAAGCAACAAACAGAAACAAACCCATGGTACCAAAAGACAATAACAAGTTTCTGCCAGCCCAATGCAAACTATAGAGTCTAAGTATTTTAAATGATACAATCACACGAACCAAATCAGAATAGAAAAGACTAATCCTATGTTCAACTCGACAATGATAAGGATGATGTTTATCAGTTAAATACGAAGTATATATAAAGAGGCCAATACAGTAAACAAAAATTAACATGAAAAGTATCTGAAAATTTTTACACAGTAAAGTTACCGGAAACATTTTGAAATTGATGAATCCCCTACTTGTCCGGTCACAAAATAAAGCACAGCTATTATTGTCCTTCCAACAAACAAATAAGAAACAAAATTTTCCTAACACCGGCAATTTTTTTCCTAGAAACAATGTAGCAATCAACAATTTGATAGCTGGAGTTCAAGTAACCCTCACCCAATATTTTTTTCGATTTTCTGTTGGATGACCACTCTGATCAGTTCCAGCCAACAATGTGCATAAGACATGACTAGCAGGTTTCCAGTTTTGAACCCTCACAAAATTTACAAGAAGCCTCATAAGTCTCCGCCTATGGCCAGCATCTGAAAATTCTGACCTTTTCGATTTTGCCTGTCTTACAGGCGAACAGCTTTTCTTCTTGGAACCATTAAACACCACTACGTCACCTGCATCACCATACTCTACCATTTCCGTCTTGACGGAGTTCTGACCCTGACGGCTATCATTGAGAAACTCCTCCCGCTCTCTCTTAATTGCCTTGCGAGCAATAAAATCGCCACCAACGGTTTCTACTGGGATCTCCTCCTCAACGTTGGTAAAGCTCTCTCCTCTGATTTCCATTTCGTTCTATATATAGCAAATTACAGTAGATGGACCGCCTAAAAATCGAATGAATTACACCAACCACAGGAAGCAGTGGTAGAGGTCCCGTCAAGATACTGCTGCATCCTTGCGCAATTGACGAGGCCCTTGCGGCGCAGGTCATGAACCGCCAGCTACCCACCGGAAAAGACAAGAGACTGCGAAGGAAGTGGATTTTTTACAGGCTTTTCACCTGGGCAAGGAAATAGCAATTCCCATGAATAATTGCTTGGCAATTGGAACTCTACCGGGGAAAGCAGCGAGGAGAGGAGAGGGCAAAGCGAGAGGCGAAGGAGGTGGCCGACGGCGGAAGTGGATGACGAGGGAAGGAGAGACAAAGGAGCCCAAAATAGGCAGACACGGCTGGCGGCGCCGCGAAGGGGAAAGACGACTGCCGCACGTTCCGCGACGACGGTGGGCAGAGCTTCAGCTTTGAAAGTGAAAAAGCGGTACTTTGAGAGGCGGAGAGACAGTGATTCCGGCGACACGGTGACGGCGGATGCAGCCGTGTTGTCAGATGATGGTGGAAGGCCGGCGGAGGTTGTGGAATATGCAGAAGTCCCAACTCACAATGGCGTCGGGGCGGTGGATTGAAGACGAAGGAGGGACAGTGGGAGTGCCGGCCAATAGATGGCGAAAGTGAAGGATTGAAGACGTTGTTTGAGGGGCTTGGCTCAAATTTCTCTGCCTATATTTTTAGTAGTAAATTTTGTTTGATTGGATAATTTAAACTAAAAGTTTTACTTTTGCTTAAAAAAATTTTAACCTCGCTTTTGGCTCATTTGTACTAATTATGTTGTTCATACTTACAATTGTGAAACTAGGGTATTCATTTTAATCGTATTTCTTGTTAATGTGTGAAAACATATTCCTTCAAAACTAAAACTCAAAGACATATATCAATCTCGTTTCTAGAGTACCAATTTGAAACCGTATGCATAATAATTGTATGAATGACACACCAATCTAATCTAATTGGAGGAGAGCTACATACTATTATTTTGAACTCAATCAGTGTAACATACTTGGAGAGTTGGGCCACTGAGGCACATGCTAAGCTAACTCTACTAAAATTCTTATACATGGTCGTAAATAAAAAAATCCCAAACACTCAGAGTTGGAAAAAAGAAGTTTATAAAAAATGACCATATTCAACATAGAAATATAATGATAACTAGCGAAGAACGCTGTGTTCAGAAGCATACTGTTTAAATGGGATAATATCGCCAAGAATTAGCCGTTATAGCTTGTACCCACATCCAGAATAGAAAGGAAATTAGTGATTGTTATGACTATTGGGAAGCCACAGATAGATTGAAGAAGGCTAAGCTGCCTCCTAGTGCTATGTTTTGATTCACTGTATATAAAAAAGTAAACATGATCAGGAAGAAGCAGTTAGGAGAGTATTTTAATAAGCTGGGAAAAAATATGGTCTAGCAATGGAAAAGTTCAAAAATTTGCCGACATGTTTAGGAAAAAAGCGGTTGGATAAACCATATCCACTTTAGTAAAATGTTAACAGAAGTGCACTTCCTTCCTCTTGGCAATTAGAGGGTCGTATAAAAAACGTTACACAACTAGATAAGACAGTAAGATCACATTTGGAACAAAAAAACGTTGTCTACCTAGCTTAAGACTAGCAGCAAAATGCACTAGTAGAATCACAAAAATTAGGCACATGGCCTCATAGCACGATCATGATGTTAGAATATGACTTCAAAATTTATTAATAAAACTAAGCAGCCTATATTCGTGGTCATTCACATGTATGTAACTTAGTGAAACACCAAATCACCAAATTCAGATCGTCTACATGGAAAATTAGAGTTAAATACAAAACAGTAACTGAGTGGTTAATTCTCATTTTCATTCGCTTGATCTAAATTAGAGTTTCCACAAGCTTGCTGCAATACAAAAAGACTATCAAATTATCTTAGTTATTGCACGTGATGAAGCTGAAATATATGATTTCAAATAAAATACATAAAGTAATTGTACATAAGAACCTTAACAATGTTGCAAGGAAATGGCAGTGCCCGGTATATATGGTTGCCATGTATTTGGAAGACTACCGTTATTCACACTTTAATATGGTAGTCCCTAAGAAACATGTTAATAAATATTAGCTAAAAATATTATCAATGATGTATTATAACAATAAGTTGTTACCTTCCAAGTTTTACCTCTATGAGTTGAGTAGATAAAGAGGATTGGGTTAAATTGGATAGTTTTTTTCTCTGATTTCTATTTGATTTTTTCTCAAGACAACTTTAAATACTTCGAGTTTTACAGCATTCATTACCACTTTTTTTTATCTTTTTAACCCCTTTTGCTTATTTTTCTATTGGATCGAATGTACCATTTTGTTTATGGCTGGTGACACTTTGTGCATTATACGTATCTACATGGTTGCTTAGAGTAGTTGTAACATTCGGAAATTTTCTAAATTCCCAAAGTCGACCATAGAAAATTAAGGTCCCTTAATTTTCTTGTGAGAATAAATTTATATTGGTTGGCATTGGTGGCTGAAATCTATATAAATAAAAAGTAGACAAAAAGAACTTCGAAACCCCACTAAGAACACGTAAATCGGAGTTTGGATGAGGGAGATACGACTGTTTGAAGTTATATATAGCACTCAAGACCGGTTTACCCAAATCAGACACATAAATTGGCCGTTTAAGTCACTTTACGGGCCCGATTATTTATGGTGACAAAAATTAATAAAAAATAGTCCAAAATATCCTATTTAGCCCAACTCTTAAAGGGATTAGGAACCCTAATTTTCGTGCCTATAAAAAGGCTAATTAGGGCTAATGGAAAGGGGGGATCTTTTGGATCGTTAAGGGAAGGAGGAGGAGCCGCCATGGAATTTTCTGGTGAGGCTTCGGCGAAGCTTTAGCAGTGGTGGATTGACAACAAATCGGCAATAGAGGTAGAATCAATATCTTATTAGTTCTGATTATAATGAATAGTAATTTATGCACACTATACAGTGATTTTGTAAATTAAAATGGAAACAAGGAAGAGAAGGATTCGTCGGCCGGTCTGCACTGATGTGCTTTGCTATGGCTGACTGTCATAGGATTGACGGGTACTACCTGCCAGCCTGGTTATGACTGGCTACAGTTGGCTGGTGTTCAGAAAAACTCCAACTTTATGCTCATGAAGGAGATGGGTTTCCGACAGCAGCCATGAGTCGTTGGTTTCCACCAGCAGACACGAGCAATTGGTGGGCAGCGGCCATCACTCTCTATTTCCACTCTAAAATATCAGGTTGTGGCCGCCACCATACTCTCGTTGCTCCTGTTGTACTCCGACAATTTTCACCGTCGTCTAGCCATGGTTTCTCTCACAGACGATCCCAGATCCACAATGTAGATTTGGGCATCGCCGAACGATTCCAGGTGTCGTCGGGCAGAGCACCAACATCTGGGCCCTCGCCCTAGCCGCCCCAAAATTGTCAACCCTGCCTTTGGCTGGAGAGTCAGCTCTGCATGTCCAGCCACCGCCCATAGTCCTGCAGGCATCTCCGCGAGGAAGACGACTTGTAGGCAGGTCTGTGGGTCCGACCCGTTCCGGGCTAGAACTGCAAACCCGGCCCGGGTTTTAAAAAAAATAATAAAGGAAGTGAACTGGGTCTGGTTTAGGGGGACAAAAATGTCAAATAAATTCTAGAAAATTGATAATATATATAGAGAGAGAGAGAATTGAGTGTTCTGAACAAGTTTTAGATTAAGGAAAAATCTTAAAGCATTTGAAATGACCCTTTTACCCCTTGTAGTTAAATTGTCATGTGAAAACCACTTACCCGACTTAGGGGTTTCGCTTCAATGACCTACGAGTGATCTTAAAAATTGAAAAAATTCTTAGTAAGAGTTTAATGGGTAACCTAAATATACACCAAACCATACAATGGGAAAAAATCCCAGTGAGTGGGTAATTGACCATTTTTTCCCTAGGGTTAATCATAAACCATTAGGCAAACCTGGGTCGGTTCAAGGGGTTCACGACCCCGTCACACACCACGAAATTTTCACCAAGTACATGACGTCAAGTAGTACCATTGTACCCAATTTTGGGACCCATTGGGTGTCAATAAGGCCTTAAATCAAATGATAGAAATACCTCTTCGAGTGAACAGCTGACATTCTTGTGAATGGAAGCATGAGTTAGTTTAAGAGTGGAGCCTTGTGAGAGGTCAATGACTTAAAATCAATAGAGGGGCAATAAAATGACCAGAATGTCCCAAGGGTGGATACCATACCCTAGGTGGTACAATTACCCTAATGCCCTTAAGGGAGTATGTTCTGTTCCGCTGAAACTAATAACCTAACTATCAAGCGTTAGGGTACCCTAGAATGACGTTAAATGGCTTCAAAAGGAAGGGGTGTGACCAACAAGTGACACGAAGACCTTGCTAAGTCACGGTGTCATGGGTAACCAAGGGAAAAATAATAATTCTCAGGGTTTAGGGCAGTGTATTGCACATGTCCGTAACACAGCGTAAAAATCCACTAGGGTATTTTATACGTCACTCGTGCGATATGTTAGAGGTATTTACACTCTCGGGCTTGAATTCTCCAAGCCCTAGCCCTGCAAATGAGTGCAATAGACCTCAGATTATCATTTATGCACTTGTATGACTGCATGATATTTATGTTGTTTACTATGATGCATGCTTTTATTATTGATGTGTTGTTTATATCGGTAACTTAAGATTAATGAAGTTTAATCAAGAGACATGGGTTGTCGTTGGATTGGGGGAGAACATCTAATCAAGATAAAGCCTAAAATACCCTCAATGAGCCCTAACATAGAATTTTACCTTGGTTAATAAACCGAGGGTGGTTATGGGATGTTCTTTGAGTCATAGCTCAGTGGATGAGTTATTTATTGGGCCAATTCACGATGTGAAGAGGACCCAAATGGTTGGGTGAATACTTAACTGGATGATAATAATCTAGTTTAAGTTTTGAATGTTTATGGGAATCAATGGTTATAAGGACCTAAGACTTCTATGGATATATTAGTAATGTCTAAAAAGACATTTTCTCCCTGAGTTGGGGAATGGTGGAAATTGTGATACGCTTCTTCATTGCCACGACGGTTTGGGTATTGACTAGAGTGTCTTTACCATGGGTCTCCCGCAGGTCTTCCCAGGACCATATAGTACGTACGAAAAGCGGAGTTGTATGAGAATCATGGAAGGCTTGTGCTTCTTGCCAATCATTGTCCATGAGCACAGTTAGGATCCTCTTTCTCCAGATTCGTGGTAGGTTATTGAGAGCCCTGGGGATTTGGGTCAAGTTGTTGTTAAGCAGTCTACTCCATTGTTGGAGTCCTATGTTTGGGGATTTCTTTGAGAGTTGAGTTATCTCCGAGTAAGTACATATTATATTAAACCTAGAGTTGGGTTTAAACAATGTAGAGCATTAATTATTAATAACAATTGTGAAATAATTAATGACATTGTTTGATATTGCTTGTTAATTAGACAAGTGGAACGATTAAAATACTTGCATAAAATGTAGGTTATTTGAAAATACTTAAGCATTGCATGTGTGATGTTATGCTTCTTAGGATAGTGTAGTATCTAGGCAGAACTACGTTTGGATCCGATCTTATTGAAAACATTGGAGATGTTGTCTGATGAGTACGTAAACAACTAACATCAGGTGATGTTGGCCCGATCCAAAAAAATATTAATAAAATATTTTGCCCCTTTGGAAACTCTTCTCATGAAGGCAGAGAGGTTTCAATGTTGTTGTTGTTTGATTTTGTTGGTTGCATATTCTCCAAGCGACAACAAGTGAGACTAGGAGGCGAGCACAAGATGAAGTTCATCGTTTCTGCAATTCTGGTACATAAGTATAGCCTTGGCGTGAGTGTCAACTTAGTTATTTATTTTTAGACGGATCACAGACTTGTACTCAGATGGATAGGCTATGCTTTATGGAGTTTTCATATGTGTAATAATATCATATGATTTGATATTTGTATTTGTGAACCCCAGTTATCATGACCCGAATATTTAATTGAATATTTTGTTTTGTATTTAAGAAAGAAAAAAATTCTTGTGACTTATCGTTTGTGTTATTTAAAAAGGCTTTTAAAAATCTAGGTCGTAACAGTGGTAACAAAGGATAATATACTCAAGCTTTCTTCAATTACCTTCAAAAGTTTGTGTTTATACTCTTCAGCAACTAAATATGATTCCTCTTTCTCTACAACCCTTGATAGTATCTTTACATAGTCACTACACAAGTCATTGTAACGTCTTCCTAATACAACTTTAGGATCGGCTTGTATTGTATCTCTATGACTATTGAATACCATTCCACTTTTAGCATCTCTTGTCCACCTCTTTAAAATATATCTAGGTAGAAGCTCATGTTTATTTCTAAAGTTGAGGAGTTTCAATGCATGCCCACTAAGTATCCTGACAAATTCAAATTTCTTACAATTATATACAAGTGAATCTTCTAAGGAGTCATACTTGACACTGAATTCATGAGATTTTCCATTCACATTAACTTTATACTTAGTTACAAATCCTTCTTCACCCCTTATGTAAATTGCACAATTTAGAAAAACCTTAAATTTATTTTCAAACATTGTAAACATAGCTAGTGTATACAAAGTAGAAGCATGCTCTACAATCTGAACAGGTGCATATAATTGTGGTGTTGTTTCTTTCATGTGAAAATCAGCTCTAGCTTCATCATACTGATGATCTTCAATAACCCTTTCAAAATAATTAAAAAACTCAAGCAAATTGTGCTTACAACTCAATAACGCTTTAGGATACTATTCATACTTTCACTTCTTTATGTGGTTTTTATATTTGTGCAAAATGTATTCCGCTCATATACTAATGCCCACTTTTCCTTCTCCTTAAATAAATGTTTCAACCATTTATTGTCTTGTGATTCATATTTTACAATTATACATTGCCAAACACTTAAAAATTCTATCTCTTCCTCATAATCAAATATGCACTTTCCAAAATCAGCTTTAAATGTTCTATAAGCACTAAAAACATTACTGAGATTCTTTGCTGCATTTTGATATATGTGCCAAATACAAAGATGATGATGACCTTTTGGAATCACGATTGATATTTCTCTATCCATTGCGGCACATTGATCAATGAAAATACTTTGAGCTTTTTACCAGACATTGCCTTAATAAAAGTTTCAAACAACCATATAAAAGAATCAACAGTTTCACTATATAGAAGAGATGCACCAAATATGATTGTTTGCCTATGATGATTTACTCCAACAAAAACACCAAATGGCCTACTATCTTTATTTGTTTCATAGGTTGTATCAAAGCAAATGACATCACCAAAATTAGAATAATCAACTAATGATTTTGAATCAACCCAAGAATATATTAGTGATTAGGTCATCTTCATCCAATTGATTGGAGTGAAAAAATGATAAATTCTCCACTTATTTTGTTCTAAAATATTCAATTATAGCTCATGCATATCCTTTTATCATTGATTTGTTCCTTTTTATTCTCAAGTAATTTCTATAATCCAGAGAAAGACAACCAAGATTCTCTCGACCACTAACTTGTCTACTCATAAATTCAATTGCTGCTTTAGGTGCAATTCCTGAACTATATGCCAAGTCTGCAGTAGCAATATGGGCATTTGTTAAACGTCTATGAGACTTCAAATGGTGAACTTTTGAAGGTGTTATGCGTCCATAGTTGTGAGCAGGCTCAAAGTGGGTAATACGAAATTTACCATTGGGTTGTAGTACATATTTTATATGTGCTCGTGTCAATGCACAAGGATTCTTAACAACCTCCCTATGTCTATCTTTAATTCTAAAACCTTCTTTTAAGCAACAATATTTTCTAACTCGCACATATTGGTCCTTGTTTTGAGTTACCCATGCTTTCTGAATATTGAATCTTGCTTTTTCACTATATTTATTATAAAAATCATAAGCATGTTCTTCATTATCAAATTCCATGCCAACTTTAGGGATCCAACTTGATTCACCTTTATCCATCACAAAAACATTAGAATTACTTGAAATTCCATTATCATTTTCAAGAGGTAAGTCAAAATTTAATGGATGTGTTGATCCTGTATTTGTGCTAATAGGGCTTGTGTACTCTTTATCTTCCATGATCTTTTTGTAAACAATATAGTAAAATGATATGAATGAATAAGAATATATAAATAATTGAATTTTACCTTAAGAAAATATAAAATATAAATTAAAATGCTAATTATAAGCTTGATTATTATACTTGTCCATATTTCCTTTAATGAATGATATATGTAAATTGGGCATCTGACAACTACTGTGAACAACTCAAATCTGGTAAAGCAATTCGTAAGTACTATATCAAATTAAAGTAACTATATATTGTAGTTAAATGTATGTATTAGAATGGATACTTTTCTTTAAAGTACGCTGACAGATGTAATAAATAAAGTTAATGAATTAGAATATATGCATAGGAGTGAAATACATTGATAGATGTAATAACAAAATTAAATACAGTAAAAAGTTACTAAAAAATGGAACCATTTGATAGACGAATTTTTATGTGCCACATGCACTATTCCTAGTAACACTTAAAAGTGTTTGAACTATATTTATAGCATTGCAATGTATCAAAAATTTTTATATATTTGACCCCATAAAATATAGGGAAAATTATTTAAATAATAATTTGAAAAAAATTACCAAACCAACCTGCTTTAGGAAATATTTCCCAAAGTGGTGTTAGCTTTTGCCATGTAGGCGTCAGCCAAGAGCTGGCGCCTGTGTGCCTTTTTTTAAAAAAAATTTAACTGATTTCATCCTTTAGAATGACGAAATCAAGTTTAAGTTGATTTTGTTGTTCTTAAGGATGAAATTGTTTTTTTAAAAAACTAAAGGACAAAATTACATGAATTCTAAAAAAAACAGGACAAAATCACGAGATGGACGAATTAAGGGGATTTCATTGTTTAAGGTAATTTTATGTGATCGAGGCCTGGGCTGTTGAGGGGTGAGGGGGAGGTGGGCATGGAGAGGGTGGCCATCATCCAATGGGGCGACGAGGGAAATGGGCGGAACTTAACAGCGGTTCACTCTTAAGATGATTCAGAAGCTCCTCCTCCTAGGGGCCCAAAACCTAAAAGGCCGACCTTCCTACCACCAACTAGCTTCTGGAAGGGTGGGTCTACCATGTTTAAACCCGAGCCTACATTTGGAGGGGGTGCATCCGGTGGAGGTGGACAAAAGCAGGAGGGTGGATATAGAGGATTTAAAAAAATTAAGTGATCTGCACTTATAGTTATGTTGAGCAATGTTCATTTTTTAATTATGTCACATGTTGTATGTATTTTTTATCATAATCAATTGCACCTGTAGTATGCTCTTTTATAGTATGCTCTTTTATATATTTTATTTTTTAGTTACGTCAAGTTGCTTTTGCAATATGTTGTTTTATATGCAAGTGACATGAAGCTGCTTTTGCAATATGTTGTTTTATATGTAAATGACCTATAGTATGCTATTTTTTGTTGTAAATACGGTGATTTCATCATTTTGAACGATAAAATCACACAAAATTACCTTAAACAATGAAATCTACTTATTTCATCCCTCCAGTGATTTCTAATCACGTCCCCTTTTTTTTTAATTCATAATAATTTCATCCATTAGAACAACAAAATTAACTTAAATTTAATTTTATTATTTACAACTTTAAAAAATATTTCTTAAAACAGGTTTAATTTGGTAATTTTTATTTTTTAAATTATTATTTAAATAATTTTCCTTAAACCGTAAAGTTAACCAAAAAAAAAATCATGCAACTAATAAGATAAGATAAGGTAAATCAAACGATTGTAGTACATGTAGTTGGATTTCCGATCTGTTCCACTCTTCTTGAAGCTCGGGCCTCTCCCCGGTCCCTCTACCCCGATCTCAAATGCACTCTCCTCTCTTAGCTTCTCCCGTTCCCGTACCTCCTTTTTCCACTTCTCCTCCTCCCCACCAAAACCAGCAACGACCCGCCTCTCATGTACTCCCCCTCCAACTCCAACCCCTTCCTCTATCCTCCCCGAGCTGCACCACCCGGCTGCAACGTCCCCCGGCGGCATGGGTGGAGTCCCTCCGGTCCCATGTCCGCTCCGGCCACTTCCAAGACGCCATTTCCACCTACATTGCCATGACCACTGCGGGGGTCGCACCGAACCATTATGCATTCCCAGCCGTTCTCAAATCCGTCACCGGCGTCGGGGATTTGAGAACAGGGAAGCAAATTCATGCTGCTGTTGTGAAACTGGGTTATCATGAATCTCCCGTCACCGTGGCCAATACGCTTCTCACCTTGTATGCGAAATGTGGTCACTTGGACGATGTCTTTCGGTTGTTCGACAGAATTATTGAGAGAGACCAGGTGACTTGGAATTCGTTGATTGCTGCGCTGTGTCATTTTGAGGAGTGGGGCACTGCAGTGGAGGCGTTTCGGGCTATGCTGATGGATCATGGGGAGCCCAGCTCGTTTACACTTGTTGGTGTTGCTCTTGCTTGCTCCCAGTTGAACAGGCGGGAGGGGCTTCGGTTAGGGAAGGAACTTCATGGGTATGGACTGAGGGATGGTAGCTGTCTTGACAGAACTTTCAGCATCAATGCACTAATCGCCATGTATGCCAAATTGGGAAGAGTTCAAGATGCGTACAACTTGTTCAAGCAATTCGATCAGCGAGACATGGTTACTTGGAACACTATGATTAGTTCCTTTTCACAGAATGGTCACTTGTTGGATGCACTGAACCTCTTGCAAAGAATGACTGCTGCAGGATTCAAGCCTGATGGGGTGACACTTTCTAGTGTCCTACCCGCTTGTGCCCATTTGGAGATGTTACACATTGGAAAAGAAATTCATGCTTATGCACTGAGAAATGATGGTCTCTTTGAGAACTCTTTTGTGGCTAGTGCACTAGTAGACATGTATTGCAATTGCAGAGAAGTGGATAGCGGCCAAAGAGTGTTTGATGGGATCTCAAAAGCGAGGATTGGGCTTTGGAATGCCATGATTTCTGGTTATGCACGAAATGAACTTGATGAAAATGCATTGAGGGTGTTCATCAAGATGGAAACAGAAGCTGGTCTAACACCAAATCCAACCACCATTGCTAGTATCTTGCCTGCCTGTGTTCGCAGTGGCTTGTTCTTACATAAAGAAGGTATTCATGGATACATTGTAAAGAGAGGTTTTGTGGACGACAGGTATGTACAGAATGCTCTTATGGATATGTATGCTAGGGTTGGAAATGTGGAAATTTCACGAAAGATATTTGATAGTATGAATGATAAGGATATAGTTTCATGGAATACCATGATCACAGGCTATGTGAATAATAAACATCATGATGGTGCACTACAATTAGTAGGTGAAATGTGGAAGGGAAGGGTAAAGGGAGAAATGGGGGAAGATGATGGCGGTCTGTATAAGCCAAATTCTATTACACTCATGGCAGTTTTGCCTGGTTGCGCTGCACTGGCTGCACTCGCAAAGGGGAGAGAAATACATGCCTATGCCATTAGGCAAGAACTGGCAAAGGAAGTAACAGTTGCGAGTGCGCTTGTGGATATGTATGCAAAATGTGGTTGCCTGAAGCAAGCTAGGAAAGTGTTTGATCATATGCCCAAGCGAAATGTAATCAGTTGGAATGTTCTAATTATGGCTTATGGCATGCATGGACAAGGTGATGAAGCGCTAAAGCTGTTCAAAGATATGGAAGCCAGTGATGGGGTGAAAGCTAATGAAATTACATTCATTACACTTTTTGCTGCTTGCAGTCACTCGGGGCTTGTTAACGAAGGCCTAGAGATATTCTATAAGATGAAAGAGGAGTATAGTGTGTACCCTACGCCAGATCACTATGCATGTGTTGTAGACTTGTTGGGTAGGGCAGGGAGGTTGGAGGAAGCACATGGGATCATTCAATCAATGATACCAGGACCTCACCAAGCTGGTGTTTGGAGTAGCTTACTTGGAGCATGTAGGATACATGGTAATGTAAGACTAGGAAAGACAGCAGCTCACAATCTCTTTGTCCTGGAGCCTCACGTGGCTAGCCATTATGTGTTGTTATCGAATATATACTCATCTGCTGGCTTGTGGGAAGAGGCAATGGAGGTTAGAAGAAAGATGAAGGAGATGGGAATACGGAAAGAGCCAGGATGCAGTTGGATCGAAATGAGAGATGAGGTGCACAAGTTTACTGCAGGAGATGGATCCCATGCACAAAGTGCGCAAGTCCATGGATTGTTGGAGGAACTACTAGAGAGGATGAAGAAAGAAGGATATGTGGCTGATACTTCTTGTGTTCTTCACAATATAGGGGAGGAAGAGAAGGAATACATGTTATGTGGGCACAGTGAGCGGTTAGCCATTGCATTTGGAATTATAAATAGTCCTCCAGGGTCCACAATTCGGGTTGCAAAGAATCTGAGGGTCTGCAACGATTGCCATGTTGCAACCAAGTACATTTCCAAGATTGTAGGAAGGGAGATCATAGTGAGGGATGTAAGAAGGTTCCACCATTTTAAAGATGGGGAGTGTTCTTGTGCGGATTATTGGTGAACAAGTCTTAAGTACAACTTTTGATATTTCCTATACACATGACCTGAAATATTCAAATACCATAGTGATCTATAGTTTCCCTTCTGATTAAATAGAGAGGTCATCGGACGACTCTGACATCTGCCAAATTTACTTCAGAAGAGTCAATGACATATCTGCTGATTCCTGGATGCCTAATCTCAACCTCTTATATCATGAAGAAAACAAAAATCATATTTGAAGAGAGGGAATTGCTTTGACAATCATGCAAATACTGATCTCCTAGTATTTTCCAGGTGACATCATTCAGAGGCACAGGACCCGACATTGTATCATCTCTGCTTAATATCTCGTTAGCATAATATTTCAGACAGTTTAATTTATTATTAGAGGGCAAGTCATATTCTTTTGAGGCACGACCTTATTATGGGCATACAATGTCTATACTAAAGCACAACTTGACTATCGTGGCTTAGTCCCAGGCTCCCAGCTTTAGGTTGACCTTGGCTCGTATGGAAACTGAAGAGTCAAGATAAAACCGAACGAAGTTGGACTGTGTAATCTCGGAGCTGTAATTAAGGCTTAAGCTTGTCTCACTGTTAAAAGCCGGAGGCAGAACATTCTGCAATATGTATAAACATAACTTTGTTAAAGCTTTAACTCTTTTTATGGTGCTAAATAATTATCTATACGAGTGACTATAATTATCTAATTTGATTTGCTGGTGTTGAGAATAAAATTGTTGAATGGCTGAGGAAAGTTTTTGTATTTACTCATGGAATTAACTGGCATTTCACTTTTTAACAGGTTCATGCTTTCAATTGGTTATCTGGAGCCAATGTCTTTGCAAACTGTGCTAGCTCCACGGGGTAAGATTTAAGAATGTGCATGTGTGAAGGTTTTTGGACATATTCAGTGACCTTGTAATGCCCTTGGTTGTCAAAGTGATTAATATGGTGCTGCACATCATCGGGTTTGAAACTTTGTAGTTTCTCCCCTCAATGAAGGGATAGTTTAAGACTTATTTCCTTAGGTGTCAAAGTTTTTTGGTGATCCCAATCACTTAAGCATTTCAAAGAGTAACTATAGCAAGGAGTTTTATCATAAAAATTAAATGGCAAATGGTAGAAAAGGCATAATTGACTGTGGATACTTTGCTACAAAAAAGTTGTCTCCTGACACAACTATCTGGTTGTAATTATTAATTTTAATGTAAGCTCGTCACATCTATCAATCTATCACACATAGACAAAAAAATCTATCACATCAAATAACATAATGCCACTTTTTTACGTCCTAAATATGCATCAATTCCTTTGAAAACACGTTCAAACAAATTTTAGTATCTTATGCCAACACAAATTTGGTCAACTTAAATTTTTACATGGGATAATGCGTTTCTGCGTGGGAGAATAGCTGATGCAACGCACAAATGGAAACAGGAATTCGAAATGAACTCTTTTTGAATTTCACTGATTTGAAGATCAAATACAGAAAGGAAACAAACTGGAGTTCATCATCCCGGAGAACTTTCAATTTCTGCTCAGAAACAGAGCACGGGTAAAACCCACATTTGGTTAAACCAAATATAAAGAAATTTCATTCAACAACCAACTGTAATTACAACCAAAGGTCTATTTATACTAACATATAATCCTTGAATCTCTTGATGGAATTCTGCGTTGATTTTGACGTCATTATAAACTCTTCGCTGTCACTGTTATCCCATTATTGTTCCGGTGCACAGAGGATGAAGAAGGCTAACAGATTTAACGGCCAATTTATTTAAACCAAAATGTCTTAAAGGCCCCCGAGTTAACAACGTACAACTTTAAATCCATTAGTAGTTACCAAAATTGCCCTTCAGCCAATTAACACTTGATATAAGTGTTCGACGAATTGTCTGAACCAAATAACATTCCTTGACAAAACTAGAGCTTAATATTTCAATCCAATTATGCTCCTGCATCAGTAGTTATGGGGAAAATTAAATTCATTCTCATTAAGTTTAATATGAGATTTTTTTTTTGGCTAAAAGCATGAGAACTCTTTTAGCACTAAATTATGTCTTAAAACGAACAATAAAAATATGGAAAAATTCATTTGCAAGTTTTTTAATTTATTCTTCTTGTATTTGTGTACGATTGCACTTTATCCATCTGAGCCTTAGAAAAAAAACACTATAATAATCTTAATTTGGTCATTTCCGAATACAGATGTATGCATGGGACACATCTAGCAAGGTGTGCACTAGGGACACGTGCTAGTCGGCGGCAGGTGGGTTTAAGTAATTTGCACCATCATATCTAGTAGCAAGGTGCAAGTGACATATAATGGGGCGCACACATGTGCTTATATGTTGCACAAATAGTGCACTTGCCTTATAGGATTGTACGTAGTATTGCATAGCACGTGTATGCGTTGTAGGGAAGGCCTATAATGTTGCTCAACATGTATATGCAACACAATGCAAGATGCACACACATGGTTGGCGGCATTGGGACATTTGGTCGGCCATTGTCAAGAAAACTTGTGTAGCCTTCACATGCATGGTACTAAAATGAAATATTTTGTTGCTTGAGTTGTCTAGGTTGCTCGTGTGCATTCGGTTAGCTTACTTAGGAGCATGTTTGCATTTTTATACCTTGGGGTAGGTACGTTATTTGGGTTCAAGGGCTAGACGGCAATCGCTGCACAAGGCCAAGATCATGATGAATAAAGTTGATTTGCTTGGCTTATTTACCTTGATGTTGCACATATGGCCGCCTCTCTCGCCCTTCAGTGTCAACACACAAACATATATACGGTGGAGGCAAACCTTTACCTACGTGCATACAATTCAACATTTTGGTATCGATTCGAGCAAAATGGTAATATTATCACACCAATATACTGCAAATTTATGGTTCCAAGTGACCAAATTGTGGATCGAGTTCATTTTTTATGTTGTTGACAATAGGGTCAGGCTCATTGAATGGTTAGGATTTATTCAAAGACTACCCACTCCCCCGACTAGGGATGCTACTCAAGTAGGGAATTAAAAAAACCTGACCCGACCTTAATGGGTTATGTTTAGATTTTTATATTCTACCAAAATAACTATTCAGGGTTCGAGTTTCAGGTGATCCAACTTAACTTGACTCAATTAAAATTTTAAATAAAAATTTTAAATTTTACTATATAAATTTGCCCTATGATGGAAAAATTATTTAAATAATATAAAAAAATTTACCAAAATTATGCACTTTGGAAAATATTTCCCAAAGTGGTGTTGGTTTTGACCACGTAGGCGCCAGCCAAGCACTAACCCTACATGACTTTTTTTTAAAAAAATAATTGATTTCATCCTTTGGAAGAACGAAATCATCTTTAAATTGATTTCGTCATTCCAAAGGACGAAATCTTTATTTTCACATAATTTTGTCCTTTAGAATGACAAAATCAGGTGACGAAACTTGATGGTCACTTGGCTCTCCGACTACTCAATGTTGTTTCAAGTCAGATTCCGTCAAGGACGGATGAAATTTGATTCAAATTTTTTTTAGGATAACTTGGAACTGAAATTAACACCTCCCTGTATATTCCACACATCAAGTTTCAATTCTAATCCACACACATCAAATTTATCCACTATCAACTATCATTCACATAATATTAAATTTATCCACATCAACTATCATCCAAACATACAAGTAAAGATAAGATATAAATGTTTATAAAACATACAAATCTAATATCACATATGTTCATAAAATGTTTAGTTCAAAACAAATATATCACAATTCTAATTCACTCAATCTCTTTTACTCATACATCTGCGACCTTGACCTCAGCCTCGACCTCGATGGTGTTGTACTAGCTCCCTCTGCTCCTCATGGTCCGCGTGCTCTGGCTCTGGCTCCGGATGTGCATAAGTAACTACGGCTCAACATGAGTTAGCCATTGTCATCTATAATAGAGTATCGGATCTAGTTGTGGGTAAGCTACATGTGGAGTATCTAGAAATGATGAACATGGAGGAGAGGTAGGTGGTGTAGATGAAGATGGAATATCAGCAAATGGATCGTGCCTCGGCTGTGTATGAGTTACCTCGTCAGTATGATAATGCCCATGAACGTCTATAATCACCGACTCAAGTAGTGGAAAGCTAAGAAGGACATCATCATGTTCCCTCAGTATCAACTGACATGATGCTAATAAGGCCTCACCTGAAGTATAGCTGTTAATTGTGTAAGTCAATTATGCATGTGTACATCACACTAAACCAAGCTATAAAAAAGAACTAAAAGTTAGATAAATAATAAATGAGATATAAGAAAATATTATTATATAATTAATAAAGATATTCTTACCAAAGCTGCCTTAGATGCACCCTTAGGCTTATATTTAATATCCTCTACATCATCGCGCGGTAAAATATATCACCGCGCAATGGGTAAATATTACTACATATATGGGCTACGAACATTTCGCGATGTTGTAGCCATATCCCATTGAATAATAGTGGCTCTTCTATCATCCCATCGAGCGATATATACTGCATGGTGTATAGCCCAGTCGGTAATATGGCGGCCTTATCGAGTGATGCAATGGACAAACTCGACGGTACAAGGTGGGACCTCTTGCTCCAAGTTAAACTAGAGCATCACATGATCCAGCATGTACATCTCGATAATCTCAAAACATATAAGTGGTGTTCGCGAGAGCCACACATCTCGACCTTCGGTGTAGAGAGGAGGTAACACAACCAAAACCTTCGGCGAGTACAGTTGCCAAATAACCTACACATTTTATAAAGATAATTAAGTTTAAATTATCTTACATATCTTATAATCATTATATAAAATTTGATAATGAAATAAAATTACCTAATAAAGCCATTGGTGGTCTAACTCTCCTCTATAAATAATAAATAATGCATTTATCAATTGCCTCAAAATAACTACTTTACTTAATGAAATATGAGATAAATCGAGCTTAATATAAAAACCAGCAGTAAATAAATCAATTGCATATTATCAAAATCATCTTTTTAAGATAAAAACTAGCATCATAATTTAAAAAAAATCTCTTATTTTCCCGGCCTCTTCCCCCCACCCACCCACCACCAACCCCTCTCCCTACCACACTTCCTTCCCAACCTCCCTCTTCCGCATCACCATTTTAGACTCCACCCAAAACCAACCCCTCTCCTAGCAAACCCCCTTCCCAGCCTCCCTATTCCCCCTGCCTCCCCCTTCCTCCTCCACCCTCAGCTCCACTTTCAGCCACCCATCACCCCATACCAAATTAGCATCATAATCTTTATAGCCAAGCATTCACTATCACAATCTTAATTTGAACAGCTAGAGAAGGGAACAAAGATACTATACATGATAATCAAGATAAAAAAAGATAGAGAAATCCCTTCACAAAGCAATTAACTTCAACATGTACAAATAAATTTTTGGTGAGCAGTTCAGATAATGAACATATCAAAGTATAAAAAAAATTGCTCACTTAGATCTGACTGAACGATGGATCACAGAGGGCGGATTTGGGAAAATAAACAAAGGGGATCGCTGCAGATGGCAGAACAATGCACGTGAAAGGAGCATGGAGAATAGATTTGGGCGGAGCATAGCGGCGCTCAGGAAAGGGGCACAATGACACTCAGGAGGATGTTGCGTAAGACGAACTGGATGGGGCATCGAGTTTAAAATGAAGAATGATTTTGTCATTCCAAATGACAAAATCACCTTTTCAAAGGACAAAATCTATTGAGTGTGGGACGCCCATTTGGCCAAAGTATATAAGTATCGTAATTTCGTCATTTGGAATGAAGAATTCACCTTAAGTTGATCTTGTCATTTATTTGAAATTTTTATAGATTTCGTCTTTTGAAAGTATAAAATTAACTTAAAGATGATTTTGTTCTTCCAAAGGACAAAATTAATTAAATTTTTAAAAATAAACCACTCAGACTTATGTCGCCAAAACCAATGCCACTTTAAAAAATATTTTTCAAAATACGTAATTTTGGTAAAAAAATTTAATATTGTTTAAATAATTTACCTTTTAATAAAATGACATAAATAAGTAATCGGGTCGGATTCAGATTACGATATCGGGTCCGGGTTCGGGCCCTAACCCGACCTGGTGCATCAGCATCTATTCCCGATTGTGGCCAGCGGGGTCCCCTGCAGCTTTCCCCTTCTCATGAAAAACCCTAATTTATAAAGTGAGCCCACGAGGTCCGCGAATTCGGCAAAAGATGGCGAAATCGCTGAGGGCAAAGAGGGAGAAGCGGCTCCGAGCCCTGAGGAGGGAGCTGGTCCAGCCCTTCTACGACGCCAAGGAGGCTGCCAAGCTCGCCGCCCAGCAGGCCGCGCTCGGCGCCCCCAAGCTTGCCGTTCCCGACCCCCCCACCACCTCCGATACCCCGGCCTCCATGGGTACTTGCACTGTCTCCATTTTTCCTCAATTAAACTGAACAAAGATATGTATTTTTTATCTCCTTTGAATTATGGGTCCCTCTTGTAACATGCATGTCTGGGTTTTTGGTTGGTTGGTCTTGCTTCTACTTGTTGAATGAAAATCGTGAATTACTGTGGCTGGTGGATTGTGTAGTGTCCACTTGCAAGATTGATGGCTTATGTAGAGTTTGATTTGTTGAAATTAGATGATTTTTTTTTCAAATTAGAGCTCGACACTTTTCTATATTTTTCTGATTGATCTGCGTTGTTCGTTGTTGATACTGAAACGAAGGATTTTCAAGTGCATCAGTTTTGAGAAGGCCATTGGGCTCTTTGAATCTTGTTTTGGTTGCCAAGTAATTTTAATTGGGCATATTGGAATTTTCACATTCTAATTATAGCATTGGGTTCGAAAGCCAATATTGACTTTTTTTTTTGTTTTTAAGAGAATTATGTTTACTTTTTTGTTTGTTTGTTGTTGCTACTGAGACGAAGGGTAAACTAATTCAGTTTTGAGGAAACCATTAGTTTCTTTTTCTAAGAATGAATTTCGTTTTTGGTTCAACAAAATTGCTACTGAAACTTGGTTATCTTTTTCTGTGAAATTTGTTCGGTGGAATTTTGCTGCCTTTTGTTAGAGGGTTAGATTGAAGGTAACTTAGCTGAAACACAGACAAGGCTGATTGGTGAATGATATCTCTTCTCATGGCAACAAGTGTTTTACATGCATAACTTGCTTGTGCTTATATTGCCTCCAAATATGGTTACAACTAAAAAAATAAGGCTGTCCATTTTAGAAAGAGAGTCCATGCTAGAATAACCTTACAAAAGAGCATGGTTTTTTTCTTTTCCCCCTTCTTCTCTGAGATCTGCTGGCTAACTGCTTCTGCAGTCAAATGGAGATCGGCTAATTGAAGAATGTCAGTGTGCTATAGTCTATCTTCTAACTTGTAGCTTCTGAGGAATGTGATTTATAACTCAGCTTGCATGTTTCTGAGCAGATGTCGAGATTGCTGAGGGGACAAGCGTGAATGCTCAGAACTTGAAACCAGTTGGTGGCGTGGGGAAGAAGAAGCGCAAAGACAAGATGAAGAAGAACAAGCGGGGGGGAAAGGGGAAAGTTGGGAGGAAATTCAAGGTTTAAAAAAGAAAATTTTGTTAAAACATCAAATCTATTATGTAATGTGGTCAGCTGACAAAGTGTTTGTTTTAGGGAGAGGTTTTTTTTTTCTAATTGTGGGGGAATTTTCAGGTTTTGAACTTGCTGCCTCCGTGAGTTTGAGTACATAGCTGATGTCAAAACCCAGTTTTGTTACGCTGAAAAACCTGTATTTCCACAGCTTCAGTAATTTCTCATACATTCAGCACCCTAGCGGCCGAACTGCCTTTCAACAGGCAAAGCGTCATGGAAGTTCTTTATTTCTGACGTGAATTTCTTGGCTCATATTACATGACTCATTAGGATTTGTTGACACCCATTGTAGGGCTCTTTTACTATTGACTTTTTTTGCCAACTACAATTTGTGCAGTCTTTATAAGCAAGGGGCTAAAACCTTAATGGTTCATATCGAACACTCGTTATGAAAAAAACTATCGAACACTTATAGGCACAGGAAAACCCATAATCTCCTTTTAAAGTTCCCCATTTCTGCAGCCGTTAGATCAGATTCGGGTTCATATCTACAATGTTTTCTTAAGTGGGCGAGTCTGAATTTTTGAACTAGGGGCCTCGGTGACTTTAAATGCATAGCTGATATCACATCCCAGATTTGCAATGCAAAGTCCACGTCTCGGCAGTTAATGTCTCATACAGCCAGTGCTCTAGCTGCCATTCAATTAGCAAAGAGACATGGAAATTTTTGCAATTTATATAAGCCCGGTTGGTATGTATTGCGATGCCTGGGCTCATATTAACACGCATGTTCATGTTAACTTTTTACTAAATATATTAGCTTATATGAAGTGGTTTAGGAGGGTTTATTTTTAGTTATGTTGAAAGACTCTTTTAGGAACAACTTGTTTAGCCGACAAAAAATTGTTTAAGGCCGTGTCTATAATTAGTACATGAAGCAAGGGAGCTAGAG
The DNA here is from genome assembly GCA_035235625.1 of Saururus chinensis. Taxonomy (NCBI): domain Eukaryota; kingdom Viridiplantae; phylum Streptophyta; class Magnoliopsida; order Piperales; family Saururaceae; genus Saururus; species Saururus chinensis. The sequence goes on along the minus strand of CP141148.1, from coordinate 33,154,881 downwards.
CCTCCCTTATAATGATTGTTCCGTGCTATCCATCCCCCCAAAAAATTGTACAACGCTTGCTGAGAAAAATGGAAAAAAGATAAACAACATAGATCTGTGATATGTCTGAGCCCGGGTTCGAACCGGGGACCTCTAGTGTGTGAGACTAGCGTGATAACCAACTACACCACCCAGACTTTGTGTAAGCTGTGAGTAGGAATTAATATTACTAATAGTTTTCAGCTAGATTGAATATATCGCAAAGGGTGGGGGGGGGAACCCAATACTTAGATTAGCTTATTGTGCAGTTTAATGCCCTTGAAACAACCAAGATTTGATCAGAATGTCTGAAAAAGTTATAGAAAGGAAAATAAGTAATCCTTGTAGGCTTTGGGACCAGTAGATGAATGGATTTTTTCAACTCTGAAACAGAGGATATTAATTAATATGAACTCCAAATATCTACCTTGAAAAGATCCTTGCTCCGCGCCTCCCGCCCCCCCAAACCAAAAACATAAAACAAAACAAAAAAGTTACTTGCTCTTGCTCCACACTATGTATGAGCATAGTGAGCATCATACGCCACAGCAGTTGAACTGCGGAGCTGCTCTGTACAATACAATGTACTATTGATTGCATAAGGCGGATCTCTTTCATACTGCATTTCATCTTGCATATTCAGATGTATACATTGTACACCGTAAGTACTCAGTTTCTGGCATAGAAAACCATTGCTCAATTGTAGATTTTCTAAGTCTAAAACTACACCATATTTGAGGCTAAACAAATACTTCTAGCACACACTGTTGTTCAAAAAGACAAGCATAAACGCTAGATAAATAAAATTTATAGGTGATCGCTCAGACATGTAATAGTATAATTCTTCGTGTTAGGCAATTAGAACATCATATAAATAAGATGAATGTCGGAAGACCATTAGGAATTGTTTTGCAAATGACCATGTCAGGAAAAGCTTAGGAGATGTAACAAAAAGGAAAAAAAGGTAAATCTTAGGAGTAACTCTAATCAATTATAAATTTGAGAGCCAATAACACTAGTAAGAAGATATGATTCATGCTTTTATTTGCCTCTAAAAGACAGAGAAGAAGGATTACAAAGACTTGGAGGCTGTTAATGAGGAAGGGCATAGTTGTGTATCAATTGAACATGGAAATGGTCGACCAGAAATAAAAGGCAGAGTAAAATCAGAATTTTTATCCATTGAATCGAGATAAAGAGGAGGTGGTGATGAGGATGTATAAACACAGAACAATTTACTAATGCAGCAAGAATACGACTTGTAGTGGCAATTAGAGCAACAACAAGTGAGAGATATAATCTAGTTGTCACAACTAATACTACATGTATAATGCATACATGCAAATGAAGATCACTTTCCTTTATTAATGATGGGTGAACTTGTAAGTCGTTATTCCATTACATAACAACTGGTTTGACAGGCCAAACAGAAAACTTGACAACCAAAATAGCTTGAACCTAGGCGTTTAAGTTAATGGATCTTTACCCATTTGGTCGCATTTATGCCTTAAAGAGTTATATCCTTCGAGACAGATTGTCAATACACACTTACAGAACTTGACAAAAATATAGAACTTCTGGTGTACAAGGTATTAGTAACTAATAGTAATCATAAGAAGGATTTGCCCGCCAGAAAAAGGCAACATCATGTATACATACAAACTATGAAGAACAAAATATGATCCATTAAAGGTGACTTGCAAAATGTTCTCACCGTCTATCACCAACAAGTAAGAAGAGGCAGACAACATTTGAAGGCAAAATTGAGTGATCTTCCAGTTTTGCACAAACATCATAAATACTATGAACCAGAGGAGGAAGGAGGCCAGTCAAAAAACTTGTAACCTTTCAATGAAGGTGGCAGGAAGGTCTGCGATGCATTCGGATCATCAGGCGTGTAGATGTAACCCTTCCCATACCCCATATCCTTCATCAACTTGGTGGGTGCATTCCTCAAATGCAGTGGCACTCCTTCATTTCCCCCACCAGACTCCTTCACTACCCTCTGCGCCGCCTCAAACGCCCTGTACACCGCCACTGACTTTGGAGCCAATGCCAAGTATGCAACACACTGTGCCAAGTTCACATTGCATTCCGGCATGCCAAGGAAATGGCAGGCCTGGTAGCAGGCCACAGCCTGGCTTAATGCTGCAGGATCCGCCAAGCCAACGTCCTCGCTAGCAAATCGAACCAGCCGCCTTGCAATGTAGAGCGGATTCTCCCCTCCTTCCAGCATCCTAGCCAGCCAGTACATTGCAGCATTTGCATCCGAACCACGCATCGACTTGTGCAATGCACTTATCAGGTTATAGTGCTCCTCCCCTGCCCTGTCGTAAGCAATGTGCTTGCATTGCAGCGCCTCTTTTGCATCTTCAATGGACACAATAGCAATTCCCCCGTCATCTCCAGCATTCTTAACCTCCTTACTCTGTTTCTGCTCTGCAATTCTTCCTGATTCACTTGTTGTTCCTACCCCAATTATGATCACCGAAGCAAGCCCATCATCCTCAATTCCTTCCAAGTTCTTATCCTCCGTGATCGATTTCTGCTCGGCAATTCTGGCTGAGTCAGTTCTTTCTGCATCATCAATGGCAGCTAAAGCAGCCCCATTTTCCTTATTCTCTCTACTGTTCTTAAGCTCCTCACCCCATTTCTTCTCAGCAATGCTTGCTGAACTACTTGTTTCTGCGTTGCCTCCAACCATCTTCTCGTCTTTATTCAGTCTAAGCTGAGCAACTCTTGCTGAAGCAGTGACAGCCGCAATTTCTAACGCGTTCAATGCAACCCTCGCATCGCCGTCGCAATGTAGCGACAAGAACTCGAAAACCCCGTCGTCCACGTCAAGGGCGGGCGCATGTGGCCCCACGCTGCGGGCGAGTCCCCTGTCGGGATCAGCGGCTGCCCGACGGAGGAGGCGGGCTATGTCGGATGAGTCAAGGGGGTTCAACTTGAGGACCCGGCAGCGGGAGAGCAGGGGGGTGACCAGATGGAAGGAGGGGTTCTCGGTGGTGGCGCCGACAAAGACGATCGTGCCGTCCTCGATGGCCGGGAGGAAGGAGTCCTGCTGGGCCTTGTTGAACCGGTGGACCTCGTCGACGAAGAGGATGGTGGTGGCGGAGGCGAGGCCGGGCTTCCTGGCCCGCTTGGCCTCCTCGAAGACGTCTCGGACGTCCTTGACGCCCGCGGAGACGGCGGAGAGGGGAACAAAGCGGTGGGAGGCAGGGGGGAGGGAGGCAGCCAGGGCGCGGGCGATGGAGGTCTTGCCGGAGCCGGGCGGGCCCCATAGGAGGAGGGAGGGGAGGCGGCGGAGGGAAAGGGAGGAACGGATGAGCGAGGCGGGGCCGGCCAGAAGGTGGTCCTGGCCCACCACGTCGTCGATGGTGCGCGGCCGCATCCGCTCCGACAGCGGCCGGGATGGAGTCAAAGGTGGGTGGACCCGGGGCCGCTTTCGGGGAGTTGGGACGGCGGAGGCGTCGTCTCCGATGGCGGCGGAAGTAGTGGTAGTAAGCTTTGGAGATGGGGTGGAGGAGGGGAAGAAGTGGTTGAGCTTGGGCTGGTGGTGGTGGTGGGCGGAGGGGGATGTGGTGGCGACGGAGGCGGGCTTCTGGGAGAGGATCCAGTCGGGCGCCTGGGCGGCGGAGCCGCCGCCGGTGGCGGCGAGGGCGTGGGTGGCGAGATCGGGCGGGAAACCCATATCGAGGAGCTCCTCCATAACTGGACAATGCCGTGTCGTCTGGTAGTCGGCCCCACGTTTTTTCGTTCCAAGAGATTTGAAATTACAGAGAAGCCCATTTGTGCATCAATCAATTTTTTGGTAATTTGGTGGGGCCTATTTTGGTAATTTCAGCTCCTTATTTATAAACCAAACCTCACCTCACCTCACCTTATCCCCGCCGCTTCTTCCGAGCCCGAGCTGGAAGAGGACTGGAAATGACCACCTCCGCCTCTCTTATTCTCGCGCTCCTCCCGCAGCCTCGCCGCGCCATGGCCCCCGGAGCTGGCGCTCCGTCCGTAGTGGCGGCGGAAAAACCGTTGACGATATCTGTGGGCCAGGCGGAAGCGCTCTTCACCAGAAGGGGGGCGGCACTGGGACTCGCTTTCGGTGGGGTTCTCCAAGCGTTGGTGGACGCTCGTCCGGTGGCGGCGGCTGAGTGCGAGTTCGCCGTGGCCCCCTCCGGCCTGGCCTTTTGCGACCGGGTGGTCGGCACTGGGCCGGAGGCGACTCCGGGCCTGCTAATCAAAGTATGCAGTTCTTCATGTTCAAACAAGGCCCATTTAGTTGGCCCATTACGATGATTGTGATTTCTGCTGTTAACGCAGGCCCATTACGTGGGGAAGTTGGAGAGTGGGAAGGTGTTTGACAGCAGCTATGGAAGAGGGAAGCCTCTCACCTTCCGAGTTGGTGTAGGAGAGGTGATCAAGTTTCCATCACTTCAATAGTCCGCCTCTTTCGGGCCGCAAGAATTCGCGGTACTCACGGAGCATAGGCGCCCGTGATGCGCGTGCATTGTCGAATCTCAATCTGACGGCTCATTACTACGCTAATACATGCATGCGCGTGCATTGTCAATCTGATGGCTCATGACCTAGCAACCTGATCATCCATATTAACTTTTTCTTAATTTTAATTCTTGCACAAACTTTAATGAATCAATCAACTTAATGGGGCGTTGCATATGCTGATGTTTTGGCCAGGTGATTAAAGGGTGGGATCAGGGCATTCTGGGTGGGGAGGGAATCCCACCCATGCTTGCTGGTAGGTTCAAATTCTTTCAATGTTCCACATTTTTTAATTGTTAATGAGGGGTGCTCCGTGCCTGTGCCCAAGTCCTAATGACCCTACTAGAAAGGGCTTGTCAATCGTCTTCTTAGAGCATTATATCCTCTTGCCCATCCCTTAGGGTGCATACCCCGTGGGCGGCCACCCGAGTGGTGTTCGAACTCGGGACCTTCACGTCTAGGTCAAACCCACAAACACTCATTTAGTTATGCACGATTACCTTTCCTGGCCAATTTGATTTGAGATGAAGCATTTTGATCAAGGTGTGGTTGTTTTTTTGCTAAAAAGAAGCTCTTTTATATAGGTGGGAAACGTACACTGAAGCTCCCCCCTGAACTTGGGTATGGTGCAAGGGGTGCAGGATGTAGAGGAGGTGAGAAGTGTTTTATCTGCACATTTATGAAAGATGATTGATTTGCATATATTTTCCATGCTTGGCATTCGTGCTTTCATGTCAGCTTTGCCAATTTCCACTTCCTGGTGCAGGTTCTTGCATAATTCCTCCCGGCTCAGTACTTCTATTTGACGTGGAGTTCATCGGCAAGGCCTGAGAAGAAATTCCTCGGCTGTACCTGTACAGAGGAGGGCAGAAGCCAGTACACGAGATTTGAGATTCCTGTGAATTCTAGGAGTGGAGTGTGTAACAATTGAGAAAACTGTACGCTGCCAAATCGCATTAAATTCAAAATATGGAAAAAGAAAGAACAGTGGCATGTTCCATTTTAGGTAACCAAGTCTACAGAAAATGTTCTTGCAGGGAGCGGAGCATTGTTTTTCGTGAGTTCAATTCTCTGAGCCTTGAGACAAGTATAACCAGCCAATTGTGACAGAAGAATATCTATCAGACTGCAACTTGACATGGCATCATTAGCCTTGGAGGCTTCTATGGCCAGGACATAAAAATGGATCCAGACGGAAACTTCGAATATGGGGAAATGCCTAGTTTGGTCGTTCGCTTCATAATGATTTGGAACTTCATAAATAACAATACATTAACTTATTGTACTATCAGATGAAAGAAATATAAGTGTAAAAATTACTTTCAAACTAAAATTGATGGTATGATAACTGACGTATTACGTGTTCATACTTTACATTTTTTTATTGAATTAACAACTACATAATGTATAATTGTAAATATTGACTACTGGAGCTTAATTGGGTTTTTTTGCATAGAGATCTATATTGCCTATCTGGAACCTTGAATTGTCTTTGGAGTCTCGGACTGCAAGGAACTTGAACCTGTCAATTTGCACACTGCATAAGATTATCGATAAAAGTAATAGTACGGTTTACTTTGTCAGCCTGGATTTAATATTTACCTAAAAGCATTTGACAATCGTCCTACTGTTTCTACTTGGTATGTTTTCCGTTGAAAACGCTTGTCAAAGAACTGAGAGGTTCGCCTGTCCAGCAGAAACCAGCTAAAACCCCCATCGTCACTTCCCTCGAGAATCCTAGCCACATAGTTGGTTTGTCAGAAGAGAATAAAAGAATGCGCAATTTATTTAAAAAGTTTGCCAAGAAAAAAAATCTGCTAAAAAATTAACATGCATTTACAACAATTGGGAGCCCATATCAATAGTTACTTGAACAAGCTTTTTTGTATTTTCCATCTTCGTTTATTACTGACTTACGTTTGTAGTTACAAGCTCCCATATGGATCAAGGTTCACTCCATACATAGTCCATTAGACATTACTAGATTTAATTTCAGTTTCAATTTTGATAATGAAATCCATAAAGGTATTCATAGTCCTCAAAGGGTCAGCATTTGATGTCAAATATATGACAACCATATCCTCCTACAGCACAGCTTGAAGAAAGATGGACAGACATTGGGCAAGGATTGCCCCCATAAGCATCCAAGTTTGGCAATGCTCGAAAATAATTGATAAACCCAAGACCATTTCCATTGGTTTGGATATGGACAAAGAGTTTCCAAATAGCTAGTGCGAAAAGTAAAGCAAGAGCTGGGGCTGGGGTAGAGAAATAAACAGTGGCAGGTTGAGTGTGCAGAGAGAGATTAACGAGAGAGGATGATAGGGAGTGAGAAGCAAGGGGCAGAGGGTATGGTTGCTGGAAGGGAAAAACAGTGGTGGCTGGAGAGGCAAGGGAATGGGAGGAGAGAGGGGAAGGATCAACCCCAGGGGAGCCGAGGGGGAGAGAGAGGACCCAGGGTAAGTCTCAGGCGTGTGGAGCCATGGACTATATTCCAGAGAAGTGATCATGCAGTTACATGTCCAGAGAAAAAAATAATGCATTTATAAGCTATATCAATTGACATTAATATATAGAAAAAGCAACACAAACCAATCTCCAAACTTCACTGAATCACCTCAGCCATTTCTATTTCAAACTTAAAGATTGCATGCTGCAGCACTCCTCCCTTGTTTTGGTGTTAACCAAAAAAAAACCACCCTTGTTTTGTAGAGAAATCATTATAGTGTTTTTTAAGGTAGTTCATTTCACACCTATCACTTTTGGAGAGAGCCACTTGTATCTTTTAAAACCACAAAACCTCACACCAAAATTAATAGTTTAGCACGGCTGAAATGCAGTTAGTTGTGTGCGTGCTATTACAGTGGTGCTTGGAAAACGCCCACCGTGCGGCACTAGTAAGGCCAAACGGCCAAGCGAGTAAGTCATTTTTCGTCAAGGTCATGGCATCATGCCATTCAACCAAACATCCAGCCCGTGAAGCTAAGCAACAAACCTGTCCCAATGTGGACATACGAATGTGCCAAGACATTTCCCAACTGAGTTAGCCAAGAGGGGGATACCTCCTTGCGATGCACGGATCCAACTTAGGCAACCCGAACATCCGGACAATCCATCACAGCCAAGTGCATAAAAGGGTCTTTGTATCCAACAATGCCATAAGGCTGGACGGCCGTCCAACAATTCAGAGAGCCCCATCTCCCAATGAATGGGGCTCCTGACATTATAGCTAGAAAGGCCCGGCATCATACCAACTTTGTCATTTCAGCTCACTATGTCAAAGTGGTTGTACGGGTATGGTTTGTCCAAAGTTTGCCAAACGGCCCGAGATCACTCCCAATGACACTCCAACATTATATAAGGGGGAGGGGACATCTTAAGTACCAAATATGTGCTAGTCAGCTATGTGTCCCAAACATAGCCAACTATGTGTGCACATCGTTGCGTGCTTTCTGGGCAACGTTGCACATATATGTTGTGCAACATTGCAGGCCTTCCCCACAATGCCTACATATATAGTCTATAACATTATAGGCAGTTCCCGCAATACATACATACCTAGTATACAACACTTTTGCACGTGTGTGCACCCCAGCACGTGTCACAGATAGTCCACTTCATTACCCCGTAATAGTGCGTGCTTCTTAGCACTGCTGAGGAAACCAAGAGGACGGAAATTTGTGCAAAAAAACACGTTGTATGTGCATTTGTGTGCCAAGTGCGTGTTTTGAGGTCATTGGATTAAATGTACAACCTTCCCTCTTCATGCTAATGTAGTTATAAGATTTCTCATTGGCCAAGTTTCCTCCATGGGCATTTCTTAGATTTGGCTTTTTTCGAAACTCACAATAAAAAGCATGACGATGATTTTATTTCATGATGAATCTCATCTAATTCCATTATACACATAACACTGTTTAAACTGCCTGGTCCTGTTGTACTATCTGCCAATTACGTGAGTGACAATAAAGGATTTTACATAGATTACATAGTCAGATATAATCTTACCAATCCTTAGGGTCTCTCTCCGGGGCATCATTTGCTGACACACAATCATAAGCCTGCAGAAGATGCATCTGGCTATTCATCGTCTTGTATATTAGACAACAACCTGCGGAGTCAAAATATCCATCAATTGAAGACCAACCAACACCAGGATAGATGTGGGATAAGCTTTTTACAACTTCAAAAGTATAATCTGCCAATGAATAAAACGCTATAATTGTCTCAAACAGGTTGCTAAAGAAAATATGCATTTTCTTTTCATTTTGTAAATCAAGACAAAATAAATGAGCTTTTGCAATGATCCACATATGCAATCTAGTTAATAGAGTACTATTTATTAAATTCCATGGCACACAATACCTTTAGCACCATTTGGTTCTTCCCATTTAGCAGAGCGTGTACCATCAAACGCTGACGTAGCCTGAAAGTTTAACATGCTTGATATGATTGCACAATTTGAGAAACTCAAATGCAAACTCGATGACAGAGGAAGCGAGTACATACAATTCCAAAAGGAAGCTCCTCACCACTAGCTAAGACAGAACCAGAAGATATTCGGTTGAACTTCAATAGTGGCCGAGAGAGGGTTTCTCGATCAAAGTTGTCGCTATTTTCTAGAATATCAGTTAATTCTTCAAGAGCATCAAAAGCCACTGGCAATGCTAGAGAAGTTTTGACTGGATCCCCAACCACACATATTTTTAACATTCCATCCATTCCTTTATCTCCCTTTAGAGAAAGTGCAGCCAACAATCCATCCAGAGAGGGACCAATCTGATCCAACTGCAGCTGTGAGCCAAATGATTTTGAATTTACAGAGGTTTTTCTGCGTCGAAAAGGAGCCTTCCTCAGATCTGATGTGAACTTCTTAAGCATCTCCAAAATTTCAATTATTTCGGCTTTGGAGAGGTTGAAGTTAGCCAACTCAGACAAGAAAAACGATAGTGCGTCATAAATGCTTGTTACATGGTCATCTACACATACACGGATTGGACATGAAGAAATACTCAACGAATCAGAACCCAACTCAGATCTTGCCATTCGCCATTCTTGTGCCCCACTTTGTCTTCCAGGTAAAGAAGTTGATGTATTTTCTTGACATCGAAGCCCTCTCTCAAGTTCTTCCACTTCTTTCCTATCACGATCCTCAAGCAATGAAAGTTCGGAAGAAGAGCAAGACTTTCGACACTCCCATGTTATGTCTGAAAGAACAGAAGATGCCACTGGTTCTGTGACAATATCCCGCCTAGATAGTACCTATAGAAATTTATCTTATCAGCAGCTAATGATAGATGGGATAATAATTTGCACACAAATGATAAAAGTACAACCAGAAAGATCAACTTGTATCATTATTAAAGGATTGCATACGGTCTTACAAGTTATTCAATGCAATTACATATTTCTTCTCTAAAAGCGAACATTGATATAAAATGCTCACCAGATTAGCCAGCTGCCGAATCAAACACACTTATTTAGTGAGAAGCAGCCAGTTCTATAATTTTATTATAGATTTAGCATTTTAGATAATTTTACACATTCTCAATTAATATAAAATTTTGATAATTTGAATGATAGATATAATTATCAAAAGTAGTGCACACGTATAATATGGCAATGTTAAAATCTATATAAGAACAAACATTATATCATTAAATTATCATATTTGGTTTGAACCGCCTGAACCAGACAAATTGGTCACCAAGCCCCTGCTCTGAGTGCTGCCCAATCCATTTTTTAAAACAGTAGTCAACAACAAACCAATTCCCCTTAGCTATCTAATAGTCCCAAAAAGAAGTATACCCAACATAGTAAGAATAGAACTTAAACAATGTTCACCTCATGCCACTTCTGTGTGTAACGCTTGGTAACATCATGCACACCATCTTTTGCAATTGCAATTATGTAACTAAGGTTCTTGTTCCACCTGCAAAATAGAGAAGACAGCACAATGTAACCAACTACGCCCAATTCCTTAAGCATATTAGAAATCCCAGATCAGTCAGAAGTTCCAAGAATCAAATTTGGTATACATGGTTCAAATTATTATCTATCAGCAAGTCAAATTGTTTTATTAATGCCAACAAAATTTGGGAATTGGTAAAAACACCAAACTATTCCGCCCTCCATCCGATATATTTATTCTCATTTTAAAAAAAAACTTGTCCTACATTAAATGTCTTATTTCCCATTCTGCTACCAACTAGAAAGCTTCTAATATGCTGCATCCTATAGGAGGAGCATGGGAATCTATGTCAGAAAAGCTATGGGAAAATTATCTTTTTGTGCACTGAAAAGGTGAAGTTAAGTAGAGTTTTGTTTTTTGTGGACTAAGGTGCTCCTCACCTTCCATAAAATTTACAGTTTTTACAAATGGGACCATATAAATGGGACACAGGGAATATGAAAAATTCACAAACAAGTATCAATGTAGCACAGGACATATTAAAGATATAAAAAAAGCTGCTCACTGTGTTTTCTGTTTTTCTTCTACAAGTTATTATCACTTCTCAGTAAATAAATAAAAATGTGGAAAGAGAGATTACCCTTTTTCGTAAAGCAATGGATTGTCATATATTCCTTCACATGGATCAAGATGCATCCATCTGTATCATTATACAACAAACAGACCTAAGAAAAACTGTCCTTGTGTATCCCACAAATAGTGGATAAAAGTACAATGGGCATCTTACATTATATTGAACCAGAGAACAGGCGAGGTGTGTGATTTTCTAATATGTTGAAAATGGTTAAGCTAAACATAATCACACATGTATTATTTTCTTTATAAGTTAAACAGGTAATACCCGGGCTCAGAGGCCTTATAGATAAGACAGTCAGATTCAGTTCAACTGACTGTTTCACAGCATAAGCACTTACACAAACATGCACACACTGTAGGTCAGACTGCCATAGACACCATTGTTGCTCTAGGGTCCATCAAGTTTACAAGCCAACCCACGAAGCAGACTGAATTGGAACATGTGTTACCAATTGCTTTTCCCATTTTCTGGAGAACTTGTTTCAAGGTTCTTATCATTATCTACGCTTTTATTTAAAAAAGTATTGTAAAAAAATTTCATTACCTCCCCAGCAAGGGTGAAAAACACTCTGTCCAGACATGATCAGTGAAGTCCAAGATCTGGAGAATCAAAATAAGCCAAAATTTGAGTCAAACTATGAGGTGAAGTTTATTAAAAAAATGAGTTAGAAAGTGTACATGACTATGTGATATTGATGAAGATGGTGATGAACATAACAAATGGTTAGGGAAATAAGAAGCAGCTATTAATACATTTTGAATAAGGATACCTCACATAATACCAACAAATTAGCATAATCGATCAAAACTAGAAGTGACTTTCTATTTACAAAGTGAAATGGTGCTTTAGCAGGTGATAGCCAACAGTTAAATTGGTAATAATTAAGTATTCTTGTCTACTTAGATAACTTTATGCATCCTCAATCCCTAAAATGAAAAAGGAGAAGATAACTCTCATTTTTAGTCATCTTATAAATGGTAACTTCATACCCTCTTTTAATCATTCAGCAAGGCCAAAACCTCCAAAATTAAAACAAACCAGTGTCAACTGGTAAGCTGCCATTTTAGAATGTTAATTATAACGCATTTGAAGGTCACTGGGAAGCAGTGCTGGCAGAATTGTTTTACTCAATCACTCCAACTCGGAACGGCCTGAAATAGAATCAATTCTACTGCCAAAAAAGTGTTTGAATTTTTTGGCTAACTCATTCCGCCAATTGACTTGGTTATACTGGCTGATTCTAGCAGGTTTTATAACTATCATACCTTTTTTCCCCTCCACTTACAATGCTGCCATGGGTTTTACAAAAGGGATATTTTGGTTTTTGGAGTACTCCGCTTTTCTTTCTCTATAAATCCTAGGGTAAACCACCATCACTGTTACAGCCTCCACCCTAAACCGACTAGCTGCTAATGCTTCATGTTTACCTTCATCACTCATACCCGCTCCAAAAATTATGGTCCAGCATCCAGGTTGCACAACCTTTCCATCTCTGTGCTGTCGCCATCACTGCCTTCGCACTGATCCACAGTCATAGAGCCTCCAAGTCCAACCTGATCATGCTGCCTTTGCTGCTCCATCTCCAATGACAGTTGTACCACAATCGTCTGCTTTCACCTCTGAATTCTCCTTTGTTTAAAATTTCTCCTTCTCCTCCTCCAGATTCTTCGTTTCAAATCTCAATGTCTCAAAACAACTAATAAATATAAAAATCCTTCCAATGTTTAATCTTTCAAAGTGGCTGTGATTTTTGGGCATTTTTTGTTGTAATTAGACAAGGATCTTGTTTGACGGGTAAAAATAAAAATTCTAATACACAAGCTAATTTTCCTAAATCCTAATTCGTATTTAGGCTTTTCATTCTTTGATTTGACTTTTTTTACTAACTTTTTATTAAGTTCTGATATTTTTGTCATTATGGAGTTTTTTAGGGGCACATACAAAAGGCCACCTAACATGATGGAAAAAAAGAGCATAAAGAAATTGCTCCAATCACCGTAGCGGCCTTTTCTTGTATCGAAAAGAAAAAGTGTCAATATACTTTATTGATTTTTTTATGCTTACTGAATAAAAAACACATAACAAATCAAACTAACTGAGACAAAATTTCTATCCGATTTCTTCATAAGAAGAAGAAATTATTAAAAAAATAAGAAATATTTGTAAATAAGAATTGTAGCTATTTACGCTGGACACTTAGTAGCTTACCAAACATTTCATTAGTAAAAATGGCCTTCGTTTTTCCCCTACTGATATGCTAAGAGTTGCAAGTTCTCATCAATTGCATCATTCATTATTTTTGATATATGGTTCTCAACTTATTGTCACAGTTTCCTTTCCTCAATTTGTTTTTTTTTCTACTTACACCTATCTGTTATATCTTCTGCTAAAAAAATAAATAGTAAGAAGAAATTTTTTTCTCATAAGTTCCAAGCTTAAAGTTTGAGGGGCATTATACCTCTCAACAAGGTGATTTTTGTAAGGCACCCAATTAGGGGACATCAATGGTAGGCCCAGGTTCGAATCCTAATATATGAAACTCAAGTAGGACCCAAGAAATAAAGCATTCATGGTGCCAAATTTCTAACGAATTCCATCATCATTAGTTTTAATCTTTGAGGGGTATATTTGTCATTTTAAAAATATTAAACTCAAAATGAAGAGATATCACTATATTAGGTTATTTGTCGTTTACTTCCCTTAGTTTAGACGGTTATGTGTAAAATTACAAAGATAAGTGGGTGTAAGTATATGTTGCCAAGGCAAGTGGTTTTTTATAAATTGGAAAAGGCTAACATGTGCCTGTACGCAGCGCACACCATCAGATCCCGTATTTTAGGGGGCAGGAGGGATTGTTGTATTTTAGGGGGCAGGAGGGGTTGTTCTATTTTGGGGGGGGGGGGGGGGGGGGGCAGGTGGGAATTAACAATCCCTCCTGCTCCCTGATTTACAGGTGCCATATGAGTGTGGCCATAAAGTGCCGGGCTCATGCCGCATGCACATATAAATGGGACCCTTGTAAACTTCCCTGTTCATAGATTATTATCAAGATAATTTAAAAATAGTATATATATCCGTTTGATTCAGTCCTATTCCACTTTTTTGGCCGGACCAATTCAAAGGCATTCCAACTCTGCCAACATTACTGGGAAGTTGTTCCCCAGGCAGAGAGAGAAGGTGACATCTCTACTAAACAAATTGACATCAACATCAATGCCCCAAAATCTAACTTTAACTTGAAATTTTTGATCACAATGATTCGACAGATATGCATGACAGATAATGAGATTTTAGGCTTGCAAACATAAAAGGATTTATTCTATACTTCAATGTACTACCATTGTTGCCTCGTAAGGAAGTGAAAATGATAACAGAAGCAGTAATAAGAAACACTATGCTTAACAATTTATCATAATATCTTACCAAACGAGATTCATAACCAAATGCTCGACAGTAGAGTGTAAAGCAATTGGCCCATTCCAGCGGCCTTTCCTAGTCTCAACAAGCTGCAGGCATAAAAAAGTCAAAGATAGTTGGAGGCAGGAACATACTATATTTTATCAAAGATCAATGCTAAACCTACACCCACACGTCCATGGGCTGATGATCACTAGCAAGTGTATTTCAGTGCCAATTAACAATATCCAAATCATTCAGCCTGTGGCTTATCCCTAGAGAAGTGCCTGTAGGGTTTGATATTTTTCTAGTATAGAATAAGACACAATTTTGTTGCTATCCAATCAAATTATAAGTACCTTTAGTGGGTCATTATACCTGGGGAACCGAGTTGTCCTTGAACAGGCATAACAACTGAAAGTTGTTAAGAGAAAACAAATTAAATAATTGTGGAGAAAATAGAAGCAAAAGAGGAGAGAAAGTGAATGCATTCACACTCAAGGACAAACATAAACTTCATATGGTCTAGGTGCTTTCATAGATATGTACTTTTCCTTTCCCTACCATTTTACAATCTACAACCAATAGGCACCCACCCTTTGTACAACCAACTCATGAAGTTTCAAGATGCTTGACAATTGAAGCATTGAAAAAGATGTGGCAGAAAAAAATTTCTCACCTGTAAATTTCAACTCGAGAGGCTCCAAACTTAACTTCAGTAGGTAATGGAACACCCATGCCAATGTTGACAGTCGGGTTCCCACACCCATCACAAGCAGGTGAATTCACCCAACTGCATTTTGTAGGTGGTAAAAACGATCAGAAGTTGTGAAAGGTGGGGGAATAGACAAATGTGTATAAGAATAGTGAAGTAAATTTCAACGAAAGGGAGTCGATGAGCCCTGTGAAAGATAGAATAATGCTTAAAATTCAATGAAACAAACTCAATCTAAACCATGATTGTCTACATCGGCTGCGGAATCAATAGTCAGTTGACAGGCTAATTAACTTACTTTGTTGATATATGGCAACAGAAAGATTGAGAAGACGTTAAACCTGAATGACTTTTTAAACCAATAAAGCAATTGCAGCAGAAAGGCATGATTCTCCTCAACTTTAGAAGGTCCGAAGTTCCCTTCCTAGCAACAACACCAAAAATAAAATGCTCTCAGAAGAATTGACAACAATTGCATGCTTAGAAAAAATGAAAAGACAAAACTGTGGTCGCAATTGACACTTCTTATTGAGGACCAGCAAAGTTTAAGTTGAAACATTAAACAGAGAGGGGAGTTAGTAAAATCCAATTACTACCTATCAGTAGTGGCTAGTGAACCTCCTGTCTGAGACCATCTATGTGAGTTTTTGTCTTTGATATCCTATGAGATACCATCTAGTAATGAGTTTATCATTATACGGGCTTTGTTAGCTGGAGCATGACCGTGGACGCGATGAAATAAATTTGTAATGTGGTTTAACGCCACAACGCATTGCATCCACTAAATTTGCACTATCTATACTAAGGGGCTGTTCGGGTGTAGAATCTGGGTAAGATTTCATCGATTCTGCCCCAATTCCATCAGCATTAACCGGTATCCTGGTTGGTAAGATTTCATCGATTCTGTCCCAATTCCACCCGAATCCTGGTTGGGTGAAAAAAGGCTTAATTCGACCTGACAGTTGATTCCAAATCGTTTCCAGCCAAAATCACCTCGCGAGGTGATACTGTCGATTCTAACTCCCAGCCCCCCATTTCGGAATTAAAGATTCCGTTATTTTTAATTGTCACCCATCGTATCGATTTGAGCTTCGAGAAACATACTATATAGGTAGGGCGTTCAAAATTACCTAACCACATGGGATCTTGTTTGATAGGGCTAGTCAATACAAGTGCAACAGTACCAAAAACGTGCATATCCAACTCCAAGTATAGGAAAGAGAGTTATGTAAATTTAAAATTTTAGAAATGAGTTTGACGCAACCTCCGCATTTATTCTAAAAATTCAATTACCAACATTCTCATTCAATTCGATGGTGAATTAATAGAATTAATTTTAAACAATTTTACTTCTGTTTCTAAAAAATTCCACACCCAAGCAGCACCTAAATCCAACGTAACCCCCAAAGCATACCTTGGCAAGGGCAACCACGGCTTTCTCTTCCAGCTCATCTACAGGAACAGATTTCCGGGCTGCCTTCTGACGGACGGGATCTTCATACTACACAAATGATATCGTTACGCTCCTTGTACGTATGAAGATTGACAAACAGAATATACCGAAGTAATCAAATTAGACCCTTCAAGCACGAAAACGAACGGAAATTACCATGAGAACCTGCTGGAGGTAGGGACGAATTCGTTGTTCAAATGCCTGCCGATTTTCTCCCGAGTGGAACTGCTGGAAGAACAATGCATCCTCCTCGGCCTGTCAAAAAATAGCAAAAGCAACACAAATCTTATGTCAAAAAAATAGCAAAAGCAACCCAAATCTTAAAAAAAATGCGAGCTCTGACTTCTGAGCCAAAAATCACATACGATTGGAATTAGTAAAACACCTGCAACATCCGAGCCAACTCCTCGTCGGACAGCGTTGCTGCCGCCGCCGGCGATTCGTCATTCGACGAACTTGCCGCGGGTGGCTCCTCGTCCTCAACCGAAAGCAAGCGGAGCGAATCGGCGACTTTGTCGAGATCGGCTTCGTCATGTATAGGCACATTTCCAGCTCCAACAATCTGCCAAAAAAACCCATAAACCAAAATCAGTAAAGCAACGACCTTTTCTAAGCGCGCTACTCAGAGAGACCGAGAAAGAGAGCCAAAAACAACCTTTTGGTCGTCGGGCGCGATGGAGGTTAGGGAGAAGAGCTGGAACTTGAGCACCTTGGAGAGAAAACGGAAAATCACATACAAAAGGTAAGCAAGCAGAGGATATGCAATGACAGAGAGGAGATGGGGGGGATGGAGAAAGAGAGACTTCGAGGCCATCTTCAGTCTCGTATTCGACTTCAAACTGGGAATCGTTGTGGCGGACTAGGAGCTTCCGAGCTACCATTCTTCTACTTCTTCGTCTTTGCAAATTCTGATGAATTCGTCTGCAATCGACGGCAAGAATCGGAACCAAGTCCTCCTCTTCTTCGCGAAATCGACACAGAAGAAGAAGGGATTGGGGATCGGTGTATTCGATTCGAAACTTCGAGAGGGTGACTTTCGGAATTGGGAGGAAGGAGGAGGAAGCTTCCTCCCGGGCCAGGCGAATCGTATCGCCGATTCGCGCGTATCGTATCGAGATTCCCCGGTACCGACTCCGATACAATGGCTGCCAAGATACCTGTCTTGTATTATCGGAAAACATTTTCTACGCTCTATGGTGACTCCGTAGTGATTAGGGGTGAGAATCAGCTTATCTAGTAAACGTGTCTACACACTTGACTCAACTTCAAGTATTTCGGGTCGGGTTAAATTGGATCCGAACTCGAATATATTTGAGTCGTACGTGACCCTCTTTGACTTAATTTGACTTGAATTAACTTAAACTCGATTCAAATTAAACTCATTTTCGACTTAAACTTAGGTTATAAAAATATTTTATAATATATATAAAAATATATTAACCTAGTTATAAATATATATAATTATTAATTTTAAAATATATATAATATATTTATATTTAATATTATAATATATATAATATTTATGTATTAGGTATATATATACATATAGAGATAGATTAATAAGTTAAATATTTAACACGTAATATATATATATATGTCCACATGTGATATACGTTAAAATTTAGATGCATCATATAAATTTAATTTAATAAAGTATATATATATATATAATATAATTAATAAAATATAAAATATATTATAGACTGCATATTAAATTATATGCAAATCATACAAAAATATATTGGTAATATTATCTACCATATTTACATATCAAATAAATTATGATATATTTATTCAAAATTTATATAGAGGCTAATATTAGAATTTTTAGAAATTAAAATTTTATAATAATTTTTTATAATTTATTTAGTATTGACTTGTGGGGTTTCTTTTTTATTTCATAAGATAAAAATAAGTTATATTTATCTAGGATGGGTCAAAGATAGCATGACTTTAAGTTTTTTGTGGCCAATATAATATGATTTACTTGATAATTATTATTCAAATGATGAGATGTAAACATACCCAAAAACATCTTGCCACATATTGAAACCAAAATTGAGGGTAGTCATAACCTAAAAATAAAATTATAAATAATAGACAATATCGATTATATAATTAGCTATTATATTTTTATATATGCTCATTTATTAATAATATTTTTTATATTATATACACTGGAGAGTTGAGAATAACTAATACTAAAGTACAACCTAGTTTGAGGCTTTGAGTAAGTTTGCTATGAACACATATTAAATTTTATTTATAATATTTCATATAATTTTAAGGGAAAATTATTTAAATAATAATTAAAAAAATATATTTACCACTTTGGACCATTTTGGGAAATATTTCCCAAAGTGGTATTCTTTTTTGCCACGCAAGCACCAGCCAAGCAGCTGGCGCCTACATGATTTTTTTTAAAAAAAAATTTAGTTGATTTCGTCGTTTAGAAGGACGAAATCAGGTTTAAGTTGATTTTGTCCTTCTAAACGACGAAACCAGTTTAACGTTTTAAACTTGACCCGATTTCGTCATTTAGAAGGACGAAATCAACTTAAGGCGATTTCGTCCTTCTAAACGACAAAATCGCAACTTTTTTAAAAAAATTAATGTTCTAAGCTGTGCATGGAGCTATCGTTGCTCTACCGGATAGACATCTTCATGATATCGCTAGCATCGTCGGGCCTACAAGAGCGAGGATGTTGTAACGAAAGAGCATCTTGACGATGCTAATGCTAGCTCTAGGGGCGCCGGAGTTGTAGTCGAAATCCCGGCGAAAGATTTCGCAAAAGGGTAGTTGTAGATATGGAAGACGCGGTCTGTACCAGCGGCTAAGCAGCCGTGGTCCTGGTTGAAGGAGAGGAGGGTGGGGAGGGAAGAAGAGTCAGACTCGGAGTCCGGGGTAGAATTTTTGGGGGAATCCTAGAAGGGGTAAGGAGGGGAGGTGCGGATAGGAGGGGGGGACGGAGAAACTCAAAAGCAAGGAATATGAGTCCTCGTCGCCGGAGTCTAGAGTATCAAGCTCTGTCGAGTCGAAGAGGAAGCTCTGGGTCCGGTTTAAAGTTGGTAGGGAGGAAGAAGATGGTGAATATGAAGGATTTAAAAGAATTATATGAAGAATTTAAAAGAATTAAATAATGCTCACTAATTTAAAAGAATTAAATAATGTCATTAATGCTACACATTCCCTTTATTTTGTCATTAATGCCACACACCCACTACACATTCACATTCACTACACATTCACATTCACTTTATGCAACACACCTACATTCACGTTATTCCATTTGGTGACTTTTTTAACCACTAATGCAATTGAAGAGTTATTATCATTTATTAGACTATTAGCGTTTGGTCAACGAAAAACTATTAAAAAGTTAAAACCCACATTAGTTTCAACCTCAAAGCATGAATTATTTTTTTGTTTTTTACAAAAAAATTAGTTGATAATAACTGAGACATAGTAAGTGATAAGTAACAAAAAGAGTTATAATAGAGTAGTCCGGGTCTGCAGTAATGGCAACCGGTTTATGGGCGTTGAAACGGTAAAAAAAAAGAGTAGTCCAGTTTGCAATAGAGGCGGGGAGAATATTAATTTGCGATTTTGTCATTTAGAAGGACGAAATTACCGTAAGTTGATTTCGTCATTCTAAAGGACGAAATCGGGTAAAGTTTAAAACGTTAAACTGGTTTCGTCGTTTAGAACTTGATTTCGTCCTTCTAAACCACGAAATCAACTAAAAATTTTAAAAAAAAACCACACAGGCGCCAGCAAAAAGGAACACCACTTTGGGAAAAAGTGGTCCAAAATGGTAAATATATTTTTTTAATTATTATTTAAATAATTTTCCCTAATTTTAAAGTGATAAACTCATTCTATGTGATTGATTTGTTTATTGAATGTTGGTTTAAAAATTTAAATTCAAAATCAAAATTAGGTTTATATTTATATACAAATTGAGCTTAATTTGAGTTAGGCTTGCTATTGTAATAGAATGATTTTAAACTCATGTTTTTGGTTCGAGTTGAATTTGAGCTAGTAAGTTTGAGCTCGTTTGAGCCAAGTATTCAAACTTCGATTTCAAGCTCCATGAGGCAAAAATTCAACTCAACTCGGCTCATTAGCACCCCTACTAATGACAATGAATTTAGCTTAAGGAACTCATGAGTCATTTGATATACATACGTTAACACACATTAGTATCATTGGTATTCACACAAATATGCAGTAGCGTGTACGCCATCAATTTTCTAGATAGATGACTCATATGCGTTCCTTATGTTAGGCTCACTGTCAAGGGAATAGAGAAAATGGTTCCTTCTCCTAATGCTTAACCAACATTTATTTTCCTATGGGGGTAATTCACTATAAATCTCATAACTTAATTTTCATCAAATTTTAATTATTTAAAAATAATTTAACTTTTATTTATTAATAATATAATTTTAAATAAAAAAATATACTCAAATTGTCCCTTATTAAGTGTCCTATAAATTAGTCTTAGGTCATTCTCAAAACTTGAATAGGACACTTAATATAAGACAAATAATGTATCAAAGAAATTTAAGACAATATAATGAAAAGAGTTAGTATGCGTCGGGCACATGTGTGCAGTATTAGCTAGGGAAAGTAGGAGAGGTGAGTTTTAATAACCTGCTCACCTGTCCCATGAATTGTCATATTATAATATGGCAGCTCCCAAGTGTTCGGCGGCTCCTAAGTGTCTTGGCGTTCGTTAACTATTTTATAACAAAAAGAGGGATATTAGTCCAGTCACTTAAAACAACTATTATAAATGTGCTAAAAAGGATTTAAGAAGTGTTTATATAACAACATTTTTTTATGAAAGGTTTCTAAATTAGGAGTTCTATGTTAACTAATAAGAGTAAAAATATCTTAAAATAATTTAAAATTAATAAAAAACAATTAATAGGGTTACATGGAGTGTTTTTAATAGATGATAGGGGTTATTTATAATTTTCAATAGGTGATGGGGTTATGTACGTAATTTTAATATAAGTCATGGGTGTAAGTGTAATTTACCTACTTTTAAATGTTAACCACAGTGAAAACAAAAACAAAAAAACGTGCTAATTAGTAGCCATCATCTGGTCGAAGAAAAAGGCAAGAGAATATGGCAACGGGGCTGCTGTCGGCATAGAGGTTGACGACTCGGAAGAGCACGGCAGATCAAAGTTGTGGCGACAATCAAGATGGAGTTTGCACAGCTAGGGATAGTGGGGAATTGACGGATTTGGACGGGGCTATGTTTCCAGAATTTTGAAGAGGGTTTAGTTGGTGGAGGTGAGGCTTATGCTCAAATATCGTTGGGTTAAACTGGTCTATGCCATTAGCAAGATCAAGGTAAATACTCCTTTAAGGACCTTAACTTTCGTTCTGTTTTTGGCTTTTAGAGAAAAGCATTTTCTTCCCTAAAAGCCAATTGGAATTATTCATACATTTCTATTGTATTGTCTTGAAATAAATAATTATCCTTTATTCAGTGTGCGTTGCACACCCTGTTGGGCGGGTATTTCACCATTTAAAACATGACTTATAAGCATAGTTGTAAGATATCGGTTAAAGAAAGCCCGTAGCTCTGCCTAGCCCGCATAATTATCCAGGTTGGGCAGCTTTTTATTCGGGATGTTAGGGTTGGGTTGGGCCTTTTTGTTTGACATTTGTTTAGGGCCCGGCCCGCTTAATTAGCTCAATACTTATTTCAATTGAACACTTAAAAAGGAAACATCCCTTAGTGTGTTGCTTATATATTTACTCTAAAATTCTCAAAGTCCTTTGTAATGTCTTTTAGCTAATCTGGTGTGACGACCCGACCCGAGCCGGGCCCACAAAATCACTAATATGAAATTTTCTTTTTTTTCTTGAGCCAGGAATCATCGTTTGAGTGCAAGAGGTACAACGTTCGTCTACGCACTACGGAGCTTTAAGGCTTCCTCGTACGTAGACTTAGGTTGTAACGAACATATACACACGACGAAGCTTCATAGTTCGTCACATGTAAAACATAATAAAACATATTATTATAATGATTTGGATCGGGCCAATGTTGCCTTGCCGTTGGTTGCCTACGTACGTATTGGATATTATTCCAATACGATCGGATCCAAACGTAGTTCTGCCTAATGGCTACTACATACTACAAACATCACAAAATCATACGTATAAAATACATATCTCCGAATATTTAATCGGAGTATACAGACACTCATCATATATCGAAGTCAAGAGGAAATTAATAAATCAACGGAATCGTACATCTCGCTCTACCACAGAGCGGGATTAAAATCTTATACACATATCTCGCTTCATTACTTAATCGAGACTGAGCGCATCACTCGGCTCGCTCTATCACTGAGCCGAAACCGAGAACACAAATTACACGTCTCGCTCTACCCTAGAGCGAGACCACACACGTCATATAAGTATACATCATGGCATCTAGGCACATAGCATAGTATATAGGCACATAGCATGACATATAGGCACATAGCATAGTATATAGGCACATAGCATGACATATAGGTACATAGCATAGTATATAGGCACATAGCATGGCATATAGGCACATAGCATAATATATAGGCACATAGCATGGCATATAGGTACATAGCATAGTATATAGGCACATAACATGACATATAGGCACATAGCATAGTATATAGGCACATAGCATGACATATAGGCACATAGCATAGTATATAGGCACATAGCATGGCATATAGGCACATAGCATGACATATAGGCACATAGCATGACATATAGGCACATAGCATGGCATATAGAAATCGTAGCATAACACACATCATAACTTAGCACATGTTGTACGGAAGATCAGAAATGCTTACTTCTATCATAACCCATACAGTATCGGTATCTACGGATAGAACCCCGTCTTACTTCGGGTGTCTTTTTCTTGTTTCGGTGCTCGGGCAGGGCCTTGCTTAATCTCGGGGCATTTCCCCCTTATAAGGTTGTCAGCTCAGAAAATATAACCCACCATCGCGTAGAACACCTTCGATTTAGTCAAGAACGGTTCTTGAATCGACTAAATCGGAGTTGGGGGTGGCAAGAAACAGAGAAAACAAAGTTGGCTGGTACGGGTAGAACCTCTCCTTGTCTTGGGGCGTTTTCTCTTCATACGATTGCCAACTCAGAAAATGGAACCCTCCACCATGTAGAACATACTCGATTTAGTCGAGAACGCCTCTTGGACCGACTAAATCGGAGTTGGGATGGCCAGAAACAGAGAAAACAAAGTTCGTCAGTGCATGAAGATAATGGGCAGGACCTCCTCTTGTCTTGGGACGTTTCCTCATCATACGGTCTCCAACTCGAAGAACAGACAGCTCCATTGCGTAGAGCATACTCGATTTAGTAGGAAACGAGTCTTGAACGGCCTTAATCGGCCTCAGAACGGTCAGAAACGGGGGTGGAGAAGTTCTGGGTCCAGAATGGGGTATTTATAGCCTGAGCCGAGCCGAAATCAACGGCGCCGCCCCATTAAACCCGCAGCGCCGCCAGAAACGGCGGCGCCCGCCGATACGCGCCGCGCGCGCGGCATGAAGCGCGCGCGACGACCGCACGTCGCGGCCACGCGCTACGCGCGCCGCGATTGCGCGTCCCGCGCGCGTCCATCGCGCACGGTTCCGATTATTTTTTTTCTTTTTATTTTTATTCATAAAACGTCAAACCCACGTAACTTCGTACCCCAGATTCGGATTTGCGCGTTCTAGGTACCGTTGGACTCGTATCGACAAGCCCTTCGATACCACCCCACTTAAAGCAGCAAATCATACTATTTCCAAGTGGGTCCCGCCTATAAAGCACGTTTCTTAAATATCGTAATTTCTAGTCCCGACCTCTATTTCGCCCGTTCTTTGATCCATTACACTCGTTTCTTCGAGCTCTACTCAAATATGAAGGTTTAAACTATTAAAAACTTCTAAAATTTATCCTAAAATTATCCAATTAGGCCTAACCTTTCAGTTTAGACGTAATCGAAAAAACGAGTCGTTACATCTGGCCACATAGACGAAACAGGCCAATTAATGTGTCATTCCTTAGTAATGTTTGGTTGTTCTACCCTTTGATCATAATGGGGGCATATTCTTAATAAAAAGGAAAATTATTGTGGGCCTAGGGAATCCACTTTCTCCTTGTTTAAAAGTTTTGTCAGGGTTAGGAAGCCTTGTCTATTGCTGAGGCAATGCCCTGAGCTCAAATGTAAGCTCATCGATTTGAGGTCGAGCTGAGGTTACATAATAAGAAGCTCGGTCTCTACCCATGACTTCACTTTTTAATTATCTTCAATTCCTTTTTTGATAGGTAAAGATCAACATTAATCTCCAAATTGAAGACATTGAGAAACCTGTCCCCTACTCGTTCATTAACTTAAGTTACAATGTATCTCATCCCTTCATCTAATCATAAGTAATGAAATCTACTACAATCAAATAGATCTTAACCGTGGATCTACTAGATAGAGAAGAAATAACTAAGAAATTTTAACGGGCAAACCAACCCAATATGAGTGGACCAAAGTCACTGAATGAGCGAGGGAAGCAAATAGTCCATGTAATGGCAAAATCCACGATTGCTTCTTCCTTGACATTGGCCTCGAGGTATGTCTTGTTATCATCCTCCATTGGAAGCGGTTGACTGCATGATGAAGTTATATGGTTGTTAAGGCTGATAGAGGGAAGTGGTTTTAATGTTCCGCTCTCACAATGAGCCTAATATAAGAAACACATGAGAGTCTTGTTAGAAGTGGGTATAATATTTAATGGGTTAAACTCATATTATTAATGAAAACATAATATTTACATGGGCTAAACCCATATTATTTACGTGGGTCAAGCCCATATTGCTTATGTGGGTCAAGTCTATATGGTACAACCTAAGCCTATTTTGTATTGAATGAGAGTCACACATGTGAATTGTTTGAATGAGTGAATAGTATCACATTGCCTAGAAGAATGTGATGATGTTAATATATAATGCACAAGTTTGGTATTTCAAGTTAGGCTCTTGGGTTGGGGGAGTGATATGTTGGACCCATACACCTAGGTGGGCTAACATGTACGTGCAACCGAGCCAGGTTAGGTTAATAGGATAATTATTTATGGGACAAAGTCAATTGGTTTAATTTCTTCTTAACCCAAGTTTATTTGGTAGTTTGGTTTCTATTAACCCAAAGCGGGTTCGGTTTGATTTATCTAAAAGGTGTTCGTTAACAGACAGATGCGTCCATTTGAATGGGACAGGTTAGTTTCAACAGGATTTCCTATAAAGTCATGGAAAATGATTTATGTACAATCCTTTACTGGATTTTTCGTCTCTATCCTTTATGTGACAACATTAGATACCATGGTTCATTGCATGTACTATGTTGAAGGTGCTTCTACAGTACATAGTTGATTGTCTTATCCTAAGAGACAAACACCCAAGTGTATCATAAACACCAGTGAGGAGGGTGAATTTTGTTTTAAGGACATAACACAATTAGTTTGATTCAATCATAATTCTTCTAGTAAAATTTCTTATCACAATACTTATAGAGGTACAAAAATAACAAATCCTTCATCTATGAGATCGATGGCAAACACACTGGTGCACATTACTACTAGCGCTAATGTGAACTACTACGTGTGCTATTGATCTTAAATATCAAAGACTCTCATGTATTCCTTACATTGAACTCATTGTCAGAAGAGAACATTAAATATGTGGCCAGCCATGAGTTGGGTGACACATAACGTATGTCACATGCACAACTCCATGGCATGTTGCCCTATGTCCAATGTGGAAGTCATTTATACGTGCTTAAAATTCCATGCAATTTCCCCTATATATATGTACATAGCCACTACGGTATACCCAACATCACAACCATTTGCATAGGAGCTAAAGATAGAAACCCAACTCAATGGCACGCCTGCCCCATCACCTTTCATAATATCTTATGTCACGAGCAACTGATTCATTATTTAACTTATACATGCTGTAAGGCACTTCTAAGTATATTATTATTATTATTAGCATATTTATATATGCTCCACTCCATAAATTGAACTTATCGTGTATCAATTGAACTTTAAGTTTAGCAATTTTACCCATTTCATAAATAAAAATCCATAAATAATACTTTTAACGTATTAGATAATTTAAGACTTCTATTCCAAAAATCTCTCACCTCCTCACTTTAATAAAAAGTATAGATATAAATTATTATTATTATTATTATTATTTATGATGCGTATGGGCTTATTACGATGTGCGATTCAAACTGGTCTACACTGGTGAATGACATGCATGCTTTCTTTCCATGTGTATACGATGTGGGGGGGCAGCAATATCTAACGGCCAATGAACCAGCCGGTGTTGGTAGCTTCAAGCTCCGAATCCCCAATTCACAGAATCAGCAAACTATATTCGAGATCCAATCCTCTTCTTAGAAAAAAAAATAAGAACTGCTTTTGGCAAATTTAACAAGATTCAAGATGTAAATTTACTGTGAATACCGTACTGAATCCCTATTCAAATTTCGAACAGCCCATTCTAT
The DNA here is from genome assembly GCA_035235625.1 of Saururus chinensis. Lineage (NCBI taxonomy): Eukaryota > Viridiplantae > Streptophyta > Magnoliopsida > Piperales > Saururaceae > Saururus > Saururus chinensis. The sequence goes on along the minus strand of CP141148.1, from coordinate 33,127,665 downwards.
TATTTAAAGACAAAATTTTGCGACATTCACGGAAGTGCAGCTTCAGGGTCATATAACCCGGGTTACTGCAATTAGTGTTTCTAAATAACAAGTCCATTTGCCAGCCCCAGGCTGAGAAATGGGGGATTTAGGAGCAAAATAAAGCCTTTCTTTGTAGTGATTGAAGGTAACAGAATGAACGTAGATTCTTTTCATCAGTACCCCTGATACTCAAAAGCTTATGACTGCATGACAACATTTACATGGTTTAGTTGGGAGATAGGAACAAACTTCATCTACATACCAAGTTGTCAAGACTTAGAAAGGGCCCTTGTTTTTCTTCCGCTATCATGGGGGCCTTACTGTGGTAACTGAACCCATTGTTCAAACTGCTGATCGAATTTAACTATACACTCCACAGCCATATAAACACAAACCGGAACTTCTAAATCTTTCAAACATGGCAGACATCTACTTCAAGAGAAAAAAAAGGGGAAAGGCAAAGCTTAGAACTGATCACATCCAGCCTGGTTCACAGCCTTTTCCCAGGGGATATTTAGGACCATCTATGAAGAAATCAACTTGATTTTCTCAGTTCAGCCAAAAAAGCCTAGGTTTTCTCAATATTTTAAAAAATTTAAAGCTCAATCCACAAAAAGAGAAAGTAGTCAGATAAAGAGAAATGCCCAGTACACACAGATGTCTGTTGTTGAGTCACAATCTGTTTGCCACTACTTTTGTCTTCATGATAAAGAATTATGAATCGATATTCATCCTTTTTATAGGCTCGGTCGCCCTAAAATCTATAACTGCCTTGTCAAACGTGCTTCTCACATGCTGGCACATTGTCATGAGGTCCTGCAGTGCGTCCTTCAGCACATCTTTTGCAGGATCACCTGCCAAATTCAGAAGACTCAAGTTCTATTACTGTGAGAAACAAACTTTCACAAGATTGCTAGATACATCATTAGTGTTGTATATATCACTTTGATGCCATGAATAACTTTTCACAATTCGTTTCAATGAGTAAAATTAGAGGATCATAGGAGGCAGCTCTAACAAAGTCCCTCAACAGATATATATAAGCTCTAACAAAGTCCCTTAACATATATTTACAAAAACATGCAATTCAATTAACAAGTTGCATTTGCATGTTCAAACATAAATTTTTTTCTCCATAAATGTAATTAGAGAATTTACGAGCAAGAGTGTTGAGAATCCAGAAGACACTTTGTGTTCAAGTTAATGTATCTGTTTTCTCGATTTATCAGCCTCAGAGAACCAAATCATGCTAGCTTATCACATACATTCAAATAACTGATAATTCTAGAAAATGACATGTTGAGAGATGTCTTCTGAGATGAAAATGGATTTGGCAGAAGCAGAGCTAATCTGATTGCCATGTACATTGCGTTGAAACCTTTAGTTTCTTGTTCTCCCACAGGGAGCTAAGAGGCTTGCACATAGCTTGCAGAACCAGATAGTTTACCAAGCAATTAAAATATTAACTGCCTTAATTCTGAACCAGTTAAAGCAGGAACCTGTAATACAACAGAACTAACACCTTAGGCAACACAAAGCCCATGGCATAGACGAATAGTAAGACATGCTACAAAAAAATGAACCCTGGGTGTCAGTTTCCTTTCTTCTGTCCAGTTGTTTCGGATACCAATAGGACAACTCCTTGTGTTAGAAGCAAATCTAAATGCAGCCCCATGACTAGGGGTGTTAAGCAATCCCAGCCAGCTTGACTCGGTTTGAGACTTGCCTCCATTGAGCGAGACTTAAAGCTTGAACTTAGGCATGGAGAGGATCATTTTAGGTTCGCAAAATAAAGTTAATAAAAAGAAAATGAGACGAGGCAAGCTTGAGTGCTCAGATCCATTAAGCAAGATGGTTTGAGGAACTGATCTCACACTAGCCAAAACTTGACTTGGCTGGCTTGTCACCCACCCACAACTGATCATGATGAAGAGCAGAATATAGCATATGACTATAATGACGGAGCATGTTGAAAACAAGTACCAGTGGTCTGAACTCTTATATTGACTCGGTTTTCCGATGGATGAGGAATACTATACCCACAAAAAGCTACACGTGGACTGCAAAATACAAAGTAACAACAACATTAGTGCATAGCAGAAACAGTAACACCTACAGTACCTCTCATAGGAATTTTATAAAATTTCATACATAGGAATTTTATAAAATTTCATAAAGCCACAAAATTGGAAGAGCGAAAGGAAAAGCAAGGGGAGGAATAGATATAAAACATTGATATGACATATGGCAAGAAGATGCTGCCCAGACTGCACTAATAATGGTTATTGCAGTCACATAGACAGACAAAGAATACAGGAAGGCTAAAAATATAAAAGGCAAATGTAGCAGGCTCGATATTTTAATTACAATATATGTAGGGATTCTCTTAAGCTCAAGTATTAACAGTGGGAATGGTGGAAAGGACTGGCCGTTCTTATGCGACATGTGGTAGACATGAACTCAACCCGGATACATGAACCTCAACTAAAAACTGGAAAAATAAGCATAAATGGTGTTAAACTGCATCGGGGACTTTTTTTTTTCCTCAGCTGTATCATGGACTTATTTAACCATTATATTTTGATGTTTCCACAGTCTACAAAAAAAAAAGAAACTTTTTGCCTAAGAAATGATTGATTTAACTGATCCAGTTGGCTTTCGAAGGAAAAATTAACTCTACGTTCAGACATAATATGCACATACGGCACAAGGGCAGCACCCTACTTCCAGCTATAACAAGCATAATGGAAACGAGTTGGGTAAATACACCTGAGAAACCCTTCCATAGATAACCAGACAAGTTATTAGCATGAGATGATCTAAAAAAACACCACAGCTATCATATCAATCAATTGTCAAATGCCCATGGCTGTTAAGACACCACAGTGGATCAAATTCAAATCAGGAGCAAAATAAAATTGTAATGTAGCAGAAGACAAAGACAACCTCTTGATGTTGTATGAAGAGCAAAGCAATAAACTCACTCTTGATTTAATGTAAATCTGACAGAATTTGCGAGCGTATTATCCTCATCAGTTATTGAAAAAGTGGATGAGCTGGGATCTGTGATAGATCCATGCTCCATTGGTGAAAAAACTGCAATTTGAGCAGATATAATCTACTGTCAGCACTCAGCAATGCTTCTACAAATACACAAAGAAACACCAGTACATAGTCTTATTCTGCAATTACTACATCAGAAACCCAAAGATAGAAATAAAATCCTGAAGTAAACTTTCCCCTAGGATAAGTAATTGCCACTGAAGATTAGAGCAAACTTTAGCCGAACTGATAAACAGAGATTTTTTTAGCAAGAGAGATACTCTAAGCCGATGACTTATTTTCTTAAATCCAAGCTTGTAATGAATCTGATGAAATACTTCCAGAATCTACTGGAGTTTGCACAATTGTGTTTTCCTTCCTATACAAAATTTTCCTACATTGTGTGCGTTAGAGCCTCTTACTTTTTTATATTCCCCGAAAAAAACACTTACAGACCAGAAACAGTTCAGAAACATACACCAGCAAAAGGTTTTTCTACTACTACATAACGCCCATGTGCAACAATATTTAAAAAAAAATTAATGCTTTCCTCAAAAGAGAATTAGAAAACCAACAAAGAAATAAAACTACAAGAACACAATGACGACTGGTCATGCTACTATATTAATCAATTTAAACACGTATTAATCGAAGTACAAATATGCTCACAAATGTACCACTCAAACAACATAATCTAACGATATATGGAGTATTAATTTAAAATTGTCTCTTCCCTCAACCCTAGCTCTCCTCTCAAATCTGCCATTGCCATTGACATCGTTGTACATCCTACAATCTACATCAATTTTCCATTCACCCATGCCAAAAGAGGACATCAAACACACTCATTGATAAGTTGAAATTTTAATTTCCTAACAATAGCCTTAGGTATCATACAATGAGAACAGTATAGAACATTTAACCCCCATTTCAACAGTATGCCATGGAATGACGAAGACTTTTTCCTACAAACCCAGTACCCCACGCTCACGACAAGCCTCTCTCGAGTACCACAAATGCCAAATTCCCAGCAACATGTCCTCCCAACGACCCACCCAATGGTTTCGAGGAAATTCCAACAATTCGTGAAGAAACAAAGAGACCCGAATACGAACCCCACAACACAATCCCTGAAAGCATTCATCCGTGCAAAAATCAGCACCTTCAACGTGATTGAAAAGTAGAAATCCGAAATTCTAGCTCAACACGACACACAGAACGGGAAAAACAACAAAAAAGTTATCAACTTCAAGTGATTCTTCTCTCAAGCTCATGCATACCAGCTTCCCCTTCTACCAACCCAGCACCCCCATTTTGGACACGGAAAAACGTCGCAGCCCGCCCCAAGGCTCATAGAAAGGCGGAGAGAGAAAGAGAAAGAGGAGGAGGAGATGTACCTGGCCTCTACGACGACTGAAGAGCGGGCACTGGGAAGAGGAGTTGCAACTTGCAGGGACAGACCAGCCGAGGAGGAAGCGGCGGTAGCAGAGGGCTAACGGCGGCGGCGAGAGGGTTTAAACGATCAGGTTTAAATATCTTTATAAATAGCTATCGGGGGTAATCTTGTCATTCCACGATCCATTATTCCGTCCCGGGTTCGAATCCCGCCCCCGACGATCATCAACAAGCCTACCTTTTTCTTCTTCTCGGACGCCGCTATTTTCCTCCGTGTCGTCTTCTGCGGCGATTCTCCATCCGATGGCGGACAAGCAGGACCTGCCGGCCCCCGCGAGGTACGACCTGGACGCCAGGTGGGACGCCTGCCTCGACCTCACCCTCCGCCGCGTCGTCTACTCCTCCGCCGCCGGCGCTTTCGGCGGCCTCGTCTTCTTCAGTGAGTCGCTGCCCCCTTCTCTCCCGCCGGCTAAAAATGTTTATGCATGCGTTGCGATGCTGTAAAATGAGGTGTTGTTTTTGGAGGAATAAGTGGTAGTTGTAGATGGAATCCGTAGGATGGCGACATGGGTCGATGTTGATTGTCGACGACGGATCTAGTTTTGGGCTGATTGTGCGACTGTAATGTTTATTTCCTGTGAGGAGTTTGTTGAGGGTGGAGCTCGAATTTTCATTCTATTGTATATTTTCTTCTTCTTTGTCAATTTTTATTTTTGGATGATTAGGTATGTGGCAGTTTGGTGTCATGGATATAAGGTCAAATGTGGTCGAATATTTAATTTTTCTAAAATTTAAGTTCATTGATGACTGGGGGATAAGGATAAATAGCGGGACGGTAGGATTATCAATGAACATTAGTATTACTGAATAAGGTATTCTGTGGCATCTCATCTTGTTGCTAGGGGCATTGTGTTTTTCTGGGGATCTTTTTTTAAAGAAAGCATTCTAAAGGCAACGAATCTGAGATTGGATAGTGGATAAATATTAGCTAAAGTATCATGTTTTAGTCTTATGTGCTGATACTAGTTGGGTATTTTCTGCCGGTAGCTTTTTTTAGAAATGCATTTAGTGTGAGCTATATATGTTTTTTTTCTTGTTTTTAGTTGAGTTAGAACTAAGTTTATTTGCATGTTTCTGCAGAAGGATTGTTTGCACATAATTATTTGCTTAAATAAAATACATTCTCATTAAAAGATGAGAATTGAGGTAGCATGTACAATTGTGCAAGGCCACGCTGGTGACTTACGGAAGACATAAAAAGAAGATATCTAAATCATTGAATATGGGCAATGCAATCAACCATTCTAATTTAACAGTGAAAAGGTAGCAACAAATGTAATAATATCTTTTCTATAATTTCTATTTGCACGTAGCAAATGTTATTTTAGAACCAGACATGGGTATGTTGGCCTGTTATTGCCCACAAGAAGTAACAGTACATATATTTTGCTCTTCTCATCCCTAACTTGATATTGTTGGACCAAATTTCTTACACATCTCTTTTTGTGTGTGACTTTCTATGAAGTTTTTAACTGTATTTGTCATTTGTTCTGAATAGAGACAACAGGTTTTATATTACTCTTTTTCAAGGCATGGATTAGCACAAAACTTATACGACCTAATGAGTTTCCTAGCTGTATTACCGTGAAGTATCTTGCTGTTTTATCTATTTTATTGCATTTCTAACCATAGTAATCTGAAATTGGAATGCTTCTTATGATGCTTGTTGTTTATTTTGTCATCTGTGCTTGTTTTCATAAGGGTGATGTATAATCTGGCTATGTTGTAACTTGTACTTGCCACTATATTGGTGGATTTGAGCTTTTGCCATATATCATGATCCTAGGTGTTTCTTATATGATGCACGATAAAAAACCTTTCTGCATTTGTATAACTTAGATATGTTAATTACATATGCTGATGCGCGTGTAAGAAGCTTGTGCCCTTCCTTAGTTCATTTTCATCAAAACTCTTCCTCAGATAGGCAACAACCTTAGATGACACTGTCCTTCTCATGTAATTTGTTTATTAAGGAACTTTTGGTTTGATGGCTGTGCCTGAAGCATTCTGCAACCAAATCAGGATGATATATGCTCCAATGTCATTTTTAAGTGGACTAACGTATTTGTTTCTATGCTTACTGCTTACTTAACGGACCAAACTCCTATCCCAAGTATTTGCATAGTTTGTAAAGACTAAGAAAATCAATGTTGATATTGCCAATAATTCTTTTTCCCTTTTGACTGATTTGATATTTGTATAAACAAATTCTGGATATTCATTGAGATGGAAGACAATAACGTATGAGTGCTTTTAAAATTCTAAAAAGCAAAGTCCTAACTGATTTTTAAGAGCAAGCTTTTATTGAGCAAACAGAAGAAGGTAGAGCGAGGACGTTTGAAGAAACTTGCCAATTTTTTTGTTTCTTTAACTGCATCTTTCTAGGATGATTCCTTTAGTTTTCTACTAAAACTTACAGACCTTTGAACTTTTGCTCATATTTCTCTTTGATGTTTAACGAAAGTATTATGTTCATGTTATTTCATAATGTTAAATATTGTATATTTAGATTGAATTGTCATTTATGCCTTATACTTCCCCATAGAGAGCATTGCCATTCTATGTCAACATATAAAGCCCAAAATGACTGAATGCAACATCAGTTCTTTGGGAGCTTCAGCTTCCTAGTGGATCATCCTGTGAAGACTTTTCCACCTAAGCTTTTTGTGCATATTTGAGTCTGAAAACTCCACACTAAATGATTGAAATTATTTGTTGATGCCAATTCTTGTTGTTAACAATATAGAAAGTTCTCTCTTTTAAAAACTTGAATTGACCAGCTGACCTTATTAATTCTTAGCAGCATGATAAGGCTTTCCGATTAATATTATAGCTGACAGCCCCTAAATATTTAATGTGTATTATTTTTTTTGGACCCTCATTATGAGGGAACTCAGGAAATCAAAGGACTTGTAGAGGGATTATAATTCCAACCTTCCCATGGAAGTTGTATCGAGTTTTGTGCTAGGTCAAGGGTTGTGGATGTTTTGATGACATTTAAGGAATTAACCTTTTTACTCTTTTGCACTTTTTTGAGGTAGGGATTAATGACTGATTCCATGTGCTGTTGTACTATTGTTTCCAAAAGTTATATTTAGAATTTATTCACAAAGACAAATGTGGATTTAGATTTATACTTGGGGTATGAACCTTTACATGATCAGGATGTATTTGTCATGAAGTTGTATCTTTTACTTGTGGATCATAGTTTCAAGCCCATTTCACTTCACATGGTGCTTCTTGAGAACTCTCTCCACTTTCTGGGTTTCTGTTTTGAATCTTGAAAACCGGATGTGCATCATTTTCTGAAGTGATTTATATTAGTAGAGTTAGTTCTCATCTTTATGGAAGAGTACATAGACAATCAAGGAACTAACTGTTTTTGAACATTAAACTTTCTTGTCAACTATGTAGTTTTGGGGCCTTTGCAGCTACACTATTGAAGCAGTAATTGTACTAAGGGCCTTGGTCATTTGTATGAGTTTTTCATATGATCACAAAGACCAAGCGATGAACCTGGTGGTGGTCAGGCAATAGTGCACTTTTGAGATGCCTAATGGATAAGGCATCTGATTTTTAATTAGGCGATTGTGGGTCCCACCAAATGTGCGAACCACCTCCTTTTTTATTTATCCAAAAAAAAAGAGAAACCTGAATTAGCACATAATTTTCCAATGAGAATGTGATTCTCTGTAACTTTCCATCATTTTGTTGTGTGTAAATAGACAGTTTCGTTGCAATATTAACCTTTTGTTTATGGAAAAAACACAATGAGTGGGGGTGGAATGAAGCTCCACAATGATAGTTCAAATAATTATCTTTTTGTTTCTGCACTTTTTAGAACATAAACTAAAGTGGAATAGAATTTATGCCATTTTTCAGTTTTAATTTCTGATTTTTTTTCTATCTAGCTCTTTGTTAGCATGCCAATTTTTCTATTTTTAGTTGAATTTTTTTTGTAATTGTGATATGACTGTCCCCAGTTATTTTCCATGGGCAGCACAGAATATTATTTTATCGTAATATAGTAGTGCCCGAATTGACTGAAGACAATGACTTTTCAACGACTTTTTTAGTAATGTATTAGCTTCTTTACTAACCCATAAGAGGTACTGCCCCTGAAGAAGCCTTTTTGTTTCCTAGAAGAAGTGACCTAATTGGTCATGAGCATTTTAGTACAATCTGACGTTTAAAAACTTCTCCTAGTTAAAATCTGAACTTTTTTGATAATTTTATTTAGTTAGGTACTGTAAAAGCTCTTTTTGAATGGTAATAAGCAATTGGTAGTTTTCTTCTTTCTTTTTGCATGGTTATTTTTGTATTTCAATCCTGGTCATGTTGTCAAGAAGCTGTATGTTTTGTCCTCATGCTTCCTTTTTGTCATCTCAGACATCCAGTTCACTTAAGATAAATTACTTTTGCATAATTTGTTTTGTAGCTTGTTTACTTTGATTGGGCAAATACAATTATTCTATATCGGATCAAGTTTGGGTTGTGCTTTGTTAGAAGCCAATAACTTCTCAATGAGAGGCTTGACTAAACCGACAAATTTTAGTTTTTACTTGTTATTTGTTCTTTTTCTTTTGTTTCTTTTTGGTTTAAACATAAGTTATTTATTTGAGTTTGATTCTGAATGTTCGAATGAAATGTAATTAATCTTCATAACTGGTTAAGAGTTTCAAGAGTATATGGAAACACATAATATACATACTTTTTTACAAATGGCAACACAGGATATACACTTGCCTAAATACTAATCATCTGATAAAATTGTCAACATTTTACATAATCTTACTCTTGTTTCGGTCTTGCAAAACCAGGGAGTCCTGTGACGCGATGGGCATCTGTGGCCTTTGGTGCCGGAGTTGGCATTGGATCAGCTTACGCTGAATGCTCTCAAAGGTTTGGTGGTTTCCCGCCAAAATAGAAGCCCCTTCAGATGTTGGAGCTACTCATGAAAACTTTTTCAAAAATGTATTTTGGTAGATCTTTTGCTTGTTCTACCAAAGATTCTGGACCCTCTCTGTGATACACACCAGGATTGACCATAAAATCCATTGGTTATATGTTCTTGTTGAATACTCGCTCAGTCTATTTTATATGGCTTCTCATTCTAATTTAATTGCTAGCATCTTTTTCGCAGCGTTTCATGCCAGTTTCCCGTCTGAATGGGTAAGGTAGGGACGCAGGGTATATTTAAGAACTGCTAGAATAAAAAACGTTTAATACTCCCTCTTGTCTTATATTAATAGCTCTATTTCTTTAGTTCAAAACCAATAGCAAATAGAGCTATTAATGTAAATGTAGTTGTTTTCTTATTGTAAGATGTAGTTGTTTTCTTATTGTAAGCTTATGTCCCTGCATGGAAGTGGAAGCTAGAAAGCTATACATGGTCTGTGAGTCGCGCAACCGAAATGGAAAACAGATTTAGGTTGTGGACAAGTAACCAACCCGAATCATGTATGATTTTAGGAGCAACAGTATACTCTTGACAGTGTTCTCATCCAAGGTGTGCGAAGGTTTTAAATCCTGTGTGCTTCGTCTGGTAACGCCTTTTCTTTTTCCATATTAAGCATAGAGTTCGGAGGACCATTTTAAACAGGATATGGAAATGCAGACATGTAGTCCTCAGCGGTAGTACAAGATTAGTTACAATGACAATTGCAGCATTGGAGAATAATTTTTCAGTTAGCATTGACCTTCCATTTTTCATCTATGTAGGGGAAACACTTATCTCTACTGCTATAATTAAGACTCACTACATATAGTACGCACCTACATATTCAGTTGTGAATACTTATAAAATCTTTGTGGGGGTAATATTCTTTTACTTACTCTATAACTATACCCAGGTGAACTGCATTTAGCATTCCAAGCAAGTCAGTCTTGAGTCTTGAAACATGCAGCTGCGGAGCTGCCCATCCTAAATGCACCTAACAAAAGAGAAGGCCAGCCAAACAAGAGGTTGAAATTCTAATAGACCATTATTACACCAAAAGCCCAACACAACTCCGCGCTGAACTGATCTCACATCTTGCTTCTTTCCAACTAATTAAGAAGGAAAATCAACTCCATTTCACTTGTTATGAGTCCTTGGTATGGCCGGAGACGGCGTCCTTGGCAGCCTGTGCCGTATGGGCCACTACATTGGCAGCACTGCTGATGACACCACGGCCGACGACCCCAGCTTGCTCTCCGGAAGGGTGGCACTGGTGAATCACCTCAACGCCCTTCTTCTTCACCTCCTGGCCTTGGCCGGCTGATGATTGGTAATCCACCGTCTGCGCCACCTTCTCCGTCCCTTTGTCGTCCACCCTCTTCTCGTTGTTCACTCCTCCCTGCATTCATTGTGCACCAACACTAAGAACATAAATCCTATCTCTGCAAAAAACATACACGTAATTGGCTAATGAGGAAGACCCATCATCAGTATGGGAGATACGCTCACCTTTGACGTGTAATTGGACGCCATTGTAGAGTAAAGCTTCAACCAAAAGAAAATTTCCTGAAACTGGTTGAGTTGGGTGAAATGCCTGCCTTCTTGAGAGTTGAAGTGATGGGCTTTAAGGGGCTGGAGGGGTGTCTGCAAGTGATGGTTGTTCTTACACGTTTCGTCGTACGTGGCATCAAGTGCAGATTGATTGCATGAAAAAGTGGTTTGATGGACACGCATGTGAAACACTATTCAATTTCGTTTGATAAAAAACTTTTTGGAGAAATTATTTACCACTCCGAAGAGTACCTGAGTTACGCTAATGCGCATGGGAGTTACTCCAACATGAGAGAGTTTATCTCTATCAAAGTTAGGTTTTTTAGGATTAGTTAATTTAGAGGGCTACTATAAAAGACAGAGATATGGCACAAGGAAAATAAGTATCAAATCCGAGGAGTAAGATCTTCGTGAAGTTTGAGCCTATTTGGATAAATAGGACCCTACTCATTAAAGTTGATAAAATTTTGAATTTTAAATTAACGCTAAAATTTTATGAGGTTAATTAAATTAACTTTAAATATTAGAATGATTATACACTGCATTATAGATCGGTCTTTCATTTCTTCTTTGTCCCACCTCCCCAAAATATTTATGAGTTCAATACAATAAAAAAGATGATTAGTGACACTTTTAAGCATCGATTATAATCCTAAAAGTATCCCTAATAGTCATTAGTAAAAAATTTCATTTAAATTGTTTATGCATATGAAAAAGCATTGTTAAAAGTACTGCTATTAGCGATTTTTTTATGTCGCTAATATAATATCATTTACGATGCTTTGTATTTGTGTCACTAATAATGTTTTAGTAACATTTATTAAACATAGCTAAAATCCATTTACAATGATGTTTAATAAAATATTAATGATTATAGCAGGAGGAGCTGGAGTGGGGGGAGTCTGATAGGAGGAGCTAGAGCCCTTCATCCTTTGGCCAGTGGCACGGGGAACATACGAGAGCTAGGGAGAAGGGGATAGGGGGAGCTAAGGTGGGGGGAGGGGGGGACTCCAGTAGGATGAGCTGGATCCCCTCCTCTGGCCGGTAGGGATGTCATGCCTCCTGACCCAAAATTGGCAAGAGGATGTGACAACTTATAACCCAATCTTAGATTAGATCAGAATGTATAACTGAGCCATCACGTTGTTCAAAAATAATTTAAAGAATAAATATAAAAAAAATTTAACTACTCTTTATTATAACTATGATTAAACATTCATCTACTAAATAAAAGTACAATGACATAAATATATATCTTAAACTAATGAAAGAAATCTACAACTATAAATAAAATGCTATCAAAATAATATAAAGTTACTAAATGTTCCTTTATCTATTTCCTACTATTTATCCCTTAATAAGACTTATTCCCCCCTCAGTGGTTCCAACTCGTAAGATAAGTTGTTCTGAGCCGTTTTAAAACCCGGACCAGCCCGGCTGGACCTGATAAAAAGTTCAGGCCGAGTCATCTGGGTTGTCGTGTTATTTTAACCTGGGTGGGTTAACTTGGCCTAGCCAGTTAAACCGATAACCCAGACCACGGGGCCAATCCGGGTTTTAAAAAATAAAACACAAATAGGTTGCGCAGAAGGGATGGGTGGTGGTCCTGGTGTGGGACTGCTCATTTCCGCAAGATCAATTCAAATGAGATAATTTGGACTACGCGGAATATACATATATTCATTTGCCATTGTGCATAGAATGCTGAAGTGATTCCAAATGACTCGAGAAATATTCCAATTGCTAGAGTTAGATGAATAAATTTCAAGCAACACATGATCACTAGCACGATCAACAACCATTAAAAAAATCCTGAAGTGAATGGATGCACTCGCATTAAAAACCAGGGTATGAAAAAATAATCCCTATTAGCGATGCCTTCCGGCAAACTAACAGAGACCCATCTCTTCATAAGAGGATTTCAAGAATTGCTATATCCCTGCAAGAAGCTCAGGTTGATGCCTGGGAAATCATCATCGCCAGGTTTAACATCTCCAGACACAGGCGTATCCCCATTCATTCACGTCAGGCAAAGCCCTTTGAGCATCCAAATAAAAAAACCGTACCGGACAGACCCCAAAGAAAAGGCTAGAGATCGAGGGACCAAAACAGCTTCCTTAGGAAGGTGTCTGCGGAGATGAAAGCACACCGGTCTTTGGAGATGCACTTAATCAAAAGAGGGACTTGGCGGGCAGTCGTGAGATGATCTCCGCCAATACATTGTAGTTGGGGAGCTGGGGACGAGAGGGAGGGGAAGGGGGAAGAGGCTAGAAGAAGCCACCGCAGAAAGGGGGGAGGAAAATAACCGTCCAAGGCACCGGGGAGGAGAGGGAAGGCGGAAGGTGTTAGCCCCTCCAATTTTTGTATAGACAAGGGGGCGGCTACCCCCTATACTTGGCGGCGGATAGCCAAGTTAGCTTGGGCGACGGATAGCCTAAGCAGCCCATTGGGCACCGATGGATGCTTGGAGCAGCGTAGGAGCAGTTCCGGATGCGCACTCACCTTGCGGAGTAAGCTGAGGCAGAGTCCTTGCTCGGGCAGGACTCTAAGTGGCATGCTGGGCGCTACAACCCCTTAGGAACAGACTCCTAGGGGCGCTAAGACACATGGAGGCAGCACAACCTGACTCCTAGTGTAGATAGGAGAGGATGCACAGGTTTCCCTGGACGGATGGACTATAGAGGCAGTAGGGCACTAGACTCCTAGCCGAAGACGGATTCCTCATAGGTTTCCTGATTTGTGTTGGGACGCCCCATTGGGCTGGGAGAGTTGGGACAGGGAGGGACTCTGTATACTTGGGCTGGGATTGTATTCCTAGTGCGATAAGGACCAGTAGTGCTGAGTATATTTATAGGGAGAGGATGGGGCGGCCATGGTAGATAGAGAATTGTTGAGGACGAACCAGAGAGTGCTCTACACAGTGACTTGGCTTGTCAGCCCTGGCCCTCTCCCTACCTTTGTAATCGACGGACTGTGATTACATAGCATTGGGCAGAGCCCCTTTGCGCTAGAGACGGCTGTGTTGGCTGGTTGCTTGTTTCCCTTGCGCATACGAGAGGGAAGGTCATGAGAGTAGGCTGCTGCCTATGACAATTGGTTCCATTGCTGGGATCCCAATGAACCAAGTATGTTTGAATGAGATTTGGCGAGCAAGGACCCGAGTATTCCTTGCTGGTTGCAAACAGTCGAGGTATCACCATGATAGGCTCCATGCTACAGCGCCTTACGGATGTTGAGGCGAAGTACGATGCTTTGAGGACGACTAATGGGATGCTGGCCAAAGTCCAGGCCTCACTACGATCTGTCCAGGATCGCGTTGGTGCCTTCGACCAGCGTCTCTCCCTGATAGAGATCAGTGCCTATGCCGATGAGTCGGGCGAAGGGACTTCCGTAAGAGGTGCTGCCCGATTCAGTTCGCTGGCTGTGTGAGTGCTATCCGAAAGGAGAAATCAGATCATGACGGGCTGATATACGTTGAGGCCGTTTTGGACAAATAGCCAGTGCGAGCGCTGGTTGACATAGGTGCTTCTCACAATTTCCTAGCAGAGAAGTGCATGAAAGCTTGGGGTTTGAAGATGGAGAAGGATCAAGCCCGGATTAAGGCAGTGAACTCAGAGGCAGCCCTTGTCCTAGGAGTTATCCATGACCTGCCTGTGCGGATTGGAGATTGGATGGGCAGAGTTAACTTCACCGTTGTTCCCTTGGATGACTTTGAGTTGATCCTTGGGCTGGACTTCATGAGATTGGCTAGGGTGTTCGTGATGCCACACCTTAGGGGCATCCTCATCGGCGACGAGAGGATCCCTTGCTCTATTGCTGAGAACAAAGGTGAGACGAAGGTGCAGGTTGTGTCTGCACTTCAGTTGAAGAAAGGCCTTGAACGGGACCATAAGACCTACTTGGTCATGATGGTGGAAGCTGAGAACACAACCATGGACATTCCAGAGAAGGTGGAGAAGTTGCTGAGTGAGTTTGCGGATGTGATGCCACCCGAGTTGCCACAAACCCTCCCACCATGACGTGCTGTGGATCATGCTATTGAGTTGATGCCAGGGGCTCGTCCTCTAGCCCGAGCCCCCTATCACATGGCTCCACTAGAGTTAGCAGAACTCAGGAAGTAGCTTGATGAGTTGTTGAAGGCGGGCTTTATCAGACCATCTAAGGCTCCCTTCAGAGCCCCTCTAGTGGCTGACTTGTTTCAGCGAAAGCAGGACAGTTCCTTACATTTATGTGTGGATTATTGAGCGTTTACTGTGATGAACAAGTATCCAGTCCCTCTAGTGGCTGACTTATTTGACCGCTTGGTGAAGACTTCCTATTTTACCAAGCTGGATCTTAGGTCGGGTTATTGGCAGGTGCGCATTGCTGTGGGCGATGAGGCAAAGATAGCGATGGTTACACGCTATGGGCTGTTTGAGTTTCTGGTCATGCCCTTCGACTTGACGAATGCACCAGCCACCTTTTGCACACTGATGAACGATGTTTTCAGACCCTACTTGGACCGGTTTGTGATCGTCTACCTTGACGACATTGAGGTATACAATGCTTCCTTGGATGAACACGTTGGTTATCTCAGGATTGTGCTGGAAAGGCTAAGGGAGCACAAACTGTTTCTGAAGCTCGAGAAGTGCCGCTTTGGACAAACTGAGATTGAGTTTCTTGGGCATTGCATAGCGGAGGGAAGAGTAAGGATGACTGAGCAGAAGGTCAGGGCCATTGCAGAGTGGCCAGTCCTGACTAAAGTGTCAGAGCTGAGATCTTTCTTAGGACTCGCGAACTACTACCGGAGATTCATCAGGAACTACTCGAAGAAGGTAGCAGCGCTGACTGACCTTCTGAACAAAGACAAGCCTTGGTGCTGGGCTGAGGTGTGCAAAGCAGCATTTGAGCGGTTGAAGGATGCCATATCCTCTGAGCCTGTGCTCAAACTTCCAAAATTTGATGCCCCATTGAGGTGCAAATTGACGCTTCTGATCGAGCGATTGGAGGTGTGCTGATCCAATCCAATCACCCTTTTGCATACGAGAGCCGCAAGCTCAACGAGACCGAACAAAGGTATTCAGTCCGCGAGAAAGAGATGAATGCGGTCATCCGCTGCCTTAGAACTTGGAGGCATTACTTGTTGGGAGTGAAGTTCCTTGTCCGGACAGACAACGTAGCCACGAGCTACTTTACTATGCAAAAGAAACTTTCTCCCAAGCAGGCATGTTGGCAAGAATTATTGGCTGAGTTCGATTTCGTGTTGGAGTATAAGCCGGGCAAGGCTAATGTTGTGGCTGATGCCCTCAGCCAATGAACAGACCCGGAGGCAACGATGGCGGCATTAGTACAGATTGCAGGGGATATGTTGGAACAGATACGGGAGGCCACGGAGAAAGATCAAGTCAGCCTAAGGTTGATCGAATCTGTGAAGGATGGGTCTACACAGAGATTTTGGTTGGAGGAGGGGGTGCTATATGCGAAAGGAGGATAACCTTACATCCCCTTGGCTGGCAGTTTGAGGTGCCGGTTGCTAAGAGAGACCCATGATTCTACGTGGGCAGGTCACCCCGGGCAAGAGAGGACTCACGCACTCTTGTCCCAGAATTACTTCTGGCCGCTAGAAGATGTTGTGCACTATGCGAGAACGTGTATGGTTTGCCAGTAGGACAAGATGGAAAGGCAAAAGGAAGCGGGCATGTTGCAACCCCTTCCCATCCTAGACCGACCATGGGTCAGCTTGTCCATGGATTTTATAATTGGTTTGCCGATTGTGCAGGGATTCTAATCGATTATGGTGGTAGTAGACCGCTTCTCCAAGTATGAGACATTCATAGTAGCCCCAAAAACTTGCAGCGCTGAGACAACCGCAGACTTGTTCGTCCAGAATGTTGTCAAGTATTGGGGACTGCCAGCGGACATCGTAAGCGATAGAGACACTCGCTTCACAGGTAGATTTTGGACTCAACTATCGAGCTGTTAGGCACTCAGCTTAACTTTTCGACAAGCAACCACCCTAAGACGGATGGGCAGACGGAGCGAGTGAACGCTATATTGGAGGAGTATCTACGACACTTTGTCACAACAAACCAAAAAAACTGGGTCGACTTGCTGGAGGTCGCTCAGTTTTGCTATAACCTACACACGAGTTCAGCCACAGGTAGTAGTCCCTTTGAGTTGGCCACGGGCCAACAACCTCTTATACCAGCAGATGTGGCTTTGCAGTGGACAGGAGGTAGGTGTCCCGCTGCCTATTGCTTGGCAAAAGGGCGGACTGAGAGAATGGAGGAAGCGCGTGACTACTTGGCCAAGGCAGTCAAGCGGATGAAGAAGTATGCGGACAGAGATCGGAGACCTCTTGAGTTTTAGGTTGGAGACAAAGTTATGCTGAAACTTACTCCCCAACTTTGGAAGAAGCTGCAAAGGAAAGATGTGCACAAAGGGCTGATACAACGGTATGATGGCCCCTTTGAGGTGAAGCGACGAGTTGGTTAGCTAGCATACCAACTTGAGTTACCTGAACGCTTCAAGCTTCACCTTGTTTTCCATGTTAGTTTCCTTAAGCCGTTTCATTCATACTTAGAGGATTCCAGCAGAGGTACTTCGAAGAGAGCCCCGCCTACGATAAGAACCTCTTTTGAAAAGGAGGTTGATGTTATCCTTGATAGGAGAGTTGAAGGGATGAGCAAGAAGGATAGGAGGATCTTCTACTTGGTTAAGTGGAAGGGTCTTTCGGAGTCGGAGAACAGCTGGGAGAGAGACGTCGCGTTACGGCAGTTTGAAGACAAGGTTCGTGACTACTTAGCTTCGACAAGGACGTCGAACGGATTGGTTGGGGGAGGCCTGTTAGCCCCTCCACTTTTTGCACAGACAAGGTGGTGGCTACCCCCTACACTTGGCAGCAGACAACCAAGTTAGTTTGGGCGACGGATAGCCCAGGCGGCCCCTTGGGCACTGATGAATGCTTGGAGCAGCGTGGGAGTAGTTCCAGATGCGCACTCACCTTGCGGAGCAGGCTGAGGCAGAGTCCTTGCGCGAGCAGGACTCTAAGTGGCTTGTTGGGTGCCACAACCCCTTAGGGATGGACTCATAGGGGCGCTAGGACACAGGGAGGCAGCACAACCCGAGTCTTAGTGCGGATAGGAGAGGATGCATAGGTTTCCCTGGACGGATGGACTCTAGAGGCAGCAGGGCGCTAGACTCCTAGCCGAAGACGGATTCCTCATAGGTTTCCTGATTTGTGTTGGGATGCCCCATTGAGCTGGGAGAGTTGGGACACGGAGGGACTCTGTATACTTGGGCTGGGATTGTACTCCTAGTGTGATAAGGACCAGTAGTGCTGAGTCTATTTATAGGGAGAGGATGGGGCGGTCATGGTAGACTGAGAATTGTTGCGGACGAACCAGAGAGTGCTCTACATAGCGACTTGGCTTGTCAGCCCCGACCCTCTGCCTACCTTTGTAACCGATGGACTGTGATTACATAGCATTGGGCGGAGCCCCTTTGCGCCAAAGATGGCTGTGTTGGCTGGTTGCTTGTTTCCCTTGTGCATACAAGAGGGAAGGTTGCGAGAGTAGGCTACTGGCTGCGCACTGCAGTCAGGCCATCATGGGTGTGGATGCTAGGGAAAGCTCTGCGCCTGTGATAGAAAGGAATGTTGAGTTGGCACTGTGACACTGCCGTAGTCAAATCTCCCAGTCCCACCCGGGTTATTTCAGTTATTTATACCAATTGGGTTTAATCCAGTTGAACTAGCCCAAACACTTGGTTCTGAGCACTTACGTGACACCATCATGTAGGGGATCCCAAAGGATTCCAAAAAATAAAGCAAAGGTAAACTCAGTAAGGCTTTGAAAAATACTAGTGTTAACACCTAAATACATGCTTCAACATTTAAGCAAAGTCCTTATACAAACCAAGTGTAAATAAATCTATGAAATTAATCCAAACCATATACAAACACCCAGTGTAAAATAATCTCTATAATATGTCACAAGACATTAAAACCATTGTAACCAAGAAAATTTGTAATGCGTCTCCAGTGGCTTGTTACCTGTCACATAGCATTCTAAATACCAGAAATCCATGGTCACGCCGGTGCACAACTGTAGCACCCCGACCTTTTAAATTAAATAAAAGGTTGGAGTGCAACCAATTTGTAATTAAAAGTGGGCCAAGATCAACTGTACATAGAAGAGTAACTTTTTATTAATTTACGTAATTACAAAAACTTTACAAAATAAGGCTTATCATGCCTTAACATAAGCAACGTCGTGTACATCCAAAATTAATACATAACAAAAAAACATGATAAAGCATAGATCTTTCAAAGTTCTACGAGCAATCTTCATTAATATCATCTTTTTTGGTCAGACATGCAGTGTTTAAGGGTGGGTGAGTATTATTATACTTAGTAGATATAGTTAAATTTAATTAGCATGCTAAAACATAAAGCATAATCAATGATACATAAAATATTCTTATAATAATTAATATTCAAAAGTTGACTTTGAAATAATATTATTGACTAATAGAATCCAACATACTTCTTATACAAAAAGTCAGATAAAATAGTTCTTCACAAAATTCGGTAAATTCGGATAATTCGTTCATAGCCAGAATCCGATAAATAATTCAAAATCTAATAAAACATTATTCATAGAATGTCATCGATATCAGAGTGATATACACCCGTGCTTGTAGGGCAACGAGATCAGAATGAAGAGGATCTTCCCACAATACCAACTTTATGGGCGCACTGTATGCCATAATAGGCGGTACCTAGGAGTCATAACTCTGATAGCTTTTGGGCTTTATACCAAGTAGCAACCCTTCAAGACCGATTGTAGTTTTTGCACTTTATATCAAATAACTACCCTTCAAATTCGGTCATAATCATTCATAAATGTAATTTCAAATAAAAATAATAGCTTAAAGTTCGTATCATGCTAAAATCCATCTTAGAGGTGTGTGATACGCTATTATCTTAGCGTTCGCTCGACCCCTAATAAATATCATCCATTTTTAAAATAATATTTTATATAAGAGGCGAATAAATTACAAAATTGAACGCTTAGTCGTAGCACGGAATAAGAGCTTAAAACCACCTACATTTGTTCTTTAAATTGACCAGAGTAACGACCAACGTCGAAGCCCCATCTCGTTCCTGGGCTTGGGAGTGGCAGGCGGAACCTTCCCTTGCGTTAGGACAAATTCTTCCTCCTGGCCTGAAAGTAGCGGACGGAGCTTCCCCTTACCCCAGGTCATTCCCCCCTTTAGAGTAGCTAACTCAAAAAATGGATACCTCTACGACGTAGAGCGCCCTCGAATTAATTATGAACGGTTTTTGAACGGATAAAATTAGATGAGAAACGACTTAAAAAGAGGTGTTTAAAGCTTAAGAATGGGCAGAAGTCACAAAGAAAGGAGAGGAGGAAGGGAATGGGGCAAGTTGGACACCCCCTCCCCTCCCCTTTTATAAGCAAAACGGCCCACCAGATGCATGACATGTGTCGTGCATCCGGCGAGCTTGTAGGCTAGCCACATCCTGTGGCTGGCCTACACTGCCGCATTGCGGTAGGGCTGGCTCACACATTTGCGTCAGCTATGGCTGACGCTAGGGCTAACGCACAAATTAGTTTTTTTTAAAAGAAATTGTTTTTAAATTCAAAACAAAAATTAACACTTTAAATGAGCGTAACTCCTACTTTAAGCTTGGAATTGTGCGTTCTTAGTATCGTTGGACTCGTATCGACGAGCCCTTCGAAATAAGACCACACAAGGGTTGTTTTCTTGCTAATTGAAAGTGGGTCCCGCCTATGACATACTTCTCAAGGTCATAACCTACTATACCGACGTCCGTTTGACATGTTCTTAAATTCAATATGTTCATCTCTTCGAGCCCTATTAAATACCTTAAGGTCACGAATCTCACTCAAAATGGTTTAATTTTAAGAAAAAAATATTATTGGGCCCTTAAATTTGCTAATGGGTAAAACTTTGAAATTCCGGGGCGTTACAACAACGGCCATGACTAGCCTGGAGAAAACTCGAGAAGTCTCAATAAGTGAATAGTCTCAAGCATCTCAGCTCAAGGGGGGAAAAACCTGTCCTTTCGGACGTAAAACCCCTTGTTTCGGATACAAAATCGCTTGATTCAAAACCCGATATTGATAATCCAGCAACCATAGAAATCTCGACTAACCACGATTAATCTATAGTTTACAAATCAGTTTTATGATATAATGAAATATAAACATGTTTACATACATAAGCCTAAGTAATCATACTACCTCATATAAGGTATAAGGCATAATTCAATAAATATGATCATATGCACTAAGACATGCATGTAATATAGATTTACTAAATTAACTTTAGATATATGTATGCATAAGAAACTCTCATACATTAATCATACTTAACATATTATGTACAATTCTTTAGTATGCCAAATGAATATCTTTAATAAAGTTAAACATGCTGAAAGTACCAAAGTAGCACAATCAACAATACAATATCTCCTTTATTCTCATATTAGTTTAAGTAGAGGTTTTAGCATAATCACAATATGTAAGTTGTATTAGGAAAAATAAAATAAACTTTAATCAAATTGAAAATTTACAAAAACATACATCATAGTCTTAATTATAATATAAATAAATATAATATAAAAATAATTATAAAATTTATTTTTTATTTAATTAATAAGACTGTGCAATTCTGTCAAAACTGTCATTCTTCAAATTTATGACTATGACATTTACTTACCATACTCCAAATGACTTGAAATTTTTATATAATGCTTATAACACTTATATCAATCCATTATATAAAGAAAAAAACAAAAAATTGTATTACTGTATAGTATGTATCCCAAAATATATAATAAATACATATTATTCTCAGTAATCCAAAAAATTAGGAATACTATTTAGACATGATAATCTACTTCTAGAAAAATTTTGAGAGTAAAAGTATCTAAAATGTAGTCGTGAATCCAAAATATAGATTATAACATATTCAAACAATTCTCAAAGCGGAGAATCAAGTCATATAACCATTATTCATCAAAAAGTATGATCAACATCATCAAACAAGGTACTAATGCAATAAATCAATATAAAACCCAAACCCCATACCTCTAAAGCAGAAAAACTCATCAAATCTTCCTATATAAAAAGATTCATATTCCAAAAATTAAGTTTTTTCATTATATCTAAGCATAAAACATGTTCTCTACTAAATAGAGGCTTATAACTATAATAAACATGTAATTTCAAGTACTTCCTTGAGTTTAATGACTTCTAAACATGAAGCACAAGGTTTTATATCAAAACAATGGTTCTAGGGTTTTACAAATTGCATGAAATAAGAAAAATTTGGATGTTTTAGTTGAAAGATACAAGAGAATTATGATTTAGCATGAAGGACCTTCAATTTCCTATCAAAACTCAAGGGATTAAGGAGAAAATAATGAAATTAACTCACCTTGAGAGAGGCTAGGGCACCAAAATTCTCAGCCAATACCAAAAAGCTCAAAAACTCTCTAATTAAAGCCTTTATGACATATTTATAGGTGATAGAGATTTGGTTCCCTACTCTGCCTACGACTTGGGCTAGTAAACTATCATTGGGCAACCCAAATTAACCCTTAAATCACTATTCCCATAACTCACTTTAAATGGGCCCAAAAGGATAAGAAAAAACCCCAATTTTAGGTCTAATTCACTTGATCGGGTCCGATGCATGTAGTACAATTTCAACCAATCATAACTCACTCATCCGAACTTTGATTTGTAACTCTTGGTGGCATTTCGAAAGTTCTTTATGTTTAGTTTTTAAACAAATTGGTCTCAACCCTAAATTCAACCTATTCAGGGAGTTATTCAACTAATAATGTTACATGATCAAACTCAAAAAATTCCTACATGCCCACTAATAATAAAACAATTGCTAAACAAGATTTATCGGATGTTACAGGGGAGTGGAGGAAATGGAGCTGGGGAGGCAGGGAGAGTAAGGGGAGCGGAGGGGACAGGGGCATGAGGGTGGGGGAGGGGCGCCGAGCTCCTGCGGGCAGAGCCGATGACACCCTAGAGCTTGTCTTCGACGGGCGGCGAGGGGAGGAGGAGCGAGGGGAGAGGGGGCGAACGACTACTACGGCAGATGGAGCGGCCTGTGGCGATCGCGCGGGGCGGGGGGGGGGGAGTGGGGATTATAGGCACGAGCAAAATTTCACCCTCTCCAAATAATTTGGGACGCTTCTTTAGAAGTGTCGCAAATGGAATAGAATTTGTGATGTTTTTTTTATAAGTGTCGCAAATAGTACCACTAGTTGTGATGCTTATACTAAAGTACAACTATTTGTGATGCTTATACGAAAGTATAACTATTTGCTACGCTTAAAAATACTTTTGTATAAGCATCATAAATAGTGGTACTATTTGTGATCCTCATAAAAAAATGTCATAAATACCATTTTTTTAATAAACTAAAACTTTAAACCATATTTGCGATGCCTTTTTATTAGTGTCAAAAATAGTACCACTACTTGCGATGCTTAATTAAAAGCATCGCAAATAGTATTTTTTTAAATGAATTTTGTTTCGGTACTATTTGCAACTAGGCTCATGCCGCAGTTGAATGGGCCATTGGATTTTTTAAAAATTAAAATCATTTTTTTCAATCTCGTTTCCATAAGCCCCGACTTTGTGGGCTGCCAGATTTCAGTTTGACGACATAAGTAACTACAAAAAAAAAAAAAAAATCCCCTCTTTTCCCCCTTCTCCTCCTCGTCCTCCATCTGGCATATGGTGCCCCTTCCACTCTCCCTTGGTCCCTCCCTTCCTTCCAACCAGTACTTGCACAAAACATGCAGACTCAACGGATGTGCACATTGCACCTAATCAATAATCAGCAAAGAGTCAACCAAAAAAAGAAATATGCAAAGAGAAGAACAGGGTACAAGACATAGATTTTTATTTCCTTTGTTTTGGTTGCGTTCTTCTTAGGAGCCGTGTCTTAAGTCCTTTCGGTTCAATTAGGAGACATGGACTGTAGACTTTAAGGTTTTGACCCTAGTATTATATAAATAGTATAGCTCTCACTAGATATAGAATTTTAAACCAAAACCTATTGGATTATAAACTAGACTCGAAGATGAATAGAATGTACCCAAGAACACCTAAAACGGACTTTGGATAGCTGAGTTATGACCATTTGAAGATAGGGGTATTGTACAATTCTGAGTCTACACGAATTTTCGCGGGACCAACGGCCCGACTAATCGGATTTTTGCGTCCCTTTCCCAATTTCTTGTTCCTAATCGGATTTTTACATCCCTCCTTCTCCCATTTGTGGTGCGTGCCTCTCCCTTTCTCTCTCTTTCCTCCTCTTCCTCTCTCTCTCTCTCTCTCTTCATTTCCCCTTCTCTTTTTCTCTCTTTTTTCATTTTTATTTCAATTTCTTCTCTTTTCTAAATTAAACAATATTGAGTTAAACCTCTCCCTCATACTTAGGTCTTCATCATTTTGAATTCTTTACTATTACAAATTGTGCTTAGAAAGTTTCTTAATATTTCATAGGTTCCAAGTGCATGGAGGTCGAACACAAATAGAAAATTGTAAGTAAGGGAATCAACCCATGACTTTAGATATCTATGAATACTCATTAGCATTATTAGGAATGATGTGATTGTTATAATAGGGTTTGATTGAATTTGGGTATGAGGTGGATTTTTTGGTTGTTTTTCAGTATTTTTGTGATTAATTAATTAGCATTATATTCTAGGCTTTGTATTAGAAAATCCATATACAATTTTATGGACGTCCAAAAATCATTAAAATTTATCCATGATTCGTTCATAGGTAGATTGATTTTCTATGATTTTTTTTTTGAAATTTTAGAAGCCTCGTGGTAGGTCAAAAGACCAAATTACCTCTCTAATTTCTACTATTTTTATACTTCTTAGATTATTTATTTTTAGGATACAAATTTTTATATTTATTTATTATTATGTTAGTAATGTCCACTAAATATTTCAGTAATTTTGGATATGACTGTGATTTATTACAAATTTATCTATAAAAACTATATTTTTATACACTCTATACATGAATTCCGTATAACCATGGAAAATAAAATAGATATTCTTCATTTATTCATTAATAATGCATGTTTGATGATATGATATTAGTAATTATGATGTATCTTATGTTCATATAGATTTAAGATATTTACTACTATTATGTTTTTATGTATGAGTATGTATGTGCATAAAGAGATAAATATCTTGCATTAAACGAATTAGACCTTTATTATGATATAATCATAAAATTATGTATGAATCCTCTCATATTATATGACATGTTCATGCATGATTATGAAGGGCTAAGAGATTGCATAAAATTTACCAAACTGGATTATAGAATAATTTGGGTAATAAATCACATGATAAACAACTCGATATTCTCCCATTTTTTAATTAAAAATGAGGTGTGTGATGTTTGATGGTTGAATGAAAAAATATATTAATTAATATATGATTTTTGTGCTCCAAAAGGATGGGGTCTAACTTAGGGTATAAGACCTCAAATCCCTCTCGTGACATTTCAGATGAGATTTTGTAGTGGATTCAATGAAGTGTTGTGATTTTATCATAGACACAATGGGTTTAATGATACTAAAGTGGAAAGATTGATTTAATTAGGGGTTTTATTATATCAAAATAATTTAATTGATTTTGAATGGGGTTCAATGACAGCCACTTTAATATGAATTGATATCTCTTCGATATATGGTTATTTTCATAATTATATATGACGATGATTATTTTCTTACTGGCATTGTTCACCCTTGTGTTTCATTGTTTTGCTAGATCTTTTGCTGTATAGTAAGACGCTATTTACCACTATTATGTACTCGTTATTCAACCTGCACATGTGGGACCCATTTTGCCTGAGAGCTTTGATGAGCAGATGATGCTCGCAATGGCTGTCTCTTTTCTAAAGGGGAAAAAACAAAGAGAAGAACGAAGCATAGAATCCTAACTACAAAGCCAGTAAAGAAGTCCAACTTTGGACCACATTTGTTCAGCATTAAAATATACTTCAGTCTCCTGCATAACCAAAAATTCTACGATTGAATATTGGCAAACAATTATCTGATTGACCATCAGATCAATGCTTTCATACTAGGTGATCAGCAGGGAAGGAATAATTAAATAAACTAGGTGATCAACCAGGTACTATACATATGTAGACAAGAATTGTAATTTATCTAATTAAATAATGGTCCTGCAACCTCAAAAATGTTAAATTTCTAAACATATATTTTGATATATACATTTTGTCTTAAATTAACAGTTCTATTTTGTAAAAAAATTGTTCCCCATTAATAGCCTCGTTTTGTTTGATTAACGTGATTAGGTACTAAAAATGAGTATCATAAGTTTATTTTCCCTCTCATAAGTGTAGGTTAAACTATTTAATAAAAATTATTATATTTCTAAATATAACTATTAATATTGGATTGAGGAAATATAAAAATACATTATCTTCAAAACAACCCACCCTAAGAGTCAGATCAGCCCACGCCCCATCCCTAAGAGGCATATAATTAAACAAATCTAAACAGACCTAATTTTGACTAATTCTTACCAAACACAAGAACAATGTCTCCCAGTTCAGAAGACAAACCATATATTATTACACACATAACTAATAAGATAATAAAAATTCCAATTTATTGCAATTTGCAGCAAAGAGTACTACTTCTCTTATGCAAATTACTTTCTTTGTCATATAATTTTTGTTTTAAATAATTTATTTTAAAAAAATTAAAGAGGACACTTAATATGAGACAGAAGATGTGCAATTCAACAAAAAAATAGTTCTTCTTATGTTACTAGTTAAACATATGTTAGTAATTATAATTATAAATTAACATGTCTCAGACAGAGCTGATGCTCCAACAAAATGTTGATCATTTCTTTAAATTATGAATTACAGCAACCAAGTATAGATGTCGTGAAAATTACGAAAACGATGGCCTCTTTCGATACGCCTGCCTGCAGACAGACTCAGGCTTCTGCCCGGCGGAGCAGAGGCTGCTCGGGCAGCTCTCCAGGCAGTTGTCGGCTAGATTCCCGGCAACCCCGGCCGCCAGACCCGCCGGCACCCTCCCTTTCAGGAAGTTTCCGTCCAGGTACAGCCGCCTCAGCGACCCTTTCTTCCCCAGCGCCTCCGGGATGCTGCCATGCAGCTTGTTGAATCGGAGGGACAGGGAGAGGAGGGAGTAGGTGGCAAGGGTGGATGGGAGGTGGCCTGAGATCTGGTTGAAGCCCAGGTCGAGGGCCACGAGCTGGGAGGAGGCGGCGGCTGGCGGGACGGCGATGGATGTGAGGCTGTTGTTGGAGAGGTCGGCCTGCTGGATGGCCGGATGGAAGAAGAACCAGGGACCCAATTCGCCAGAGAACTTATTTCCGGCCAGCTCGATCACCTCGAGCTCCGAAGCGGCTCGGAAGGTTGAGGAGGTGAGTGGGCCTGAGAGGGCGTTGCCCCTGAGGGCTAGCTCTGCGAGGCGGGGCGGGAGTGGGGGGATGGGGCCACTGAGGCGGTTGAAGCTGAGGTCCAGAGTTGTGAGGTCCGGGAGGACGGCGAGGGCAGGGGGGATGGCGCCGGTGAGGCCGTTGTGGGAGATGTCCAGGGACTGGATGGACCTCAGAGCAGATATAGCCGCAGGGATGGGGCCAGAGAGGAAGTTGGAGCGGAGGGAGAGGGAGAGGAGGGCTGGGAGGGAGAAAAGGGCGGCAGGGACGGGGCCGCGGAAGGAATTATCGGAGAGGTCGAGGTGGGCCAGGGCGGAGAGGCCGGCAAGAGCGGGGGAGATGGGGCCGGAGTAGCCGGTGGGGTCAAGGACGAGGGCTGTGACGCGGGCGGGGGAGGCAGCCGAGCAGGTGAGGCCGCAGATGAAGTGGGTCCGCGTGGCGGGGCGGCAAGGGTCGTCGGAGAAGTTCCACGAGGCGAGGCAGGACCAAGGCGGGATGGAGGCGGGGGAGATGGCAGCCTTGAAGGCTGACAGGGCGGAGACGTCGGCCGGGTCGGTGGTGGAGAGGGCGGACGGGGCAGCTGAGAGGAGGAGGAGGAGGACGAGGACGAGGAGGTGACGGTGGCGGTGGGAGGCGGAGCTCATTGTGGCTGCCAGCAACTGGTTGCTCTCTTGCTTAGATTTCCTCTGCTTTGTTGGAGGCCACTTTCTTATTCAATCAGTGGGAAATTGGAGTGTGGGACCGCTCATTTGGAGAGTGGGAGGCTCTATTTCAGTGGGCCCCATTAGGGAGGAGGTTTCTGATTTAACAGTACAAAGCTAAAGTGGTTATTTGCCAGGTTTTTTTCGCTGTTTGTTTTTTTTAGTGATGTGCAATTCACCTTGAAACAGCATTTAACCCACGTCAATCTTGATACGAGAAGTTTATTTCAGTGGACATAATTGTCATTTTTTTATATTAAAATATTATTTTAATTTTTATTAGATAGACACGATGAGTCACACTGAAATTTAACTTTTTTTAAAACAATTAAAAGCTAAAATAAATTTTCTGTGTAAAGTGGTAGAGTAGGAATATCATAATGGAAGAGTTTTTTATGCTCTCTATTTACCGTGAGACGAGTGTAAGGTACATATGTGTAACATTTATTTTTAAGATCGATAGTGCATGTGTTATTTATTAGCGGTAATGTGCATTAACGTGTATGCTGTAGTCTTGAAAATGAATGCTCCACATATGTTTTTCACACTCTGCTCATTGTCAGAATGGATCATGAAAAATATTTCTAATAATAAAGGTGGTTTATTTTTTTAATCTAATCAAATGACGAGTAAGGTTTTGATGTAGAGAAAATAGAGTAAAAATATTATTTTTTTTTTAAAAAATAGTTATTTAACTCTTATGACTTATAAAAACTAGCAAAAATACATTTATATCGTGCATATAAATATAAGTTAGTTAAAAAAATTAAAACAAATCATAATTATATAAAGCACTAAAGGTGATGATAACCAATTTAACTACATTTGGAGTAGGCAATTGCAAATCTTGCATAATATTAGCTTATAGGTTAGATATGACAATGATGTCGAAAGACTTCATATTGTAAAGCATGCACTTCATATTAAGGATTAGTTTGGCAGCAAGTCTTATTTGATAGAGTTCGCCGAGTATTTTCCAATAGTGTAATTAATGCATGAATTGAAACACATGTAATATAAGCATAAATGTAAAAATATATTATCAAGAAGTACATTGTATATGTGAGACCTATAAAAAAAATTGAAAAAACATACTCATGTATGGTCTCATTTGATAGAGGTCATCAAGAGTTTTCTAATAGTAACAAGAACACACAAATCCAAGTTTGAAAGTGTAAGATATAACCTAACAAAGTTAAAAATAGCACAATATAAAAAGTGGTCATATCCTATCAACAACCAATATTAGATTCACATGTGACAACCATCTGAAAGGTTCTTATTGAAATACGATAAGTTAAAATCCAACATGAACCCTAAGTAAAAAGCTATTACTAAAATACACCTAGATCACATACCAATTCAAAGTCACATCCAAAGGCATTATAGAAAACTTGTCAAAAATCAATTGTCACCCTTAGCATTTTATATATTAGTATGATATAATTAGGCATATAACCGATATTTGACTTATTAAATTTTATTTATAAAATAATTTAACCACCTATCCTACTCCCCTTTTCCTCCACCACTAATGTCATCAACAGCTAAAAGTTTGGGGTGCACTCTGCATCACATCAAGTGTGCAATAGTCACCTTCCAATTTTACCTATATTAACGACTTTCAAATTAATCTAATTAACTTACATATCAAACTACTATTATATCATGCAACGGATTAAAACAACCCTAATTAACAACTATCTCGAGTCCAAAAAATTAAAAGCAATCAAACACAAGGCACATAAAAAAATTTATGCAGAAAACTAATTTGGGAAAAACCACATGACCTCTTTTAGCCTTTTTAAATCCACTGTGTAAAAAAATTTGATACAAATCACCTTAGTACAATCTTCCCAATTAAAATTTGATACAAATCACCTTAGTACAATCTTCCCAATTACTCAAGATGCACTTCACTTCTTCCCAAAGCCAAACTCTCTTTGGTTGTGCTTCCTCCATGTCAAATTTTCTAACACAATAGTCTCCAATCTTCTTGCACATGGTCATCTCTAGATTTCCACTTGATAATCACTGACAATCACTTCCAATGATTAGACTCTTTGAAGAATATGAAAGCAAGGATTTTTATAACTAGGGTTTATGAAAAACTCTCAAATTAAACTTCTCAATGAAGATAAATGGTTTCATAAGGTTTGATTGAGTCAAGGAAGAAAGATTAGCAATCAAAAACTCACTTGAATAAGAGAATTTGAAACTACAAGAAAATAAGGAGAAAAATAACCTCTAGATGAAGCTAGGGTTTTTCTTTAGCAAAATAGGCCTTCTCACCCATAGGTTTCTGCCAAACACCTCTACTTATAGGTAGGGTAATAAGGTTTGATTGAGTCAAGGAAGAAAGATTAGCAATCAAAAACTCACTTAAATAAGAGAATTTGAAACTACAAGAAAATAAGGAGAAAAATAACCTCTAGATGAAGCTAGGGTTTTTCTTTAGCAAAATAGGCCTTCTCACCCATAGGTTTCTGCCAAACACCTCTACTTATAGGTAGGGTAAGTTGGAGTATGAGTTTAGGGCAAGTTAGAACCAAAATTGGCATATTCCAAAAAATTGCTCATAGGGCGATCAATCGGGTAAAAGTTATTCGAGCATGCAATTCAATAGGGCGATCAATCGACCTGCACAAAAATTAAGTTGTGCGCCAAACTCAATTTTGACCCTTTTGGACTTTATGGATAAGTAGTCTATAATGTAAAAAGATAAAATTACTCTTTTTTTAGGTGTCTCTATGACGTCTGAGAATTTTCTAAATTCTGGAAGTTGACCACGTAGAAATAGGGTATTTGACCCCTTGACTTTCCTAAGAGAATAAATTACTCAGTAGTTGGAATTGGTGTATGAGACCTATATGCATGGAAATTAGATAAAAATAGCATTGAAACGCCACCAAGAACGTGCAAATCAGAGTTTGAATTAGGAAGATACGATTGTTCGAAGTTTGACATAGTGTGCATAGCCCGTTTACTTGAATTAGATGCGCAAATTGATCATTTAAGCCATTATACAGGCTCAATTAATTAATTGGACAGAAATTAGTTTAAGAGGCCGAATTAAGGTGCCTAAAAGAGGTTTAGTTGGCCCAAACCTCTTGGGGGATTAGGAACCCTAATTCCCTTATTATAAAAAGGGATAATTAGGGCTTCTAGAAATAGTATTTTTTTGCCCTAAAGAAGGTGAGAGAAGAAGACGGTTTTCAGGTGAAGGCGGTAGAGTTGAAGAGGAGTGAGCGCAAAGACTGGAGGGCGGCAAGGTAGGATGCCTAACCTGAAATTAATGAAACTTAATTCATGCTTGGAATGTTAAATTCTACTCATTTTATACTTGATGAATTTTCTTTGGTGGATTGGTAATGGTGAAAGTGCACACTATAATCGTCATCATGCACTTGCAAGCGCTGGCTGGTGGCCATTTGTACACAAAAAGAGGAGGGTTCAGGCTGCTCCTCCAGTAGACATTGGTGGCAAGCTGTTTTAGCCTATGGTGGTTGCCGTAGATTGGCGCATGAACATTCTGGCTAAGGACTCTACAACTTGTTGGTTTCGGGTCCGGCTTAGAAAAAACCGTGTGTTGAGCAGTCCGGCCCGCCAGAGGGTGGGGGCTGGTGTGATCTGGAAGTACCAAAGAGGGGCTGCCGGTAGACGCCTGTGAGAGAGTGGATGGGGCGGAGCACCGACAGGGTAGATCTCTAATGGGGCGTTGTCCAGGAATTTGGACGCAAAGAAGAGGTTGCTTGTGTAGGCAGGGTGGCACAAAGAGCTCCACCACGACCACCCAGTAACCTCCAGTGGAAATCTGAGTAACCGACACTTGGTTTTTGGTTTAATGGAGGGTTGAAGCTGGGCTACTATTGAATCAGTCCAGCAGAGAAACAGAGAGTGAAAGAGAGAAGGTTTCAAGGGCGGTGACGCGGTGGGCTCCTTTGGTGCCACCCTTTGTCCAACAGAAGAGATCCCGGCTACCTCAGGCATCCATATGGGCATTGGAAGGCTAGGTGGGTGTAACGACCCGTTTTTCGGTTACGCTTAACCCGAGTGGGTTAAGGGTAATTTAGTAATTTGAGGTTAGTGTTAGGGGGTTTCATTAGGTGAAATCCCCGTATCCAGGTAGAGCTCGGAGTAACGAGCGTGATGAATCAAAGAACGCACGAAATGGAGGTCGGGAACGAAAGTTATGACCTCGGGAAGTGTGCCACATGGGCGGGGCCTGCTCGAAAAGTGCAGGATAACCTACCTATGTGTGGTCTAGTTTCAAAGGGCTCGTCGATACGAGTCTATCGGTACTAAGAACGCACAATTCCGACCTCGGGAAAAAATGTCATATGGGCGGGACCCACTTTGAAAGTGCGGGATGACCTACCCATGTTTTGGTCTTATTTGGAAGGGCTCGTTGACACGAGTCCATCGGTATCAAGAGCGTGCGATTCCAACGTCAAGGTTGGAAGTTATCGCGTTTTGAAGTTAAGATATTATTTGAATAAAATAATATCTTTATGGATAGGATCGACGACGCAGTGAATAAGACTGACGATAAAGCGGATAGGATTGCTGACAAAGCGGATAGGATTGATAGTGGATAGGATTGCTGATAAAGCAGATAGGATTGATAGTGGATAGGATTGCTGATGCAAGCAGATACGATTGACACGTGTCAGCCTCACATCTATCCAATTCTTTTATGAATATCATCCTTGACATCCAGAAAAGGAGGGAAGGAGAATTCTCTCCCACGTTTTCCTATTTCTCTCCCACGTTCAGAAACTTCTATTCTTCGTTTCTCACTCATTTTAAGTCCGATTCGAGTCATTCTTAAGGCGTTCCTAGCTAATTCGAGGGTGATCTACGCAATGGCATAGTCCATCCCTCAAGTTGGCACTCCTAGAAGAGAGGAACGAACTGGGGCAAGAGGAGGCTATGTCCGTTGTCTCCAGAAGGGGAGGACGCCCAAAAATAAGCATCCCGTATACCGCTACCTCGTGAGACATCAGGGGAGTAAGAGTTTCTTACCTCCTATTTTAATTATATAACGACATGTGCTAGTTATGACGTGTTATGCTATGATCCATATGTTTGCTATGCTTATATGATATGATGTATGCTTTTATGTCATGATGTGTGTTGTCTCGCTCTACGGGAGAGCGAGACGTGTGGTGTGTGTTCGTTCTCGGCTCGGTGATGGAGTGAGACGTGTGAATGTGATGTATCCGCTCTGGAATAGAGCGAGGCATGTTGTGGTGGTCGTGTGGTGCTCGTCTCTATGATAGAGCGAGATGTGTGTTGTCGGTGTTTTATCGGGTTTTTGTATAACTCCAATTAAATATTCAGAGATATGTATTTTATACGTATGTATTTTTGGTATGCCGGTTGTATGTAGTAGCCAATAGGCAGAACTACGTCCGGATCCGATCGTATCGGAGTAACATCGTGGATGTTATCCGATATGTACGTAGGCAACTAACGACGATGCAACATTGGCCCGGTCCGAATTAGTTATATAATTAGGCCAGTTCTTGCCTACGCGCAATAGAGCGCTAAAGTCCCGTAGCGCGTAGAGGAACAAGAAAACTCTCGTACTCAGAGTGTACCGCTCTTGGTTCTGAGTTTGGTTTTTATCGTTTTCGGACCCCCGGCCCGGGTCGATTGCCGGGTCGGGGCGTCACAGTGGGGCTCTACCTGTAAGGTCCCTGATTTTTTTATGATTTTCTGTGATTTTCCTACTATTTTTTTTGTCATTTTCGGCAGAAAAATGTGACGCTACAGCGTATTCATATTTGTGTATTTCCCATATATTTATACCCATAGAGTTGGGTGTGGGGCTTAGTCGCAAGCTGCGGGCCTCGTTGCGCACTTACGGCGCAAATTTTGGAGGATAACGCGTAACCAGTAAGTTAACGCGCATTAGGGACATGGATGTAAAAATTAAAAAGATTATATATATATCATACGTCGGATTACAGAACCGACATTCAGAAAGTCAAAGTCAGTAACATTTCACGTCCAGAGAGAAAGAAGAGAAACCCGAGCCTATTTCCGGTCGCTCCATTCTCCCTCCGCCAACGTCGAATTCCTTCGATTCTTATCAGGATCCGCTTTGCCTCACCGCCACGAGTCCGTAGGTACCGGCTATGACTGCCGCCACGGCCTCTTCGCTCGTCCACGAGGTACCGAACCTTTTTTCGGGTTTTTCTCTCCTTCAATCCTTTTTTTGAACTGTGGGTGTACAATTTTGACATCATTTGCAGCCGCTCTCAACTAGACTTATGTTTAGTTGGCCGCTAGGAACCCATAGGCGCTGGCTAGAGCTGCCGCCATGCTTTGTTCGCTCCATGGTGAGCTACCGGCACTTTGGTCGGGTTTTTATTCACATTCTCCATCTCACTGTCCGTGGGATTTTTGGACGCCGGTGGGTTTCCGGTTGTCGTCCGGCCACCGGTAGGACTCCATCCAGCCTACCTCGACCCAGTGTCGGTAGGGGTTTGCCGTTTCCGACCCCGCCTCGCCCCTATTGCCTTGCTCCGCACGATTAGACGCTTTGGGTGCATCTCGGGTCATTGGCATCGGCGAGCCGTGGTCCATTTGGCCATCGTGGGCTTTGCCCTGGCTCGGCGACAGTGAGGGTCAGCCCGATTGGCCCGATTATACACTCCACTCGGAATGGGCCGCTTGTCATTGCCCTATACCGTGCGAGATGCATAGCCGCCTGCACCATGGGTATTGGTTGTGGGTGGCGATCGGCGATGTTGCCGTTTAGTTTGGCCACAGCTAGGACCTTGGCCTTGTTGGCTTTTGTGGGCCTTGGGTCGCCCCCTTTCAGCCCTCTCCCCTGCCCCTTTGGGCCGCGTGTGCATGTGGCCATGCGTGTACTTCTGGGTTAGGCGCCACATTCGCGCTGCCTGACCATCGGATGGCTTGGCCACCGAATGGAGTTGACATAGAGCCGTCCTCCACCTCTCCTTTGTCCTCGAGCATTGCCCCACGCTCTCCGCCCTTATGTGGGTCCTTGTTGACACGAAATCATCGCCGTTGGGTGCTGTCCAC
The DNA here is from genome assembly GCA_035235625.1 of Saururus chinensis. Taxonomy (NCBI): domain Eukaryota; kingdom Viridiplantae; phylum Streptophyta; class Magnoliopsida; order Piperales; family Saururaceae; genus Saururus; species Saururus chinensis. Next base: position 33,092,372 of record CP141148.1, on the reverse strand, counting down.
GGCCGATTTCGATGTCTTGTGGCCGGCTGGGCACATCTTAGCCACCAGCCCATCTTCAGTGAGTACACCATCGACATCTGGTCGTACCACCACTTATGTTGGCACGACATTTCTCTCGGCTGCCTTAGTGTGCCACCGTAGATTGCGGGTTTTACCACATTGATTTCTGACACCCCGCTTGGCCGTGACTAGTTTCGGCGCTTCCTATAATCCTCAGGACAGCAACTCTCTCAGCTAGGCAACGGTTTTGACTGCCAACTCCACCGCCACCGTCGTGTGCTTGCCATCGAATGTCATGATTACGAGGTAGGGGAGCTTTGAACTCGTAAATTCATGATAGAATGCTTTGAATGAGTAGTAGCATGCTAGGATTGTATGATTCCATGCTTTGGATGTTAAGTAACGATCCGGTTGCATGATGTACATGTACACATGATTGTATGGTAGGTTGAAATGCATATGGTATGCATGTTGGCTGTAAGTATGTTGGATGTATGCATGTGCTAGTGATGGCTAGCGTGCATGTTTGGAGTATGTATGAATTATGCATGTGCTAGTGATGGCTAGCGTGTATGTTTGATGTATGTATGCATGTGCTAGTGATGGCTAGCGTGCATGTTTGGAGTATGTATGAATTATGCATGTGCTAGTGATGGCTAGCGTGCATGTTTGGAGTATGTATGAATTATGCATGTGCTAGTGATGGCTAGCGTGTATGTATGACGTATATATAAATGTGTATGTATGCACTAGTGATGGCTAGTGAGCATGTTTGTAAGCTACGTGTGTATGACCGTATGTGTATGTTATACGTATGTGTGAGACATACATATGTATGATGACTACTGCCTATGATATGGATATGAGTAAGTGTATGTGGGCAGAGGTATGAGCGATGGACAGTAAGAGGTGATAGAGGTTTTGTCTGGATTTGGATATGGATGTGTAAGCGTATGACGAATGACAGAAGATATGAGTATGACGGGCAAGGATTAGAATGGATTGGTTTGGGTTGGATTGTATGTTGGGCGATTGTCAGACAGTAAGAGTGTGCATAATTGTACAAGCATAACGTACGGATTATGAAGTGAAAAGTAAGCATAATAAGTGAGATATAAGTAAGAGGGTGACAACTGGGTTAGCTCTAAGGAGCTTCATTTGATGATGTCAGTGTAAGATGATGTGGCCATAAGGTAGATGGCGGAGATTGTAAGACTGTAAGGATTTTGATGTATGATAAGTTTTGTCCATGATGTGGACAGGTAAGTGAAGTCTGCTGCCTTGACGAACTAGGGTTTTGATCGGGCTCAGCTTCGGTTTGATCAGTCGAGGACTGTGAGTTTGTGTGGCATAATTGTACCACATAATTTACTTAATTCAAACTTGAATTATAAGCACAATTAATGATAGCGTTGTGAGTTTGATACCTGAGGGTTCGATGGATTAAGTTCCGTGTTGGGCTAGCCGATAATGAGTCGGCTGAGCATTTCTCATGTCTTGCTATGGTGTTTATCCTGCGGGATGTTGTCTGTGTGCTGTATAGAGCACTAGACGTCTGATGCTCTGCTGAGAGCGACGTATGTTTCCGATTTGGTCTGCGTGCTGTATAAGCCAGACGTTTGATGCTCTGTTAAGAGCGATGTATGTTTCTGACTTTGTCTGTGTGCTGTATGAAGCTCAGACGTCTGATGCTCTGTTGAGAGCGAAGTATGTTTCTGATTTGGTCTGTGTGCTATGTAAGCCCAGATGTTTGATGCTCTGTTGAGAGCGTTGTATGTTTCTGCCCAAGAGTGGCACTGTATGTTTCTGCCCAAGTGGCACTATATGTTTTCTGCCCAAGAGTGGCAATGGCACTATAAGACACATTATGGTGGGTAATTCTCTGGCACTATAAGACTCATTATGGTGGGCAACTGTATGACCCCTTATGTGTGGGTGTTTATGTTTGTGCGCTCAGGTAAGTAGTATCATGGATCTACTCTTACCTGTTTGATCCAGTGCCCCATGAGCATTGGTGTGCCTTACATTCAGAAAAGTCCATGGCGTCTAGTCACTCCCTGGAGGTTAAGGTGTTGCCCCAGTGGCATTCTTTTCCATTCGACGTTGGAACTTATTAGTTGTAATGAGCTTCAGTGGTCGATATTATGAGCACGACTGTAAGCATATGAGTATGAGCACAACTGTAAGCGTATGAGTATGAGCACGACTGTAAGCGCATGAGTATGAGCACGACTGTAAGCGTATGAGTATGAGCACGACTATAAGAGTATGTGTATGAGTACGATTGGGAGAGTATGTTTCTGAGTGAGACAGTAAGTGTATGATTTTGAGTATGATTGTACGAGTAAGGTCGTACATGTATGTGTAAGCTGTATGAGTAAGCATATGATTGTACGAATAAGGTCGTACAAGTATGCGTATGTTGTATGAGTAAGCGTACGGTGGTACGAGTAAGTTTGTAAGACCCTGGATAGGGGTGTTTGTGTAAGTTTAATTTGATGTTATGACTTTGGCACGATGGTGCTTTTGGTATGTTTGTTTGCGTATGAGCATGATATTGATATGCCTACCTGCTTCATGTTTGAGTTGCATGAACGCATGTATTTATGAACTTATGGAGTTCACCGTTTGGGTTTTCCCCTACTGGGTATTTTCGTACTGAGTATGAAAATACTCATTACCCTACTTTTTAGCCCCGTTGTACGGGAGGTTTTGCAGGTTGTGCGGAGAGCTCCTGGAGATGGATGCTCATTTCAGCAGTTGATTGTTTCCCGTTGACTCAGGTATATGCTTGACTCACTGCGAGTTTATATGTGCCACGATATCTTGTATTGGGTGAGATGAGAAATTAGATGTTTATTCTAGACTTTCGTTTGGATCAAAATGTGGACTGTTATGGGACTTGCACTCAGGGATGCCTGGGAGAGATTTGTATTTAAAGTTTATGATCATAGCAATTTATTCGTACGTGTGTTTTTGAGTAGCGCCTGATGATATTTGCTTTGGCCGTACGATGATTGACCGTATGATGAAAATATTTAGATGGAAAATGGATGTTTACTGTTTTAAATTATAAACTGTTTTATCATGTTTTGATTTCATCATTTTTCCTCCAATTTACAGACGTTATATTGAAAAAAAATTTCGTGAATTTTAAGGAAAATGTGTGAAAAATTTCAGGCATTATACTGCCAGAGGTAGATCATTTGCCATAGACAGGATCTTTGTCTTCTATGTGGTCCCGTTCAGTCTTAAAAAAAAGGATAGAATCAGGTCCGGTTCAGGAGGGTATAAGTGTTCGATTTTTTTAGGAAATCACTAATGTATCTAGATAGGGGTGGGAGTGTCCCGGCCAAGTTTTAGATCATGAAAAAAATCCCAGTGTCTATGAAATGACCCTTTTACCCTTTGTAGTTAAATTATTGTATAATATTCACTTATCTTACTTAGGGGCTTCAGTTCATGGGCCTATGTATAGACTTAAAAATTGAAAAAAATTCCACATAATATTTTAATATGTACCCTAAATATAGACTAAAACACATAGTGAGAAAAAATACCAGTAAGTGGGTAAGTGACCATTTTTCCCCTAGGATTCAGGGTAAACTGTTAGGGTCGGTTCAAGGGGTTCATGACCCTGTCACACACTAGGAAAATTACACTGGGTCTATGACATCAAGTACCCTTGAGCCCAATTTTGGACCTATTAGATGTCAATAAGGCTTTAAACAAAATGACAGAAACACACCTATGAGCGAACCACCTACATTCATATGAATAGAAGAATGAGTCGATTTAAGAGATAAGCCTTGGGAGATAGAAATGACGTAAAATTAATGGATGGGCAGTGAGATGACCAAAAAGACCCAAGAGAGAGAAGCATACCTTAGGTAGTCAAATTACTCTTATGCCCTTAGGGGTAGTTTATTCTGTTTTCAATAAAATAGATGCCCAAGCCTAAGGGGAGTTAGGGGCGCCCTAAAATAATAAAGGTTTTTATATGGAAGGGGTGTGGCCAGTAGGTAACACAAAGACCTTCATAGGTCACAGTGTCATGGGAAACTAGGGGAAGAACTCTCATTCCTAGGGTTTAAGGCAGCATATTATACGTGTTTGCAACGCAGTGTATTGATCTACTAAAGTAATATATATGTAACTTGCATGATGCGTATAAATTATTTACATTCATGGGCTTAAATTTTTCTAGTCCTAGCCCTGCACATTAGTGCAATGGGCCTCCATTTATGACTAATGGTATTGAATTTATCTAGTTCTAGCCCTGCAAATGAGTGCAATGGGCCTTTTGTTTATTATTAATGGACTTGTGTGACAATATTATTTATGTTGCTTACTCTGATACATACTTTTGATGTTAATTTGTTAGTATTGTATTACTAAAATGAGATTAATAAAAATTAATCAACAAAGATTAGTTGACTTCGGATTGGGGAGAACATTTAATTAAAATAAATACTAAAATACCCTCAATGGGGTCTGAGACCGATTCATGGAGTGAATAGGGCCTTGACATAGAATTTTATTTTAGTTAGTGGAATGATGGTAATTATGAGAATTTACCCTAGTCTTATGGAGACTAATAGGGTTTGTGATGCTTTCTGGGTCATAGCTCATTGGATGAGCTATTTATTGGGCCAATTCACAATGTGAAGAAAACCCAATTAGTTGAATGAATAATTAACTGGATATAAATAATCAAGTCTAAGTTTCAAGTGTTCTGGGACTTAGTGGTCATAAAGACCTTAGGCTTATATGGGTTATATTATTTACATCTTTGAAGACATTTTCTCCAAAGTTGGGAGGGTGGAGATTGTGATACTTGTACACTTTCTTCACTGCCACGACAGTTTGGGTATTGGCCAGCGAGGTCTTTATCACGGGTCTCTCGCAGGTATTCACAAGACCATATAGTGTGTATGAAAAATGGAGTTACATGAGCATCATGGAAGGCTTGTGTTTCTCGTCAATCCGTGTCCATGAACACAGTTAGGATCCACTTCTCCAGATTTGTAGCAGACTATTGACAGCCCTGAGGATTTTGGTCAAGCTACTATTAAGTAGTCTACTCTAATGTTAGAGTTAGGTATTGGGGATTTATTCAAGAATCGAGTTATATCTGAGTGAACTCATATTTATATTATGTTAAACTTAGAGTTGGGTCAGAACAATGAAGGTGGTTAGTGTCATGTGTATGATGTGTCTGTATGTCTAAGAGATTTGACAAATGTATTAATTATTGAACAAGGGTTGTGAGATTATTAATGACATTGATTGTTAAGTAGCACAAGTGGAATGATTAAAAAACTTGTATAAAATGTAAGTTAATTAAAAATACTTAGCATTGTATATTTAATGTTATGCTTCTTGAAATACTATAGTTTATAGGCAGAACTACGTATGGATCCGATCTTGTTGGAAACATTGGAGATATTGTTTGATGAGTACGTAAACAACTAACATTGGGTGATGTTGGCCCAATCCAAAAAATATTAATAAATTTTTTTATTCTTTTGGAAACTCTTCTCCTGGGGGTGGAGAGGTTTCGTCATTGTTGTTTGGTTATTTAGTTTAGTTGGTTGCAGGTTCTTTAGGCGGGGACTAGTATGATCAAGATAGGTAAGCATGAGATGCAGTTCCTCATCTCCATAATTCTGATAAGTAATTGTATCTTTGGCTTGAGAGTTAACTTAATTATATATTTTCAGACTGATGATAAACTTATACTTAGATGGATGAGTCGTTCTTTATGAATTTTCGAGATGTGTAATAAATGACATTCGTATTTGTGAACCTCTGTTATCAATTATCATGACCTGGATATTTAATTGAATGATTTGTTTTACACTTCAGAAGAAAAAAATCTCGTGACTTTCCATTCATGCGTTTTAAAAATTTGGGTCGTGACAATCTCGATGTACTATTTGGACTCATCTTCATATTTTTTCATATGTAGCTTAATTGTGTGAAATCCTTTGAATCTTTAGCACCTTCATCCTTACATATGTCTTCATGCTCATCTTGATTCCTTAAACAAACCTTAATAGATCTAAGGTACAATATGGATCCATTAGTGAATTCGACATGAAATTTGCCAATATTCCCTTAAAACTATCATAATGCCTTTTTTGCCCCTTTCTCCGCCCACAACCTCCTATCACCAACCTAATCCTAGCCTCTCCTCCCACAACCAAGCTTAGTCATGGGGGCCATGATCAAGTATGGCTATTGCAACTCTAGTAGTCATGGCCACTAGAGGGACCAAATTGTGGTTGGGAAGTAGGGCTGTGAAAACCTGACACTCGGCCATATTAATATAAGGGTTAGGGTCTAAAAAATGGAGCCTATTAATATAAGAGTTGGGTCGAGTAATTACCTGAATAACCCGCTTAAATCAGCTAAATCAGTTTACCTAATGTGTAGTCTTTCTATTTTCCAAACCTATCCTAGTTTGTGACATGAGAACCTATTTTGCCATTGTCGATTGGTCTTCTTTCAACTTCCAAATTTCAATCATAATATCTCATGTCCTTCTTGAAGTCCATGACCGGAAAGAAATATGCACAAGAGACACTATGTTTGTTAAAAATGTGAACCATATGAAAATATTAAAGTAATATTTTATCACCCGTATAATCCACATAACTTGACTTGATCCAAGTAGAGTTAGGGTTTTTGTGTTGAGGCCTTTTAAGGCTAAAGTTAAAGTTGACTTGATCTGACCTACACTTTTGACTTCCCTACTAGGAAGTCATAGGTGGTGGCAATATCAAAGGGGCGTTAGAGGGATGGTGGATCAGTAGTGGTAGGAGAGGGGAGTACTCCAAAGTGATTTTTTAAAAAAAATAAGGTCATAGTGGTTATGCGCGACATGACTACGATTTATAGTGGTTATGTGTAATTTACTTTTTTAAAAAAAAAATTGCGGCAACCCACCATTTTTACTCGGAAAGAGGATAAAAGGCTTTTTGAGTTTATTAAGCCCAATTTTTATGGTGCAATGGACAAGTATGTGACATTGAAGGTAACATACCTTAAGTTATTATAAAGTATTCCCTTTATCCCCTATTAATTATCTAGATTAGAAAACTAAAATAATATGGGAAGAAGGAAGTACAAATGACCAAATAAGTAAATTTTAGCATCAAACCTAAAAGAAATCAATAAGTAAATTTACCTTTTGTTGAGCGGGTATGCTTGTATATTGATTCAAGAGAATTTGATAGATTTGTTTTAAACCAATTTGCATAGGCCAAAGGATAAGAGGTAAGTAAATGAAAACGATAAAATAATTTTACTATAAAGAGTGATATAAAGGGGAATAATTAAGTAATATAATATTCAGGTAATAAGCAACACATAGAAAGGAATGGTTACCCATGCTAGAATATAAAAGATATAAATAAGATTGTCCCTTCCTAACAATTGAGCTTTGGAAAACTTGGTTATTTTACGAAGTATTAAAGCTCTGGGTTCTAGAAGATCTTGAGTTCAAGTTTCATAGGAGATAGTTATACCCCATGTCGCACTTGATGGACGCTTGCACATGAGGGGGTATTAGACTATAAAAATATAGATAAGATTTTTCTTTATTAGTCTAATTTTTGTCAACTTTTTATACTCTATACCCTACTTCTTTGGCCTTTTCCTCCCTCTATCTTCCTATGGCAAGAAATTATCCAATGCAACGGTTGCACAAGCCACACGGTGCATAAGTCCATACAGTGTTGAACATGTTTTAACAATTTTTACGTGTCTAAATATAAATATTTAAGTCGTTTGGGTACTGAATTAATTCAGTAGCGAAAACTGAATTATGTTTGGATAGAGAATTTGTTAAAATAAATTCAGATGTCGCGTCAAACCCAATTTTAAAGCTTTAAACTAATATAACTTTCTCTCTCAAACTCGAATATGCACGTTCTTCGTACCATTACGCTTCTAAATTTAAGCTCTATTAAACAAGATCCCACAAGGGTATGTAATTTTGAATTTTTAAAGTGGGCCCTACCTATATGGCACGTTTGTTAAGGCTCAAATCGATATGAACAATAACCATTGAAAAATATAGAATTTGTAATTTTTAAAACGGTAATTAGGAGACTGAATCGACCGAATCACCTCATGAGGTGATTCAGGCCGATTCAGGCTTGAAACGGCCTGAATCTAACTTCAGTATTGAATTTTTAATTCAGCGCTGCTTATATATACAAACAGGATTCTAAAAATTTAGTGTTGAATAGACATTGAATCGACTGAATCATCTCACAATTCAGTACCCAAACAGCCCCTTAAAAATTGTCTTGAGTTTAGGTGGTAAAAAATTAGATATATACGTGATAAAACTCTTCCACTGTGCCAATTAGCCCCTGGCCGATAAGATTCTGGTTCCGTCCATGGATCTGCCGCCATGAATGCTGTCTCAAAAGGACCATGCTCGTTCAAAAAGTTAATTGTAAGGTATTTTTTATATGAAGAAATTCATTACGTGATGATATTGTGTGTCTTTCCTTGTCTGATTGTCATGAATGCTGAAGATTTTTCTTTATTATGTACCCTAGAATTGTCTGAATTCTCAAAGCCCATGTCTAGTCTTTATTAATGAAAATGCTTGTGTTAAAAAACAACATAAAATAAAGAAGTTTGTTTCAAACTAAAAAACATAAATAAAGAGGTTTTGCTTAAGAGCCTCGTTAATATGCTAGTGCGCATATCGGCCACGTAATTTACATCAGGGGACGTGTTTCTAGGGGGACATGTGGGTTTTTAGAGGTAGATAAACTGATATATTTACCTCAAATTAAGTAAATTTAGAAATTTTTAACAAAAACTTATCTAGAAAACCATGCAAGTGTTTTTTTGTGTGTCATAGACTTCCTTCTCCTTTGGTTGTTGGCTATTTTGTAGTACTCCCTCTATCCAAAATTTAAAATAAATTAAATTATAGGAGTTGAAAAACCATGTAGTTCATTTTAATTTTTAGTGCAAACACTTAATATAGAACGGAAGAAATAAAAAACTCTCTCTTTTAGGATCCAAGTAGGGTGGTGAACTATTTACTGCATAACAAGCCATGAGATAGAGTGGTGAGCTTAGTTTGTTGAGGAAGAGATGCTTTTAGGAATCAAATAGGCAGGTGAGCTTTTTAGAGGAGGGGCCGTGGATGGGAATGTGTGAAAGGGTTAAGGAGATTATGCAAAGAGTCAAGGAGAGTGATAATAGAGGAAGGAAGAAGATTTTTTGTTTTTTTAGGGAATGTGATTGTTCATGTCTCTACTCCACTTTCTGATTTCTACTCTACACTCATCCCGGCCTGGAAGAGCATATGATTATTTAAAGGAAGCTATTATTCTTACCCCAATTTTTTAGACCAAAAGCTAGAGAAGGTGAGTCACACCTAACAAAGTAGACCTATTTTTTTCATTCCAATCAGAGGTTAAAAGTATGCTTTTAATATAGAAAAAATAGTGCAAGAATATTATTTTTTTATTTAGAACTCCTTCACCTAAATAATGTAGTAGCCCTTAAGGTCATCCTAAGGATGGAATTATCTAGCACAATCTCAAGATGAAATGTTTAATATTCTAAAATCTAACTCTTCAAGTTTTGGCCCATTTATTTAAATTTAGTCATTTTTAGGAGACATAAATGCATGCAATTGTATGCACCGAGCACCTTAGGGGTAACATGATTTTGATCATGTGATGCCACTTAGGTCGGGTTATTTGGGTACCCGACCCTAATAGATTGAGTGATTTCTTAAGTCTTAGCAATTGGTTGGGTCAGGTTTGGTTTTGGATTGTACTTGACTTGACCCGAGCCCTACTCGAGTATAGTTAAACAATTTAAAGCTTATATATTTATTTTGTAGTAAATATGGACTACTATTACAAATTGGTCGTGTTAGCTAAAGTTCAACATGTACAAAACACTTCTATGAAGATTGTACTTGTTTAGATTGTTCATTAGTGGAACTTAAGTGATATTTTGTTAGTTAATTATATGCATGTTGGGAGGGAAGCGTTTTTAATGTTCCACTTTGACAATAAACTTAATATAAAGAATGTATGAGAGCCTTTCATCCATGAGATCAATTATGCACGTACTAGCCTACATTAGCGCTAGTAGAACTAGCGCTAACGTGCACTAGCATGTGCACCATCTATTTAAAATATCAAGTTCCTACACACGTTCTTTACGCTGGGCTCATTGTCAAAGAGAAGTATAAAAAACTCTTCCTATTAAGAGATTAAAATTGTTTGTCAGGAGTTTTATTGGGGTTTACTAATACGAGATAACAAATAAAAACAACATAAATAACTTTACTACACAACAAAGTTTATTTTTAATGTGGTAAAAAAGTAGTTTTGAAAGGAATATAAACCCGAATCTGATGCAACCCGATCCTAACCAATACAAAGTTTGACCTAAATTTAAAATCGATATAATTTGGTACGAATTTAGTTCCCTAAAACCCAATCCAACCCGACCAACTGACAACATTAAATACAAGGGGCATGCATAGTTTCATAAAATAAGAAATACTATCCTTTGTGTTCCACATTAATAACTTCATTTGATTTTTTAAAATAAATTTTAAATAATTTATTAAAAAATAAAGTTATTAATGTGAGATGTGGATTGTTAATTTACCTCAATTTAGCACAGCCACTGGAATTGTAGCCACTAAATTATGAAAAATAGTTTTTATATTTGTCACCGGTAATGAGCTTAGTATCTGTATGAGATTCATTGATAATTAAGATTGACGACAAATATATTAAAGCACGTTAGCATCACTATCATTATATTAATGTGTATGTAATCGATCTTTTGGATGGAAGACTCCTATGTACAGCTTACATTAAGCTTATTCTAAGCTTCCCAACTCATTAGTATCCCAACTCATTAGTATTTTGCTGCAAAAAATAAAAAATATTTTTAGAAAATCGCTATATTGCCCCACTCTCCACCCCAACGATCTTCCGAGAATTTCGCATGGGTTCCGTCAGCAGTCGGGGTTGTCGGCGAACGGCTGAGATCATCACCTGGCCTTGCCAACTGCCGCAGACGCTGCCTTGCCACTTTGTCAGAAAATGCGGTTTTAATGACTGTGGGGCCCGACGCACGTGCACTGCATGCAGGTGTCGTGGCTGAGAGGGCGACGGAATGAAGTCCACCGACATCTCCTGCCGTTAGGTGAAGAGTTAGGTTCCGTCTCTATCCCGTTTTGTCAGATGCCAATTAAGGATTTCAGTTCGGTGATAATTGACGGCTCCGTCACTTTTTTGGGTATCTAAGACAGGCTCATAGTGGGCAGTTGTACGGCTTCTCTACTACTGTGAAAGAAGACAAATCTTTGTAACTTTTGGCCTAGATTTATACTAAAAATGTTACCCATACAAATTAAACAGAATTATCCTATAATTTTCTTTTTTCAGAATGAGTCCCAATGAGCATTGTTCATATTCAATTTTGAATGTTTTTAAGCCACATAAATTTGATTATGCGGCCCATATTATTTACTGGGTAGACCAGTTTTAATCTACCATTGTGAATTGTGATATATACTATTGAATAGGGATGTCATTAGTGTTAGGTACAATAGGTTGGGTTTGAAAATTTAAATTTAACCTAAATAACTATTTGAGTGGGGTTTACGTTTTATGTAATCCAATTTAACCTAAGCACATTAAAATTATAAATATAAAATTTAAAAATTTTCTTTGCATCTTAATAAAATTAGACATTGCTTATTAGGGTTAGGTTAAGATTTCTAAATTAAATCCGTATTCGAGTCAGATCCTACTATTGAATCTCCATCTGATAGCATGTGATATGTCAGGTAAATGTTGATACACATGCAACCCAACGCATCTATTTTTATATTTTATTTTATTTTTTTAGATTGTTGTCATATTTTTTTTATTTTTTTAAGATCTATCATATTTTTCTTTTTTTTTTTGTTAAATGAAAATTTTTGCTTTTGTCTCACAAAAACATACACATTTTTTCTTTTGATCGGCTAGTGTTATCACCAGGTCTAATCAACGTTTGAACAGGGAGACTCATACTCAGCCTTCAAAATTATATGTCTACATGACTAGAGTCTCAACATATAGAGTATGTTAAGCAAAAACTATTATTTTTTGCTAAAATAACATAAAAAATAAAAAAAATTCCGTCTAATCAAAACCCAAATTTAAATTATATTAGACTCGGTGAAGGATAATCATTTCCCTTCTTTTAAATACAACAAATATGTTTGAAAATTTGCCTATCATGGTTGTTGGGCTGACAATTACACAACCCTATTGGCCTATTTTAATGACGCATTGGAGTTATAGGAAAGTGCATTTTACAAGAAATTAAAAGTCAAAATTAGATTTTGTCTGGGATGGACTTTTTGTATAGGAAAAGCTTTTTTATTGCAATGTCATTGTGAGAATGACAAGGTGAATAAACACCTAGTTCCAGAAGGTGGAAGGGAATAATGAAAGGTGACAACGTCATTTTATAAGGATTCATTTTAGTCACTAAGTTCATCATCCATTTACATTATAATGAAGATGACAGTGAATCTAATGTAAATAAAATAAAGAAATAAGGTGTAGAGCGGGAAGAAGAAAAGATATATTTTTTAAGTTGAATTTTAGATGAAGTAAAGTAAATAAATTTTAAATGGATAATAATAAGTAAATTGTTAGGTAAAATATAGGGTAAAAGACTTAATAAAATAATATAATAAATTTATTTAAAAATGAGATAGTCACATTTAATTAAATTGAAATAACACATAGAGCTAAGGCAATAGATGGCCTGATTAAATGGAAAAGCAACATCTGTACATAATAAAAAATGTAAAAAATAAAAAAGTTTATATGATCCCGGGCTCATATATGCTTACGTGAGCCCGGGTTCTATGGGCAGTAGGATTTACATCTGGCAGCCTATAATATACATGAGCATTTAAACCTATAAATATTATGGGCTGCCAAATTTACATCCGGCAGCCCATAGAGCCCGGGCCCACGTAAGCTATATGACCCCGGGCTCATATAAACGAGACTCAATAAAAAAAACTGTGTTTATAAAGCCGATATGAAACCTGCTTAGATTTTAGTTGAGCTAAGGCAATAGGTTTTTAGAGGTTGCAATGGGCCTGGCCCAGACTGGTAGAGGGCCTCGCCTGTTGCTCCTCCAAAGTGGAGGCCCAGCATATCTACAGGCCTGATGTGCAGGGTCTCATGGGCCAGGCCGTGCGGGAAAATAATATTAATTAATAAAAAATATGTGTTTATAAAGCCGATGGATCGGCCTACATGCATGCCACCAACGGCCATTCCAGGCCCAGGCCCATAGGGTCTTATGGGCCACCCTTCATGCTTTATTGGTTTATGGGCATGGCCCTTTATGCCCTATCGGCTTATGGACATGACCCATAAGGCCTTGTGGCTTTGGTCCAGGCTTTGGCCTAACGGGCCTTGACTGGGCCCTCTTAGGCCCATGAGCCTCAATCCGAAGCTCAGCGCGGCCAGGCCGTATATGGGCCCAGTTGTGAACGGGCTGGGTTTCGGGCCGAGCCTGGCCTGACAGGCCTTCACCAGGCCCTCTTAGGACCATGGGCCTCAATCCAAAGCCCGACACTGCCATATGGGTACTCCAGCCCTTTCCACCTCTAAACCAACTGCATAGCTCTTTCCTTTGACGTTTAGGTACTCAAGGTTCTTATCTCAAGCAATAATGTTAATTTTGTACATTGTTTCATAATCCTGTTTCCAATCCAAATTTAGAGAGTCTTTATAATTAAATGGTTGCTGCTGCATTGAAGTTATACATTAAGCAAAGATGTCTCTGGTTTAACACACATCGGCATACATGTCAGCATGATGAACTGGTTCAGTGGTTCCAATCAGGTACAAATCTGACCATTCTAAAATGCTCACCATTTTGCTCCAAAACTGGGTGTTCTCACTAGTTGAACTCCTCAAACTGCAAGTGGTAGTTTCCATTTGCTCCAGATAGCTTGGATACATTCTAATGACTTAGAAAAAAAAGTTGACAGACTGCTTCCGCCTTCATGTTAGCTGATTTATGAAACATTTTGTCGGAGCTAGACAACGTTGTATACATGCCAGTCATCACCTTCTGAGAACTGACTGTCCCCTTGAATGCAGAAGCCCTACAGGACATAGCAAATTGGCATGCGAATCTGCTAGGATACTTTCAAGAGTTTTGAAACCACACCATTAATCCAACAGCAATTCCATATCGACACGATTACACTTACAGGCAACAAGCTGGCTCAAAATAAATTTCTGACGAAACAACAGATTCTTACCCTTATGCAATTCACCGCTGAATTCTACGTAATCCACAACAAAAACAGTACAAATTCTCAATTTCATTCGAGACTTCACATATTGTGCGAAATCACATTATCTGAGCCTCAACAAAATTGTCTTATTCATCCATTAATCGGTCAAAGTCATAATAAAAAATGAGTTACAGATCTCCTTCTGAAATAGCATCTCTTTGTACACTATAACACTTAAATAGCTGAACCTGTTAGAATCAAGAATTTACAACTTGTACAACGGACTAGCCTTGAGATCCTCAAAACTTCCTAATCATTTTAGTAAGGGCATTGGTTTAACTCTGCAAGTAGTGTGACGGCAATCTGTTTCAATGACCCGATGGCTCAAATTCGAGCAGCATGAGTTTATGCTTGTATCCATATAAACAAAAATCTTTTTACTCAGCCAAAATAACTACAGAATACAGAACACTCCCTAACAGCCATCAACATGAAGACTCTGTCTGAGATACTTGATGCATCTTAACAAGGCTTAGACCAGTAGCCTTCCTCACATTTTGTTGAAGCATCAACTTCCTCACCCTTTCTGCATCATCCCACTTGCCACTAAAAGCATACAAATCTGAAATCAAAGTATAAACCCCTCCATCTCGCTCTGGATTTGCCAACCTCAAGACCCTTTCGATCACTCTTTCGGCCACATCAAAACGCTGATGCATCTTACAAGATGCCAAGAAAGAGCTCCACACAGTCATATTGGGTTCCATTCTCATTGTCTCAATCAGATTATGAGCTTCAGCAAGATACCCTGCTTTCCCCAGTAAATCAACCATGCAACCATAATGCTGTATCCTCGGTTCTAGTCCATACTCTTTAACCATACTGTGGAAATTCTTCAGCCCTTCCATAACCAATCCAGAATGCCTACAGGCATTCAAAACTCCTGTGAATGTTAGCTCATTTGGCTCAACTTCGGCTTCTTTCATCTGGTCAAACAAAGACAGCGCCTCAGCCCCACAACCATGCAATGCCATTCCATTAATCAAGGCACTCCAAGTAGTCACATTCCTATCTTTCATCCTATTAAACACCCTCTTTGCACTTCTCAAATAGCCACATTTAGCATACATATCAATCAGAGAGGAGCCAAGAATCACATTTAGTGACCAACCATTCTTTTGCGCATAAGCATGAATTGATTTCCCCAGCAGCCCATAAGTGCCCTTGTTGCAGCAAGAAACAAGCGCCACCAGCATCACTTCATCTGGCCTGAACTCCCCAGCAGCCATCATTTGGCGAAAAAGTGCCAGTCCCTTGCCTGCACTGCAGGCACCAACATGACCGGTGATCATCGCTGACCACGTCTCAAGGTTCCTCACAGGCATAGATTCAAACATTGCCCACGCTTCTCCGACATCGCCCCACATAAAGCACCCAGTGATCATCGTGTTCCACGTAACCTCGTTTCTTTCGGGCATTTCGTCGAACATACGGCGGGCGTCACCAATACACTTGGAGCTCCTCACGTACACATTCAGCAGCGCAGTGGCAACGTAGACGTGGAAGACAAGGCCGGATTTGAGGAGTTGGGCATGCATGTGACGGACGAAGGCAGGGCTGGACAGGCCTGCGCCAGCCTTGAGGGCGAAGAGGGCGGCGTAGCTGTTGGTGGGGACGCCCTGCCACTGCATCAGACGGTACAGGGTTAACGCCGCCCTCGGGGAAGAAGCCTTTCGGATGGCGTGTGAAGAGACTTTCATGGCGGTCGATTTAGGAAGCCTCAAGGTTTGGCAGTATAAATGGAAACCCAACCCCAACTTCTTACCTCCCTATGATCTTTGCTGACCGTCCTAGCTCCTCTCCTCGCTCTTCTCCTCTTGACTCAGTGCGCTCCTCTCCTCCTTCGCATCTACTCCCACATCACCTACTCTTGAAGAGGATTTGTCGTCAGAGTTCCAAGTACAACAAATAAATCCACATGAGAGTTTCTTTGCGATGACCATGAAGATGTCATTTTCTTGTTATTTCAACTGAGGAGAATTTGATTAATTGAAAAATGTGCTTCTACTATAACAACTCACAATCAGTGTCTCCCATGATGCTATAAGCTTAGTAAGTTTTTCGATTATGCGGGTTTCTTATTTTTGTCTAATTGCTTATTATACAGATAAAATATTCACTTTATTTGTCATGAGTACCGATTATAGATTAACCATTACAATACCTTCCATCTTCTGCTTCAATTTTTGAATATCACCTATTCTCTCTTCCTCATGCACATTTATAAACTATGTATATTAAACTTGAAAATAAACCTTTTGATGTAGTTGCCTGATATTTGGACAACGCCCTTCAAATTGAAACAGAGCCCTTGCCTGAAAACATTAGCTTATTAGCATCTACGAGTCGCTAATATCTTAATTAAGTAATGATAGCATAAAATATGTATCGTTATTATTATGTATTATTAGTAACCTATAAAATTATATGTCAAGTAATAATTAAATTAAAGAAAATATTTATATGAGCCCGGCTCATATAAATCTATGTGAGCCTGGGCTCTATGGGTCGTCAAATTTATATCCGGTGACTTATAATATTTATGGGTTTAACCAAGAGTATTATGAGCATGAGTATTATGAGCCGTCGGATGTAAATCCGACGGCCCATAGAACCTGGGCTCACTTAAATTTATATAAGCCCGGGCTCATACTAACGGGTCTCTTAATTTAATTGTGACGCATATAATATGCATGCATTGCTAATAATATTGTTTTTATTTTTTTATCTTCTCTCTATATATTTCTCCTCCCTCATCTTTCTCCCTCTTCTTCCCTCTCTCTTTTCATCTCTCTCCTCCCTCTCCTCTCCCTCCCTTTCTCATTTTCCTTTTTCTCTCATCTCCTCTCTCTCTACACACTATTTCTAATCTAATTTTAATTTTTATTTTAAAAATAAAAAAATATAAAATAAATATTATCAGCGACACATAGTAATATGCGTCCCTAATAGACTTAGTAACAACGATGCATATCTACATGCGTTGCAAATACCTAATCTATTAGCGATGCATAATACTATACGTTACTAATAATATTTTTTTAAAATATAATAATTTATAAAAAAATTAAAATTAAAATTTAATTAATCCCTCTCTCCTCTTTTATAACATACACTTTCTCTCCTCCTATATCTCTCTCCTCTCTCTATTTCCTCTCTTTCTTCTCTCTCTCTTCCCTCTCCTCTCTCTCTTCCCTCTCTCTCCCTCTCCTCTCTCTCCTCTTTCTACTCTCTCTTCCTCTTTCTCTCTCTCTCCCTCTCATCTCTTTAGACACTATATCTCCTATAATTTTAATTTTTTATGATATTTTATTTTATAAATTTATTTTAAAAATAGAAAAAAATATAAAATAAATATTACTATACGTTGCTAATAGACTCGGTAGTAGCAATACATAACTACATGCGTCTCTATTAGCGAAACATAATCCTATACGTCACGAATAATTTTTATTTTATTTTATTTTTATTATTTTTAATATATAATAAATTATAAAAAATCTTTAAAAATTAAAATTTAATTAATCTCCCTCTCCTCTCTCATAACACACACTTTCTCTCTCACCCTCTCTCTCCTCTCTCTCTATTCCTCTCTCTCTCTCTCTACAAACTCTCTCCTATAAATTTGTATGATTTTTTATTTTATAAATTTATTTTATTACTATGTGTCGTTAATAATATTTATTTTATTTTTTAAATATATTAATTTAATTTTTTTTTAAAAATTTAAATTTAATTAATCTCCATCTCCTATCTTATAACACATTCTCTCATCTTATCTCTTGCTCCTCACCCTCTCTACCCTCCCTCTCTCTCCCTTTCTCTTCCCTCTCCTCTCTCTCCTCTTTCCTCTCTATCTCTCTCTCCTCCCTCTCTCCCTCCTTCCCTCTCTCTCTCTCTCCTTCTCTCTCTCCTCCCTCCCCCTCTCTCCCTCTCCTCTCTCTCTTCCCTCCCTCTCTCTCCTCTCTGCCTCTCTCTCCTCCCTCTCCTCTCTCCTTCTTCTCTCTCCCTCTTCTCTCTCTCTTCCTCATTTTCTCTCCCTCTCTCTCTCTTGACACACTATCTCTCTAATTTCAATTTTTTTATAAATTTATTTTAAAAATAAAAAAGATATAAAATAAATATTATTAGTAACACATAGGATTATGCGTCGCTAATAGACTAAGTATTCGTGACACATATTTATGTGTCGCGATTACCTTGTCTATTAGCAAGGCATATTACTATGCGTCACTAATAATATTTATTTTTTATTTTTTTATTTTTAAAATATAATAATTTTTAGTAAAATTATAAATAAATAAAATTTATTTTTTTTAAAATTCATAACTATTAGCGATGCTTTCTAATAAGTGTCATTATTATTAAAACTATTAGCGACACTTTTAATAAAGCGTGCTAATAGTAATAAATTTTTTTAAAATAAAATAAATATATTTTAGTGACGCTTGTTGTATGTGTCGCTAATTGACGTATATTAGCGACACTTTATATTATACGTCGCTAATAATTATAATAATAGTATCATTTTATAATAAGCGTCGCTAATATATAACTAATAGCAACACTTAATAAAAAAATGTCACCAATAGCTATTTTTTTTGTGACGCATGATAAAAAATATCGCTAATAGGTTTTTTTTTTGCAACGCTTAATTGTGCGTCACCAATAATAGTTTTTAGCGATGCTTAATTATCCGAAAACCCTCAACCTCCTCTAAGTTTCCCATCTCATTCAGTGGACTTTCTTCTCCTTTCCTTTTTGCTTCGATTATCAGAATTTACTCTCCTTTGACTGCAATCCATCACACAAAGAAGTGGGCAACGTGATCTTGCTTACTAAACATGAAATCTTAGTACGGACTGTATGGATCTTGTTTATTGTTGAAGATTACATCTACGTGTAATTGGAATTGCTTAAATTAACTTTTCAAAAAAAATTATTAAATGTACTATTTTGTATATTTGTGATTGTCTCCCCAAGGCTACTTTAAAAAACATTATATACTTGTATAAATAGGTTCAACTCAAACATTTTGAAGAGTTTCACATTTCTATTTATACCTTCAAAGGAAGATATGGCATCACTTAAAACAAAGGTAAAACTATGGGAATAAACTGTATGTCTTATGTATTTTCCTTTAAGACAGAGAAAAGCACACACCCTTTGTTTGGTGATTTTGCATGCGCACCAACAACCTCCTCATGTCCCCCCATTCTCCATCCCTCACTACCCCTCCCCCTCTCTATCCTATCTTCATTAAATACCTTTTCTTTCTTCCATCCCCCTCAACCCTCCCGCCCTATCTTCCCCTTCCCCACCTATCCACCAGCCATCTCCCCAACACTCCACCATCTCCACCTCCCCTATGTTTAACCCTCATCCACCCCTTTTCCTCCTCCCCCTTATGGCTCCATCGCCAAGTTATTGCTTACGTTTTTATGTTTTCTCTTTTGTAGGATAGGCATATAGGTTTTTGTTCCTTCTTTTGGGGACGTGCGTTTTTGATCGCCATGGATGTCATTTTGGCTGTCGTCTTATCCCACAAGCATGCTCCATCTATTGCCAAAGTTGATGGATAGAGATCCACAGGAGAAGCAGCGAATGTGTTCTTCGTCGTAGAGGGCATGCACTTCATGTTTTCGAAATGGTTACATGATGGTTTTTCTCCCCTAGGGAGTGCTTATGAGAAGCTTACTTTGGCGATGGGCCTCACCCCTGTAGTGCCCCTAGTCGTCTTAATGCCCGACTATATATCTATGAGTGTTGCATTGTAGCTTATGCGTACTCTTGGGATAGGGAATGGGCCGGGTTCGGGGTCTACTACGGAGGTGATCTTCTATGTTTGCAAACTTTGCAATCAACCTTTCCGGGTCTCACCGTAAGTTTATTTTTTGGGCGTGAAGTATTTGTTGGATTTCCCCTTGTGGTACTTGTAATGTAATCTTGGTGAAAAATTGTACTTTAATTGGCTCCTTGCTGCCTTCTTTTGTTGCAGAGTTTCTCTTGTTTAAATGCGAAAGTTCCTTAGAGAGAGAAAGAGAAGGGCCCTACCAAGTTAAACGTATATAGAAGCACCGGCACGGAAATGTCATAACATTGCACGCGGTCGTCACGAAACAATATTTATTTGGTTGGTTACCTTTCAACTATGGGATGGCAAAGCTGCAATGGTCAATGCAGAGGGCCTTCTGGATATATATAATCCCGTTGATGTTCTTTTCTAAAAGTATCTTGCATCACCATTCGGTGCAAACACTTGATTTTGGTGACAAGTTCAACTGAATTGGTGTCTGCATGCACTTTGTCGCTACTACCTACACAGGGAGCACCTAGGTGGTCTTTTAATTTCTTCTAGCAAAACCCTAGAGCTGGTACTGTGTGGACCAGACCTGGGTCTAGATTGGATTGCTTACAGACAAGATGACACATTGCTTAGACAACATACTGAGCTTTGCCCTGACGTTGGTAGTAAATGGCAATAAAGGAGCTCTGGGTGAGATATGGTCCTCCCTTGTCTGCAACACTGACCAAGGCCTTCACCCCTTCTTTCTTTCTTCCTGTCAAACAGCAAAAGCGAAAGATGGCTCCTCTTAGCCTTTAGTTCAGATTACTCTCCCTCTCTCCAGTCCCCACAGTGAAAGACAACTTGTTTCTTTCCTCAGTTTCTGCCTTTGAAGATTCTCTCTCTCCCTCCCTCCCCATCTCCCTCTGTTCTCTCTCTCTCTTGTTCCCTACACTTTTATAACCATCTCTATCGATCTGTCTCTCCTCACTTGACATGCACCCTCTCTCCTTTCCCAGTTCCCATCCTCTCTTGGTCTAGTATTTCAGTGCTTCATGGAATCTGATATTTTGAGGTGTGTAAGTTGGTGGTTTTAACTCATGTGCATGGCTGGCAATGGAGCGCCTCTTGTTCTCTCCGTAGCCATCATCTCATTTCTACTTGTAATCTCCGCTGCTGATGCTTTTGGAGCACAAGGGCCTTGCAATGGGGAAGAAGCTCACAGCAGGGACAACCATCAAGCCCTGGACACCAACAAATCCACAAGGGCTTGGGGGGAGAAGATGTTCAATGCTAGTGAACATGAAGTTCCCAGTGGTCCAAACCCCATCTCCAATAGGTGAGCAAATGCCAAACAGACCTGCCATGTTGGTTGAAACAGTCCTTTTTTCATTATATGGTTTCTTGTACACTGAAATGTATTGACAGTAGTCCAACTAGATTGTTTTCCTTTCTCACGCACCATATTAGACAACATTCTGTTGTATATGAGATCGAAGGAGTTTTAGTTATCTTGTAGCGCTGGTTTTTATTCTTCTACAGCAATTGGTTTACTTGTGTCTGGTCTTTGGTTCGGATTGTTTTCATTTTTGTTGTGCACATGATGAATTTAGAAGGGTTTTCCGGGGTGCCCATTGAAAGAGAAAGAACAATGAGTTCTTTTTTGCAGAGAAGAAAGAAGATAAGGTTGATAAAGAAGATGTGGGATTTTTGGGTGGCTACGGAGATTGAAGTTATTATGTGTTTGTTTGTTACCAAAGAAAAATATTGTCACTATGCTTGTGTTTTTGTCTGGACGAGAACTGTCTGCCATGATGAAAACAAAGGGCAGTCCTTGGTTTTGCGAGAAAAGCAGCATCCGAAGTTCTTGAAATGGACCCTCAATTGATTTTTTGTGTGTGAGTTTTTCGCATACTTATAACTAAAGCATTAATCAATTGCTAAACACACAAAGCAGGCATTTATTTCTGGATTATATTTTGTTTGAGGGTTGCCTTTTCTAAAGTTCACTTTGCCTCTAATATTTATTCCCTTCAAATTCAAGTCAGGCCGATTTATCTATATTTAAATACTTTCATATTGGCTGGCTTTTCTTAATTAAGTTTAAGTGTCATCATTAATTCTAAGTCTCATAAATCCAATCCAACAGTGTCATATTGTTTAGGTCACAAGAAAAGTGTTAAAATATGAAATAAATATATTGATAATCCCCTAACAGCTCTGAACAATGATTATCTAACATGATATCGGAGCTTTTGTTAAAATATGAAATAAATATATTGATAATTATATGCTAATTATACATACAATTAGCATATATAATTAGCATTATGTAATCTATTCAAAGTCCATATTGACCGAGTCACTTTCCCTTAAAGAAACAAAGCCATGATGCTACTTGACAAGATGAAAAGGTAGATATCGCCTGTACCTTAAAGAAGGTGTCTTTAGTGGTCCTTCATGCCGTGACATGTTTTGGGACCTCACAAGACATCGAAATTTTCTTTAGGATCATCTTTCCTTGTCGTTCGTTAATGAAGTCACAATTTCCATCTAAAAGAAACAGAACTTATCATGTTGTCAACTCTTTCATTGTGCACTAGTGTGTGATTAACAAACTACACCGAGTACTCTCACTTCAAGTTTAAGTGAATCTCATATAGAGTCATATATTCTCTTGATATCAAACTATTGCCACTCAATATCAAACCTGTATCGTGGTATACAACTAATATAAGTATTAGACCCTTAGCCAATAAATAGGCGATAGGGGCGGACAACTCCTCAGCCTTGGAGTACAGCCAACGAAGACAAGTTATATGGTACATAATGCTGCATGGGAATAAAGCATTGGGTTACAGGGGAAGAGTAATGGAATTGGATGATTAGAACACTTGGTCACTTTCTCTTTTTTGGCCAAACCAGTCTCTTTAACATTTGATATCTCGACCATTTTTAAGGAAACTACGTATTGCTCTGCAAATATGACAAGAAGCTGCGGTTGGTCCCATATGCCTTGGAAAGCGGTTCAAGTTGGCTGTGAGGCACTTGCACTCGATTTGGTGTCCTCAGTAAAACCTCGTGAAAGTTTACGGAAAACACATACCAGTTTTCTGAGGTTTTACATCTCTCTGTGAAAATAATGGACTGGCACTAAGCAGATTCAAACCGCTTTGGAAAGATATATTGTGAATGATGGGATGTTGTACT
Source organism: Saururus chinensis (assembly GCA_035235625.1). NCBI lineage: Eukaryota > Viridiplantae > Streptophyta > Magnoliopsida > Piperales > Saururaceae > Saururus > Saururus chinensis. The sequence continues at coordinate 33,068,985 of CP141148.1, read as the reverse complement.
GGTATGTGCACTTTGGCAAGAGTCTTCTGCTTCACAAAAGATGCATAACATGGAAAAGTCGGTGACAACACAGAATTAAAGATGCATGATGAACGCTAGTACTACTAGTGCTTTTCCTTTTTGAGAAAGTTTATTGATGGTCCATCACTAAAACAAAAAGTGTTGGTATCTATTTAAACATCTGTTAATAACGATCCTAATTAATATTTAATTCAATCTCCATTTATATTGGGTCCATTAGATCAATAGAACTGGTACCATTCTCACGCTCACCGATTTCTTACATATCTTAATTTTCCCCAACATGTTGGCTACTTTCACCAAGCTCACATGCTATATTAAGGTAAAACCAGTTGGAAAAATTTGTTTTGTAGGACAAGCAAACTATGTAAGACAAGTGCAACACGTAAAACACAATTATGGTATGAATGCCTCTAATAATATTTGAGCCCAAAAGCTCTAATTACTTAGAGCTTTGATATCATGAAAAATAACCAAGTTTCCTAATAATAGCTCGAGTTGTTAGGAAAGACAAATCTTATTTATATTTTTTATATTCTAACAAACTAAGGCTAAGCGGATCCAACAGGTCCCAATATCGAATTCTATTGACATATGGAGTGAGAGTGCACGTATATATATTTCTTTTGTCCAATATTAATGTTACATTTGGATGGTGAAACCCACATTTAAGAGAACAAAAAATAAGAACAAAGTGGTGTCTGATCTTGTCAACATACTTTATTTGACACGAGGTATGAAAAGTATGTTCAATTCATTTAATGTTCACATAAATTTAATTTTGGGACAAATATACCTTCCTTCTTCCTTCCTTACGATTACCCATCTTACTTCCATTTCACAACCTCCTCTTCATATCCACCCTCCTCTTCATATCCACCCTTCTCGGGCACACCTCCCTTTACGGACTAAAATGGCGATGATGACCATGAGGAAGCTAGTCGTCAAGGTCTGCGAAACCTGCAATCTCTTCCCCAAGTACAACCACAACACCTCCAGCTCTTACACCATCCTCGACTTCAACGGCCAGTGTCGCCTCACCTACATCGTCCCCTCCAACCTTAACCCATCTGGAATGAGCCCTTCAAGTCCCTCCTTGATGATGAAACCGATGTCGCACCCCAACCCGCCCTTGACACTGGCCTCCTCAAGGTGGAGGTTGTCCATGACTGCTGCACTGCTGCCACTCACCGGAACAACTTCCTCGACCAAGTCCGCATTGAGTCCTCCCAGTTCATGCGCTAGGGCAAGGAGGCCCTCGTTTACTTCCTGCTTGAGTGCCACAACTTCTTTAGTTGGGTCCGCAGGGAGATTGGGTTGCAAATCTACTATGTTGATGAGGTTGTAGGCACTACTAACCTAGCCTCGTCGATTGACACTCCCGATCCTACCCCAGCTCCACCCAAACTGTTTGAACAATAACTCACTGCGATCGAGAATTAGGACCCTCCTAAAGATCAACTGCCTCCATCAGCTGCGGAGGAAGCTCCGCCAATGCCTACATGACCAGGTTTGGCCGCGGGTACTCCTTTAATAGTAAATATTTACTATCTTTGCATATAATATAGAGAGTAATTTACTCTCTTTGTATATAACAAACTCTTTGTATATAACAAAGAGAGTAAATATTTACTCCTCTTCCTCACTCAGTTATTGGTTGTGGAGATTGTGGCTAAGGAGGTAGAGAGGGCATTCTTGGCGGACAAGGTGGATGCGCTCGAATATCGAATGATGGAGTCAGGCTAGAAGACAAATCTGCAGCGGAGCCTACTGGAGTCGGAGCAGCTGGTGCTGCTGGTGGAGAATGCGCGGTTGGGGTTCTGAGCGGAGGTGAGGAGGATGAAGGGCGGGAGTTGACGGAGGAGGCAGTGTTCATGCAGTGGAGGGCAATGGAGCTAACAAGGTGCATGGTGAAGATGAGGGACGACCACCGGGTGTGCTTACCGGGTTGGAAGATTGAGAACTTATAGATGCAAATTAGAGTAGAGGCCGGTGGTGCGGGAGGTCTGCCACGAGGTGATGCAGCTGAAGCTAGAGAATGATGAAGGATGGGCTTGATATTGGGAGTGAGGAGGGCGGTTGGGATATTTTTTTCTTAATGTAAATTTTGGAGTTAATGATAGATTACTAAATTTTTTTGTAGTCAACACCTAGAACCCCAAAAAATAAGCTTACAAAACACTTTCAACTACCTAAATTGAACAAATGGAGCTATTAATATGCAACAATTTTTTTGTCAAATAGAGCAATTAATATAAGATAAATATATATGAGAGGTGGTAGTATCAAGTCTAACTTGACAAATTTTATTTGCAAGTTAATTTTTTAGAGGGTTTATATTGGTGGGCCACTATCAAATGGGGGTAGGGGACTGGGGGGGATGAGTGAAAAATCATAGGAGAATAAGATTGATATATTTAAGGTGAATTTTGATGAGTAGAATATGCTCTTTATAGCCGGTCAAAGTTTCAACCCAAAATCAACAATTTAAATTTGACGCGGTTATAAAGAAAGACCCCACATATTAGAATGAATCAAAATTTGGTTACCCCCATATTTAAAGAAGATATTTAAAACCTAATTAGTTACACACCTATCTTACAACTCTAAGGACCCAAATTAAAAAATATAATCTCAACCGTTGATTTAGTGGTGATATGGAAATGTCATGATGAAGGAGACCCATATTTCTAAATAGGCTCAAAATTTATGACCACTTATTTTTTATAATATTTTTTTATTTCTCTTTGTCCTACTCTCAACAAACATTTATAAAATTTATATTATAAAAATTAACCTGATATGCTCTTTTATCAAATTGACTTGAGCTTTTTTTATATATAGAGAGAGAGAGGGGGAGGGGGAGGGGGAGGGGGAGGGGGAGGGAAGGGAGGAGAGAGAGACTAGCCAGAGCTTCAGCTCTTTCGCTGCAATTCACTAAAGCTGCAGCTCTGGTTTAATCAGGTTTAAGTGACGGAACATATAATATCTTCTTCCAAGTAAGGTTTTGAGCATCAGAGATTTTCTATCAAAACGAGTGGAACATCTTCTTCATTCACCAATCATTAAACCTCCAAAAACAAAACATACCAAAAGGCCTCCAACTTAGATCAACTTGCGAGCCTGCACAAAGAATTATAAAGAAGCAAGAAGTGTGATACTGTTGATGGTGACAGTGACCAACTATTCTAAACATGCATTTGTGAGTGTAATCATTAACTTATTCTTCAAATGTAGGAGGACCATGATTGGGAGAACCTCATTTGTTCCTGTAGTTGCAGTCCACTCGGATCTCACCCTCTCTGCCTGTTAACACTTGAGTGTTGCCCAAATTCACCATGGACACAGCAAACTGCTGATAGAAGAGCATGGGCTGGGTGGCCAAGGCACTAACAAGAGGTGCAGTTCTGGGATCAGAATACATCAGCTGATCAGTAGACAATAATCCCATCTTCTTCTCAAAATTGGAGTAGTATGCTGAATCGAACTTCCTCGGCGTGGTTGCATCAAGATGAACGTACTCAGATGCCCATCTGCACTTCCTCTTCAAGAAGTTGAGGTACTTCAAGTTGATGGTTGGGTCTGGCTTGCCTGTCTTGTTGAAATTGTATATCCTCTCTTGAATAGAACCGCATGTGCTCCGCCCAATTGTATGTGACCCTGAAAACATGATCATATATACATGATGAATTTGCTAGGATTAAATGAAGTGATAATAGGAGATCGAGACTGTATCTATAAGAGCATGAATTGGGACTATAGTTTAGATTAAAATGTATGACTGAATGATACCTGAGAGGACAACAAGATCAAGTAGATTCAGGCCTCTGGCTTGGAAGAACTCGATCAGTGTAGTGATGTTTTCACGTCCCATGGGGACTGTCTCAGCTTCCTTTGCGATGGAGACTGTCCCATCTTTTCGCCCAAATGGTACTTCCCAAAAGGGGCCACCAATCTGTAACACATTTCATGAGTGTTTTTGCAATTGGAAATTGGAACATGGGATAGAAATTGAAATAAATGATTCATCAACATTATCACAAGGGAGGGCCAAAGCAAGGGGCCCTACATATGTGTCAAGCCTATATAGAGATAGAAGTTTCAAAATTGTCTGCCCCAGCTGGATGTAATGTATTTATTTGCCCTACATCTCTTGTAGCATGCAACTTCGGTGTAAGAAATGGGTCACTAAAACATTTTGACTGTGTCAAATGGAGAATAAACCATGCCAGACAACAGACTAATTTATATGAGGAAAATCGAACCGGTCTGAACTGGGTTTTAGAAGCTGAAAAGACATGTCCGAAAAATCGAGGACTGGCCGGCCGGCCAGTTTTTCAAATACTAGTCTTATTTTAATTGTTTGATTTTCAAATTTGTCCAATGATTAGTCCACAACGGAACAGAAATGCGTTAAAAAGAGGTTAGTGGATAGAGTAAAATTAGTTAGTAGATTTAATGTTATATCTTTACTGGTTGTGGGCCTTATTTTTCTTAAATATTACATTTTTTTCAAATGTGGACGGGTAAAACGAGGCGGAGGGGGTACTGGCTAACATGTAAAGTTATTTGGAGGGATGGTTCTGGCTAAATAGCCGGTTCTTGTTTGTATCCATTAGCCGGTTCTTGTTTGTATCTGTCTGTTGGTATTTTGTCTACGAATGAAGCCTCTTATTTGGCGGATAAGTTATTATCCACAAATGTAGCCTTTCATGTAATTAGATGAAAGTTGAGGCAGTCAGAGAAAACGAGAAAAATAATATTAATAACTATAACTAAGTGGGGTAGCGGAGATAATAGTATCTGGGTTAAGTAATTTAGTATATAATAATATTTTAAATTTATACATGATATAATTTTTATTTATAATAATAATATTAATAAATCCTCACATATGTTTAGTAGTTAATTTTAATAAAAAACTTAAATGTAATATTAACATGATTATATTTAAATTGTTAAGAATTTAAGTATAAAAAAATAGAGAAATAAAAAATGCTTTATATGTAAAAATATAAACTACATTTAAAAATTTACTTCACCATAGACAAATGATTGGACGAGGTCTTCATCTATGACAATGTCCAAAAGTTGGCAAATAAAAATTTTAGCTAGACATGACCATAAACACCTTAAAAACAACGAACATTGGATGACTGACATCCATGACCAATTACTTACTTGTTCATACAAAAGAGTACCTATTGTGCGCTAAACCACAATTTGGACACCATTGTTGAGGGGATGAAAGCCACCCAATTTTCTTTAAGTAGCTCATTTCAATACGTTGTGCACGCATGCTTTGAGGTCCTACCAAATCCCCTTTTAATTTGCATGCCGTCAATCTAATGATGTGCAATACATTTATTGCCAAAATTGTAGTCCATATATTGCGCAATCCACAAAATGTTTTCCCTAACATAAAAGGGTTTCATCAATTTTATAATAAATCAACTTATCTTTAATTTTATAGTAAATAAACTTATCCTTAGATTATTCTTCATACGAGAAAAGCCTCTTTATAAGAGCCTTGATTTGTCGTGCTGACATATTCAAATCACGGTAGTGATGGATTTAAAAATATGAGGGATTTGTCTAGCATGACCAAGGATTAGTGACAATAATAAAACACTACCACATCACCAAGGAAGTAGTAGAAGAGAAACTTGGGAACCCGAAATAATAAGATCCCAAAGTTCTTCCCTCCACATGTTTACTCGTCATGTATTATGGTCATGGTGGATTGTTTTGAAAATATTTTTTTATTATGAGCCTGACTTATGCCCAAATGAGCCGGGGCATCTTAGGCTGTAGGATTCCAATCTAATGACACATGTTACTTAGGAAAGACCTTTAGATAATGCACACAATCGGATCATGATACGATGGTTCACAATATCATAGGCAACTCCATGTCAAAGAGTCTGTGAATTGAGAATAAAGTAAGTTGAGCATAACATAATAATCTAAATTGCACTAAAGCTAATTAACTAGACAACATAAAAGCTAAAAGGTACTCATGGAGTCGTGATCAGCTCGTGGAACATTCACTAGTGTAGTGGCTTGTGAAGGTTTGTCAGCCGTTTGATCACCCAAAATTGATGACACACATATTAATGCACAAATTTGTCACAAAAAATAAAGTTTGTGTGGGCCTTGTGCGCTAATATCGATTTTGAGTGATCAACTGCTTGCAACCCTTCACCAGCTACTACGGTGAAGGTTCACTAACTGATTACTCAATTCGTACCCATGGGCCATAGTCACCACTTACGTTGATGGTGGCATCTCTTGCAGCAGTTGTGAGAATGTCTGCACAGGAAACGGTCTTTGGGCACTTCTTCTCCACCTCAGTTTTGATGTCCTGAATGACTTCAAAGCCTCTTAGTGACTTACTAGCCTTTGCACTCCTCTCACTTCCCGAGTGGTTTAACAAAACAGAGGCATCACATCCCTTCATCACAAATCCACTTTGAAATGAGTGTTAAGGAACTAAAACAACAATAATATATATCAATCAAATCAAACCAAACAGAACCAAATCAACTATCCCCTCCATGAGGACCAATAATGGACATCAACCCAATCAAACCAGGCCAAACTAAAAAAAATTAAGGAAGAGGTCTCATCCTCAAGAAGAAGAAATAAACTGCACAATGGAACTATTGAACACTGGAATACCAAATTCGCAGGTGATGTTCGCAATTACTTACCCTAACTGCACAATCATGGAAGTGCAGCCTAATGAGGGCAGCTGCAAGTGTGTAGTCCTTTTTCACCCAAGCGTTCACTTTCCTATGAACAATGGACTCAAAACTTGGGCAGGTTTTTGCGTAGTAAGAGAAGGACAAGTAATCATTCAATGGGAAGTTCTTTTGGGACCCAAATGCAGTGGTTTGAGAGAATTGAAGTAGAGGGAGAAGAAGAAGTGCCCAGAGGGACGACCCCATTATTTGAAATATATGAAGTGAGTGCAAATGTTCTTGTGAGCTTAATTGCGTTTGCTGGGTATTTATATCTGCAGAACATAACCTCGTTGACAAGTGAAATGACACAATAATAACGTGACTACGTGAGAAGCACCAAATATACGGGTGGGAGACATGTAAGCATGTAGGATGGCAATCATTGCCTGTGGCCATAATTTATAAGTGAGCGGTTGTCTTTCTCTTTCCTTAAGGTTAATTAGATTATGACATTATTTGAAGGAAAAAGTTTAATTATATGATAAGCCCTTGCATGTCTAGTTAAGCCCAGATATTATGAGCCGTTCAATCAAGATCCGACTACACTAGGGGTAGAAACCAATCTCCCATCCGAGTTACATACATTGTTGGATCAAAATTTGACAATGTATAATGTTTAAGTTATACAATAACGCATGAACTGTGGCTCATATGAGCAAATCCCTTATTTTAAAATAAAATACCCATTTTTACGCATATTCTTTAAGCTGAATATTATCAAAGATAAATTATATTTATACCCCTTAATATTTGACAAAATTATGCTTATACCTTTCATATTTAAAAGACTATACTTACACCCTTCCAAAGTTTGTTTGGCACAAAGCACCCTCTGCACTTACACGATCTGATATTAATAGAGCCGTTAATGGACATTTACAAATGATGAAAATACCCTTCTTCACCTCCCTCAATGTCTCTTAAGGTTTATATTAACAAGGGAATTTTTTTAGAACGTGGCTATTTATACCTCTTTTTTTTGCTTGTGTCCCTCATTTGTAGTTTACCTCACAATCTTTTATTTAAATCTCCCATATTTCTTATTTTTACCACACTTTTCTTCTTTTCACGTTTTTTTTTACGATGCCGACACCAATGCCGGTGATCTATTCTCTCTGCCATGCCTGGGCTGTTGGTTACAGCCAGCGGCGGTTGCTGCTTATCACGACCACTGGTCGTAATTAGGCGGCCAGATCTGACTGATTAGTGCCAAAGTTGATACCGGAGGAGAAGGGAAAGAGGATGGGGTTTATGTATTAGGTGAAGTATGGGTAAAAAGGATAAGGAAGATAGGGGAAAAAAGAAAAAAAAATACAAATTTTCTTTTGTTTGGGGCATATAAGGAAAAAATAGGGTATGAATAACCACGTTCTTTCTTTTATTTCCAAATTTTAAACAATTTTGTTAATGACATTAAGTGTACGTGTAATTTTTTAAATATGAGTTTTTTTAAATGTGAGGAAGTGTAATTACAATTTCTACGGATGCCAGGGTTGCAATTTATCCTAGGAATTGTCATATAGGCATATGTCAAGGAACATTAATTTTAAATCAGGACTGGGCTACAAGACCGAAGGGTATGCCAACAAGGTCAAAGAAATAGAGATATCTTCTATTTCTCAAGGCCGTGTGCATGCGTTAGCACACAATACTGCAAGTGATGGGTTTATGTGCTAGCATGTGTTAATGTGCACTAGCATATGTCAAGACTAATGGCTCCTACGTTGTGGAGGATATCCGGGCGGATACCAGGTACTCTTCTACTAAGAAACACATCCTCACGATTTTGGTGACCCAATGTTTGGTTTGTTTAAACTTTGTTGTTTAAATTTATGTTCTAATACGTTACAGTGCCTATGGAAGCAAATGATACACCAGTCAGAATTCAGTTTTCTGCTTCTGACGCAGTACAAACCAACAATTTCCGAATCAATTAGCAGATTCAGTAAAACTGTGAAAGCATTAGAGAAGAACACAAAACAGAAGAGTGTTAGTCCACTTGGATATGTGAAATGTAAGAACATCAGCTGGTCTATAATTCAGCTTCTTGAGTGTACTGATCGATGTGCACCTTCTTTGCATTCGACCCCTTATCAATAGCCATGGAGATGTGGAGGAGGAGATCCGACACTTTCCGGGCTGACGGCCGCTCGGCCGGAGCCATTCTTGTGCACTGCAATGCAACATCAAGCATCTCAAACATGGAGGACTCCTCGGTGGGTGTGGCCGGTTTCAGGGCAGGGTCTATCAGTATTTCCCTGTCTGACACTTTAGTGTTGAGTTGAGTCTCAACCCATCTCACCATGTCCATGTCTTCTCCAAATGTCCGGTCAGTTGGCATCCGCCCACTTACAAGCTCCATCAGAACAATGCCCATGCTGTACACATCACTCTTCTCTGTTGCTTTGAGGGAGTAAGCATACTCTGCAGGCAAAAACCATACAATTAGTATCAACCAAGATTATTGGTTCATTGCAAATTTCTTATTATTAGTAAATGGGATCTTGTTACATAGAAAATAATTCATTATCCAATTAATAAACATACAAACGCCAATGCCTTGTATATGCAGTTTGTGATCTTAAATTAAAAGTGGTGTGAGATTCAATAGATACAATCACCTGTCAATGAGTAAAATTGAATATCATGCTAACAATCTATGGAACCATTTTTTCCTTCATTGAAGCTAAATAGAATGGAATCAGGTTGATTCTCTTACCTGGTGCAATATACCCATATGAGCCAGCAAACCAAGCAGTAGATTCAGAGGTGGAGTCCTGGTTGATCACCTTGGCCAGCCCGAAGTCTCCTAGATGAGCCTCCATGTCTTCGTCAAGCAACACATTGCTCGACTTAATGTCTCTGTGAACAATCCTTGGCACACAATCATGGTGCAGGTACTCGACACCACGGGCTAGTCCAGCAGCTATCTTCAATCTGGTTTCCCACTCCAGCTTCTTCTTCTTGTTGGGCGAAGATCGGTGCAACCAATCCCAAACACTTCCATTCTCCATGTATTCATATATCAACAGATTGGCAGCACCACCTCTGCTGCTACAACACCCCATGAGCTTCACCAGGTGCCTGTGTCTGATCCTCCCCAGTATCCGAATTTCCCTTGAAAAGCTGCGATCCATTAGAAGGTCGTCCTTCCGCCGCATTTTCTTGACGGCGATGACTTGCCCGTGGGGCAGCTCTGCCCTGTAAACTGTCCCAGACCCTCCTGACCCAATTACAAATTCATCACTTAAATTGTTTGTGGCTTCCATTATCTGATCCCACTTGAATTCCTTCTTGGAGCCTGCTTGCATTACCAATCTTCGTTGAGGTTGCGAAGAGCTCGACGAGAAGATGCAATTCACTTCCCGGCCCCATTTTGATCCCTTTCTCTTTCGGCTTAGAATGATTGCAAGTGCAAGGACTAGAAGAACAAAGGAAATTGCTGAAGCAGCTGAAATCACAATCAATGATGAATATTTCTTCCTCTTTTCGGCACAAGGCTGCAGGGGGAGGCCGCAAAGGCCTACATTTGCTGCAAAAGACTCTGCAGGCCAGTCGGCTAATTGACTGTCCAAGTGGCCTTGCAAATTGTTGTAAGAGAGATTAAGCTTTCCCAAGCTGCTCATGTCTGCAATTTGTGGAGGAATCTCTCCAGTGAGAGAATTATGGGAGAGATCAAGAACTTCCAGCTTGGTTAGTATTGCCAAAGCAGATGGGATATTTCCAGTGAGATTGTTGTGGCTGAGGTCTAACACACTCTGAAGGTTGTGCAAATCTCCAATTTCATCTGGAATTTCTCCACTGAAGGAGTTATTCGCCAACCGGAGCTCATAAAGCTTGCTTAATTTACCAATTGAAGATGGAATTAATCCATAGAACTGATTTCTATCAAGGATCAATACATTGAGTACAGAGAGATCCCCAATTTCAGAGGGAAGAGTGCCATTGAGTAGATTATCATCTAGTGAAAGCAGGAGGAGGCTAGTGCAGTTGAACAGCTCTACAGGCAATGTGCCAATGAACTGGTTGGTAGAGAGCTTGAGCTCACCCAAATGCGGCAGAGATCCGAGCCACGCCGGGATCGGGCCGGTAAGCCGATTATTGTTCAAATCTATGTGGGTCAATTTCTTACACATAGAGAGCTCACCAGGGACTGTTCCATTGAGCAAATTGCTTGAGAGGTCTAGTAATGAAAGCTCTGTAATCTCCCCAAGCAATGGCGGAATTTTGCCCGAAAACCCATTATTCCCCAGCCTCAATCTCTCAAGAAAGGGTGAATTGCCCAATTGGGGAGGAATTTCTCCATCAAACAGATTTCCAGTGACATCAAAAGAGAGCAAATTTTGTGAACCAGAGAGGGGCAGGATGCTACCATTGAACCTATTATTGGAGAGATTAATCCTAGTAAGATTAGCACACTTGATCAGATCATTAGGGAGATTACCTTCAAGAGAATTGTTATAGAGCATCAAATATTGGAGGGACTGAAGAAATCCAAATGTTGCAGGAATGCTGCCAGAGAGATGGTTGTCAGCCAAGTCAAGAACAGTTAGCTGCTGGCAGTTGCCCAATGTGGAGGGAACTTCACCAGACAGCTCATTCTGCCTCAGGTCCAGAAAATTCAAATTCTTCAGCCTGCCAATGGTGATTGGGATGCTGCCTGAGAACTGATTGCCAAAGAAATCAACCATTTGCAGGCTGGAGCAGTTGCCAATCTGCAAAGGGATCTCCCCTGACAACTGGTTCTCATAGAGGTAGAGGATCTGGAGCCTGCCCAGTTGCCCAATTTCCGGTGGAAGTGATCCATGCATGCTGTTGTGGTAGAGGGCCAGTGTCTCAAGATTGCTGAGATTTCCAATCCATGAGGGGAATTCACCCACTATGCTGTTGTTGTTGAGGGTGAGATCAGTCAGGTTGGACAGGTGAGCGATTTGATCCGGTATTGACCCGGTGAGGGAGTTGTTGGCCAGGTCAAGCAGCATCAATGTCCGGCATTGTCCGAGACCCGCCGGAATGCTGCCGGAGAGGTTGTTGGTGGACATATCTAAGTATTCCAGCTTCGGAGGACAGATATTCTCCGGTATTGGGCCGGACAGCTGGTTCTGCATAAGCACCATGTACCTCAACTCAGGGAAGCTGGCGAATTCCTTTGGAATTTGGCCGACGAGCTGGTTTGCCGATAAGTCGAGGTTCTGAAGGCTGCTCATTTTGGACAGGGAGGCCGGAATCCGACCGGTGAGCTGGTTGTCCATGAAATTCAGGTAACCGAGTTGCCTCAGCTGGCCAAGTTGACTCGGTATCCCTCCGGTGAGCGAGTTGTTGGCCAGGCTGAGAGTTCGGAGGTTTTGGAGGAGACCCAGTTGGGCCGGGATCGGCCCCGTGAGCTGGTTGACAGCGACGGTGAAGATAAGCAGCTCCGAGCAGCTTCCGAGCTGCGGCGGGATCGAGCCCTCAAGGTTGTTATGCTGCAGTATCAAGTTCTCGAGCTGGCCGAGTCGGCCGAGCTCAGGTGGAATTCGACCGGTGAGGTTGCAGGAAGCCAGGCCCAGGATCGTGAGGTTGCTGAGATTGCCAAGCGAGCTCGGAATAGGTCCAGATAAGCCATTATCACCGATTCTAAGGATTCGTAGCTGACGCAGCGAGCCGAGTTGATTGGGTATGGTTCCAGTGAGTTGGTTGGAGAAGAGGAGCAACGACTCGAGGGCAGCCAGCCGGCCGAGCTCGGGTGGGATGCCGCCAGCAAGGTTGTTCAAAGACAAGTCGAGGAGGCGGAGATCGGCGAGGCTGGCGATGGCGGGGGAGATGGACCCGGCGAGCAATGAATTGGACAGGTTGAGGCCAACCACCATCGCGGCCGATTCGGCCACCGAGTCGCTGGCGCATGAGACACCTCTCCACGTGCAGACGCCGGGATTCTTCTCCGACCAGCCGGCCAAGACTCCCAAAGTGTCCTCAGTGAAGGACTTCTTCACCTCCAACAGAATCTCCATTGGAGACTCTACCTTGCATGACGAGAACTGGAAGAAGAAGAAGAAGCTGAATAAGACACCCAGAAACAAAGACGAAATGAACTTGTCCACCATTTCTGAAGCTAGCTGCATTCAAACCAAGTCCTAAGCAGCTCTTCTCCTTCTCCTTCCTCTTCTGCTAACACCTTTGCTGCTGGAGAGCTTGCATGGGCCAAATTTATTGCGATAAATTGAAAATATCGGAGGCTCATCCAATCTTTCGGGAAGTTTGATGTCTATGAGAAGTATGATCAGGGCGACCCTTTTGGGATTGAAGAAACATGTCGTGGTGAAAGATCAAAATATCGTAGAGGAGAGATGGTTTCAGGTAATATCTCGTGTGGAGAGAGAGTGCAGAAGGTGGAGTTAATAAGCACTCATGCATGGCGACCAGCTCCCCCTGCAACACCGGCCAGTGGACGTGGGAAAGCGTAGAAGCCCTTCAAACTTCCAGAAAGAGAAAGAGGACGTCACAAAACCAAAACAAACAACTTCAATGCTGACCTAACTCCGCCTTCTCGATCCACTCATGGCACGATTCCCTCTGAAACCAGTCTTTAAGAGAGAGAGAGAAGGTAGGGGATCTTGGAGCTGTTGCAGAGTGGAAGTACAGTGGTTGGGACTTGAGCTGGTCAGAGCAAGACAGTGCTGTGTTTTCCTGATCAGGGTCTCAAGGCACTGTGCAGAGAAAGCTGGAGGTTAGATTTCCTCTTTTATCTTATTGCAGGCTCACAAAGTCAAAACACAAATTGGGTCATCCATGGCCAGCAACAGGAATCATTCCACCATGCAAAACAAATTCCAACTTAATCTTTTACGTGCACTTGCATTATCTTTTGATGATCAGAGACTTGTTTAGCATAAAAAAGAAAGGAAATTTTTTGTTCCGAGCTCAGATTCTACCATTTTGATTATTGGTCGGGTTGAGCCACCGAATCCTCATGTCTTCTAGCTCCAAATTCCTCAATATTGTAAGTGCCCTCAATTGAATATTATTAAGGGCTGGTCGTTATGTGTATTTGGTTATGCAAAGCAGACACTCTTGTTGGGACATTGGATAGGGATTGATTGCACTGGTAGTACAAGTAAAGCATTCATGTTTAGCTCATTTGGTGAACCACCCCTCTCTCTCAGTAGGCATCCTGAGTAGGTTTTCATGCAATTTTTGGTGAAGCAGGAGACTTTTATAGCTTTTAATCGAATTGGGCACCTTTGCTTTTGAACAATGATTGACCTCCCAAGGGAATATTATTATAGGAATAGTTGTTTTTGTCTAATAATATACTTAAGGTTGGTTTAGCAACTCTTTATGGGTCATATCATGTTTAGATGATAAGGCATATTTCATATTTAGCATGACTCCGTGACCATAGCTTCATGACCAGCTTACATAGGGCTCCCAAAATGATATATAGATAACTCGGGCTCTCTATATAACATGATATATCAGATGATAAAGAGCTTGGTTTTTTGCGTAATGCATGTGAAGAAACTGGTAATTAATTATCTACTCCATCCAAATTGCTTTGAAGGGACTCCAACATGCACAGATGGGTCCCATTAGACAGCCAATAAGAGTAGGTGAATTTGTTTTTTCTACTGTAGCCTACTTGGAACAATGTATTCAAAGAAGTATAATTTCTAGATTTTAGTGAGAGGCAAATTGTCATGAAGGCCAATTCCAAAACTTGGTGGGACGCATCATCCCTCCACAATCCTCACAAAATTTTCATTGTCAAGGGCATATTCTCCTGATCATGAATAGAATTTTAAAGAGCCATTCACGGGTCTGACGTTCAAAAATCCTGTTCACATGCAGCTTGCTTGAATTTCATTGTTTGCTTCTGTCTTGTGGTTAACATCTGTACACCAATGCTTGACGTATGTGTTGTACTGATGGGGGCGTGGTTCAAGTAGTCAGCACTCTTCTCTCGTGTTCATGAAGTCTAAAATAATACTCCTTCAGTTCAATAATGAGTATCTGGATTAGAAAATTAAAATGAATTGATTTTAGTTCACTTTTGTTATATAATTCAGACACTAATTAGCAGATGGAGGGAGTAAAGTACCACTTTTCTAATAGAAATCTAATCCCAACAATTTATATATTGAATCATTATAGGTGTCATATTGGTCTAAGACTTGACCCCTGAATGATGATCCAATTATTCATGGGTCCTTAGGGCTATAATAATCCAATGGCCCTGTCCTTGTTCATTGGTAAACTAAACGAATTATCAAGTATCATATGCAACAAAAACAGCAAAAAGTCAATTGACGGTGCTTCTTGATCCTTAAATAAATGACAATCTAGATCTTATCCGTAAAGGTGGCTGTCTTATTTTGTCCACCAATCCAGGCCTTTTGATCTTATTCCAGCTCTTTACCCAGCTACTCCTAACTCTTGTTCAGCATCCACACCATCACATGCATTCATCCAAAATTAATAGTTCTTCATCAGGTATAATTTTTTGTGATTGCCCAGTAGTCTCCATTTGGGTCAAAACTGTCATGGTGGATGCCATTTACAATGGGGCTTAAGAAAATGTTATAGTCCTTTTCATTGATGAGGACTTGGGAGTAGGAAGGCCGCAATTATTTGTTCAACTTTGAAATGGACTTTTTGTTGTCTGCTTGATCTCATTCCCACTTCATGGTCTTCATCCTACACAAAGTACCAATTTCAAATCAAAATGGTCAACAGATGGAGTCCGGAGATAGGAACCCCTGTCGGAGGCCAGGGTATGAAGGCTCTGTCTCGAGGTTGGCTTACTTTGTGTTCGTACTATGTTTGGCATGCAGCAGTCGGCAGCCCCTCCTTTAGAAAGCTCCCTTCCTCCATCAAGTCATTAAGCAAATAAAGCAAGAAGCAACCATGATCAGCAGAAGGATTGCCATCCTTAAGACTTTATGTAAATGAAGTTTCTTTTAAATTTACTTAATTAAACATGAAACTTTATACCGGTTAAAGCAAAAAAGAAAATTGTTATATTCCTATCCTCCAAATAAACCTCTTTAACACTTAAGCTTTGGTAGAATATTTTCTTTGAAAATAAGCTCTAAAAATCCCACGATTGAAGTCGATCTTGCTGACAGAGATTCTTATGAATATAACTCTTCCTGACCTTCCCTTTTGCAAGGTGCAAAGTTCTCTATCTGTATGCATATGGCTGGAAGAAATATGATGGAGTCTTAATATATCAGGCTGGCTTTATTTTAAGCTGAGTTATTTAGTTCTTCATGGCTGTCCTCTTATTCCAGGTCCCTCATATATGGCGGCCTATAACTGTATTTACTCCCTAACTAAGGAGGTTTTGAATGCTAACTCTAAATTAAATAACTAAACAGGTAATCATTTAACTAGTATTCAGTTAAGACTAATGACACTTCATTGCCAAAATGACGAAAATACCCCTTACATGATCTGGTTATTGCACCATTGACCATGATCATGGTGCGCCAAGACCCCTTGACTGTGGCAGTAAGGGGTTGGTTGCAAGTAGATGTTGGGTTGTGGGACCCCTCAGGAGGGGAGTTTGTATTCAGAATGGAGCTTCTATGAGAATTCTCGTTTGGCAACCTTGATCTGAACTTAGACGTGTAATTGTTAAATCATGTAATTGTAAATCATAGGAGAAGTAAAATATGTATTTAAGAATTGAGTGTTTGGGAACTGTGTGATTTTAAAAGCAAGATTTTGAATTCCCTTGTTTGGCAATTAAAAAGTCTTGCTTCCATACCTTTAATTTATTTCTTATGTTACACGGCCTCATTTACAACTTGAATAATGCATTCATGCACAAGCTTGAAGTGCTTGTGGTTCCCAACCATTCTCACTTTTCATCCTCAAGCTTATTTGATCATACATTGATGTTATTAGAGCACTCTCTATTTGTAGAGTCTATTTTGTATATGAATGTTGTGACATTACTTGTTTACTCTTCACCATTCCCTAATAAATAGAAAATTACATAATTAAAAAAATCACAAAATTAGACTAAACCATTAAAATTATAAACATGAAATTTTAACCATATAACAAACTACAATTAATATAATCAAGTGTATACTCAAATCCACACGAAACCACTTCTTTGTGTAGTTTCAACCCCGTTGGTAATTAAAACACACCCAGAACAATGATGTCGATGATATGCAATAGTAAATTTGGCACATCATCAACAACGTCATTGATGTGTTGAACCTTACCTACAATGGCCTAGTGATTTACCGGTAAAGACATTGACATGTTGATGTTTATTGACATAAATTCATTATTTATAAAAAGTTGGAATATAATTTACATTTATCATTGTTGCTACTTTCCTGAGTTTACCACTCAATAATAAAATTATTATCAAAGAAGGTCGTCGACACACCAAAAGTGACGACAATGGAACTCAACATAAGAACAACAAGAAGACTAATAATAATAGATAAATTATAAATTAAATGCATTAGAATAATACACAAAAATCACGGGAGTCCCAATCGAGAATCGCATTTCGCGTTGCATTATGATCTTTTGAAGATTTGAACAAACTCCTAAGCAATATTACATGGGAAGCAGCGACTAAGGTCATTTGAAAACTAAACACCCCCTCGTTGTGGCTAAAAGACAGTCACATATATGGAGTCTAGACTAACACAAGGTACTCATAACTTCAAGTGTCTTATAATAAGTCTTAACCCTTAGGTGAGTCCCAACTCAAGGTTTACATTGTACTT
Organism: Saururus chinensis; assembly: GCA_035235625.1. Taxonomy (NCBI): domain Eukaryota; kingdom Viridiplantae; phylum Streptophyta; class Magnoliopsida; order Piperales; family Saururaceae; genus Saururus; species Saururus chinensis. The sequence continues at coordinate 33,051,482 of CP141148.1, read as the reverse complement.
ATAATGTCATTCATGAGGTTCTACCTTTATTTACTTATGTCATTTATTCAAGTAAATTATGTCAAATCCTTTTGCTAACAAACTAAATGTAAGATCTCTAATTTTTTTTAATTGTGTGAATTGTGTTTGCTTGTCGGTTTAATTTGATTTTTGGGGTAGTAAATTAGTTTAATTATAAATTTCTTAGGGTTTAATTTTATTTTAAGAGTATTAATGTTAAGCTTGATTTACTCAATTTTTTCCTATTTAAAGGTATTTTTTTCCTTGGTCAAAGGAGCGGGCCCCACCTTGGGACTCATGTTTATTTTGGGTGGCGTGCTACCTATTTTAGCCTTAAATTTTTATTAATTTTTTAAAGTGGGTTTGGGTATAATTAAATTCATTTTGAGTCAAAAGTGCGCTTAAATAGTCACTTAGGATATTTTTACCTACTTTTTTAGTCCAAGAATTTAATTTTCAGCCCATAAGCCTTACTATAAAAAAAACATTACAATTTGTCAAATAGGGAATGGCTAAGAATAGGAAGGAGGTTAAACTCTACCCCCATTTTGCAAAAGAACACTCATTCTTAAGGTAAGATTTTCCCCTTAATCACCTTTAAATCTTCTGATTTTTGTCTGAATCATCTCTATTTTACTTCTCCTACTTTGATTCATAGTTTTTTTATTTAAAACCCTAATTAGGTTATTTTTATTTTTAACTTAAGGAAGTTTTTAATCTATCATTTCCTAGGTTAATTTGACTCTATTAGCTAATTTTAATTAGGATTAACTAAAACCCCAATTTTTTGGCAGGATTTATTGAGGTTGAAGCTCATTGAAGGGATTCACAAGCTTGCTAGATAGAAGAACTTTTTACCTTTAGTGCTTTTCTTCATTGAAATATCATGATTATGAGTTTATTTGAACTTTTGATTCATCTTGATGTGTACTGGTGATTTATTAAAAACATAAGATTTATGATTGTTTTGGTATGATTAAGCATGAAAATAATTAGATCCTTCACGTTCTAAGCTTATATTTTGATTATATAATATTTTATGATGATTTTAGAATTTTTATGGAATTTCAGAATGTTTTCAGTTTGAATTTTGAGAGGTTTAAGACGAACCAAAAAAATGAAATGTTCCAACCAATCGAACGGGCTAATAGACTGTTTGAACGGCTAGACGTTCGAACAAGTTGTAAGGCCATTCAAACGGCTAAATGACATTTTTGTGAAAATGGTTTATTTTGTGGATTTTTGGCCATTATTTGCTCTTTACTCATAATTCTAATTCTCTGTGACTATGATGAGTTATGAATACTTATAATTGCTACCTTAATTGCACATGAACCTTCCTTAGATGCGGTCTTGCTTAAGCATAAAGATGACTATACTTGTCTAGGTTTTACATGATACTCTACTTGTTTTAAATCCATATTTCGATAATTTCTTCGTATTTACTTCATGATTTGAGTAGATTATAATCCATGATGAATGATGAATACTTGCAAAAGTTACATTAATTATAGATGAACCATGTTCCACACGTGTTAGCTCAAATAAGAATATGACCATGTATGCATATTTTTACTTATACTTGTGATTCATGCGAATTAGGACTGATTAAAATATGTTTACCTATGTTTGTATTCATTAAACATTGCTCATATATATATATATCATGTGACATGCAAAATGAGAATGACTTGCAAGCGAAGATCACTCATATTTAACCGTGTCAATTGGATTCCATAATTTTCCAGATTAGCTACATTGAAGGTTTATCGAATCGGTTTTACATCCGAATGAATGAGATTTTACATCTCTTTCTGGACGGGTTTCCTCCCAAGGTGAGAAGAGTTTGAATGTTATAATGAGTTAAATTGATATGTTATTTGGACAGGAGATTCCAGGCTGGTTTGTCTGTGTGCATTGACTTACCAGGGATACTTCCCCGTTAGGGATTTACACAAACTACTTAGTAATTCCTTGTTAGGATTTCCAGGGCTTGTGCTTTGGCCGGGATAAACAAGGTTATTTTTCTCAATTGTGAGACATTCACCGGATGGTTTATACATATGTATGTATTATAATGCCTATTGACACAACTTGTGTAGGAACAATGAAGCTTATGATACACATTGTGCATATGGAATGATTACACTTGAACATATAGGATGAAATGTGGTTTTATACATTGGATTATACAAGGTGAATGTGAATATTGATACTTGCTTAATGCAAGATGTAAATAAACCATGAGACTTAAATGATTGCACATGGGTGCATGTGTGTTATGAATTATGAATAAATCTATGATGCATATGTGGTGTCAATGTGTATATGGAATATAATTTATCTCATGATGCACAAGTGTAGGGAATGGATATGTGATGCATGTTTAAAGTGATAATGCATGTGGTGTTATCATAAGCTTATTTTTGGGATGTATTGTAACGACCCGACCCAAGCCGGGCCCACAAAATCACTAATAGGAAATTTTCTCTTTCCTTGAGCCAAGAATCATCGTCTGAGTGCGAGATGTACAACGTTCGTCTACACACTACGGAGCTTTAAGGCTTCCTCGTAGACTTAGGTTGTAACGAACACATACACACAATGAAGCTTCATAGTTTGTTACGTGTAAAATAGAATAAAATATATTATTATAATGATTTGAATCGGGCCAACGTTGCCTTGCCGTTGGTTGCCTATATACGTATTGGATATTATTCCAATACAATCGGATCCGAACGTAGTTCTGCCTAATGGCTACTACATACAACAAGCATCACAAAATCATACGTATAAAATACATATCTCTGAATATTTAATCGGAGTATACAAAAACTCGTCATATATCGGAGTCAAGCGGAAGTTAATAAATTAACGGAATCGTACATCTCGCTCTACCATAGAGCGGGATCAAAATCACATATACATATCTCGCTTCATTACTGAATCGAGATTGAGCACATCAACCGGCTCGCTCTATCACTGAGCCGAGACTGGACACACACACACACGTCTCGCTCTACCCTAGGGCGAGACAACACACATAATGGCATATGAGCACACATCATGGCATATGAGCACACATCATGGCATATAGGAACACATCATAACCGGCACATGCCGTTCTATAATTAAAACGGAAGATTAGAAATGCTTACCTCATCATAACTCGTACAGTATCGGTATCTACGGATAGAGCCCCGTCTTACTCCAGGTATCTTTTTCTTGTTTCAGTGTTTGGGCATGGCCTTGCTTAATATTGGGGCATTTCCTCCTTATAAGATTGTTAGCTCAAAAAATGAAACCCACCATCGCGTAGAACACCTTTGATTTAGTCAAGAACGACTCTTGAATCGACTAAATCGGAGTTGGGGGTGGCCAGAAACAGAGAAAACAAAGTTGGTCGGTACGGGTAGAACCTCTCCTTGTCTTGGGGTGTTTCCTCTTCATACGATTGCCAACTCAGAAAACGAAACCCTCCACCGCGTAGAACATACTCGATTTAGTCAAGAACGCCTCTTGAATCGACTGAATTGGAGTTGGGATGCTCAAGAACGGGGAGAAAGAAGTTTGTCGACGCCCGAGGACAACGGGCAGAACCTCTCCTTATCTCGGGGTGTTTTCTCCTTATACGGACTCCAAATCAAAGAAAGGACCCCTCCATCGCGTAGAACATGCTCGATTTAGTAGGAAACGGGTCTTGAATGGCCTTAATCGGCCTCAGAACGGTCAGAAACGGGGGTGGAGAAGTTCTCCCCCAAAGAAGGAACGAAATGGGGTATTTATAGACCCCCGAGCCGCCGAAACCAGCGGTGCCACTGTTTCGGCGGCAGCGCCCACCGAAACCGCACACGGCTAGTGCCCGCGCGTTACGCGGGTCACGTCCGCTCGTGGTACTGCAGTGCCCGCGGTGACGTGGGCGCGCGTTGCGCCACGCTGCGCCGGCTCGCGCTGCGGCACGCGCCGGCTCGCTCATTTTCTATTTTTCTTTTTTATTTTTATACTTAAAATTACAAACGCGCACATCTTTCTACCCCGTAATCGGATTTGCGCGTTCTAGGTACCGTTGGACTCGTATCGACGAGCCCTTCGATACCAACCCACTTAAAGTAGCAAATCACACTATTTCCAAGTGGGTCCCGTCTATTGTCTACGTTTCCCGAGGTCGTCACTTCCGGTCCTGACCTCCGTTTTGCCCGTTCTTTGAATCGTTACGCTTGTTTCTTCGAGCTCTACTCAAATACGGAGGTTTCAACGGTTAAAACCATCTATAATTTATTAAAAAAATTACTAATTACCTCTAACCCCCTTGGTTAGACGTAATCGAAAAGTAGGGTGTTACATGTATGCTGTGTCATGCAGGTGCTCGAGATGGTCTTTATGCCAACTTTGAGGATGGGCATGCTCCATGAGAGGGGGCTAGATATTTAGGTGGTGTTAGACTTGTCATGTGATATAATGATCTTAGACTTGACTCTATTTCATACTTTGGATAGCCTATGAGGGCGTTAGATATGTTGTAGCCTTAGGGCTTGAGACTATATTTAGTTTAGATGTTGTAGGTATTGTGTTAGACTAAGATTGTTAATTAATCTCTTTTACCTTCCATTATTTTCTTTTGCACAAAGAGCATATGTTGTGTACTTTGATGAGAACAACCCAGGATGGGTTAGTCTTCTACATCATCGTGCTGCATCCCACCTTCTTAGACTAGGTTCGGGTCAAGGGGGTGTGGCGAGGTGTGACAAGTAAGTTGTTGGTATCGAAGCATGACTTTGTCCAAAAGAAAAGGAGGTTAAGGGATAGTTCCTAATGACAATGGGGAGTTAGATAATAAAAGATTTAGACAATGCTAGCAACGTTGAATTCCATTAGGTGTTGTCTTGTTGATTATTTGTGTGATGTGTTGCTTGATCTTGGTGTTTTGTGGTGTTAGACCTTGTGATTTAATGTTTAGTTGTTGTGTAGATGGTTGGACCGAATCACATAGGTGCTAATGATAACAGAGCTGCTAGAGACCTGAGGGTGGATGATGTGTTGACCACTATTGAGGGGTTAACTTAGGTCTTGCAAACCCAGTCGGTTATGCAGGCCAGTGGTAGTGGTCAGAGCATCTAACCCTAAAGTGCTTGAAGAAGCTCAATCCTCCTAATTTTTAGGGTAAGATGGATATTTCGGAAGCCAATAATTAGAAACTTCACATGGAGAAGATCTTTATGTGAGGAGGTGCTCAGAGGAGAAGAGGACCCGCCTAGCTATTTTCACCTTTGAGGGAGAGGCGCATAGGTTGGCTTTCCATGGAGTGTCAGAGATTCCATGACTGAGTGTGTCACGCCCCGATACATGTCACCCCTGACCCAAACTGGTCCTAGGAGGAAGCAGTCTGGGCACAACAAAGCTAAGTGGAAATGCGGAAGACTTAACCCATCCTTAGGTGAAAAACAGTGCCCTTTGTGCAAAAGCAAATAGAGAAAAATAAAAGACTACTTAACAATCTTTATCCACTTATACCCACATCATCTAGTTAACACATAATAATAAGCCTCAAGGCTAAATAAGTCTAAGTAACAATGGCTAAAGATAAAGTGAAGTAAAAGTTAAATGTATAAGTTCAACATAAGATAAATCCAAACTAACATAACCTCAAGCAACTATAGCCCCTTTCAATGAATGTAGTCATCCTTATGCTCAATGTAGAGCCCATTGGAAGCCCTTGCATAGCACAACATGCAGACCCTAAAACAAATCACAAACAAAGAGGGGTGAGCTTAGCTTAGCAAGGGTTTTAATACATAATATAAACTCATGAAAACACCACATGCATTCTCAATATAACATGCATCATATATCCATTCTCTTAATTGGTGCATCATGAGATAGTTCATATTCCATAAACACATAATCATGCGACCTCTACATTATGACATAACTCACACTCCATAAACACATATTCATACCACATGTGCATCATAATATAAAACACATTCAATAAACACTTTTTCATGCCACCTATGCATTATGGGTTCATCCGTAGTTCATAACACATACACATAACATGTAATCATATGAATCTCATTATAGCATTCACGTCCCTCATGAATCAAATATAAATATTCACATCACTACAACAAAATGTAGCATTAGCGACGCTTATTTAAGCGTAGCTACAAATAACTATTTGCGGCATATAAAGAAGCGTCACAAAAAATGAACTATTAGCGACGCATTTTTGCATGCATCGCTAATACTAACCATATTAACAACACTTTATTATAAGCATCGCTAATAGTTCATATATTTGAGACGCTTTATAGTGTTGCTATTAACGACGCTTATAAAAGCATCACTAATAGTTATTAATTAAAAATAAAATAAAAATCTAAAATTATTAGCGACGCTTTTTAATGAGCTAATACTTGATGTATTAGTGATGTATAATTTTATATGTTGCTAATATGATTTCATTTATTTCTTTTTTATTTTTAAAAAATAAAAAATCTTAAAAACTTTAAATTAGAGGAGAGAGAGAGGAGAGGGAGGAGAGAGAAGAGAGAGAGGAGATAGAGGTAGAGAGAGGGGGGAGAGAGAGAGGATAGAGGGAGAGAGATGAGAGAGGGAGAGAGAGAGAGAGAAAGAGGGAGGAGAGAGAGGAGGAGAGAGAGGGGGGAGAGAGGGGAGTGTGAGAGGAGAGAGAGGGGAGAGGGAGAGAGAGGAGGAGAGCCGGGGAGGAGAGAGAGGGAGGAGAGAGAAGAGGGTGGAGTGAGAGAGACGAATTTTATTTTAATTTTTTTTTTAAAATTATTATTTTTTTATTTTTAAAATAAAAAAATAAATTTAAAAATAAATACTAATAGTGACATATAATGTATACGTCACTATTAGACATGTATTAGCGACATATAATGCATACATCTTAGCAACATATAAATGTATATGTCGCTAAGACATGACGTATTAGCGACGTAAAATTTTATGCGTTGCTAATATGATTTCCTTTATTTCTTTTTTATTTTTAAAAATTAATTTTTAAAAAGAAAAAATCTTAACAAATTTAAATTAGAAGAGAGAGAGGAGAGGGAGGAGAGAAAAGAGAGAAAGAGGGCGGAGAGAGAGAGAAGAGAGAAAGAGGGAGGAGAGAGAGAGGAGAGGGAGAAGGGAGAGAGAGGAGAGGGAGAAGGGAGAGAGAGAGGAGAGACAAAGAGAAGGGGGAGAGAGAGAGAGGAGAGACAGAGAGAAGGGAGAGAGAGGAGATAGAAAATACCATATCACTTGTGATGTTTCTAGGTAATGTCGCAATAAAGGAGTGTTTTAGCGACATATGCAATGTTCGTAGCTAAAATGTATTGTATTTAGCAACATATTGCTTTATATGTCGCTAAATACAAACGTTTTAGCGATGTATGCAATGTTCATAGCTGAAACATGTAAATAGCGACGGTCAGCAAGACCGTTGCTAATAATTAATATTTTAAAAAAATATGCAGGCAAAATTTTGCCCGCTCCTTATAACATGCCCCACCAAAGGTTCCCCGTCGTGCCTCCCCGCTGCATCTGCTACCCTCGTCTTCGTCCATCCATGCCCCGCCATCTTCCTTGCCCTGCCGCCGTGTTGCCTTTTCTCCCCGCTGTCCTCCAGTGCCCCCTCAACCCGCCGCCTTCTCCCCTCTTCTCCTCCCCTTGCGCTGTGATGTGAGGTCGGTTGGGCGTTGCCGCTTCCTCTGCCCCCCACCCCCGCCGCATCCGCTGCCCCCCACCCCCGCCGCATGCGCTGCCCTAGTCTTCGTCCATCCCTGCCCTGCGGCTGCGCTGCTGTTTCTCCTCCCCATCCTCCAGTGCCCCCTCGTCCCGCCCCCTTCTCCTCCCCCCGCACCGTTAGATGTGAGGCTGGTAGGACGTTGCCGCTTCCTCCGCCCCCACCCCCGCCATGCTCCGCCCAAGCTTCGGCGTCCTCTAGACCCCCACCCCCTCCCCCTTCTCTCGCCCGACTCTCCTCCCTGCTCCAATCCCTCTTCTCTAGTCCCCCTCCTTTGATTTTCAGAGGACGGGGTGGGGGGAGGAAGGAGGGAGCAGAGCTGGGGAGAGTGGGGCCAGAGGACGGTGGCGCAACCGCCGTCGTATAGCTCCCTCTCCATCCTTTTCGAGGCCCCCCTCCCCTCTCCTTGGTATGCTCCGCCCCCCTTCCCTTCCCCTGTTCCTCCTCTTCTCACCTCTAGCTTCCCCCTTCCCCCCCCTCCTTCGGGGTGGAGCCGGGGAAGGAGGGGGTGGGGGGCCGGATTCCGGTGACCCGCCATCCTTCGGTCCCCCCCTCCTCCCTATTCTTCCCCCTCCTCCAGTTGACAGACCAGAGGAAAGGGATTTGGGGCCGGGGGGCTGGAATCCAGCTCCCTAGCCGGATTCTAGCTCCTCCCTCACACCCCCTACACTCAGTTCCCCCCCTCCGGTCGACAAACCAGAGGAACCTTACCGGATTTCGATCCGTTGGCGGCCTTATGCCACCAACGGTTTTTTTATTAATTTATTAATTTATTAGCGATGCTTATAAAGTGTAGCTAATGACTTTGTTATTTTGTTTATTTTTGTTTCATATTAGCGACACTTAGAAAAGCATCATTAATGGATTTTTTATTTTTATTTCATATTAGCGATGCTTACAAAAGCATTGTTAATAGAAAAATAATTTTTTTTATTTTTATTTCATATTGAAATCGTTGCTAATAGAAAAATAAATTATTTTATTTTAGTTTTGGAAAATTATTTTTATTATTTTTTTAAATTTTTTATTAGCATCGCTAATAGTAATGTATTAGCGATGCTTAATATGCGTTGCTAATAATAATATGCATCGTTAATGTTATACTTTTAGCGACGCTTATTATAAGCGTCGTTAATAATCAATAGCGACTGTAGTTTTATCAACATATTTAGTGACGTTTCTTATGCGACGCTTATATGCATCGCTAATACTGCAATTTGTTGTAGTGCATCTTGCATGATCATATCTCAATATACACATTCACCATGCATAATCAAGTATAACAAACACATCCCATCTTGCATGTTCATGCATAACCATTCTATAGTCACCATGTGTAACATAAGCATCATTGTTCCTACACAACCTGTGTCAATGATCATTATATTCCATGCACATGCAACAACCATTAGATGAATATCTCACAATTAAGAAAACAATCAAACCCGCTTGCCCAGGATAATCCCTTGCTGAGAAGGTTAGAATTCATAAAAGGAAAACTAGAGTGGTTTGGGTAAGTTCCCTAACTGGGAAGGTACCCCCTACTCACTGAGGACAATCCTTGCGGGGAAGGTCCGAATTCTAAAAAAGGAAAACTAGAGCAGTTCCTGCTCACCCAGGACAATCATTGTGGGGAAAGTCGAAATTCCTAATGAGGAAAACTAGAGCAGCCTAGTAAGCCAGTGCACATGGATATACTGTCTTGGATTCTCAGGGTCCAAATAACACATCAATTTAACTCATATAGCAAATATGCTCATCTCAACCTAGGGAGGCAACACGTCCTCAAAGGGATGCAAAAAGAAAACCATGTCCTTTCGAACGTAAAACCGATTTGATAAGTCTCCAAGTGATTAATCCATCAACCAATGACATCTAATTGCATACAATTGATTAATCACGGCTAATCCCAAATAACCTTCATTTATAAATTATTTTTATGGTGCATACGACATGATACATACGTGAGCAAATGTTAAATGAGTACAAGCATAGGTAAACATACACTAATCAGTCCATATGTGCCTAAAAACATGGTCCATTTATGACAAATAAAATCATATAAACCTATGCAAGAGTGTACTTACATAGTAGTGTTCATACTTAGGCTAAAAACATGTGGAACATGAATTAACTATAATCAATGTCATATGTGCAAGCATCCATAATTTATCATAGTCATATCTTACTGGAATCATAGAGTAAATGCAAAGAAAATGTCAAAATATGGATTTAAGAAAAGTATAACATCATGTTAAACCTAGACAAGTATAATTATATTCATGCTTAAGCTAAATCATAGTCCAAAGAGAGTTCACTTGCAATTAAGGTAACTTTGTAGGTAATCATAACTCATCATAGTCATAAAGAATTATATTTATGAGAAGATAACAAGAAATGACCGAAAATCTACAAAATAGGCCAAAATCATGAAATTGCCTTGTTGCCATTCAAATGCCCTGGCAGGCCATTCAAACGCCTAGCCATTTGAATGGCCAGAAAACCCACTCAAATGGCTGACCGTTCGAATGACTGTGAGCCTGTTTGATCGGTCAGAATAGTTCATTAAGTTGTCATCAAGTGAAAACGGAACATCGTCATCTACAAGGCATGCTACTACCTCAACCTATTTCAGAGTGGAAGTGGGATATGTGGCTATGAACTTTCTTTCAGTGCTTCCTCGATTGCCCAGTGGTGATGATGCAATGTGGTTATCATTGATCAACTCACTAAGTCGGGATAAGTGGGGATACTTCATTGCTATGAGGATGACCACTTCTTTGGATGTGTTGGCAACACTTTATGTGCAGGAGATTATTTGGTTACTAGGAGTTCTTGTATCCATAGTTGCTGATAGAGATCCTTGATTTACATATAGGTTTTGGCAAAGTTTTTATAAAGCTTTGGGGACATTGACTCACCTCAGCTCATCTTAACATCCTTAGACTGATGGACAATCTGAGAGGACTATCCAAACCTTAGAGGATATGCTTCAAGCATGTATCCTCCAATGGAAGGATAGTTGGGAGCAACGCGTGCCATTGGTGGAGTTTGCCTACAACAATAGTTACTAAGCTAGTATCAAGATGGCTCCTTTTGAGGCATTGTATGGACGTCCTTGCCAATCTCTCCTTTGTTGGATTGAGGTCGGAGAGCTTCTCCTAACTGGGCTAGAGATTGTGAAACAGTCAGTGGACTAAGATTGTTGATTAGTCTCTTTTACCTTCCATTATTTACTTTTGCATAAAAGGCACTTGCTGTGTACTTCAATGAAAACAACCCAGGATGGGTTAGTCTTCTGCATTGTCACGCCGCATCCCACCTTCTTAGACTAGGATCGGGCCAGGGAGTGTGGTAGGGTGTGACGCTAAAGGTCACAGTAAAAAGGATGTTTCAAAATCCAAATCCAACCATAGTCGGTTAGACCATCAACATGTAAGTATTGGTGTCATTGTCCAATGACACCTCCATTGGTGCATAAGTCCCTCCCCATAGAGGGGAGGACATTTTAATCGTAATTCAATATCACCTTCAACGACACTCGAACCCTTTGTTTATCCTCAATATACATCGTCAACGCATTCATGCAAGCTGAGAGCAGTCTGTCTTCTCCCAACCATTGACACCTCATCAATATGTTGGTTGTAAGTACATATTTGGTCATATGTAATCAAAATATATAATATCAAAGATGTATAATTTGAGTCATGGTAGTGTTTGGTTGTGTAATGTCCCCAAAATTTCTACAATTTTATGTAAATTTTTAGCTATTTTATAGTTCATTTTTTGGTGGAAAATATTGACGCTTCAGTGTATTTGTTTTTGTGTATTTAAGGGGGAGGTACAATTACGCGTCCCCATACTTCTTTTCCCCATTTTGAGTCATTTTAAACTTTATGGGAGGGTCAGTTTTTTGAGTTGAACATCCTAGAGAGGGAAAAACCTTAGAGGAAATAACAAAGGTACGAAAAGATTTTCTTGCTTGATTCGACCAAATTTTCCAGTGAGTTTCTTTCAGCATAACACTAACAAAGGTACAACATAATTCATAATTTTTTTGTACTTTTATTATTGTGCATGCAATTTCAAAATTGTGCTATATAATTTTACATACTTTATTGTTTTGCATGCAATTTCGATATATAATTTTTGAAATTGAGACTATATTCTATTCATTGGAAGTGAAATGGCTGCAAATTTGACTTTGATCATAATTCCCACTCCGATGAATGCTCCTATTCAAGTTAAAGGGGAAAACCATAAAAGTTTAGTGGTGTAGACTTTAAAAGATGACAACAAAAGATGTTGTTCTATCTTACTACACTGAATTTGACCCGATTCCTTCAAGAGGAATTACTTGTTCTCACTGAGGAGAAAAGGGATGACAAAATGGTTGTTGCATCAGTCAATGCATGGAAGAATGCAATTTTTTTATGCCGTAATTACATCCTTAATTGGTTGGACAACATGTTATATAACATGTACAGTCCGATGAAGAGTGCTAAGGCTCTATGGGAGTCCTTAGACAAGAAGTATAAGACAGAGGATGCTGGAACAAAGGAATTAATGGTCAACAAATTTTTGGACTTCAAAATGATGGACTCTAAGACATTGATCAATCAAGTTCAAGAATTCCAAGTCATCTTAAATGACATTCATGTAGAAGGCATGACTTTAAGTGAGTATTTCTAGGTGGCTGCAATAATAGAAAAATTACCACCTTCCTGGAAGGACTTTAAGAACTATTTAAAACATAAACGTAAAGAGATGGACATGGAAGACTTGATTGTGAGGATAAGGATAGAAGAGGACAATCATGCTTCTTTTGAAAAGAAAACCGGGGTCATGACATGGAAGCCAAAGTCAATATTGTGGAATAAGAGCATAAAAACAAGAACTTCATCAACAAGAAGAGGAAAAATCCTCGTGGACAGTCAAACAACGATTCTAACAAAGCCAAGTTCAAGGGCAAGTGCTATGTGTGTGACAAGCAAGGCTATAAGGCTAAGAATTGTTGTAAGTGGAAGAAACAAGAGGTCCAAGAAGAGAAATGCATAAGCTAACATGACTGAAGTGGAGAATTTTTCCAACAATGTGAATGACATCAGCTTTTTCACTATGATTTCTGAAGTGAACACAGTCACTAATGTAAGAGAATGATGGGTGAACATTGGGGCCACTCGTCATGTGTGCTCAAACAGAAAAATATTCTCCACTTATCAACTAATGGAAAATGGTGAATAACCTTTTATGGGCAATTCTTCTACCGCCAAGGTCGAATGTACTAGAAAGTTGGTGTCAGGATGACTTCAGGCAAGGAACTCACTCTCAAAAATATATTGTATGTGCCAGAAATTTGAAAGAATTTAGTGTCAAGATCATTGCTGAGCAAGAATGGGTTTAAATTGGTGTTTGAATCGGATGAGTTTGTATTCACTAATAGCAGGATGTATGTAGGAAAAAATATCTTAATGAGGGGCTTTTTAAGCTCAATGTATTAACTATTGTACATGTTGCTAATATTAAGAATGCTACTACTTCTTTTTCTTAAATGATTTCATGTGATATGTGGCATGGCAGATTAGGACATGTTAATTATGACGCTATGTGAAGATTAATTAATATGAAATATTTGCCTAAATTTAATATTGACTCTCATCATAAATGTGAAACTTGTGTTGAATTAAAATTGACAAAAAAATTATTTTCAGAGCATTGAGAGATGTACTAAACCTCTTGAGTTAATTCACAGTGATGTATATGACTTAAAACTTGTTCAAACAAGAGAAGGTAAAAAATACTTTATTATATTTATTGACGATTACATTTGATATTGTTATGTGTACTTGCTGAGAAGTAAGGATAAGACTACAACCATGTTTATACTATACAAAACAGAGGTTGGGAATTAACTTGGCAAAAAAATAAAAGTTCTAAGGAATGATGGAGGTGGGGAATATGAATCACATTTTGGTGAACTCTGTTCATAAAACAGTATTATACACCAAACTACAACACCCTATTCACCACAGCAAATTGGAGTTGTTGAATGAAAAAAATGGAACTTTAAAAGAGATGATGAATATCATGTTAATAAATCCTGGGTTACCCCAGAACATGTGGGGGAAAACTTTATTTTCAACTAATTATATTCTCAACAAAATACCTCATAAGAAAACCATGAAGACACAATATGAATTATAAAAATGTCGAAAGCCTTCCTACAAATTCTTAAAGGTATGAGGATGTTTGGCAAAAGTGGTGGTCCCCAATCCTAAGAGAATTAAAATTTGACCAAAGATCATTGATTATGTATTCATTGGTTTTGCTAATAATAGTAGTGCATATCACTTTTTTGTTCATAAATCAGATATTCTTGTTGTAAATGTCAATATTGTGATTGAATCTAGGAATGCTTCATTTTTTAAACATATTTTTCAGTAAAATTCTGCACAAGAAAAGAGTTCTCTTAAAAGAACTTTGGAAGTTGCACAGGACAATAGTGAAAACCAAGAGGGAAAAGATGATGAACCTATATGTAGCAAATGTGCTAGAACATCAAAATCCTTTGGTTTAAACTTTTTGACTTATTTATTAGAAAATGTGCCTCAAAGCTTTAAGGAAGCCATGTCCTCTCTTGAAGCACGATATTGAAAAGAGGTTGTAAATGGTGAAATTGAATTTATTATGCAAAATCTTACTTGGGAGATGGTGGACCTTCTACCAGGGAAGAAACCTCTAGGATACAAGTAAATATTCAAGAGGAAGATGAAGGCTGATGGATTAATTAAAAAATATAAAGCTAGACTTGTTATCAAAATATACAAGTAAAAGGAAGGTTAAGATTACTTTGATATATATTCACCAGTTACAAAGATAACTTCTATTAGGATGTTAATCGCTATTGCTGCTTTGTATAATCTTGAAATATATCATATGGATGTGAAAATCACATTCTTAAATGGTGACTTAATTGAGGAAATATATATATAATAACCTGAAGGGTTTGTAGTATTGGGTTAAGAAAATGAAGTATGTAGACTTGTTAAATCTCTCTATGGGCTTAAACAAGCACCTAAGCAATGACATGAAAATTTTGACAAAATGATATGTCAAATGCATTCAAAATCAATGAATGTGACAAATATGTTTATGTCAAAGAAAGACCTTATGGCTATGTCATTGTATGTCTTTATATAAATGATATGCTCATTATTTGTAGCAATGATAATATCATTAAAATTACTAAGAGGATGCTAAACAAACAATTTGACATGAATGATATGAATGTTGTAGATGTTATACTACGGATGAAAATTTCTAGAACATCTGATAGATATGCATTATCTCAATCTCATTACATTAAGAAAATCCTAGAGAAATTTAATAAGAAATTGCATTGCTAGAGTCCATGTTATATATTTGAAATAGGTTGACCTCCTTGCTTCTCTCATGGTACAATCCTATTCCCGCTAAGCCCCCTATCTCCTCGGTCCACACAGACAAAATGTAGGACCGGTGCCAACAGTTCATCATGGTGGTTAGGGAGATGTAGAAATAGTACTTCAAGATCCATTATGTGTTCAAGGTTTGTTGTTCTTTTTGGCATTTGTTACCCTGGTACAAATGTTTTTGGTTCTTAAAAAAAAACAATTTGAGAAGGTTCAATTATCCGAAATGAATTTCTAGATGAATACTTATACGTCAATATCTACATCTATATCAGAAAAGAAATTATGGGTTACTAGGTACCGATTAAGCCAATGAGTATTCATGATTCTATATTGAATCAATTCCATACCGGTTCTAGCTTCTCAAATTAGAGGAAAATATCATGCATAAGGATAATAGATTTCCTAGTAGAAGAGATTTCAAAATCATCATGATAATCATCCAGCGAGAAGACATGTGTATGTGACATTGCACTTAAGCAAAAATACTGTTTAGAGTATATCACAACTTCAATATTCCCAAATTATTGGTAGTCTCAATTACATTATGAATTGTACGAGTCCGGACATAGCATACTCAGTAAGTAAACTGAGTAAATATAATAGCAACCGAGGGGCAGATCACTGGAAGGCTGTAGTCAGGGTTCTTAGATATCTAAGATATACCTCAAACTATATACTGCATTATACAAGGTATCCAGCAGTACTAGAGGGTTACTGTGATGCAAACTAGATATATGATATAAAAGACTCAAAATCCACACGTGGGTATATCTTTACTTTTGGAGGTGCAACAGTGTCTTAAAAATCCTCTAAACAAATGCGCATAGCAAGATCCACAATAGAATATGAATTCATTTCACTCGATAGAGCAGGTGAAGAGGCTGAGTGGCTTTGTAATTTTTTAGAGGATGTTCCAATGTGGGGGAAACCTGTGCTACCTATTTGCATCCATTGTGATAGCTAATCAGCTATAGGAAGGGCACATAGTAACTTGTATAATGATAAGTCTCGACATATATGCAGGAGGCATGATACCGTAAAATAATTGATCTCTAGGTAAAAAAAAATTGCAGATTTGCTTACTAAGGGTTTGACCAAAGAACAAGTGAGTATTTCATAGAGGGGAATGAGCTTGAAGCCTATGCATTAAGAGTCATTATAATGGCAACCTAAATTAGTTGATTTGAGATCCCAAGATCTAGGTTTAAAGGGACAACCGAATTGTGAGGGATTCAAGGGGAATCACTATTGAGATAACATCTTGTCCCCATTCCTATGATGAGATAGTGATGCCTGTAGAGTGAATCAGGATAAACTTTTCTTTTAATCATTCTTATAACTATAATTAGTTTAAGGGGGTATGACAGGATATTCCTAATAAGAATTACCTATATGAGTGTGAATGGGCTACTTCTATGAGGATTTTAAGGCTAAATCTTCTAGGGCACTCATGAAAACTAGGTTTGTTCAGGGCCAAAATGAACACAATTATGAGAATCACGTTGTGTCTTAAATGTGATTGTGTAAATTCTATTGTATTGGTTTACACAAATGGCTGAATAGTTCATGACATCACGTTAAATGATTAGAAAGTAGACCCGATAGTTTTCACAAGGGAAGATTCAAAGCCAAAAGCTACCTTTCTCCCATGCACGAACTTTTCAATATTTGCTCTCATATTTTATCTACATTATTTTGCATAGTTATCCAACCGATTCTCATTCATGTGGGGGATTGTTAGAAGTGGGCTTAGATTATATGGGTTAAGCCCATATAGTTTATATGGGCCAAGCCCACTAGGAAGTGAATGAGAATCACACATGTGAATTGGTTGAAGGAGTGAATAGTCCCATATCGCCTAAGAAAAGGTGATAGTGTTGGTATATAAGGCATACATTTGGCCTTTCAAGTTAGGCCCTTGGGCCACCCCACTTTTGTGGGGGAGTTACATGTTAGACCCATGAACCTAGGTGGGCTAACCTACACGCATGCGCCGCTGGCATCCGGCTTGGGTTGGGTCAACAAGATAATTATTTTTTGGATAAATTCATTTTGTTTGGTTTTTTCTTAATACAAAACAGGTCCGACTTTATTCTTACCAAAATGTGTCCATCAACGGACGAACGCGTTTGTTTGAACGGGACGGGTTGTCTTCGACAAGATTTCTTCTAAAATCTTTAATAATATTTTTTGCATCATCCTTTACTAGATTTTTGTCTCTATCCTTTCAATGAAAGCATTCCATAACGTGGTTCACTACATGCACTGTGTGAAGGTGCTTGTGCAGTGTGTGGTTCATCGTCTTATCCTAGGATGCAAACACCCAAGTGTATCCTAAGTACCAGTAGGGAGGGTGAATTTTGTCTTAAGGGCAGAGCATTTTGCTTGATTTGGTCATATTTTCTAGTTTCTTTCATCACAACACTAACAAAGGTACAAAACTAACATACACCCCTATCACGCTAATTGCTGAGGAGTGAGGAGGAAGAGGAGGGAAGCGTTTTTAATGCTCTACTCTGACAATAAGGCTAGCATAAGGAATGCATGAAAACTCTTTATCCATGATATCAACAGCGCATATGCTAGCACACATTAATGCCAGTGGTAACATTAGTGTCAATGGTACTAGCACTAACATGCGCCAACATATGCACCATCAGTCTCAAGTATCAAGGGTTCACATGTATTCCTTACACTAGGCTCTTTGTCATAGGGGAGCATAAAAAATTCTTTTGGAGAAGGAGAAGGAAGTGTGATCGATGGCAATGCTAGTTATGGTTATGCTATCCTTGGCACCAAAGATAGAGGTCTGGGTTAATAAAGAATTAGTGAGGAATATGGGAGATGGAAAGTTTTGAAAATTTCTTATTTTTTTCAATGGTAAATAGGAGTTTTAATGGTTGGGAATAGGAGCATTCTAGAGAGATATGATAAGATTTTCTCTTTCTTGTAGGCAATTCTTTCACCTCTCTCAATCTAATAAGGCTTTCCTTGAATATAGGCTACATAGCATATGAAATGAATCAATTTGATATATTTATAATGTTTTCTTTACTCTTCATATGCTATAGCCTACAAGGCCTCTTCATTGGGAAGAGTTTTTCATGTTTTCTTTGACAATGAGCCCAACATCAGATATGCATAGGAATCGTTGATGTTTCATATTGACACCGCACACACTAGTGCATGTTAGCACATGCTAATATGCTCTAGCATGTACATTGTCGTTCTCGTTTATGAATGGTTCCTATGCGTACCTAAGTACCTTACATTGGGCTCATCGTGAGAGTGGAGCATGAAGAATGTTTCCTCTTTATTGGTGAATTACAACATGTTGGTAAAACTTCACTTATGTAGTTGTTGGCAAAACAACACCAGCCACATAACTTGCGTGCTATCACATGAGATGACAAATTTAAATTTCCCTCAGCAAAAGCTCACATTCTCCATGCCTAAGAGCGTTTCCAATATGGGATGTCATTTCCAAGTGGCATCCCATATGGTAGAAAAAACAAAAGGAAATGGCACATCACCTTCCAACTCTTGCGTCATTTATGATGTTTCCATTTGGAGACGTATTTTCTTTCTTTCTTTCCCTCTTCTTACTATTGTTTTTACTGCTCTTCTATCTTTTCGTTTTCTTTGTTTTTTTCCTTTATACCTTTTCTTGCAAATAACATCTATGATTGCGGTTCATAGGTTGTCAAATTGCCACACAAACCTATGGATGAACCACTTGAGCATCTCCAACAACACAATTTGGCATCTTCCATTGAAGATGCTCTAAGGTGGCTGGGAAAGTTGACTCATCAAACAACCCAAATTTCTTAAAATTTGCCAATAAACTTACAGGGAAACCGCATACCATAATGTAGTAATAAAAGTTAAAAAAAGATGCAGTAAAGATGAAAGGAATTGGTGAAGAACTAAAAGTGTAATTAATTTTTTTGAGAAAGGATGTTATTTGTTTTATACTAGAAGGCAAGAATTTACCGAAACTTAAAAACAATCGACCAAAGAAGCGGCTTGTACTCTGATTCAATTGGAGAGCTCCAAATCTACTTTTATTGATTTCCTTATTGGGCCAGGGCAAGGAGGTCTTGGGTAAACTTATTTCAAAAGTGGAACTATACAAGTAAAATATTCGTTGTGTCTACTTTTTATAAGTTATAGCGGTTAAGGTTGTAAACGAATGGACACAGATGCAAACCAAGGCTGCCCGCATCTGTCCGTTTTTACATAATTATAGTGTCTGTTTGTTCACTATCTGTGATGGACATACAAATTGTCCGTCCATTTTTGTCCGCACTGACACAGACACGGACAATTACACTACATCTTGTATAATTATTCAACTTGTATAATTCAAATACATATCATTCAACCTATTGGTTAATTATTATAATTCATCTATTCATCCAAATACATATCATTCAACTTGCAGAATTATCTCACCCATTTGTCCATTCATTCAACCTATAACATCTAATTCAACTTGTTCATCAATTTATTCATGCATTCATCTAACTTACTACATCACTAAAAGAATTTGACAATATAAAAGTCCATTCTTTCATTCATTCATTCAACCTGTAACCCCATTCGTTCTTTAACTTATTAGATCACTAAAAAAATCCATTCATTCATCCATTCAACCTGTAAACCTATAATATAACATCAATCTATAACATCAAACTATAGGCTTACTTATTACATCACTAAAACTCTTTAACACAAAAGTGAATTCATTTAACCTGTAACCTCATTCATTCTTTAACTTACTGCATCATTAAAAAGTTCATTCATCCATTCATCTCATCCAATCGTTCAACATGTAACCCCATAAAATAACATCAAACCATAGTCTAACTTACTACATCACTAAAAGTCTGTAACAAAAGACTAACAATCTAAAAGTCTTAACAACAAAAAAAAGACATCAACTTTCTCAACATGTTCTTCATTCTCGAGGACTTTAACTCACTGTAAACATAAAATAAAAAAATAAAGTAAGATTAAAATAAGATGTAAACAATAACAAATTGAAAACTTACGATGTAGTAAATATCTCTAAGCATTTATAATTTCATCTTCTTCATCTCCTAAACCCAACTCAAAGATGTTGGTACAAAAAGCTCCATCTCCCTCAAAATTTGTTGATTCTTCATCTACACATAAATATAGAGTGACATTAATAATTAACTTAAAAACAATAGATAAAAAAATGAGGTAAACTAAAATAAAAACATTTTACCATCATATTTAGATATCAACCAATCTTGTGAACAAATCAAGTTTTGCACTGTCTCTATGCTCAAGTAACTCCTAAATTGGCTAATTAGTCTTCCACCTGTACTAAAAGTTGATTCTGATGCAACAGTAGATAAAGGAATAACCAAAACATCCCTTGCAATTTGTGATAAAATTGGAAACCTTGGAACATTTCTCTTCCACCAAGCTTGAACATTGAAAAAACTAAAATTGATATCTTTCACCACATGTTCTTCTGAGTATAAATCATATTCAACTTTTGACTGCTCACATACTGCATTCTATTCAATGTACTTGTTCAACCTACTCATAAACACATCATCTCATCCACTTGTAGACATAGACATCTTATCACCACATGAACTTCTTCGTTGAGTCGTTTCAAGATTCTCAGTTGATCCATGAACATGGGAAACATACTCTTCATATAACCTCATTAACAATCCATGAACTTTCAAGAATTTTTATTGGAGAACATGCTTCCCCATAAAACTTTGGAAAATAGAGGTCAATAGGTTTCATTTTAAATCTAAGATCCAAGACATAAGCTATTGCCAAGATCAAGTTACTCTTTGCCCAATACTTGTCAAATTTAACAACCATTTTCTTTACCATAGATGAGAGAAAAATATTCATATCCAAGCACCATTCATCTAATAATAATTTCAGCTCATAAATGCTACCCAAAAACAGATTTGAGGTAGCATATTTGGAACCTGAGAAAAGCTTAGTTAAGCGATAAAACACCTTCAAACAATTGTTTACAACCGTCACATTTTCCCATTCTTCATCCAAAGGCAAAAAAACATAACATGAATCCAAATAAGCTACTCAAACAAAAACATCTTTAAATTCTAAAGCAACTTCAAACATCTTATGGGTAGAATTCCATCTAGTAAGAACATCAAGAATTAACACATTTTTTGGGGCTTTGAGTTGCTTTGCATGCTTGTAAAAGTTTTGTGCTCTTTAAGGAGAAGATTTGAAATATTTGACACTATCATGAATTTTATCCACCACACCTTGAACCATATCCAAACCATCTTGAATGATTAAATTAAGAATGTGGGTGCACTAATGCATATGAAAATAATCACCATCCAACAAAAGAAATCCCTTATAGAAATGATTATCTTTGAATTCACATGTTGCCACATCATTAACACTGCAATTACCTAAAGCAATACAACACAATTTTTTTTCAATGATCCAATTAACACATTGTGTGTAAAGAAGATTTGCTAATAATTCACTTGTGTGATGTGTTTCAATCTTTGAAAGTCAATTATTTTCTTTCTCATCCTCCACTCATTGTCAATGTAGTGAACCGTCAAAACAATGTAAGGAATATTTTGGTTAGAAATCCAAATATCACTTGTGAGACTTACTCTACTCTCAATTTTACCCAATTCCTCATAAATAATTATCTGTTCACTCTTATAAACATTTTTGCACTCCTATGCAATGGCCTGACGAGTCATAAACTTAAATTGTGGCTGCAAACCCCTCACCATCCAATATAATTGCCCCAGCAAGGTCTCTTTACTCTTTTATTGGTTAAAGTTGTATGTCTCAATAGAACAAGTGTCATCACTTTTTCTCTCACCCAACTTAATGCTCTGCTGTCCCATTTTCTTATTTTTCATAATTTCTTGTTGATATTTAAAACATTTTTCCAAATGCCTTTTCATAGGATTCATTTCTATTAGTCTTGTATCCCCAGATAACATATGAGCACAAAACTTACAAATAGCCCATGGTACACCATCTTTATCCCACTCTTTAAAAAACTCTCAATATTTAGAAGTTAACTTTTTATCTTATTTTTTAGGGATATTGGACGGTTTCGATGCACTAGTTAATTCTCCTGCAACTCCAACCTCTTCACATGAATTTGTAGATGGAACAACACCACTTGCGGCACCCACATTAATTTCTTTTTGTGATAAATTAGCTAAAACTTCTTTTCTGACTTCAACACTTGGGTTTGAATTTTCATTAATAACTTTCTTTCCTTTAGGATCAGACATAATCACTAAATACCTAACATAAATCATGCAAATATCAAAACTAACAAATACCAAATCAATTAATGTGGGTCTAACAATCATATCATGTATCACAACATAAACAATGCAAATACCTAACATAAACTATGCAAATCTCAAAACTAACAAATACCAAATCAATTAATATGAGTCTAACAATTAAATCATGTATCACAACATAAACCATGCAAATACTAAATCACAACATCAACAATCAGATCATGTATCAATTATATTTATTATAAAAACAATATCAAATGAAATAATTTACAATGCAACATTCATCAGCCAAATTAAAAGGCTAATTAAGAATAGCTCTATTAACAAAAAATAATCCACTATCATCTTGCCTTAAAAACTTATTCATCAATTTGAAAAGAAATAACAAAGACCACCTTGCCTTCAAAACTTATTCATCAATATGAAAAAAAAAAATCATGTAGCACCTTGCCTTACATACTTACCAAAATTAATACACTCTCTTAGTAGGAGCCTAGAAAATTTATTCATGAATCTAAAAATTTCACTTAAGATGCAGAGAGAAAAAATATACGACCAAAATTAATTTGTCTTGCTTTCTAGATTACAAAGCATGAATAAAAAAGAGACCCTTAAATCTGTCTTGCCTTCTAGATTAGAGAACACGAATAAAAGATGTCCAACCAATCTATCTTACTATCTTGTTGTCTTGATTACAAACCACAAAATAAAAAAAATAGGACCCTTAAATTGACAAAAAACCAACCAATCTGTATGCAGTCTTGACGTCTTGATTATAGAACACAAAATCAAATAACAAACCCTTAAATCGACATAAAATGGACTAAACTTGATAAGGAAATTGATTTCTACTGAGCTATTGAAGATCCAAATAAAAAAATCACATAATGAAAATCCTTGAAATGATAAGGTATGTAAACACAGAAAAAAAATACCTTTGACATCAGAGGATGCCGTTGGGAGGCGGAGGTCACTCTCGGAATTTGAGAACTGATCTCGATCGTCGCCATCTGGAGCCAATCTCGGTTGTCGCCGTTAGGAGCTACCAAGTTGCGATGGTCGATTGCAGTGAGCCGGTGGGAAAGGTACGAGCACTAGAGGGATGGGCGATTGGGGGATAGACCGATGAAGTCAGGAGGATGGGCAGTTGGGGGATGGAGGAAGCCAATGGGAAAGGCATCGAAGATTGGCCTGATGCAAAGGAATCCGATGGGCCATGGAGGACGGAGGGGAGGACTCGCTGCGGCCAAAAGAGGATTATAAAGCTCAGATTTAGAAAGGGGCTAGGGCATAATGAAGTAAAGATGGATCGGAAAAAAAAACATTATATACACACGATGCGGATACCCGCGGACACGGACAGGCTTTGTCCACACCCGCGTCTGTAAAAGGACTGGACCAAAACTATTGTTCATGTGGGCAAGCCAATGCCATTCATTTTCATTTGCCGACGGATGACAAATAATTGTTGTCTGTTTACACCCCTAATAGGGGTCAAGTACCAATTTCTATAAGTCTAAGTGATATTTCTCCATAATTCACGATGGTCAAAGTGTAATTTGCCCAAAAACTGAAATGAAATTCAGATGGAGCAAAATTTAGTGTAAGTATCGCAACCCACCCTCTCACATAACACACCCCTTTGAGAATAACTTTTCTTCCCACCTTCAATATAATTCTATTTGATTTAAAAAAATAATTATTAATTTATTTTAAATAATTAAATAGTAATTAATATGGGATGAAACGAGTAATTTTTTTCCCTCCTCCATCTCCTTTACTAACTATTTATTCGTTCTCCTCCTCTTCCTCACCTCCTTTTCTCCTCAACCTTTGCTGTATCCTCCTCTTTCCTCTCTTCTTCTTTGTCATCATCTTTTTTTCCTTCTTATCCTTTTCCATTGCTTCTTCCTCCTCTCTTCTTTCACAAAGATATTAAGGGGTTATTTGTATATGAAATTTCTGTAAGATATCATCGATTTTGTTGAAAATTTGGCTCAAACTATTGGAATCATATTTGTATGTAGAAATTGAGTGAAATTAAAAATTCTACCCGAAAATTGATTTCAGGCCGTTTCTAGCCAAAATTACCCTTATGAAGTGATTCCTTCGGCTCCCATACCCCATTTCAAAATTGCATATTCTGTTATTTTTTCAATAATTACCTCTTATATCGATTTGGGCTTCGAAAAGCTTGCCATATAGGTAAAGCACCCTTTAAAAGTTTCAAAATTACATACCCTTGTAATATCTTATTTGGTAGAGTTTAAATTTAAGAACGTAATAGTATAAAAAACCTATATATATATAAATTCAAAAGAGAGAGTTATATTAGTTTAAAGTTAAAATTAGGTTTGACGTGATATTTAAATTTATTTTAAATTTTTTATTACTAATTATAATTCACATTTAAGTAATAAATTTTTAAATTAATTCTAAAAATTTCTACTTCTATCTTTTTTTAATACTCAAGCCGCCTCCAAAAATGAACAAAGGACCAACGATCAAATAGTGCGAAAAGACACCTTAAATTTAAATTTATGTTGTTATATAGCCAAGACTCCACCGTTCAGATCCAGGCCCAAAACCCTGGGTCCACTGATCTCAAGGCCCTTAGTTATGGGCCCCATGCCATAGACCAAGCAGCAGGTCGGTTTCTTTTGGGCCCTTGTCGGTTCCATGAGGCCGGGCCGTAGGAGAAAACTCTCCTTGTAACAATCCATGGCATTTCAGCAAAGAAACACTGAGGTCCCCTCCGGACCCAAAGACCCACGCCTCTCGCCCCCGGCGATCCGCCTTTCCTAGCCGACGCTCCGCCTCTCGCCCGGCGGCGCTCTGCCGCTCCCTCCCGCTAGGTATTCTCCGTCGTAGCTCCGCTTCTTCCTCTCGCTAGGCTCTCTCTTTCTCCCTTCATTTTTTTTTTCTGGTTGCTACCCGGATTCGTGAAGGCCGCATATGGCGGACTGAAATTTCCGGCTCTTGGCCAGATCTGGCATAGGGCCGGATGGCCTTTCCGGTTCTTGGCCAGCTGTGGCGAAGGGCAAGCGGGCATCGCCGGGACCGGATCTGTCCGAGGGCTGGATGCCGCTTGGCTGGCCGCCGAAGGTAACCTTACTATTTGGTTTTAACCTTTCGGTCTGGTGGAGCTGTCCTTCGTTTTTGTTTCTTGAGCAGGTCAAACCTCGAAATTCTCAAATTTTTAATCTTGTTTTGTAATTTGGGAAAAATTAGAGCTTCAGATCAAATCTCTTAGCTTTTCCATCTTTTTCTTTGGGTGATTTGTTTACGAATTGGAAGTGGGTTTTAGTTGATACGGTGAAATAATGTTATGTAGATTCTGATCTATCAATGGTGTGGAATTTAACAGCTAGTTGTTGTGTGGAAATGATATCTGATTCCAATTTTCTGTTTGGATTCTTATTTTTGCTGCAAACAAGACATACCAGTGGTTGGTTGTAAAATAGGACTAATGGTATTTGAGTATGTTTGTTAGTACATTAGAAATCATAATGATTGCTGCATCACAAAAAAATGGGAGAAAAGGATAAAATAAGAGTGACGCCAGTTTAGACAGTGTGTAAGAAATAAATAATACATATTTTTTGGCATATTGTCATGCTATTGGTTTCCCCTTTGAATAATTCTGGATTAAGCGGAATCATCCTATTCATTTCATGTTGGCATATGTTATATGCCGGAGTTGTAGCTTTATATTAGCAATTAATTCTTTTCACCTTTTTGGTACTTTTTATGCAATCAATTACCTGTAATATGTAGGTAACTGTAAATTATGATCTAACCTTTGAGTTAATTTATGTAACTCTGGGCTAGAGGGACCTTGAGTTTAAGGTAGTGCAGGTCACTGTAAGTTCTTAGGAATGTTTCTATCAATTTGGATTGTTAATCTAAATCACTGAAGCACGGGAGATAAAGAGGTCGATTAGGTTTTTTGAGTAAACACTAGATGTCCCCATTTTCGATAATTGAGATTATCGCCAAGGTTAGTAATTGGTCTGCCTGATTTATTGTGAGAAAAAACCTGCATGAATCTTGGATATGACTTTTTACTGAAACTTGAACAGTTCTCTTCTTGTAACTAAAATGTCAATATACAGAAAAAAGATTGTAATTTTTTTATGAGAATAGGAGTTGAAAACAGCCTTCGTATTGAAGCAAATAAAAATCTACTTGTCAAATCAATGAATTAGAATGATGAGCTATTTTATGGACCTTTGGGTTCAAGGGTTTGGTTGTGAAAGGTGGGGGTTTAGAAGGTGTTTAGATGAAGTGGAGGGCAAAAGAAGGGTCATAAGGGGAGGATTAGTAACGAGTTTGGGAAATAATAGAGGGATTTGGATGTGAAAGGAGAGAACGTAGAGGAAGAGGAGGAGTTTGTATAGAGGCGAAGGAAGAGGGTAGAATGAGGAGGAGAGAGGCTAGAGGGAAGGACAGGAGAGGAGTAAGAGGGGAAGGAAAGAACTTTGGAGGGAGAAGAAGAGTGCTTTGGGACTTCTAGCAAGCACTTGGTGTGTGTTATGAAGAGAGAAAGTCAGATTCCAAATCATTCATTCGCTAATGACAAAATGGGGGGACTCCAAGCCCATATATATGATGGCGGCCACATGGCCACACATGTTTTGATCTCAGCTGTCAATGTAATTTAACCCCTCCTAACAACTTAAGCTAAACCACTAGTGAGTGATGGTCCAAACCATGTAGGGAATAAGTGACAAAGCAATCCAAGAAGAGGCCGGAATTGGCACAATAACTTAATGGGCTATCAAGCCCAACAAAAAGGGAAGCTGGTCCAAGCATTGCTATAACAAGGTTCATTGCTTTCTTTTCTAGGTTAGACTTGCCTAAATTGACAATCTTAATTTTCTCCCTCCCCTTCTGTGTTTTCAATATGTTAAAAAGTCTGTCCATTGTATGATCCTCTAACTTTGATGACCATTTTGAGTTGCAGTATCGAATTCCCTAATTTTGTAATACGAACACTGTATTTGTCTTTTGCAAATGTAAAGTCCGTTCCAGAGTTTGTTAACTTATTGTCTTGCTCATACAGATGTTTGTTTTTGCAGGTTGAATTTTAGAATTGGGTCTCTATTACGAGATTGATGTCCATACTATAATAATTAGTAAAAAGTGATTTGAAGAAAATTGGAGATATTTTGGCTTTCTCTACACTTCTTTTTCCCGAATTGGCAACTGTAAGATTGTAGTAAACTGTGAGGGTTCCGAAAATGCATGTGAAAAGTTCACAATCGTCTTATAGAGATCGTACACATGAATTTATCACAGTTGCAGAGAAGTTAAAAAGGTCATTTTCGTCAGCACCAAATGTCCCTAGTAGCAGTTCCAAACCTGAGGGTCCACGGTCCACCATCTCTATCCAATCAGAGTTTAATAAGAGAGCTTCAAAGATTGGGTTTGGGATTCATCAGACCTCACAAAAGCTTGCAAAACTTGCAAAATGTGAGTAAATGCATTCTCAGATTTATTTTTGATGGCTTTTAAGATGTTTGTTATCTTGTTTATTGGAGAATTGATTATATTTTATTACTTCTATCTTTCAACTGGAATGTGATCATGCTGTCAGATTGTTTGCTCGTTAGCCAGTACTTTGGTTTTCATTATTTTCAACCTATTTTGATGTCTTCCTATTTTGCCATGTAATTCATGGTATTCTATTGATTGTTGCGTGGTAGTTTTTTTTTTTTTTTAAAATGATAAATGGTCCTGAATGAATCTTATTTTAGGTATAATTCATGTTTGATTAATTTTTTACCTCCTCCCAGTATAGAGTGAAACATGTACTTTTTTTTGTTCTTATCAACTTGATGGTAATTGATTTGCTTTTCATGGAAGGAAGATGATAGATATTGCTCTTCCATACGAATGATAAAAACATTGTGTCAAAATGTTGGAGCTTTGATCTGTTTTGTTGATCCTGCATTATTTTTATTTCATTTGTGATGGTTAGACGATTTTTTTGTACACATTGCAAGACCCTAGCATTATGCTATGACTCCTGACTTCAAACAATGACATTGGCATCTGGTTATAAGGTGTCGCTAAAAGATTGCCAGTTTGTGATACTGATTACATATGCCCCTAGTTGTGAAGGTGAAAGCTTTTGTAATGACCGCCAGCTCTACTAGGCCCAGTCTCTTCATTGATGTCCAGCACCTTTTGGAGTTGTTCAATTAGGAATGATGGTTTAATTATCAGTTATAGCTTTCTTAGTTTAAGGAGAAGTCATTTAAGGCATATGTTATTAATGGTGGGATTCTAGTGTAGCTGATTCCTAGTTTAGATTTACTTGTATTTGGGGAAGGCTTGATAGCCTATTTATTGTTTGCTACATACTCTTTATGTTATGGAAATTGAGAAAATGAAATAGTTAGTAGTTTAGTTAATAACCTTTCTTCTTTCCATTCCTTCCTAGCCTTCTCTCCCGTTTCTTCCTACGTTCTTGCATTGAAGCTTGTGTAGACCTCTGTGGTCTACAACAGCTTTTAGCGCTCTTTTAAAGGGCACAAAGTATGGCTTAGGAAGCGTTATGATTTATAAGGTAAGATATGTGTTCACTAACTGTATAAAAATTGCAGTGCATTCATCTGAATCATGATTTTATAAGGTAAATCACTTAATTGGAAAAATAACATTTTAGTCTTTCCTTATATTCCTTAAAATTCAGAAAATTCTTTTGTTAGATGAATTAATCTCATGCACAAGAGTTATAGTAGGGGTAAATATGACAGGTAAATATGATTATGTCATGTTTTGATGGGTTGCATAATTGAGGGGAACACAACCCGACAATGTAAAAATTAGGTTTACAAAGAGGAATGAATGAAAAGCTAATTTGTCTATAGTTTTGTTCTTGTATGAGCTGGCAGATAAAGAAGCTTTCTTAATGTAATTGGGAAGTTCCACTCTGTGAAGTGTTTATTTGCTTTTGAAGTAAATCAGACGGTAATATTTAATTTTCATTTTCACTGAACTGGCTTGTCAAGAACCTAATCGGACTTTTTTGTCAATGCTTTCTATTGAGCAAGGGAACATATCTTTTTTGTTGTAGATGACTGTCTTCTGTGTGTTGTTAAAGATGAAATGTTCATTTTTACTGTTCTCTTTTCATCAAACTCGTGGGCCTGTGTGGGCTGAGTAGCTGGGGAAAACAATTTATTTTAAGAGTATTCTCTGGTTGTACTCAGATCATTATTGGTGTTGTAGGATGGCTATCATGAGGTTTTTTTTTTCTTTTTAATTTTTAGTGGCAAAGAGGACATCAGTTTTCGATGATCCAACTGTGGAGATACAAGAGCTGACTGCTGTCATCAAGCAAGATATTACTGCACTGAATGCAGCTGTTGTAGACCTTCAACTTCATTGCAATTCACAGAATGGAAGTGGGAACATTTCTAGTGATACCTCCAGTCATTCTACTACAGTTGTAGACAATCTAAAGAATCGTTTGATGAGCGCTACTAAAGAGTTTAAAGAAGTGCTGACCATGCGAACAGAGGTGAGATTTAATGTGCGTTTTTCTGCAATTATTTTGAGAAGTGGTAGTGTAATCATGTCTTTTATTTCTAATTTTTCTAAATTTGCATTTTTGGCAGAACTTGAAGGTCCATGAGAATAGAAGGCAGTTGTTTTCTTCTACTGCTTCCAATGATGCTACCAATCCTTTTATACGACAACGTCCTTTAGCTGCAAGGTCGCCTTCTAATGTCTCAGCTACTGCTCCACCTCCTTGGGCCAGTAGCTCGTCATCTTCATCTGAGTTATTTCCAAGGTAAACTTACAACTTCAGAAGCCTTGATAAGTGTGAAATGCTTCCTGACTACTAAGTTTTAAGTCTCATGGGCATGCCAATTCATTTATATCTATTTAGCATTGATGCAATATATACTTGCAGTCATTATCCGGGCAAGTGGTATTTTCTTTGGGAACAAATATTTTCTCTCTTTTTCCTTCTTTGGTTATTGTTCAACAAGGATAATCTGAAGGTATATGTTTGAAGGAAATTTACCATGTTATCTTCTTTCTTAGGAAGCATATGAATGGTGAGTCTTCATCACAACCATTACTACAACAGCAACAGCAACAGCAACAATTGGTACCAGTGCAGGATAGTTACATGCAGAGCAGAGCTGAAGCTCTTCAGAATGTTGAGTCGACCATTCACGAGCTTAGTCATATATTTACGCAATTGGCAACAATGGTTTCTGAGCAAGGAGAGCTTGCCATCAGGTAATTTATTGGTCTGGTTTGTCATAATTGGTGCTAACATTTAGATATGTAAGAAACCACAGTTGAGGGTGAGTTCTTGGTTTTATGATTGACGGGGAAATTTGTGGCAGGATTGACGAAAATATGGGTGACACACTAGCAAATGTGGAAGGTGCACAAGGGGCGCTTCTGAAATACTTGAACAGTATATCATCCAACCGGTGGTTGATGATCAAAATTTTCTTTGTATTAGTTGTGTTCCTTATGATCTTTTTATTTTTCGTTGCGTAATGCAAATGGGTGACTAGAAGTTGCCCTTGTTTTCAGCCTACCCATCCTTCTCCCATGCGTCTCACAGTATGTTATTATTGTTTCAATTTTTTCTTTACCAATTTTACTTTTTCTTCGGTAGAAGAAAAAAAATCAGAAACCGTTTTGGGCTAAATTACATCATTTGTCTGTATGTATAAATACACAAGACAGTCAACAAGTGCATTCGCAGCTTGGGGCGATTAATTCATTCTCACTTATTGTTGGTAAATGCTGCCTCGATGGCAAAGGGGTAGGCACAAAGGGGCACTAGGAGGCAAAGTTGTCCAGCAAGGCATTTTTCTCAAGTAACAAGTTAAGAATATGCTCTTTCTCTATGGTTCTAAAATATGAATAGTAGAAGCTGACAATGATACTACAGTCAGCATGAGGAACCAGAACGACGTCAAATAAATCTCTTCACGCCCTTGCATGTTCTTGATTCTTGACGTTTTAACAATCATGGGGATCTCCCATTATGACTTGTATTCAGTAAATGTAACGAGCATTACAAGAATCTTGCAGCACCTTGGATCTGATGGTTGATTCTGTCAATTCTTAATTGCGTGGTCTTTGGTACTGGCAAATTCTTCTTCTATAATGTACTGCAGAAAAAAAAATCTCTGGCTATTGATAGTTGATAAATTAAAATAAGTTTTGATGATCATGTGTCTCTTTTGAGTTTTTCCTAATGTTCATGTGTACATATTGCGTGTGAGTCTTATTGCCCTTTGCTGAAACAAATTTCCTAGCTGCCAACTTCTAATTGTCAATCTTGAAAGGTGTGCAACACAATTAATGGTAAGTCTCAAGTTTGTTGGGATATTTAGTAGTTAAAGATGTTAATGGGTTTTATTTTTAAGTTCGAATCTTATAAAGAAAAGAAAATAAAATGTATGTAGCTCTTATATTAAAAAATATCATTAATGGAACTGTAACATATACCAGAATCAATAAAGGTCACAGAAGAGGGTTGTGACTTTTGCAATGACTATGATTGAATATATTAAATGAAGAAGAAGAGGCGACGATGGCAAAGCCGGAGGTAAGGGAGACGACATTGGTATAATGGTGGCTGTTTATTATTTTTTTTCTTTTTTTTCTCTCTCCTATTTCTCTTCTTTTTTCTCTTGTTTTTTTTTTCTGTTTTGCATCGACGTCTTCTGAGGCAGATCAAGACACAATGCCCACTATTAGGCCTCACGTCTGATTCTACTGGTATGAACATTGAGGTAAAATAAAAAAATTAAATACACGAAAAAGTCAAATTTCCCCGTAAAAAAATAAGCAAAAAAATAACTAAAAAATTACATAAATATCATTGACATTTTAGTTGAAGGGCCCCATTTGTCTTATTCATCATTATTTGGGGCATTAAGTTTTAAAGAAAAAATAATATTTTATCCTCCCTCGTCCCTTCTTTATAAATACATCAAAATTGATGCCTCAGACACTCAATCCAACAACCCCAACTACCAACCCATGACAAATTAATTCACCCATTAATCTCCGAATTTTTTTTTCTATGAAAAAATTGACAAAAGAACAACACTACAGAAAAATTTCAGCCATTTCAATAGAGATATATGAATTTAGGAAGTTTGGAACACTAGCTGTTGGAAAGAAAACAGCTCTCCTAGCCTAGATATGAGTCACATTGTTGTTTTCACTTTTCACAAATGAGAACCTACTCACTAGCAAGAGGGCCTCAGAGAATGACCGAGGTGCCTCTCCACCAGTGCCTTCCTTGGAGTTAACCACCGAAAGGCAGTCATAACTGAACTCCTGCCCCTGTTGGAAGCAAAAGACAGTTTTAAACATGGCAATGATCTTAGCCTCCTCTGCATTTAGCACCTCCAAACCCGAACTGCACACGCAAGCAATAGCTCACCCTTGGGCGATAGAGCCAGGAAAACAATATAGGGGGGCCACTTGGTCCCACTTGAAATGGGAAAGACCATGTAGCCCCACCTAAGAAGTAATATATTAAAATTAGTGTGTGTATACCACAAAAACTAACCTCCGAGCAGTGAGAGGCCCCGAAAGTGGCACCGTCCACATTTATTTTGATCAAACCCAAAGGGGGTACAGACCATATGTGACACTGAATATTAGTTTTTTAAATAAATTAAATTTTTTATTTTGGTCATCAGTGACTACTACCACGTCGGTGAGCTATTAATGAATTTATATATTTGCATTGTCACATCGATGGGATGCTGCTGATAACTACGTGTTATTTCGAAAAACAAGGTAATTTTGATAGTTTTGGACTCCCATCGGTATAAAAGTGAGTGTGTCACCTGATGATTCTCTCGGGATGCCGGCAATGGGGGTTACCTCTCATTGGCTATGCAGGACTAGCCATGTGTAAATCCAACCTCAAGTAATATTTAAGACGTGCGTTGGCATGCACCCTAAGAGGGTGAGCACTTAAGCCTAAGTAAGGGAAATACAATATGCTCAATAACAATCATGTTTACTTAAGCTAAAAATTAAATAAAACATACATGCGAATCAACATAATGAAAATCCTACGGTATTATTCCAACATGACAACATATGTATCAATCATCACCATTATGGAATATTATTCACATTCAAAATTTCTCAACATCACATATATAAAATTTCAAATTTGGCATATGTCTAACTTAAGTGCTAACCTACACTTAAAATTATCTTTCACTGGAGCACTTTAAAAACTTTTTTTGCCGACTACACAATCACAAAGCTTCTCTTATTTGGCTAAATAATATTAGGGGAAAGACTACAGGAGAGATTTCGAGCCTTGCACCCGAGGTTGAACCTCATTATCTTCAACACTGTCATGCATTAAAAATGCAATCTTCATAAAATCAAATTCCATAAGTATGTCATGCCATTCCACAATTAAATTTCCTTTTATTATAAATCATTGCTCTTTGTTTACATGATCCTATTAAGTGTTTTAGGAGTTTCCCTGTGCCCGATGAAAAATCTATAACTAATTAGGTATTTACCTTTTCTAGGCGACCCAAGTAAGCGAAAATAACCTAACTGATCTGACTTCACGTAGACATGCCACGAGTCAAGACCCATTGGCTAGCGTGTGGGGTCTTCACTCAGCATGACCAATCCACGAACTACTTTCAAATTAATTTTATTTTTTCCAAAGCATACCTACCCCATCCATGTCATAAAGTTAAGGCCCACAAGTTCTTGTGGACCCAAGTAGTTGAGAGATTTCGACAACTATGATGATCAAAACATCTTATATTGCATTGCGTTGGACTAATAATCTTTTAAGGCTCTAGTCCATTCAAACCTAACTCTTAAGCCAAAGGAGTAACTCTATATACCATGATCATGTTCCATAACATAGCTGTCAACGTGGCTAAATAACTTACTCGAGGAGTGAACCAGACATTAGGATCCTTTGTCCTTAAGTGTTGAATATTATCGGTCTGGGGGTAAGATCCATCACAAGGATTCAACATGTTTACTTTCCCTTACATAGCATGTTCAACATCATCCATACATGCATCCAAATACACTAAAAATCATGCTACTATAGTACTCAATAATAGCATATACAATAAGATAGCTTATGCTTAAAATTACTCACTACCAACATATCATTGGTATACTCACGCACATGTCAGTCAAGGCATCGATGTGCATCAGCACCACATTGATGCTTTGAACCCTCACTAACAATGGGTTGGTTGTAAATATATAACCTCCAACATTGGTGTTTTACTGACATGTCAACCTCACTATAGGTGGAAGACCAAATGAACACCGACACACCGATGCATGTTAATGTCAGTATTGTCATCTCCCTCCTTCCACTGATGTCATCACTGACATGTTGATGGTCACGCCGGTGATTAGGAGAGAAGCAACAAAAACTGCTCTGGTTCTCCCAAATCGCTCACAATCATAACACGACACCATCCTTCCCACACATAATCATCCCAATGTGAATTTAATATCCATCTAGAAGAGAATAAAGGATCACTATATTGCCCCTAGTCTCATTATTTATGAAAAAGAAAGACTACGAGTTCTAGCTAATTTACACATAATTTTTATATGTAGTGGAATCAAGTAAATATTCTCTCAAAATCCACTCATGATATATCAATCATTCAAACAATAAGCATTCAATCCATACATGAGCACAATACTTTTAATGTGAAAAAACCCAAAATTGGGTAAAAAACTATAACAATTCCAAATTAGAACCAAATCAATGCACTACTAGTAAGCAAAACATTTACATTGATACAAAAAAACTACCAACCTTTGTTTTGACTCTAACATAAACTTCTTTTGTGTAGATCTCGACAAATTTCTTTTGTTGTTGGCCTTCAAGTCTTCTTCCTTAAGCACTTGAAACTTCTTCTTCTTCCTTGATTTGTCTTTATCTTCTTCTAGCCTTTAACAAATTCTTCTTGTTGTATTGACTTTGACCTCCTTGAAAATCTTCAATCTCTCATCGAAGATATACTGCAACTCATCTCTAAAATCTCCGTATGAAATCTCCTTTTCGTTGTGGAAAAGCTTCATGAATTCAAAATTGATTTTCAACTCAAAGCTTCATGTGAATCCTTCTTAGAAAATAATATGCAAAAGATATAAACCTTTCTCCTCTAATCTCCACTAAGTTTTCCTCTCCCAAAATTTGTTATTTTTTAACCCTTATATAGTTCTCTAAGTTGGTTTAGGTCTTTGACTTGAATATGGAAAAAAATAAAATTGGAATGACTTGATTAGGATAACTAGTCCTTGAAGCGTTCGAATGTTCCAAACAACGATTGATCATTCACTATTTATTTTATGCATGATACTTCAAGTGATCGATTAACGAAGATGATTAATAGATAACTCTTGGCTTTGTTTTAGATCATTCCAATCAATTGTATGTCCATCGATCGAACATTATGTCTATCTTTTTATAAATTTTCTCTTCTACCCTAAACCCCCCTAAAATCACTTTTGAAATTTCTCCAATTGATTTTAGTATGCGAATATAATCTGAATAAGCTTAAAAAAACCTTCAACATTCTTCAATCTTTTGTCTTGATCCATAAGAACATGTCTGTCCTTTTTTCAAAGTTTGTTAATTCTAAATTCGACTCAACAACCACTAATCAGATTTTTTAGACTAAATACATGTACAAGGTTTCTGACATGATTTTAAATAAGAAATTAGCCAATAAACTTGACATATTACTCATATATATTCTTACAATTTTCCTCTTTGGATATTTCTTCTCAAAAGACTACATATTTGAAAATCAAAATAAAATTGTAACTCTTGACATAGTGCATTAACTTTCAAATTGTAAAAAATAACTTGACACTCAAAAGATAGCATAGACTCATTTGGAATTGATCTTGAAAAGCCTTATATAACCCTATACTTATCCTGCACACTTAAAATTAAATTAGTTTGCATAGCATTATTTAATCAAGTAAAGATAAGTACTTTATTTTTTATTAATCACTTTTCCCCCTTTTTGACATAAATAGACAAAAAGTTGAAGTATTAAATTAACAAAAATATTCATTAAAGCATAATCAAGTTATCACCATCACTAAAAGACATGAAAAAATATAACAATCAACACATCACTTATCCATCATATCCTATCTTATCATCAGTTTCAAGGTATCTCAAAGTTAAAATGTAAAATAATTGAATTGAACAAGTTTTAAACTAGGAATACATGAAAAAGTCATACAAAATCAATATAGAAATTAGTCACTAGCCTCATCATCATCACTCTCCTCCCCCTCACTATTTGCATGTGGAAGTTAGGCTTTGAGCAAGCGATCAATGTTTGTAAGCATCTGCATCATAGCATCCTGAAACACTCTAAACTCGGCAATAGTAAGCGGTCTATCTAGATCATCCATTAGTGTTGGTGCCTCTGCTGCTTTCTTTGGCTCATAAACATCACACTGGTGGTGAGAAAATATCCTACAAACCACTACACTATAAATTGGTCCCATGCCAATCATAGTAAGCTTTGCTCTGGGTATCTTAACATGTACCATAGTGAAAATCCAACATAGGATGTACGGGTAAGGTAATATCTTATGTGTGTCGTCATGCAGAAACATCATTAACCTACCAAAAATAATGGAGGGCAAATCCAACTCAATATGTGGTTGTGCTAGGAGGTATAGAATTTATGTCATCATCTTATCCACTCTCTCCTTCCTAGCTCCATATATCATATTGAGTTATGACATGAAGCATCCTACAATCCCGAGTCATGGAGTGTGCTAACAAAAGAATCTCTAGCTCTTGACTTTTTGGTAGACCAAGCGAACTCCCAATAAGCTCATTGCCAGGTGGAAATACCTAACCATCAAATTGAGGGTATGTGAGTTGTCTCCTTTCACATCCAATTACATCTACTATGATGTCAGGTATCACTCTTACTTGAACACCGTCTGCTACTCTAACTAGTGCATCATCATCCTCCAAACGGAGTGATGCATACCACTATCGGACCAACCTAGGATACACAAACTAACCCAATGTAGAGATCATACAAAAATACTCTATCCAATATAGACAAGCCGCTATCCATCTCATAGCTATCTCTAGGGGAACATGTATTAAACTCTGTTCACAGCGAATCAGTCTCACTCTATCTAACCCATTGCTAGATGCCCTCAGGTCTACTAACCCTTACTCAACGATCATATATTTCTTTGCTCTCCCCATCTAAATTGAATGACAATAAAATAACGTAGAGTTAAGCATAAACTATAAATAAATGATAATAATAAAAATCCTAAAATAACAAAAATTCTTGGATTACGGCGAGAATTTAAAAATTTTAATATTAAATAAACCCTAAAATTTTGTGTCAGATTGACTTCAAATTTGATCAGAAATATCATTTATGAAAAATACCTAATTTGTACAAAAACGTTGAAACCACACTTAATTTTTCATGAAATCTTGAAATATAACAAACCAAATTGCATGAAATTTTAGACAAAGGTAGATCTAACTATTTCTAGCATTCCAATTGGTTCAAATCACATTGAAATTGATTGAAAAACTAGTAAAAATTAATTTTCTAGGTTTAAAACTCACCTTGGCTGAAAATGAAAAGCTTGAATTTGACAAAGAAATATATTTGATTTGCACCCAAATATCACTCAAATCACCTCCGATCTCTCCCATGAACACTTTGGAGAGAAATAGAGTTAAAATGAAGTGTTTTAAAATTTACAACCGAGTTTCGGTTTGAAAAACTTGACGAGCGATCGATTGCAATGGTCAATGGATCGATCAAGCTTGAAATAAATGTGATTTTTGATTTTTCAAAATAATAAAAATTGTAAAAATTCAATAAATTCATAAAACATTTCAAGACTTCTCATCAAAATAAAAAAAAAACTGACACCCGTATCTCAAATTAAAAATTAGTAGAGTTGAGGTCTTTTAACGATTTTTAATCAATTTTCCTTTAAATCGAAGTGTATCTAGATATTATATTTACTAATACATTTCCTTGGATAAGTCAACCCCATTGATGTTGTAAATTTTATTCTCTTTTATTTGACTCATTAATCCTCTTTTATTAATTTTTTAAGAAAAACCACTAATGTAGTCAACTATTTTCTCTTTTAATCTTAAATCTCTCAAGATCACTATTAACCAAACTCACACAAATTTGTTCAGACCCTATTAAAGGCTAAAATTACAATTTCAACTCTCTTTAGCTAGAATCTGTGTACGTAATTTTTCTAAACATATAAAAAATAATAAAAATTTCATAAACAATATGCCTATGCCCATGCTTTTTCTGAAGTATTTTTTCTCAAATCAATTTTCTAGGGCTTAGGTTTTTTTCAATCCTCACTACAGGCATCAATCATTTTATTTTCATTCATTTTTTTTTCTTTTTTTTTTTTTTTCTTGATGTCGAGCGGATGAAAACTTCATCCTAGCCTATTTTGACCTAAGTTGGTGACCCTTCCCATCAGCTTTACGAGGACAATTATATTATCTAAAGAGATATTAATGTACATAAGACTCATAAACTTTAAAATATATTACATAATTTTTTTTCTT
The DNA here is from genome assembly GCA_035235625.1 of Saururus chinensis. Classification (NCBI taxonomy): domain Eukaryota; kingdom Viridiplantae; phylum Streptophyta; class Magnoliopsida; order Piperales; family Saururaceae; genus Saururus; species Saururus chinensis. The sequence goes on along the minus strand of CP141148.1, from coordinate 33,012,317 downwards.
TTGAATTCTAAATAGAACCCTAGCTAAAGATCCATTAATTTGATTACTAAACTCAACTAAAATTCAAACGCCTAAGTCAACTTATGTTTAAGAATTCTCTCTTGAAGTTCAAACATAAAAGTAACTTGAGTCTCAATATGATATGTGAAAGTTTTTTAAAACCAAAGAATTACAACATCAAGTAACATAAAATCAAATTTATCTTCACTCTCCTTGGTGTATCATTATCTTCGTTTACGTTTGTTTGACCACTAATCATGTTGTCTTTTAGCTTAAAAAAATTAATCTCAATATGTCTCAAGAGCTGAACTTATCAAAAACTAAAACAAAGCCAATTGAAAACTCAAGCAAAAGCCACACTAATTATTTTTGTATTTTTTTATCATATTCCATTTTATTGTTATTTGTTTTCAAATCAAAACCTATGAATTAAGGATACGTATAAACAAAGTAAATGCGAGAAAACGAAGAATATGAATGTCTAATTGATAAAAAGAATTAAACCATGGATACAAATCAGAATATCTTACTTAGAGATTTGAGGTTCCTTACCCTTGCCTAGTCATCCAATCCTAAGGCAACCTAAGGTAAACTTCCTTGCTCTTCTTAATTGATCTTTTAAAGCTTAAAGATCAACCTTCTCCACACACGCCCTCTTCATCTTCTTTTCATATACTTAATGGGGCAACTTAGGGTAGTAGGAGTAGTGCACTTCTTTTCATTTTGCTTTTACCTAAGTTTGAAAGGGTAATTCTTAGAACATTTTCTTCTAGTATAAGTCTTATTATAGAAAATGTCACACACCCACAATACTAAAACCTATCCTTCCTCTTTTCGCTCTTGACTTAGGTGGGTTAGGCACTATCTTAGGGTTGTTGTCACTCTCTTTTGCCTTCATAAAGATAGTAGGTTTTGCTATAGGGGTGCCAAATAATTCCTAAAACCCAAACCCATTTTATTGGTTTAACTAATGCTAAGCATAGTTTTTAACTTTTTTTACACTTTTAAATCCTTCTAGTTTCTCTTTAGAGGACACGAGTTCTCTATTGAGAGCATTGGACGTCTCTTTTTCACTCTCTAGGTCTTTCTTAAAGTTATGTACATCTCTTTCAATTTTGTTATTTAACTTTACTAATCTATTTACTTCTTGAAAAGAGAAAACTAGTTCATCCTCTTTCTTCTTCAACTCTCTCTCTCTCTCAAGACTTTTGGTTTTCTTAGTCAAGACTAATAATTGTTGGAGGAATATCTTAAACTCATCAAAATCAACTTCAAACTCTTAGTTCTCTTTAAGAGAAGTGGACTTATGAGAATCTTCATCAGTATTATCCTTCACACTTGCATGGAAGGCTGATAGGTGCACAACTCTTCTTCTTCCCAAGAACTCTTATCAAAGTAAGTTGCTTAAAGCACCTTTCCCTTTTTTCTTATAATCAAACCCATTTGATTTCTTAGGCTTATCATCTAAATAATTGTCAAAATTAATGTTAGGACAATCAACAACAAAGTGGCATAACTTAACACATTTAAAGCATGTCAAATTCTTCTTATCTTTTTTAGTTTACTTCTCATTTCTCTTCTCTCCTTGTTTCTTCCTAAAATTTTGTTCTTTATTGCTAAATCTAAAGTTCCGAGTTTCATCAATTTCTGCCAATAATAACATTAGTTTTTCATTATCTTCAAACTCTTTAATTTCATCTAAGGTGTTCAACACTTTATTTTTCTTTAAAATTATTTTATATACTTTTAGAGCATTTTGTTTTTCCTTGTACTTTTCAAACAACTCATTTTTGTTCTCATAAGACTCTTCTTACAACTCAAAAGTTCTAAGGTTATCAACCAACTCCTCAATGTCTAAGGTGTCAATCTTCTTAGATTAATTAATGACAGCCACCTTAATTTTAAATTTAGAAGACAAGGACCATAATAATTTCCTCACAAAAAGCTAATCAAGTATAGGCCCTCCTAGTTAATAACATATGTTTATTTTGTCTAAAATTTTAGCATAGTAATTAGAAATTGTCTCTTCTTTACTCATTATCATGTTCTCAAACTCTGGGGTCCAAATTGTATCCTGGACACCTTTATGGCCTCAATTCCCTTATTATATTTTACCAATTTTTATGTAACCTTGACATATATACAAGTAGAGATCAACCTGTATTGTGATTTTCTTACAACATTGAATAATACACTAAGGGTTTTACTATTTGATTTGCAAGTTTAGTCTCATTATTATCCCATTCAGTTTTACTTTTTAGAATAGAATTCTCTTCCTCATATTTGGTCATTAGATGATTCTAGCCTTTAACAACTGCTTTCCAAGCATTCCCATCAAGCACTTGTATAAATTCTCTTATCATATTTTTTTAATATGAGAACTTTTGGTCATCAAACAAGGGAGGTCTATTCATTAGATTTCCTAAGTCTCCATATTCATTCATTGAGTTATTCAAACTAGTCATTGATTTTAATACAACAAAAACAACCGAAGCAATACACTTTAAGCACTTAAATCAAGGAAAATTATAAGAGAAGCAAATAGCAATTAACAATCTAAGGCACACAAATTAGCAAGTTTAATCAAATATTTTAAGAGAAAAACAAGTAAACTTAAGCAAAATTCAAGCAAAATTAAAATTTCAATAATTAAACCTCAACTACCAAATATGAGTTTAATATTCGTTAAGAAGAGTATAATAGATCACTAGATTGCCTTTAGTCTGATTATCTATGAAAGATAAAGATTATGAATTAAGTAAATATTTTTTCAAAACTCACTCACGATATATCAATCATTCAAAACATAAGCATTCAATCTATACATAAGCAAACAACAATTTTAACATGGAAAACCCAAACTCGGGTATAAAACCACAACAGTTCCAAACCGAAACAAAATCAATGCACTACTACCAAGTAAGACAATTTACATCGGCATAAACAAACATCAACCTTTATTTTGACTCTAACACAAACTCATTTTCTTTAAATCTCTATAAATTCTTTTTGTTGTAGGCCTTCAAGTCTTCTCCCTCAAGCACTTGAAACTTCTTCTTCCTCCTTACTTTGTCTTTATCCTATTCTAGCCTTCAACAAGCTCTTCTTATTGTATCAAATTTGGCTTCCTTAGTAATCTTCAATCTCCTATCAAAAATATACTACAACTCATCTTTGAAATCTCTATGTGAAATCTCCTCTTAGTTGTGAAAAAGGTGCATGAATTCACCATTGATCTTCAACTCAAAGCTTCATGTGAATCCTCCTTAAAAAATAATATGCAAAAGATATAAACTCTTCTTCTCTAATCTCCTATAGGTTTTCCTCTCTCAAAATTTATGATTTCTGAACCCTTATATGGCTCTCTAAGCCAGTTTAGGTCTTTAACTTGAATAAGGAAAGAAATTGAAATCAGAATGGCTTGATTAGGACAACTAGTCCTTAAAGTGATCAATCGTTCACTCTTTGTTTTGTGCATGATACTTCAAGAGATTGATGAATTAACGAAAGCGATCGATTGATAGCTCTCTGCTTCATTGTACATAGGGTGAAATCAGGTGCCGATCGATTGTTTTAATCAATTGTATGTCCAACGATCGATCGTTCTATCTATCTTTTTATAAGTTTTCCCTTTTTACGCTAAACTTCCTGAAACCCCTAAAATTACTTCTAAAATTTTTCCAAGTGATTTTGACATGCATATGTGATCTAAACGAGCTTAAAAAAACCTTCAACATTATTTAGTCTTTTGTCTTGATCACAAGAACATGTCTATTCTAATTTTTTAAGTCTGTCAATTTCAAATCTTTCTCATTGTTTGTCACCAAGCTTTGCTCACGAAAACTAGTCATACAAGTCCCTCCAAAAAAAGAGAAACTAGGAAACTATTTTGCTTTATACACTCTAGCAAGAGAGAGGCATTGTTCTTGATAATCGGCCACCACTATTTAGCTAGTAGCGCAAGTAAGGGTGTTAATGAGCCGAGTTGAGCCGAGTATTAGGCTTGCATGGCTTGATCTCAAATTGCTAAAGCTTAGCTCGAGCTCGGCTCGAAGCTCGAATAAGTTCAAATTTTTTGGCTTGAGCTCGGCTCAAATTAGAAATTAAAGCTTCGCTCGAACTGCAATAAGTGAATTATGAGCTTAGTCTCGAACTGAGCTCAAACTAAAAAAATAAAAATAATATATATAAATCTAAAATACATGAAGTATCACACAAACAAATATGTTTCTAGTTTTAAATATTAATAAATACACTTCAACAACTATTACGACTACACCTTGAACATCTAACTATAGTCACTAGGAAAGAAGAAAACTATGACAAATGAGTTTTAGTTACATATGCTCAAAAAATGCAGCTTTACATTTTCCTCTCTTTATGTACATATAATCATTAAAAAAGATACAAAAAATAAAAACTCACTTAGGCAACATTACCGTCCACTTCTTCGTATTTTCTTTTCTTTATATGCTTATAACTTACTTATAAAAGAACTATTCTTTAGCCTTAGTATGCCTCTAGAAAATTTCTAAGTACATGTAAAAGAGATACATTCAGGAAGTTGAGGACAGTATGAGTGTCATGCTTCAACTTTTAAAAGAATATATAATCATTCTTTTATAAACTAAGGTTGGTCCCCCTAATGTCATGCTTCCTTTAAAAGAGTTTTTGAGTATATTAGTATGATATTATGTTGACTATCTATCATATATTTATAGCTCTATTTGGTTTTTCAATTAGTATATTCGTGTTTATGTCTCCAATTTTTTATTTTTTTTAAATATATTATATATTAAAATTATATATCATAAAAAAATTTATATGAATCTCTGCTCACACATGTCATCGTGAGCCAATGCATAATGAGCCATCAAATCTAGAACCGAGGGCGCAAGAAGATAGAAACCAATCTTCCTCCTAAGTTATGTGTATTGTTTGATTAAAATCTGAGAATGCATGACGTCAGGGCTAATGCAGTCATGAGTGAGCCTTGACTCATATAAACGAGTTTTAAATTTCATATATGATACATGGTATCGGTACATATATGTGATTATATTTTATTTTATATACTCTATTCGTCCTAAATTAATAACTCCATTTGATTTTTCAAAATGAACTAATCAAATGGACCTATTAATTTAAAATGGAGGGAATATGTCATAAATATATATTTAAATTAATAATTATGTTAATATAAAATATGCATATACATGCATTATTTATTATATATATATATATATATATTATTTATATATAATTTTAAAATTATATTTGAGTTTGGGTTTTATTCAAGCTGAGCTGAGTCGAGCATGGGTATGCTCAAACTCAGCTCGAGCCTATTCGAGATCGAATGGAGTTTGAGCCTTGCCCGATTCGAGTCAAGCCTAGTTCGAGCTTAGCTGAGCTAAGTTGGGCTTGCTCAGCTCGTTTGCAGCCCTAAGCGCGAGATTGGAAGATCTTAGATTGTTGAAGCTCATTCCACCCTCAAATTATGATAAACAAAGATTGTGGCTAGGGTTGCATATATGACGGGCTGGGCCCGGCTCGTAAAACTTCGGGCTTGGGCCGAAAAATAAAGGAAATGGGCCGGGCCGGGCCTCTAATTTGAAAGCTTGAATAATAACGGGCTGGGCACGGGCCTGGGCCAAAAAAGGAGAAAGCTCGGCCCTTTAATTTCTCCCGTCTCTTGACTCTCTTCACAACTGTTCATCAATTGGATTTGGCTCATGGGCCATCACAGGTTAACCCTAAGTTTTGCCCTCCTCACTCCTAGTCCTCGACTCTCTTCAGTCTTCATAGCCATTCTTCATGCTTCGCCAAATCGCCGCTGCTTCAGTTCGCCCTCCTCACTCTTTTCCGCCAGTTCGCCCTCCGACTCCACCCTCCCCTCTCCATCTCTCCTGTCTTTGCTCGTTGCCTCGCCGGCCCTCTCGCCATCGCTGGTCCTTTTGCCTCTCTTCCCTTTTCCGCAAGACTGCAAGAGTTAAGATCTCGCTAGAATCGCTAACAACGTTTTTCATTCCACCTACTGCATTCTTCACTCCTCCAAAAACCCTAATCCTCTGACCGCTCGCAATTCCCCATTCCTCCCCTTCCTCATTCTGCCGAACCGCCACTGCGGCGCTGCATGCATGAATCTCCCATCATACAGTCGCTGAACTGTCTACATTCGTACTTTGCCTCTCAATCGCCATTGGTAGCCAAGCCTCCCAACAAAATCTGCTGAATGTACACTTGCTGTGGACTTCAAGCTCCGCCGGACCATGATAAAAATAAGATTTGTTATCCTTCATCATTGTTATACTTCTTAATTTTGTTGATCCTTTGTTCTATTATTGCTCCTCATCCTCTGTTATAATTATTAAATTTTAATCCATTTTGTTATTGTCTGCGCTTTGTTATTCATCCTCTGTTTTGCTATTGATCCTCATCCTCTGTTAGATTTATAAATTTTCTATTAGTTTGGTTATTGTCTATGCTTTGTTATTGGTCATCTATTCTATTATTGTCTTATTGATCCTCATCTATTCTGTCATTATCTTATTGGTTATTGTCTATGTTTATTTAGTATAATTTCGACTTGTCCAACTCTCTATTCTGTTGCGCTAATTTTTCATTTTGTTTTGTAATTTGTTTTGTTCATGTCTAATTTCTACTTGTCTGTTATTTAATTTGTACTAGTTCTTGTCTCTGCTCTTTAGACTTTAATATTTACTTGTATGTTCTTGTCTAATATTTACTTGTCTTTATTCTATAATCTAATTTGTTCTTGTGTTTGTTTTGTATAATTTCGACTTGTTTGACTCTCTATTCTATTGTGCTAATTTTTCATTTTGTTCTTTTAATTTGTTCTGTTCATGTCTAATTTCTACTTGTTTGTTATTTAATTTGTTCTTCTTGTCTATGCTCTTTAGACTTTAATATCTACTTGTTTGTTCTTGTCTAATATTTACTTGTCTTTATTCTATAATCTAATTTGTACTATATTTGTATTGCAAAATTCATGAATAAAATGTTCAAAGAACATTTGTTGTGTTCTTAATTTGTTCTACTTTGATTTAGTAAATGCAGTGAAGGAAATTTTTTTAATGACCAAAATAAATAAATATTATTATATAAAAAGTCTGAAAAGCCCGTGGCCTGACCCGAGCCTGAACATCGGGCCAGGCCGAGCGGGGCTTTTTTTTTTGCTATTTTTGTTAAGGGTTGGCCTCGGACATACTGTTGCCCGCCAAAGCCCAACCCGCTTGCAGCCCTAATTGTGGCAGCTGACCTAGTGGATTTTCTCTCAGACCCCCATTGCCCCCACCAAAAATTGAAGATCAAAGAAAGAGATATCTATTGTAAGACCATTCAAAAGGAGGAAACAAAGACATAGAATAGTCACAGCCTGAGCCACTGTCTTTATAAGAATTTCATTTCGCGCTTGGGAGTGGATTTTTTTTTCAATCAACCTTATATCTGCCTCCATAGTTTGTCTTTTAGCTGTCGGAAAGAACTAATTTTGCTCCAACCAATCCACAATGGAAGGTCAAGGTAACATACAAAAACTGCTTGGTCATCTAGTGCCAACTAAAGAAAATAGAGGTTTCTTAATGCTCATCGTTTTACCAGAAGCATTCTTGTAAGAATGGATGATGGTTTTGATTTGCAACATGCAATAGGTGCAAAACAATAAGTTATCATCAGCAGAAATAAGCGGGAGACCCCTTGGGTCCACCCCTTGCAGTAGCAACAACCACCATAGCTTTGGATTCCTCACCTCCCTCGGCAAGGTAGACAGCCCTCCGCACCCGAGAGAAACAAATAGGGGGAGAATGGATCCCCCAAGCGCAGGCCTTTCAAAATGGAGATAGGCTCAAGGGGGATGCTATTGGGAATAATAGACAAAGTAGCCAAAGAAAAACAACTACTCAAGAGTGAAATCCACCTCTCATTGAGACCTATTTTGTGCATGAAGAGCTGATCGCTGTGAGGAAGAGCCATTCTAACCCTATTGTAAATCGTAGTTATGTCCAGCCTAATGGCCATCTGCCCATAGAAAAACACTAGTTTAAGTAAAGGATGAGAAGTTGGCCACCCCCTACTTTATCCAGCCTATTCTATTGACCCGATATATATAAACAGGTAATATCTACCCGACTATGTTAAGGGGGTGGGATGGATAAAATAAGAGGTGATAGACTTCTTATCCATAAAGTATCATGATATTAGTTTGTTGTCAATCCACGATGGTTAACCTTTATTTTTTTGTACTCATTAATCTTGGTTGTTGCTGTGATGGTCAATGTTGACAACTTTTGCCCAAGTTGTTAAATTTTAATTATTTACTTACAAAAGCCGGGTGTTCATCTCATCAACAATGTCACCCATGTCATAAACCAAGTTACCTTAGATTTACTCAATCAATCGAGAAATTAGAACACTGCTATTTCCTTCCCAACATACACTCAGTACCCCCCAAACTGAAAAAAGACATTAATATTAGTCCTGTTATTATTATTTCTTGGCTATTTACTAATCAGAAAGATTATTTTTTAGCAATTTAGGTAATATAACATGATGAATTTGGCACTGGTAGTAAGTTATAAAAATAAAACTGCAAGTTCATCACTCATTATAATCCTCAAAGCTTAGTACATTGATTTTTATGCTCCAGAGATCAGACAAACATCAGTAAAATTAAAACACAAATCGGATAAATCGAAAATAGAAAATACAATTCTTATTTTATCAGTCAATAAGCACTCCATCAAAACAAGCACCAACTAAATCACACATTGAAGTTCCACTGCAATTTCTACACACAATAGCTTATCACAGCAACAGAAAACATCTGATCAGCAAATGAAAGGGGCATCAGAGTGATCATCACTGCAGTAGAGTCCAGGACGCTGGGCGAATCCTTGCTTCTTCAAGATTTCTCTAGCTCTCATAACCAACTCCTGGTTAGTAATGGAACCATCAGTCTCAGCTAGGATCGTCTGAATTGCATTGCTCAAGGCCCCATAGGCCTCGCCGTGGCCTGGATTTGCATCCGCTGAAGTTTGATCGGTCTGGCAGCCGCTCACCAGAATGCCCATGTCAGGCAGCCCCCTCTTGTTGGCCCCTGCATACACTTCTTGGGTGCTATGAACTTCTGTCTCCAATGCCGGCTTCACATATCCTTCATCATTCTCTTCCAGCTTGTTCTTCAGAAAGTCCTGTGCTAGAGATCCAACCATGCCCATGAATCCACCACCATCGCCATCACCACCACCCCCTCCTTGCAGCTTCTCCACCAGGACTTTCATGAATTTCTTCACTTTAGGACTAGAATCCTCCCCAAACATATCAAACAAGGTTGGCCTGATCTTCCCCACATCAATATCCTCCTTGCCAGTCTTCTGCTTCAGGATCTCAATCAGAGTTGAAATAGGCAGGGACTTGTTCTTGATGTGACCCCCTTCGAACTCGGTCTCCTCCGGCTCCTCTTCTTCTTTGCGCCGATGGTGGTCCCTTATGGGGAGGTGGATCCCTCTGGACTCGAAGGCACCGTGAACTGTCTGCTTCAGGAAGCTCTTGAACCCGAATCCTGAAGAGCCCGAATCGTCATGGCCTTGCTTCCTTGTGCTCTCCCCGATCTGCTCCTTGGCCTCGTCAATTAGGCCGCCGCTGTGGCACGAGTCCGACACGATCGTGATCCGGCATCCCTCCGGCACCTTGTCCACAAACTCCCTGAAATCGTCATCTGCAAACAACACCATCCAATTCAGATGGATACCCATTTCAGATGGTGGCCAACTGTAGCCAGTAGATCTCGATCCCAATTAACCCAGATTTCTTCAACACAAGATAAGACGCTGACAAGGTGACATTGAACAAGCAACAGAGAACATGAACCAAATTCAGATTTCTGCCAATTCTAGTTGTAGGTAATAAAAGGTGGTTTGGGCAATTTCACACAGAGATATTAAGCTGCTCAGCAGCTGAACAAACCGAAAATTTCTTTTCTTCTTAAACTAACAGCCCATTTCATGAACAACAAAACTATGGGCGATCTGAATCGCATCCGATCCTTACAGATATGAGAAATCGGTACCAAAATTTTATGGGCACTCTGCATCTGATTTGATCGGCGACAGATTTCTCACAAGAAGCTGAACATTGCGCAAAAAGAGAGATTTCATGAAATGAAAAACAAAGAGGGGTGGGAGCGAGATGGTAGTACCAGTGATGAGGTTCATGTCGCAGGGGACGATGCACTCATCGTAGCCAGTGTCATCGTCCTCGCCGGTCTCGGCTGGGAGGCGGGTGCCGTGGCCGCTGTAGTGGAAGAAGAGGACGTCGCCGGGCTCGGCGTGGCCGATAAGGTCGGAGAGGGCTTGGCGGACGTTGGCACCGGTGGGCTGGCGGTAGGAGTCGTCGGTGTCGATGAGGACGACGATGTCCGACTCGTCGAAGCCGAAGCGGTCCACCAGGCAGCGGTGCATGCGCTTGACGTCGTTGATGCAGCCCTTGAGCTCGGCCTTGGTCCCCGGGTAGTTACACCCCACCAGCAGTGCCTTTCTCCCCATCTCCTCCCTCTTTCTTTCTGCCGGACGGAATGCCGAGTTGGGTCTCTGATATGATATCTGGGAGAGAAGACAGATATGGAGGATAAGTCTTTCGACGGGAAGCTGTCGGCAAGGTGATGTCAACGCTCAAGAGATTTTTTGTTTAAGATAAAGTCATTCAATCGTAACAATTAAACGGAAGCCTTCTTAGACTATACACCTTCCCTCCGTGAGCGTTTTTCATGCTTTGTTTAGATCATAAGCCGAGCGTAAAGAAATAAGATGAATAATATATATATTAACGTACGTTAATATAAGTGATTACATGGAGATCATCTATTTATAAGATAGATAGCACACATATTAGCGCGCATTAGTATAATTGATACTTATATTAAATACCAATATGCGTTAACATGTGCACCATCTATTTTAAAAATAGATTTTCCCCATGCTTTCTTTATGCTCTACTTATAGTGGCCACGGAGCATAAAAAATGCTTCCCTTATAGAGGCGTCCAAATGACCATTCTTATGGCACTCACAAGGTTAAATGATGAATTTTTTTCTTGTGGCACTCATAAGGTAATTCTGGGAGAGAAAGACATATGTGGAGGATAAGTCATTCGACGGGAAGCTGTCGGCAAGATGATGTTAACGCTCAAATGATGAATTTTTTTCTTTGATCTAGGAAAAAAAATTGAGATTTTTTTGTTTCAGATAAAGTCATTCAATCGTAACAATTAAACGGAAGCCATCTTATCCTATACACCTTTCCCCGTGAGATTGATTGCGCACAGGCATCAAATGACCATTTGTAAGCAAGTTAGCCAAATTTGTAAATTGTAGCTGTGTAATTCAATAGAGCATCTACCTCCTAAACCCGAGCAACAAACCTATCTAAGGCGGACATATGAAAGTGTTAAGATATTATCTAAATTAACTAACGGAGGGGGATGTAACCTTACAATGTACACATTTTACTTATGTAGCTCGGACAATAAAATCCACTACATCTTAGCCAAGTGACACAAAGGTTATTCTTTCTAATAACCCCATCTCCCTGGGGTTTTTGACATGTTGGCGGGGAAACTAGCAAGTCTTTTGCTACATTACCAATAGCTAGTTGCAAGACTAAATCCCCTCTATATAATATAAGAGATTTTTTATAGTGATAGCTTATACATTATAGTGACAGCTTATACATTTTAACTCACTAAATCCCCCTCTATATAATATAAGAGATTTTTTACATATTACTAAAGTGACAACTAAAGTGGATGTATATGCATGGTCCTTCTAAAGTTTACCAAAGGGCTTCGAAATGCTCCGCAAGACTTTCTAATGCTATCTTAAGGGGAGGGAAAATGTTAATACTCTAAATAATAAGCTAGCCAACCAAGTGTCCCAACATGGCCAACTATATGTGTATAATATTGTACACATATGTTGCACAACGTTGCGGGACTTCCTTGCAACACATGCATACAAGGTGTGCAAATTTACTTGTAGTTCCAATGCATGCACACCTAGTATACAATCCATGCACACGTGTGTGCACCCCAGCACATGCCACAAATAGTATGCTTTGCAGCCCCGTGACACTCTCCCTCACTCGATCTTTTAACATCCTTGTCAACACTACCCTCGAGGGGGTCTTACTCTTGAATTACATGCTTTGAAAAAACCAACTTTAACCCATTGGGCCCTTGCCTTAGTTAAACTAATGCATGATGAAACTTCTTTGCTCAATATTCTTTGCCTACATCAAGGCAAAAGTACTTTGTAACACAACAAATAATGCATTAATCAATTTTTGTATGAGGAAGTTATGGACGTCCAAAATTGGGAGTTGTTATATTTAGAAGTTTCTGTTGGCAAGGTTCGACACATCAATGCCTTATCAATGGTTTGGACAGTTTTATCTAAATGACTACCTACATTGACTGTTTTAAGCTAGAATTTCATCTCATTTCCCTTATAAATGATTTTTAAGGCCTTTAGACTATTTTTTATTTTTTGAAAAAAACCTTTCCAATTCAAGAAGGATAAAATCAAGGGCTCTCTAAATTAAGAGAAATCAAGGAGTGAAGTATATTTCTGCATGAATTAGTTGGCATTGCGCTTAAGGAAGAATTATAACACCGTGAAATGGTCAGATTGTTAACCCTATACTGTGATTTAATACGGAATATCAATGTATGATTTAAATTATTAAATCATTTGATATGAAATCATGAAATAGGATTATTTGGGAATTCATGTCATGGTGATGTTGAGAAATAATAATTTTACGTGAGACTGTAAACCTTAATTTCATGTTTTTGGTTTTGTGTGATTGTATGAGATATGTTTTGATTACTTACATGACATGAAAGCATGTAAAAGATAATTTATGAGATTTTGTCATTATTATATTATGATATCATATTTTCCCCATGTTTAATGATTAATTAAAAGTAAGAATCATCATTTATCATTATATGAAGGTTATGTGTGGGAAGGATTATGTTAAGTCATGATATGGAGTGATTTTTGAAAGTTGAGACAATTTCTATAATTTATTCTTTACCATTGGCACGTTAATGGCATCACCAATGCCACAGAGGAGATGACAGTCATGATATCGATGAGCATCGACACGTCGGTGTGCCACTGATGGTTCATCAGCAGTGAAGTGAATGTGTCAATGAGAATGGTTACCTTGTCATTCCACTGTTGGCAAAAGTTTAATGTATCGATAGTTATCAATGGACATCAATGACTTAGCTGGCACATTGATGAGTCCACCAACAACAATGTTGTTTTGGGTGATGAGTATCGACACATTGGTGTCTAACTAGTGGGTCACCGATAGCTATGTTAATGTGTTAATGCGCCATCGATGAGAATAGTTGTTTTACCATGGTTTAACGTGTTGGTGAGTTGCCAATGGTCATCAGTAACTCTTTGACACGTCAATGAGTCTACCAACAATGTGTCGGTGTTTGTAATTTTAGGAGAAATTGTTATGAATATTAGGTTATTATTGTCTTAATAACATGTTATTCTCTGGATAAAGTTACAATTATGTGTGATGATGTATGTACTTTTGTATATAAATATTCATATAATGGTTCACACCCAAGACTGATGTCTTTTTACGTTTGAGGTCAGAAGAACCTTCAATGCCTAGTGAGTTATTAAAAAATATTAGTTTAAAAATAAGTCTTTAACCATGTCGACGAAAGGGTTGGTATAAAAAAAGATTAAGGTCTTTCAGCTCTCTAAACATATGAGTTATGTAGAATCGTTTCTCTAGCACAGAAGTCATATACAAATGGATTATAACATTAAAAGTTGATTGGTCCTGGTACCATAATATAAGAGGTTTCAATGATCATGGAAGTTGGAACTTCAACTATTTGGGTTCATGAGCCCTTATGTGGGAAGTAGCTTCATAAAATAGATAGAGCGGGTAAACTTCAAAATACTTAAAATTCGAATGAGTTGTTATAGTCTTATGAGGCTAAGTTGTTCTCCTAGACGTGGCTATTGTGTCATACATAACCTTTGACTTGCACTTATAAAGTTAGAGACTTTTGAGTGGTTACATCATGTAAAATAAATTAGTGATGCTACTATTAGTTATAATAGTTGTTAATTTTATGATGATGTAGTGTAATCATGTAAATTGTTATTACATAGTACTTGTTTAGTCATCCCATTGGGCATACTGTATACTTATCATTTGTGTGATATAGGTTCTTTGAAGGATTAAATTAACTTTAAGGCCTTGGATGTGCAGCAAGGACGATGTTGTTTGGTAACTTGGCATGTTGATATCATCTTACTTTAAGGTAGATGATTGTAAGCATGTGAGTGCCAATCTGTTTGTGTATATATATATATATATATATATATATATATATATATATATATATATATATATATATATATATATATATATATATATATATATATATATATATATATATATATATATATATATATATATATATATCTCAAGATCTTTAGATATGTACTGCAGTAAGACCCTATATGATTTAAGATATAATTTGACTTTGATTTTAAGTATACTCTAATTTAGTATATGTATGTTCAAAAAATGGTTAGCTCAAACTCCAAGATAATTTGTCAAATGTTTAGTAAAAAATTTTAAAAAAAATTGTTTCTGCTATTTTACTTATAAAAATGAGTTTAAAAAACTTGGGACGTGACAATATATGCACAAACATAAAAAATATTATTAAGAAGTGCATTATATACGTAAGTACTAAAAAAGTTTGGAGAAAATATAATTATGTGAGATCTTATTTGATAGAACTTGCCAAGAGCTTTCTAATAATACTAAGAATAGTCGAATACGAGCTTGAGAGTATAAGATATAATATTATAAAATTAAAGTTAGTCAAAATTTAAAATTTATAAAGTATTAATTTACTTTATATTATAGTATGATTAACTCTCAGTCATATCACACTCAACAACTTGCTTCACCTTAAAGTAGTCAATTTTTATTAAGGAAAATAATATATCTACTTCATTTTCTCTACATCAAAACTATAATCTATCCTTTAATTAGACTAAAAAAAGTTGATCCATTTATTCATAGGTGAAACCTACTTTTCCCAGTCCAATCAAAGGTTAGAGTAAGGTTTTGACATAGGGTCCACTTTTACATGGCACATTGAAGACCACTTTGATGGAAAGTTTGTATGTCATCCCAAACAAGAGTTCCTAAAGGAGTGTTTTTCTTCTTAGTGTTTTCTGCCTCTTCTCCCTGAGGTTTTTCAAATATAATTATGGCAACAATTATCTAATGAATAAAAGGGTTACGCTCAAAGTGCTCTTCTAATAAAGCCATGACCTCGACTCTAATATTATGTGAAATAAATATTATTTGCCAATAGCTTAAGCTATTTATAAATATGTTATAATTAAATTTATCTCAATTTCAAGCGCACTTGATTGCAGCCATTAGGACGTATGCATGATTCACTCCGGCCATTATGGCAAAAGCTTAAGTATGCCCCCCCCCCCCCCCCCCCCCCCCCGCTCTAGTTGGCTTAACGGCTTTGCATTTCTTGTGTGCAAATTTCAAGGGGACTCTCTCCAACTCATATCATATCCAACCTATTTGTTTCCAAGTTTGGAACACCTTTTACTAATCCTTTGCGATCTTAATCAAAATATGAAGGCAACATAGTGGCAATAACTTTGCCAAATTTTGCTTTCGATGTTTTCTCGTGTTATTAAACCCATCTATTTTCTACAACAAAATTTTTCATTTATCATAATGCAAATGGCAAAACTTCCCATATAGATTCTTACCCCCTTTACAAAAAAGGGGAAAAGGAAAAAAGTACTAGGTTTAAGGACATAAAGCACATGCATGGGCAGTGAAGCAAGATAATATACTCATGTAGTCATGGCATTTTGAAAGTGACATTCGCTTGATGCCATGACCATGGTTAAAACTAGGTTAGGTCAGAGCTAGGTCCTAGCCTTAGCCCAACTCTAAATGAGTTCAAGCTAGGCCACAAGTTTTTTTTATTTTATTATTACTTATAATTTTTTATTAAAAAAATTTAATAAAAAAATATTATTCTCTTTGTCTTACATTAATAATTCTATTTTGGCAAAATATTTTGTTTCATATTAATAGCTCCATTTTGCTCCATCTAAGTGGTTGGGTATTTTTAAAAGAATATCATGAGTTTATTTTCCCTTCCCTAAGAAGTGGATTTCACCATTCAATACAAATCACTATTTTCTTAAATATAGCTATTAATATAATACGAAGGGAATATAATATTTGAGTGGGGTCCCACTAGTTAGCCATTTTATATACTAAATCATATGCTATTGGCTTTTATGTGAGGTCTTTCACAACTAGTCATAATAACTTATAAGCTTAAAATCTCATAAACTTCGTTTAAAATATTACATCTCTCTTTCCCTTCTTTTTAAATTTATGAAGGGCAATAAAAAATAAAAAAATATTTTGATACTTAGGGATGGGCCGAACCAACCAAACGGGCTTTTATGTCGGCATGGGTCTTGCACATTTTAATAAGGATGTTGATGAATAGGGGCTATTTAAGTACTGAATTTTTGTTAGATTTTGTTGATTCCACCTCAATTCTGGCTCAAATTATCAGAATCATGTTTATGTATAGAATGTGGGCAAATTTAAAAATTTCACACAGAAGTTGATTTCAAGCCGAAATCGACCGGAATCACCAAATCGTCAATTCCAGCTTATAGACCCCATTTCAAAAATTACAGATTTCATTATTTTTCAGCAACTACCTCTCATACCAATTTAAGCCTAAAAAACATGTCATATAGGTAGGGCCCACTTTAAAAGTTTAAAATTACGTACCCTTGTAGGATCTTGTTTGATAAAGCTTGAATTTAGGAGCTTAATAATACCAAGAACATGCACATCCAAGTTCAGAAGAGAGTGTTATATTAGTTTAAAGTTTTAAAATTGGGTTTGACACGACATCCAAATTTATTATAAAAAATTCTGTTACCAAATGTAATTCAAATTCAACAGTAAAATTTTAAAATTAATTCCAAATTTCACTCCCATTAACAAAAAATTCAACACCCAAACATCCCCTAACTTTATCAGTTAATCTTAGGCTCTATGATAGATGGGGAAGCATACAATCAAGCTCGTACTCATTGTATTTATCTCCATAAAATGATAAAAATGCTATGATTTCTCACGTC
This sequence comes from Saururus chinensis, assembly GCA_035235625.1. Classification (NCBI taxonomy): domain Eukaryota; kingdom Viridiplantae; phylum Streptophyta; class Magnoliopsida; order Piperales; family Saururaceae; genus Saururus; species Saururus chinensis. Next base: position 32,995,033 of record CP141148.1, on the reverse strand, counting down.
CATGAACACTATGAAATGGGTTACTATAAAGGGCTTTGTTTGGCAATGGTTTTGGATTTCCACCCAACTCCCCTCAAAAGGTGGGTTAGGAGGAAAGCCTAAACAAAACTTGATGTGTTATTTTGAACTACATGATACTATCACATTCACTATCGACAGCTGACAGATCTTAACCTAGCCCAATTACAACTTGTACTACAAGTCCAACGCCGGGAATAAGGGTGTTAATGAGCCGAGTATTGGGCTTTTACGGCTTAAGCTCGAACTGTTGAAGCTCGGCTCGAAGCTCGAATAAGCTTAAAATTTTCAGCTCGAGCTCGGCTCAAATTAGAAATCAAAAGCTTTGCTCGAGCTCAAACTGGGCTCGAACTAAAAAAATAAAAATAATATATATATATATATATATATATATATATATATATATATATATATATAAATCTAAAGTATATAAAGTATCACACATACTAATATATTTTTAACATTAAATATTACTAAATATACTTCAACAAGTATTACGACAACACATTGAACATATTATTATAGTCACTATGAAAGAAGAAAATTATGACAAATAAGTTTTAGTTACATATGCTCAAAATAGACAACATTACTATTTTCCTCTCTTTATGTACATATAATTACTAAAACACTGTAGAAAATAAAAACTCACTTAGGCAACATTACAATCTACTTCTTCGTATTTTCTTTTCTTTACATGCTTATAAAGCACTTATAAAATAACTATTCTTTAACCTTGGTATGCCTCTAAAAAATTCCAAAATTCATGTAAAAAGATATATATTTTGTAAGCTGAGGACGGTCATGCTTCAACTTTTAAAAGAATATCTAATAATTCTTTTTTAAACTAAGGTTGGTCCCCCTAATGTAATGCTTCTTTTAAAAGTATTTTTAAGTATATTAGTGTGATATCATGTTTACCCTCTGTCATATATACTACAACAAAATGTAGTATTAGTGACGCATTTATTAGCGACGCAAAGCTAAGCGTCGCCAAAAATAACTATTTGTGACGAATAAAAAAGTGTCGCAAAAAAATAAACTATTAGCGACACATTTTCGTATGCGTCGCTAACAGTCATATAAGTGACACTTAGTTTAAGGTGTCTCTAATATTAATCATATTAGCGACACTTTATTATAAGTGTCGCTAATAGTTCCTTTATTTGCAACGTTTTAAACAATTGTCGCTAAAAGATCTATATTTTAAATAAAAAATATATAACTATTAGTGACAGTTATCTTAAGCATCACTAATAGCAACCACAATAGCGACGCTTATTCAAATCGCCAATAGTGTTGCTATTAGCGACGTTTACAAAAGCGTCACTAATAGTTATGAATTACAAATAAAAAATAAAAAATTTGAATTATTAGCTATGCTTTTAAATAAGCGTCGCAAATACCATTTCTAATAACGACGCTTTTATTAATTAATTTTATTTAATAAATAAATATTAAAAAATTATAATAAACTTCCTTAATATAATATATTTTCTTCAATATTTACTATTTACATATATAATAAATAAATATTAAATTTTCAATAAAAACTAATATTAATAATAGATTAAACTTTCACTATTTATATATAATATATTTTATTCCTTAAATTTATTATTAATTTTAAAATATAATTTATAATAAAAGAGAGAGTGAAGAGAGTGCATGGAGAGAGAGAGAGGGAGGAGAGAGAGAGAGTGAAGAGAGTGCATGGAGAGAGAGAGGGAGGAGTGAGAGAGAGTGAAGAGATTGCATGAAGAGAGAGAGAGGGAGGAGAGAGAAAGAAGAGAGAGTGTGGAGAGAGAGAGAGAGAGGAGAGAGGGTGGAGAGAGAGGGGAGAGAAAGTAGAGGGAGGAGAGGGAGGAGAGAGGGTAGAGAGAGGAGAGAGAGGGAGAGAAAGAAGAGGGTGGAGAGAGGGAGTAGTGAAGATAGAGAGAGAGGAAAGAGGGAGGAGAGAGATGAATTTTTTTATTTAAAAATTAATTAAAAAATAAAAATATATTAGCTATGTATAGGCATATAAGTCACTAATACCTTTGAGTATTAGTGACGTATATAGCTATACGTCGCTAATACATTTGAGTATTAGCAATGTATAAGGATATATGTCGCTAATACCCTTAGTATAAGCGACGTATATCCCTATGCGTTGCTAATATATTTTCATTTTTTATTATAATTAATTTTTAAATATAAAATATAAAATAGGGAGAGGGAGAGAGGGAGGGGAGAGGGAGAGGGAGAGAGAAAGAGAGATAGGGAGAGAGGGAAGGAGGGAGGAGAGTGTGTGGAGAGAGAGGGTAGAGAGAGGAGAGAGGGAGAGAGAAAGAGGAGAGAGGGTAGAGAGAGGAAGAGAGAGAAGAGAGAGGAGAGAGAGAGGGAAAATTTTATTGTTTTATATTTTTTAAATATAAAATATAAAATAGAGAGGAGAGGGGGAGAGGGAAGGACAAGAGAGGAGAGAGGGTGGAGAGAGAGAGGAGGGAGGAGAGAGGGTAGAGAGAGAGGATTTTTTTTATTTATTATATATTTTTTATTTCAAAATTATTAAAAAATTTAAAAAATAAAAAAGTATTAGCGACGTATAGGCATATACATCGCTAATACCTACGCGTATTAGCAATGTATATGGCTATACATCGCTAATATGTTTGAGTATTAGCGACGTATAAGGATATACATTGCTAATACCCTTAGTATTAGTGACGTATATTCCTATGCATCACTAATACTTTTTTATTTTTTTATTTTAAATAAAAAATATAAAATAGAGAGAGAGGAGAGATGGAGAGAAAGAGAGAGAGGGAGGAGAGAGAGTGTGGAGAGAGAGAGGAGAGAGGGTAGAGAGAGGAGAGAGGGAGAGAGAGAGGAGAGAAAGAGAGAGAGGAAGAGAGAGAAGAGGGTGGAGAGAGAGGGTAGAGAGAGAGGATTTTTTTTCATTTGTTTTATATTTTTTAAATAAAAAATATAAAATAGAAGGAGAGAGAGAGGGAGACAGAGAAAGAGAGATAGGGTAGAGAGAGAGAGGAGGGAGGAGAGAGAGAAGATGGTGGAGGGAGGGAGGAGAGAGATGAAATTTTTTATTTGTTAAATATTTTTTATTTAAAAATTAATTAAAAATAAAATAATAAAAATATATTAGCGACATATAGGCATATACGTCACTAATACCTTTGAGTATTAACAACATATATGGCTATATGTCACTAATATGTTTTGAGTATTAGCGACATATAAGGATATACGTCGCTAATACCCTTAGTATTAGCAACGTATATCCCTATGTGTCACTAATATATTTTTATTTTTTATTTTAATTAATTTTTAAATAAAATATAAAATAGAGAGAGGAGTGAGGGAGGAGTGAGGGAGAGAGGAGAGAAGGGAGAGAGAAAGAGAGATAGTGTAGAGAGAGAGGAGGGAGGAGAGAGAGACAGTAGGGAGAGAGGGTAGAGAGAGGGAGAGAGATAGAGGGAGAGAGAGAGAGAGAGGAGTGAGGGAGGGAGGATAGAGGGGGAGAGAGAGATAGAGGAGTGAGGGAGGATAGAGGAAGAGAGAGAGAGAGGAATGAGGGAGGATAGAGGGGGAGAGAGAGAGGAATGAGGGAGGATAGAGGGGGAGAGAGAGAGAGGAGAGAGAGGGAGAGAGAGAAGAGAGGGAGAGAAAGAGAGAGAGAGAGAGAGGAGAGAGGGAGGAGAGAGGGAGAGTGAGGGAGGAGAGAGAGGGAGAGAAGAGAGTGGGAGGAGAGAGGGAGAGTGAGGGAGGAGAGAGGAGAGTAGAGAGAGAGAGGAGAGTAGAGAGAGGAGAGGGAGAGTAGAGAGTGATGAGATAGAGAGGAGAGGGAGAGGGAGGAGAGAGAGGAGGGAGAGGGAGGAGAGAGAGGAGAGAGAGGGAGAGGAGAGATGAATATTTTAATTTAAAAAAATAAAATTGGTGACGCTTGCAGTAAGTGTCGCAAATACTATATTATTTGCGACGTTTACTGCTAAATGTCGTAAAAAATATAGACGATTGCGACATTTATTATTAAACATCGCAATAGATTTCATTTTAGCGATGCTTCGTTTGAAGCATCGCTAAAGGTTGTCTACGCGCAGGAAAATTTTCCACCCGCATGTGGAATATTTTATTTACCTGCATAGGCAAAATTTCGCCCAAGCATGCGAGGTGAGAAACCGCACAGGCTATTTGGCCTACATGGTATTTATTCCCCCCTGACGACCCCTGCTCCACCCCGCACCTGCTCCTCCTCCATAGCCCTCCCTTCCTCCCCCCTCCTCCTCGTTCCCCCTTCCCTTCCCCCCCTTAACCTAACCCCGCTGCTGCCGTCCATTCTTGGCCACCACTGAGCCGGATCTGCCCTCCTCCCTTCCCCTCCCCCTCGCCCCCTTCCTCCCCGGTCCTGCATCCCTTCCCCTCCTCCCGCCCTCCTCCCTTCCCCTTGCTCTACCCCCTCTACAGCCAGCCGGGCTCAGCCACCCTGCGTCTGGTCTGCCTCCACCCCCTTCCTTCCCCTTCCCCTTCCCCCCCCCCCCGCTGCGCCCCCTCCCCTCCCCTCCGGTCCCCCTTCCCCTCCGCCCATCCTCCTCCCTTCCCCTTGCCCTACCATTGCCATGCCGGCCTCCCTCCTCCCTCTCTCCCCGGGTCCTCCTCCCTTCCCCTTGCCCTACCATTGCCATGCCGGCCTCCCTCCTCCCTCTCTCCCCGGGTCCTCCTCCCTTCCCCTTCTATGTTTCAGAGGAGGGGGCAGTTCCGGTGGAGATGGGGCGGCGGGGAGGGAGGCCGGATCGTGGGGGCGGTGCAGCGGGGACCCAGAATCTGGCTCTCTCTCTCCGGCCACCCTTTTAAGGGGAGGGGGGGATCCAGCCACCCACCCCACCTCCTCCCTCCCCCAACCTCTCACCGGCACTGGATTCGGCACTTCCTCCGGATTCCAGTGCCGTTTTTTTTCTACAGTTTTTAGCGACGCTTATAAAAGCATCGCTAAAAGCTTTTTATTTTTATTTTTAATTTTACAAAGTATTAGCCACGCTTCACAAAGCGTCGCTAATACACAAAAAAATTTAATTTTAAAATATATTTTTTATTAACGATGATTTAAATTTTATTTTAAATTTTTTTTATTAGTGACGCATAAAAAGCGTTGCTAATAATCAATTATTAGCGACACTTTTAGCTATGCATTGCTAATAAGCTTTTTTTTTAAATAATTTTTTATATTAGTGACGTGTAGTAAAGCATCGCTAATAATCAAGTATTAGCGACACTTAATTACTATGCATTGTTAATAAGCTACTATTAGCAATGCTTTATTATGCATCACTAATACTAAAATTATTAGTGATGTATGTATAAATGTCGCTAATGTGCGCTATTAGCGACTCTTTTGCTATGCGTTGCTAATGAGCAATAGCGACTCGTGTTTTAGTGACATATGTAGCGATGTTTTATAAGTGTCACTAATAGTCATTAACTATACTTATACTATTATTAGCGACGTTTATAAGCGTCACTAATAGTCTTTTTTGTTGTAGTGATACTTATAGCTCCATTTGGTTTTTCAATTGAACTAATTTTAGTTAATCTTCATAAATCAAATGAAACTATTAATTTAGGATAGAAGAAGTATATTAGTCTTTGTGTCTCCAATATTTTTATTTTTATAAAATATATAACATATATAAAAATTATATATCCATTACAATTTAATACGGATATATACCATGAAAAAATTTGTATAAGTTTGGACTCATGTACATCTCCGTGAGCCAAGACATTATGGGCCATCAGATCAAGATCCAAGGGCGCAAGAAGAAATAAAATAATCTGCCTCTTGAGTTATGTGTGTTGTTGAATCGTAATCTGAAGATGCACGACATCGAGACTCACGCAATCGTGAGTGAGCCTTGATTCATATAAATGAGTCTCATATATCATATATGATATTGATGCATCTATGTGATTGTACGTCGTTTTATATATTTCATTCTATCCTAGATTAATAGCTCCATTTGATTTTTAAAATAAACTAATATATAAAATGAAGCTACTAATCTAGAACAGAGGGAGTATGTTATAAATATATATTTATATTAACAACTATGTTTATATAAAATATACATATATATGTATTATTTATTATATATATATATTATTTATATATATTTTTAAAATTATATTCGAGTTCAAGTTCGAGCCGAGTATCATTGAGTTTGAGTTTTATTTGAGCCGAGTTGAGTCGAACAGAGGTCTGCTGGAACTCAACTAAAGCCTATTCGAGCTCTAATTAAGTTCGAGCCGAGCCCGATATTAGCCGAGCTTAATTCAAGCTGCGCCGAGCCGAGTTAGGCCTGCTCAACAAGCCAGCTCGGCTCATTAACAGCCCTACCCACGAAAAAAGCAAAATGTGAACGATGGATACCCGAGCACATGGGCTTCTCTTTTGTGAGTTTTGAAGGTTTTGGAACGGACTGCGAAGAAGTATGAACCTTGGGCAGCTTAAACTTCAGCCCCGGTGTGAAGATTTTCCGATGGGTTAGAACACTCTGGGAAGCAATCATGCCCATTATCTCAAGAGCGACGACGGCCACTGGATTTGATCATGAAAATTTTCATAGTAACAGAAAACCATATCAATAGAAGGAGATCTTTTTTGGCAAATCAATAGAAAAAGTTTACGCCCATATAAGAGATATATAAGAAGATGTTGTTTGCATAAAATCTCTATAATTAAGAGATAAATTAATAGCTTCATTTGCTAAAAACATTTGTTTCATTTAAATAGCTCTAGTTTATTTAATTAAAATAATTAGGTACTTAAAAAATAATATCATAATCTTATTTTTCCTTCTCATAAATATAAATTTTATTATTTAAAAAAATATTTTTTTTGTCAAATGTAGCTAAGTATGTCACCGAATTCACCGTGAAAAAAATTTTCAAACATTTTCGTAAGTGAATTCCAATAGAGGATTTGAATTGTTGATAAGTTAACACAGAATACTCTGGTGCATCTGCCCCCTCTCCCGAATGACCCATAATAAATGCATACGCTTAATTGTGTTTACATAACAAAAACCTACCTCACTTGCATAATGTAATCCTCTGGCCTCTAGCTGATCATGGACGAGTTGGAATCAGCAAGAGGTTTGATTTTAGAGAAACAGTTGTACCAAAAGCCTCGGCCATGTCTAGTTCTTCTGGCTTCATTCCTCCGGGGAGTTTCCAGTCAAAATGATAAAGAAGTTGAGCTAGAGGAAGCTCGACCGTGGCCAACCCAAAGGAGACGCCGGGGCACATCCGTCGACCAGCCCCAAAAGGGAGGAACTCGAAGTTGGCTCCCTTAAAATCAATTGATGTGTCCAGGAATCGCTCTGGCCTGAAGCTTTCAGCATCGTCCCCCCATTGCCTTATGTCTCTTCCTATTGCCCATGCGTTGACAACGACCTTGGTCTTAGCGGGGATGTTGTAGCCATGGACTTGGGTGCTCTGCCTACATTCCCTGGGAAGTAGCAGTGGCAGTGGAGGATGTAGCCTAAGAGTTTCCTTGATAACGCACTTCATGTACGTCAGCTGCTGAATGGCTTTCTCAGATACAGTTTCCTTGTCTCTAAGAGCCTGTCTCACTTCGTCCTGCGCTTTGGCCATTATTGGTGGGTTTTTTACCAGCTCCGCCATCACCCAACCTAAGAGGGTACTGGAAGTATGAGTACCCGCAGAGAACATGTCCTGTGCGTGTAAATGATAGATGTAATTAGATAAACCATAGTCTATACACCTTGTCATATTGCTTACTTACTGAAATATCATACTATATCAAAACTGTAGATGTTCAAGTAATGAATTATATATGAATATATGAGACTGAATCAATTTACTTGAGGAGTTCAGTTAGCCGTCTTGGATCTACTTCTCTCAAATTTGTCATAAAAATGTTAAGTAAATGATAAATCCACATCCAAATAATGAAAGAAAAGTGCTTATACGTAACACGCTCATGGCAATATTTATGTATCAGACACCAGTACTGACCACGATCATTGCTTTGACGTTGTCACTTCCAATTTGAACCTCAAGAGTCCCGCACTGCTGCATCCTCAGAAGCACATCCACAAAATCCTCCTCGTCTCCTTGCCCATCTTCATTCAGCTTCATGTTCTTGTTTCTGTGCTCCTCAATAATACCACCGATGATCTCATCCACCTTTCGGAAGATCTGCTCCATTTTGGACTTGGTTCCGGTTAAAGCAGGAAGCGCAGTGAAAGAAGGGAAAATATCGGCCGGTTCGAAACCTCCCCCGCGCTTGCTCATTTCCCTGAGCGCCTCTAAGAACAGCTCCTGGCTTTTGCTCTTTTTGCCGAAAGCTGCCCGGGCTGTTATGTCGTTGGTTAATGCACAGAGCATTCCAGTGAGGTCGATGGGCGAGCCGCATGAGGCAGATATGGAGTGGACGAGATTGGACACCTCTTCTTCCCTGACACGCATGAAGGACTCCACTCGCTTGGCAGTCAGCAGCTCCAAGATGCAGAGCTTTCTCATCTGCCTCCAGTACTTGCCATAGGGTGCAAAAATCATGTCTTTGTAATCGTAGGTGATTATCTGGGCCATGAGTAGGTGCGGCCTATCGGCGAAGTTGAGGTCGTGGGTCTTCATGATCTCTTGCGCAGCCTCGGCTGAGGAGATGACGACGGTCGAGACCTCGCCCATCTGCAAGTGCATGAGCGGGCCATGCTTCTGGGCCAGGTCCCTGAGGCGGCGGTGGGGAAGGGAGCTTAATAGGTGGTGGAGGCTTCCAATGATGGGTAGCTTCCACGGGCCCGGGGGTAGCTCGGAGGGTACTGCTTTGCTGCTCTTGCCTCCCTTTATTTGGGTTATCAGGATGAACAGAAAGAAGAGGAGGGAGAGGTAGAAAGGGATAGAGGGCAGAGAGAGATCCATGGCCCAAGGAGACAAACTACTAGGAAGAAAATGAATGGATTTACAAGTGAGCAGCCTTTTTAAGAGTTGATATAAGTGGTGGTACAGGTGTTTTCCTATACTCCTGGAGAAGGGCACATGACAGAAGCATGATCCTGTGAACAAGCTGTCTTTGCTTCTGCACTGGTTGGTAAGAGCTAACATGTTAGATTTGCTGTAGTTTGATATAAATCAAAGTGGCCAAGCAGCCACATAGTTTATTAGGTTTTGAATCTCGTCTCCCTGACTTGTATCTGTTTTCTTCTACAACTGACGTTATTGGAATTGCAGCAGCATGTGGTTTCGTCTTGGATTCATGTGCTGCGATCGTGCCTGTTGGACTTGAACAACAGAGAAGGAAGGTCGAAAGATTTCGTAGTTTTGTTATAAAAATCATTTTATATTAACAACTCAGGCTTTGAGTGCGCCGTGTGAATGAAACTCTCTTATTGAAGTAATTGGACAGCGGGATAGATATTGACAGTCTTATCTACCCCTGAGTTGAATAAGGCTTGCCTGAATATTCCTTCGCTTGAGGTGTATTCACATTGCTTGATACTAAGTTTCAAGCCTGAGCTCAGTCCAAAGTCTACTCTTTGAATGAAGTGTTTTTAGTTAAAGACGTTCCACATGAAAGCAGGTAGCGGGAATCTTTTATGTCGTCAGGCTCGGCATTATGTGTTATGTTCCTCTAGAACCGATTATAAACTCAGCTAAAGTGATGGTATACAGTAATACATGTCTATATTTTTTCTATCGGTGGAGAAGTTGCTTATGCTTGAAGAAGATTGTCAATAGAATTTTGATTAAAAAATCCAATTTTCCATACATTTTGCATTTAGTTAGAAACATTTGGCTTTATGTTCACTTCTCCGCAAATTAAGTTTCTCCTCATAACAACACGGTAAAATTGGTCAGGCTGCATGATTCTTCATTTTTTTTAATCGTGGAAAATTGAAAGGAAAATAGAAGAAGTTTTGTCTTCACCCATGTGAATGATTGGACAATAGAGAGAGGCTTAGTTAAGATATATGTAATTTAGTCATTGGAGGGGACATAAAGAACTTAGGAGTTTATGGATGTAGTGGTGATTAATTTTGATATGCTTGGTGCGAGCATGGAAGACCGGAGTGACAGTGAGGGTAATAGCAGACTGGTTGTCACACTAGAGGGTGGGGGTGGAGGAAAGGGGGATCCCAAGGAAGGTGTAGATCTCATAGAGACCCCTACAACCTATCTGGCAATGGAGTAGAGGTCACAATATTCAACTTTGGCAAAGGTGCGGGTGATTGTGTCTTGTTTCTTGGACTTTTAGATGATGGTGGTTAGGACCCATGTAGAGGCAGTATCCATTGATAGAATGGTAGTTTAGAGCATCACTAGCCTAATTGGAGTCAAAGTAAGCATGAAAAATAAAGTCACCGGGACAAAGGAAGATATCAAGGGAGTTGATGCCTTTGAGGTAGCGAAGGATTTGTTTAACGGCAGGGTAGTGAACCACAAAGGGGTTGTGCACTAATAGCCTGCCATGGAAGCCCGTTGGAGAATATCAAATGCATATTAAGTATGGGAGAGGAAAAAACCTTGAGAGGTTTTGGTGAACTTTAGGCCATGGAGTTCGTCAAAGTCTTTGATGGCAAAGGCTTGACTAAGGAGGCTGATTACCTTGTGGAAGAAGATTGGGGTGGGTCGGGGGTTATGTCATCAACATAGACAATTAGGATGGTGACCTACGACCCATATATGTTAGTTTGTGGAGAAAAAGGGAGGTGTAAGCATGACAAGGATGAAGGAGGGAGAGGAAACTAGAGGGGGAAGGGAGGGGTGGGGGTGGTGCAGAATGGGAAGTCGTGTTTGAGAAAGTGAACGTGGTGGGAAATGTAGACACAGTGGGCGGAGTGGTCGATGCAACTGTAACCTTTGGTGGTAGGGTAGTATCCAATGAAGTTGCAGGGGAGGGAGGAGTAGGGTCAAGTTCAGTGTAGCATGTACATCCAAAGGTTTTGAGGATGGAGTAGTCAAGGGGCAAGGAGTGGAGAAGTTGGTAGGGGGATTTGTTGTGAAGGATGAGAGAAGGGAGACAACTGATGAGGCAGGTGGCAATGCACATGCCTCAATCCAATAGGAGGTAGGCATGTGGGAAGTAGTGACAAGGGTGATCATTACCTCAATGATGTGGTGGTGTTTTCTCTCAACAACGCTATTTTGTTCCAAAGCAAGTGGATCAAGAGAATTGATGGGTGATGCTAGAGGAGGAATGTAAGTACCGGGTCTTTCTATTTCAAAACCGGTTCGGGTATGGGTCAAAACCAAACCCAGAACAATTGTTTTTAAGAGAGCACGGGGGAGAGACTTTTTCATCTTCCCCCAGCCCTAATCCCAGCGAGAGAAGGGAGAAGCTCCCCTCTCCCAATAAATTTCCCCTCCTCCCTCTCCCCATATGTCCTACACCCTTCTCAGCCCATCTCTCCCTAGCTCTTTTCTCTCCGCTCTCTACTTGCGCCCTAGACCCCTCTCCTTCTCTCTCTCTCTCTCTCTCACACCCCATCTTTGTCCGTCTTCCTCATATTCTGGTGGGCAGCGGTGTGTGGAGGATTCCGGCGGCCGGCGGTTGTCGTGAGGGTGAATTTGGGCAATGAGAGGGCCGGCCTGCAAAGGGAAGGCAAGAAAGGTAGGTTTTTCTTATGAATTTTAGTGTGTCCTCTCCCTGATTTGGATTAACCTTTCCCCCAAATTCGAAATTTTTGTTCACAACAGATTTTTGGGCAAGAGAAATGCCCAGAACCACGTCCTCTCTCCCTCTTTTTTAGCCAATTAAAAATCTATGTTTCTTAGCTACTAATTAGAGCCTTGATTTGAAATTTTTATGTTAGGTTTTAGAGAGGAGGAGTAGCTTTTGGACATAGGCGTTGGAGTAGGCCAAGGTGAGGACCCTCATGTACAACATGGCTTGTTTTTTTTAGCATGAATCATCCTACATATTTTTTGTGATATATGTATGAAATGAATTCCCTAACGTAATGTCTAATATGAAATTCTCTTACTTATATGAGTGATATAAGTTTTCATCTAATCTCATGCACCACTTTTATATTGTGATATGTTTGAATTAGATATGTCTGATGTGAAAGACATGTTGGGTTAATTTTAGGCCTTTCCAGTGTCTGCAATATATGATTAAGTTATTTTATGCATTGCCTAATGTATGAAAATAAACAGAGTGAATTTATATGCATTGTTCCAACATGTGATATATTAATTGAGTTAGATATACATATTATTTTAGCGATGGTTGTATGCACAGGTTTTAGTTGAACATATACTTTGCTCCAACATTGGGCATATGTTTTGGATTAAAATAGGCTCTATCCCAACATTGGAAAAAGGTGGAATTTAAAGTAAGTTGTTTCAAAGGTTGTTGGATGTTTAGTACTAATCTGTTGAAGCATGTTTCATTCTAAGATGACCAATATAGGTTCTGCTCTAAATTATTTAGTACGTATTTTACCCAAAATTTGTTGTGTACATGTTCAGGCTAAAATGATGAATTGTCCTCCTACGTGGTTAGAGTAATTTATACAAGATGAGGTTGGGTGATGTGTGTTGGGCAATAGATTGACCATTACGAAACTATGATTTAATTATGAGATGCTACATATTATATTCATGATGAAAATGCAAATTTGATGTTTTGATATATATATATGTGTGTGTGTGTGTGTGCCACTCTATGCAGGTTGTAATAAATTGGGTTAAATGTCAATTATGGATAGATAGTGCATGCTTATGTTCTGACAGGTTGATGAATTAAATAAACAACATGGGTGATATCTCAATTCTAATTTTATGAACTTATATGCTTATTATTTAATCTGATTGGTGAATCGTAAGAATTTTTTTGTTCTTGGGTTGATCTGTGTAGAATCTATTTTCTCTCTTTATGGGCATGTGAGAGTATTATATTGCATAAGTGGTAGATCAGGAATTAAGAACCAACCTAAGAGTGAAAGGTTAACAAGGGTAGTTAAGGTCATGGTGTAGTGCCTTAACTTCAGGTTCAAGATAATGAGATTACCTAGGTGCCATAAAGGGATGAGGGTGAACCCCAACCTTTGGCAGTTTCCTCCCGATTTTACGGGTTATACCGAGTGCACGCTCATGACCACTCACTGTGCTTTCACACCGGCGCAACTCACGAATCACATAGTTAATTCTCTAGGTGATATAGGGAATGAGCTGTGTGTGTATTATGATATATGATGCATATGGTGATTATGCAAATGTATGACACGATGAATGATCATGTGAATGTTAAGTTAAATTGTCATGCATATATGATGACTATGTTTAGATATACCATGCTAAGACTTGAATATTAAATCCTTGTTATTATATGATCGATGATTGCTAAATTACAATACTTGTTCTATCTGAGGCATGATCACAGAGCTTTTAGCTCATGGGTGGAATGTCCGTTCCACCGGGCAAATTTTTGCACCCAGGTTTATTTGCTGATTTGGATGCATAGGAACATCAAGAAAGGATAGAGAGTCACCATTCACAGGGAATTAGAAGTAGTTTGATTATTTTCTTATGAGGAGTCAAGTATTTTAATTGTAGTTGCAGATGAAGACCCCTTGGGTGAAACTCAATTGATTTTGATTCAATAAAAGTTTAGTAGGATGGTTATTAAAGTTCTAGTTCAATTCTTTATCCCTTGTAGAATATGTTATTGTCTTGTCACAGCTGGAGTTTAGGTGCACTCCGATGGTGTTGATGGTCTTTGGACTCTACTCAAGGCTCGGGTCGTGACAAGGAAATGAGAGGAGAACTTCAAGTATACATATTTGTGATTGTTGTCAAAATGAAAGGTAATGATGTCGTGGTTGAGTGATTTTCTCACCATGGTTTGGAAGGTGAGGAAGTAGGTGTAGACATCATATTTGGCTTTAAAGAGGTAAAGCCAAGTGTAGCGGGTGAGGTCATTAGGCCTGACCCCAAATGTCGTAATGGATGATTTGAAGGGGGCAAGTAGTGACACTTTGGGAGAGGGAGAAGGGAATATGTGAGATTTGCTAACATGACAACTATTGCATGTGAGGGTTTTCATTCAAGCAACAAAAAATGAAAATGAAGAAATAACTAGATTAAAAATGGTGGGGAATGGATGGCCAAGACGTTGATGCCAAAGATTGGTGGAGGCAAAGGTGGCAGTTGGGGAAGCGAATATGATAGGATAGATGTCATTTCGATAGTGGTCGTGGTAGATGATGCGTTTGGACTTATTGTTGTGGCTAAACACACAATACGAGGTAAAGGTTAGCATGCAGTCATTGTCCCGGACAAGCTTGTAGATGGAGATGAGATAATGGGAGATGACGGGTGTGTGGAGTGTGTTGGAGTGATAGAGAAGAGGAGGAGAGGGAGAGACTCTGGCTACCCGTGGAGGTGACGAGGAGGGATTGGCCATTACCTATGTGAACATGGTCGCACATGGGAAGGGGCCAGCAATGGCGAGGTGGAGGGGGGCCGAAGGTGACATGGTCGATAACGTTGTTGTCAAGGAGCCATTTGGATGGCATGACGATGCCGACTAGGGCGGTCATGGCCATGGTAGGAGCCTTTGGCTGCCCAAGGTGGTTAGCGATATAGCATTCCCAACATTTGAAGGCCTCATGGTTAGTGTCACCACATATATGACAAGGGCCACCACATCCTTGGTCATGGTGAGCAGGTGGGGGGGCATGGTAGCTATGGGGCAAAGAGCAACTAGTGCATAGGGCTGCAAGAACAAGGACTGATATAGGGGATCAGGGTGTCAAAGGGACGGAGGGATGACCACCAGTAGCTAGGAGAGAAATTGGGGCAGTGAGAGATGGGTCGGAGAACTCGGTAGCATTGTGGGCGAGCATGGATTTCTTGACAAGTAGGAGGTTCCAAAGTTCGAGCACAAATGGCGAAGGAGAAGGAAGCCTATTCAATAGGTAGACCTCCTAGGGTAAGTGTGAAGATCTCGGCGTCGGAGTTGTGGACATTCACCACTGCCAGTTGATCCACCAACTAGCAGAGGCAATTGAGGTAGGTGGTCATACATGGTGGAAGAGTTGGGTGATGACTATGTAACTTTGGTTGGCTAGGCAGTGTGATAGTGCGCCTCATTGGCCTTCCAACTAGCGCGAGATGAGGTGTACCCAAGGAGATGAGTGTAGAGGGTGGGGTTGATAGTGGTCTAAAATAAGGTAAGGAGATGAAGGCATGTAGCCCACCAGTCACCAATGGAAGGTCAAGCAGTATGGTCCATTAGGGAGGAGCAGGGAAGGCTATTGTCGATATAGCCAAAGAGGCCATAGGCTTCGTGATGTAGAACGTGAAAGCAACTTTGTAACATAATGAACAATGATATGCATGCAATATAACCATTTATATACCTTAGTTTTATATATTTTAGGGTTAATTTTATATTAATAATGGCTTATTGTAGTCTAATTCTATTTTATAGGGTTTTATGAGCTTAATCGATGAAATTGTCATTTTGGAGCATTCATGATGAATTTCTATGTAAGAACTAGTTCAAGTTGTAAAATTCTTTTACTAAAACCAAGTAGATGGTCAAGTGCTTAGAAATAAAAAGTACAAAGAATGAAAAGTCTTAAATGAGGAAAGAACCAAAAAGATGAATAGAGAATTTGGTTAGAGTTAAATAAGGGAAAAACTTATAAAAGAAAGAAGACTAAAATGAGAAAAGAAGTAGGCAACAAGGAAAAGGAATGATCAAAGAATGAAAATCAACTATATTGGTTTGAAATTGAGGCTTAAAGATCGAAAGAACAGTTCTACCCAGCAAGTTTATAAATAGAGTAGAGAATTGCAAAAGATAATAGAGAAAAGTAGAGAACCAAAGAAGAAAAATCTCAGCCGTGTTACTGTTTATGAGCACTATTCATAGCACTGTTTATTGTTACTGTAGGAGTCAAAATTTTTAAATCTTGCTTGATTATCTTCTAGATTTGTAAGCTTCTTTCTACTTTATTTATTGAAAATTTTATTTCTTAGGTCAATGAGTAGCTAAAACTCTTTGCTAAGGCTTGGACGAAGTTTCATTAAATTATAGAATTTCATGATTATGAGACTTGATTATTTTTTCTTAATGGTGGATTTAATGTTAATTGTTTCTACCTTTTTAATTGATGAGATTGATTTGGATATGAGTTTAGTCATGCTTCTCCCATGATTTAAATTGATTCTCATTATTTTTTTTACTTGGTTTTGTCTTGTTTAATATTGAAATTGGGTATTAGTTGTGATTTGCAAATTGTAGATACAATTAATAACTTGATTTTAATCCATTGAAGTAAGGAGGAACAATGTATTTTTTTATTATGCATGAGATCTTAATGATGATATTTTCCATAATAACGAAGATTGAAATCTAAATTATTATGAGATTAATGTGAAAAAATAAATAATGATCATACTTATGAGTTTCTATGATTTAATGAATGTGGATTCCTATGCTCTAGTGTTTTGTTTATTTGATATTTTGGTTATTTTACATTGCTTTCTTATTTTTAGATTAAAGCCTTAAAATTTTGATTTGGATAGTTTAATTACCTTTAAACTCTTATTTGTTTTCGTTAGTTACTTAAGTTAAGTTATTATCATTATATTTGTTAACTACATTAGGGTTTACTTGAGTTAGATTAAATTTGGTTTTCTAATTTCAAGTCTTTGTGGGATCGACACTCGATTTAGCCGCTTAACTATTATAGATTTGTGCACTTGCGATTAAACAATTAAAATTTAACAACAAACAAATACCAATTTTTAAACTAAAATTTGACTTACAAAAAGAATAATGGTTTACATAAACTTCAAATCCATGGAGATGATCTAAATCCACATATCTACAATACAAATGTTGAATCCACAACTCGAGAATGCCTCAAATGCTGACTAATCCAACTCTCTAAATTCAAAGAGAGGGAAGTACATGAAGAATCCACCTCTTAACTGTCCTTCCAAGTCAAACAAAGTTTGATACAAAATGTATTCATCAAAGGATCCCCAACTCACACAGCATCTGAGCATAATTCTTATATGAAAAATCTAATAAAATAGTCTTTCATAAAATCTAATAAATATTTTAAAATAGGATAAATCCATAATTTATAGAATGATGTCGATACTAAATAGACATACACCATTACTCGTGGAGCAATAGAATCAGAATGAAAGAGATCTTCACACGATATCCTAAATTATGGGTACTTCATATGCCTCAATAGGCGGTATCTATGAGTCGTAACTCCGATAATTTTTGAGCTTTATACTAAATAACTATCATTCAAAATTGATGATAGTTTATGTAATGCCCCTGATTTTTTTCTATGATTTCCTATAATTTTTATGCCATTTTGATCATTTTTAGCAAGAAAATGTGACACTTCGGTGTATTTGGCCTTAGTATTCGTACCAGTCGGGTGTGGGGTTCCATCGTAGGCCCAGGTTTTGACGAGCATTTACAGCACGAAAAAGTAATAGAATGAGAGTGCAGAAAAGGATAAGTGAAAGAAAACAAAAGAAAGAAAGATCGGGCTCGGGCTCGGCCGAGCCCGATCCAAAAAAGTCTGGAAGAGAAATGACCCCCTCTAGTTTCATTTGCCCCAGCCGCTGGTGGGCTGCAAGGCCGCCGCCACTGGCTCTGCCTTGGAGGTGTGATGCCAGGGGGCCTCCACCCCGTCTCCACTGCCGCACCGCCCTCCACCAGATTTCCCCCTCCCCGGTTAGCTCCCTTTCTCTCTCTATGTGTTTTGAGTTTGCGCCGTCGCCATGGGCCGGCAAGGGCCGATCAGCCTCCAGGAGCTTTGCCCTGGCCCGACAACAGCAGGGAACCACCCCTCCCGACCCCCTAGCCGCTCTGCGCTCCACCTTAGTTTCCCCAGCCTCTCTTCCCTCTCACTTTGTTTTGCACATTGGCGGCCCGGCAGTGGCCGATGGGCTCCGCCCAGTGTTAGTTCGTCCAGCCACAAGCTGGTGACCACAGGGTTGCCCCCAGCCAGCTCTGCCACCCCCTAGCCTCCGATCAGTCCCTCTCTCCCCTGTTTTTGGTTTGATGGGAATTATGGCCGCGCCCGTGGAAGCAAGCCTTCGGCGAACTTATGGTCGGCCAGCCTCAACCCGGCAGCACTGGTGTAGCCGCCTCCACCCAGCCCCACCCTGCTCTGGCCACCTTCCCTCCCTAGCCCTCTCTTCCACCTTTCCTATCCTATTCTTCCGCCCATATCCATTTGCCCTCTATGTTGCGCTCTGCAGTTGCCGGTTCTGGCCAGCAGTGGCTAGTCGGCCACCTTGGGTTCAGCCCTAGATTCAGCTAGGAACGGCCCCGCCCAGGCTGGTTCCAGCTCCATTGCCCTTCCGCATTCCTCTTTTTGTCTGAGCCAGATGCCCTTTTTGGGAGCATCCCTGGCTACTGTTGATGGCCAAATTCTGGTCATTTCGTTGTGGCCTATCTTGACCGAAGGTGGATGAGTTCACTTGCATAGGCCTTGGCCAGTGATGGCCTCACGGCCTTTGCTCAACTGTGAACCCCCTGTCCTTTGTTGTGCGAGATGTACAACTGCCCGCACCTATTGTTTTGGTTGTGTGTGATCGGCAATGTCGCTGCTTCGATTGGTCACCACTAGGGCCTTAAACCTACTGCCCTTTTGCAGGCTTTAGACCGCCACCGTCCAACCCATCTTCCCTTGAGTGGTCTTTGGCCGCGCGCGCGAGTTAGTGTTAGGGTGCCACTTTTGCCCCGCCTGATTGTCTAATAGCTCTACCATCGTCAGGATTTGTCCATTAGAGCTCATCCACCTCTATTATGTCCTTGAGCATTGCCCCATGCCCTCCACCCTTATGTGGGCCCTTGTGAATGTGAAATCAACACCGTTGGGTTGTCCATGGCCGATTTCAACGTCTTGTGTTCAGTTGAGTATTTTTCAACCGCTAGTCGAATTTTAGTGTGTACACATGGACCTTCGATCACACCTGCCACTCGTTGGCACGACCTTTCTCTTGGCTGCTTGTAGTGTGTTGCCTAAGATCGTGGATTTTCTACATTGACTTCTGACACCCCGTTTGGTCGTGTATACTTCGTTGTCTTAAACCCTTGGGACAGTAGCTGTCTCAACTTAATAATGATTTTGGCCACCAACTCCACCACCGACGCCGCCACTGTCATGTGCTTGCTATCAAACATCATGATTATGAGTGACACCGTACATTTTTCCACCCATAGTTGGCACTGTATGGCCCCAGAGAGTAGACATTTGCACGCTCAGGTAAGTAGTATCATGGATCTACTCTTACCTGTTTGATCTTATGCCCCATGAGCATAGGTGTGCCTTGCCTTCGAAAAAGTCCATGGCGTCCAGTCACTCCCCGGAGGCTAAGGTGTTACCCCAGTGACATTCTTTTCCATTTCGACGATGGAGCTTATTAGTTGTAATGAGCTTCAGTGGTCGATAGTATGTGTACGACTGTAAGATGATGATTTTGAGTAAGAATGTAAGTATAAGTTTCTGAGTAAGACTGTAAGTATATGATTCTGAGAAGGATGTGAGTGTAAGATTGTACGAGTAAGGTCGTACGAGTATGTATAAGGTATTGAGTATGCGTACGATGGTACGAGTAAGTTTGTAAGACCTTGATTAAGGGTGTTTGTATAAGTTTGGTTTCATGGTGTGCTATGCATTATTATATGCATATGTCTATGATTGTTATACATTGTTTGTTTCATGTTTGAGTTGCATAAACGCATGCATTTATGAACTTACTGAGTTCACTATTTAGGATTCCCCTACTGGTGGGTATTTTTCTACTGAGTATGAAAATACTCATTACCCTATATTCTTAGCCTTGTTGTTCGGGAGGCTTTTGCAGGTATGTGTTGGAGAGCTCCTGGAAATGGATGCTCATTTCTACGAAGGATTGTTTCCCTTTTGATTCAGGTATATTTGACACAATGCGAGTATATTTTTGTATTACGGTCTAATGTATTGGGTGAGATGAGAAGTACGATGTTTATGTATTCTGAACTTTTAATTTGAATCAGAATGTAGACAGTTATGGAACTTGTACTCGGGGATGCTTGAAAATTATTTGTATTTAAAAATCCATGATCATGGTAATTTAGCCGTACATTTATTTTTGAGTAGCACCTGAGGATATTTGCTTTGGTCGTAAGATGTTTGACCGAATGAGGAAAAATTTGGATGGAAAATTGATGTTTAGTATTTTAATTATAAACTGCTTTCATAGGTTTTAATTTCGTCATTTTTCCTCTGATTTACAGTCATTATATTGCAAAAAAAATTCCGTGAATTTTAAGAAAATGTAATAAAAATCTTAGGCGTTATAATTTATTAGCTTTAACCAAATAACTACCTTTGAATCCAATCATTAAAAACATGTGTAATGTTATGCAAATAATAATAGTATTTAAATATATGTATCATAATGAAATCCCACTAAGAGATGTATAATACACTATTATTTTAGCATTTGTCGGACTCCTAATAATATTTTTTTCTTAAATAATCTTGTATTTAAGACATGAAAGAATTACAAAACTATACGACCTAGTCGTAACATAAATTTAGAAGTTAAAGCCACCTGCCCTTGCTCTTCAATTTTTTTCGAAAAGTGGATAGTGGGCAGAGCCTCCCCTTGCCCTCTTTCCAGGCTTAGAAGCAGTAGACAAAGCTTCCCCTTGCACTAAGACGATATCTCCTTCTAGGCTTAGAAGCGGCAAACAGAACATCTCCTTTCCCTTGGGCATTCCTCTAATTGTGAGTCAAAGGTGGAGGACTAAACCTCTCCTTACCCCAAGACTTTTCCCTCTCTACAAGTGTTTTCTCACAAAATAGTCCCTCTTAAGGTATAGAGCATCAGCTAAGTTTGCTTTTTGAATGACTCAAATCAGGTTAGAAACGACTCCAGAATGGAGAAAGATGGTTTTGGAGACGGGTGAAATTAGAGAAACGGAGAAAAATGAAGTGGGGAGGTGTAAAATTACATGGAGACCCGCCCCCCTCTTAGAGAGGGGGCGGGCCAGCGAATGCTCGCCACATGGTGAGCATTTACATGCCTAGTGTGACTAACCATGCAGCCCTGCCACACTCATATCATGAAGTGTGTGGCACACCGTTAGCAAAGTTGATGCCATTCTCATGGCTTCAGCATGCTAACACAACCGCTGATATTAGTTTCTTTAAAAAAAGAATCTTTTTATTTCAAATTCAATTTCAAAACTTCAAGCCGACATGACTCCCTACCCCGAACTCAAATTCTCATGTTCTTTGTATTGTTGGGTTCGTATTGATGAGCCTTACGAAATAAGAGTCCAAAAGGATATGTTATCTCTTAATTTCAAAATGGGGCTCACCTATGATACTCTTCTCAAGGTAGTATCCTACAATCCCGATGTTTGATTTATGCATTCTTGGGTTTGATATATTCGTCTCTCAAATCGGGAATTATAACGGTCTGCATTGCCTGCAAAAACTTATAAAACAAAAGAGCCCCTCTCCTTCTCAAATCGGGAACTGGTCTGCGCTTTCAACTTAGGGTTTTGAGTTCTTCAGTCGGCCGCCTTCTTGGAGGATCCAAGCAGTGTCTCTCAGTCATTATTGCTATTTATTTCCTTAGATTTGTGATGCGGTATTGTACCTCTTTTATCGTTTTTTAGATTTGTATAAAAAGAAGAGTATACATCTTAATCGTTTACTAAATCTAAATAGCAATTCTCTGTTTAATGAGTATAATCAAGTGGTGTTTGGGTTTTCATGACGGGAAGAATTGCAGTTCTTCTTACCCGGCTGGAGCAAGCAAGTTATGCTTGTAAATTCCATGGTAAACATCGTAAATCAAGCTCCAAAGCATTGAGAGGCTTCCTTTGAAGCCTTTTCGCTGGCGAGGTGTCTCATATCCTATCGCCTCAAGGAGAGCGGCATCGCTGCGATTGCCTCTTGGGAGTGGCCATGAGACATATATTTACACATTTAAATTCTATTTTTTGATTAACCATTTCCCCCCATCAAATGTCAATTCTGCAAATGGAGTTAGACATCCAGAAGTTCTTGCAGAATCCTGAACAGCTTCAATTTGAGTTTACACACTTCTCAACGTCCTACTTTTGCCTTGCAGGCCATCATGTTTGATCAATAGGCTTTGGACAATGCAAATAGAATAGTGATGAGGAAGATGCGAGATTCCAAATACCTATCAATTTATTTGTCACAAATTATTTTCAAATAGTATGAAAATGATTGTTTTTAGAAATAATTTGGTCTCATCATAGCATTTCCTTCGAAAAATTTTAAACCCCCTTCTTATTCTATGACTCTAAAATTCTTTTGTTTAAGTAATTTATATCCAAGTATAAATTTCTTGATAAGAGGATCACAAACGGAAAGAAATTTTATGTAATCTAATGTCTTCCCACTCATATAATTTCATAGCTTTGTTTATATGCTTGAAAGTATATTTTGATGGTTGTTTTGCAAGATAGTGTATATGGATCATTGAAAAAAATGCATTTCAGATGGCTAATTCTAATGGGATCTGTAGATAATTGTGTATCTTTTCTTTAACTTTATATCAAAGTTAATTCTTTTTATTGCATTCCTATGTTTGACTTTCGGAAGCTCATTTTTAAATCTATTTTTTTAAAATATGTTGGATTTATAACTTTAACACACACTTGAAATTATATTTATTTCTTAAAATATTTATTACCATGATCATTGCTTTAGTTAATCTTGGTTTTTTAAAAAATAATTTTTTTCAACTTATAGTTTGTTATACAACTTGAATGTTATGTAGCTGTATTGCTTAGATAATATATATAATATACAAGTTTCTTGTCCATGTACACAATGTTTAACAATTTTTTTGGAATGTTGTAATGACTTTTTTTTTTTTGCATCAAAGTAAAATTTAAATAAGTTTCACTGCTTTTACATGTGCTCTATTCCTAGTAAACAATAAAATGGTCTCACATCAAGAAACGTTTGGTGCAACTAGTTAGGACATGATTTAAACATGTCATACAATATTTGGGTTTGAGTCTTCTAAAAAATGTGATTGTATGTGTGCATATAAGATACGATCTTCTATTGTATGGTTAGTAGTACTCACTTTGTCCTATATTAATAGTTATATTTTAAAAAATAGTAATTTTTATTGAATGGTAAAACCCACATCTAAAGAAAAGGAAAAAGAACCTTATGATTTTTTTTAAGTGCTTAGCCTCTTAAATTTAGCAAATAGAGCTATTAATATGGAGCAAACTTTTATATCAAATAGAGCTTATAATTTAGGACTGAAGGAGTAGATTTTTTATTGAAAAGTACAAACATATATGAGCTATGGGAGAACCCACAAGTCAAGAATGTAAAATTAGAGTGAAATGTCATGATTGCTTGCCCCCTGTTTGCTTTTGCCACATGTGATACAAGTCTAGATAATGCTCTACTTTGACAACGAACCCAGTGTAAGGAATATATAGGAGCCCTTCATCTAT
Source organism: Saururus chinensis (assembly GCA_035235625.1). Lineage (NCBI taxonomy): Eukaryota > Viridiplantae > Streptophyta > Magnoliopsida > Piperales > Saururaceae > Saururus > Saururus chinensis. The sequence goes on along the minus strand of CP141148.1, from coordinate 32,971,491 downwards.
AAGATCGATGGCGCACATGATAACACATATTAGTTCTAGTAGTACTGGTACTAACATACACCACCGTATATGTTGTCAATCTCAAATATTAAGGGTTCACATGCATTTTTTACACTGAGCTCATTATCAGAGGAGAACATGAAACACTCTTCCGAGGCTTATGCATGGGACGCGCGTGTCTAATCCCTCCCTCCCCCATCTCAAATGTTCTCTTCATTGTGGTCCTACTGTGTAAAAAATATTTGTAATGAGTTTCCTGTTGTCTACTTGCTACATATGTGTGGTTTAAGGTGCTTTTAACATTCTATAAAAATTACTTCCTCTCTTCTATATTAATAATTATATTTAAAAAATTAGTAATTCTTTTTTGAACGGCAAAACCCATAATAAGAGAACAGATAATAAGCTTATAATACTTTATTTTAAGGAGTCAACCACTTAAATTGAACAAATTGGTAAATATAAAATACTTTTTTTATTAAATAGAGTTATTAATTTAAGACTAAAGAAGTATATTTTCAAATAAACTAAATTATTAAAATAGGAGGTAGAGAGTAACAATTAGGGTGCATGTCATCACTTATTTGGATTGTACAATATGTACTCGATATGTAAAACCTTCTTTGTAATCTAAAACCACGGATTCTTCTAAAAAAAAATGGTAGTTTGAATCGATGTCCCAGAAATAGCCCACCATTCTCTATCTGCTGTTCTATACCAAAAATACCCCCCTCGGTTTCAGCTCCTCCCCCCGTGTGAAGTGAAACCAGTCGCATCCTTTCTCCTTCCCTGCCTGCAGATCGGTTAGCATGGTAGAGAATGCAAGGTCGGACCTTCCAGGTCCTGCCGAGGACGAATGGAATTCGAGCTCTCTACATTTCGAGCTTCAAGCCGATGGTTTCGGCTCGAAAAATGGCATTATTTCTTATCGTTCCAGTGCGGAGGATCGGGAGAAGAGTGACCTCGACGAGAAATCGGATGCTAGGTCCTTGCCGGTCGCCGGATCGAACGCTGCGAGCTGCAAATTCATGTCTCCTGCTCGGCTTCCTATCACAACATCTCCCGATTCCTCGTCCTCCTGGTTTGAGTCCTACGTCGCTGCCCTCTTAACGGACCCGGTTCATCCGGCCCGGAAACAAATCCGCCTCCGCCTCACGGTTCGGTTTTTAAAACCCTCAATCTGTCCTTAAACCCTACTCGCCCCGTTAAGTCTCTTACCGCTTCGGCGATTTTGGAAAATCCAACGGTCTTCATTGCCTGCAAAAACTTATATAACAAAACAGCCCCTCTCCGTCTCGAATCGGGAAATGGTCTGCCGCCTCTTACTTAGGGTTTTCAGTTATTCAGTCGGCCGCCCTCTTGGAGGATCCCGCAGTATTGTATTCTATCTCTTTGATCGTTTTCTTCTGTTTGATGAGTATAATCAGGTTGTGTTTGGGTTTTTATGATGGGAAGAATTCCAGTTCTTCTTACCTTGCTGGAGCAAGCAAGTTATGCTTGTAAAGTCCATGGTAAACGTCGTAAATCAAGCTCCAAAGCGTCGAGAGGCTTCCTCTGAAGTCTTTCCGCCGGCGAGGTGTCTCATATCCTATCGCCTTGAGGAGAGCGGCGTTGCTGCGATTGCCTCTTAGGAGTGGCCATGAGACATATATTTACACATTTATGACATCGATCAAGTGTTCTTGTTTTTTTTATCAACTTAGATTTCGTTGCATAAAGCTATGTTTTGCTGTATTTTATCTACTCTTTATAAGTTGGGATTGACAGGGGTGAAAGTTCTTCTTTCTCGCCCAGTTGGAGCGGGCAAAAATGTGTCTGTATATTCCGAGGGCAATGTCATACAGCAAGCTCTTGGGCGTCGATTGGTTTTCCTATAAAAGATCGATCCGCCTGAGAGCGGTCTCATATTCCATCTCTTGGAGGAGCGGCGTCGCTGCAATTACCTCTTGTGTCTGGCCATGAGACATATATTGTTTCTCTTCTTTCGTTTTTTGGTGTCCAAGTTGAAAATTTGTCAATTTTTTTTGTGTTCAAGTAGAAATTCTGGATCAATGAGGCCTGTGATGTGAACTTCTACCAAACATACCATCTTTCGGGACTGAATGGCTCTCAAAGCCTTGCTGTAATTCTGCAATTCTGAGGCCTTCTATATTTTGGAAATCCTTTTTAAATCGTTTTATGTTTACATCTTAGGTTTCTAATGCTTCTTTAGTCGGCAGAAAGCAAGTTAGTTTTTTACCACTCCTCTGCTCGAAATCTATTTCTTTAGCAAATTCAGAAGAATGATGGATTATGCGTTCTTTTTTGTTGTCGAACATAATCACCAACCTGTAAGTTAGCCGGGAGCGTGATGCCGATGAATTTTGTTGAAAGTAAGCAGTGTAGAAGAGAATATACCACCTTCAAATGAAATGAACAAATTTGTTGGAAGTTCTGGATAAGTATTTATAATCGTGATGATGCTTGGCCAGCTATTAGTAATGAACAAAATAACCGTTGTTGAATTTTATTTGCTTCAGTATTAAGTATGAAAGAATCAGTAAGTTATTAGGCTACAGAGAGGAGGTCAGTTTGCTTTGTTTAAGCTACATGAGCGTAATAGCGGATTTAACGTGGATGGGGCATTTGCCACTGTAAAATCAATACAAAATCATGATACAACTGAGACAAAAGAGACTGACTTGGGTGCCTCCATCAGCAGCGAAGTTAGAGGGGAAGGCTGAATCATTATTGACCTCACTTAAATATGCTGAATGCGAACTTGGTGAAAATGTTCATGTACGTGTGACAGCCGGAGGAAGTAATGCTTGTAAACATGCAAAGCCTCAACGAGAACGGCAGAAGTGACCCTATATGTGGCTCCTAGAGCAGCAACAAGCCTGACTTCAGCAAATCAGAATCCCCAGTGAAGTTGCGAACTATGAGCCATGCCCGTAAGCACCAACGAAGCTCACTGAAGTCATAGGTAGGCTGAGATAAATTTTGTGCACTGCCGGATGTGGCACTTAAAGTCATCTTATAAGCTTAATTTTAATTTTCTGAGTTGTGAGTTTTACTATCCAATGAAAAGTAATTCCTCTTTCTTAAATTAATAGTTTTATTTAATAAAAAACCTTGTTCAATATTAATAGTAACCTTATTTTGTTAATTTTAAGTGGTTGGGTACTGAAATAACTCATCTTTCTTTATCTTAGATGTGGGTTTTATCATTTAATAAAAATTATTATTATTTAAATATAATTACTAATATAAGACAAAAGAAATACTATTTTGCTAAATGGATCAATTAATATAAAACCGAATGAGTATAAGTCTTTATTTACAGCAATACTTTGAATATTTCATAACAGAAATGATGGAAGAAAAGGATTCTGGAAAGTAATGTTTGGTTTTTTCTATAGTTTTCGGAAGCAATGTGAGAATCATGTATTCACACCCCAAGTAATTGAAAAAAGCACATTGGAACTAAGAAAATTTAAAACTTGTGGCATGATTGAAGGTTTTCTTAATAGTGAGGCTTTCTTTTCCACATTGGCAGCAAAATGGGAACCCAACGTTTGTACATTTATATAGGATTGGCTGTATGCATCCATGAATGCAAACGATAGTGATATCCACACTACAAAAACCCAAAGTTTTAATTGGATTAGATAAGTTGGTATCACACAAAGTTCTCTTAGGCTCACTTATCTAATCCAATTAAAACTCGAGTGTGTTTTTGTTGTGTAAATAGCATTTTCCAATGCAAACGTCATTGCTCATATATTTTTTATTTGAAATCCCTCATTTTCTTAGATTATATAATTATTGTATTTTGTATTATCTAATACAATTTGGAGACATCCTTTCCCACTAAATCCCAGGTCCCAACGGATGAAAATTTGCATACTGTATGAATTTTGATTTTGCCCATTGCACCACATTTGAGTAATTCTGACATCCCTTGTCCATCGCCAAGATAACAACGCAACAAATTTTCTTTTTTTCGCATTCACCCTTGCCGAGCTGGTTTACACATACCAGAGCTTGTTTATGTAAGATCAAGGCATACTCCATCTGCTAGATGATAGGATTATTTAGTATATGTACATGCTAACGATCTTAAGTAGCCCGAGAAACACAAGATTGACTTGATTCGCCCTTGAAGCAGCCTGGAAACAAACGTGTTGGCATTTCCCACGCGTTGACATAGACGAAAGAACTTTGACATCAGTTACAAGCCATGCATGTAAAATAGTCCTTTGTGTGATCCTAGCCATGCACCCCAACTATGATTATTTAGGAACATAGTATCTCGTCCTCCAATCATTTCGCCAAACTCTGCAGTAAACAGTGCCAAGCATCAATAGTCCTATTCTGATGTAGATATTTATGATGGTAAACAACTGGATTTGTGAACATAACCATCTCCACATGACTTTCCACCCATTACATGCTCTCCCAAATCCTAAATTTATGTCAAACGTTTTACTATTTGCAGGAGCCAGGAGACGTGTCTCCAAGAATCTCCATTTCCACGGTGATGAACTCTCACTAATAAATTATATTAAGTCCACGCATCCAAGCAGCCTTACACAACAATATTAGCAAAAGAAACAAAAAACCCTTACAAACAACATAATGCCTCACCAGCTGATAAGCTTCACTACCCAGTAAAGGGCTCCACAAGCTGAATGTGAGAGTTCTGGTTCAACAGGTAATGTTGGTTACAACTTACGATAGCCAAGCTCCAGAAGTTTATGGGCACACTCACGCAGCATGATGCCCCTCCAAAGTACTCCTTCCGACCCATATTAATTCTGGATTGGAAAACATAAATGAACAAGTTTAAGTTCATTTTGGATTTCCAATCTAGACAATTAGTCGCAGACGGAGGGAGTAGTTCACAGTTGCTTATGTGAGTCAAGCACACTAAATACTTAGGCATACTCAAGCTTGGCTAAATCACCACAAAATTGACCTTCATGCGTTTTATTATCTGGGATCAGCTTGGCTCATGTAACACATGGTTCAAGCACAAAAAATTGAATATATTTTTATTTTTCCACATGCTCATAAACTCTTACAAAAGTCTCTCAAAAGGTCCACAACGTTGGGTCTCTTATTTCACTTAGGAGGGGCACATTATCAACAAAAGCCTATTTTGGAAGACTTCCTCTCAGTTTGTAATATCATATATATCTAACAACTATGTTAGAAGGTGATTAGGACTAAAAGATGAAGAATTTGAACTAGACGACAAGCTCGGCTTGACAAGCTCAACTTTTGAGCTGAGCTCCCAAGCATGCTCGACCAAACCAACTTGTTTTCCCCCATGCATTGCATACGCATGACAAAGACAAGCATTATTGTGGCTAGATAAACTCTTCTCAAAGTTAATTTATGCATTCTGGAAAATAAACTAGTTGGGTTCCATAAAACAAGAGCACCTACCTCCAACTTGTGACCAGCATACATTTGATACAGCAGAATCGGACACTTCCACACCAAAAAGCATCTCTCCACTCTTGATGCTCCAAAGACGCACGTAACCATCCTCACCACCTAATGGAAAATTTTGGTTTGTCAACCATGTTAGAAGGAAAAACGACTTTGCCATTAGTTCCAAAACAAAGAATCCCACCAGACATAAGAAATGATTCAGATGGATCAACTCCCATCTGTAAATGGGAATGTGTGTTCATGTGTCCGTCATACGACTGAATAGCTCCTCCATGGCACATACGCTGATCATAGAGCTTGATCTGCACAGGCCCAGAAAAAAAGAACCATATATGAACGTCAATAGAATTTTCACTGAACATGAAACTAAGTTGCGACTTTAATAACAATTCCATGCATAGAAAAGTTAGCAAACCTTCACATCCTGGTACGTAAAACAGGACATCTCTAATAGCTGGATGAACTGATATATGGTTTTAAGAAACAATAAAGAAGGCTTTTGCCATGAAGAACAAGAACCTCCCAACTCCAAACTATACATAGGAAGAGATAAGAATGAAAAACACCCATAGTAGCTAGAAAAAAAAAATACATGAGCATTAAAGTGAAAAACTGAGCATAAGGGAAAATAACTTGGCCTGCTAATTCTACACACGTAAGAGTAAAAACCAAACTCCACAACCATGCGAGGGTACCATGATTTTCTGAGCTAAGGGTATCGCATGGACCTACAACCAGGCCTCCAAATGCTAAACCAATTTGAACTGTCAGCCCTTTGCAGGCATCAATAAGACAATGAAATGTCAAGAGATAAGATGGACAGGAATAAACACTCAAACTAAACTCGAATGTTTCTGGCCCCCAATTGAGATGTGCATAATTTGCAGGCAAAAGTTATTTTCCCTTTGTTGTCCTAACATATCTCCTTCCTCTTGCTGCTTCAGTCAGCCCGTACAACAAAATGATTTTTACAAAAGGTGCCCTTGGGATTCCAAGTGAATTTCTGACACAAATTGCACACAGGGTAATTGGGGAGTCTGGGTTCTCAAAAGATGGAAGATTCAAATTCTTACAAAAGGCTCTTAATTATTCAACTTGTTCTCCCATCTCCTCTTAGGCAAAAAATCTCTGAGACTAACCATAGCTTGCATAAAGTATAGGCTTTCAATTTTTTGCCCCTCTGAGCCTAACTGAAGCTTGCATTAGCTGTAATCTTTCAATTCTTTAGATTTAAGCCTAGACATTGCGTCCAATCATTCAGAACAAATTGCAGGTGTATGATCAGGCGGTACTCACAAATTTAGTAGCTAGGCTTAGGGCTTTAACAGATTATTGTAAGATAGGGTTCAAGAGGACTCACACTTCCGTCCATAGAACTTGCCAAGAAATATTGGTCATAGGACTTTAGTGCCACCAAGCTACAGCACAACAAATATTCATGATTAATAACAATCCTACGCCAGAAGTTGGAATAAATTTAGATAGCTACTATTACAACAGAAGATATAATTGAAGAAAATACAATGTTAAAACAACTTAGTATATAATACCTGCAAACAGCTGATGCTGCACAAATAATGCTCGTGCATTTCATATTCCCTTTTAACTGTAGACCAAGAAATACTTAAATTGCTCAACAAATATATGTTTCCAACAAGAAAGAAAGCAATAGCAAAGGCCACTGATGCATTTTCCATACTTTAAGCCATCGCTGAGTTGACATCTGGCTATGAATATCTGAGAAAAGGCGTTTTCTGCTCCTAGATAAAGATGTTGTGCATCTAGGAAGTACAATAGGTGTCTGTGATTCTGGTTTCTGGCGGATGTCAATGGAGGCTATTTTTCCATTTCTAAATCCACACAAAAGAATATTTCCCTATTAAACAAATAGAAAATATTTAAAATTATTTGTCCATAAACATAGATAATACACAAATATTAGGAATCAGAAACAAGCATGATGTGAAACAAGAAGCTTTAAGAAAAAGGCAAGATTTTCCCGTAAGAATAGCATATTTCATGATACCGATGGGTCAAACTGTTGAGACAGTGCATCACTCTTACTGCGGCAAACCCATGTTAATGCTCCAGTTTCTATATTAATCATGGCAACTCCCAAATTCATTCCTGTAAGTATAAAAAAAATTACAAACAGAAACAATGAAAAACATTTAAGATCATGCCTATAAAAAAGTTTTTACATATATAGTTTTATCAAATAATTAGCAGATAAATAACAAATTAGTTAATATGCTAAAGCTAAGAGGGCCAAGAGAGTACCAACTGCAGCAAGTGTCCCATTTGGTTGACAATCAGCATTCCATATAGTATATGGCAATGATGTAATTCTATGAATTCTTCTTTGCAATGTGGGAATACGGTGGCTGAAATCTAGTGGTTCATAAAGATTCAGAAGGCAGACTGACCCACCGCTTGTTCCTGACCCAAGTGTGGTCACCCTTTTCTATTTTGTGAAGGATCACTTTTGCAATTTCACCAAATGATCCGGTTAGCTGTATCTTATACTCCTTCGGTCCTAAATTAATAGCTCTATTTGACAAAAAACTGTGTTCCATATTAATGGCTCCATTTTGTTCAATATAAATGATTGAGTACTTAAAAAAGAGTATCATAGGCTTATTTTCCCTTCTTTTAGATGAGGGTTTCAACATTCAATAAAAACTACTATTTTTCTAAATGGAGCTATTAATATAGGATGGAGAGAGTACTTGATAAATAATGGTGTTACAATATTTAGGCTGTGAATAGAATGTGATGATGAGGATCAATGTTCCACCAGCAAAAAAGTTTTTCATGCTAACATGTCACAGATGTTAAACCATAATTTCTAAGCATTAATCTCAACAGGGTGTATGCTAGAATTCTACCAGAGAATACCATATGCGTATTCGTATGACCCAGCATATTTAAAAAATTGAGTCAGAAAAGTGATGATTAGTAATGAATAAAGTTGAAGACAACGTTTAATATCAAAATTAGGAAATCATTGGCATGATAGCCACAAATTCTGCTAAAGAAAGGGTAGTCTCAACAGGCCTAAATTAGCTTGTATTCAATCCTCCTAAAAGCATGTGAGAAAATAATCATAAAAGACCACATAATAAAAAAGAAAACAATATGGGATAACATTTCTAAAGATTCCAAATTGTAACTGTAGGATACAAAGCAAGCTGGCTGGACAAACTATCATTAACTGCAGCGAGCGAGTTTCTTCTAACATTCTTTATACATGATATATTGGATGGTACTAGTGTTGAAGCTCCAATGCGGTTGTGAATGGGCCCAGGCTCCTTACTACGGTCCATTTTGTACTTTGAAGTGAGAGGCCAGACACAATCTGGCATGCACATAACTCCACCATCAAAATCTCGCTCGGGATTTCCAATTTCAAAGAGACTGCAAAAGCATAAGACTGAAAAACATATAGTAAATATTTCTTTGCTAGTTTCCTTCATCATACTTTGTGTTCAGGATTGGTTGTACCATGGGAAAAAACCAGAACTTCAGAAAGCAACAGCCACACAGAAGTTAATCAACCACGATTAACAGAATATAGTTCAATTATGATTCAGACCAACATTCACATATAAGACTTAAAGCCATATACTTTAAAAGCATAAGTACGAATTTCCTATATGGATTCAACCAAGTCTTACCTAAGAGACCCACTCAGACTGCCCATAAGCAAAACACTTGTTTTTCTTTGGCCAGATGGTGTTTGAATTTCTAAACAGAATTGCTCAATTGCAGTATCGGATTTTCCTTCTGTCCCTCGATATTTCCAGACCTGCAAAATATGAAAACATATAAGAACATTTGGGCATAAAATATGTCAGTATGAAAAACCACCAGTACGGATGTCTGAATGATGTAACTGTAGAAGCTAACATCTAAAATACGAACAACATAAAAAGCCCCAATGAATCAAAGTTTCACATGCTAATGATAAATGTAAACATGCAAATAATTTTGCAGTAGACCCAAAGGAAAATAAGTCTTCTTAGACTACCATATTGTATTTGCCAGTTGCCTTAAATATAAAGGTATAAATTTTTTGAACAACCGTCATCCTAATGTTGGCCAAACTGAGGAAGACAGGAAGGCAATGCCATGATCATTACAACTAACCCTGGCTCATCTGGATGCCTTGAGCTAAATTTCAACTACATAACATGCACAAAACCCTAAAAACCTTTTAAACAAAAGATACTTTTAAAAAACACAAAACGTAAGAATCAATAGACAATGATAGGTGTGCAGTAGCCTTGCTCTGGGTTTGATAGGCAATTTTCATAGAATGTATTTTCCCAATTAAGAATCATGGCCAAGAAGTTAAGCATTGCACATACGATTGGATGAGAAGCTAGCAATTTCCTGTACTCCTGCTCGAAGCTTTTCATACACTTGCCTACACTCAAAGTGTTTCCGTGTAATTCTCTGTACAGCAAGAGGTCAGAGCCTTTGATTCTCTTTTTTTCACCAAACTTAGCTTCACCCTTCTGAAAGACAGCGATCACAATGTTATCTCTATAAAGTAATCAACCAAATTATACCAAAGACATAATAACTCAGCTTCACCCTTCTGAAAGAGAGGGTTCACAATGTTAATTTATATAAAGTAATAAACCAAATTATACCAAAGGCATAGTATATTAAAGGTCTATGAACTAGGAAAAATTCAAGCACCAGTCTAGGTCCCTTTCCGTATAGGGGTATACACGTTGTAGAAGAAAAAGAAGCCTCAGCGCTAGTTGACTGTTGAAGAGTGTACGTTAACTCACATTGATCAAGGAAAGAGCTCCGAGGTAAAAGAGTTAAGTACGTTGAGCCTCTTCATTGAGAGAGCTTTAAACTGTCCCCAACTCTAAGATTTAACATGTGAACAATGTAGTACCCTCCAGTTGCATATAGTTTATTGGCAAATTAGACAACGAAAGATGGACAGATAAACATGATGGAGAAAAGGGTTATGGAAGTGGAAGACGCGAAAAGGAGTAACCTTTGTCCGAACTGTTCCCATCTCTTTTTCAATACAATAAATACTAGCAGTCAAAGTAACAAATTAAACAAGGAAAAGCAACTTACGAGCTGGGGCTTGGAGGATGGCCGAGCCTTGCCCCTAGAAACGCCGCCGGCGCCGGATACATTGGAGCCGGGGATGGGGCTTTTGATGGGGAAGTAGCGATTCTTCTCTTGGTCGAAATAGAATCCCGGAAGCTCTGCACACCAAAACCCACTAATGAAAAGTTCTGTAATCAGCGAATTTGAATGAATGGAAAACAACAGAGAGAGAGAGAGAGAGGTCGACCTTGCGGCATGGTTGGGAGGTGAGAAGAGAGAAAGGCGAGGGGTGAAGAGCCCCTTCTGCCGTTTACGGTCTCTCTGTTGTGCGTCGGCGCCGGTTTCCCGCCTGGCCGATGGAAGTGCAGAACGCAGGCGACCCGGGGGCAGAGAGAGCTCTGCCGACTTTGGCATATGGGCTTTCACCGTTTTACGCGCGTGATGGGCCGACTCGAGTCGAGCAGTCCGCCTTCATTGGTGCAAAGTGCAAACAGATTTCACATGTCGGATTTATGTGGGCTCCACGGGTAGGGCTGTTCAGTAATCAGTTAGATGGGCCCAAATTGGGTACGTGCACATAGTTAATAATTAATAATATTAATATATAAAAAACATTTATATGAGCTGAGGTTGACACACGAGCTTGAGCTCTATGCGAATAAGTTAAATACTCCTAAATATTATGGGTAGTTGAATGTTGAATGTACATTTGACAGCATATAGAGCCCGAGCTTACATTAGTGCACGTGAGTCGGAACTCATATTAATAAGACTTCCTCTCTCTATATATATTAATATATAAATAAAAAAATTTTATGTATAACTTACACTAAGTTTTTATTTATGAAAAATATACAAATTCATCGATAAAGAGCATCAAAAATATTTTCAACTAAAAACAATAATAATGTACTTAAAAATAAAAGTTGATATTTTTACTTTATTTTTTTTACATTAAAACCTTACTTTAATTATTGGATAAAAAAAGTCACTCCTATAGCGAATTACTTTTCCCAAGTTAAAATAAACTTTTATTATTGAAAAAGTAAAATAGGAATATAATTTTCCTTTAAAAATTATGACCCATATAAATTAGAAAGTGAGAGACTCGTAGAGGAACTCCAGGTACTCTTAAAAATACTCAATAATTTCTAAATAGGCAATCATGCAATTAAAGACCTAGTTTAGTAGTAGGCCTTTATTTAGATGGGCTAAAAAGAGCAATGTGGGCCCATTAGGCCGTTCATCTTTCGCCTCGTTTCGGCTCCTTCTTTTGCGTTCCAAGAAAGTGGCTTTCATGCTTATGATTCAGCGCAAGATGTCATATTATGCCTTCCAAGTTCCACTTCCACCCGATTTTTTTAGAAGAGTTCCCGCATAAGCTACTTTCATGCAACATAAAAGCACGAGCTAAATGAGGCTTTAATTTATATAGGGCCCATATAAATTCAAGGAGCAATGTGAGCCCCTTAGTCATATATAAATAAATAAAAAATATTTTAATGTTCCCTAACGACAGTAAACCCTTACATAAATATATAAGAGCTCTTTTTTATGGTGTATATATTAGCACATGTTAACATTTGTATCGTTGATCTCAAATATCAAAGGACTCTCATACATTCATGACATCGTACTTATTGTCAATGGAGAACACTAAAAGTGCTTCCCAACAAAGAACCTGTTTAGTAGGGAGTAGCGGTCCATCTTGATTAAGCAGGGCCCGTATTGATCCACACAATTGGAAGGCTTTTTAAGTAGCAAACCATCCTGATTTAGATGGGGTTCATATTTGTCCAAGCAGCTATGTTAAGAAAATTATTAAACCTATGGGTACATATGATTTTACCACAATGTAACCCAGAACAATAAAAAAAACACTCAAAAATTAGGCAAACGTTCATAGATAATCGGGCTCCAGTTGGTTAAATAGTTAATTTAAATCAAAAGTAGTGAGAGGAAAAAAAGAAAGGGGTAAAAGATGAATTTAATAAAGAAAATGCTGCATGTTATGTCCAGTTTTTTTTTTAAATATTTTTATGACCATATTTTATTCTTCAAGGTTATGTATACGGTAGCATATTTACTTCTATATATCATGTTAGGATTTATATATTATAGTCATGTATGGTTTTTATCCCATTGTGCTAATTATACACGATAAACTAATTACTTCATCATTCAGAAAACCATTGGTATGTCCAAAGGTATGAGTCAAATAATCAATTATATTTAGAGGATGAAGTAGGTACATCACCTATACATCCTCGTGTCACTAAATTATTTTCATCCCACTGAGGTTAGACATGTAATTTTTAACATAAAAGTCTTGTTGATATGAGCCGGGCACATATCCACCATGCAATTCCAATTGCACTGCTACAGTAATAAGGGGCAAAAAACACACTAGCCCCTATGCCAATAAATTATGATAAATATTTTTCAACTATTCTATTTATATAATTAAAGAGATATATGTATAATTTTTCCCTAGGGGTGTATAATATATGTATCAAAGGGTGCTACTTGGGTAAGATAAACGGTAAAACTAAACTCAACCCGACTCAACCTAAATATAATTATAAATATAAAATATAACTTTTTTACATATTTTTAATTATTTAAAAAAAATAAAAAAATAAATATTTTTTTATCCTATTTAAATAAAATAAGTAGGGTTTAAGTTACAATTTTCTTAAATAATATTGAGTTCAGGATTAACAAAACCCGACCCCGCGGCAACACTACAAATAACTCCTATTTTCCCGCGCTTAAATATTAGCATCCCCCTTTCCGCAACGGCTAAAAAACCAACGTCTCTCTCTCTCTCTCCGCGCCTCAATCCCTTTCCACCCACCCTCCCCAGGCTCCCAGCCTCTGGCTATTAAATCCTCTGTCTCTCTCTTTCCCTTCTCCCCACCCACCATCAAATCCTTTCATTGACCCCCATTCAATTGCCTTCCTTCATAGATTCATCTGCCCCCCATTGCGTTCCGCAACAGCCCAACTGCAATTGGGTTCCTCTCCTCCTTCCGCTGCCGCCCCTCCATTGCTCACCATCTCATTCACGTATGACTACAGGGTTTCTTTCCTCCATGTGGGTGAATAGCTGAACATCAGTCTGTGGTTCGGTTTCTTGATTCGAGTTTGATAGCCATGTCCGCTGCGCCGTCGTCTGTCGGCCGGGCTTGCCGGCGGGAGCAGGACCAGAACGTCCCTCCACGGCCTAACCCGACCACGCTTCCGAAAAGCCTCAAAGGATCGGCGAGGGACCATCCTCTGGGCTGCATTTCCGTCTGCGCCACCAGCAGCTCGCCTAACATTTGGCGCAATCGAACCCCTCTAGGCCATTCCAATTTTCTCTTCTCCGATGACCGCACTCCCTTTTCCACCGCTCAGTGCGGCACCTCGCGAATTGCTGATCGCTGGGCAGCCCACCAGGCCTCCGAAACGGCCACCATCGAGCGCCTGGCTCATGAGGCTGAGCTCCGGGAGCTTTCCAATATGCATCCGGTTTCACGTATTTCTGTTTCTTTTCTCCGTGAGAGTTCACCCACAAAATCAAATGCCTCTGCCGAAATCTCAGATATCAAAGCTTCGTCTCTGGTTCAGAAGTGGCGGGAATTGGAAGCCGAGACTGGCCTGGCCTCAAGGAGAGTCGACCAGAATACTACCCACAGCGGCTCACTGATGTCAGAGCGATCTGGAGGATCCGAGGCTTCCAATTCGACTGAATTAAAATCAACAGATTTGGAGTCAGAAGTAACAATGAACTCCAGTGAGCCACTGTCTTCTTCTTCTTCTTCTTCCACGATGTCAGATGAATGTGAAAGTGAGCCACGGCGAGTGGCTGATGCAGTAAAGAGATTTATGGTCAGCAACTCAACGCAGAACTGTTATACCTCTTATGGGACAGACGGGAAGGAGCTGGGGCCTGGACCTATTCCATATCATTTGAACTTTTCCTTCGCTGGTAACAATTCTATGTACCAAGGAAAGAAGAAAGTGAATAAACATCAGGCGACGGGAATTCAAGCTGTGGAGAACTTGTGCCTCCAACCTGAGTGCGAGAGGCGGATAAAACTTGATGAGCTAGAAGACAGAAATGCTGTCTCACAATTCAAGCAGAAAAATCAGACTCAGGTGAGTTTCAAAATTTTAATTTCGTTATTTGAGATAGTTCCATAGGAAAATGATCATAAAAACTGTTAGGGATATTTACCTTAAAAAATAGAAAATAAATCCTACCAAAGTTTCCACCTAGGTCTTTCATTCTTTTTTCGTGTTGATTGGTAAATTTCAACTGCTTCAGGGCACTGGGGCAGAGAAACTTGGACAGGTTATTGCAAAACTCTCACAAGTTGTTAAATATCCCACTAACGTATGCTTTTTACTTATACATGCATTGATGAATAAATGTAGGCCTTATCAATTAATCGATAAACAAGTGGCTGACATTTTTGTTCATTGATGAATAAATGGACTACGAGTATATTATACACAGGACTTAGATATTGATAAAATTTCAGTAGTTGTACTTACAAGAAGATGTAGACGTCAATGGCAGTTCTAGGTGGCAGTTGTACTTCTTGAGAATGAGATATCACTTACAGTATGCAAAAGGAAAATTTGGATTGAGGAGAGAAACTGACCATATTAGTTCATTTCACTCCTTGAGTATAGGGAGATGGGGCCACAATCATGACAACCTGCATGGAAAGAGTGTAATGGAAGGAGAAATCACGTTAAATTTGACAGTGGGAGAGAAAATGTGTTTAAAAGTACCCAAAAATGGAGTGTGTGCCAGAAAGTACCCAAATCGGAAAGTGATAAAGGGAGAGAGCATGCAGGTGTTCGAAAGTACTCAGGAAGGAAAATGTGACAATGCTAGTCTCCGAAAAGTATGCAGGGTGGAGAGGATGGCATTTCTCCTTGTCTTCCTGAATTTAAAAACTTATGCAGGGGCATTGTGGAATAATAGAAGTCAAACAAACCCACATGCATAATATTGAACACAAACCATAGTCATATATAATAGCCAAAATATTACCTAATTTCCATGACTGTTGGGGGTGAAAATCGGATCAGTTTTGTTCATGTTGGTTCTCCTTGGATCTAACCTTGACTTCTTGGCTTGGGAATCAAACCAAGACCGAAGAACCACGACTCTATTTTTCATTTTAATGGAACTGACCTGAACCAGGATATTAAGCATTTATCTTTACATAAAAACAAGCCGACCAAGAACTGACCCAAGAAAAACACGATGGTTCTAGTCTTGGTTCAGGGTAATTTGGTTAGGAGAAAACCAGCCCAATTTTCACCCCTAATAACTGTTGTCGCTTAAGAGGCTTACAATTGTAAACCGGACTAGATTGGCTTTGTGTCAGGGTCTTGTTCTTGTAAATAATCTACTATGTGAGGATAGTAAAGGGGGAATATAAAAAATACATCTTTACTCTCGTGAAAAATTTCAAATCAGATAATAATGGAGTTATAAAATGTAAAGCACTATGATAATTTTTAAAGGGTATTTACACCATTGGGAAATGGCTTTCTTTTCCGTATTACGTTTACTAGATTGAAACCGTCTAGGATACTAAGCTTCACCATTAGAGTACACACTTGTGTCAGTTGGGGTTAGCATGTTAAGGAAAGGGGGGATTACAACGCAACTTGTACCATTTTTTGGCTTAAAGCTTTTTTAACTTTTACAGATTTATTACTTTTTGTCGTTTGAATACACTATTTAAGAATTTAACCTCTTTTCAATAAATTATTTGCTAACGATCTTGAAAGTTTTGAATGTTCATATGAACTTATAATGTTGTACTTGTTGTAAGTTGCTTGCTTCATACTCAACTTGTGCCTTAAAAAACTACCTTATTTGTCATAAATGCAAATTAAGGCAAGAAGAAATCAATAGTTCTATTCCTGTCTCGAGGTGTCTCCAGGTATAAGTGGTGCATTCCTGTATCAGCAAGCATAAATATGGTGATAATACCGATATGATCTTCTTTGATCATTACAGGCTTGAACATAATTTTACTTAATACTGACCTGCTTTAGTGTTTTTTGGCACTTGGACTAGTTGCCTTGTATTGTTTCATTCAGCAATTAATATAACTCACCAGTGAAAGCATTCCCAGGAAGAAGCCCGGCAAAAGGAATCACATGTCCCTTTACCAAGGGTGGAAGAAGAAGCTAATCTATGTCATGATGTGAAGCGGAAAGATAAAAACCTTTTTAGTGATAATTGTATTGGGCAAGAACAAGTTGATACTTCCGCAAATTTACTGCCTTGGGAAGGTAATGTAGTAAGTGACATGGATTCTCACTTGGTGCCGCATATGAAGCCTGCTGAAGAGGTGATATTGTTAAATTATTCACTACAAGAAAGAGAAGAAAGTGCTAGAAGACACATTGTGGATGATGACTGTTTTGAACACCACTTAGAGATGTTATTTTTTAATCCTTCTCTACAAGAGCAAGAACAAAGTACTGGACGACACACTATGGATGATGACTGGTTTGAACGCCACTCAGATAATGTAGAACTTCTAAAACTTCTTGAAAGGTAATCCTAGCTAGAGTCATCTTTCACATTCTATCTGCACATGTCCATTCTTATTATGCAAGAAACTCACAGCAGCTGTTATACATATGTGTAGAAGAACTGTATCAAAAACTCTGGCAAGTAATTTTCGACAGAGAATGGACCGGATTATTTTGTCTTTCGTGGAAAAGCAAAGGCAAGAGACTACAGAAGACAAGACTGCTCAAGATCATATGACAGAGGAGGATGAGGAGTATAATATCAATGACCACGAAGTCAACAGTGGTGATTCAGTTGCATCAACATCAATTCAGCTGCCTCTACCGCTTGGGTGCCGTCAGTATCAACGGAGCAGCAAAGAAGAATCTCTGCCTTTGGAGCAGCCACATTCAAATGTAAGCTTTGCAGCTCTTGCGCTTGACGAGTACTATGATAAACACTTCAAGCATTGATATTATGTGGTACTTAAAGTTGTTCTACTCTATATGGAACTAATTCAACCGGAATGCTTGTGGTTTTATAATCCTAATCTTCTGACTAATTCAGCAAATGTTTAATTTTTGACAGAAATGCATGGTATTTGTTTTTTTAAACAAACAAATTTTATAAAATGGGAGATAAAAGAGGGCTACATGCATGCTTTTTCTGAAGAAAAATGCTAATACTTTTGCATTTCCATGATCATAAAGCTGCATTTGTTTTTGTCAGTGTATGAAACAATACTTACATGATATTATACTCACATGGCAACACAGGGAATACAATTCGTATATGAATTGAGAGAAGATATTGTGCGCCTCCATCAAGAAATGTGTGAGTTGAAAAAATCAATACAAAGTTGCATGGAATTGCAAATAAAGCTGCAGCATTTTGCTAAGACAGAGGCTTTTGAAGTAGTGAAATGTCCAGGTGTGCACATCATCATTGTCATAATAATGTGTTTTTGAATGCTTCTTTAATCAGGATCCATCATATCTAAGCACTATAATACATTGATAACAAAATCTCTTCTATTAAGCTGCCTAACACTTTTAGTGAACAGGTTTATTCGAGACATTTTATGACAGGCACAAATTAACAAGGAGAGGAAATTGTTGTATATGCTACGAAATGCCAGTTGACTCGCTACTCTACAGGTCTGTAGTTTTAGGTTTCTATCATTTTATTGCTTCTTTCAAAATAAAATATTGGTACATCCTACCACTCAAATATTTCAACTATTCATATAAATCCATTAAGTGCTTCATTTCACACCGCTTAAGCCCTGTATTTGTTAAATTCCATTCGAGGATTATGGATCTTTTCCTTTATAAATTATAGCTTTGGTGCTCCATAAGTTTAGGAAAATGATACATGTCCAATCATTCCCTCCAACAAATCCCTCCAACTCTGAGATGGAGGCTTTCAGATAGAGAGGGAAAAGTGGGTCATGTGACAGCCACTTTCTGAAGTCCCTCCACATCCAAGTTGGAGGGATTTATTAGAGGGAATGCTTGGACGTGTATCAGCTTCCTAAGTTTAAGGGACTTTTTTGTACATTTTCTTTATTTTTTGGTAACTTCTATGTTAATTTCCAGGTGTGGACATATGTGTACCTGTTTCAAATGTGCACGAGTTACAGTGGGATAGTGGAAGTTGCCCAATTTGTCAAGCTCCAATTCTTGACGTTGTGCATGTGTACTCTGAACCTTAGAAGGCATTTATGATGTGAGAAAGCCAGTCATTTATTTGCGAGGCAAGCATTCA
Organism: Saururus chinensis; assembly: GCA_035235625.1. Lineage (NCBI taxonomy): Eukaryota > Viridiplantae > Streptophyta > Magnoliopsida > Piperales > Saururaceae > Saururus > Saururus chinensis. Next base: position 32,952,665 of record CP141148.1, on the reverse strand, counting down.
TTGCCAATGAAGCTTTTATTTAGGAAGCACCTTGTGTTTTTCTAGGCCAGTCGGGTTAGTACGTGTTTTCTCTTAACACGCTATGAGTGAAGTGTCTAAACTATAGGAAGCTTGGTTTCTTTGCTTCCTCCTTTGAAGACACTGCATAGGTTGTACAGTTTCACGAAAAGTGAAAGAAGTAATCTCTTGTCTTTTCTCTGAAATTTTGCTGTAAAATCAACATTGGCAATGCTGCACTGACAGACTTAAACAATGACAAAACACAAATCAACAATTGATATATTCCCTTTGTTTCACTTTAATAGTCCACATTAGAAATCCAAGATGAACTTAAATTAGACTCCAAGATGAGCTAAAATTTGTTCAATTTGGATTTCTAATGTGGACTACTGAATTTGGAACGGAAGGAGTATATAATAAGCAAGATAAATTCCCGGGCATCATTCTTCCGCTTTACTGCTTGCTTGTAATATACTGAACATTAATTTAAAGGGATAAAGAGAAAAACCTTAAAACATTGCATTGAGCCTTAGATTTTGGCCTTTCTACGTTCGGATGAAACTTGCTGCGTAGTCACTTAAATAAGTCATCTTATATGGCGGACAAGAAAGCACCAGCTAAGCAACTCAGACCTATGCATGATATATCATGTAGGATTATATTAAAATGGCCTACATGAATGTTGGACTCCGCTGCATGTTTTTTATGGCATTCAGTTGGTTATTTTTGTATGTATTGGCAATGACTTAGACTTCGGATATTTGAATTATTTGTTGCTGAAAGATATACACAGATTTCTGGCATTTTAGCAGAACTATGCTTCATGGATATGGATTTGATGTATCCCCCCAAGTGACTCCTGATAATTTTACATAATGAATAAGAGAAAAAACGGAAAAGGGAATTTTAGTTTATGATCACCGACTGGTGGCAGCCTGATTGGCAGTCAGCCGGCCTAAAGTTTGGCGTTACTACAAACTGAACGCTAAAGACGTTCTGAGAAGGGCACTTGAACTGGAAATATGATTGGTCCAATTAGGATCATTTAGTTTAGGGGAAAATTTGGCCAATAATGATACTAATCATTATTATATAAAGCAAATTAGGTGACTATTTTTTTATATTTCTGGACAATTTTATGAATGTTTTTTACCTTTACTTCTTATTTTACCCCTGTTTTATATTTCTGTGTTCTTTAATACAAGTTTAAAATTGTATGTGATTTAAGAATATTTTAGTAAAATTATGTACAAATTTTTTTAGATGTCTTGCCGCATATCAACATAATAATTGGCTTCGTGCCTTCTTGGTGCCATTAGAAAGCCCTCAATGAGCTCTATCAAATGAGATTTAATATGACTATGTTTTCTCCATCTATCTTGTAGGCCCCATTTATACAATTTACTTCTTAATAATAATTTATTTTTATTTTACTTATATTATACATGTTTAAATTCACATATTTTTGACATCCTTGGAAAACCCTCGAAGAGCTCTATCAATTAAGACTTACAGCCAAGTTAATCCTGAATATCTTAAATATGAATAGTATGCTTATGATATAAAGTTTTTTAATACTGTTTGCTTAATCGTGGAATACTTGTTTTTGCTAAACTATGACATAATATTTAACCTATGAGATTTAGACTTATAGTTATCCACAATAAATGTATTTGGGCTAATATAGAATTTGAGTTTATAATTTATAGTCATTATGATCCTAACAACATATATTACAATTATAGCATGTAAGTGAGATTTTTGTTTAATATATGCTTTATTTTTAATTTTTTATCTTATTTAATATGTAATTTCTCACATTATATGTGTGCATTCTTGCTAGTTTTTTTTTTAAAGTACAGTGAAGTGATGAAGATTTTAGACTAATACATTCAAGAACATTTTTTAGAAAATGATCTTGAACACTTGTATTGTAGCAATGCCCGTAACTTTTGGATATTTGTGAAAATGACCATATGCACATAAAAATCCTCACATATTATATCAAGAGGAAAAACCACAAATTTCCCCATATTCCAAAAAAAAATATCATCTTGTTCAATTGCTTCTCTAGCAAGAATGATAAAATTGCCCTCCATTCCTCATCTTCTCCTCATTTCTTATCATCCTCAACATTATAGTGTTCTTGTTATACGCAAAAACTTGTTTTCTTGTAGTTCTACCCTTATTACTTGTCACAACAATCATTGACCTCTTGTGAAGAAATTGTCTTTCCATAGCATTGAGGACTTCATTGATGTATGCTAGAAGGGAGGCAAAAAAATCATGGACGAATGAGGGATGAATGTTGTATGATGAGTTTTGGAAGAAGGTAATTTTTTTTTAACAATGTAATAAGATATGGTAATTTTAAGTACAAGGAATGCGTATCTTATTCTTAGAAAAGTCATACATAGAAAGAAGGTGGGGGCGATATGTTACAATTGTCAACTAATTGTCAATGGTAGACTATTAGCTATCAATTGTCAATGTTGAAGTCGATGGAAGGGGAGGAACAATATTTATTTTGTGTTTGGAATGCTTGTTTGACATTTTTTTGATATGCTAATGTGCTAGAATTTCAGACAAGATTATTGGGTATTCAAGAATGGATTATGGTTGAAATTGAGTTTAATATATACTATTGTCATTCCAATGGACCTTCTGTCACCATTGAAAGATAATGACAACATGAGTCTTTATTGCTTTTGCAAGATAAGAGGTTGAGGTCGAATGGAGTCTCATTAATCACAACCACAATTAAGAAAAGAAAAAGTAACTCAAGATTTTGTAGCAAGTATAAGTGGAACAAGTATCTCCTACTCATGCAACAAAAGTAAATAAGATATTGATTGAAGCAAAGGGGAAGGGGAGTATGTTAAGAGAATTAGTGGAATGCTTGCCAATCAAACTCGAAAAGGAGTGTATGGTTAACAAAGTAGAGAAGCCCAATTTTACAATATGAATATGAGACATGATGGTAAGAAACATGAAACAAATAATTTTATTTGTACAATGAAGAAGAGGAATGTGAAGAAACATCATATTACATTCATGTGTATTGATTATGTTATTTGGGTATATAATATGACAAACAATATTGTTATTACTGATTATAAGCCAAATTTAAACAAGTTATGTTCCAAACACATTTCAAGAAAATGATATAGTAGAATTGGGAGGAGATGATGAAAGTATTTTAATTGTGGGTTCTGGAAGTTCAAAAATGCAAATCGGCACCCATTGATCTTAACCCCTCGACATATAATAATTTCTATCGACATATAATAATTTCTATGAGGTTTGTGTAGAAGCTTCCATGGATGATATGTATGTAGAAGGAGCGGAATGCATTGGAGGACTTGTGGGAATTGATGGTCAAGTTCAAAAATCTAATGTTTCATTAAGCCAAAAATTTGCATGTCAAACTATCATCAAAATACATATTTAAGAAGATCTAAGGTCACACACCCATCATGCATCAAGAACATGATCAAACACGTTATCCATAATGTAAATAAAACTTCATCAAATAAAAATATCTTACCTCAAATCAGTAGATAATCCCTTTAATCTCTTCTCAAAATCAAATGATCCCTAACCAACAAATTAGGTCCCATTAGCCCTAAGTAAAAATCACATATTTTCACCAAATAGGGACTGAAAACCACTAATAACTAGACAAATCAAGCTTTTTTTTGTGCCCAAACATGAAACACAAGAATAGGAATATGAAACAAAAATCTAGAGTTCTAAAACATGGATACGAGAAAGAACTTTAAAGAGTAGAAGACATGGAATCAAATGCATGCAAGTAGAACATATGAATCAAGTAAAAGTATAAGAAATCTTGAAGTAGCGTTGTTTGACTCACCTTCGATGAAGTTAGAACACATGTTCCCATCTAGTAAAAGGTTAGAGCACATGTAACTTTAGAATATAAGCCACCCAAAAGGAAAGAGGAGGCTAAGTTGGCTATTTATAATAACAAATGGGTAAGTGGGATTGCATGGGCCCAATTGAAGAACAAATGAAACTCATCTTTAGGATTGAGCTAAAATGAACAAAACAAGGCCCAAGTCAATATAATATTTCAAATGAAGGTTGGCGGCCTATGATATTAGCACTATGACTAGAATGGTTATGGGTCCTAAAGTGGGGTCCACTTCTTTAATACAAGGAAATGTATGAAAATTGCAACAAATAATGTGGTAAAATTGTGATTTATGCTAGGCACTGATGTGCTTAATGAGTATTTTCACATCATGATTAGGAGAATGTGTTTGTCACACCTCAGGTAAACCCCCAATAGAACCGGTCCATTAATTCTCTAACAAAATTTTAATTAAGACCAAGAAAATTCATAATTAAATTAAACAAGCAACATAACAAAAATAAATAATAATATAAAATTTTTGGGTATCACAATATTGGTCATTGTTTTCTTTATTCCTAGAAGTGTTGAATCATTGGATAATGATTTCTTGATTTTCTACAGTTAAGATATGGAAATGATCATGTGTTAAAGAAGATTAAAAACATGACGTATGCAAGTCATGGAGATTGGCATGTAGCATGAAGTGTTGATTATTGGGAAGGTTAATTGTTGGAAACTGATTGTAACTAATAGAGGTTATTTGTATCTTTCTTCTTTATTATTAAATTTCTAAAGGTTGGACAAGTCCCATGGTTTTTCCCATATGTGTTTTCCACATAAAATTTTGTGTTATATGTGTGAATGATTACTTTTATATACGATGCACTCCATTCGTCCTAATTAATAGCTCCATTTGGCAAAAAAACTTGTTCTATATTAATAGCTCTATTTTGTTCAATTTAAGTGATTAGACACTTAATAAAGTTTCATGAGATTATTTTTACTTCTCTTAGATGTGGATTTTACCATTCAATAAAAATTACTATTTTTCTAAATGTAGCTATTAATATAAGGAGGGGGTATTAATTAATTGGGGTTGATCTATTGATTGCATGATAAACTATGAGAAGTAGATTTTTAGCAATTAGATTTTTTTAAAAGTTGATAATCTAATTTGCAACAATTGTTATAACATGTTTGATGTAATGCATAGCACGCCACAAACTTTCAACCCAAGCTATTTTCAATTTTTTTTCCAATTCATCAGTTTTGAAACACATAGCCTGAATTCAGACTTTGTGAAAAAGGGGTGGGGGTAGGAAGTGTAGGTGGAAAGGAAACAGAACCAAATATGAAGGGGCTTGGGGGAGTCTTTTGTTCTTGTCAAAGCTTTAATATGAGGAATACTCACCAAAATTCAAGGTAGAGCAGCTTGAAACGGTGGTTACAAGGGCTAGAAGGGTGGAGGAATTGGGGAGAGCTAAGGAGGTGGACTAAATCCTAATATGTATGCCACAACAGTCTATAGTGTCACATGGCTTAAGCTTACGAATTTTGTGTGTATTATAATACTTTTGTTAACATATGCCAAAATGCATATTTCAAATATGCGTCACAATGCATTCTCACCATCTGATTGAAATCTGACAATGCACAAGTTTTAAGGGGTGTGTGGGTTATAAAAACACCCATACCCTTGTATTAGGGAGCCACACAATCTAGTTGCTTGATCCCAAGGCAATAGCGCACACATGGGCGTGAGCCAGGCACGTCTAAAGGGGACAATAGCATACTTGCCTGTGAAAAATAAATAAATGGGGCCTACAAATCAGCTTTTACGTGAGAGTGGGGAGATGCAAGCTGATTAGCTAAATTACACCAATAGTGATGTTAGGACACCTTCATACAAAATAAAATCGTTATGAATACACATGAATATGGGAACACTTTGGGTAAAATCGACTCAATTTAAATTATGATGTATATGGGTTTCATAGAATAAACATCTTATATAGCTGAGTCAATTTCCGAAACTATACTTCATAGGTGATTACTATGCTCATTACATTGAAGTATGAGGAAGACCTTTGTGATTCTTAGCAACGGGAAATGAAAGGGAGGCATACAAGGCATGGGAAGAAGGGTGAACCAATAGGCTTGCCGGTGTTTGGAAAGGGTAGCTAGGACGAGGATGCTTAAAGCATGGGATTTGGGGCTGCTTCTTTGACAGTGGAACAATGACATATACAACATCACAGATTTTTTTTAAAGGTTATTTAAAAACCATGTTAATATTTTTACTTCGAAAATTTAGGGTCCGCAATTTTTTTGCCATATTGTGGGCACATAATGGTTCCTTTGTTCACAATATAACGAGAGTAAATATTTGCACTTTTTGATATATATAAAAAAAGTTACCTATTTACACTTTCTATTGTTGTCTCCACTTGTTGCCACCTCTCCATGTCACTTTTCTCCACTTTCTCCCTTTACTCCCCCTTACCACCTGTTACAATAAGTTTTAGTACAGTGGTTGGAGGTGCTCTAATGACTAGATTTGGCCGGCGCTAGTCAATGAACAATGCAATGAGCCTCTAGCACTAGGCTTAGTTGCTTGCGGCTGACAATAGTGGAGGGGTTGGGGCCAAACTGCTAACACTTTTAGAGTTAATGCCAAATTTACTACATTTCTTGTAGTTAATGCGTAATTTAGTAGGACTCCTTCAGCTCAAGTGTAAAATGAGCCCAAAATAGCCCCACTATAATTATCAAAATGACTTCTTTAATTATCAAAATGAGACCAAAATAAAAATTAGGGCTGCATCTTAGGTCAAGTTAGATCAGGTGACGTCCATAAAAATTAGGGTTGCATCTTAGGTCAAGTTAGATCAGGTTTTACAAAACCCAACCCAACCAGAGATAGGAACCAAGTTCTTTGGACCCGACCCGAGATACGAACCAAAATTCTTAGACCTGACTCCACTCAAAATAAAAACCCAAAAAACTTGAGAACTGAAATAGGAATTATCCTTGGTGGGGTCGATTCCAATAATTCAAACTAATTTTATATTATATTGAATTGGTTCTACCTATAAAAATTTATATAAGCCGAATTAAATATAATTGTATAAGTTAACTAAAAATTTGAGTCGGGTCAGTTTTTGGGTTTTTATATACTAGACTCAACCCGACTTGGGTTAATCTAAGGTCAATTCTATTCAAATGTCCAAGTTTTCAATATAACCCTATAACATACCGACACTAATTAGGTAGTAATCCTTTGAAGGTAACCAACCGCATCCAGTCTTTGCGCCACATAAACATCTAAGAAGTTCAGTTTGAACTCTGAGATGGGATGCAAGTGAACTATTTTTACACCCTCACAAGTAAAAAGAAATAGTCATTAACAATCGAAAGAAAAAATATTAATGTTGTTTAAACCTTAAATAAACGACATACTGACCTTAAATAAACGACATACTGACATGAAAAACAAAAAGAAACATGATTAGCATGTGAAACGCTAATGATTGTCTTTTCATAACAAACTAACAATCACAAAGTAAAAGAACGAACCAAGCCGTGGAGGGAACTTAAAGTTACCAATATCTGACTTGCGACACATAGGGGGGACACGAGGTCGGATTAGTGTGTATGATGGGTCTGTCAGGCGACAAAATCTATGGATAGATCTAAATTGCAGCCATCCATGGGTACCAGGAGTTGATCTTTTTACCTTGTTCCTCCCTGGCCTCCTGCATGATCTGATCTGGGTAGCTGCAGGTAAGAAAGGCGGCAAACAGGTCCGGTGAGTGCAGGTCAAACAGAGACTTGGTAAGTAGGGCTGGTAATCGGGCCAGGCTCGGGTCTGCTTAAGCCTGTTTATTTAAAGTTCGAGCCCGTTAAGCCTGACTACTCACAATGCAAACGGTCGTAAATTGGTGATGGGCTTTTAATAGGCTATAACTACATTAAACTAAAAAAGAAGTAATTTTATCCTTATAATAAAATAAAACTTGAATATATTATAAAATTTAATTATTAATAGAGCTAATTACACTTGTATCAAAAACTTTTTATTGACCAAAGGATAATCAATCTTTGACCAAAGGATAATTAATCTATAGATGAGATTTGGATACTATAACGATTTAATTAATGCTACTCTTGTTTAGTATGACTAGCATTTACACTCTTCCCGCTAGAACAGAAATGCAGATCCCTGGTGTCAAAACTTCATATGCCTCATGCCTATCATGGGACCCAATTCTTGTAGTGTATATCATTTTCGGATGCTACAGTGCACGGACGTGGTTTTTCTAGTGCAATGAAATTGATATATTGGTCATGGCTTCTACTTTTTTTAATTAATACGAGTATTATTTATACGACATTGGTCCATTGTCAAGTCTATAGTGTCGGCAAATTTATGCAATTGCACCAAAATACTCTTATGTTACCATGAAAAAATAATCTCAATCTTTGACAAAACTGAATAAAAAATTGCTCACCAACAAGAAAACAAAATTCGTAGATGTTTATGTCATTGTTGATGGGTTCGTTTTGAAAATAGTTAAATCTGACAAAAGGAATGAAGTGAGCTTGTGTATGCAATTTTTTTTTCTCCTTTTGGAAAAAGACCTTGGCAGTTGCATGCCTACTGCTACACTTTCATTTAAGAAAAAAATTAGTACATTCTGTAATTGTTCACCAACGTCAAGTTGATCGTTGGAGAGAGCAAACTTCTTAATCATACAATGTAATTTTATGATCTAATCATGTTCTTTTGTCTTTCATTCATTTGTGCGGCCGACCTGTTGTGAAGTTGAAAAATATTAGAATAGCAATTCCCTAGTTGCAAGCATGGGATGCTTCTCCCAAAAAATAGTGGCTCCATCAAGTAGTTCAAGGAAGAACTGTGTTACAACCGGCAAAGGAGAATCAATGGCTTCCTCGTGCTTGAAGACCTCATCATCTCCAATAATATGTAGACTTGTGGCTTCATTCCTCTCCTCTAAGAACAAGAAGGCAACTCTACTTAGTCATCCATATGATCAACATAATGAGGATTAATATTTCTTTTAACTGACAAAGTTGTACAAGTCAGGGAACTAATAAAAGCACTGGCATGAGTTCATTACCTACCACAAGGAAAAACAGTGGAAATGAGCAAATTAAATAAACGCAGAAGGAAGACAACCCACCATACTCTTCGTAAATGAGAGAGGATAGGGGAACTCTTTATTAGGGTGTCTTTATATGAGGGATAAAACAATATTTCAGAAAACCTGGATCATTGTATCCAAGTTTCAGCCAATAAAAATGATTGGCACCAAGTTCATTTGAAAACAAAACTAGCTTTAAAATTGCATCACATTCACGAATTACTACGAGCATTCAAACGCATTAATGGCCATTTTTGAAGAATCTCATGTTTTTCCATCTGGATTGATTGAATCCATGAAGATTTTGAATTAATCCATCACGACAAGTAAAAAATCTAAGAGAACTCTTCATGGCTGCATTGATTTTATATTGATCAAATAGGATGTGCAAACCAAGTTTCATCCATTGCCACAAAAATGCCAGGACAGAATAGTGAGAAGAAGGAAGAATGAAACCGGGGAACGTTCAAGTATGAGAAATTATGTGGTGGGCAATGAGGTGATCCATTTCCAGCCGCTACAATTGGAATTCCGACGACAAATCCTCCACCCAAAAGCAAAACTATCCTCACCCTCTTCCTTGCCCCTGTCTCCATCGAGCTCACAAGGATGGAACCAAAAGCAGGGTCGTCAGAGTTGCAAGGCGAGTACAGGAAATTCCCATCCCCCACCTGGGCACCGAACAGAACATCCACGCCCTCAATCGAGACCATCACCGATTCCCTGCCCAAGGCCAAGCTCATACGATGAAACACATGATGCAGAGAGGAGGGTTCCTGCTGCTTGGTTGTTGCAGCAGAGGTGAGTGGCACTCGTGATGTTGGCTGCTGGGACTGCTGTGAAGATGGCTGACAAGTTGATGGTGCAGCAGCTGGACGAGTTGATGGAGCAGGAGGTGGTGGTCTTCGCACCCCATTTTGCTGCTGTTGCTGCAACAAATGCAGTGAAATAGTGATTTAGAAAAACAAAACAAATAAAAAATTCTTTAATATCGTGTAACCACTAACTCACTAATAGCTTATAACTTCGTGAAAACATACAGCCAAAAAGAAAATGATCATGTCACATATTCAGTGCATGAAAAGGAAGGCTTACTAGAAGATTGAAATACATAATCTAGCGGAAAAAAAATGAGAATGATAAAAATACAAGGATATAGTATTTCAATTATTTCACAACTGGATACAAGTAATGTGCACTCTTTTGCAGCATACACTAGAATAGCAACAAACAATACAAAAATCTAACATGTCAAACTGAACTTAGTTTTGTTTTGTTCATATTAATCTTAAGATCTATGTATACAACCATATCAGTTAAATAAAGACACTATGCGACTCTAATCAAGGCATAACTGGAACAACCTCATACATTTCCTAAAGTATAGAATTGACAAAGTAAGAAATATCACAATAGCACTAGCAGCAAAGCCTACCTCAAAACATTACAGACAAATAGTACAACAAATTTTCAACTGGATACAAGAAATGAGTGCTCATTTTCCAGCCTACAACAGAGTAAGAGCAATCCACACAAAGATTTAACAAATTTTTTCACTTAAAAATTCATTTTGTCATAATTTCTGTTTATATTAAACTTGTTTTTCTAAGATCAATACACAGCCAAATCAACTAATTAAAAGGCATATTTTAAAAAACTTAAAAGCCGCTATGCAGCCCTTTCCAAACATAATTAGAATAATCACAAACATTTTCACAAGGTATAGAATAAACAAAGAAAGAATTTATTTTAAAAAAGAATGAGCAAAGTTCTAACTCCAAAACATCATACACAGTTTAATGAATTATTCTGAAATATATAACAAAGCTATACAAATAGAAGATGCACCTCAAATGATGCCATGTATGATCTTCTTGGTCAGATGTCTAATCTATTATGGAATATCCATACTAAATTGCTAAACAATAACTCATTAGCTCAATATCCTGAAAATAGTTCCCGAGACAGATAGAGCAAGTGACTTAAAAGCCAGAAAAAGGACACTAAAGAATTACATTATTACAATAAACAACTCAAACCTTCCATAAAGAACTACATCTAGGGCAGTCCGCTGTCCACCACAACAAAGTCATCCCCGAATTCTAAAAGTGAATGCTAAAACGGTCAAGGGTGAAAAACAGTTAGCTCTCTTAAAAATGGAATATAATTTCAAAAGTTTCAAAGTTAAAGTCCTCCCATCCTCCTAGATTTCAACCACGGTGTTGAAATAAGGCACAATACTCCTCCAAAGCCTTTGCTGCCGAGAAACTCCACAGTCCTAACTTTCGATCTATTTTTTCTATGCCTGCAATTTCCAACGATTTTCTGATTCCCGAACTGAGAATGCCGGAAATGCTTAGAAATTGCAAGCATAGCGCTCATAAAGCGAAAAGAAAAAACAGATCGAAATGCAGAAAAGCTTAAAAATTGCAAGGTAAAAAAAAAACAGATCGAAAAGTACAAATTTGCAAGCGTATTGATCAGAAAGCCCAGATCAAAACCAAGGATGGGTCAGAGCAAAATGCATGCAGAGGAAAAACAACAAAAAGAGAGAAAAGAAGACAGAACAACAGTCGGAGGATCAGAGGAGATGTAGAAGAGAATACCTTGTCACGATTATCTCTCCACCAACAGTGATATGATCCAGTTGCCGCAGAGTTGAAGCGAAGGATGACCACCGTCACCAGCCTCTAGGTGTCGGAGGAGAGGTGGGAGAAGCCGTCCACATCCACTCGTCCCTCACAAGCCGGTGATCGAAGAGCATTCGGGAGCACTTGGGTGACAGTGAAGCACTCGGGCGATTGGGCGAAAGAGTGAATTAGGATGCCAATATTCAAAAACCTAACAGGACTTATCGGGCTCCCATGGCAGAGCCCGAGCCCGAGCCCGAGCCCGAGCCCGATTCACTTTACTACAGCCCGATAACAGCCTGTCTATTAATACTCAAACGGGCTGGGCTGGTCAAACGGGCTCAAGGCCTAATTACCACCCCTAATGGTAGGAGTCGGGGCCGGGGAAAACCAGAGGGGATGGTCCTTGATATTTAAAGGGAGAGGCCGTCGAGAATCCATGGGCTGAGAGGGGGTGTTGGGCCCAGGGAGAATGAAAGATCCCATTCATGAAAAGATCGGGAGTGGACGGAGCGTCAGCATCTAGGAGGATCGCTGATGGTTTTGGGAGGGAGGGGTTGAGGGGGATGAAACAAAGATCCCTGTCCCTTGATTTGCAGGGCTCTCGGGGAGGCGATCTTTTCTTCCACAGGGTTACATGGAATTTGAAGCTCTAATTTGCCATATGTTTGATATGGTTCGATTAGAGCAATTCGTCATATACATTGAATTGTGAAATCAAGCAAGTGCTTCTAGTTCACTAGAAATCTTTGTGTCCTATATTTTATGTTTCTTGTCATTCTTGTTTGTTGATATTGGTCTTGATTCCTTGCAAGGGCGGAGGACCTTCCTCGATTACAATTATAGACAACTAGCATGAACACATTGCATGTGTAAGACAATAATTAAATACTATGCTTAATATTTAGATTATATATAATTGATCTGCAAATACAATTGATGAGAGGTATGTGTATTTAATGAAACATGTAATTAATAGTTTTATATTTTTTATATATAAAAAAATGTTTTAGATTATATGTTAATTAGGAAGGACATTGCGAATCATGCATCTTTCGGGATTATAATTTAAGATCGCAAATACACTCCCTCGATGGAGGCCTCATTCCCATGCCCCTAGCTTTGGTATGTTGTATTTACTTCTGTATATGTTAGAATTACTTTTTAATTTGTGTTTTTTTGGTTATCACTTCTAGTTCTTGAGTGATGTTTGAATATCTTACCTTTTTCTTAGTTTTTTTTGAATTTAATTTATACTCAATATTCTGGCATATTAATGAGATGCATTATTGTAGGCTTTTTATGATGGGTGATTATTAGGTGTTATTGGTTCAATTAATATGTTAGATAATTTTAAGATTGTGTGCTTTTTTGGCTATTGAAAATTTTGTTGACCTGATAATTATTTAAGATAGACAGTGACTTCATGTTTAGGTTGAACTATGATTGGGGATCTAAGAGAGGAGGAATACAATTGGGGATGTATTCAGTAGTGTCGCTTCAAACTATGAACTATATGGCTTAGTCTCTCGCAAAGACCTAATGGTTATCTATATTTTATAATTGTTGCAAACAAACAATAATGAAATTATCCTATGATATACAATATAATTTTAATGTGGACCTATTGGTAAAAATGGATGACCACTAGGTCTTAACACGAATTATCTCTAATATTATCTATTATTATCAATAATTTTGGTCTGTAAAGCTTGTGGAAAGACAAGCATTGTACTACATATTTAAACCCATAAGCAATTCTAATTTGTTCACTTGTCACATTATATCTCCAGGCTGGTTTCAAAATTGCACCTTTTCCTAAGAATGAAGCACCCTGATGTGGTGGCATGTGCAAATCCATTTATGGTGTATAATTGATTTTAATAATTAAATTTTTTTGCTGTTTATTCCTACGAGAATTTCAACCAGTTGAAAGAAATGCAAATAGAGGGATGGGACGACAGGGGAAAAAGATGAGGGATTAAGTGGCTAATTCTTTACTTAACTGGAAAAAAGGGCAAATCACCCTTGACATAGTCATGACCCCCTATTAATGGGCCTGGGCCTTACAAGAGTTTACTAATCATTGGAATCAATCAATTCCTACTCTTATAAAAGGAAAATTCCTAAAGAAGTTCTTAATAAATGGCGATCCATAGCATAACCTCCCCATTATGCTAGGGGCTGCTCCATATCGACACATACTCCTTCAGTTTATATTTCATTACCAAAGCTTTACATGTGGGGCACATGCCTTTTTTTTGCTGCTTTAAACATAATAACCCTTTTATTTTTGCATTGATAATCTTCTAATTTTCCTCCCAACTTCTTCCTTACAAGTGAACCATGTTTTTTTTTTTACCATCTCCACACAAATAGTAGGGTTAGGGTTAATTCTTTTCTTTATAAAAAAATGGAGGCATTAGCCCCCTTACATAAAGCATTTAATGGCTTTACGGCCCATCTAATAACAATGTAAATAAATAATGGCCTTATGGGTTTTGCTTATAACAATGGAAATAAACTCTTCTAATATGCGCTTTACGTAAAATTGCAAAGACAGAACGAAATAACTTAATTACTACCTCACTATATCTTGAAACCTCTTAACATAAATGTATCAACCCGTTATTTTCTTGGTTTTATCACCAGTTATCATAAGTAATAATTAAGTACCATACAATTAAAGATGTAGGATGCAATTAACTTTAGAACTTATAAGAAAAAAATCAACCATCACTCCAAGTTGTTAAAGTAACACCCTCTATAAGCAGTTCCCAAAAGATTATTTAATGTTAGGTTGTAGAGAAAAAGAGTGTCAAGGCTCTAAGTTTGAATAATTAAGTGATTTAGGAAAATTTTTAAATTTCAATTTAACTAATCAACTGAAACAATTCGCACATTATTCTAATTTTAATATATAAAAAAACACTCACTAAATTTCAAGACACCAAAATCAATAACAAGTAGACAAACATTATTTATAATCCCAATGTTCCTAAGGCAAATGTGAGGTATGTACATAATATATATAATTTTAGGTTAATTTTTAAATTTAATAATTGTTAGCTTCCAAAGAAAGGGATGCCAAGACTCCAAAGTTTAAAATAACCTTAAGATAAATTTCCAAATTCACTTTTACAAATCAACTAAATAATTTTCAAATTATTCTAATTTTTATTTATAAAAAATACTTACTAATTTTCAAGGCCTACTCAAATTAATAACTTTCAATAACAAGTAGACGAATGTTATTTATAATCTAAATGTTCTTAAGGCAAATGTGAGGTGTATACGTAATTTACATAATTTTGGCTTTATTTTAAATTTTATAACTAAATGCTTGAAAACATGGCTATGCGTAATAGAAAGGTTATTATATTCTTTACTTAACATATGTTAAGTGACTTCTGCTAATTTTTATACTTAGATAATTAAGTGTTGTTTAATGGGAGGTACAAGCTTAGAAGGGGTCATATAAAAAGATGGGCTAGTTGAACAATCTTAAGTTGGTCCTTTCAGCAAAAACTAGTTGTCAAAGAAAGAGCTTCTCATCGGGATTCTAGGGCATGAGAGATTACGATTCCAAAAATCAGATAAGTTTTCTAATTTAATTGTATAAATATGTATAATCTAATATTTTTAGCTGAATCAATTTCTATATAAATTTATAACAACGGTCTTAAAAGCTTGCTTTTGGCTAGCTTATCACCAACATATTGGCTAAGTCTAGTTCTAACATATGTCACTCTGCCAGCATTCAATTGTATTTTATATTCTTTATATTCATTCATTATGTATTTATCATTGGCTGACATATATACTATAACAAGTCATGACTTCAGCTCAAATTTAACTTAGATGATTTACTTTAGAAATTCATGAAGAATAACTATCCAAAAAGGGGAACCAATGAGTCATTTAAACTCATTCTATGCAACATTCTCTAGTGAGAAGTTAAGAAGTAAGAAGGCTTCAACATGAGCTGGAATTAGTTTTTAAACTATGTTTAATATTTTAGTGAAATTACTCGAGAAATTCGAAACATCTAAAGACTCAAGTATTCTAGACGAAAGAAAATGTAATAGAATAACACAATGAAATACACACTTCTTTTTTACCATACATGGCACACCCCACTCAAGATTTTATCGAAGATTTCATCGACTCAAATCAAAATCACCTCACTCAAGATTTTGTTGAGCAAAGTCACAGATCAAATCACAAAGTCATATGAAATCAAATAATATAAATAATAAATAAGTTGACCAATTTTTTAGCCATTCATTTCCTCATGAACATATAATCCCGAAGATCGCAAACCTGGTCAATAGAGGGAGAAAGAGAACAGGGAAGAATCAGTGTATTGCGATGGTGATTTGTGTGATAAAGTACAAAGCAAAAATGATAATTTTTAACTAAAATGACTCGAATTTTCTTTGAACTAAGGTCGAGCGCGAGTTTGAGCTTCTCGTATAAGGAGGAATGGGATGTCTAATCCTGAAAAAAATAGTTATCATCCTTAAAAGCATTATGACGATAGCCAAACCTAGACAAAATTTGGACACGAATTATACCTGAATACGCATGTGTCATGCATCATTTCAAATAATAAGAGCTGGGTCGTGACGTATGGCTAACACGACCCAACTCTTTTTATCTCAAATGATACATGACGCATACTGATTCAGGTATGATCCATGTCAAAATTATATTTAGGGTCTAACTGTCATAATGATTTTAAGGATCATAACTAGTTTTTTTCACAATTGGACATCCCATTCCTCGTTCCTCGACGAGAAGCTAAAGCTTGCACTCAACCTCAACCGAAAAAAAATTCGAGTCATTTTAGGTAAAAATCATCATTTTTACTCTGTACTTCATCACACAAATCACCTTTGTAATACACTAATTCATCCTCGTTCTCTCTCCTTTCTCTTAACCAAGTTTGCAATCTTCAGGGTTTCCTGTTCAGAGGAAAGAAATGGTTAAAACATTTGTTAGCTTATTTATTATTTACATCATTTAATTTGATATGAGTTTGTGATTTGATATGATCTTTAATGGGTTCTAATTTGAGTTGATCAAATCTTAGATATAATCTTGAGTGAGGTGTGCCATGTGTGTGATAAAAAAGAAGTGTTTCTTTCATCCCGTGTTGTTCTTTCATTTATGTTCTGCTATATTTTCTTCCATTTAGAATAATTGGGTCTTTAAATATTTTAAATTTCTCGAGTAATTTTACTAAAATACTGTACATAGTTTAAAAGCGAGTTCCAGCTCATGCTGAAGCATTCTTACTTTTTAACTTCTCACTAAGTTCAAATGACTTATTGGTTCCACTTTGTGGACAATTATTCTTATTTAATTTCTTGAGTAAATCATCTAAGCTCAAATTAAGTTGAAGTCATGACTTGTTATAATATGTATGTCAGCTAATGATGAATGCACAATAAATGAATATAACGAATATAGCATACTAGTTAAATGTAGGCAGAGCGATATATGTCAAACTAGGCCAATTTGTTTAGTGATAAGCTAGCCAAAAGTTGGCTTTTCACACTGTTGTTACAAACTTATATATAGACAATTCAAATAAAAATATAAGTATACATATTTATATGGTCAAATCAGGAAACTTATCTACTTTTCAGAATCCTGATCCCTCATTCCCTATAAGCATGATGAGGAGCTCTTTCTTCGACGATTAGTTTTTACTACAGGGGTCAACTTAAAATTGTTCCACTAGCCTATTTTTATAAAAGGCCCCTTCAAAACTTGTACCTCATATTGAACAACACTCAATTATCTAAATAAAAACATCAACAGAAGTCACTTAACATATGTTAAGTGAAGAAAACAATAATTGTGCTATTGTGCATAACCATGTTTTTAAGCATTTAGTTATCAAATTTAAAATAAAACAAAAATTATATATATTATGCGCACACCTTACATTTGCGTTTAAGAACATTAGAATTATAAATAACATTTGCCTACTTGTTATTATAAATTGTTATTAATTTTGGTAGGCCTTAAAATTAGTAATTATTTTTTTATAAATAAAAATTAGAATAATATGTAAATTGTATTAGTTGATCTGTAAAAAGTGATTTATCTTAGAGTTATTCAAACTTAAAGTCTTGGCATCATTTTCTCTTTAAGCTAACATTTATCATATTTAAAAATAAAGCTGAAATTATATATATTATGTATACACCTCACATTTGCCATAAGAACATTGAGATTATAAATAATGTGTCTACTTGTTATTGAAAATTGTTATTGATTTTGGTAAGTTTTGAAAATTATTGAGTATTTTTTTATATATTGAAATTACAATAATATGTGAATTGTTTTAGTTAGTTTGTTAAATTAAAATTTAGAGTTTTTCCTAGATCACTTGGCTATTCAAACTTAGTCTTGACACCCCTTCTCTCTGCAACCTAACATGAAATAATCTTTTAGCAACTGCTAACAAAGTGTTACTTTAACAACTTAGAGTGTTGGTTGAGCTTTTTCTTAAAAATTTTAAAGTTATTATTATCATGTATCTTTAATTACATGGTATTTATTATTACTTAAGATAAATGGTGATGAAACAAAGAAAATGAAGACTTGACACATTTATGTTGTGGTTTGTTCAATATATAGTGAGGTAGCAATTTGAGCTCTTTCGCTGTGTCTTTGTAAATTTAGGCAAAGAGCATATTAAAAGAGTTTATTTCCATTGTTGTAAGGCCATTATTTATTTATATTGTTATTAAGTGGGCCTTAAAAGCCATTAAGTGGATAAAGAAAAGAATTAACAGACACCCCACTGTGTGCTGTGTGCAGATGAGAAAAAATAAAAAATATGGCTCACTTGTAAGGAAGAAGATGCAAGAACAAAAGCAGATGCTTATCAATGCTAAAAATAAAAAGGCTATTTTGGTAAAATTAAGAAAAATAACAAAAGAAGGCACGTGCCCTACATGTAAAGCTTTGGTAATGAAATATAAAATAAAAGAGCATGTGCTAATATGCAGCCAGTCCTAGGCATCATGGAGAGGTTATTACTACGGATCTCATTAGGAACTTTTTTAAGAAGTTATATGTTATAAGCGTAAAAATTGATTTAGGGTTTCAATGATTACTAAACTCTTTGTAATAAGGCCTAGGCCTATTAATGAGATCGTGACTATGTTAAAGGTAATTTGCCCTCTTTTCCAATTAAGCAAAGAATTAGCTACTTAATCCCTCCTCTTTCTCCCATATCGTCCCATCCTTCTATCTTCATTTCTTTCAACTAGTTTAAATTCTCATAGGAATAAACATGAAAAAAAATTAATTACTAAAATCACTTGTAGAAAATAAATGAATTTGTTACCTGTTCCAACTGCCACCACATTAAGGTGCTTTATTAATAGGAAAAAGTGTAATTTTGAAACCAACCTGCAAATATAATGTCACAAGTGAACATATAAGAATTGCTTATAAGCTTAAATACGTAATACAACACTTATCTTTCCACAAGCTATGCATACCAAAATCATTGATAATTATATATGAGTAATTCATGTTAAGACCTAGTGGTCATCTATATTTACCAATAAATTCACATTAAAATTATATTATATATAATAATATAATTTTAGTATTGTTTGTTTGCAACAATAGTAACATATGGATAACCACTAGGTCTTAGCGAAAGACGAAGCTATATAGTTTATAGTTTGAAGTGATATAGTTGAAAACATCCCCGACCATCTTCCTCCTCTCTTACTCCACTTACTTCGAACCCTGAACATGAAGGTCAAATGAAGTCACTATCTATCTTAGATAATTACTAGGTCAACGAAATTTTTAAATGGCTAGAAAACACATAATCTTAAAATCATCTAAGATATTAATTAAACTGACACCAAACCATTACCAGACACAAAAAGCTTGCAAATATTCATCTAATTAATATGTTAGAATATTTAGTACAAATTAAATCTAAAAGAAACAAAGGAGAAAGTAAGATATTTAGACATTACTTAAGAACTAGAAGTGAACGAGAAAAAAAACGCAAATTAAAAAATAATTTTAACATATGCAAAAGTGAATATAACATACCAAAGCTAAGGCATGGGAACGGGGAAATGAGGCAGCCATTCCTGTAATATTAAATTATAATCACAAGAGATGCACGATTTGCAATGTCCTTAATCAACTTATAATCTAAAACGATATATATATATATATATATATATATATATATATATATATATATATATATAAATAATATATATATATATATATAATATAATATAATATAATATAAAACTATTAATTACATGTTTCAAACATACCTCTTATCAATTATCTCTGCAAAACAATTATGTATAATTCAAATATCAAGTCTAGTATTTATTTATTTTTTTACACGGGCAATACATTTATGCTGGTAGTTTATAATGGTAGTTAAAGAAGCTTGGTCCTTACCAGGAATAATGGCAACACCAGCAAACAAAACAAACATAACAAGAAACATAAACAACTTACTTTTAAATTAAGAAACACTTAGCTTGATTTTATAATTCAAATGTGTATAAGGAATCACTCAAATCGAACCACAATATACATACGGCGAATCAGAGCTTCAAATTCCACGCAATCCCAGCAAAAGAAAGGATATAATTATCAAAAGTGCCACCTGAAAACTTAAGTTCCAAAGTGGCGAGGTCCAGCCTTCGACCACCGGCCTCTACCGGCCCGGGGCCGGGGCCAACTATTTCCCGGAGGAGGGAGGATTGTTAACTGTGACTCACACTTCCCTTTTGTTGGTCCCTCGCATCGGCATCTGACCCACAGGTGATAGTGGCTGAGGTCCACTCCTCGCTGCTGCTTGCATGAGGCGCCGACGCGTACGAGTGGAGGAAGGATTGACAGCTTAAAAAGGGGATCCGGCAGCCAACGGGCACCACCTCCCCGGGAACCCAGCAAATCGAGGGTTAGGGATCTGTGTTTCATCCCCTCAACCCCTCCCTCCCTCCCAAAACCATCAGCAATCCTCCCAGATGCCTGAGCTCTGTCCACTCCCGACCTCTTCAGGAAGGCGGGGTCTCTGATTCTCCCCGGGCCCAACTCCCCTCCCTCCTCTCGGCCCGTGGATTCGCTTTAAAAAAAACGATGACC
The DNA here is from genome assembly GCA_035235625.1 of Saururus chinensis. Classification (NCBI taxonomy): domain Eukaryota; kingdom Viridiplantae; phylum Streptophyta; class Magnoliopsida; order Piperales; family Saururaceae; genus Saururus; species Saururus chinensis. Next base: position 32,931,831 of record CP141148.1, on the reverse strand, counting down.
AGTATCAAGATCCCCTCTGCTCTTCCGCGGCCACGACTTTTACCCTGTCTCTCCTTGACCCGCACCCCGCCGGACTGGACCTATTCGCCGCCTCTCTTACCCGCACTCTGCCGGACTCAACCACCCAGATCAGATCAAGCAGGAAGCCGGGGAGGAACAAGGTAAAAGATCACCTCCTGGTACCCATGGACGGCTGCGATTTAGACAGACCAATCATACACACTTACCCGACCTCGTGTCCGCCCTGCGTGTCGCAAGTCAAATATCTGTAACTTTGAGGTCCCTACACACACAGCTTGGTTCGTTCTTTTACTCTCTGATTTTTTAGCTTGTCATGAAAATACAATCATTAGTGTTCCACATGTTAATCATATTTTTCTTTATTTTTTATTTCAGTATGTCGTTTATTCAAAGTTTAAGCAACATTAATTTTTTTCTTTCAATTGTTAATGACTATTGCTTGTTACTTGTGGTCAAAATAGTTTACCTGCATTCATCTCAAAGGAGTTCAAAATGAACTTCTTACAATTCTTGTGTGGCTGCGAAGATTACCTTCGAAGGGTTACTAATTATGGTGTCGGTTTTTACTAGGGAAGTGATGAAAACCTAGACCCTAATCGATCTAAATAGAATTGACCTGTGATTAACTCAAGTCAAGTTAGGTTTAAGAAAAAAATATCTAGGTAAATCTAGGATCGGGTTGAGTCTAGTATATAAAAACCAAAGAACCAACCTGTCTTGAGTTTTTAATTAACTTATATAATTATTTTTAATTCGGGTTATATAAATTTTTATAGGTAGAACTAATTCATTATAATGTCAAATTAGTTTGAATTATTGAAACCAAAACAAGATAAATCCTATTTTAGTTCTTGGGTTTTTTGGGTTCTCATTTCAAGTCGAAATAGGTCTAAGAATTTCAGTTCTTATCTCGGGTTGGATCAAGTTCAAGGAACTCGATTCCTATCTCGGGTCGGGTCGAGTCGGGTCTTGAAAAACCCGACTTAACCCGACCTGAGATACAACCGTAGTTTTTACGGACATATGGACGTCCATATGCAAGTGTAAAAGGGGCTTATTTTGCACTAGAGTTGAAGGAGTCCTATTAAACTACATATTTCATTATTTTTAAGGGGTTTTAGGCATTAACTAATAGAAATGTAGTAAATTTGGCATTGACTCTAAAAGTTTTATTAGGACAAAAATGTCCTTTCATCATCTAATTTTCAACTGACTACTCTTAACTCATATCTACCTCATGTGTGTGTGCTGCTTGGCCCCAACCCCTCCATTATCGTCGAAAGAAAGCATGTCATAGATATGAGTATTGGTCACAACCAAGCCTAGTGCCAGAGGCTCATTGCATTGTTCACTGACTAGCGGTGGCTAGATCTAGTCATTAGAGCTCCTCCCACCAAATCTGGTTGCACTAAAACTGATTTGCAACAGGTGGTAGGAGAAAGAGGGAGCAGAGGGAGAAGGTGGAGAGAAGTGACATGGAGAGGAGGTGGCAACAAGTGGAGATAGAGGCAGATTGGGCTGCTGGACAGATATGGCCACAAACTGGGTTGTTGGCCATAAACAATATAAAGTATAAATATTTAGTCTTTTATATATAACTATTGTGAACAAAGGAAACTCTGGTTGATGCGGGGTGCTCGAGCAATGTCTAACAAAGTTTGATTTTGTCAAAAAGAATTTTTTTTTCTACATACTAGTGAAATCCAATAAATGTTTTATAATTTTTAAGAGGTCTTTGAGTTTAATCATCATAATTATTTGGAGTAGAGGGTAAAAATCAAATTTTTTCATGGTTTCCATTGTTCAAAACATCATTAATGGAGTTTACTAGGATTTGGTATTATTGAAAACATTCTAGTTGGTGGAGAAGCCTCTAAGCTTTCTGTGGCTTACTGGCGGCCAAATCTTGTACGATCAGTGAAATGAGAAAGGAGAAGAAGAGAGAGGTGGAGAGAGAAGGGGGAGCATGGTAGCGGTGAACCTTTGGTGGTGGTGGGCATATTGTTGGTGGAAGTAGCAGGTGGACCTTTGGTGGAGGTGGCAAGAAGGTTGTAGCTAGAGGTGGATTTTATAGTGGAGCGGCAATTCGAAGACAGGAGCGAAGGCAGCCATGAGGGGTGAAGATGGAGGAAAGAAGGGGAGAAACCAAGGAAAAGAGAAAAAAATAAGGGCAATTTTGTCAAAAAAATGTACAAAGACTTAATGGGTATTCCAAAGAGTTACAATAGCCCATGTCAGAAAAAGTTGGCCTAGCAGAGCCAATGCCAATTTTGTCTATTTTTAGTCTTTATTTAACTTTTTTTCTTTGTTTATTGTTTTGCATTGTTGTAGGGTTTCTCCTATAAACAAAATGGGATTTATAGAAACAAAAATATGGCCCATCCTCTTCCTCATATATGGGGGACTGATGACGACTAGGGCTCAATTGTTAACATCTTTAGGCAGGTTTTTGACCTGCTAGATTGATCCACCTTAGGAGAGGATCTTGGTAGGAGTGTTTGCCAACATTTGCGGCTTGACAGTGGAAAAAAATACAATTTTCTTATCCGATCTGCTTTGGTTTTTCCTAGAGAATATGATGATGGCCTCAATTGTCCCTCCCATAGGCAATTGGTCATTGTCAAAGGCATGAAGCTTTGCCTAGTGTTCGCACACGTGATGGCCTGGCTGCGCTGTGCAACCAGCAACCACTCTCTTCTCTTCCCACTTGTATGCCCAAGGGAAACACAAGCAAAATAGCAACAACACAGCATAAGTTCATCCTGGTACAAGGGTCTCTGCCCAAGCTATGTAAATCAGTCCATCGAAATACACAAGGCAGGGAGAGGGCAGGGCTAATCCGCCAAGCTGCAAGCTTCCCTCTCAGCTCCCTGGTTGGCTGTGCATGAACAAAAGTAGTCCTTGATCAGCCATGGCTGCCCTACTCTCCCCCTTAAATAGACTCAGCCTGAAGCTGGTCATCCTAGTGCTACTAGGAGTACATAAACCCACCCTTACAAGAGTTCTCACCCTAACCAACTCTCATCCCAACAAACAGTCCGCCTCCTAGCCCAAATCAGGAAACTTGCAAGGGAGTAGGACTTCTGCTCAGAGTCCAACATTTGTTGCCTTCTAGAGTTTGTCCATCCAAGGAAACCAGCTACTTTGACTCCCACCCGACCTAGGAGTGTAGCCAGCTTGTCTGTGTGAGTCTTATCTGCCCTAAGAACTTGTTGCCCCGACTCCTACTCAAGCTAGGAGTGCAGCAATCCTGGATAAGTGAATCATGCCCGCCTTAGGAGTTTGTCCCTAAGTTCAAGTAGAGCCTAGCTTCGCTGCTAGAGTCCCGCCCGCGCAAGGACTCCTACTCAGCCTGCTCCGCAAGGCAAGTAGCTCATCTAGAACAACTCCTGCGCTGCTCCTGCATCCATCCATGCCCAAGGGGCTGCCTAGGCTATCCGTCACTCAGCAAACTTGGTTGTTCGCTGGAAAGTAAGGGGGTAGCTGCCCCTTTTTGCATCCTTCAAGTTAAGGGGATAACAACCATCAACATGCGAAAGAGCTGCAAGTCCATTCTAGTCAAACTAGCACTGCAACTACGTGAGATTCTTCGGCAGAGTCAAGACAATGTCCAAGATTGCGCGACCTTGTTTGTAACATTAGGGAGGAGAGTAAGCATCGCGGTGGTAGAGAGTCTTGCCATATTCTAGTTACAGAAGACCGTGGCTATTGTCTTTGCATGCAACAATGTTTGGGGAAGCGCACATCACTCCAACAAGGGTAGCTCTTGGCCTGCATTTTAAACATTGGCAAAGTGAGGCCATCAAAGGGGGAGCGTGTGACACCCCATATTTGTTAAGAAAAATATAATCTTTTATTTTCAAATTTCACCGTTAAGCCATAGACATGTTAACACTTGCAACAATGGACAATGATTTCAACTTTCAATAGGCATTGACGCGTCAATGAAACCATAAGTTGCTGTTATTTCAAAAAATCATGGGAGGTTTTGCAGCTTCAAACTCTTTAAGCGGTTATGCCCTATTTAAAGGGAGAAAATCATGGGATTCAGGTTTTAGGGAAATCTCTATGAAGTCCAAGCATAAATACGGTGTTTTGGAGCACAAGGAATTCACACTATGAAGAGAGTTTTGTGCTCATTCAAGGTCGGATTTATCTTTTGTTCATTGATCAGTATATATGATCTTTGTTCCTCCTTGAGTTTTGGACAAAATTTAACATATGCTTGAGAGTTTTCTCAAAGAATTTTACTACGTGCAGTGTAGCAATGATAATTTTAATTTACCATGATTTCATAGTCCATTTTTTAGTATAAACTATATAAAATTTGATATTTGTGATGGTGAAAGAAATTGTTTAGAGAACTGGTGTGGTCTCTATTTATTTGCTTACTGACTATCAGCATGACCACTAACACATCACTGATCATGTCAGTGAAGGGAGGAAGATAAATAGTACTAACACTGGCACACTGAGCCACATCACTATTTAATTGGTCACCGGCAATATGATCAACATGTTGGTGTGCTATTGGTAAGGTGGACTCTCACAACCAATCCACTGTCAATAAGGGTTTGACTCGTCGACGAGAAATCGATGGTCCTCAATGCCCTAAAAGACACTTTATTGAGGTTACCGATGGTACATCGGTGTAGAGGATTTCAAGTATGGTTTATGATAATGTTTATGCTTGAATAGATTATGCGTGAATAGATGATGTTAAGCACATATTATATTGGGGTAAGTAAGCCTTGTGCATGTGTGAATCCTTATAATGGATAGTCACCCCTTGACCTTTGTATTTTAACACTTAATTAAGGACAAAGGATCCTAGTGTCTAGTTGGCTCCAAAATTGAATCTTTTTAGCCACGTAGACAAATGGTATGGTATGAAAAAGGATATTGGTCTTTAGCTCTCCAAAATTGGGAGAGTTGCTCCCCCCGTGGTTTGAGAGTTTGGTTTAAATAGGTCGTATTATAAAAAGATAAATGATTCAGTGCAACATAATACAAGAGGTTTTAATGATCATCAAAGCTGATATCTCGACTAGTTGAGCCTGTGAGACCATGTAGACCTTTGCTTCATGGTGTGGCTTTAGGAAAAGGTTGAAGTTGAATTTATAGTTGCTCATTATCTTGTGAGGGTTGTTGGACTCCTATATGTGACTAGAGTGTATAGAGAGCCTTTTAATGTTTAATTCCTTTTTTCTTTAAGTCTAATGCTGATTTTGGAAGATATGTGTGACTTGTCTTGATCTTTATTAGATTATTTTGTAAGATTTTGGTTTTGGTTTGTAACCCTACTAAGTATACCCATATACAACATTCTATGTAATGCAGGCTTTTGAGGATGAAGCATTTTCTTTTAGGGTTCAATTTAAGATTAATTTACTTCTTTAATTAGGTTTATTTTTTTGGCATGTGAGAGTGTTATTTATTGCTGATATTATTCAGAGCATTATGTGATAAATAAATGTCCAATAGTAGATCTTGTAATTATCTAAATGTGACTTAGATATTTTTAGTAATGTATTTATGGTGTTTATCAATTATCATGGTTTGTGAAAAAAAAGAATGTTGTGTCCCCAATATGAAATCATGACAAATAATTATTCCCTTGCATCTCATTCAAGGTATTATAGCATATTTTTTAAAAAGAAAAATCTATAAAGTGCATTTGTAAAATTAGGGGTGTGACAGAAGGTGGTGGTGGGTGTATTGGGTGATGCATTATCGAGGGCCAAGGCAATGTGCCACCTGCAGCTCTAGTGTCCGAGGACATATCCCTAGTGTCTAGCCCGCATGCTAGGCTTGAGACCATCTCTTAAGTTGTTTGTGCAATTGGTCTAATGTGAACTTCCCACTCGGGCATTAGTCTATCCCTAGACAAACGAACCAAGTTGTTGCGTACAATTTGTCATGTGTCTTATTGTCCCATATGTTAGAACATATGAGGGCATATGTGATATAATTGGCTAATTTCAATTAACAAAATAATGTTAAAACTTCATGTATAGTTTAGTCTTAGAAGTTTGACTAGATATTATTATGTTGAGTTAGATTTTGAATTAAAGGACTTGAAAAATAGGAGCAATCGTGTTCTAAAAGGTCAAGGTTGAAGATATGTTGAGTGTTTAAAAAACTCAAATGTATATTTTTACACACTCACGCAGACAAATCACTTAGTTTTAGTTATGAATAATCATTTTAGATGATTTTGGAAGTTTTGGGAAAATTTGAGAAAATTGTTCTTCATTGATCGATTGCTAATGAACGCATTGCGAAGATCAATTGCTTCATGGTACTATTTTTGCAAGTTTACACAAAGTGGTTGCTGATTGATCACTTGAGAATTTCATATGAATAGAAATAGTGTCTGATTGATTGTTATTTGAAATGATTGATCGTTGTCTGTTAAAATTGCCTAGTTTAAGCATTCCGGAAAAGAGACCATTCCATATTGGGTTCTCTTACCTAAACCAACTTAATGCAATATAAAAGGACAAGGTGAGGACGGAATTAGAGACAAGAAAACCTAATTTTTGAGATAAGAAAACAAAGTCCTTTGTCTCTGTTTTCCATCATTATCACCATTGTCTCTGAGTGAATTGTTTTAATGGTGAGAGACACAAGTCAGCTTAGTCTTCCTCATGGAGAGATTGAAGAGACTCAAGACCAAATCAACAAATAAAAGAAGTTTGATTGAGGAGGCTAGAAGAAAATATAGACAAAGTAAGGAGGAAGAAAACTTCAAGGCTTAGAGGAGAAGACATGAAGGCTTGAAACAAAAAGAGAAGGAGATCTAAGCAAGAGGGAATTTGTGTTAAGAGTCTTCTAGAGAGGTTGATGATTTGTTTTGGTCTTATAAGAAGTCTTCTAGAGAAGTTTAAGGTCTCGTGGGACCCTCACCATTCAAATGTGAATGTGGGGCCCATAGTGGGGCCTACACCCTAAATTTAAGAAAATATCCCACAAAATCCAAAAAATCCCCTAAAAATAGGATAAATTGAGTTTGATATAGAAACTTATAAAGATGATAGAAAACCTTATTAAAACCATCATTATCATCCTTTAACCTCCAAAAAAGTCAAACCCGCAAATTAAATGAAAACCACACAATAATCACATAATTAATTCAAAATCAAACCAAGTTAAGGTTAGAGATCTTATAATAATCACAATTGAAAACTTCCTTTCTTTATCATATTGTAATGCAAGAATTCTAAACCCTAAAGACCCTACTTAAAATCACATAATTATCAAACAACAACGAAGATCTAATTTAACCTACCTCAAATTGATCCAAAAACACACTAGAAAGCTTCTTTAATGGCGCACCAAGCCTCAGTGGAATTTCCCAAAGGCAATACTTCAACAAGTCAATCTCATGGCCCTTAAAGGTACTTTAATCAAGGATTAATGGTAGCAATAAGGTAGATCATGCAAGTTTAATATCCGTCTAGATGGCTTAATGGATCACTAGATTGCTCCTTACCCTAGTACTTTAACAAGTAAGCAATTAAGAGTTCTAGCTTCTATATGCACGAATTTAAATTGACCAACAAAAATGATAAATCTTAATTATTACACATTCATGATCACTCTATCATCAATCGACCCATACAACATGCAAGAACACACAAGGATTTTTTATATGGAAAACCCCAACTAGGATAAAAAGCTACGGCTGTCTATCTATGACCAAGTCAATACACTAGCAAGCAAGACTTTACATCGACATAAGTTGTAATGTTCATGATTTTTCTATAATTTTTTGTGATTTATTTGCTATTTTTTTGGTCATTTTTGGCAGAAAATGTGATACTTTGGCATATTTGTATTTGTGTATTTACCCCAATATTTATACCCGTAGAGTCGAGAGTGAGGCTTAGTTGCAGGCCGTGAGCCTTGTCGCATGCTTTTGGAGCGAATTTTGGAGGTATAATGTGTAAACATGAGGTTAACACATGATGAGGATATACCTGGGAAAAAAAGAATATGTATAAAATATGAAATCCATCGACATGATTCCAAAAGGTTTCGATGTCCAGAAAAATTTCACGTCCAGTAACTTTGTGAAAACCCGAGTGACATTCTGGTCGCTTTGTTGTCCCTCCTCCGTCGTCAAATTCCATTGGTTCTTATTGGGATCCACTTAGCCTTACCACAACGAGTCCATAGGTATCAGCTATGAATGCCGTCATGTCCTCTTCGCACCTTCATGAGGTACCAGTCTTTTCTTTGGTTTTCCTCACCTCTTAAATTCGTTTTTGGGCCATAGGAGGGCAATTTTGCTACCGTTTGCGGCCGCCCTCAACTAGACTTATCTTCGTTTGGCTGCTAGGAACCCTTAGGCACCAGATAGGGCTGCCTCCATGCTTTCCTTGCTCCTTTGTGAGCTACCGATACTTTCCTCGATTTTGTTTCCTTCTCACTGTGCAAAAACAATTTTAGTCGGGACGACTATTTCGTCGCCTCCGTCGGCCATTTTCGATTGGCCACCACTCCTCCATCCCATGTGTGGCCGGATCTACCTTCTATACCCCCTCCACTCCTCTCCTCCACAAGGTTCCACCTCCGCTAGGAATGGGCCGCTTACCTTTACCCTATACTATGCGAGATGCATAGCTGCCTACACCAAATATGCTAGTTGTGGGTGGCGATCGGTGATGTTGCCACTTCGATCGACCACCACATCTTGGCCTTAGCTCTGCCTCCCTTTTGTGGGCCTTGGGCCATCACCGTCCAACCCATCTCTCCCTAGAGTGGCCCTTTTTGGCTGCGTGTGCTTGTGACCACGCGTGCGTTTCAGGGTATAGGCACCGCTTTTGTGCCGCCCAACCATAGGATGGCTCCGTCCTCGATTGAGTTGACCATTAGAGCCCTCCACCTCTCCTCTATCCTTGAGCATTGCCCCATACCCTCCGCCTTTTTGTGGCCCCTTGTAGGTGCGAAATCGACGCCGTTGGGTACTGTCTATGACCGGTTTTGATGTCTTACGGCCGGTCAAGTACTTCTCAACCACCGGCCGACCTTCAGTGAGTACACCCTAGATTTCTGGTTGCACCACCACTAATGTTGGCACGACCTTTCTCCTGGCCACCCTAGTGTGCCACCATGGATCGAGGATTTTGCCGCATTAATTTGTGTCACCCCATTTGGCTGTGAGTACTTTTAGCGTTTCCTGAACCCTCAGGACAAGGGCTCTCTCAACTTGGCAATGCCTTTGGCCACCAACTCCGTTGCCACCACCGTCATGTGTTTGTCATCATATGTTATGATTATGAGGTAGGGGAGCTTTGAACTTGTAATTTCATGATAACATGGTTTGAATGAGTAGCAGCATGTTAGGATTGTATGATTCAATATTTTGGATGTTAAATCATGATCTGTTTGCATGATATAAGAGGATAAATTATACCATGTCAGAAATGCATATGACATGCATGTGGGTTGTAAGTATGTTTGAAGTATGTGTGTGCTAGTGATGGCTAACGTGTATGTTGGTAAGCTACGTTTGTGGATTGTGTGTATTCTAGTGGTGGCTAGTAAGTATATTTCTATGTTTGTGGATTATGTGTGTGCTAGTGATGGGTAGCGTGTTTGTTGGTAAGCTATGTATGTGGATTGTGTATGTGCTAGTGATGGCTAGCGAGTATGTTGGTAAGTTTTGTGTATGGATGTGCATGTATGTGCTAGTGATGGCTAGCGAGCACATTGGAAAGCTACTTATATGGATGTGTATGTATGTGTTAGTAGGGGTGTTCACGAACATCCAATGTCCGTTTGTCCGTCTGTATCCGCATCCAAGACTACATAGAGTGGACAGATTTTTTGGTCTAGGGCTGACGCGAACACGGACTCTTAAATTAGTCCATCTTTATAAGTATATGCGGACGCAGACAAACCCATTGAGATAATGAGTCAGTAAGCCCTAAAAACAGTAACTCAGTAAGCCCAAACCGGCTAACCCTAAAAAACAGTAAGCGACAGACCAATGCCGGAGCGCCGCTACCACCCCTGCTGCTTTGCCTCTCCCATACCAATGTCGTTGGAGCGCCGCCGCCGATCCCTACTACTCTGCCTCTCCCATACCAATGTTGTTGCCGCCAATGATTTATGGTCACCACCATTTGTCTTCTGATTCAACTCGTGAAATGGTGCACCAACGACTTTTGCTTCAACAGACAACGAATAATTGAAGCATCTTGTGATGATTCAACAAATGGGTAAATTTCCAAATCCCTCTCTCTCGCGGTAAATTTCCAGATTGCAGCATCTCCTGAAGATTTTCGTTCAGCTGATGTTACAGGTAATGTTATATTAGCAAGCAACCTTGGTACTATGACAGATGGGTGTTTCTGGACTCAAGCAAAAAAAGCTTCAATAGGATCAGGGAAGACAATCTCATCATAGGATTCTACAACTGGTCTCTTTGTGGATTGAGGTTTGGACTTATCGTCAGGATACAGTTTTAAATGATGATACCTACATAATGACTTTGATTTAAACTTGAGTCTGCATTACACACCACAACTTTTAGTTCAAACATTTCTTCGTGCAGCACGCGATCATGGCATTACACGCCAGAACATTTGGTTCAGACATCATCTCAAATTGATTCGTCTGGAAGTCTGGAACTTTTATTTCCAAATCGCAGCATCTCGTGATGATTTCCGTTTGGATATATGTTTTTTATGTCATATTGTAAATTATCAAGAACCATACCAACTTTTATTAATGATCTGTCTCGTTATTGTAGTTTTTTCAAAAGACTTATCTTCATTTCTCCTCTGATGTTGTATTTGTTGGAAAAAAGACTTCATACAAAGAGGAGAATATAGCTCAACAGAACTTCTATGCAGATCAAGAGGACACTTGAAAGTTCATCTATGATGTAATTGATGGCCTAATAGCTATATTCTAAGATTATAGAAGTTTTGTTAGGTATTAATACTGGACATGGATTTGACTGAATTATCCATGTCCGTCTGTGTCCATCCATGTCTGTGACAGACAGACTTGGACAACATACGCTACGGACATTATCGGACACGAACGGACACAGACAATATTTATATAATTGGTGGACGAACATGGATATGCATCTGTTCGCGTCCGTCCATGTCCATGAACACCCCTATGTGTTAGTGATGACTAGTGAGTACGATGGTATGCTAATGTATGTGGATTATGTGTGTGTTAGTGATGACTAGTGAGTATGTTAGTAAGCTATTCATGAAAGTATGTGTATGTAATACTTGTGTGTGATGGATATACATATATATGATGTCTATATGCCTATGCAATGGATATGTGTATGTGTGTGTGGAGCATATGTATTGGTGATGGACTGTAAGCGGTGATAGAGTATGGAGTTGGACGTGGATGTGCAAGCGTATGATGAAAGATGACTAATGTAAGTTTGACGGGCGAGGATTAGAGTGGATCATATTAGTTTGTCTTGGAATACAGCGTATGTTGTGGGATTGTCAGCCAGTAAGAGTTGTTACATAATTGTACAAGCATAACATATAATTTATGAAGTGAAAAGTAAGCATAATAAGTGAAGTATAAGTAAGAGGGTATAATTGGGTTTGGCTCTGGGGAGCTTAGTTTGATGACTTCTGAGTAAGATGTGTTGGCCATAAGGTGGATGGAGGAGATTGTATGAATATGTAAGATTTTGGTGTATGGTGAGTTGTGATCATGAGATGGATGAGTTAAGTAAAGTTTGCAGCCCTGACGAACTAGGTTTTCAGATCGGGCTCAACTTCGGTTTGATCAGTGGAGCACTGTACATTTGTGAATCTTTGTAGCATAATTGTACCACATAACTTAATTCAAATTTGAATTATAAGCAAAGCTAATTATAGCGTTGTGACTTTGAGATCTGACGGTTTCGACATATTAAGTTCCGTGTTTAAGCTAGCCAATAATGAGTCGGTTGAGCATTTCTCATGTCTTGCCATAGTATTTATCCTACGAGATGTTGCCTATGTGCTGTATTAAGCCTCAGACGTATGATGCTATGTTGAGAGCAATGTATATTTTTGATTTGGTTTGTGTGTTGTATTAAGCTCAGATGTTTGATGCTTTATTGAGAGTGTTGTATGATTCTGCCCAAGAGTGCCACTATATGATTTCTGCCCAAGAGTGGCATTGGCACTATAAAACCCCTTATGTGTGGGTGTTTACGTTTGTGTGCTAAGGTAAATAGTATCATGGAACTGCTCTTACCTATTTGTTCCTGTGCCTCATGAGCATTGGTGTGTCTTGCCTTTGAAAAAGTCCATGACGTCTAGTCATTCCCCGGAGGTTAAGGTAATGCCCCAGTGGCATCCCTTTCTATTTTGATGCTGGAGCTTATAAATGGTAATGAGCTTCAGTGGTCGATAGTATGTGTACGATTGTTTGAGTGAACACATATGTTTTTGAGTAAGTGTAAGTTCTGAGTACGACTGTAAAAGTATGATTATGAACATGACCGTAAGAGTATGATTCTAAGCACAACTGTAAGAATATGATTCTGAGCAAGACAGTAAGCGTATGTTCATGAGTAAGATTGTACGAGTAAGGTCGTACGAGTAAGATTGTATGAGTACAGTTGTACAAGTATGTGTAAGTTGTATGAGTAAGTGTACGATTGTACAAGTAAGTTTGTAAGACTCTGATTAAGAGTGTATACGTAGATTGGTTTGATTGTGTGCTTGGCATGATTGTATGCGTGCATGATTATAATATATCTACTTGTTTCATGTTTGAGTTGCATTAACACATTTATGTGTAGACTTACTGAGTTCACTGTTTACAACTCCCCTACTGAGTATTTTCCTCCAGAGTATGAAAATACTTATTACCCTATTTTTTTAGCCCTGTGTTCGGGAGGCTTTTGTAGGTTTGTCATGGAGAGCTCTTGGAGATGGATGCTCGTTTCTACGGTGAATTGATTCCCTTTGAATTAGGTATATCTTGGATTCACTGCAAGTATTATTTGTGTCATGATGTGATGTATTGGATGAGATAAGAATTAAAGTGTATGCTTTCTAGACTTTTAATTTGGATTGGGTTATTATGGGACTTGCACTCAGGGATGCCTGAGAGAGATTTATATTTAAAATTTATAATTATAGTAATTTATTTGTATGTTTATTTTCGAGTAGCGCTTGAGGATGTTTCGCTTGACCATATGATGTTTGATCGAATGAGTAAAAATTTATATGGGAAAAACTGATGTGCAATATTTTAAATTATAAAAATTACTTTCACAGGTTTCATATTCATCATTTTTTCGATTTACAGTCATTATATTACAAAAATTTTGCATGAATTTTGAAGAAAATATGATGAAAAATTTTAAGTATTACATAAGCAAACTACCAACCTTTATTGAGACTCTAACCCAAAACCCCCTTTGTTTAGATCTCCTCAAACTTCTTTTGTTACTAGTCTTTAAGTCTTTTCCTCAAGCCTTGAAACTTTTCTTCTACTTACTTTTTCATTGTCTCATTATAATCACTTCATACAATCTCCTCTTATTTATGACTTTTGCCTTGAGTCTTCAATCTCTCATTAAATTTTATTGCAACTCCTCCAACTCTTGTATGTGTTGTGTTGTGAATTTTTCTTCGCTTTTAACTAATTGAATTCATTTTTAAAGTATATAGCCAAAGGAAAACTCTATATTCTTAAAACCCAATAAAGTAGACTCATCAATCTCTCACTATGCTAGAATTATTTTTCTCTTCTTTTCCTATATTCAAAACACTCCTTATATAGATAACTAAGTCAGTTTATGTGTTAGACTATGAATAGGAATCAAATTTAACTCATAATGACCTATTTTTAGAAATTATGGATTCTAGCAATCGATCATTACAATAATTGATCATCAATCGATCGCAATAGTCTCTATCAAATTTTCTAAAAACTACTATAAGAATCTATCAATGGATGAACATTAACTGCTATAGTGATTTGCTTCGATACTACTATAGTGCCAAAAAATTAAAATTCTTACCGATAATCTTGGATTAAAAATTTACATATGCAATTTTTCACTCATTCTTTTCACACTCTTATATGATAAACCCTTTTATCCTAAATGTATACATGTGATGTGTGTGTGTCTTTTTACTTGTAAAAAACACTTCTGGGTCTTTTGATTTACTTCATCTTCATCAGGTGATATTGAGCAGCAAATATTCTATCTTGTGACTCAACTTACACATCAATTTAGTATTGTTTTGTTTATCATATCTTATGACTCAAATTACACATCAATTTGACATTGTTTTATTCATTGAAATAAGTCAATACAATATATATATAGCCACATACATTTTAACAACATGGACATAAGGAAGAAGAGCGGGAGAGTTTGATTAATGATGGCTTGGCTAATCAAGCAAAAAAGTTATTCCTTGGGAACTATACAGTAGAAGCCATGAGGTTATTAGATCAAATGGAGGGCGACATGAGGGTGAGGGAAAAAAGGTTAAAAAATGGCACAAATATGAGAAATGGTAACTCTTGCAAAAAAAGATGAGAAATCGAAATTCATGGTACAATGACTTGAACTTTAGTAAAACCTTCATATTAGAGGGAGGCAAAGCAGAACCTCCGGAAGGATTGGGTCTTGGTAATGATGTTGGTTGTTCAAGGTGATGGGTTTTGAGTAGCGGGCTCTAAGAAGTTATACACTTGTAAACCCATTACCTATGGCTTATAAGAGAAACCTATTCCCTAATTTAAATTTAAAGTCTTTCAATCTAAAGCTATTTTCTCTTGGAGGGAAAATTTTCGCTTAAATTATACTAGTTTCCAAATATGTGGGAACTTTTCAAATTCGCTTTTTAAGAGGGAGATTTAGGCGTTTGGCTACCACTTTGGGTTTTAAAGTGAAATATTTTTGGGTCACGTCACTAGTATAAAATGTCAAATCCACCTTAAAGGGCCTTTAAAAGTTATAAATTACGTGGTCCTACTTAGATTATAAATCAACTGGTCCTACTTAGTCCTGCATAGGAAAAAAATTGGGTGTAGAGAAATTCTATAAGGAAATGTGGAGCTCCAACATGTGGTAGCGGGGGGAGCGGGGAGACTGATTCGGAGACTTTTACCTTTTATTTCATTTTTCAATGCAAACATTTTTTGTCTTTTGATTAAACAGAAGGTAATTTTTTCATTTATTAATGTAAATTAAGAGGTCATTTTTTGGGTCATTAATGAATGTATAATGACATTCCCCCCCCCCCCCCCCCCCACCCATAAATTAAGCAGTAGTTTGAAGACCCGGTCTCCTCTTATAAATTCTCTTCTTCTTCTTCTCTTTTGATGCCTTTAATGATTATGTCATTTGACTATATTCTTATAGCTCTTTGTCTATAAAAGATGTTATACATATATATATTAGTAATGGGTCGTGACCAAAATCAAAGAGTCGCGTTGATTCATATTATGTAATTAATGTCCAAATATACACTAAATTCATATATCGTGTTATTAGATAAATGATATAAGTTCTTCTCAAACATGGTAGTACAAAATTGGATGTCATTTTTCGCATATCATGTTATTCATAATATGTTATGTATGATATGCATACAAGATAGGAGGGCATCTATATTGTATATCGTATTAACAATAACATGATATATTTCATATCATATACTAGATAACACAACAAACTATTGAGGAGATGAAAGTAGTAACTACGTAGTGTGTTCCATAACACGATATATGAAAAATCATGTGTATGAACATACACTTTAGAGCTAGAGAAAGCCCTTATCACAAAATTAATCTGAGCCAGATTAACCCCTTGATTGGTTGGTGATTTTTGCCACAGTTCACTGCTTTACTAGGATCTTGTTAATATACATTCGGACAGAACCTCATTTCACAGCCAAAACTTGCTTTAGGGCAAAATATTTCAAGATTGCCTTTCGGAAACAAGAAAAACTGGATGTTGCGGAGTTTTTTGCGTCTCACCTATCGCACTTTGGAAATCAATTGTCTGTTTTTTAGAAATCGCCAGTGGGATGGCTTGAAAATCAGAACTCACACTACGTATTCGCTTCTCACTGATTAGTCTATCGAAATTGCCAATCGATATAGTCATTTGCGTGTAAATGCAATGGTGTAACGGGGTTACACAATATAAAACCCTAAACCCTAACCCAACAATATTTCTATCCAAAAATTTTCTAAGATCGTGTAAGTCCGGGTTCAGTGGCATTTTTGTGAAAAACCAGGGAATATAGAATATTTACATCTTTGGCTAGGTAATATGGAAAAAGCTCTATAAAAATAGGACATGTGTCATTTCTAATATCAACTATCAAGCTAACACATGATATTCATCTAAGAAAATATCATTATAATATGATAACTTGAAGTCTAAAATATGCACCTAAACCACATATGCATTCAAATTTACACCTAAGGGCATTATTGGAAATATAGGGTAATATAACTAATTTGATAAAATCTATCATCACCCTTCGTGCTTTATATAGTAATATCTTTTTTTTTATAATTTAGGGTCAGGCTTTATGATCTGACTAAAATTTAGGGGTGCACCAAATAATGGGCCAAGGGGTCCTTTATTTGGACCTGGAAAGTACATAATACAAACAAATATTCATATACTTGACAGATATGGTAGGTAATTTGTTCCTAAAAATTCTTGCTCAGAAAGAAACTTGATCAATACGGATAGGCAGTAGTAAACAAGATAGATATGCCAGTTTATTTAAGCCACAAGGCATGTGCAAAAAGTGACTTCTAAAGATTTCAATCAACTCATCCGCAATCTACAAATTATACATTGAATAATTCTTGATTTCCCCCCGGCACCTCTGAGACAGCAACATGGATGCCCCATCCCCCATCCACACTAGCACAATTCATCCAGATTAATGGCCCCAGCAACCCTTCATAATTTTAGCTCCACCCAATGAAGGTATTAAGAATGGTCTCCATAATTGTGTGAGGTTCGAAAGTATTTTTTATATTCCCCATTAGCATTTTCTATATTCCCCATTAAAAATACGCCGAACAAAAAGAAGAACACATGGGAATAGGTGATATTTAAGATCAATGGTG
The DNA here is from genome assembly GCA_035235625.1 of Saururus chinensis. Classification (NCBI taxonomy): domain Eukaryota; kingdom Viridiplantae; phylum Streptophyta; class Magnoliopsida; order Piperales; family Saururaceae; genus Saururus; species Saururus chinensis. Next base: position 32,914,701 of record CP141148.1, on the reverse strand, counting down.
CACCTATTAGTACATGTTAGCACAAGTATCATTGACGTTAATATGCACTAACATAAGCACCATTGATCTTGTGTATGAAAGGCTCTCATGTATTTCCTATACTGGGCTTATTATTAATAAAAAACATTAAAAACATTTGCATAAGGTCATAGTAAAATTACACTTACCATAAAAGGGATGGTAATCATATTTATAACACATTTTATATGTAAAGACATTTTAACGTGAGTTTTATTTAAATTAGCCTAGGCTCACGTGCAAATGTATGAGCCAAGGCATCATGCACTATCGAATTTTAATTTGACGGCACACATAATTCAAAAGGTATATTAATTTTATGTCCCCTTACACATCAAATCTAGATCCAACAGTTTATGGTGTCTACGTGAGTACTATCTTGTACAAACTTTTTCTTTTTAATATTCACCTAATTATCAAATCTACACAATTATTTAATTTGTACCAAGAAAGGAAGAAGGATGGGCACATTCTTATTCAATGCAAAGGTAACCTAAATGGTAAATAAGCATCGCTATATAGGATAAAAATGCTCATGTGTCAGTAAGCTTTTGTAAAAAATGACAATTAGCATTCGATCACAATTTCGGACATTTACATTGGGTGGCTGCTTCCTTCTAAGAGGGGCTAAGTGCAAAAGTCTTTCTTCTCCTTGAGCGTAGTCAACAAAATGAACTCCGTTGGAAAGACGATTATTATTGAAAGGGTGGCTATTATACCAAAGCCTAAGCAGCCCAACTGGCACTATCACGACACACCAGCCCAACGAAATAGAAAGGCCCAAGCAACAACTCGAAGTTGGCACATCGAAGCCACTGACAGTCGACGGAATTCGCCTTCAGCTCTCCCTCATGTGACTCCAACATGTCAACTTCGTGTTGTTGCTCCACACGATTATCTATATCGTTGGGCTCCTGTTGTATGATAGTGGCACTGCTTCAGCCTAGGATGGCCACCCTCTATAAAAAAAGGTCTTTGGGACGGATTTCATTATTTTGATGACTAGATTAACGATTTTCCCGTGCAAATCTTTCTTCTGCTTTCAACTTTTGGTGCTAAATCTAGTTCTTTCATCTGGTCTTCAACTGATACAAAACCTGTTTGGGCAAGAAAACTGCATAGAAACAAAAAAGGTTGCAGAAGCAAGGAACTTTTTCATGAGCATATTATTTATGAAAAAACGTCGCAGACTATTTGCAATTTAACAACAATCCTTTGCAATATACTCCAACCAGTGCACAAACTTGAATGTTAAAACAAGAAATCATGGAACACAGAGAAATACATATACGTAAGAAAACATTGGATATCTACCAAACAATAAGAAAGCATGTGCACAAGCTGTATTAAATGGCACAAATCGGTCTGGCAGTTAAGACAGCAAAGACATTCCCTTAGAGCTACAACAATCACGAAATCAGTTTTAAATAATATAGCTGGCCTTCTCACATGTGCAGTTTGGCCACAAAATGCGTTTCCTAGGAAATGGAAGAAAATTGTCAACATTCTATAACATGATCAACTGCAAGCCCTTGTACTACTGAAAAGGATATCGTAAGCCTTCAGCACTTAACATCACAAGCATGAGGCTTCAGAACTCAGCACATCTTCTCAATGAATATTACTTGGCAGCAAATGAAATACAAGCACATCTTCTCAAGGAATATTACTTGGCAGCACATGATATACATCACGTTGGAGGCTTAGAGCACATAGACAACCGTACAACAAATCAACTCTATATAGACACCTGGCCTCCTGACTAGTATGATTTGCCCAGAAATGAATTTCCTCCCAAATTTTTTTTTAAAAATAGATTCTATCTTGCTCCTGAAAAGGATATTATAATCCTACAACTTAACATCTTCTCAATAAAGATTACCTGGCGGCAATGAGTACGTCTATGTTCTCAAATCATTTTCAAATTACATAACTAACTTCTTAACTAGCAAGATTTAGCCATAAAATAAATATCATAGAAAATTAACGAAAAATGTCTATATTCTCTATTTTTGTCAAGCACAAGCCTTCGTGCTCCTGAAAAAAGGAATAATAAGTCCTCAGTACTCAGCATCATGAACATGATACTTTACAACTCAACACATTTTTTCAGTGGAAGAAAATATCAGCTAGGCTTTAGAGAAAAGAAAACATATCATATATCCAGGAAGCTCAAATGGCCAAAGTAGACAACAAACATTCATGAGCTTTGGGTACTGATTTGAAATTTCATAATATAGAGGGAAGCTTTTCAAGTTAAAAAAGATGCACATACTGTCATTCTCACATATAAATTGGCAAATGCTTAAAGTATTACGAAGATTCATAAAGATTTCTTCAGACTGCAATAAATTCATAAACAATATCATCTTTTACGATTTGAGCCTTGAGAAGCATGTCATATAAGTGGGGCCTGCTTAAACAGTTCGAAAATACTTACCCATGTGTTGTTTGATAGGGCTTGTCAATACGAATGCATCATTACTAAGACCATGAATATCCGAGTTTGGAAGAGAGAAATATGTTAATTTAAAGTTTTAGAAACGGGTTTGATGGGACAACCAAATTTATAATAAGTAATTTCAGTACCAACCTTATTTCTGATTTGAGAGTGAATCAATGGAATTAATTCTGAAAAATTCTACTTCCATTTCTAAATAATTCTACACCCAAACAACTTAAAGCACCAAAATTATGCAAAAATACACTGGAAGTTTTGATTTATAAATATCACAATAAACAGATTATCTGTAATCGTAATTCGTCCCTAGCAAGCTTCTCCAAGAAGAGAAACACTGACCTATTAAGGAGCAAAAACAACACTGCACTTATAATAACCAGTAAAGTAACATGGATTGACATTGCCAAATCGCTGGAAGTGAATGCCAGACCAAGCATAGCTGCTAGACAAACCCCAAGAGTAATGAACGTAAGCTTGAGAACAGACCATGTGGGACTCTGAAAACAAATAGGAAAAGCAATGCACAGAGTCAGAACACTCATACGCCCTAAACAAAGTCTATATCAAATATTCATATCATCTTCCAAATTGACAAAAGCATATGAACTCACATTAACGCCTGGAGCCAATGCCCCTAAAAGCACCGCTTTTGCAGATGACACGTTTTCTCCCGTAGAACTATCCATAGGAAGAATTCAAACATATAATCCTTTCAAGTACAGTGAATCTGCATCAATTGAGATAACATGGGCTGTTCAAAATATGTTTTAATCATTGAGAAAAACAGCCCAAATTCAGGAGATTCTCCATTTCAAAATGATAATTTGTAAATACCTATCATTAAGGAAAAACGAACAGACGTGCGAGAGAGCAAAACAGATTCTGGGTCAGTGAAAAACTTAACTAATACAAACAAATATTAATATACGCGAGAGATGCAGTAGTAATTTGATCAAACAGATTCTGGGTCATTAGAAACTTGATCAATCTACTGTTGATAAGGGTTCAACTCGTTGATGAGGTTACTAATAGTACATTGGTGTAGAATATTTCAAATATGATTTATGATAATGTTTATGCTTTTATACATAATACATTAGTATAGTTTTCCTTGCATTTAAATGCATGAATAGATGATGTTAAGCACATATTATATTAAGGTAAGTAAGCTCTGTGCATGTGCGAATCCTTATAATAGATAGTCACCCTTTGACCTTTGTATTTTTATGATGAAATAAAAAAAACAGAATTAAAGAAAAAGCCACACAGCTTGCCCGTGCTTAGCTGGCGCCTACATGGTGTCAAAACAAATACCATCTCCGCTATTTTGGTAATTTTTTTAACATTATTTATATAATTTTCTATTACAACAATGATTTTTTAAAATTCTACCATTATCATTAATGTTGTATTCATTTAAAATGGAAATCTAAGATTTTTTAATAATTTAGGTAGTTAAAATATTCTCTTATTTAAAACCTCTATGCATCAATAAAATTAGTTGTAACATATGCATATATGATATATTGATTACTAGTCTAAATATTGAAAGTTATATAAATCTTACGTAGAATTTAAGGGGTGTTCATAATCCTTATACTTTGAAAATTCTTTCTTCCAAGGTTGCTCGACATGCACAACGTACTTGAGCTCCCTTTGATTTGTTTTTTAATTAAAATTTAAAATACAAAGAGAGGTAGAAGAGGCACGCACAGATGATACTTAGCTTTGCTTGTTTGGGGTCCTTCGGTCTATGATTTAGCATGTTCACATGCTTAGAATTGCTTTGCAATTGCTACATTCGGCTCTTAAGAGGAACATTTACAGCTTGTTGGGGTCGTTTACCCAAATGTTTTTTAGATGGCTCCACATGGTGGAGGGTTGTTATTTTTCTCCCTAGCCATCAAAGGCATTGGTCGAATTCTTCCTTCGTAATCAATTTCATTTATTTCGATAATTCATCCTTAGGGAGACTTAAAAAATCTTTTAAGCAAATTCATGCTTCCACCGCATCGCGCATTCGTCGACTTTGCCTACCGTCCAACACTCTACCTCCTGCACTAAAAATAGATTCCATGTGTTTGTCCCCATTTAAAACATTTAAATTACTAAGTTCTTCGATAAGAGAAGATGCAAAATCAATTTGTCAATTAATAGCTAATTCATTAGTTTTTGAACTATATTTTTATTTATTTTTTTGAAGTAACATCTAAGACTTAATTTTTTGTAGAGGATGCATAACAATAGAATAAGAAGTTGATTTATTTCGTCTTCACCCATAGGTTATTTCATATATATTATATAAAGAAGGAAAAATTATTTAAATAATCAAGTTTAAGTTGATTTTGTCCTTCAGTTTGTTAATTAATAGTTAATTCATTAGTTTTTGAAGTAACATCTAAGACTTAGTTTTTTGTGGAAGTTGGCTTGAGAAGGATGAAATCACTCTCCTTCTGAACGAAAGGTAGATTTCATCCATGCAAATGACGAAATCACCTCACTTTTATTTTTCGTCTCAAATATACTAATTTTGTCATTGCTAGTGATGACATCAAATTAATTTTTTTTAGATTAATTAAAATCAAAAGCAACCCCTGCCCTTGTATAACATCACATATAACATACTAATATCCACACAACCAACATATAAATTATAATAATATCTACACATTAAGTGATTAGAAAGTCTATGGGTAATATATAAATTAGATACAATGTTCTCAAAATGTTTGGTTTACAAAGTAAGCATATGTGACAACCCAGATCTGAGGTAAATTTTACTATTAGAATTTTTATATATTATTAGAACGTTATTTTGCTTTCGGGACCTAAATAAATGTTGTAGAACTTTAAAAACCGAACTTAAAGATTTTTGAAACACTTGATTCGGAGATAGTGACCGTATGTAGCGATCGTGGAAGCGCGCATCATAAGCGGGCCTACGATAAAACTACGGTAAAACCTATCCTTGAGTGGTCTTGTTTCGAAGGGCTCGTCGATACGAATCCATCGGTACTAAGAACGTACAATTCCGATATATAGGTAAAAAGTTAAAGCAATTTAAAATTTTGGAAAAAAGAAAAAAAATATATTAATATTTTAATTTGGGCTGACGCATGCAATGCGTCAGCCGCGCGCTGACCGCACGACGCACGACGTCGCGCGGTTTGACCGCGCGACGTGGCGCCGCGCGGTTCGCGGAGCGCGTCGGGCCCGCGGCGGGCCCGCGGGTCCGCGCCGCGCGGTGATCCGCGCGGAGCGCGGATCTGCGTGACCCGCAGCGCGGGCCACGCATGCGGACCGCGCGACATGCGGAGCCGCGTGTCGCGCAGCGCGGCACCGCGCGACACGCGTCGCGCGTCAGTTCCGCCCCATCCACTATATATACCTCATTTTTTCTTCTTCACTATTCACTTCTACCTTACGTAAAAAAAAAAAACTTCTGACTCTCCGTTCTGGACTGTTTTAAGTCCGATTCAAACCATTTCAAAGGCGTTCTTAACTAAAGCAATAGTGCTGGATGCCGTGGCGGGACCGGATTTTCTATATCAGCTCTCTACGACCGCGAATTTTCTACGCCAACGTTAAGGTAGGGGATTTTAAACTCTAACCTATGCTCTGCTTATATGTTCTAGTTTTTATACAGTTTTATTTCGTTATGCTCATATGCTTGAATTTTCTAAGAAATGTCATACGTATGATATGTTTACATACCCTGAAATTTTGTCAGGGTATTTACGTTTTCCGAATAAATTTGAGGTTAAGCCTCGAATTATAATAATTCTGGATACCTACCGAGGAAATGATCGGTATCTGGCGCGCGCATAGGTATGGAGTATCATGGGAAAACTCCTGCCTTCTGAGCTTCCTGTTGCCCCATGAGCACCGGAGGAACGCCGTTCGGTATCACGGCTCTGGATTTATCGTCATCGGACGAATCGGTGCTTTCCGAAATTATTCTGAATTGGTTTAAAAAAATAAAAAAAAAATAAAATTACTATCTTTTGCTTAGCATCAAATTAGATTTTAATTCCACCTACTGAGTATAAAAAAAATACTCACCCACCCACAGACTCTGCAGGTAGTAAAATCAACGCGGAGGGGTCCACCGAAGGGTTATCTGATTAGTCTCTTTTAAATACATTCCTCTGTAATAATATATTTTCAACATGTATGTTATAATTCTGTAATATGACTGCTCTACATGCAGTGTATTCTGGACAAGGTCCTACTTTTCTGCTACGTCATATGTAATATTTTAGCTGTGCATCAACTCCAAACTTTTCTATACCAACTTATTTTATGCCGATATTTTTGTTCTGTAATCCGTAAGGTGGACCGTCACGTTCGGTTCCACGTGCAATGTAACACGTGCCGAGCGAGATAATAATTACGTAAAATATGACGTATATTATTTTCTGACGGTCGCCACAGCATATAACAACTCTAAGTCAGTCTACCTCTCCTAAGCCTACAACCTCAACCATGACCTCGACAATGTTGTACTGGCTCCTCTTGCTCCTCCTTCTCCACATAAGTAACAGATGGCTCACCCAAACACACCTCTGAAGTGAATGGGATAGGATCCGCACAAGCAACCCGATGTAGTCTATGAAATACTATCAGATTTGGCTGAGGATGGGTTAGATCTAGAGAAATCGGATGTTATGAACGTGGAAGAGATCCAATTACTGCAGATGAAGATGGAATATCCTTGAATGGAGCGTGCCTCAGTGGTGTCTCAACTGCCTCGTCGGTAGGATAGTCCAAGAACGTCTGTAATAACTGATTGAAGTAGTGGCAAGCTACAAAGGACATCCTCATGGTGCCTAATTATCGACTAACATGATGTTATTAAGACCTCACTTGAAGTAAAGGTGTTAACTATGTCAGTCAAATACGTGTATGTCTATCGCACTAAACCAAGCTATAAAAAAATTAAAATAAAAGTCATATAAATAATAAACAAGAAATAAGAAAATATTATGATATAATTAATTAAGATTTATTTACCAAAGCTCCCTTAGACGTGCCCCTAGGTTGATAAGTCATCTCCTCTGAATCATTGCATGGTAAAATATATTTGCGTGTAATGGGTAAATACCATTGCATATACAAGCTACGAACATCTAGCGATATTGTAGCTATCTCTGCTCGGAGAATAGTGGCTCTCCTATTATCCCATCGAGCAATATATATTGTATGATGCACAACCTAGATAGTAGTGTGGCGACCTTGTTGACTGATTCGATGGACAAACTCTATAGTACGAGGAAGGATATCTTGCTCCAAATTAAGTTGAAGCATCACAGGATCAGGCACGTATAGCTCAACAATCTCAAAACATATGAGCGGCATTCTAGAGAACCGCACACCTCTTCCCTCTATACAAAGAGGAGGTAACTCAGTCAATGCCTCAGGTGAGTATGGCTACCAAATGATTTACACAATTTATAAGCATAATTAATTTTTAATAACCTTACATTGCCTATATTTATTATATTAAATATAATAATGAAATAAAATTACCTTATAAGGGCATTGGTGGTCTAACTCTCCTCTACACAAACGAAGGACTCCTTGTAGATTTTCGGTTTTTCGCCTCTAAACATTCCACCTTAAGGAGTCAAATTTAACACATAAATTCAACACATCCAAATAAAACTATGTTAAAAATATAAGTGTGAAAAAATATTTACCTAGCTCCTAATGGAGCACCCTCTACTACATGACCCATCTCAATAGTTAGTTAGCCGACATGTAAATGCTCCCACGACCATAGTTGTGTTACAAAATATCATAAAAGTTATTAAAAAAAATAAAGTAATTGTATGTGTAGAAGGGTCACACAGCCTGCAAGTCTTGAGGTCATAGCCTAACAAACATTCCATAACTCTCAGTATAAAAATGCGAAGGGTAGCATTGTCCCATGAGAAAGTTCCCACCATGTCGAAATCCACAAGGAAGGAGAGGTACGCAACATGAACATGACTACTAGTGTTATCTACAAATATCATAGCCCCAAGTAAATGCAACAAATATGCACATGTGTATGCTGCCCGATGACTATCTCAGTGGCATCTCTGGGAGTGCATGAAACTCACCTAATAGCCATCTGAGGCTCACTCGGCTACCACGCATCACTAAAGGAGGAGGTACTTTGCCAAGGAGTCTAACTAATAAATTTAAATCTCCTCCTCCTTTCATGCTTGTCACTGCCTGTCCAAGAAGAACTGTCACATCCATAAGTATGATGGACATCTTCCCATAAGGTAGATGAAACATCTGTGTCTCCTCCATCTCTCGATGAGAGCTATGAGCAAAAGCCTATCGAGTCGAACATACTGTAAGTGGAAAAAGTGTCCAAATCCAGCCCGCTTGATATATGGGAGAATAAGCTCATCAATGGACCATTGTCGGAGGTATCTAAAATGCTCCATCAATGGGGCCTATGCAACTCCTGTAAATAAGTACTAACTCATCAATGGGGCCTGGCCCGCAAAAAAGCTTCATATGATCTTCGAGGAAATAAGAATTTGAGGAACATATAAACAAAAAAGTCACATAGTCTAATTGTATGTTTACAAATCAATGGGAGGGTTAGTGCATATTTTATTATTATGCCCGAATTGTTTGCACCTCCCACACTAAAGCTTGCTCTACCATCTCTCTCCATGGTCACACGGTCCATTGTATTCCAAATGCGGACAAATCGTGGGCAACTAGGTTGTCTTGTTACTTTTAGCAGTAATAACACATAAGGCACATCTCTTTCCCAAAACTCCCGACCACAAGGAGAGTAGAATTGTACATAATGCATATTTTTATAAGCGGTCAATGTGTAACATACTCTTGCCTGTATAGGCTACCACCGCTTTTCCCACACGGTAAGAAGATAAGAGTAAGGATACTGGTAGAATTGAGGGAAATTGCATGTATAAGTTCAATGAACCACATTCATCATAAGCCTCCTTCCACACATTGACATCACTTCGTAATCGGTGGGGTTGATTCTGTTAACTATATACTCCCTAATTTTACATGTTTGTTCCTTTATTATCCCTTCTACTCTAGGAGTATACGGGGTGACCAGAGCATCCGAAGCACAAGATCGATTCACAAAGAATTTTACTACTTGATAAAAAATAGCTAACACTAAGGCCTACATGGGTAATCATCATGCCTCCTTGAAGACACTATTTAAACTTTCTACCATATTTGTAGTTGTTATGCCAAATCTTCTAAAACCATCGTAGGTAAGAAACCCCACTATTCAGGGTGTAATCCTTCTCTTGAGAGGAGTAGTTTTGCCCTGGGACTTTCCTGACCAATCAAGTCCATTTTAACATCAAATTGTTCTACTATTAATACACATGCATCTGTCAGTGTATCATTTTTAAACTCCTTAAAATGTGTTTTTATGGATTGATGCACTATCGATGGTAAAAGAATGAAGGGGAAAATTTTCAGGCATGACCTTTTGAAGCCCCCTATGTCAATCTGAAATGATTATGACATTCGTCATTTGCATAAGTACATTCTCCTTCAATTAACTTAAGAACCATTTCCAATTTTGCTAGTCTTTCTTTGCTATTATCCTGAATGCTAGAGGAAATAACCCATTGTTCCTTCTATAGGCATCGTGCCATAAGTGCTCCGGGCTACTTACCATGCAAGTGAGAGGAATCGACACCAAACACCAGGATGCAATGACGAAAACAGTATAAACGGCCCAAATCCCCAACACATCTAAGTAAATATTTGACATGGGCCACCATCTACTAGATTAGACTCCAACTCGTAGTAGGTACAGGGTTTAGCATTTTGCCTTGCCTTGAGATGCATTGACAACAATTTGTATGATTCAACCCAATCCCCATAAATAACTTTTATGGTTGTATTTCATGCTACCTATTTTTTTATAAGAAATGTCAATGTGGAACCTCTCATTTATTCTTTGAATAATATCCTTCGGTGTGAGAGTTAATTCGGCTTGGATGACGAACATTATGACCTTAGAAACAAATGATGCAATGCACTACCTATGTTCAGTACTAAGCTAAACATTCCTACAAGTGTATTCACCTCCGTATGTCTTCAATTTAAAGTACACTACACCCCTCTTTATTGATCCATGAACTCTCCAAGGGCAAGCACTATCAACACACTTAACTATATATTCTGATATATTTGTACGTAAAACCTTGTATTTTACATGATTCTCAAAGCTATGATAAATGTCTCTTTATCCTCAAAGATGCGCCCAACGTATAACTCTTCTTCATTCTATTTCTCTATATCCATATCAGAATTAACTGCAACATCTATATGCTCATCTGTGATATGTGCATAGATTGGCCCCTTGTCGTCATAGTACAACAACTCTTCATCATTCACATTCAAGTTATTTGCGGCAATTTTATTGTCTACTTCATCATCCCCCTTGCCGTCAGCCATCTGTTAAGCACTTTCCTCACCTCTAACATCTGCTTTGCTCATACCATACTCCTCTTCACTAGCTTCACCTATATTATCTTTTTCCTTTATTGGCCTCATTTACATAAACATCATCATCATGGACATGGGCTCCCCTACACATAAATAGCTCACATGTATTGAATTTCATATTACCTAAACACTTATTTAAAAACTAAAAATATTAGATTCATTTATAAATATATACTTCACCTTTGATTTGATGGTCTAACATCAGTATGTCCAACATCTGTAGGGGTAATGAATACCCATTGAGTTTTGAGTTCCAAATCATGCACCATCTTGTGACATTCCAATGCTAAATGTCTCATGTGCATAAGATGTGTACCTTCCATATTATGCACAAAATTCATAATTTAATATCCTAATTTTCATCGATAATTATAAAATTCACATCTTAAGAAACCTTACCTCCAATTAGGTCCACTTCTATTGTCAATAGGTGCAGACAACCTATGGCGTTTGTTTGATGCTAATGTCATGGAAAAATTTTCCTTTTCATTATCATCTACTGGCATTTACATGTGCCTTCCACTCCTCGTGGTCAAGAGTTTTGGGAAAGAGATGTGCCTCCAAAAGCAATGGACCGTGTGCCCTAGTTGACCACATTCTATCCATATTAGGGATATAATGGACTATGTGACCATGAAGAGAGATGAAAGAGTAGGTTATAAGTGTGGGAGGTGCAAACAATCTGGGCATAATAATAAAAGATGCAGCAACCCTCCTATTGATTGGTAAGCATACAAATAGACTGTGTGACTTTTTGTTTACTCTCTATTTTAGATATGACTATATGTTCCTCAAATTCTTATTTCCTCGTAGGTCATTGATGAGTCAGTACTTGTTCAACAAGAGTTGCATAGGCCCCATTGATGGAGCATTTTAGATACCTTCGACAATGGCCCATTGATGAGCATGCTCTCCCATATATTAAGCGAGTTCGATTTGGACACTTTATCTACATGTTCGACTCAATAGGCAACTCTCGTCGAGAGATGGAGATGAAGGGCACTTACGCATGGGTCAGTACTACCCTTATGTTTTTATACTGAGAGTTAGGGAAAGCTTCAGGTAAACAAATTTATTGAAGTTTTCTCATTTCTAATAACTTTTATGATATTTTGTGACATAACCATAGTAGTGGGAACATTTACATGTCGACTAACTCCACTAGGAGCCAAGTCAATATTTTTTTACACATAAATTTAACATAGTTTTAGGTGGATTGTTGAATTTATGCATTAAATTTGACTCCGCAAGGAGTATTCGCATGAGGCGTGGGCTTAGTTATGACTTTTTTGTATTGAGAGAAGATTTGCATGGTTCGAGAACTCTCTCAAACGCTGCTCATATGTTTTGAGATTGTCACGCGATGATTAAGAGGATATGACTTATCAGCCTAGAGGTGCCTTTTTATAGCTTGGTTTAGCGCAACAGACATATACGCATTTGATTAACACCTTTACTTTGAGTGAGGTATTAATAACATCATGTGAGTTGATAATCAGGCATCATGAAGATGTTCATGGACATTATCCTACTAACAATGCAGCTTAGACACTATCGAGGCAAACTCCATTCACAGATATTTCATCTTCATCAGTAGCACTTGGCTCTCCTCCACGTTTATTATCTGTTGTTGCTCAAGATCTAGCCCATCCCCATCTAGATCCGATAGTATATCATACGATAGTAGATAGCTGATGCAGATCCTATTTTATTATCTTTAGAGGTGTGTTTGGGTGAGCTATTTGTTACTTCTGAGGAGCATGAGGAGCCAACACAACACTATCGAGGTCAGGGTCATGGTCGAGGTCATATGAGTAGAGTTGTTATATAATTGGAGTTGTTATATGCTTGCTTTGTATCTAATTTATATATTACTCATAGACTTTCCAATCACTTGATGTGTTGATATTATTGTGATTTATATGTTGGTTGTGTGGATATTAGTGTATTATATGTTATATTATAGGGGGCATGAGTTGCTTCCTATTTTGATTAATCTAAAAAAAATTAATATTATTTCTTCATTAGCAATAGCTAAATAAGTGTATCTGTGCCGAAAAACACAAGTGAGGTGATTTTATCATTTGCGTGGTCTTTCGTAAGGACGAAATCCTTCTCAAAGACCACACCAAGCACTAGGGTTTGGCTAGTACCTACGTGGCCAAAATCTACTTGTAATTTTGCCTCCACTAAAATTAAATTCCATTCACTACATGTTTGTCTTACTTACGTTTTAAAAAAAATTATTCTAGTTTGATATTTAACTTTATTATGGTTTTGTAAATTAAAACTACATAATCTGTAAAAAAATATGCACTAAGGTACACCACCTCCCCTCCTCACTTCGCTCCTCCTTTCTCCTTCAAGGAAGCAGACTACCAAGCCTTCTGCAGTCGGCTGCCTACAACTAGTTTTGGTAGTCTAGACAGATCTGTTTGAAGGAGCTCCGAGACAGATCTGGCCGTTGCTAGTTCATAGACGACCAGACCTTCAGTGGCCTGCTAATTTTGTGACTTTTATGTGTGCCTTGCATATTTTTCCTTAGCTTTGATAGATAATTGTAGGTGTTAGGTCCATCATGTTTATAATCATTCCATCTTGTTTGTTTGATTTGCCATTGTTTGGTAAGTTCTTTATTGTCAGTATTAGCCGTTGCTTCCTGGCCCAGAATTTAGGAATTCGGAAAGGTGTTGTCAATAATCACATTTGAATAACCCAACTAAGTGAAAAGAATTGCACTATTTGTTAAATAAAAAATAAAAAGTTATATCATTTGTCATTCACTAACTCGTGTCAATACTCTTGGGCAGTTCAATCCAAATGTTGAGCAGGTACTCTGTATGCTTGTAGTATATAACAGAAGAAGAATCTCCAGACTCCCTGGGGCCTATGATTATGGGATCATCGTAATCATATTCTCCCTCGAACTTGGGCAGACAAATTGAGTTCTCCATATCCTGGTCGGGTGCTGGTATAGAAAAAGAAGTACTTTGGCCAAGAAATAGTGTTCTATCTCCAAAATCACTCACCTCTTCCCATCTACTTCCATCAGCATCAAGCCGGAATTGCCCATGCGGATAGCCAAACTGATCCATGAAAAATGCCAGGAGTTTGCCATCAGATTCAAGCAGAAAATACCTCTCGACTTGTTCGAAATCAAAATCTGGGCATAAGCTCAAAACAGTCCATGCTAGCTTCTCAGGGTCAAACACCCCTAATGACCCCTCCAAACCCAGGCAGTAGAAGAGCCCATTGTGGAAGACAGGATTGTTATGAGAAGCACAAAAGTTGTGATAATTTGGGAACACCAGTTGTGTCCATTCCTCATCCCCACAACGGTAAAAACAAACATTAACTGCATCCTCATCTGCATCAACAATGCCAAAAACCATGCAATCTGGAGAAGTAGGTGTAGACGAGAAGGCAATTCCATAGAAGACCGGCATTGAAAACCTTACAACGGGGAGTTCAAGTTTATCATTCGTGAAGGGATTGAATAAGAACATGACTTGAGGGGTCTTGTGCACTATCAACCAACCCTCTCGAGAGAAATACAATGTAGAACCCGATAACTCCGGAATGCTGAGAGTACAAGCCTCGTCACTCATTGGGTCTACCAACTTATAAATGCCACTATTCTTATGAGTCAACATGAGCCAAGGATTTTTGGGATACCCTCTTCCAGGGGTTCGCTGTTGACTCAGGGTAAAATCCCTGCCACTATTGACAACACAACTTTGCAGGGGGCTTACCACCACACTTCCCTCTTGATGTTGGTCTTCTTTAATGTGATTGTTCTTACCACTTTGTTCGTCAATGCCCTGATTTACTAAAACCTGCACAAAACAAACAAGTCATGTTAATAATGAAGCCTATTATCTTCATGTATCTCATTATAACACTACTCATTCTTCTTAACCTTCTATAATGCCACAAACATCATAGCAAGGAGTAGAAGAAAGAAAAGAGGGGAAAAAAAACACTGAATAGCTAAGAAACCTTACCCAGTGAGGTACATCGCCAGGACATCTTTCAAAGGGGGGAATTGGATAATCAACTGTCAAGCTTCCATACTCCAAGTCATAGCGATTTAGTTTCTTGTCAATAGTATCAATTATATATATGCAATTTCCTTTGATGTTGGCTGCAGAAGCTGTGCATGCCACTGAGTAGTCAGACCCTAGGAAGAAAATGAGATCGCCTATGCTGTCAACTCTCACCCAGACCTTCTTGGAGAAATCCAATCTTGCGACCTCAATATGATGCAATATATCTGAATCAAGATAATCACTTTGATCGACAAGGAAAATGTCCCCACATGCCTCTACGAGACGAATAGTTCGACTGAATCTACCTAATCTGGGGACTTTGGGCATATCTATTTCGAGATATTCCACTCTAACGTCTGGGAAAGGGTCTATAATCACCACAACGTCTCTGTAACATGTTCTTGCAAATACTTTTCCCCCATGACTAACAACACCACTTATATCCTGTGCTTCAAGAAACTGGAATACATGCTTTGTGAATTCATTGTCACCGGGGCGAAATATCAGAAAGTAGTGATCAAATCGATGAATGCAGACGAGGGACCAATCAGGGTCAGAAGGTGGCAACGAAAAGAAATAGGTGAATTTGGTGTGATTGTCATGGGGGTTAATAGGTGGGACATGGATGGTCTCTAATGAGATGAGATTGAATACGAAAATCTCTTCGGAGCCTCTATCACGCAGCAGACACCAGCCATGAGAAGACATCAAAAGATCAGTGTCACTAACACTGGATATGAGTCGCTCCTCGCAGCTCTTGTCTATGACATTGTAGAAAGTCCACTCCTCTTTCCCTTGTGCACTGGAGAAGGTCAACCAAGGAGCCGGCTGAGGGACAGGCAGATGAGAACCCGGTGGGTTTCCACCTCCTAAGCATCTCAAAGAAGACATGGATGAACACCCTATTTGCAACACACTTCATCCACAAGGATCACTAAGTTAATTGACTGTAAAATAAATATTAAAATACATAAAGCATACGAATCAATATTAAGAAACACAACCGATGCCACAGATCGATCATCTGAAATAATGACCATCACGAGTAAATTTACCCAAAAGGTTAAATCTCTTGAATATCACCATGAGGATATAATATTGGTTTATTACTTAAAACAATCAGTTGGTCACCAATAGGAATTGTAATTTAAAGTTAAGGCACAGTGAAAAATTTAGGACAAAAACAATGATGCGGTCATGCAGATTTTGAATTAAAAAAATAAAAGCCAGGAGGAAGACTAAAGTTTACCAGTTCGCTAAGAGAAAGAAAACACAACCGCTGCAGAAAACAGCACAATCGTCTCGGCAGAAGGCGGTGGTGTGTCATTAACGAAAGCTTCTGCCCTTTAAATAGGCGCCGGAACAGGATCCTAGTTGGAAAAAAATTGAAGTAAAATCTCCAAATACAACAAGAGTTCCTAATCAAAGTGATAATCAAACTAAAAGTCCGTTTTGGTTTCGAAACTAAAGGTGACAGCAAATGGGACCGGACCCCGGAGACCCCTTCATCTTCTCTCAGCCGTCCCCTCCCAACTTTTCTGAGCCGCAGCTTAAGCCGTCTATTTGCGCCCAAGAAATCTTGTCCGTCCACTAACAACCAACGCTCCTGGATCCATCTTGTCCGCAGCAGAGCCGATTCGAGTTAACTTAAAAGAGTTACACGCGAAAGGTGTTTCCCCGCCCACATTACCCGCCCTCCATCCATCTTCATCGCCTTGAAGTGGGAAGAAGCGGGATCTCCTCCTCCGTGCTTCTCCGACCATCGCCACTAAGGAAAAGTAAGACTCCAAATTTGATATTTGATCTTGTTGACCAGCAGAATTGGTGCGATTTTTGTTTTTTGCTTTTGTTATTGTTTTTCTATGAGTTTGCTCGCTAAGCTTTTGTCTGTTAGGTGCAGTGCCTAATCAACCTTTTGTTTTAGCTATTTTTTTTTTTCCGCTACTCCCATATCTAACCATGTAATTTAGTCTTTTAGTGTGGACGAGTTTCATTCTTGTATGTGATTCATTAAAATTTACCGGTTCGTGTATTGCTAATTCTCTTTTTGGAAGCTTTTTTGTCTTTAACTCGTCAGTAACTTTATCTATCAATGTAAATGTCCAAATGTTAACAGTTTGTATGCCCATATTTTGTATATTTTTCCCAATAAGAGTTGGTTTAGGTCACATGCAATAAATTGTTTTCAAAGTTATTCAATTTAGAACCAAAACATAGTGCAAACTTTTTAAAAATGAAGATTTTTCACCTGAAGAGGTCAATCTCTTCAATATATTTTGCATAGAAGTACAATTTCTCTAGCATGATTTTGAAAGTTTTGAGAAAATTTGATAAAATTGTTCTTCATCGATCCACTACTAATGAATACATTATGAAGATCAATTACTTCATGGTACTATTTTTGTAATTTTACACAGATAGGTTGCTAATCGATCATTTCTTCAAAGAGATCAATCGCTTAAAGATTTTATATGAACAGAAATAGTGTCTGATTGATTGCTATTTGAAATGACAGAAGATTTCATACGAACAGAAATAGTGTCTGATTGATTGCTATATGAAATCATGGATCGTTGTTGGTTAAAATTGCCTAATATAAGTATTCTGAAAAAGAGATCATTCCATATTAGATTCTCTTATCTAAACCAACTTAATGAAATATAAAAGGACTAGGTGAAGATGGTATTAGATATAAGAAGACCTAAATTTTGAGAGAAGAAAACAGAGTCTTTTGCCCTTGTTTGTCAAATACGTTTTTTAAGAGGGAGATTTAGGTGTTTAGATATCACTTTGGGTTTTAAAGTGAAATATTTTTAGGTTACATCACTAAGTATAAAATGTCAAATCCACCTTAAAGGGCCTTTAAAATTTATAGGCTTAGGGATCTTTAATAGTCCCACGTAGGAAAACAAGTGAGTGTAGAGAAAGTTTATAAGGAAATGTGGAGCTCAGACATGTGTAGTGGGGGAGCGGGGAGACTAATTTGGAGACTTTTACCTTTTGTTTCATTTTTGCTGCAAATATTTCTTGTCTTTTGATTAAATAGGAGGTAATTTTTTTATTTATTAAATGTAAATTAAGAGGTCATTTTTTGAGTCATTAATGAATGTATTACAATCCCCCTCCCCCCAACCCATAAATTAAGAGGTAGTTTGAAGACCCCATCTCCTCCAATAAATTTTCTTTTTCTTCTCTTTTGATGTCTTCACTGATTCTGCTATTTGAGTTTATTCTTGTAGCCTTTTGCCTTTAAAAGATGTTACATATATGTACATTAACAATGGGTCATGACCAAAATAAAAGAGTCGTATTGATTCACATTATATAACTAACGTCCAAATACACGCTAAATTCATATATCGTGTTATCGGATACACAATATGATACATTCTCTGACACGATAGCATAATAATTGAATGCTATTTTTCGCATGTCGTGTTGTTCATAACACATTATGTATGCTATGCATACATGGTAGGAGGATATCTATATCGTATTATTGATAACACAATATATTACATGTGTATACTTAATAATATGACAAACTACTGAGGAGATGACTTGATAATATGACAAACTACTGAGGAGATGAAAATAATTACTACAACATGTGTTCTATAACACGATATATGAAAATTGTGTATATGAATATACACTTTAGAGCTAGAGAAAGCCCTTACCACGAAATTAATCCGAGCTAGATTAACCCCTTAATTGGCCAGTAATTTTCGCCAAAGTTCACTGCTTTATCATGATCGCGTCAGTATACGCTTGGACGGAACCTCATTTCATAGCCAAAACTCACTTCAAGGTAGAAAATTTCAAGATTACTTGTTGAAAACAAGAAAAATTAGACGTTGCGGAGTTTTTTTGCATTTCACTGATTGTACTTTGGAAATCAATTGTTTGTTTTTGGAAATGGCTAGTGGGATAGGTTGGAAATCAAAACTCACACTGCGTATTCATTTTTCACTGATCCAATTGTCGAAATCAGTCGGTGTAGTCATTTAAGTGTAAATGCAATAATGTAATAGGGTTACACCATATAAAACCCTAAACTCTAACCCAACAATATTTATGTCCAAAAATTTTCTAATATCATGTAAGTTCGAGTTCAGTGGCATTTTGTGGAAAAATAAAAAATAATAAAATATTCACTTCTTTGGCCAGGTAATATGAAAAAATATAAAAAATTGGACACATGTCATTTCTAATATCAACTATCAAGCTAACACATGACATTCATCTAAAAGAATATCATTATAATAAGATAAAGTCTAAAATAAACACCCAAACCACGTATACTTTCAAATTTATACCTAAGGGTATTATTGGAAACATAAGGCAATATAAAAAAAATGATAAAATCTATCATCATGCTCTATGATCTGACTAAAATTTAGGGGTGCACCAAATAATGGGCCGAGGGGTCCTTTATTTGGACCTGGAAAGTACATAATACAAACAAATATTAATATACTTAGATAGATACGGTAGGTAATTTGTTCCAAGGGATTCTGGCTCAGAAAGAAACTTGATCAATACAGATAGGCAGTAGTAAACAAGATAAATATACCAGTTTATTTAAGCCAAAAGGCATGAGCAGAAAGTGATTTCTAAAGATTTCAATCAACTCAGTCACATTCTACAAATTATACATTGAATAATTCTTGATTACCCCACGGCGCCTCTGAGACAGCAACATGGATGCTCCATCCCCCATCCACACTGGCACAATTCATCCATATTAATGGCCCCAGCAATCCTTCATAACTTTAGCTCCACCCAATGAAATATCAGTGAGTCAGTTTCTTGTCCCATCGCTGAAGGTTAAGGGTCTCCATAACTATGTGAGGTTCAAAACTATTTTCTATATTCCCCATTCAAAATGCGCCCAGCATAAAGAAGAATACATAAGAATAGTTGATATTTAAGATCGGCCATGTACGTATTAATACATGTTAGCATAAATGTCATTGACATTAATATGCACTAACATAAGCACCATAGATCTTGTCGATAAAAGGCTCCCATGTATTTCTTCCATTGGGCTCATTTGTCAGTAAAAAATATTAAAAACGCTTGCATACTTGCGTGAGGTCTCAATACAAATACACTTAACATAGAAGAGATGGTAATCATATTTATACCCCATTTTATAATGTGAGTCTTGTTTAAACGAGGCATCCAATTGTATGAGCCCATGAGGCATCCAATCGTATGAGCCCATGCATCATGCACAATCAAATTTTGATTTGACGGCACACATAACACAAAGGGTATATTAGTTTTATTTCCTCTTAGACCATCGTATCTAAATCCAACAACCAATAGTTTATGATGTATGCGTAAGCCCTATCTGATACAAACTTTTTCCTTTTAATATTCACCTAATTATCAAGTCTACACAATTATCTGATTTGTACCAAACTTTTTCCTTTTAATATTCACCTAATTATCAAGTCTACACAATTATCTGATTTGTACCAAACTTTTTCCTTTTAATATTCACCTAATTATCAAGTCTACACAATTATCTGATTTGTACCAAGGATGGACACATTCTTATCCAACGCAACGGTATCCTAAATGGTAAATAAGCATCGCTATATAGGATAAAAATGCTCGTGTCAATAAGCTTTTGTAAAAAATGACAATTAGCATTCGATCACAATTTCAGTAAGTCATCAGAAATAAATGAACGGCCGGGGAATAAAAAGGATTTTGACTTAATATGCATAACCCTCTTAGTCTTTATCTGCTTCACGACTGCTAGCAACGGCGAAGGCTCAAGTTTTCTTTCATTCGGACAGTAATATCGGGTGGCTGCTTCCTTCCAAGTGGGGCTAACTGCACAAGTCTTTCTTCTCCTTGAGAATAAAATGGTGAACTCCGTTCGAAAGAAGATTATTATTAAAAGGGTGGCTATTATACCAAAGCCGAAGCAGCCCAACGAAATAGAAAGGTCCAAGCAACAACTCGAAATTGGCACATCGGAGCCACTGACAGTCGACGGAATTCGCCTTCAGCTCTCCCTCATGTGGCTCCGACATGTCAACTTCGTGATGTTGCTCCACACGCCTATCTACATCGTTGGGCTCCTGTAGTATGATAGTGGCACTGCTTCATCCTAGGATGGCCACCCTCTATAATAAAGGTCTTTGGGACGATTTTCATTATTTTGATGACTAGATCTACGATTTTCCTGTACAAATCTTTATTCTGCTTTCAACTTTTGGTGCTAAACCTAGTTCTTTCATCTGGTCTTCAACTGATACAAAACCTGTTTGGGCAAGAAAACTGCATAGAAACAAAAAAGGTTGCAGAAGTAAGGGACTTTTTCATGAGGATATTATTTATGAAAAAACGTCACAGACTATTTACAATTTAATAACAATCTTTTGCAATGTACTCCAACCAGTGCACAAACTTGAATGTTAAAACAAGAAATCATGGAACACAGAGAAATACATATACGTAAGAAAACATTGGATATCTACCAAACAATAAGAAAGCATGTGCACACGCTGTATTAAATGGCACAAATCGGTCTGGCAGTTAAGACAGCAAAGACATTCCCTTAGAGCTACAACAATCACGAAATCAGTTTTAAATAATATAGCTGGCCTTCTCACATGTGCAGTTTGGCCACAAAATGGGTTTCCTAGGAAATGGAAGAAAATTGTCAACATTCTATAGCATGATCAACTGCAAGCCCTTGTACTACTGAAAAGGATATCATAAGCCTTCAGCACTTAACATCGCAAGCATGAGGCTTCAGAACTCAGCACATCTTCTCAATGAATATTACTTGGCAGCAAATGAAATACAAGCACATCTTCTCAAGGAATATTACTTGGCAGCACATGATATACATCACGTTGGAGGCTTAGAGCACATAAACAACCGTACAACTAATCAATCAACAAATCAACTCTATATATACAACTGGCCTCCTAACTAGTAAGATTTGCCCAGAAATGAATTTCCTCCCAAATTTTTTTAAAAAAATTTGATTCTATCTTGCTCCTGAAAAGGATATTATAAGCCTACAACTCAACATCTTCTCAATAAAGATTACTTGGCGGCAATGAGTACGTCTATATTCTCAAATCATTTTCAAGTTACATAACTAACTTCTTAACTAGCAAGATTTAACCAAAAATAAATGTCATAGAAAATTAACGAAAAATGTCTATATTCTCTATTTTTGTCAAGCACAAGCCTTCATGCACCTGAAAAAAGGAATAATAAGTCCTCAGTACTCAGCATCATGAACATGATACTTTACAACTCAATACATTTTTTCAGTGGAAGAAAAAATCAGCTAGGCTTTAGAGAAAAGAAAACATATCATATATCCAGGAAGCTCAAATGGCCAAAGTAGACAACAAACATTCATGAGCTTTGGGTACTGATTCGAAATTTCATAATATAGAGGGAAGCTTTTCAAGTTAAAAAAGATGCACATACTGCCATTCTCACATATAAATTGGCAAATGCTTAAAGTATTACGAAGATTCATAAAGATTTCTTCAGACTGAAATGAATTCATAAACAATACCATCTTTTACGATTTGAGCCTTGAGAAGTATGTCATATAAGTGGGGCCTACTTGAACAGTTCAAAACTACCTACCCATGTGTTGTTTGATAGGGCTTGTCAATATGAATGCAGCACTTCTAAGACCGTGCATATCCGAGTTTGGAAGAGAGAAATATGTTAATTTAAAGTTTTAGAAATGGGTTTGACGGGACAACCAAATTTATTCTAAGTAATTCCAGTACCAACCTTATTTCTCATTTGAGAGTGAATCAATGGAATTAATTCTGAAAAATTCTACTTCCGTTTCTAAATAATTCCACACCCAAACAACTTAAAGCACCAAAACTATGCAAAAATACACTGGAAGTTTTGATTTATAAATATCACTATAAACAGATTATCTGTAATTGTAATTCGTCCCTAGCAAGCTTCTCCAAGAAGAGAAACACTGACCTATTAAGGAGGAAAAATAACACTGCACTTATAATAACCAGTAAAGTAACATGGATTGACATTGCCAAATCGCTGGAAGTGAATGCCAGACCAAGCATAGCTGCTAGACAAACCCCAAGAGTAATGAACGTAAGCTTGAGAACAGACCATGTGGGACTCTGAAAACAAATAGGAAAAGCAATGCACAGAGTCAGCACACTACGCCCTAAACAAAGTCTATATCAAATATTCATACCATCTTCCAAATTGACAAAAGCATATGAACTCACATTAACGCCTGGAGCCAATGCCCCTAAAAGAACCGCTTTTGCAGATGACACGTTTTCTCCCGTAGAGCTATCCATAGGAAGAACTCAAACATATAATCCTTCAAGTACAGTGAATCTGCATCAATTGAGATAACATGGGCTGTTCAAAATATGTTATAATCATTGAGAAAAACAGCCCAAATTCAGGAGATTCCCCATTTCAAAATGGTAATTTGTAAATACCCATCATTAAGGAAAAAACGAACAGACGTGCGAGAGAGCAAAACAGATTCTGGGTCAGTGAAAAACTTAACTAATACGAACAAATATTAATATACTCGAGAGATGCAGTAGTAATTTCATCAAACAGATTCTGGGTCATTAGAAACTTGATCAATACAGATAGACAGCAGTTTACAAGATAGATATGGTGGGTAATTCAAGCCAAAAGGCATGTGCAGAAAGTGAGTTCTAAAGATTCCAATCAACTCGTCCACATTCTACGAATCATACATTGAATAATTCCTGATTTGATAGCTTGGAATGTTTCTAATCTGACAGGTAATCGTTGACAATAACAAAACCCAAAAAAAATATATAGAATAAGAGAGAGATGGAGCCGAAAAAGAAGAACCTGACAAGGGCGGCTAATCGAGGTATTGAGATCTTGCAAATTTTCTATTCTTTGATAACAGATCTTGAATTTGATCGGCCGTTCAGAAGAAGCACCAAATCGAACAGGCACAGACGGACCTCTGTATTTTTCTCATCTGTCCGTACAACCACGAAAGACTTCCGTAATCTGGGTGTATCTCGGGTTAGGACCCGACCCGGACCGACCGATCGTTAGATAAGGCTGAAACAAGGCTGGGTTGGGCCGGGCTGGAGACTGCTAGCTTATATCCTAGCCCGGGTTTTAGGTAACCAAGCTTTTAAAAGTTCTACCCTAGCTTGGGACTCATGCTTAAGCCTCGAGGTTTTTTTTTATATAAAAAAATATTTTTTAATAAACAAATTATGATCTTGTGAGGTCCCCTCTTTGGTTTTTAGGTTCACAACTAATTATCATAACTTTAAAGTTTAAAATTTCTTAAACTTCTTTTAAATATGTCAAACTCTAACAAAATTTATTTTAATACTTGAGGGCGGGTACCGGCTTTTTACCCCTCGATTCTATATTAGCCCTATTTGAGATAGATTATAAATTTTAAGGCCCTACCTTAAGTCTGCATTTTTATAAGTTGGGTTGACAAGTCAATCTTTAAAAGCTTTACCTCTAATCTTAAATAGGAATCAATGGTTTTTTAACCCGCCTGACTTGAAATTAGATAAAAAAATAAAAAAAATATATAGGAATTAAAATTTTACTTTAAGTTGGTTGGGGCTGATTTAAAATTTTAAGAACAAGCTAGATATCATCTTGAATTTTATTCACAACAAGTTACAAAAATTTAATACCATCTAGTTAAATAGGAAAAATTATCTAGTAAAATCATTATACGGGACATGTAGTAGATATGCCTTATAAATAAATAACATGTTTAATGAATTTATATATATTTAAAATTAAGTAAGAAGAGGCATAAATTTTAGATTATGTATTTAAAGATAAATAAATATATATACGAACATGTGGTAGAGCGGTTCTACAAAATACTTTCTCGTCAAATAAAATTTATTTATTAAATTCGGTAATTTTTAAACCTAACCCTACCCTAGAAGTACTTAGCTATTTTTTCATGAACCCAAATTAACTCGAGATAGACCCAACTAGACTCGACCCTGATTAATCTTGGTCTGAATTTTTAGTGCTACTCTATCTAGGTGTTTCTCTGCCTCCAGCTCAGAAACTATGATGCACAGGCCCACCAAGTCAAAGGACCACTCAAGGTCACGGTCAGTTCAATGGGCCCCACAGCCTTGTGTGGGGGGTGGAGCCTAGAGGCCAGTGCATGTATGGCGTTAAAGTGGGCAGCCCAACTGGTGCCTGAAGAGGATAGAGATGACTCGATACTAGACCCAGCCAAATTGCATAGCAGTACCTAGTGAAAATGGAGACAGCAGTCCCACATGAATTAATGTGCGGTCTCTGTTGATGTTATTGTTACTTTGGCTTATGTACCAATTCTTTGGAAGGGGGGCCCATGTCATCTCTTGGCAAGACCCACCAATCCCCTCTTATTGGAGGCAAGGCCATGAAGCCCCCAAAGAGCTGCCATATTGGCCCGGTGTTAGCCTCAATTAATGCATGTTGTTGTTGTTTGTTGCTGTTCTCCTCTTGCATATGCAAACAATGGGCAGATTCGACAGTTGCTCTAATGAAGAGATTAGACGAGGCTTTAGGCTTTGAAAGAGTTAGATAGGTATGCTTTGTGATGTCCAAAAGGTTTAGGGAAAGCATAGTTTGTAGATTACCACAAAGCACTGTTTATGCCCTCTAAAATACATTTTTGTTATCTTCCTCTTATATGTATTGAAAATAATATTTTTATATAAAAAATTTACACATAAATTTAAATTGGTCTAGATAAGTGAACCCATGTAAAGTTTACATGGGGCCTATTTGTGAAATCCAATCAAAATTATTATATAAATTTTCATAAGTATTTTTGTTGTGAGAATATCACTATCCTGTGAGCATTGATCGGTTTGGCCAACTCGTTTATGAATCCAATTAGTGCTCTCAATTTTGATAATGGGGTTCTGCAATATAATGAAGAGATGAGTGGAGGTTTTGTACTATACAAAAGGTAGAGGAGAATAAGTGTTTTATCACCAAAAGGTAAGGGCTGGGTTTCTTTGGAAAAGGCTGATCCAAAGGGTACTTGCAAGTTAGGCAATGTCAGGAGACAGAGACCTCCAAATGCATCCCACATGTTGCTCATCAATTATGTTAGACTCCGATGTAGCTAATACTTGGCTCATATGACTTCTTGGTGATACTAGCTGTGCAAGTTCCAAATTCACAAGCTCTAAAGGTAGGTCCTCTGCCAATCAAATACACGCCGAGCACTGAATTTTTCTGTCAGTATGATAGACGGTGGAATGAGTTCCACATTGTATGCACTGCATGACAATCTTATACAAGTGACCAAACTCTTCAATCTCATGAAGAACAATAGATGCTTGCTTCACACGTGAAATCAATTATACGGGTTTTCTCTCTCTCTCAATGAGTCCTTGCCGTACAGTTTTTCCTATCCTCGCACTTGCAAAATGATCACATGCAACAGTTCCAAAACTTTGGTCATTGAGGCATTTGATCAAACAACATTAGATTGTCTTTTCTATCTTCACAGTTATGGGGAGCTTGATAATTGCTCTGTGAAATCTGCCTTTCAGCCCATGACTTGATTTTGCCTTGAATAGTGAAATCATGATCTACAGCTAAACCTGCTGTAACTACACCAAGGAAACAAAAAGAACCTAAACCACGTTCACTCCCCCCAACTTTCAGGACACCCATCACAGCTTGATAACAATCTGTCTGAAAAATGAACCCATTATTTTAATTGCATTGTTAAGAAAGTAATGAACCCATGAGACAAACAAAAAAGAGACCTAAAGCATTGCCAGCCATCTTTCGAAGGGCTCCTAACTGCAACCTACTTTACATCCAGTTTCAGCCCCCTCAACATCAAAAGAGGCATGCACATGTGCATGTGTGTGTTAGCCAGAGATAGAGGGCATATTCTTTGCCAGCTAGAAAGAGGTGAAGTTAGCAATGATTGGTACTTGCCCCTCACCTTCCTTATCCCCCACTCCATCACTAAAGGCACCACCCCTGCAAACTCATACAGAGAGTGGACATGGGGGAGACCCATTCTCATCTTTTATATTCTGCCTTACCTCTCCCCTTGTGCCTCTTGCTAATGCTCTTGTTGGCAGATTCCCACCTCTCCATGTTACAACTTCCCCTCACCTGTGCCCACCTGCCCCAATGGCACCACAGTACTATAACAGCCTCTTGGTTGGGACATATTTACAAACATTAGCATGACAGATTTCATCTAACATCCTACTCTGTCTTTAAATACCCCTTCCTTCCCTCCACATTCTTGCCCACCACCTCAGTCTTGTTCCCCATCCTCTCCCCCTCCCTCTAGCCATTACAATCATGTGCACTTCCAAGGTTAAGGCACCTCAGATTAATGGCAGGCCAGTCTTACAGCCTGCAGGCAACCGCCTACAGAGTCTTCCTTCCCCCAAGAAGAAGTCCCTTCCCTCCACCACTTATGTTCCCACTTCCAAGCCTTCCTCAATCCCAAGTAGGCTCTCCCCACCCATTTCGCCCAAGCTCAAGCCTGCAGCTCTAGGGGCCAAGAGAAGCAATGACCCCAATGGGCTGAACTCCAGCCTGGAGAAGCCTGTCACGCCAAGATCAACACCCACCAAAGCCACCCCACTGGTCAGAAAGAAGCCCAAGAAATCTAGCATTGGTGCTGGTCCGTTTGCTATTGAACATCTGGTGGATTTGTCTTCTCTCATTGTGGAGGCCCCTGGAACCATAGCAGCGGCGAGGAGGGAGCATGTGAGCCTCTTGCAGGCGCAGAGGAAGTTGAAGATTGCCCACTATGGGAGGACAGCTGCCAAGCTGCAGGAGATGGTGGCCTCTATTGATGATTCTTCAATAAATGTTAATGCTGCCCTTGAGGAGAAAAGATGCAGTTTCATTACACCCAATTCTGGTATGCAATTTCACCCACAGCATGCCCTTCACTATTCTAAGAGTTATTAGCTGCCTAAATTTTAGTGAATTTATTTCTCAAATTCATGAAATTGGCTTTGTTTCTTTTATTGGCAGATCCTCTTTATGTTGCTTACCATGATGAGGAATGGGGAGTGCCTGTTCATGATGACAAGTGAGTCTCTCTCTCTCTCACTCACTATCACTCTTACTCTATCTATTTGTAGTCATTCTCTAGAAGAGATAAAAGACTAATAAGCTTCTGGTTGTGTACAGGATGCTGTTTGAATTATTGGTAATGACGGGTACTCAGGTTGGGTCAGATTGGTCATCAATCTTGAGAAAAAGGAGTGAATTCAGGTAAGATGGAAGCAGGTCCCCTTCATTTGTCATGAACAAGAAAAATGTTGACTAGCATAAAATTCTGTGTCTGTTTTATTCCTCCTTTCTCTAAAAAGGAAACACAACATACATCTGTTAGCTAACAATGAGAAACTGTAATTTCCAGGGCGGCTTTTGCTGAGTTTGATGTGGACACTGTCGCCAACTTCAGCGAGAAGCGAATGGCATCCATAGTTGCAAATTATGGCTTGGATTCAAGCAGAGTTCATGCTGTAGTTGATAACGCCCGCAGAATTCTACAGGTTGGATTGCCCTCTGATATTTATTCATTTCTCCTTCTCACCTGTTCCATAATCTGATAGAAGGAGAAGATCTCAGTGAATCTAATCTAATATGTAAAGGGCAAAAACTGAGAGGAAATAAATGATTGATGTATTAGTCCTAACCAAATGCAATTTTATTAAAATCACTTTAGGCCAAGTGTATAAGATACAATTTGGAAAAAGGCACAAGTTTTTATTTAAGCTAGGCAAAAGGCACAAGTTGAAGCAATGATCTTGAAAGAAACAACTGCTAAAAGCCAAGGGACAGTGGTTTTTTAGACCTTTAGCTAAAAGTTTGCTATTATGGAGCCAGCCCCATAGATTTGGTGAGCCTCCATTAGATTATTGGTGGTACTGTTGCTGAAACAGTTGTGGGGGACCTCACCCTCTTGAACAGTGATGGCACTTGTTCAGATTCACCTCTTTAATGCAATGCTATGATTGACATGATTATGGTCATAACCCAAGACTTAGTGGTAGCCCAATTCATCATTTTACTGATACCCCCATCTCTTATACTCAATCAATAGTGAGATAATTAATGTTTTCATTAATATGTGATTGCAGATTAGGAAGGAATTTGGGTCGTTTGACGCATACTTGTGGGGCTTTGTGAACAAGAAGCCGATCTCCACCCAGTACAAATCTTGCAGGAAAATCCCCGTCAAGACTTCGAAATCGGAGTCGATGAGCAAGGACATGGTCCGGAGGGGCTTCCGGCTGGTCGGGCCAACGGTCATGCACTCATTCATGCAGGCTGCTGGCCTCACCAACGACCACCTGGTCACCTGCCCTCGCCACCATGAATGTGCCTCAATGGCCTCTTAGGAAAATGAACAAGAAGATCAAGAATCAAAATAACAAAGAAGACACAAGATTCAACAGACAAATTGAGCTGGTTCAATGACAAAGCTAATATGATAACATGGGGATATTCTAACTATATGTCACTGTTTTTTATTGTGTGACTTTGATGTGTGTATACTACTATGTCTACAAAGTAATGGAGAAATTGAAGTAAGCTTGTTTTATGAGTGCAATTAGATTAATTAGGTTGTTCATGAGTGAGAGGATGAAGGTCATGAGAAGGGTGGGGGACAGGCTACATGTGCAGTGCCAGGCAAGGACATGTGGAGTGTCAGTCAGACCTGGGTGCCACAGATAATTATTCTTCCTTTGTGACAGCTTGTACAAGAAACGGGACCATGTATCTTCTCTCTCTTCAATCTCTTGTTACTTTAGGACAGTTAAGGAGAAGCTGAGGTGCTCTAACTCAAAAATAATTGTAGGAGGGAATGCAGCCTCATCATCCTCTTGAGTGTGAGTGATGTTGTTCAATATAACTTTTTTTGCATGTGGGACAGCCTTTGATTGCTTTTTCTTGTATGATTCTGGTTGCATTTAAATGAGTATTTATCTAAGCTCTCTCTCTCTCTCATCTCATATGCATAGACCATGTGAGGACCTCACTACTTTTGATCTTTATGTTGGCCATTCTAATTATTTGTAAGTATCAAAGTTGTGAACAAAAGGAACACTTTTGTCAAGTTGATTCCTTCCAAGCTAATCTCTTCCACATGCATCAAGTTGCACATGGGCTAACTTCTCTCTTTCTGCCACGTACTTAAGACATGACTTTGCTGTTTGATGAGATGACAAACAGAAATGAAGCATGACACTAGTTTGTCACAGCTGTGGTTGAGGGCCACTTATCATCAAGTGGAGCATAGGTGAACTGTGTAAGATCACGCTTGAAAGCAATATAGAGGGCCACGGCTTATCCCACTTGGGATCTTCGGACTGGACCATGTTCTCTCTTAAGTTGTGAATCTTGAGAATATCCTAAGGCACTTTGTAGGGGGGGGGGGGGGGGGCGAATGCAATATCCTTGCCAAGACCATGGTCTGAATGCAATTGAGCAATATCCTGCCATGATCATGTCCACCTAATGATGAAATTAAGATGAACGATGACAAATATTTTGTAATCTATTAAGATTAGATGGGCATATACGCCTATTTAAGAGAAATTATTAGGTACCCTCATAGTATTAGATGTAATTTACTCTCACTTTTTATAAGTCATCGATCTTGGGGACCGATAGCAAATGTGCTAACACATGTTAGCACAAGTGAGAGTTTCTTTCATTTATACTAATGTGTACTAATGTATTTATCGATTCTGAGGATTGAGAACTCGTTAAAATAGGAGTAGTTCCTAGAGGGTACTCTGGGAGTAAAATGAGACCAAGTTTCAACCTTAAAGGCATAATGTACATAGCCCCTTTTTTCTTACATCATCACTGCAAAAATTAGTCACTTTACTTACGAGGCTTCAAAGATTATCATTTAATTTCCTAAAATGGCTTATTTTCTAGTCTTTTTCATTTGCTTTACTTTGAAGTTGAGCAATTTGATTTCCGTAAATATGAAACTCCATCAAAGTCATTCCATGTAGTGCTCTTCTTGGTAACATGATTGTATAGGAAGTCCTTATTGATGGAACCAGCTGCGTTGGGATTTTGGACATGAGCCTGCAACTGTTTGGTGACCACGATGTGTTGGGAGTAGTGGTGAAACCCCGCCGGACATGGACCGGACCCAAACACGATATGGATCCAGGCCAGACAGTCTGGATCCAAGCAAAACTCGGGTCTAGAGGAAATCATAATTGAAAATGAAATTTAGATCAAGTTTCAGACCTGGGTTCAAACGAGAATCTGGATTAGGGATGGCATTAAGCCGGGTATATAAGAAATCTGACCCAACTTTTAATGAGTTGGGTTAGGCTCTGAGTTGAACCTGAATAACTATTTAGGTGGGTTTTGTTTCAAGTGACATGTCCTGCCCTTGTATGGTTAAGGCTATAAATATTATATATATATATATATATATATATATATATATATATATATATATATATATATATATATATATATATATATATATATATATATATATATATATATATATATATATATATATATATATATATATATATATATATATATATATATATATATATATATATAATTTTAATAATAATTTTTAAAATGTTCTTTGATGAGTGTGAGATAAGACTAACTATTTAAAATTTTATATTTTTAAATAATTTTTAATTTTACAAAAAATATTCTAGAAGGGTATCAGGTTAAGTTTGGGTTTACTATTTTTTAAATAGTAACAAGTTTAAGTATAACAAAACTCGACCCAAATCTAACTTGGTGACATCATAAATATAAACCCCTAATATGGATTCTTAGGCTAAAAATTTACAATCAAAATATATTTTACAATAAATATAACATTTTAATTACTCATTAAAATGAATGTAGTTATGTGGGTAATCATAACTATTCATATATAATCCTCCCATTCTATATTAATAGTTTAATTTAATAAAAAATAATATTTAAGGAAGCCAATTAATCTACCTTTCTACTTCATCTATTAATTTTTTTTTTATTACTAAGACAATGTTAACATAAAATAGGACTATTACTATGAGATAATTTTTTAACAAAATTATTAAGATAAGATGGAGTATAAAATTGAATCCACCGTGCGTGTTAGGATGGGACTAGCCCATGGTTGCACGGCTACAAAGAGCAAATGGAGTAGCTCGCATACAAAGCATTACTTGATGTAACTGACAATGTGAAATGGTCGTAGACAATTTTGATGATCCGGAAGTTGATGCCAGAATTGTGTCATCTCGGTCCAGTTTCAGCCTAGGAGGAAAAATCCTTCTCAATTTCCAGTCCAACGGCAGAGTGTGCCCCCTTTGAGGATTTCTTTAGTACCTAGATATTCAGCAATCACCCTTGTATAGACCTAACTTTCAATGGCCCCTGATGGCATAATAGACCCCCACTTAATACAGGGAATGGTTTTTATGCTCTACTATCGTGAGCCGAGCGTAAGGAACGCCTAAGAGGCATTAATTTTTAAGATTGATAATACAGCCGTCAATCTTGAAAATCAACGTCTCTCAAGCATTCCTAATACTCGGCTCACACTCTTCAGGAAGTATAAAAAATGCTCCCCTCAACATAATAGTTTCTATTTACAATGCAGATTGTACTTAGCATAATGAACTAGCCATAGACATGCCCCCAATTAGCCGGTAGAATCTTTTCAACTTGCTTTGATGTTTATTGATGCGAACATGTTTGACCAAAATCCCCTATAACAGGGTTGGAGGGTTTTGTTGGACAAGTTTATTGGACTATTATCATTTTCCGTGAAAATGTCAAAAGAAGAATTCACATTATCAATGCACCAGAGTTACAACATGAACACAATTACGTGTCCCACTCAAAAAAAAATTGTAGTAATTGGAGTACATTATCAATGCAGCACAAAGTCTCCAATTAAACTTGTCTGAGAAGAATAGGATGCCCACTTGCAGCTGCATGTGCTTAGATTCCTGACTTTCTCAAGAAGAAAATGTAAATCACAATACAATCCCAACTGCAATAGACAATTCCATTCCTGCCTGCCATGTATTCAAGTCATGTATCCCATTATCAATAGCAAATTCAACCTCAACACTCAACCTTTCTGCTCTGGCATCTGACCAGTATGGCTCATGCAAAAATGTCTCAAAATTGGCATCCAAGAAAGAAATCGAAAGGGTTTAATATAATCTAGAGAGGTGGGAGTTGATAGGGAAGTAGGAAACAAGGATTGGGGCACTGGATTTGGATTTCAAGTGGGAACTGAGAGGGAATTTAGACTTTTTCGACTCTGATTTTTCCTGCGGGTTTTCAGCAAGCTGGTCACAGGAGATGCGGGAAGGAGAAGCAAAGCAGCTGAAAACAGATGACAAGAAAGCCATTTCTTCAGCAGAAAGGAAGATGCTAAGAGGGCTTCTTCTTCTTCTTCTTCTTCTTTAACTGGGTGGTAGCTAGTCAGACATATATATAGCCTTTGATTGTTTCTGGTTACTTGCCCATCAAGTTTTAGAATTGGAATTTAGACTCAAATCACTAATAGACAGTCAATCTACTTATGTTCTTCTGTTTTCTTAATAATATTTGACTAGCCTAACTGGTTCCGTGACTAGAGTCCCTTGATTAACCCTTTATGTAGTATGTTTGAAGCCCCTGGTCAGAAAAACTCACTGGGCCTTGAGAGGTGATTATGATGGTAAACAACTGAAGAGCCCCTAGACAGGAATCCCGTGTGATGACTGACCTCCCCAATTTAAGCAGCCATGTTTTTGGCATCCCGTGTGATGACTGTGACCACCCCAATTGAAGCAGCCATATTTTTGGCATTCAGTTGAGATGGTGTCTACTGTCCATTGAAGTTCAAATAAAAGCTATTTTGACTCGTGGAATTGAAAACGTCATTAGTTCCATAATTTAACCAACCAATCCAATCCCGACAGGCCATCCGGCAAACAAGAGGAGGCCAAAGTCACACTTATAAGTTCCATCCTCCACTAAAGGAGTGCTATATATGTGTATCCCTATCTATTTAGATATATAAGTCCTGTTAGTATGCACACTGTTTCACTTGTGTTGGCATGCATGGGGCGTTGTAGGCCGTCAGATTTTGATTTGATGATGTATAGGGCAGGTGGGGTTAAATCATCCCCTTATCCTTTGTTAAAGTGCACCTTTAGATATAGATCTGATGGCTTGCTGCCTCTAGTGCACGCCAACATGTGTGAGCCCTGGCGTCAATCAACTTTTTCTTATGTATAATTTATAAATTATTTTATTTGTTAAATTATAATATAAAATTATTAGCACCTTACCTAGTAACATGGTAAATTATATGAATCCTGTTTATATAAGTCTTGTTAGGGGTTTGCTATAACAGTTGGCCTATGATCTACTTAAGAACTTGTTATGACAACTCCCTGCCACCACGTTGCACAGGGAATGTATGTATTATTAGTATGTTGGTTAAGCAAAAGGCCACATGTGACATGTCTGTTGTCAAAAAAAATGTTGAACAACTTCCTATAAGTTGAGAAGTCTGTCACCATTTCTTTTAGCCATCCCACCCCCTTTAAACAATGGGTAAATATCTATAAGTAATACCTACCGACCTGACTGTATGTATGGAGGTAAGGTGGGCTAAATAGAATAGGGGGTGAAAAATTCCTCGTCCCTTACCATATTAGACATTTTTTTTCCTCTTGAAGTGTTAATAGCCTGCACAAACGACCAATATGGCCTAATCCCACCTTATCCATTCGGGGACCAAATTTATCAAAGAAAGTTGATAAACATTCAAACAATGTGCCACATTTTCTTTATCCATCACATGGCCTACTTTTTCTCCGTCCAACCAAAACTTACCACATTAGAGTTGGATAGTGTTGCTAGATAGATTTATTGGACCAAAATAATTTTACTTTATCAAATGGGCCATAAATCTAAGGCCTTTATGAAGTTGAATCTGATGGCCTAAAGGATAAAATCAAGAACAATGTTATTCAAACCCCAATAAACTTCTATCTCTCCCACGTCTATTTTACCCTAAACTAATTTTCTGAATTCTCTCAAAATTACCCCACGAACAAAAAAATTTATTGCCTCCCTCCTCACACCTTTCACTTTTCCTAGATCTAACACCAACTCCGGGCCGACTTCTGACCTTGAGCATCACTGCTCTGGACTTGCTGAATCCCTAGCCACACTCACCCTCATTATTGCTTCATCCTCCCTCCATAATGGCAACCGCCTCACTTGGGTAGATCTCTATCCCATCTTCCCTCTCCTACCTTGGCTATGATCATGACACTCTTAGCAGCCACGAGTACCATGGCCAGACTCTAAAGTTGCCACAACCGATGGTAGTTCTAGTCGTGGCTACCATGGTGGCTCTAGCCTACCTGCCAGAGCGGCTCAGAGAAGCCATGGCTGCTCTGGCCATAATATATACATGGCCATGGTGGCTTTGTCTAGAACTTGAGTAGCCATGAC
The DNA here is from genome assembly GCA_035235625.1 of Saururus chinensis. Lineage (NCBI taxonomy): Eukaryota > Viridiplantae > Streptophyta > Magnoliopsida > Piperales > Saururaceae > Saururus > Saururus chinensis. The sequence goes on along the minus strand of CP141148.1, from coordinate 32,879,124 downwards.
CACTCCAAAGCCTTTAGTAGCTACTGCCAAATTTGTCATGGTAAGTAGCTTTATCCATAGTGAGAGCGACTATTAGACCCTTAACTTGTCGAATGGGAAAAGGGGGTAGCTACCCCCTTACTTGGCAATGAACAACAAAGTTTGTTTAGGCAACTGACAGCCTAGGCAGCCCCTTGGGCATAGATGGATGCTAAAGCAGCGCAAGAGGAGTCCTTGTATGGGCGGGACTCTAGCAGCAAAGCTAGGTGCTACTTAGACTTAGGGATGGACTTCTAAGGAGGACAGGATTCACGTATGTAGGATTATTGTGCTCCTAGATCAAGTAGGAGTTGAGGCAGTGAGTTCCCCAGACTGATAGGACTCTTAGAGGCAGCATGGCACTGAACTTCTAGCTAAAGATGGACTCCACTTGGTTTCCTGATTTAGGCTGGGGGCACACTGCTTGTTGAGCTGAGAGTTGGTCAGGGTGAGAACTCTTATATGGGTAGGTTTTGTAACTCCTAGTAGCATAAGGACCGGCCAGTTTAGGCTAAGTCTATTTAAAGGGGAGAGCAAGGGCGGCCATGGCTGGTTGGTGATAGTTTTGTTCATGCACAACAAACCAGGTTGCTGAGAGAGAGAATTCAAACTTGGTGGATCAGTCTTTGCCCTCAACTTGCCATTGTATTTCGATGTATTGAAATATAGCTTGGGCGGAGACCCTTGGACCAGGACAGACTTGTGTTGTGTTGTGCCATTTGCTTGTGTTTTCCCTTGCGCATATGAGTGGGAAGGGAAGAGAGTGGCTGCTGGTTGCGCGGCATAGCCAGGCCATCACGTGTGCGAACGCTAGACAAAGCTTCGCACCCGTGACAGTTGGTTCCATTGCTAGGATACTAAAAGATGTAAACGCTCTGTACGGTCTCTGCGAAGGAGTTGGTTGAAGGTTGTTGAGTCGTGAGGATACCCGGAATAGGCGAATTCCTTGACAGGTTGCCGCTGAACAGATTGGAGATCCTTGTTGCGTGCTTACCTTACCTTGATGAGTTGCTGGAAAATAGAGAGCACTAATGGTAGCCTCAATGTTGGCTCAAATTGTTGAGATCGAGGCGAAGGTGGATGCAATGGCCACTACAAATGGGACGTTGGCTGAAGTCCAAACCTCTTTGCGCAACATCAATGAGTGTTTGGACTTCTTCAACCAACAAGTGTCCTTGCTTGAAGTCGCACTACACCTTAACGAATCTTAGGAAGAAGGTAGTACGGCTGAAGGGGCAGCCCATCTCACCACATTAGAGGCTGATGTGGTTGCAACGATGGTGTCACGCCCCGGCGTTGCCCGACCCGAGCCGAACCCGGTCCAAGGGCCGGTCAAGCACGCGGGGGCGACTATAAGGTCCCTGATTTTTCTACAATTTTTTGGATTTTCCTGCTATTTTTCTAGTCATTTTCGGCGGGAAAATGTGACACTACAGCGTATTCATATTTATGTATATATACCCCATATTTATACCATAGAGTTGGCTGTGGGGCTTAGTCGGGGGCCGTGGGCCTCGCTGCGCGCTTACGATGGAAAGTTTGGAGCTATAACGCGTAACCAGTGGGTGAACGCGTATTAGGGATGTAGATGTAATAAAAATTAAAAAGATTAACTATATATATATATATATATATATATATATATAACTATATATATATATATATATATATATAACTATATATATATATATATATATATATATGTCCACCCATCGGATTTCACAGGACTGACGCCCATAAACTTTTTTCACGTCCAGTGGTTTTGTGAGAAAACCCGAGGGCATATCCGATCGCTCCGTTCTCCCTCCTCCTTCATCAGATTTTCATAGATTCTTATCGAGATCCTCCTTGCCTCACCGCCACGAGTCCGTAGGTACCGGCTATGACCGCTACCACGGCCTCTTCGCCCCTCTACGAGGTACCGAACATTTTTTCGGGTTTTTCTCTCCTTCAATCCCGTTTTTGAACTGTGGGTGTACGATTTTGACATCGTTTACGGCCACCCTCAACTAGACTTATGTTTAGTTGGCCGCTAGGAACCTATAGGCGCTAGCTAGAGCCGCCGCCATGCTTTCTTCGCTCCGTGGTGAGCTACCGACACTTTGGTCGGGTTTTGTTCTCATTCTCCATCTCACTGTCCGTGGGATTTTTTGGATGCTGGTGGGTTTCCAGTTGTCATCTGGCCACCGAAAGGACTCCGTCCAGCCTACCTCGACCCGGTGTAGATAGGGGTTTACCGTTTTCGACCCCGCTTCGCCCTATTGTATTGCTCCACCCGATTAGACGCTTTGGGTGCGTCTTGGGTCATTGCCATCGGCGAGCCGTAGGCCATCTGGCCATCGTGGGCTCTGCCTTGGCTTGGCGACAGTGAGGGTCAGCCCCACTAGGCCCGATTATATGTCCGCTTGGAGTGGGCCGCTTGCCTTTGCCCTATACCGTGCGAGATGCACAGCCACCCGCACCATGGGTATTGGTTGTGGGTGGCGATCGGCGATGTCGCCGCTTTGATTGGCCACCGCTAGGGCCTTAGCCCTGTTGGCCTTTTATGGGCCTTGGGTTGCCTCCTTTCAGCCCTCTCCCCCGCCCCTTTGGGTCGCGTGTACATGTGGCCACGCAAATGCTTTTGGGTTTAGGCGCCGCATTCACGCCGCCTGACCATCGGTTGGCTTTGCCACCGAGTGGAGTTGACCACTAGAGCCTCCACCACCTCTCCTTTGTTCTTGAGCGTTGCCCCACGCTCTCCGCCCTTATGTGGGCCTTTGCTGACCAAAATCGTCGCCGTTGGGTGCTGTCCACGACCGATTTATACGTCTTGTGGCCGGCTGAGCAAGTCTTAGCCACCGGCCCATCTTTAGTGAGTACACCATCGACTTCTGGTCGCACCGCCACATATGTTGGCATGATATTTCTCCCGGCCACCCTAGTGTGCCACCGTGGATTGCGGGTTTTTCCGCATTGATTTCTGACACCCCGTTTGGCCGTGATTGTTTCCGACACTTCCTAAAATCCTCGGGACAGAGCTCTCTCATCCAGGCAATGGTTTTGGCCGCCAACTCCGCTACTGACGCCGCCACCGTCGTGTGCTCGCCATCGAACATCATGATTACGAGGTAGGGGAGCTTTGAATTCGTAATTTCATGATAGCATGCTTTGAATGAGTAGCAGCATGCTAGGATTGTATGATTCCATGCTTTGAATGTTAAGTAACGATCCGATTGCATGATGTACATGTAAGCATGATTATATGGTATGTTGAAATGCATATGACATGCATGTTGGCTGTAAGTATGTTGGATGTAAGTATGTGCTAGTGATGACTAGCGTGTTTGTTGGTAAGTTTTGTATGTTGATTGAGTATGTGCTAGTGATGGCTAGTGTGCATGTTTGGAGTATGTATGGATTATGCATGTGCTAGTGATGGCTAGCGTGTATATTTGACATATGTTTGGATTATGCATGTGCTAGTGATGGCTAGCGTGCATGTTTGGAGTATGTTTAGATTATGCATGTGCTAGTGATGGCTAGCATGTATGTTTGACGTATGTATGTATGCACTAGTGATGACTAGTGAGCATGGTTGTAAGCTTCGTGTGTATGGCAGTATGTGTATGTTATACATATGTGTGATAGACATACGTATGTATGATGACTATTTGACTATGCTATGGATATGTGTATGTGGATGTGGGCAGAGGTATGAGCTATGGATGGTAAGAAGTATCAGTGGTTGGTATGGATTTGGATACGGATGTGTAAGCATATGATGGATGTCAGAGGTTATGATTATGACGGGCAAGGATTAGAATGGATCGGTTTGGGTTGGATTGTATGTTAGGTGATTGTCAGACAGTAAGAGTGTGCCTAATTGTACAAGCATAACGTACAGATTATGAAGTGAAAAGTAAACATAATAAGTGAGATATAAGTAAGAGGGCGATAACTGGGTTGGCTCTGAGGAGCTTCATTTGATGATGTCAGTAAGATGATTTGGCCATAAGGTAGATGGCGGAGATTGTAAGACCGTAAGGATTTTGATGTACGATGAGTTTTGTCCATGATGTGGACGGGTAAGTGAAGTCTACTGCCCTAATGAACTAGGGTTTTGATTGGGCTCAGCTTCGGTTTGATCAGTCGAGGATTGTGAGTTTGTGTGGCATAATTGTACCGCATAATATACTTAATTCAAACTTGAATTATAAGCACAATTAATGATAGTGTTGTGAGTTTGAGACTTGAGGGTTCGACGGATTAAGTTCCGTGTTTGAGCTGGCCGCTAATGAGTCGGCCGAGCATTTCTCATGTCTTGCCATGGTGTTTATCCTACGGGATGTTGTTTGTGTGTTGTATAGAGCACCGGACGTCTGATGCTCTGCTGAGAGAGACGCATGTTTTTGATTTGGTCTGCATGATGTATAAGCCCAGACGTTTGATGCTCTGTTGAGAGCGTTGTATGTTTCCGCCCAAGAGTGGCACTGTATGTTTCTGCCCAAGTGGCACTGTATGATTTCTGCCCAAGAGTGGCATTGGCACTATAAGACCCATTATGGTGGGCAACTGTATGACCCCTTATGTGTGGGTGTTTATGTTTGCGCGCTCAGGTAAGCAGTATCATGGATCTACTCTTACTTGTTTGATCCAGTGCCCCATGAGCATTGGTGTGCCTTACCTTCGGAAAAGTCCATGACGTCTAGTCAGTCCTCGGAGGTTAAGGTGTTGCCCCAGTGGCATTCATTTCCATTTCGACGCTGGAGCCTATTAATTGTAATGAGCTTCAGTGGTCGTTGATATGTGTACGATTATGAGTGTGAGCACTACTGTAAGAGTATGAGTATGAGCACGACTGTAAGCGTATGAGTATGAACATGACTATAAGAGTATGTGTATGAGTACGATTGTAAGAGTATGTTTCTGAGTAAGACAGTAAGTGTGATTTTGTGTAAGTTGTACGAGTAAGGTCGTACAAGTATGTATATGTTGTTTGAGTAAGCGTACGGTGGTACGAGTAAGTTTGTAAGACCCTGGATAAGGGTGCTTGTGTAAGTTCAATTTGATGGCATGATTTTGGCACGATGGTGCATTTGGTATGACTTTAGCATGATGGTGCCTTTGGTATGACTTTGGCACGATAGTGCATTTGGTATGATTTTGGCACGATGGTGCCTTTGGTATGACTTTGGCACGATGGTGCATTTGGTATGATTTTGGCACGATGGTGCATTTGGTATGATTTTGGCACGATGGTGCATTTGGTATGATTTTGGCACGATGGTGCATTTGGTATGACTGTATGCATATGAGCATGATATTGATATGCCTATCTGCTTCATGTTTGAGTTGCATGAACGCATGCATTTATGAACTTATTGAGTTCATCGTTTGGGTTTTCCCCTACTGGGTATTTTCCTACTGAGTATGAAAATACTCATTACCCTAATTTTTAGCCCCGTTGTACGGGAGGTTTTGCAGGTTTGTGAGGAGAACTCCTGGGGAGGGATGCTCATTTCAGCGATGGATTGATTCCCCGTTGACTTAAGTATTTGCTTTACTCACTGCGAGTTTATTTGTGCCACGATCTCCTGTATTGAGTGAGATGAGAAGTTAGATGTTTATTTAGGACTTTTGTTTGGATTAGTCTGTGGACTGTTATGGGACTTGCACTCAGGAATGTCTGGGAGAGATTTGTATTTAAAGTCTATGATCATAGCAATTTAGTCGTACGTGTGTTTTTGAGTAGCACCTGATGATATTTGCTTTGGCCGTACAATGTTTAACCGTATGATGAAAATATTTAGATAGAAATATTTAGATGGAAAGTGGATGTTTTCTGTTTTAAATTATAAACTGTTTTATCCGGTTTTGATTTCGTCATTTTTCCTCCGATTTACAGATGTTATATTGCAAAATTTTTTCGTGAATTTTAAGAAAAATGTATGAAAAATCTTGGGTGTTACAACGACGAGGGGAAATTGAGAGAAGGTTTAGCGGAAGACTTAACCCTAAATATGGGCAATCTAATAGAATTACAGAGTACGCACATTTCTTTGAGCAAGAGTAAATAAGTAGAAAAGAAAGAGAGTCGCTTAACTCAAAATAAATGACTAGTCTCAAACCCACATTCTTAGTCAACCATAGCCCATTCTAGGCTCCAAAATAGGTCTTAATCAACACAACTGTATAAAGTATCATAAATCCAACAGAGAACCATACACAAAGGTTCTAAACATAAAACATAAACTAAAGAAAATAAGTCGCATAAGAGTCTTCACGATCACATCCAAGTCGTCTCCGATTTTTCCTCAAAGAGGAGATCCTGCCCGTCTGCGTGTCGCACCACGCAGCCCCAAAGCAAAAATACAATAAAGAGGGGTGAGTTTAACAAACTCAGCAATGATTTTTAATATAACTATCATCATCGGAAATACGATAGCATAACAATATAATCATTCAGATCAATGATTGACAAGATGTATCATTTCCTGATCCACAGACACATCACCTAAACCTGCATCATAGTGTATAATCCACATAGTGTCATTCTCATTATAACAACCTGCATGAAATGTATCTCTAACATACATATCCAACCATGCATCACATAAAATAAACCTGCATGAAATGTATCTCTAACATACATATCCAACCATGCATCACATAAAATAAACCTGCATGAAATGTATCTCTAACGTACATATCCAATCATGCATCACATCATATCAACCTGCATGAAATGTATCTCTAGCATACATATCCAACTATGCATCATATCATATCAACCTGCATGAAATGTATCTCTAACATACATATCCAATCATGCATTACATCATATCAACCTGCATGAAATGTATATCTAGCATACATATCCAACCATGCCTCACATCATATCAACCTGCATAAAATGTACCTCTAACATACATATCCCATCATGCATAACATCATATAAACCACATTAACCCTACACGACAAACGTGTCAACCACATGATACACAATCATGCATAGCATTCATAATAGACATGCATCAATACAAATGGTGAATGCCTCCATCAAGGAGTAAACACAAGCATTGCCACACAGGCAAGAACACGGTCAAGGCCACGATGGCGATAACATGGTCAAATTTCCACACAGGAAATGAAAAAGAGTCGGGGTTGTCAATCCTTAAAGCTGCTCGCCCTAGACGATCCTGGCCAAGGATGTCTCATTCTCACACAGAGAATCTAGAGCAGGGGTGATTGCCCAAGGACATCTCTTGCGGAGGGGAGAGCCCGAGTTCCCACACAGAGAACCCTAGAACACGTGGTAGCGGGTGAATACGGCATACCACACTGGATTCTCAGGGTCTAGATGACACTAATAATATCAATCTCAATCTGCAAGACAAGTACACAACTTGTCCCCACATAATTCCATTTCTCTAGACTCAACCCGCAATGTTCCACACAGGAACTCAAATTGAAAACATGTCCTTTCGAACCAATCAAGTTTCGATTAAGCCACGACCGATTAAACTGGCACGCAATTTCACCACGTTGCATCAAATCGATCAAATTCGATTAATCTCAATAAAGCCTCAATTGGAAATACATTTGCATCCACTTAACTAGACTCAACCCACCTCGAAGTGTGCATGTAAAGATACTTCTATGTCGACTCTAGTCCTCACGTCCCATACCATGAGTATTCGTGACGCCATAGAAGCAAATTTAACTAAGCACTAGCATAATGAACCTTAGAGCTATCCATCGACATAATGCGTCCTATACCGCAAGTGTCTAATGGTTTCTCTTCGGCTGTTCCACACAACTGATCAATTCCGATTAACCAACGATAAAACCTCAATTGGAAATACATTTTCATGATGCATGCAACATGGTACATACGTGGGCAAAGCATACATGAATTCTAATTCATTATAGGTGCTCTCATCAGCCCTTCATGCATCATTCATAATCATAATAGCAAACCTCATCATCATTATTAAACCCCACATGTGTGTGTGCACATAGTAGAAGCACTTCACTCAATGCATATCTATATGCTTGTAATTCACTCACCATTGAACTACACATGAGCATTAACATCTAATCATGAATTCCAGCGGAAATCATAGGAGAAGAATAATTAAAATCGTAACTCAAATCAAAGCTTAACCATGAGCTAACCACATATAAGATCATTCACTTCATACTTGAGTCAAGACATAACACTAACATTCACACATCAATTAACCACATCTTAACATGACATATCAGCCCATTAGTATACTGTAGCTCTACTGAAAATACACCTAACCATAGAGAATCAACCATTCATAACTTCAAGATGGTAATTTCAACATCATATAACAAAAAACAAGCCATTCCACATAACTCTAAATATATATACCACAACTTCTAACATCAATAGAATACTCTTTAAGTAGCTTATTATAGATCAAAATACTCCACATAAACATAAAAATGATATTTTGAAGTAGATATGTCAAAATAAGCAACATACATAAAATTGTGAATTTCTGCAGTGTGGTCGTTCGAACGCCCTCCAGGCCGTTCGATCGGCTAAACAGGATATGTGCCAAAATTACAGTGTTGACGTTCGAACGCCCTGCAAGGCCGTTCAAATGCCAACAAGGCAGATTCGATCTTCTTCTTCCTTTCGCATTTTCAAACCGAAACTCCATTGATAAAACTCAAAATTACCATCTAACAACCTAAATGCCATTAAAAGTCCACCATAACTTCCAGAATGCTAATCCACATCATAACAAGATAAAACCCTATGAAATTGGGATTAAAGATTATCATTTACTAATCATGCTATTAAAGTCTTAAATCAAGTAAAACCATTCAAAATAAACCACAAAATCAAGAGTTTTACCATAGGAAGACTGAAATTTCGAAAGTCCATTACCTTATCCCTTGATTAGGCTTGGATTTGATGGTCACCCTTCTTGAAAACCTTACAAAGACAAAGAGTTTGAATTAAACTCTATTAAAACCGATTTAACAAAGAAAACCCTAATCAAAAACTTAGATCTAGGGCTTGTTGAACATAAAAATTGGATTTTGAGAGCTAGGGTTTGAAGTAAAGATGCAAATAAGTAGGTTTTGATGTTTAAAAATGAATCAAAACAAAGGAAAAATGGTAGATCTAGAGAGATTAAGAGAAAAGCTAGGTTTTGGTGCTCAATTAAAAAGACTTACCTTAAACACCTTCTAATCTGGGCCTAATTGGGGATTAGGCTTGACCTCTCCTTTCTCAGCCTATTTTCAAAATAGAAATAGCTCAGGTCTAGCCTTTTATAGTAGGGTTTGGGTTTGCACTAACTAAAATAATGGGGTGTAAGTAGAATTTTGGGTTAAAAATGGGTATTTTACAAATTTGAGTACTAATTAAATCTGAAAAAATTCTGAAAATTTTTGTATAGGCTTAAGTTGATGTCTGGGTTCATTTGAAACAAAAATCCAAATTTCAACGGTGGGGCCCACAGGGGGTCCCGCCAAACCTGATTTTCGGAAAAATAGTAAAAATTCAAAAAAATCCCAAAAATTCACATTTGATTCAAAATCACTTAAAACTATTATCTGTAAAGTTGATTTTGATTAAAACCATGAGAAACACCATCTATCTTTGAAACCACCGAATAAATCAGAAAACGTGTTAACCTTACGATAACTGATAATTAAAGTGAAACAAAAACCGGTTGAAGATCAGAGATCTTACATATGGACTATCTCAGGCAGTGAGTGCAAAAGGTAGAGGAGGCAGCGGCAATGAAGGTTAGCGAGCTAGCTGATGAAGTGGCGTGTTGAAGCGGGCAGTCCTCAACACTCCATCTCGAGATGGGGGCGAGACTTTATCTTAGCAGGTTGAAAAGAAGGCAAAGGTGCTTGAACCAAAGGCATATGCAGGGATGCAAGGCGCCAAGGAGATTGGAAACTTTCTTTGGGATATGGAAAGCTACTTCACGTTGGTCCATACCCAAGAGGGGGAGAAGGTTATTGTGGCAGTGATGTACCTTGAAGGGGATGCAAAGTTGTGGTGGCAGACGCAGTTGGAGGATGATGAAACTGCAGGTCGGCCAAAGATAGGGACGTGGGATATGTTCAAGAGGGAGTTGGAGGCGCAATTCCTTCCCAAAAACGTGTCTTGGATGGCTCGAGAGGCATACAGGGGCAATTTAGGACTACGTTAAGGAGTTTCAGTCACTGATTTTGGGCATGACAAACATGAGGGAGGATGAAAAGTTGTTCTACTTCATGGTGGGCTTGCAAATGTGGGCTCAAAACAAGCTAAGAAGGAGGGAAGTGGAGGACCTTGCCACAGCGATTGCAGCGTCTGATAGCTTGGCGGACCTCAAACAGACTCCTGCTGAGCCAACGAAGAAGAATGGGGAAGTGAAGTCATCCAACAAGGAGGGCAGCAAGGGTGGAAACGGTGGCAAAGTCAAGGGCAACGAGCAGTCTGGCCGGCTGAATAGAGGTGGTGGTTGTTTCATATGTGATGGGCCACATCGTGCCAAAGTCTGTCCAAAATGGGAAGGGATAAATTCACTTGTCGCTGAAGAGGAGAATGAGGAATCCGATCATGAGGAGCTAACACGGATGAGTCCTTTGTAGTTAATAGGATGTGTTTGGTTGTTGGAGTCCCCGCTTGAGGGGGCAGCTTCAGGTCATTGAGGATTCGAAGGAAGGAGGGGAGTGGAGTCCCTAAGCCTTGGCTGATCGAAGCGGCTACCCCCTTACTTGGCAGAGACAACCAAGTTTGCTTGGGCGACAAACAGCCTAGGCAACCCCTTGGGCATGAACGGATGCTAGAGCAACGCGGGAGGTGTTCCGGATGGACTACTCGCCTTGCGAAGCAGGCTGAGGAGGAGTCCTTGCACGGGCAAGACTTTAGCAGCGAAGCTAGGCACTACTTGGACTTAGGGATGGACTTCTAAGGAGGACAGGATTCACGTATGTAGGATTACTGCACTCCTAGATCAAGTAGGAGTTGAGCCAGTGAGTTCCCTGGATGGATAGTACTCTTAGAGGCAGCATGGCACTGGACTTCTAGCTAAAGATAGACTCCACTTGGTTTCCTGATTTAGGCTGGGGGCAGACTGCTTGTTGAGCTAAGAGTTGGTCAGGGTGAGAACTCTTGTATGGGTAGGTTTTGTAACTCCTAGTAGCATAAGGACCGACCAATTCAAGCTAAGTCTATTTAAGGGGGAGAGCAAGGGCAGCCATGGCTGGTTGGTGATAGTTTTGTTCATGCACAACAAACCAGGTTGCTGAGAGAGAGAATTCAGACTTGGTGGATTAGCCTTTGCCCTCTCCCTGCCATTGTATTTCGACGTACTGAAATATAGCTTGGGCGGAGACCCTTGCACCAGGACGGACTTGTGTTGTGTTATGCCTTTTACTTGTGTTTTCCCTTGCGCATACAAGTGGGAAGGGAAAAGAGTGGTTGTTGGTTGCGGACCACAACTAGGCCATCACATGTGAGAACACTGGGCAAAGCTTCACTCCTGTGACAGCGACCATGGTGGCTAGTAACTGGCTATCATGGTGGTTTTTTTATACATAGCTGTTATGGTGTTATTGTTGGACCAGGGTATGAGCTCGGGCCCATTTTGGTCCACATTAATCGTGGTTCAGGTGAACTGGTATAGGCCAAGGGGTCCAAGGATGGTGAGGGCGGTCGCGCTGACCCCAGGTGAGCCATCGTGACACTAATTTGATTGGGACCCGCATTCGTCACACATGCACACTAGGCATGTAACTAGGATGTGCATTAACACGTTGTGGGGCCAAGACACATGAATTATGTGTCGATGGTCGGACCCATAGTTAGCGAGCGGTCAACCCTGTCACGGGCTTAGTGCAGGGGGTCTAGGCCCCCGCAGGCTTTGAGAGACAGAGCCCGCTCCCGTTGTCTATGACCCTCTAATTAAACAGGAAGATTCAGTAAAAAAAAAGCCCAACTGAAGAAGCCCAAATTAAGAGCCCATCAAGAGAAGTTTAAGAGAGGGTATAAAAGGGAAAGAAGGGGGAGAGGAGTGCCCTAAGTAGTCCGCCCCCCACCTCTCGTCTCCCAATCCATCTACCCCCTTCTCTTTGGTGCGGTCTCCCTTGGTGTTTGGTGTGCAAATCTACTAGCAAGTCAATTGAAGGAGAAGACTCTCCTCACTGTTTGGGATGTGAAGGTGAGGCTTCAAGGTGTCTTCCTTGCTGAAATCTTCACCCAAGAATAAGGTGGTAGAGTGATCAACACATACAAAGGTAAATCCCCTTCTCTTCTTTATTCTGTTGAGATCAATTGCATCCGATTGGTGGCGTGAAGGTTTTGATGGCGTGCTAGGGTCTGATCAGCCCAAGGTTAGTACGTTGTGGTTCCTTAATTTGATTTTAACTTGTACATGCTCTACGTTCGATAGTATATTGCTTATTGATTAACGATTATATGTATGTTTGTGTAGATTAGTGTCTAAAGATTTAATTTTTGATTGGTGCGCCACCCCCAAGGGCTCATGACCGCCACACTTCCTCCGGCCAGCCACTCGACAGTTATGACCATGCATGGTAAAGTGGGGGAGGGGGACTTCTCTTTCTCCCCAACCAAAAACCTAAGCATGTGATGGGGGAGGGTAGGGGGGATGCAGAGAACAAGAAATACAACTAAGCTAAAGAGGGTAATATTGGTATGCCGATGTCGTTGCTATCACCAAAGAAGAGGGAAGTAGTGAGAGGGTAAAGTTCTTGGGGTAGGCGGGGTAAGGGGAGTAAACAAAAAAATATTGTTAGAATTTTAAAGTTTTGGGAGGAGTTCATTGGGGTCTAAATAGCACTTATCTAAAATCATATCAAGATTGGAGCTTGAAGGGAAAGGAGAACAAGGGGAAAGAGTAAAGACTGAGTTGGGAAGATTTGAACTCCATTATATCAATCATCTAAAACATTGGATCCTCCATTAATGAGTTTCAAGTTTTGGTAGTTTTAACTCTAGAGACTTGTATTTTAAAGAGATATTATAGAAATTTTAATATCTTATCTTTATCATTTTACTCTTTACTAGTAAGAATGCACATGCATTATGTGTATGCACATATAAATTTAATTTGTATGAAAACATTTAAATAAATTAGGGATAAAGTATGCATATTCCCTTGCATGATATAGAGTTGTAATACATGCTTTCATAATTATAATGATCATAAATTATATGCACATAATCATAAGCACTATATTAACCAAAATGCACTCTTAATAGGCAACTACAAATCCAAATCTCACATGCTTAATATTTGGTTATGGGCTAGTGAGGACTATAGTACCAAAGGACTTCACCCATGGAATGAACCATTCATATTTAGGATTGGTGTGGTGGCAGGTCTCATTTGATAGTCCGTTAGGAGTTTTCCAACAGTGTCTAAAATGCCCGAATTTGAAAATGTATAATATAGGGAAAAAAACTTATCAAGAAGCATATTATACATGTGGGACCCTAAAAAAATTCAAGAAAATAAATTCATATGAAATCTCATTAGACAAAGATTGTCAAGGGATTTTCGACAATACTAAGAATGCAGACTATAAAATATAACCTTACAAAGTTAAAACTAATATAACTTAAAAAGTAGGGCTTATATCGTGTTATTAACCAATATTATGCTGGCATGTGACAACCATTTAAAAAATATATAGAGAGAGGTTTACTAAAATATTGAAGGGCATTATAGAAAAATTGGTAAAATAAGAAAGTGTTAAAATATGGGTAAAATAGGCCAAAACTAAAAAATTTTATTATCACTCAACTTGCTTTATACATTATGATAATACCCTACACGCGATGCTTTGAAAATATGTAATTTCCTTTTAGTTCTTGTTTGTGGAGTTTGTGCCCCATCAAACAACCTTATTTTCTGACTAAGCTCTCTACTTTGTGATGAATTAGAATCGAGAGCTTACTCGCTTGCATATTTGCAAATTGTTATTATTATCTTTGATCAGACTGTTTATTGCTCCTTCACCTGACCTCTTGTTACTTCATCGTTATGGTGCGTGGAATAATCGTCAAATTACATGATTATCTCTTCATCAACTCTGTCAAATGTATGATATCTCAAGTCTAACTACGTACCGCCACTACCTTCTTCCTTCTCTTACTATTTTCTTATCAAGATTTTGCAGAACGCATCCCAGCTGCGGATTCGAGACCATCCATCATAAATATAGCCCTTTTTGTGTTTGTCTATGTTTTGCACTAGTTCCAGCTTCTATATTTGGCCCTAACTTTGGGATAAACCGAAGGACCAGCGGTAAACGAGCCCTTAATAACATCAACCAGTCGACACTCATTCTAAAATCCATAACATCACCCTGTTACCAGGGTAGTTGCAACCGACGTGTCTAAGTACTGAATAGCTTTTTTCATTACCTAGAAAAATTAATCAAAACCAGTTATCAGAAGAACCGGAAAAAATCATGGTGATAATTTGTAGCTTTCCAGCATCAAATATAGTTCCACAGTAGAAGTAATGGATTTTGTAGCAAACAAAATAGTGGGCAATTTTAGAATTGAGATAACTATTACAGTCTCTAACTGCTTAGTGCCATAGAAAGTTCTAATTAAGAGATTCAGTTTTGTTATAGGACAGAACATTACATATTAAAAACATGAAAAAATGCTTTACTGACGTGAAAGTTTGTACGTTGTACACCAATCTCATCATTCAAATACCCTTGATTATTGGGGCGCATTTTTGGTCCTCACTAATCGATGGTGCTGAGACGTTACTTATAACACTTTACGTCATTTTAGCATTATTCTAAAAACATTAATTCGGTATGATTATCATTTAGGTGAGAACTCGTGGGTGAAAGTGAGATTGTCATTTTGTTGATGGAAGTTTTATGAGTTCTGATTTATGTTTGAAAAATACTTTTGTGGGATGATGATTGATACGCGAAAATTCTACTTCATTGTTAATACCATTGATTAGTAGGGCCTATTTTTCTAAACCCCACTAATCAATAGTTTCTAAATGATGCAGGTTTTCCACGTACAAAACCTGATGTGAATGTAACATTACTCTTAATGTTTACGTGGTTTCTCTGAAATAGATATTCTGGAAGTATCTACATGTTCGCTTCTTGCAGCTCCACAGTCTTTTGGTGCTCGTTGCTATCGCTTTGACAGTGCAATTATCCAAATTGTCGTGAAGTGCTAGGCATATTCTAATCACTGGGTGCGATGCAGTGTACCCGTGGAGATGGGGGCTGTGTCCTTTGCAAGAAAACATGGTGTCTTCTTATGTTGCAGGCTCAGGATTGCCAGGATCAATTGATCAGTACAAGTACTCATGGGATTGAGGCTGTGGAATGTGGATCATACACTAGCTAGTTTGAATAACGAAAGCTCCTAGACACTGTTGAGGGGTGTTTTTTTAGCAGTACAATGTTGAAGCTTTTACTACCGCAATAGCTACTGGACTGCCGCTGGAGTTTGCCGGATCTTGGGGACCCCAACGGAGTCCTCTTAGCTTCCTCCCTTCCAACCCTCTCTACCTGTGCATTCTTAAAATTTCAGTTCAAATACAGGATCTTAGTGTGGATTAAAAATCATAATTTTTAAATGCAACCGTGTGAAATACAGAATGGCTAATCCCTTTTAAGAATAGCCCTAAGAACTCTACCATTTTAGCTAAAAAGTCTTGATGCTATATTCCACTACCCAAAGCTTAGAAGTGGACAGTATACTTAGGACTCGTTTGGGTACGGAATCGTGAAAAAATTCCGACGATTCCATTACAATTCAGCACAGAATCGTTAAAATCTTGTTTGGATAGTGAATCATAACGGAAATAAAAATTCACGATTCAGTCGTGATTCCGTCCTGAATCGTGAATCTCCTCGTGAGGAGATTCGGTCGATTCCGTAAAAACGCGTAAAACCGGAAACACGCGTTATCGCGTATTTCCGGTCATTACCCCTCGCCCCCCTCAGAAATGATTCGCCTTGCCACTGTTTCCCCTCTTTCCATTCCGCATATCGTCTCCCTCCCCCTCGCAGCTCGCCCGGTTCCATCCCGCTCTTCGGCCACCGATTTCCTTCTGCCTCTTCTGTCGCCGATTTCCATCCCAGTCCTTTGCAGCTCGCCCGGAGCAGCATTTCTGGAAATCTCGCTTCTTTGGCCGCCGATTTCTATCACGGTCCTCTGCAGCTCGCCCGGCACGGCCCTTCTGCAAATCGTTGTCTCTTCGGCCGACGATTTCCATCCCGGTGCTCTGCAGCTCGCCCGGCGCAGCCCTTATGCAAATAGTGTGCCCGGCCGCTACCTCCTGTCTGAGCTGCTTTCGTGAACCAGGTAAGACCATTTTCTTCTCTTCTTCTTGTCGCTGGCCCAGAAATTCCCGCCTCCGTCCTCCAAGCGTCAGCCATTCCCGCAGCGCGAGGAGGCCACTGCCGACGTCCTCCCGGAGGTCCTCCGCCACTCCCTGCCATCCGCTGTCTTTACGCCGCCCGCCGACTCATCCCTCTCTACCTCCTCCAAATGGGTCCTCCCCATTTCGCCCCATTCCGCTCCCTCTGCATCGGCAGAGGCCAATAACCCGCTCCGGGTCTTCGTTTCTTTGCCCCATGTCACCTTCGGCCCGAAAAGGTTTGGCACTTTCTTATTGGAATGTTGAAATTCTCTTTGAATGATTTTTTAATATCTCCTTGTGCATATTAATTTGTGCAGTTAAAATCGTGCTTTACATTTTTTTCTCCTTTTAGGAGAATGCAAATTGCTTGATAATGCGATTTTGCTTTTTACCTTTGCAATCAATTGCTCTGAAATTTTAGCATTTTGTAGATTCATTTTACGGGATTTCAGTTTATTTCTTTCAACAAAATTTTCAGGTGGGAGTTACCTTCAACAGAGTACTCGATTTTACATTCTACAGCAAATGATCTACGCCGTGATAGGCATCCCCTAGTTAATTCTGAAAAGTTGAAAGCTGCAGCTGAGGGGCTCTCCCAAAGTAATTATAAAATTTCTGTTTATGTAAATATACTATGTTAATCTGATTTCTATAAATTTTATATTGGTAAATCATGTGCGATGGATTGTTGATGGTGAAAGTTGGTTGTGTTGGTTTGGCTTGTGTAAACGTGGTAGGACTACTAACAGTATCATATAATTTTGGATTAGGAATACTTGTAGGCAGAATATGCAAATAGCAAAATTTGTACAGTTCTTATAATATGTATAATCCTTCAAGTTAGAATCTTTTTACTGAGCTTATTTTTTATGAAATAATACATAATCGTACATGGTGCTAACTTTATTATGTAGCTTTGGCTTGCAGTTGGGAAGGCATTTGCTATAGCTACCACAGTTGTCTTTGGTGGTGCCACTTTGGCCTTCATCCTTACAGCGTCCAAGTTAGAGCTGCATAATGTAAGAAAGAAGAGTATTTTATTTGTTACATCAATGACTATCTGAGAGATATTTGAGATACATCTGTGGGAGATATATTTGAGATACATCTGTCGGAGATATATTTAAGATCTAATCCGAGATATATCTCAGATATTGTGAACTATAGTAGATAAGTGTTGAGACATACGTATTGCATCATATCAGGAGTTTATCAATTTAGAAATCTCTTCTGTATTGGCCTTATTTTCTTATTAAATCAATTGTGATAGGAAGGTAGCAATTTTTAAGAAGATAGGCTGCCATCAGGAGCTGATAGAGATTTAATTTTATAACATAAAATAAATGTACAAATGAAGACTCTGGTTTGAAAGCTTTCTGAAGGTGATTGCTGTGCAGTTTGAGTTCTATTTTTTCTAAGTTTACTTAATAGTCTTTTCTATAGCAGCAAGAAATGTGTCAATGCTT
Organism: Saururus chinensis; assembly: GCA_035235625.1. Taxonomy (NCBI): domain Eukaryota; kingdom Viridiplantae; phylum Streptophyta; class Magnoliopsida; order Piperales; family Saururaceae; genus Saururus; species Saururus chinensis. Next base: position 32,861,234 of record CP141148.1, on the reverse strand, counting down.
CCTGTTTTTTTTTCCTTATTAATGCACTATCTTGGCTTCTTACTAAATCACTTGAGAAATTTTCTCAGTTACGAGGTACTTTAGAATTTGGCATGAAATTTCTTCCTTGCTGGTTCTTGTACAAAGGAGGTACTGCCTGCTTTCTGGGTTCTCTTATGATGCTCACAAAAATTGGCAAGCAAAACTAATTACATGTTGGCTAACAGGACTACATCGACAGTATGGAAGGAGCAACTCTATCAGGCAGACAAGCTGCAGCATATGTTTGTAATGCTGGAGATGAATTGGCGGCTCTGCACAAAACTCTAGTCACGAATGGTTGTAAAGAAATTGAGGAAGATGCTACTAAAGCAGAAGAGTTGAGTATTGTATGATTGTTGAAACTCTGAAGCTTATTGACTATGATCCTTCTATACACGTTGAAAGTGCCAATAAAATTACAAAAGTCTGCAAGTATGCAAAATTTTCTGTGCATCCGTAAAGAGTTCAGTTACTGATAATATCTTTGGAGACTATTATATATATTTTTCCCTGTGCAAATGGGTAATCCATGTTCTAGCCAATCAATTTGCTCGTAATGTCGCATTGTTGGGGTAAATGAATATACAGCAGACGGTTTCAATTTTTAGAACGTACTCCCTGAACTCAATTAGGTTTCTTTTGACAGTAAACTAAACTTAATTAGGTTAAACATGCTCTTTCTCTAATGTAAAACAAATCGAAGATGCTTCTAATTCAAAAGATGGGTTGTCTTTAAAATTTTGCTCATTAAGAAAAGTGGTAATGTCAATACAACTATGTATCATTATTATTACTGTTATGTGTCTATGTTGTATAATTTTTTTAAATATATTTTAAAATATAATAATTAATAAATTAATAACGTGTCAATATGTATTTACCATATCGATACAGTACATGTCAATATAGTCGATATACATCAATTTTTATATAGGGTATATCATTCCTTATATCATATTATATCGGTTTCCTCCAATATAGGTAAGTACGGTTAATAGGCACTAGTATTAACTGGTGCATACTTCTATGGGGTTAGGGCATATTTTTGGTGTTGCACACTAACCACGTGAAATGCCTAGACTAAGGTTATATTTATAATCTTCAAAAAATACACAAATTTCTTACCCAAACATGATTTTATCAAAATAATTCTATTTAAAGGGTATATTTGTCAATTTACCTAAAAATTCTAAAGAATCTGACCTTAAACACAATTCGCTATCCAAACAAGATTCTATATAAAAAATTCCATACCCAAACAAAATTCTGATTCTATATTGAATCGGCAGAATTAATTCCAAAAAATTCCGATTCACTACCGAATTAATTCCGTACCCAAACGACCCCTTAGTACATCAAGAATCCGTCATGTGCTTTCATCTCAAGAGTGGTTATATGTGTACTAAGGAACATCGCAACTTAAATTGAACGCTACTTCCCCCAATGAAGTCTGATTGCCCCACAAAAAATATTCCCTGCAAAAAATATTGACTAAAGAGTTAGAAATGAGGTGTATGGAGACTTTATTGGGGGTAATAGCAACATTCTTTTGAATCATTATAACGCATAGACGTACAATATTTAAAAACTTCAATCATCCTTAGTGCTTGTCTGTTTTGCTATCTCAGTGATGCGTTGCTTGATTCTAATATAAGTATTTTCTATGCTCTCTGTTCATAGCCTAGAAATCGATGATACACATGCTACTGCACATTAACATAAGGGCTAACAATACTAATGTGCACTAGCATGTGCATCGTGAATTTCAAATATCAATGAGCTCCCATACATTCATACATTCATTTAGCTAGGCTTCTAAGGAGCATATATAGAAAATGATTCTTTTTCTAATAGGGGTTTCAACCATATTGGAGCTAGCCATTAGAAAGTGCTCAAGTCACATGCCCCTTGCTGCCTACACCACCACCTTGACTCATCTATATGAAATAAGCTTGCATACTGAAACTTTTTGGAAGAATAAAAGCTTATTTATTGACCATTTTTTAAGGAAAATAATAATTTTATATAAAAAAATACACAATAAAGACTGGCACATAAGTTTTAATTGGATTAGATAAGTAGCCAAGTGAACTTTGTGAGGCCTACTTATCCAATTAAATCAAAAATCTTATATGAATTTTTTTGGGTATTTTTGTTGTAAGAATATCACTATCCATTTTCTAATATTCCTTTAAAATAAATATATCCCTATGCATCAACTCTATAAACATAGAACCTACTTAGCAGTGTAAACGGACGGATGTGGACGCAGACAAGGCATGTCTGTAGCTGTCCATTTTTATGTGGTTCATGTGTTTATCCGTTCGCATTTGTCTATGACGAAAACGGATGGAATGAAGACGAAAGTTTAACATATATTACTTAATTTATTCTCAAATTAAGGGTAGTTAGTAAAAAAATAATTAAATATAAGTAATAATAATAGTAAGATAGTCTAATTTAAAAAATAAATAAATAATAATATTATAAAAGATATGTGAGAGTATAATATATATATATATATATATATATATATATATATATATATTAATCTTTTTATGAAGATTAAATATGTGACTTATGTTAGTAATTTAATATAAAGTAAATAATAATAATAATAAAATATATAGTTGGCAGACATGGACGGCTATGGACACGGCCAACCTTTATCCATGTCCATCCGTATTAAAGACGGACAAAAATATTATTATTCATTTTAGTGCATACGGACATAGATGGACACTGGATAAATGAACACCATTTACACCCCTAAACCTCCTGCACTTGATAGACTCCAATCCAATCAAATGAATACCAATTAATTGAAGGGGTTCTATTGAAAAAGGACAGTCACAGGTTGAATATATACAACAACAACTCTCACGTTCCACTCAGCGGAAAATGTCAAAGAAGGAAGAAGTTTACATTATCATTGCTCTACATTTACACTATGAACACAACTGAGTGTCCCATTAATTGATTAACTGCAGCAACTTAATATCAGCTAAATACAGCCCAAAGTCTCCAAATAAACTCGTCTAGGAAGGATAGTATGCCTACTAGCATGCAGCACCTGCTTGGGTTCCTGACTTTCTCACGAAGAGAATGTAAATCACAGTACAATCTCAATTGCTATAAACAATTCCATGCATACCAGCCTTGTATTGAAGTCATACATCATAATATTGTAGCAAATTCCACCTCGAATTTCAATCTTTCTCGTCTTTCTTTTTATTTTTCATTTCTCCTTCTGTCTCAAAATAAATTATCCTTTATAATTTTCCAAGATAAACTAAAATTTTAAAATAAATTAAAAATAATTTATTTTAATTTATTTTAAAAAATAAATAAGACACTTATTTTAAGACAAAATGAGTATTATGATCCACGCCACTCTTTATATCACCTATGACCTCACAGCTAATTCAGTGTAAAGTGCATAGCACAAATAAACACACGACTTTCCATACCAAATGGGAGTTGTGGAGATGTGTCTGTCTGTTACTAAGCACACACACCAAATTGGCCGTGAGTGCTCTTACAGTCGATTCGAAGCCCGTTCCACTTGGATGAGGCAAGTGACTGAAAATTAGAATAGAAAAAAAAAGTCGTAAGGGTTGATTACAATCTGGGGAGGTGGGAATTCACAGGGAAGTAGGAAACATAAAGTGGGGCACCGGATTTGGATTTGAAGTGGGAATTGAGAGGGAATTTAGAATCCAGATGTGTGTCCCTCGGTTTGGACTTGGACTCTGATTTTTCAACAAGTTGATCACAGGAAATGCGGGAAGGAGAAGCAAAGCAGCTGAAAACAGATGACAAGAAACCCATTTCTTGATCAGCAGAACCGAACAACTTCTTCTTCTTTCTCAACTACAACTGGGTGGTAGCTAGCTAGACATATATATAGTCTTGATTCGTTCTTATTACTTAGCCATTAAGATTTGCGTTTGAATTTGGACTCAGTAACATAGTAGCCAGCTAATGGACTCATTCTTGACGATTTTTCCTTGTGAAGAAGTTGCCGGGCATGTTCCTAGCTAGCTGGTGCAGAGAATTGGTCCATTCCAGAAACTGAATGCAGAATCATTTGGACAGGTATTATCTGTGATGAGAATGACCCCGCTTTCAATTAGGAGAGGCAATCAGGCAAGCAAGATGTGTTGTTTCCCGTTCAAGTTCCATCTTCCAAGTAATGGGGTGATCACTGCTACATACGTAAACAAATTGATTACGGCTTTTGCTTGTTTTGACTCGAAGCTTCCCGTTCCGTGATGCTTGGTGTCACGGGGACGCATGGCTCAATGCCTCATATACACTTACCTTAGTCGCTTACCATCCCGTTCACCTTTCAAAAGAAGAAAATAGCTGATATATATCTCAACATCAAGGACTCGTTTGGATGTTAGATTTTTTAATAGTGGCTTTTTGTGTTTTTAAACGAGCTTTTTACTTATATTTGATTTGAAGGGGCTATGTCAGTGTGAAATGATTTTTTTAATAAAATATTCCCTACCTCTAATATTAGTAGCTGTATTTGAAATTGTTTTTGTTGAATGGTGAAACCCACATCTAAGAAAAGAAAAAAAATAAGTTTTTAATATTTTTTTGAAGTACTCAACTACTTAAATTAAATAAAATGAAGATATTAATATAAAATAAATTTTTTGCCAAATAAAACTATTAATATAGGACAAAGGGAGCACTATTTAATATATTTTTTTTTAATTGACTAGAATTGTAAGTTCTCATAGAACCCTCCTCCTATGAAAAATGATCTTTCTTATTTCAATGTTATTTAAAAACATATTAATTCTTATTTTACTCATTTATTTTTAAATGTAGTTTGGGTTATTTTGTCAATTACGCATTAAGCGCAAAGGTCATCTTAAAGTACATTTTATTTCAAAATTATAAAAAAATAAAACCCAAATGTCACCCCGTTTTGGTTTTCCTTAAAGAAAAAGAAAGGAAAGTCATTGAAAACCCCATTGTATTTTTCTACCGAAGATGCATCCAAAAGCCCCCCAACTCTAGGCTTGAGCTGCTTTTTTTATTTTATATGTCATTGTTGCAAAGTTCCCCAATACAAGTCGTTTTTGTTGAATAAAAATCAATGACTATTTCAAATAACTCAATGAAAGAACATGGGGATTTGGGCAATCCAATGAATAGACCACTCTTGTTTGATGGCTAAAATTTCTCATATTGGAGATGGGAATGTTTGGAAAGTGGTTATTAAATGCTGAAATTCTCCAATGGTCAAATATAAAGATGAGAATTCAATTGTAAACGATAAAAGTGAATGGGATGACAATGAGTCTAAGCTTGCCAATTAAAACAGTAAAATTTTTTGTTCATTATTCAATGCTGTAGGAAAATCACAATACAAGTGGATTTCTAAATATATATATGTCAAGGTTGCATAAAAAAATTAGTAAAATATAATGAGAGAACTAAGGCTATAAAAGTGTCTAGGCTACATATGCTAACCCTAGAGTTTGAAAACATGATAATAAGTGTGAAAGTGACAATTTCTAAATATTATGCCAAAATTTTAGACATATAAACACATGTAATTAACTAGAAGAGTCTATACTTGATTACATTATTGTAAGGAAGTTGTTAAGGTTCTTATCCTCTAAATTTAAAATTAAAGTGACAATCATTAATAAATCATAGACACCTTAAACATTAAGAAATTGGTTAGGAACCTTAGAACTTTTTACATGCTAGAAGATTCATATAAAAGTAAAAATGAGTTGTTTGAAAAGTTCAAGGAAAAATAAAATGCCCTAAAAATATCTAAAAGAACTTTTAAAAAGAATAAAGTGTTAAACACCTTAGAAGAATATGAAGACGATGAAGAACTAATGCTATTATTGCCAATTGGACGAAAATCATACTTATGAAAAAATGACTCTTTGACCAAGATAGACTTCATGAAAACTTATGAAATATTTACCAGACTCAGAGTAATAAGTCATGAAGCTCTCAAAGAAATTTTATAGAAAAAAATCTCAGGAAGCCCTATAAAAAGACTTTTCCATAGATACACTGAATTCCGATAATAGACAACACATAAAGAGACACACTATAATATCATGATATTCAAGATACATAAGAACTATGACATTTAAGAACATCATATTTCATGCTATAAGACATTAATCAAGATTATAGATCATCCACAAGATCAAACAACATACTTGCATCAACCAAAATTTGATAATATCCATCAAAATCAAGTAATAGTTATACTTGAAACATTCCATGTAAATCCATACATAAAAATAATCACAAAAAGGTAGATCATAAATTGAAAGTCACTTGCCTCAAAATCCAATTCCAAAAATTTGATTCTAAAGAAGAAAGGAGAAGAAAAGTTCTTCCTTGATCAAAACCCTAAGGCGTATATATAGTCAAAAGTCAAGAGTAATGAAGATTATATTCTACCTACTTTAGTTAGATAAAAAACACACTTAAGAACTACTCTAGTGGCATACCGAGTTTATGTAGATTTCCTCAATCAATGCTCCAAAGGTTCCATTTCAAGAGTCTCTAAGGTGCTTCAATGATAATTAATGATAGAGAGGTAAACAAGCAAAGAAGGATGAAGAATAGAGAGAGAGAGAGAGAGGAGATGAATTGAGAAAAAGGAAAAGATGGGGAGTGGTCTAGCCACAAGGAGAGAGGGGAGATGGGGAGCCAAGGAGAGGGACAGATGGCCCCTCTTATGGGAGGTGTCTTCCTTAGGGCAAGTGCCCTGATTGGCTAGAATTCTTTTTATCTTTAATCAATTAGATCAAATAAAATTAGAGAAGATCAAATCATACAAAATTGGTGTTAGTTCAACTTTGCGCCAAAGCAATCTTAGCAGATAGGTCAACAGACTTGGCTGATGCACACTTTGCCAGGCCCAATCCTTCGAGCCTACTTACTTGTTTATCCATTTTCTCTCAAAGTAGTAAAAAAATTCAGAAAAATTCTCAATTCTATTTTAAAAAACTGTAGAATAAATATAAAGGGTGTTACACTAGAAACATTCTGGTGGTGGTTGGCCATTAATGTTAATTAGTGAACATTATAACAGTAACTAGACACTAGAAGAATGCTTCTAGAGATTGGATGTATTCTCACCGCTAGTTAGTGAACACTTTGATTGTGGCTGGTCACTACAAAAATACTTTGAGAGACAACACAGTCCCCAGATATATTATTGCAATAGTTGGGCTCAAAGAGAAAGGAGGTTGAAGGTAGGTGTGAAGCATAGTTCGCATGTTGGTGTCATAGCAATGGGTTGATTGATGGCTTTGCCTTGGGTGGGGGGAAGGGGGGAGAAGAAGATGGAGCCAGAGGAGGAGAAAAGAAGAAACAGAAAGGGGAGGAGAGTTGGGCCGGGTCGGGGAAAGAGTTTGGAGGCTAGGTCTAAAAAGCAGGTGACGAGGGGAAGAGGTGTCCAATTCCGATGCCAGTGGCAAAGAAGAGGGGGAGTGAACAAGAAAGGCGTCAAGTGGGTAAGAATTAAAGGAAAATAGGGAAAAAATTATGTGGGCTGAGGTGAGAAACCTATATATCCTCTTTCCTAGGAGTGGCTTCGCCCATACTTGCTGCCAAACCAGCCATCCGTAACTAGAAGGGATCCATTGAACCGGAACTATCACAAGAAGAATAACATCATTCTATAGTTCCACTACAGCGGAAAGTATCAAAGAAAATTTTAGATTATCATTGCACCACAATTACAATATGATCAAAACAGAGTGTCCCCTTAATGAATAGAGATCTGCAGTAAGTAATATGATAAACACAACCCAAAGTATCCAATTAAACTTAGTGTCCCATTAATGTATGTGCCACTCACAGCCAATTCACAGCAAGTGCCCAGTAACAAATAAATACTCTTTACAAACCAAAATGCAGTTCTTAAGCACACACACCAAATAGTCTGTGTGTGCCCATAGCCAATTCGAAGCCCATTCCACTTGGATGGGAAAGTGTCCAACAATTCGAATAGAGAAAAAATAGTATGAAGGGTTGATTAATTACAATCTGGAGAAGTGGGAATTCACAGGGAAATAGGAAACATAAATTGGGGCACCGGATTTGGATTTGAAGTGAGACTTGAGAGGGAATTGAGAATCCAGATGTTGGTCCCTTGGTTTGGACTTGGACACTGATTTTTCCGGCTGTTTTTCAGCGAGCTGGTCACAGGAGATGCGGGAAGGAGAAGCAAAGCAGCTGAAAACAGATGACAAGAAACCCATTTCCTCGTCACAAAGGAGTAAACTACTCTTCTTCTTCTTCTTCTTCTTCTTCTTCTTCTTCTTCTTCTTCTTCTCCAACTAGGTGGTAGCTATATATATATATATAGTCTTGAATGGTTCTTGTTACTTGGCCACGAAGATTTGCGTTTGGAGTTTGGACTCAATCATTTAGTAGCCAGTCACGACTCGTTTTCTTTCCTGCTGTTCTTCTTGACGATATTTAATTCCTTGTGAAGAACTTGCCGGGCATTTTCCTAGCTGGTGTTGAGAAATGATCCAATCCAGAAATTGAGTGCAGAATCCTTGGACAGGTATTCTCTTGCGATGAGAATGACACCAGTTCCAATCCGGGCAGGCCATCCGGCAAGCAAGAGGTGGTCCATCTTCAGGTAAAGGGGTGATTAGTGCTTACATAAGTAGACCAATTGATTAAATTTTTGGCTTGTTTGACCCAAAGCTTCCTGTTCCGTCATGCTTGGACATTGGACACATGGCTCCATGCCTCAAAAGAATAAAGGGTCTGATATCTCAACGTCAAGTCTAGGCTCGAGCTGTTTCATTTTTGCAGAAAATTCAGCCTCGGTTTACAAAGTTCCGCTGTACAAGTGTTGCACGTCGTCAAATTTTCATCCAACAGTCAGTTTTCAGGGGCCGGCATGACCTCAAAAGCCGCCTGCCTATTGATTGAGATGGTTAGTTATCAGGCGGACCTCATTCAGTGTTTTAAAAACCGACCCCGCCAGTCAAACCTAATTTAATTAGATCTAATAAATTATTTGAGTTAAGTTATTTATAAATTAAATTTGAGTTTACCTAATTTAACTAAAAAAAATTTAGACCCAACCACCCTTCGGAGTTGATGGCCGGGTCAATTTAAAAAACATTGGTTCCGTCCCACCACAAAGTAGTTAGGAATTATTAACTAATACGCTGAAGAAAAAAGAGGTTACTACCATATTTTTAGAAACCCTTAAATAAAAAAAAGTGTTTTTATTTTACTTAAAATTTTCAAACAAATGACACCTTTACCCATTTTGCTAGGAAGCATTTTTGCTATTTCGTACTAACAGTGAGCCGAATATAAGGAACACATAAGGAGCATTCATTTTCAAGATAGATGGCGCATATGCTAGCGCACATTAGCATAAGTATCACTTGTGCTATTATGCGTTAGCGTATGTGTCGCCCATCTTGAAAATGGACGCTCCTCATGTGTTCTTTACACTCGGATCACAGTGACCAGGGAGCATGAAAAGCATTTCTATTTTGTTGCAGTAATAAGTTTAGTCGATTAAGTGCCTTATTTTTATTACAGCTTACGTAGTCAAGATGGGCCTGGCTGTTGGTGGCATATATATACGTAGTTGTGTCTACTCAGTGAGATGTGTCACCAACAACATATCCTTGTCTAGGTTGCAATACATTTTTTAAGCAAAAATCTAAACCTGATTTGTGGGTGAACCCTAGAGCTGATATTCTTATTTTTCTTAAAATTAATAAAAAAATAAAATATTTTAAAAACTAACTTTTAGAGAAATGACATTGAGTTTCCTACTTGTTATCAAGGCTTCAAAAGGAAAAAAAATGCCAAAATAGATTTAGTGGTAGATTCTTCTAAATTTTATTGATACTACTACTAATATAATGGAGTTATATATTACATATCCCCAGTGTCCATATTAAGTTGTCCAATTATTTTTTTAAGCAAAAATCTATTTTGTGATGAGTGAACCGTAGAGCTAATATTCATATTTTTTTTAAAATTAATAAAAAATTATTAAATAAACATAATATTTTAGAAACCTAACTTTTAGAGAAATGGTATTGAGTTTCCTACTTATTATCAAGGCTATGAAAGGAATAACAATGCCAAACTAGACTCAGTGGGTAGATTCTTCTAAATTTTATTGATACTACTACTAATGTAATAGAGTTATATATTAAATATTCCCCTGTCCCACATTTAGTTGTCCATATTTAAAAAAATATGATATTTAAGAAATTTAATTTATTTATTAACTTTTTTACTCTATCCACTAATCTTACCTCATCTACTCAACAAGAGGGGTCAACTAATATAAGACCGGGAATATATAATTTTTATAGGTAAAAATATAAAAATATTATTCTCTTTATCACAGTCAAATATATAACTTTTTATATACAATAATATAAATATATTATTTGAATGAGGTATAATAATATTAAATTTTAATTTATCCAATTATAATACTCTCAATGTTGAGCTGATTTAAGTCGACCAGCTTGGCCAGGGAGAGAACTTTCCACATACAAGATGAGCCGTCGAGCCCTAAAAAATTGCAAGTTATCTCATTACCTTAATTACTAGCTAAATTATTCTTTTCATAAGTGTTCTAACAGATTTGGGTGTTCCTTTGAGATTGGACCAATAGTATTCCACACTCACTTGCCTCAGGCTAAAAGATTTAATTTTTTTAGTCTTTTTTGCTAAACTAGAAAAAAAATTGACATAATCGCCTATAAAGAGCATTTGACAATTTGCTTCTTATGATACTTATAACTCCACATACCCATTTGGAGATAAATCATGAAAAAGCACCATCAACTATTCGATGGAAGTGTAGAAAGTTAGATAAGAGAGCAGGTTTACAATCACCCTTTGGCCTCAAATTACAACGAAATACATTGCTTTGTGCTCCAGCATCTAACACTTGAACGCATACCACATAAACCTAAGGTTGGATAAAATACCCACCTTAGATGAATGAAAAGGCAACAATATTTGATAGTTAGGAACTTATATAACGAGTAACATTGTGGTGTAGGTTTAGCTTCTATTCGCTACTAAATATTTAATTCTAAGGAAAAAGTGTATAGGTATCTAGGCTCGTTCATGTCAGTGTGAGCCCAAGTCTATTGATCCGAACATGTAAGGGGGTACGAACTGATTTGCCCCGCGAGTTATGTGTGCTATTAGATCAAAATTCGACTACCCGAAATACCCGAGCTCACGCTGTCACAAGTAAGTCCGAACTCATATCATAGCTCCCAAATCTTTGAGGAAACATATATAACAACCTACTTATGCATCATGCTATATATGAAGTCAAACCTCTATATAAGGGAAATCTTGTATGATGTGATTCTATGTATTATTACCATACGCCTAGTAGTATGTGAATATATATACTCCCTCCGTGCCATCCATTAACCTTTTCAATCGATCTATATGAAAAGGATAACATAAAATAACACTATTAAAATAGGACAATTTATTATAAATGAGAATACAATTAATATGGGACAAAGGGAGCTCTTTTTTTAGGTACCCAAAACGAAATTTACATGGCTTGGTAAAAGGAAAAGAATTGTTGCTTAGAATTAAGGATTCCCAATTCAAGTACGAAAACAATTAATTTGATACCTTAATTAAATTTATACGTATGAGCAGTCTAGACTAGTATGCATATCTATCATTGATGAGATGAAGCCAACTCCACAAAATGCTAACGCCTGAGTCTTTTGAAAAACAGCATTTCCCGTTCAATCTTCAATTCCTGAACCATGTGTGATCTCAGAAAAGGAAAGGAATGTTTGATCATCACAAGCGACAGAGGTGGGAGTTGACTGGGAAGTAGGAAACCAAAAGTGGTGCGCCAGACTTGGAGTTGAGATGGAAGTGTGAATCAACTTTCGACTTGGATTCTGACTTCAGCGGCGGTTTCTCGGCAACATCCTCCTCACCTGAGACGTGGGGAGGAGAAGCCAGCAGCTGAAAACTGCAGACAACAACGCCATGTCTTCCCTTGAAATGACAACATATTTTTTCTTCCTGTGTTATGCTTCTACTTCTGCTTGGAGTAGTCTTGTATTGTGTTGGGTGTATATTATCACCTCCGGCCATATATAAAGCATTGATTGCTTGCTTGATCAGCAAGATGTCAAGGCTGCAGCCCGTCAAAAGGGTCGTTTGTCAATCTGAAAATTGGGAGGTTCCAGGATAGCTCTCTGCCTCTCTTCCTGCTCGTTCCTGTTGGCTTCCTTGACGTGGGAGCTTCCAGCAGCTTCTAAGATTCACATGAGTTCAACGAGTAAGCATTAGAAACTTTACAGATGGTTCTGATGATAGAGACACACAGTTTGTAATACTTGAGAAGCATTCCACTGATAATGAGCCTAACGAAGTTGCATATGATAGCAACAACTCAGGCCATTGTTTTATAAACCGCGCTGACCTTTGACTCGGATGGGTGGCCGGGCCAGGTCAATCAAGGTTCAACACGGGGTTGGTTACCTGGTCTAACCTGTTGATCACATTAGCTGTTATAAATAGATAAAGCCATAAGAAATGTATTAAACATATTAGTTAGTAGTATAATATGTCATTAGATTAGCTTTAACTAGTCAGCGCATTCCATTTTAATCCCCCTTCTGCACAAAATTTTTATGGTCATAGTTTTAACTAGAGTTAAGTTTATATTAGTTGATATTATACAAAACAAAGGTCAATGTAGTATTGAATGTTGGTGCCTCACCATTAAACCTATGACGCGTTCCATTTGGATTCTTGCCTCTTACAAAAAAAATTTTACAGTCATAATTTTGTATGATTTTGACGTTCAAAACAAAGCAATAACATGGTTGGAAATACTACAAAAGTGATTAGCAGCTAATCTCCTTCACAAATCTATCAAAAAGCACCTCCAAATCCGGAGTTGTGTTGAAAAAGCTTTAATAAATTTTCTTGTGACATCTCTTCCAAAAGGGATTGAAAAGATTTGAATCATATTCATCAGCCTTTTCATATTATTCTAAGTGTGATGACCCGACTTTTTAGCAAAAATTAAAAATCAAAATCACATCAATTAAGTCCAAAAAGGGGGGCCAAGATCAATTTGGTACAAACAAGTAACTTCTTTGATCAATTTTATAATTACGAAATCGTAATTAAGGCATAATGTGGGGCACAAAAGTCAACACAACATGCTTAATAAAAACGTAAAAGAAACTCGGAAAGAACACATCCAAAAGTATAAGCCTTTGAAATTCTACAAGTTATTTGTCATTAAAATTATTTTTTGCATCCAAAGCTACAACATATGGGGGTAGATTAGTATATTTATATTTAATAGGTAGAATGAAGTTCATTAATATGCTATAATATATAATAAAAATACATAAAAACATTCTTCAATTAGTTCATATAGATAATATTCAAATATCGACTTCAAATAAATCAAAATATCATTGATGATTTGCACATAATCCGAACGTAATTCATTTACAAAAAATCAGATAAATTAATCATTCACAAATTATAATAAATTATTTATTTACAAAAATTAATAAAATATTAAGAAAATTAAATAAATTAATCATTAACAGAATATCACCGATACCTAGATCAATTGTGCTCGTGGGGCAACGAGATAAGAATAAAAAATATCTTCTTATAATATTTTAATTTATTTGCATTTTATATTCCTCAATAGGTGGTATCTAAGAATTAGGGGTGTTCACATATGTTCAACATTCATTTGTTTGTCTGTGTCCACGTCTATGAATACGTAGAGCGGATAATTTTTTTAGTATGAGGTGAACACGGACCATTATATTCCCCCCCAAACACCCTTAAATCTTTCCAGCTGCCGTCTGGATCGTGGCTGTCTCCCTACTCTGCCGTCGCCGCCAACTAGCTCGACTCCTCCTACCCCGCTGTCGGTCCCTCCACCGAGGGCGTCTCTCCCCCTCCCCAACCTAACTCTGGTGGTGCTGTGGGCCCGTGGCGGTGATTCCTCTTCCTCATAGTTCTCCTCCTCCGCAATCGTTGTCAAGTAGTCGGGAGAGGTGACAGGATTTGCGGAGCTCCGGCTCATATCATTGTGTTGTTGCCTCGCTGTCATTTTGCCGCTGCTCTGCCACGAATTTTGCTTCTGCAGCGTCAGATCTCCCTCTCTGCAAGTTCTCCCTGCTTTCGGTTGATTTTCGGAATTTGTATTACGTCTGGCTGGACCCGCTCTGTTCGTAACATGTTTCTGGTGCTGACGGTTTCTGCTAATGGGAACAAGGGAAGCGTGAGTATTTTCTCCCCTTGATGTACTCTTCATTGGACACAGGACACACCTGGTCCATTACTCAAGCCGAGAACCAAAAGCAAGGCAAAAATGAGCTGCCTCAAAAGGATTTGGACAGTAGCCATGGAGTCAATTTCTTTAGACTGACTACTTGCGGAATTGGTTTGATGCGTTGTGCTTTTTATAGGCAGTGCATTTTTAAGTATATTGCTATTGAAATTTTTGTTGAACTAATTACTCAGATGACCACAAAATCTATACCATGTTCATATGGCACCTCACGTTCAACTCGTGCATTCTATCAGAAAAATGATATTTATCAAAGTTCAATCTGTTACAATGAAATCTTAGAGACACATTTTTTACTTCTTTTTAGACAAGGATTTGTCCAACGTAGTCCTGAAATATTGCATAATGATCGAAATGTGTGAAGGCTTTGGCCAATACTAGGTTTTAACCAAATTGGATATTTTGATCATAAGGTAATATATCAGGGCTACTCTGTTGTTTGTGTGATAATCGTGGTTGTTGGTTTGGAATTTTTTTTTGTTGGTCTTTATGTCCTTAGATGAACATACGAGTTAATTGTTATTTCCACGTAGTGGTTGTATTTCTTATGTTTAGATGGGTTCGTTGTAAAATTTAATCTTATATTAGTATAGTAGTTGTATCTTCTATGTGTTTTAGCTGTAATGTTGTATTTCTTATGCTTAAATGGGTTTGCTGGAAAATTTAATCTTATATTAGTCAAGTAGTTGGCCACTGTGTTCGCAAATGAAATATGAATCCGGGAACCCAGCTCTGGTTTGCCAGATTCATTATTTTGCCCCAATTTTTTACGATTCAGCTGCGGTTTGACAAATTTATTTGACAAAAAAAAATTGCTTCTTCTTTGCCGTAAGTACTTCATAGTTACAGGAAGTACTTCATAGTTATAGTTGATTTAATTGCAAGGAAGACTTCTTTTTTTGTTATAATCGATTATATGAATTTTAAAATTTTAGTCTTGTTTAATTATGGGTGATTTTTAACTTATTTTTGCATTTTTATATGTACTTTTTAGGTAAAAATATAAATACAGTCCTTATGTTGCATGTTAGAACTGTCATAGCATGCTACGTAAGAACTGTACATGTTAAATAAGGATTTGGTTTAATTGGCCGCTTTTGTCCATCCATGTCCGTGGTGGACGAACTTGAACAATAGATGTTGCGGACATGGACGGACGTAGACAATCTATAATGAATTGGCGGATAGACACGGACATGCCTCTGTCGGCGTCCGTATTTGTCTGTGAACACCCCAACTAAGAATCATAACTCAAATAGCTTTTAGACATTTATACAAAAATAATCTACCCTTTAAATCTGAAGGTGGTTTTTAGGCTTTATACCGAATAGCTACTATTCAAATCCAACCATTCAAAAGTCATTTAAATAATATAAGAATAATTTAAAATATGTATTATGATAAAATCCCATTAAGAGGTGTAATAAGATATTATTTTAGTATTTGTCTAACTCCTAATGATACTGTTTTCAAAATATTTTTTTATTCACAATACAAAAGAATTATGAAACATATATGGCCTAGTTGTAGCACATAATTAGAAGTTAAGGCCACCTACACTTACTCTTCAGATTTTTCGGGAGTAATGACAGGCGAAGCCTTCCCTTTTTTTCTTCGGGGCCTGAAGGTGGTAGGCAAAGCCTCCCCTTACTTTGGAATAATCTATCTTTATTGGCTCAAAAGCGGCGGGCAAAACCTCCTCTTTCTCCAAGACAATCTCTCCTTTCGGGCTCAGAAGCGATTAACAAAGCCTCCTCTTTCCCCAAGACATCTTTCTTTCTAGCTTGAAAGTAGGGGCCAAAAGTCCCCTTATTCTAGGATTTTTATTTGTTTGTTGTTGGAAGGTTGCAAGTAGAACCTCCATTTACAGTAATTTTTCTTTTTTTAGAAAGGTAATCTCAAGAAACCTCTTACAACATAGAGCATATTCGATTTAGCTAAGTTTACCTTTTGAATAACTTAAATCAAGTTAACAACAACTTCAGAATATAAAACAAAATAAGAAGATAGGGAAAAACTTAAAGGAAGCGAGAAGATGTGTGAAAATAAAGTGGAAAACTTACCCCCTATTTATAGGAGGGTTGGGCTACTAGATGTGTGCCCCGTGGTGTGCATGACACGACATGTCCCGCCATGCTTTAAATTATAGGCACCCAATTCTAGTAAAAAATAATAATTAATTTGATATCTAAGTTGAATGAAGAAAATTTCATACTTTCGCGAGGAGTCTAAACTAGTATTTATATACTCCCACTTTCCCACGTTAATAGCTTTATTTAATTTTTTAAAATAAAATAAAATCTTATTCATTTTAAAAAATTAAATAAAATTATTTATATAGGACAATAAGAGTACATCTCAACTCCCTTGTTTCGAGCTTCTAGTACTTTTACATCATGCTGCTTTCTTATCCGAAGCAAGTGTGTTTTGTATCATTGTAGGAAGGGAATGGACTGATCATCATCATAAGGAAGATAGCTGAGAGCTGAAAACTGAAGAAAACGAGGCCATGTCTTCCCTCGCTTCAAATGACAGAACTTATCAGCTTTAATTCTTCCTCTACTTCTGCTTGGAGGTGTCTTCTATTGTGTGTTGGGTGTGTTTTATCACATCTAACCACATATATGGCATGGACTTGTTTGCTGGTCCGGCAACATTTCAAGGTAGTAGACCAGCAGTGGTCAAAATGGTGGTATTTTGCCACCGATGACTCCTAGCAGATTGGAATGACGAGCACTATTTTGGTGTTTATTTATTACTCTCTACTTTAAAATATGATATAGTAAAAATTTAAGAGTAATTTGGTCTATAAATAAGTCATATAAAATTTCCGTTTAAAATCCAAAGAGTATAGAATTTTTCATTCTTTGGCCAAACAATATTGAAAAAACTCCTAACTATATTATGGCAATGGTTGGGCTCAAGGAGAAAGGAGGATGGAGGTGGGGGTGAAGCATAGTTTGCACGTTGGGGAAGAAGAAGAAGAAGAAAGTAAAAGCAGCAAGCTAGGGAAAGAGGTGTCCAATTCCGATGCCAGTGGCAAAGAAGAGGGAGAGTGAATAAGAAAGGTGTCAAGTGGGTAAGAAGTAAAGGAAAATAGGGGAAAAAATTATGAGTACTTGGTGGCAAACCAGCCATCCATAACTAGAAGGGGTCTATTGAAACGAATCTATCACAAGAAGAATAACATCATTCTGAAATTCCACTGCAGCGGACAGTATCAAAGAAAATTTTATATTATCATTGCACCACAATTACAATATGAACAAAACAGAGTGTCCCATTAATGAATAGAAATCTGCAGCAAGTAATATGATAAATACAGCCCAAAGGATCCAATTAAACTTAGTGTTCCATTAATGTTCGTTCCACTCACAGACAATTCAGTGTTAGCGCCTGCGCCGAGTAACAAATAAATACTCCTTACATGCCAAAATGCAGTTGTGGAGATCTGCCCGTTTGTCACTAAGCACACACACCAAATTGGCTGTTGCCAATTCGAAGCCCGTTGTCCGAAAATTCGAATAGAGAAAAAATAGTAGAAAGGGTTGATTAATTACAATCTGGAGAAGTGGGAATTCACAGGGAAATAGGAAACATAAATTGGGGCACCGGATTTGGATTTGAAGTGAGACTTGAGAGGGAATTGAGAATCCCGATGTTGGTCCCTTGGTTTGGACTTGGACACTGATTTTTCCGGCTGTTTTTCAGCGAGCTGGTCACAGGAGATGCGGGAAGGAGAAGCAAAGCAGCTGAAAACAGATGACAAGAAACCCATTTCCTCGTCACAAAGGACTAAACTACTCTTCTTCTTCTTCTTCTTCTTCTCCAACTGGGTGGTAGCTATATATATATAGTCTTCATTGGTTCTTGTTACTTGGCCACGAAGATTTGCGTTTGGAGTTTGGACTCAATCATTTAGTAGCCAGTGACGACTCGTTTTCTTTCCTGCTGTTCTTCTTGACGATATTTAATTCCTTGTGAAGAACTTGCCGAGCATTTTCCTAGCTGGTGTTGAGAAATGGTCCAATCCAGAAATTGAGTGCAGAATCCTTGGACAGGTATTCTCTTGCGATGAGAATGACACCAGTTCCAATCCGGGCAGGCCATCCGGCAAGCAAGAGGTGGTCCATCTTCAGGTAAAGGGGTGCTTAGTGCTTACATAAGTAGACCAATTGATTAAATTTTTGGCATGTTTGACCCAAAGAATTAAGGGGCTGATATCTCAACGTCAAGTCTAGGCACGAGCTGTTTCAGTTTTGCAGAAAATTCAGCCTGGGTTTACAAAGTTCCGCTGTACAAGTGTTGCACGTCGTCAAATTTTCATCCAACAGTCCTCAGTTTTCAGGGGCCGGCATGACCTCAAAAGCCGCCTGCCTATTGATTGAGATGGGTTAGTTATCAGGCGGACCTCATTCAGTGTTTTAAAAACCGACCCCGCCAGTCAAACCTAATTTAATTAGATTTAATAAATTATTTGAGTTAAGTTATTTATAAATTAAATTTAAGTTTACCTAATTTAACTAAAAAAAATTTAGACCCAACCACCATTCGGAGTTGATGGCCGGGTCAATTTAAAAAACACTGGCCTCATCCCACCATAAAGTAGTTAGGAATTATTAACTAATGCGCTGAAGAAAAAAGAGGTTACTACCATATTTTTAGAAACCCTTAAATAAAAAAAAATGTTTTTATTTTACTTAAAATTTTCAAACAAATGACACCTTTACCCATTTTGCTAGGAAGCATTTTTGCTATTTCGTACTTACAGTGAGCCGAACAGAAGGAACACATAAGGAGCATCCATTTTTAAGATAGATGGCGCATACGCTAGCGCACATTAGCATAAGTATCACTTGTGCTATTATGTGTTAGCGTATGTGTCGCCCATCTTGAAAATGGACGTTCCTCATGTGTTCTTTACACTTGGATCACGGTGACCAGGGAGCATGAAAAGCACTTCCATTTTGTTGCAGTAATAAGTTTAGTCGATCAAGTGCCTTATTTTTATTGCAGCTTACGTAGTCAAGATGGGCCTAGCTGTAGGTGGCATATATATACATAGTTGCGTCTACTCAGTGAGATGTGTCACCAACAACATATCCTTGTCTAGGTTGCAATACATTTTTTAAGCAAAAATCTAAACCTGATTTGTGGGTGAACCCTAGAGCTGATATTCTTATTTTTCTTAAAATTAATAAAAAAATAAAATATTTTAAAAACTAACTTTTAGAGAAATGACATTGAGTTTCCTACTTGTTATCAAGGCTTCAAAAGGGAAAAAAATGCCAAAATAGATTTAGTGGTAGATTCTTCTAAATTTTATTGATACTACTACTAATATAATAGAGTTATATATTAAATATCCCCTGTGTCCATATTTAGTTGTCCAATTATTTTTTAAGCAAAAATCTAAATCTATTTTGTGATGGGTGAACCCTAGAGCTAATATTCATATTTTTATTAATATTAATAAAAAATTGTTAAATAAACATAATATTTTAGAAACCTAACTTTTAGAGAAATAGTACGGAGTTTCCTACTTATTATCAAGGTTTTGAAAGGAATAGCAATGCCAAAATAGAATCAGTGGGTAGATTCTTCTAAATTTTATTGATAATACTACTAATATAATAGAGTTATATACTGAATATTCCCTTGTCCCACATTTAGTTGTCCATGTTTAAAAATATGATATTTAAGAAAGTTAATTTATTTATTAATTTTTTTACTCTATCCACTAATCTTCTTACCCCATCTACTCAACCAAAGGGATCAACTAATATAAGATCGGGAATATATAATTTTTATAGGTAAAAATATAAAAATATTATTCTCTTTATCCTAGTCAAATATATAACTTTTCATATATAATTGTAACAACCCGTCTTCCGGTTATGCTTAACCCGGGGGGGTTAAAGGTAATTTAGTAATTTGATATCAGGGTTACGGGTTTTCATTAAGTGAAATCTCTGTATCTGGGTAAAGCTCGAAGTAACAAACACAACGCACCCAAGAACACTCAAAACGGAGGTCGGGAACGAAAGTTACGACCTCGGAAAATGTGCCACATGGGCGGGACCCACTTTAAAAGTGCAAGATAACCTACCCATGTAGGGTCTAGTTTTGAAGGGCTCGTCGATACGAGTCTGTCGGTACCAAGATCGTACAATTCCGACTTCGGGATAAAAAGTTATCGCGTTTTGAAGTTGGAATTGTGTTTTAAGTGAAATAATAATAAAATATTCAGAAAAAGACAGAATAGCTGACGTCATCAGCCGAGTCGAGCCGAGCCGGAGCCGAGCTGCGCCTGAGCCGCGCTGGGGAGCCGCGCGGCGCGGTCTTGCGCTCCGCGCGCAGTGCATTAACGCGCGCGTTATGCGCACCGCCTCCGATTTTGGCCCAATTACGTCGCACCACGTGGCGCAAGCGCGTGCGCGCGTCTTTCGTCTTCTTCCGTACGCTCGCACGCCAGTTTTCTATAAATAGCTCATTTTGTTCATTGTTCGGGAGGAGTTTCTGGAGTCATTCTGCGTCCGTTTTCTTCCGTTGAAAATGCGTTCCTAGCTAAATCGAGGGTGCTCTACGCAATGGAAGCGTCAATTCTTCAAGTTAGCAACTCTATATAGGGGAAACGTCCCGGGCCAAGGGGAGGTTATGTCCGCCGCCTACGGGCGCGAAAAGGGTAAAATATCTCCGGGTAAGGGGAAATTCTCCCACGTTTTCTCATCTTCCGTTCTTCATTTATTACTCATTTTAAATCCGATTAGAGTCGTTTAAGAGGCCTTCCTAGCTAATTCGAGGGTGAGCAATGCAATGGAAGCATCCACTCCTCGAATTATCAATGTTTTGTGAGAGAAACATCCCAAGGGTAAGGGGAGGTTCTGTCCGTTGCCTACGGGCACGGGAAGGGAAAAGTGTCTCGGACAAGGGGAGGTTCTGTCCGCTGCCTACTGGCGCTGTGAGGGTAAAATGTCTCCGGGTAAGGGGAGGTTCTGTCTTCAGTCTACGGACACAAGAAGGGTAAAGTATTCCGAAGTTACATGAGGTTCTGGCCGCAGTCTCCGGATCGGAAAGGGCAGACGCTCTGAGGAAACGAGCAACTCCGAACATCGCCACTTTCGAAATTGGAGGGGAGTACGCTTTCCTGACCTTCTAGTTTAATATGCTTTATATGACTGCACATCTTGATTTATTCTGTTGTGATATGAAATGCTCTCTGCTATGACGTGACATACTCTGATCTGATATGACCAGTGTGGCCGGATAAAATCTGATATGATCTGATATGATCCAACAGGTTTTGTAGTGTGTTCTGCTCCGCTCTATGATAGAGTGGGATGTGTGTTTTGTTAGTCTTCTTCTCACCTACGTGAGATGTGTGTTTTCTGATTTATTGGCTTTCATTTAACTCTAATGACTGATAAGATTTCCGTTGGATTCCGGATGAATCGTTCAGATATAACGTATACGTATTTTATCGTATATAATTTTTTGATGTTTGGTAAATGTATTAGCCATTAGGCAGAACTACGTTCGGATCCGATCGTATTGGAATAACGTCAAAGATGGTATCCAATATGTACGTAGGCAACCAACGATAAAATAACATTGGCCCGATCCAAATTAGTTATAAAATTAGGTTTATTCTGATCTACGCACAATGGAACGTTAAAGCTCCGTAGTGCGTAGATGAACGTTACGACTCTCGCACTCAGAGTCTGCAGCTCCTGGTCAGTCGGTTTTAATTTTTCCGCTAATTTTCGACACTCCGATTGTGTCTTCCGATCTAACCCCCGGTCCGGGTCAGGTGGTGTGGGTCGGGGTGTTACAATAATAATATAAATATATTATTTGAATGAGGTATAATAATATTAAATTTTAATTTATCCAATTATAATACTATCAATGTTGAACTAATTTAAGCTGACCAGCTTGGTGAGGGAGAGAACTTTCCACGTACAAGATGAGCCACCAAGCCCTAAAAAATTGCAAGTTATCTCATTACCTTAATTACTAACTAAATTATTCTTTTCATGAGTGTTCTAACAGATTTGGGTGTTCCTTTAAGATTGGACTAATAGTATTCCACACTCACTTGCCTCAAGCTAAAAGATTTAATTTTTTTAGTCTTTTTTGCTAAACCAAAAAAAAAATTGACATAATCACCTATAAAGAGCATTTGCCAATTTGCTTTTTATGATACTTATAACTCCACATACCCATTTGGAGATAAATCATGAAAAAGCACCATCAACTATTCAATGGAAGTGTAGGAGTATGATAAAAAGTTAGATAAGAGAGTAGGTTTAGCATCACCCTTTGGCCTCAAATTACAAGGAAATACATTGCTTTGTGCTCCAGCATCTAACACTTGAACGCATACCACATAAACCTAAGGTTGGATGAAATACCCACCTTAGATGAATGAAAAGGCAACAATATTTGATAGTTAGGAACTTATATAAGGAGTAACATTGTGGTGTAGGTTTAGCATCTATCCGCTACTATATATTTCTAAGGAAAAAGTTTATATGTATCTAGGCTCATTCATGTCAATGTGAGCCCAAGTCTATTGATCCGAACATATAAGGGGGTACAAACCGATTTGCACCGTGAGTTATGTGTGTCATCAAATTGAAATTTGACTACCCGAAATATCCAGGCTCACATAGTCTCAAGTGAGTCTAAACTCATATCATGGCTCCCAAATCTTTGAGGAAACATATATAACAACCTACTTATGCATCTTGCTATATAGGAAGTCAAACCTCTATATAAGGGAAATCTTGTATGATGTGATTCTATGTATTATTACCATATGCCTAGTAGTATGTGAATATACATACTCCCTCCGTGCCATCCATTAACCTTTTCAATCGATCTATATGAAATGGATAACATAAAATAACACTATTAAAATAGGATAATTTATTATAAATGAGAATACAATTAATATGGGACAAAGGGAGCTCTTTTTTAAGGTACCCAAAACGAAATTTACATGGCTTGGTAATAGGAAAAGACTTGTTGCTTAGAATTAAGGATACCCCATTCAAGTACAAAAACAATTAATTTGATACCTGAATTGAATTAATTAAATTTATACATATGAGCAGCCTAGACTAGTATGCATATCTATCTTGATGAGATGAAGCCAACTCCACAAAATGCTAACGCCTGAGTCTTTTGAAAAACAGCATTTCCCGTTCAATCTTCAATTCTTGAACCATGTGTGATCTCAGAAAAGGAAAGGAATGTTTGATCATCACAAGCGACAGAGGTGGGTGTTGACTTGGAAGTAGGAAACAAAAAGTGGTGCGTCAGACTTGGGGGGCGTTTGGGAGGCAATTTAAAGTAGAAAGACAATCGATTTGTAAGAGAATTAATTTTTTACAAAAGAAGCAAAAGTACGTGACGTTTGGATAAGGTTTTTATTAGATGATTTCAAAAAAAAAAAAATTTAGCTCACTTTTGATTTTCATGTAAAGAAGACAAAAATATCCTCTAACATAATAGGTAAAACATCTTGACTAATGGGTAAAATGTCCTTTTACACCTTTTTAAACTAGAAATGGCTTTCTTCAAGAACTCACTGCAGGAGGTGAGTTCTTAAAAAAATTAAATTTTGGGTCAATTCAGTTTTTAGCTCAGAAAGTAATTTCCAACATAAATAAATCACTTTCACTCACAGAAATTGCCTCTCAAACAGGCCCTTGGAGTTGAGATGGAAGTGTAAATCAACTTTTGACTTGGATTCTGACTTCAGCGGCGGTTTCTCCGCAACATCCTCCTCACCTGAGACGTGGGTACGAGGATCCAAGCATCTGAAAACTGCAGACAACAACGCCATGTCTTCCCTTGAAATGACAATAGCTTTTTTTTTCTTCCTGTGGGAAGTGTTTTCTATGCTCCGCTCTGACGGTGAGCCGAGCGTAAGGAACACCTGTGAAGCGTACGATTTCAAGATCGACGGCGCACATGCTAGCGCACGTTAGCGTGTGTATTACACACGCTAACATGCGCTAGCGTGTGCGCCGTCGATCTTAAAATCGTACACTTCACAGGCGTTCCTTACGCTTGGCTCATGTTGAAGAGGGAGCACAGAAAACGCTTCCCTTCCTGTGTTATGCTTCTACTTCTGCTTGGAGTAGTCTTGTATTGTGTTGGGTGTATATTATCACCTCCGGCCATATATATAGCATGGCTTGCTTGCTTGATCAGCAAGATGTCTAAGGCTGCAGCCCGTCAAAAGGGTCGTTTGTCAATCTGAAAATTGGGAGGTTCCAGGATAGCTCTCTTCCTGCTCGTTCCTGTTGGCTTCCTTAACGTGGGAGCTTCCAGCAGCTTCTAAGACGCACAGTTTGTAATACTTGAGAAAAATTCCACTGATAATGAGCCTAACGAAGTTGCATTTGGTAGCCCTTCATTCCCTATACGCTAAGACTTTGATATGGTAGCAACATTAGCGAGGAGGTGAAGGCCCCTTGGCCGTTATTTGACCATGTGAGGGATTCCCAACTTCCATTTCTAATCCAGTGGGCCTTGTAAAAATAGTGACCGCACCGTCTCAGACCATTGTTTTATAAACCGCGCTGACCATTGCCTAGGATGGGTGGCCGGGCGCGGTCAATCAAGGTTCAACGAGTAATGTTATTTTGACGGGAAGATTCTCACTTCACAATGCTATTTCATCACTAGTCCCACACCATTGATGAGTGGGGCTTATAAAATTGATGAGTGGGGCTTATAAAAATGGGGCCTATTTATCAAGAGTCTCGTTTATATAAGCCCGCGCTCATATATATCTATGTGAGCCAGGGCTCTATGGGCCATCGGATTTACAACCCGCGGCCCATAATACTCATGGTTACTTATGAGTATTTAAATCCATGAATATTATAAGCCACCGGATGTAAATCCGACTGCCCATAAATCCCGGGCTTACATAGGTTTATATGAGCCCGGGCTTATATAAACTTTTTCCATTTATCAATGATGTAAAAAGGATGAAGTAGTATGTTAACATGAGAATCATCACGTCGTGAAAGCATTTTTCAGGTTGAACACGAGGTTGGTTACCTGGGCTAACCTGTTGATCACATTAGCTGTTATAAATAGATAAATCCATAAAAAATGCATTAAACATATTAGTTAGTAGTATAATATATTATTAGATTAGGGAGTACATATGGTTAACACCTCACCTTTAACTCTTCAGTGCATTCCATTTTGTATCCTCCTACTGCACAAAATTTTTATGGTCATAGTTTTAACTAGAGTTATATTAAATATATTAGTTGGTATTATACAAAACAAAGATCAATGTAGTACTGAATGTTAGTGCCTCACTATTCAACCTATGATGCGTTCCATTTTGATTCTTGCCTCTTACAAAAAAAATCTTTTACGGAGTCATAATTTTGTATAATTTCGACGTTCAAAACAAAGGAAAAACATGTTTGGAAATACTACAAAAGTGATTAGCAGCTAATCTCCTTCACAAATCTATCAAAAGGCACCTCCAAATCTGGAGTTGTGTTGAACAAGCTTTAAATTTTCTTGTAAAATCTCTTCCAAATGAGATTTTAAAGATTTGAACCATATTCTTTTGCTTTTTTATATTCGCAGTCTGATGACCCAGCTTTTTAATAAAAATTAAAAATCAGAATAACATCAATAAGTCCAAAAAGGGGGCCAAGATCAATTTTGTATAGATGAGTTACTTCTTTGATTGATTTTTATAATTACAACATAATATACTTAATTAAAATGTAAAAGAAACTTAGCAAGAACACTTCCAAAAGTTTAAGCCTTCGAAGTTCTGTCTTCATTAAATTGTTTCCTATATCAAAAGCTACAACATTTAGGAGTAGGTGAGCATATTTATACTCATTATGTATAATGAAATTCTATTAATATACTATAATAAAAATATAAAAAATTATTTTTTCTAGTAGTTCATATAGATAATATTCGAAAGTCGACTTAAAATATATCAAATATCATTATCGACTCACACATAATCTGAACGTAATTCATTTACAAAAAATTAGATAAATTAATTATTCACAAATTATAATAAATTATTTATTTATAAAATCTGATAAATCATTAACAAAATTAGATAAATCAATCATTCATAGAATGTTGTCAATACCGAAATGACATCACTCATGCTCACGGGGTAACGAAATAAAAAATGAAAGTGATCTTCTTACAATATTCTAATTCATTGGCATATCATATTCTTCAATAGGTGGTATATAGAAGTCATAACTCTGATAGTTTTTAGGCATCTATACCGAAAAATGTACCATTCAAATCCGGATATAACTTTTGGGCTCTATACCAAATAATTACCCGTCAAACTTTATCATCCAAAACTATTCAAAATGTTATTCAAATAATATAATAATAATTCAAAATATGTATCATGATAAAATCCTATTAAGAAGTGTAACAAGATGCTATTATTTTAGTATTTGTCTGACTTTTAATGATGCCCTTTTCAAAATAATTTTTTATTCACAATATGAAAGAATTTGACCATATACGGCCTAGTTGTAGTACATAATTAAAAGTTAAGGCCACCTCTAGTTGCTCTTCGGATTTTTCGGAAGTAATGACAGACAAAGCTTCCCCTTTCAAAAAAAAAGTTTTCTTTCTTCGAGGCCGGGATGCAGCAAATAGAGCCTCCCCTTGTACCAAAATGATTTCTCCTTCTAAGCTTAGAAGTGGTGGGCAAAGCCTTCTCTTGCCTCGAGGCAATCTCTCCTTCTGGCTTGGAAGCGGGGGCCAAAAGCTCCCCTTATTCTAGGATTTTTCTTTGTTCACAACCTGAAGGCTACGAATATTAATTACCTCCTCTTACCTCATAATTTTCTCCTTTCTAGAAAGGTTATCTCAAAAAACTTCTCACAACATAGAGCACCCCTTGATTTAGCTAAGTTCACCTTTTAAACAACTTAAATCGGGTTACAAACGGCTCCAGAACAGAGAATAAGTGGAAAACTCGCCCCTATTTATAGGAGTGTAGGGCTACAAGATACATGCCCCGTGGTGTGCATAACATGACATGTCCCACCATGTCGTGCCATGCATAATCATGCTTGAGTGGCTGATTAAATTATAGACACCCAATTTTAGTAAAAAAAATTAATTGATATCTAAATTGAATGATAAAAATTTCATACTTTCATATGAGGAGCCTAGACTAGTATTTATAGACTCCTACTCATTGAACGTCGTATCGGCCAATACATACTTATATTGGCTTATACGTACACAAATCAGCCAAGACATATGATACAGGGTGTGGTACACCCCCCACAGGAATCTTCGATACATATCAACCGTATCATATCGATACGGCCAATATGCATTGATACTCAATTATTTTATTATATTTTAATTTTAATTTTTTTTAAATAATTTTTTTTCCTAAAAAAATACAATTCAAACTTAGCCTCTCTAAAGGATTAAAGATGATAATGTTTTTATTATATTAAAAATAATTTTTAAAAAATTATATAAAATCAATACAAGTCTATACAATTTACAATTTTTTTTCTAAATATAGTGCTCCACAATTATACTTTTACTTAAACATCTAACATATGAGTTTCTCCATATTATTCCTATAACTCATATTAAATATCTTATTCAGTTCCAAACTAATTTCAGAGCACTTAATATGAGACAAATGGAGTAATAGTATATAATTCCAAAATAAACTAATTTTAGAGCACTCGTATGAGTTAATATGACATTTCATGGTCTTATTATGCTCTAAAATAAGTATTATAATTATATACTACTAGTTATAATATTTTTCTCATACCTATTTTCATCTATATTGTCATCTGTATCGATACTTCCTTTCATGCTCTCACTGTCTCACATTAATAGCTCTATTTAATTTTTTAAAATAAATTAAAATTTATTTATTTTAAAAAAATTAAATAAAACAATTAATATGAGGAGAAATGAGTACGTCTCTACTCCCTCGTTTCTAACTTCTTGTGTTCTCTTTTTTTTTCGTACAATAAATCAAATTCACATAAAAGGGGAAAAAATAAGAATTGTTACTTAATTATTGACACCTAATTCTAGTAAAAAATAATGATTTTGATATCTAAATTGAATGAAGAAAATTTCATACTTTCATATGAGGAGCTTATATACTCCCTCTTTCCCACAATAATGGTTCCATTTACTTTTTTAAAGTAAATTGAAATTTGTTCATTTTAAAAAAATAAATAAAACTATTAATATGGGATAAAAAAATACATCTCAACTTCCTCGTTTCCGGCTTCTAGTGTTCTCTTTTTTGTTTGCTACAATGAATCAAATTCACATAAAAGAGGAAATAATAAGAATTATTGCTTTAAATTATAGGCGCACAATTTCAATAAAAAATTATTAATTTGATATCTAAATGGAATGAAGAAAATTTATTTATTACATTAATAGCATCATTTAATTTTTTAAAATAAATTTAAATTTATTTATTTTAAAAAAATAAATAAAACTATTAATATGAGACGACAAGAGTACATCACAACTCCTTCGTTTCCCAGCTTCTAGTGCTCTTTAAATACATCATCCTGCTTCCTTATCTGAAGCAAGTATGTTTTATATCATTGTAGGAAGGGAATGGACTAATCATCATCACAAGGAAGATAGCTGAGAGCTAAAAACTAAAGAAAACAAGGTCATGTCTTCCCTCGCTTCAAATGACATAACTTATTGTTAGAAGTGAGCATTATATTAAATGGGTTAAGTCTATATCATTAAGGTGAGTATAATATTTACATGGGCTAAACCCATAATATTTATGTAGATCATGCCCATATTACTTAAGTAGGTCAAGCCTATATGGTAAAGAGCCCAAGCCCACTTTGTGTTGAATAAGAATTACACGTGTGAATTAGTTGAAGAAGTGAATAGTCCCACATTGCCTAAAAGAAGGTGATGGTGCTGGTATATAAGACATTAATTTGGCCTTTTAAGTTAGGCCCTTGGCCAACCTACTTTTGTAGGGGAGAGAGATGTTGGATTAATGCACCTAGGTAGGCTAACCCACATGCGCACTGCTGTTCGACCGGTTCAGTTCGGTTTGGTTTGCATGTTTGGCTGGTCGGGTTGGGTTAGGTCAACAAGATAATATTTTTGAGACAAATTCATTTGGTTTGGTTTTTTATTTATTTGGTTTGGTTTTCTATTAACAAAAATGGGTCCAGTTTGTTTTCACTAAAGAATGTATCCGTTAACAGATAGATGCATATGTTTGAACGAGAAATTATGTTTTCAACGTGATTTCCTATAAAATCATTGAAAATAATTTCTGCACTAATCCTACATTGGATTTCCGTCTATTTCATTTATGTGAGAATATATATACTGTGGTTCACTGTATATATTATGTTGGAGGTGCTCTTACAGCATGTAGTTGGTCGTCTTATCCTGAAAAGCAAACCCTGAAGAATCTTAAGCACCGTTAAAGATGACGAATTCTGTCTTAAAAACAAAGTGACTTACTTGATTCGATCATAATTATTTCATTAAGATTTCTCATCACAATATTTATAAATATATAAAAATAATACTTATCAGCTTTAATTATTCCTCTACTTCTGCTTAGAGGTGTCTTTTATTGTATTGGGTGTGTTAGCATGGACTTGTTTGCTGGTCCGGCAACATTTCAAGGCAGCAGACCAGCAGTGGTCAAAATGGTGGTATTTCAGGATGGGCTCCTTCTGCTCTTTCCTATGTGCTTCCTTCACAGAGTCTCCTCGTGGGACCGCCATGAAGACAGGTATTGTTGAACACACTTGACCGGGCTCCATGACCGTAGTATGCAGGAGGTACATAAAGAACTAGTAGGTCTATATATCATAGTCATGGACTCTCTGGTCATGGAGCCGGGCGGCCCGGGTCAGACTAGCACCCGTGCAAGGGATATCCGATTCACATTTCAGCAATTGTGGGCCATATCAGGCTTTTGCATAGTTGATTGAACTCGAGCTTGGCTTGTTTTGTAATTTCTTATTATTTTTATATTTTTAATAAAAAAAGTATATATTATTTTTTTGGTAAAATTTTTTTAGTCTTGTTGATAAAGCAAGAGATTGTATTTAAAATAAGAGTATTTAAAGTGAGGAAAGAGTTTAGTTTAATTAAAATAAATTTATACCGTACCTAATATGTAAAAAAGCATTCGGAGCCGGTTCAAGATGGACCAAATTCGAATTAATTGAGCTGAATTGAACTGTCGCAGCTCCTCGTTTAGCACAACTGTCAAACATTCTTTCTTTGCTAAGATCACCCTTGCTTACATGAGAATACCTTTTATTACCAAAAATATTCACTCCATCCTATATTAATTGTCTGAATTTAAAAACAAGATGAACTAAGCCAAAATGAACTTCAATTAATTCAAATCTGAATGTCCTTGCGAGGTGTGACAACAATCAGTGGTTCTTGAAGGGGTTTAGAATTTGGGTAATGCTGCGACCCCTAGAGCTAATTAGGAACGCAGATGCCCTGAGGGGGTGCCTTCATTGTGGATTGCGTGCACATTCATGGGTGCCAGCTCTGGTAGCATTTTTGTTAGAGTTTGGATTAAAAGACAACGAATAATATTATAAATTATATTGTATGGAAATAACAACAACAATGCTACTTGCAATTAAATTTGGATTGTTGCAAACTCCACAATGTTATAGTGAGTAATTAAGCCTCCATATGCACCGTCCACAATCATCCATTTGCTTGTTGCTCGAGTTCAATCTTTCCATATTGTCAATTTTCTCTTAATCAAGTAACTCCACGCCCAAATGACAGATTCTTGCATTCTATTCATTGTACATAAGCCATTCCACATGAAAGAAGTTGTTTTCATAAGCAACAAGGAAAGCAAATAGTGATTTATTACAAGCGAGAGAGGTTGGAATTGCTAGGGAAGTAAGAAAGAGGAATTGGTGCACCAGATTTGGATTTCATGTGGGAGCTGAAAGGGTAATTAGACCCCAGTGGCACGTCCCGGGCTTTCGACTTGGAGCCAGATTTCTCCGTTGGCTTTCCGGCAATTTCGTCGTCGGAGACAGAGGGAGAACATGCCAAACAGCTGAAGAGGGAAGACAAGAAAGCCATTTCTTCTCCCTTCCTCTTCCTGCTAGCTATGTTGTGATTATGTGCAGTGCACTTGTGCTACTTATGTGTACCAATTGCTTCTTCCTTGGGACATGACATATAAATAGGATATGAGGTTCAGAGACTTGCTCGGCAAGTTTTAAACTTTGCTAGTCAATGTGCTCAAGTCTCACTCTGGTGAAACTTACACGGGAAGCTGGTTGGTTATTTCGGCTTCCATTACATTTTTTCCACAAAATGGTGCCCATATTAAAATAATTGCTGGGAAAGAATTGTCTTTATTTTAACAGATGATGACTGGGGACAGAGAGTGAAGGTAAAAACAAAAAATCAAATTTCTTTAAATTGGGAAGAGAGGAGGTCCCTGTAGGCGGCTGTAGCGAGTGGAATAAACAATAACGTTCATATCGTGGATGGAAACGGCGGCGTCCTCGTTGTGGCCAGGATTGTTGGTAATGGAGTTTGGTACGGAATTTACGATGAAATTTTTAATTCATTTTTTAATTGTTTGATGATTGTAATTTTTTTATTCTAAATTTGAATTTATGTGTTTTTAATATTATTTTAAACTTCTTAAATTAGGCCTATGGTATATATTTTGAGGCATCTCTAATGCATAAAAACCATCTTTATGGGAAAACCATCTTTATGGGCTTTATGGGTCGTTCATATTTAAAGAAGCATTTTATACGCTCCCTAATTCAATGAGCTCAGTATGAGCCACGAATCAGGGAACACCACGTTGTAAAATAGAAGACACAGAAACGGTGACAGAAGAGCTAACTTCCCGCTACCTCCATCTCCTCCTTCTGTCCACTTACCCATTCCCTCCATTCGAAAATCTCCCGCCCGCCCGCCTCTATTTATCTGGTCTACTATGTCACCGGCGGGCAGATATGGAAGGACGTTTTGGGTGAGATCTTTCTGGTGACGTGAGCTCGAGTTCTCTCCAGCACGTCTTCTCCTCTTCCACGTAAACCCCCTCCACCTCGTCTCTTCTCTCTTCCTCTCACTCACCTCTCTTCTACTCTCTGCTTTCAAGTTATTTTTTACTCTGGCCGTCTCCCACTTTGCATTGGCCCTCCTTTCTTCTACCTCCCTTTCCCGTCTCTTCCCCAAGGCCATCAGGCCCTTCCCTCCTCCTCTGCAACCTTGTTTCCAGTTGCCTGTTTGATCTTGGTGGGGAACGATCCCTTGCAGTCTTGCCGCCGATCTGACTTTTCTAGCCTCTCTATTGGGTTTTGTTGCTTGGCGAGAAGCAATGTCGCGAAGGGGCTAATAACAGCCAAGGTAGGTGTCAATGGCAACAAGGACAGGAAGAAGCCCATCTCCCGATCCTCAAGAGCCGCTTTCCAGGTCTTCTCCTTCCGTCCGTCTTTGTTATCTCTTTTTTTTTGGTTGGGCGGGGTGTGAAGTTTTAAGTTGGTTTCTGTTCTTACATGTTATTGGCGCCTAGAAGATGTAGGGATCGGGAATAGGTCCTTTGTGCTTTACACTAATCTCTGTTCTGTTGGATTTCGGTGAGTTTCAATGACCTATTGTAACGTGGGTACAGGAAGATGATGGGTCTTACATATGATAATAATAGCATAATATCAAATGATGGATTATGCTATCTGTAGTGCTAGACACAAAATTGCAGCTCGTATCCAGTAAGTTGTGCTTAAGTTAAGCTTCCACATCATTCAAAGTTCATAAGGTTTTAATATTTACGGAATTTATAACAACTTTATAGTACGGAAATGCCTATTGACTTTATTGTTAACGGAATGATCTGTCATCCCTATTTAATGACATTTATATATGTTAATCTTTTTAATCAATTTTGTCTGTGCAGATGGAATGAGACATGGGATCAAGCAGTACTCATTGGTAGAAATAAGTTAGACTCGGAAGCAGATTAGGCGATATAGAAGTGAAAAAAAGTAATAGAATACAAAATGAACTATATATATGCAGTGGTGTTGCTCATTTTTTTACATGTTATTCCTTCATAACCCAGAAAAAAATGAAAAACTTGTTTAAGTCAATTGCATCTGTTTAAGTCAGTATTTTCAGTTTCATGAAAATCTTAGATATCCAGTTTTTTTATGCTTTATTCTAAAGGAATTGTACAGAAAGGGGCCATTTTCTTGTGGTCTTATGTTTACACTATTGTATGGGCATCTTCCAATCAAAGCACCCAAGAGGAAAATATCACACCTTGTGCAGAGTTCACTGTAGAAACATCAAAATTACTTCCAAGCGGCACAGAGGAACCAACTTCCAGTATTGAGGATTGTTTGGGTCTGAGAAGATGTCAAGGACTCATTAAAAAATCAAAGCTCTGTTTAGTTCGCCGTTTTTAGTTTGCTCAAGTTCTGTTTTTTTGTGTGTTTGGATTCGATCTTTAGTTTGCTTCCCAATTTTTTACTGCATTTCTCCTTTTGCAATGATTGTTTATATTACCTAGATATTTTCTGTTTTATATATAAACAACGTAACAATTGAAATCAATAACGTAGTTGAGTCAACTATCTGTTGTGAACAGGTATATGCAAAAGTGAAGGAGTGTTCTGAACCTTTGTCTGTTGAGGAATTTGGCATTCTGTTAGGTAGACACTTTGTTTCATTCTACCCAGTGGTGAGTATCGATTAGGCTGTCAAATGAAAGTACATTTATGTTTAGTGCTCTAATTTTACTTGTTACTTCTTACTGTTTCCCTTTGTTAGTTACTCCTTTATAAATTTTTCATCTTCGGTAACAAAATCATCCTTGCTCATGCTATGCAGGTTTCTACTGCCATAATCAGAATAGTTGAAAAGCCATGGGAGCGTGTTTCTATTGATGGTCAACCTCATAATCATGGTTTGTTTATTATTCCTTTGTTAAAAAAATGGCTGTGATTTTTTAAATGCCGATTTGAATTTTCTCTTCTTATAAAGCATAAGCCATCATTGTTTTATCATCTATAATGAGCAGTCTTGCAATTAACCCCAAGTAGAATGGTATGTAGAGTACTATCCTGGGAAGAAGATCTTACTGTGTTATTCTGTAGTGTAAAATTTTATAGAAAAGTATGTATCTTAAATGGTGGATTTTCAATATAATTTTTTTTCTTGCAATAAAATTTTATATGGACTATGGATGATATGTGCATTGGGCATGTCTTATTAATTTCTAGCATTGGTTTCGTTTAAAAGATAAATCATTTTTTAGTATAATAGTGTTAGCTTTAGCTTTTAGTTGAAGGGATTTTATTATAGTAAAGTTTTGGGATCTGGATCAGAAATTTCCATCTATAATAGAATATCTACATTTTTCTTTAGAAGTTGATCACAAGCCCTCTCACTGTTTTTTGGTTTTAGGGTTCAAGCTTGGATGTGAGAAACAAACAACATAAGCTGCTGTGAAGAAAGGGGGTGGATTACTTGTAACCTCTGGCACTGAAGGATTGACTTTGCTAAAAACAACCTAGGTTGGTGAAGAAGGCTTGCTGTTGCTCATATATTTTTGTCATCATATTATAACAAACCTATGGTGTGACCACTCTTATTTAAGATCTCTACACTTGGTTGTTGCCTTCTTCAGAGAATTTACACCTCTATATCATTTGTTGTTACATGAAGATTTCTAGTACAAATAGAGTGGATGCAGGACAAATTTGTCATCCTTGTTTAATGACATTTATATCTGCTAATATTTTTAATCAATTTTGTCTGTGCAAATGGAATGAGACATGGGATCTAGTTGTACTCATTGTTAGAAACAAGTTAGACTCGGAAGGAGATTAGGCGATACAGAAGTGAAAAAAAATTATAGAATATAAAATGAACAGGAGATATGCAGTGGTGTTGCTCATTTTTGTACATGTTATTCCTTCATAACCCAGAAAAAAATGAGAAACTGTTTATGTCAATTGTGTCTATTTAAGTCAATATTTTCAGTTTCATGAAAATCTTAGATATCCATAATTTTTTATCCTTTATTCTAAAGGAATTGTACATATAGCGGCCATTTTCTTGTGGTCTTATGTTTACAGTATTGTACGGGTACTATCACTCAATTGTTGGGGGCAGAGGAAAGTGAATGCTATGTGATTTTCCTGTGGACTTATGCTTTGGCTTCAATGTCACATTATGGTCTACTTTCTTCATGTGACTTGTGTCTTAACTCCCAAACTTTAACAGTTGTAGTTCAGAAAATTTTGCAAATTGAATTGCCATTTGCTACACTTTCCTCTTATAGGAAGATGTCACCACAATGGTGGTCATTTGCACTGGAGGTGGTTTAATAATTTTGGGGAAATAGAAAGCTGTACATTGGCATTGAAAGTTTTATTCTTGAAAAATTAAAAGTGACCTCGTTGGTACATGTACGGGAGCCTTGTACTTTACAGACTTAAAGAGCAATTGTGGC
Organism: Saururus chinensis; assembly: GCA_035235625.1. Classification (NCBI taxonomy): domain Eukaryota; kingdom Viridiplantae; phylum Streptophyta; class Magnoliopsida; order Piperales; family Saururaceae; genus Saururus; species Saururus chinensis. The sequence goes on along the minus strand of CP141148.1, from coordinate 32,825,265 downwards.
ACTAACATCCTTTGGAGACTATCATACTTGCAAAACTTAAGGCCCAGGCTGTAGCAGAATATGAAGATAAAGCTTGTGGTGCTGGGTATCATTATTGCGTTGATTATGATCATTACCATTTCAGTAGCAATATGCTTTAGCTCATAATTATTGTGCTAATATATTAACAACCTATCTCAATAATGTTAACCATAGATGTACCACAAATATGGTAAAACAGATTTGTGCCAAATCTCATAAAAGAATATAAGAAAATAGAGTAAGCATTACAAGGTCATAGACCTCCAGTACGCCTACATGCCTTCGCAAAAATTTGCTCTTGATGAAAACACAGAGAGGCAAACTCTGATAAGGCTGATTTATATTCATTTGTCTAACTATGGGGCTTTGCACGACCTAACTGCATCCTCTACCAACATAGCCGAATCCTCTCCCATAGTAGGATCCACAACCTCAGCCTCTCCGGGGAGGGCTACAACTACCACGGCTCCCTCTATGCCTTGGAAAATTGCCACATGTCTGCATACATATAAAGAACTCAACGAATGTCAATAAATTTAGCTATTGAGAAGAGAAGAGACATACTTAATCGAACTTAGTACCTCAGTGTTATTTTTCAATTGTTCAGATAAATTAGTCCTACCATTTCGGGTCCCACAATCCAGGGAATTACAGGAAAGAGTATAAAAGAAGTCATCTTTAACGTAAACTGGCTGCAGAATTTTTTTTTTTTTTGTAAAAATAGATAACATGCCTTTGGAATTATAATACTTAATACTCTATGTACCTCAGAACACTAAAGTCATCCAAGATAGATACACTTTACACTATAAAAGACTATGACATAGTAGAGAATATGACTTGGCAATGGTGTAAAATGTATTCATCATGTGCTTAATTAGATGGAAAACAAATGCACAAGCCCAATAAAAAAGGCATGCATACAGAATAGCCAAAGCCTCCAATACATTTGGAAACACAAACAACTTCCAGGATAATTATATGCACATCATATTAAACCATTGCCAGAAAGGTGAAAAAGAAAGGAACAAGCATAGGCCCAGAAAAACCAATATTTACAACCGCCTCAATGAAATTAAGGTTGCTAGTTAAAAACTCCTCAGTAAAAGAAGATCCTTCAATAGAGTCACAGTTTTATTATAAGATACATATTAAAGTTTAAACTGTATGAAACTACTGATCCAAATAGGAACTAATATACAGTACACATATGAAAGAAACATCTAGTAGAATCATAAGTAGAAGAAAAATTTACGCATAAAAAATCTCTCAAAACTAAAGTACACATGATATGCATGCAGAGATGGATAGAATAACGCATCTTAGGTGAATAAAATCTACATACATGTATTGAGCATAAATGAATCTGAAAGCCTTTATTAGACTGTCCAAATATCCCATCTTTTGATTGTTCACTAAGGTAAAAATTTCAGCATATTGGGTCCATTCCAAACAGCACTAAGAATTCCTGTTATGTGAAATTCCTCCAGTAACGAACATCCCACAGAAGAATATCAATAGTGAATATGATACTTGGTATAATAATGAAAAATATTTAGCAGAAGTGAACATAACTGTTGCATATAGTGAGCTTGTGCATATTTCCAAGCTCCAACATCCATTGAATCTAGCACGTAGGGGCCAGGGTGTCCAAGATCCTCATCCACTATAGACGAACATTGTACGCAACTACAGAAGAACATAAACTTTATCTTCTTGAGGGGTCTATAAATGCAGCAACCCTCTTGAATCCAGGTCCTGCTGCTGAAAAGATAACCGACCATCAACCTGCAATATTTTTCAATTCAGCCTGTGCTCTATGTCCTCTACCTGTTGCAATCTTAATGAGTTGATGTACACCTCTCTGATCAAGAGCCTGAAACAATTCATAAGTAGTGACATGTTTTAGTTAAACGGAAAAATTGAAAAAGTTGGGGACTTCACTACCAATCTATAAATTGTATATGAACTAACGTTTAGTTGTCTAGTGTTGAAGCCAATTATATGACATTCAGTTTTATTATCTTAAAAATAAAAAAGTTCTAGGAGAGGGATGACCTTGCAGGGATCACTTTGGATGATGCCAGCAAGGTGATTGACAGCCAGACTTAAGTATGGACATATACAACTGTCACATTCAGCAGCTCAGTTCAGTAAGTTAATGTGTGGAGCTGAAGATAAAATATATGAAGAAATATACACTACTCGTACATAATCATCATCATTACTACTATAAAAAAAAGGAGATTTGGACAAAATGTTTTCACAATTGCAAAAGAAGCCCTGTGATTTGAGTTTAAATTGGCATACATTGAAGGTGATTGACAAGGGTTTTATTATAAAAGGCCACCAACCTATCTGGGCAGCTTACTCATTTTGACTATTAAAACAGGCATAAATTGATTTCCTATGCCGATTACCACTTCTCATAGGTTTTGGCTTCCGCAGCCCACATGATCTGTCTACTTTGCACAGCTGAGTCCCATAACTACAACAAGACCCTTATTATTTTGACCAAGCTATGTCATGACCTATGATAAATCCATAAATGACTCTTTCCTCTCTCCATAAATAAGATATTACCATATTAATTCTGATATGTACCCTTCAGGCCCCATTTATTTAGTTATATGACAACATGAAACCACAAAATCTAGCCATGAAATCACCAAACCTGTCCAAGATGAAAATGCATCAGCCTTAAAGTGGTTCGATATATACATCAAAATTGGCTATATCAATTAACTAGTTCCATTTAAAAATTGAAGCAGCATAGACCCATCATCTTCCTGTACCCACGTTATAACAGGTCATTGAAACTCACCGAAATCCAACAGAACAGAAATTAGTGTAAAGCACAAAGGACCTATTGATCCCCACATCTTCTAGGCACCAATAACATGTAAGAACAGAAACCAACTTAAAACTTCACACCCCGCCTAACCAAAAAAAAAGAGATAACAAAGATGGACAGAAGGAGAAGACCTGGAAAGCGGCTCTTGAGGATCGGGAGATGGGCTTCTTCCTGTCCTTGTTGCCATTGACACCTCCCTTGGCTATTATCAGCCCCTTCGCGACATTGCTTCTCGCCAAGCAACAAAACCCAATAGAGAGGCCAGAAAAGTTAGACCAGCGGCAAGATTACAAGGGATCATTCCCCACCAAGATCAGACAAGCGACCGGAAATAAGGTTACAGAGGAGGAGGGAAGGGCCTAAAATGATGGCCTTGGGGAAGAGACGGGAAAGGGAGGTAGAAGAGAGGAGGGCCAATGCAAAGTGGGAGACGGCCAGAGTAGAAAATAACTTGAAAACAGATAGTAGAAGAGAGGTGAGTGAGAGGAAGAGAGAAGAGACGAGCTGGAGGGGGTTTACGTGGAAGAGGAGAAGGCGTGCTGGAGAGAACCCGAGCTCACGTCACTGGAAAGATCTCACCCAAAACGTCCTTCCATATCTTCCCGCCGGTGACATAGTAGACCAGATAAACAGAGGTGGGCGGGCGGGAGATTTTCGAACGGAGGGAATGGGTAAGTGGACAGAAGGGGAGACGGAGGTAGTGGGAAGTTAGCTCTTCCATCACCGTTTCTGTGCCTTCCATTTTGCAACGTGGTGTTCCCTGATTTGTGGCTCATACTAGGCTCATTGAATCAGGGAGTATATAAAACGCTTCCCATCTCTAATGCATGGGGATTCCACCTTCTATGGCATTCATTTATGCAATTTTCCCCATTTATATTTCGGAACCATGTTGTAGCTTCCTATTTTTTTGGCCTCCACTTTTGATGGGGGTATTTAAGCATGGATAGATCGGCTTTTGACATATCTTTTGGAGACAACCTCAGTGTTCTGCACTAGCATATCGGACACAGTGGTGCTTGTACGTGGTATGCATCTAAATCACCTTCCTCAACGATGCTTCAATTCGTCTTACAATATTATTGTTATCTTGTATTTACCTTGTGTTATTAGGTGGGGCTTTTCACTGGCTTTTAGTATACCTATAACGCCTCATAGTTTTAATATTTTTGTTTTGGGCATATAAGAGAGTTTTAGGGCCCAATAATAATTTTTCTTAAAATTAAACTTTTTTTAGTTTTATTTATTCGAATGAGCTTTAAGGTTTTTCATAGGGATTTGAACGATAAATATATCGAGCCAAAGAATGCGTTAATCAGACATTGGGATAGTAGACTATGACCTCAAGAAGTATGTTATGGGCAATGCCCACTTTATTTCTGCGATTTCAAAGGGATCGTCGATATGGGTGTAACAATATAAAGAACATGCGACTCCGAGTTCAAGGTAAAAAGTTATGCATCTTTGAAATTTTAAATTTTATTTTAAATTAAAATACAAAATTATATATATATATATATATATATATATATATATATATATATATATATATATATATATATATATATATATATATATATATATATATATATATATATATATATATATATATATATATATATATATATATATATATAAAAGTTAGCACTGTCTGCAGCAACAACAGGCCATGCTTGCCTTCCATTCAAACCATTCTTTCTCCTTTCTTCTCTTCTGACTTCTACCCGCTTTAACGCTTTGAACACATATTTCTAAGCCGTTTCTCTCCTAATTCTTTCAGTTCAAAAACTGTTTCTAGCTAATTCGAGGGCACTCTACATTGTAGAGGAGTTTGTTTTTCGAGTTAGCTACTCTAAAGGAGGAAACGACCCAACGTAAGACGGGCTTTGTCTGCCACTTTCAAGCCCAAAAAGAGATCCTGTCCTAGCGCAAGGGGTGGTTCTGCCTGCCACTCATAAGCCTAGGAATGTGATAAGGTTTCAACCGCTAACCATTACTCTGATCAATTTCAAGAACAAAGAGTAGGTAGTTTTAAACTCTTAATTCTATACTCCGACTAGGTATTCTATTTAGTAATTTCTTCATCGCTTAAGTAAAATTTTACTTTGAAAAATAAAATGATATTTATTAGGGGTTGGGCAAACGCTAAAATATAGCATATCATGCACCTCTAAGATGGATTTTATCGTGATACGGCCTTTAAGATATTATTATTATTATTTAAATTACATTTACAAATAATTTTGACCGGATTTGAAGGGTAGTTATTTGGTATAAAGCCAAAAAATTATCATCGGTTTTGAAGGGTAGCTATTTAATATAAAGCTCAAAAGTTATCGGAGTTATGACTCCTAAGTACAACTTATTAAGGTATATGGCACACCCATGAAATGAGATATTGCGAAGATTTCTTTTATTTTGATCTTGTTGCCCACGAGCATGAGTGCATGTCACTCTGGTATCGACATCATTTTGTGAATGACAATTTATTCAATTTTAAATTTTTTATAAGAATTTTCTTACAAGCGATTTATTTGACTTTACCGAATTATGTAAAGAACTATTTTATCTAACTTTTTGTATAAGAATTGCATTAGATTATGTTAATCGATAATATTATTTTGAGTAGACTTTTGAATATGAATTATTAGAAGAATATTTTTTGCTTCGTTGATTATACTTTACGTTTTAGCATTAACATGATAATAGATTTAATAATATTTACTTAGTATCATTATATACACCCACCCCGAGACATTACAAAGTATGAACAAAGAAGATGATGTCAATGAAGATAGCTCATAGAACTTCGGAAGATGTACGCTTTAAATTTATTTGTCAAAGCTCTTTGGTTATGAATTAATTATGTAAATTGTGTGACTTTGATTTTTTTAAGGCATGATAAGCTTTATTTTGTAATTATGTAAATTAATGAAAAGTTGCTCGTCTATATACGGTTATCTTGGCCCGCTTTTAATTATGAATTGACGACACTTCTTTAAAGTAATTTAAAAAATCAAGGTGCTACAATAATGGACCCCTTTATAAATATTATTATAAATATTTAATAAGGTTAGTTTGTTTACCAAAAAAATAAATCTTTAATTTGGAAATGGGGGTATGGGAGTTTAAATTGAAACAATCACCTTATGAGGAGATCTTATGATTGTATCGAAATGGAGCCCAAATCTTTCGTTTGCTAAAATTTTTAATTATATAAAATTTTCATATCCAACCACAATTCTACTAAATTATGACAAAATTGTGGTGTAGCCTTGGGAGAATTGCACATCAAATAGTCAAATTAAAAAATAATAATTTCATTTCTAACTAATTCCGCACACAACCCCGAAGCTTCTACTTTAAAAAGTAAAAAAGAGATAGCTACTTTTCCTCCTTAGTGTACTTAAGCATTACTCATAATTATAATGCCATGAATCAAAATAAAGAATTGTATTTTTACAACAATTTGAGGTCAGAGAAGAGGTGATGTCTTTCGTGACCATCTGGCAGGAAATGTCTAAAGTATTCATCCCCTATGTTCTTCCTTTTTCACTCCACTAACTCAATGCCTTATCTTTGCTTCAGCTCCAGCTCCAGCTCCAGCTCCATTGTCTCTATCACCAACTTCAACTGTAGCACTGATGCATCCAACTTGGCCATTGGCTTTGCCACCTCCACCACCAACTCAACTTCCTTTGCCTCTACCTCCTCTACCACTGTCTCCTCCTCCTCCTTCCCTCCTCTTCCCCTTCCCCTTCCTCTCCTCCCCTCCACCTTTCTAAGCACACAAGCCTCAGCCCTAAAATTCTCCAACTTTTGAAGTTATTCTCCCTTTATTTTCCATGTGGACAAGTTTAATTAGAAACTTTGAAAATTCTTAGATATTCCAAGTAGAGTCTTTACCTTCCTTTGGCTACGCCTACATCTTGGTCTTTATTGATTATGTAACCAAGTGAATTGAAGTCATTGCTTCCAAGACCAAAGACCATTAGGTAGTGATAGGCTTTCTCAAGAACAACATCTATTGTAGGTTTGGGACACCTAGAGTAATTATTAGACATCTTGGTCTTTATTGATTATGTAACCAAGTGAATTGAAGTCATTGCTTCCAAGACCAAAGACCATTAGGTAGTGATAGGCTTTCTCAAGAACAACATCTATTGTAGGTTTGGGACACCTAGAGTAATTATTAGTGATGGGATTGACCATTTTTGTAACAAGTCTTTTGAAGCCCTTCTTCGAAACTACTCAGTCACACGTAAAATTGTAACCACCAATCATACATAGAAAAGTGGGCAAATTGAGGTGTCAAATAGAAAAAATTGGTGATAGAAAAATAATTGTTGCTTAGAATTATGGAAACCCAATTCAAGTACAAAAACAATTAAATTTATATTTAAATTGAGTTAATTAAATTTATACATATGAGCAGCCTAGACAAGTATGCATATCTATCATTGATGAGATGAAGCCAACTCCACAAAATGCTAACGCCTGAGTCTTTTGAAAAACAGCATTTCCCATTCAATCTTCAATTCTCGAACCATGTGTGATCTCAGAAAAGGAAAGGAATGTTTGATCATCACAAGCGACAGAGGTGGGAGTTGACTGGGAAGTAGGAAACCAAAACTGGTGCGCCAGACTTGGAGTTGAGATGGAAGTGTGAATCAACTTTCGACTTGGATTCTGACTTCACCGGCGTGTTCTCGTCAACATGCTCGTCGCCGGAGACGCGGGGAGGAGAAGACAAGCAGCTGAAAACTGCAGACAAAAACGCCATGTCTTCCCTCGATCGAAATGACAACAGCTTTTTTCTTCTTCTTGTGTTATGCTTCTACTTTTGTTTGGAGTAAGTCTTGTATTGTGTATTTGTGTTGGGTGTATACCATCACCTCCGGCCATATATATAGCATGGATGGGTTGCTTGATCGGCAAGAAGTCAAGGCTGCAGCCCGTCAAAAGGGTCGTCTGTCAATCTGAAAATTGGGAGGTTCCAGGATAGGTCTCTTCCTGCACGTTCCTGTTGGCTTCCTTGACATGGGGAGCTTCCAGCAGCTTCTTAGATTCACATGAGTTTAACGAGCAACCATGAGCAACTTCACAGATGGTTCTGGTGATGAAGACACACAGTTTGTACTAATTGCTAAGGACATTGAAATTTACGATGACAATAGTTAACTAGCAGATGAAGCCGCCCAGAATGACGACTATCCACGATTAGTGGATTAGTGGACATGTGGTCGGTCCGGTTCCCATGTTTCTCTTTCACCTGTAGCAGCTTTTCATCGTTGGTCACCACACACTAAACATTGATAAGGAAAGCTGGTCGGCTATTCCTTCCAACTTCAGATGGAGTGGGCCTTGTAAAAAGAAAAAAAAAATCTGACCGACTTTCCCTCAGTATAGTACATTAAACATGGTACATAAGAGGGCAATTGTGCATAAAATGGGTACCCCTTTATGTACTTATTTTCGGAGCCCTATTTAGGCCAGTCAAGAGCAATAGCACTCAGGGACTGGTTAGCCTAGACGAACCCTTATAACAATAGTAGTCAAAAAGCACAAATAAAAACATGTGTATTTATTTTTGGCAAATCTCCATAACAAATATGTCAGAAAGCACCTTCAAATATGGAGCCATGCTGATTTTAAGGAGTTCAATCGGAATCATTTGCTTTTTTATATTCTAAGAATAAATGTACAAACAACCCACAATCGCTCGCTTTACCTTGAAGTAAAATTTTGTGACATATCTATATCCGTACAGCTCCTAGGTTAGTTACTCTTTTGGCCTTGGTTAGCAAAGATTTTTATACTGATAATTCAACCCCTTGTCATATTCTACCTATTCTTAAACAATTATATGAAAACCTACTCGAGGTAAGTGTTAGAAAGTGGGTTAAATCATGAAAAGTCAATAAATAAGTTTGTTAAGAGCCCAATCTCACTTTCATGTGAATAAAAATTTTATTTGATAGTAGAGAGAATAAATAGTTTTATATTATTTAGAATTTGAAACTTAAGTGGGTATATAAAGCCTAAGTTTTATTTTTTGAGTTAGGGTTACCCCACTTTTACGGGGTGACATATATGTTAAACTCGTACATTTAACATGCCAAACAGCTGAAGAGGAAAGACAAGAAGGCCATTTCTTCTCCCTTCCTCTTCTTGCTAGCTATGTTGTGATCATGTGCACAGTGCACTTGTGCTACTTATGTGTACCAGTTGCTTCTTCCTGACTTGACATATAAATAGGAGAACATGTACCAAATGCTTCTACCAGTGCACTTGTGCTACTTTCGTGGGGTTCAGAGGCTTGCTCGGCAAGTTTCTCACTTTGCAAGTCAATCTGCTCAAGTCTCACTCTGGTGCAGCTCACTGGGGAAGCTTCTTTTAACAGATGATGACTGGGGACTGAGAGCCATCTGAAGGTAAATAAATTAAAATAACGCTACTTTTGCACTTAAGCACTATTCAGTATATTATAAATCATAAAGAAACACGTGAATGTCGAAGACTCGGGAAGAGATGAGGTCCTTGTAGGCGGCTATAGCCTGTAGCCAGTGGAATAAACAACGACGTCGATATCGTGGATGGAGACGGCGTCGTCGTTGCTGTGACCATAATTGTCGGTAATCGAGTTTGGTAACGGAATTTACGGAGAAAATTTTAACCTACTTTTTAACTTTTTGATGGTTATGATTTTTTTTAACTTCGCAAGTTCTTGGTATTATAATTATATTTATAAATTATTAAATAAAATTAAAAGTTATAGCCTCGAAAAATAATAGTATATGAGTAAGACCTACTTAAAAAATATAAGATAATTTATCTATGTATAGTTTAGTTTTAAATGACTTATCAATAAGAATCTATATGTGAAAGTGTTGTATGTTAGGTATGTATGTTTTATGAGAACTGCCCATAGTGTTGTATATCATGTGTATAGGCATTGCAGGGAATGCCCACAACGTTGGGCAATATGTGTATGTAATGTTGCGCATAAAGTACACATAGTTGGCTATGTTGGGACACATATTTGGATACCTAAAATGTCATCTCCTCCTAATATAGTGTTAAAGTGTCATTGGGAGTGATCTCGGACAGTTTTGCAAAGTTTGGACAAACCATGCCAGTACAGCCACTTTGGCTGCTACTTTAGCAGAATGAAGAAAATCTCATAGTTGAAATGACAAAATTGTTGGTATAATGCCTAGCTTTGCAACTGGCTGTCTTGGATGACAACGAAAGCTTGTTGCCTTGCTAGCTATCATGCTCAGAGCCCCGTCCGCTAGGTGATGGGGCTTTCCAACCCATTGGGCCGCCGTCCGGTCTTATGGCCTTATTGGATACAAAGACCCTTGAATGCACTTAATTGAGATGAATTGTTCAGATGTCCAAGTTACCTAAGTTGGATCCATGCATCGCAAGGAGGTGTCCCCCTCCGGCCAGCTCGCTTGGGAAATGTCCTGGCACGATCACACATCCACCTTCTAATGGGTTCGTTGCTTGGCTTCACGGGCTAGACGCTTAATAAAATGGCACGAGGCCATGACCTTGACAAAGAATGGTTTACTTGCTTGGCTGTTTGGCCTTGCGAATGCCGCACGGTTGGTATTCCCCGGGCTCTCCTGTGACAAGTGGTATCAAAGCCAAGTTCCATCTTGTTGGGCTACCAAGATGACCGTTGGAGAGGAGATGGAAAAGAGCGGAATGCGAGGTTCTTCGACCTTGGTAGTGCAGGGCAGATGGAAATGTGGGCTGAAACGGATGTGTATGGATGATGGCTGATTGGGTTCCTTCTTAGTTTTGGGTTGTGCGAGCGGTACTTGCCATCACGGGCGTAGTGTTTAGAAGGATCTCATGGAGCAATGTTCTTGTTCCCTCCATATTAATAGCTTTATTTTGTTAAAGTTAAAGTAGTTAAGTACTTGAAGAGAGTATCATAAGCTTATTTTTCCTACTTTTATATGTAAGTTTTACCATTCAATAAAAACCACTAATTTTGTAAATGTAACTATTAATATAAGATGGAGGGAGTATTATAGTAATCAAACAAATCTTTGTGGATAAGTAAAAATAAATTAGGAAAAATTATTTAAATAATAATTAAAATAAATATTTACCAAATCAACCTCCCAAAGTGGTGTTGGTTTTCTCCATGTAGGCGCCGGCCAAGCGCTAGAGCTTGCATGACTTTTTTTTAAAAAAAATTAACTAATTTCATCCTTGAGAACGACGAAATCAAGTTTAACTAATTTCATCCTTTTTAAAGAATGAAATCACATGAATTTTAAAAAAAAAGTGCATGGAACTGTCGTTGCTCTGTCGGATAGATGACTACATGATCTTGTTGGTGTCGTCGGAGCGATGAGAGTGATGATGTTGCAGGGAAAGAGCATCTTGATGACACCGATGCCCCCTCTAGGGGTGCTGGAGAGGTGGTCGAAATCCCAACAGAAGATCTCGTGGAAGGGGTTGCAGTTGTAGATGCGGAAGCCGCAGTCAGTGCCGACGGTGAAGCAACTGTGGCCCTAGTTGAAGGAGAGGTGGAGGAGGGTGGGGGGGAGAGGAATTAGACTCGGAGTCGCAGGTAGAATTTTCAGGGGAGGGGAGGTGCGGATGGGAGGGGGGACAGATAAACTCGAAAGCAAGGAACAATAGTCCTTATCACTGGAGTCCAGAGGATCAAGTTGCATCGGGTCAGAGAGGAAGCTGCCTGCGTCCAGGTCGGGGTTGGTGGGAACAAGGCTAGGCCCAGAGAGGGGCAAGGGGGAGGTGGGCATGGAGATGGCGGCCATCATCCAATGGGGCAACGAGGGATATGGAGGGGGTGGATATGGAGGATTTAAACAATTAAGTGATCAATTACGTGTTGTATGCGTTATTTGTCAAATTGTCATAATCAATTACATCACCCTGCTTTATGTGTTATTTGTCATAATCAGTCGATTTTTATTTTTCAGTTACGTCATGCACTTGAAGTATGTTGTTTTATACACATCTTGAAGCACATCTTGAAGTATGCTATTATATTTGACATAAGTATGGTGATTTCGTCATTTTGAACGATGAAAAGATGGTTTCGTCGTTCAAACAATGAAATTACCTTACAACCAAATCACCTTAATTTGTCCCTACTGTGAAACGACAAAATTACTTAATTTTTTTTTAATAATTTCATCCTTTAGAATGACGAAATCAACTTAAACTTGATTTTGTTGTTCTAAAGGGTGAAATTAGTTACTTTTTTTAATAAAAAAAAAGCAACTTAGGCATCGGCGCTTTGCTAGCGCCTACATGGCAAAAACAAACACTACTTTGAGAAATATTTCCTAAAGTGGGTTAATTTGGTAAATATTTTTAAAAATTATTATTTAAATAATTTTCTCAATAAATTACCAGCCTACAATAAGAAAATAAAAATAAAAACTTAATCTATAATACATAGATAAATATAAAGACAAATCTATAACACACAGATAAATTTTAAAAAGGCTAATCTCCAACACATAGAAGACATGAAGCTCCACATTACAACATAGGTGGACCCCAATCCATAAAACATAGTTCAATTACAACATCATGCTCTTACACCCATCGTTATATGTATCGTATCACTCTACATTTAGCTAGTTATTTTATCTCGTCGTGAATTAGCAATTGCCCTTTGTTCGACTTGAGTTCCCAAATCATGCTTTAGATGATAATCTTCTTCTACATCATCTAGAATATTACATGGTGCATCTTTTTCTTTTATCTTCATTATTTGCTGAATGGCATTCCTCAAATACACATGAGGGTAGACGGTCTTTAAAAAACATAAAACACAACTTTAAATGCCCAAAAATCCGCTCAATGATATTCCCAAAAGATGCATGTTGATGACTTCACGTGAATTGCATGGCCTATTTCTTATTTGCGTACTATACTTATAACAAAACACTCTGCCACGCTTCACAATGATCGTCTCCCCTTTATTTTTATATGACGGGGATACCAAAGTAAAGCTCAATATTAAATGATTTGAAATCTCTATGTATGCATCATTGTTCATAAAAAGGTTCATGATTTTTGTCAATAATTTTTTACTTTGAGGTAGCGTGAAAGAGGGAACCGGTAATCATTGAAGTTTGTAGGGAGGTATTAAATTGAAGGAAATATGTAGGAAAAGCAAAGGCAGGTTCTTCTGCAAAAGTGTGTGGTTCATTGAGAAGCAGAGGACACTACTTAACGTGCTAAACATTACCTTATTGTTTACTCGTAGTGGATAACAAGGAATATTTTAGGTAATGTGATGAATTAGTAATTCAAACAAAAACTATGATGGCGGTATTCACCTTTTGTCTTAGCTAGTTTTCTTGCTATCATCTTCAATGGGAGTTCAGTTTTTGTCACTACAAGTCAGAGTTAATTATAGCAAAATAGCATTGTACTTTGTCCAAATAGTTAGTTCTCTTGCCATCATCTACAATGGGAGTTCTAATTGAAGTGTAGAAGTCAGCTAGCTAAGTTCTGTGATTGCTGGGCCCTGTAATTTAACACAGACCAGCAAGGTTTTGTCATGCCACTGCCAGCAAGGTTTTGTATGCTTTATGAGAGTCTTATACATATGCAAAACTGGAAGGAGAGAACACTAAAAAAAAACAAAGAAGAACCAAACATGTGAAAAGAATATGAAAGATAGGATTTGAAGAACATCTGGCCACTACCATGGATAGATCACTAGCATCTGGCCACTATAATGGATAAATTCTAGCATCACTAACCATCATCATATCTAGTCCTTTAATAAAAATTTTCTGTTAAAAAAGATAAATAAGGAAAATAGTTCTAGCTTCATTATTATAAACTACATCTGATGGTGGGAATAACTCACCGCCTATATCTAAAGCAACTCAATAAGTTAAAAGAAAAGTGCACTCCATAAAATTAAAAAAATATGACATTTTGCCTTTAGACCTTTTTTTTACTGAAGATCATTGACAAACCCATGGCTAACAGAGATTTAAGATGACAAACATGGCAAACACTAAAGAGATCAATGCAAAAAGTTAAAATTTTGACCTTAAAAGTGATTTTTGCCTTCATGCCTTTTCTTACAGAAAATTCTTGACAACCCTATTGACTTATAAACCTGACTTAGGCTTGAAGTTTAATAAAATTTCCAAACTAGTAATGTGGTTTTTAAAAAACTGTCCTGTGTATGCTGGAGAGATTGATGTGAATTTAAAATCAGAAATTTTTGTTGAACAGATGGTTTTTACTGAATTTTCTGTGGGAGAAATACTATAGTACAATAGTGCAAGAAATTAATGCAAGAGTGTAAAATGGTATGGTGACAACATTGCAATGAGTCCAAGGTCGACTGTGTATTTAGTGGTCGCTACACACTGTATGAGGATCAGGTTTGTTTATTCATCATTTTTTTAGATCTTGGCCAAAATTCTTGATTTCTATGATATCTCCTTCATCCGGACAATAGGCCATAACAGAGATCCAAGATGACAAACATGGCTATCACTAACGAGAACAATGCAAAAATTTAACATTTTGACCTTAATCTTTTCACTGGACATATCAACTAATCCCCATTTACCATCGCATTCACATAATCAAGAACGAAACAATGACATTCGAGTTCACAATCTCGTTCTATGCATAGAAGGCAATAGTTTCCATTCAACTTTTGCCAAAAATAGATACTCTTAGGGTATAGATGCGATAGAACTCTACTTGCCACAAAGCAAGATTTGGCATTGAAAGTCTGAGTCTACAATATTGATATAAACAAGTAGATTTAAAAGTGTTTCAATAAACTCCACCATGTAAAATGATGGTTTTGAAGGGCAATTTAGAAACAAACTCCACTTCAAAGCATAGTATTTAGAATATTAATTCAATAGTTACACTATTGACAATGATTGATCTTCCAACATCAATAAAATAAAGAAAGAGAATATGAGAAATGCTACAAAAACCATCTGGACTATCAATAGAAGTCACTGGTATGAAAAAACAAAAGCAAAGAGATTGAAAAAAAAGTCTCAAACACCCAATACGTAAAGACCCTATACATCAATCACACATATAAAATTGAAAAATTAGCAAATGATTCAAAAGATAAGAATGAAAAATTATAGTCAATAGCAGACCTTAATATAACCTTAATCAAATTGTTGTCCAGTTCAAGAGCTCTCCTGCAGTCTAAGTTAGATAAATAACGTGTTTGGCATGGATGGCGTAGAGGTTGGTGTCCTCGAAGAGACCCACCAGGTAGGCCTCCGCTGTCTCCTGCAGAGCTGCCATAGTCAAACTCAGGAACCTGAGGCCAATCTTCTGTGCTCTTCTGGTAGTCCTGATCTCCCTCAGTGCCACGGTCCCGGAGAGGAACTGCTGGGGCTTCTTCACTCCGCCAGTGACCGAGGCCGACTTCCGGGCTGCCTTAGTGCATGTCCAGTATCTTCCTCGGAGACTTGCCGCCGGTGGACTTCTGTCAACCTGCTTAATCTGGGCCACTGAAAAGGGGAGAGGGCAGTGGGGAAAATGGGTTGCAGAGGGCAGTGACTAGATGGGATGAAGAAAAAACTGAAGAGATGAAGAAGGGTGAGGGCTTACATGAAAGGAAGAGAGGCTGGAGATGAGATCCACTGAAGGAGACGAAGCAGCCGTCGTGATGTTCCGATCCCGAATAGATGAGAGGAAGGACACCATGCTGCGTTCAATTCGCAGGGTACACATTTCGTAATTGAAAATGGACGGGTCTAATGTAACACGTGTTGAGAGCGTGCATTTGAGATATAAGGGGTTTAAAATTTTATACTTCTTTGATATATACTTACTCGCTGGTGGCCATGACCATGGGTTGCCCATGTCGGTGGCTTGAGTGTTACCGAATTAGCATTGTCTTTTGTGTCAAATTCATAGTCGGAATAAATCGTCTTTTGTTCGATTGGGTAATTGACTTTTTAAAGTTTTAGTGAAGATCTTTGTTGAAGGAAGAATGAGAATAATAAGATATTTATCTAAAAAATAAATAAAGGGGAAGAGAAAATTTTAAAGTATAACAAAATTAAGAATAAAGTAAAATAATAATATTATAAAAAATATTTACTTCAAATTTACGTGGGTAGTTAAATGTTGACCCCTTGAGTTTAGAGTGTAGAGAATTTGAGGATGACAATTGATTTGTAGAGTGCTTGAAGAATTTACAAATTATGAATCTTAAAGAATTTGAAGATTTTTTAAAGAATTTGTAGATAGCTCAAACCTTATCGAAGAATTTAAGAGATTGGTTGAGAGTGAGTTCACTGAAAAATCCATATCCTTTCTCTCATTGCAAATATTAAAAATAGGGAAAATTATTTAAATAATAATTAAAAAAAAATATTTACCACTTTGGACCATTTTGAAAAATATTTTTCAAAGTGGTGTTCCTTTTTATCACGCAAGCGCCAACCAAGCGGCTGGCGCCTGCGTGGCTTTTTTTTTAATTTTTTAGTTGATTTCATCGTTTAGAAGGACGAAATCAACTTACGACGATTTCGTCCTTCTAAACGATGAAATCGCAAATTAATGTTTTTACAAACCAAATTGCTCTTTTTTTTTTGCCATTTCAACGCCCATAAACCGGTTGCCATTACAGCAGACCCGGGGTAAACCCGACTCTTCGTTATTTTTTATTATTTCACTTACTATGTCTTAGTTATTATCAACTAATTTCTTTGTAAAAAACAAAAAAAGAATTGATGCTCTTAAGGTTGAAACTAATGCGGGTTTTAACTTTTTAATAGTTTTTTGTTGCCCAAAAGGCTAATAATCTAATAAATGATAATAACTCCTCAATTGCATTAGTTGTTAAAAAAAGTCACCAAATTCATAAACATGGATTTATGACATCATTGAAATAAAAGAACATTAATGTGGGTGTGTTTTATTAATGACAAAATTAAGTAAATGTGTAGCATTAATGGAATGTGGGTGTGCTGCATTACGTTGCTGCCATAGTGGAGAATAACGATCAGGTGATTTCATCGTTCAAAACAACGAAATCACCATCCTTACACAGATTTAAGCTACTATGATAAAAAATACACAGATTTGAAGCTAAAAAAAACATATATAGTAATTCTTTTAAATCTTTCATATCCATCCTCCTCCTCCTCCTCCTCCCCACCAACCTTAACCTAGACCTAGAGTTTCCTCTCCGACCCGACGGAGCTTGATACTCTAGACTCCGACAACGAGGACTCCTATTCCTTGTTTTTAAGTTTCTCCGTCCCCCCTCCCATCCGCACCTCCCCTCCTTACCCCTTCTTTGATTCCCCTAAAAATTCTACCCCCGACTCTGAGTCTGACTCTTCTTCCCTCCCCACCCTCCTTTCCTTCAACTAGGACCGTGTCTTCCATATCTACAACTACCCTTCTGCGAGATCTTCTGCCAGGATTTCGACCACAACTCCAGCGCCCCTGCAGCCATGGAAGGCCGTATCGATACGTTCATGCGTATCGATGATCATGGATACGGGTACGTGCCAATGATACGCTTGGTACGCACAGAAACAGGAATAAACCCTTTTATAAACATAAAAAATATTATAACTAATAATATATAATTATAATTCTTCTTTTAGAGCATAATAAGACCATATAATACTATATCAACCGATACAGGTATTCTAAAATTAATTTGTTTAATTAAAAAATAATTTTATAATTAAATAAAATAATTTTCTAATATAGTATCGATACATATTGGCCGTATCGATACGGTACGGCCAATATGCATCGGAAAATGGTGCCCCCATACCGTATAGGTATCGACCAATACGGGTATGTATTGATCGCGTATTGATTGATACAGACCCGTATCGGTCGATACGTCATTCCATGCCTGCAGCTAGCATTAGCGTCGTCAAGATGCTCTTTTATTGCAACATCCTCGCTCTCGTTAGCCCGATGATGCCAGCGAGATCATGAAGAAGTCTATCTGGTAGAGCAACGATAGCTCTATGCACAGCTTAGAACATTAATTTACAAGAGATCATGAAGAAGTCTATCCGGTAGACGATTTCGTCGTTTAGAAGGACGAAATTGTTGTAAGTTGATTTCGTCCTTCTAAAGGACGAAATCGGGTCAAGTTTAAGACATTAAACCAGTTTCGTCGTTTAGAAGGATAAAATCAACTTAAACCTGATTTCGTCCTTCTAAACGACGAAATCAACTAAAATTTTTTTTAAAAAAAAGCCACACAGGCGCCAGTTACTTGGCTGGCGCCTGCGTGGCAAAAAGGAACATCACTTTGGTCCAAAGTGATAAATATTTTTTTTTAATTATTATTTAAATAATTTTTCCTTAAAAATACCTTATGTAACTACAAGAAAATAGTTCGAGAGATACATTGGCAACCTATGTATACGGGCCTTTTTATGGCAGGCCCATATAAGTGAAGTGAATAAGGGGTATGAATTTTTTTTAAAAAAAAAACAGCAAAATGGGGAGGGGTACTACCTTTTTTTATTTTAGTAGTGTTGATTGCCATACTTGAAAAGTTTACTTCATCGTTTAAAAACTATTAATAAATAGGGTCCAGACACTCAGATATTTTCTTGTTTTATCTGTTGTCCATGTTACGAGGGCCTACCACCATAAAAAAGCGTACTGATCCGTAGAAAGGAAGGAGCTTATGCACGCATGTGAACATGTTGCACACTTTGGTTACAAAGTAGCCGGCTGGACCCTATTTATTCAATGGTGAACGTGCCAAGATTCACGTTAAAAGCATTTTACTTATTTAAGGTTTTGTTTACTGTGCTTTATTTGATGGGGAACGGGAAAGCCGAATGTAAGGAATGTCTGGGAAGCAATCAATCGATGGCATACACATTACTTACACTAACGTATTATTTATGAAGAAGTTTGTCACACCACTAGCTCCCGGAAGATTTGACAACGCCTGCCACAACTGAAGCTAATCAGCTTCCATTTCATTTCTTCCCAGCGGATTGTAATCCCCTGCTAACTGCTAAGTAATGAGACCTTTCCGTTCGATGTTCTTGCTTCCGCCATTGCTACTCATCATCAGTACCAGCAACCTCGCTGATTTCGCCTCCGCCTCTCCGCTCTACTACAGCTGCTCGGTAACAGGCGCCCCCAACAGCAGCTACGCTGCAAATCTTGATGACCTCCTCCGGTCCCTGACATCAACTGCTCCAGCCACCGGCTACAGCAACAACACGAGCGGGGGAGACTCCAACCGAGTCTACGGACTAGTCCTCTGCAGGGGAGACGTGACCCGGGAAGCCTGCAGAACATGCCTCCAGACAGGAACCACGGAGATGAGGCAGCTGTGCCCCAACAGGTCTGGCGCAGGCGTATGGTATGACGACTGCCGCCTGCGCTATTCGGACCAGAACTTCTTCTCCAGGGTGGACGAATCAGGGAAGGTCTACTTGTCGAGCAATGAGAACATCTCCGACCCGGTTCCCTTCCATCGCATCCTGGGGGATATGTTCAATAACCTCTCTAGAGAGGCTGCCTTCAACCGCTCCACCCGCATGTTTGCCACAGGCGAGGCGTCCTTTAATGGGTCCAATAAGCTGTATGGGCTTGTGCAGTGCTCCCGGGATCTGCATCCCTTAGACTGCAACAGGTGCCTCAATGCTTCTATATCCGATCTGGAGAATTGCTGTGCCGGCAAACAAGGGGGCAGGATTCTTGGGCTGAGCTGCAATTTGAGGTTCGAGCTCTATCGTTTCTTCGGCCCGGCATCAACCCCTCCTCCTTCGAGACCTCAAAGTAACGCTTAAGTTTAGTTGGGGCTTCTTGACATTCACTAAAATTAATACTCCATTTCACCACGCGTGGTTCCATTATTTCATCTACTACTTTGTCACAATTTCCAACCTGCAACTTTGATTGTTTGAAGCTGAGTAAGAAATAGCCCTTAAAAAAAAAAAAATTCATATTTCTTTACCGGTGTATATAATATAATATGCAGGTGGAAAAGAAAGCAAGTCTAGGAAGATGATAAAAATCATACTCCCAACGGTCTTGGCCATGGCACTTGTCTGTGGCTTGGGCGTTTACTTGTTAAAACAGCGGGAGGAGACGGTAATAAGGGGTAAATGAGGACAGCCCACTTCGTTAATCAGTTGCTTAAACGATGAGTACAAAATATGCAATGTTTGTGCTTTTGGTTCCCAACACTTGCTACGTTTGGCTGCTTGTAGAATGGCAGGAGAAGAATGAGGGTTTTTTGGACACAAGTGTGATAAACGCATTGGTGAGCAGTGAGGATCCCTTACAGTTCGAGTTCGAGACGATTGAAGCAGCTACGAACAACTTCTCTCCGGCTTGTAAACTTGGTGAAGGAGGCTTTGGCCCTGTTTACCAGGGTAGACTTAATTCCCATTATTTTAGTGTAGGACGTACTCATAGACATGAAGGTTCCCGAGAATGACCGTTCTCGGTCAACTGAAGAGTCAATCTTGTTGAACTACGAAATTTCAAAGAAAACCAATAATTCCAATGGCTGATATGTTGTGTCTTCTTTCATAGAGTATATTCTTTCAGAGAAGTTAGCTAGCTTGAACTTTCTGCATGCTTCGGTTGCCCTTCTAAAACTGTTTTTTAATTAAACAGGGAAGGCTACCAAGTGGACGAGAAATAGCGGTGAAGAGACTGTCGGGAAACTCCGGACAAGGGATAGAAGAGTTTAAGAACGAGGTGGTGTTGATCGCAAAGCTGCAGCACCGGAATCTGGTGCGCCACCTGGGTTTCTGTGTGCAAAAAAACGAAAAGATACTTATCTACGAATTCCTGCACAACAAAAGCCTCGATTACTTCCTCTTCGGTATGCCGTATGCAACACTCATTTCTTCGTTAACAACTACCCTGTTTTGGTTTGACATGTTGAAGTTAATTTTTGTTAACCATGTCGTAGATCGAACTAAGCGCGGGTACTTGAATTGGGAAATTCGCTCCAAGATTATACAAGGCATTGCTCGAGGGCTTCTTTATCTTCACGAAGATTCTCGACTGAAGATCATTCACCGGGATCTGAAAGCTAGCAACATTTTGCTGGATAGAGAGATGAACCCAAAGATTTCCGACTTTGGCATGTCCAGAATATTCAAAACCGACCAGACAATGGATAATACTAGTAGAATTGCGGGAACATTGTAAGTCTTCTCTAATTCTCAAAACAAACTGGGAAAACTCCTTCTCTTTTTTAATTAACTTCCTGATGCTGATGAAAGGCATTAAGTAATTTTCTTCAAATTGATGGCCCAGTGGATATATGTCCCCGGAGTATGCAATGCACGGACACTTTTCGCCCAAATCTGATGTGTACAGCTTTGGCGTCCTAGCTCTTGAAATATTAAGTGGCCAGAAGAACAGCAGTTTCTACCATTCAACTGGCACTGAGGACCTTCTAAGCTATGTAGGCACCAACTCCCCTCGTCGTCGTCAGAGTTCTCAGATCTACAAAATTAAATTGATCGTTTATTCTTTGAATCGTTTATGCAGGCGTGGAAACTCTGGAAAGCGAGGAGGGTCTTGGACCTGCTTGACCCATGTCTGGAGGAAAGCTTCCCCAGAACTGAAGCGATCACGTTTGTTCACATTGGACTCTTGTGTGTTCAAGAAAGTGTTGCAGACAGACCCAACATGTCGGCAGTTGTTCTCATGCTGGACAGTCGCTCGGTCACGGTGCCGGCGCCATCCCCTCCCGGTTACTTCGTGGCTAGCAAAATGCCATCAGACATCTTCTCCAAAGAGTATGATTGGCAGGTGAGCCAATCAGACGCTTCAATGAGCAAATTAGATTCGGGTTCCACCAATGACTATTCCATTACCCAATTGGACCCTAGATAGCAAAGGTGCGCCGTTGTGCTTGGTTCTTTTTATGGGAGTTGGGGAGCATCTTCTACAATGCATGCTCATGAAATGTGAATAATTTAACTAGAGTTTTGGTGAAACCTACCTTCCTCAATCTAATTAAAGGATAGAGTAGAGTTTCCTTGTACAAATGTCATCAAAAAGAAGGAAGAAGGCGTAATGTAAAAACTCTGGTATTTGAAAAAAGCCTTTTGTAATCCTCTCATATACAAAGAAATTTTAAAATTAATAAAATCCTCTTTATATAGGTGGAGGTGACTGCTGCTTTAGGCTCATGTCGTCAAACATATTAATTGAACAAAAACCATTCATGTAGAAGAGGAAGTAGTGAACCGTGAACGTGATTCTGATCACCTGCGGAGAAATATACATGATCCAACATATTTACCAATAAAAAAAATTTCATTCATCCTATGTTTATAGTTATATTTGAAAAAAATGATAATTTTTATTGAATATTGAAACTCACATATGAGAGGAGGAAAAATAAGATTATGATAAGTCTTTTCTAAGTACCTGATTATTGAAATTTAACAAAATAAGGTTATTAATATAGAACAAATTTAGGACAGAAGGAGTAAATAGTTAGGGTCCATTTGTTTCAACTGAATTTTAATCTAAAAATTTATTTTAATTAGCTAAAAAGTTAATTATATGATTTAGTTGAATCTAAAACTGAATCTGAAGCTACGTTAACTGAATCTGAAGCAAAATCTAAAACTAAATTAGCTAAAAATATAAATTGAATTATGAATATACATAATGCTGTCAGTACATATATTTTTGTGAAAATTCTAATTATATCACCCGTCTCAAGCCTTTAATAGAAACATATAACTATTAACCTGCATGTCCATGGAGCCAAAACTGCCTTCGGAATCCAGGATATTAATTAAACTCTCCAACCCACTTATAATAGATTCAATAAGGGATTCAACATATAAAACTGTATCTCTCCCTATTTTAGTTGTCTAGAATCAAGTGGTAACAGAAACATTCTTACATAGATGAGAGCTTGTAAGCATACAACTTATAATGGGCCTCTTCATACCCATCTTGCTGCTGCCCACAAATCAACTGAAGGTTCCCAGATATCCGTACTCTCGTTTTAGACAACTAACAAAGTCTAGAACTTTGCTTATCTAACCAGTTAAAGCTCACGACTCTTCTCAAGCTTGCATTGGATGATAGAACATGTGGTGGCGTGTCCAAAGATTGTTCAGGCCAAGGTAGCCTACTATCACTATCAATGCCAAAGATCTTGAAGCCATTGGTGACCAGCCCCAGAGAATTGTTGGTTCCCATTTCAATTTTAGGAGCATCAATCTCCTCAGCCAGCGCGTCGGCGTCTGAAGATGTCATAGTTACTGAAAGATTAAAGAAAATATATCACATTATAAATTTGATGTAGGCAGAAACAGGAAGGACAGAAAAGTGAGGAACTACTGGACAGGAATCCATTCCTCCCTCTTGCAGATTACTGGACATCTCAAATGGTAGGTGTGGGAAAATGTCTAGGAAGCCATTGAAAATTCAAAGAGAAAAAAGACCTGTTGGTATAAAATCAGGTCGTCGCTTTCAGTTGGAGGAGCTGAGCACTATATTGGTATGCCGGCCATTGAAAACCATACAAGTGATCAACTAAAATAACACAAGAACTCATTAGCAATAACAATGATTGGGATCAAGTACACAACCTTAAACATTGATTCCTTATAAAATGCAAGAATAGTCTGGGCAAGCTATCATGGAACCACCCAGACCACTCATACCAAGAGCGTCATGGAATCATCCACAGTGGAGAATGGACTGCTGTCTGCTTCCACTTTGAAGACTCTTAGCTTCTAGACCACACCTTCCAATCACTAAAACACATCCCCAGTTCCCCTAACACATCCCGCCAGGTGAGCTAATAAAGAATCTTCAATAGGTCCAATAAAACTAGCTAATTCTCCAAAAAAGTAGTGTGTGTGAGAGAGAGAAGAGACTAAAAAGGCACTGAACTTTTTTCGTGTAGAATATGAGAATGATTCATCCCATTGAATGGGAGACACTAAATTTTGAATATGCATAAAATTCTACATTATTTCACTTATAATGGAAAAATGTATTTTATTGTATACTCTTATAAATTTCTAAAACAGAGTCATCACACAAGCTCATCATTTGAAGCAGAGGATTTGTGCTAAAAAAGAGAACTGACTCGAAAGGAAAAAATGGGAGAAAGTAAATTTCATGAATTCCGGCTACGACCAATTAAAAATTCCAATGGGTAATTCGCTATTATTCCTCAGCACCCCATCGAATTCTCTGGCTACTCGGACAGTTCTGAAAACTTCATTACTCAAATTTCACCAGCAAAAACAAAGCTCTAAAAAAATCCCAGACAAGGCCAGATAAACACATAAATATTAAAAAAAAATAGATAAGGCCGGATATATAAGAAATTCATCCCAGTCAAGAGAGACAAAAATGGAAGCTCACCTGGCGGGATGTGTTAGGGGAAGTGGGGATGTGTTTTAGGGAGGTGAGCATGTTGGGCTTGTTTTTATATTAAAAATATAATGTGGCCAAATTATCTTAATTGACACTATTTTGGGATTTTAAAACTATCTAGGTAATGGTCTTGAGTCTGAATACTCATTACGCTGTGGTTTTAAATGATAAATCTAAACTATTGGATGATCTATGAATTGACGGTTAGGATTATAAGGTTCTTAACAATGTAGTTTAGTTATAAATATACTATTAGTTATAAAAACCCAAAATAATGTTAATTGAGATAGTTGGGCCACTTTATATTTTCAATATAAAAACAAGCTCAACATAGCAATCCAGACGAACATGGGGAGATGCCGCAAAGATAGGGTATCGGCCAGTGACGGAGGACGAAGAGCAGATGAGGAAAGGCAGCAACGGGATAGGACGGAGGAGGGTCTCAGTGAGTGATGGAGGTGCGGCGACTGGACAGGGGGAAGCCACAACTGCTTGGAGAGGAGAGGAATGGAGGGCTTATGAGACCGACTGTGAGAGGGTGGTGGGGAAATGAAAATCGCGATGGGTTTTCAGCCAAATCAGCCAACTAAACCTAGCTGATTTTTTAAATAAAGTGGGCTTACTTTCTAACTTAATTAGCTAAGAAATAAGTTTAAAACAAATAGCCTTATAAATAAGTTTTTAACTTACTTATCAAATACTTAGTCAGATAAGATCTAATTAAGCTAAACAAACAAGCCCTTAATACAACATGACTACTGCATGCATTAGAGTTAATCGTAGATGTTGCCTAATGAGACAAACATACACCATCAGTTTGCTTCATCACAATGATTGACCATCAACATTGCTCTTCCATCTATTTTTAAGATGCTTATATTCCTATTTTATTTTCTATCTAATAATTGTTGTGCATGACTTGCCTTATCAAAGACATACATGGAATCCGGCTTGCACTAGAGTCCTCTTGGACTTAGGGACCCATGTAGTGGGTTATTACGGAGAAGTTGGGTTGTTGATAAAACCTTGTAACATAGAAAATGAGCAGCGTAGATATCTTGATACACTTTTGCTTCACGGGTTCCTTATCTCTTGTTTTACTTTTGGCTTGCATAATTATTTTCTTCTTTGAGAGAGAGCAAGGTGCACACAGTGAGAAAGGGACAAAGGAGCTCTACAAGGGAATTCTCTTAGATATTTTGAGAGACTTGTAAGTCAATTGTTTCACGAGTATAGTGGAAGGATTCTCTTAGCCGTGGATGTATGCACCTTGCTAAATCACGCAAATTTTTATGTCTCTTGTTCTATTTATTTTTCTATATTTTATGCTCTATGTTTGGATTTTCCTATCAATTGTGCCATTGCCAAAATTCAACAAAGTGGTATTGGAGCTTCTAAGTTCAAAACAATTTTTTTATGTTGCCATCAAAGGGGTTTAGCAAAGTTAAAATTAAAAAAATTTGATGGAAATAACAACTTAGGTTTGTGGTAGAGAAGAGTTAAGGATTGGCTGGTACAATAGGGCCTATTAAAAGCGTTGCATGTAAAATTAAAAAAGTTAGAAAATATGAGTGACAATGACTAGGAGGAGTTAGAGATGAAGGCGGTAAGTACTATTTATCTCTATCTTGCAAATGAGGTGTTATACAATGGTTTTGACAAGGAGTCAACTCTAGAACTCTGAAAAAAATTAGAGAGTTTGTATATGAAAATATTCCTTATAAACAAATTATTTTTCAAGCAATAATTATATACTCTTAGAATAATAGTATGGGAAATTTTGTTGGAACACTTCAACATGTTCTAGAAATTGACCACTTAGTTGCTTAGCATTGGTGTTAAGATTGAAGATGAGGATAAAACACTATTACTTCTCACATCCTTTCCACTTTTATATAAATATAGGATGACAACACTTTCATATGGGAAGGAGACATTAGAGTTGGAAGATGTCATGGCTCCTCTTTTATCAAATGAGATGAGGAAAAAGTCTAATATTGAGGAGACGTAGTCCAAGGGTCTTATGGCTCAAGGAAATAATAGAGGAAGAATAAAATTAAGGAACAATGAGTCTAACATAAATAGGTAAATAGGTATTGCTCCAAGTCAAAGGGAAAAAAAAATTGAATGTTATTATTGTAGGAAGAAAGGGCACATAAAAAATGAGTGCCAAAAGCACAAAGAAGACCAAGAGAAGAAGGAAAATGTAACTTCTTCTAGTCATGCTAACGTGGCAGAGGATGGACATGATTATTTTGAGGCTGATGTGTTATTTGTCACTTTAGGTTAAAATTCTTTTAATGATTCATAGATTTTATATGAGTTGTTCATGACACATGCGTCATGTCACACCCAAGATTTTTCACACACATTTTCTTTAAAATTCAAGAAATATTTTGCAATATAACTGCTATAAATTGGGAAAAATGATGAAATCCGAAACATGTGAAAATAATTTCTATAAATTTAAATCATCATATAATTATTTTCCCACGTAAATTTCATTTAAATCATCGTACGTCCAAACCAAACATTCTCAAGCGAGAATTGAAATGAAACATATAAAATAAATTGTCATGAACATGGGCTTGATAACAAATACCTCTTAGGCATCTCTAAGTACAAGTCCTACAACAGTTCGAAGTCTAAATCCCATATACCAGTCTAGAAATGAAAAGATACAGCTTGAACTAGTATCTCATCCAATACATTAGATAGTAACAAAAAAATAGACTCATAAAGAGTCAAGGTATACTTGAGCCAATGGAGATAGGTCTGTCAATGGAAATAAGTCTAACTTCGGGAGCTCTTAATCGCAAACTTACAAAAGCCTCTCAAGCATACAGGGCTAAAAAGAGAAAAAAATGAGTATTTTCATACTCAATAAGGGAGTTTTAATAAATGAACTTTGTAAGTTCATATATAGATATGTCCACGAAGTATAACATGAAGAAAAAAGTCATATATAATAATCAAATCTCACCGTATAACAAATTCAGGCTTGTATGCATTCTTACACTTACAACCTCACTCATACCATCTTACTCAAATTTTTATACTCACAATCTTGCTCAGAAGCATACACATACAGTCTTGCATAAAAAAATACAGTTATAGTTTTGCTCATAATCTAACACTTATAGTCTTGTTTAGAATCTTACGAATTTACTTAGAAACTTACAAACTTACTCGTACAATCATATATATACTATCAACAACTGAACCTCATTATAATTAATAAGCTCCAGTGCCAAAAGGAAAAGAATGACACTTGGGCATTACCTTAACCTCTGGGGAGCAACTAGACGTTATGGACTTCTTCACTCCATAAATAGTACTTTTTCCTGTAGTGAACATAAAATGCAAAGTATGTCATTGAAGTGTTTTGGAAATATTTTATGTAAGTGTCGCAAAAACCCTAACCTATCTGTGATGTTTAGTATAAAACATCTTAAATATTGACATGTATTTGTGATGTTAATAGACAAATACCATAAATTTAGTTATTAATGAGAAATGATTGGTTTGAAGCAATGTTTTTAAAGCTAATATAAATGTATATAATCTATTGAGTCCCATTTGGATGAGTTTGGGCTCATGCATTTCAGGGTGAGCCCTGGCATCATCGGTGGTCGGATCAAAATCCGATGGCAGATATTACTCAGGGGACATATTAACTTATATGCCCCCTTTGCCGTTGAATTTCGATCCAATAGCTTATGATGACTAGGCTCACATTGCCATATAAACTTTTTCTAATTTATGTCCATTAGGAAAAAGGTTAGGTGAGCCTTTGTGCATGAGCCTAGGCTCTGCATTACTCTGGACCTAAATAGCCGAAAGTAACATGAGCCGTTAAATCTAATTCTGACGATTAGTAAAGCTTGGGCTCACACAATCCCGCATGTCTTAATATAAATTGATGTATTATAATAAAATTATTTAACTTCTAAGGAAAAACTTTTAGCCACATTTATAACTAAACATCTTAAATACCATTAGTGTCTTAAAAATAACATATATATGACATTATTCAGTAAACATTGCCACTATAATACATTATTTGTGATGTTTTTATGTAAACATCACAAATTAAAAACGTCACAAATTAGTCAATATAAATTTGATATACTTATTATAAAACAATGTTAATTATCTACGACACTTTAAATGTCTCAAAAACAACACCTACTTGTGATGTTTACTCAAAAACGTCGCAATTGCAAAACATTATTTGCGACATTTGTGAGTAAACATCGCAAAGTAGACAATATAAATTTACAAGATATCCTAAAATATAATTAATTATATTCAACATTTTTTTTAAAACATCAGTAAAGGTGATTTTTTTAATGGCATTTTTTTTAGTGTCATAAGTAGTAATGTTTTAGCGACATATGTATGTGTGTTGCATATAAAAGCATTGCAAGAAGCCCTTTTTGTTGTAGTGTTGATAATTAGGAACTTAGAGTGTAAGGTGTAAAATTGTGGCGTAGGTTTAGCATCTCTTCGCTACTATACACTCTAAGGAAAAAGTTACTATGAGTCCCGGCTCACGTGTACCAGCTTGAGCCCATTCTTTGAGAGCCATCAGATCAAGGAGGCAAGCAACCTACCTAACCCTAAGTTATGTGTCTCGTTTGATTGAAAGCCAATGACCCATAGAGCCCAGGCTCACACACTAATAATGTAGCGCCCGAGAAAGTCTATAAATCAAGAAAAATGACAAATATTAAACCCGTGAAAGCAGTTTTATAATTTAAAACATCACAAATCAATTTTCCCATATACATTTTTTCTTTTCAATCAAACATTGTACTGCCAAACCAAATGTCCTTAGGCCCTACTTGAAAACAAACGTATGAAATAAATTACTATGATCATAGACTTAAAATATAAATCTCTCTTAGACTTCCTTGAGTACAAGTCCCATAGACAGTCCACAATTTAATCCAAATTACAAGTCCATAAACTATAAACACTTTAATTCTCATCTCACCCAATACATTAGATCGTGACACAAATAATAAAGACTCGTAGTGAGTCAAAGGTATACCTAAGTCAATGGAAATTAATTCACCTACAAAAACAAGTGTCTATCTTCAGGAGCTCTGTGTCACTAACCTTCAAAAGCCTCCTGAACAGTGAGGCTAAAAAAATAGGGAAAATGAGTATTTTCATACTCATTAGGAAAATACTTAATAGGGAAGTTCTAAACAGTGAACTCTATAAGTCTATACGTAGATGTGTTCATGCAACTCAAACAATAAGCATAAAACATACAAATCACAATAGAGTCGCATAATATAACAATCATGCACAATCATATACCATCTTACCATTCTTACACATATTCTTACACTTGTAGCCTTACTCAAGTTCTTACTTGTACTGTCTTCCTTAGAAACATACGCTTACAGTTTTACTCAGAAACATTCGCTTACAGTCTTGCTCAGAACATACTCTTATAGTCTTAATCAGAATCTTACACTTAGAAACATACATACTTATACAATTATACACATATTATCGACCACTGAAGTTCATTATAATTAATAAGTTCCAGCATTAAAATGGAAAAGAATTTTACTGAGGCATCACCTTTACCTCCGGGGAGTAAGTAGACATCATAAACTTTTACGAAGGCAAGACACACCTATGCTCATGGGGCAAAGGATCAAACAAGTAAGAGTAGTTCTATAATACTACTTACCTGAACGTGCAAATGCCTACACTTTAAGGGCCATACAATGACAACTAAGGGTAGAATCATACAGTGCCAACTAAAGGTAGAAACATACAACGCTCTTAATAGAGCATCAAAAGTATGAGCTTAATACAACATAGAGATAAATTCGAAAACATGCATCACTCTTAATAGAGTATCAAACGTCTGAGCTTAGATAAAGCACACAGACCACATCTCACAGGATAAATACCATGACAAGACATGAGAAATGCTTAGCCGACTCATTATCAGCTAGCTCAAATATCAAACTTAATCCATTGAAACCCTTAGGTCTCAAACTCATAATGTTATAATATTAGCTTTGCTTACAATTCAAGTTTTAATTGAGCAATTTATTTGGGTACAATTATGTCATAAAAATGTTCAATCTTATAGTCTTCCACTGATCAATCCGAAGTTGAGTATGTTCCAAAACCCTAGTTCGTTAAGGCAATATACTTTACTTAACCCATCCATCTCACAACATAACTCACAATACACCAAATTCTTACATATTCATACAGTCTCATACATCCACCTTATGGCCGAAACATCTTACTTAAATGTCATCAACCTATGCTCCACAAAGCCAACCTTAGCTATCACTCTCTTACTTATACCTCACTTATTATTCTTAATTTCCACTTCATAATATGTATGTTATACTTGTATAATTATGTTGTATACTTTTACTATTTGACAATCCCCCATAAGGTTCCATACCAAAGTCTGCTTAATAAACCCTCAATGTATACTCCAATCTAAACCAAACCTATATGCTCTAATTGTAAGATCCCTGAA
This sequence comes from Saururus chinensis, assembly GCA_035235625.1. NCBI lineage: Eukaryota > Viridiplantae > Streptophyta > Magnoliopsida > Piperales > Saururaceae > Saururus > Saururus chinensis. The sequence goes on along the minus strand of CP141148.1, from coordinate 32,794,459 downwards.
CTTCAACCAGTTTTAATTTATTTAGTTTAATTGCTTTAGTGTGGTTTAATGTCAATTTTGATCGGTTTTGGACTATTTTTGAGATTTAAGTATTTTCCAAAAAATTTAACCAAAATGAGCTTCACATTTAAGGGTTTTAAGTGAATTTGAGTTAATTGTGAATTTTACGAAATTTTTGTGAATTTCTCAAAAAATTAAGGTTTGGCGAGACCCCCTGTGGGCCTATGATCAAATTTGAGGTTTTTAGTCCAAAACGTCCTAGACATCAAATGAAGCTACTAAAAAAAATTCATATTTTTTTTGTCCTGATTACAGTTTAAATGGCCAAAATTTCTAATTCTTGTTAAAAATTTATTCTCACCCCAAGTTTTAGTTAGATTTACCTCATTCTTTCCTATAAAAGGAAAAGAGTTGTGTCATTTCTAAATTGGGAATAGGCTGTGTAATGGTGTTTAAAGCCAAATCCCCAATTAGGCCAAAAGAGGAAGTGATTAGAGGTATGTTCTTCCCTAATCTATGCTTAATCATTAGGGTTTTTCTAATCCTCTCTTAAATCTATCTTCCTTCATTGATTCAATCCAATTTCAAACTATTTAATTACTGTTTTACTTCTTTGTTTTAAACCCTAACATTCAAAAATTCGCTCTTATGTCTCCTAAGCTTTAGATCTAAGGTTTGCTTTATGATTTTCAAGGTTAAATAGAGTTTAGATGTGTATTAATATAAAATTCATGCTTTTGGAAGGTTTCAGAAGTGATTGAAGGATTAATCCAACTCAAATTAAGTGAAGAGGTAATGGGTTTCTAAATCTCAGCCTTGTTATGGTGAAAATCTCAATTTTTATGAGTTTTCTTAATTAGGGCTTTAATGGTAGATTTGTGAAATGTTAATCTCTTATCTTGATTTCTTAGGGTTTTACCTTGTAATTGGTTCAATTAGCTTTATGGAATATTTGATTGAATTTTGATGGTGTATGAGACTTGTGATGAAGGTTTTATGGTTCAACAATGGTGTTTTGGTTTTGAATTTCGAAAGGAAGAAGATGGCTCAAACTGTTTGTTGGCAATCGATCGGGCCAACAGGCCGATCGATAGGCCACACATCAATTTTTGCCTTTTTTTTATTTTCATGCTTATTTCGATATTTTCCTCCCAATTAATGCTTCTAATGTTTATAGATAATGTTTTATACTATAATTAAGTTACTGGAAGGGTGTAGAATTTGTGATGGAGATTTATGGAGTATGCTTAAGTACTTGTTATGTGGAATCATATGTTGATAGTTATACATGTTAATATTGAATTGTCTTGAATCTATGGATGATGGAATTCTTATGATTGGAGCATGTTTCTAGTAGGGATATTACATGGTAAATGATAAGATATGTCAACATAAAATGAGAATGGATGGTGGGTGAATGATGCTATTATGTTATAGCTCCATGTGTAGATTAATCATGCTTGTAGGAGTTAAGCATTTAATTTCACATGAACGGATTTATGGTTTATGATAGATTTCACCCTAGATTTTAGTTGGTAATTATGATTTGAATGTGTTTAAGCATGTGTGTCTTGCCTTGTGAGCTTATATCAAAGCATTGGACATGTGCTTAGGAAATGTACGAACACACACACACACACGTGTGGGAAAGTTATGATTCGATTATGATGCATGTGGACTGATGGGAGCACGTTACATGTGTTAGAACTCACGTAAGTCTTACTCACGGATGTATCATGATTTCATGCATCATGGAACGGACTTCATGAATGAGATTTTATCGATGTTTAGTCGTGATTGATCGATTGCATGCAATGATGTGAGATTGCGTGTCAGATTAATCGATCGTTGACTTAATTGAAACTTGGCTGGTCCGAAAAGACATGATTTCAATTTGAGTTCCTGTGTGGAACATGTATACTCCTCGGGTTGAGTCAATTTGAATTGTTAATGCGGTTGAGATTTATTTATTGAGATGGTCAAACCTGAACCCTGAGAATCCAGTAGGGTATGCCTTTGTACACCAGCTACTACATATTTTAGGTTTTCCCTGAGGAAATTGGACTCTCCTTGTCGCTGAGATGTCCAGAGTGAACACATTGATCTACTTAATTCGAACGTTCCTGTCCCGAATTGTCTAGAAAGAGCAGAGGGGTTGACTACCCCTACACCCTAGTTTTTTGTATGGAATTCGGACAGTGTCCAGAGTGGACAATACCCTAGATTTCTGGATAGAAAATCAGATTACATCTAGAGCGGGTGATATGATTATGTTCCTGATATGATTGTATTCCTCTCCATGATGGAGACATTCACCATTTAATGAGAATGCATGTGTATGAGATAGTATTATGCCCATAATTACATAGATTGTGTAGGGGATATTTGAGATTATGTGACATATGTGGATGCGATTTATTATGCATAATCTTGATGTAGTGTGGTTTAGATACTTGTCATGCAGGTGAATGAGCTATGAATATATGAGATTTATATGAATGCATGATTTGAATTATGTGTTAGATACACTCCTCATGTAGGTTGATGTGATATGAACACACGATTTGAATTGTGTGATTGAGACTACTATGCAAGTTTATGGGGTATGCTCACTTGATCAGAAAGTGTGGGAAAGACACTTCTGATGCGGTTTATGATGATATTATGCTTAATTTGATTAGATGAAGATCATTACTTACGCAGGATGGATGCTAAGTTATGGTATAATTATTTATTCCCTGACTTTGATAGATGTGTCATATGCACAATGGCTTTTATGTTTATGGATAAATAGGGTTAGCAAGGGAATTATCAGAAAAGAGTATATCATGTCAATTATGAATCCGAATTGCTATATTGTCATGATGTGATGGTTTTCTAATTATTGTCGTTGTATCCCAAACCTTACGGATTTTTACTCACCCCATTTTATGTGTTTTTATTTTGGGGCTGCATAGTACAACATGCAGTCAAGCAAGACTCTCTATTTGAGGACCGGTCAGGGAGAGCATGGGATTAGGCGTGGATGCCCCTATATGTTGTTGTGTTTTTCTGATTACTCTGTTGTAATGATAGAACATCATATATTGTGGTTCTTGTTGCAGACTTGTGTTTATATTATGTTTTTAGATCTGTTTGAGACCTTGATTCGAGCCATGTGTGTTGGCTTAGGGTTCTAAGTATGTAGGTATAAAACTTGTGGACTAGTTCAGAGTTAAAGTCATCTTTTCTTCTACTTATTACTCTTGCTCAAAGGTTATGTGGTGTGTAACTCTGCTAATTAATTGTCTATATAAGGGGCTAAGTCTTTAGCTATCCTTTAATCTCATTTAATTTTCTGTAGCCCCCGCATGCTTAACCACTGTAAGGTCCCTGATTTTTCTACGATTTTCTGGGATTTTTCTGTCATTTTTCTGGTCATTTTCGGCAGGAAAATGTGACGTTTCAGCGTATGTGTATTCGTGTATTTTTCCCCGTATTTATACCCGTAGAGTCGGGTGTGGGGCTTAGTCGCGGGCCACGGGCCTCGCTGCGCGCTTACGGCGCGAATTTTGGAAGTTCGACGCGTAACCAGTGGGTTAACGCGCGTTGAGCATACGTTTGGAAAAAGAAAAAGAAAAAAAAAATAAAACAGGAAAATTGGATCGGGATCGCCCGATCCAGAACTTCCTGCGCGATGAACAGTACCGCCGCCCCCCCCATTCCGCCTTTTCACTGTGCCCGGCTGCCACCGGCCGCCGGCGGGCCGCTGGACCGCCGCACAGGCTCTGCCCCGGCGGTGCGACGCCGAGGGGCCACTGCCCCGGTCGCCCACGGCCGCGCCGCCCTCTTTTCCGGTGAGCCCCCCCTTTTCTGTGAATTGCGATTCCGCCGCCGCCGTGGGCCGGTGAGGGCCGGCCGGCCGCCCACGGCTCCACCATGGGCCGGCGACGGCGTGAGGACACTCCCCCCGGCCCCGGACGGGCCCAGCTCCGCCGTCCCGCTCCCTCTCTCTGCTGCCCTGTTTTCCGCCCCCACTTTGGATCGCCGTTCCGCCGCCGCCACGGGCCGGCACGGCCCGACCGGCCGGCCACGGCTCCGCCCCGGGCCGGCGACGGTGAGGAGCCACTCCTCCCGGCCCGGTGGGCCTCCGTTCCGCCGCCCGTCCTCATCCCCCTCTCTGCCCTGTTTTTCCGCCGGACGACTGTTTTGGTCAATTTGGGGCCGCCGGCGGCGAGCTGCGGCCGATCGGACCTCCGTCCGGCACCGCCTTGCTCCGGCGACGGCAAGGAGCCCCTCCTCCCGGCCCGGTGGGCCTCGGCACCGCCCCCCCCATCTCTTTTCCCCCTTTTTTCACTGTTCCGCCGACGGACTGTTTGGGCAAACAGTGGCCGCCGACGGTGATCTGTGGCCGATTCGGCCTTCCCCCAGCCCCGCCTTGCTCCGGCGAAGGCAGTGGACTATACCTCCATGCCCGATTCATCCGCCGCCACCTTGGCCGCTCCGCCCTTACGGGTTTTCTCCGGTCGTCCCCTATTTTTGGCCTACGTCCGTTTTGGACGTGGTGACTGACGTTATCAGTCGGACGCCGGATTTGATTTAGCGGACCGTAGTTTGGCTCCGCCCCAGCCCGGTGACACCAGTGGGCCACCCTCTGGGTCTTGTTCAGCCTTGCGGCCCGTAGCCGCAGCTAGTCTGCCTTACCGGCATGTGTGTCGTTGACCCTTCTTGCCCATTTTACGCCGTCGGTACCGGACGGCCTCGGGCAAGAATTTGTATGTCTTACCTTGACAGAAGGTGGACGAGTTCACCTGCTCAGGCCTTGGCCAGTGACGGCCTCATAGCCCTTGCTCGACCGTGAACCCTCCCCCTGCTCTCTATCGTGCGAGATGCACAGCCGCCCGCACCATGAGTATTGGTTGTGGGTGGCGATCGGCGATGTTGCCGCTTAGATTGGCCACAGCTAAGGGCCTTAGCCCTGTTGGCTTTTGTGGGCCTTGAGTCGCCCCATTTCCCCCGCCCTTTGGGCCGCGTGTGCATGTGGCCACGCGTGTACTTCTGGGTTTAGGTGCCGCATTCGTGCCGCCTAACCATCGGATGGCTTTGCCACCGATTGGAGTTGACACAGAGCTGTCCTCCACCTCTCCTTTGATTCTCGAGCGTTGCCCCACGCTCTCCGCCCTTATGTGGGCCTCTGTTGACCGAAATCGTTGCCGTTGGGTGCTGTCCACGGCCGATTTCGACGTCTTTGTGGCCGGCTGAGCACGTTTTAGCCACCGGCTGATCTTCAGAGTGTACACCCTTGACATCTGATCGCACCGCCACATATGTTGGCACGACTTTTCTCCCGGCCGCCCTAGTGTGCCGCCGTGGATCGCGGATTTTTACCGCATTGAGTTCTGACACTCTGTTTGGCCGTGATAGTTCCGGCGCATCTTGAAACCCTCAGGACAGCAGCTCTCTCAGCCAGGCAACGGTTTTGACCGCCAACTCCGCCGCCGACGCCGCCACCGTCGTGTGCTCGCCATCAAACGTCATGATTACGAGGTAGGGGAGCTTTGAACTCGTAAATTCATGAAGCATGCTTTGAATGAGTAGCAGCATGCTAGGATTGTATGATTCCATGCTTGGATGTTAAGTAACGATCCGATTGCATGATGTGCGTGTAAGCATGATTGTATGGTATGATTGGTATGCATGAGATGTATGCACGTTTTATGGATGTGGATTATGTATGCGCTGGCGATGGCTAGCAAATATGTCAGTATGCTATGTATGGGTTATGCACGTGCTAGTGATGGCTAGCGTGCATGTTTGAAGTATGTATGAATGTGTGTGTGTGCACGTGCTAGAGATGACTAGCGTGTATGTGTGAATGTATGCATGTGCCAGTGATGGCTAGCGTGCATGTTTGACGTGTGGATGCATGTGCTAGTGATGGCTAGCGTGCATGTTTGTAAGTTATGTATGTATGACCGTATGTGTATGTTATACGTATGTGTGAGACATACGTATGTATGATGGCATTTTGCCTATGCTTTGGATGTGTGTAAGTGTATGTGGGCAGAAGTATGGGCGATGGACAGTAAGAGGTGACAGAAGCTCTGTCTGAATTTGGATACGGTTGTGTAAGCGTATGACAGAGGATATGAGTATGACGGGCAAGGATTAGAATGGATCAGTTTGGGGTGGATTATATGTTGGGCATTTGTCAGACAGTAAGAGTGTTCATAATTGTACAAGCATAACGTACAGATTATGAAGTGAAAAATAAGTATAATAAGTGAGATATAAGTAAGAGGGCGACAACTGGGTTGGCTCTGAGGAGCGATATTTGAGGATGTCAGTATAAGAGGATTTGGCCATAAGATGGATGGCAAAGTGTAAGACTGTAAGGGTTTGGTGTACGATGAGTTTTGTCCATGATGTGGACGGGTAAGTGAAGTCTGCTGCCCTAACGAACTTGGGTTTCGGATCGGGCTCAGCTTCGGTTTGACCAGTCGAGGACTGTGAGTTTGTGTGGCATAATTGTACCGCATAATATACTTAATTCAAACTTGAATTATAAGCACAGCTAATGATAGCGTTGTGAGTTTGAGACCTGAGGGTTCGACGGATTAAGTTCCGTGTTTGAGCTGGCCGTTGATGAGTTGGCCGAGCATTTATCATGTCTTGCCATGGTGTTTATCCTGCGGGATGTTGTCTGTGTGCTATGTAGAGCACCGGACGTCTGATGCTCTGCTGAGAGCGACGTCGTTTTGATTTGGTCTGCGTGCTGTATAAGCCCAGACGTTTGATGCTCTGTTGAGAGCGATGTAAGTTTCTGACTTTGTCTGCGTGCTGTATGAAGCCTAGACGTCTGATGCTCTGCTGAGAGCGACGTATGTTTCTGATTTGGTCTGTGTGCTGTGTATGCCCAGACGTTTGATGCTCTGTTGAGAGCGTAGTATGTTTCTGCCCAAGAGTGGCACTGTACGTTTCTGCCCAAGTGGCACTGTATGTTTTCTGCCCAAGAGTGGCAATGGCACTATAAGACCCATTATGGTGGGCGATTCTATGGCACTATAAGACCCATTATGGTGGGCGATTCTATGGCACTATAAGACCCATTATGGTGGGCAACTGTATGACCCCTTATGTGTGGGTGTTTATGTTTGCGTGCTCAAGTAAGTAGTATCATGGATCTACTCTTACCTGTTTGATCCAGTGCCCCATGAGCATTGGTGTGCCTTACCTTCGGAAAAGTCCATGGCGTCTAGTCACTCCCCGGAGGTTAAGGTGTTGCCCCAGTGGCATTCTTTTCCATTTCGACGCTGGAGCTTATTAGTTGTAATGAGCTTCAGTGGTCGTTGATATGTGTACGATTATGTGTACGAGTACGACTGTATGAGTGTGAGTACGACTGTATGTGTATGAGCAGGACTGTAAGCGTATGAGTATGAGTAAGACTGTAAGTGTATGAGTATGAGCACGACTGTAAGAGTATGAGTACGATTGTGAGAATATGTTTCTGAGTAAGACAGTAAGTATGATTTTGTGCGGCATCGTACGAGTGAGGTCGTACGAGTCTGATTGTACGAGTAAGGTCGTACATGTATGTGTAAGCTGTATGAGTGAGCATACGATTGTACGAGTAAGGTCGTACAAGTATGCGTATGTTGTATGAGTATGCGTACGGTGGTACGAGTAAATTGTATGACCCTGGATAAGGGTGTTTGTGTAAGTTGTTTGGATAGTATGATTTTGGCACGATGGTGCCTTGATATATTTTGGCACGATGATGCTTTGATATGTCTGTGGCACGATGGTGCCTTTGGTATGATCGTATGCGTTTGAGCATATTATGATTATTATGCTTCTGCTTCATGTTTGTGTTGCATGACGCATGATTTCTGAACTTGGAGTTCACTGTTTGGGATTTCCCCTACTGGGTATTTTCCTACTGAGTATGAAAATACTCACCCTGCTATTTTTAGCCCCGTTGTACGGAAGGTTTTGCAGGTTATGCGGAGAGCTCCTGGAGATGGACGCTCGTTTCAGCGGTGGATTGATTCCCGTTGACTCAGGTATCAGCTTGACTCTCTGCGAGTTTATTTGTGCCACGATCTCCTGTATTGGGTGAGATGAGACATCATGATGTTTATCTGGACTTTCATTTGGATCAGTTAGTGGACTGTTAGGGGACTTGTACTCAGGGATGCCCGGGAGAGTGATTTGTATTTAAAAGTCTATGATCATAGCAGAATTTATTCGTACGTGTGTTTTCGAGTAGCGCCTGAGGATATTTGATTTGACAGTACGATGTTTAACCGTATGATGTTTTAAATTATAAACAGGTTTTGATTTTATCGTTTTGACTCCGATTTATGGGAAAAAAAAATTTCTATGAGTTTTAAGAAAAGTGATGAAAAATCTCGGGCGTTACAACCACCCCTTGGACCGGGTTTGGCTTGGGTCGAGCGGTGCCGGGCCGTGACAATAACCTCACCTATTAAACTTACATCCTCCGTCTTACATCAACAATTACACATCCACAACAAATCCATACCAAACCCTTTGTCACATCTTATCATACATCGCCCATCCATCTGCCTTACTTACATACACATATCATCGCACAAGCATATAGCCATCATACATATACATATGCCCATCACTCATGAATATAGCATACACATAATTCTATACATAATTTACAACATACTCGCTAGTCATCACTAACATACACATTGTCCACATACATCAAACATACTTTTATCTCATATGCATGTCAAACATACCACCATTTACCATCTTTCACTCTTACATTATGTTATTGGATAATCACATAATACCTGAAGTATTAAATCATACAATCCTAGCATGTTGCTACACATTCAAAGCATGCTATCATAAAATTATAAGTTCAAAGCTTTCCTACCTCATAATCCATGACGTTTGATGACGATTACATGATGGTGGCGGAGTTGGTGGCCAAAAGCATAACCTAACTGAGACAGCCGTTGTCCCGAGGTTAGGAAGCTCATGAAGTAATCATGACAAGACAAGGGTGACCCAAGTATGTGCGGCAAAATCCACAATCTACAATGGCACACTAGGGGCGACTAGGAGAAGGGTTGTGCCAAAGAAGTGGCAAGTGCGATCGGAAGTTAAGGGTGGGCTAAATAGAAGTCAACCAGTGGCTAAGAAGCATAAGAAGTATTTTTTAAAAAAAATAATTTTTAATTTTAATTTTCTCTCTCCTCTCTATCTCTTCCTCTCTCTCTCTTCTTTTTCTCTTTCCCTCTCTCTATCTTTTCCTCTATCTATCTATCTCTCCCTTTTACTAATAATCATTAGCGATGCTTATAATACTATTAGTGACGCTTCCTATTTGTTGTAGTGTCGGGAGAGTTAGGGTAGAGCTCCACAGTGAGGAGATCGGGAGGAGAGGAATAAGAGAGGAAGTCAAGGCGAAGCCTTGTGTGAAGCGAAGCTTAGCGACGGCTTCTATCGACCTGACTCTAGTGGTTAGGGAGGAGCTGGGGCAGAGCCAAACTATATGCAAAGGAGGGAAGAGGATAGGTAGAGAGAAGGGGTAATGTCTGGGCAGAGCTTGGCGGGGCAATAGAGCAGCTAGGAGCTGAGCGGTTGTTGGTGTCGGGTCGGGAGGGGGAGTGGAGGGGAAGAAGAAGACTAGGATAATGGATGAAATGGGCTTATTGACTACTCCCAACACCGTAAGCATGTACACTATATATATATATATATATATATATATATATATATATATATATATATATATATATATATATATATATATATATATATATATATATATATATATATATATATATATATATATATATATATATATATATATATATATATATATATATATATATATATATATATATGGCTAGACTTGTATAAAAAAAAATTATAGATAGAGTATCTTCCCCCAATAAGGATTGATACAAGTGATTTTGGTGTAAAAAAATAAAATAAGAAAATCATTTTCCCAGAGTAAGCCTTCTTACCCAGAACGCCTAATCAGCGCGACACCACGGATGTGCAATGTCATGGTGTTCCGGGACCACTGAAAAAATTCTCCCATTCCCGTGGGCCGGTGGCTGTATGGGGTCCAAGCCCACACATTAGCCCATGGACCACAGGGCCCATAATGCTCCGACTTCAACCAGCCAGCGAATCAACCCAGTACTTCGCCCCCTCTCGGAGCAGAGCTCAGAGCCAAATGCCCAATCTTTTCAACAGCAGAATTCGAGAAGCAGCGATTCTCAACTAGTCCTTGCGTTGAGCTCTGTTCCAGGCTTCTGGTCCGGCCAACTCCCTTTGCTTCGTCGTTTGCCACTGCAGAGGAAAAGGGCATGGACGCCCTGCGGAAACAGGCGAGCAAGCTCCGGGACCAGGTTGCCAAGCAGCAGCAGGTAAACGCTGGCTACTTATTGCTCCGTTTGTTGACAGCTTGAATGCATATCCTCAATCAACTCTTGAAGTGATCTATGGTGTTATTCCTGAAAAATGGTATATGGGTCTGTGCGAATGTGATTGGAATGTACTTATGGATCTCTGTTTTTGATTAACAAGAACACTTGGTCAGTTATGGGGAGCACCACCCTTATAGTGCCCGTTGCTGCGAAGTTAGAATTGTTTTTTGTTTTTCTGTTTTCTGTGCAGCTTGTTGATCATCTTATCCTCATTGTTGAGATTTTGGTTGAATCTTTGTCAAATTATGATTTTGCCGCCGCCCAAGATCGGATCTTCTGTTGAACTGCTATTTTACCATTTTTTCCGTTTCCTAAAAAGTTGTTTATGGACGTGCTAGCTTTGGAAGTGCTCACTTTGAAGGCGGTAGAATCTTAATGGAGTCAAGGATCTTTTATTTTTAGTGGACAGAACATTATATTTTAACTGGCCGTCCAGTATAAGTGATCAACCCGTAAATTTTGTGAAAATGTTTGTCTGAAACTTGTGAGACTTCGTTCATATGGTGAGGATTTGAAGTATGAACTTTGTCATTGTAACTTCTCCTTTGTAATTTTCTGTTTTGTTCTTGTTCCGGTGGCTATACTAATGTTCACTTCACCTAAAAGTTTTCAACATTTGGTTCTACTTCTGGTTATAATTCAGTTTCTCTGTTCCCTAAAACCTATGCTGCTTATTTTTTACCTTCAGGCTGTAATAAAGCATATAAGTGGAAGTGGATATGAGAGTTCTGAGGTAATGGTTATAGACGAACTTGAGCTTCAGAGGCATCACGAGCTGGAGAAACTCTATCGTTCTACGCGTGGAGGCAAGGTACATCTGATGTTTCATAAAATTAATTTTCTGATATAAAATGCATGTTTTATATACATATTATGGCCAAATTGTGGGTTTCATTAAGAGTTCAAGTCTATAATGGTGTCATTTCAGACTGTTTCCAAATCGAGTCTAGGACAACAAATTTTAGCAGTTTGAGCATTTGAAATGAATGCATGTAATATCAAAAGTGGCAGTTTCTATTTTATCATCTCTTGATATTTATGTGCCTGAGTTATACACCTAACGTATACATAATCTTGTTGGTCTCACTTTCATTTTCTGGGACCTTTTAAACTTTTTTTCAAATAAAAGATAAATGCCTATACTATGTAATGCATATATATCCTTCACTAGAGTGCTACAAATGCAAATGGCTGAGCAGTGAGTACATTTTAAAATACATGTCACCTTTCAAACAAAAGCACAAATGTATATCATGAAAACTGGGTGGAAGTATGAAATTTTTTTTTGTGAAAACACATTGTGAAAAAGGATTTGTAAATGATAAGTCCGATCGTAATTTATGCCATCCTTGTAAACTTAATCTCAATTATGCAAACTTAGCCAGATTAAGGGTGGCATGGGCAGATAAACATCTATTGCATCCTGAACCTAATGCGAGCAGAGTTGGTTTATTCTGCAATCAGAGTTGCTAGTTTGAAATCCAGGGTTGGAGTTGCATCCCCTAAGAGATTGAACTGACAAAACCACCTGAATCTGGTGAACAAATTGCTAAATCTGTCTGAAAAGGACATGTTGAATGTAAAATTGGATGAAATTCACATTAAGTGGACATATTACACAGAAATGGCTCAAGTGTATATATTTTCACGATTGGTGGAGGGGAAGCTTTTCCCTCATCCTATGTCTCACTTTGATGTGGTGCTTTAATTCAGGATTTTCAAAAAGAGATTGTCCGAACAGCTGAAGCTTTTACAGCCCTAGGATGTAAAAAAATTGAAGTAGGTATGATTATCATCTCTCTGAGTATATGTTTGTGATGCTTAAAAGCTGATATTGTCATTTATTTGATGCAAGTTGCATTAGAGTGATGAATATTTACTGCTACAGTAACAAAATTTTCTGAGGAATGTTCAAAGTATGCTAATGAACATGCCAATGCTGGGATTCTGGCTAAGGCTGCATCTCTATATGGTGAAGCTTCTGCACATGTGGAGAAAGAGCAGGAGGACTATAACAGATTACTGTCTTCTCAGGTCTGCTTACTTCTCTGTGGTTCCATACATGGTCATCTTTTAAATGCTTTTTACAGTCTTCCATGAGGAAGTGCTCTCAATTTTATTCGTGAGTATTTCTCATTTGTTGCAGATTTCTTCTCCCATGGGCAGTATTTCTAGAATGTAATGGTCTTGTGATTAGTTTGTGGTGTTTAGACTTTCATCCGAAACAATTTATTTTTCCAGGTTTTGGAACCAGTAAAAGCAATGATTTCTGGTACACCACTGGAAGATGCTCGCCACCTTGCTCAACGCTATAGTCGAATGAGACAAGAGGCTGAAGTACAGGTAGAATTGCCATTTTTGAACTTTTTGAGTGTTTACTTTTAGTAAATAAAATGTTCTATGAATAAAAACCTGAGATTAAACACCAGCTTTTTGTATAGCAACCCCTGGTTTTATTAGCCAGGCAAGTCAAAACAACTTTACATTGGATTGGATTACTTTTTCAGTTTAGGTGGTACGTTTATGGCTTTGAACAAATTTAGTCAAAACTGAGCACCAATTTCTGAAAAGATTAGCCTATATTGTACTTTACAATTACAATTATGCTTTCTACATATCAGGCAGCAGAGGTTTCTAAAAGGCAGATACGAGCAAGAGAAGCTGTCAGTCATGAGAATAGTGCGAAGCTCCATGCAGCTGAATCAAAGATGCAGGAACTTAAAGCAAATATGGCTGTTTTAGGAAAGGAAGCTGCGGCTGCTTTGGCTGCAGTTGAAGCTCAACAGCAAAGATTAACTTTCCAGCGTTTGGTAGCCATGGTATGTAATTCTGTGGGCTCATTCACATCGAAACTAAAAATTTTACTTTTTTGTCTAATTAGTCTTTCAAATATAATTGCATTTTCTACCTTTTGAAGGTTGAGGCAGAAAAAACTTACCATCAAAGAATCGCGGCCATCCTTGATCAGATTCAAGCTGAGGTGAGTAGTGTTTTTTTTCCTGCTGAGCCATTTGTTTCTATGAGTTTCATTTTCAGTCCTGCTGATCTTATTGTATCATCTTGTAGATGATCTCTGAGAAACAGCAGAAAGAGTCTATACCACCTCCAGTGGCACCACCTTCCAGCAGCACAGAAAATGCTTTGTATTTCCTTGCTGAAGTATGTGAATAACCTTATGAATCCTTGCTATTCCCGTTTTCTGGCAGTTATTGCTAAGTTGTAGTTCTTTTAAACTGATGGTAACATACCGATCACTAAGACATTTTTTGCTGTTTTCATGATAACCATAATTAACTGTGATGCACATTTTGTTGTTCGAAAATCCATTTTTGGTCCATGATCTTACATCTATTTCTATGGATTGCAGTTTCATTATAACCTCCTTGATTAAACCTAGTTAGAATGTTACCTAACTCGTAGTATCTAAATCAAATTGTGGAGAATGATAGTATAGGCAATTTGTTGATATCTTTGCATTAAGTTTCTCCAACACTTTTCACTATTGCGCAAAAATCTACTATGCTATTTGCATTTGTGGCATAATAACGATGGTCTAGTTGATCTCCATAATTCATTTGATGAAATCAATTTTTGCATATTGGCTGTGCTTATGTGAATAACTCTTGCAAATATTTTAAGTAATGTTTATCCTTCACAACCTTAAAATAAAATGAGCAAGGATTTTATGATCTTCCATCTCAGGTGACACATGCATTTAGTGCTGAAACTGAAAGGGAACTGAACTTAGATGTGGGTGATTTTATTGTTGTTCGAAAGGTATACAGTTTTCTTATGGCTTCTTATCGTGAAGTAACGCTCAGCTCATAAATCTCAGAAGAAGAAAAAAATCTGTTAACAGGATAGCTTTGCTCAGAATGGACTCGATTCTGACTGCTGGGCTGTTTGTTTGGTTCAGGTATCTCCAGAAGGTTGGGCTGAAGGGGAGTGTAAAGGTAAAGCAGGTTGGTTTCCATTGGCGTATGTGGAGAGACGGCAAAGGATTCCATCCAACAAAGTGGCAGCTGAAGTTTTTTAAACTTACTGGCTTACAGGAGTTTAACAGCTGTGAGCTGAGGAAAATGTACGATGCACGTCTTGGTACGAGTGAGAGCATGGATGTATGGTTTGTGCTTTTATGTGATTTTTAATTGCACAGTGGTGTAAAATGATATATTGAAAATGTAACAGAAATAAATTAATTTTGCCTGTAGATATTTAATTTCAGCATCATTATTTTATTGTGTAGTTTTTAACAGTCATAAGATTGATTGCTTCATAGCTTATAGCATCAAGAGGTGGACTTATACGTGGTCCAAAGAACAAGGAACAGAAGCCGCAATAAATGTTATTTAGCGAAAAAAATTAATGAAGGTTTCTAAAAGAAGCATCTGACCACTGCGTAGAAAACTTATTAAAATTAGATTTATACTCCTAGAAGTGCTTTTTGGTAAAATGATTTAGATCAGAATGGGAGTCAACAAAAGCTTAGGGCTTGAATGTTATTCTTGTTTTCATAGCTGAGCCTGAGCTTCTTTATCCAAAGCAGAAGTCAAGCCAGGCCTAAGCCAAAATCATCTCTTTGAATCAAATTTGACCTTCTATCAAGCCAGGCTCAGCTTGGACCATTGCAAGGTTTTGAGTTTTGTTGTATGAAATTACTTATCAATACGGAATTTCACCTTATAAATAAGAGCCAAGTAGCACGAGTAATGCGTGAGGGGATGGCGCATATGTGGATGCAACTGTGGAGGGATTCCGAGTCCCTAATTCCGTTGTATCTTGTTTAATTTGTCGGTAATACCACCGTAGATCAGTGGAGACCGGTATCAATGAAGGTTTCTTTCATTTTTTGAACTTCTTGTGGTGCTATATGCCATGTCACTACAAGCCTATCATGGGGTTGGTACCAGGAGGAATTGATAGATGAACAAACTGGAAAGATGGTCCTATCAAAATGTGGGCTAATTCCAATTTGTGGAGACCCTCCATCTAATCCTTAGCACCATTTCAGATTTTTTTTAAGACAATGTGACTGAGATTTTTAGGGCTTGATAGGTACTGAACCAAGTAGGTAGGTAGTCTAATGTTGGCCCTCCATTGCCAAGCAGCACATGGGGCTAGATGGAGGGGACTTTGCTCACTGAATAATGTTGCCCTTGTATTACACCACACAAAAAAATTGTGCAACCAAAATGACGCTGGTTCATGCAGTTTCACAAATGCCTGGCACATATTAGCATGATCCCCTAGTAACATAGTGTAGAGGACAATATTACTTAGTAACATAATAGTAATGCAACTAGATTGCTAGGTCACATGGCATAGTGACGTTTTCATGATGGCAATAATCTCAAAATAAAAAAAGGAAATATGGCAGTAGTCCACATCCATAAGTAGTCCATAAAAACAAGGAAAAAACAAAGCGTGACAATCCATTGTGCAATGCAAAGCTTCAAGGTCGTCCAAGATACAAAGTGGGGCCTGGCAGCTTCTGGTAGATTTCAACAGGGACCCATGTACTGTGGGAAGAGGCTGGCATCGGCTGCGACGAAGAAGACGGGAAGAAGGAATTCTCTGAATCCGTCTTATTTGCAGAAGTTTTCCTTCGCCAGTTTTAGCCTTTAGAAGCAAACTGAATACCAAAGTGCTTGCTCCAAGACATCAACAAACCGATAAATCCATGGGAACAGCACCATGTGGTCCCTTGTTTTGACCTGGAGAGCCACCACCCCACCATGGCAATGACGCTGCTTGTCTTTGTCATATATGCAGTGTGAACTGTGAAGGCAGCCATGGAAGGAAGAACAAGCAGCGCTGCCAACGTACTTCTTGCCCATTGGTTATTTGTATTGCTGACTTTTCAATTGGATGAAAGAAGCAACTCTTTCTTTGTCACCCCACTACTAAGAAATTTTTTACAAAAAACCAAACAAAGACTTGCAGGTTCGGTAAGCTTACTCATTTCTTTTTTTACCTTATTGGAAATTATTTTAATGTCCAATATGAAATAATATCATATTATTGTCAAAGGTATACATATGGGTAATCATAAGGTATTATTTACATATAGCTTACCTATTAGTGATATCCATGAATATCTTTAGTGAAGTACAAGATGTGTACTCTTATTGATATTGTGAGTCTTTTTCCTCAAAGAAAGTGTTGATATGTTGTCTGTTTTAGCTTTAAAAAAGGCAACTAATCTCAGCCAAAAGTGTGTGGATAGTATGTAATAAAAAGTTTGCTGCACTCTACGAAATCAAATAAATTTCAGCCTTATTGCCCTCAAAGGGCAGGTTGAGGCCACTCAAAATATGTTCTGAAAGTCATAAAAGCCAATGAACCAAAAATTCTACTTCATTCTTTATCAATTATAAAAGCATAATAGAAAAAAATATTTTTCATATTAATTTCCATTAATGCCATTACCATAGGGAATTTGCATTGAATGAATATCCACATGATAATGTCGATCAATTTTATTAATGGACAAGCTTTTTCATCTATCACTATCAATGGATGGAGAGAATGATCTTCATCTATAACAAGTGAAATGCATAAAAAATATGTAAAATCAGTGAATATGCTGGTTCACATACTAGCCAACTACTAAAAATCTGCTCGTCTACCAACTAATTTGTCTGATGTATTGACATGTCTCTTTTTCTGTCAATTTTAAGACTTGAAAATGTCCCAGGTCACGGATTAAATTACTTTCCAGAACACCGCATGTACTAGTAACAGCAAAACAAAGATTATTTCATAAAAGAAGTCTTGAGATTGACTCCCCAAAAATATGTATGACCCTTCTGTACAGTTCACTCCCTTTGGATGAGTAGTTCACCAACCCCTTTTTAGTCAGCCCATCCTCTTAACACGGTTGGTTAATATCCACCGTCCGTGTATATCAAATAGTCTAGAGTAGGTGGGCTGGCTAAAACACGGTGGCAAACTACACATTCTTTTGTATTCTTTTAATTTGATATCTAATGATCATTAAACACTACCATGCATCTCCTAAATCCATCAAGAAAAAGGTATAAAGGTAATGTATGGTTTTGATCAGCCAATTTTGTACCTAACTAATGATCATTAACTTCTAGTAATTTTGTTGGGATTATGAACCATTAGTATCTTTTAAAACATGCAGAACTACAATTTAAATTGTGTGTTGTTTAAGTAGGTTGGGGATGCGGGTCATTATGCCATGCCCTTACTCGGCCCTATGCAACACTTTCTAACAGCATATAGTATTTCATTATGTGAATCTTTAATTTACAAAGAAAGTGTGAAAGAATCGAAACAAAATTAAGTAAAATATCAGCTGTTGAACACGGATTGAAAGTTGCATGTTGCATTCGAGTGGCAAAATGGGAGCAAATTTTTTAGGGTTGTAACGCCCCTGATTTAACCATTCCCCATTGGTCCCACCTTTACCCAACATAATGGGACCTACCATTCAAAATGTTTACATGTAAGTAAATTTTTTTATTAACATTATAGGAAATTGACCTCTAACAACATCCACTAAGCGTCTATTTACCTGCCAAGTTTACATGCATAATTTTGTCAGATAGTGCTAACTTTAGAAAATTCATAGAAACGTAACTATCCATCTTCTTACCCAGGTGCCGATTGATTATTTAGAAAATTCATATTTTGAAATTTGATTCAGAGAGGTATAGGGTCAATTATGAAATCATGTTACTTTTGAGTGAATTCCCAGACTTGGAGGAGCCAAAATAGAATATTTGAAACTATGAATTTCTCATTTGGCCGGGCAAATGAGGTCAATAGATAGGACAGGTAATACTCCCTCCGTCCCATACTTATAGCTCTATTTTGGTTTATAAAAATTAATTAAAATTAGTTGACATAGAGTATAACAATATGGATCTATGTTTCATATTGATATGCTATCGGGAATGTAAATTTGATTATGGATATACTTCTAAATAATTCCACAACAGTAGTGTATATTAATCCGTTTGGATTTCAATCGAGTCACATGTTAGGAAGTTGTGTCATTCCCAATCATCATATGAATCTCGTCCAAACAAATTAGCTCATTTGAAATAGACAGAAAACATTCTTCTTGAGCTAATAGAATTTTATGTCATTGTCAAATGTATTTTCTAAATGCCTGAAGGGTTGTGTAACAATGAAGCAAACAAGAATAATCAATCCATATCTATCCAAACTAACCTTAAATTAAGCATAAACTAACAAACCATCCTGCCACAAAAATCCAACTAAATCAGACCTAGGCTAGCATGAATCTAACGAGGCTACCCCTGGAACCCGGTTTGAGTATTATTTTCTTTTAAGATCGACCCGGACCGGGTTCATGACCAACCTTCCATAATCATTTGTTCTAGGTGTGAACACATTCCCAAATTCAAAGTCAACAAATCAGTCTTTGCTTTCACCAGTGGGCCTTAGAGTACATTCCTTCCTCTTCTTTGAAAGAAGTGTAAACTGAATTGCACCCTCCCCATCTCCACTTCAGCATTTCTTTTCAAACTCCAAACCAAAACCTTCATTAAGAAGTAATCACACTTAGGTCTTATGATTTACACACAAAAGCAAATGGGTCAGTGCTGATGGATTGGACTCCAAAAGGGCCCCACATGTTCATAGATCACGTTCTGCCAACAATTGGGCACTTGAAGTTACAATAGTGCCCTCCAATATTTGCTACTAGGGTTCCAAATAATAGGGGAGGCCCCTCTAGGAAATTTCCAGTGTAGCAGACACATGTGATGCACAAGGGGGGTGAGACCCACCTACTGATGTCTATATCACATTTTTTAACCCATGCTTAGGCAATGAAATCTTGTCACTTTACACTAATAATAAAATATGTGTAATGAGTGGGATAGTGGTGGAAGGGAGGAGTCTACCTCATTGGGCCACCCATCTCCTACACAATAACAATTCAATAATAGGAATGCACCCACAAGGAAAATTCAAACAATGAGTTTAGGGCTTGTGATAGATGGTCTTAGCCATTGATCTAGTTTTAGTTGTGCTGGTCGTGTTAGTTGAATCTCTCGATTATGAGAGCGGTCTCAGGGTCAAATCTCATTGGCATATAACGTGTAGGGGCGGCATCAATTTATTTTATTACAAAGGGGCATCAGTCTAAACTTTTAAAAAATAAACTTCGATCTAATGGGGCATCAGGAATTAAAGGTGAACGGTGGGGAACTGAAGTCACTCATGAGTACTGCACTGGTCCGCAGAAATTAACCAGCCAGGCGATTTGATTGGCCTGGATTAATGGCAGATGGGAGAAGAATGTGATAACATATTGATTAAATTAGCATTAGAAAAGTTAAATAGTCTTAAGAATATTTGGGTTGTCGCACATTAGAGATCGAATGACTTTAAAATATTCCACTCTATGGCTAATCAAATTATTAAAGAAAAGGCCAGTGAGATCTTTGTCGTCGTTTGTTTTCTGTGCTCGCACTGTGGCCAGCCTTCCATGCTGTTCTCCCGTGGATTTGATTCTTTGAATCTTCGCCCTTCTTTCTCTCTCTCTCCAGACAGCAGTCTATAGTGAGTGGAGAGGCCGGCCTTACAGGACAGAAGCTCTGATTGACCGACACTTACAGGCCCCTCCTTACCTCTCTCCCATTGTGGAAGGAAGAATCTGATTCTTCATCTGAAAAACTGAACCAACCACCCAAGTGGGGAGCCACTCTGTCTTCATGACAGCTTCCCCACAATTAGACCCAGCATGCAAAATCATGCTTTCTTGCTAATGAATGGATCATCAAAGGGTCTCTCTCTCTCACCTCCCCAACAGTCTTAAATCTTTTATGAACAGGTCCTGGCTTGCTCAAAGAGTTGTTAATGAGGACTGAAACAGTAATAATATTTAAGGAAGTCTGATGCAAACAGTATAGGAATAATTATGGGAAGTTGGGGAAGATCCCTTGGGTTGCTACAAAATCCACATGTTCCTCCCAACATATCACTTTATAGAGAAAAGAGAGAGACATGGAAAGAGAGGAGATGAAGAACTGCCCATATGAAGGGCGGCCATGGAGGTGGCACTCCAAAGCAATTCTGAGTCTCTGACACAAAGGCCTGACTAACGGTTTTCAAATGTGGGACTTGGGGTGCCCCATATATATATATATATATATATATATATATATATATATATATATATATATATATATATATATATATATATATATATATATATATATATATATATATATATATATATATATATATATATATATATATATATATATATATATATATATATATATATATATATATCTATCTTTCTAGACTCTGAAATCATCTCTTCCTCAGTTCCTCTCTATGTAGATGCATGATGAAAAGAGCAGAAAAACCATTTTTCTCTCTCTCTAACTATTGAGATTTCTCCTTCTCCGTCTAGTCCATGGAGACACTCGGCGGATAAAGCGTGGTGTGTGTCTGGGCCTCTCAAAGATGGGATTTGGACGTCCACCCACACGCCTGGTCTTGTCAATTTCATTTACATACATTGCAGAATTTATTTACATAACAGGAGACCAAAATCATACCATATTATAACGACAACATGAAGGGGGCAGGCCCTTGACTCCTTGTGTACGCTAACACGCCGAGGTGTGAAATACCTCCTTTCACACTCACTGGACCCAGTGCAGATTCCTTGTAACATCATCCTCACAGTCCCAAAATGAAGGGATATATCTGAATCAATTTAAACATGAAATAAGACCATATCAATTCTCAAATCCTCATGATCCAAAGTACCCAATTTACCTATTGCAGAGCTTTGATACAGTTATTGATCATTCTCCATGTGGGCAGTTTTAGTAGCAATGTTTTTGTTCATGAAGATTACTAGTACACATTTCCATGCTCTGATCGAAGAAGGGGGCCCATGTGGTCAACATGAGTTGTCACTTGCGCGTGTTCCTGCACACCTAACATTCCTCTGCTGGCAATAAATACATAAAGCAGATGGAATTGGTGGGGATTTGATTGTTCCCTCGGTTTTCGATCCCTTCCCTACCATTGGGATTCCCTCTATCCAAAAACCCTATTTCTATACACTTAACAAATTGGCAAATGGTATTTATATCACACTCCCTTCCCTACCATGTACACCACTAGCCTCCACAGTATTATTGGGGCCAGTTCTTCCTCTCCCTCTCTAGAAACCCACCAGAAATCCCACTTCCAATCTCTTGTCTTCCTGCTTGTCCAGCCACTCCTGCTAATCAAGGAAATGATCTGCAATCTAGAGAAGATGCCCATGACCCCTATAGGATGGCCACAGGTCTCTCTCTCTCAAGTCTCAAGTCTCTCTCTACAATAATTCTACACATGCCCATTTTGTTGTTTAGCTCTTGGACTGGAATATTTGTGTTGGGTACCTGTCCTGGGGGGCTTCTCTTATATTTACACTGGCACCACATCTGACCTCTCCTTTTTTCTTCTCTGGTTTTCCTCTCTCACCAGTTAGATCATCATCAGCCGGAGCCAGAAGCAGCTTCTTCAGCTTCAGATTCAGCCATGCCAGCCACCAGCAGCAGCAAGCTCATGGAGAAACCCCCACAGGACCAGCAGCAGCAGGTTCTGAGGTGCCCAAGGTGTGACTCCGCCAACACCAAGTTCTGCTACTACAACAACTACAGCCTCTCCCAGCCCAGGCACTTCTGCAAGGCCTGCAAGCGTTACTGGACGAGGGGCGGCACTCTCCGCAATGTCCCCGTTGGCGGTGGCTGCCGGAAGAACAAGCGAGTCAAGCGCCACGCCCCCTCCGCCTCTGCCGAGCCGCCTGCCCTGACTCAATCAGCGGATATCTCCACCACCACCACCAGCGCCAGTACTAGTTGTAGTACCAATCCTGGAATCTACAACTTGGCCACTGGTGGCGCTCATCCCACCAGCTTGCCGGGTTTCTCCCTCCCGGCCGCCGGCTCCCGGCTACCCCCGGTGTCTCTGGAAGGCCTCAACCTCCCCATCTCCTCCTCCAGCCTTGACCTTCACCCCATGCTGAGCTCCCTCTGGCTCAACTTCCCCAATGCAACCACTCCCAGTGACCATGTAGACTACAACCACCAAAACTCTAATCACATCCACGAGCCAGTCAATTCTCCTTCCATCCCCCCTGACTACTCCTTCCTGGGCTCCTCTGCCTCCTCCCTCCTCACCTCCACCCTCCAGCAGCAGAAACTGATGATGGGTCTGAGGGACACCCGCCCCTCCAATGACTTCCAGGTCTTCTTCCCCATGGGGGACTTGCACCAGGCCCCCATCAGCAATGGCAGCTCAAACTTCTTCAAGGGGATGAAGATGGAGCAGGAGAGCCTGTCCATGAGCATCCCTTGCAACAGCACAATTGAAACTATGGCGTCTGATGTGAACACATATTGGAATGCAGGAGGAGTTGGTGCCAGTTGGCCGGAGGCCACCAGCTATGGACCTTCAGTCACTCCCTTGATCTAGCAAACCCTAATCTGGTCGTGTTCTTTTCCTTCTCTTCCATTTCCATTTCATTTTTTTTCACTTATCTTCTCTTGGGGGGTGTAATAGTAATAGAATTAGTTTATGGGTAGTCTGAATTAGAAATGTGGATCCAAGTGCAAGGTGCTTGATTCTTTGGAGGGAGTTTTAAGTGGAGAAGTACTAAGGTTTGGATCGGAGAGATCATGTCGGCTGCAGACGATCCATGGCCTATTTTGGACATGGCCAGCATGCGTTTGCTCCGAGAGGAACCTCGGATCCTTTCATACATCATCATATGTCACAATATTTCAGCTTCACAATGCTGAAGGGTTGCTTCAATTTCTTCTTTTAGTAAGTTGGTTTTGTGGTAATGTATATATAAATATGTAATATCATGAGTCATGACATGACAATACCCATCTATGTTTCTGTCAAATGTATCTGTTTTTTTACCTTTGTTTTTGTGATTGGGGTTTATTGGGGGAATACATGAAGACATGATCTTTGCTGCTGTCAACTTTTTAGGAAACTAATAAGATTTTCTTATTTTGTTTGCTTCTTGTGTGGAACAAGTTGTTCTACTTCCACTTTGGTACACTCCTCCATGGAGTGGGATGTATGTTTTTTGTTCCTTGTTCATGAAATGTTGGAAGGAGAACGGCTAATGTTGGTGCATGTTTCTTGTGCTCTTTCTCTCTTTTGTCATCTCTTTAGCCTTAATTTGCTTATTTTTCTGTTGAAGTTCTTGAACAAATGCACTAACAGTTTGGTAGAAGAAAGTAAAGGTGAGCTTTGTGTTAACCCAACATGTCATTAACTGGGAGACTGTATTGGTTAGAAGCTGGGGCTCATTCTCTTTGTTTGTATGCTATTGTCTTCTGCCATTGGAACACGTGAAAGTAAGAAAATGTTTTTCTTAGTGAGAAGCATCTGGCAGTACTGTGACAGAGTGCAGACTGCTTTCAGCTTTTGGAAGTGGAAACATAGCGTGAGTTAATGTGGACATTGAAATGTAGCAGTAACATAGGAGGACAAATGTTTGCTCAAGTCAAATTATAGCTTACTTCTTCTCTGGACTTCTATTACGTACAATACAAATCTCATCTCTATGCCCATAATTATAAGGACTAATGTCAGCTTAGGATGAAGGAAATGACATTTATTAAGGAGTAGATGTTAATGAGGATAAGTCATTAGTACATGAAAAATACTAGCTGCAATTTTCCTTAAGTTTATTAAGGAGGATAGCTATTTTATTTATGTTTTACTTTTATTCTTCAGGTTTCCTTATACAAATTCAAAGAGTAGGGATTTCATTATAGACAGAAGGGGGGCGATAATCAGGTTGTAGTTGTTAAATGAAGAATTGCAGTCCATGCCAACCAGCTTTAATTTACTGCCTCCGTACCTCACTAGGATCGATATTTCTTACTTGAATCTAACTATCATTTCTAGATCTCATTATGGTCTTGCTGCTTTTCTGCTCATGCAAGCTCATTGCACTTAATGCACATCAGCACAGGACAGTTTTTGGATAAATCTGGTATTAGCAACTCTAAATTCATCATTAATTTTCTTTGCAATCTATAATACAATCAGGAATCTGCCTCTTAACTCTGATATCTCGTGAGAGGAATTTAGTAGAAGTTTAAATAAACAAATGGGGCAATTAGCTTGCGATAAGAAATTAGAAAGGATACGGTTAGCTTAGAATTAGCAACAAGAAAGGAGTGGCTTGTCTTTCTTTTGTTAAAAATTGAACATATGTGCTTATATTACTTGGTGCTTGTACAATGGTACATTGAACTACTCTCGTAGAAGAGGTAAATTGGGCCAGTATGTCTACCAGTATTAATTAGTGGTATGTGGTCACATTAATAGTTCCATTTGGATTTTTAAAATGAACTAATTTTAATTCATTTTAAAAAGCTAAATGAAGCTATTAATTTTAGATAGAGTGAGTACAATTTTTGTACCTTGACCAAAGATAAGAAAATGAAAAGATGTGCCCTTTAAACCAGAGTTTAGGCTTTGACTCTTAGAAGAAAAAAAAGAAACTTAAGAAGAATTACGAATAAAGGAAATTAATAATACTTAGAAGAGTTCTATTTATACGGCGCTTGGTGCACACTAATGTATGTTTGTCACGTGTTTTTGCCAGTGTTACTCAAGCGAGTTTAGATCCTCTTGCCCCCCTCATGATGCGCATATTAACTTTTTTCTCAACTAGAATAGGTAAAAAGGAAAAAAGACAAGTAACCAAACTAGATTCCTAGTTTAGTGATATACTATTTTGTAACCTAGTTTCTACAATTTACCCAAATAGACTCGTATACATGCCAACTGCTAAGCGTGTGAAATGAAAGGACAAGGCTACCTTTTAGAACTTTTCATCGACTGTGAAAAAATAATGCCTCCAGGAGTTCATCCTTTGATAGCCAGACCAAAAATCTCCAGCCTAGTCACTCATATGTGTCGCCTCTACCTCCCCAAAACTTCTTCCTCCCCAGTAGCATCTTCCTCCCTAGTGTCATCATCTTCCCCTATGGCATCATCCTCAGCGTGATCTTCTTCCACCGCGACCCTCTCCTCTTTCTGTCCATTTCTAAGGGTTTAGGAATGGGCTTCATTTTGGTTTTCACATTTATTTCTCCTCATCCTCCTCTTAATCTCAGGGACCTAGTAAGTTGCATAGGCGCTAGTTTTAAGTTGAGGAAGAAGAGATTATGGTGAGAAGGAAAATGAAGATCTTAATTTTAGGGTGAAAGTTCTAGAAGAAATGAGGAGCATATTCTTCATCAATTTTTTAGAGTTGTGGTTGCTACAGTTTACCTTTTATATTATACAAAACTTCAAATATGAAAAATGGGAGAATTAAAAAATTGAAAAATAATCATGTACTCGAAAATACGATATTCACGGTACATTATTCTAATAACTTGGTATTGTACTATTAGCTACATGAATAACTCTTTCTATCATGTCTTTGGTTATATGACATAGTTGTTATGGTGAGCAACCGGCTTCACAAGACGGGGACAGTGAGCGGCTGTCGTCACAAGAGGGAAACGATAAGTGGTAATAGATAGCATCTGCTCATTGTCCCCCTCTTATGTCGGTAGCCGCTCAACATAATAACCATGACATGAGACCAAACTCATGATAGAAGAGTTATTTGTGTAACCAATAGTATGATACCAAGTTATTAGAACATTACAATGTTATTGTGTTTTTTTAGTACATGATATTTTTCAAGTTTTTCAATCTCTTAGATTTCAAGTTTTATACAATAGGAAAGTTATACCATAACAACCACAAATATCAAACCTTGGCAAAGAATATGCTCCCCAGTCTAAGAACAATAATATGCTCCTCCTTCCTTGCAGCCATTTCTAAAGTTTATTTTTTCAAGTTTTTGTAAGAGGGAAAAGGAGGAGGGGGACACGGAAAATAAGGAGGATGAAGCACTTGAGAAAGGAGAGGGGCCGAGGAGGAGAAGGCGGAGTTTTGCAGTTTTATAGTTTTACAGTTTTTTAGTGTGGCATTTTAGTTTTTTAGTTTTACAATTTAGAGTTAAATAAAAAATAAGACTCATTCTTCTTTTTAAGTAGATGATGATGTTGGGGGTTCATTTTATAAGATTGGAGTTTATAAATAAAAAATGAGATTTTCAAATGACTTTAACCTACTTTCTAATTTATTATAATACATTTCTAGTTTTCTAATTTTTACAGTTGGAAAGTTACACTGTAGTATTAACTTAATCTTTGAACTAATAAGGAGGTAACTCAGAGGAAGAGTAGAAACAGCTATGAACTCATAATTCACAAACTAAGCCCAACACATAGAATCAGACACAAAAAAGAGAGGGCCATGGAGAAGGAGGATTCCACCAAAGAAGAGGATTCTTCTAGGACAATTTTGCCGCAGTAAGGGATGAAGATATGTTATTAGAAAGGATGAAGCTACTGGGGTGGTAGAGGTGACACAGAAGAGGAGACTGAGCTAGAGATTTTTTCTCTAGTTATGTTTTCCACTATATGTTGACCAAGGTTTATAAATGCATAGTATAACTTCGTCTTTTCATGTCATACGTTTAGATATTGTTGACACACTCTAAAATCTATTTAAGTAAATAGTAAAAACTAAGTTACATATGGTATATCAGTAAATTAAGAGTCACTTTTGTCAACTCCTAAAAAAGAAAAATGATATAAAAAAAGATATGATAGCGTTAACCACTGGTTTCTTCATCATTAAGCCTGCCAAGCTGATCTTTAATCATTAGAGTAAATGTACTAGTCATACAAGCTAAGATTCCTGTATGGTACGCTGGCTGGCTGACAGGGTCAGCCATGATACAAAGGGCTTATCTTCCCACCCCACCCCCACGTAGTCATTCCACTCATCCAGAAATTACTTTATGGTACAAATCACAGATGGCCCTGTGCTGCCATACTCTCGTCCAAAAAAACCAAATTGTACGCAAGTTCAACTAAGTATGTGTCTCAATCCCAAGTACTTTGTCTCTAGGACGTTCTAGGAAGTTTTTGTATGTGTACGAGAAAAATTGTGCTTAACAATTAAAATTTATTTACTGTTGGACCATGGTATGGGCTCGGGCCCGGTTTGGTCCAACGGTGTCGCGGTCCGTGTGAGCCAGAATGAAACGGGGTCCATGGGTGGTGGGGGCGGTAGCGCCGACCCCACGGGTACCTTCATTACACTTAATTCGAGTGGGACCCACATATGTCACACACGCACACTAGATATACATCTAGGTGTGCATATACACATTGTGGGGCCCAGACGCGTAAATTATGTGTTGAGGGTGGGACCCGCGTTATTAGCGAGAGGTCGACCCTGTCGCGGGCTTGGCCGTGTGCAGGGGATCCAGGCCTCCGCGGGCTCTATATGACAAAGCCCGCTCCCGTTGTGATTGAGCCTCTATAAGAAGCCCGTTGGAATTTATGCACTCAACCCATGTAATCTCAGCCTATTTGATTTAAACCCGTCTTTTATGGAAGGTAAGGAGAGAGGGAATATTAGAGAGAATAGAGAGACTATTCTCTCACTCTTTATTGGGGCGTCCCCCTCTTTTGTGGATCTGATTTGGTGAATCAGATCTCACTTCTCCTTCTTCTTCCTTCCCCCTCCTATCTCTCTACATTGCTCTCTCTTCCAAAACCAGTCCGCCCCTCTCTCTTGTGTGATTGTGTGCGGCCTGCGTGGAGTTTGATCAAGGTGATTCTCTCCTTCTTTGCTGAGAAGAGGAGGTTGTAGAAGGGTTGAGGATAAGGGGCTGTTGTGCTGAGAATTCCTTCACTCCAAGCAAGGGTTTGTGAAGAATCATCACAAAAGGTATTGTCTTAATCCTTTCTTATTGATTTTGCTATTGGTGCGAGAAGGCTGATTTGGAGGGCGTGCTAGGGCTGGATCAAGCCCAAGGTTAGTACGTGTTAATTCCATGTTAATTATTTCTTCCTTTGATTAAATAATATATGCATGGTTATTGCTAATTGTAATTAGAATTGCATGTATGTGTAGATCTTATTTAAAGATTCGATTTTTGTGCGTCAACCTCTCCCACCACTACTTTCCGCTGCTGGCCGGCCACTCTACATTTACCCCTTCTTAGGTCAGCTCAATTTTACACTAAACTCAATGAACCAACTTTAAAAAAATAGTGTGTACCGACCCTATTTTAAATAATACTATATAGTTTTTTCTTAGGTTAGTTAGTCCCTAGAATTAAAAAGACAAACTTATGGCCATCCGGATTGGCTTCCTGCTTTCATTCTATCCCATTTAAATCCCAAACAAAACCCTAGCTCTTCACCTCGTCACTCGATCTCAAGTCCAACGTCAATGTGTGCACCTCCTCCCAGCCAGAGGTGATGCTTCTTCCTCCCTCCCGAGTCTCAACCAGTTTCCTCCTCCATTCCCGGCCTTCGTTCTCTGGTCATGGCCGCCTGCGGCTACGCTTCATCCTCCTCCACTCAAGCTATCTGCCTCTATTCTTGGCCTTCATTCGAAGAGATATATACCTAGTGTTTTGACCTCCACCCTCCATACTAGCATCCAGCATCTTGCATTTGATCATGCTCCCAACCTCCATCCTTCGGGTGGCGAGTTAGCGATGCTCAAACCTCCTTCCGAGTGTGGCCCAACATCTGCCCTGCCCGAGATACATGAGTTGTCCAAAGTATTATCAACAAACTTAACAAGATGTTGAATAAGTATATATATAACACATATTAAACACTTATTATGTTTTTGTAATTGTAATTATTATAATTACTTATGCCTTAATTATTTTTCCTTACATTTTACTTTAGTATATTTTAATTGTTAGCCTAGTAATATAAAAGAAACAAAAATTAAGCTTCATTATCTTATAACCCCTTGATCACTAAAAATCTTACATCCGCCTCTCCCTGGAGATCCCTTGACCTTGACATAGGTGCAAGGTCTGATCTTGTATAGTTGGTGTCCCTGCAATGCCATTAGTTTAATCCATCCCCTAGCTTGTGTATTATCATTTATGTTATGTATTTGCGTTATATATGTGTCTTATCCCTAATTATGTTGGACTGTGAAAAGATGTGTTTGGTTTCTTTAGTAAGGAAGAGTTTTTCATATATTTTGGGGAATCATTGATATTTAAGATTGATGACACATACTCTAGCTTATGTTAGTATAAGTGATACTAAAGTTAACATATACTAGCATATGCGTCATCAATCTAGTACGTAGATGAATAACTCCTATGCATAGCATAGCTTCTCTGGCTCATTGTGAATGAAAAGCAAAACAAAATTTTCTCTTTGGTAGACTCCCTTCATCTACATTTATTAAATATACAAAGCCTTTTTATATCTTCTGATTAGCAACATATTCCCCCCCCCCCTCTTCTGATTCCCCCCCGCTTCTCTTAGGGAGGCTCTATAGCAAAAAAATAAAAAAACTTAGATCAACTACTTATCCCATCTTTTTCTTATTTTTTAACCCTTCTGCGCGTCACACTTCTAAAAAACTTACTTTTCTTAAATACAAGTTAGATTCATTTATGAATAAATTTAAAATTGACTAATTTATAACAATTCAGGTATGCGGTGATATATAAGAAATTATTATATATGTATCAACATACAGGAAAATCGTGCTCAACACCAATCCCTATTGAACATGTGCCCTTGCACATACTTTTTCGGCATGCGTAGCAGAACATACTGCCATATAGGCCGAACACACCATAGTCCAACTTGCACAAGAAATTCCTGGGCCGGCAAGCACTTGTAGTTCAGTCAGATGGACATCGAAAGGTCAAGTACCAGCTCCTTGGATGTCTAACAACTTCATGTGATTACCTTACTGTTTTAGATGTTGTCTTATGTCCATGTTGGCAACGTTATTAAAAAATAACCCAAAGATTTTTATACATATTTTTTTATTTTAAATTAATAATTTTATTTAGCAAAGAAATTTATTTAATATTAATAGCTCTATTTTATTTAATTTAAGTAATTGAGTACTTAAAAAAAGTAGTATTAAATTTATTTTCCATTCTCTTTTATGTAGGTTTCACTATTAAATAAAAATTATTATTTTTCTAATTAGAGCTAATAATATAAGACATAGGATGTATTTTTTTATTCTATATTAATAATTCTATTAAATTTTATAAAATAAATTAATTTTAATTTATTTTAAAAAATTAAGTAGAACAATTAATGTAGGATGGAGGGAACCCTTTCATGTCCCTCTCACCACTAGTTTAGATCCACTATGAAGCACTTACATGATCTAAAGGGCTCTCACCATCCCCTCTTCGTTGTCAACCATTCACCCATTCCTCCTCCTTCCTCCTTGGGAGGGGCTGTCCAAAGATAATGGATGATTGTAAATTTGGGTCCACCTTTTGTATGGTCAATTTTATGAAAGTAGTTAAGTACTAGACACTTAGGCTTGATGAAGACACTAGGAAAATTCAAGGTCAAAACTCACCTCAAGACTCTTCTCCGGATTAAGTTCAAATTGACAATCCCCTTTTAAACCCTATAAGCATTTTTATTGCTCTTTACTAACAATGCGCTCAACATAAAGAACACATAGGAGCCCTTAATATTTAAAATTGATAACGCACATAATAGTAGTGTTGTCACCGAGAAAACTGTAACTCGAACCCGACCCATTTGGCCCTAAAAGAATAAAAAAATATTTTTAAAATTTTTTAATTTAAAAAAATTATATTCAAAAATAAATAAATAATTTAAAATTTATATTTATAATTATATTCAGGTTGGGTCAGGTTGAATTACTTAAAACCCAAACCTGACCCAAATAGCTATTCGGGTCAATTTTTAAAAATCAAACCTAACCGATTAAGGTCGGATTGGGTCGAGTAAGGTTTTACCATTTACCCGACTCAAGTGACATCTCTGCATACTAAAGCATATTAATATAATGCACCATTGCTGCTAGCATGTGTGCTATTGATCTTATAGGCGAATTTAATATCGGAGCATCAATCCAAGACGGAGAGGAACTAAAAGTCCCATGCTGAAGGTCCATCAAGCTAATAAAGAAATTACGCCATTTTAACGCATATGCACATATAAAATTTTCTTCCTTTACCTTTTCATTTGTAAATCATTATAATATTTGGTTTCGCCTAAACCATGCCAATACAAAAGAAGTTCGTGAACCTAAACAAAATTAACTTATACATGGGTTTTTTTTATGACAACGGCCCCAATAAGCAAAGATCAACACATTAACCGGCCAAATAACATACACCTAATAATTCATCCACAAAACAGGGCCTCAAACTCCAACTTTGCAAGAATTCACCAACCAGTCAACCAAATGCGGTTAGATAACCAAGCTCCAGGATCACACGTCGGTCAAGAATTCACCAACCAGTCAACCAAATGCGGTTAGATAACCAAGCTCCAGGATCACACGTCG
The DNA here is from genome assembly GCA_035235625.1 of Saururus chinensis. NCBI lineage: Eukaryota > Viridiplantae > Streptophyta > Magnoliopsida > Piperales > Saururaceae > Saururus > Saururus chinensis. The sequence continues at coordinate 32,762,537 of CP141148.1, read as the reverse complement.
GTAGCCCGAGCATCGGGGAAGAACTCCAGGGGAGGGCCTCAGCAGCACACACTTAGATCTTCAAATGGCCTTGGGAGAGAAAAATCACTACCACATGTGCAAATAAAACATTGTTCCCTAAGACAGAAGAACAACTGCCATCATGGGTAGAGAACGCATCGCCACCTCAAACGAACCTCATGTGCCACAATAAATAAACAAGTGTGTGCCCAACATCACAAAAGCCATCGGCCATTGAACCCCTCACCTCTACCCATCTGCAGGAGAGGATGGGGCACGCCCAACATAAACATAGACTACCAAAATCTCGTCATCACTAAAGAAGGATCTACCCCAATCCCATCAACATCATCAGGATAGGATGGAACCTCAACACCAAAAGTCAAACAACATAAACACAAATAAGTAAACATAACTAAGTCCGGCCATATGCCAACGACCAGGATCTGAGAGGCAAAATTGAAAAACAAAGTGGGACGCTGAGAAGATGGAGGGACATATGAGAGCGAGCCGGCTAGAGATCAGTGCAGCTTGATCGTGAGCAGTTTTCCTTTAGGATTATTCAGGGAGAACTTGCCACATTTAGAACTGAATGTAAATATTTGTCATAAACAAAAACCCCATCTAGTGAAATGTCGAAACTCCTTAGATTGGGTATTTTGAAAGTGTAAATTAGGTACTTTGAAATTGTAAATATAGACTTCGTCCAATTATGTAAATTTTGTTGTACATGCGTGTTTGATTAAATTGCATATTTGTATGCTCACATGCTTAGATTTATTTCAAGTAAAGTTTAAATTAGTAATCACTTACCTATGAATCGTTTGGCCGCTTGGTTTTGTAAAAGTGAGATTTTTTATAACTAGGCCTATTCACCCCTCCCACTCTAGGCTGTGATAGATTGTTCAGATTTGGAGAAAAGGGCAGCTGGTTGATGAAAAGGTTCACTCCCAAGATAAAACGGAGGAAATGAACCTATTAAGAACTAACACATGGGAGGAAAGAAAGGAACAAACAAGATGGGGAAACGGAATTGTCACCCCAATAAGAGGCCATGTTAGTCGTTTATGATGTTTTTGGAGATAAAAAATGCTAAAACAGCTCTGCAGCCCGCAATGCTTGCATAACACTAACATTCTGCAGCCTGCAATGCTTGTATAACAACTAACATTCTGCAGCCTGCAATGCTTGCATCACGGCCCCATCCAAGGCCTATGCAATGCTGAGAGCAGGTAACACAACTCTTGGAGGCAGTGTGCAAGATGGGCTTCACTTTGAAGCCTATTTGCGCTTGCATAATCTTGTTTTCGAATGGAAAATTGAAGTGTTTCCATCAGCTTCTATGAACTTCTTGGCCGATTGGCATCATCTTATCTATACCTGCCGCTTCTTCTTCGGTTGTAAACCTTTTATTGGATCCTTTTTCTAGAAAGATATTCTTGAGTACATCCTTGTCCCATGGAAAAGACCCATAAACAAAACAAGCACACAGCATGATATATCAAGTATCAACTCGATGATGCGACTGAGAGCAATTCTATTTCTCTTTTGGCCACAGATCAACAACTATCATGTAGCCCTAGGCAAATCAGCAACTAACCTGTACTGTACCCAAAAAAAACCTTGAAACCCTAAGAAGGGACGTTATACTCAGGAGACAACCTTTCCATATTATCTTCCTAATAAACCAAGCATGTCTGCACATACTATTTAGCACTCTCTAGTATGCATGGTTAGAAGTAGTTCTTAGCCAAGAGGGCATGAGTATGCTCTGGCCTAGGGTAACCCGCCCATGTACATCATGGGTCTCTTTTAACAACAATCTTTGCAGACCATATGCAGTATGATACATTCATACCCGCACCTAAGACTTGTAGCACGGAGGTGGCTACAAACTTTTTCTTCAATAATATTGTCAAGTATTAGATATTGTCAGTTGGTATTGTGAGTGATCATGATACTCAATCCACAGGAAGGAAGGTTATGGAAGCAATTGTTTGAGATGATGGACACTCAACTCAAACTTCTCAACAATTAATCATCCTCTCAAACTAACATTCAAACAAAGAATTTAAATGTTATCCTTGAGGAGTACCCAATGCACTATGTGACAACAAATCAGAAAATTATGGTGGATCTACCAAAGATTGCATAGTTTTGCTACAACGTACAAGCTCAACGAAGGGTAACAATCCCTTTGAATGGGCAATGGGCTAGCAACCCCTTACATCAAATGATGTGGTCTTGCAACTCACTAGAAGCAAGTGCTTTGTAATCTATCACTTAGCAAATGAGCAGACTGAATGTATGGAGGAAGCACATGATTATTTGGCTAAGTTAGTCAAGTGCACGAAAAAGTTTGTTGATTAAGATAGGAAGCTATTGAATTTTCGGTTGGGGAAAGAGTTAATTTGAAGCTAACTCTCCAAATTTGGAAGAAAATGCAAAAAAAGATGGTACATGAGGGGCTGATCTAGATATATGACACACCTTTTATGGTGAATTAGAAGACTGATAAGTTGGCATACCAATTGGAATTACCAGAGCGGTTTAAACTTCATCTTGTTTCTCATGTAGGTTTCCTTAAACCATATCATGAAAACACAGATGATGCAAAGAGAACAATCTCTAAGTGGGTGTCACCAACAGTGAGGCAAGCTTTTGACAAAGAGGCTGAGGTTATCCTAAAACGATGAATATAAAGAATGAACAAAAAGAATAAGGTTTCTACTTAATCAATTGGAAAATCCAAGAATAATTAAGAACATGATGTCACTATTTGACAATTTAAAGACAAAAATAAGGAGTATCCTTGACAGGGGCATCAAGTGGCTTAGGTAAGAAAGGCTTATTAGCCTCTCAACCCATTTCCTAAACAATGGGGCCATGCAACCCCTGAGCCTTGACAAGTGGACAACTAAGGCATGCATAAGTACACTCAAGGCGAGTGCATAAGCAAACATAAACATCGATGCATTGTGAAGACATGTTGGCTAAAACCCTACTCTCAGTGGACCTTAGTTGTGGGTTGAGCATCATTGCAAAGGGCTACAGTTCCATGGAGACCCAGAATTCACTTAAACAGGCTAGTAAGACTCCAAGACGAACTCTGCACAAACAAAGTTGGGCAACTACATTGGAACTTCTAGCCGGACTTAAAAGTTTACCCAACCCTCCCTGTCAAGGGCAGATTCCTATGCTGGCAGTGTGAGAGAAGGCAACTTATGCGGGTAAGATTTGATAGCAAAATTAGAACTAGGGTTTTTAATAAGAAGTGCCCTGAGAATAGAATCATACATTAAAGGAAAAACGATCCTCACATTAAGAGAGATCGATCCAGCAAAACTAAAAAAAGAAAAGTCCTAATTGCCCTTCACTTAAGTGAGGGTTTACAAAGAAGAAAATAGAAACTAATCTAGAATGACTAAACTACCTTCTATAGTATAAAGACTAATATAAACACTTAAGAAAAAATAGAACATAAACTCTAACACCCCCTCTCAAACTCTAGATGTAGTAATAATAGAGAGTTTGCTCAACAGAAATTGAAAGCGGGCCACCATATGAGTTTTGGTGAAAAAGTCAGCCAATTGGAGAGACGACTGAATATAAGGGAGAAACATTCCCAACACGTAAATGATGATGCACAAAGTGGCAATCAATCTCTAAATACTTGGTATGGTGGTGGAACACAGAATTGTGAGCAATCTGAATGGCACTCTTATTATCACAATACATGGGAGTGGGAGCAATGATAGAGACACCCATATCAGCCAACAACCAACGGAGCCACACAATCTCAGCAGTAGTGTCGGACATAGCCCAACATTCAGCCTCAGCAGTAGACCGAGCAACAGCATCCTGCTTCTTGCTCTTCCAGGAGATGAGAGAATCACCGAGAAAGACACAATAACCAGTAGTAGATTTGCGATCAACAACATCGCCAGCCCAATCAGCATCGGAGTAGGCATGAAGAGCAAGAGCAGACGAGGAGGAAAAAAGCACACTATAATGTAAAGTACCCTGCACATAGCGAAGTATACGAAGAACTGCAGCCCAATGTGTAGAGCGTGGAGCCGAAGAAAACTGACTGACAATATGTACAACATGCTGAATATCAGGGCGAGTGACAGTGAGATAAACTAAAGAACCAACAATTTCCCGATACCAAGTAGGATCATCAAGGGAAGTACCATCCAAACAATCCAATTTCAAGTTGAGTTCCATAGGAGTAGCCACCACACGAGAATCAGATAACCCAGAATGCGCAATAACATCAGAGGCATACTTGGATTGAGACAAAAGATAACCCCGAGAAGAGTAAGCAACCTCAATCCCCAAAAATTAACGAAGAAACCCAAGATCTTTCATCTCAAACAGCTCCATCAATTGTCGTTTGAGAGAAGAGATACCTGCACTATCACTACCAGTGAGAATCATATCATCAACATACAAAATGAGAACAATACGCCTAGATGGAGAGTCTCTAAAGAATAATGCTGAATCATGAACACTAACAGTGAAACCCAAATGTAGTAATGTTGCACTAAACTTCTCAAACCAAGCACGTGGGGCTTGCTTGAGACCATACAAGGCATGCCGAAGACGACAAACTTGTTCGTGCTTATAAGGGAGGCCGGGAGGAGGTTTCATGTAAACTTCCTCAAACAAATCACCATTGAGAAATGCATTTTTGACATCCATTTGATAGAGAGGCCACTTATGAACGGCAGCAACAGATATAAGTGTGCGAACAGAAGTCATTTTGGCAACTGGAACAAATGTCTCCTCATAATCAATCCCATATTCCTGAGCAAATCCTTTGGCAACTAGCCGAGCCTTGTACCTTTCAAGAAAACCATTAGACTTGGTATTGATCTTGAAAACCCACTTACACCCAATGACATTCTTACCAGGCGGAAGAGAAACCAACTCCCATGTTCCAGTCTTGTACAGAGCAGATAACTCATCTTGCATAGCCTGCTGCCAATTGGGATCACTAGAAGCCTCTTTGTAGGATTGAAGCTCATGAAGAGAGTGAATGACAGACAAAAAATTAAAGAAATGAGAAGCATAGAAAGAAGAGGAACACGCATACCGAGCATCAGAAGACACAAGGGGACCAATAGAATCCGAAGGTAGAGAGGCAGCAAGGGGAGCAGGCAAAGCCAGAGGAAGGCCAGCCAAACGTAGACTACGTCTAGGCTCTTGAACAGGTACAAGGGCACGAGGTTGATCTACATCAGGGGCAACTGGAGGAGGCAACACCAATGGGGCTGTGGAGCTTTGCATTCTACGTTGGTAAACTTGCATAATATGTGGACAAGAAGGAACAAGAGTAGACACATCCACAGATTTATTGCAATCATCAAAAATACATGGAGGAAAAAGATCAACGTAAAGTAAATCCGAGCGATCAACAAGAGAATCACGATGAGGGATCTTATAATAAAAGAGACGTTCAACAAACACAACATGTCGAGAAATATACAACTTGCTGCACAACGGATCATAACATCGATACCCTTTCTGACCAACACCATATCTTAAAAATACCCATAACTTAGATCTTACAGACAATTTTGAACGTTTAATAGCAGGAAGTAAAACATAACAAGCACAACCAAACACACGCATAGACTGATAATCGGGTTTGGTATTGTATAAGCATTCGAAAGGGGACTTACCGACCGTCAAGGATGAAGGCATGCGGTTGATCAAGTAAATAGCAGTAAGAACAGCTTTACCCCAAAAAATAGAAGGAACAGAAGCAGAAAGGAGTAGTGAGCGCGCAGTCTCCAAAATGTGGCGATGCTTTCTTTCAGCAACACCATTCTGTTGTGGCGTGTGAGGGCAAGATAATTGATGTATTGTCTCTTCAGTTGTTAGAAGAGCCTTAAATTTAGAAGATAAATACTCACCACCTGAGTTAGGGTGGAAGCACTTAGCAACTGCATTGAACTGAGTACACACCATTGCAATAAACTCACGATAAATCAAAAGAAAATCAGATCTACTACGCATAAGATAAACCCAAGAATAGCGAGTACAATCATCTACAAACACAATATAATACTTGGAACCACCCTTGGTAGTAATCGGAGCAGGTCCCCACACATCAGAATTAACCAGATCAAATGGATTAGCAGAAAGAGAATCACTTAAGGTGAATGGAAGTGCAGATAATTTAGAAAATTTACAACCACTACAAAAGAAAATATCACTAAATGGCAAAGTTCCTAAAGCACCAGATAAAACTAAATATTATAGCCTAGACTTAGAAACATGTCCCAACCGCGAATGCCACAAATAAAACAAAGAAGAATCAGAACGAAGGCGCAAGTCCCCCAAAGTAGAATGAGCAGCAACAGAGGCAGGTGCATATAGTTGATCCAATGTGTAGAGACCCCCAATACTACGGCCTGTCCCAATTTGCCTGCCTGTCTTCGGGTCCTGCACAATACAACCAGAAGAGGAAAATAAAACAGTGTAACCGAGCTTAGTGAGTTGACTGACAGATAAAAGACCAACAGTTAATTGTGGAACATGTAAGACATCAGAAACGGAAAGTGATGGAGATTGAATAGAGCCCAAGCCAGACAAGGGCATGGTTGTGCCATTGGCTGCACGGACAGCACTAAAGTGAGAAAAATCTCCACTCGACAAAAAAAGAATCATATGGCGTCATATGATGTGTAGTGCTAGAGTCAAATATCCAATCAGAACGAGTAAGACGAATAGAGTCAGAGGGAAGAAACAAACCTGAGTCTGAGACAAATAAAGCAGAGGGAGTGGTAGAAGTGCCAAATAGACGAGTCAAATCTGCTAAGAGAGACTGAAGTTCAAGAGTGGAAGCAACCGATAGTGAGGATGCACAAGAGGCTTCAGTTGGTATATCAGAGAATGTATTGGCAGCGGTGGGTCGACCCCCAGTGAACCGTTGTCCATGGTTTTGCTGAAAGGTACGAGCTGGCTGAGAAGCTGTAAACTGTTCAAGAAAGGGACAACCATATGGTTGTAAACTAGTAGATTGACAACCAATTTGTTGTGGCCGTTGTGGACAATTCTTTTTCCAGTGGCCTTTTTTATGACAATAATTGCATTCATCTATAGCAATATGAGGTTTAGGCTTACTAGATACTTGAATAGGTGCATTAGATGAAGCGGCCAAAACAGTCAGACTAGGGAAAGGTGAGCCACTGAAAATCTTCAATCTAGTTTCCTCTGCAATTAATTCATTAACTGCAGTAGCAATAGCAGGCAATGGAGATCGATGTTATATAGAACCCCAAATGACCTTATATTAATCTCACAAGGCCATAAGCTGAACAACCCAACGGCCCTCACGATACCGAAGTAAGGTAGCAGAAGCAGAAATTTCAATTGGTTCCATAAGTGCAAGCTAATCCCAGATAGTGGTCATGGAAGCATAAAAATCCTGAATAGATCTATCTCCTTGTCGAGTAGAACGAAGATCCAATTCAAGCTGATAAAGCTTAACATAATTAGACTACATATATAATGAAGCCAAATAATCCTATGCAGCCTTGGCGGTCTTAAACTTGGCTAATTGTAGACCAATAGTGAGATCTAAATTATTTATCAAGTGAGTATTTTGGCATTATACATACGCCATTCAGAACATTGTTTTGAAAACTCCTCTGTTTTGACATCTGCTTACATAACAGGTTCCACAGTGGAACCATCAATATAGTTCCACAACCCTTTTCTTATTATAAAATTACTTATAACATAGCTCCAATAAAAATAATTATTACCATTCAAGCGTACACTAACTGCTTAAAGATTGTCATATTTATCCAACATATCCATAGTAACAAAATTGATTAACACCACCAAATTAACAGTATCGATGAACAGTGCAGCAAACAGTTCCGATGAACAGTACAGGTAAAATAATACAGTGAACAGTGCCAATGAGCAGTGCAAGTAAACACTGCCATGACTAGTACCTATAAACAGTGCGCATCTAATGTATAGGTGAACAGTATTTGATGAACCGTATTTGGTGAACAGTACCACTGCAAAAAATAAAGTTCGGGTTATAAATGGAAGATTGAAACCTAAGCTCTGATACCATGATAGCAAAATCAAAACTAGGGTTTTTAATGAGAAGAACTCTGTATTTATGAGAATAAAATCATATATTAAAGGGAAAGCGATCCTCACATTAAGAGAAATTGATCCAACAAAACTAAAGAAAAAAAAATCCTAATTACCCTTCACTTAAGTGAGGATTTAAAAAAAAAAAATAGAAACTAATTTAGAATGACTAAACTACCCTCTATAATATAAAGACTAATATAAACACTTCAAAAAAAACAGAACATAAACTCTAACAAAATTAAGTGACCTAATTATGGCAGACTTTGGCCAAGTGCATTACGTAAACTAATTACAATAGACTTCGGCCTAATGCTGAGCACATTTAAACTGTTAAACTGCTAGAGTAGTCAACTAAATTACTGAACCTCTTTATTTGTTTTATTTGAGAGATGATGTGGTAATAAAACTTTGGTAGGAGCCCTTACAAATTGAAGTGTTTGCTGGGTTTTTATTTTTACGTGCGTACAAGTAAGGGCAAGATAATAAGCTGCTAGTTGCAGCCTATAGGTGCAGCTAGGCATTCATGGGGCAAACACCAGGCAAAAGCTTTGTCCTCGTGACATGAGCCCAAATAGCTATGACTGATCTGCTATAAGATGAGTCAATTTCACTCCACAACAACCTATGTACATAAAATTAAGGTTTTCATACTTCCACCACTAAACAATGTTATGCTTCTGACAATCTATTCATGGGCGAGTCACTGGTAAATGGTCCAGGTGTTTTTGCATATTCTATCATCACGTTATCATCAACCATCCTTCATCGTCATTCACAACCTGCAGAAATTGGAAAAGACAAGTACTTACAGATAATACTACAACAATAAGACTGACAAAGTGTATTAAACCGCTCCTCAAAGTGATACCGACCACCGCCCAGCGGATGAAGTCAAATATACTACCATTTATTGGCCATTTCTATACAAAAGTTAAACCAGGCCAAACCTCCAATCAACTATATATATATATATATATATATATATATATATATATATATATATATATATATATATATATATATACCCGAGCTAATATATGCCTAGGTGAACCTGAACACTATAGGCCGCCAAATGTAAATCTAACATAGGCTCACATAGGCATATATGAGCCCAGGCTCATATAAATGATATATATATATATATTTATATAGATAGATATGTAATATATCAAATCGCACTACTTACATCTAACTTCTCAGGCCATTTTAATAACTGTGAACGAAAGGCTATGCAAAAGGATCAAAGTCAAGTCTAGAAACTAAAAAATGTAACTAGAAATTTCTTCTTTTTCAACATAATAGTAACATATTTCCTCCGTTCCACATTGAGTATTAGTTATGAATATAAGCATGGACAAAAAAACCTCCATATAATTAAATGCTCTTGCTGGCATCTTAATCCAGCATTTTCGAGATAGTATCTAGACTGAAAATTCGCAATCATTATTATGAATCCCTTCATTTCATCGTGTGAATTTTTTCGGACCAAATTGTTTCTCATAAAGACCAAGTTTTGCTCATAAAAATCCTTTTGATCTTCGCATAATGCCTGGAGCCAAGGTGTTACAAGAATAACTTAAAGGCGTTAGTACAAGGCAATGAGGCATAAAACCCCAAAAGTGTACATCTCACCAAGTGAGGAATTACAAAGTGTTTGCCTCAGACATGAGGTGCACTTGAGGTGTTTAGTTGAAAATTTTTTCTTCTATACAATGTAATATATAAAAATACATAAGTTGTACTAGAAATAAAGGAAATATAAGGCATACACCTCACCTCATTCACAGCAACACACCTAGCCTCACACTTCATGCCTTATATATTTTTGGTATAAACAAAGTGGATCGTAACACAAAGAACTAATTGCCGAGCTTTTGCATAGCTCATTTGACCATATATCAGACGTACTAAAGTAACCTTTTCTGTAAAGTCAATGTTGCATTTCAAGAATAATAAGCAACTCCCGTGTTCTCTGTATCAAAGGTACTTTATGGCCATTCATCATTACCACTATAATCCTTTTTGCACATGTCTCAGGTCGGCTTCACTATGAATCTATTTATTGAACAAAAATATTCAAACAGTCCAAACAAACATAAATAACTAGTTTCCAAAGAAACTATCAAAAAGAAAATTGTTATGCATAAGCATGGCCAAACTTTTATAAGGCCAAATTGCACTAGAGGAGGTTGCTCTAGAACCAAAAAAGGCATATTCAACCGTCTCCTTACCTCAAGTTTGATATGAGTGGAGGACACATTATTTATCAGTTATGTGTCTGATTGCATGCATATATCATCTTGCCCTTTACTCTTGAACTTAAACTCAATCACTTCATCATAGAACAGGTCAGTTATGATTGCATCCTGGAACTTAAACTCAATCACTTCATCCTAGACCAGGCATGTATGTAGCATAAAAGTTACATCCTATAAGTCCACACGATACAATTCAGCCAGGCATTGCCCAACTGCATTGAGCGGCCCAGAAGGCACGCTCCCTCGCTCCCTTCACTTCATCTAAGACCAGACATGTATGTAGCATAAAATTACATCCTATAAGTCCACATGGTGCAATTCAGCCAGGTCACAGCACAATTTAGCCAGGTGTTCCCCAACTGCATTGAGCAGCTCAAAATGTAAGCTCCCCATCCTATAAGTTTGCATGATGCAACTCAGCCAGGTGTTGCCCAACTGCATTGAGCAGACCAAAATGTAAACTCCCTCCATCACTTCATCTTCGACCAGGCATGTATATAGCATACACCCTATAAATCCGCATGATGCAATTCAGCTAGGTGTTGCCCAACTGCATTGAGCAGCCCAAAATATAAGCTCCCTTTCACCCTCATATATTTTGAAGAAGGTTTTCAGGAGTACCTGTGAGGACCTTTTTCAGAATTTAGATGCCAAATCTAATATCTTGGGTAGGCATTTGCCAAGTCCTAAATGGGCAGATCACAGGCCATCTAATTTTCCAAAAGCAGTACTTTCCAGCCGGGGTTCTCATTGCTTAAAGCTTATTTCTCAGATTTTTTGAAAGGCCACATTAAAGGGAATGTTTGAGTGGAATTTTTTAGAAATGGAAATTGAATTTTTTGGAATTAACTCCAATAATTCACCACTGAATGCAAAATACGGTTGCTAATGGAATTTTTTAGAATAAATTCGGATGTCACGTCAAACCCATTTTTAAAACTTTAAATTAATATGCCTCACTCCCAAACTCGGATACGCACGTTATTCGTATTGTTGCATTCCTAAATTCAAGCCCTATCAAACAATATCCCACATAGATAGGTAATTTTAAACTTTTATTGTAGGCCCTACCTATATAGCATGCTTCTCGAGGCTCAAATTAATATAAGAGGTAATAATTAAAAAATACTAGAATTTTTAATTCCGAAAGGAGAGTCTTGGGAGCCGGAATCAACACACTAGGTCAACTGTCTAATTCTGGATGAAAAGGGCTTGGAATCAACTTTGGAGGAGGGGGGGGGGGAGTAGTTGGTAAACAACCAAGATTCCAATAATTCCAGTCCAACTGGAATTAGGGTAGAATCCATAGTATCTTACCAAAATTCCACACCCAAACAACCCCTAAAGATTTGCTTAAAGTCAATCATCTTCAACAGTATAAAACAAGATATGCAACAAATTCAATCGCAAAAAAAAAGTTAAAGAAATCAGAAAGCACCGGAAGGTAACATCGTCAACTGTAGCACATTGAACTTGATGGGAATAGTAGGAAGCTCAACGTTTTGATGTACATGACATATATCATGAAGTGATAAAAGGTTGAATAAAATCATGTGTGAGCTATGTCCCTAAAATACGGCTTATACAGTCATCAAAAACTCCAAAAATCATTGGATGATGACACAACAAAATAGCCCTCAAGAACCATTTAGATGACTTGCTAGGAATTTATTTATCTACAACTTCTGGCAATAAAATAAATATTTTTCCACAATAGAGGGGCATGGTGCGGCATCATGTGGCAAGCCTCAGAGAAATGAATGCATTTGACAATGAGAAATATTTGAAAATAAAACAAGCACAGGCTAATTCAATGAGATCAAATTCAACAATTTTTAGTATAACTAAGGACACATCATTTTCATATAGATATTATATATGGAAGAGAAGGCAACAATAAATGGTTATGAATATTTAGAAATATGCCAACATATAGAAAGCTACATAAAGAAGTTCAAAGATACATACCCCCAGAAGCTATGGTGTTAAGTTAACAGAACTGTCCCCTCTGATACCAAAAGACTGCAGTCCCACGATATCTACACTATATAAAGTGAAGATAAGATTTAATGCTTCTATATCCACCCTAAAAAAAGGTGACAACTGCAATGTACATACTATTACTCATCAGATACTTACAAATATAAACAAACAATTCATACAGTAAATAGCAGTTACCACTACATAAGTTAGATATTAAGCATACAATGTTCATGTATAAGTATATTAACATATGATAACATATGACGCTATGAGATGGAACAAAAGTCAAAATGTGACAACTATTGAAAAGCCAAAGGGAAAACTATACGTTTAAAATACAGCATAGAGCTTTAGTAAACAGAACTCGAATGCTCTGCAGCAAAGAAACATGCAAACAAAAAAGTACGGTTTTTAGCCAAATATCCTAGCCGTCATCTGTTCATTACACCAGCTATAGGATCAATAAAAAACAAATTCTATATAGCCAATCAGTTATGAGACATCGCCATTTAATTTTATGCACTCAAAATGTAAATATTGGATGCTCATGATAAAATATAGTGGCACAAGTTCAGGTGGATGCCCTTCCTGATATAACCCTCTAACAAGGATCAAAATGATCACAAAGATTATTTTTATCTAAGCTTCTCTTACAAAAGCACCAATCTACCAACCACTAGCATGTAACACAATCTTTTCTGAAAACCTAAAAAATCAGTTCGCAAATATTTTCTGCCATTTCACTCTTGCACATGCACCTTGAAATGCCATCTTCTCTCTACACTAAATTTTCCAGAAATCCCTTTCTCCTGTGGAGATATCAGCTAATTATTAATGAGGTTTGCTATTTAGCGCACTTAATGATGTTAAAAGGCCTTTCCTAAGTTATCACTTTTAAGACTAAAGCAAAGTTCTCTCTATTGCATTATTTCTGATTCAGGTTCTTCTAACATCTATATTCATTAATCTCAAATCTCCGTCCCAACTATATCTTTGCATAATAAATTATCAAAAAATATAGTCATCTTCAAAATTTCAGCTTTATTTAACACATGCCAATTAGAATGCAATTACCACCCCAACAAGGTAAACAATTCTACGTGCTGCATCTTCAACGGTCTCTTATTTTTTTTATTAATCATAACAGCAGAGCTCAAGTTTTTCTGCCACTAATTTCTTTTCCTAATGCTTAATTCTAGTTGTACTTCAAAACCAGACTAGTCTTTACACCATCCAACCAACTCAAGCAGATTAAACATAATATGAACACTCCAAAACAAATATTGACCAGATCTAACAAAAAGTTGAAATCACTTTCAACAGAAAGGAAATCAAGAAAAATAAAAGATTGATAATCAAAATCCACGTATCAAAGCTGTATCACAGCCCAAGTCCGCCTCCTTGTTTACAATACACTGAAATAATTTCAGTGCACATGCCTACATATTCATTGAAAAATACATTGCCTGGCTTATCGTAAACACACTAGGACGAAATCAAGAAAAATAAAAGATTGATAATCAAAATCCACGTATCAAAGCTGTATCACAGCCCAAGTCCGCCTCCTTGTTTAGATACACTGAAATAATTTCAGTGCACACGCCTACATATTCTTTGAAAAATACATTGCCTGGCTTATCTTACACACACTAGGACATGCATGTGCAAACGCAAGCGATAGCACACACCCACTCACTCACAGAGATGACAGTAGAATGACAACAACAAAGCACATTGAACAAGACATTTTCTGGCAAACTACAGGAACACAGGCTGTTCATTAGGTAATCCCAACTATCAACAGCAGACAATACAATTTATCACACCAACACAAGCTACATTTATTACTAAAGAGAATATGGATTTGCCACTGTTTTGTTCCTTCTTCATAGCCCACCAATGAAAGCCTTGAAATAACATAATTGTCCGCTATAATGACACAAATGAATCTTGCTAAGGCTGTAATCTCCACAATTGACTTCAGTTACTGCCACCTAATACAGATCCTATTTATCATGCCTTGCCTAAGTAATACTGCCACAAACTGGATAGAGACCCTTTATGCATAACTAGACAATGTGGATTATGATAGAAATAACCAAAAAATGTTACAGCATGTATACTAAATCAAAATTATAGAACAACAAGATCAATCACAAGAATCATATTTTTTAACATAAAATAGGTTATACATGACGTATAAATCCTCAAATGTCCACAGCATGACAACTTGGCAATAAAACAGCATAAAACCAGCTCCTCATATTTGGCATCAGACTATTGCTAGCCTTGCTAGTAGTTCAAGAGCTCCAGTCGTAGTCAAGCCAAGTACTGCTTAAAACATTTTATTGACATAGTCTAAGTCTAAACAAAAGACATCAGAACTTGCCATCTCTAGATGGAAAAGATTATCAACCGCAACAAGCAACTTTTGATATACACAAAACCCACTTACTGTGCAATAGAAGTAATATACTCAGAAAAGAACAGCAACTTACTTGACTTTAACGAGAAAGCTCTCCATGCATTTGGCTGGCAAATGAACTAACAGCTCCGGCTCAGTGCAACCAGTATATGGATAACTTACTTCTCAGCCAACTACATATGTTCCAGCTTCTGAGATCATTTTTCTTGAGTTTGATACCCTCAACCCCGTCCCAGCCAAAACCTAACTTACTTTGCTAGCATTATATCAGAACGTAAGGTGAATCTAGTACAATTGTATTCAGCAGCTTACAGAGAATTGCAGAATCCAAAAAAGTACTCCCTCTGTCCTACATTAATAGCTCTATTTTACAAAAAAGTTTGTTCCATATTAATAGCTCCATTTTGTTCAATTTAGGTGATTGGGTACTTAAAAAAGGGAATCATAAGCTTATTTTCCCTTCTCTTATACGTAGATTTTACTATTCAATAAAAACCACTATTTTCCCAAATGTAGCTATTAATACAGGACTGAGGCAGTATATAATATCTTGCAATTCCAACCGTATCAAATACTAATGATGAAACCCAAACCTATACCTCACCGCTCCAATAGCAATGAATCAGTAATTCAAATTCATGCTAAAGCATGAAAGTTTGACCCAAAAAGACTGGGTACCATGATGATAGGAAAATCTCCAAACAGTAAAAACATCTCTCCTCCGTGTGAATATAGACATTCATACATATCAACAGCCATTTATGTATGATATCAGACTACCTAAAATGAAGTACCTCTCCTCCACCAAGGGTAGGTAATGGCAGCGGGAAAAACTAACTAGGTAATATAGAAAGCAAAATCACGTACAAATATGTTAAGCACAATACCTAGCAGACATTATCACAAAAGTATTTGCCAGACGCTGAACATCCTCTGAACAAATTTCTAAGTCACTTGGCGAGGACTTTATTTTAGAATTTTTACCATCGCATGAAAAAAGTACTGTGAACACAAGATTAACTAAGAAAGCTAAACCTAAAATGCACTACAATTGAAAGGAATAGAGTGCTAACATTAGGCCAAAAAAAATATCCTAAATATAAAAGTTAATTAGTCATGATGTTGTTTTCTCCTACATAACAAAAAGCAGCAGATATAAGAAAATAATTGTAAATTTAATTAGCCACTGCGTTTTTTCTCCTACATACCAAAAAGCAGCAGATATAGGAAAATTATCGTAAATTTAATCAGCCTTGATGTTATTTCCTCCAACATACCAAAAGCAGCAGATATAAGGAAATTATTGTAAGTTCATAAGTAAATATTGATGTCTCCTACAGAGTGTAAACTCACACCATATTTTGAGTGGTAGTTTCAAACCAGTGTTACCGACTGTAGCAGTATGACTTAAAAATCTGAATCCAACTCTATCACAATTGTTAATTTTTCTTCGAAAATAAAACTTGACCCATCTCTAATTTTCTTGAAGCTCTCCTTGTCTCAGCTTTCCTGTAGGCTGCCAAATATATTCTTGGAACCTTTTTATGTACCCTTGAAATCAGTAACTAACAATCACATATCAATTAACCAAGAAAATGGAGTGAATGAAAGAACAAATTTTCCACACTTGGAGTCAAGTTAAACAATTACTTTGAACCAACCTGCAACTGACTAGCTATATACCCAACAAAAAGCCCCATCCCATATGCTAGATTAAGACCTACATAACCCACTATTTCAGAGCAGATCACTCAACCAACTAAATTTTGCTATCCTACAAAAGAAATATCAAAAGGATACTAGACCCCGTAAAACTTAGCCTATATCAAACACAGGACACGAGAAGAACAGAAGCAAATGCAGTATAATACAACAACCTAGTATGTCCTGTTTCAACAGGCAATCATATAGAAAGTGAAAGAAATTCTGCGCCATGATGAAACATAAGCTAAGCTGGATAAACCACTACTACTGGTCAGTTTTATCACATTCATGCTGGATCAAGGATTGCAGCTTACTGCCCGAGGGGACTGAAATTCAACTCTGGCTTCAGAACTAGGTTCTATGGTTACTCCTGGGACAAAGACTGCAAAGTTGTTCTCTTTCTACATCCTTGCTTTCAGAATAAATGTAGCCAGCTATGACCAAGGTTTGCCATCGCAGTCTTGGTTCCGATCTTGGTGGGCCAAAAATAAGAGATTTCCAAGATATTGGGAAAGTGATCTCCAGGATGAGGAAGCAAAGCAATACTATATATAGTTATAAAAGCAATACTATATATAGTTATAAAACCAATACCTAATGTTAGAAAACCATTTCCTGGGACTTTTTCCTGCAGTGACGGCCTAGAAGCAAGATCTTGTCGAGATTGCATGCCTTGACTATGACAGATTATTTAATGCAACCACACTGGAAGAACAAAAAGAAACATATATATGATCAACTTCCTAATGAATAAAACCTGGTAAATACTGCCACTGCCACCTTAAATGGATTGAACTTTTCTATCATGTCCTGACAAGCTTATAAAATGAAAAAATTAATCTAAGGATGTAAGGGAAAAAAGTCAATCATCAATTACTCATATTGGAAAAAATACAAATTATCCATAATAACATATAGATGTCATCTAAAACATCACTCATGGCACTTGAGTCCCCAACCTCTGTTGCTACTATGCTCCAGGTCTTGCAGGTCAGCCAACATGTGAATAGCACCTTCGTGTGGCATGCATATGCACATTTATCTGTGTCCATGAGCAAGATGCATGTCATATGCGCCCCAAGGAGCTGGTGCTGTTCCATATACAGGAGCACCTTCTGCAACACCTTGTACCTACAAGCAACACAAATAGCAACCAAAAAACATAAGAATGAAAAAAGTAAAAAAACAAGAAAATGCAAAGCAGCAACAAATAACATACATGATTTGTCACATAGCCAGAAGAATAGGGATTTCCTCCATAAACAGTAGGATCAGGATTGGCATAATTTGCCACATAGCCTGCAGCAAACCTCCTAATTGTCAGTCCTAAGTAAAATATGCAGTAATCACCCTATCACACAGTACAAATAGAATTATAACTTTACCCCTCCCTAAAAACCCCTCTCTTACAACGCCTCAAAATATAAATTTGAAGATAGTTTTTACTTAATTGCAGTAGCACTAAATTTAACTGTTAATTTACTCCACTCCTTTATTATGAGATGTCAAACCCTTCACCACATCTCCAAATAAAATATAAATAACATGGAAAAGAAAGAAGGGAATGTCAATTAACCAGCAATTAAAAATACTTAAATCTCATACCTGGATTCACAGCAGCGGCTGCTGCACGTGCTCTTTTTTCTGCATTAGCATATTCAGCTCGCAGCTTCTCCACCTCCCTTGCCATAGAAACCAAATTCTTTTCCATGGCTTGACTCTGTTCATAGTTTTCAGCATGTGCTTTCTTCTCATACTCAACTGCTGCCCTGTACGTAAAAAGAAACATCTGTAAACATCCTAGCATACTGAAAAACTTATGTAATACACATCAACAAAAGGCACATTATGACCAAATTATTCAAGTAGCAAAAAGAAAGAATGTATAACTTAAACTGCAAAATATTTTATCCATCACATGGAACCAGCCCAAATGCAGAGCCTATTTACACATAATGGTTACAAGTATCAGTAAAAAAACTGCTTCAAACTAAAAGAAGAAAAGCCATATGCATATATTGTCATATCACACTGGGAAAGAGAACAGACTCAGGTCATTATCCAAATGCCTTTCCTCAAAAACTGAAAATTAGTATAACAAAATAGACCAACTCCATAAAATCCTCATGAATCCAAATTCCTAAAAGCAAAACCCACTACTTATAGGTCACCCAAATCAGAAGCAGATTCTATGATACTCTTCCCATAAAACTAGAAAACAATACACCAAGTCACAGAGGATGGAAACTAGGCAGGTTTTAGCAGCAAAACAACATGCTCCCTCCGTCCTACATTAATAGCTACATTAATAGTTCATTTTGAAAAACACAATGTAGCTATTAATTTGGGACAGAGGGAGTATAAGACACAAAAATAATCTTCACAATGCCTACAGAATCAATACCTAGCACGCTGCAATTCTTGCTTCATGGTTTCAATCTCCCTCTTTACGGATGGGGCCTGCTGCAACTCCGCATTTGCCCTAGCCAAATCCTGCTTTAGTGCCTGTACCTGGGTGGTCATCTCTTGCTTAGAAGCACTAAGTTTCTGTATATCAGATCGAACTTGGGTAAGCTCAGCTTTCAAGGACTCAGAGCCCCTAAGATCAGCCTCCAATTTTGCAGACTTGTCATACAACTCCCTCAGATGAATCTCCTTTTCTGCCTGCATTGACCCAGCAACATGGGCCATCCGTTGAAGCTCATGTTGCGCAGCTGCAAGCTCCTGTCTCAGAGCCACATGAGTGGCAGCCAACCGTTGGTTGTCTAACAAGAGTGTCTGAATCTCATGGTGCTGCACTGCAAGGCGTTCTTCAATGACAGCTGGGTGTGGGGGGAGGTGACTCCCGCGAGGGAAGGGAGGAGGTGTCTCCCGAAATTCGTCCAGAAGTGCAGGGTGATGGAGGGGCTGACCCAGATGGCCCCTGGAAGCCGGATGGGGCGGAGGGGCTTCATGTATCGGATGCGGCAGAAGCCCACCCTTCAGTGAATGCAGTGGACCTCCACTTCCACGATCACGATTTCTTCCAGACATCAGCAACTAAGTACAGAAGTTTCCTGACTAAATATAGCACACAAGAAGCAATAACCAGTTTTTAGCAGTTTCAGAACTGACTAATGCAAAAGGCAACTGCAATGGCAATAAGCTGTGCATGGAATTTCCAGATAGCAGATGTTAAGGGCAGATTGAATATAATAAACTGAAAATTACACGCTATAAACCCCGAAAATTATTAATTTGAATATGATGAATAAGACAGACTTGATGTTGTGAATGGCAACGCTTCAAAATTTCAACTTCATCAGAAAAAAAAACAAACTACTGATTTGAAAGTTGAAACCAGAAATGTAAACTGCTAAAAATCAGAGAACCCGTGCGGCGAATTAAATAACATACAAAATTACAGCCCAAAAAGATGATATTTTTCTTGTTAGGAATTAGGGGTTTAGGGCATACAAACAATCAATCAAACAACAGAAACCCAATCTCAAACGACTTAGAGAAACCAGAAATACCTATCAAAATCCAAAACGAAGGCAGACCATCGATTAGTACCAAAATTTAAGCAACAAAAAAAACTAATAAATCCACACAAAAAAGGAAACCACAAGTATCAGCGAGTGCAACAGATTCACAACCAGAGAACACGCGAACTTCATCAAAACAGGCCAGAGAGAGAGAGGAGGAGGAGGTCTACCTGCGGGAGGACTGGGAAGGAGCACCGGCGCGTGGGCAGCGAACAAAGAAGAAAACTTCAGCGCCGCCTATTAATTGGGCCAAAAACCCCGGCTCACGCTTATCACCTGGGTCGACTCGCTCCCGGTCGGAGCTCGGGTCTATGTTTAGATAGCCCGGCCACCAATTTGGATTGGCGCGGCAATCGGATCAGGTCCTTCCGGTTCGATCGTTGAACCATAACTTGAAGGACCGGCCAGGAAAATTGACTGGGTCCAATTGAATTTGATTCGACCGCCGGCCGTGTCGGTTTTAAAACGCTAACCCGGGCTTCCAAGCACATGATAGGCAAGAGTTTTTAAAATTGACCTGGCCGGGTCTGGGTTTTTTCTGTTCAATCGGGCATAAATAGGGTTTAATTGAATAAACCCAGATTTAACTAATAGGTAACCCGCCCCAAAACATTTATTGGGCTAATTAAAGCAAGTTTGACCTTTCCGGGTCGGTATTTAAAACATTGATGTTAAAGCAATACGCATGCATATGTTTGGCTCAATAAAAGAGACTAAAACATCTTATATTGTTTAGTGTTATTCATCTTATATACTCCCGCTACCCCATATTAATTAATAGCTTTTTATTTAATCTTTTAAAATAAATTTATTTTAAAAAATCAAATAGTGTTATTATTATGAGACAGTCACAAAGAGAGTATATTTTAGCTTCATATTATTGAAAAATAAAATAAGACACAAGGGGCTAAAGTTTATAGACATGCAACCAACGTATTATGTGACATTGAATTGAAATATTTGGTCCATAAAAAATGCTCTCGCCTAGATAATATTTTAAATTTTTTGAACAATATATATTTTTTAAATTCATGATCTCTTTTATTGATAGAGAATTATAAATTTAGTTATGTCCTTTCTCTTTTGCTTGTTTCATTCAATACTACGTAATCATCCCAGGTTGACCCAACCAGCCGATCAATTAATCCGGGTTGGCCCGAATGGCCAAAAATGGTTCAGTGCCCCATCAGTTTTTAATATAACCGGCCTATAGTTGTGACTTGCCGTATCTGATTACCAACAGGAAACAAATGAGCATGTCCGTTCATAATTGGAGACAAGATTTAAGAAAATGAAAGAGGCTCAACATTAGAATATGAAACAAAGCTAAAGGCAGATACCCCAAAAGGAAATAAAGAAGAGCCGCTGTCGGCAAAGAACCATCATCATTCACATAATTTATACAACGTCTGTACTCTCGTAACTTTCAAGTGTCAATGTCCTCGTCCATCTTTTCTTCATGCCAACTCACACTGAAGACTCACTTGATGCAGTATTAATCTGCTTTGCCAGATATGCTTCATAAATCTCTACCACAAGTCGTGGGTCTTTATCGACAAGCTCCTTGTATTCCTCCCTCTCTGTTAGAGTGTCCATGTTGTCTGTGATCAAGGACAGAGCTGCTTCAAGTAGCTGCTTGGCATTGTGGCGATGAGCAAATGCAAAACTCATGACAGCATTATCATTTGTCACTTTGGATGTCATAAACTTTTCGCAACAAGCCTTGAGGTACTTCACTTGGTATTTCTCCGCCAATATTAGGAGCTCGCACGCGAGTTGCTCGTCAAGAGCGACTTCGGCTGTGTACAAGTAATGAACAAAAGCACGTAGCACATCGTAGGACACATCACTTATTTTAATTGTCCCGCTTCTGCTCTCTTCCATCTCATTCTCCAGCATTGCTTTGAAAACTGGTGATTTGCTTGTCTGGGAATATTTGACAGAAGATATTGAGGAGTCAATTATAGTTCGGACAGGAATACAAGACAAAAAAATTCAGAAATCTGGAGAAAAATATGTGAAAGACAATATCGGGATCAATGCGGTCACCTAGCTTCTGGTCAGATTATGAACAACAAAGGTCAAAATTTCCAAGAACTGCACTTTCAGAAACAACTACGCATAATAATTTTGATAACCATCGTTTCTAGAAAGCCTATCAGGGAGCAGCCACTTATATTCCAGTTTGCCATTTAACTTGTTTACACTTGAATAAATGAAATAAAGAGAAAAGATAAATAGATGACATTGATGCTCGGACCCTATCTGACGCAACCTTCAATGAGAAATAATGAGAGCTCATGTTTTTAAATTGTCAACACTATTGAAAAACTAACATGGGAAAAGCATTTTAACTGTTACCTACAATAACGTTTAAAGAATGCTTTCTCTATTCATAATTCAGAATGATCCTGTTCCAAGTTCAGCTAAAGAATGCAAGTACACAATTTTTACAAAATGATAATCATCTTAATGAACATTACCTAAAGTTTCTAGGATAAACCAACTTATTCTCATGCACAAAGCCACAATCTTTACCAATGAACATTACCTAAAGTTTCTGACATTCATTCAGTACATTATTGAACGCTGTCTTGGCAACATACAAAATTATACACTACTAAGCTAATTGGAAGAGTAAGATCTTGTCATTCTAATAAGCAAAAAATAAAATGCCAAATACAAAAAAAAATATATCGCTATAACTAGTATCCTATGCAGCCATACCACAATCCATCTTAGCCCACAAAAAAATATATGGAGAATTCCATCATGAGGCCAAATATAAGACTTGAATTCCTGGTTAATTTCTACAGAGAAAACATCAAAGCCTTCTGCAACAGGAGCTATATATGCCCAAAGTTGCCAAGCTTTGTGGCTTATTTCCAATCAAAATTATCATAAATACTTCTCCAAAATGCCAATTTTCCTGCCAATGGATGAACTTTTTGTAGGTTTAATTTCAGTATCCGTTTATTCACTCTACCTATAAAAAAAAAGAATAAGCAAGAATGAGCATACCCAGGGGTCCAATATCAAGAAGAAAATCCTGAGTATTTACATACACAAGTCTGATAAAAAAATATCACAGAATCATAGTTTGAACCTAAAGGAAGTATTGCCAGATCAGCAAAACAATATTCAAAGATAAAGATATGAATGATGATGGTAACATTAAGCCCCTCCACCATATCTACTGCCCACAATTATACCCTCTCAGCGGTGAACATTGTATGCACAGGTTCTAGAAGATCAGAAAACTCAACTGATACGACAGACAGCCAGAGAGGTTAAGGTTGAAAACAACAGTGGAAGCTTTCAAGAGCATCCAAAATTTTCACTAAACTCACATGTTTAAGAATCTCTTAAGTTACTAGCTATACAATTTGCTACTTACCAGTAAACCATTTGAACCAATCCCTCAAAAAAAAAACCACTCCTATGTCTCCCTTCATGATACCACAGTTTACCTGCTTCATCCCCAAACAAGGAAAACCAAGACTGTTCAATATGTCGAAGGAAAAAGGTGAACACGCAGTGTGTATCGACATTATAGTAACACCAAAAACAAGATGAGTTTGGCTCAAATCAGCCTATAATTGGACGAAGGTACCAATGGAACATCAAAGTGGACAAGAACTTGGAAGTGACAGTAAGCATGAAGTAAATAAGAAACTATTAGAAATTCTTCCTACACGTACATCACTCCCAGTATAGATGTTCATGATTTGAACAATATCCTACATAAAGCCCTAATGTTTCAGCAATTCAGCCTCAAGACGATTTTTTTTTCACAATAGAGAAGAGAAAGATAGCACAAAGTCAACTAAGAAACGCGATCAAACACAAACAGAAAGAGGGTTTGTTACAATGAATTTGTGTATACGTCAGGGATGATTCATCAGAGACAAAGGAAGAAGGTAATATTAATGGGTTGAGAGGAGAGAGGGTACCAGGACAGCGCGATGTGCGGGGAGGGCGGAGCAGTGGTCGTCGGAGGCGAGGAGGAGGAGGTCGGTGAAGGAGTGGGAGTGGTGGTGGTGGAACTCAAAGGGGGAGGCAAGCCTGAGGAAGGCGACCTTGGCCTTGAGGTCGTCAATCTCCCGCTTGAGCTCGTCCTCCGTCTCGCTCGCCTCCTCGTAGCACTCCCTGCACGTCCCCGCCTCACTCGCCTCGTACTCCTCCCGGCACGATATGCACCTCATCCCCGCCGCCGGGGCCGGCGCCGAGTACCTAGCCGCCGTCGCCCCCCCGCCTCCCCCTCCGCCGGCGGCCCGCTCCCGCCTCGGCCCCAGCGTCATCATCTTCCGCCTTTCAGTTTCAGTCCTGGAGAAGCCAAAACGGGAATGATCGGCCGCTCATCAGTGCTGAGGGCCGCCTCAGACCGGGCTCCGTGTGCTTCTTAAACGTCACACGGGAAGCGTCAAACATAGTTCTGGCGTGGGCTACGACGACTTTGAATTTGACAGCCTCACCCGAATACCATCGACGGTGTATTTGGACTTAAGATTGAAAGTATAATTTCGAGCTTGAGTCAAACTCGAGTTGAAATGCTCTATTTTATAATTATTATTTAGTTCTATAATTAGTGATATAGAGGTTTTATAAAAAAAATTACTAATATTAATATAGTCATAAAGTAGTTGATCAATGTGTTAAAATTAAAAAAATAAAATAATTAGTTTCAATTGATCTCAATTTTTTAATTTAGTCTATTAATACAAGATAGAGTAAAGTTTTATAAAAAAATAATTCTAAATTTTATTAGATATAATATATATTTTTTTCTAACAAAAAGCCTAAGTTGTACATGAAAAAAATAGAAATGATATATCTTATTGACAAAGTTAAGATACATATAAAATCTATATATAATGTATAATATATATATATATATATATATATATATATATATATATATATATATATATATATATATATATATATATATATATATATATATATAATGTGATCAATTGAAGTTTTTATCGGGCTTTGAACATAGTTAAGCCAAACACAGGCATATTTGAGCTCAGCTTGACCAACTTGAAGTTTGAGCTCAAACTTAAGCTTGCTTTAACACCCCTACCCCCAGTAGCATTAGTGGCTACACTAGCCACACTCTGATGACGAGGAAAGAAGAGACCACACCGCCAGCCCCCATTCTGCTGAAGTCCAAGAAGAGTAGGAGAAGAAATAAGGAAAGGGGAAAAAAAGAAGAAAGGAGGAGGAAGGGATTAGCTGTAGTCACAAATCATCAAGTCATGGGCATGTTATAACTAGTGTGGCGAAAAATTTTAATGTTTTTTTTCTGCAGCCTTGTGTAGCCTTTACCACCTTTGCTCATCCACTTCTTAGAAGAAGAGGAGGAGGAAGAAGCAAAGTTTGTGGCCGTGGGTGGATTAAAAAGAGGGCACCAAGTGGTAGTGTGGATGAGTGGGGTAAGGGGTGAGGGGTAACATAGAAAAAAATAGGCAAATACAAACAATAAGATTCATGTCTCAAAATGTAATAACACAATGTGTATTAATGTTTTACTTGACCTATTATGCTTTCTTGGTTGATTTTTATATTTCACTTATTGAATATTTTTTACAAAAAGAAGAGAAAAAATTATAAAAAATAATACAAATGAGCTTAAAAAGTTTGAGACTCAAAAGCACATTGGTAAGCACCCCTCACCCCCCTATATATCTCACTGCTCTCTTCCTAATGTTTCCCCCTCGTTCTCTCCTTCTTACCCCATGTATACCTCCCGTTATTATCCTTCTTTTCTTCCAACTCCATTCTAAGGTGCCAACGTTTAATGCTGATCACGCTTCCAATGACAGCGTTGGCGCTAACATCATTGTTGGACATGCTTGCACCCCTCAGCCTACCAGTTGTTGTCTTGTTGCTGAGGTTGCTAGTGGGCTTGCCAAAGGTAATGGTGGATCAATAATGGCACACTAGACATGATTTTGAAGAAGATGAAGTACTCGGGGGAGTAGTTGTCCTTCTATAGAAAATAGGCTGTCTTCTTCCAGCTTCAATGAGGAGCCCTAGAGCCATTCTGTTAATCCCTTGCAGCACAATCGTTGTTAATGCCACAACTTTTGGAAGAAGTCTGTTACGGTCATTGTCCTTAAATCCTCCATCAACAGGATTTCACTATCGGGATCATTAGGGAGATCAATGGTGGAAAGCACTTTCTGGCGGAGAACTCTAACGTTGCACTATGCATAGAGCAGCTTCCGACACTTTCAAAGGATGGCTATGCCATTGATTTCCATGAAGAGGCACCACTCTTAAAAAATGACATATCTTTCAACTTGGAGTGAATAGAAAGAAAAGGGGTTGAATCTAGTGGCTTACCTTCACCACCAACATAGACACTGTCGGAACACGCTTTGTCAGTTGCAGTTGCTGGTTAGGAGGATTTTTTTGGAAAACAATGTTTGCATTTGCCAAGGACGTTGGTGAGATTGGATGTTGAAATTTCTCATATGCTTTGTGCAACAATGCCTTCAGTAGATCTATTGAGATCGAATATTGTTCCTCTACTATGGCCTCTTCTGATTTTGGAACTACTTGTAGATGAGCATTCTTCAACTAGGAATTATTGGTTGTTATAGGAGATGATGGGGTGACGTGGATGGTGGGGGCACAACAATGGCTTGTCCATGTGACCATTGCACCTTGAGCTCCATCCACTTTTGATCTCATTCTTCGATAGCATCAAATTAATACTCATAATGGTGTTGTTACACCCCCAATTTTTACCACTATTTTTTTAGAGAAATATTTGCTTTTATTTAAAAATTTATAAAATAATCCTCTTCATACTATGTCGTAGACAAAATTTTATTGTGCATTTACAAAATATTAAAATATAAAATTGAAGACATGAGAACCAACTTTTTACAAAATATTTGTTGTGATATGGTAACATCTCGTGTCTTCAATAGGAAAACAAATTTTTTTTAAGTAAATTAGAATTTATTTATTAGTCATTGGAGACCATAGACATGTCGGGCAAGTTGTTGGCGGACTTGCACTTACTATCAACAAGCATTGACACATCGATAAAGCTATTAGTGATAACTGCATGCACTAGCCATTTTGAAAACAAGGAAGTTTTGATGGTTTTTGAACTCTGGTCAGTGTAAAATGAAGTGGACATTGACTCTTAGGAAAATGAAGTTGGAGAGAGAAGGGATCACCGGTGGGAGCCGTTTAGAGCCAACCCAAGGGGAACTCATTGGAGAAGAAATTGAAGTGTAAGTGTGGTCAAATTACAATCTCTATTCGATTTACAATGAAAATTACCTTTGTTATTTTCTTCAAGTTCTCTTAGTCATGAACTTATGAATTATACTATTTTCATTAAGACAGTGACAAATGGTGTTTGCATAGTAAAATTAAATTTGTAGTGATTTAACTCCTATCCCGAGAGAGCTGAAAAACCATGATACTATTTTATATCATACTCTTTTATTTTTGTGACAAAATGACTCACTTGAGGAGCCAATAAAACACTAGGAATCTAGATCCTTTCGTGCCAAATGCATCAGTTCGAGGTGGCCAAATCATTACATTGCATGGTTTTCATACACATGCATTAGGGTTTAGAAACCTTTACAAAGTATATACTTTTGCAACATTCCATACACATATTAAAATCCACAAAAAATATGCAATTATATTTAATTATTATATAGCTTGTTACTTGCTATAAATCAGAATTGAAATCCAAACTATGAAACACCATCAGTAACATCATCAATAGGTTGGCTAAATCACTAATGACTATTGGTAGATGCACCGACATGTGAAACCCGCACCGACAGTGAGATGGCTGGATAAATCTACCTCATTGACATGTTGTTATGATTACTAATGAACATTGATAGATTTATCAACATGTCAAACCTCACCTTACCAACACCTCACTGATGTATAGGCCTCACTACCGATGACCAAACAATATGTATAGTTTTGCATTCATGCAAGAGTATTGTTCATCCTTTTTCATTCGTCAGTGCAGTAATCAATGTGTCGATGACCTTACTAGGGATGCCACTTCGGTTAGGCATATGGTAAAACCAAGCCCGACCCTAATGGGTCAGGCTTGGTTTTCAAACGCAACCCGAATAGCTATTCTAGTTCAGTTCTGGTTTTAGGTGACCCAACCCAAATAAAATTGTAAATATAAAATTTTAATTTTTATATATTTTTAATAATATTTAAAAAATTAAAAAAATATTTAAAAAATATTTTTTATTCTAAATGGGTCAGGTTTGGGTTGGGTTTAAGTTATTGTTTCTTTAAGTGGTATCGGGTTCGGCAAAACTTGACCCGACAGCATCCCCAGACCATACCAATGATAAAAAAATTAAGAATAAAAACTCATTTTTCATTCCAAACACTTTTCTTTGAATAAACCCAATAGAAATCATCTCAAAATAGGATATTAAGCCATCTGAGATACAACATTAACATTAAGCTACTTGTAAATTGAATTCACCATGAAAGTACCTTAAAAACATGATATATTTCAAAATAAACAAATTCATGAGTTCAAGACCATAAAAAACTTGAAGAAAATTAAAAACTTGAGTATTTTGCTTAAAATTAAGTACATATTGCAATTCAACCTATTCCAATGCGAAGTTTTCTTCCTCGTACATGAGTCTTCCTCCCGATATGTACCCATACACTAGTCTCCCTACAATAAGACTTCTCTGAGACTCCCTTTTCTCTCCCAATTCCATATTTCACTATATTTATGCTCGGATGACTACTTATGGAGTCTCGTAACTATAAAACTATCTCACTTTTCGAGCTAACCAATGCATGCAGTTATCATTGGCGGACCATCGATAGGTCGATACATGCCGACGGTGACAAAATATAATTCCAACAGTTACTTATCGACGTGTTGGTGGTCACCAATGACAAAAAATAACCTTTTTAATTTTTAAGTAAAAAGAATATATTTTCCTTTTGAGAACACAGGGTGTCACAAGTGTTGGTGTGCATGGACTAGATGGCAGAAAAGGATGTGTGCATGTAGTGTTTTGGTTAACTAATCGTCCGGGCAACTTCCTTTTCATGAATTCTATCAACCGTTGGTAGCATGATTTTAACCTCAAGATACATTTCAACAATCTATTGGCAGATCTTTATCAACTATTGTTATTGCCTTTCAAGCACTTCCCAAGGCATCAACCCTATGATCAACGTCAATAGGGTACGCACGACCAACTCTTTTGAGTGTCATTGACCTATATGAAACCTTCTTGTGCTACCATCTAAGGTAACAAACACAACAGAAAAAACAACCCATGAATTCACAAGGGCAGTCCAATAGAAAATAAGAGAGATAGAGTTTACTTACACTACCACAACTACTAGAACATAAATAGATTATAAGTGAGACTCATAGAACTTAAGAACAGTTGCATTTATGAGTGCTTTTAGACTTGACCATAACCTAGAACATTCTACTGACTAGATGCTTTTAAGCCTTTGACCTTACAAGCACTTCTATACTTGACATATAACATTCCATTAATTAGATGCTTCTAGACTTTTCTTCAAGCTATACCCATGTTCTACATCAGTAAAATTGTTGTAATGGATTAGTATTGCATAAATTAATGTTAGGGTTAGGCACATTTACAAACATAAATATAGTTAGAAACAATATAAATACTTAATATGTGTTGTTACATATTCAAAAATATATGTCCAATGCATCACAAGTTGTCAAATTTGTGTGTAGGGGAAGGCGAGGAGGGGAAAGCAAATAAAGCCATATGGCCAGTGCATTGATGGGGGTAGTGTGATAAAAATTACATGGTCAAAAAACACCCAACACATGTGCACTGGCATGTGTAATTAGGCGCATATAAGCAGGTTTCATTTATAAAATATCTATACCTCTACATTTAAATGTCTTCTAAAAAATATTGCACAAATGCGTTGGATGGAAGTAGGGCTGAACGCCAAAACCATTTTAATATTAGCTGCCCATTTTGCAATTGTAGGCTAACAAAGTGGGGTTTAGATCGGCTGTGAGGCCCTCACACCAAATTGAGTATGAGTTACCAATCAACCGATGCTGACAATAAAAATGCTTGAAAATACAATCCACATTTTAACATGTTTTTCTCTAGGAATAGAACACATGTAAAAGTACATACAAAAGCATGTGAAACTTGCTTAAATTTTACTTTGATGCAAAAAAATAGAAAGTCATTACAACATTCCAAAAAAATTGTCAAGCTTTGTGTACGTGGACAAAAAACTTGTATATCATATATATTATCTAAGCAATAGAGCTACATAACATACAAGTTGTATAGCAAACTGTAAGTCAAAAAAATTTACTTTTTAAAAAACTAAGATTAACTAAAGCAATGATTATCATTATAAATATTTTAAGAAATAGATATAATTTCAAGTGTGTGTTAAAGTTATAAATCAACATATTTAAAACAAATAAATTTTAGAATGAACTTCTAAAAGTCAAACATAGTAATGCAATAAATAGAATTAACTTTGATATAAAGTTAAAGAAAAGACACACAATTCTCTACGGGTCCCATTAGAATTAGCCATCTAAAATGCATTTTCTTCTATGATCCATATACACTATCCTACAAAACAACCATCAAAATGTACTTCAAGCATATAAACAAGGCTATGAAGTTATATGAGTGGGATGACATTAGATTACATGAAATTGCTTTCCATTTGTGATCCTCGTATCAAGAAATTTATACTTGAATATAAATACTCATACAAAAGAATTTTAGTCATAGAATAAGAAGGGGGTTCAAATTTTTCTAAGGAAATGCAATGATGGGACCAAATTATTTCTAGAAATAATCATTTGACCATAGTAAGATAGTAGAAATCTCACCTAGTTGATCACTTGAGTGTCTAGAAGTTCTCGCATCTATTTTTTAGGGAGATAATGCCCTACCTCATGGAGTTCATCAGTAAATCCACTACTTTGTTCCAATTTTCCACTACCTAATTGGCTTCATAGGGTTTTGTGGTTCAACCATGGTGGCACCTCTACGTTATCTCCCTCTCTATATATGCATGAGAAGAACAATAGGAGGTAAAGGAGGTAAAGGAGAACATCATGAATAGATCAAGGCTACACATATTCATTGAACTTAATGTAAGTCTAAGTGAAAGATCCTCACCTTCCATCAATGTTATGAACTCTTTGGGTTGTTGCCTATAATCAAAATCATGATCCCATAATTCAATTTCTATCAAACATGAAGATGTTGTGTTGACAATAATTTAGGTATAAATATTTCAACTTTAGTGGATTTTAATTTTTATTACTTGCTAATATATGCTAAGGAGAAAGGGCATGCAAGGGCATTGACTCACAGGTAAAATTGCATCAAAATTAGAAGATCTTAGCAGTAGAATTGTGGAAACATATCTAATTTCATTAGCATAGTTTGCAAAGTCAATGACAACTTTACCCAAAACACCACTTTTCGATGATCCCTATATACCAAATTATTATTTTTTTGCATTTAGATATAAAAAGTAAAATTTAGGAAAAATAACACACATCTTATAGAGAAAACAACAATTTGGGAGGCTTTCTCACCGAATTTTCTAATTTTTGGATTTTGGCTAAATCTAATAGTCTCGTAAATTGGATTTTCCCACCTACAGGCTCCACCATGGACTACAACCTATTCTAATTTCATTGTAAACTTCCCAATATCTAGAGGAAACTGATAGACCACTAGAGAATTGCATCCTATTTTTGGGACCCAAGAAAAAAATTGAAGGAAAAATTAGCCAATGCTCAATCAAACCTCTGTTGATCTCATATATATATACAAACACATCACCACCAACATCAAGGTGACAAGCCTGACCTAGTTCAATTACTTGAAAAAAAGCATGAACTTGGTGCTAACATTGAACAATAGGAGATGACAAAAGAGAAAGCTACAAATTTAGAAAGGCATTTGTACAAAGATCAAAACACATTTTAATATAGACAAAGAAAGATGATTCCAAGCCCACCTAAATTGGACCTTAAGACTGTTATAGCAGAAAAAAAGAATTTCCATACTAAAGGAAGTGAGCGAACCCATGTTGTCTAGAACTGCAACTTAAACATAGTTTTGGTCTTGTTCTTTTCAGTTGGATATAAGTTCGTCGCCTCTGCCTATCTGTAGGTAATGTATAACGCCCCAAAATTTTAATATGTTAAAATTCAAACGGTTGGGCCCATTAGTGAGTTTAAGGGACCAATAATAATTTTTCTTAAAAACGGACCATTTTGAGCTTGATTCGTTCAGATGAGTTGTAAGGTACTTAATAGGGCTTGGAGAGACATACGTATCGAGCTCAAGAATGTGTCAAATGGACACTAGGATAATAGGCTCTGACCTCGAGAAGCATGTTGTAGGTGAAACCCACATTAAATTAGCGAGAAAACATACCCTTGTGTGATCTTGTTTCAAAGTGTTCGTTGATATGAGTCTAATGGTACAAAGAACGCGTGATTCTAAGTTCGGGGTAAAGAGTTACACCCTTTTAAAATTTTAATTCTCGTTTTATATTTAAAATATATTTTTTAAAAAAAAAATTTGTGCATCAGCTCATTGAATGAGTCAACCAGCAATGGGGCAGGCCACATTACCTTGCCGAACTGCCATAATGCGGCAATATGTTGCCTGCTACAGCATGCTATGCCTGTTGCAACAAGTAGCTATGTGTTGTGTCATGCACCTGGCAGGCCGTATTGGCCTATATAATGGGAGGTCCAACTCGTCCCATCTCCCTTCCTCCTCTCCTTTCCTCTTAGTTATGCCTGTTTCTAAGCGTTAAACATGCATTTTAAGTCGTTTCTCGTCCCTTGCCGTCCGTTCAAAAACCTATTCTACCTAATTTGAGGGTGCCCAACATTGTGAGAAGGTCTATTTTTAAAATTAGGTGGGAACGACCTAGGGTAAGGGGAGGCTCCATCTACCACTTTTGGGCCAAGATGAAGAATTTATTCTAGCGCAAGGGGAGGCTCTGTCCATCGCTTTCGAGCTAGAAGGAGAAATCATCTCGATGCAAGGGGAGATTTTGTCTAGCACTTCTGAGCTCGGAAGGAGATCTTGTCCCAGTGCGAGAGGAGGTAGCGCTCACTACTCGTAAACCCGAGAACAAGACAAGTCTCTGACCGCCGGCCGTTACTCCAATCAATTTAAAGAGAGAAGGGTAGGCGGTTTTAAGCACTAATTCCATGTTATGACTAGGCACTCTATTTCGTAATTTATTCGTCTCTTAAATAAAATATTATTTTAAAAAATGTTGATATTTATTAGAGGTCAGGTGAACACTAAGATAATAGCGTATCATACACCTCTAAGATGGATTTTATCATGATATGTACTTTATGATATTATTATTATTTGAATTATATTTATGACTGATTATGACTGGATTTGAAGGGTAGTTATTTAGTATAAATCCCAAAAGCTATCGGAGTTATGACTCCTAGGTATCGCCAATTATGGCATATGGCGCATACATGAAGTTGGATATTGTGGGAAGATCCTCTTCATTCTGATCCCGTTGCCCCACAAGCACGGGTGTATGTCGCTCTCATATTGGTGACACTCTGTGATTGATGTTTTATCTGATTTAGAATTATTTATTAGATTCTGGCTATGAACAAATTATTCGAGTTTACCGGTTTCATGAATAACTATTTTGTCTGACTTTTCGTATAAGAAGTGTGTTGGATTTGGTTAGTTGATAATATTATTTTGAGTCGACTTTTGAATATAAAATATTTATTCATGCTTTGTGTTTTAGCATGTTAATAAAATTTAACTCTATCTACTAAAGATATTTATACTCACCCACCCCTAGACGTTGCAGGTCCGAATGAAGAAGATGATGTTAATGAAGATTGCTCGTAGAACTTCAAAAGATTTACATTTTTGTTTTACTTTATCGTGTTCTTTAATTATGTATTAAGTTTAGACATGTGCGACTTTGATTTTGCTAACGCATGACAAGCTTGTTTTTGTAAAGTTTTTGTAATTACCTAAATTAATGAATAGTTACTCCTTTGTGCACGGTTAATCTTGACCCAGATTTTATTATTACGAACTGTCAGCACTCTAACCTTTAAAGTAATTTTAAAAGTTGAAGCTACATAATGTCTCAAAATACCTTGTAGTCTCCGAGTCACATAGACCCAAGTATTCCTTCCCTAAAAATTAGCTTTCTTCAGTCCAAATTCTCAATACCAGGCGTTGAGATTGTATATGGAAAACACAAATCAAATATGCAACTATGTTATAGGATTTCGAGGATTGAAGATACCGGGAGGGCAATGAGATCAAAACTTCAATTTGTGCATGAGAAAATGGCTCGTGTTGCTTGACAAAGTCACATCAAGGTTTGGTGAGAGATAGGGACAAGTGGGTTGGGGAGCACAAAAGATGATAAAAAGTCACATGAAAATAAACAAACGTGAGCAAATAAAAAAAAAGCAACCAAAATACACATCTATAACAAAATCTATTTTAGAAAGACCTATAACAAAACTTCACCAAAATGAAACATTGGCAAAAACCCACAAGTATCTACACACAAAAAATATCAATAAAATATAAAAAATAACCCTGAATTTGACGACACCAAAAATCCCGCACAACATCCTACTACTGGTCTCCTATCACACACAAGCCACCAAGAATGCAAACAATCAACACTATAAATGAGAAAAAGAAAGTCAACATGAAAATACAAACCAAACGAACATGAGAAACATAAAAAAGGCACAACTATATGTAAACACACAAGGCACGAAAGCAAATAGAAGTTTGAAAGCCACATAGTGCATGCCATAAATATGGAAACCCAAAAAAATGCCTATAGAAGTTTAAAAGTCACACCAATAATTCCAAACATAATACAATTTTATCAACCAATAAAAAAATACACATATATCCCATGCAAAAAATAAGGACATAAAATTTTGTAAAAAAACTTAGGAAGAAGTTTAAAAGGCGGGATAATAATTACACACAAAGAATACCAAATGGAGGCTACCACTAATTAGGTAGGATATTAACACCCCACAGACTGATACATGTACTTATTAAAAGGTATACTAGATAATAAATGTCATCTTTATTATTATCAATCAACTACAACCAAAATACCATCTTCATCCCCATTAAATTTAAATATTTACACCACAATCTACATGTAATTCATGCCCAAATGTCTCATTTATATTTATTTTTGGTCCGAAATTCTTGGCATATACATGGAGAAGGTAAAAAGTCACGAAGCTAAAAAGGCAAGAATGAAGTTAAAATAGAAAACCAAGAGTCATCAACTCCAAAATACTATAACCAAGCATGCATGGAAGTTAAGAACACACACACACATACCAATAAAAAACCATCAACAATAAAAATGACATTTATTAATATCAATTAATTATAGCCCATATGGTAATATACCCTATTAAATCACCAAATTTATGTTCAATACTATAAAAAAAAGTAACCTTAGCCATAGTGGACATTTTCATACATCAAGGCAAAAATGTCTTGTCCACCATTAATGTTGGCCCCAAATACTAGGGATACCCCTACAAAGCTACTATTTTTTTATACATACTCAACTATAAAAACATGTGAATACTACTCTTTGATGGCATAACGAGTCTTTTTTCCATAGAAAAGTCAAACTTGGCTTGATACTTTTTATTTAGTATAAATTTGATTATGCATGTTTCTTAAGGACTCTAAAAGTATGTATTAAATAATATTCTGACATTCAAAGGATAAAACTATGTACCTAAGAGCATGATCCGGTAAACTTTGATCACTTCCAACTTCAATATAGGCAATTGGTAGGGATAAGGGTGAGTCGTTCGGTGCCTCCTCATATACAATAGTGATTACATCCAAGTATACTTGAATATTAAGTGTATTTGAGTGAGATTCATTATGCAAACACCATATCTGAGTCACACCCATCCAAATTTGCAGAGAAAATTGAACAAGAGGTTCAAAGTAAAAACTTAAACATTACATATATTGTAGTCCAATAGGGTAGTACCTTTATTTAAACATATAGAAGATCCTCTAATTTAAAATTTACAGAAAACCAATGTATCTCCACGAGTTGCACAATTTCAATTTTCCTTGTCCACCTTATGCCTAGTAAGTAAACCCTTCTAAACAACAATAAGCACAAAATCTATCTAGTTCAAGAGCCACACCACGAAAAGATAGAAACCCATCACTCACTACTACTTTGTTTTTTACATAATTTTGAGAAGAATACACATCCCACTTGTATAAGTCAAAACTGGGTTTTGAGTAGGAAGAAGAAATAACTGGTGTGGCTACAATATGAGGGATAATAGACATTGAATAGCTCCTAAAGTGGCCAAAAGAGAAACATTGTATGACACACAATTAGTGAATCTCTGAGAACCACTTCTAATCATTGTTAATCTTGAGTTCAAGTTAGGAGGTGATAATGGATGGGCTAGATGTGGGAGAGTTCGGTCGATTGAAAGAAACCACTTGAGAAGATCTCCAAATTGAAGGACCTTGGGAACAAAATCCTTAACTAAATTATTCAACATTCATTTGTAAAAGAACCATAATCCTTCAAATTAAAAATAGTATGAGTATAGCCACTACAACAAAATTTGCTCAAAGTATATTTGAAAGAAAAAGTTAAAAGGAACAACACAAGTCTAAGCTGAGTTCGTTGCCGAAAGCAGATTTGGAGAAAAGAACCTTGCAAAACTTACAAAAAAGTATAAACTAATATTTGTTCTACTCCTAAAAATATGTAATTGTTTCTACCATTTCAGCTGAATTCTGGAGCAATCGAGGTCTCTTTTATTTTGACCAATCTAGTTTGTTGTATAATCTCATAATCAATATCTCTTTTCAGAAAGCAACCAAAACCACACATCTACAACCAAATCTATTTTTAAAAATACCTATAACAAAAATTCACTGAAATGAGGGGAAAATAATTACACATAATATCTTATATATACACAAAAAAATAGCAAAACAATATAAAAAATCACCTGGAAGTCGGTGACACAAAAAAAACCCGCACAACATCCTACTACTACCACACAAAAGCCAACAAGAACATGAACATTCAACACTACAAAAGAGAGAAAAATAAGTCAACATGTAAATACAAACCAAATGAACATAAGAAACAGAAAAAAATCAAGAGAAAAAATACTCCCAATTGAAAAGGCAGGATATAGAAGCTTCTATATGCCAAAACCTTCCTTTAAGCATTTTCTTTTGAATCTCCATATTTCTGATTTATCAGTAGCATGACAATGCTTGATGTTGGAACCTTCATATACCTAGTACACACTTGGTGCACATATATCACAAACATAGCAGTGGCACAACACTATAAAAGTAAAAACAGTTTAAAAGAAAATTTTGTCCAGGGATATAAGATTTGCACATTCACAACCAAGGCTTGTAATGTACCCTCTACAAAAATGAGAGTAGAAGGTACAAAATTCATTTAGTCTAAAAAAAATACTATAGTGATAAGAGTGTCGTATATCTATGAAATTGACGATAACATTTACATTGTTCTTGTACGAAAACATGATAAAAAACCATAGGAAAACAAACAACAAATTAAATAAACCAACAAAAACACACATATATAACTGAATCTATTTTAGAAAGACTTATCACAAAACTTCGTAGAAATAAAAGAAAAACAATTTATTCATAAAATTAATTTGAAGGTTAATAAGAAACAAGTTACCGCTAAGCCATTTCCAGTCATTTCACCTATCTTATTAAATGAAGGCATATTTGCTTCTAAACCTCTTTGAAACTTGGGAGTTTCTAACTTGCAAATTCCCATGGGTGAATGATATGGCTGACGAAACTATAGTAAGAGATACAATAAAAAAAATGAAGCCGATAAAAGATCATTAAGAGCTGATATCAAATAACATGAATTCCAACAAAAATAATTTAATCATAAAAAAGAGAGTAGAAGGTACAAATAACAACCCATATTGAACTCGAAGCTATAGTGATAAGAGTGGTGGACCTTCTATAAAAATGAGAGTAGAAGGTACAAAATTCATTTAGTCTCAAAAAAATACTATAGTGATAAGTGGCATATCTATATTCATGAAAATGATGATGACATTTAAATTGTTCTTGTGTGAGAATATAAAAAAAAACCACAGGAAAAAAAATAGCAAATCAAAGAAACCAACAAAAACATACATATACAACCAAATCTATTCTAAAACTATATTTTAGAAAGACTTATAATAAAACTTCACCGAAAAAGATAAATATAATTTATTTCTTCACATAATGAAACAAAAACTTGGAAAAAAAACTTACACATAAGAAAAAATAGCACAACAATATAGAGAATCACATGGAATCCAACAACAATAAAATTCTGGGACAACATCATACTACTACTACACACAAGCCGCCAATAACACAAACAAGCAACATTGCAAATTTTAAAAAAAATTAGTAGGCAAATACAAATCAAAAGAAGATGAGAAACAAAAAAATCAAACACAACTATATATATAAACAAAGGACACAAAGTGAATAGAATTTTACAAACCAAAAATTTACACACAAGTATATACACACAAGAAAAAATAATACTAAAATATAGAGAATCACCTGAAATTCGACAATGACAAATTTACGGCACAACATCCTATTACTACCATGCACAAGCCGCCAAGAACGCGAACAAGCAACACTGCAAATTTTAAAAAAATCAGCATGCAAATACAAACCAAATGAAGATGAGAAACAAATAAAATAAAAAAATCAAGCACAACTATATATATAAACATATGACTATAGCTTCGAGTTCAATATGGAAAAAAATTGATATGCGTATGGTGCACTAATTGAGGTTTGGAGGATGAAGATTCGATAATGTATGTCGGATCATTGGGCAATTTAAAACCAGCCTACCCGTGAATAATAGTTACCTGATGCATCCGGTATACAGGATCATTGCATGTGCAGGACACATCCTAAGAAGACTTATAAATATTCTTTCCAACAATTAACCATATATTGTTGTATTATTTTTTTCCACAAAATTAAAAGTCATAATTGTGTATATATCCCACACACAGGCCAGAATAAATTTATTCTTATTCTTCAAACATATACGCTTTCAGGGTCGGCTCAATATATTTTGAGGCCTAAGGCAAAATTCAAATGATACTTTTATATTTAATATATTAATATTAATATGGTTGTTGCAAGAAAAAAAGTCTTAATATAATTAGTAAATGAAAAATAGTGGTTGTTCAATTACTAATCTAAACTTAAGCTTCTTATGTATTTTGTTTACTACTTGCAACAAATTTATCAAGATCTCTATTTTTTAATTATATTGATTTATCTATTATTTCTTATGTACTTAATTTTTTGATTCAAATTTTCTACTAAGCATATTTATTATTATTATTATTATTATTATTATTATTATTATTATTATTATTATTATTATTATTATTATTATTAAAATATATATAAACAAACCAAGGACCTTGATAATGAAAAGGTATACTTAGAAATAAAAATAATATAAATTTAAAGAAAAAAATTAATATATAAATATGTATACATCGTGCCCACAACAATTGATTGAGTTATTAAAAACCTGCTTGCCTCCTATTTTATATAGATTGTTCTATCCAAACAGTGTAGACAAAAAGTACATGGGCATGTGTCAAGCACATATGAACGATATTTAAATTAAATTCTAAATATTAGAGAATTATATAATTTGGTTGATTGAAACTTTATCTTTGATAATTAAAAGAAATGAGAGGAACACAATTGAGTAATTCATACAAAGAGGAAAGGTGCACTAGAGTTGGGTTTGGGTGTAATACATAGTAAGTGTAAAATGATAACCATTATGTTAAATGGTAATTATGATTTTAATAAAATTTATAAAAAAATTAATATAAATAAACCCATGTAAGTGGTAATTTATGGTAATTAGGAAGCCCACTTTATAGGTCTTTAAGACTATTTCAAAAATAAAGATTAAGGGCTTTGCATCTTGCATCATTACACTCCCTCCATTGTGTAATAATTGCCAACAACTAGAGTGAACTAAATCAGTTTATTTTGATTTTCTAATCAAAACATTGAAATTCCCTGGATATTATATTTTATAAGAATTCCCTAAATATTAAATTTAGTGTATCATCCCTATATAAAAATTAGCTTCAATTAGGAATTTTAGTTTGAGTAAGTTTCATTATAGAATTTGATTTAATATAAGACTTTGATTTGATTTCATTATCCTCAATTTAGAAATTGTTGAACCATGGTATGGGCTTGGGCCCACATGGTCTACCCTTATTCACAGTTTGGGTGAGCCAAGGGTCCAAAGATAGTGGAGGTGTCACACCGGCATGAATTAATGTGGCATACATTCTTATAGGACCCACATCTAATATACATGCACACTAAGCATGTGACTAGAGTTCACATATTCATATTGTGAAGTATGGCCGAACCCGTGGTTAGCAAGGGATCAACCCTGTCATGAGCATGGTCACGTACAGGGGCTTAGGCCTCCTTGGGCTCAAAGAGTCTGAGCCCACATCTATTATATTAGACCGTCTACTTAATTCACTATGTAGGCCTAATGAGTTAAGCCTTCTTAAGGAAGGGAGTATAAAAGGATAAGAAAGGGGGAAAGAGCAAGTCAGACCCCAAGCTCATCCCCTCTTCCCCCCTCTCCAAACATACCCCCACCTCTCCCCTCTTTTCTCTCTTGGTGTGATCACAAGGGAGGAAGGAGACAAGGGCTAGCCGCTCCCTCCCTCTTCCTCCTCGTCATCTTCTTTCGCATGGAGGGTGCCATAGAAATTGTGCCAATAACTTAATATAAGAAAGGATTAAAAAAGGGCTTAGGATACTATAACAAGAGATCTACAATCTATTTCAAATAGATTTTGAAAGGATCTATAAATATACAAGGTATTTTTCTTATCATCTTTATTGAATTGATATTCAATTATAAGTCGGGCATCAACATGAAGGGAATTGGCATCCTGGGGTAAATTAACCCAAAAGGTTCGTAAGTTGAACTCCCTTGATTCAATTTTAATTAATTAAATACTCCTTAAATGTGTTTATTACTTATAATGCTTTGAATTTTATTTGCATGCGTGCAGATTTTGATAAAGGTCAGAAATTTCTAAATTGCGCCACCCCTTACGACTCGCTCCTGCCCACCATTCCGCTGGACAGACATCATATCGTACTCAGCCTAAATTGAGTGCAATGAAATCAAATCTAAACTCATATAAAGGCCTTAACTTTCATTAATAAAGGGAGCCATGGCCCTTAATGATTTCATAAAATTTCTGTGTTCTCTACTGAAGGAGCGACCCATTGGTGTTGATTCCAACAAACCCCGCTGGTGCTTCCGGTGGTATGCCTGTATTCCGGTGTCTATTCTAGCGGTGTTCTCTGGTGGTGATTCCAGAGAAAGTTATCTTCCCCCTCTACCCTCTATTCCTTTTCCCTCTTATCACCCTCTTCTTATCCGCCTCAATTAGCTATCGTTTCCCCAATCCATGACACTACAGCGCTGGAGGTTTGACCGTTACTGAACAATGTAAAGGTTCATGTAATAAATGGAAAAGATATATTATCCTAGAATAAATGGAAGGTGAATTCAATGTAAATTATGTAATAGATATCTTCATATCTAATCCAAGACTAGCAGAAGAACACTGTCCACCCCTCGTCTGATTCTTAATATATGAGCAGACCATCCACTGCATACATCTTGCACAGCCATCAAACTGCACATACAGCCAAGACGACAAGATTTTTTCCTCACTTTTGAGTTACAGCATGTAAGTATTTTACGTTCATTAGCAGTGTTACTTCCCACTTTCATCGATATATGTATAGAAGAAACTATACCAATTATATTCCTTTAGTTACATCTTTGATGTTCTTGATTTTCTAAAAAAAAAAAGCTTGTTACCTCGGTACTTTTGTCCACTCGTGTCAAATCAGCTCTAGCAATGATCACGTGGAGAGCCATAACCTTTGTTTACCTTCTTGCCTTCATCATTGAATTTGCTCAGTACACCAAATTGACAAGTGAGATCATCTAGTTCTTCGTTCCATTTTCTTGAGCTACATATAAAGGGCTCCAATGGACTCATACAAGTAATGTGCTGCATGCATGTTATGTTGTCACAGGTGCTAACCACCCTATAGGGGTCTGCTATGGCACACAAGGTGATAATCTGCCTCCGGAGGCCGACGTCATTGGCATGTACAAGACCCTCGGAATCGACAAGATTCGACTATTTGAACCCCTCCCAGAAGCCCTTGAAGCACTCAGGGGCTCAGGCATCCTGGTCTCTCTAGGGGTAAGGAATGAAGACTTGGCCAAAATTGCTGCTGACCCAGCCGCAGCCGGCGGATGGGTGAGAGACGTTGTAGTTCCATACGCCCAAGATGTCAACATTGGCTACATCTCTGTTGGCAATGAGGCCGTTCCCGGAGCCGGAGAGAACATCGGCCTGGCCATGACCAACATCCACAACTCCCTGGTGGGGGCCGGCCTGACCTCCATCAAGGTGACCACGGTGGTTAGCCTTGACACACTAGGAGTGTCTTATCCACCATCACAGGGAGCTTTCTCAGAGGCTGCACTGCCCCAGATGCAATCAATTGTATCATTCCTTGCCTCAACAGGGTTCCCACTCATGGTCAATGTGTACCCTTACTTTGCCTATGCTGCAAACCCTAGTCAGATTGATTTGTCATATGCCTTGTGCCGGCCCAATGCCCCACCGGTCACGGATGGGGGCTTGACCTATGTGTGCCTAATTGATTCCATGGTGGATGCAGTCTACTCGGCCATGGAGAAGATTGGGAGCGTCAATGTAGGTATTGCTGTATCTGAGATTGGGTGGCCAAGTGCAGGAAATGGAGAGTTTACCACGCCTGCTTTAGCCCAGGAGCATAATTTGAATACTGCACTTCATGTGGTTTTTTTGAATGGCACTCCCAAGAGGCCTAATTTCAAGTTGGAGACCTTCTTCTTTGCTA
The DNA here is from genome assembly GCA_035235625.1 of Saururus chinensis. Classification (NCBI taxonomy): domain Eukaryota; kingdom Viridiplantae; phylum Streptophyta; class Magnoliopsida; order Piperales; family Saururaceae; genus Saururus; species Saururus chinensis. The sequence goes on along the minus strand of CP141148.1, from coordinate 32,719,348 downwards.
TGTTCAATGAGGACTTGAAGCCTGCGGGGATTGAACAGAACTGGGGGTTCTTCTATCCTGACAAGACTCCAGTCTATGAATTCTTTTGATGGATTTTTATATGCATGTGAGAATAATTGTATCAGTTGGAACATTGCTGAGATTTCGTAAATGGGCTTAATTCTTCCTTTCAATTGTTGTGGAGCTGAAATATTCATACATATTTTAGCCAGACATCAACTTGGCCAAGTTAATTTTCGATTTGGCATTCAGACCTTCAACAAATCAGTCATTAATTGGTTATTATTCCTGACTAGAATGGCAAGTTCAGAGCATTAAAATTTAAAATTTATTGGATACATCTTTTCCTTTAGTTGCCTGAGATGTGTGTCGCCAGCCACAATGCACTCATATTGGCACAGACTATCTTTTGGTCTATCGAAAGTTCAACTCCAAGGAGACTCTCCCATTTACTGAGATGTAAGGAGACTCTTTCAGTCTAATGTTACTCAGATGTCTCCTTCTTCAACATCTCATCTTCCATGGACAATTGCTGACGACGTAACTAAATTTAAGGAACTGTTGTACACATTTAAGGAGGTATCAGCTGGCCATATCTATGGAGAAGGGAACATGGTAGTTGACAGGTTTGCGAATTTCCAAAATGTTTTTCTGTCCATTGCCCACGACCATACTACATGGGGCTCGTAAGATAGTACATAGTACCTCTATGTACCATATTAGGAGCCCCATGTTGCGCAACTGGCACATTTTTCCTAGATGACTATCTTCTCCCTCCCCTCTTCACTTCTTTATTAATACTTCTGGTCTAGCTTTTCCTAAATCTGCTTCCCTACTCCTTTTGGGTCCTTTATTATAAAAATGAACATGACTAAGCGGAAAAGGCCTTCTTGTTTAGAAGATTTTCGTTTAAGCCTTGGACAAACAAAATCAGAGATCAATACTTTCAGTTGGTTATACATGGATATATGATGGTGAATTTATTAACCAAACACATAAATAACCCGATATAATGTATTAAGAGCCATATACTCAACAAGTACATGTTGGATTTTAGGGGTTATGCCAATCTTCAACTAATGGTTATTCCAGTGTGTGTGAACACAAATGCTAGTCCGAGCTCTATTAACATAAACAATGTGCAAAACGATGCACAAGGAATAGAAAAATAAGTGTAAAAGAGCCAATGAAATTTAGTAGTTCGGCAATGCCTATCTACATGGGTAGGGCTGGTCCTCAACCAAATAGTCATCGAACAAGGCTGGTTCATGTCTATGTTTATTAACAATTTATCCATCAACATTTTGTCTATTGATAAAACTTCTTTTTTGGGGGACACAACCCTTGTCCATGGACATAGTCTATTAGGCAATTAGATTAGGGTTGAAGTGGTTAAAGAGAACGAGAGCAGTGTTAACAACTTTAACTAAGTAGGGCTAAGGTGAGGACCTCCAAAGTAAATAATTTATCATATGATAATAATTTATAAACTTATATATGTCATCTTCTTTATTTGTAGTATTACTATTAGATAAATTAAATCATTTTAAAAAGTCAAATAGAGCTATTAATGTAGGACAAAAGAAATATTTAATAACTAGTTTTAAAAAAGAATTTAAATATAATATTAACATAATTGTATTTAAATTGTTAAATATTTAAGTATAAGAAAATGATGTTTAAGAATAATTAGAGGAGAAATAAAAGTTGTCCTTTATATAAGAATGTAAATTGTATTTAAAAGTTAACTAGACCTCGAACAAACAGCCGGAGGAGGTCTTTGTCCATAGCCATGTCCAAAAATTGGCGGACAAAAGAATTCGGCCGGACACAACCACATACTCCTTGGACATGGACCGAACGTCAAATGATGGACGTCCACAACAAGCCCTATATATGGGTAGCAATAGAAAATCTAGTAAATAAGAATATCCAGTTACAATAGTACTCTCTCCCTTACCTCTTAGAAAACCCAAAGAGAGCTTTTAAAGACACATACAAAAGCCTCCCCAAAAAAAGAAGAAAGAACCCCTCTTTCTGCCCTTTACAAAGATGCGTGCAACCAACTTTGGCTTTTTGAATAAAAGACAAAACCCAATTTTCTCAAAAGATGGAACTGAACTGTAATTGTTAAGCCCCGACTTTTTAAATTACTTTAACGGTCAGAGCACGACAACTCGTAGTAATAAACGGGCCAAGATCAACCGTGCACAGAAGAGTAACCATCCATTGATTTAGGTAATTACAGAAACTTTACAAAATAAGGCTTATCGTGCCTTAACAAAATCAAAGTTGCGCACACACAAAAATAATACATAATAAAAGAACGTGATAAAACATAGATCCTTTGAAGTCTACAAGCAATCCTTGAGAATATTATCTTCGTCGTCCAAACCTGTAGCGTCTAGGGGTGGGTGAGTATAATTATACTCAGCAGATAGAATTAAATTCTATTATCATGCTAAAACATAAAACATAAATAAAGATACATACAATATTCTCAAGATACAACGTCGAATCAAACCAATATTATCAACTAACAAAATCCAACACATTTCTTAGATAAAAAGTAGACAAAAATAGTTCTTCGCAGAATCCGGTAATTTGGATATTTCATTTGTAGCCATAATCCGATAAATAAATTAAAATCGGATAAATCATCGTTAATAGAATGTCGCCGATACTCGAGCGACATATACCCGTGCTCATGGGGCAACGGGATCAGAATGAAGAGGATCTTCCCACGATATCCAACTTCATGGGCGCACCATATGCCATCATAGGCGGTACCTAGGAGTCATAACTCCAATAGCTTTTGGGCTCTATACCAAATAGCTACCCATCAAAACCGATTGTAGGTTTTGGGCTTTATACCAAATAACTATCCTTAAAATCCGGTCAAATCATTCGTAAATATATTTTGAATAATAACAATATTTTAATAAACGTATCACAACAAAATCCCACTAAGAGGTGCACACGACGCTATTATTTTAGTGCATGTCCGCCCTTAATCGTATCCATTTCAAAATAATAATTTATTTAAAGACAAATAAATTGTAAAATATAATGCCAAGTCATAGCACGAGATTAGAGTTTAAAACCACCTACCCTCGTTAGGCCTATGTTTGCAGTCGTCTTAAAAGTGGTGGGCGGCACCTCCCCTTGCGCAGAGGTAGTTTCCTCGTCTAGCTCGGGTGAGGCATGCAGAACCTCCCCTTGCGTTAGGAGAGTCTCTTCACCCGGCTCGGGTGCAGCGGACAGGGCCTCCTCTTGCCTCGGGTTGTTTCTACATTTTAGAGGGTTCGTCTCGAAAAATGGACTCTCTCACTACGTCGGGCACCCTCGAATTAGGTAAAAATGGTTTTTGAACGGGTAAAAAATGGACGAGAAAAGAAGAAAAAATGCACGTTTAAACTTACAAACTCACGTTTGCACAAAGGCAGGAGAGGAAGAAGGGGTGGGGCGTGTTGCACCTCACCCACCCCTCCCTTTTTATAGCAAAAAGGGATTCCCGCATGCGCGACACGTGTCGCACATCCGGTGAACAAAAGAAGCTAGCCACAGGCTAGCCGCAGCTTGCCTACGACTAGCTGAGGCTAGGTGCAGGCTAGCTTGCAATGCCGCATTGCGGCAGTTGAGGCATGACTCATGAAACATTTTTTTATTTTTTTTGTTTTTAAATTCAAAACAAAAATAAAACTTTAAACGTGTGTAACTCCTTACCCCAAACATGAACTCACACGTTCTTGGTACAGCTAGACTCGTATCGACGAGCCCTTTGAAACAAGACCACACAAGGGCATGCTTTCTTGCAAACTTAAGGTGAGTCCCACCTATGGCATGCTTCCCAATGCCATAGCCCACCAACCCGGTGTCCATTTGACACGTTCTTGGGTTTGATACGTTCGTCTTGCCGAGCCCTATCAAATGTCTTAAGGCTTATCTTGATGAATAAAGCTTAAAATAGTCTAATTTTAAGAAAGACCATTAATGGACCTTAAAACTCGTTAATGGGCCCAAACGCCCGAATTTCAAAACAAAGAAATTATGGGGCATTACAGTAATAGAGTACATAAAAAACACATGAATCATGTTGGGTTTTTATAAAAGTGAAACTCATTTCATCAAATCACAATCCATATAGGACCTTGACATTCCACAACCGTAAAAGCTAAACCCTAAACACACTGACAATCTCTACTTTGACTTGAAGTTTGAAAGTCACCTAGAAGAACTTGTACTTGTCTCTACTTGGATACACATACACTTGCATGCCCCACCTTAAACTCAATTTCCTCTACCAATGTCATCAAGTCTCATTATAAAAATATTACTAGTGCTATCACCGGTCCTCAAGCTAGAAGACCTAATTAGTTTCTCACTAGGTACAACCTTAGTGAACATAACTTATGTGTTTGCCTTCGTACTAATTTTCTCAAATTTGTAGATACCCTCCTCCACAACTGATCTATATATAGCGGTACCTAATGTCAATGTGCTTAGTTCGGGCACAAAATAGGACATTCTTTGCCAAATGTATAACACTCTAATTGTCATCATATAATAGACTCCTATCTTGCTCCTTGCCCAACTCCTTTAGAAAAGTTTGAAACCAGACCAACTCCTTGCTAGCCTATGTAGTTACAACATACTTAGCCTCTATAGTTGACAAAACAATAATCTTATGCAACCTTGACATCCTTGAGACAGTTGCACTACCCAATGTGAAAACATAGCTAGTAGTACTACTCCACCTCCCATCTAGATTATATGTCATATCTAAGTCCACATAGCCTTGTAACTCCACCTTGGTTCTTCTATAGACTAAGAATAGATCCTTAGTACCCTGCAAGTACCTAAGAATCTACTTCACAACTCTCTAATGTCCATGTCCAAGATTACTCATGAATCTTGCCATAACTCCTATTGCATGAGAAATGTCTTGCCTAGTACTCACCATGACATATATAACACTCCCCATTGACAATGTATACAACATGAGCAATTTCAAGCTCCTCTTCCTTGGACGTGGGACAATCTCCCTTACTCAGCCTAAAATGAGCTAGGCATGTGCTGACTCACGAATTAGTTGTGTACATATTGAACTTCTTTAACACCTTGTACATATAATCCACCTGGGAAAGTCTCAAAGTATGTGCTTACTTCTCTATGCAGATTTTCATCCTAAGGATATGTTTTATCACCCTTAGATCATTTATGAAAAACTCTTTAGATAAAGCCCCTCTTGAGATTTTAAATTGTTGACATGTTTGACCTGTAATCAACATATCATCCACATATTGTACCTAAATAGTGTAAAAATTTCCCAATTTCTTAGTGTAGCAACAATGATCAACCTCACAATGCACATAACTGTCTTAAACATGAAAATGTAAAACTTCTTGTACTATTGTCTAGGCACTTGTTTAAGACCAGACACACTCTTCTTAAGCTTGCAAAACCAGCCCCACTATACCTCGGACTACAAAACCATATGGCTGCCTCATATAGATCTCCTCCTAAAGATCGTCATGGAGAAAAGCGGTCTTGACATCTAGCTATTCTAAATGCAATTTCTCATCAGCCACAATACTTAACATAATTTGTGTTGTGTTCATCTTCACTATCAGAACAAAAGTATGTAAAATAAATGCCACGCTTCTATTGAAACCCCTTCACCACCAATTGAGCTTTGAACTTTGTGGAGTCATTTGGTTCTTCCTTAAATTGAAAAACTCATTATTGTGAAAGGCTTCCCCTTTGACAACTTCAAAAGCTCTCATGTTTGTTGAGAAAAAGACCCTATTTATTTAGTCAAAGCCTATTGCCACCTATCTCTTTCTTCAACATGTGTTGCCATCTAAAAACTCTAAGATTCACTGCTATTAGTCAATAAGGCATAATGCATACAATTAGAGTACCTAGATGTTGTTGTGATTGCCTTTTTATCATGCCGAAATGCTATTGGAGGAGTGACCATTGGAACTAAGATTGCTCACTATCACTTGCATTCAACTTGATATTGCTCCCTTCATCATCCTCTATCTCCACATAATAAAGTTCTGTAGCTACCACCAAACTATTTCAATTATGATCTTTTCTAAAGATCACATCTTTGCTAAAGACATAAGAGGTGCAAGAAAAAACTTTAAGATAGGAAAGAATAACCTACTCACACTACAACAAAATGTATTATTAGGTACGCAATACAAAGCGTTGCTAATAATTACTATTTGTGACACTTATAAAAATGTTGCAAAAAAATAACTATTAGCGACGCTTTTTATTAAGCGTCAATATAACAACTATTAGTGACGCCTAATAAAAAGCGTTACTAATAAAAAAAACTATTAGCAATGCTTTAAAAGCATTGCTACTAGTTGTACTATTAGTGATGCTTTATGAAAGCGTCACTACAAATTATATACTTTGAATAAAAAAATAGAACTATTAGTGATGCTTTGTTGAAAGTGTCGCTAATAATTGTGCTATTAGCAACATTTCAATAAATGCGCCACAAATGAAATAAATTTATTTTTTTTAAAAAAATAAGATTATTAGCAACGCTTTGAAGCAAGCGTTGCTAATAGTTTTTTATTTTATTTTATTTAATATTTATTATTTAAATATAAAATATGGTAGAGAGAGAAATAGGGTAGAGAAAGAGGAGAAGAGAAGAGAAGAGAGGAGAGGAGAGAGAAAGAAGCAAGAGAGGAGGGAGACGGTAGAGAAAGGGAGAGAGCCTAGAGAGAGAGTGTGTAGTGATAGAGAGGGTAGAGAGAGATGAGAGAGAGGGAGAGAGAGAGTGAAGAGAGAGAGAGAGAGGAGAGAGGGGCTAGAGAGAGAGTGTGTGTAGAGAGAGGAATTTAATTTTAATTTTTAATTTTTTTTATAAAATATTATATTTTAAAAATAAAAAAATTTATTAGCGACAAATAAGAATATGCGTCGCTACTAAACTAGGTAATAGCGATGTATATGCCTAAACAACGTTAATACCTAGTGTATTAGCTACGTTCATATCTATGCATTGCTACGAACTTTTAATTTATTTTAAAAAAAATTTAAAATAAAATATTCAAAAATTAAAATTAGAGGAGAGAGTGTGTAGAGAGAGTTGGTAGAGAGAAGAGGGAAAGAGAGAGATAGGAGGGAGACGGTAGAGAGAGAGAGGATAGAAAGGGAGAGAGAGGAGAGAGGGGGTAGCGAGAGAGATGAGAGAGAGTGAAGAGAGAGAGGCTAGAGAGAGTGTGTGTAGAGAGAGAGAGGAATTTATGTTTGATTTTTAATTTTTTTTATAATAACTCATAATTTATTTATTTTAATTATTTTTTAAATATAATATAAAAATAAAAATCCTAAAAATTAAAATTAGAGGATAGAGAGTGCATAGAGAGAGAGGAGAGAGTCGGGAGTAGAGAGATAGTGAAGGGAGAGAGGAGAGGGGTAGAGAGAAGAGAGAGAGTACATAGAGAGAGAGGAGAGAGTCGGGAGTAGAGAGATAGTGAAGCGAGAGAGGAGAGGGGTAGAGAGAAGAGAGAGAGTACATAGAGAGAGAGGAGAGAGTCGGGAGTAGAGAGATAGTGAAGCGAGAGAGGAGAGGGGTAGAGAGAAGAGAGAGAGTGCATAGAGAGAGAGGAGAGAGAGATAGGGTAGAGATAGAGTGTGTAGAGAGAGAGGATAGTTAGAGGGTAGAGAGAGAGAGAATGTAGAGAGAAATGAAAGAGAGAGAGTGCATAGAGATAGAAGAGAGAAAAAAAAGAGATAGGAGAGAGGGTAGAGAGAGGGAAGAGAATTTTTTTTTAAAAAAATTAGGCTATTTGCGATGCTCTTTTCCGAGCGTCGCTAATAGCCTTAATTTTTTTTAAAACAATTTGAGTCACTAAATTAGGCTTTAGTTTTTTTGAAAAAAATTAAGTTATTAGCGATGCTCAGAAGAGAGCGACACTAATAGCATACGTATTTGCGACACCTCTTCTTTAGCATCGCAACTACTGACTATATTAGTGACTCTCTTTGCCAAGTGTTGCTAATAGAATTAGTTTTTTTAAACAAATTGAGCTATTAGTGACGCTCGGTAAAGAACATCGCTAATATAGTGAGTAGTTGTGACACTAAAGAAGAGGCGTCACAAATAGTTGTGCTATTAGAGACACCCTCTTTTAAGTGTTGCTAATAACTCATTTTTTTATAAAAAACTAAAGCTATTAGCGATGCTTTGCAAAGAGCGTCACTAATATAGTCATTGGTTGAAACACTAAAAAAGAGGCATCACAAATAGTTATGTTATTAGCAATGCTTAGAAATTTTTTCATAAAGCACTAAAGCTATTAGTGACGCTTGATGAACATCACTAATATAGTTAGTAGTTGCGACAGTAAAGAAGATGCGTCACAAATACTTATGCTATTAGTGATGTTTTCTTCTGAGCATCACAAATAGCCTTATTTTTTAAAATATTTTTTCCTCTTTCCTCTCTCTCTACCACTCTCCTCTCTCTCTTCTCTCATCCTCTCCTCTCTCTCTCCTCACTATCTCTCTCCTCTCTACTCTCTCTCATCTTTCCTATCTCTCCTCCCCCTCTCTCTCCTCACTCTCTCTCCCCTCTATCCTCTATCTCTCTCCTCCCTCCCACCCTCTCTCTCTCCTCACTCTATGTCTCTCCTCACTCTCTCTCTCTCTCATCTTTCCTATCTCTCCCCTCCCTCTCTCTACACACACTCTCTCTTCTCCCTCTCTCTACACTCTCTCTCCTCTTTCCTATCTCTCTCCTCGCTCTCTTTCTCCTCACTCACTCTCTTTCCTCTCTCTCTCTATCTTTCTCCTCTCCCCTCACTCTCCTGTCTGTCCTCTCTCTCCCTCTCTCCTTCTCTCTCTCCTCTCCCTATTTCTCCTACTCTCTCTCTTCCCCTTTTTGTGACACTTCAAATTGAAGCCTCACAAATAGCTAAGGGCGGGTGAATTTGAAGCTTTGCAAATAGCTAAGGGCAGGCAAAATTTTGCCTGCCTTCTTTAACTCCATCTGCCCCCCTTCTCTTTTGCCCAGAAGATCCACCATCTCCCCCCTCTCCAAACCCACGACAAAACTCCCCGCTGTCAAGATTCCCTGTTTTGTCCCTCCCTCATCTCCCCTCAAAACCCTAGATCTGGCCCCCAATGAGAAGATCCCCTCTCTAATCTCCATCCCTCTGAGCTGTGATTGGATTGGCTGCTTGTCGAAGGGCTGGGTTGGGTCGAAGCTAGACAACCTGCTGGCCGTGGCGCTATGCCGTGACCAGGGGGCATACCTTGATGATGCCATCAGCCTCTACTATGCGCACACCGACGCCCACGTGGTGTACCTCAATGTACTTTGCTCAGTCGGTGAGTCGCTCTAGTTGTTCTTTGTCTGCGGCAAACCCGCCGTCACTTGTGCTCTCGCTACCCACACGCTAGAATGTCAAGCCTGACCAGCTCTCGGATCTGCAGCCGGCTACCGCCATCTGCGTGGCTGAGCTGCTGTCCAGCGGATCATCGCCATTTCACAATGAGCACCGCGGCTATAAGCTCAACCATGAGTTCCACCAGCCACAACAGGTGACATAGTATTTCTACAATTACATGCAAAACCGGCCTCCGTCGCAGTTGCATACGAGCAGTTGCCCACAAAGAGCCCCTCATATCCACCCCGTCCCCCTTCTAGTGCTGCATCCCCACCAGCCCCGGCCTCCACCCCCTCCCATTGCAGGAGGAGGAGGAGACAAAAGGTGGGATTTTTTAAAAAAATTTAACTCTTAGCAACGCTTAGTAAAGTGTAACTAATGTTTATTTAATTTTAAATTGTATTATTAGTGACATATTGTTTAGCATCCCTAATAAACCATTATTAGTGATGCTTGTTTAAATTACAGTTTTTTATTAGCGACGTTTTTCAAAATGTCATTAAAACACTTTTAGCTATACATAACAAGCGTCGCTGATAAGGTTTTTATATTTTTTTAAAAATATGTAAACTTATTAGCAACACTTTGATAAGCATCACTAATAAAGATTATTAGTGATTCTTTACACAAAGCATTGCTAATAATTAATTATTAGAGACGCTTTGTAGGGCATCGCTAATAATCTATTATTAGTGATGCTTTTTAGAGGGTCACAAAAAAAATATTAGCGATTAAAAAATAAAATGTCGCTAATGTCATACTATTAGTAACACTTATTTAAAAGCATCGCTAATGAGCAATTGTGATGAGATTATTATCGATAATTTTAGTGACACTTTGTAAGCGTCGCTAATTATTAGCAACGCTTTGGGGACTATTAGTGACCCTTAGAAGCGTCACTAATAGTCCTTTTTGTTGTAGTGTCACCTCTCCAAACCTCATCTTGGATATTAAACTCCAATGACACAGACAGACTTCTAATGATAAGGTAAATTGTCGTTAGAGGGTAACCCTCACCTTATTTAGGTTGGTTGACTTGGGTATGCAGGTAACCCTACTTTTTTTTCTCAATTAATTTTTTTTGGTTAACTTGGTATTTTATAACTTATCCTTGCATGGGCCAAATATAGAAAGAATTTAGATGCATTGCAATATTATATATATATATGTCAAATACTTTTTATGTTATTCGTGAAAGTGAAAATTGGAGAGAGCATTGCAGCATTATAAAACACAAGCTCAAAACCATAAGTCCCACAAAAATCTTCACTTTGTTGTTGTTCTTCATTATTTCCACTCAATTGAATACCTCGATTAAGAAAACAGGCCAAAATCCTCTTCGATTCCAAAAAATGATGCTACTTATTAGGTTTTAAGGGTCTTACCAAACCCAATCTTTGACTAATGGCTATTTTAGTAGATGTGAAACCGTGAGCACAATGATTAGCACAAGTCCTCCTGAAAGAAAAAGAAAGAAAAAACCGTTCTTCTACCCCTTACAAAGCAAAAGGCTACCTTTCCCTCATGCACGAACTTTTCAATAATTGCTTTCAAGTTTTAACTGCATTGTTTTACGTTATCCATCCAATTCTCATTCATGTGGGGATTGTTAGAAGTGAATTATATAGGTCAAACCCATATGGGTATTGAGAGCCCAAGCCCACTTTGAAGTAAATGAGAATCACACATGTGAATTGGTTGAAGGAGTGACTAGTCCCACATTGCGTAGAAAAATGTGATGGTGTTAATATATAAGGCATAAGTTTAACCTTTTAAGTTAGGCCCTTTGGCCACCCCACTTTTGTGGGGGTGATACATGTTGGACCCATGCACCTAGGTGGGCTAACCCACACGCGCGAGTACACCATCGCTGCCCGTCTGGTCGGCTTGGCTCCGTTTGGTTCATTTCGCATGCTTAGCCGGCCAAGCCGGATTGGGTCAGGTCGGGTTGGGTCAACATGATAATTATTTTGGGGCCAAACTAATTTAGTTTTCTCTTAACACAAAATGGGTCCGGTTTTATTCTCACCAAGATGTGTTCATTAATGGACGAGAGCATCCATTTGAACGGATAAGCTGTCTTCAACGGGACTAAAAATTGTTTTCTACATCATCCTTTACTGGATTTCTATCTCTATGTTTTATGTGAGAGTAATTCCATAACGTAATTTGCTCCATGTGCTGTGTGAAGGTGCTTCTAGAGCATGTGGTTGATTGTCTTATCCTAGGAGGCCGATGCCCAAGTGTATCCTTAGTACATTTAGGGAGGGCGAATTCTCTCTATGGATAGAGCATTTTGCTTGATTCTATCATCTTTTTTGGCCAGTTTCTTTCAACACAACACTTATGAAGGTGCAAAAATAATAATCTTAAGACAAAAGTTTTGTTGTTTTTTCATACTTTACTGTTGTGTCCACTATTTCAAAAATGTGTTATAAATTTTTTGAAACTGAGACTATCTTTGGTTCATTGGAATAGAAAGAGCTACAGAGGGTACCAATTTGACTTTGGTCATTCTAGTGAATTCTCCTGTTCAAGTGAAAGGGGAAAAACTAAAAAAGTTCAACAATGCGGATTTTAAAAGATGGCAACAAAAGATGTTGTTCTATCTTACTACACTAAATTTGGCTCGATTCCTTTAAAAAGAAGTTCTCATTCACACTGAGGAGAAAATTGGTGACAAAATGGCTGTTGTGGCAGTTGATGAATGGAAGCATGTGAATTTTCTATGCAGTAATTATATCCTTAATGTGTTAGACAATATGTTATATAACGTGTACAGCCTAATGGAGAGTGCTAAGGCACTATGGGAGTCTTTAGATAAGAAGCACAAGATAGAGGAAGCTAGAATGAGGAAATTCATGGTAGGAGAATTTATTAACTTAAAAATAATGGATTCTCAGACAATGATCAATCAAGTACTCTCCAAGTTATGACTTTAAGTGAGTATTTTTAGGTGGTTACAATAATAGAAAAATTATTACACTCTTGGAAGGACTTTAAGATTACTTGAAGCATAAGCATAAGGAGATGAACATGTAAAACTTGATTATAAGGTTGAGATAGAAGAGGACCACTGTGCTTCTGAAAAGAAAACTGGGGGTCATGACATAGAAGCCAAAGTCAATGTTATGGAACAAGAACATAAAAATAACAACTTCAACAACAAGAAAAGGAAAAATCTTGGAGGATAGTTAAACAATGACTCCAACAAAGCTATGTTCAAAGGCAAGTGATATGTGTGTGACAAATAAGGCCATAAGTCTAAGGATTGTAGCAAGCGGAAGAAATAAGAGGATTTCAAGAAGAAAAATGCACAAGCCAACGTGACTGAAGTGGATAATCTCTCCAACTATGTGAATGACATCAACTTTTCTGTTGTGATTTCTAAAGTGAACATGATCACTAATGCAAGAGAATGGTGGGTGGATACCAGGGCCACTCGTCATGTGTGCTCAAACAGAAAAATGTTCTCCACTTATCAATCGGTAGAAAATAGTAAACAACTTTTCACGGGCAATCCTTCTACCACCAAAGTTAAAGGTACTAGAAAGGTGGTGTTGAAGATGACTTAGGGAATGGAACTCACTCTCAACAATGTGTTGTATGTGCAAGAAATTCAAAAGAATTTAGTGTCAAAATCATTGCTGAGTAAGAATAGGTTCAAATTAGTGTTTGAATCAAATAAGTTTGTATTGACTAAGAGTGGATGTATGTGAGAAAAAAATATCTTAATGATGGGCTTTTCAAGCCCAATGTATTGACTATTGTACCTATTACTAATATTAAGAAAGCTAGTGCTTCTTCTTCTTGTATGATTGAGTCATGTGTGGTGTGGCATGGTAGATTAGGACATGTTAATTATGATGTTATGCGAAAGATTGATTAATATAGAATATCTACCTAAATCTAATATTGACTCTCATCATAAATGTGAAACTTGTGTAGAATCAAAATTGACAAAGAAATTCTTCCAAAGCATTGAGAGATGTACTAAACCTCGAGTTAATTCACAGTGATGTTTATGACTTAAAACTTGTTCAAATTACAAGAGGAGGTAAAAAATATTTTATAATATTTATTGACGATTGCACTTGATATGTTATGTGTACCTGCTAGAAGTAAGGATGAAGCTATAAACATGTTTGTACTATACAAAACAAAATCAACTTAGCAAGAAAATAAAAGATCTAAGGAGTGATAGAGGTGGGGAATATGAATCACCTTCTGGTGAATTCTGTTTACAACATGGTATTATACACCAAACTACAACACCCCATTTATCTCAGTAAAATGGAGTTGCTAAATGAAGAAATAGAACTTCAAAAAAGATGTTGAATGCCATGTTGATAAGTTCTGGATTACCCCAGAATATGTGGGGGGAAGTTTTGCTTTTAATAAATTATATTCCAAACATAATACCTCATAAGAAAACCATAAAGACACTTTATGAATTATGGAAAGGTCGAAAGCCTTTCTACAAATTTTTAAAGGTGTGCGGGTGTTTGGTGAAAGTGGCAGTCCCTAATCCCAAAAGGATTAAAATTGGACCAAAGATAATTAATTATCTATTCATTAGTTATGTTAATAATAGTAGTGCATATCACTTTCTTGTTCATAAATTGGAGATTCTTGATGTAAATATCAATATTGTGATTCAATCTAGGAATATTTTATTTTTTGAACATATTTTTCCATGGAAATCGACACAAGAAGAAAATTCTCTTAAAAGAACTTTGAATGTTGCATAAGACAATATTGAAGACCAAGAGGGAGGAAATGATGTACCTAAATGTAGCAAACATGTAAGAACAACAAAAATCTTTGGTCTGGATTTTCTGACTTATTTGTTAGAAAATGAACCTCAAAGCTTTAAGGAAGCCATGTCCTCTCCTGAAGCATAATATTGGAAAGAGGTTGTAAATAGTTAAATTAAATCTATTATGTAAAATCATACTTGGGAGTTAGTGGACCTTCCACTAGGTGGTAAACCTCCAAGATATAAGTGAAAATTCAAGAGAAAGGTGAGGTTGATCGATCAATTAAAAAATATAAAGCCAAACTTGTTATTAAAGGATACAAGCAAAAGTGAGATCAAGATTACTTTGATACATATTCACTAGTCACAAGGATAACTTCCATTAGGATATTAATTGTTATTGTTGCTTTGTATAATCTTGAAATATATTAAATAGATGTGAAAACTACATTCCTGAATGGTAACTTGAATAAGGAAATATATATGTAACAATCTAAAGGTTTTGCTATACCGGGTCAAGAAAATAAAGTATGTAGACTTGCTAAATCTATCTATGGGCTTAAACAAGCATCTAAGTAGTGACATAAAATTTTGACAAAATGATGATATCAAATGGATTCAAAATCAATAAATGTGACTAATGTATTTATGTTAAAGAAAGACCTAATGACTGTCATTGTATGTCTATATATGGATGATATGCTTATTATTATTTGTAGCAATGAAAATATCATTGAAGCTACTAAGAGGATTTTAAACAAACAGTTTGACATGAAGGATATGGGTGTTGTAGATGTTATACTAGAGATGAAAATCACTAGAACATTTGATGAATATGCATTATCTCAATCTCATTACATTGAGATAATCCCAAAGAAACTAAATAAGAATGATAATCGTCCAGCGAGAACACCTGTGGATGTGACATTGCACTTAAGCAAAAACACCGGTGAAAGTATATCACAACTTCGATATTCCTAAATTATTAGTAGTCTCAATTACATAATAAATTGTATGAGACTAGACATAACATCCTCAATAAATAAACTAATTAAGTAGATATAATAGCAATCGAGGGGTAGACCATTGGAAGGCTATAGTCAGGGTTCTTAAATATCTAAGATATACTTTGCATTATGGACTGCATTATACATTATATTCTAAAGGGTTACTATGATATAAACTGGATATCTGATACAAAAGATTCAAAATCAACAAGTTGGTATGTCTTTACTCTTGGAGGTGTAGCATTGTCTTCAAAATCTTCTAAACAAATGTATATAGCAAGATCTATAATAGAATATGAATTTATTGCATTTGATAGAACAGGTGAAGAGGCTAATTGGCTTTGTCATTTTTAAAGGATATTTCAATATGGGGGAAACTTATGCCACCTATTTTCATCCATTGTGATCACAACCAATCAGCTATAGGAAGGACACAAAGTAACTTTTATCATGATAAGTCTCAATATATATGTCGTATGCATAATATCAAAAAGCAATGACTCTCTAGCGAAATAATTTTTTATTGAGTATGTTAGGTCAAAAGAAAATATTGTGGATTCGCTTATTAAAGGTTTGACTAAAGACCAAGTGAGTAGTTCAACAAGGGGAATGGGCTTGAAGCCTATGCATTAAGAGTCACTATAATGACAACCCACCCTAGTTGACTATAGATCCCAAGATTTAGGTTCAAATGGACAACCAAATTGTAGGGGATTCAAGTGATGCCTACAGAGTGAATTAGGATAAGCTTTACTTTTAATAGTTCTTATAGCTTGAATTAGTTCAAGTAGAGTATGACAGGATACTCCTAATAAGAATCACCTATATGAATATGAAGGGGTCACTTTTATGAGGATTTTAAGACTAAATCTTCTAGAGAACTCATGAAAATTAGGTTTGTTTACGGCCAGAACCACGTTGTGTCTGAGAAGTGATTGTGTGAATTTCATTGTCTTGTTTTACATAAATGGCTAAACAGTTCAAGACATGATGTTTACTAATTGGCTAGTAGACCCGATAGTTTTCACAAAGGAAGGTTCAAAGCCAAAAACTACCTTTCCCCTGTGCACAAACTTTTCAATAATTGCTTTCATGTTTTAACTACATTGTTTTGCATAGTTATTTAGCTAATTCTCATTCATGTAAGGGATTGTTAGAAGTGGGTTATATATGGGTCAAGCTTATATAGGTATTGAGAGTCCAAGCCCCACTTTGAAATGAATGAGAATCACACGTGTGAATTGGTTAAAGAAGTAAATAGTTCCACGTCGTGTAGAAAAATGTGACAGTGTTGGTATATAAGGCATAGTTTAGCTTTTCAAGTTAGGCCTTTAGGCTACCCTACTTTTGTGGGGGAGATACATGTTAGACCCATGCACCTAGGTGGGTTAACCTACATGCGCGCAAACTGCAGTCGCCATCCGTCCGGCTGGTTTGTATGCGATGCTAGCTAGGCTAGGTAAAGTTGGGTTGGGCTAACAAGATAAATATTTTTTAGACGAATTAGCTTAGTTCTTTCTTAACCCAAAATAGGTCCAATTTTATTCTCACTAAAATGTGTCCTTTAATAAATGAATGCGTCTGTTTGAATAGGACATTTTTGTCTTCAACGAGATTTCTTATAAAACGTTAAAAATTAGTTTTTGCATCATCCTTTCCGTCTCAGTGTTTTTTGTAAGAAGAATTCCATAACGTGGTTCGCTACATGCGCTGTGTAAAGGTGCTTCAACAATGTGTGGTTGATCGTCTTATTTTGTGAGGCAAATGCCTAAGTGTATTCTTAGCACTAGTAGAAAGGGCAAATTTTGTCTTAAGGATAGAGTGTTTTGTTCGATTTGATCATTTTTTCCGGTCAGTTTCTTTCATCACAACGCTTACGAAAGTACAAAAATAAATATTTTATGTAAAATTGAGTTTACATTTAGCCATTGTAGTGTGTTAAAGTACAATACCACTCATGACACTACAAAAAGTACATATAAATATAATGTATTTGTCAATTTTTATTTTAGTTAACAACTAGAAAGAGCAAGGCAAATGGCCTCTTACAACAACGTATCCTGCCTGAGGCATGGTCCTAGCCATGATAGCAACTGCATTTCATGTCCTTCTCTTCATAAAAGATTAGGTTCGTGACTTTTTATATCTTTCTATTGCTATTAAAGACCTAATTATCATAACACATACCAATTTTTTAATAAATATTGTATTATATTTTAGAAATTATTAGGTTTATTTATTTACATAAAATAATCCATCTGTTATGTCAACAAGTCCACGTTCAAATCCATTTCTCCAACTATCCACTGTTTCGTAGAGTTAACACCCTTCTGAAATAAGTGTCATATTTTGAAAAACACTAGCATTACCAGATGAGGTTTTGTCAAAATTTTGCCATAGAATTGACTGTAGGTCCTAGAAATACTTGTTAACCGCATCTTGGTGGAGATCAGAGATCTATTTCTATTGGTTCCTACTAGTTACTAATATACTAATCCATGTGACTCTTCCTGCAATTCCTGTTACGATGATAAATTTGAAAAACGGATACATTCAGGCAATTAAAACCATTCATATATTGATATACGCAAAAGGAAGGAAAATATGCTCATGCAACATTGAAATAATGGGTCTTATGGAAATAATGGTTCCTATTGGCAAATGTGTTCCTCTATGCCATATTGCCCAATACACCTATGGGAAATAAATTTTATGAGGATCTAGAACTATACAGACCATGCTTTTTTTAGGATGAAAGTTGATACAGATCATTGATCATTGACTGAACAAAGTAATGTTCCATGCACATCCTCCCAAATCAAAATCCCCAAGAATATACATGGAAGTCGAATTCAATGCAATATATTTCTTCATATCTAATTCAAGACTAGAAAACTGGAACATACTGATCCGTCTTATTATAAATTGTTTGATCCATCAAACTGCGCAAGCAAAATCACAAAGAGCCTTTCGTCTGTTTTGAGTTACAACTTGTAAGTACATCTTTACGTTCAATACCAGATCTCTCTGTATACCATTTAGCTTCCTTGAGTTATATACCTTCTATTTTCTTAATGTTTTATGCAGTTGTATCGATTTAATCCTAACAATGACCATCCGGCGGGACATAGCCTTTTGCCTTCTTGCCCTCTTCATTGGGTTAGCTGATCATGCCAACTTAGCATGTAACATCACTGCACTAGTTGTATGTTTATTAATAATTCCAATGGAGTACTAATACAAGTATGTCGTTGAATTTTATGTTGCCACAGATGCCAAGTACTCTTTAGGGGTCTGCTATGGGACACAAGGTGATAATCTACCTCCTGCGGCCGATGCCATTGCCATGTACAAAACCCTTGGAATTGAGAAGATTCGGCTGTTTGAGCCCCTCCCTGAAGCCCTTGAAGCACTCAGGGGATCAGGCATCCTGGTTTCTCTCGGGGTAAGGAATGAAGACTTGGCCAAAATTGCGGCAGACCCGGCCGCAGCCGGTGGATGGGTGAGAGACGTTGTAGTGCCATACGCCCAAGACGTCAACAGTGGCTACATCTCTGTCGGCAATGAGGCCGTTCCTGGCGCCGGCGAGGACATCGCCCAGGCCATGACCAACATCCACAACTCCCTGGTTGGGGCCGGCCTGACCTCCATCAAGGTGACCACGGTGGTTAGCCTTGACACACTAGGAGTGTCTTATCCACCATCACAGGGAGCTTTCTCAGAGGCTGCACTGCCCCAGATGCAATCAATTGTATCATTCCTTGCCTCAAATGGGTTCCCACTCATGGTCAATGCGTACCCTCCCTAGTCAGATTGATTTGTCATGTGCCTTGTGCCGGGCCAATGCCCCACCGGTCACGGATGGGGGCTTGACGTATGTGTGCCTAATTGATTCCATGGTAGATGCAGTCTTCTCGGCCACGGAGAAGATTGGGGGTGCCAATGTAGGTATTGTGATCTCTGAGATTGGGTGGCCAAGTGCAGGAAATGGAGAGTTTACCACGCCTGCTTTAGCACAGGAGCATAATTTGAATACTGCGCTTCACGTGGATTTCCTGCATGGCACACCCAAGAGGCCTAATTTCAAGTTGGAGACCTTCTTCTTTGCTATGTTCAATGAGGACTTGAAGCCTGCGGGGATAGAACAGAATTGGGGGTTCTTCTATCCTGACAAGACTCCAGTCTATGAATTCTTTTTATAGATTTTTTATATGATTGTGAGAATAATTGTATCAGTAGAAATATTACTGAGATTCCCGTAAATGGATTTGCCCATTATGCATATGGGCTTAATTCTTCCTTTCAATTTTTGTTCATCTGAAATCATGAATAATACATTAGCCAGACAACAACATGGCCAAGTTAATTTCGATGGTGCATTCACTTTCAACAAATCAAGCATTAATTGGCGTCATTGAATAATGATGAACACGGCAAGTTTAAAGCATCAAAATGTAAAATTTATTTGACTCATCTCTTCCTTAGTTGCCGAGGATGCTTGTAGCCTGCCGCAATGCAATTATAATGGCTTAGACTCTAGGTCTATAAAAATTAAACTCCTCTCCCTCTTTCTCTCCCTCATCACCCTCTCTCAACCCTCCTTCTCTCTCTCTTCACCCATTTTCTTCCCATCCTCTCTCTTTACCATCTCCCCACTTTTTCTCTCTCCTTATTATCTCTGTTCTCCCTTTTATCTTCTCTCTCCTCACCCCCTCTTCTCATCCTCTGTTTCTACCCTCTTACTCTCTCTTCTCACCCCTTCTATTCTCTCTCTCTCATTCTCATTCTCATTCTCTCTATTTTCTCTCTCCTTTTCTATCTCTCTCTTCCCTTTTTTTCTCATAATCACTCTATCTTTTTTCTCTCTTTTGCTCTTAATACTACCTCTCTTTTATTATAAAATATATTTTAAATTTAATAAGAAAATTTAGGAAATAAAATATATTATATATAAATAATAAAAATTTAATCTATTATTAACGTTATTTTTTATTAAAAATTTAATATTTATCTATTATATATAAAAATAGTAAATATTAAATAAAATATATTATATTTAAGAAGTTTAATTTAAATTTTTAATATTTATTTATTATATAATTATTTATTAAATAAATTAAATTAATAAAGCTAATAGTGATGCTTATAAACAAACGTCGCTATTATCAATGCTATTTGCGACACTTATTTAAAAGTGTCACTAATAATTTTAATTTTTTATATTTTAAATTTATTATTATGAATGACATTTTTATTAAGCGTCGGTAATAGCTATAGTGGCGCTTTCTAACAAGCATCGGTATTGTTAAAAAAAAGTATCACTAATAGTTATAATTTTTAAAAAATAAATAAATATCTTTTAACAATGCTTACTTAAAGCGTCGCTAATAGCATAAATAATTAGCGATGTTTATTAGAAATTATCGCTAATATGATTAGTATTAGTTATGTTTTAAATAAGTGTCACTAATAGATGACTATTAGCAATGCATATTATTATGCATCACTAATAGTCTTTTTTTTACGACAATTTTATATGCGTCGCAAGTAGTGATTTTTAGCTATGCCTTTTGTTGTGTCGTTAATAGTACATTTTGTTATAGTATCTCTCCTCTCTCTCTTCACTCTTTCCTCTCTCTTCACACTCTCTCTATCCTCTCTCCCCTCTCTTTTTTATTATATATTATATTTTAAAATTAATAAAAAAATTAAAATAAAATATATTAGTGACATTTTGAAAAATGCATTGTTTGTGCCCTAAGTAGTAGCAACACAATGAATATGTGTCGCTACTACCTAGGCAATTTTGAAAGCATCTTTAATGAATATTTTATTTATTTATTTATTAATTTTAAATATAATATTATAATAAAAAATCCCAAAAAATCTAAATTTATTTCTTCCCCTCTATGTTTTTTCTCTTCTCTATCTCATTTCTCTCTCCTCTCTCATCCTTTCTTCTCTTTCTCTCTTTTTCTCTCCTATCTCTTATTATATATTATATTTAAAATTAATTAAAATAAAATGTATTAACGATGTATAGAAAATGCATCGCTAGTACCTTAGATAGCAGCAATGCATATGTGTGTACGCTGCTACTACATAAAGTACTAGCGATACAATTTCTTAAAAGTCACTATTATATTTTATTTTAATTTTTATTAATTTTAAAATATAATTTATAATAAAAAATTCTCCAAAAAATCTAAATTAATTTCTCCCCCTCTATCTCTCCCTCCCTCTTCTCTCTTTCGTCTCTCTTCTCTCTCTCTCCTCTCTCTCACTCTTCTTTCTCATCCTCTCTTCTTTGTTTTGTAGAGTTAAACACCCTTCTTCACGAAATAAGTGTCATATTTTAAAAAACAAAAACATTACCAATTGAGGTTTTCTCAGAATTTTTCCATAGAATTGACTCTAGGTCCTAGAAATACTTGTTAACGGCATCTTGGTGTTGTGAGAGATCAGAGATTCATTTCTATTCGTTCCTACTAGTTACTAATATACTAATCCATGTGACTCTTCCTGTAATTCATGATAAATTTAAAAAACGGATGCATTCAGGAAATTAAAACCATCTATATATTGATATACGCAAAAGGAAGGAAAATATACTCCTACAACATTGAAATAATGGGTCTTAGGGAAATAATGGTTCCTATTGGCAAAGTAATGTGTTCCTCTATGCCATATAGCCCAATACGCACACTTTATGGGAAATAATTTTATGAGAATCGTAGATCTATACGGACCATGCTTTTTTTAGGATGAAAGTAGATTCAGATCATTGATCATTGACTGAACAAAGTAATGTTCCATGCACATCCTCCCATATCAAAATCCCCAAGAATATACAAGGAAGTCGTATTCAATGCAATATATTTCTTCATATCTAATTCAACACTATAAAACCGGAACATACTGTCCCTCATTTAATCCGTCTTATTATATACTGTTTGATCCATCAAATTGAGCGAGCAAGATCACAAGAACCTTTCGTCTGTTTTGAGTTACAGCTTGTACGGATATCTTTACGTTCAATACCAGATCTCTATTTGTACCATTTAGCTTCCTTGAGTTACATATACGCTTTATTTTCGTAGTGTTATTTTTTCTAAGAAAATTTTGATATGTATTTCAGTACTTTTATGCAGTTGTATGGATTTAATCCTAACAATGGCCATCCGGCGGGACGTAGCCTTTGTTTGTCTTCTTGCCCTCTTCATTGGGTTAGCTGATCATGCCACATTAGCATGTGAGATCACTGCACTAGTTGTATGTTTATTAATAATTCCAATGGAGTACTGATACAAGTATGTTGCCACAGATGCCAAGTACTCTGTAGGGATCTGCTATGGGACACAAGGTGATAATCTACCTCCTGTGGCCGATGCCATTGCCATGTACAAAACCCTTGGAATTGAGAAGATTCGGCTATTCGAGCCCCTCCCTGAAGCCCTTGAAGCACTCAGGGGATCAGGCATCCTGGTTTCTCTCGGGGTAAGGAATGAAGACTTGGCCAAAATTGCGGCAGACCCGGCCGCAGCCGGTGTATGGGTGAGAGACGTTGTAGTGCCATACGCCCAAGACGTCAACATTGGCTACATCTCTGTCGGCAATGAGGCCGTTCCTGGCGCCGGCGAGGACATCGGCCAGGCCATGACCAACATCCACAACTCCCTGGTTGGGGCCGGCCTGATCTCCATCAAGGTGACCACGGTGGTTAGCCTTGACACACTAGGAGTGTCTTATCCACCATCACAGGGAGCTTTCTCAGAGGCTGCACTGCCCCAGATGCAATCAATTGTATCATTCCTTGCCTCAACAGGGTTCCCACTCATGGTCAATGTGTACCCTTACTTTGCCTATGCTGCAAACCCTAGTCAGATTGATTTGTCATGTGCCTTGTGCCGGGCCAATGCCCCACCGGTCACGGATGGGGGCTTGACGTATGTGTGCCTAATTGATTCCATGGTAGATGCAGTCTTCTCGGCCATGGAGAAGATTGGGGGTGCCAATGTAGGTATTGTGATCTCTGAGATTGGGTGGCCAAGTGCAGGAAATGGAGAGTTTACCACGCCTGCTTTAGCACAGGAGCATAATTTGAATACTGCGCTTCACGTGGATTTCCTGCATGGCACACCCAAGAGGCCTAATTTCAAGTTGGAGACCTTCTTCTTTGCTATGTTCAATGAGGACTTGAAGCCTGCGGGGATAGAACAGAATTGGGGGTTCTTCTATCCTGACAAGACTCCAGTCTATGAATTCTTTTTATAGATTTTTTATATGATTGTGAGAATAATTGTATCAGTAGAAATATTACTGAGATTCCCGTAAATGGATTTGCCCATTATGCATATGGGCTTAATTCTTCCTTTCAATTTTTGTTCATCTGAAATCATGAATAATACATTAGCCAGACAACAACATGGCCAAGTTAATTTCGATGGTGCATTCAGACCTTCAACAAATCAATCATTAATTGGCGTCATTGAATAATGACGAACATGGCAAGTTTAAAGCATCAAAATGTAAAATTTATTTGACGCATCTCTTCCTTAGTTGCCGAGGATGCGTGTAGCCTGCTGCAATGCAATCGTAATGTCTCAGACTCTGGGTCTATAAAAAATTCAACTCTCCCTTTTACTGAGATGTAAGGAGATTCTCTGAGTCTCATGTTATTCAGATGTCTTCTTCAATATCTCCTCTTCCATTCAGAATTGCTCACGATATACCTCAAATTAAGGAACTGGTGTACACATTTGAGAAGGTGTCTTCTAGGCATATCCAATGGAGAAGGAAACATGGTAGTTGACAGGCTTGCAAATTTCCAAATGTTTTCCACCATGACCATCCCCCATGATCATATTATATGGGGCTCTTAAATTGGTACAATGCCTTTATGTACCATGTTAGGAGTGCCATGGTCTTAGGCAATGGCCATGGAGCCTAGTCAGGCTAGACGCATCTTGTAAACTTTGCTCTAAGTGACTACCTTGGTGGATAAATACCTCTCCCTCTTCATCACTTCACTTCTTTTTTATGTGTTTCTAGTCTAGCTTTTCCTAAATCTGTTCCCTTTGCTCCCGAGGCCCTTTTGGGGCCATAAAAAATAACATGGTCTATAATGTTTTTGTTTAAGCCTTGGACAAACAAAATAAGAAATCAATTTCTTTCAGTTTGGTGATATTTAGAGATATGCTGGTGAATTTATTACCAAACACAAATAATCTTGTATATACTATTGACAGCCATATAGCATAATGAGTACGAATAAACCATTTGGCAATTAATGTATATTTTACATAAAATTGTGTTTACATTTAGCCACTGCAGTGTATGTTAAAGTACAAGACACTTCAAACATACATATAAATGTCATGTATGTGTCTATATTATTTTTTAGTTAACAAGGGAAGCTAGTGTCCTTAGGGCCCGACTGGAAGGAGCAAGGCAATTGGTTTCTTACAACACCGTATGTCGTAGTCATATTACCAACTCCATTTCTTGTCCTCTTCACAGAAGATTAGGCTCAAGTGATTTTTTTATATATATTTCAATTACTATAAAGGCCTTAATTAATTATTATAATAAGACACATACAATTTTTTTTAAATATTGTTTTATTTTTTAGAACAGTAGGTTCATTTAATTATATAAAATAATAAATGTGCTATAAATAAAATATATCATCAATATGTCAACAAGTCCATCTTTAAGTTCATTTCCGTTTAAACCTTATGAAATATGAGAAAGAAGGAAGCACCCAATGCACATTATCAGAAGTTCCATTTCTCCGTTGACACACACAAAAAGCTAATGGAGTTTACTTTATAAAAAATGTACTCATTCTGTTGGATATTAATAGCTCTATTTAATTTTTCAAAATAAACTTAAAGTAGTTCATTTTAAAAAATTAAAATGAGTTTATATTAAAAAATTAAATAGAGCTATTAATGTGGGTTAGAGAGAGTATTTAAAACTTGAGAGATAGGAGAAAATGGTTGACAACTAGACAAGCAAGAACCTAATGCACTCATAAATTGGGACTATTATTTTAGGACAACATTTCTTCAAATGGGACAAGGGAGTATATCTTATCTGGTGAAAGTCAGATACATTCACAAACAGAAGATATGTCCGACAGTCCTCAACTTCCTTATATAACAGATCTCTCATTTAATTCTTTTAGAATATATGTCCGACAGTCCTCAAGATCCTACACTTGTTCAACTTAATCAGTCCAATGGATATCATAACGAAAAAAAACTGACACTGATCTATTGACATTATCAAATGAAGTTTTCTCAAAATTTTTGCCATAAAATTGATTGTCGACCTTAGTAATATACTAATCCATGTGACTATTCTTGTAAATTATTTTTTTTGAGTAAATTGCACATAGGTAGACTTCATTTCTATTGGATGCATGTAGTGTTTAACTTCCGGTTAGAATGATAATTAGCATGGGCAATACAAATCGGCCAGCTGAATTAGCTAAATTTGAAAAATAGATACATTCATGTAAATAAAACTATTCATATATTGATATACGCAAAAGGAAAATATCCAATACTGAAATAATGGGTTAGATGGAAATAATGGTTCCTATTGAAAAATGTGTGCTTTATACGTCCAATACCAATTATGAGAAGTAAATTTTGTGACAATCGTAGATACAGATTACGTGTTTTTAGGATGAAGGTAGATACAAACCATTGATAGAACAAAGTAATGTTCTATGTACGTACTTCCAAATCAAAATCCCCAATGCAAGAACATACATCGAAGGCCTATTCAATGCAATATAATTCTTCATATCTGATTCAAGATCGGACAACTAGAACTTACTTAATGATCAATTGATAGTAAGAATTATCATTTATCATTATATGAAGGTTATGTGTGGAAGGATAATAATATATCATGATATCGAGTGATTTTGTGGAGTCGGGATAGTTTCTACAATTTTTCCTAACTATCATCATGTCCATCAACATGTGAATGGCACGCGAAAGTCATAGAGGAGATGACAATGCTAATATCAAAGAGCATATATACATTGATGTGTCACTAACGGGTCACCTGAGTCAATGCATCGGTGAGGCGTCAATGAGGTTGGTTGTCTTTGTCATCCTATTGTTGGCAAGGGCTCGACACATCAATGAATTATTGATGCTCATCAGTGATTAGTTTGAGACGTTGATGAATCCATTGACAACAAGTGACACGTCAATGTGTTACCGATGGGTCACCAATAGTGAGGTCGACACATTGGTGAGATGTCAAGGAGGATGATCGTCCTTACTATCCCACTGTCAATAAGGGTACAACACGTCAATGAGTTATAGATGGTCATCTATAACTTAGTCAAGACGTTGATGAGTCTACCGACAATAAGTTAATTTTGGGTATTTTTTGGAGGAATTTCTATGAATAATAGGCTATTAATATGAGAAATAATAGCATGTTATTTAATGCATGAATTGTAATTACATGTGATGATGTGATGCATTTTGGGATATAGGGTCGGAGGAACCCTCAATGTCTTGTATGTACTCTTATGTGTAAATATCATTGTAATAGATCACATCTCCAAGACTGATGCCTTTTGGTAAATGAAGGAGAAATCATCAGTGTCTTAGCTTCTCAAACGAGTCTTTAGCCACATGGATAGAAAGGGTTTGGTATGATAATTTGACCATGTCTTCTAACTCTATAAGGATAAGAGTTATGTAGATCTGTCTAGGAGTCATATTCAAATAAACTATAGCATTAAAAAAATATTAGTTTCACATAATGCAATACAAGAGGTTTTGATGATCATAGAAATCTGAATCTCAGCATTAGGGTCCATGAGCCCTGATGAACATTTACTTCATGACATGGATGGGGTGAGGCAAACTTCAGATAATTGAGGTTGTTATGTAATAGCCCAATATCTAGTAGAGTGGAGCTCTTAGATGAGCTCATAGTGTTATAGAGAACCTTATGACTTACACTTATAGAATAATTGACTTCTAAGTAAGGTCACATTATGATTGTGATATCATGTTATGTATTGTGTTGTTGATGATTTTATGTTTATTCTACTTATGTGTGGTGATTATGATGATGTGTTTTATTGAATATGGTAGATGATGATTGTGTCATGATGTAGTATACCTATGTGCATAGTCATTACATAATACTTGTTTAGCCATCCTACTAAGTATATTCATATACTCAGTATCTAAATGATGCAGGTTCCTTGGAGGGTTAAAGTTACTTTAGGACTTTGAATGTACGCTAAGAACTATGTTGCAAGGCCACATGACATGTTTAATGTCTTCTTAATTCAAGATAGATGACTTTAGGCACGTGAGTAGTGCCAATCTGTTTATATTTGTGCATATCAAGATATTCAGACATATACATAGGCAAGACCATGTGTGATATAATATATGATTTGACTTAGATTATTATTGTAATTTAATTTAGTACTTGTATGTTTGAAAAACTGTTGGGTCATACCCTGAGATAACTTGTTGAATGTTTTACAATTTTTTTTTAAAAAATAAATTATTTCAGCTGTTTTATTTATAAAAATAAGTTTATATATATTGGGCCATGACGACTTTGTATCATAGAAAAAGGTTAATCTATTTACATATCTGAGATCGTGATTATACACTCATGTTGAATTAGATTACATTGATATAGGTAAAATAATATCTTGTAAAGTCTTGATGCTTGTTGATGGGGATGGTGTTGATTCTAAGTGTCTTAATTTGAATGAGACTTGAGTTTGACCCTTAGGTATTCCTATATAATAAATTCCTCTATACATGCAGCTTCAATATAAAATTTCATTATTGAATAGTAAATATAAAGAGCTTCATAGAGGTTACAAGAGTGAGCAAATTGAAGCTTGAATGAGAAATTTATTATATATGAAACATTAAGGAAGTTTTGGAGTACATGTAGAAAATAGTGACTTTGATCTTTGGGAATTCTCAGTATAATGACTTATTCTTTGAGTTGAATTTAAGTATGCAAATTTTAGTATAGGAAACTAAATAGATATAGCTTCAAAAAGTATCTAAAAAAGCATAAATCGAAGTTTGTTTAAAGGAGTTATGATTCTCTGAAGTTTGACCTGAGGTATAGTTATGACTTGCAGATGCCTACTGATATGACCCTTGGTCATTCTTAAGATTATAAGTTTTTTTAGATGATGATTATTTATTATAATGTTTGGGTTAGAAAGTAGACAAAAATATCTTTGTAACACTACCAAGAACACATTCATCGAAGTACATATGAGGAAGTTATGGTTGTCCAAAATTGGGACTTGGTGTAGTCAAGAGTTATGGGTCCATAGACATGTTGATGAGTTGGCCGATGGTTAGGGAAGTTTTGGTTCAAAAGCTGCTTGGATTGATGGTTATAAACCATAATTTCATCTTATTTTCCTTATAGGTAACTTTTAAGGCCTTTAGACTTCATTTCTTTTTGAAAAACCTCTCCAAATAAAGAAGGAGAAGATCAAGGGCTCTCTAAAACAAGAGAAACCAAAGGAAGAAGTATTTTTCTATGGGGATTAGTTGATATTGTGCATGAGGGAGGATTTTAACACTCTAAAATATGTTAGATTGCTAACCTTGTATTGTGATTTAACATGAAATATGCAAGTATTGTAAGATCTCTAATTTATTTCTTTTTTAATTGTGTGAATTTGTTTGCTTGTCGGTTTCATTTGATTTTCTTAGGGTAACAAGTTAGGTTATTTATATATTTTTTAAGGTTTAATTTTATTTTAGTTTAGAGTATTAGTATCAAGCTTGATTCAACCAAATTCTTACATATTTAAAAATATTTTCTTTCTATTTTTTCTTGGTCGAAGGAGCATGCCCCACAGTGGTACCCACGTCCCTGTGAAATGGCTTCCTACCCATTCACCCACCAACATTCTTTTGATTTGTCTAAGTAGGATAATGTGTGATTAAATTTATATTTTAGTCAAAAGTGTACTTGGATAGTCACTTGGGGCATTTTCACCTATTTTCTACCATAATAATTTAAGTCGCAACTCATAAGTCATACTATAAAAACAAAAACCCTAGTCATTTGCCAAATGAGAAAGGGTTGAGAATATGAGGGAAGCTTAGCTCTACCCTCATTTCTCAAAGTAGAAACCCTTCTTAAGGTAAGAGTTTCCCCCTTAAGTACCTCTTAATCTTCTGATTTTTGTCTTAATCATCTCAATCTTCACTTCTCTTATTTAGATTCGTAGTTTTCTTCCATCAAAATTATATTTTTAATTTTAATTTTGTACCCTAATAAGGGTGTTTTTGTTTTTAACCTATCGAGGTTTTGAATTAATCATTTTCTAGGTTGATTTGAGTTTATTAGTTAGTTTTGATTAAAATTAATTAAAAGCCCAATTTTTTGGATAGGATTTTCTGAGGTTGAAGCTTATTTAAAGGATTCACAAGCTTGATAGAGGTAGAGGGTTTTCTTTCTAAAAAGATTTCTTCCTTAAAATGCCATTATTGTGGGTTTCATTGAGCTTTAGATTCATCTTGATGTGTTATGGTTATTTATTAAAAATATGTGATTTGTAGTTATTTTTGAAATTGCAAGTGACCATGAAAACTATGCCAATTACTAGAACTATTATAATTACAACAAAAAATACAAGTTCATGATCACAAAGAACTTGAAGGAAACTTTAAAGCGATCTGACCTCCAAGCGAAATCCTCCTTCTCTCCTTAGAGAACATTCTTCCCAAATGGCTTCTAGAAGCTCTCCCACCAGTGATTGGGCTCTCCAGGACTCATTTTCCCACTTAGAGTTGGTTTCTACTCTCTTATATATAGAGATAACTACTCCCAGAGTCCCAAACTGCTTAATTATTTTGTATTTTGTGACAACTATATGCATGTAGTTATCATCGGCAACCCTATCAATGCATCGATGCTTGTTGACAGTGAAAGTACATTTTCATTGGTAGCTCCATCAACATGTCGATGGTCAATGATAGTTAAACAAAATATTGTCTTTAAGATAAAAAAAAAGTAATTTTTTTTTAAAAAAATATAGGGTGTCACACACTAATGATGGGAGTTATGTAGAGCTGCTCTTTTGGGCCAGAAATAATGTTCAAATGGATTAGTGTATTAAAAGATTACTAGTTTTGTGTAATACAATTTAGGAGGTTTCGATGATCATGTCAGTTAAAAACTCAACCACTTGGGTCTATAAGCCCTTGTGGGCTTTAACTTCATAGTGTGGATGGAATAGGCAGACTTCAAAAGAATTGAGGTCAAATTTTGAGTGGTTAAAGGTTTAGTGAGGTGCAGTTAAACTCCTAGACATAGCTACGATATCATAGATAACCTTCTTGCCTTACACTTATGGAGCAAGCAATTCATAAGTATGGTCGCGGTATTGATTTTAATCATGTTGAAGCATTTATAACTAAATATACTTATTTCACTTATGGTTGATCATGTTAGATATTTACTAGCCATTGAGTATAATAGTTGTTTATCAGGTGATAATGTGGCGTATTGAAATACTTAATTACTTTTTACTTGTTTAGCTATCCCATTGAGTATATATATATACTTAACATCCTTGTGATGTAGGTTCGTCAGAGGAGTAACACCATAGAGAATGTTGTGCTAGGAAAGGACGATTAAGTCTCTTGTAGTTGATGTATGTTTTTTAATCTTTATTAGCAAAGTGTTAGTAATGTGTGCATTTGAACTTAGGCACGTGAGTGCCAATTACTCATGGTGTGTATATTATGGATCATGGCAAATTTTTAGTAATATTATGTTATTTGACCTTGTCATATATAATGTTGCTTTGAATATTAGAATATTTGAAAAAAAGTGTAACACCCCCAAGATAATTTTTGTTGCATGATTGACAAAAAGTTCTAAAAATTTTGTTTTCATTATTTGAATTACGAGAAAATTGAGTTTTAAATTCTTGGGAGCCCAAATAAACTTTGTGAGGGGCCCACATATTTTGTGGAATTTGTGTTGGGTAGGTTCATTATTTGAAGATTACATTCCATCAAAAAACCTGATGAGTCTTTTTTTGCCATTCAACATGCAACAAGATAGTGTAATTTGTACAACGAAGTTATTTATACGAAATCTAACACATTGATTAGCCACTATCAAACACTGCCTTCCTTTTACCCAACTCAGAGTTGGTAATAAGATCTTTACATTGTAACACACGTATCTTGTGGAGTATTTTACAATGTGTAACTATAATATACATGGTAATAAAGGAAGACTCCTTAAAAAAAAAAATTTCCTACACATAGAGATTATGTGGATATATAAAGTAAGCCTAATACTAGTGGATATATAATGTAGGACTAATGCTAGCCTAACAAGAACATATACTCTATACTAATGAAATCACGTCCTTATAGATATAAGGATTATATAAATCCTAATCATTATATATATATATATATATCACTATACTCCCTCCATCCTATATTAGTAGCTCCAATTGAAAAGAATTATAGTTTTATATTAATTGCTCCATTTGGCTTAATCTAAGCTATTAGATGTTCTAAAAAGCATCTCAAAAGCTTCTCACACAATTTTTTTCCTTCACTTGAGCTTGTCCCATGCTGACGAGGAGTGGAGAGGGGATGGTGATGGTGATGGTGATCAATCCTATTTTGAGTATGAGTAATTTGTCTTGATTCCGTTTTCGGTTTTAATTTGGGTGTGCAATGGTGGCGGGAGACGTCTTCATGGCCAAGCAAATAACATTTGAAAACCGGGCCAGCCTGGATGTGCAACATGTGATGGCATTCCGACCCACTGCGGACTAGACAATGGTGGCCTTCTGCATCTTTTTGGCCATCAGGTTACCATCGACTTCGTCTACGGCAATGCCACCGCCATCTTTGACACTTGTTCCTTCTCATCCACCACTGCTAGTATCGCTCAGAGCGGGGCGAGAAGAGCACTGTCAGCACCCACGACTGCACAGACCCTGCCAAATCCACGGGCTTCATCATAAGCAACTCCAACATGAATGACATTGAGGAGTACATGAACCGCTATCGGAGAATGCCGCAAGCCCACCGGACCTATCTGGGCTAGCCACGAACACTTTACTATGGAGAGTACTCGAGCTCTGGATTGGGGCGGCAGACCTATCGGCCGGGGTGAAGTGGATCAGTCAGATACCAATGGAGCACATTGGGGTATACAAGGTGGGGAGCTTTATCCAAGGGGACAAACCGCCGGGGGGGGGGGGGGGGATAATATAGTCTCATAGGAATCTGACCATATGAACTTTTATCATGCTGTTAGTTATGTAAGTCCCACCATCTTGATAAAAATGA
Source organism: Saururus chinensis (assembly GCA_035235625.1). NCBI lineage: Eukaryota > Viridiplantae > Streptophyta > Magnoliopsida > Piperales > Saururaceae > Saururus > Saururus chinensis. The sequence continues at coordinate 32,686,788 of CP141148.1, read as the reverse complement.
CTAAAATTAGAAATAGAGCTATTAATATACGACGGAGGGAGTATATTTTATCATCTTTCTTGTCCCTTTTTACTATTTACTAACAAGAATGTAAATACAAAACGTATGTGCTATTGGATTTTATAAGTAGTTTATAATTTTGTCAAAAAAATAAACAATATATTTCATATAAATAAGCACACTATAGTCATAAGATTATATAGAACGTAATCAAATATTCTTCATACATCTATATATAATGGAATTATATTTGTTAGTCTAATTATTGATCCAGTCATGATTTACTATAATTTTTCTTATTCTTCTACTTACTTTTTGGAGCAATTTTGTTTGTTAGATATTCGAACAGCAATTTAATGTGAAGGCATCGTTTGGGAGGTGAGAAAGTGGTAACCCATTGTTAGTTGCTTTGAAACCTACCAGCATTTTGGATGGTCTTAAGTTACGCGATTTACATTTTCAAAAGGACCATCAAATCGTGTGCCCTACGCTTACCTCCTACGTCCTAAGGTGGTTCATCACCTTCATTTCCCAAGTCCACGGGCATTTGAATCGTTTGGAACTGCAACGGTCGACTCAGGTTGAAGCCTAAAACCGCCCATACCCGTTGCAATTTTGAATTCAATTAATTGCTATTTGAAGCAATACATAAAAGAGTGGGAATCTCCTCTGTAAACATTTCGAATTGAAATTACTTCTCCCCCATGGCCGGAGAAGGTGAGAAGAGGAGAAAGGCTGAAGAGATTTGCAAGGGAAAATCATCAACTGGGTGGTAATCAGTTTCCGTTATTTTGTGTTCGGATATCCTGGTTGCATTTCTTCTCCATCTCAATGTTGGGTGGATAACAATCCTCCTTAGAATTTCTGGGCTGGAGATGCCAACTTCTCTTTTTAGTCGGACTGGTGCCAATCCGTTGGGACGCGCGCTTCCTCCCTACTGTCCGGGGCCACCGGAGAAGGATAATGGCCTCCGAGTTCTTTTATCTCTTTCTTTGCCAGCCCGTCTTCTCCAAGCTCCTGTGAGGGACGAAACCGTGAGAGAAAGCCAGCGGCTGATCTTCCTCTTTGATTTCACTCCAACGGTGATCCTTCAGGTGATAATTGATTTACATTATTTATGATTATTCGGGTAGAATCTGGTTCTTCTTCGAATTTCTGAAATTCTTCCTTGACCGGTAAATTCTATCTAGATTTCGGATTATGCTTTGCGAAAATGGAATTTTGAGCTAATCAAGAGATATTCTGCCATCTGTATTTCGTTAATTGCTCCGATCTCAACACGACTCATCAAGAAAAGACAATCGACGCATAAAAGCCTGACTTGGTCGCTTTCACAGGTTCCAGTTCATGAAATTCATTCCTTTCACAATTTTGTTTCTTTGTCTTCAAATAAAGAGAAAAGGAGGGGAAATAAAAATGATATTCATTAATGAAATGGTGTTTGGTTTGTTGAGAAGGTTTCGAATATTGCATATATTAAGAAATGAGCGTTACCTTCTTGTGATTTGCCCCAACCTAACGCCCTTTTTTTCCTTTTCCTGCAATTCCTACTGCATACTTGTTTCATTGTGTCTGGTAGTATTGTTGTTGATCTAACATAGTTGTCTGATATGGAGCAGGTGCTTTATTTCATATCTATTATTATATAATTGGATTTATTCATAGCCTTTTCCTTTTATTTTATATTTGTGTGTTAAGATAACACATTTGTACGTATTCATAAATGCCTAATGCCTACCTGCGCTCCACTTTTTGATACAGCAATTTGGTCCTTATAGTTCGGTTGCCTGATCTGCACTTTCTGAATATGACACAGTAATTTGGTCCTTATAGTTCGGTTGCTTTATTTTATATCTATTATTATATAATTGGATATATTCATAGCTTTTTCCTTTTATTTTATATTTGTGTGTTAGATAACACATTTGTACGTATTCATAAATGCCTAATGCCTACCTGCGCTCCACTTTTTGATACAGTAATTTGGTCCTTATAGTTCGGTTGCCTGATCTGCACTTTCTGAATATGGTACAGGTATATTTTGTTTATGTTCTTATATCCATTCATTAGATTTTGCTTCATGTTCTATAAATTTCTTCGCTCATATATACTATTCTACTATCTCAAACCATATGAAGTGCCCAAAAATCAGCACAGATTTGACTTCTTGATCATCTCTCTATTCTATCTTAGTACAAATCGATTACTCTATTTTCTCACAATTTAGATAATTTTTTAACATATGTATCTTTTCCGCCAAATCTCTATTGCCCACTTGAAACAATTACCATATAATTGAAGCAAATTGTAATCTGAACCAGCAACGTATATAAATATGTGATGTAGTTGTTGTGCCCAGCTTATTTAATTCAACACGTGATTTCAATAAGTATGCAGTTGATGTTCTTTACACCCTACACTGGACAAAATTTTCTGAGGGAGGTTGTGGTTGCAGATTCATCCTACAGGTTTCCCATAATATGGTGCATATGTTGTTTCTTGTTTCAACTTATCAATGAGGCAAAGCTGTGTGGATTGCACCTTTCTCCAACAGAATAGAGCTCATGCAGTTCCTTCCAATTTCCAGGCCCTTAGATGCTTGGCAAATTATGAATAATTAAGGTTCTCAGAACCTAATAAATTGGTCACGTATGCGTTAAATATTATCATATCAACATTGCCGAACTCTGGTTCTATACATCTCAGTATGACCATGAATGATAATTGTCTCTAGGTCATATTCTCTACCGCCACAATTCTATAGCTTTGATTCTATCTCCAGATTGGCATACATTCTAAAGCGCATACACATATATATGTGATAGATCTCTTCTTCCAGCAATCCATATATATACACACATACAAGCTACTAAGAATATATCTTTTCTTGTTTTATATCAATTATATTTGAGTCTTCACATTTGTATCTGGTATTTCTTTATTGGGCCATATCACTTTCTCTTCAAAGTCGCTCCAAAGATGAGAGTTGTTGGCGCATCTTAAATGTGTTTCGTTTTTATTGGCCATATCAATTTCTCTTCGAAGTCACTTCAAAGACGAGAACTGTTGTTGGCATCTGAATGTATTTGGTGTTGGCCATATCACATAAAAGTCGCTTTCATGTGTCTGGGGGATTCTTCATCTCGTTACACATTGATATCTTCCTACTCATCAACTATGATCAATTTTCTGTAACAAAGAAATGTTTTCTAGATATTGAAGATATCTGCTGAATGATCTTCCATGACTGTATCTTATTATTTCTTTCCAACAATTTATTGTTACTGCTGCCTTCAGGTACGCACCTTTTAGAGACTTTTTATTATACTTTGATAAGTTACTTAGAGAGGTTGATTAAGATTATGGTAGTAGTTAGTCTCCATGGGCAGCACCTTTTCCTCTATTTTGTTTTGTTTTTTGTGTTAACCTTTTCAATGCAAAAGCTGATTGCATAGTTGAAGGCAAGCATGCATTCTCTTCTCTCTCTCATGATGCCTACGTGGGTGAACCATCAAAGTTCATTGCGTCAGGTTTCAGCCATTACAGTTTTTTTTGGCAAGAGAATTACCGTTTTCAAAAGTGCATCCATCTCATTCATTCTTTTTCTGAATCCAAATAAAAAAGTGATTTATTCGTTTGGCTAAAACGGCTTGAGAGAATGCAATGAATTGTGAACGGCGCATATGACTATGACAAGGCAACAAATTGGCGACAATAAGGGCCAATGAGAAGAATCTTTTTTATTTTAATGCAGACTAGCTGGCTCACAATAATGAAAATTTGTTTGTACAAATGGACTCTTTAGGGCTGGAGGATTGAGACATCCTTTAGAATGGCCTAATATGCTTGCCTTCCCGATAGCTATGTCACCCTTACACAGTAACTCGGTAGGCGAGTATGCAAGTAGGCGGATGAGCCTGAGTTTGTTTTTCCACGTTCGTCCTGTCGGGAAGTTTTCTCCCTGATCTTGTCTACCTTTCTCCATTTCCATTATTAGCACCACCCTCCCCGTATGTCGTCCCTCTACCTCTTGTGGCCCCTCGTCCTTCTACTTTTGACTCATCTCGCTCCCTTGTCCTCCTCCTTGTCTTACTTTTCATCCTCCTCTCCCTTTACTTGCTACACCTATTACTCTTCCTCTATCTCCTCTTCATTATCTTACTTCTCACCCTACTTTGTCTACCTTTCCCTCTGCCTCCTCCATTTCATTCTCTTCTATTGCCTTTGCTTTCTCATCCACTTACTCCAATCCTCCCCCTCCACTTACTTTCAATCCTCATTCATCTTTGCCTCTGCCTCCACCTCCTCCTCATTGTCATCTTTACCTTTGTCTATGGTTGCCTCTTTACTCTACTTCTTCCTCTCTATTTTTGTATCCTCCACCATTGTCTCTATTTTTGCCCTTACTTCCTCCTATTCTTACTTCTCATCCAACTCTACGTAAACGGCCTTTGTCTCTCAACCTTTTCTTTTGTGTCTTCATCATCTTTTGCCTCATCCTCCTTGCCTGCCTTCTGCTCATCCTCTTTCGTCTCTGCCATTGTTTCCGTTTTATTGTTTGCCCCTCCTTGTCATGGCCTCATCTTTTCTCATTGGCCTTCCCTCTTCTAATCCTTCTCTCCTTTGTCTATCTATCTTTGCCTTTCCCCCACCTTGTCTCCTCTAGTCATTAATCTCTGGTTTCCTTTTCATTGTCCTCCTTTGAGAGACATTTGCATTTGCCTCTACATCAGTCTCCTTGACCTCCACCTCCACATCTTACTCCTAGTAAACTTCCTCTACCTTCTCTTTGCTCTTGCCTCTTCCTCTAGCTTCTTTAATCCATCTTATCCCTTCTCCTTTGCCTATTCTTCCCTCCTTCTCATCCACCTTGTCCTCCTTATCTTGCTTCCTTCTCTTTGGCTCTTACCCTGCTCCTTCGCAAGTTGCCCTTATCTCTACTTATGCCACCTCTCCTTCTCTTGACTTTGCTACTCTACTCCTTAAACATTTGCTCCTCTTCTGCCTCCTCCTTTTTTTACTCCTCCTCACCCTCCTTTGTAAACCTCTCCCCTTCACTCACCATGCTTGCCATCTTCCACTCTACCTACATCCTTTTTTTCTACCTCCTTGCAAACCCTCTTTACTTCTCTCCTTCCTTATTTTGCTTGTTTTTTTCTCTTTGCTCCTACGTACCTTCCTCTCTTGTCTCCTCCTCCTTCATCTTCTACTTTGCCCTCACTTTGCTCTTTACTCTTGGCCTTGTCCGCCTCCACCACCTTCACCTATGGGGGGGCCCTCCTTGTTTGCGGAGCCCTTTGACCTCCAAATCCTCATCTTGTGTCTCTCTACCTTCCCTTTGTTCCTTGCCAATAGGCTTTTGAAGGTCAATGAGTAAATTTCAATCTGATTGATTGCTAGTTGTAGGTAGGAATTGCGGGATTAAGGAGGTCAACCATTGCGGGATTAATGTGGGTCACACTTGCTAATGGCAGGGTCATCTTTTTCTTCCTCTCTCCCTCATTCTTGTGAGGTACTGTATATTCCTTTCTTAAGAGAGCTAGGCTAAAAACTTGACAAAAGCCAAGTAGACATCTCTATTTGAGGAGCTGAATATGAACATCAGTAGCTAACTTCGACAGTCATTGAACACCAATCTATGGCTCGGTCCAACCTCCCCCTCTCTCTGTACCCCAGGTCTATAGCACAGAGGGAGGGGGGCGCCCTTTTAGCTTGCCTTTTCTCAAAGTAGCTATATGACCTTCTTTGCACTCTATTCGCTTTGGATTCATCGATCAAGCAAGTGAACGGGTGCATCCAACATAAGGATAATGAGGTCCTTTAAGATGTTTGGGGAATGCCTCAATGAATCCGAACTTCTAAAATTTGTTCAACAAGTTTGAAATGATTAAAATAACTTCAGTTCCCATGTTATGCCGATGACGATGATCCAGTTAATTAGGTCTATACGGTAGTGAAATTCTTCTCCGACCACTTTGGATGAGGGCCAACAAATGGTTGCCTTCCACTTGGATGGTAACTTCTTTCTCTTATGAGCTCTGTGTTCAATTCGGGCCAAACAAATTTCAAGACTTAGTGAGATGATTTCAATCATCAAAAATTGGTCAGCGCATTAGACACCGCCAACTTTGATTGGGCGTTGAAATAGGAAATCATACAAGATCTGCAATTTTCTTTGCACCACCATGAGAGAACGTAATTGAGGAAAAGAAAAGTTGCTCCAGTAGAGGTACGTTGTCCACATTGGCCAGCCTCAGCGACCTCTTGCCAGCCTTGGAGCCCAACTCCAGGCCTCTCCACCAACCGCCCAAGACAAAATTCCTTTGGTATATGATATGGTACGTTACTTAGCTCAAATGGAAGAAAGGTGCTCCTTGTGCTTTAAATGAAACTAAAAAGTATACTATAAGATTTCTTAATTCAAAAGGCGTTTTTAACTAAATCGAGTGTGCTCTACGCAAAGGAGGCGTCCATTCTTTAATTTGGCGACCATATAAGAGGGGAACGTCCTGAGGTAAAAAGAGACTTTGCATGTCGCCCTTGAGCACCGAAGAAAGAGAAGTGGCCCGGAGTAAAAGGGAGTTCTGTCCTTTGTCAGGTCACAACAAGAGAAGTGGCCTAGAGTAGGGAAGGCCTTGTCCTCCTCTGAATGGCCACATAGTGAGAGAAACATGTAACGCCCTAACCCAGAAAACCAATCGGACCGGGGTTATTGGAAAAATAAAACAGGAATTTATTAAATTAAACAAAAAAATTAAAATGAGACCAACTTGGAGTTGCAGACTTTGTGTGCACGTAGGTTAGACAAACATAATTTTATAATTAATTTAGATCGAGCCAACGTTATACCGTTGGTTGCCATATACGTATTGATCTGAACGTAGTTCTGCCTAATGACTATTACATGCATAAGATATCTCAAAATCATACATGTTAACATACGTATAACTTTATATCCGAATAAATCATTTGAAGTCAAAAAGAAATTTCATAAATCATCACAGTCGAACAAAAGCCAGATCAGCGGAATCACACAGCCCACTCTATCACAGAGCGGAGCATAACACATCACATAGACAAATTAGATCACATCAGATCCCATCAAATCAGATCGGAGCATATCATCGTAATAGAATCGGAACATCTCAGCATATCAGATCATGGTAAATCATACATCTTAATTAGTATATTAATAACATTAAATAAGATGTGCTTACTCAAAGCAAATTGAATCGGAACATCTCAGCATATATCAGATCATGGTAAATCACAGAGACAAATTAGATCACATCATATCCCATCAAATCGGATCGGAGCATATCATCATAATAGACCATTACATAGCAGAACAGATCACAACAAAGTATATCAAAGCAAATTGAATCGGAACATCTCAACATATATCAGATCGTGGTAAATCATACATCTTAATTAGTATATTAATAACATTAACTAAGATGTGTTTACTCCCTTGTAGTTCCGCAAGTAGCGATGTTCAGAATTGCTCGTTTCCTCAAAGCATTCTCCTTTCAGGTTCGGAGATGGTAGGTAGAACCTCCTCAAGCTCCGGAACATCTTTTTCATTACATATGAACGTGGTGGGCAGACACTCCCTTTAACTTGGGACACTTCACACTTCTCGTGCCTGTAGGCAGCAGACATAATCTCCCCTACCCAAAGGTACTTTTCACTCTACGCATCTGTAGACAACGGACAAACCTTCTCCTTACCCGAAGACACTTCTCTCTACGCATCCGTAGATGACAGATAGACTGTCCCCTTATCTGGACATACTTTCCTCTCTACGCGTTCGTAGATGACAGACAAACCTTCCCCTTACCCAAAGAATATCTTCTCTTTCCATATCCATATGTTGCGAACATACCTTTCCCTTAACCCGAGGATGTATCTCACACTACGTGGCCCTTAGATAGAGGATGAAGTCTCCCCTAGTCAGACCACTTTCATCCTAGTAGCCAACAACATAGGATGAAACCCTCTTTTGCTCTGGGCCATCTCTCCTCGGTGTTCGAGGGTGATGGGCAAAATCTCCTCTTACCACAGGGCATTTCCCTCTTATAGAATTACTAATTCGAGGAATGAACTTTCATTGTATAGAAGATCCTCAAATTAGCTAAGAACGCCTTTTTAACAACAAATCAGACTTAAAACGAATTAGAAATGAAGAAAATAAGTTTCTGAACGTCCTCTAGATATGAAGAACCAAAGTATTTATAGTAGAATGAGTTTAATGCGCGTTTGACCCATGTCTGACATGCGTCACACGTCAGACACATATGTCATGTGACTGATTTGCGTCAAAAGTGTGTCAGTTTACTAACTTGCACGTCAGACGTGCATAGTTTTTTGACACGACGCCGTGCACTGCCATGTGGTGACATATTTAATATATTTTATTTTTATCTTTTTTAAAATTTAAAAACATGATATCCTTTTACCCCGAAGTCGGAATCGTGTGTTCTTGGTATCGATGGACTCGTATCAACGAGCCATTTGAAACAAAACCGCACATGGGTAGGTTATTCTGCATTTTATATGTGGGTTCTACCTATGTGGCATGCTTCTCAAGGTCGTAACTTTCACTCCCGACTATGTTTCATGTGTTCTTTGGTTCGTTATGCTCGTTATTTTGAGCTCTACTCATATACTAGGATTTCATCCCTTGAAATCCCTTACAATTTAACTAAAATTTATGTAATAACCTTAACCCTTCAAGTTAAGCATGATATGAATACATGGTGTTGCATTCTTCCCCCTTAAATGAATTGCATTCCTCGCAATTAGAATCATGAATCTAGTTGATTTTGAAAGTGACAGTTAACATTATTCGATAGCTACTCGGATAAAACAAAATATTCAGAGACACATTTGAAAGTGAAAGTAATCCAATAGTCTAAACTCCGATTACAATAAACGAAACCTGATATATTATGATCAGATTAAACACTAGATAACAAAATCCGAATTTCAAATTTCACATTCATAAGTAGGATTCTATATTTTAAGATCGGATATAATCTTTACAAATAAAATCTGATATTTCATGATCGGAAAAAATGCCATAAACACAATATGGCTATTATTTTGAAATCTGATAGGTCATTATTCAGAGTCAAAATACAATACTGAGGCAGGTTTAATGGAATCCATAGACACAATTCGAAAACCAAAATCAACCTAATTTAAATTCAGATAAATCATATCATACGGAATCTAATTATGGACTTTTAAAATCAGATAAATTATTTTTTAGAATTAGAGCAGAGTAGACATATCAATCTAGAAATTTTTTAAATTAAATCATCCAATATTCATAATCAAAATATGATAATTTAAGATCGGATAATAAAATTTGATTATCATTTTTTTAAATGAGATAAAGTTTCATAATCATTTTAGAACAGATAGATTAGAGCCATGAAATGAACAATGTTCCCCTTGACACTCATGGGGTAGCGAGAGGCTTTGAAGGATATGAGTTTTCCCATGATGCTCCACACCTATATTCGAATGCCAGAACCAATTATTTTTCTCGATGGGTATCGAGATAGAAAGTGCACTAATAATCCCAGGTTTTACCCCGGAACTACCCATAAAGTGCACGTAATCAAAACATGCAAAAAAATATTAGAACAGTGCATGTAAATTATTTCACAAATATGATATGTTTTTAGAAAACATGGCCAATAAGCATAAATTTAGAATTTAAACCCCCTACAATACTAAGCAAAAAAATATAGGAAAATGATTACAATCTTTTTAATAAAATCATTTGTCATAAAGAGAATCAATAAGAAACAATTTGATGTAGAAACATATGCACAAATTGTCAGTTTGTCCAAGTGATGAGAAAACTAGAGCCGTGATACCGAACGGCATTCCCCGACATTCATGGAGGTAGCGAGGGATTCAAAAGAATAGGAGTTTTCCTATAATGCTCCACACCTATATACGCACACCATAACTAATTATTTTCCTCTGTGTGTATCATTCTACGCATCAGATCAGAATTATGTTATCAGAGAGAGATGTTAATCATAATCTTTTTACAAAATCATTCAAAACATAGAATACTAGACATAAAACATATCAAAATCAATCATACTCTAGATCGACCATGTTTTAAGCTTAGGGAATGATTATATGAAGTTTCATTAAGTTTTGGGAATTTTAATTGAATGTTAGAAGAATTCTGGTTTGGTTTCGTGAGGTAGAAAATGATTGTTTTGTTCTGACCATTCGATTGCCCTATGGGCCGATTGAGGAGACTAGCTTTCGAACAAGATGACAGGTCGTTCAAATGACTAGCCATCTAAATGGGCCAGCAGAATGTTCAAACGGCCAAATAGCTCTATGTTTTAGATTCAAAACTATGTTTCTGATACTTTTCCTTTGAGTTTTGCTCTTCAATTTTTTTTAGGAATTAATAATCATGTCTAGATTATATTCCTAAATTTTTAGATTTTTTTATTATTTTTTAGAATATGTGTTGAATAGAAAAATATATATCTATTTCCATGTTTAGAAGCATGTTAAGGGAACATCGACAATTTCTAGTTGTTTAGGCATGATAAGTTAATGACAAATCATAAATTTGAACATCGACAATTCTAGCAAAACTCCACAGTCTCATTAATTCAATTACAAAAATTATTTTTTGTATTTATTTTTATATGAAATTTATTTATATGTTAATTAAGACTTTGATCTAGGTCTCTAAATTTTCACATTGATTGGATTTTATTTGCTATTTTTCCTAAAATGTACAACTTACTTGTGATTATGCTAAAACATTTACTTAAGCTAGTATGAGATAAATGAGTATGTGCGTAATTTTAAGGGGGATTTTGATGATTTTTTCATATTTATACCATGATTCAAGTAGATCATAAATGATGAATTATGAATACTTGCAAATGTCACATTAATTATATATGAACCATATTCCACATTTTTTAGTTCAAATATGAACATGACAATATATGTATATTTTTACTTATACTTATATGATTTTATTTGTCATAAATGGATCATGTTTTATACATATTAGGACTGATTAGAGTATGTTTACGTATGCTTACATTCATTAAACATTCATAAATGATGAATTATGAATACTTGCAAATGTCACATTAATTATATATGAACCATATTCCACATTTTTTAGTTCAAACATGAACATGACAATATATGTATATTTTTACTTATACTTATATGATTTTATTTGTCATAAATGGATCATGTTTTATACATATTAGGACTGATTAGAGTATTTTTACGTATGCTTACATTCATTAAACATTTTTTGCGTATGTGTTATGTCATATGCATCATGAGAATGACTTCTAAGCGATGATTACTCATGTTTAATAGTGATTGATCGATTAGATACCGTAGTTTTTTAGATTAGCTGCATCAGAGGTTTATCAAATTGGTTTTATGTCCAAAAGGATGAGGTTTTACATCAATTGGACAAGGTTTTACAGTCCTTTAAGCATGGGTTTCCTCCCCGTGAAAGAAAAGCAAAATGCTATAATGAGTTAAATTGATGAGTCTTTCTAGACATGAGAATCCAAGCTAGTTTGTTGTTGTGCACCAGCTTACTAGGGTGTACTTTCCCCGCGAGGGATTTACCCAAATTACTCCAGTTTTCTTTTATAAGTTCTAACTTCCTTTGTTAGGATTCCTGTGGTGAGCAGATTTACTTGTGCTTCAGCCAGGATAAGCAAAGTTATTTTCTCTATTGTTAGGCTTTCACTAGATTGTTTATAATGCTTATTAATACAGTTTGTGTATGGATTATAATGCTCATATTATACATCATGATGTATGTGGAATGGTTACACTTATACATGTAGGATGGAATGTGGTTTGATACACTTGTTAGGATTCCTGTGGTGAGCATATCTACTTGTGTTTTAGCCAGGATAAGTAGGGTTATTTTATCTATTGTTAGACTTTCACTAGATTGTATATACATATGTATGGGTTATAATGCTCATGTTATACATAATGTATGTGGAATGGTTACACTTGAACATGTAGGATACTTATTTCATGCAAGATGTGAATGAACCATAAAACTTAAATAATTACATAAAGTGTGCATGTGCATTATGAAATATGAGTGTGATTTATCTCATGATGTACATGTGTACAAAATGGCTATGTGATGTATATTTAAATTAACTTTTATGGGAAGAATACACGTGGTGTCATCATGAGCTTATGTTTCGTTTTAAAACCTATACTGAGCTAAGCTCACCCCTCTTTTGTTTGTGGTTTTGTTTTGGGGTTGTATGTTATGTCATGAAAGTGCTCCCAAGGGTCTTTATGTCGAGCTTGAGGATGTGCATGTGCCGTAAGAGGGGCTAGATACTTAGGTTGTTTTAGACTTATCATGTGATATGATAAACTTAAACTCGACTTTACTTCATACTTTAAATAACCTATGATGGCTTTAGACATGTTGCAGCCTTAGGGCATGCATTGTGTACCTCGATGAGAACCCAAGATGTAGCTTTGATATGTCGTCTCTTATCCCACCTTCTTAGACCGGGTTTGGGTAAGGGGGTGTAGCAATTATTATGAGAAGTAATAACATGTTATTTTGATGCATGCATTACAATTATATGTGATGATGTGTTGTCTTTTGGCATATGAAGCTGAAGAAATCCTCAGTACTTTGTATATATCCTTGTGTGTAAATATCCTTGTAATGGATCATATCCCCAAGACTGATATCTTTTGCCATATGAGGTCAGTGGAACCTACAGTGCCTTCAACAATGTAGATGGAAAGGGTTTGGTATGACAATTTGGCCAAGGTCTTCTAGCTCTCTAAGTATGGGAGTTGTGTAGAATTGTTTCATTGGCCTACGAGGCGTGTTCAAATGGACTAGAACGTTAAAAGATGATTGGTCCTATGCAGCGAAATAGTGAGCCTTTATTTCATGGAAGTTTGATGATCATAGAAGTTTGAATCTCATCACTAAGGTGCATGAGCCATAGTGAGCCTTTATTTCATGGCATTGATGGGGTGAGGCAGACTTCAGATTGAGGTTGTAATGTGATGACCTAATATCTAGAAGAATAGAGCTCCTAGATGAGGCCATAGTGTCATGAAGAACCTTATGTCTTACACTTATGGAGCAAGAGACTCTTAAGTGAGGTTGCATTATAATTATAAAATCATGTTTGTGAATGTTATGCTTATTCTACTTATGTGTTGTAGTGTTAATGATGTTATGTCTTTTTTACTTATGTGTAATGATGATGCGTTCAATTAAATATGGTAGATGATGATTATGTGATGATGAAGTAATCATGTGTATTGCTATATAGTACTTAGCCTTCCCACTAGGCATATTTGTACACTCAACATTTAGGTGAGGCAAGTCCCCTATAGGGTTAAAGTTTGAGTTGAGAGTTAATATTTGTCTAATCGACATAGCGGATCAATAAATTATTCTTAAAACTAGCACTTTGACAAGTAAGAATTAAGAGTTCAAACCTTTTTGCGCAGAATTTTTTATTAAGCAAAAATAATTAAAAAACTTAATGTTCTTTCTAATCTTACTCATGATATATCAAGCAATCAACCATAAAGCAATTCTCACATGAACACATCAATTGATGTAGAAAACCCTAATTAGGGCAAAAAACCACGACAATTCTAAAGGAACTAAACAATGCACTAGAGGCAAACCACCAACCTTGTTCAGACTCTAACACAAGCTCCTCTTGTTTAAATCATTGTTGTTGTCATTCAAGTTTTCTTCTCAAGCACTTAAAACATTCTCCTCATTGCCTTATTTTTATCTCCTTTTAGTCTTCAATTAGCACATTTTGTTATTTTAAATTTTGCCTTGTGAAAATATTCAATCTTCCATTGAAGACGTTGCAAATCCTCTTTAAATACTTTGTGTATAAGCTCCTTTGGTTGTTGATTGTCTTCTTCAATTCATCATAGATCTTCAATTCAAAGCTCATGTAAATTCTCCTTTTGAAAATAATAAGCAAATGTGTAAACCCTCTTTCTTTTTTCTTGTCTAGGTTTTTCATTCTTAATTTAGGTAACTAGTCCCTGAAATAATCGATTGTTATAAACAGTGATCAACTGGTCTCTATTTTTAATGTGGACGATACTTCAAGTGATTGATCAATAACTCTCAATTTTGTTTTGCACAGAACTAAATTAATGGACGTTTGATCGTTTTCTCCTTCATTGTTTGCAGTGATTGATCATTTTACATATATTTTTACCTTTTTGCCCTTTTTACTCTAAATCCTTTTAAAAACTCTAAAAACACTTATGAAGCATTTGCAAGTGATTTTTGCATGCCAATGTGACCTGAATACGCTTCAAAACCCTTCACATTCTTCAGTCTTCTACCTTAAAAACTCTTATTTTTCATGTCTATGAGTTCCAAATCTAACTCAAATACAATAACCTCAAATTAGATTCTAAACTCATTACATACAAATGGTTTTTTGACATAATTTTGACAAAGAAATTAGCTAATATACTAGACATATGTATCATATGTTCTTACATGTACAACAAGGACGATGTTGCTAGGCCACTTAACATATTTATTGTATCCTTACTTTATGATATATAGATGACTTTAGGCACATGAATATCGATCTATTTATATTTATGCATGTCAAGATATTCTAACATGTACTCAGGTAAGACCCTGTGTGATTTAATATATAATTTTCCCCAAGACAACTTGTTGATTGTTTGACAAAAAATTTTGAAAAAAAAATATTTTTCTATTTATTTCTAAAAATGTATTAAAATCTTGGGGTGTGATAATGTATCAATTGATTGATCAGATTATAGGAGTACCCCTAATCAATCATTATGTTAAGCGATAGATCAATCAGATTACTATAAACCTTCCTATTGATCTTAATGCTAACCAATTTATCGAATTTGAACTCAACCCAATTAGACACACTTCATGAGTTAAAAAAATACTAAATTTTATGGAGATACATATAAACATTATGAATAATCCCTTTCAGCCAAATTTTAGATTAGTCTTATAGAGAAGGAGAAATTGCAAATCTAAGCCGCGACCAACATGGAGTGGGTAGGGATAAAAGTAGGATTTTTTGGCTTTTTCTGCACAAAATCATAGCTCTGGTACCATTATTGAGTGACATTAGTCAAAGTTCGGTAGTGAGCATGTTTGATTGAGGCATCAAAATCCAATTTTAATTAGGAACAAAACTCACTAACCTTTAGTGGCTCCATCCCTAAGATGTGGCCTTCATATACCCATTTAGATCAACACTACCTTTTTCAAATAATTCATTCTAATAAAAGGGGGGTGCATAAATACCTTTTAAAAGGAACTTCATGATTACCACAACCCCTTTGCATGGAGGAGAAGATATTGTTTCACAAGGACCTCCTCACAGCATGTAATCACCTCCTACAATGTGCATACATCTTGAGAAGAAGATAATGCATTTCCAAAGAGTGAGAGAGATGATGAATGAAAACCCTATCCAAAGAAACATGAGGCAAGGAGGCAGCAACTCAACCCAAGGAGAGGGGAGTTGCGGCCAGCCTAAGGGGGCAGAGAGGAGTCACAGAGATAGGGTACTTGATCCCTCATCATGGGAGAGAGAGGAGATTAGTTGTAGGGAGAGAGAGAGCTCTACGGCCCTAAATAAAGTTTACTCCTTCTCCTAGTTGGACCTTAACTCTAGGCCCAAGAGGATAATTCTACATGGGCTTCCTAGTGGTGTATTGATCAAGGATATGGGCTCAAACCTATGAGCCCATGGAGACCTAGCACACCCCTCATGGCAAGTATAGGAGAAAAAGTTGTAGTCCTTAAATTTTTTAGAAATGTGTTAGAAGTTTCATTAGAATTTATCCTAAAGAATTTTATTACCAAACTAGATTTTCATTCTAAGTGAAATCAACATAAATAATTTAGGAAAATTTTAATTTCTTTTCTAAATAATTTCATGCCTAAACACCTTAAGTCATATCTTGTAAGTATCAATGGGCTTGCAGCATAATACTTAGAATGCATAATCTAATTAATAACGAACCATGGTCGTATGGAAAGAGCCATGCTCGCAACATTGAGTATTGATGGCACAAGAACAAATCAGGATCATGTATAGAAAGAGTAGTGCTATGACCGCTCGTAACACGCAAGAATTAATGTATCACGACTGCTCACAACACGCGCCATCAATGCTCGTGCATTATAGTGTCATGTGTTGAGGGGGGCCCATCATTTCCAAATCGAAAAACACAATTTAACTGATCAATTGACTATATTGTGATAGTTAGGCCCTCATAGATCAACAGTTCTATACAAGCCCATGAGTTTGTCCCATGCACTAAGGAACACAAAGCACTATTGAACAAGTCTTTGAACCATTATTTATGGGCACCTTGTATAGCCAAGTATTCACAAGAACATTTTATTTGGCCTTTGTCATGTTAATATGTGCATGCTCGTCATCATAATCGTAAAGGTTGAAGATGAATGTCACTTTTTTAACAAGTACAAAAATGGGTTAGTTTTGTAGGGCTTTATCGAAATTTTCCCTTTAAAATAGAAGCAACAACAAGAATAACAATTAACGATAATAGTATTATTATGAACAATAATATAACATTTTTTATAATAACAACAATAGGAATTAAACTACATTGACAACACTAATATTAAAAGAAAACATGATTTCCACTTGCCAAGGTTTCATCTTGGACTCTTTATTGATGTTTCTAATATTTATTGCCTATGGATGATGAAGAAGTGCATCCATTCCATTGGGAAGAAGACCCGAAGCCAAATTGAGCATTATCATTGCTCATAAAGCTCATACGAGGCACCACTTGAGATTGATTGAAACCAATTCCATTTGGAAAAGAAGGAATCCCAAAAGGATGAATTTGTTGAACCTCATAATTGTTGGGCATTTGAAATTGTTGTTGGTGATCTTGTCCTTGGGCATGAGAAATTGACATATTATTGTAAATCTGTTGTGCTGGAAGATCAAAGGATGGAGATGAAACTTGCCAATAGTTGGCTCCCATTGTAGCAAAAGAAGGATCATTCATGGATGCCACCACCGATGGGAATGTTGCGTTGAGCACCACCCTTGGTCCAAAAACACTTACATGCTTTGCAAAAATACCTTGGTTGAGAGGCACTATAGTTGTTATAGTAGCTGAACTTTGTGTTCTTTGAATCACATCTAGGGCATGGCTTTGGTGTCTAGGACCGTGGAGGTGGAGGCAATGGTTTTCTTATCGTCAGCCTCCCTTCACACTTCTGTGACTCCAATGACCTCCTCGTCTCCTCCTTTGCATAGGCCGGGAGTCTTATTTATTCTTGCATAGGTCGAGAGCCTTCTTGTTAATTAAGATCAAATTTTCAACTTACTATATTGGATAATCGAGCGTGGCTGTTGAGTTGGCCTAAAGTCTCGCAAAGGGGAATCCAAGCTTGAAGTTTTTGGTAATTGTAAAACCAACGGCGCAGTTTTCCATTTTCAAACTATATAAGTCTGGTTCTGTGGAAATAAATTCATGTTCATATTAAATTACAATAATATTTGCAAACGTACTTAGAAACCATCTTTGGAAATTGTTGGTTTCTTATAGCAGAAGGTCCCAAGGATCGTTACCACGCTTTGATCCACGTGGAAGCACACTGCTTGAGTCAAAACTCTAAGCGGGTAACCACTTAACTCGCCTCCCTTTTCTTACAAAAGCAAACAATATAGAACCTTGATAAATAGGAATGTGAATTCCCTGAATTCGGACTTGTTTATCACTGTAGAAGTTTAATCCTTCATATCTTCTCCCCTCTCCATTTGGCTCATTAACTCCCAAATTTTTCATGGGTTCAGTGGGCGCTTAAGGATGAGAGTAACTGACTAGCTAGCAGTTATAACTTGGCGCATCCAAATGGACACCCCTTCATTTTTCATGTTCCAACAGAAACAAGATACAAAGTTTAATTGTTTAAGAGGTATTTTACATTTTAACTCCAACTAAGGAAGATAAAAGTCTTCATTTAGATTTAGTACTTGCCAATATTGATTAGTTGAACTAGATGCAGAGAAATTACGCACAACAAAATAATCTGTTAGTAATTATAATCCATTAGTTAGTTAAAAACATTAAAGAATAGCATGCATTTCTAATATTGGTTGGATGGCTATGAAATTGAAGTCATACTAGAAAACATGAATATAAAGTTTTTTTGTAATGCAACATATCCTATGTTGAAATTTATGAAAGTTTAAGAAAGGATAAGTCATAATTGCAAACTTATTTAGAAACCTTGTGCTAAAAGAAATTGCATAAAAACCACATATTTGGAATAAAAATGGAAGTGTAACTAGTAGAAAATGAAGAGGAATCAAGGTACAAAATGAAGAAGGAATGACATTTTGGTCATGTCATTAGCATAGAACTTTCTTTGTCCTTAAAACTTTTCCCCTAAATCTAAATATAGAAAGAATCATCATTAATTAAGTACTTACAGCATGTGGATTTCCTGCATGGAATTTGAATACTGCGCTACATGTGGATTTCCTGCTTGGTACTCTCAAGAGGCCTAATTTCAAGCTGGAGACCTTCTTTGCCATGCTTAATGAGGATCTTAAGCCTTAGGGATTGAACAAACATTGGGGGTTCTTGTATCCTGACAAGACTCCATTCTATAAATTCTTTTGATAGATTTTTCATTTGAAAGAATAATTATATGATCAGTTGAAAGATTAGTGATAAATATGGAATTGGATTTGCCCATTGTGTCTGGACTTAGTTGTTTCTTCACTTGCAAGAGATATATTATAACGACATTTTAATTTGGCACTAGATATATTATGACTCAGGGAATTTTATTTCAATTACTTCAACTTTTCTTGATTCTTCTATGGTTGTATTCTTATTAATCTTCTTCTCATTATGTACGCATACCAAACCCTCTAATTTGCAGGCCATGTCGCCTCTATGTACCACATTAAGAGCCCTATATACATGGTCAAGGGGTTGCAACGGATGCGTGCATTACCTTATTATTTTGAACACTATTATTTCCCCTAGGATTTTTTCAGACCCACACTCCTTGTACACCTCAACAAAACATCTTAAAATTACTCATATACATTCGCCACCTCACTTAATAATATCTTAAAGGAATATTAGGGAGAATTGATCAGCTGGTAGAAATGGCCAGCCAGTTAGCCATTGGGCAACAAGCCACCCGCCACCAAAGCTCTCACCAACACGCAAGGTTTCCTGGAAGCTGCCGGTTCTCTCCCTTCTTCTTCTCTCTCTCTCGGGTGGTTCTCTGTACAATTATGAGAGCCGCCCTGGGGAGGGGGCTGCCAACCGCAACCACCCCTCTCCTTCCTCTTATTTCTCTCTCTCTTGTCCCATGTGACGCTTGGTGAAAAGGGGGGCGCCACTGCCCTCCTTGCTTCTTGTTCTTTGTGAAGGCGTATATAAGAGGAGAGGAGTGCGACCCATTAGACAGTGAGTGGGGCGCATGACTAGGTGCAATCTCACAATTGAATTAATAGTTGAGATTACATTATCTACTTTGAATCTTTAGAGTTTTAAAATAGATGTGGAACTAATTAGGATTTAAAGATTTGATTTAAATATGTGGGTCAGCAAAATTTGAGATTATTTTATATATATATATATAGGAAAAAATTTATATGAGCCCGGGCTCATATAAACCTATATAAGCCTGGGCTCTATGGGTCATTTGTCGGATTTATATCCGGTGGCCCATAATATTCATAGGTGTAAATGCTCATAAATAACCATAAGTATTAAAGTGAGACACGAGGTGGAGATTTTTGCTATGTTTACCTATATTGCCCTTTTATAAAAAGTTTTAATTAATTTAAAATTTAAGGGACTTAAATTATTGTGATTTCTCCAATAAGAATATCTTTGTAGTCACAAAAAGAATATGATTTCATAATCCCAATTGGTTTAGAATTGATTTCTACTAGATATTTTTTAATGTTATACATGTGTTGCCCTTTCAAATAAATTTTTAGTTAATTAAGAATTCAAGAGACCTAAAATATTAAAATAATTTCTCAAATAAGTTTAACTTTATAGCTATAAAAATATAAATTTTATAGTCTTAATTTGTTTAGAACTGATTTTTGTCACGCTAAGCCTATCTTGCCCTTTCAAAAAACTCTTAAGTAATTTAGAATTCGGGAAACCTAAAATATTACAATAATTTCTTAAATAGGTATAATCTTGTAGCCACATAAAAAAAACATGGATAACATATTTCTAATTGGTTTAGAATGATAGTTGTCACGTTATACCTATATTATCATTTTAAAGAAACTCTTAATTAATTTAGAATTCTAGAGACATAAAATATTACAATAATTTCTTCAATAAGTATAACCTTATAGTCACAAAGAAATATGGATTTCATAGTCATAATTGGTTTAGAAGTGAATTTTGTCATGCTATACCTATATTGTCTTTTAAAAAAACTCTTAATTTAGAATTAAAGAGACCTATAAATATTATAATGATTCCTTAAATAAGTATAATCTTGTAGCCACATAAAAAATATGGATTCCATAATCCCTATTTTTGTAATGTTATATCATTATTGTCCTTTTAAAAATTATTAATTAATTTAAAATTCAAGAGACCTAAAATATTATAATGATATATCTAACAATTAATTATAAGCTTGTAGCTACATAAAAAATATGGATTCCATAGTCCTAATTAGTTTAGAACTTATCAAAAAGAGAAAGAGGGTAAAGATTTTTTACTAGAAATCTTAAATCAGTCATAATCTATATCTATACTATTAATTAAGTGAAAAGTGGTTAAGATTTTTATCATAAAAGTCTTAATTACCCCCAATGCACTAAAAATATTAATTATAAACTTATTTATAAATTTAGTAAGATAATTAAACTTGAAGCTTAATTTTCATATAGTAATAACAGACTCTAAATCTACGGAGTATAACAAGTACATTTTGCACATACAGAGAGAGATGTTAATCATAATCTTTTTACAAAATCATTCAAAACATAGAATACTAGACATAAAACATATCAAAATCAATCATACTCTAGATCGACCATGTTTTAAGCTTAGGGAATGATTATATGAAGTTTCATTAAGTTTTGGGAATTTTAATTGAATGTTAGAAGAATTCTGGTTTGGTTTCGTGAGGTAGAAAATGATTGTTTTGTTCTGACCATTCGATTGCCCTATGGGCCGATTGAGGAGACTAGCTTTCGAACAAGATGACAGGTCGTTCAAATGACTAGCCATCTAAATGGGCCAGCAGAATGTTCAAACGGCCAAATAGCTCTATGTTTTAGATTCAAAACTATGTTTCTGATACTTTTCCTTTGAGTTTTGCTCTTCAATTTTTTTTAGGAATTAATAATCATGTCTAGATTATATTCCTAAATTTTTAGATTTTTTTATTATTTTTTAGAATATGTGTTGAATAGAAAAATATATATCTATTTCCATGTTTAGAAGCATGTTAAGGGAACATCGACAATTTCTAGTTGTTTAGGCATGATAAGTTAATGACAGTCATAAATTTGAACATCGACAATTCTAGCAAAACTCCACAGTCTCATTAATTCAATTACAAAAATTATTTTTTGTATTTATTTTTATATGAAATTTATTTATATGTTAATTAAGACTTTGATCTAGGTCTCTAAATTTTCACATTGATTGGATTTTATTTGCTATTTTTCCTAAAATGTACAACTTACTTGTGATTATGCTAAAACATTTACTTAAGCTAGTATGAGATAAATGAGTATGTGCGTAATTTTAAGGGGGATTTTGATGATTTTTTCATATTTATACCATGATTCAAGTAGATCATAAATGATGAATTATGAATACTTGCAAATGTCACATTAATTATATATGAACCATATTCCACATTTTTTAGTTCAAATATGAACATGACAATATATGTATATTTTTACTTATACTTATATGATTTTATTTGTCATAAATGGATCATGTTTTATACATATTAGGACTGATTAGAGTATGTTTACGTATGCTTACATTCATTAAACATTCATAAATGATGAATTATGAATACTTGCAAATGTCACATTAATTATATATGAACCATATTCCACATTTTTTAGTTCAAACATGAACATGACAATATATGTATATTTTTACTTATACTTATATGATTTTATTTGTCATAAATGGATCATGTTTTATACATATTAGGACTGATTAGAGTATGTTTACGTATGCTTACATTCATTAAACATTTTTTGCGTATGTGTTATGTCATATGCATCATGAGAATGACTTCTAAGCGATGATTACTCATGTTTAATAGTGATTGATCGATTAGATACCGTAGTTTTTTAGATTAGCTGCATCAGAGGTTTATCAAATTGGTTTTATGTCCAAAAGGATGAGGTTTTACATCAATTGGACAAGGTTTTACAGTCCTTTAAGCATGGGTTTCCTCCCCGTGAAAGAAAAGCAAAATGCTATAATGAGTTAAATTGATGAGTCTTTCTAGACATGAGAATCCAAGCTAGTTTGTTGTTGTGCACCAGCTTACTAGGGTGTACTTTCCCCGCGAGGGATTTACCCAAATTACTCCAGTTTTCTTTTATAAGTTCTAACTTCCTTTGTTAGGATTCCCAGGGTGAGCAGATTTACTTGTGCTTCAGCCAGGATAAGCAAAGTTATTTTCTCTATTGTTAGGCTTTCACTAGATTGTTTATAATGCTTATTAATACAGTTTGTGTATGGATTATAATGCTCATATTATACATCATGATGTATGTGGAATGGTTACACTTATACATGTAGGATGGAATGTGGTTTGATACACTTGTTAGGATTCCCAGGGTGAGCATATCTACTTGTGTTTTAGCCAGGATAAGTAGGGTTATTTTATCTATTGTTAGACTTTCACTAGATTGTATATACATATGTATGGGTTATAATGCTCATGTTATACATAATGTATGTGGAATGGTTACACTTGAACATGTAGGATACTTATTTCATGCAAGATGTGAATGAACCATAAAACTTAAATAATTACATAAAGTGTGCATGTGCATTATGAAATATGAGTGTGATTTATCTCATGATGTACATGTGTACAAAATGGCTATGTGATGTATATTTAAATTAACTTTTATGGGAAGAATACACGTGGTGTCATCATGAGCTTATGTTTCGTTTTAAAACCTATACTGAGCTAAGCTCACCCCTCTTTTGTTTGTGGTTTTGTTTTGGGGTTGTATGTTATGTCATGAAAGTGCTCCCAAGGGTCTTTATGTCGAGCTTGAGGATGTGCATGTGCCGTAAGAGGGGCTAGATACTTAGGTTGTTTTAGACTTATCATGTGGTATGATAAACTTAAACTCGACTTTACTTCATACTTTAAATAACCTATGATGGCTTTAGACATGTTGCAGCCTTAGGGCATGCATTGTGTACCTCGATGAGAACCCAAGATGTAGCTTTCTGATATGTCGTCTCTTATCCCACCTTCTTAGACCGGGTTTGGGTAAGGGGGTGTAGCAATTATTATGAGAAGTAATAACATGTTATTTTGATGCATGCATTACAATTATATGTGATGATGTGTTGTCTTTTGGCATATGAAGCTGAAGAAATCCTCAGTACTTTGTATATATCCTTGTGTGTAAATATCCTTGTAATGGATCATATCCCCAAGACTGATATCTTTTGCCATATGAGGTCAGTGGAACCTACAGTGCCTTCAACAATGTAGATGGAAAGGGTTTGGTATGACAATTTGGCCAAGGTCTTCTAGCTCTCTAAGTATGGGAGTTGTGTAGAATTGTTTCATTGGCCTACGAGGCGTGTTCAAATGGACTAGAACGTTAAAAGATGATTGGTCCTATGCAGCGAAATAGTGAGCCTTTATTTCATGGAAGTTTGATGATCATAGAAGTTTGAATCTCATCACTAAGGTGCATGAGCCATAGTGAGCCTTTATTTCATGGCATTGATGGGGTGAGGCAGACTTCAGATTGAGGTTGTAATGTGATGACCTAATATCTAGAAGAATAGAGCTCCTAGATGAGGCCATAGTGTCATGAAGAACCTTATGTCTTACACTTATGGAGCAAGAGACTCTTAAGTGAGGTTGCATTATAATTATAAAATCATGTTTGTGAATGTTATGCTTATTCTACTTATGTGTTGTAGTGTTAATGATGTTATGTCTTTTTTACTTATGTGTAATGATGATGCGTTCAATTAAATATGGTAGATGATGATTATGTGATGATGAAGTAATCATGTGTATTGCTATATAGTACTTAGCCTTCCCACTAGGCATATTTGTACACTCAACATTTAGGTGAGGCAAGTCCCCTATAGGGTTAAAGTTTGAGTTGAGAGTTAATATTTGTCTAATCGACATAGCGGATCAATAAATTATTCTTAAAACTAGCACTTTGACAAGTAAGAATTAAGAGTTCAAACCTTTTTGCGCAGAATTTTTTATTAAGCAAAAATAATTAAAAAACTTAATGTTCTTTCTAATCTTACTCATGATATATCAAGCAATCAACCATAAAGCAATTCTCACATGAACACATCAATTGATGTAGAAAACCCTAATTAGGGCAAAAAACCACGACAATTCTAAAGGAACTAAACAATGCACTAGAGGCAAACCACCAACCTTGTTCAGACTCTAACACAAGCTCCTCTTGTTTAAATCATTGTTGTTGTCATTCAAGTTTTCTTCTCAAGCACTTAAAACATTCTCCTCATTGCCTTATTTTTATCTCCTTTTAGTCTTCAATTAGCACATTTTGTTATTTTAAATTTTGCCTTGTGAAAATATTCAATCTTCCATTGAAGACGTTGCAAATCCTCTTTAAATACTTTGTGTATAAGCTCCTTTGGTTGTTGATTGTCTTCTTCAATTCATCATAGATCTTCAATTCAAAGCTCATGTAAATTCTCCTTTTGAAAATAATAAGCAAATGTGTAAACCCTCTTTCTTTTTCTTGTCTAGGTTTTTCATTCTTAATTTAGGTAACTAGTCCCTGAAATAATCGATTGTTATAAACAGTGATCAACTGGTCTCTATTTTTAATGTGGACGATACTTCAAGTGATTGATCAATAACTCTCAATTTTGTTTTGCACAGAACTAAATTAATGGACGTTTGATCGTTTTCTCCTTCATTGTTTGCAGTGATTGATCATTTTACATATATTTTTACCTTTTTGCCCTTTTTACTCTAAATCCTTTTAAAAACTCTAAAAACACTTATGAAGCATTTGCAAGTGATTTTTGCATGCCAATGTGACCTGAATACGCTTCAAAACCCTTCACATTCTTCAGTCTTCTACCTTAAAAACTCTTATTTTTCATGTCTATGAGTTCCAAATCTAACTCAAATACAATAACCTCAAATTAGATTCTAAACTCATTACATACAAATGGTTTTTTGACATAATTTTGACAAAGAAATTAGCTAATATACTAGACATATGTATCATATGTTCTTACATGTACAACAAGGACGATGTTGCTAGGCCACTTAACATATTTATTGTATCCTTACTTTATGATATATAGATGACTTTAGGCACATGAATATCGATCTATTTATATTTATGCATGTCAAGATATTCTAACATGTACTCAGGTAAGACCCTGTGTGATTTAATATATAATTTTCCCCAAGACAACTTGTTGATTGTTTGACAAAAAATTTTGAAAAAAAAATATTTTTCTATTTATTTCTAAAAATGTATTAAAATCTTGGGGTGTGATAATGTATCAATTGATTGATCAGATTATAGGAGTACCCCTAATCAATCATTATGTTAAGCGATAGATCAATCAGATTACTATAAACCTTCCTATTGATCTTAATGCTAACCAATTTATCGAATTTGAACTCAACCCAATTAGACACACTTCATGAGTTAAAAAAATACTAAATTTTATGGAGATACATATAAACATTATGAATAATCCCTTTCAGCCAAATTTTAGATTAGTCTTATAGAGAAGGAGAAATTGCAAATCTAAGCCGCGACCAACATGGAGTGGGTAGGGATAAAAGTAGGATTTTTTTGGCTTTTTCTGCACAAAATCATAGCTCTGGTACCATTATTGAGTGACATTAGTCAAAGTTCGGTAGTGAGCATGTTTGATTGAGGCATCAAAATCCAATTTTAATTAGGAACAAAACTCACTAACCTTTAGTGGCTCCATCCCTAAGATGTGGCCTTCATATACCCATTTAGATCAACACTACCTTTTTCAAATAATTCATTCTAATAAAAGGGGGGTGCATAAATACCTTTTAAAAGGAACTTCATGATTACCACAACCCCCTTTGCATGGAGGAGAAGATATTGTTTCACAAGGACCTCCTCACAGCATGTAATCACCTCCTACAATGTGCATACATCTTGAGAAGAAGATAATGCATTTCCAAAGAGTGAGAGAGATGATGAATGAAAACCCTATCCAAAGAAACATGAGGCAAGGAGGCAGCAACTCAACCCAAGGAGAGGGGAGTTGCGGCCAGCCTAAGGGGGCAGAGAGGAGTCACAGAGATAGGGTACTTGATCCCTCATCATGGGAGAGAGAGGAGATTAGTTGTAGGGAGAGAGAGAGCTCTACGGCCCTAAATAAAGTTTACTCCTTCTCCTAGTTGGACCTTAACTCTAGGCCCAAGAGGATAATTCTACATGGGCTTCCTAGTGGTGTATTGATCAAGGATATGGGCTCAAACCTATGAGCCCATGGAGACCTAGCACACCCCTCATGGCAAGTATAGGAGAAAAAGTTGTAGTCCTTAAATTTTTTAGAAATGTGTTAGAAGTTTCATTAGAATTTATCCTAAAGAATTTTATTACCAAACTAGATTTTCATTCTAAGTGAAATCAACATAAATAATTTAGGAAAATTTTAATTTCTTTTCTAAATAATTTCATGCCTAAACACCTTAAGTCATATCTTGTAAGTATCAATGGGCTTGCAGCATAATACTTAGAATGCATAATCTAATTAATAACGAACCATGGTCGTATGGAAAGAGCCATGCTCGCAACATTGAGTATTGATGGCACAAGAACAAATCAGGATCATGTATAGAAAGAGTAGTGCTATGACCGCTCGTAACACGCAAGAATTAATGTATCACGACTGCTCACAACACGCGCCATCAATGCTCGTGCATTATAGTGTCATGTGTTGAGGGGGGCCCATCATTTCCAAATCGAAAAACACAATTTAACTGATCAATTGACTATATTGTGATAGTTAGGCCCTCATAGATCAACAGTTCTATACAAGCCCATGAGTTTGTCCCATGCACTAAGGAACACAAAGCACTATTGAACAAGTCTTTGAACCATTATTTATGGGCACCTTGTATAGCCAAGTATTCACAAGAACATTTTATTTGGCCTTTGTCATGTTAATATGTGCATGCTCGTCATCATAATCGTAAAGGTTGAAGATGAATGTCACTTTTTTAACAAGTACAAAAATGGGTTAGTTTTGTAGGGCTTTATCGAAATTTTCCCTTTAAAATAGAAGCAACAACAAGAATAACAATTAACGATAATAGTATTATTATGAACAATAATATAACATTTTTTATAATAACAACAATAGGAATTAAACTACATTGACAACACTAATATTAAAAGAAAACATGATTTCCACTTGCCAAGGTTTCATCTTGGACTCTTTATTGATGTTTCTAATATTTATTGCCTATGGATGATGAAGAAGTGCATCCATTCCATTGGGAAGAAGACCCGAAGCCAAATTGAGCATTATCATTGCTCATAAAGCTCATACGAGGCACCACTTGAGATTGATTGAAACCAATTCCATTTGGAAAAGAAGGAATCCCAAAAGGATGAATTTGTTGAACCTCATAATTGTTGGGCATTTGAAATTGTTGTTGGTGATCTTGTCCTTGGGCATGAGAAATTGACATATTATTGTAAATCTGTTGTGCTGGAAGATCAAAGGATGGAGATGAAACTTGCCAATAGTTGGCTCCCATTGTAGCAAAAGAAGGATCATTCATGGATGCCACCACCGATGGGAATGTTGCGTTGAGCACCACCCTTGGTCCAAAAACACTTACATGCTTTGCAAAAATACCTTGGTTGAGAGGCACTATAGTTGTTATAGTAGCTGAACTTTGTGTTCTTTGAATCACATCTAGGGCATGGCTTTGGTGTCTAGGACCGTGGAGGTGGAGGCAATGGTTTTCTTATCGTCAGCCTCCCTTCACACTTCTGTGACTCCAATGACCTCCTCGTCTCCTCCTTTGCATAGGCCGGGAGTCTTATTTATTCTTGCATAGGTCGAGAGCCTTCTTGTTAATTAAGATCAAATTTTCAACTTACTATATTGGATAATCGAGCGTGGCTGTTGAGTTGGCCTAAAGTCTCGCAAAGGGGAATCCAAGCTTGAAGTTTTTGGTAATTGTAAAACCAACGGCGCAGTTTTCCATTTTCAAACTATATAAGTCTGGTTCTGTGGAAATAAATTCATGTTCATATTAAATTACAATAATATTTGCAAACGTACTTAGAAACCATCTTTGGAAACTGTTGGTTTCTTATAGCAGAAGGTCCCAAGGATCGTTACCACGCTTTGATCCACGTGGAAGCACACTGCTTGAGTCAAAACTCTAAGCGGGTAACCACTTAACTCGCCTCCCTTTTCTTACAAAAGCAAACAATATAGAACCTTGATAAATAGGAATGTGAATTCCCTGAATTCGGACTTGTTTATCACTGTAGAAGTTTAATCCTTCATATCTTCTCCCCTCCATTTGGCTCATTAACTCCCAAATTTTTCATGGGTTCAGTGGGCGCTTAAGGATGAGAGTAACTGACTAGCTAGCAGTTATAACTTGGCGCATCCAAATGGACACCCCTTCATTTTTCATGTTCCAACAGAAACAAGATACAAAGTTTAATTGTTTAAGAGGTATTTTACATTTTAACTCCAACTAAGGAAGATAAAAGTCTTCATTTAGATTTAGTACTTGCCAATATTGATTAGTTGAACTAGATGCAGAGAAATTACGCACAACAAAATAATCTGTTAGTAATTATAATCCATTAGTTAGTTAAAAACATTAAAGAATAGCATGCATTTCTAATATTGGTTGGATGGCTATGAAATTGAAGTCATACTAGAAAACATGAATATAAAGTTTTTTTGTAATGCAACATATCCTATGTTGAAATTTATGAAAGTTTAAGAAAGGATAAGTCATAATTGCAAACTTATTTAGAAACCTTGTGCTAAAAGAAATTGCATAAAAACCACATATTTGGAATAAAAATGGAAGTGTAACTAGTAGAAAATGAAGAGGAATCAAGGTACAAAATGAAGAAGGAATGACATTTTGGTCATGTCATTAGCATAGAACTTTCTTTGTCCTTAAAACTTTTCCCCTAAATCTAAATATAGAAAGAATCATCATTAATTAAGTACTTACAGCATGTGGATTTCCTGCATGGAATTTGAATACTGCGCTACATGTGGATTTCCTGCTTGGTACTCTCAAGAGGCCTAATTTCAAGCTGGAGACCTTCTTTGCCATGCTTAATGAGGATCTTAAGCCTGCCGGGATTGAACAGCATTGGGGGTTCTTGTATCCTGACAAGACTCCATTCTATAAATTCTTTTGATAGATTTTTCATTTGAAAGAATAATTATATGATCAGTTGAAAGATTAGTGATAAATATGGAATTGGATTTGCCCATTGTGTCTGGACTTAGTTGTTTCTTCACTTGCAAGAGATATATTATAACGACATTTTAATTTGGCACTAGATATATTATGACTCAGGGAATTTTATTTCAATTACTTCAACTTTTCTTGATTCTTCTATGGTTGTATTCTTATTAATCTTCTTCTCATTATGTACGCATACCAAACCCTCTAATTTGCAGGCCATGTCGCCTCTATGTACCACATTAAGAGCCCTATATACATGGTCAAGGGGTTGCAACGGATGCGTGCATTACCTTATTATTTTGAACACTATTATTTCCCCTAGGATTTTTTCAGACCCACACTCCTTGTACACCTCAACAAAACATCTTAAAATTACTCATATACATTCGCCACCTCACTTAATAATATCTTAAAGGAATATTAGGGAGAATTGATCAGCTGGTAGAAATGGCCAGCCGCTAGCCATTGGGCAACAAGCCACCCGCCACCAAAGCTCTCACCAACACGCAAGGTTTCCTGGAAGCTGCCGGTTCTCTCCCTTCTTCTTCTCTCTCTCTCGGGTGGTTCTCTGTACAATTATGAGAGCCGCCCTGGGGAGGGGGCTGCCAACCGCAACCACCCCTCTCCTTCCTCTTATTTCTCTCTCTCTTGTCCCATGTGACGCTTGGTGAAAAGGGGGGCGCCACTGCCCTCCTTGCTTCTTGTTCTTTGTGAAGGCGTATATAAGAGGAGAGGAGTGCGACCCATTAGACAGTGAGTGGGGCGCATGACTAGGTGCAATCTCACAATTGAATTAATAGTTGAGATTACATTATCTACTTTGAATCTTTAGAGTTTTAAAATAGATGTGGAACTAATTAGGATTTAAAGATTTGATTTAAATATGTGGGTCAGCAAAATTTGAGATTATTTTATATATATATATATAGGAAAAAATTTATATGAGCCCGGGCTCATATAAACCTATATAAGCCTGGGCTCTATGGGCTGTCGGATTTATATCCGGTGGCCCATAATATTCATAGGTGTAAATGCTCATAAATAACCATAAGTATTAAAGTGAGACACGAGGTGGAGATTTTTGCTATGTTTACCTATATTGCCCTTTTATAAAAAGTTTTAATTAATTTAAAATTTAAGGGACTTAAATTATTGTGATTTCTCCAATAAGAATATCTTTGTAGTCACAAAAAGAATATGATTTCATAATCCCAATTGGTTTAGAATTGATTTCTACTAGATATTTTTTAATGTTATACATGTGTTGCCCTTTCAAATAAATTTTTAGTTAATTAAGAATTCAAGAGACCTAAAATATTAAAATAATTTCTCAAATAAGTTTAACTTTATAGCTATAAAAATATAAATTTTATAGTCTTAATTTGTTTAGAACTGATTTTTGTCACGCTAAGCCTATCTTGCCCTTTCAAAAAACTCTTAAGTAATTTAGAATTCGGGAAACCTAAAATATTACAATAATTTCTTAAATAGGTATAATCTTGTAGCCACATAAAAAACATGGATAACATATTTCTAATTGGTTTAGAATGATAGTTGTCACGTTATACCTATATTATCATTTTAAAGAAACTCTTAATTAATTTAGAATTCTAGAGACATAAAATATTACAATAATTTCTTCAATAAGTATAACCTTATAGTCACAAAGAAATATGGATTTCATAGTCATAATTGGTTTAGAAGTGAATTTTGTCATGCTATACCTATATTGTCTTTTAAAAAAACTCTTAATTTAGAATTAAAGAGACCTATAAATATTATAATGATTCCTTAAATAAGTATAATCTTGTAGCCACATAAAAAATATGGATTCCATAATCCCTATTTTTGTAATGTTATATCATTATTGTCCTTTTAAAAATTATTAATTAATTTAAAATTCAAGAGACCTAAAATATTATAATGATATATCTAACAATTAATTATAAGCTTGTAGCTACATAAAAAATATGGATTCCATAGTCCTAATTAGTTTAGAACTTATCAAAAAGAGAAAGAGGGTAAAGATTTTTTACTAGAAATCTTAAATCAGTCATAATCTATATCTATACTATTAATTAAGTGAAAAGTGGTTAAGATTTTTATCATAAAAGTCTTAATTACCCCCAATGCACTAAAAATATTAATTATAAACTTATTTATAAATTTAGTAAGATAATTAAACTTGAAGCTTAATTTTCATATAGTAATAACAGACTCTAAATCTACGGAGTATAACAAGTACATTTTGCACATACACTTCTACTAATAGTATTATTAAAATGAGAAGATGAGCAGATATTTTGGCCATACTATGCCTATATTGTCTTTTCATTGAAATTCTTAATTAATTTAGAAATCAAGAGACTTAAAATATTATAATAATTTCTTCAATAAGTATAACATTATAGCCATAGAAAACACAAAATTTTATAATCTTAATTAGTTTAGAACTTATTAAAATGAGAAGGGGGAGCAGAGATTTTTATCATAGAAATCCTAAATTATTTTTAATTTATATTTATATTATTATTAAGTAAAAAGGGGGGCAAATTTTATGTCATAAAAGTTCTAAACTACTAATATACTAAAATATTATTTATGAACTCTTATTTATAGATAAGTATGATAATTAAACTTAAAGCTAACTTTACATATAGTAATATAAGACTAAATCTATAGAGTATAACACTTGCATTATGCAGATACACTTCTACTAATATTATTTAAGGTACATCACTTAGTAACGTTAATGGCTAACTAAAGTGCTTAATTTCGAGGCTAAAAAATTAACATCTTGTTAAACAACATCTCCTTATTTTTGTTGCCCCTTTTCGGAGTTAGATTAGGAAATTTATAAATAGAGGTTGTGACCCTCTTCCCCTCGACATCGTGTGGTGCCAGACGAAATCTTTTCTGGGGTTTCTGTCCATCACGTGAAGATATTATCGTACCTGCTGTCGGAGATGGAGAGCGAGAAGAACATGCTGAAGTTGCGGACATCGGATGGAGAAGTGTTGGAGGTGGAGGTGGAGGTGGTAGTGGTGTCGCAAGTGTTCAAGCGGGCGGTGGAGGTGGCAGTGGTGTTGCAAGTGTTCAAGCAGTAATGCCCTTCCCCAACATCAGGTCCCAAGTTTTAGCCAAGATACTGGAGTACTGAAGGAAGCAGACGGTGGGGGTGCCGGGCAGCGAGGCGGACCTCTACGCTTGAGAAGCCGGCTTCCTGGACGTGAGCCCCTTGGAACTCTTGGACCTCGTCAAGGGACATGGAGATCGATGGCCTGCATGACCTGGTCGTGGACAAGGTGGCCGTTCTTATCTGGGGGAAGATGCCGGAGGAGGTGCGGGAGATGCTGGTCATAGAGAATGACTTCACGCCTAAGGAGGAGAATGCCTACAAGAAGCAGTTCCCCTGGGCCTTCGAGGCTAAAAAAATGCAAGAAATGGATTCATTGAATAAGTAAGTTATGACTTGATTAGTGTTAATCATTGGGATATATCGAATTAAACTTTTTCTTTCCAAGTATTGAGTACATATTATTTACAGTCATTCATGCAAATATTTTTTGTAGCAATGTACGTGATCAATATTTTATGGCAACCTATTCACGTAAGACCACTGCTATTTCCCTAAGATTGTCCTAGTACCCCCACCATTGTTTATTATTTACTTTTTTTCTCCCTTTGCCCATATATACTCCATCTATCCTATAGTAATAGTTACATTTAAAAAATAATAATTTTTATTAAATGGTTAAACTCACATCTAAGAAAAGGAAAAATAAGCTTAAGATACTATTTTTTAAGTACCCAACCACTTAAATTTAGCAAAATGAAGCTATTAACATAAAATAAATTCTTTTCCTAAATGGAGATATTAATTTAAGGAGGGAGTATAAGCCTTGTAGAGTGGTGGCATCATGGAAGGTGGAGGGCTGACGCCCTTGGCATTGGCATAATTGAAAAAATTAGCCTCTTTTCACAATCTCCTCACATGCACATATGAAATCATTTATGAGCAATGTAACATATCATAGAGCATTAAT
This sequence comes from Saururus chinensis, assembly GCA_035235625.1. Classification (NCBI taxonomy): domain Eukaryota; kingdom Viridiplantae; phylum Streptophyta; class Magnoliopsida; order Piperales; family Saururaceae; genus Saururus; species Saururus chinensis. The sequence goes on along the minus strand of CP141148.1, from coordinate 32,652,918 downwards.
CACCATGAAATTGAAGCAAGGAATAAGAACGCGCTAATTGCCTTGAGACATCCTTGATTCTTCACGCCGGCACCCCAATCAATTGAATATCACTTTAATTAAACAAGTAGAAAGGATTATGTTAATGAATCAGTGTATAGACCCCTCAATCCACAAGCATGGGGTTGTAGAAGCTTTAGAATATTGACTAAGAGTCTACCTGAGAGATCCCCATCAATTTCCTTTGCGGCATGCTTCTGGAGGCAAGATCCATGCAAGAAGAGAGAGGGAGGGGAGGCAGCCCCTCTTTTTCTATCTAGCTGTCGACCAAGAGAGAGGACAAAGAGGAGAGGGGTAAGTGATAGAGAGAGAGGAGAGAGAAAGAGAGATGAGAGAGAAAGAAAGGGAATAGAGAGAGAGTGGAAAGACGGTATTTGTGATGCATAACTCTATGCTTCACAAATACCCAATGTATTTAAGATGCATAGCACTATGCGTTTCAAATACTTAAAGGTATTTGCGACACTTAGATGTATACATCGTAAATACCCTTAAGTATTTACAATGCATGACTCTAGGTGTCTTTAAAAATTATACTTATCAATCTCTCTCTATATATACACGCACACCCAATACATAGATACATGATATATATTATAATATACAAAATATAAATTTGTTGTATATGGATTTTGGGATTGATAATTATGCATATATACGTATAGGTTAATATATATTTATGTATATTATAAAATACATTTATAATTTCATTCGAGTTCGAGTTCAAGTATGAGTTGAGTTCGAGTTTTATTCAAGTCAAGTTGAGCCAAGGTATGTTCAAACTCAGCTTAAATTTGTTCAAGTTCGATACGAGTTTAAGCTGAGCCACTTTGAATTGAGTCATATTTAAGTTAAGTCGAGTCAAGGTACCCTTGCTAGATGAGCTAGATCGATTAATTAGGCACCCCTAGTTATCATGCTAACATTACTGTTGCTTTGCAAGAGTTGGAGAAAGAGCCGTTTTTGGTGTTCATGTATTGGAGAAGTAGAATAAAATTAATGGGGAAGGATGGGGTATTAAAGTTTAAAAAAATAAGATTTTTTATTCTATTTGAGTTACAAATAATCACATTCTTAAGTTTTACCGTAAAATTTTTGAAGGAGATATAACATTATTGCTACAGAGGCAGTCAGCATGGTAGTCTTGAATTTGACATGAAGAAATTATTTGCAAGAAATACGCCTTCCGTTTATAATCTAGGGAATTTTGAATTGAGAGGACGTCCATGGAACATTATCGTCTTAATCCAAAGAGTCGATCAAATTACCACCAATATTATTTCCATAATTGTTATGTTTGAAAGTATTCCTTCCATGTATACTGTTGAGCATTATACTTGTCCAATCCAGATTAGACTAATTGGCCCTTATACTTGTGGTAACCGGTAGTGCTGCTTCCGTATTGGAAGAAAGCAAATATCAAGAGAATCAAATAAAAAAACACGGACAAAATGGGACTAGCCTTTTTATTTGTCGTCTTCCTTGGCTTGGCTTAGAATAATAAATACATAGATGCAATGAGGGTCATATCTTGCTCCACACTTTCGTCAACAACAAAATGAAATTAGAAGAAGGGGTAGACAGGAGCTTTGTTAGGATAGAAGAAGCCCCAGTTCTGTTCAATCCCAGCAGGCTTGAGATCCTCATTGAACATGGAAAAGAAGAAGGTCTCGGGAGGGTAACCTGGCTTCTTGGGGGTGCCATTGTTGAGAACATGGTTCATGGTGTTGAGATTGTGCTGCCGAGCCAGATCCGGGGTGGTGAAGCTCGGATTCCCAGCACTGGGCCACCCAATCTCAGAAATGGTTATCCCCACATTGGGACCTCCAATCTTCTCCATGGCTGAGTAGAAGGCATCCACCATGGCATCCACAAGGCATGGATACACCAAGGCTCCATCATGAACAGGTGGGGCCCCTTGAGCACACAAGGCATAGTTCAAGTCTATCTCGTCAGGGTGTGCAGCATAGGCAAAGTAAGGGTACACATTGGCCATGAGTGGAAACCCTGTTGATGTTAGGAATGATACAATTGATTGCATCTGGGGCAGTGCTGCCTCAGTGAAAGCACCCTGTGATGGTGGGTAGGATGTTCCTAGTGTGTCAAGGCTAACCACAGTGGTCACCTTGATGGAGTTCAGGCCGGCCCCCACCAGGGCATTGTGGATGTTGGTCATGGCCAGACCTATGTTGATGCCGGTGCCAGGCACAGCCTCATTGCCGACAACAACGTAGGTGATTTGTGCACCGTTGAAGATGACGACGTTGTCGTGCACCCATCCGCCGGCAGCGGCAGGATCAGATGCAATTGTTTGTAAATCTTCGTTCCTCACTCCTACGGCAACTTCAATACCTGTGCCCTGGAGGGCAGAAAGGACTTCATGGAGTGGCTCAAAGAGTCGGATCTTTTGTATCCCTAGCTCTTTGTAGAGCACTATGACATCTCCGGCAGGAGGCAGGTTATCGCCTTGTGTGCCATAGCAGACACCAATAGGGTGTAGTGAGTCTGAAATATTGTAACAAACACCACCATGCATGCATTAGAATCTCATAAGTATATAAACTAGTTTGATAAACACTTGGACATGGCTGATCTTACATGTCAACGTGGTCATATAAGCAAGTCCCATGAGAAGCAATTCAAGAGTGTATACAAAGGTTGTTGTCCTCATGGTTAGAGGTAAGGCAGCTGATGTGCAACTGCAACAAACGTTTTGGGATGTTACTTTGATACTTAGGTAAGACGGGAAAAAAAGTGACAATAGCTTGCCATGCATCACTAAAAAAAATGCCAACAACAGCGCAACAATAGCGATGACTTAAATAAGACGTCGCTATTATTAGATATATGCAATGTGCAAATGAAAAATAAAAAATAAAAAATGCATCAGGGAAGTACTCCTGTCCTAAATTAGTAGCTCCATTTAGTTTATAAAAATGAACTAATTTTAGTTCATTTTGTAAAACCAAATGAAACTATTAATGTATGACGGAGAGCGTAGTAGATAGTCTTACCTTTGGAGGGTGATGATAGAGTAGATATTGGTGGTGGTGGATAGGCTGATTGCACTTATATAGTGGAGGGTGCAGAGGTTGTGCTGTAGTTGACTTCGAAATTTAATGCTTTGATAAATATGAAATATTCCGATTAATACACCTTCCATGTAAGTTTTATTCCAGGTTCTTTGTATTGTTTATCCTCCCTTACTTTGTCTATTCATCCATCCTAATCTCTTTCTAGATATTACAGTAAGTATTTAATGCAAATTCACCCAAATGGCATACATATACATTCGAACTTGTTTATATGGACACCAATAATCTTGTCAATAACCCGTTTCATATGAATAAATCATTTTTTTTTTCTCTCTTACCTCAAACGTCCCGCAAATATTATGTCTCCTTATTACCTCAATCCAGCCTTCAATCTCTTACCCCAAATTACTCCCTTAATTAGGCTCTAATCAATCTATTATCCCGTAATCACACTCCCTATATTGATCATTTGATTAGATAGGATTTTCTCTCTCTCTCTGCCTTTTCTTAATTTTTCTCTCATCATGTTCTTCCTTCCGATTCAAGCAGTTTGTACTTTCCTTTTAATTTGTACACATCGCCCATAGATATGAAAGAATATCAAGAAGGCATTACTTTCAGATGCTGAAAAACTTTATATGAAGACAGCTCCATCCAAAATTTCCTAAGTTTCACTGTCGCCTATCTGAGTTAGAATGGGTCTATATGCACCCCAATGAGGGTACTGAGAATCTCACCCCAATAATCCCCTCAGTACCCTTAGGTGCATATCCATTCTTTGAGTTATCCATAAGTTTGGCTTTCCTGTAAATATTTTAGATGCAATAGGAATTGTTGCTATTTACTTTGACCAAATTGTTGTTAATTCCAGTTATGATTGTTTGATGACTAATTAGTTTCATAAAGATTCATTTCGTATCAGTGTCACCCTATTTGCTAAATTGTGAATCAGAACTCATGTTAAAACCACAAATTTAATTGCCTTCTGTGAAAATCATTTTTGTTTCTATGCATGAAAGGTTGAACCGTGCACAGAATACTCATTGGATCTAATTCAAGTTTGTAATCCTTGGTGCTTGAATGAACGATTACGCCTAAGCATAGACATTATATCTTAAGTTAATTTGCCTGTGTTATCTTTTGCTGCATTGTTGGTGGGTGATTTATGCTGTTTTCACTTGTGAAATATATAGTTCCAACCAGTCTACCTATATCAAGTAATTCCTATTCCGGCTGAGCCCCCCTCTCTCCTCGATCCACCAAAGAACTTTTAGATATGAATCTATCACTACAACAAAATATGTTATTAGTGACGCATTTATCAGCGACGCAACAAAAAACATCACTAAAAACCACTACTTGTGACGTTTATAAAATCAACACAAAAAATTGACTGTTAGCGGCACATAATAATATGCGTCATTAATAGTCATCTATTAGTGATGTTTAATCTAAAGTGTCACTAATACTAACCATATTAGCGACACTTTCTAATAAACGTCGCTAATTATTTACGCTATTAGTGATGGTTTAAGCAAGCGTCGCTAAAAGATATTTATATTTAAAAAAAATCATAACTATTAGCGACGTTTTTTCTTAAGCATTGCTAATAGTTTTAACAATAGTGATGCTTGTTAGAAAGCGTCATGAATAGTTATGCAATTAGCAACACTTAATAAAATCGTCGCTAATAGTTATGCTATTAGCAACGCTTAATAAAGCGTCACTAATAGTAATAAATATAAAAAATAAAAGCTAGAACGATTAGCAACGCTTTTAAACAAGCATCGCAAATAGCATTGATAATAGCGACGCTTGTTTACAAGCATCGCTATTAGCTTTATTAATTAATTTATTTAATAAATAATTATATAATAAAGAAATTTTAAAATAAACTTCTTAAATATAATATATTTTATATAATATTTACTATTTATATAAATAATAAATAAATATTAAATTTTCAATAAAACGTAGTGTCAATAATATATTAACTTTCACTAAATAATTTTATTTTTAAAATTTTTTTATTAAATCTAAAATATAATTTATAATAAAAGAGAGAGTGAAGAGAGCAAGAGAGAGACAATGATCACAAGAGAAACAAGGAAGAGAGAGATTGATAAGGAGATAGAGAAGGAGAGGAGAGACAAAGAGAGAATAAGGGGGGAGAGAGAGAAGAGAGGGGGGAGAGAGAGGATGAGAATAGAGAGAGAGAGAGAAGAGAGGGGTGAGGATAGAGAGAAAGAGGGTAGAGAGAGGGTGAGGAGTGAGAGAGAAGAGAGGGGTGAGGAGAGAGAGGAAGAGAGAGATAGGGGAAGAGAGAGGAGAGAGAGAGGAAGAGAGAGAAGAGGGAGAGAGAATTAAAATTGTTATAAATTATTTTAAAAATTTTAAAAAAATTCTTAGTAGCGATGCATAGACATATGTATTTCTACTAACATAGGGTAGCACGTATGCATCGCTACTAGCCTAATGTAATAGCGACGTATATACATATTTGTCGCTAATAATGGGTGTAGTCGTGACGCATACGTTATGTGTCACTAATAGCTTTTTTATTTTAAAAAAATTTAAATTAAAAGAGAGGAGGGGGAGAGAGAGATCTACTAGGTACCAATTAAACCAATGACAGGGGGCTAACACCTACCTAGTGTGGGAAGGTCAACAAAGTTGGTGGCCTCTTGCAAAATATGAGAAAAACCAAATCCCTCTAGGGCCTGGCCAAGAGGTTCTCTTAATGCCTTCTTTTTCTTCTAGGCTGAAGAGCAAAAGGAAGAATCCGCGCAAGGAGGTGCTTGCTAATGGCCCTGCAAACCCCCCACAAAATAAATAGAAATTAAATTAGTTTCTAGCTTAGGGCTATATTGTTTGTCATTTGACTCCCATAAATGCTGATTGAAAGGGCCCCAAATATTGGTCATTAACAATGTCGAACATCGGGCAATCTTTAAAGGTGTTTGGCAATAACCTAAGGTTGTGTATATTAATGTTGGTATGCAATCATGCTTTTTTTTCTATGTTTACTATGTAAGTTAGATCTAATAAATTGAGTTGTATTGGGTTTGGTCCGAATGTATGTGTAGGCTTTATAATTTGAATTTTTATTTTATTTTTACCTTCTATGTGTTTTTTTTGTTTTCCAATGATTTTGATTGGTTATTTGTCATAGACATGGCAACACATGGTATGAAGGAAAAGGGAAAGGGAAAGGGAATTCAAACTATGAACAATAGTCTATTATAGGAACAAACGAACTCATAAAACTTCTTGTTGAAAAAATAAACATTGGAAATCAAGTTGATAATAGGACCTTCACAAAGGAGGTATTGACTAAAACTGTCCTTCTAAAATTAAATTCAAAGTGTAATAGCAATAAGACAAAGAACCACCTTAAGAACAAATTGAGAATTTTAAAGCAAAAGATAATACTTGTTAATGAGTTGATGTCACACAATTCTAGGTTTGGGTGGGATACATGCACAGAAGATAATTGCTCCATAAGAGGTATGACTTGAGTACCTTCAAGCAAGATTTATCCAAATTGAAGTAAATTAGTTATGATATAACATATAAGTTATAACTTATAAATTACTTTGTATGATTTGTTTTAGACTCATCCAAAAGCATGCAGTCATAAGATAACATAAGATTATGAGGATTTAATGTTAGATATTTGGTACAATTGGGATTGGGGCAGCTGCTATATCATCCAAGGTTGTTGATTCTTTATATAAGTTATATTTCTCCACCAATATAAATAATGAGGATGATGGCACTCTGCCCTATTTACACAAAATTTTCCACATGTAGATGAATCATTCAATCATGTGCATCCACCCTCTTCCCATGAGCATCCATCCTTGGAGAATTGACCACCTTCTTCTCAAAGGAGAGAGAATGTCACCTTTGGGACTAGAGATTTTGTTGCATATGTAGTATCTAATTTAATATTCTTGTCTGGTCTCATGAAATAACTTAAGGTTAGTTTGAGGCCATTGGAGAAATTCTTAACCTCACTGCGGAGCTTAAACATTGAAATTTACGTATTATTTATAATAAATAGTTTGTAGTATGACTTGTTTATGTGAACATGTAGTCTTTTTTGTATTATGTACTTATTTCAAGAAGAATGAGATATTTCAATATAATTGTTAGCTCAATTTTAGGACATGTCTGCGCTCAGACATGGTGTGATGCCTATCTCATCAAGCAATTATTCTCAAGATGAGATTGATGCAATTCAAAATGCTAATATGAGGGTTGAGATGGCCAAAAAATGTGCAAAAACTTTGGAAATAGATCTACACATTATTAGATCAAAACAACTTGAATTACAGTCGATTGTGCTCAAACTAATGGAGCAACAAATAGCACAACAAGATTCATCGGTTTAGGTATAAACCATCTTCACACTGAGGCTTTATCTATAGTCTTAACTTTATGTCCTTATAAAGTGATAGTATCATGGTTTTCTTATGACATTATATTTACTTTATTTTCCTATACTTGTTGAGGTGAGCAAGAGGGCTCAAGAGCATCTTCAAAATTGTCAATGAAAGAAAATGATTATCTTGTGTGTTTTTCGTGATAAAGTTATAAGGATAATGGTTTCATTGATGAAAGTTATCTTATATTTTTTGGTTAGATAGAAATATTGGGTTTATGGTTTGTTATAAGATAATGAATTAATTTTAGTTTAATCTCAAGGCATTCATGTTTATTGGATTGAATTATAAAATGTGAATGATTTATGTCGATCATGCTTAAGATCTCTTTTTGCATTATCAATTTATATAGATTAATTTATTCATCTATTTCAAATTTGAATATTTTCAAATGTTCCCCTTTGCATACATTTTAGTGACGCATTTCATATTAGTGTCAATAATATCGCAAATGAATGAGTATATATTTAAAAATTTCTCACATGTTTGCGATAACACATATTCGTCACAATTAATGTGGTAATATATTTGCAATGACTAAAATTCATCCTAAATGGTTGACATTCAATATATTAAAGCTCTTTTGCGACATTCTTCTCTCGTCACAAATGCAACAAATCTTGTTGCAAATATGTCAAAACCATTTGCAACAAATTTAATTTATCACTAATAGATGAATTTGGTTTGCTGCTAGTACAAAAAAAATTGCAACATAACATCTATTTTTTTGCAACAAATAAATATGTCGCAAAAGTGTATAGTATTTGTGACGAATTGAAATTGGTCTTTGTGAGGGTACTTGCAACAAACTAGGCACAAATTGTTTTTTTTGTGGCAAAATCCTTTTGGGATGCAATATGAACCTTATGTGATGAATGCTTTTGTGGCATTAACCTCTTTTTCTTGTACATGATACAATACAGAGCAAGAATGACCATTGATATTAGGTAACAGGAAGGTTATTTCTTGCTCTAGACTTTCATCAACAACAAAATGAAATTAGAAGAAGGGGTAGACGGGAGCTTTGTTAGGGTAGAAGAAGCCTCAGTTCTGCTCAATCCCAGCATGCTCAAGATCCTCATTGAACATGGCAAAGAAGGTCTCCGGAGGGGAACTTGGCTTCTTGGTGCCGTTGTTGAGAACATGGTTCATGGTGTTGAGATTGTGCTGCCAAGCAAGATCGAGGGTGGTGAAGTTCGAACTCCCAGGGCCACCCAATCTTAGAAATGGTAATCCCCACATTGGGACCTCCAATCTTCTCCATGGCTGAGTAGAAGGCATGCACCATGGCATGCACAAAGCATGGATACACTAAGGTTCCATCATGAATAGGTGGGGCCACCTAAGTACGCAAGGCATAGCCCGTGTCTATCTCATTTGAAGGGGTACACATTGACCATGAGAAGATATTTAGATGTGCCTACCTTCAACGGGCTCCTATTAATGTGGGCCTGTGGCATTACAACAAAAAGGACTATTAGTGATATTTTTATTAACGTTGTAATAAAAAACATTGCTAAAATTGCCTTTTGCAATGCTTAAAAAAAATATCGCAAATAATAACTATTTGTGACACCTTTTTAAAATGTCACAAATCCATTAAGTTCTTAAAAAAATTGAGTACTATTTACGACTCTTTCAAAAAAATGTCATAATTAAAACAAGTTTTTAAAAAAAAATTGTACTATTTGTGACGCTTTTTTCAAAGTATCGCAAATAAAACAAGTTTTTTTAAAAAAATTATACTATTTACAACATTTTTTTTAAAGTGTTGCAATAGTACCACTATTTGCAACACTTGATAAAAAGCATCGCAACTACATTATATTTTATTTAATATTTATTATTTTAACATATTATATATAATAAATAAATATAAAAAAAATTAAATTAAATTCCCCTATTATCTTCCCTCTTCTCAGAGTCGAGGTTATTGTTGATCTGCGTGAGAGAGAGAAAAGAAGGGGAGAGAGAGGAAGAGAAGAGGAGAGAGAGAAAGAGAGATAGAATAAAGAGAAAGATGGAGAGTGAGAGAGCAAACAGAGAGAAGAGAGAGGGAGAGAGAGGAGAGGAGAGAGTGAGAAGAGAGGGGAGAGGAGAGGAGAGAGAGATTGAGAGGAGAGAGAGCAGAGAGAGATGTGAGAGAGAGAGAGCAGAGAGAGGGAGGGAGAGAGGGAAAAGAAGAGAGAGGAGAGAGAAGAGAGAGGCAAAAATAGTTAGGTTTAAGTTTTTTAAAAAAGAATAGTATTTGCAACGCTTTTTTAAAAGTGTCACAAATAGTGGTACTATTTATGACACTTGTAAAAAAGCAATGCAACTTGTCTACAATTTGCTACACTTTAAAAGAAGTGTCACTAATAATTAGGTGTAAGTTTTAAGAAATTATATTTTTGACACTCTTTTGTAAGCGACACAAATAGTATATACATTTGCGACACTTAGAAAAATATGTCACTAATAGTTTTTTTTCTTGTAGTATGGGCGCATGTGGTTGTAGTGGGTTACCTCAATGGAATGACCGGCTACAACATGTTTTAACTACCACACGCCCACCTATTATAGGGGCTCATTTGGGCTCATTGCAAGTGGAGGCATAATAAAAACTTAATGATACAATTGATTGCATCTAGGGTAGCGCTACCTTTGTGAAAGCTCCCTGTGATGGAGGGTTGGATGCTCCTAGTGTGTCAAGGCTAACCACAGTGGTCCAAGGGTGAAACTTTTAAGGGCCAGCTTGCTGCCCTAGCCTTACCCATCCCTTAAAAATGCAGGTTATGGCCAAACAATTTTGGGCCCAGTCTTAAGACCAGATGTAAAAAAATTAGGCCCACCTTAAATAGGGTTGGGCTATGGTCGAGGGGCAAAAAGCCCGTTTGGCCCATTCAGCCCAATCCTAAGTATAAAAAATATTATTTTGACATTTTCTTGTATTTCCACAATGGTGGAAAGGGAGAAAAAATCGAAGATAAAATATATTTTATGGAAGTTTAGGAGATTTCATTGTAGTTAGATGTGAAAGACTAAGCAAAGGCATATGATCTTGTGTCTCATAGTGTCAACTAGTGGGACTCAACAAAGTTATAGTTTTTTTCATCAAAATAATATTTATTTAATAAATAATTATAAAAAAAATAAAAAAATGTGGCTTAGCCCAAGCCCGCTTAGAATTGGTCTAGGGCCGAACTTGTTAAGGCCCGAATAAGGTTAGGGTCAGACGAGAGCCTAGAAATAATTAATGGGCTAGGGTCAAGGATGAGCTTTGGCCAGACCCAACCCCGTAGCAGCCTACAGTGGTCACCTTGATGGAGTTCAAGTTGGCTCCTACCAGGGTATCGTGGAAGTTGGTCATGGCTTGACCAATGTTGACGCCGATGTCAGGCACAACCTCATTCTCGACGGTGATAGAGGTGATTTTTATGTCATTAAAGGTGACAATGTTGTTGTCAACCCATCCGCCAGTGGCGGCTAGATCAGATGCAATTGTCTATAAATCTTCATTCCTAGCAATAGTGGCAAGGAATACAATTGGGGTATAAATGTCTTCAATGAGACCAAAACTCAGGACCTCTCATAACTGAGAGCTTCTATACCATGTAAGACAACCAAGTTTCCCAAAAAACTCAAGCTACTGGGAAGGGCAATCTTATTTATTTATTACATGGTATCAGAGCCAATGCTCAGTGCCATCTACACTATGAAGTGGTCAAGATCTCAAGTTTCATGATCATCGAGACTTCTTGTATTTCACTGTGTTGAATTATTCATCTTTTTATGCTATGATTCGTCCAAACCTAACTCTCAGGTTAGGAGAGCGGCTTTACAAACAAACACCTACTTATGGAGAGTTGAAAGACCATAATCATGTTTCATATCATACCCTTCATCTATGTGGCTATGATGACTCATCTCTGGAGTTAAGCTAAAACTAGGATCCCTTTGTCCTTGAGTGTCACATGCATTAGTCAAGATGCAACTATCCAATTAGAAGGATTTACTCATGCATAGGGCTTATTTACCCCAATATAATACATATATATATCTTCATGCATCTACACACCCATAATGCACAAAAACTATGTCATTACTGTAACACCCCGGAATTTCTATATTTTGAAATTCATGCGTTTGGGCCCATTAATGGGTTTTAAGGCCCATTACCGATTTTTTTTAAATTAGACTATCTTGAGCTTGATTCGTTTAGAGAAACCTTAAGACATTTGATAAGGCTCGGAGAGATGAACGTATCAAGCCCAAGAACGTGTCAAACAAACACCAGGATAGTAGGCTATGGCATTGGGAAGCGTGCCATAGGCGGGACCCACCTTAAGTTTGCTAGGAAATATGCCCTTCTATGGTCTTGTTTTGAAGGGCTCGTCGATACGAGACCAACGGTATCAAGAACACGTAATTCCACATTCCGGGTAGGAAGTTACACCCATTTAAAGTTTGAATTTTTGTTTTAAATTTAAAAACGAAAATTTAAAATAATAATAATAATAATTAAAATTTGGCGTCAGCTAGAGAGCTGATGCCAAACGTCAGCTCACCTGCTGCAACAAGACCAGGCTAGCCCTGCGGTTAGCCACAGGCTAACTGCAAGCTATCCCGGCGATTAGCCGCAGGGATAGCTTGCGATTAGCCTGCGGCTATGTGCGCCACAAGGCGCGCATCCAACGAGCACTTATTTCTATTTAAGGGGAGGGGGGAGGTACCCAACTCACCCCTACCCCATTTCTCCTCAAATTTGCTTTGCTCCACGACATTTTTTTTACTTTAAACATACATTTCTTAACCATTCCCTGCCTATTTTTACTTGTTCAAAAACCAAACTTACCTAATTCAAAGGTGCTCAACGTCGTGAGAGGGTCTATCTTTCAAGATAGCCCCTCTTAAAGGTTAAAATGACCCAAGACAAGAGGAGGCCATGTCCCCCGCACCCGAGCCGGACAAAGAGACTGTCCCGACGCTAGGGGAGGTTCTACCCGCCTCACCCAAGCCAGACAAGGAAACTATCTCTGTGCAAGGGGAGGTGCCGCCCATCACTTTTAAGCTAACTGCAAATGTAGGCTTAATGAGGGTAGGTGGTTTTAATCTCTAATTATGTGCTACGACTATGCGTTATATTTTATAATTTAATTGTCTCTTAAATAAATTATTATTTTGGAATGGATATGATTAAGGGTGGACATGGCTAAAATAATAGCGTTGTGTACGCATCTTAGTGAGATTTTGTTGTACTACGTCCATTAAAATATTATTATTATTTGGAATATGTTTATGAATGATTTAACTAGATTTGAAGGGTAGTTATTTGGTATAAAGCTCAAAAACTACGATCGGTTTTGACGGGTAGCTATTTGGTATAAAGCTCAAAAGCTATCGGAGTTATGACTCCAAGGTACCGCCTATTATGGCATATGGCGCGCTCATGAAGTTGGATATCGTGGGAAGATTCTCTTTATTCTGATCCCGTTGCCCCATGAGCATGGGTGTATGTCGCTCGGGTATCGACAAAATTCTATGAATGACAATTTATTCGATTTTGATTTATTTATTGGATTTTGGCTACGAACGAATTATCCAAATTTACCAGATTCTATAAAAATCTATTTTGTCTAACTTTTCGTATAAGAAGTGCATTGGATTCGTTAGTCGATAATATTATTTTAAAGTTGACTTTTGAATATGAATTATTATAAGAATATTTTATGTATATTTAATTATACTTTATGTTTTAGCATGCTAATAGAATTTAATTCTATCTACTAAGTATAATTATACTCACCCACCCCTAAACACTGCAGATCCAATTGATGAAGATGATGTCAATGCAAAGTGCTCGTAGAGTTTCAAAAGACCTACTTTTGAATTTACCTTATCACATTCTTTTGCTATGTATTAATTTTGGTTGTGCATGACTTTGATTTTGTTAAGGCACGATAGGCCTTATTTTGTAAAGTATTTGTAATTACCTAAATCAATGAATAGTTTGATCTTCTTTGCACGGTTGATCTTAGCCCATACTTTATTATTACAAATTGCTGACACTTAGACCTTTATATTAATTTAAAAGGTTGAGGCATAACAATTACATAACCTATAAATTTGAAAGGTACAACAATTTGAAAAAAAAAGGAGTAAAAGTGTGGCGTTGATGTCAACTGACGTGTGGCACCGAGTGGGGTCAAGAGGTGTGATTCGTCGTGCAACACACTGCGTGTCACACCACACAACTTGCACACTGATGTGATGCAGCAGACACTCGCCATGCTTAGGCACTCATGAAATGCATGATGTGCCCCTCTATTTAAAGGAGGAGGTAAGGAGGAGGTTCTTGGTGGGTTACTCTTCTCAACCTATTTTGAACTTTTTGAACTCGTTTTAAGTCTGATTTTGGTCATTCAAAGGGCGTTCCTTTATAATTTGAGTGTGCTCCACGTGATGGAAGACTTAGTTTGAGAAGTTGAGGACTCTAGGAGAGAAAATTTTGTTATTTAAGTAAAGAGAGTTTTACTCATCACCTTCAAACTCACAAGGGAAATTAGAAAGGAGCATTTATCCTTTCATAAAGCATAAATGCGTATATAGGTTGTCTTTTTAAGTTACTTGAATTTATTATGAAAAGTGCCTAAGTTAGTTTCAAATGTATATTTTATGATTGCCTCATAATGCTAATTTGTAGAACGGTTGTATTTTAATGTAAAATTATGAATAATGCACCATGATAAATGTGATATATAGAAAATCTAGCTTCTCCATTACTCTTAATTATAAAAAAAAATCTATGTATGAAAGGATTTAAAAGAATTATTTTCTCATCAAAAAGATGATTTTTGAAAGTACTTTTAAAAAATACAAGCATGTGGGTTGAGTTACTGGGATGAGATGAAGAAAAGGTAATTGTCTCGTTAGAATGAACAACTACCCCTCTTTTATAGTCGTTGTCAGTTAAGATACCCAAGGTTTGTAGTGGTGAGGCTAGAATTTTAAAAGACCAAACATTAGGACAAGTTCCTTTGGAAGAAAAAAAACTTCCCTTTATGAGTCAGGGAATTCGAGATTGTTTTTATTCTGAGCTTTGACTTGGTAGATGTACAAACAAAACTCATTAAATTGAAAAGTCCACAACTATTATCTGAAAGGAAATCAGATGCACGACATACATATTAGCCCCTAATGAAGTGCAAAAGCCTCTAAGAAGGCAATGCGTACTAGGGTAGACATTATCATTAGAAGACTCTCTACTTTCATATTTCGAGGCCCCATAAGTACGGGTGGCTCTTCCCTCCACAAGCACATGACTATTTGTGGATGATCCGTGAAGGAATAAGAGGTAGCTGCTTGGTACTCGCAGTAGGCTCTTTGGGATGGAGTAGGTGTCCTGGATATTGGTAGCAAGTCATAAAAGCTTGCAAACCCTAATAGCATCTTTGATACATAGGGAGAAACTCTAGGAAAGGTTTTGTGTGAGAGGCACACCCTAGATATGGGAAATTAATATTTATCTTTCTGATTATGTACTTTGCAGGGTTGTAGAATTTTAAGTTAGTTAAAGAGATATTCCTTCTTATGGACACTAATGTGATCCTCAATAATTGTAAAGGTGATCACTCCAAAGAAGACATCTTGTATAGAATGCAAACTCTACGGGAGTTTTCTCTGCCAAGAGTGCTTATAACATAGTTGTAGAGACCTTGAGATCTTATGTTTTGGATGAAGGCTCTCAATATGATCATATGAAGCAATTGTGGCACCAAATATGGCATTTAAACCTCCCTAAAAAAATATGTCATTTTATATGGAGATTGTGCAAAGAAATAATTGTAGTTTGTAGTAACTTGATGTTTCAAAAAGTTGTGACCCACAAGCTATGTGATATGTGTACTAAGGAGAAGGAGAACATTTTTCATGCTACATGGGGTTGTGAAAATGCACAGGTTGTTTGGCACTTTTGGTCTAAAAAAATACAAGTTGGAGCTGTAAGACATTCTTCTTTTCTTGATCTTTTTCATGTTGCTTTGAAAAACCTATCAAAGCCTTTCTTGCAAATCTTCCCAGCTGTGGCCTGGTTTATATGGAGATGCCGCAATTTGGCTATCATGGAGTGTATATGAATGGATGCCAAGCCAATTTTTTATTGTTCATTGAATTTCAACAACTATTATATGAGGTGTAAGAGGTGTGATGGTAGCTGCTTATACCCAAAATCTTGCTAAATAACACTTTCAAATTAAGCTTTGATGGAGCATTCATTTAAACTTCCAAAGAGGCAGGAATGGGGGTTGTGGTGAGGGATTCAAGTGGAATTGTAAGAGCATGATTATGTTATTTTACTAGTATTGTGGTTAATGCTTTTGGGCCAAACCTCTGGCTGCTAAAAATGATATTCAAATTGCAAAAATGATGGTTATCTCCTCAGTGACTTTTGAAGGAGATCCTTTTGATGTTATTCAACATTTTAAGCAAAAGGAGATAGAGGCATTGGAACTAGGTCAATTAGAAGATTGTCATGTTGCAACTTTGTCTAGCCTTTTCTCTTATTGTTTCAATCATGTGTTTAGGGAGGCAAATGGCTTAGCTCATTTTCTAGCTTGTTATGCTCTTCTAAAAAAGTCAAGCTTCTCATGGAGATATTGTTGTCCTCTCTTTTTTAGTGCTCCTATTAACAAAGATGTAGTTTCCTCTTTCTAATGTGTTGCTGGTTTTGGTTTTGTATATATTTAAAAAAAATTCACGGAATCATTTTTATTCTATACGAGTGTTACCTTTCTTTGTGTTCATATTTTTTCTAAAATCTATTTTAGGTATCACTTTAGAACACTGATATTTTCCCCCAATATGTGGTCATTGCCACTCAAAAAGGAAAAAAATGGTATTTTGTAATTGCTTGGCCCCCTCATGTATGGCCACCTCAACATCATCTCCTTCCCTTCCTTCTCCAGCACCGGTGGTCGGTGACTTAAAATTGTCTTCTTTTGTGACAAGAACTGACAATGCCAGAGACAGGGCTAGGGATACCAGAGCCAAGGCTAGATTTGGCTCGGCTTGGCTCTAGCAGTTGTAGATCAAATGCAGTCAGATCGGCCTCACCTGGCTACTGGCACAATGCTAATCATGGCTTGTAGCTAGAGGCCACTGGCTGGGCTGCGACTACTTGTCGTTGGTGATACTTGCAAATAGCTATGACTGTTGGCCACTGCAAATGGCCACATCTAGCCACTAGTGCGGCCAGCATGCAGACACACTACTAGCCTACTAGATCTGGCCTTGAAAGGGGAAAAAAGGAGGGGGAAGAGGAATAGGGTCATTGTTGTCACCATCACCATTGGCTGAGTGAACATTTTTTAATTTTAAAATATTTTTGGGGTAGGGAGGAGTATGCATGGGTAATTTATTAAATTTTATTGGGGTGTAGAAGGAGGTGGGGTTATCAATGTTCGTCACTTTCATAGGTAAACATTTGATAACACATAATCAACTACGAGAATTTCCTTTTTGTCTTTGTATTGTTATTGGTTCTACATATTATAAGTTCAAAATTGTATGCTCTTCGGTCCATGATTGGAGATTCTCGGTCTGTCCAATTGTTGCATGCGGGCTGGTCCCAGTTATAACATACAACTGTCAACTATCCCGAATGTTTATTAATAGGTGGCCGGTGCCGGAAAGGAAGATTCTCATTGTCAGCGTCAAAGAAGAAGGTGGTCTCTGACAACAGACGATATGATAGTTAATAAGGTCATTGTCGTTGTTGTCACCACTGGGTGAGTATGAACATTTTTTTACTTTAAAATATTGTTGGGGTGGGGAGGGGTATGCATGGGTAATTTATTAAATTTTATTGGTGTGTGGAAGGAGTGGGGCCCTAAGCATAATATGATTCGCAGGGGGGGGAGTGTTAGCAATGTTCATCACTTTAATAGGTAAATATTTGGTAATACATAATCAACTATGAGAATTTCCTTTTGTCTTTGTACTCTTACTGATTCTATAGGTTATAAGTTCAAAATTGTATGCTCTTCAGTCCATGATTGGAAATTCTCGGTTTGTCCAATTGGTGCACGCAAGCTGGTCTGAATGCAACAATCTATTGTCTCGACTATCAGCTTTTGATTGTCTCAAATGTTTAGTAAAAGGTTGTCGGCATCCGTAAAGAAGATTCTCACTGTCAACACTAGAGAAGAAGGTGGTCTCCGACAATAAATGTTATGAGAATTAACAGTTAAGATAGTCGACAATCAACATTTAGGACAACCAACAGTCGACAATTGAGAAAACTAACAGTTGACAATCATGAGTTTGAAATTTGCTTTATTTTATTTATTTAGTTTATTAAGATAATTTATTGTAAATACTTAGTAAGATATTGTCACTCATAATGTTGTCTTATATTTGATTGTCAACTATCAACTATTAGTACGAGGTTTGGGTTAGCTTTAGTAAAAACTCGGAATCAAGTAAAAATAGAAGTCACTCATGTTTCTGAGTTTATCATGTTTATGGGTCCATGTTTTAAGATTTGAGCTTGTAGAAAGATATAAGGTTTTAATAGCTTTGCCAACTAGTTTTTAACCATTTTTGTAAGATTCCGGGAAGGAGGAAGAGGTGGCAAAGTAGGAGGAAAGGAGGAGAAAGATAGAGAGGAGGGTAGGAGGAGAGATGAGAGGGGAGGAGATGAGGGAGGAGGAGAAGGAGAAAGAGGTGGTGGCAGAAGTGGGGAGGAGGAGAAGGCGATGGTGGAGGAGGTGAAGACGAAGGCGGTTAAAGCGGAGTTGGTGGAGGAGATGGCAAAGTTGACAGCATAAGCGGTGCAACCGATGGCAGAGGCAGTGGTCCAAGCCAGAGCTACTAGAAATATAAAAAAATTAAAAAATAATATTTTAGATAATTTATGTCACATGTGTGGAGGTTTAGATGTATATAAAATTATTTTGTGTATTATGGAGAAATATGAGACATTGCTAATTTGAACCATCAAGCACAACATTTCATATCATGGATAATCTCTAAAAGTCTTGAGATGCCCAATGGAGATGTTGCGCTGAATAGGCCATATGGAGAATCCTATTTTCCGTTACATGCGAGTAAAATAAATACCATTTAAGTCCCGTTTATATGAGTCTGGGCTCATGCGCACCTACGTGAGCCCAGGCTCTATGGGGTATTGAATTTATATCGGATGGCCCATAATACTAAGGGCATTTAAACTCTTTTGTATTATGGGCCATCAGATGTAAATCTAATGGCCCATAGAGCTTGGGCCCACGCATACTCACATGAGCCAAGGCTCATATAAACTTTTTCCTTTCCATATAGCCTATATACAAGTAATTAAAACACCTTCACCCCACCTTGGAGCCCCCCGATTTAATCCTAGAGGCCATATAATTCAGAGTATATAAAAAAGGTTGGCGTTAGGACTATACCCAAATGTATGAGACGTCAGTTATGTTATGGAAAATTATATTGGTACTACAAAATTTGCTTAAGATGATGTCGGCTCAATATGCACTGAAAAGTTTGGCCTACAGCATCCATTCACACAAGCAATCGCAATTTTACTGTCTTTTTTTTCCAATTATAGTATATCTTACTTTACCAGAGAAGGCGAACATGAGTTCCTTGACTTATAACTGCTTCCTGCTCAACACTTGGATGGCCCATTCCATCTCTACAGCATTGCTGTCAGCCAATTCGGGATAAAAGATGGATTACCATTAAAAAATCTATGTGACAGGGAAAGATGGTTAAAGAATTTACAGCTCTCTAAGCCTGCATAAGTCGAGGATATTGATCATGGTAGGTGTAGATGGATTTCCTTGTAACATATCCATGTCCATCCTCTTCATAGGAATGAACAATATTTTGTTATCTGGGATACGATTTTTCCATGGTTAATATTTTTTTACAGGAAAATCTGCCCAACAAAATCTCACACCTGATTTTAATTGGAAAGAGAAAGGTGGACCCCAATCAGACCCACTCTTCTGTCCAATCAAAACGAGGTGAGGTTTTATTGAACAGGGACTTATCAGCACTTTCTAAATTGGCACAAAAAGAGTCACATGGGAACAAATAGCAATATTTCTTGCATCCAATGGACTGTCATTGCTACACGTGACACACATATATTATAAACACCTTGCCCCTCAACCCCAACTACATAGACAATAAATACATAGCCACCTGCAGACTGGTTCAATCAGCCCCCAATCTCTCCCTCTTCCATATCGTCCCTCAAGTCTTCATCCTCATCTTCCAGATTATCATCTTTCATAAACAATCCGAGCCGCTCTAGCGGGCTTCCCATGCTGCTGTCAGCATTAGTCATGGCTATGTCCAAACTGTCTACTTGAAAATATCCGAACATCTCTAGATCTTTCAGTATCTCCCTATTCTCATCAATTTCCACAGTCTTCTCCATCTGTATTAGTAAACAAAACGATAAGCTTTGACTGGCCGGAATAGAAAATCTTAAGTAGCATATATGGCTATGACCAACATACCTGCTGCAATGCTAAGCGTGCTGCTTCTCGATCTCTTTCCAGTTTAACCTTCATCTCATTTTCAGCCCTCAATCGTGCTGCTTCAGCAGCTTTAACTTTTGCTTCAATCCTGGCCTTTTCTGCTTATATTCAGGTAACTATGAGATGAGCTTATCATCCAAATCACACTACGTAAGTGTACAACTAAAAATTAGTAAAATAAATACTCTACATTTATCAATAATCTGCCATCTTGTGAAGAGCTAATGTAGTTCTACATAATCAGTAAAATGACTATTCTACATTTATCCATAATCTGCCATCTTGTGAAGAGCTAATATAGTTCTAAATGAATAACATAACTCTAAATGCATGATATAGAGCTAATAGTTCAACATTCTTCACAGAATGTTGTTTTAATCTAATGCCCAATAAAGTATATAAGAAGCGACTTCTAGTTTTACGCACATCATTCGATCTGACATTGCCATCACAATTGAAAATAGAAAAATCAGAGCACACAGAAAGAATACATGAGCCATTTCCGCCAGTACCCAGAACATTTCAGAAGTTTCAAACATTTTGCACCAACATAGCACAAAACGAGTCGGTACAAGCCACATGCAAAATCACAGGCATGCAGCACATCCCAAGATTTCAAGTTTTAGAACAAAGAGAATTGCTATGAGTACAGACTAAAATGAAATATTTATTTTGTTTTTTTTTTTTTTTTAAGTTCTAGAAAGCCCTAAGGTTGTCCAAAGAGTACATGAAAGCTTATATTTGAACTCCAAACAAAAATGGAGCAGTCTTTAAAACTAAGCGTAGGACTTGAGAAGATCTGCTTCAACACCGGACACTCAAAAGATGTGTGGAATATTTGCATACAGCAATTTATAGTTTGATAACCTAAAAAAAAATATTTACCTCGATATTCTCTTTTCTTCTGTTATTGGTTTCCTTGCGGTAGCTTAGGATATGATATCACAATCAACTATATTTGTATCTTTCATCTTATAAATACAAGAAAATGACGGTCATTCTCACTAGGATTTACCCACAATAACTATATATTATTCTATCCAAGTGGATAACTAATAAATTATCCAGGTCCTGTTCCCGTTAATCTCCAGTTAATACTTCATCAATTGACCCTACAGCCATCACACTTTGGCCCAATGGCATCATATACATGTTTCCAACGAAGGCATCCGGAATGTTTCCTGTAACCTAGACTTTTATCGATTGACCATCCCATATGTTACTTGTTCTCCTTTACAGACTTCAACGTAGCAAAGTTCAGAGCCATGAGTATAGGTTGGACAACACAACAGTCTAAAATTATTACAATATACAAAAAGTGCCATCAAACACACCACCAAATTCAACTTCTTAATTTCTATCAACAAAAATTGTCCTACAATGCTAAATGCCACGTAGCAACTATAGGTGAAATTTGTCATCTATGTTCCTCTGTTCCCAAAAAAAATCCCGGAGCAAGTATATGTGTAAAGTACTTAAATTCGTGTCAAGCTCCAAAAAAATAAAGAAGAAGAAGAAGCAAATGATCAAAAAGATCATGTCAAGTTTCAATATATCTGCAAAATCAGAACCATGCCTTTCAGAGTAGAGCTACTGTTTTTACCATGGAAGCCAAAGAGCCATAACTTTCAATGGAAAACAATCTGTCATTCTCGTGTAACTCATGAAGTACACTTAAGCATGGTAAAAAATTACCTTCAAGTTGCAGTCTTTCCAGCTTTTCTCTTTCACGCTGCATCTTAACAGGATCCCTCTTCTCACCCTGCACAGTTTCAGAATAGCGACTAGGATGAGTTACAGGAAAAATAACCAGCTCGTCTGTCATCAACATACACTGCTAAAAGAAATTTACATCTGTGGCTTAAGTGAAAGTTAACAAAAACTCTCAAAGTTGTAAAAAAAATCAATTATCCTCACCCTGCATGGTTTCAGTTTAAGAAATAGGATGAGTTTCAGGAAACAAAACTAGCTCATCTATGGTCAGCATATATTTCTAAAAGAAAATTTACATCTGTGGCTTAAAGTGGAGGTAAAAAAAGCCTCAAATTTATGAAAAAATAAATAAATTACTCTTCATTTAAATTAGCATCATGGTGGCTTCAACACAGCTTATTTGTCCGCAACACATATGCCTAATAGCAATAATTTGTTCTACCATTGACCATGAAAGCCACACATGAAGTCAATTTGGTGTAGGGACTTTCACCCCAAACTAAACCAAAATCTTTTGCATTCAAACCAAGTTAAAACCCCAAGATATAGAACTCAACTGAACCTAAAGTATGGCCATCATGAGAACCAAACAGAAATTTCAGTTTTGAAGATGTTCATATGATCCGTTTTTTAAAAGAGCCACGCCGAACTGTGATTCATGAGGTTTTTGTCTTTCAGGAAACAAGCTGATCAAGAACCGCCCCATTACTGAAAGCAAGCTAATTTCTTGGAGTAATCCAGTTCTGATCAAACCTAACCAACTTCAACACCTGCAGCTTTTGTTGCATCTTTATTCTTCAAACATACAAATGTGCTTTAAAAATAAAAATAAACAGTTCATCTGAAACACAAAGACTTCACTACTGTTCAGCTGATTCATATTTTTGGTAGAAATATACGTCCAAATAGTTATGTTCATAGGAGCCGACTATGTAAATAAACATTCTTAGTTGAATAACAATAAAATAAAATGTTTTAATGCACCCTTGAATTTGAAAATCTGTCTGCAATCATATGCACGTGTTATGCATGTCAGAGAGAGAGAGAGAGGACCTGATTCAGAAGTGTTCTCTCACGTGCCTTCAAAATGGTGTCAGCAAAACGGCTCTTCAGCATGGCAGCACGAAGGGCTTTACTGGGTGACAATTGTTCATCATAAGAAAGATCGCTGCCCCCACAATCACCAGAACCTGAAACAGACACGTTTACATCAAACCACAGACACATGTCATATGCTAACAGAAGGATGCGAATTATAAAAAACAACCTTCTCTAGAAGAGGCATCAGGAGTAAGAGATAGAGAATGCAAATCTCCATTTCCCCTTTTCACATATCCTGTAGTCCCTGCAAGGAAGTCAGTTGAAAAACGGTTAAAAGCAAAGCATGTGCCATCTTATTCTGAAAAGTGAAGATAAGCATGAAATACATTACTCACCATCTGATTCAGAAGTAGAGCAGTCCACCATGGTAATGGATGTGGTCCTATTAATTGCCAGATTGTCCTAAGTTTGGACACAATCTTTTAATTAAAGCTTTATATTGGATGCAACAGCTAAAGTCTGCTTCCTCAACTGAATATCAAAGAAACCAAAAAGTCTGTGATATACACACCAATTTGAGTGCATCCTCACAGCGACTATGGTTCTCATTTCTCAGCAGTCTTTCACAATCTAAATGCATTAATATCACAACAAATAAATCACTTCTCGTAAGCATTTCCAAAAGTCAAAGCTAAAAGATATCAAAATTAGTAGCACACAACACAAACAAACCCGCTTGGGAATCCTTCATAGATCTCTGCCTTTTGCATTTTAATAATAATAACTGTGGGCCACGACCCCTATTTTCTGTCCCTGCACCCTGTCCATTTAACAAAGAGGCAACATTTTTTAACCAAAAAAAAGACCCACGATTGTAACACTTGCCTAAACTGTTAAAAACATAGAATTGAATATCAACCCAAAGTCAATCTTCCAGCTAATAAAGAATTAAAAGGCAAGAGCTTTACCTTTGATAATTTATCCTCCAAACAACTCTTTACTATCCTATGCAACTCCCATGCTGTCTCCCCATCAAATACATCAACGTCCACTTCAATTCTCCCTTTATTTTGGCCAACCATTCCAAACTTCTTCAAAAATGTAAGTACAGGACCCGGCATGCTTCCCACAGACATAGCCGCCAGATCTTTTCTTAGTTTGTGCTTCTCCTCAGAAGTCAGCATTTTTGCCGATGAAGAAATTTTTTGATAACACTGACTAGAGTCTGGGATTTTCTTTTCTGTTTTCTGCATAATGAGCTTCTTCGGGGTCCCCACACTTTCCCCTTTGAATTTTGCCTCCACAACTTTCCATTTCTCATTAAAGATGTTATTCAAATGCAGTGCCATGCGATGCACAGGATTTTCAGGAGGATTATACGTCATGGCATTCAAAAAAGTTAACCTTACATCAGAAGAAAATTCTTGGACATCAGTGTATGCCCCCTTTTCCAGATTAGATTTTATAGTACCCAGGTCCATCGGTTCTGATATGAAATCAAAGTAATCAGGAATGTTCAATTTTATAGGATCAACCGGGTGGTTAAAAACATAACCATATTGATGTGTCATCAGCCTGTTTAAAACACTTGCACATGCATTCGCCCTAAAACCGTCCACTCTCGGCCTTTTCTGCTTTAATTGGAAATGAAAGCTTTCGACACCCGCACATTTACTAGCACCTGTCACAGAAATATCATGGTCAATTACTAGAAGCCGTGCTATATCAAAGCAGCTATTCCATATGCTTTTTACCAACTATCTACATATGATTTCTCTCAAAATGTTGGTAAAAGGCACTACTTGATAATAATTATGATCAAGATCTGATTTCTGGAATGGAACTTCATCCTTTTAGTTGCAGATATCATACTAACAATCCTTTCTTTTGGTCCAATATACAACACAACTCAAATGAGTGAAAAAACTGGGACAAAGAAAAATAACGAGAGAGAAAAGAAGACAATCACAGTTTACCTTTAGTAACTGTCACCATTGCTTCAGCAGAATAACAAATTTGTATAAGAAGCCTGCAGGTGAACAGCACAATAATAAGATAGTTGCCAAAGAATTATAGCTCGTCGTAAATTAGGCTTCTAGAAGGAGATACAGCAATAACTCATAGATAAGAGTTTTATCGGATTCGGGTAGCCAGTAGCTATGAACAACCTAAAAATGATAAAGAGCTACAAGAATAACCAAGAAATGCAAATCATAAAGAGTCTAGCTTCTTATTATTAAAAAATCTCTAGAGGTGATTCTATCTCTGGAAGTCAACTGGAGCGAAGTCATTAAAACTTATTCATTTTGATATTGTCGAATTCAGCCTTGGCTGAGCTATGTCTAAATGGATACATATTGATACAAAAACTTTAATCAAACATAAAAAGTAGTTTCCTTTTCACCAACTACCAGTTATCATTAGAACCTTTAAAACTGATCATTGCTGGAGAAATACTACTACCCACTGCTTTTCTGCCATCTGACGACTCTCTAAACCAGTGTCCACTTCCTCCTCCTTCCCCCACCCACAAGTAAAAGAAGAAGAAGAAGAAGAAGAAGAAGAAGAAGATCTTAGCAAGCCTGCTCGCATCCCTTCATCATTCCCCTCTCGGATATTCCCACTCTCTGATAAGTGAATTCTAGCCTTCCAATGGTAGCCCAATACAACAAAAGAGCACAAGAGAACAAACATTAAAACCTGATTGCCACCAATCTACAGTTAATCTATCCTAAATATCTGCATACAGCCAATCAAACGCCTAACCTATCAGAAATAAATAAAGCATCTACCTTACTTGTTCTTAAATTTCAGGTAAAACACTCATATCCGGCAAAAATCTCCGAATAACAGCGCACTAAACAAGACCAATCGCCCATAAAAAAAGACCAATCGTCCATAAAAAAAGACCAATCGAGCATTGAATACACTAAACCGCTAAATTTTATCAATAACGAAAAAATTGACATCCAAACACTCAGATAAAATGGGTTAAAGGTCCTCCAGCGACGAAAGGCAATACCAGCATAAGGGAAAAAATATCAAAAAAATACCTAATCAGGAACGGCAGGTTTTGTGATATGCGGAAGAACACAAAGAAAAGAAAAAATAACATCAACGAGAAGCGACGCAACACCGAGCGGCCATGGAGAAGACAACCAGTCCGCATCAGCGAAAAGAACTTAAGCGATAAAACAGAATCAAACAGATGGAACAAAGCGATTGCTTACAGAAATTCGTCGGGCGGTTCGAAATCGACGAGTGGACCAAGGCCTAGGGCGGTCTCCGGCGGCGGAGTGGGAAGAAGAGCCGTGCCCCCTCACGTCTCCGGCGGGAGAGGGCGGGAGGGGAGACGGAAGGGTTTTAGAAGACAGCTTCGAGGCAACTGGCCAGTGGCGAGAAAGGTTTCGGAAGTCGACTCCGAATAAGAAGCTTTGAACTTCAGCCGGGTCGGGCCTGTTATTTAAGGTCCGGCCTAGTTTTAAACTCACATTAAGGATCATAATTTCAGGGGCAGGGAGACCCGCTATCGCTTGGGTTTTTTTGTCTTTTGCTTGCTAAATGATTGAATTTTTTCATTTAAAAAAGGTTATGGGGCAATTTAAAATTATTTAAATTTGGAGTTATAATTCTCTTGAATTATTTTCATTGATAAGGGTAAAATCAGAATCGACTATATGGAATTTGATAACAGAATTAATTCAGACAAATTCCGATGAAACTTTTTGACCCAATTTTCATTTTTAATGGTTGTACCTCTTTTATAAAACTTGATTTATATATTCTTGGGGCTATTTGTGTGTAGAATTAGGAGATATTTGAGGTGGAATTCGGTAAGATAGTGTTGATTTTGTCTCAAATTTTACCTAAATTATTAAAATTATGTTTAGTTATAAAAGGTGGGTAAAACTAAAAAATTTTCTTAAAAATTAAGTTTAAGTTATTTCAAGCTAAAATTGGTTAGAATCACTGAATCATCTTACAAATATTTTTGTCGATTTTAATTTTTAACCCCCGTTATAAAATTATAAATTTTATTATTTTTTAATAATTACTACTCATATCAGCTTAAAAAAATATATCATATGGGTAGGTCTTAGCCATGGACACGTACATGGCGGCCATGGCCAGATGATGTTAGCCATGCCGCTAGACACCATGGCCCGCGCAGATCTAGCCAAATGCTATGGCCATGGCCAGATCCGGCTACAGACATGTCTGGCCAGTGCTACGGTGGTTGGTGGATGGAAGTTGATTTCACTGTCAACAGAAGTTGATATCACCGGCGCCGAAGAAGAAGAACCAGTGCAATCCAAAGTGGGCAAACCGTCTTTTCAACTTCCATCAGAACGATTCCAAGTACCTCTGTCCAAATGCAGTGTTCTAGCAAAAGATCATTCTTTCTTCCTTCCTTCCTTTTGATGTGTTTCTTTCTTACGGAAGCGTTTTTAATGCTCCTTGCTCACTATGAGCCGAGCGTAAGGAACGCCTACGAGGCGTTAATTTTCAAGATCGACGGCGCATACAGTGGCGCACATTAGCGTAAGTAATGCTTTTACTAATGTGCGCCACCGTGTGCGCCGTCGATCTTGAAAATCTACGCCTCACAGGCGTTCCTTACGCTCGGCTCATGCTCATCACGGAGCATTAAAAACGCTTCCCTTTCTTACACAATATTCATTAACGGATCCAAATATCTATTTGGAAGTGCTGAGTAGCGAAGTATGCATTTACTTTGTTACTGTAAGGACCCTCATCTTTAAACCGGTTTTGGTTTTCTTTAATTATTGATTATCGTGAGATTTACGTGTTTTCTGATCTTATTCGATGATTTTGTAAATAAATAGAGTTTGTGATGGTTTTAACCAAAATTAACTTCAATATTAGTGGTTTTAAGTGATTTTAAACCAAATGTGAATTTTTGAGATTTTTCGGAATTTTCACTATTTTCCCAAAAATTAGGGTTTTGGCGGGACCCCTGTGGGCCCCACGGTCGAAAATTTTATTTTTGTGTCAAATGAACCTAGACATATACTTAAGGTCACACAAAAATTTTCAGAATTTTATTAGGCTTAATTCGTGCTTAAATTTGCAAAATAACCACTTTTAGCCTACTTTTCATATGTACACCCCAAAACTTACCTATGCCTACCCCAACCCTTACTATAAAAGGGCAAACCTGAGCCATTTC
Organism: Saururus chinensis; assembly: GCA_035235625.1. Lineage (NCBI taxonomy): Eukaryota > Viridiplantae > Streptophyta > Magnoliopsida > Piperales > Saururaceae > Saururus > Saururus chinensis. The sequence continues at coordinate 32,624,924 of CP141148.1, read as the reverse complement.
CTTTTTTGGGAATAGGCTAAGGAAGGAGGTCTGGCCTAATCCCCACTTAGGCCCGAATTAGAAGCCGATTAAGGTAAGCTTGCTCTAATTAAGCACTAATCCATGGCTTTTCTCTTAATTTCTTCTAAATCTACCATTTTCCCCTTGATTCAATTCGTTTTTGACCATCAAAAGCTACTGATTTGTGTTTTACTACAAACCCTAACTTTCAAAATTCGATTTTTACTACCAACAAGCCCTAGATCTAAGATTCAATTAAGGATTTCTTAAGTAAATCGATTTCTATTGGTGTTTGATTCAAACTCATTGTGTTTTCAAGGATTTCAAGAAGGGTGACTCTTCAATCCGAGCTTAATCAAGTGCTGAGGTAATGGGTCTTCGAAATCTCTGTTTATCCATGGTAAAACTCTTCATTTTTGGCTTATTTCGAAATGGTTTGCTTGATTTAGTGTGTTAATGGTAAGATTAGAAAATGGAATTATTTAATCCCGATTTCTTAGGGTTTTACATTATTATGGTTTGGTTTGATATTCTGGAAGTCAAGGAGGACTTTTGATGATGATTAGGGTGCTAGATGTGGATTTGAAGTGTTATCTATGGTGTCTCGGTTTGATTTTGCGAAAGGAAGAAGATGACTGTTTGCCGTGTTAGCGATCGATCGGCCTTGCAGGCGATCGATCGGCTGAACTGAAAATTTGAAAATTTTGCGTGTAACCGATCGAACGGCCTGAAGGGCGATCGATCGGCTACACAGGAAATTGTATGTTGTGTGTATAATGCCTATTTTGATGATTCCACTTTGGCTTGCCAATTTTATATGAATGTGGAGTGTTTTGAGCTATGTTAGGCTACAGGAAATGCATGCTATTGAGTTTATGGAGTTGAGATATATGCTTAGTGATGGTGGAATGACTTATGTTTTGTGGCATGATGTTGGAATCGTTATTTTGAAATTATGAATAGTTGTTTCCCTTTGGTTAAGCATATTTCTGTAGGACTACAATCATTGTTGGACAGATTTGTCATGATAAATTGTGATTAATGGTGTGTGAATGTTGGTGAATACCATGACTCAATGATGGAATGAGTGATGTTATAGGTGTTTAGCCTTTGTGGTTGAGTTTTGAATCTAGCGAAGATTTCAACGATTCTTCTACTATGATTTCCTACTGGAATTCATGTTTAGGTAGAAATTCACATGTGTAGTGTGGTAGTGAGTTGATTTTCAAGCATGTTAATATGCATCATGTGAAAGGCTTCTACTAGTTACACACACACACATGTGGGGGTTAAATGATGATGTTTGAAGCTTAATATCGTGATTATGAATGATGCATTAGGGGCTGGTGAGAGCACTTATCATGATTAGGGTTCATGTATGCTTTGCCCACGCATGTACCATGTTGCACGCATCATGAAAATGGATTTCCAATTGAGGCTTCATCGTGATTAATCGAATTTGACCGATTGGATGCAATGTGATGGAATTGCGTGCCGGGTTTATCGGTCGTGGATTAATCGCAAGTTGATTGGTCCGAAAGGACATATTTTGATTTGAAGTTCCTGTGTGGAACGATTTGAAGATGCCTGTGTGGAACGATTTGGAGTTCCTGTGTGGAACGAGTGCACTCCCCGGGTTGAGTATTGTTTAATGGAATGATGTGGGGACGAGTTGTGTACTTGTCTTGCGGATATGTGAGAATATCATTATGTGTGTCATCTGGACCCTGAGAAACCGGAGTGGTATGCCGTATGCACCCCGCTACCACGTGTTCTAGGGGTCTCTCGTGTGAGAACTCGGGCTCTTCCCTCCGCAGGAGATGTCCCTGGGCGAACACCCCTGCTCTAGATTCTCTGTGTGAGAATGGGACATCCTTGGCCAGGATTGTCCAGGGCGAGCAGTATTAGGGATTGACAACCCCGATCTTTCTTGAATTCTTGTGTAGAATTTTGTACCATGACACGCCTTCGTGGCCTTGTCTATGCTCCCGTCTGTGTGACGTCAATGTGTGATTACTCCTTGATGGAGGTTGATTGTGATAACATTATGCATGTGGGAATATGTATGTTAGAGATACATCCATGCATGTTGATTTTGATGTTATGCATGTGGAATATGTATGTTAGAGATACATCCATGCATGTTGATTTTGATGTTATGCATGTGGAATATGTATGTTAGAGATACATCCATGCATGTTGATTTTGATGTTATGCATGTGGAATATGTATGTTAGAGATACATCCATGCATGTTGATTTTGATGTTATGCATGTGGAATATGTATGTTAGAGATACATCCATGCATGTTGATTTTGATGTTATGCATGTGGAATATGTATGTTAGAGATACATCCATGCATGTTGATGTTGATGTTATGCATGTGGAATATGTATGTTAGAGATACATCCATGCGGGATTGGTTATGATGTGAATGCATGTGGGAATATGTATGCTAGAGATACATCCATGCAGGTTGAATTATGCATTTTTATGCGGTGTTAAGTGATATGAATGTGTGATCGAAAGTGATGCACCGTGTAAATCTTTGATCTGAAACGATCTCATTTCTAAGCTATCGTATTTTCTACGTTGACAGTGATATTAAAACCATTGCTGAGTGTTAAAACTCACCCCTCTTTTGTGTTTTGATTTGGGGCTGCGTGGTGCGACACGCAGACGGACAGGATTGCCTTTTTGAGGAAAGGTCAGAGGTAGCTTGGGTGTGATGATGGAGATCGTTGCGTGACTTATCATCGTTTCTTTCATGCTTTATGTTCGAACCTTTGTGTAGGGTTCTTGTTGTGGTTTTATGTCACATGTTACGATTATGTTTGCTTATGACTTATTTTGAGCCGGTGTGGGCTTTACTTAACTAAGTTTGTGGGTTTGAGATTGTTGTTTACTTTGTGTTAAGCAACACCTTTTTTTTCCCTTTTATTTACTCTTGCTCAAAGGATTGTGCGCACTCCGTGTTGCTGTTAATTGCCCGTGGTTAGGGATTAAGTCTTCCGCTAGAATCGTTTCTCAATTTCACTTCGTCGCCCCGTGCGCTTGACCGGCCCTTGGACCGGGTTCGGCTCGGGTCGGGCATGGCCGGGGCGTGACAGAGTTTTTGGTATCGGAGCACATCTTTGTCCAAGAGTAAATAGGGTTGTGTGATAGGTCTTGCTTGTTTGCTTGCTTGCTTGTTTGTGTGCTTTCTCTTGTTTGTTTGGCTGTGTGCTTTCGGGTTGTTAGGCTGTACGATTAACGTACGGTCGTTGTGTAGATGGCTGGTCCTAATCATGCAGGCGCTAATAACCATCGCGGTGCTCGTGACCCAAGGGTGGACGATGTGTTGACCGCCATTGAAGGGTTGGACACAGGTGTTCCGTGCTAAGCACGCGAGTGGTAGCAGCTTCGAGTCTCTTTCACTCGAGGGATTCAAGAAGCTTAATCCCCCTAGCTTCAAGGGTGGATTTGATACCTCTGTGGCGGATAATTGGAGGCTTCATATGGAGAAGATTTTTAGTGCTCGACGTTGCTCGGACGAGGAGAAGACTAGACTTGCGGTCTTCACGTTCGAGGGCGAAGCTCGAAGGTGGTGGTTATCGATGGAGCGTCAGAGGTTCCATGGCCGAGAGGACATTCCATGGGAGGAGTTCTTGTCAGCCTTTAACGACAAGTACTTCCCTCTTCATGTCCGAGAGGAGAAGAAGAAGCGCTTTCTCGGTGCGGCAGGTTCTATGACGGTCTTGGCTTATGAGACCCGTTTCGTGGAGCTTGAGCGCTTTGCTCCTCGCTTCTTCAGCGATGAGTATGAGCGAGCACGTAAGTTTGAGGACGGTCTTAAGCCTTTCATCAAAGGCCGAGTCGTGCCATTCAGGCACAAGACCCTTGCTGAGGTACTTGAGACGGCCATCGCCGTGGAGCGTGATTCGATGAGTATATCTGGAGGAGAGGGCAGCAGCAGCAGCCTAAGAGGTCGAGGGCGGAGGATAGCCATAACCGCCGGGACTTTAAGCGGCGTGATACCCGTCATGTGAGGCATAACACCCAGCATGTGCAGCAGGATCCTCAGGACCGCCGTGCTAGTGTGACTTGCTATGATTGTCGGCGAAGGGGCACTATGCCAATGAGTGTCCGCAGAGGGCTGGTCGTGCTCGAGACGTGCACCGATGACACCTAATACCGGTCCCAGGCAGCCGTGTGTACCACCGGCGAGAGCACCTACCGGGCAGCCCGATGGCAAGGGGAAGAAGCCGGCTCATGATGGGAGAGTCTTTGCTATTTGAGCGCAGCAGGCGGCTAACTCTTCGGGCGTGGTGGAAGGTATGATTCTCATCGCCTCCCACTATGCTAGAGTGTTATTTGATACCGGTTCCTCTCATTCTTTTGTGTCTCCTCATTTTGCTCATGAGTTGGATGCTTGTTATAAGTTGTTGCATGTTCCTTTGCGTGTTTCTACACCTTCATCCTCTCTTCGAGCGGAAAAGTATGTTGAGATGATTCCTATGGAGATCGGTGGACATGTGCTACATATGGATCTTATTATATTGCCGATGATTGACTTTGATGTGATCCTAGGCATGGATATGATGTTCAAGTTCCATGCATATGTAGACTGTCGCAGGAGGTGTGTGAAGTTCGAGTTGCCAGGAGCTAAGCCTTTTATCTTTCAAGGGGTGAAACGTTCTAATGGCAAATTCTTGGTCTCTTCCTTCAAAGCCAAGAAGTGGATCGATAGTGGATGCGAAGCTTTCCTTGCTAGTGTTACGGGGTTGAACATGGAGTTACCTTCTTTGGAGTCCGTTCGTGTTGTGGCGGAATTTCCCGATGTCTTCCCTAGTGACTTGGCGAGTTTACCACCGGAGAAGGAGATAGAGTTTTGCATTGACCTTATTCCAGGCACTACTCCTATCTCTAAGGCTCCCTATCGTATGGCTCCAGCCGAACTTAAAGAGCTTAAGGCTCAGCTGCAGGATCTTATGGATAAGGGGTATATTAGGCCGAGTGTATCTCCTTGGGGTGCGCCGGTCTTATTTGTTCGAAAGAAGGATGGTTCTCTACGGTTGTGTATCGACTACCGAATGCTTAATCAGGTAACCATCAAGAACAAGTACCCTTTACCTAGAATTGATGATTTGTTTGATCAGTTGCAGCAGGCACATGTTTTCTCTAAGATCGATTTGAGATCGGGTTATCACCAACTTCGGATCCGTCCTGATGATGTTGCTAAGACGGCTTTCCGTACCCGATATGGGCATTATGAGTTCTTAGTTATGCCTTTTGGTCTTACCAATGCACCTGCCTCATTTATGGACTTGATGAACCGAGTCTTTCGGCCTTATCTTGATCAGTTTGTAATTATATTCGTGGATGATATTCTGATCTATTCGGCCAATGAGGAAGAGCATGAAGCACATTTGAGGATTGTCTTGCGAACTTTGCGGGAGCATATGCTCTTTGCGAAGTTTGACAAGTGTGAATTTTGGCTCAAGAAAGTGCATTTCCTTGGTCATGTTATATCGAGAGACGGTGTGGCGGTTGATCCCTCGAAAGTTGAAGCCGTGTTGAATTGGGAGCAACCGAAAAGTGCATCGGAGGTCCGCAGCTTCCTAGGACTTGCCGGGTACTATCGCCGTTTCATCGAGGGTTTTTCTAGCCTTGCGAGCCCTATGACTAAGTTGACAAGGAAGAATGAGAAGTTCGAGTGGAACTCAGCTTGTGAAGAGAGTTTCCAAGAGTTGAAGAAGAGGCTAACTTCAGCTCCAGTTCTAACTTTGCCTTCCGGGAGTGGCGGATTCGTGGTCTATAGTGATGCTTCTCTTCGCGGCTTGGGTTGTGTACTCATGCAGCATGGGAGAGTGGTGGCTTATGCATCTCGACAGCTTAGAGTGCACGAGCGGAATTACCCCACTCATGACTTGGAGTTAGCGGCCGTAGTCTTTGCATTGAAGATTTGGCGGCACTATCTCTATGGTGAGAAGTTTGAGGTATTCACTGATCACAAGAGCTTGAAGTACTTATTCACGCAGCGAGATCTTAATTTGAGGCAAAGGAGGTGGCTTGAATTCTTGAAGGATTATGACTTCACGATATCGTATCATCCGGGCAAAGCGAACGTGGTGGCGGATGCTTTGAGTCGGAAATCAGCCACTACGGTTGCTTGCATGCGAGTTCGTGAGTGGCTTCTTTATGAGGATGCCATTGAGCTAAGGCCAGAGTTGACTTTGGAGGACACACGGAGCTGGTTTGCTAATCTCTCTATTAGCTCTAGTGTGGTGGATGACGTGGTCGAAGCTCAGAAGGGTGATGAAGAGATTCTAGCTCTTAAGGCTAAGCTAAGGGAAAAGGCAGTGTTGGGTTTTGAGGAAAGATCCGATGGAAGCTTGATGTATAAGGGTCGTTGGTGTGTGCCGAACACCGTTGAGCTGAGAGAGCGTATTCTATCGGAGGCACACCATTCTAAGTTTTCTATCCATCCTGGAGGAACGAAGATGTACCACGACGTGAAGAGGACATTTTGGTGGAATGGGATGAAGAAGGACATTGCGGTCTACGTGTCCAAATGCCTTGTATGTCAGCAAGTCAAGGCAGAGCATCGGCATCCAGGCGGTTTACTACAACCACTTCCGATTTCGGAGTGGAAGTGGGAGCACGTCACTATGGATTTCGTTTCCGGACTGCCACGGTCGCCGAGTGGTAATGATGCGGTTTGGGTGATTGTTGATCGACTTACTAAGTCCGCTCATTTCCTCGCGATTAGAATGACTACTCCTTTGGATGTCTTGGCTGCTCTATATTTGAGGGAGATCGTGCGGTTACATGGGATTCCAGTATCTATTGTCTCTGATCGTGACCCGCGGTTCACTTCGAGGTTTTGGCAGAGCTTTCAGGGTGCTTTGGGCACATCTTTGCATCTTAGCTCCGCTTACCATCCTCAGACGGACGGACAGTCCGAAAGGACCATTCAGACGCTTGAGGACATGCTTCGGGCTTGTATCCTTGAGTGAAAAGGAAGTTGGGAGCAACATTTGCCGCTGGTTGAGTTTTCTTATAATAATAGCTACCAAGCGAGCATCCGGATGGCACCTTTCGAGGCGCTTTATGGGCGTCCTTGCCGATCACCGTTGTGTTGGAGTGAGGTTGGAGATCACCTTCTCACCGGCCCAGACCTTATTCAGCAGTCAGTGGAGAAGATACACCTTATCCGGGAGAGGTTGCGGGCAGCTCGAGCCGTCAGAAGAGTTATGCCGATAGGCGACGGCGGGAGTTGGAGTTTGGTGTTGGTGATCATGTTTTCCTTAAGATCTCTCCGACTCGTGGTGTTGTTCGATTTGGACAACGGGGGAAGTTGTCACCTCGTTTTATTGGTCCATTCGAGATCTTGGAGCGGATTGGCGCCACAGCTTATCGGGTTGCACTTCCACCCCGACTGGCCGATATCCATAATGTATTCCACGTCTCACTTCTTCGGAAGTATGAGCCGGATCCCACTCATGTCTTGGATTTTGAGCCGTTGGAGCTTCAGGAGAATCTTTCCTATGAGGAGGTACCTGTTCAGATTCTTGATCGTAAGGAGAAGGTACTTCGGCAAAAGGCAATCCCACTCGTGAAGGTGTTGTGGAGGAATCATGGAGTCGAGGAAGCCACGTGGGAAACGGAGGACGAGATCAGAAAGAAGTATCCTCACCTTTTTGTCGCTGACCTCTAGCGAATTTTGGGGGACCAAAATTCCTAAGAGGGGGAGGATGTAAGGACCCTCATCTTTAAACCGGTTTTGGTTTTCTTTAATTATTGATTATCGTGAGATTTACGTGTTTTTCGATCTTATTCGATGATTTTGTAAATAAATAGAGTTTGTGATGGTTTTAACCAAAATTAACTTCAATATTAGTGGTTTTAAGTGATTTTAAACCAAATGTGAATTTTTGAGATTTTTCGGAATTTTCACTATTTTCCCAAAAATTAGGGTTTTGGCGGGACCCCTGTGGGCCCCACGGTCGAAAATTTTATTTTTGTGTCAAATGAACCTAGACATATACTTAAGGTCACACAAAAATTTTCAGAATTTTATTAGGCTTAATTCGTGCTTAAATTTGCAAAATAACCACTTTTAGCCTACTTTTCATATGTACACCCCAAAACTTACCTATGCCTACCCCAACCCTTACTATAAAAGGGCAAACCTGAGCCATTTCCTTTTTTGGGAATAGGCTAAGGAAGGAGGTCTGGCCTAATCCCCACTTAGGCCCGAATTAGAAGCCGATTAAGGTAAGCTTGCTCTAATTAAGCACTAATCCATGGCTTTTCTCTTAATTTCTTCTAAATCTACCATTTTCCCCTTGATTCAATTCGTTTTTGACCATCAAAAGCTACTGATTTGTGTTTTACTACAAACCCTAACTTTCAAAATTCGATTTTTACTACCAACAAGCCCTAGATCTAAGATTCAATTAAGGATTTCTTAAGTAAATCGATTTCTATTGGTGTTTGATTCAAACTCATTGTGTTTTCAAGGATTTCAAGAAGGGTGACTCTTCAATCCGAGCTTAATCAAGTGCTGAGGTAATGGGTCTTCGAAATCTCTGTTTATCCATGGTAAAACTCTTCATTTTTGGCTTATTTCGAAATGGTTTGCTTGATTTAGTGTGTTAATGGTAAGATTAGAAAATGGAATTATTTAATCCCGATTTCTTAGGGTTTTACATTATTATGGTTTGGTTTGATATTCTGGAAGTCAAGGAGGACTTTTGATGATGATTAGGGTGCTAGATGTGGATTTGAAGTGTTATCTATGGTGTCTCGGTTTGATTTTGCGAAAGGAAGAAGATGACTGTTCTGCCGTGTTGGCGATCGATCGGCCTTGCAGGGCGATCGATCGGCTGAACTGAAAATTTGAAAATTTTGCGTGTAACCGATCGAACGGCCTGAAGGGCGATCGATCGGCTACACAGGAAATTGTATGTTGTGTGTATAATGCCTATTTTGATGATTCCACTTTGGCTTGCCAATTTTATATGAATGTGGAGTGTTTTGAGCTATGTTAGGCTACCGGAAATGCATGCTATTGAGTTTATGGAGTTGAGATATATGCTTAGTGATGGTGGAATGACTTATGTTTTGTGGCATGATGTTGGAATCGTTATTTTGAAATTATGAATAGTTGTTTCCCTTTGGTTAAGCATATTTCAGAAGGACTACAATCATTGTTGGACAGATTTGTCATGATAAATTGTGATTAATGGTGTGTGAATGTTGGTGAATACCATGACTCAATGATGGAATGAGTGATGTTATAGGTGTTTAGCCTTTGTGGTTGAGTTTTGAATCTAGCGAAGATTTCAACGATTCTTCTACTATGATTTCCGCTGGAATTCATGTTTAGGTAGAAATTCACATGTGTAGTGTGGTAGTGAGTTGATTTTCAAGCATGTTAATATGCATCATGTGAAAGGCTTCTACTAGTTACACACACACACATGTGGGGGTTAAATGATGATGTTTGAAGCTTAATATCGTGATTATGAATGATGCATTAGGGGCTGGTGAGAGCACTTATCATGATTAGGGTTCATGTATGCTTTGCCCACGCATGTACCATGTTGCACGCATCATGAAAATGGATTTCCAATTGAGGCTTCATCGTGATTAATCGAATTTGACCGATTGGATGCAATGTGATGGAATTGCGTGCCGGGTTTATCGGTCGTGGATTAATCGCAAGTTGATTGGTCCGAAAGGACATATTTTGATTTGAAGTTCCCGTGTGGAACGATTTGAAGTTCCCGTGTGGAACGATTTGGAGTTCCTGTGTGGAACGAGTGCACTGCGCGGGTTGAGTATTGTTTAATGGAATGATGTGGGGACGAGTTGTGTACTTGTCGCGGGGAAATGTGAGAATATCATTATGTGTGTCATCCGGACCACGAGAATCCAGTGTGGTATGCCGTGTGCACCCCGCTACCACGTGTTCTAGGGTTCTCGTGTGAGAACTCGGGCTCTTCCCTCCGCAGAGATGTCCCTGGGCGAACACCCCTGCTCTAGATTCTCTGTGTGAGAGTGGGACATCCTTGGCCAGGGTTGTCCAGGGCGTGCAGTATTAGGGATTGACAACCCCGATCTTTCTTGAATTCTTGTGTAGAATTTTGTACCATGACACGCCTTCGTGGCCTTGTCTATGCTCCCGTCTGTGTGACGTCAATGTGTGATTACTCCTTGATGGAGGTTGATTGTGATAACATTATGCATGTGGGAATATGTATGTTAGAGATACATCCATGCATGTTGATTTTGATGTTATGCATGTGGAATATGTATGTTAGAGATACATCCATGCATGTTGATTTTGATGTTATGCATGTGGAATATGTATGTTAGAGATACATCCATGCATGTTGATTTTGATGTTATGCATGTGGAATATGTATGTTAGAGATACATCCATGCATGTTGATTTTGATGTTATGCATGTGGAATATGTATGTTAGAGATACATCCATGCATGTTGATTTTGATGTTATGCATGTGGAATATGTATGTTAGAGATACATCCATGCATGTTGATGTTGATGTTATGCATGTGGAATATGTATGTTAGAGATACATCCATGCGGGATTGGTTATGATGTGAATGCATGTGGGAATATGTATGCTAGAGATACATCCATGCAGGTTGAATTATGCATTTTTATGCAGTGTTAAGTGATATGAATGTGTGATCAGAAAGTGATGCACCGTGTAAATCTTTGATCTGAAACGATCTCATTTCTAAGCTATCGTATTTTCTACGTTGACAGTGATATTAAAACCATTGCTGAGTGTTAAAACTCACCCCTCTTTTGTGTTTTGATTTGGGGCTGCGTGGTGCGACACGCAGACGGACAGGATTGCCTTTTTGAGGAAAGGTCAGAGGTAGCTTGGGTGTGATGATGGAGATCGTTGCGTGACTTATCATCGTTTCTTTCATGCTTTATGTTCGAACCTTTGTGTAGGGTTCTTGTTGTGGTTTTATGTCACATGTTACAGTTATGTTTGCTTATGACTTATTTTGAGCCGGTGTGGGCTTTACTTAACTAAGTTTGTGGGTTTGAGATTGTTGTTTACTTTGTGTTAAGCAACACCTTTTTTTTTTCCCTTTTATTTACTCTTGCTCAAAGGATTGTGCGCACTCCGTGTTGCTGTTAATTGCCCGTGGTTAGGGATTAAGTCTTCCGCTAGAATCGTTTCTCAATTTCACTTCGTCGCCCCCGTGCGCTTGACCGGCCCTTGGACCGGGTTCGGCTCGGGTCGGGCATGGCCGGGGCGTGACAGTTACCAACTCCGTTACAGAGACTTGCCAAAGAATTGCAGATTTCCCAGTCCAGTAGGTATTGTGAGTACTTGAGCAGCTTCTCGAATCCAAAGACTTCCCCACTTTGGATTGCACTGATTCCTAATGCCTCTGTCCAAGTGCAGTGCTCTCATGTCTAATGTCCGATTTCCCGGCCCGTTTGGGAGGCATTTTAGAGGAGAAAGCATTATCTTATCTTTAATGTAAAATATCACATAAAAAAGAAGGCTTTTCTTCTAATTTTTCTGAGGAAAGTTGGTGGTGCCTTTAGGTTTAGCTATAGGTATTTATGAGTAATTTTTTAATTTTTAGTGGGGTATAAAAAAAGTAAGGGGACTGAGTATATGTTGAGAGGAAATAGCTGCATGCTTAAAAAAAATTCCATGTGGTTAATCTAGACCGCCCAAAACGATAAGTTTTCAACCAAAAGATACAACGTGTCCCACCACTGTCCATGGCCTACATGGGTGATACGCATTTGCCTAGCTGTTACTTGTGCCATTCTACGCGATCATCATGGCCAATTTGTTGTGGCAATTGCCATCTCTATTAATGTATCTTCTGCGATTGTTGCCTCAAAGATGTCCGCCTTGCGGCTACACTAGGCATCCAAAATTTACAAACTCGTTCATCGTTATCTCAGCTCTTAAGTCCTCATCCGACAACTATCCTTTGGAAAATATGTACCATCAATGCACCAAATTAATTCTATCGTGGGTAAAATTATAATATTTTAATTTAATTTTTTTTATTAGCAAGCCACCAACATATCAGTGTACATGTTAGTAAAAATTGGTTTTAATTATTGATAAGCATTGACATATCAATGGTTGCGTTGATGAAACCTTAAGACGTGGTTGCCTCATAAAATTGTAGATAGTTATGCATTTTGGAATTTTAATAGACTGTTACACCCTATGTAAAGGCAAAGGATTTTAAAATTTTAGAATTTTTAGGAAGTCACAGTAAAGTCTAAGCAAGTGTAGAGTATTTTAGATTGAGAGGTGCAAGGATTGTGCCAGGAAGAAAGAGCATAGCGGGTTCGAGGTTAGATCACAAACTTTGCTTTTGCTTAATGGTCAGATTACATATTCTTCATCCATTCCATGATTATTGGATGGTTTTGAACATAAGCATCATTATTTACTAGAGAATTTTTACTATGTGCAGTGTAACAACGATGATGTCATTGCATGCTAATCATACAGTTCCTTTTCATGCTTTAATTGTAATAATCTTGGTTTTTATGAGAAATTTATCACATCTTTTGGAAGAAAATGTTTAGGAAACCACTGCAGTTTTTCTTTGTTTTCATTTTAATCATTGACAGGATTGGCGAGGATTGGCGATATGCTGGTAACTGCATTGGTGATTGGAGGAAGATGAGCAATACTACCATCGACATGTGATACACTTAGAATATCTCTATTTAATATATCTTTTTACCTTATATATCTTAAAATAGATATTAGTAGTTTAATTTAATTATTAATTAATTCAGACGATATTAGTAGTCTAGGCATGTATTTGAATTAAATCGGGATTTTATTTTATACTACACATCTAAAATGTGACTTTTTATGGATAAAACGGTCGTGCCATAGGATCAATAGGACTCATAGCAACTGCAATCAACAATTGACTAGAAGAACATTGTTGGACCATGGTATGGGCTCGGGCCCGGTTTGGTCCAACGGTGTCGCAGTCCGGGTGAGCCGATACGGGCCACAGGGTCCAAGGGTGGTGGGGGCAGTCGCACCGACCCCACTGGTACCTTCGTTACACATAATTCGAGTGGGACCCACATATGTCACACACATACACTAGACATACATATAGGTGTGCATTTACACATTATGGGGCCCAGACGCGCGAATTGTGTGATGAGGGTGGGACCCGCATGATTAGTGAGGGGTCGACCCTATCGCGGGCTTGGCCGTGTGCAAGGGGTCCAGGCCTCCGCGGGCTCTGTGTGACAGAGCCCGCTCCTGTTGTGATTGAGCCTCTATGTTAAACCCGTTGGAATTAAGCATTAAAGCCCATATAATCTCAGCCCATTTGTTTCAAGCTCGCCATTTATGGAAGGTAGGGAGAGAGGGAATAATGGAGAGAATAAGAGAATATTCTCTCTTATTCAAGGAATGGGGCGTCCCCCTCTTTTGTGGATCTGATTTGTGAATTAGATTTTACCTCTCCCTCTTCTTCTTCCCCCTCCCATCTCTCTACCTTGTCCTCTCTTCCAAAACCAGTCTGCCCTTCCCTCTCTCTTGCTTGAGTGCGGCCTGCATGAGGTTTTTTTCAAGGAGAGTCTCTTCTTCTTTGCTGGGAAGAGGAGGCTGTAGAAGGGCTGAAGAAAAGAGGCTATTGTGCTGAGAATTCCTTCACACCAAGCAAGGGTTTGAGAGGAATCGTCACAAAAAGGTATTATCTTAATCCCTTCTTATTGATCTTATTATTGATGCAAGAAGGCTGAATTGGAGGGCATGCTAGGGCTGGATCAAGCCCAGGTCAGTTCGTATCAATCCATGTTGATTATTTTTCCTTTGATTGAATGTTAAATATGCATGTATATTGCTAATTGATGTTAGACATTGCATGTATTGTGTAGATCTTTCATAAATATTGGATTTTTATGTGCGCCACCTCTCCCACCACTACTTCCGCTGTTGGCCGGCCACTCTACAAACATGGGCCACAAAAAGCAATTACAAGGTCCTTCCTCGGTTGTATAGTCGTATTATAAAGTCAGCCAGTTATCCTAAAAAGTGCAATGGAAAACAAACCAAATAGCATAAAACTGAATTCCCCCCAATCGGAATCAAGTGCTGAGTTATAAAGGAAGCGTGAAGAGAATAGCCTCGCTGAGCTCATAATCAAGGACAAAACCAAATCTTGAGATATAGATACACAATCACAACAAATAGGCAGAACCAAAAAAAAAACTAGAGACCTAATACAACAAAGGAAACACGAAGAAAACCGACAGGTACATTACGATTCAAGACATATTCTCTCAATCCATGTCACATTACAAAAATTACACCACCAAATTGGAGTGGGCTCAATCTTCACAAAAAGAAACCACAAATTTAGTGCACATATCAAAACAGAAACCTAAAGAGAGAAATTGCTTGAAGTAGAATTACGCAGTCGCCGGTGTTCTACAGGAGATAGGGGAGGGTGAGCATAGATATGCCAACACATTGAGCTTCCCACTCGCACATGGTAGCCTCCGCTGAAAAACATCAAGTTGTAGAGGTTTGGTGATGGAAAAAACTTCGGGTTACAGAAAAACTTTGGGCTGCAGAAGTCCGGTGATGAAAAAAGGTGGGATTTTTTTGTGTGTAAGAGACAAAGGAGGGAAGGTAAGTAGTGGGTTGGCATTAACGTCCATCTCCATTTGTGTTGCCCTCCTCTTAGCAATGTGGCACTCCCTGATTCATGGCTTATATTATGTACCAAAACCATGTATCATATATGATATATGAAACCCGTTTATAAGAGTCGAGGTTCACTCACAATTGTGTGAGCCCCAACATCGTGCACCCTTAGATTTTGATCCAACAACATGCATAACTCATGGGGCAGATTGGTTTCTATCCCCGTGCGCCCTCGGATCTCGAGCTTATGGCCCATGATACCTTGGCTCACACTGACGTGCTTGAGCCCAAACTCATATAAGATTTTTTTATGATATAAATCCTCATTAAATTGTAATGAATGTATAATTTTTATATATAATATATATTTTTAAAATAAAAATATTAGAGAAACAAACACTAATATATTATTTTGTCCCAAATTAATTGCTCCAATTAGTTTTTTAAGATGACTTAAAATTTATTCAATTGAAGAATCAAATGGAGCTATTAATATATGACAGATGGTCAACATAATATCATACTACTATACCCAAAAATTCTTCTAAAAGAAGTATGACACTAGGGGGACCAACCTTAGTTTATAAAAGATTGATTAGAATAATCTTTCAAAAGTTGAAGCATAAAATGAGGATCAGCCTTAGCTTCAAGAATGTTTTTCTTTTTACATGTGCTTGAAATTTTTTAGAGGCATACTAAGGCTAAAAAATAATTCTTTTATGAGTGATTTATAAGCATGTAAAAAATAAGATACAAAGAAGTAGATGTTATGCTGCCTAAGTGAGTTTCTATTTTTTGCATCTTTTTTAGTGATTAGATGCACATAAAGAGAGGAAAATGGTAATGCTACTTTTTTTAGCATACGTAACTAAAACTAATTTGTCATAGTTTTATTCTTTCCTAGTGACCATAGTTAGATGTTCGAGGTGTAGTTGTCATACTTGTTGAAGTGTATTTATTAATATTTAATAATGAAACCATCTTAGTATGTGTGATACTTCATATATTTTAGATTGATATATATTTTATTTTTATTTTAGTTCAAGCCCAATTTGAGCCTAGGCTTACAATTCACTTATTGTAGTTCGAGCTAGAGCCAAATTTTGAATTTCCAATCCAAATCGAGCTCGTGCTAAAAATTTTGAGCTTGTTAGAGCTTCAAGCTAAGCTTCAGCAGTTCAAGTTTAAGCCGAGCAAGCCCAATACTCGGCTCGTTAATATCCCTAGATGTAATAAATATTCTCATGCATGCCACGATATTAATTCTACTTCCAAGTCCAACTGCTTCAACCTAAAATTATTTCTTCTTGTTAGATTTTTTGTTTAGTAGTGGAAGATAATAAGAACCATATGCGCAAGATAGAGTAAGGTAGAAGCATGTATGAATGCATTTTTCCACAAATTTTTTGACACTGACTATTCCTGTTTTAGGGTCATTAATGTCAATATCAATGATTGCATATACTTCTTTATTAGAAGATTCTCTAAGAGCAAAGAACATAATCTATATAGACAATGTCATGTATAAGCGTCATACTATTATGACTTTTTTTACATGCATTGCTAAAATGTTATCTATTTTAGGATATTCGAGCTGAATTAAATACAATTGTTTCTGATAAAATGACGTGCTTGGCAATTTTTTTTGTATTTACATATCATGGATGTTGCATCTGTCACATGGTACCAAACATATTCAAAAACATTTCTCGCAATGACCATGTGGGACATGGTGTCAAATCAGGTAATGATAGTGTGTTTTACCCCATATTCCCTTTTTTGCACATTTTGGGTTTCACCTTCCACTCTCTTTGGTTCTCTTCTTTCTGCATGTGAGAAATCACCAATAGATTGTTAGAGCGTGAATACGATCCATATCGTTAGTCATATAATTGTTCACACAACAATATAAGATATCATGTCCCGCATATGATTACACAACTATACATACTATCGTCTAATTTATTGTATTAACGACCACATGACAATATAAGATATCATGTTATCAATTACATGACTATACCTATTATCGCCTTTATTGTATTAAAGATGACATGACTATAAACTTTATTGTGTTTTTAGTTCCACAACTATAGAATTTATTATGTTCAAGGAAGGGGGAACATGCTGAAATGAAGCCTTCCTCTTCAATGGGTGGTTTGGCTTGTCGTTTTCTTGCATTGGGGGGGGGGGGGGGGGGGGGTGACTTCTTCTGCTGAAGGTGGAGGTGGGGGTGCTTTTCTCCAAATCGGGGACTGCAGTGCATCTATTGTCAAAGGCATCATTATTTTAATTAGGTGGCTACCTTGATCGACTGCTTCACTCTATGCAATGCCACTTGGACATATTATGAGTTCCAGTCATGCTACCATATATAACAACCTTCTCCACCATGATGTCAAGAATACTAATCATGACATCTAATGACATGGAAAAGTTTTCGATGACATCTTAATGTCCTTGAGGTTGGGTTGATGTCTGTGCCTTGTGCGTCTCCACAGTGAATGGCCTCCTTGTGTCTTGTTGTTGGCAGCCTTCTTTGGGGTCTTCTTGGACTGCCTATTTTGGAATTATAAGGTGTGGCTCTTCAGGTATGGGCAGTATTGAAGATATCAGCTTCGCTCAACCTTCATATTATTGAACATATTATTGTACCACTTCTTTGTCCTATGGTGGGCTAGTTTCTTCCAGTTTTTCTCATTAGATGCATTAATCTTTACAACCTTTTCCACATCTTTGACCAATTTTATCAATAGAGGCCACCTCTTAGACATATGAGTGCATGGCAAAAAACTTGATGCTCATATAGTAATATGCTAAAAAAACCTACATTTTAATAACAATTAGGTTAGAAGTGCTGTGACAACATACATTGCATGTTTTTTAATGTATGCTAATCAGATAGCAACAAGGGCATCAATTTGTTGCTTTGTGAAAATAGCATTAGTGCACCAAATGCACTATGGCTAATCATGCTAGTTCTTGGTTAGACACAACGTGCTTTCTTTCATTTATATCCTACAAAATATTCTCTATGTTGTTCTTGTCTGGCCTCTTCTTATAGAAGAACCTTATGAAGAATTGCTGTTTCATGGTGATGGCCATCACATATGATGTTTTTAAACCCTAATCATACTTAGTCCTCAGCCTCATGATGAGGGCAACTTCATGCTCGGTGATGGGAAGATATTTTCCCCTAATGTTGAATACATATTGTGTCATGCCCTAGCACTACCCGACCTGAGCCGATCCTGGTCCAAGGGCCGGTCTAGCGCACAGGGGCGGCGGTATTGAAAACAGTTAAAGAAATAGCGGAAGACTTATGCCCTTACCACGGGCGGTCTAATTAACGGAGTTACACATTACTTTGAGCAAGAGTAAATAGGTAGAATCAAAAGAGTTACTTAAACTCTAAAGTAAACCACAAATCTCAAACCCACATACCAATAATCCATAGCCAACACACTTGGTTCAAAACAAGGTATCAAACAACACTAACGATATAATATATCATAAGTATGGAACAAGAACCACTCCACAAGGTCCTAACATCAAAACAAAATAATCAGAAAAATATGCAAGGTCTAGGGGCCTCCACTCCTACTCCCAAGCTCTCCCCAACCTCTTCTCATAAAGAGGATCCTGTCCGACTGCATGCCGAGCCATGTAGCCCCAAAACAAAACAAAGAAAGTGGGGTGAGTATGAAAACTCAATAATGGTTTGAATACAACTATAATAATCAGAAACATGATGGCATGACAATGTAGCAATTCAGATCCAAAATTAACATGTTATACTATTTTCTGATCATACATTCATATCACATAAACCTGCATAATAGTGTCTCAATCACATCATTTCTAATCATGCATTCATATCACATAAACTTGCATAATAGTGTCTCAATCACATCATTTCTGATCATGCATTCATATCACATAAGCCTGCATAATAGTGTCACATTCACACACTTTTTGATCATGCATTCATATCACATAAACTTGCATAATAGTGTCTCAATTGCACTATTTCTAATTATGCATTCTTATTACATCAACCTCATTCACCTTGCACGACAAACGTGTCAAACACATGATACACAATCATGCATAACATTCATAATAAACATGCATCAATATACATGGTGAATGCCTCCATTAAGGAATAAACACAAGTATTGCCACACATGCAGGACATAGTCAAGGCCACGAAAGTGAGACACGGTCAAATTTTCCACATAGGAAATGTAAGAGGGTCGGGGTTGTCAGCCCCTAAAGCTGCTTGCCCTGGACGATCCTAGCAAAGGATGTTCCATTCTCACATAGAGAACCTAGAGCAAGGGTGTTCACTTAAGGACATCTTCTGCGGTGGGGAGAGCTTGAATTTCCACACAGGGAACCCTAAAACATGTGGTAGCCGGTGTACAAAGCGTACCACTCTAGATTATCAGGGTCCAGAAGACAATTATAATAATCTCAATCCGTAGGACAAGTACAAAACTTGTCCCCACATAATTCCATTTAACAGACTAAGGAGTATACATATTCTACACAGGAACTTAAATCGAAAACATGTCTTTCCGGACCAACCAAGTTCCGATTAATTCACCGAGCGATTAATCCTGCACGCAATCTCAACCATTGCATACAATCAATTAATTCCAGTTAAACATCAGTAAAATTTTGTCCATGAATACCGATCCATGATGCATGATAGCATAATGCATCCTTGAGCAAGACCTACGTGGGTTCCAACACATGGAACGTGCTCCCAATTAGTCCCCTCATGCATCATAATCAAGGCATAATTAACTACAATTTCATAGTAGATTCCCCATACGTGTGCGTTCAGGCATATCTAAGCACATACCCAATGCTTGACATAAACTCATAAGACAATATACGCATGCTTAAACACATTCAAAACAATTATTCCCAATTGAAATCAAAGCAAAATCCACCATAAAACTTAAATCCATCAACATGAAATCGAACATTCACTCTCATGAACATGATTTTTCCACACATTAAGCCACAACATGATCACATCCATTACCCATAAACCATCTTCATTATAAGAGAACATATCTCACTATTTTCCATATAATATCTCTGCTAGAAACATATTCTAATAATAAGAATGTCAACATTCAAAATTTTAAGGTATTTCAATATCAACATGCATAATTATCAACATAATATGATGCTGCATGACCACACTTAAACGCATTCTATAAACTTTCATCATCAATTATACACCTCTAGTAGCCTAATTTCATCATAACACACTTCCCATAACCATTAGAATCATCAAATGAAGTAAAACCTTGAAATGAGCATAAATTTTAAAAATTGCAAAACTATTGTGTAGCTATTCGATCGCCCTGTAAGGCAGTTCGATCAGCTAAACTGAAAATCTACCAAAAATGTAGTGTTGTCAATCGATTGGCTTAGCAAGTCGTTTGATCGCCAACAAAGCAGTTTTGACATTCTTCATTTTGAAAACCAAAACCAAGACACTATAAAAACACCTTCAAATCTTCATCTATGGTATCAAACATTATCAAAACTCATCAAACCTTCCAGAACAATAATCTAAATCATTTTAAGACAAAACCCTAAGAAATTGAAGTAAAAGATTAACATTTATTAAACCCACCATTAGAGCCTAAATCAAGCAAAACCCACTTCAAATAATATCATAAATATTGAGGTTTTTACTACCCAAAGTTGAGATTGAAGTACCCATTACCTTTCTTCGTTGTTTTGGGCAGGAATGAATATTCAATCTCCTTCAACACCTTCCAAAAATACGATTTTAAGTTAACATACAACTAATGATTGATTTAGCTTTGAATAATCAAAAGTAAACATTAGATTTAGGGTTTTAGAAGCCTAAAAATGAGATTTTGAAGATTAAGATTTGGAGAAGAGAGGTAAAACAATAGTTTTATGCTTTCAAAACGAATTAAAATGATGGGGGAAGTCAAGATTAAGAAGAGTTTAAAAAAAACCTAGAGATTAGGCCAAGATTAAGCTAAACTCACCTCTAATCGTTCCCTTTCTGGGCCTAATTGGGGATTAGGCTCCAAATCTCCTGGCTAAACCTATTCCTAAATGGGAAATTGCACAACCCTTTCCTTTTATAGGAGGGGTTGGGCTATACCTAATAGAAATGTGGGGTAGAAATAGAGTTTTTAACTAAAATTAGGAAATTTGGCAATTTAACCCAAAATTAGGTCTAGAAAAATTCTAAAATTTTTTATAGTGTCTTCCATTGATGTCTAGGGAATTTTAGTCCAAAAACCTTAATTTCGTCGGTGGGGCCCGGGGGGTCCCGCTAAACCTTAATTTTCAGAAAATTAGTGAAAAATCAAATAAATCCCCAAAATTCAAAATTGACCAAAAACTACTTGAAATTCATAAATGTAGAGTTAGTTTTGTTTAAAACCTTTAGAAACCCCATTTATTTTTGAAAACCAACGAATTTAATCATAAAACGCTTAAACCACACGATAACTGATAAATAATATTAAAATAAACCGGTTCAAAAAATAAGAGTCCTTACATATTGTTAGTCGTCCCAATACTTACAACCTAAAACATCGAACAATGGTCTTGATATTACCACATTCTCACAATCGTAAATAGTGTAGAACCTCATTTCTGTTAATATGCGCTTGCACTCCGCCCTTGCTTTTACTATATCCTTTGATAGTTTCAATATGTCGGGAAAGCTATTTGTGCACAGTCTCGGCCTCCTCTCACAAAACTTCTTCTTCTTCTCCTGTGCGGTCTTTACTAATTTTGCCATTTATATTTTCTTGTATTGTCTTCTTGTTGCCTACAACTTCAAAAAATGGTGTTAGAATACAAATTATGTATGCAAACATTAGTCATGATCAGCTTTTGTAACTACCCAAGTAATTGTCATGTATTCACAATTTTCACCATATCATTTTGTAACATGATATATATAATATAATATCCATGATAATATGACATTTAAGGTAGACATGTTAACAATAATATGCTTTTATACATATTGTATTAATGATAACACCATATGTGTAATTGAGTGTATACAAAACTACGTTGACACGATAAAGCCCTTACTAGTCTAGGGTTCATGAATGCAATTGATTGCTTCATCGACAACTTCACCACCATCAATGAAGTGCCTATGAACGGGAAATTATTTGGTAGAACCGTTCTACCACATGGCTGTACATACCTCCATTCATATTTAAACACGTAAACCTAAATTTATGCCTCATCTTTCTCACTTGGAAACACGTACAAATTAGTTAAACTTGGTATTCATCAATATGACATATCTACCACGTGGCACGTAGAACGGTTCCACTGGATAATTTTTCCCTATGAACCCTGGCTTGCCACTATTAAAGTCATTACCACACCAGAATAATGACATGCTAGATACCATAGCCGTGTGAGCGGAGAAGGGAAGTCCAACGGATGTTCCCGAAATAATCGCTGATGGAGTGATAAATGTCACAAAGATCAAAATGCATTGCCGCCAGAATCACCAATACAAATTCTCAATTCATCATCTTGGTTTGGTCGCTTTTGTATTTGTGCACTTTCGCCTGCATGTTTACATGATTTTAAACCCTAACCCTGCTTTAGGGGTATTTTGGTTTACTTTTTATAAAATTTTGTGTAAACCCTGATTTTATAGAATATTTTTTATAAAACCAAGGACTATGGAATATTTGCATCTTCGGCTTAGTAATATGAAAAAAAATCAAAGAGGCTTTTTAATTGGGGAGATTCAATAGGATTCTCCTGGATATGATACTATACTTCACCGTCACCTTAAGGGGCTGCTTCTTTGTAAAAAAAATTGTGAGAGTTAAATTTGGGATTCTAATACAATGAAAAATTACTAGACACAACATTAATTGCTATGTTGAGGCAGTTCCCCCTTTTGTGGCAATCCCATAAATTTATTGTTGAGTTGAAATTTATGCATTGTTCTAGTTAAATCTAAAAGTTCCCCTACATTGGTGAATTTGCCTATCCAAACACATTAATTCTCCTTTATTTTAGTCAAACTTTGTAAGTTGTTAAATTTGCAAACAAACATGATTCATGGAGTTCCTGCCTTATTTTTTAGTGAATCCCCCAAATCTTCAACGAAATAGCTAAGGATGCCACTCGGGTTAGATATATGGTAAAACCCGACCCGACCTTATAAGGTTGGGCTTGGTTTTTTAAATTCAACTTAAATACCTATTTGGGTTTGGTTTGAGTTTCAAGTGATCCAACCCAACCTGATTAAAGTTATAATTAATAAATTTAAATACTTTTAATAAGTAAATAATTTTTTAAAATAATTAAAATTTATTTTTATTTTAAATGGGTCACATGGGTTGGGTTTGGGTTTGGCCTATTCGGGTCAGATTCAAGTTACCCACATCTTAAATAGAATTAGGTTTGGGTTTGAAAAAGCCCAAACTAAACCCAACTTGACAATATCTCCATAAACACCCTTAGGTTGGGGAGACTATTACTACAAAATGAGAGAGTAAAAGTTTATAAAAAAAATAGTTCTATATCTCATGCCACATTATATATTTTCTTTAACAAAAAGTTTAATATAGTTGTATATGAAAAAAGTAAAAATATATTTTATGAAAAAAGTTAAAACTTAAGAGACATAAAAATCTATATATAATAGTTAATATATACATGTTTATATAAGAATAATATACTCTAATATAATTAAAGTTTAAGATAAATTTGAACTTAATTTAACACCCCTACCCAAAAATACTCGTGATGACGAAATAATTTCTCCATGGATCGGGCCCTCGTGTAAAAGGAGCACTCGTGTAAAAGGAGCACAATCTTTGGAACTCTTTTAAGTAGGCCGCTTGTACTGAAGCTGAAGCCCAGAAGCCCATTCATCATGAGGAAAGCGACAAGGCGAGCTCCCGGTCCCACCTGTGATTCCGACCTCCTGATTGTAGTCCTTTCATGGCGTTGAATGTTCACTCTGAGCCGGAGCTCAAATGGATTCCTCCATGAAACCCAGTTGTCTGCACTCCCTCCTTCTCTTCTTCCTCTTCTGCTCCACCCCCGTCTCCTTCCCGGCCCTCGCCGACACCTCCCTCGTCACCATCTGGCCCCTGCCCCGGGAATTCACCCACGGCAACCAGACCCTCACCGTCGACCCCAGCCTCTCCTTCACGGTCCGGGGGGTCGCCTCCGGCTCGCAGGTCCTTCGGGAGGCGTTCCTAAGATGCGCGGATATCATATTCAGGGACCGATCCAAGCT
This sequence comes from Saururus chinensis, assembly GCA_035235625.1. Lineage (NCBI taxonomy): Eukaryota > Viridiplantae > Streptophyta > Magnoliopsida > Piperales > Saururaceae > Saururus > Saururus chinensis. The sequence continues at coordinate 32,600,922 of CP141148.1, read as the reverse complement.
GCTGAAGAGGGGCCCCGGTGCTTACGATGTCAGTGCGGTCAGTGTCGTGGTGGAGTCTGCCGATGAAACTGTGGGTACCCATTAGTCCCCTTACGGCCTTACAAATGGGTGGTGAATATTTTTGGTTTTTGTTGATCGTTGTATTGGGAACTTGTGTTTGAATGGTCCTTTTTTTTTGGTTGGTGGCAGCTCCAACTTGGTGTGGACGAGAGCTATTCGTTGTTTGTGTCGAAAAGTGATGGGAAGTCGATTCTCGGAGAGGCTACAGTAGAGGTGGGTGGGCCTCATGTAGGTTTTAGTAATGGGTCTCGGCATGTACTATGGTAAATTGTACAGAAGAAGTGAAGGATCCAACTTTTTGTTCAATGCGCCTTGCCCATCGGCCAAACGGCCCCAAAACACTCCACAAGACTGCAGTTATATGAAGAAAATGGATTCGTTTTATGACAAAAATTGTGGATTTGGGTGGCCGAGCTGGTCGTCAGTTTGGCTGGCTTTTGTATGCAGTCATTGATGAGGCTGACGACCATATTGGCTGGGGGAAGTATTTATGCTTTTTTGCTGTGGAATTCATTGCTTTGGAAGAGAATTATACAATAAAAAAATGGCTCATTATTATTTATGGAATCACACATTTTGTGACACTTACTGAATGCAGTGTTAGAATGTCCAGTTAATACATGGGTATGTTTGTCTTCGTCCAGGCAAATACTATTTATGGGGCATTGCGTGGTCTAGAGGTATGGATAACTATCTAACCTGGTGTGTGTTTAATAGTTGAAAAGAGTATGATCCTCTGTTTCCAAGGGCTATTGTAATAGAATATGGATAAGTTTTCTTGCGAAATATGGGGCCTCTATTTGGACCTGTCAAATTCAAGCTTTGTAGCATGAATATGTCTTTCATCTAGTAATGGGTGAAAATGTTTGATGTAGCTATCTAATCTTTTGTATTCCTGTACAGACCTTCAGCCAGTTATGCACGTTTAACTATGAGAGCAAATTAGTTGAAATAAATAATGTCCCATGGTATATTCATGATGAACCAAGATTTGCATTTCGTGGGCTACTTCTTGGTATGATGTGCTTCCATGTACCTCAAGACACTGTGGAAGTGGTTTCCACTTCTGTTTTGTTGCTAAAAATGCAACAATTAAATAAGTGATCATCTGCTGTATTTAAACTTTGCAGATACATCAAGGCATTATCTACCAGTAAATGTGATTAAGCAAGTAATTGAATCTATGTCTTATGCTAAACTTGTAAGATTCATCTTTCAACTTTCTATTTGATGTACCTTTCTTCTTCAACAATTCTAATCCCCTGAGAGCTACTAATGCTGAATTTTTCCTTCTGCTCCCCATCAATGCATGTGCTGCCATTTTTTTGAACATCTCTTTAAGTAGAATGTTCTTCATTGGCACATCATTGATGAACAGTCTTTTCCATTGGAAGTGCCATCATATCCGGATTTGTGGAAAGGGTCTTACTCAAAATGGGAGCGCTACACAATTGAAGATGCTTATGAAATTGTTAAGTAAGATTTCATAATGAGCATGATTTTGATTTATCAGATGCTATCATTTGAACCTGCCTTCAAGTTGAATATATATTATGTGACTTCTCCTAGGTTTCTTAACCCAATAAGATTTGGTGGTGTTATACTTTATCTCGTTTTTAATAAGATTATTTTTCCTATACTGGTATGTTGTTCTTATAGTGCCAATATAAAAAGAAACAATATGTTATTGTTCCTTATCTTTTCCTGTCAGCTGAAAAGAAAAACTAATTGATTTTGTGTTTCTTGATGCATATGATGGAGTAAAGCTTTGCCAAAATGAGAGGTATGTTTTAAGTCATGATTATTGTACATGCAATGGTTAATGCCTTCCAGCATAATGTCTTTCAAGATGTAACTATTCCATTGTTATATGTAAATAAAGAGTTTCAGTGAAAAGCAAGAGTATTGTGCTCGCCTTTATGAATACTTTTTCATGGTTATTACAGGCATCAATGTCATGGCAGAGATCGATGTCCCTGGTCATGCAGAGTCTTGGTCTCTCTTTCTCTCTCTCTCTTACACACACACACACAATGTTTGATATTATAGCGGGTCAGCACCTCAATTTAGTTACATTTATGGAGGGTAAAGTCACATTTGTGGGAAACATATCATGAGAAATGTTTATTGCACCTTAATTCTGCCCCTAAGATATGATAATGGATGGCTGCTTATGAACTACTAACTTTATTAATGCTTTTGGTGAACCTTTCCCATTTGAGTTTTGTGTGCTTCTGGCATACGACTTTATGATGACAATTTTTTCTGCCTGAATTTGATTTAGTAGCATGAGGTGTTTTTCTTGCACAAAAAACTTACTTCTAATCAGTGATGACCTAGTTTCTATAACATGGAGATATCACCGGATAAAAATTTGACTTCATACATGTGAAGCAAATAAATGTTTTATTATTTGATTTTCCAAAGAAAAGGTACTTCTCACCGAATAAGGGTTGGATTCTAGTCTGAGTCTTAAACAACTGTGCATTCAGCATTCAAAAATTAAAATCCACAAGCAGTTCACTATTAAATTGTGTTTGTCCATATCCATTTTAAAGCATCAACAATTAGTTAATAATTGTATTATCCTTGGGATCTTATGTCTTTTTGTAAAGATCTAACATTTGATTTTATGGCAGGGGTGTTGGATATCCTGATCTTTGGCCATCTTCCTCTTGTAGAGAGCCACTTGATGTATCAAAAAACTTTTCTTTTGAGATGATTGAAGGAATTTTGGCAGGTTAAGGGCAAATACTATTTTATTACCATTTATTCTTTCTGAAATTGATTTCTCATGCTGCAGCTTTGTAACCTGTATTTTGGGATTAATAATTCGCTGAATTATTTAGCTTTTAACAGCATTTTTCTTGAAGGTCAGATTAAAACAGTCAAACTGAAGCATCCTATACTGGTAGAAAAATGAAAATGCATTCGTATGGAATTGACACCCACTTTTTCTTCCCGTTGTTGTGTCAACTCGTCTGTTGAATTAATTTTTTCTAGAAGGATAATATTATATGCTTATTGTGCTCCACTAATACAAACTCATATGCTTATTGTGCTCCACTAATACAAACTCTTGATTGATAATTCTTAATTTGCAGATATGAGAAAAATATTTCCATTTGATCTGTTCCATTTGGGTGGGGATGAAGTCAATACAGGTTGTTTCTAACTTGATTTTCTGAACAAGTCAGATTATATAACTGATGGAGTTTCCATATATTAGTTTTTAATCTGCTGTTTTGGCCCCTCTGCTTCACTTTGGAAGGTTCCTTTTCAGGGGACCAGTGTCAATAACTAAGGCGGTTCAATTTGACTTTTAATTCACCTGTAGAGAAGTGCTCCTCCAATTTTATAATCACCCATTCTTCCTAACTAATCTTGACTTTGATTATTAACAGATTGCTGGAATTCAACACCACATGTAAATCAATGGTAGTCCCTCTTCCCTCTCTTCTTCAATTGATTTCCTACTGCAGCTGCATTGCTCCTATATGAAATGAAAAAAAATCTTATTTTAAAGGGACTGAAAGAAATGCTTGTAGTTTGAAATTTAAGATTTTCCTTACCCTGCTTCTGTCTGCAGAAGTAGTCTATAGCTCCCACATAAAAAATGAGGAAAGGCTTATTTCATTATTTTTAGCCTGTATTGTTGACAAGTCAATAAGCCTACTAATAAGGAGTGAGGGGTGATAGGAATAGATTTTGAGGAAGAAGAAGATGAAATTCTATTTTATTGAAGAAAGCATCGTACTTGAGGAGTTACAAAATAAAGGTCTACAGGCTATAATAAGCCTAAGTCAACAACTACAGAAAAATACTAATATGACCTCACTTAAGTGAAAGCCTGACTAATAAGAGACTGGAATTACATAAGAAAGTCTAAACTACACTCTATGAAGAAATATACATTACTAAGGACCGAGCCAAATAATGCTAAGAGCAACTACTTCTCTAACAAGGGATGCTAGAACCACCACAAAATTGTCATCTAAATTACTCAAGTATTGGTTATGTCAATGGTTGGAAAGTGATAATGTTTATGAAATACTCTAGGTATACGTTATTTTTAGGTTATAATTATACTGTCTTCAGCGTCAGGATGGGGAAAATTAAACCTTATGTTTAATAATTTTACTTGCCTATGTAAACATTTTTGTAGTATTGCATTGTAATAAGACATCATTTGCTGTAGCAAAATTCTGGATATGCTTGCTAGAACGGGTCTAAAGTGTCTTACATTTTTTATGACAAGTTCAAGCTGACATAAAAGATAGTTGCCTTTTTTACATGTGAAATTAAGCTAACCAAAACTTTTTAATTACTTGAGTTTCCTACATTCGGTTTTAGGCTTAATTCTTTTAACTAAGGATTTATATTTATTGACATTGATTCTGTACGCCTGCCTGCAGGCTTCATGACCGCAACATGACTTCAAAAGATGCTTATCAGTATTTTGTATTGAGAGCTCAAGGTATTGCACTTGGTCATAACTGGATCCCGGTGAACTGGTATCTCCTACTTTCCTTTTGTATTTTAATCTCTTTATTATCACTATCATGATACATTTCAGCTTTGATTAACGAGAAGGAGTGAGAGGACAGTATAATTGCCTGATGGAAGTATAAAATGAGCTTTTTTGATTGCTTATGCATCTTCATCAGCAAGTTCTAATCAAATATTGAAGATGATGCATTCATTTGTGAATTTTTTCAGGGAAGAAACCTTCAACGCTTTCAGAGGTAATCTCAATCCGAAGACAGTTGTACATAATTGGTAAGGCTTCCACCAGAACTTCTAAGAAGAGATCCCCGTTTCAAACCAATATATTGCATCCTTTAAATTCGATCGATGTGCAGGCTAGGTCCTGGAGTTTGTCCCAAAGCTGTCGCAGAGGGATTTAGATGTATATTTAGCAACCAAGGTGTTTGGTATCTGGATCATTTGGATGTTCCGTGGGAGGATGTCTATAACAGTGACCCAATCGAAGGAATTACTGATGCAATACAACAGAAACTTGTTCTAGGAGGAGAAGTGTGCATGTGGGCCGAGACAGTGGACACCTCAGATGTCCAGCAAACCATATGGCCACGCGCTGCCGCAGCTGCAGGTACTTGGGATGTGTGACAAACAAAGCAGCTATCTAGGATCATTTGGGTTGAGTTTTTCTAGGTGGATATTAAATAGATATATCTGTTGTGATAATTCTGTTCCAATCTTACAGAGCGACTGTGGAGCTCACAACTGGCCACTTCTACCATTAATGTGACCTTAAGCGTGTTGCCCAGGTTGGAATACTTCAGATGCTTGCTGAACCGGCGGGGAGTTCCTGCAGCTCCAGTAAGAAACAGCTATGCCAGGAAATCTCCACTAGGACCTGGATCATGCTATGTGCAGTAGTGTCGGTGCTGGCCAAGTACAAATGTTGTGTACACCTCATGTTTATTAATGACCTGTGTTGTGTAAATCAAACATCAATACCACTTCATTAATGGAAAGACAATTGTGTATCCCATAAAACATGCATATGTGTATAGCCTTTGGTTACCATACAGCTTGCGTCCTAATATTACATTAAATTATCTTTGGCGCAGTTGATCATAATACTTCTCCCACAAATAAGATAACGTGTTGATGATGATAATGGCAATTTCTTAACATAAAACTATTGCTGCACTGCCAGTATGCATTATCCTTGCCGGTCAATGCTGCCCAACTCAGCTTTATTTTTCTGGAAAAAAATTGCTCTATTTTTTATCAAAAAGAAAGGGATAGCAGGTCTCGGACTCACACAGAGGCACATGTCAGAATTCAGGTAGCAGAAGTATGGTGTGCTAAAATAGTAGACTGGAAAAAGCTTATGTGAATTGTAAATAGGTGTAATATAACATAATCATACTACTATATAAAGTAAATTGAGTGACTATAATTTTATTATTATTTTTGGACTGTTTCACTCGTATATTTTTACCATGAGTACCAATGTTACTTATGCTTTATATCTTTATGCCCTTTAATATAAGTTTGAATTGATATATTTTAGTAAATTTATTTATTTAAATTTTTCTAGATGTCTACCATATATTAACTTAATATTAGTCCTTGATATGACATGAATTTTATTAAATTTAGGTTAAAAATACTTACGTGACGTTCAAAAGCCTGCTTCATCTTCCCATCACCATTAATGAGTGGTACTTTTTTTAACATCACATTAGCATTACTTATTAAGTTATCTTGTACTCTTAACTTAGATTTACGCAAATTTGGTGTTGTTAGAAAGCTTTAGAGGAGTTCATGAGATTTTATATGGCTATATTTTCTTTAACTTTTTTGTCAAAGCCCATATAATATATATATGTATAGATAATAATTTTTTATAATTCTTTATTTATACATGTATAGATTTGCTCATTATTAATGGCCTTAAAAACCTCCCAAATAACTTTATCAAATAAGGCTCATCTCAAAATTAATTTTTAATATAAATAATTTGCTTCATGATAAATTTCTTTGATATTATTATTTTCGTCACCTATGACATAATATTTAAAGTATAAAATTAAATTTTATCATTGCCTACAATGAGTGTATTTTATATATATTATAATTATAATATATAAGGTAACCGTCGTTTAATATATATTTTAATTTATTTTATCTAATTTATATTTACATAAGTAATAAGTAATGAGTGTACACTTCTGCAATATATTTATAACAAGATAGACACCACATATACCAAAAAAAAAGAACATAGGGACACGTAATAGTATGTGACAATATAATGCCACAACACAAAACACGAAGCTCTGTACGCTCGCGTCAAAAATTTTGTTGACTCCGACGACCTGCCTTGAGGACATTTTGGTGAATCTTGAAATTGTAAGGGGCATTTACAAAAGTCATTTTAGCAAAAGCAAAGAAGCCGCTAGAAACGAAGCCGTGGGTGAGGGACTCAGATATGGCGGCATCGGCGTCGGCGGCAATCGGCGTCGGCGAGGCGGCGGCGGCAATCGGCGTCGGCGAGGCGGCAGAGGTGAGGGAGGCACCGGAAGGAGCGCAGCATGAGGAGTTATTGGAGGAATTCGGAGGCCTGAATCTGGCCGGGGAGACGGCGGCGGAGCAGCATCCGCTGGAGCACGCGTGGACGTTCTGGTTCGACAACCCGTCGGCCAAGTCGAAGCAGGTCTCCTGGGGCAGCTCCATCCGACCCATCTACACCTTCTCCACGGTCGAGGACTTCTGGTGGTTCGTTCCCTCATCCTCTTCCTCTTCCTCTTTTTTTCTTTATAAATTCTTATGATCTTGAACTGCCCGTTTTAAATAAATGCATGGAGAAAGTATGATATGAATTAAAGATTAGGAGTTTGGCGGATTGTGGGATAAGGAAAAATGAAAGCAAATTTGTTCCCTTTTCCCCCCTTTAGATATCTCTGCCTTCCTTTAAATATCATGATCAGTTCCTGTAGGTTGAGCGCCGGCGCCATTAATTTGACTGGCATTTTGATGTGAGCTCTGTAATGGATTTATTTGCGTCTGGATAATATGGTTTTGTATATGACTATATCGTGCTTAAACTATTGAACTATGTTGGATTTATTAGATTACTGACATTCCTAGCGATTCATAAAGATAGATGTTCTGCAGGCATTTAAAAAAAAAACCTTAGGAAGATGAGATTGATTTCCACTGTACAACATTTTATATCATCAGTTTTTGTCAAGAGGGTGTTCTATTACCTGATTAATAACTCTAGGAATGTATTGCTACTCCTTTTGGTAGAATTTGGACCAGAAAGCTTACTCAACTTGCTAGCTCATGTGAATCCTATTTTTATTGTATTTAGAATTTGTTATCCGAAGATAGAATTAAGATGTATCTTGTAATAATGCAAGGATAGAATTAAGCTGTATCTTGTTTATAAATTGGATGCTTTAAAAAAAACTGTATCTTGTATCATCAGTTGAATGCTTTAAAAGCACTTTTTCTGATCTCACATGCAAAATTGTCGTGGTTTGGCAAAAAACTGTTATTGATTAGAGTTTTTTCAAAAATAGATACTCCAAATTCTGGATCAAGTTGCCAGCCAGACATTGAAAAGGTCTATATTAACACAGGAAAGGTTGAACATAGATCATGATCAAGATGCTCTTTATTTTTATCGAATTTGAGTGTAAGTTCAACTATTGTCATTGCTTATTTTGGGCATATGGTTTAATGGATATTTCGGAGTAGAAGTCATTTTTTTCTGTTGTAATTGAAATTATTCGAACTTGGCTGTGTGTTTCTGATTCTTCTTCTACAAACTCAATTATTGGTGGAGCAGTGTTATTGCATTATTCATTGTCTTTTCATCTCTGTTTTGACTGAACAACTCTGTTCTGTTTTCCAGCCTTTACAATAACGTCCTTCATCCGAGCAAATTGGCAGTGGGTGCTGATTTCCACTGCTTCAAATACAAAATTGAGCCAAAATGGGAGGATCCTGTTTGTGCTAATGGAGGGAAGTGGACCGTGAGCTGTTCTAGGGGCAAATCTGACACCTGGTGGTTGTATACGGTACACTCTTGTTCTCCTGTACTTTACTTGGACGAAAACAAGACATACATTTGAAGTCATTACATTTACATGACTTAATGTAGTTGTTAGCCATGATCGGGGAGCAGTTTGACCATGGTGATGAAATTTGTGGTGCGGTTGTCAATGTACGAGCAAAACAAGAAAAAATTTCAATCTGGACCAAGAATGCCTCAGATGAAGCTGCACAGGTACGGTTTTTTGGCCAGATATTGATGTGAATAGATGAGGAAAAGGAGCACCCTTCTACGAATTTATTGAGCCATCCAGAGTTGAAACCTTTAATAATTTTCAGATTAGCATTGGGAAGCAATGGAAGGAGCTTCTGGACTACAATGATAGCATTGGTTTTATATTCCATGTAAGTCATTTCATCCTGTTTGCATCCATGAAGTGCATTGTTTTGTTAACTTAGGTGCCGTGACAGGAATTTCTAATTTTTGTATTGCAGGATGATGCAAAGAAACTTGACAGGTTTGCCAAGAGTCGTTATACAGTTTGATTTGTCGATGTCCTTCTTGACTGATGAAGAGAGTGAGGCGTAGGTGATTAGAATTGATTGAGGAGGTGTGCAGTGACTATGAAATGATGATGTCTGAGCAGTCTTAGGTTTTTTTCGTCCCCTATTTTGTAGCTTTATATTTCTAGAGAGTTTTATAGGCTGTTGGACCCTTCCGGGGAAGTGTTTTTCTTCTGTAACCGCTAGATGTGGTTCATGCTGGAATATATTGGCGCAGCTTTTTTCTAGTTACTAGTTTGTTGCGCAGCTGGGATCCCAAAATCTTTCAAACAGATTATGCTGTGTATCAAGTAGGGAGCGATGTAAGAAGGCTGGGAAAGGGGAGAAGGGATGGCATGGTTGCCGAATAGGAGGGAGAGGCAGAGTAGAAAGGGGAGAAGACAAGATAATTAATCATTTATTCTATTTTTTAAATTATGGTTTAGTTTTTACATTTAAATAGGCTAACTAATGGACTCACTAATATACGCCTAAAGCCCAATAACATAATTAAAATAAATTATTAATAACTTAATAAATTTATTGGCCTAATTACCTTTATTACATACTTAAAACTCTAACTTCCCTAACACGTGGCCTAAATGGTAGCCTTTAAGACGTTCATAATATTTTACCTCGCTTTTGTATCACCTTGTCATCGAAGTGTCCTAAAACTTAAGTATTAGGCCTACCAAAGTTCCGTTGTAAACAACCGATCTAGAACTGTAAATGAGACACGTACAATGATAGAGATAGTGGGTCACTACTAAAAAATGAACGTGTATAAGTCAATGCAAACATAATGGAAGTGTAGTTAACTTAACTCAAAGGCAAGGCATAGTTGTGGGCGGTAGAGATGGATGATGAAGGAGGAGTAGAGCAAAGGAGCGGGCTTGGCTTGTTGGGTGCACGACGACATAGAGTGCCTGCACAGGTTTCCAATAGGGGGGGTCACCATAAGGGTTACAAGGTGTCCAATGATTGCCCACAAAGGGCATTAGACAACATCAAGGTCTGCCAACAGAGGACATTATATAGCAGAAATAATAGGGTCAAATAAGTGCAACAATTGGTTAGAGATGATGGTGTAGGGTGAGCTGTCGACCAATGTGAAGCAGGTGGATGCATGTAGCAAGAATTGGACCCTGGCCTCCGGTGAGGCGGCAAGTATTGTGATAAATAGAACTAGACCCGAGCATATTCGTTTGGAATATATGACTTGATGAGAGATGTGTAACAAATTTTTTCTCTGAGTTAACCCAGACTGGCCTAAGACCCGCATAAAACCCCCAATAGGTGTAGAGAGAGGCATGGTGAGTGACTTCTTTGCACTGCACAGTCCCACTTTTCGCAAAAAATATCTCAATTAATGGAGATCAAGCACGTTGCATAGTTATCTTTCCAAAAATATGCTTTGCGGTGGTTGGGAGGGAGATCTTGGTAGGAAAAAATTTCAGAATAGGCATTTTGCACTGAGACAGGATAAGATCGCGAAGCCGGAGCCACATATATCTCACAACCGAGATTTTCTACCCAAGAGTCCAATCTGCCATAGATGGAGCTGAGATTTGGGGGGCTGATAAAAGGCCCGTAGTCCGGCCAGCAATGTTTGGTGAAAATCGTGCAGCATAAGGTTTCACCGAACGACAGGCAAATTCCGGCGGCCTTAGCTTGCCACAGCGATGGTGGCTAGATGGTGATGATAGTGAATCGAAAGGTGAATCCAGTTTGGGCGATGGCTGAGTCAAACAAATCGTTGCATTTGTTGGGCTAGTTGCAGGGAATCGGACCAATGGAGATCCAAGGAAGGGAGCAGTCTACAGCATCGGCGGTACCGTGGCTTTGTTCAGTTGAAGTGATTCAGCGGCGACAGAGGAGGAGGCCGGGGTTCGAGCATTGGGGTGTCTGCTGGAAAGGCCCTAATTTTGGAGGCTTTGTCGTTGGTGGAGACTTGATCAAACCATTGGACAGAGGCAAGACAATGAAGCCACGACGACAGAGCTGGATGGGTGGCCATTGGAGGAGGATGGACCACCGAGAGGTAGCCATGGCGGATTTTTTCGAGACCTCGTGTGCTGGAAGGTCTCATCCCCTATTTTCGACGAAGAAACAGGGGGTTGGCTCTGCCTTGAAGAACAGAGGCCGGATTTCAAACAAAAACACCCGGAACTCGTTGGAGGAGTAAGTGTTGTTCTTGATGGCTGGTAGCAAAGGATCCATCGTGTCTTCCTTCCTCTCTGTTCCAAACGAGCTAGCCGTGCCTGTGGCCATCATAGAAGAGAAACCATTTGATGCATAGGACGATCCATTGAAGAAATCAAGCCCATCGGGGTTGGCAAGAAGGGAATTTCTATGGTGGCAATCAACTTCATCAATTCATCTTCAAACCTTGCACAGGTCGCACCTCTACCAAACACAACGAGAGGACACTGTGTGCTGCTTAGCAAAGCCACCACTTTTCTGATTTGAAGGTTGTCGTCGGCTTCCAGTTTAGTAATTGTCTGGTGCAGAACGCCCGTGGGGATATACAGAGAGCACCCACCCCCAATGACGACCAGCGGAAGATCAGGGCCGGGCCGTCGTAGACAGCATAGACTGAATGCCTGTGGTTCCAAAACCTTCCCGTGCCATCGCCGGACCCAAGAAGGTCGAGATGGCGGGCAACGACGCTAGTGGCCAAGATGACGGAGTCGGCCTCAATGATGGTTTAGTTATTGGAAACGACCCTGAATGGCTAGGAGCCAAAGTTGATGGAGGAGACAATCTTGGTGATGATCTCGGTCGACAAGCGAAGTGACTCTGAATGGCCATGATTCGAGGAATCGACTACTCCGATGTCAATGTTGTAGACTGATTTACACAATAGCCTGGCTGATCGGTATTGAGTAAGGAGTGGTGTAGGAAGGCCGAGAAAGGGGAAAAGAGACGGCATAACCTCGGGATAGGAAGATGAGGCAGAGAAGAAAGAGGAGAAAATAAGATAATTAATCATTTTATTCTTTAAATCAAGGCGTAACCCTTACATTTGTATAGGCCAACTAATGGGCTCACTAACAGGCACCTAAAGCCTAATAATATAATTAATTAAAATAAATTACTAATATTTTAATTAATTTATTGACCTAATTATCTTTATTATATAATTAAAATTTTAACTACCTTAACACGTGGCCCGAGTGACAACCCCTAGGACATTCACAATATGCTTGGAAGGAGTTTGCCGGGACCAAGGCAAATCATTTGATGTGAAGTGATAACCAGTATATTAGAGCATTTTTGAAGGCTGAATATTCAATGTGCATCGATGCGTTTGTCCTGAGGAATAAGTTCTCTCAATCGAACAGTACGAACAGCTTGAGAGGCATCATACATTAAAGAGAGTGTACAAAAAAGAGGACAACCGTTCATCCATGTCTTAGGCAGGAATTGTACTTGTCTTGACACACTGGTGTGCTACTCCGTTAGCCTTTCTCTGGACATGAGTGAAAGATACAGATTGGAAAGCTCTCAAAATATGGAAAGCCTGGTAATTACGCGGCCTAAAGCAAAAATGTTTACACAAAAAGTTTATGAAAAGAGATCACATTCAAATAGTCACCCTCAGTCCAAATTGGAGGTTGGGTCTCAATGGTTTCAGCATATGTTGCAATGTCTCCTTGCAGCTAGCGCAAGCAATTAAGTGAACTTTTGCATTTCTAATACATATCCCTGCACTAGAGAAGGAAGCTTGTGGTAAAAGAGCTCCATCAAAATGAAAAGCACCTTGTTTAGTAGAATTTCTGGATTGTAGTCCCAACATTCACATCCTTCTGGCAAAACTGATAGTGACGGAAATAATCCGGAGTAAAAGAAACAAACCTTTTTAGACCCTTATCCTGCCTGCAACTCCATAGCATGGGAATGAAAAGGTATAAAATCAATATCAGATGGGTGGCTAATTTTCTAAAATTCATGGACTTGTACCGGTCATAGGAATTCCATATCTCCTTTAACGAAGAAGTACCCCATAATGCATGGAGCACATCCTCTGCTGCTTGTCCACAAAGTACACAAAAAGCATAAGACAGAGGGCCCTTTTCAGAAGATCTACCTTGGAGGGTGGAATGTTTTGACATGCTCTCCAGGGGACATTCATATGCCAAAGCTTCATCAGACAATCTTATAAGAGCCTCTTGAAGAACTCTTACCTTGGCTTGTATTAGATTTCAACTCTCTGGCCATGTAGTACCCATGTTTCACCATAAAACCCCCCTCTTATTGCTACTCCAAATTAAAACATTGGGAGGCAGGTCTCTACTTCGAGGGATATTAAGGGGCTGTTTGGGTATTAAATCGTCAAAGGATTCAGTCAATTTAGCGTCAATTTATTACTAAATTTTTAGAATTCTATTTGTGTGTAGAAGCTGCGCTGAATTAAAAATTTAGTATTGAAGTTAGATTCAAGCAGTTTCAAGCCTGACCTAAATCACTGAATTACCTCAGTCGATTCAGTCTCCTAATCACCATTTTAAAAATTATAAATTCTATATTTTTCAATGGTTATCGTTTATATCGATTTGAGCCTCGAAAAATATACCATATAGGTTAGGCTTACTTTAAAAATTCAAAATTACCTACCCTTGTGGGATCTTGTTTGATAGAACTCAAATTTAGAAGCGTAATGGTACGAAGAACGTGCATATCTGAGTTCTAGAGAGAGAGTTATATTAGTATAAAGTTTTAAAATTGGGTTTGACACGACATTTAAATTTATTCTAACAAATTTTCTTACTAAAAGTAATTCACTTTCGACGGTGAATTTTTTGAATTAATTCACTACTAAATTAATTCAGTACCCAAACGACCCCTAATAATGACTTCAGCTTTGGTCCTAGGCCCGGGCCATGGGCTTTTGGGCTAGCCCACAGGTGTCAGTGGAAGATGAAGAGAAGAAATGGCAGCAATTCCATAGCTGAGACACTTGCAAAGTGGAGGGAGCAAACCAGCCAGTTGGAGAGTGGCAACGTGCACAACAATAGCCAACACAAGATTCCTTCTGGTGCTCAAAGAAGAGGTGCATAAAAGGGAAATGACTGACTTGAGCTTCAAAATCCGGGGAAGAATAATCCAACCTCACCACTATTGAATCTGCCCCATACCTGAAATCCAGACACCATCTAAATGAAAATCACCCGATTTTGTCCGTCTCCACGCCAACCACAACAAACCCATAATCAAATTTCGAGCAAATTAAATGATGACATAAAAAAAAGAACAAAAACAACTAGAAAGTAGCACCAAAAAGAAGAAAGAAATGCAAGACATACACACACATAGATGGCAAAAAGGAAGACCACAACCTCAATCAGAGAGGGAGGGGCATTGCCGATCACGACCATGAACGGGTGAAAAATATATGCCTTTCAAAGGAGGTCCTGAGAATTTCAAGTGTGTATAATATAGAGGGGTTGGGCGAAAAATCCATGAGCATAAAATAGGTTGGCAGGCTGACAGGTCGAGCTGGGCCTAAGTTAATTTTTGGGCCTGGCCAAAACCCGACCCTAATGACTATGGGCCTGTAATTTACGAGCTCGGCCCACCCAAAAATTCAAATTAATGGGCCCAAGCATATTATTTTGTGGGTCGCCTGGTAAACTTGCAGCCTTACTTGTAGATAGTTTATATTATGATAGAAATTATGTTCAAGAAGTATGAATTGATACATAATTGGTGAATTCACCACTTGCAGCCTTACTTGTAGATAGTTTATATTATGATAGAAATTATGTTCAAGAAGTATGAATTGATACATAATTGGTGAATTCACCAATGTGTAGGCCGGGGTGTTGGTGACAACCAATATCCTATTGATGTGTAAACTTTTATCTACAGTAGATAGGTTATAAAAGTATAATAAATTTCCTATACTTGGCCACTTGGATATAAGTGAGTTTGACCCTTACATCTTCTTAGTATAATAATTTCTTTTATATATGAAGTTTGGATATGTAACTTTATTATTAAATATTAGAAAAAAATAGTTTCATAGAGCTTCCAAGAGTGCGCAAATCGAAGCTTATATGAAAAAGTTATGAAAATACTAAATTTAACCTTTAAACATTCTTAATAAAATAATCTATCATGTAGTTTGGATTTCAATGTGAAAATTTAGATATAGAAAGTAGACATATATAGGTTCAAAATGTCTCTAAGAATATATAAATCAGAGTTTGGATAAAAGAATTATGACCATAAAAAATTGGACGAGGTGATGTTAGTGACTAGTCGATGCTTGATGATCTAACCACTTGTCATTCTTAATAGTATAAATTTTTCTATAGAATAAATTTTTTATATAAAATTTTAAGATTAGAAAATAGGCAAAAATATCTTTATAACGCTACCAAAAATACATTAATTGGAGTTCATATGAGAAAGTTATATCCTTAACAATTTGGGACCTGTGTATTATCATAATTAGTGTCAGTAGCCTGCCCGACACGTTGACGGCTTGCTAATGGTTCAGGTAGTTTTTATAGTTTTTCTCAAAACCACCCAGTTTTGACGGTTTGAAACCAAATTTTTGTCTTCTTTCCCTTGTAAGGGGCTTTTCAAACCCTCATACCACATTTCTATGGAAAAACTTCTCAAAATGAAGAAATAAAAGATTAAAGACTCTCTAAATCAGTAGAAAACAAGGGAGGGTATAATTTTCTTTGGGGATTGGTTGGCACCACAGTTGAGGAAGGATTATTATACCCTGTAATACGTCGGATTGCTAACCTCATTAGTGTGATTTAACTTGAAAGTACATGCATGATTTGGACTATGACATCTTTTGATATAAAAACATTAAAATATGATATTCTATGTAAATTTTTGCAATGGTAAAGTTGAGGATTGATTTCATGATTGGGTTTTCAAGTGATTGTATGAGGTATGTTTTGATAACTTGCATGACATAAAAATATATAAAGGATAATTTCTAAGATTTTGTTATGGTTATGGTTATGATATTATGTTTTTATAATATTTAATGATAAATTGATAATAAAAATAATTATTCGTTAATATGGGAAGTTTATGTGTGGAAAAGATTATGATATGTCATAATATAGAGTAATTTTGAGAAATTAGGATAATTTTTATTATTTTTCCCAATCATTGGCATGCCCACCGACAAGTCGATGATGTTGCCGATGTATCAGAGAAGATGATAGTAATGACATTGATGAGCATCAATACATCAGTGTGCTAACGGAGGGTCACCAACAGTGAGGTTGTATGCCTGAGAATTTTCTAAAATTTCAAAGTTAGCCACAAGAAAAATAGTTTGTTTGACACCTCGACCTTCTTAGTTTAATAACTTCCAGAGATGGAGTTTGGGGTTAAGATTTATGTGAATAGAAAATACACAAAAGTGCTTTGAAATGCCACTAAGAATGTATGAATCAGAGTTTGAATAAAAGAGGTATGACTGTTCGAAGTTGAATATGACGTGCAAGGCCCATTTACCTGATTTAAACATGTAGTCGGGCTATTTACTTTGCCTAGCTACCCAACTAAAATAATTGACTAAAATTAGAAAAAAAAAATGGCTCAAGTAGGAAGCTGAGGGTAGTTTGGCCCTAAGTCTAGTCCCTAAGAATATAAATACTAGTTAGGGTTTTTGATGAGAATGAAATACCCTAAGTTCAGCAGCTATAGAGGTGTTTGTTGTTCAGGGGACTAGGCAAGAGGAGTTCGGCATCTACGAGAGAGACTCAGCGATTCATCGGCTTCGGTTCTAGGTATTGGGGACTTACGATAAATTTTGTTATCATGTTACACCCATATACAATCAACCACTCACATATATGTATATATGACTTCACTGCATTGTTGGATTTTAATGCTTTGAAATGCTTAGCTTGACCCATCAGTAGTGAACTGTGATAAGTAGAATCTTGCATGGTGCTCTATCAAGCACAAGATGTCATGAATATATAAAATTTTGAATTACTAGTGCAATCCTCTTGAATACTTGCATGGCTCCTATGCTGTTTCAATCTCCAGTTCTTGAATATTTTTAGACCTGGAAGTTTAAATCTTGCGACAAAGGAAGAGGACATGGGCTATTTCTCTGCTGTCAGTCAAGTATTTGTGTGCTTCTGGCGATGGCCGGGTACCATCAACATGGTCCCTGGACGCCAACAGAGCTGTCTATGGGTTCATGCAGAGTAGGGTAGTCGGGCTCAGGTTGTGACCTTCTGCATTTAGTGAGAAAGTGGTGGGCTGAAGGGGCCACACGTTGTCGAGGATTGCGCTGATTTTGGACGTCGGAGATGGACGAAGTTCTCCTCTCATGGCCACAAGTGACGGTAACCACCAGCTGCCTCAACCAAAATCACCGCTTAGAGCAACCTACCCATTTGGGGTACTGTTGTTTTAAAACTTGGGTAAATGTGTGGCTGGCACAACCGGGATCTAGATGTTTGAGGTTACCAACGATAGGAGGGGGTACCTTTTTTGGGTCTCAACCGGCTAGTGCCACGGCATTGGTGGCAGCTAGCAACTTCTAACCATGAATAGAGCATGAAATGCTCAGTTTTGTCTCCGAAGTTATTCCAGGTAGAAGACTATGACCGGACCAGTTTGGTTTAGGCTATTAAATTCGTTCTGGTATTGTTTTAGAGAAAGAATAAAATATAAAAAAATATGAATGTAATGCCTAAGATATTTTATTATATTTTTTTAAATTTAAAGTAAAATTTTTGTGATATAACTATAAATCGGGAAAATGATGAAATACAAAACCAGTGAAAACAGTTTATAATTTAAAATATTACACATCAATTATTCTCATACAAGATTTTCTTTCAATCAAATATCATACGACCAAATCAAACATCATTTGGTGCTACTCAAAAGCAATGTACAAAATAAATTTCTATGATCACATATTTTAAATACAAATATCTTTTAGACATCCATGAGTACAAGTCTCATAACAGTTCATAGCCTAATACAAATTATAAGTCCAGAAAATATAAACACCTTAATTCTCATATCACCCAATACATCAAATCGTGACACAAAATAATATTTGCGGTGCGTTAAGGATATATCTGAGTCAAAGTGAATCAATCAACTCAAGGGAACAAACATCCATCTTTAGGAGATCTCTGATGCAAACTTGCAAAAGCCTCCTGACCATTGAGACTAAAAATAGGCTAAATGAGTATTTTTATACTTAATAGGAAAACACTCAGTAGGGGAGTTCTAAATAGTGAACTCAGCAAGTCTATATATAGATGTGTTCATGCAACTCAAACATGAAGCAGGTAGGCATATAATAATCATGCATATACGTATACAATCATGTCAGACACATGCCATCAAACCAATTTTACACATACTCATATAACCTTACTTGTGCAATCTTACTTATACGACTTTACTCGTACAGTTTTACTCGTACTACCTTACTTGTATAGTCTTACTTGTAGGACCTTATTCATATAGTCTTGCTTAGAAACTTACACATACTTAAAAACATATGTACGCACTCATGCAATTGTATATATACTATCGGCCACTAAAATTTATTATAATTAATAAGCTCCAATGTTGAAATGAAAAAGAATGTCATTAGGGCATCACCTTAACCTCTGCGGAGTGACTAAATGTCATGGACTTTTCAAAAGGCAAGGCACACCAATGCTCATGGGGCGCAGGATGAAACAGGTAAGAGCAGTTCTATAATACTACTTACACGAGCGAGCAAACATAAATACTTACACATTAGGGGCTATACAATTGCCCGCACTTTATTTGTCTTATAGTGCTAGTGTTACTTTTGAACAGAAATCATATAATGTCACTCTTGGGCAAAATTATAAAGCACCACTCTTAGGGCAAAATTATACAACATTCTCAATAGAGCATCAAATGTTTAAGCTTAATACATCACACAGACCAAATCGAAAACATACATTGCTCTCAATAGAGCATAAGACGTTTGGGCTTAAATACAACACACAAACAATATCCCGCATGATAAAAACTATGGCAAGATATGAGAAATATTCAACTGACTCATTATCAGCTAGCTCAAACACAAAACTTATTCCGTCAAACCCTCGGGTCTCAAACTCACAAGACTATCATTAGTTTTGCTTATAATTCAAATTTGAATTAAGTTATGTGGTACAATTATGCCATAAAACTCTCAAACATACAGTACTCTACTAATCAAACCAAAGCTAAGCCCGATTTGAAACCCTAGTTTGTCAGGGCAACAGACTTCACTTAACCCATCCATCTCATGATCATAGTTCACCGTACATCAAATCCTTATGTATTCATACATTCTTTGTCATCCACCTTATAGCCAAAACATCTTACTCAGACATTATCAAACCAAGTTCCTTAGAGTCAACCCTAGTTATCACCCTCTTACTTATACG
The DNA here is from genome assembly GCA_035235625.1 of Saururus chinensis. Lineage (NCBI taxonomy): Eukaryota > Viridiplantae > Streptophyta > Magnoliopsida > Piperales > Saururaceae > Saururus > Saururus chinensis. Next base: position 32,581,354 of record CP141148.1, on the reverse strand, counting down.
TCACTTATTATGCTTACTTTTCATTCCATAATATGTACATTGTACTTTACAATTATGCAACACAGTCGTGATCCACATATATTTTATATTTTTTTCCACTAACACCTTTTATGCGTCGTTCACTTTTTTTACGTGTTGTACCTCCAAACTTCATGCCAAAAGTGCACATCTAGGCCCGTGGCCTACGACTAAGCCTCACACCAAACTCTATAGGTATAATACCAAGGTCAAATATGCAAATATATAGTGTCACATTTTTCTGCCAAAATGATTAGAAAAATAGCTAAAAAATTACAATTTTTTTTGGAAAAATCAAGGACATTACAATGAACTAGACCGATTAAGGGTGGTGTACCTATTAGAACTATTTGTAAAAATTACCATTGGATCCAGAGAGTGTCATGAGTGTTTTAACCAAGTTTTACAGTGGGGAAAAATCCCATAGCCTGTAGAATAATTATTTTACCCTTATAGTTGAATCGTACTCAATTACCTAACTTAGGCTCTGGTTAAGGGGCATGCAAGTAAATTTTAAATTAAAAAAATCACAATAGAGGTGAGGGTGTACCCTAAATATGGAACAAAAGAAATAGTAAAAAAAAAACCTAATAAGTAGATAATTGACCATTTTATCTTCAATTTAAGGGTGAACCATGGTTAGTTCAACGGGTTCACATCTCCATGAAATGCCTACAAAATTAACTCGGGTCCATGATATCAAGGAGTACCCTTGATCATAGTTATGCACCAAATGAAGGAGTACCATTGAGCTTAGTTATGCACCTATTAGAGTTCAGGGAAGCTATGAATGAAATGATATGAATACCCTTATGAACGGATTGCTCACATTTACGTGAACGGAATTATGAACCAATTTGAGAGTGGAACATCTTGAGAAGGCAATGACTTGAAATCAATGGAAGGAGAGTGAGAGCATACTATAATAATAGTACATGTCTTCAAATGGAAGGGGTGCGACCAGTAGGTGACATAAAGACCTTTACAGGTCATGGTGTCATGAAAAACAAAGGGAAGAACCCTCATTCTCATAGTTTAAGGTAGCATATTATATGTGTTTGAAACATCCTACATTGATACGCAAGGGTAGTATATAAGTGACTTGCGTGGTACGTAGGAATTATTTACATTCTCGAACTTAAATTCTCTAGCCTCAGCCCTGCCAATGAGTGCAATGGGCCCTCAATTACTATTATTAGGTTTGAGTACTAGTAGGATTGCTTGTTAGGACTTGTGTGAGCCCATGTTACTTATGTTTACTTACTTTAATGAATGCTTTTAATATTAATGTGTTAGTAATATATTGAAAAATTAAAATTAATGAAGGTTAATAAAGAAAGAAGAGTTGGATTTTGATTGGGGTGAGAATATCTAATTATGAGAAAAACTAAAAAACCTGGTTTGAGACTGGTTCATGGAGTGAACATAGCCCTTACTGTAACGTCCCGAATTTTATTACGATTTTTCTGCTATTTTTATCTGATCATTTTCAGCGATATATTATGACGCTTTGGCGTATTTGACTTCGGTATTCGTACCTATAGAGCCGGGTCTCAGGTCAGTCGTGGGCTACGGGCCTGGACACGCGTTCTAACGTGAAAAATCGTTGAAGAACGGAACTGCAGAGGATAAGTGAGAGAAAAATAAAATAAAATAATAATGAACAGGATCGGGCTCGGGCTCGGGCTCGCCCGATCCAGTTCTGGAAGCAGCGAGAACCACCCCCCCATTCTGCACTCTTCTCTCCGGCGACCGGCGGCCGCCAGTGGGCCGCCGGGCCACCACCATCAGTTCCGCCCCGGTGGTGCGACGCCAAGGGGCCACCGCCCCGGCCGCCGACGGCCGCGCCGCCTCCTCCTACTTGTTTTTCCCCCGGTAAGCTCTCTCTCCCTCTCACTGTGTGTGTACCGCCGCCGCCGCCGTGGGCCGCCGAGGGCCGGCCGGCCGGCCACAGCTCCGCCCGGGGCCGGCGACGACGGGAGGCCACCCCTCCCGGCCCCAGTGGCCTCTGCTCCGCCGCCCCACCTATTTCCGCCTCTGCTCTGTTTTTCGCCGAACGAACTGTGCCCCTCCGTTTTTGGCCTTGTAGCCGCCGGTGATGGCCGGCAGTGGCCATCCGGCCACCGTGGGTTCCACCCCGGCCTGGCGACGGCCAGGGACGGCCCCCAACCGGTCAGCTCCACCTCCGCCCCTGTGCATTTCTCCTCCGGCCAGATGCCTCCACCTCCACTGTTCCGCCTGTGATTGATTTTGGTGGAACAGAGGCCGGCAGTTGCGAGCCATGGACGATGGACCTCTGTCTGGTTCTGCCCCGGCCAAACAACGGCCAAGCCGCCTCCTCGGCACCGCCCCGGCCCGATTTGGTCCGCCCCGCATCTCCCCTGTTTCTGTCTGTGACAGACTTTGGGGCTACGCCGGCGAGAGCCAGCCTTCGGCTTGCCTCTTGCCGACCAGCCTTGGGATGACGACGGTAGGACCGCCCCTAGCCAGGTCTACTGCCCCCACAGCCACTCTGCCTGGGTTGGTTTCCCCCAGCCGGTCCCTCTTCCCTGTTTTGGTTTGAAGGGAATTGTGGCCGCATTGGTGGTGAGCTTATGGTCGGCTAGCCTCGGCCTAGCGGCACTGGTGTAGCCGCCTCCACCCAGCTCCGCCCGGTTACTAGGGCCCTGGCATCACGAGCCAGAGCCACCAGTAACCCCTACTCCTTTGTGCCCAGGGTTTTCACCCGTTTTGGGCCACTATAGCGTCTCCTTTGGACGCTTGTAGTGGTGTGGGTCTCAGCCTAGAGATGGCTGGCCACCCTAGTGCGGCACCGCCCATCTTCTTTCGGCATGGGCCAGGTTCCCCTCTGCCGATTGTGTCTGACCGCTCTAGAGAGCGCCACGTGTTGCCCTTTGACCGTCTTACCCTCGCCGGACGCCGATTGGCCTCTAGTCGGCCTGCCTCGGCACGGCAACGGCAAAGGCCATATTGTTGGTCACCGCCCTTGGGCATGGCCCTACCGCCCTTCCGAGTCTTGGGCTGACACCGTCTAGCCCTCCCCTCTTCCCTTGGCCGCGTGTGCAAGTAGCCACGTGTGCGGGTTAGGGTAGTGTTGCCGCTTTGGCACCGCCCGACCGTCTGATGGCTCTGCCATCATCTGGAGTTGACATCGGAGTCCTCCATCAGTCTCCTCCATCCTTGAGTGTCGCCCTCCGCCCTTATGTGGACCCTGGTAAACGTGAAATCGACGCCGTTGGGTGTTGTCCACGGCCGATTTCGACGTCTTGTGATCGGTTTGGTATTGTTCAACCACCGGTCGAATTTTAGTGAGTACACCCTGCCTTTCGGTCGCACCTGCCACTCGTTGGCGCGATCTTTCTCCCGGCCGCCCCTAGTGTGCCGCCGTGGATTGCGGATTTTGCCGCGTTGATTTTGACATCCCATTTGGCCGTGTGTAGTTCCGGCGCTTCCTAAACCTCGGGACAGCAGCTCTCTCAGCTAGGCAATGGTGTTGACCGCCGACTCCGCCACCGATGTCGCCACCATCATGTGCTCGCCATCAAACGTCATGATTACGAGGTAGGGGAGCTTGAACTCGTAAATTCATGACAGCATGCTTTCAATGAGTAGCAGCATGCTAGGCTTGCATGATTCCATGTTTTGGATATTAAATCATGACATGTATGCATGATGTAAGATAGTGAATTATGCCACTTTGAGATACATGTATGTATGTATGTTAGTTGTAAGTATGTTGTATGTATGTGTAAGATGTATGCGCTAGTGATGGCTAGCGAATATGTTAGTGTGCTACATATGTGTGGGTTGGACACGCTAGTGATGGCTAGCGATGTCGAGTAAGTTACGTATGTGGACTGTGTGGGCAGAGGTATGGGCGATGGACGGTAAGATTGGTAAGGGTTTGGTATGAAGTTGGATGTGGATTTGGACGTGTAAGCGCATGACGGAAGACAGAGAAAGTAAGTTTGAGGAGTGAGGATTTGAGATGGGTCAGATCGGTTTGGAGCATACGTCAGGGGTTCGGTAAGTAAGAAGACTTAGGCTTGGAGCCTTATGAGGGTTATTAGACAGTAAGAGCGTGCATAATTGTACAAACATAACGTACATATTATGAAGTAAAAAGTAAGAATAATAAGTGAGGTATTAAGTAAGAGGTTGATAATAGGGATCTGCTGTGAGGAGCTCAGTTTGACGATGTAAGTAAGATATCTGATCGTAAGGTGGATGTCAGAGGATGTATGCGTGCATAAGGATTTGTGTATGGTGAGTTATGTGTTACCTGGACGGGTAAGTGAAGTCTGCTGCCCCGACGAACTAGGGTTCGGATCGGGCTCAGCTTCAGTTTGATCAGTCGAGGACTGAGAGTTTGTGTGGCATAATTGTACCGCATAATATACTTAAGTTAAACTTGAATTATGAGAACGTTAATAATAACGTTGTGAGTTTGAGACCTGAGGGTTCGACGGATTAAGTTCCGTGTTTGAGCTAGCCGATAATGAATCGGCTGAGCACTTCTTGTGTCTTGCCATGGTGGTTATCCTGCGGGATTTTGTCTGAGTGCTATATAGAGCACCAGACGTCTGATGCTCTTTTGAGAGCGAAGTATGTTTTGGTTCGGTCTGTGTGCTATACAAGCCCAGACGTTTGATGCTCTGTTGAGAGCATTGTATGTTTCCGCCCAAGAGTGGCAATGACACTATAAGACCCATTATGGTGGGCAATTCTATGGCACTATAAGACCCATTATGGTGGGCAATTCTATGGCACTATAAGACCCCTTATGTGTGGGCAATTGTATGACCCCTTGTGTGGGTGTATGTTTGCGCGCTCAGGTAAGTAGTATCATGGATCTACTCTTACCTGTTTGATCCAGTGCCCCATGAGCATTGGTGTACCTTACCTTCGGAAAAGTCCATGGCGTCTAGTCACTCCCCGGAGGTTAAGGTGATGCCCCAGTGGCATTCTCTTCTTTTTTGACGCTGGAGCTTATTAGCTGTAATGAGCTTCAGTGGTCGATAGTATGTATACGACTGTATGACTGAGTTTGTACGTTTTGAGTAAGTGTATGATGATGAGTATGTGCACGACTGTAAGATTGAGAATGTGCACGACTGTAAGATTGAGAATATGCACGACTGTAAGAGAGTAAGTATGAGCAAGACTGTAAGAGTTTGAATATGAGTTTGACAGTAAGTGTAAGACCGTACGAGTAAGTGTAAGATTGTACGAGTAAGGTCGTACAAGTATGCGTAAGGTTTGAGTATGCCTTTGATTGTACGAGTAAGTTTGTAAGACCCTGATTAAGGGTGTTTGTGCACGTCTGATATGATGGTGTGCTATGCATGCTTATATGCTTATGTGCATAATTATGTTGTACGTTGTTTGCCTCATGTTGAGTTGCTTGACGCATGTTTTATGAACTTATTGAGTTCACCGTTTGGGATTTCCCCTACTGGGTATTTTTCTACTGAGTATGAAAATACTCACCCTACTTCTTTTAGCCCTGTTGTTCGGGAGGCTTTTGCAGGTTGTGTTGGAGAGCTCTTGGAGATGGACGCTCGTCTCTGCGGTGGATTGTTTCCCCCTCGACTCAAGTATAGTTGGTGCCACGATCTGATGTATTTGATGAGAGTTAAGTATATGTATTCTGGACTTTTAATTTGGATCAGAGTAGACTGTTTATGGGACTTGTACTCGGGGACACCTGGGAGTTATTTGTATTTAAAAATCCATGATCATGGTGATTTAATCGTACGTATGTTTTCGAGTAGCGCCTGAGGATATTTGATTTGACTGTACGATGTTTAACCGTGTCATGTTTAAAATTATAAACTGTTTATACGGGTTTTGATTTTATCGTTTGACTCCGATTTATCGTATAAAAGAAAAAAAAATTTCTATGAGTTTTAAGAAAAAGGGATGAAAAATCTCGGGCGTTACACTTACATAGAAACTTACTTTAATTAATAAACTGAGAGTGGTTATGGGAGTTTATCCCAGTCTTGGGGAGACTAAAAGGGTATGTGATAATTTCTAAGTAACAACTCATTGGATGAATTATTAATTGATCTAATTCTCAATGTAAAGAGGACCTAATAGTTAGGACAAATACTTGATTGGATTAAATTGATTGAGTCTAAGTTTTGAGTGTTTGAGAAGTCAATTATTACCTAAACCTTAGGCTTCTATAATTATAATATTATTGTCATTGAAGACATTTCTCTTAGAGTCAAGGAGGGTCGAAATTGTGATACTTGTACATTTTCTTCACAAAAATAATATTTTGGGTATTAGCCTAAAAAGGTATTTACTGTAAGTTACCTGTAGGTCTTCATAGAACCATAGTACATACAAAAAGTAGAGTTACATGAGCATTATATAAGACTTGTGTTTTCTGCTATATGTGCCTATGAGTACAATTGGGATCCATGTCTCTAGATTCATAGCAGGCTCTTGAGGGCCTTGACTTACGTCAAACTATTGCGAGGGTAGTCATACTTTCAAAAATAGATATGAGTATTTAGGGATTTCTCAGAGAGTTGAGCCATCTCTGGGTTGGTACATATTTATATTATGTTCTTATTTCCTTACGATGCGATTGTAGTGTATTGACCTTTATTTAGAACATATTCTATTAAACCTAAAGTTGGGACAAAATAATGAAAAGTTGGTACATATGATGGGTCTATCTGTCTAAGGGATTACACATGGTTGTTAATATTTGAACAAAGGTTGTGATATAATTAATGACACTGTTTAATATGTATTGTTAATTTAGAACAAGTGAAATAATTAAATTACTTACATAAAATGTAGATTGTTTGTAAGACTTATGCATTGCATATATAATGTTATACTTCATGAGTGAGTATTAGTTGTTATGCAGAACTAAGTTTGGATCCGATCTTATTGGAAGTAACATTAGAGATGTTGTCCAATGAGTACGTAGGCAACTAACATTTGATGATGTTGACCTAATCTAAAAAATATTAATTATTTATATGGTTCATTTGAAAACTTTTCTCATGAGGTTAAAGAGGTTAGATTGTTATTTGGTTGTTTGGTTTGAATAGTTGTAGGTTATTCTGATGAGGACTAGTAGGATAAGGATCAACGAGTGTGGATTTTAGTCCATTTTTTCTACAATTTTAATAGGTAATTGTATCTTTGGTGTGAGAGTAAATTTGGTTATTTATTTTTAGACTAATGATGGACTTGTACTTAAATGGGTAGTGAGTTGTTTATGGATTTTGAGAGTGTAATAATATCATATATTTTGATATTTGTATTTGTGAACCCTAGTTATCATGACATGAAATTTTTATTTGAATTGTTTGTTTTGCATTTAAGAAAAAAAGTTTCTCATAACTTACTATTCATGTTATTGAAAAAGGGTTTTAAAATTTTGGGTGGTGAGAGATTGACGCATTGATGAGGCGTAGATAAGAAAGGTTTTCCTTGTCATCCCATTGTTATGAGGGTTTGACACGTTGGTGGGTTACCAATGAGCATCAGTGACCTAGCCAACATGTTAATAAGTATATTGACATCAAGTTGGTTTTGAGTAACTTTTAGCAATGAATGCTATATCTATTAAGCTATTATTATATAACATGATATTGAAGGCATAATATGCAATTATATGTGATGACATGATTGATGATGTTTGAGTATATGTACCCTTGTGTGTGTGTAGAAATCCTTGTAATGGATCGATCACACGCTAAGACTATTGGATAAATGTACTTAAGGACAGAAGTTCCTTGTGTCTAAATGACTCCGAAAATGAGTCTTTAGCCACATAGACAAAAAAAATTTGGTATGATATAAGACCAAGGTCTTTCAGCTCTCTAACTATGAGAATTATATAAAATTGCTTCCCTAGCCCAAAATATATGTTCAAATGGCATAGAGCATTGAAAGATGTCTAGTTCTGTATAGTGCAATACAATAGGTTATAATGATCATGAAAGTCAAAATTTTAATTAATTTGGTCCATGAGCCTCTGTGGGACTTAGCTTCATGAAGTGGATAGAGCGGGTAGACCTCAAAATACTTGAGGTTCAGTTATGAGTAGTTCATGGTATAGTAAGGTAAGGTTGTACTCCTAAATATGACTATTGTATCATAGAGAACCTTTATGACTATTACTTATGGAGCAAGTGACTCCTAAGTGAAGTCATATTAAAATTTTAAAATCATGTGAAAGTATTTGCGAATGTTATGCTTATTCCACTTATGATTGATTATGATGATGTTTACTATTGAATATAATAGTTGTTAAACTTATGATGATGTAGTACATTTATATGCATTGTCATTTCATAATACTTGTTTAGTCATCCTACTGAGTATATTCGTTTACTCAGCATCCATGTGATGTAGGTTTCTTATAGGGTTTAAAGTTATTTTAAGACTTTGGATATGTAGCAAGGACGGTGTTATTGACCACTTGACATGTTTAATATTTCTTACTTAAAGGTAGATAACTTTAGACACGTGAATGTTAATATATTTGTATTTGTGTATATCAAGATATTTAGACATGTACTTGGTTAATACCCTCTTGAATTTAAGTTGAAATTTGACTTGGATCACTATTGTTCTATAATTTAGTACTAGTATGTTTAAAAAATGATTACTCATACCCCAAGCTAACTTGTAGAATGTTTGACAAAAAATTTTAAAAAAGTTATTTTCACTATTTTATTTATACGAATGAGTTTAAAAATCTTAAGGCGTGATAGGAAACCTATCTTGCTAATGCCACAACTGACTCGCCGATCACATTATCGATGGCCAAATTAACATTGATACAACATAGTGTGTTGTTGTTAAACGTTAAATGTTACAAGTGCACGAATCATACTGAAGTATAATTGAAAAAGCAAGGTCAATCCATCGTATACTTGAAATTGAAAAATTAAATTTAATCTACCTCAAGTAAACTCTAATATTTTTAATAAATATAAAGTAATTAACTTGACTAAAGTAACTAACAAAAGTAAATAAGAATTAAAAGTAATGATAATATCCAAATCAAAATTTTAAAATTTTAATCTATATTAAGAATGCAATGTTAAATAACTAAAATATCAAATAAACAAAACACTAGGGCATAGGATGCCACGTTCATTAACTCATAGAAACCCATAAGATCATTGATAATTTTTCACATTCATCTCATAATAATCTAGAAATCAATCTTTGTTATTATAAAAATATCATCATTAAGCTCTCATGTACAATCAAAATAAATAGTCCCTCATCATTTTAATAGATTAAAATCAAGTCATTAATTGTATCGACATATGTAAATCACAACTAATACCTAATTTTAATATTAAACAAGACAAAACCAAGTAATGAATTGATGAGAGCCAATTTAAATCACGAGAGAAGCATAACTTAACCCATACCCAAATTTTATCTCATCAATTAAAGATATAGAAATAATTAATAGTAAACTCACTATTAAGAAAAGTTAATCAAGTTATATAATCATGGATTTCTACAATTTAATGAAATTTCATCCAAGCCCTAGTATAAAAACTAGCCTCTACTTGTCATTAAAAAGATGACCTCCTCTAAAAATAAAATAAACTTATAAGGATTGAAGAAAGGAAAATAAAAAGAAGACAACTTGAAAGTGCTATGCGCCACATCAGCGTTCAACAATTCTGAATTTTGTCGAGTTTTTTAGCCCGGTAGCTTAGCGTCAACTGTTCTCAAGTTTTTGTTCTCCCCTTTCTTCCATCAGAATATAATATATATAAGCCTTTTAATTAATTTACCCTAAGTTAGAGGCCTCAACCGACTTCTCAATTAAAGACCATTCCGTTTCTAATTTTGATTGGTGGGTGATGTGGGTCCACCTTCCCTCTTGTCTGCATGTCGGGCTTTAGCTTTGGCTGGACTCTTTCTCTTTTGCATGCTTCTCAACCAGACTGGGTGCAACAAGTTCGAACTCTCCCTCGAGACTCTAGCAACATCCGGACTCCATAACCTCTTCTCCTTAACATGACCCTCTTCTAATGCAGCTCCAACGTAGCCATGGCAACCCATAAGTCAACAACTTCTCTTTTTTCCTTCATGACCAGTAGAAACCATTAATGGCTGCCTCTTTCTTCCTCACTCAAGATCCTTCATTGGCATGACCTGCCTCTATTGCAACTTCTTCTTCTCAAGCCACAATATGCTGCTCCATTTGAACTGCCATTAATGATAAAACTTGAATACAGATCTGCCCCATCACTGTAGTTAAGTGACTTATCCATCTAACCCCCCAAAGCTATGACTTTGATGCACTATTAAACTCACATAAATGTAGAGAACAAAATCCCCATAAACTCCGACCATTGATTTGATTATTTCCCTATCTGCAATTTGTTGGGTCGTTTTCATGAAAGGGAGACATGAAAAACACTAAGTTTCTCTTTCCACATGCCTTAATCTTCAAAATTGAAACCATATATCTCTTTAGAACTATTATATTAGAAATGGGTTTTGGATTGAGGTGAATTTGAGCTTCCTAGAGTAGTAAATTAAATTTTGTCCGAGCGGGATAAAAATGTCTAAAAATGTGTTCATCTTCTGTCCAATTTTCTAATTGACATGTCGAGGAGGAAGTTCAGACCAGCCTTGGACCCAACTATCCGATTATTTTTCCTACCTTGTTCATATTCATTTCCAACATATCCGTGAGTCTAAAAAGTTGTCCAAATCATTTATAATCATGTTAAAAGTCTTTCCTTGGAAACACGGAGGGTTGAATGGAAGGAAAGAAGGTAAAGTCCCTGCAAAAATAAGGATGACCTTATAAAATTTTCTATTACCTATTTTGAGTTTTTCCCATTTAAGGAACTTTGCAATTTACCTTCTAGTTTTTCATTTATAGTGCTAATTGCATATGTTCACAGGTTCTGGTAAAAAAGATGCTTTTTTGTTTCATTGCACTCTCTTGTGTTGAATTATGGTCTAAATGGAATATATATCTACTTAGGCTATGCTATTATCCGGCCTACATATTGATTTCCTAACTAATTAGAAGCAAAGTATGTATTTATATTTAGCCGCATGTGTGAGCGCTTTGGTATGGAGCGGCTACGTGGGACATGAAGTACTAAATAGTGTTGTGCCTTGAAGTGTATTTTTCTGTGATTGTATCAACTTTATGCAAAAAATGCTTATTGATGGATATGTTGAATATGGAGATGGGACCCCTGCAACATAATACCAAGTATGGTTTACCAGATTTTTTACATATTTGTAAGGTGTATATATAACTTTATTACTTTTGGATTTCAAAATCATGTAGATATCCAACAATTATAGCTTTGTTGTAATACTGTTTTCATAGATGGGAAAGGATGTGGCAAGTTTTCTATCATGGGTAGCTAAACCTAGAATGGAAGAAAAGAAATCAGTAGGGCTTGATTTTCTTTTATTATGATACATGGCATAGATTCAATTTACTCAAGCGAGAAATAAATGTTAACCAAATTCTTATACAGCAGATGGGTTTTAAATGGATATTTGTCTTGTCACGTGCTTCTCCAAAGCTGCTTATAACCGATGGTTGAGGTGGTTAATTCTCAAGTCTCGCAATGTTGTTGGTGTTGTCATCTAATGATTCTTTGTACCAACATATGTATGAGAGGATTTTGATTGAATAATGGGTGCTTGAGTTTGGATTCTTTATTTTCGTTTGTATTTTGGTCTGGGCAGTAGGCAAGCAGAAAAATTGAACCCCATCAAAATATTTATTTTGTTAAAAATAAATAACTAAAAAAATTGTGTATTACATTTGACGAGATGTTTCATTCTTTTTGCAAAGCACCAAAGCATATGTACATGTTATAAATGTTGATTTGATTCTTTTTTATTTATATATAGTGAACAAATATATAACAACCAAATGTTTTTGTATAGTAGGTGTTATATACTTTTGGTGCGTAACCTACATGTTCCTTGGATCTTCCTTTCGTGCCCTTGACAGCCTTTTTTAACAATGTAAGAAGCAAGAATTGGTATTTGACAAAAAATAGAGATGGTTTTCTTTGAAACCTCCATATGCAACAACCACAAAATACTCATTAACCTCCACACATTGGCTTCCTTCTACGTACTCTCTTATAAACTCCCATACAAAGTATTATTTTTTAAAAAAAACAATCCACATATACAAAGTTACCACAACTAGCAACTACTTCTAATGACCGATAGTAACTGCCTATAATAAAAATGACTTCTAAATTTATTCCAAAGCCACCTTACATGAGAGATAATATCTTGCCTACATGGGTTAGGCACATAACAAGTATCAATCATGACACAAAAACTTCCATATCATCACCATTATGGGCAAATTTTTTTATAGAAAGCAATAATCCAAATTCGGCATTGTTTATGGACAACAACAAATACACTAAAATGAAGCATCAAGTACAAAAGGCAGCTCATAGGTGTTAAGAACATTTGTTATTAAAATGAGGGCAAGCGTTAGCATTAGGAAGATATGCGTCTCCAGTGCATGAGTTGTGCCCATTCTTGCAATCTGGCTCTCTTTCAGCTTTTATGGCTTCACTAAGAGAAAAGTGTGAGCCACTTTCCTTTCAAGCAAAGACTGGGTGGTCATTGTGTATGAAAGTAATATTTTCTTTTTCCACACAACATGGATATTACATATGTTGTAACCTGTAGGTCAGAAGCTCCTCGCAAAGCTTAACCTAATTAACTTCGCACTTGACTTTTTTGTAAGATTTATTCTCTACAAAATGCTCATGAACAAGAACTTTTGGTTCTCTATAATTTATGCACCATCTCAATTCGACTACCATGTAGAGATCCATGAAAATGTTATTAACAAGATTGGAAAAAAGAACCCTTCTCTTTATCATAACGAAAAAGAAACATTATGTGTTTGGACCCTCTCATCAAGTCTAGGTGTGCATTTCTACTACCTATTTAGGGCATAACATAAACACTAATAATTTTTTAACGGTAAGAATGTAACCACTAGCATTTGAAAGATGCCCCTCAAACCACACATTTAATGATCCAATTAAGATCTATAGGTAAAATTCCAAATGCTCTATTTGCAACTATTATGTTAAAAAGGTGCAGTGGAAGTGAAAGTGTCAAGTAAAACATTAACTATTGTCGCCACTGGCCTTTCTCAACACGAATCATATATAAGTATACTAATTGCTAGGAACTATGCCTAGCTACAAAGAGAATTAAAATCAATACATCTATAGTGGCTAGTTATAACTTCAACATGTGCAGCTCATGACAAAAATTTTGATGACATTATCTAGTATATTATTATTGAATCTTTGTGTACAATGGAAGTAACCAAAGGTTACAAATATTTTGTACTTTATAATATTAAGATGCATATGAGCATTGGTCCCATGCAAATTAGCGTGTAAAAAATCCTTCTAGAGCAAATGCGATATAGATCTTGGTATGGGGAAAACATAAAGCAACCTTACTTGTCCCTACACATCATGAAAGTCTCCGGATTTGGTCAACAGTTGCAGCCATTAGTGTTACTGGACAAAGTTTTTACTACATATATTAAAATTATACAAATCATTCAAACGTCATTAACATGTTGACCACTAACCTGTTGTATATGCAGCCTATCAAGAAATATATGTCCCTTTCTATTTATAACAAAAGAAAGTCTTATGTTATGTGAAATTCAGTTTCCAGTTGGATTAAAAGGTTTCAAGTACATACTTAGCTTCCAACTAGTTAGGAAATCAATACGTAGGCCAGATAATAGCATAGCCTAAGTAGCTATATATTCCATTCTGACCATAAATCAACAACAGAGTGTGCAATCGAACAAAAAAGCATCTTTTTTACCAGATCTTGTGGGCATATGCAACTAGCACTATAAATGAAAAACTAGAAGGTAAATTGTAGAGTTTCGTAAATAGAAAAACCTAAAAATAGATAATAGAAAATTTTATAAGGTCGTCTTTATTTTTGTAGGGACTTATGTTCCTTCCTTCCATTCAAACCTCCATGTTTCCAACTACAACAATTTATTTAAAGAAGCATGACATTTAATAGACATAAAAAATTAGTGTATTCCATTTACCTAGGTCTATCCTCATATGGACAAAATGATTGTGCCATAGGATCAATAGGACTCATAGCAGCTGCAAGCAACAATTGAGAGGGGAACATGGGCCACAAAAAGCTATTACAAGGTCCTTCCTCAGTTGTACAATCGTATTACTAAGCCAGTCATCCTAAAAAGTGCAATGAAAAACAAACCAAATAGGAATTCCCCCCATTCGGAATCAACTGTTGAGTTATAAAGGCAGCGTCAAGAGAATAGCCTCGCAGAGCTCATAAGCAAGGACAAAACCAAATCTCAAGATACAAATCCAAAAGATTTGTGCCGATAAATCACAACAAATAGGCAGAATGAAAAAAAACAAGCTAGAGGCCGAACACAACAAAGGAAATATGAAGAAAACCGACAGGAACACTACGATTCAAGACATTCCCTCAATCCATATCACATTACAAAAATTGCACCGCCAAATCAGAGTTGGCTCAATCTCCTAAAAAATAAAACCGCGAATTTAGTACACAAGTCAAAACTCAAACCTAAAGAGAGAGATTGATTGAAGTAGAATTATGCAGTTGTTGGTGTTATGTAGTAGGAACAGGAGTGGGAGCAGAGATATGCCAACAAGTTGAGCTTCCCACTCATGTGTGGTAGCCTCTGGTGAAAACATCGGGCTGCAGAGGTTCAGTGACGGAAAATACTTTAGGCTGCAGAGGTCGGGTGATGAAAAAGGTGGGATATTTTTTGGTGTAAGAGACAGAGAAGGGAAGGTATGTAGTGGGTTGGCATTAATGTTGGTCTCCATTTGTGTTGCCCTCCTCTTTGCAATGTGGTACTCCCTGATTTGTGGCTTAGATTAGGCTCATTGATTGAATCAAGGAGCATAAAAAATGCTTTTATGATTATATGTCTTTTATATACTCCCTTTGTCTTAGATTAATAACTCCATTTGATTTTTTAATATAAATTAATTAAATAAAACTATCAATCTAAGATGAAGGAAGTATGTCATAAATATATATTTAAATTAATACTTATATTTATATAAAATATACATATATATGTATTATTTATATATAATTTTAAAATTATATTCGGGTTTAAGTTCAAACTCGAGCTCGAGCCGAGTAGAGTAGAGTTCGAGTTTTATTCGAACCAAGTCGAGTAGGGGAATGCTCGAACTCGGCTTGAGCCTATTCGAGCTCAAATAGAGTTCGAGCCAAGCCTAATTTGAGTCGAGCTTAGTTTGAGCCGAGTCAAGCCAAGCTAGGTCAGCTCAATGAGCCTGCTTAGCTCGGTAATAGCCCTAATTATATTTGAGGAAGTGCATATCTAATGTTATACTTTATGCAAAGAGATGTCTCTGGATATTGATTTAAGCCTATTAAGTGTTTTGGCCTTCTCAACTAGTGCATAGAATCACTCTTACAAACATTGATGATTGTAGATGTAGATTGTTGTATGTATTAATCAACTTTCCAAGTTTATGGAATCACTCTTATAAACAATGATGATTGTAGATGCTAGATTATTATATAAATAAATACAAGTTTCAAGATTTTCTATTGCAACTACATGTCTTTAATTCAAGATTTATGATGTCATGCATTTGTATTTTCATTAGATATGTCAAAACGGCAAAACATTTTAACATCTATGTTATAACATTTTCATAAATCTATCTAAACGTTCTGACATAAGTATTTAACTATCAAAACATTTAACACATATGCCAAAACATTTTTTGCACATTGGTCAAATATTTTTGCACATCCTAGGATAGACCCTTACTTAGTACAACACAAGTGTAGGCATTGGGTTTCACCCCGAAGGAGAGCATCTTCATGTAGGATGTGAGAAATGAGGGTCTCCTTGTTGAGACCAGCATTTGTGCATACCTCGATGACTATGGAGGTGTGGGTCGCCACGTCGGGCATGGTGCCCACGTTGGGCATAAGGGTGGAAATAGTGTTGTAGGTAAAGCAGGGGGAGCTTTGATGGGTCGACGAGGCCAGAGAAGGGGAGAGATTTGCTGAGATTTCGGTCATAGCAAAGAAGGTGAAAGGGGTGGAGTGGGGAAGCATCGCTTCTATCATCACTGCTATCGGGGAGGTGGAGGTCTCTTCTTATGTAGAAAAGGCACCAAATACTCAGGATGAGAGGTGTCTCTTGCTCAATACTAATATTTTTGAGTCCAAGCTGAAAGTTTCTTTTCTTTCACCTTAGGGAGAAATGAGGCCTTCACTGGAACAAGACCAACTTTTGTTATTGGCTACTAGTTAGCAAAAAGAGAACTATTTGAGGAGTCAAACATTAGCCCCCCTATGAAAGAACCCGCTAGTTGTATTTGTTCTTACAAATATGAAGACCTTTTCTAGTTTATATACAATTTTCCTTGATCAATATTAAATTCTATATGGATTCATTATCTTGGGTGATAAAAATGTCTCTGTGAATTTAGTAAACTTGGTTTTATTTCTCTTTTTTAGGAGGTGTTTCTATTTTGCTGATTAGTTTTCACCTTTTTTTATATGGATTTGCACCTTGTTTCATTTTCACCCTAAAATGATAACAAACTTTTGCTAAGCAGGATACTGAGCACCATAATGTAAACTGAAAATGCATATTTCTTTTAAGTTGCCAATCTTGTGCAATTGTTATAGTATTGACCCATTGTGTCTCTAGTGTGTACCTTTACTTATGTTGTAAGTTGTAAAACAATGTATTAAGCCTAATAACATCCCATGAAAAGAGTTGAAATATACAATATCAACAACTTGGTTATTTGGAATATGGAGTTCTTCTCATAAATAATAAACTGGAATTTGTGGAGTACATAAAAATTGTAAAAATGAAGGCATGTTACACATCCAACATGGAGGCATTAAAACTTAAGAGGTATAGATTATATTGTCTTGTGGGTCTTAGCTAAATTTTAGAAATGTTGAATCGATGTAAAGGAGATGCTGATGTTGTTGTGCTCACTACAATAATCTTGGCCGTCAAAGGTGGTTTAGTTAGAAGTGGTTGAACAAAACACTTCATGGACTATGCTCTAAATATGGCCCTATAAAATTGCCTAAGCTATTGATTTACCTCTATCGTAGATCTCCTACCTAACTCTAGTTGCTTTAAATCTCTAGCCTCTCTTTTCAGTTCCTATTGTGGATTCACATCTATTCGAGTCCATTGAAAGTTTTTTAATATAAGTGTAATTAGTTTTGTTAACAACCAAACAAAAAATGGGTGATCAAGCCCAAATATAAAACCAAAAACAAAGGCTTGTGTGCCTTCACTTTTGTGAACTAGCATGCCATAAACAATCCTTATTTATAGAATTATTATCATTAAGGTGATGATGCACTTCTTTTCTTGTAGTACTCTTTCGTCAAATGTTCAATGAAAGAAGCAATCAAAGTAATTTTTGTTTGTGGTGGGTGCAGATGAGATTATGGGAAAAAGTTAAATTGAACTTTTCCTATGCATATTATATTTTCTGCAATAAAGTATTTTTAGTAGAAAATAGAAAAGAATTCATTTTAAAAATTAAAAAAACTAAATGTATTCAGATTCAAATTTAGATTCAAATCTTATTCAAATTTAGAATGAAATTTAAATTGTAGGCTTTTCATATTTTCCATATGGCTTTTCATATTCAAATTTAGACAAAACAAACAGACCCTTATAGGAATTACAACTTTTGTGTAGATGTGTAAAGTATTGATCTTTGACTGTTCTTGGTTTCTCGATACGTGTAGTACTTAGAAAATCACTTTAGAGTTGAGATTTACTTTGAGTGTTACATAAAATTGGACAAGGTGTGGAGATTCATGTTGATTTGATATGGATTCAATGCCTTGGTTATTTTGTGATTAATTTTTTTTAACTTTTTATTTTAATCATTTTGGATTTCGGAGTTGAATATGATAAAAGTCTTATCTTACTAATTTAATTTAGTTTGATTTTAGGTAGAAGTAATAATTAATAATTTAGGGTTTAACAAGATTAATCCTATTTTCTTTTCTTGTTGTATGACCTCATACTCAGTATCTTTTTATTACATCACAATAACCTATACTTGGGTCAACAATATTTTAAATTGTAGTAGCAATATTTAGATAAAGATATATATTTTAAACCTTTCTTTGCTATCAAGCCACTGCATTTTTAAGAACACCTCATTGAGACATGATGTAATATTGTAGGGTGGGTAGATGAAAAATGGGTTATAAATACTATCCCTTAGATATTTAGATTAGATATGTTTGGGTGTGGAATTCTCTAAGGATTTCACCACAACTTTGTCTTGATTCGGTAGAATTACGATTGGATATAGAAGTTTCATGGAATTAAAATTTTCAATGGAAGAAAGATTTAGGCTCAATCTGCCATAATCGCTAAATCGCCTTATGAGGTGATTTCGTCAATTCCAACTTCTAGCCTCCCATTTCAAAATTAAAAATTATGTTATTTTTCAATTGCTACTTTTCATATCAATTTGAGCTCAGGAAATGTGTCATATGAGTATGACCTACTTAAAAAGTTTAAAATAACTTACACATGTTATGTTTTTGTTTGATAGGGCTTGTTGATACGAGTATAACGGTACTAAGAACACGCAAATCCAAGTTTGGGACAAATAGTTAATAGTCATTAAAAGTTTGGGGAATGTGTTGAAAGTTTCATTCGAATTTATCCTAAAAAATTCTGTTACCAAACTTGATTTTGATTCTACGCTGAATCAACTGAATTAATTCAATAAAATTTTAATTTCATTTCTAAATAATTTCACGGTCAAACAAACCCTTAGGTCATATTATTACATCTCTTGTAAGTATCAATGGGCTTGTTGCATAATATATGGAAAACCTAATCTAATTGATCTAACTAACAATGGTCATATTTGGAAAGAGAGTTGCAACAACCTCGCAAAATGTTAGCATTGATGGCATATGAACATATCATGGTTGAGTATAGAAAGAGTAGTGCTACAATCGCTCGCAGCACACAGTTAGCGGCAATCATGTTTGTATTTGGAAAGAGTAGTATCATGACTGCTCACAACATGCACCATCAATGCTCGTGCACTGCATCTTTCAATGGATAATAAAGAACATTTGGTTTTTGCTTGGAAACCAACATAGAAAATTTAAGTGGGCCATGCCTTGAGCCAATTAGAAGGAAGTCCAAACTATGTCAAACTCTGACTAAGAATTATGAAAGAGGAAGATGAGCAAACATAGAGGAGGGGTTGGATTAGTTGATAAAAACATAAGGAAAAAAATATCTATGCAATTTTACTATAGCAGTCGAAGGTTGAAGATGAAATATTGTTCACAGGTTACTTAGCAGTGATCATAGTTTTTTCCGACAAGTTTTCAACAGAGAATTTGTAGGGGAAATGCTTGCACTTTTAATTTATTTTGATTTTATTTTTTTCCAATAGATTTAATGTCAAATCATGTGCTCTTTATGGTTATGGTGTTCGAAACCCACTTAAGAAGTATTAAGGAAGAATTTGTTAAACTTTTAAACCCAAATTTTAATTTTGATTAGAGATTAATCTATTTTAGTTCCACCTTGTGAATTTTCTTTTAATTATTGTGTCAAACTCATTAATTCATTAGACCATCACACAACTTCTACCTAGACATGAAAAGTATTTATCTTTGACTACTTGTAGTTTCTAGATACGTGTACTATTTAGACAATCACGTTAGAGTTGATATTTCCTTTAGGTGTTAAATGAAATTGGGTAAGGAGCGATTCATGTGGATTTGAATATGGATTCAATGCCTTGGTTAAAACTTTTATGTTTAATTTCTTTTAATTTTCTATTTTAATCACTTTAGATTTCTAAGTTGAATATTTTAAAAGTCTTATCTTGCTAATTTAATTTAGTTTGATTTTAGGTAGAATTAATAATTAGTAGTTTAGGGTTTAGTAAGGCTAATCTTATTTTCTTAACATGCGGGTCGACCTTAGACTCAACATGTATATTTTTATTGCATCATGATAACCTATACTTGGGTTAATAATATTTAAGTTGTAGTAGTAATATTTAGATAAAGATAATTATTTTTAAACCTTTTTTTTCTATCAAGCCACCCCATTATTAAGAACACCTCATAGATACATAATATAATATTGTGGGCTGGGTATATGAAAATATGGGCTATAAATATCATCCCTTAGATATATGGATTAGATATGTTTGGATGTGGAATTTTCAAGGATTCAACCATAATTTTGACCTAATTCAGTGGAATTGCGGTTAGATATAGATGTTTCATATATTTTTTTTAAGTGGAAGAAATATTTGGGCCAAATTCTGTTGTAATCACTAAATCTCCTTATAAGGTAATTTTCTCTATTCTGGCTCTCAACCCCCTATTTTGGAATTAAAGATTATTTTTTTTTAATTGCTACCCTTCATATCAATTTAATCTTAGAGAAGCATGCAATATGGGTAGGCTCCACTTAAAATTTTTAAAATAACCTTACCCATGTTGGGTCTTGTTTTATATGGCTCGTCGATGCAACTGTAATGGTACCAAGAATATACGAATCCTATTTTGGAAGAAAAAGTTATAATCATTTATAAAAACTTTATAAAATGGGTTGGAAGTTTCATTGGAGTTCATCCTAAGAATTTTTGTTAACAAACTAGATTTTGATTCTACACAAAATCAACAAAATTAATTCAAGAAAATTTTAACTCCTTTTCTAAATAATTCCATGCCTAAAGAGCCCCTTAAGTCATATCTTCCAAATATCAATAGGCATGGTGCATAATACTTAGAAAGCATAATCTAATTGATCTAACTAACCATGGTCATATTTGGAAAAGCACGTGAGCCTTGATGGTACAAGAACAAATGTTGGCCATTTATGGAAAGATTAGTGCTACGACCGTTCGCACCATGCGAGGATTGATACCGCAGGCAGTAGTCATATCTAAATTTGGAAAGAGTAGTATCACAACCACTCACAACACGCGCCATCAATGCTCGTGTGAGTTGGGGGGGTCATCCTTTCCAAATTGAAAAACGTAATTTAATTGATCAATTGAGTATACTGGAAGAGTGTGGCTCTCGTAGATTAACAGTTCTACATGAGCCCATGGGTTCGTCCTATGCACCAAGGAACACAAAGCACTACTAAACACGTTGAGAACCATTATTTATGGGCACCTTGTACAACCAAGCATGTACAAGAACATTTTATGCAACTTTTTCATGTCAATATGTGCATCCTAAACATCAAAATCTTGAGGGTAGAAGATAAATATGTCACCTTTTTTTAACAAATACATAAAGGGCTTAGTGTTTTTATAATAAAATAGAAACAACAATAACAACAACAACAACATTAGTTAATGATAATAGTATTAATGCTGAAAATAATATTACACTTTTCATACTAACAATGATAATAACAACAATAGGAGTAACATAACATCGACAACACTAATACAAAAACAAAACATGATATCCAAGGTTTCATCTTGTACTCTTTATTGATGCTGCTAATACCTATTGTCTATATACTAGATGGATTGGAAGAGGAAGAAGTGCATCCATGCCATTGGGAAGAAGACCCAACACCAAATTGAGCATTGTCATTGCTCAAAAAGCTCATATGGGGCACTACTTGAGATTGATTGATACCAATTCCATTTAGAAGAGAAGGAATCCCTAAAGGGTGATTTTGTCGAACCTCATAATTGTAGGGAATTTGAAATTGATGTTGATGATCTTGTCCTTGGGCATGAGGAATTGGTATGCTATTGAAAATTTGTTGTGCTGGAAGATCAAAGGATGGAGTTGCAACTTGCCAATAGTTGTCTCCCATTGTAGCAAAGGAAGGATCATTCATGGCAGGTTGAACCATATTTTCTTGCACTATGTTCAATAAGTTGGGAAGAGTCCTCACAAACCTTGACTTACGAATGCCACCACCGATGGGAATGTTGCGTTGAGCACCACCCTTGGTCCAATTACGCTTGCATGTTTTGCAAAAATACCTTGGTTGAGAGGCACTGTAGTTGTTATAGTAGCTAAACTTTGTGTTCTTTGAATCACATCTGGGGCATGGCTCTGGTGTCTCGGACCGTGGAGGCGGAGGCAATGGTTGTCTTATCCTCAACCTCCCTTCACGCTTTTGTGAGTCCATTACCCTCCTCGGCTCCTCCTTTGCATAGGTTGGGGTTCTTATTTATACTTGTTCACAATTAAGATAGAATTTCAAGTTACTATATTGGATAATCGAGCGTGGCTGTTGAGTTGGCCTAAAGTCTCGCAAAGGGGAATCCAAGCTTGATGTTTTTGGTAATGGTAAAACCAACGGCGTGGTTTTCATATTTTCAAACAATACCAATCTGGTTTTGTGGAAATAAATTCATGATGGTATTAAATTGTAATAATATTTGTGAAATTACTTAGAAACCAACTTTGGAAACTGTTGGATCGGGTTCTTACAGCAAAAGAGGGTCCCAAGGATCGTTACACGCTTTGATCCACGTTGAAGCACTCTTCTTGAGTCAAAACTCTAGCAGGTGATTACTATAACCACTTGACTCATGGTCACTCTTGCACCCTTTTATTCCAAAGGCAAACAATGGAGAACCTTGATAAATAGAGATGTGAATTCCTTGACTTGTTTCTCACTATTGAAGTTTTTGATCCTTCAAAATCTCCTTGAGATCATTTATAGGGGAGAATTGGCTCACTATTTGGCTCCATTAAGTCCCAAATATTTTATGGGTTCAATGGGTGTTTAAGAATGAAAATAACTGACTAGCTAGCAATTACAACTTGGAGCATTTAAATGGATACCCCTTCATTTTTCATGTTCTAATAGAAACAAAATACAAAGTTTCATTGTTCAATAGGTATTTTACATTCAAACTCTGACTAAGGAAGCTAAAAGTCTCCATTTAGATTTTGTACTTGCCACTACTGATTAGTTGAAGTAGATACATAGAAATTACGGAAAAATAATTTTTTAGTAATTATAATCCACTAGTTACTTAAAAACGTACATTAAAGAATAACATGCATTTCTAATATTATATGGGATGGTTATGAAATTGAAATCTTACTAGAAAACATGAATACAAAGTTTTTTTATAATGTGACCACCTCCTATATATATATTGAAATTTATGAAACTTTAAGAGAAGATAAGTCATAATTGCAAGCTTACTTAGAAACGTTGTGCTAAAAACATTTACTTAAAAACCGCATATTTGGAATAAAATAAAAGTTTAACAATTCAAAAAATTTACTACCTTTATATTCCAATTAAGGAAGCTAAAAACCTTTCATACAAATTTAGTAGATGAAAGGAAAAATTAAAACCCAAGATAATATGATCCAGGTCAATACATCGAAGTGAATAAGGGATGCAGAAGAGATACTGATGCACACAATAATCCTAGTATATATGGAAGCAAAAGAACCAGTGCGTTGGTTCATTCAGTGTTTAAAAACTTGCTCTGCCTTTCTCTCTTCGTTGTTGTGTGATCTGATGATGGTGAATAATTTGAGCGGAGAGGTCATCGGAGTTGTATGGTGGTCTGACGGCAGTCACGCAGTGGTCCGACAATAGTCCATACGCAGTGGCCCAGTGCTAATCTTGTGTTGCACTTTCTTTGTCCTTAACACTTCCTCTAAATCTAACGCCAATTTGATCCGGCTTGGTCAAGCTAGCCAGGTCGGTCGAACTAGTAACCCGTCAACCCGGGTCAGTTTGGTTCGGACCCTGCATGGGATGAAGTGGTACCACTAATTTCTTTTTAGTAAAGAAGGATTTGAACCTCATCCCCCACCCTACACTATCAAAATACTTCATGTGTGCTACAAAGACTATCGTGTCCATAAATATGATTAATTAAACTATGAGGCTAAAGTTGGAAGGTTTTACCAAAGTTCATGTTATTGTCTGAAGAATTTGAATATTCAGCATTTTTAGCAAGAATTCTCATTTCTTAGCTTTGCCCCATATTATGATATTTTTGCCCTCACCCACTTCACGGCTTCATATGTTTAATGCAGTGTTTGCAAATATTTTAACACAGTTGTCCAAACGTCTTTACATTTTAATAGCATGCATAAGTGTATGCATTGATCTTTATCCTTAAGGAGAGCATCTTTAGGTAGGACTTGATGACCTCCTTGCTGCGACATGCATTGGCATATGCCTTGATCACCACAGTGGTATGGGCCACCATGTCAGGCATGGTACCTTTGTTCTTGATCTAAGAGAAGGCCATATTGGACATGATGTCCATGTCTGGCATAAGAGTGGAAGGACTGTTGCAAGTCCTTGGGGTCATAGGTCTCCTGGATGACTAGCTTCTTGTTGGCTCTTTTTAACACATGATAGGGGGAGCTTTGATGGGTCGACAGGGCCAAAGAAGGGGATAAATCTACAGAGATTTCAGTTACAACAGAGGAAACAGAGAAGGTGGAGTGTAGAAGCGTCACCGTCACAACCATTGTCGAGGAGGTAAAAGTAATTTTTTCTATAGAGAATACACCACAATGAGAAGGAGGAAGGGGCTGGAGGTAGGAGATGGAGTATAATGAAGGGTAGACATACAAAAAAAGTGTTCGGGAGCTATACAAAAGGCATCGTGAGGTATTAGACGGAGGGAAACGTGAGGATAAAGGTATAAAGGTCAACAAAGTGCGAAAATTTGACAAATAGGAATGCTTGAAAAATAAAGCTGAAAAATCAAAATTCCTCATATAATGACATAGAACTTTGGTAAATCCCTCCCAAGTATGACTATAACTTGTTGGGGCTTCCTCTTCACATATTCGAGCGTCATGCTATGCTCCAAAGCCATTCCATTCATTCATGCCACATTATGCGTGACCAGCCTAATCAACATGATACTAATACCCTCAAGCTCTTCACTAACATGCACTGTTCAGTTCTTCCTCGTGAGTTCAAAGATTCTTGTCCCATGCACTACCCTTCTTGTCCTCTGGAAAGGGGCTCTCCGCGTTGCCAGTTTGCTCTTCCACATGGGCCACCGAAAACTGAGGTTGATAGCTACGCTTTGCTTGCTGAGCCTTGCTTCCAAGTGGAAGATTCGGAGTCTTCTTTTGGGCTGGTGTTGTGCTGGCTTTTAAGGACATTACGCCGAGTGATTTTAGTTGCTTAGTTTAAGTCAACTTGGCCTCCCTTTGTAGGGACTTCATGCTCTTTCAGCATATTTGAGGGGTAAGATGTGTAAGGCGCTTGCTTAGGCATATGCCCCTGTGCACACTTTGGACAAGTTGAAGTTTGCCTAGTGAGTATTAGTCTTTACATGTAATTGGTGTAGGTAATGCAATCTATATGCACTGAGATAATATAACTTAAATTCTGATGCCTACCAGTTAATAAGGGGTGGTAAGAGCTGATGAGCTTTGCTCAACTCTAGCACATTTCACTTTCAAGCTCGAGTCGAGTCAAGCTTGAGCTTAATACAGGGAGTTATAGTTGAACTTGGGAAGTCTTGTTTTGTAATTTGTCTATGTCATGCCTAAGTTAAGAGGCCTGCTGAGGTCAGTGTTTTAAAACCCGGCTTGGCCCGGGTTCAACCGGACCCGGATGATTTTCCAAATCGGTTCAATATTTCTTCCGAGTTGGAAAAGCAAAATTTTTTTCACACGATAGCAGGATTCAAACGCCCGAAATCTTGATCATTTTCAATGCCTTACCCACTGGGCTACGTTAATTTTGTTATTCACATGTCTATAACTATTTATTTAAGTATTTACAATATAATGCACCAGAAAAAAGTCAAAAATTGGGATTCGAACGCAGGACGTAAACCAAATATCTTACCCGCTTTATCCGCTAAGCCACGCGAACATTTTATGTACATATTTTTACCTAATATTATTTGTAATCTAATATATAACAAAACGGGTCAACCCAGGTTAACCCCCGATTGAACCGAGTCAACCCGGCCCAGCGACTAATCCGGGTCAACCTCCGGGCCGATTTTTAAAACACTAGCTGAGGTGAGCCTAGGCTCACACACGGCTGCTTGAGCCTAGGCTCACCTCAACTTTTCCCCTAAGTTAAATAAAATTACAAATAATTAGGGCTAAGAAATAAATTAAATTATTTCACATATTAATATAAAAGAATAAAGATATACTTATGATTTAGAAATAATATATACAAATATGTAAATTAGAAATTTTAATTCCACTTTATTTTTATTGCCTTATAATTTTTTAATCAAGTAGATCCCTAAATTTACTAAGTCTTTTATTTCATTATACTATAAGTCATTGGCATTGAGATTCATCAACTTAGTCTTTTTTTTTTGTAAGTAAACTTTTGAGGACATCATGCAATTATTAACTGTTACATTCGTCATCATCACCTTAGTCTTCTTTCTTTTTTTTATTTGTTTACAACAGGTAATGATTTCTTCTATTCCCCTTAATCTATGCTTATTTGCATTACCTTCTCCTAACAAAAACATTAGCCAATACGAGCTAAGCAGAATATGCAAAAAAAAATTGAGAATAGCGACCTCCTACCTCATAACATAGTTTGGTCCTTGTATATGCCGTATTATGTAAAGGGTCACTTGACTTTGTTACATATAAGAACATAAAAATATTTTTTCTATTAATAATTCCCTCCTAAACCGATATTGGCTTGTGGTTTTACTTATAAGAAAATAGAAAAAGTTCACGTGAGCCCGAGTTTATGCGTGTGAGTTAGGGCATTGTAAGTTGTCAAATCAAGATCCAACATTGGATAGTATTCAAAGGTTGCCTACCCTTAAGTAAACCCCTGTGACATATTGTGCACTAAATCTTGATCGCCCTGGACTTGTAAAGTGGAGGGCCTACCCTCTCCACTATGATGAATAATTTCCCTCCTAAAGCTTCACTTTTCCTTCTATTTTCACTTTCATCTTCTTTCGTAAAAAGAAAAGGCTTTTCTCTGTCTAAGATAACGGTCCAATTTTCTAAAAATAGTGGAAGGAAGAATCTTGTTACTTTATATCCATGAATAAGGAAGGATTTTTCTTTAACCAAGCACCCGCATTATGGAAGGATAACCATGTTAGGGTTAAGAAGATTCGAATGTTCAATGTCCTCAATTTACGACGACCTGACCAATTCGATTAAGCTCTTAAGGTTTTAAAAATGGCAAATGATATTTACCCAATAAATTTACTTAATAAAAACTCTTAACTAAATTTTGGTTGGATAGAATATGTAAACTCAAGTAAATTTTATGTGAGGTCTATATATTTTGTCCAATTAAAACCTAATTAAGAGTTTGTATTAGGTAGATTTATTGGGTGAATATCACTATCTTTTAAAAATAACAATGTGATATTTTATATTAGGAATATTTGCTCACCTAACAACAAAATCATTTTTAATATTCTACTTTGGCAATAACCTAATATAAAGAATGTATAGGAACCAATGATATTTGAGATCCATGGTATATATATTAGTGCACATTAGTGCTAATATCGCTTGTGCTAATATGTATAGCGTATGCATAGTTGATCTCATAAATGAAAGACTCCTTTAAGTTTTTTAAGCTGGGCTCAATATTAGAGTGGAGTATGAAAAACTCACCACGATGCGCATGCTTAAATGAGCAAATGTACAGTTTAAGACTTTCCAATTAGCCCTAAACTGTGGGGCCTACTCCTTAACTGCCCCTAACTTTCTTATCACTAAAAACAATTACTAATTAGAGTGCAAATTGGGCTACCCCCACCAGCAAAAATACAAACACAACACTGTACACACCTCATCACCTACCCTGTTCACATGGGCTTAAGAAGAAATTTGTTATTAGAGAGTCCCTGTTATCGCTTTCTACAAATAATTTGCCTCCCCCCAAAAAGGAATTCAATTTGATTATTGACTACCTGCCGTCCACAAGAAAAGCGATCCCCTCATTTCGCTGTCCAGGCCAGGCCCACCTTGTTGACCCACAACCACCACCTTCCCTGATGGGCCCAATTGCCGTTTCCAGGACGGCCCAGAAGTTCACACGAGGACACCGACTCCAGCGTCCACGCGCCCCGCTTCCCCACCTTCGCGACCCCCCGGTAGATTTCCGATATATCCGCAGGCAAATTTTCTTCTTTTTCCAGGAAACTCCTGCCAAAACAGGAAAATTGCCTGCGACGATCAGGATGGCTATTCTCGATGTTCTTGAGCGGTCCCCGCTTTTTTAGTGTAAATACCAAATTTGCCCCTGCTTACTTTTCCCACCCGGAAAAGCGACAAAGTTTTTCTTGAATACCCAAATTACCCCTCGCCCGCTATTATCACTTCATCACCCCCGAGTCCCTCGGTCTCTTGAGTTCCCTGCCCTCTGCACTGAGGCCCCGGCACCGGAGAATCTCCCCTCGGCCGCCGCTCCGATGGCCAAGGAGAAGGAACAGGCTGAGAAGCTCTTCGTCGGAGTCGTGTGGAAGTGCCCCGACGTCAAGATCCTCCTCACCGTCGTCCTCTTCCTCTGTACTGTCGCCACCCTCCTCCAGCTCGCCCCCCTCCGCCTCCCCTTCTTCCTCCGCCTCACCCCGCCCATTTCGACGCTTCCTTGTGCCGTCACTTCCGTCGTCTCCGACTCCCCTCCGCCTCCGCCTCCGCCGCCGCCGCCGCCCCCCGAGCGATTTGTTACCACCAGGGAGGTGACGGAGAGCGGGGCGGTGAAGCGGGTCTTCGACCCGTACGGATCTGCCGCCTACCTCTTCGTCCAGATGGGCGCGTACCGGGGCGGGCCGGACACCTTCGCCGTGGTGGGCCTCGCCTCGAAGCCCCTCCACCGCTTCGGCCGGCCAACCTTCGAGTGCCGGTGGATCCCCGCGAATGGTTCCGACCCGGTTAACGCCACCGGGGCCCGCATTCTTCCCGACTGGGGCTACGGCCGGGTCTACACGGTGGTCGTAGTAAACTGCACTTTCCCCTCCGCCGTCGGCGCCGACGGCTCCGGCGGCCGGCTGGTCCTCATCGCCTCCACCAACGACCCCGCCGACCTCCGCACCGCGGAGATCCCTTCCCTCTCCGAACCCCCCGGAGGCGCCCCGCTCGCCGCCCTCTCCGCCCAGCCCAAGTACGACTACCTCTACTGCGGCTCGTCTCTGTTCGGGCGGCTGAGCCCGCAGCGGCTCCGCGAGTGGGTCGCGTACCACGTGAAGTTCTTCGGCCCAGGCCGCGCCCACTTCGTGCTGCACGACGCCGGCGGCGTGCACGGGGATGTGGCGGCGGTGCTGCGGCCCTGGATGGAGAAGGGGTACGTAACGCTGCAGGACATAACGGGGCAGGAGGAGTTCGACGGCTACTACCACAACCAGTTCATGGTGGTGAACGACTGCCTGCACAGGTACAGGTTCACGGCGAGGTGGATGTTCTTCTTCGACGTGGACGAGTACATGTACGTGCCGGCGGGGAGCACCATCGACGCGGTGGTGGGGAGCTTGCAGAACTACACCCAGTTCACCATCGAGCAGATGCCCATGTCCAGCAAGATCTGCCCCCAGAGGGACATGGGCCGGACTGCCAGGCATGCCTCATTTGCCCTTTTTTGTCCCTCTGCTTTTAAATTCAATTTTATATTATTGGTTCTTTTGAAAAAAAAAAATTAGAAGCTGGTTCTGATTCTAATGATTTATTATTATTATGGTTATTATTATTATTATTTATTATATAAAATAGGAGTTGGTTCTGATTCTAATGATGTATTATTTAGTTTTTAAAACGAAGATGTGTTTTTTATTATGAAAAAAACAGACCATGTTGATTGGTGCAGATTGCTTTTAGCGAGTTAGGGTTTTGCTGAAGTGTTAGGATAGATAGACGGCTAATTTGATTTTGGATTGGATTATACTGCATTCCATATTAATGGGGGGGGGGGGGGGGGGGGGGAGAAATGATATTTAAGGAAACCAAATATTTAGTCTTTTTAACTCCATCCAGGAACTTATTTTACTCCATCCAGTAATTATTATTGTGAGAAGGATAACATTAAATGGGATGATCTTTTTTAAATGAGATGGGAGGGAGGCATGTTTGAAGAGAACAAGAAAGTTCTGTAATTGGGAATGTGGGAATAATTAAAATTTAAATATGGTTAATTAAGACTAGGAAGTTAACTAGAATGAATTTAAAGACGGTTATTTAGGAATAGGAAGTAAACTAGAATCAGATAATTGAAATTTAAAAATGGGAGGAAATGGAAGTAAACTAAAATTAGAAGATTTAGCATTTTAAAAGAAATTAAGAAAAAGGAAGTGTTGGGAAGGTTGGGTGTTGCATGTGGCCTAGGGGATGGGCGGCAAG
Source organism: Saururus chinensis (assembly GCA_035235625.1). Lineage (NCBI taxonomy): Eukaryota > Viridiplantae > Streptophyta > Magnoliopsida > Piperales > Saururaceae > Saururus > Saururus chinensis. The sequence goes on along the minus strand of CP141148.1, from coordinate 32,550,904 downwards.
ATACGGTGCTTTAAGAAGCTGGTTGTAAAATTTGGTTGTAGAAAGGACGAGAAGTCTCCTACCTCTTCTTGTAACCACCCCACACTTTATTAATAGAGTTGGTTGATATTTGCGGGGTGGTCCCCTAAAATAGAGGGTGTAAGACTCCTCATCCTTATAAAAAAGATGTTTATGTTTATATTTTAAGATGAAAATATTTACTATTCCTTTTGCCCTATTTAATAGTCCTGTTTAGTTTTTAAAAAGACCTAACACCAAAAAAATATTAAAAAATTTATATCGTAGCATTAGTCAAGTAGAGGAGCAACCAAGCAACTTCTGCCTGAAAACTCTGAAATGGAACCTCCAAGAGAGTGGCAGTTTTCTGTGAAAAAGCTCTTCCCAAACATGAAATGTAGTTGAAGAGTCAGCCTCATATCTAATTTTCAACAGGCGAGAATGCAAAGGGGTCCAAATTTTGTGGGGTCCTCGGTCTGATAGTTGTCGCAAAATTAACCTGCTTCCCGTTAAATGTAGATGGTCTTTGTTCCTTGATCTCAATTATTGGCATGTTGAAATCGAATCTGATAAGGTTGATCTAATCTGTAATAATGGTTGCAGGATGTGGGGAATAGAGAAATTGGTGTACAAGGATGTGAAGAAAGGGATGAAACGAGACCGCAAGTATGCAATCCAGCCGAGGAACGTTTTTGCTACCGGCGTGCACATGTCCCAGAACTTAGTGGGCTGGTCGGAGCACCGGACCTACGGCCGGATCATGTACTACCACTACCATGGCTCGATCACCGAGCAGGAGCCATGCCGGGAGTACGCCAACTCCACCTCGCTCACTGTGGATGGCACGCCCTTTGTCCTCGACGCCACCATGCGCAAAGTTGCTGCCTCAGTGAAGAGGTTTGAGCTTAAGGTCATCGGCTCTAGGCTCAAGCGTACCCGCCAATGAAGAAACATTTGCACCGGTTGCTAGACAGGCGGGACTCTACTTGAATCCATTTTCACTGATGTTTTGCAATTCCTGTTAATTGATATATATTTTTTAATTTCTTGGAGGGGGATAGTTTACAGATAGAAGAGAATTCACCTTTGCTGTATAGAAACGGGTTCATGATAGAACACCAAGAGATTGAAGAGGAAACTATAGATTGACTTTGTTCATTCCTTGTATTATTCATGCTCGATGTCTCTCCCTTCTTTATGTTTTGGAGGTATCCATATCCTTAGTTATACTTGCTGAGTTGCCTCGGCAGGGTTAATGGTAGATCATGGCCGGGCAGCTGCCTCCATTGCACATTGCAGGGGTGCGACTTTGAGCTGTCTCCATTGTCACACTGCAGCGAAGCACTATTTATGACATGTGTTGAGGTACATATACGTATAAGTATATTATATATTATAAATATATTACTTGCAATGCGTATTACTTATAATGTTGCGCACCTTATAAATGGAGGGTAGTTCTCACACCTAATTATACAAGACACCTACAAAATAATAAGCTTCACTGCCCGTGACAAACCTTCTTGAAGCATGGTCCTCTGACAATCCCCACGGGCCCAGAAACCTCTGCTTTGGCTATCTTATCAACGCATTTTTTGTCTATTCAAGCTAAATTGTTCGAAATGATTCTCGTCTTGATTTGGATACATTGTGGTAAGGAGTGAGGACCGCAAAGAACATAATGAAACAATGAATGTCGGCATGGACTCGTTGATGGAGGTGAGGTGGTGGTGGAGTTAATGGCGCTTTTGTTGTTAGTATTAATAGTTTGTGTGGTGGCCTCTTCATGAATTGTCGTAGTGTTCAAATATATGGACCTGTATGGTTTATCTTGATATGGACAGCTGTATGTGCCAGATACTCTAAAAAAAAATTTATTTTTAAATTATTTAAAAAAGTCTTTTATTTTTTAAATTAAGTGTTTTAAAAATGACTTTTATTTTTTACAAGACAACTAAAATTGAAATTAAAACTTATACTTTCTTCATCCTAAATTAATAGCTCTATTTGACAAAAAAATTTGTTTTATATTATTATCTCTATTTTGTTCAATTTAAATTTAAGTAGTTAAGTACTAAAAAAAGTATTATAAGTTTATTTTTCCTTCTTTTAAAATTGGATTTTATTATTAAATAAAAATTACTATTTTTCAAGTGTAACTATTAATATAGGATGGAGAAATTTAAGTTAAAAAAAACACATGGAAAAGAAATTTATTAATTTTTTTAAAAAAAGTTTGATATCTCAATTATTATTGTTTTAGGTCCTACTAGGGTTAGTGACTGACTTTAAGGGCATTCTGAAGCTGTTTGTCAATATGGCGGGGTACCAATTTTTCAGCCAATCTAAAATTATCCCTTTCCATCTCAACTTATGAAAGTTTAGTTATTAAAAACACGAAATACTCCTAATAGGCCTTCATATAATGATACGCTTATATTTCATATGACCATTTCTGCCTTCTATGATTTGTCACCCAAATCCCTGAATAATTACAACACATTTGTATTATTCGAGTTTACATTGATTTAAATGCATTGGCTTAGTAAATTTAGGTTAAGTTAGATCACCTGAATCCAGGACCTGAAAAGTTTATTCAGTGTTCAATTTAAAATTTTAAACCGACCCAAGTGGCATCTCTGTTCTTGATGAGGCATGGTCCACATAGACTAACTGAATTGGTTTTAAATTATTTTTGTTATTATTTGTGGGTTTATATATTGGAAATGTTAATACACAATAGACGTTGCATGCCATCGGATTAAAATTTACAACGTGGGTATGTTAGGGGTATGTCATACAATCATAACTATATAACCCTAAGATGGTGCAGAGGGAAGTATTTTTATGCTCCTATTGACAATGAGTTTAGCTTAAAAGTTGCATATAGAACTTTTATCTATGAGATTGACAATGCACATTAACGTTAATATTAATAAAAATATAAATTTAATATTTACATCGTCAATTTTAAAAATAAACGACTTACACTAAAGGCTCATTGTGAATGAGGACTATATTCGCCGAGAGTGACAACCAGCATAGGGATTGGTTGGTGCCACATGATGACAACATTTCATTTCATGCTGTCTTTTTTAAAAAGCGAAAAAACAATGATTTCATGCTGTCTCATACATATAATATTAGGTTGAATAAATTTTTTAAAAAAAATTATTTAAGGAAAAAATATTAGGTTGAATATCTAACTAGTGGTTGTCACGTGGAGGCTGGGAGGCAGGTGCCAACATGAGTCTTGTCTGCTTCTTTACTGGGGGACCGACAATTGCTAAAGTTATTAAAGATAAGCATCTTTAGCTTTAAATTTTTTGTTCATTATTATAAAAGTTAATACATGTCAGTTCGTTTATTATAAAATGATTTTTCCTATCTTATATTAATATTTTTATTTAATTGATTTTATAAATTAAATAGAGTTATTAATGTAAGACACATTCAGATAACTGCTCAGTATAATCTAACTGGAATTAAAAAATTTCGCTTACATGTTCAATGGAGAGTAAGTTATCGGATCATGAGTTAATGGCTCATACTAGGAAGGATGGCAGGTGATTTAAACTTGCCTGTTCCTTAATTAATATCATATGGTCATTTAATTGAAATCGCATGCCCTAAAAGCAATCATACGTATCCATATCTTTACACACTAGGCGGATTTTTAGATAACATAAGACACAAATAATTTGCTATTATTAAAAATTTTATTTTTATTATTTATTTATATTTATATTATTTCATAAATAATTAAAATATAAGACATAACTTAAATTAGATTTTTAAATAGCACTATTTTATAACCATGTATATGAATTATATGAACTATGGCTGATTAGGTTGCCCTGCCCTTCTTAGTGGGGTCCTAAAACTGAAACACTTTTCATTAAAAAATAAAATAAAAATATAGAGCTGAATGAATCGTCTGTCCATGTCGGCTGATAGCACTATTTATCACAAAAGTTAAGAAGAAGTTCCATTAAGAGGGCATAAAGGGAAAGTTTTGTCGGCACTGTGCAACTTATAAGAAGGAAGAAAGGAAATTTAGACATATGCATCCATCATTTTAGCTTTTGATGCTATTAGAACATTTTATAGAGAGATAAATGCAGTCTGCTGGATTAAACCTCACCTTGAACAAAATGCCATTTTTGGAAATTGTCAACTCAAAGGAGAAAGGCAACAAAAAGAAAGAAAGGAATTACAAAGAGATGAGACTCTCACAGATTTACTAAGCAGGGGAAGCTACTTAGGTGCTAAAAATATTTTGTCACGCACCAAACCCCCGTGACCATAGTACATAGGGTACTAACCTATGTATATAAAATTGTTTATGTATTATGTTGTATTGACATAGTATAAAGATATACATATATATTATGTTAGCACCTATGTACATGGGTCACGAGGGTTTCGTCATAGTGCCTGGTCAGGCTAGATGCATTCTTTAGGTGTGCAATATATAAATTCTTCCTAGTGTTTGCTTAAATTCTTTTGATTACTTATTTTCATAATACTTTCACTATAGGGACAACAGCTTATGCAACTATCATAAACAATTATAGTTTTGATAGTATCAACTCAACAGTTGCCAAAGTTGTACAAATGCTTAAATCATATCTGTTATTTATTCAAAGAGAAATATTAAAAAAAAAAAAAGATCCAAGGTTATCTATTACATTGAACAACAATGGTTCATCTACCCTTCTCTCTCATAGAAGGCCCTTCCTAACTTAAACGTCATCATGTCATTAAAAAAAACTAAAATGGCTTTCTCCCATAATGTTTCAAGATCGTTAAATAATCCCCATTCATTTGTTAATGAAGTTAGTATAACAAATAAAAAGAAATTTTTACCCTTATTTAAGGAAAAAGTTTGTCTAAGCCCAGGCTTATGGGCAATGTTGCATAAACCAATCCACTTCTTGAATTATGTGTGCCATATAGTCAAAATTTGATGGTGCACAATGTTGGATTCAAGTGGTCATGTGTAATCCCAGACTCATTTAAAGGGGCTTTTATTTTAATATTCCCTCTATTGCATATTAATTATCTATATTTGAACACAATGTAATATTTAAAGATGCCAGTTTGAAAGCTCTAAATCAACTAAGGAGGTTCTTATGTCAGAACCCGTGAATCCCTTCTTAAAGAAGACCAATCTTATTCCAATTATGACCCTCAATAAAGAGGATATGAAATGGATCAATGATCCCAATCATATAGCACAAAAATATATTGATAGTGCTCATAACTTCCCAATCAGAGGAGGTAAAGCTAGATGGATTTATGAATCCATACTCATTGAGACTTATTCAGTCACAATTACTCATACAAGGAGAATAAAGGATAATCCTCAATTTCCAATTACTTATAGCAAAGTTTATATTCAAAATGTTCTAAAAATTTCAGACTGGGGCTTAGACCCTAACAAATGCAGAAGCCTCCAATCTGCAGGGCATACTGAATTTAATTACTAGGATTATATTGATGCATGGAAAAATTCTTTTTTCTATCAAAACCTAGTCAAAAAACATATTTGGTTTCTATCTATGGCCAACAATATAGTCTTATCAGACTTGCCAAATTGGTTCTATTATTGGTGGGCAAATTTTGGCCCAAATGAAAATTATTTCTTTATACTCATTAATTTGAGTTTTTGTAAAGGTCTTAAAATACCAATTCCTAAAATTTTTATTTTTAGGTTCATTAATCATGTTTCTATCAACATGAAATTCAGATTGAACTGTGGATATTTGAAACTCCATTTCTATTGGAGTGGGAGAAGAATTCTTCTTATAGATTCCATGTGGAATGTTTAAATTAGAAGTACGAACTTCCTCAACCTCATAAGGTGATAATTTGTCAATTGAAATTCTTTCAGAAACAGATTTTCTAGAAGAAGTACTTCCTCTATCGGAATAATTTGTAATATTGAGCTTTGTACTTCTAATACCCGAAAATCTTATTTCAACATCTCTACCTGGAGTTTGAACAATTTGATCTAGATCCCTATTTATTAAGGGTTGTTGAGGAATTGCACTTTGCAAATTCCATCTCTCTGGGAATTGTATCTCATTCTAATTGATGAGTTTTTTAACTGCAACATTAGATCTTTTAAGATTTGTCTCAATTAAGGTAGTTTTACCGTTAGTACTTACAAGTCTTATATTAGGGGTTAAAGTATTCATAACCTTATAATAAATACGATAAGCAATATTAATATGCTCATATCCTTGTTTAAAATCATAACCCATAGATTCTAGTTCTAATGTCACAACATCTAGAAGATTATTATCAGATAAAGATAAGTATAAATTAGGAAAGCAGTCAAAATAGACTGGACCATTAGATAAGGTGGATTCAATGACACTCATAAGAGATTGGTGAAAATTCAAGTATCTAGCATCATGTAGGCATAATATAAAGCATGTATTTAATCCTTCTAAGGTTAAAGGCTTTAAAGCAACCTGAATAAGGCCAATATGTAAATATTTATATTTATCCATATGATGGGATATGTCTTGTTTTCTTAAGAGCTGGATAGTCTTATTACTATCATCAATGCGAATTGTCTGTACAGTAGTTTTTACTGAAATACTAGTTTTTAAATCAAAGGTTCCAATATTATAAACCTTTTTAGGCTCTACCTTAGGTAGATGCCAATTTCTGAGATGATTCTCGATGTTGGAAAATTCTTCAACTTTAGAATTCTTAATAAATTTTTCTGGTTTATAGAATAGTTTAGAAAACATTAATGATAAGTTAAAAGTGTTTGCAAGTATTCGGAAAACATGATCAAGTCTATAGGGAAATAAGAAAGGAGATTAGAGTACTTCTTTTGCAAGAAGAAACTCCAACCAAGAGAAAAATAAAGAAACATTTATAATTATAAAGCAAGGAGGTAAAAAACACCTAGTTCTACTGATTATGATAAAATTGGCTAGCACTTCATCTTCTACTTTTATCTTTTATGACAGAGTTGGCACAACATCATCTCTTACATTTTCCTTTCATGAACAAATGAGGCAAAATGGCTAACTCATCAATTGGCAAAAATGCTAGATGCTTAAATCCTTGAACACTGTTGATGGTAGTACAATATTTGTAGAGCATAAATTATTAAACTCTTATATTAATAATAATAGAATATGCATTCCAGTAAACTTGGTTTTAATAAAAAACCTGACACAATATATGATACTAGGAACTCCCTTCCTAAACATGATTCAACCCATTAAAATTGATAATGAAGGAATAAAAACCATAATAAATGACAAAGAAATAATGTTCTCTTTTGTTTCACAACCTTTGATAAGTCTTATAGATTAAGTCAAAGACAATTTGATATTTGATGAAAAGAGGTAAATCTCCTCAATTTAATTATGATTCCAATAATGTGACTGACTCTTTATTTGACTTTCTTATTAGAAATCTAGACAAAGAAATGGATCAGAAACTCGCCGAAGTTTCATCCTCATTCAGGGGGAAAAGTTCAATGGTAACTCCAGAAATTGAAATCTATCATGATTTTAAAGATAATATTCTTTCTTCCAGAAAGACAACAACGCAATTGTGCGGAGTCCTCAATAATGACGCAAATAGTGTGGGAAAACACTATAAAAACCACAAGGACTTGGATCCTCAAGAATTCCAAGCTAGTCTCGAGTGTTCGGCTACAGGTAAAGACACATCAAATCCGGTGATGGTTGTGGCTTTGCCAAAAAGCTATATTGTTTGGAAAAACAACAAAATTGGGATCATTCGTGATCCAAAAAATTGTTTTAAGACAAATAATAAGTTATCTCTTTTCCAAAAAATCTTATTAGATAACTTATTAAATAATTTTAAAAATCAATCATATAATTCCTTTTTGGAACACTTGCAAATGGTTTCAAATGTTTTTCAACAGTTCCAAAGGAAAAGCATAATTTTATGGCTTCAAAAATGGAGGATATTGTTACTTCATGTAAAATGTCCTCTAAGATTTTAAGAACCATTTATACTGAATGGATTTAGGCAGCTAAATTACCTCCTGAACTTATTGAGAAGATTCAGACTATGGAACCCACTGCTCAACAAGAGTGGAAACAAATACTCTTTGATATTTGGAATGGTTATTACCTTGATAAACAAGACTATAAAATAGTCAAAGGAATTATTTCATTAGTTCCTCAATTGATCATAAATAAGCCCGAAGACAAAGATCAAGAAAAGCTTATTAAACTCTTTGAATGGGGCTTTATTAAAAAATTATATATCCAGGATGTTTGGAAATTAAGAAATTTCTCTCCCATTATTTTACAAGAGACAAAAAGATTTGTCAAATATATTGATGAACCCCATATTGTTCTCACTATTACAACGGCTTCACCAGAATGGGAGAATGATGGAGAATGTTACCCTCCTATACATTTATTGCAGCTGTCTAAAGCTAAAATAAGTAATATGGACTAAGCTCTCATAGATAGCTATTAACACTCCTGGATCTTGAGGAACTAAAGAAAGGACTTATCAGCAATGAGACGATAAATGAAGCCAGAGCTTTTGGTTTATTAGAAATAAAAAGAAAGCTACAACACAACAGAAGAGTCCAAAGTTTTATCACAATGGTCCAGACCCAAAGGACAATAATCTAGTGCAGTAATTATGATAGCACTCTTATTTGTGGGATTGGAGCAAGAATAAACAAAGGGAAAATCCCCATGACAAAGAACACTAGGAATCATTTCCTGGATGCCTTGGAATATCAAGAAGATCAATGGTCTAATAGATGACATGAAATTACTCATCCACCAGAATTTTTTGATGAAGACTATGAAAGTGACGACAGCCTTGACTCCATCGAAACAAACAATTTAGATAATGCTATGGAGCCATGAAAAGATTTTCCACAAAGATAAGAAGATCATAAAGTCATCTACTTTATGAATAATGGCTCATGAAGATAAGCATAAAGTCATCTATCTTTATGCATTATTGCCGACAACTCTTAAAGAGGATTCTTTTGGATAGATATTCCTATCCTCCTTTTCTTTTCTTTATCATATCTTTTGTACATTACTTATCTCTTTTGTTTGTACATTACTTTTTGTTTTGTATATTACCCCAAGTCTCTATATAAAGGGACTACTTTGTAATGGAGAGGCAAGCCTTTCTCTGGCAAGCTCTTCTTTAAGCTCTCTCTCTTGTAAATCTTTCTTCTTCCTTTTGTAATACTTTCTTTTCACCACTTGTACAAATTTCCTTTTGTGAATAAATTTCTATTTCCTTTATTCATCCGCTCTTCCTCTACCATCCATCTTCAGGATTGGTATGTCTTTTAATAAACTTCAATTATCAACAAAATCAATTTTTATTCCCCGAAATCTAATAATATGTAAATTGGGGAAGAGAAAACTACTTGTATAAGAGAACATAATATTTTTGCTACGTTGATCTATGTAGGCTTTTGTTTTTCTTCATTTTAGGGTAATTCAAAACAAAATAATTTAAAAAACAAACAAACAGCTAAACATGTACATTAGGAAATAATATGAACAAAATTTTCCTATGGTTGCCTTTGGAAACATGGATTTAAGGGGTGTAATTTTCAAATTGGTGAGATCTAGTCCAAATCCCATGTTTGGGCACTTCATTTGGATGAGATTTGATCTTGTTCTAAATCCCACCACAAATCTTAGTAATTTCTATTATAACTAGAAACATGCAATTTGGAAATCGCATCGAGATGTTCTTTCAAAATCTCGTGGTTGTGAGATTTCTTTACTTTTCTTGGGTATGACCTCGTTCATTCTCTCCCATAACCCTCTCAATATCCTCCTTCAACCAATCTCTCTTGACTCCACCCTCTTCTCCCCAACCTTCTCTTGCGAAGTTAAATTGAGTTATGTTCTTTAGCCATGTAAACCACCTTGACCTTGTTCTCTTGAGGTGCTACCTTTGTCTCATTCATTAGAACGAACCACCCAACAACAACTAAATGAAAGTTATGCAAAAGTTAATTTTCTTTATACTTTCCAAAAGATGCAAAAAATAGAGTAAGTATTTTAAGCACCATTAAAATTTAAATCTTCAAATTAGACCCATGGAAAATCCAAGTTTCCAAGCAAGGATTTTAAAAATCTTACCAATAAAATTACACCATTCCTAAATCATAATATAATATAAAACAAATTAGTGTGCTATAGAACTTTTAAAATTAGACACTTTCACCAATGTTTTATACTATTAATCCTTATTTGACTCATTCTAATTGCCAAAAAGTCAAAAATATTAAATTCATAATCCATATTTTTAAGTTATGTTAATTTTAACTTTATAACATTATATTTTTTTACTAAATTCGGATTATTACATTCTTGGTATCATTAGAAAGCTCTCCACGAACTTTATCAAATGAGATCTTACATTGTTGACAAGTTTTTTTAATAAGAAAAAATCAAAATTTAAAGATCAACATTTCGGAGCTTGACTAGCTCTAAAGTAGATTAAACTTTCAAAGTGGACAAAGCCAAAAGAAGATAAAAATAATGAAGCAAAACCTTATCTTAAACACATAGAAATAAACTGAAGCTTCTAGTAAAAATTGGGTAAGGATCTCATTAGCCCCCCTACACATGAAGTTAGCCTAAAAAATTAAATTTGTTAAGCAAGGTCATATAAGCCTCACATTAAAATTAGTCATATCAAAATGATTAATAAATAAAAAATAAATTTATAAAAGGCTAAGTGAGACTCATGGATCTCACATCCATCAAATTAAAATTAGTATAAAACTAGGTAAGATTCATGGGCCTATATTAAGTTTAGCCTTCAAGTATCAAAATGTTAAGCCACAAAAGACTAAAATGACTAAAATATAAAAAATTAAATTTCAAAGAACTTGAAGTTCAAAAAATAAAATACAAAGAAACTACGTGGGAGACTCTATGGCCTTGACATCAAGTGAATCAAATGTAAAAATAGAGCAAGATTTGGTTAAAGTCCCTAATCCTAGTGAGCATATGAACAAATTTCTACTTTATTACTTAAAAAAAGAAAGGGGGATAGTAAAGAGTGGGAAGGATAAGTCAAAGTCCCAAGGCTCGTAATCCCCTACTCTGAAAAAATAATAATAAATAAAATAATAATAATAAAATAAAAAAGAATAATGCATAAAAAGAGTGATGGAGTGGGGGAAGACCAAGCCAAAGATCTAATGTCTAAACTTCTCCCACTATTTTCAAAGCTACTTATTGTAACTTTGCTACACCCCCCACTTCCCACAAACCATCTCACTAATTCACTCCTCACTTTCCGCTAACCATCTCTCCCCATTTCCCATAAATTACTTCGTTAATTTACCACCCACTACTTTACTTAATTGTACAACCCTAATATTATAAATACCTCATTGTTTTCATAAAGATAGACTTTTAGCCTTCTAGTCTAAGGAGCATTTCAAAAGAAATCTCAAAGACCATCTTTTACCAAAAAAACATCTAAAAATTTTAAAGACTTGACCTTTATTCCAAGTTTAAAAGTTGAAGAAGCATGAGGGATTGGAAGACAAATAAAAGAATTGCATCAAGTGAAAAAAGAAAAAGAAGTCGTGCTCTAAAAAAGGGAGCTCTTATATTCAAGAAGGATTTTTTGTTCTTTTGTTTTTTTACTTAAAAATTATAATCACTTCTCTTGACAATTCTCTTTTTTCTTTTTAACAAATTTCAAGTTGCCTCCCTTATTTGTTATTTAATTAAATAATATTAAAAATTAATTAGTCACTACTACTTTATTCTAAGTTATAAATAGTAGTCTTGATTAATTAAGAGCCGGTTGTCCTACATTTAAAAAAAATTTATTTACTATCTTTTACAAGGAAAGATCATATGATCTATTCTCTTGCCTTATTATAAAAAATAACTAAAATCCACCAACATACATGATTATGTTTTCTTAAACATTTTTTGTAGGCCTCGTATATATAGCACATTTCTTAATAATATTTTTTATATTTTTATATATTATATATATTTAGATATGGGTATTTTTAATGCTTTTGGAAACTTTCAAGGAGCTCTATCAAATGAGATATGAAGCCAAACTAGTCTTGAATGTAAATAATAGGCCTTTGACATCATTGTCTTCACTTACCTATAAATTAATATTCAACTTATAATATTTGGATTTATAATTACCTACTATGAATATATATGAGTTAATATAAAAGTGTGTGCATAACTAATAATAATTGTAATCCTCAAAGTAATTATATTTAGATGTATAATAAGTATGTATTTTTGCTAATAATAATCTCAAATGCCAATTTTTAAAATCACGTAATTTAAATTTATGCAATTTAAAATTACACCTTGAAATAATATTCAAGGTTTATCAAACGCACGCGACAAGTGCAATTTACAGGTATCAAGGCCCAAGCCCATCATGCGCACCTTCTCTCTCCTACACTCCCCACTCATTACCGGCCCATACGCCTCAGAGTTTCACCATATTCAAAGTTTCAAACCTGGCACTCGCTTGCCGCCATCAGAGGCTCGGCACCTTACTGACGAAATGCGCCACCGAGCTGAGCATGGACCAGCTCCTCCAGCTCCACTCCCAGCTCCTCGTCTGCCCCCCGCCCCCTCCCCTCGATCCCAACTTCGTAGCCGTCAAGCTCATCTCCGCCTGTGGAGCCCGCGGCCGCCTTCGCCACGCCAACCTCGTTTTCTCCCAGCTCCCGGACCCGAACCTCTTTGCCTGGAACACCCTCCTCAAGTCCCACGCCCAGAACAACTCCTTCTTCTGCGTCGTTCAGTTCTTCAATATGCTCATCTCCTCTCACGCCAGCCCCGCGCCAGACGAATTTACCTTCACATCCGTGGTCAAGTCATGCACAGCTCTGGTTCTAGTTACCGATGGGCACAAGGTCCATGGGATTGTGCTCAAGATGGGTTTTCATGGGAACCTGTTTATTCAGAATTCTTTGATTGATATGTATTTCAAATTTGGGGATAAGCTTCTCGCTCAGAGGTTGTTTGATGAAATGACTATTAGAGATGTCGTTTCTTGGAATACGTTGATTAATGGGTATGCCATTGGTGGGGACGTTGCTATGGCGAGGAACGTGTTTGATGGGATGTCGGAGAGAAGCATTGTTACTTGGTCGGCCGTGATTGCAGCATATGCAAGGTCGGGGGATGTTGATTCAGCTCGTGAACTCTTTGATCAGATGCCAGAAAGAAACGTGGTTTCATGGAATGCCATGATTTCTTGCTATGCCCAGAATGAGAAGTTCTCGGAGTGTGTTCGCCTTTTTCAGCATATGCAACGAGTGGCTAGGGTGGTACCTAATGATGCTACATTTGTGAATGTTTTATCTGCTTGTGCTCACCTTGGTGCACTTGATCTAGGAAAGTGGATTGATAGCTTCATCAACAAGAACAGGATGGAATTGAATCTTTTCCTCGGAAATGCACTCTCGGACATGTATGCGAAGTGTGGGGCGATGTCGGAGGCCAAGAGGGTGTTCTATGCAATGAAAGAACGAGACGTTATCTCGTGGACTATAATCATAAATGGTCTGGCGATGCATGGTTTTGCCAATGAAGCATTTGGGTTCTTTTCCAAAATGGCAAAGGATACCATAATGCCAAATGACATTACATTCATGGGGCTATTATCAGCTTGCACACATGCCGGGCTAGTTGATAAGGGGCTTGAATATTTCCATCTGATGAGTGAATCGTATGAGATCTCCCCCAAGATTGAACATTATGGATGTGTGGTTGATCTCTTGAGTCGTGCTGGGCGACTGCAGGAAGCAGAAGAGTTGATCGACAAAATGCCAATGGCACCAAATTCTATAGTTTGGGGGGCTCTTCTTGGTGGTTGTAGGACATACAAAGATGTTACAAGAGGGGAAAGAGTTGTCCAACGGATACTAAAGCTAGATCCGGACCATTCAGGAAGTTATATTTATCTTGCAAATGTCTTTGCTCTGACGGGCAGACTGGATGATGCAGCTCAATGTAGATTAAAGATGCGGGTGAATAAGGTGACGAAAGTCCCTGGTTGTAGTTGGATTGAAGTTAATAACACAGTTCATGAGTTTTTCAAGGATGACAAGACCCATCCTTTGACAGATCAGATATACTCAAAGATATGCGAATTGCGCGTGCAAATGAAGCTAGCAGGTTATGCTCCAATGACGGACCTAGTGTCTCATAATGTAGATGAGGAAGAGAAAGAGTATATTCTTTCAACACACAGTGAAAAGTTGGCGATTGCCTTTGGGTTAATTAGCACCAGTGACGGAACTACTATACGAATTGCAAAAAATTTGCGGGTGTGCAGTGATTGTCACGAGGCTGCAAAAATCATCTCTAAATTAGTGAGACGAGAGATCGTCTTGAGGGATCGGAGTCGCTTTCATATGTTCAAAGAGGGGAAGTGTTCTTGCAATGATTACTGGTAAGTAAACAGCAGGACAAACATCAAAGAACTGGGATAGGTAGCAGTTTGGTTGGATATAATTCAATGAAAACTAAGTTTATTGAGCAAGTAGCAACATTGTTCATATTTTGTATTCAGAAGGAAGTACCAGGGGTGTGTGTGTGTGTGTTGGGGGGTTAAAGTTGGGACCCTTACATTGCTTTGCCATAGTACGAATTATTTGTGACGTTTCCCGTTAATGACCATTGTCATAGATTGATGGACAATGACTGGGGCTTCTCTTTTGTATAGACGATTGAATTGAACGACAATTGTTTTTTATAACTTTTTGGGGGTGGGTTCCAAAATAAATGCGTCGCAAAGGAGCCTTGACGTTCTGCACGTAGTTCAAGTACACAATGTGAATTACAACCATTTTCCAAGGAGAACGGTTCGACCGGCAAAGTAAAAAGCTGATATAACAAAATCTCTGATCTCACACAACTTATTTGCTTTTTTCACTTTAATATAGAAAAAGTAACAATAATCCTAATTTTACAATCAAATAGTACAAAACTGGATGCTATTTATGGAAGATGAAGATTTTAGAATCTACACATTTAGAGATTTCATTTTGGGCAGCAACACATCAACCACCCAGTAAGGGTCCCTCTTGAAGAATCAATATACTGTAGCCTAAAGAAGAAGACGGAAAGGAATGATACTAAAGAAAGTTATGAGGCTGTGTTCTGCGGTTGAATATAGCAGAAGTCAATGTTGTGAAGAACCTTTCGTGCTCAAGGTAAATCCACAATGGAGAACGGTTCATTTGCAATCGCCTCTACATCAATTGAAATTGATTCTGATCATGGCAACAAGTGCGAACCTCCATTTTCAGCAGGAATTCGAGGATGCCCGTGAATGGGTGGGCGCCCAAGTTGCACCTCATGTACATGGGTTTTAGCCTTGGCATATGGAGCATTCCTTGCTGCAAAATCATCAATCAAAGTCATAAAAAAGGTGTATAAAGTTGATTGATTTTTCTTGTGAAACAAGTTCTCTGAAAGAGTGGTCCTGGCTGCATGAAGAACGATCTTTTAAATATACATTATTACATCCAAACTCATTAAGCAGCAATATTTGTACCCTTTGGTTACATGTCGTCTGTTTTACCTGCAAGCTTTTTAGCTCGAAGAATGTTCTGCCTTCTTTTCCACCAGCACACCGAACACAGGATAATAAGTAGAATTGCCAACAAGGCCCCTAACGCAATGCCAAACTTTGAACCATTGGAAAGGTGGGGCCCACAGGAAGGCAGTCCAGGTATGCCACAAAGGCCTGCATTGTCAGTAAAACTGCACATGCAACAAGAAGGAATTTTAACACAGGCAAATTTTGCTTGAAATTGTAAATTGATTGGTGATTGGAGGTAGTTACTTGAAGCTAGCTCTATGGAGCAGCTTTCCTCCAAGCGTCTCTGGGACTTTTCCAGATAGAAGATTGCCATTTAGATTCCTGCATCAAGAATAAGTTTGGTTTCCTTCATCTCTTTTAATCCAGGCACTAGTGGGAAGATAGTTAGGTCATGGAAAACTTCTTACAGTATCTTCAATGATTGCAGCTCGCCTAGGTTTTCAGGAATTGTACCGTTCAGCATGTTATATGAAAGGTCTCTGCAAGGTACTATCTCAGCTAATTATTTGCAATTTCGCTATTACAGCTTGGTGAACTCAAAATCAAACTAAGTGTCAATAAAGACACGCGGTAAAAACAGATATGGTAGTCACAATCTCGAATTATTTACATGTGCTTAAATCATAAAAACAGCCATAGTTCCAGTGATTACAAATCATATGCCATTATGCTGTAATAATTTATTCAGACTACTGTTAAGTGCAGCCATAAAATGTCCGGACTGCAGCTTGTTATCAGGCAGCATATCCACAGGGAAAATAAGATCACAGATACTTCAGTATGCAGTGCTTCAAGGTATAATACATCCGTAATCCACATTCCATAATTGTAACTTAACCAAATATATAACCCAGTATTCCATAATTCTAACTTAACCAGCAAGACATGCTCATGCTCGGACTACAGCTATAAAATTCAAGATGAAATCCAAGAAGAGTTACCTTTGAAAACAATGCATGAATGTAAAGCATTATTAGGAAAAACACAAAATTCCATGTAATCAGCAGAGGCTTTCAGATCTTACAGCGATTCCAGTCCAGCAATTGTACCAAGTGAGGGGGGAATGGTACCATGGATGCTGTTTCCACTCAGATTTCTAACAAAAAAGCAATATTTGGATAGTTAGATATCGCACCTACTATTAAAACTGGAAACTCCATCAATTGGAAATAATATGCAAGTCTTTTTATATTAGATGAACTCTATTGACTTACATGTTCTGAAGATGTTGTAGTTTTGAAATTTCTTCTGGGAAGTAACCTCTGAGACCTTGGTTGTCAAGACTCCTGCAAAAGAAAATGAATAATTCACAATTTTGGACAGAATCTGAAAAGTCATAAAATGAAAAAAAAAAGACAATAAAGTGGTACAATAAAGGCATAAAAGCTAGAAGGGAAGAATTGTAATGTTCACAATATCTCATATAATCCTGTCAGACTGATTAGTTAATTTCCTTTTTTCGGCACAGGATTGGTTTTCTTATTTCCACTTTGAAAGTACACAATTGTGCATGGCTGCTTAAATATTCGTAGCTATTATATTTAGAGATAGTAAGTAAGGTTATTACAGGCCGTCAATGACCCATGAGCCATCGTTCTTGTTATATTGGCAATCTACTCCACTCCAAGGATGTTCTTGTGGAACACATGGATCCCCATTCCACCCAAGACGAAGAGGAAGTCCCAACACACTCTTCAAAGATTGCAGCACCTTAACTGTAACAGAATACCCACAAATTCAATTTAATAGTATAGGAAAATTATAAAATGAAGAGTAACTCCATAAGTGCATTTAGCTCTGCATATGACTTCCTGGCACGACATATGACCTATGCAGGACTTAACTTGTGTTTTAAGCATACTGTGATGATACATTAGACTGCAATTAGAAGCACAAATAGCTTATTTGAAAGTCTAAAGTTCCATAAACTTCTTTTTTACGTTTTGCATATGATTCATAACACAAAATCAAGGCTTTTGATGGTGATTTCAACTATCAAACAGACTTCTTAAAAGAAGTTCAGGTATACAGTGGTCAATGAAAAGATTGATGCAAATGTGATTATACCACACAAAGAAAACCTCACTAAGTAGCTTACGGAATAAACCCTTTGAAGTAAAACATTTATTCATTACTTCTTGAGTACCTAAATATTCTTCTAGGATAGCCAGCACAAAGGATCATTACTTAATACTAGATGTCAGCACTGGACTAAGAAATTTGTATCTATTTTACACTTATTCATGATTTAGTAATGGTCACATGACCTGTTTTTCTACAATGAATATCTGATACTATCATCAACCTCACCTTCTCCCAGCTGAACATTAAATCATATCATGTACTGCTACATGTTTTCTTCAACGAAAATCAAGTATATATGAAGAAGTAGGAAATTCTAAAACAATACAACTCTCTATATCAAAGCCTATGTCAAACCATCTGATTGAGCACTCCTAGAAAAATGTGGAAAGGAAAAGAGACTAACTAATGAGGCTTGAAAATACCTTCTTCAACTGCAGTTTTGAACTCCGAGGGAATGATCTCAAAGACTTCTATGGCACTTATAATCCCATGATGTCCTTCTGTTGGATGAATGGATATGGTTAAAGTCCTCCCATCAACTGTCACAGTCTTGTTCAACACAAAAGCAGTAAACGGTTTCCCAGTTGCGCCAACGATATCCACATTTTTTAACACAAGATCACCATTTATCAGAACATCAAACACCCTTTGGCCTTTACTAGTAATGCTTTCCTCAATCTCTGCAAAGTGTAGCCAAATGGAATAGTTTCTTTGGGGGTTCACTTCCATGCTGAACGATATATCTGGTTGAGAATCAGTACTTACAATTGCACTCTGATACAGCATTTCCGGATAATAGTTTGGTGGTACTGAAGTTTGTTCAATACTCTCTATAGTCGATACATTGTGATCAGAACCCTTTTCAAAAGTTCCTACCCCACGCCAAAATCTGTCCCCTCCCCAATGATCTGCACCATAATCCTCGCCAAAAGCTGGCTTATCATCCCCACAAGACAACCTTTTGGCTGTTCTAAGAACTGTCCCATTACCCAATTGTGGCCCAAAATTGTACTCATCATCATCAACTTGAAGGATTTCAATTGAAAGGACTGATGGGTCACCATGACCAGTGCTACGGAAGCATGCCGATATGGACTTATCAGTAACAAACACCAAAGCTTCCACAAAAGACTCTTCATCGTGAATAGTCCACTCTGGTTTCAGAGAATAAACCTGTGTCCCTTGTATGGAGATGTCAAACAGAGGTTCACTTTCTATGCCAAAGTCAGAAATTACAGCAAAGAAGATTCTCACGGAGTAGTGTCCATTAGGCACATCGTTGATTGTGTAACAGTTCTCAGGACCATCAGAGAGTGGGAAATAGCGAAGAGTTTTGAGAGGAGGAACAATGTAGCTAGCCACTGAGGCATTTGCAGGCCGGCCCCCAGTGAAAGCAAAATCTTTTCGCCACACTGCATTGCTGGGTGGCGTGCGGACATCTTGACTGCTCCCACAGCTTATTCGAATGGCATATGGCTCTGCCCAAAATTTGCAGTCATTCAGGATTACAGTATCCAAATAACTGGGCATGACCAAATTAATAGACAAGAAGAAGACAACATCTTAGCCGGCAGAATTAGCATCAATAATTACCCATCACTAGTTACTAAGGAGAAGATAAACGCTTCAGTAAGACAAAAGATTAGTCATCTGGATACATCTTTTTTTTTTTCAGTTCAGTTGCTTGCATATCTTGTTCTATCAAAATCAACTGGATTGGGAGAACATACTGACTGGTAGCATAATCCAATATCCTATTCTTCTTTACACCAAAACTACGAACAAAAACTGATACAAACCCGCCTCAAATGGCAGAAATTGCCTAAAACCAAAGCGACCCACAATCTAAGTTTGACCACAGAAACGAAATTATGGAATGAAAGACGAAAAGATGAAGAGCACTGCAAGTCACTCACCTTTTCTCTGTGAAGAGATGCATTTTGCAAGCAAGAAGAGTAGAAACAAGGAACACAAGGGTCTGAGTCTGAGCAACATGTTGGCCCTCCCCACTGGCCACTTCCTCTCCCTCTGACAATCTTATGCATGTAGAAGGGTGTCTAAAGCACTCATTAATGCGTTAGATATGGTAGATCCAATCAAAGTTGGAGGTCAATGGTACTAAACCAAATTGCAGAATCTGATGAAATTCACAATCTTCGATAATTAAAAATGGTTTGAAGAGTGAGGAGAGGGAACTCCCCGGGAGAAGCGAAGAAAAGGAGGACAAGTACAAAAAAGCTGGGAGAAGTCGTTGGCCTACGTGAGCAAGGGTCAGTATTTTTGCCCCTGGTAGACGAGACTACCCACCATGAGAAGTGAAAGAACCGGGTCCGGCCCAAAGGGCAAATTGGGTTGGGTCAGGTTGGGGCCTGACTCTATATAAGAAAAGGAGAAGAAATTGAAGAAAAAAAAAACATTTTTTTTTTTTGTTCATAAGGTAGAACATCGGAAAATTTTGTACTATAAACATAACTAATTCATATTTTTATGAATGAAAGAAAATATTTTCTAATTAATAAGTCAACAAATTCACTTTAAAAAATAAGAACTGTTAACCAGTAATTTTTAGGGCTTCCATAACTAATTATACCTAATGAGTGATATCGTGCACGTCTGCATGAGCCAACAAGGCATCATTATCTATTAATCTAAATCTGACAACTAACATTACTTGGAAGGTATATTGGTTTTTTGCCCTCTCTACCATCATATCTCAATATAACAACTCATCATTCCCAAACTTATATAAATTTTTTTCATATCTATAATATTTTAATAGCGGTAGGGTTCAAGATAATTTAAAATTAAGAGGCAATGCTATATATCTCTTCCTAAGAATTGTCCTCATCTCTCTTATATCCTTCTATATATTAGGAGAGATGTGATCACTATTAGAATTAGGGCACCAATACTATTTGACAGCCATCAATAAGGAGGGATCATAAAAATATTATTAAGTAGAAATATTGCACCTCATACATAAACTAAGTTGATCTTATCTTATATTCATCTTCTCACCCCATGCCCATACATATAATATTATAATGTTATAGAGTTTTATATTTTAATTATATTATTTCTCTTAAACCCTGCATCAAAGCAAGGTTTTGAACATCAAATGCAAAACATTAATTTAGATAAAGTTAACGCACGCTGCTGTGAGCTTAGACATCCCAAAGCCATTGAATTTAGATTTGATAATACACATTAATAAATGGACAATCCAGGCCTCGTAGCGTTAGCCCAAGCTCATGCTAACTAAACTTTAAATATTAAGATGTAACCACATTGAAGTTAGGGTCAGGGTCGAATAGTAAGGGCTTTTTAGTCATTTGACATTATGAAAGGTAGGCGCCCTTTTAGGATAGGGACGTGCAAATAGATAGCCAGTCGTGAAGGCGTGGACCAGAAACACCTCACGGCGTGAAATATCAAAGTCTGGCCCGTCCACTGACGACGCAAGCTTACTTATATGAGAATTGGATCAGAGGCCCTGCCCAAAGAAGTTTCTTTCCAAAAAGATTTATCAGCCTTCTTATTTGCTTCTCACTTTCGTGATATCTTCTGCCAATCTTCTCCTCGTGGGACCTCCATCGAAGCCAAGACGCAATCATCGGCGAGAAGCACGCTCGCTTTACTGTAAGCCACGCGGAGAGCCAACGTCTCGTGGGCCCCACCATGTCTTCTCTTTCCCCCGGTCCGAAATTTCAATTGGGCCTCACTGTGGAGTAATGCTATATCTTGGCCCATGGGCCCATGATTCCCCCCTTCCCTCCCTCCCTTTGTAAGAGAGGGTTATGACCCCGTTTAGAAGGGGTAGGGCAACCGGTCTCTTCGAGCACTTTATCTCTCTACCAATCCTTAATGTACATGCAGTTATCACAAACCACACCAATCTGAGTAGTAATATATTCCTTCTGATCTAAATTAATAGTTATATTTAATTTTTTAAAACCAAATGTAGCAAGATGGAGGAGGAGCATAAGAGGTGATCGGCAATTTTTGTATTGAATTGTAGTGGATTAATGAATAGATAAATGTAGATACTGTGAATGGAACCTCATTCCAAAATTTTGCCTGTCATTTGGGAATTTTTCGTCTTAATGCTTAGGTAAGAATTTTGGCTTCAAAAGTTTAAACACCTCCAAATAGGAGGAAATTGCCAGGCAAACCCTATCTAGAATGTCTTTCACACGCATCAACCAGCCAAATCTTCTCTTATAGGTATTACTCCCTTTGTTCCATACTAATGTTACATTTGGAATAATAGTGATTTTTATTGGACATTGAAATTCACATCTAAGAGAGGAAGAATAAGTTATGATACTCTTATTTAAGTACTTAATTATTTAAATTTAATAAAATAAAATTATTATAAGATAAATTTTTTTGCCAAATAGAGCTATTAATTTATAATAGAGAGAGTATCACATTAATCACCTCGTTACTGGACAAGGGAAGACCCAAAGGACATCTTTGTTGTTGGTTCTCGAAGGTGAGCCCTCACAAGACCACTTAATTATCGTTAATGACAAGACTTCAGGTTTTTTTTTTCTAACAATGACAACAGGATTCCATTGGCTGATACGAGGAACTAATAGAACGTCCAACACTGATTTATTCAACCTATAAATTTACGGAATAGCCGTTCAATTTTTTTCTCCGCAAATAAGTTTTTTCTTGTATAGAAGCGCATTTATTTTTATGATTTAGTTGGTGATTTGACAAAATAAATTACTTGCTTAACAACAAGTCAAAGCAGTAGTTGAGGATTACACTAGCCATCCAAGCTGGAGTTGATGGATGTGTTTTCTATACATCTATAGTTATAGAAAAAAAAGTTAATGTAAGCCTGGATTGAGCCCGGGCATCTCAAGTCATCATATTTCGTTCTGAATTAAAATCAATTAAAATAAATTTATTTTAAAAAACTAAATGTAGCAAGATGGAGGGAGCATAGTCCACGTGAGTGGCCAAATATAGTTGATTCTAATACGGAGTATTTCCTCATCTTATTCGATGATTACCAAATATGACTTTGATGTTGCAGGATGATAAGATTTACAAATAGAAGATTCTCGTAAGAGGTGATCCGCAATTTTTGTATTGAATTGTAGTGGATTAATGAATAGATAAATGTAGATAATGTGAATGGAACCTCATTCCAAAATTTTGCCTTTCATTTGGGAATTTTTCATCTTAATGCTTAGGTAAGAATTTTGGCTTCAAAAGTTTAGGGGCTGTTTGGGTACTGAATCGTGAGAAGATTCAGCCGATTCAGTGTCAATTCAGTACTGAATTATTAGAATCTTGTTTGTGTACTGAAGCTGCGCTGAATTAAAAATTCAGCACTGTAGTAAGATTCAGTCCGTTTCAGCCTGAATCACTGAGGGTGATTCAGTCGATTCAGTCTCCTAATCACCGTTTTAAAAATTACAGATTCTATTATTTTTCAATGGTTATCGTTCATATCGATTTGAGCTTCAAAAAATGTGTCATATAGGTAGGGCCCACTTTAAAAGTTCAAAATTACCTACCCTTGTGGGATCTTGTTTGATAGAGCTTGAATTTAGGAGTGTAATGGTACCAAGAACGTGCATATCCGAGTTCGAAAGAAAGAGTTAGAGGTGTTTAAAGTTTTAAGACTGGGTTTGAAGTGACATCTGAATTTATTTTAACAAATTCTATAGCCAAACGTAATTCATAATCAGCGATGAATTTATTGAATTGAATCGCTACTAAATCGAATCGTTACTGAATTAATTTAGTACCCAAACGACCCCTTAAACACCTCCAAATAGGAGGAAATTGCCAGGCAAATCCTATCTAGAATGTCTTTCACACGCATCAACCAGCCAAATCTTCTCTTTTAGGTATTACTCCCTCTCTTCCATACTAATGTTACATTTGGAATAATAGTGATTTTTATTGAACATTGAAACTCACATCTAAGAGAGAGGAAGAATAAGTTATGATACTATTATTTAAGTACTTAACCGTTTAAATTTAATAAAATAAAATTATTATAGTACAAACTTTTTTTGCCAAATAGAACTATTAGTTTATGATAGAGGGAGTATCATATTGATCACCTCGTTACTGGACAAGGAAGGGAAGACCCAAAGGACATCTTTGTTGTTGGTTCTCGAAGATGAACCCTCACAAGACCACTTAATTATCGTTAATGACAAGACTTTAGGTTTTTTTTCTAACAATGGCAACAGGATTCCATTGGCTGATATGAGGAACTAATAGAACGTCCAACACTGATTTATTCAACCTATAAATTTAAGGAATAGCCGTTCAATTTTTTTCTCCGCAAATAAGTTTTTTCTTGTATAGAAGCGCATTTTTTTTTATGGTTTAGTTGGTGATTTGACAAAATAAATGACTTGCTCAACAAGTCCAAGCAGTAGTTGAGGATTACACGGATTACACTAACCATCCAAGCTGGAGTTGATGGATGTGTTTTATATACATCTATAGTTATAGAAAAAAAAGTTAATGTAAGCCTGGATTGAGCCCGGGCATCTCAAGTCATCATATTTCGTTCTGAAGAGACAAGGGGCTGGATGATAATCCCAGCATGTTTGCCGTCTAAGTTATGGGGTTGGACGATAATCCAAGCATGTTTACCGTCTAAGTTATGGGGTTGGACGATAATCCAAGCATGTTTACCGTCTAAGTTATGTGTGTCATCTGATCAAAATCCGATGGTTCATGATACTCGGGCTCGTGTTGATGCGCATGAGCCAAATGAATTTCATAGTTATAAATTTTGCCTAGTAATTTGTAAGATTTTATAAAAAATAAGCAAATTAAAATTGATGGTAATATGTAATTATTTTTTTAGAGCTTTTTCCATATTGCCTAGCCAAATAATGAAATATTCTATATTCCCTAAATTTTAAATGGGAATGCCATATGACAGGGTTGTAGACCAAAATACCCTTAGGTTTCCACTATATCATGGTTTAAATGTTCATAATAATAAATGCACACTGGAACAGTGTTGCATCGTTTCAGTGGGCTGAGAGTCATCGGCGGTGAACAAAATTCGCCGGTGAGAGCTTACCGGTGGTGAATCACCCGTAAGAGTTGACGAATAAGAAAAAAGTATATTTTGAGACGTTGTGTGAGTGCTTCAAAAGCTGCATTCGCACTCACAACTCCTGCTTCAATGATCATGTGATCGATAACATGACAATCCAACCATCGTCTTTCTTATCTCTTATCGTGTACTCAACTACATGAATATCCCTTATCGAAACATAATACATTAAACTATCGTACTTACTCAAAATGAATCCCTCTTCCACCGGTTGAGGGACTTGTACTGGTTGATCTTCGAGGGCAGATGGTTGGTGAGCTTCTCTTGATTTTGAAGCTCTTGCCTTTGAACGAACCGAAGGTGATCCTTCGGTTCTTGAGGGAGGGGTTGATGCTTGGGCAACCACTCGCTGAGTGGGTTCAAGCGGTTATTCTGTCTCTCGTTCCTCGAGGGGTTGCATATGTTCTATGAGGCTAGTTGCCACCTCCAGATCGTCCTTAACATGCTGGAGTGTAGCTGCAACTCGATCCGTGTTCGATCCCCGCTCACAGTAAAGAATAACCTTCTCCAAAACAACTTCACATATTCCCGTCTTGACATCAACTGGCATAACGAATGATTCAATGACATCATGGCCAGAATGTACATGCCCCAACGTCTCACCGTGAGGGGCATGGCCGGGTCTCATTGTTCGGAAAGGCTGCATACCCGCCTTCTTAGCTTTCGGGGTCGCCCTTTAGACATCCATCAAGCGCGCCTCTTCGGCAATTGGTGTGATGCACATAACAATTTGTGAGTCTGACTTCAAGTCATGAAGACATCCTCATACCACTTCCTCATTCGGTGATGAGCTAGAATCTTCTTCCTCCCATTTTCATCGGCCGGGTCAAGTTTATCGGCCTTCTCAACGTCACTCAAAAGTTGGGTAAATCCGGGCCACTTCTTGCACCTCGGGCTGCATGGAGGACCACTGGGAGCCCATATAGACGTATGCTCATAAAACCATACCTTGCGGATAATACAAAAGAATATAAACATTAGTCTAAAATGTTCAGTATCTTCACTATAACAAATTAGTCGTATTACGGATAACATGCTAGAAGCCACATCGTGTTTTCGGTAACACAATACATTACTATCGTCTAATGTCTTATCCACGATATAATACATAGTCATGTTTTTGAGAACACGATATGTCTACGTGCATGTTAAATGTTGTATGTCCAATAACACGATTGAGAGTTCGTATCGTGTGACCGATGAGGTGATATTCATCTCTGTGAAACATATCGTGTCATTATAAATACAATATTAGAATTTGCATATTATAACACATACGAGCATTACTTGGAGCACTAATGAATCCCCTATGAGAATTCTGGCCATGGCGAAACGCTCGTCCTGTCTGCTCATGATGTTCCAGTAGGCTGCCGATATGCCTCTCATCAACAAATCATGTACGACGCTTACCCAATTGTAGCTCCCCACGACGGACATGTCATCTAAGTAATCACGCATAGCTGGGGATATGGCTATGTTGATCTGCGTAAATAACACGAGGACATCCATGTGCACAATCGCCAACCGTGCTAAGTCCTCGTCTAAAACATTCCTTGTTTCAGAAGACACTTCTTTGAACATTTCTTCCAGTCCTGTCTTCTCCGGCCGCTTGCCTTGGAAGAACTTCTTGTAGATCCCCCTTGCCTTGGGCAACCTTTCCCTTGCTACTTCCAATTTACACGGGTTCCCTTGTCCACTCAACCCTGTGATCATAGCCACTTCGGCCATTGTAAGCAGTAGTCTTTTGCCCCTTATGTTGAAGACCTTCAGTGAGTCGTCCCAACAATCACCAATGAGTACATCCAACAGTGGCCTGCAGATGATGATAGGCTCGTAATTATATACTAGGTAGAACCCAAACTCCACTAAAATCGCCTTGCATCCCGGACGTGAATCTACAAGGTCTTTTGGTAGACGCAGTCCAGTGGGGAAACTATTTGTTCCTAGACCTGTTCTTTTCACGTAGATTCTATTCTTCTTCTCTTCTACAACCTTCACTGACTCCGCTATTTGGTGTAATACTTTAACTTTACATTTGAAAAATTGGATATATATATATATATATATGTCAATCAACAATAGGTCGTGACCATAATCAATAGCCACGTCGGTTCACACTTTCTAACTAACTTCTATAGAGATGATAAGTATATGCATCGTATAATCGAACATACGCTAAGAGGCCCTCACATACACGACATCATTATGGTTAAACATCGTGTTTCCACCATCTTATTGAGCACACAATATATGATGTATCGTCTTTCTGATGCAATGATAGTTTGATTCGCAGCCTATGTCGTGTATTCGAGTACACACTAAATAAAAAAATGTGCATACAAATATCCAAAATGTCTTGCCATGCAACCTCCATTGTTGTTCTTCGAGCTGGATTAAACACTCATTCAGCCGCTGCTTTTTTGGAATCGCTGCAAACCTGATCCACTCTACAAAGAAGAACTAGCTTTGGGGTGTACAGTTTCAAAACTCAGCTTACGAGAAACCCTTGTTCAAAAACTTGTTCTTCACCAACTCAAAATTATTTCAGAACAGAAAATCCCTAATCTTCGATGTTTTGGTCGGATAGGTCGCAAAATCTTCTCACACACCGCTTACACGGTGCTCAATTAGGGGACTTTCCAATTAAAAGTGAGTTTTCAATCGGAATGGAGTTTTTCACTTGGAGGAATTGCCAGCGTCTGAAGTCGTATGACAATGAATACGACTTTGTGAGAGTTTAATACGATATAAAGCCCTACATCCAGTCAGGGGTATTTTAGTCTAAATTTTAGCTTATATCGTATTATTCTAGGTCATATGACATTTCCGTTTAAAAACCAAGGAATACGGAATATTTCATTCTTTAGCCCAGCAATATGGAAATAACTTTTTTTATAAATGTTATAATTTTGATCTTATTTGTAACCTTTTGCGCATGGTGTATCAACTGCTTGTCAATTTTAATTAGTACACTTCTCTAGTGGCAAGTATGTTACATACGCATTGATACTTTTTTTTTTCTGACAAATGATTCAAAATGCTCACAAGTATCAAATAAAAGATTTTGCACAAGAAAGCCATACGAAATTGGCCTCTAGAATGATTAGTTTTCTTAGAATAAAATTGATGTGATTTGCGTGAATTGGATCTTTTAAATGCGCTAACGATGATCTATTATCGTAGAGATGGCGATAAAAACTTGGATAGTACAATTACTATTTACAAAAAGTGATGTTATTTCTTCTTAAAAAAATCTCACTATAGAACCCACTACCCCCCTCACCGTGTGTTTGATGGTGAGCCCCATAAATTTAACGGTAGTAATACAGTAGGTTATAAGGTGAGATTTTTTATGGAAATGAATACAGTAGGTTATATCTGGTTGAGAATTAGTACTACAATTGCACTCTGATTCAGCCTTTCCCAATAATAATTTGTTTTTTCAAAATAAACAAATTTTAGTTCATTTTAAAACATAAATACAACGATTAATGTGTGACCGAGGGAGTAATATGATCAGAACCCTCGTTGAAACAAGTTTTTAACTTCAAGACAAAATCTGCCCCCTGCCCCCTCCCAGTGATCTGCATTATAATCCCCACCGAAGCCTGACTTATCAACCCCACATAGCAACCTTTTGGGTTGTTCTGAGAACTGTCCTTTTACCCCTTTGTGGCCCAAAACAAAATTGTAGGGTAATTGTCATCAACCAACTTGACTTATTTTAATTGAAAGTTTTGATGGGTCACCTTGGAGCACGCAATATGGACATAAAAATGTTTTCCTGACCAAAGCCCTGTTATCATGTTACGTAGAGCTTGAACACGATACATAGAAGGCAACTCGTCGTGGTCAAAGCGGCATGGTCACGGAGCTCTGTTTACAATGCCCGGTTAGGCTAGACGCGTCCATGGACTTAATAGTAACAAACAGCAAATCTTCTACATAAGACTCTTCTTCATCGTGATTTGGAGACCACTCTGGTTTCTGGGAATAAACCTGTCCCTTGGATGGAACATGAGGAACAAAAGATTCTCACATAGTGGTGTCCATTAAGCACATCCTTGGTGGTGTATGTTGGACTAAGGTATGGGTTTGGGTCTATTTCGGTCTAATGTTGATGCGATTCGGATGAGCCGGTATAGGTCACAGGGTCCAAGGGTGGTCGCAGCGGTCGCACCGACTCTATATGTGCCTTCGTTACACTAATTTAATTAGGACTCACCTACGTCACATATGCACACTAGGCATGAGATTAGGTTGTGCATTAACACATTATAGGCTCAAACACGCGAATTATATATCAATGGTAGGACCCGTCATGGGCTTAGCTGTGTGTAGGGGGTCCAAGCCTCCATGGGCTCTAAGAGACGGAGTCCGTTCCCGTTGTGTATGACCCTCAAGTTAAACTAGAAAAATTAAAGCAGGAAAGCCCATTTAGAATAGCCAACATATAAGCCCGCTTAAAATGAAAGGAAAGGGTATTTATGGAAGAGCAAGAGAGGAGGTTGCCCTATCTTTGGGCCACCCCACTCCCTCCTCCTCTCTCCCAATTGCCACACCCCCCCCCCCCCCCCCCCCCCCTCCTTTGATTCAGCTTGCACAAGGTTGGAGAAAAAACTGCTGCTGGCCACCCCTCTCCTTCATTGCTGAGTTGACTTGGAGATTCATTGGGCTACGTCTTTGTTGAAATTCTTCAATCCAAGAGCATTGGTTTGTGAGAGATCAATACGTAAAGGTAATCCTTAATCTCTATGCTTGCTTCTTGTGATCTAAGAGTACGGGCTAATTGTTTTAAGGGCATGCAAGGGGCTGGAATGCCCAAGGTCAGTATGTTATTGCCCCGATTCGTTTTGTTATATGCATGATTGATGATTGGATGATGTTTTATTGCTCATTGAATTGAGTTTTATACATATTTTTGTAGATTAATTGTTAAAGTTGAAATTTTGATTGGTGCGCCACCCCCATCCTACCTTGCTTCTGCTAGTCCAACCACTCTTTAGTGTAATTCTCAGGACCATCAAAGAGTGGGAAATAGCGAAGACTGTTGGGATTGTCACTTTAAAGAAGGGCAATTGAATACTAAAAGCAATTATTAAGCAATCAATCTCACATAAACATATATCATCTATATGAATAAACCAGAGAGAAAGAAATTTGAACCCGGTTCGAGGCACATTACATGATGTCCTTGAAACAGATACGCCGCCCTCTGTGCACAGGCGAATTGCGTTCTGTTCCCGAGATACAATGAACCACTCTGCCAGGATGATGGTGCACTTCCAATCAGACTGACTGGATCTCTAACAGAGATTTCTATTGCTCAATGTCAAACACAAAAAATCAGAGAGAATGGAAGGAGTGATCAGCCAGAGAAAGCAATGGAAGAGGAAGCAAATAGTGTGTTTCTTTTCTGATTTCGTTCTGTGAATTTATAGGACAAATCCCGTCGGTTATGATCATTAACACGCTCCCATAAAGTCGAAACAAATGAAACATCTAAGATTTAAATCACCCGTCGGTTATGATCATTAACACGCTCCCATAAAGACGAAACGGATGAAACATCTAAGATTTAAATCACCCATCGGTTATGATCATTAACACGCTCCCATAAAGATGAAACGAAACGGCTAGACCATTTTATATCAATTAAAATACAACAATCCCCACCATGATTGATATAACACTAGTCCACAAAAAAAAAATTATTTGACACATGAAAGAGACATTGAGCAATAGTACTTCAAGTTTTCAGCGATAGGTACCTTGTGGGTTTGAACCTACACCTAGTTTGGTAAGCCGCCACTCTCACAAGTTCGAAGTGAACTAAGTCTTGAACTTTAAAGCAAGAGCTTTGACAAACCTAACAGTTAGAGTAACTCCCTTTTCGAGATCATTCGGGGTAAAGCTTTACGGTCATGCGCCTTGTATCTTTTCATGAGTTGCACATTAGAGAACAAGCCCTTGTTCTCTTTAACGGCGACCTCAGTGGGACTCATATAGGTGATAGTCTCCAAGGGTAATATGCATAACAATACCCTGTTAAATAAGCCTTGACTTCATTAAGACTTTCGTCAACCTGTTTCATATGCATTAAGAGCACTCTCATCATAACACATGAATGAGCATACAATATTTAATAGTGTTCTCTCCAAGTCACGCATCAGCTTGTTTATACCCATTGAATCTTTGTAGTGGGATCTCCACGCAGAGAGATTGGGTTGCTACTAACGATGACTTAATTATAGGCTTTCAACCCCATTCCCCTAGATGAGTTAAGGATTTGCCCTGCCGACAACCCTTTTGTAAACGAATCAGCCAAATTATCTGTTGATCGTACAAAACTTAAGGTAATGACTCCAGAGGTAGTCAACTTGCGCAAGATTTTATACCTTAGTTCAATATGCCTGGATGGCCTTTTATTATGATTCTTACTCTTAACCTTATCAAGAGCTGATTGGCTATCATGGTGAATCAATTTTCCAGGAATTGGCTTATTCAACCAGGGTATATCTATTAATAAATTTTAGTAGCTTCAAGAATCACACCTATTGTTCCTAATCTCCAGCATTTATATCGTTGTACAAAGACATAGAAATAAATCAAAATGACTACTATTAGCAACGGCCACAAGCGGGAAGAGACATAGCCAATTCCATAGTGCATAAAAAGTTCATAGACAATGAATCAATAAGCTAG
This sequence comes from Saururus chinensis, assembly GCA_035235625.1. Lineage (NCBI taxonomy): Eukaryota > Viridiplantae > Streptophyta > Magnoliopsida > Piperales > Saururaceae > Saururus > Saururus chinensis. The sequence continues at coordinate 32,519,385 of CP141148.1, read as the reverse complement.
ATGACCATCAACAAATGACCCAAAAGACAGCCCAAACTCTATCGATCTGTTCACAAATTCAAAAAAACAAAAGTCAGCATTACATACAAGTCACCCAAAAAAAAATAGAGCCTCTTCCATGTCCCAAACATTGTAAATCACCACCCAAAAACTTCACACTCCCAACTCGCCTTACAAATCCATCCGTAGGAAAACCAATCACCCATCAGACAACCCCCAAACAAAACCATGGAATTTGGGTTCACACACCATTTTGAATGCAGGAGAGCCAACCCCGTAGCAGTTAAGTTGATAATATTAATCAAACATATTAATATAATGAAAGACTGTAACAATCAGAAAGAATGTAAATGCTCTTAACCAGGACCAAACCTGTCAAAGATACAAACACCCATTTCCCTACCTTGGACTTGACCATGTAAATTTGATGGAAAACAAAGAAAACCAAAAACCACTAAAAACCAGACCAAATCACATAGACCCATTGCTCATTGGCATACTTTGGACCTACCCACTTAAAAATACTAAGAAAGCAGGCATGAATGTAGGTTTCCATGCTTCTCTTAAAATAGTAGCAAAAAACATTCAGAAAAAAAAAAAAAAAAAAAGAAGGATAAAAAGGTCGGCTTTTATACTAAAAAACTGGGCCAAGCAAACATTGACTACTAACAATCAAGACAGTAGGAAATCCATATTATTTCATAGCTATTAGCATTTGAATGTTCTCCTCCAGATAGAATTAGGTCACCTTTCGCATAATTTTTCTACACTTCGATCGTAAGGAAGGCATTCAAAGGAAAAGAGACAATGAGTTACAGATTGAAGAAAACCAAACAAATGTGCCAAATCTCACCTTCTCAAGCAAAAAAAGAAGAAACAAGCAAAAAAAAAACAACGCATTTACTCGAGGTGAGGCCATGGACAGTGTCAAAACTGAGATATGAAGCCCACATTGCAGGTAGGAATTCCTCCCACCCATCCAAAAGCATCAACCAAAACGCATCGAAAAAACAAAAAAGAAAGGGAAAAAAGAGACGAAGCGAGGAACAGGGTGAGAAGAGTAATAACAGCAAATCGTTGATACTGACCACGTCCTAAAATCCAAAGCTTGGCTGCCATAATCAAAAGAGACAAGCAGAGTGAAGGCGGTTGGGCAACGGCCATGGGGGATGCGACTCAAGGATAGCAGATGGAAGGAGTGGAAGCTTACAGGAAGCATAGGCGAGGAGTGAAACTGGCTGCCGCTGCGATCGGGAGGGGAGAGACGAAGGTCGGGGTTGCATTTTAGGTTTTCAGAGGCACTAGATGAAATGCATATGACCGTTGATTCAATTTTTTTAATGTACAATTGATTCAATTTTTATAACGTGCATCTGATTTAGGGTTGTTTGGGTACTGAATTAATTCAGTACTGAATTAATGAATTAATTCAGTAGTGAATTAAGTCAAAAAATTCACCGTCGAATGTGAATTACGTTTAGTAAAAGAATTTGTTAGAATAAATTCAGATGTCGCGTCAAACCTAATTTTAAAACTTTAAACTAATATAACTCTCTCTCTCTCGAACTCGGATATGTATGTTCTTCGTACTATTACACTTCTAAATTCGAGCTCTATCAAACAAGATCCCACAAGGGTAGGTAATTTTTAACTTTCAAAGTTGGCCCTACCTATATAGTACATTTTTTGAGGCTCAAATCAATATGAAAGATAACTGTTGAAAAATAATATAATCTATAATTTTCAAAATGGAGACTAGGAGACTGAATCGACATGAGGTGATTCAGTGATTTAGGCCGATTCATGCTTGAAACAGCCTGAATCTAACTTTAGTACTGAATTTTTAATTCTGTATAGCTTATACACATAAATAGGATTCTAAAAATTCAGTACTGAATTGAGGCTGAATCAATTGAATCTTTGGACGATTTAGTACCCAAACAACCCCTTAATAACTGATTCAGTAACTGAATTCAGTCATAAATAAATACACTAAAAAGCTATTTAAAAGTGGCTTTTCGAAAACTTATTTAGATTTAGGTCTAAATTAGACCAAACAAATGGACCCTTAGCCGAGGGAAGAGGTGGTACAACTAATAGAGAAATTCATATGGGATCCCCAATGTAGTGTTGATAATGAAAGTGATGTGCAGGTTGATAGATGTGCAAGCTTAATGCCTGCATGTTGGTACAAGGACATTTGGCGGAAGGGCACTAATAAGCTACCTCAACCGAACCCCCTTATGCTGGGAGAAGCACCTTTTTCTTCTCTGATATCACAAAGATTTGTTTGATTCAAAATTTAAAGTTCCTTAAATTCGATCATCTCTTCTACATGCCAAAAAGTTCCTAATATCTATTTTATCTATGAGTCCATGCAAAGTTTCATCAGTAGAAATTGTAAATATTTACTCACTTTGTTATATACAAAAACTATAATTTACTCTTTTTATATATAACAAAGAGAGTAAATATTTACTATTGTTATTAAGAGAGATAACGAGCTGTGAACGACAATTCAATCGCAGCGAAGCTCCAAATCTTGTTGAAGTTGGGGCTAACGAGGAGGGGCTAGAAGCTGGCTATGGCAGGGGTAGTGAGGTCGTTGACGATGAAGTTCTAGGTGGCGATGGTGACAGTAGGGTCGTCGTTGGGGAAAAAGTGTTTGCTACGAGGTAGAGGTGAGTGGATTGTGGTAGAGGGAGGAGGGGGCGGTGGAGGAGGCATTGGAACTACCATGGATGGAGAATAAGATGGAGGAGAAAGAGGACGGAGGTGATGCCGGTGACAGAGATGATAGAGTGCTCAGCAAAAGATTGGTGGAAGCAAAATCTGGATCTTGATGAAGGAAGAAAAAAATGAGATGAAAGAAAGAGATTGGGAGAGATTTGGGGGAATAAAAAGTTTGGGAAAGATCAAGATCGAGGGGAAGAAAAAGTTTGGGAAAGAATAGAAAAGATGGAAAAAATGAGAGGTTAAATTTGTCTAAAAGTTTAATAATTTGGAGTTTACAAGTAATTTAAAAAATTATCGTACCTTCCGTAAAAAAAAGTTTACTTGTCAAGATCAGACGTTAGTTTTTTCTTAAAAAAATACTAGTCAAAGTGCCTGGCTGCAACTGAGAGAATTTGTGTCACACTGAGAGAAATGATCGCAAGTGGTCTGCACTTTTGCCACCCCTACGGAGGGCAGTGCAATGCATCTTGAAAAACTGTCAAAAATAGGGCAAAACCGCAAAAGGACTATCTCGAAAGATGCTGCTATGTGAGACATCCTCGAAAGTCGTAACTCCTGTCGGTCATAGTTTTGTCAACCTCTTTGTTCATAAGGGTGAAGGAATCATGAAAAGTTGCAGACTATTGTGAGTCAATTAGATTTCCATATGTTTCAATAGTTTAGCCATTGTTGTTGCGTCTAAGGGAGGTGAGGATTGAGCTGGGGGTGGCATTTCAACCTTTGAGTTGGCCTAAGTGCCTGGTAGGATTGGATCACCTAGTACCTAGTAATTACCATTGTCCATGATGGCAAAGGATCGATGCTTTGATACCAATGTCATGCCTATAGGGAAAGAAGGGAAGAGAATAAGGGAGCGACATTGAGGAGAGGGGGTTAATTCTTCACTAACAAGAAAGAAAGGCCAAATGGCCATTATATAGTGCTGGCGCCACTAAGGACCCACCTTTTTTACCCGTCATCAAAGCTGCTAAACTAGTTAATTATATAGGACACGACAATATGGGTTGGTAGGGGTGGTAATTGGTTAGTTGGATACGGTCAAACACTAACTATGACAATGGCCAACTATTTTGACCGTTTAAGGTCTAACTGGGTTTGTGTATAATTGTCCGACTATTTTTTTAATTTGTACACTTCTTCTCGAGTGACTCACGTAACCCTGCATTTTAATATATGTAATCTTGGTCATCAATAATATATAAAGACAAATACAATCCAATTTTCTACATATCTTTTTATGCGTTAGTGGTGGAAAACCTATATGTAGAATAGAATTAGGGTTGCAACTTGCGCTGGATCTAAGCCCTTATCCTAGCACGTTAGATTATTTATAGGCCCCAACCCAGCACTAACACTATCCAGGCTTAAAAGTTTGGTCTTAGCCCATAGGGTTATAATTTTTTTGGACCAATTTTTAAAAATTTGAGAGCCTATATTTTTTGGCCTCTTTTAAATGGGACATGGACACAGTTAGGGGGTTAAAAGCCTGAAGGCTCAACCCCAAATATTAAAATTACTACTTTTAAGCTTATAAGAGAAAAAGAAAGGGTGGAGGTTATATATTTTTACAAAGTTTTAAGAAATTTTAATTTTAAAATTTTTAATGATTGGTTGTGAAGAATCTTGCCTAAAGGCCAAATGCTTATGATTTGATGTTTTATGAGGTCAATTAGCGGAACTCCACTAAAATGCCTTACTTTTTTATTAATATAAAATAAAAAGAATAAAAGTTTGTGGCCTGGATTGTGCCCGATTAGGGCTAAGCTAGTATCGAATTTTAGGAAGCTTTCCTAGGTTAGAATCAGGTTAGGCCTCAGCTTTGACCCACGAAGGCCTGGCCCGATTGAAGCCCTACTAGCTTGGTCCAAGCAAACTCAAGTTGGGCTGCAAGTTTTTTTGTAATTAACTTTTTATATTTTTATTAAACAAATATTAATTTGATGCATAAATGTATAATATTTGGGTTGGAACTCACTACTTAACCTCCTTAAGGCTGAGGATCATATGCCTTGAGCTAGGACTTTCACATCTATCCATGATAACTTAACTTAGAAACTCATAAATTTCCATAAAATATACTTCATCTTTGTTTTCTCTTTGGTTTTTTGTATTTGTGGGACTATTAAAAAATTTAAATAATATTTTTTCTACATATGGTTAGGCCAAAAGAGCTTTTTTCCCTGATGCTAATCGATCCTATTTAAGTGGGACTAAAATTTTAAAGTTCAGTTCTAAGATTAAATCTAAAATTTTTAGGTCCTAACTCATATTTTAATTGGTCGAGTACGGGCAGCTTTGCTAGCCATCCATTAAAAGTTGCACCCATATGTAGAAAAGCATTTAATGATAATTGATATATTTTTATGAGAGACATTATATATTTATACACTTTTACGTGCTATCATCTTTTTACAAGGTTGTAAAAAATGACAATGCGATTGCATAGGTTACGTTTTATCCCAAATGACAATATGATTTTATGCCTAGAGGCGGCAAAGGGTTGGGGGTTAGGCCCAGGAAGTAAGCACCTGGACTTAATTAGGCCTGGCCATAGGCTTTGAAAAGAGTCGTTGGGGCCTATACTAAACCTAGGGCCAACCTCCTCAATGTCTCTAAAAATAGCTAGGCCGATCAATCTTTCATCCACCACCCTTCCCTTTCTACCCTCCACCCTCTTAAATAATTTTTTTGATTGAATGGCCAATTCATCCTAATTGCGAGCATTGTATCTTTTAATGGTTGTTGTAAGCATGGAAGGCCATATCGGCTTATGTATCAACCGATACGGGGGCATATCGGCCTATACGTACCTGTATCGATTGATACCTGTACGATATGAGGAGCGATACGCCCCCTATATAGTTTTTCGATACTTATCATTCGTACAATATCAATACGGTCAATACATATCGATACACTAACATTTTATTATTATTTTAATTTTTTAAAAAATAAAAAAAATTAATTTTTTATCTTAAAAATAAAAACACTATTCAAACTCAACCTCTTCAAATTTTAAAGATGATATTATTTTTATTATATTAAAAATATTTTAAAAAAATTATATAAGATCAAAACAAGTACATACAATTTACATAATTATTTTTTTAAATATAGTGTTCGACAATTATGCACTTAGTTAAGCATCTAACGTATAAATTTCTCCATAATATTTATGCAACTCATTTTAAATATCTTATTTAGTTTCAAAATAAACTAATTTTATAGAATTTAATATGGGATAAAGAAAATAATAATTTACAGAGGACGGCGGAAGTAATAGTGCATGGTTCTAAAATGAACTAATTTTAAAGCACTCATATTAGTTAATACAGCCTTCTATGGTCTTATTATTCTTTAAATAAATTATTATTATAATATATTATTAGTTATGATATTTTTTTATGTGTATCAAAATGTTTATGACCATTTTAACGTGTATCAAGCGTATTATCAATGCGTACCTGTATCTATAATCATTAATACTGTAACGTCCCGGATTTTATTATGATTTTTCTGCTATTTTTATCTGATCATTTTCAGCGAGATATTGTGACGCTTCGGCATATTTGACTTTGGTATTCGTACCCGTAGAGCCGAGTCTCGGGTTAATCGTGGGCTACGAGCCTGGACGCGCGTTCTAGCGTGAAAAATTGTTAAAGAAAACAGAACTGCAGAGGATAAGTTGGAAAGAGGGGAAAAATAAAGAAAAATAAAAATAATGAACAGGATCGGGCTCGGGCTCGCCCGATCCCGTTCTGGAAGCAGCGAGAACAGACCCCCCCCATTCTGCAGTCTTCTCTCCGGCGACCGGCGGCCGCCAGCGGGCCGCCGGGCCACCACCATCAGTTCCGCCCCGACGGTGCAACGCCAAGGGGCCACCGCCCCGGCCGCCTACGGCCGCGCCGCCTCCTCCCCCGGTGAGCCCTTTCTCTCTGTTTTGTGTTGTTCCGCCGCCGCCACAAGCCGAAAAGGCCTGGCCGGCCGGCTATGGCCCCACCATGGGCCGACGACGACAGGAGGCCACCCCTCCCGGCCCCAGTGGTCCTCCTTCGCCGCCCAGGCCTTCGCTCCGCCCGCCTCTCCCCTATTTTTCAATTCCGCCACAGTCCCTCTGTCTCGTGACTTGGCGGCGCTGGCGGTGGTTGGTGGGCTCCGCCCGGCCTCCGTCCGGCCAGCTACGAGCCGGCGACGGCAAGGCCGCCGCCCTGGCCAGTCCTGTTGGCTCCCCCACTCGGATTCCTCCGGTTAGCCCTGCTCTGCTCTCTCTGTATCTGTATCTGGATTTTGCATCGCTGCCACTGGCCGGCAGTTACCAGACGGCCGTCGTGGGCTCCGCCCGGCCTTCGTCCGCCCAGTCACAGGCCAGCTACGCAGGGCCGCCACCCTGGCCAGCCTCGTCAGCCCCCGGCCAGCTTCCTCCTCCCCCGATCTCTCTGTTTTGTACTGTGGCAGCCCCAGCTATGGCCAGTGGGCGTCGCCCGGCCTCCATTTGGCCAGCCACGGGCCGGGGACCGCAAGGCTGATCACCGGCCAGCTCCGCCGCCCCCATGGCCGCTCCACCTTTTTGGTTTTCCCCGGCCAGTCTCTCATCTTCCCTGTTTCTGTCTGTGACGGACTATGGGGCCTGCGCCGGCGAGAGCCAGCCTTCGGCTCGCCTCTTGCCGACCAGCCTTGGGATGATGACGGTAGGACCGCCCCTAGCCAGGTCTACCGCCCCCACAGCCGCTCCGCCTGGGCTGGTTTCCCCTGGTCGGTCCCTCTTCCCTGTTTTGGTTTGAAGGGAATTGTGGCCGCGCTGGTGGTGAGCTTATGGTCGGCTAGCCTCGGCCTAGCGGCACTGGTGTAGCCACCTCCACCCAGCTCTACCCGGTTACTAGGGCCCTGGCGTCACTGGCCAAAGCTGCCACTAAACCCCTGTTCGTCGTTGTGCCCCTAGGGTTTTCCACCCGTTATGGGCCATCGGGCATCGTTGGATGTCGAACACCCTTGGACCACCTTAGTGTGGCAGGTTTCAGCCTGGGGATGGCTGGCCGCCCTAGTGCGGCACCGCCCGTCTTCTTTCGGCATGGGCCAGGTTCCCCTCTGCCGATTGTGTCTGACCGCTCTATAGAGCGCCACGTGTTGCCCTTTGACCGTCTTACCCTCGCCGAACGCCGATTGGCCTCTAGTCAGCCTACCTCGGCACGGCAACGGCAAAGGCCGTATTGTTGGTCACCGCCCTTGGGCATGGCCCTACCGCCCTTCCGAGTCTTGGGCCGATACCGTCTAGCCCTCTCCTCTTCCCTTTGGCCGCGTGTGCAAGTAGCCGCGCGTGCGGGTTAGGGTTTAGGTGCCATTTTGACACCGCCTGACCGTCGAATGGCTCTACCATCTTTTGGAGTTGACATTGGAGTCCTCCATCAGTCTCCTCCATCCTTGAGTGTCACCCACACCTTCCGCCCTTATGTGGGCCCTGGTAAATGTGAAATCGACGCCGTTGGGTGCTGTCCACGGCCGATTTCGACGTCTTGTGACTGGTTGTGTATTTTTCAACCGCCGGTCGAATTTTAGTGAGTACACCCTGCCTTTCGGTCGCACCTGCCACTCGTTGGCACGACCTTTCTCCCGGCCGCCCCTAGTGTGCTGCCGTGGATCGCAGATTTTATCGCATTGATGTTGACATCCCATTTGGCCGTGTGTAGTTTCGGCGCTTCCTAAACCTCGGGACAGCAGCTCTCTCAGCTAGGCAATGGTGTTGACCGCCGACTCCGCCACCGACGTCGCCACCATCGTGTGCTCGCCATCAAACGTCATGAGTACGAGGTAGGGGAGCTTGAACTCGTAAATTCATGACAGCATGCTTTGAATGAGTAGCAACATGCTAGGTTTGCATGATTCCATGGTTTGGATATTAAATCATGACATGTATGCATGATGTAAGATAGTGAATTATGCCACATTGAGATACATGTATGTATGTATGTGAATGGTAAGCATGTTGTATGTGTATGGTGTATGATGTATGCGCTAGTGATGGCTAGCGAATATGTTAGTGTGCTATGTATGTGTGTGTTGGACACGCTAGTGATGGCTAGCGATGTCGAGTAAGTTACGTATGTGGACTGTGTGGGCAGAGGTATGGGCGATGGACTGTAAGATTGGTAAGGGTTTGGTACGAAGTTGGATGTGGATGTGTAAGCGTGTGACAAAAGATGGTGGACGTAAGTGTGACAGACGAAGAATGGAGCGGATCGGTTTGGAGCGTACGTCAGGGGTTCGGTAAGTAAGAAGACTGAGGCTTGGAGCCTTATGAGGGTTTATTAGACAGTAAGAGCATGCATAATTGTACAAGCATAACGTACATATTATGAAGTGAAAAGTAAGTATAATAAGTGAGGAATTAAGTAAGAGATGATAACGGGGATCTGCTGAGAGGAGCTCAGTTTGACGATGTAAGTAAGATGTCCGACCGTGAGGTGGATGTCCGAGGATGTATGCGTACATAAGGATTTGTGTACGGTGAGCTATGTTGTGGCTTGGACGGGTAAGTGAAGTCTGTTGCCCCGACGAACTAGGGTTCGGATTGGGCTCAGCTTTAGTTTGATCAGTCGTGGACTGAGAGGTTGTGTGGCATAATTGTACCGCATAATATACTTAATTCAAACTTGAATTATGAAAACGTTATTAATAGCGTTGTGAGTTTGAGACCTGAGGGTTCGACGGATTAAGGTCCATGTTTGAGCTAGCCGATAATGAATCGGCTGAGCACTTCTTGTGTCTTGCCATGGTGGTTATCCTGCGGGATTTTTGTCTGTGTGCTATATAGAGCACCGGACGTCTGATGCTCTGTTGAGAGCGATGTATGTTTGATTTGGTCTGTGTGCTGTATAAGCCCAGACGTTTGATGCTTTGTTGAGAGCAAAGTATGTTTAATTCGGTCTGTGAGTACAAGCCCAGACGTTTGATGCTCTGTTGAGAGCGTTGTATGTTTCCGCCCAAGAGTGGCACTGTACGTTTCTGCCCAAGTGGCACTGTATGTTTTCTGCCCAAGAGTGGCATTGGCACTATAAGACCCATTATGGTGGGCAATTGTATGGCACTATAAGACCCCTTATGTGTGGGCAATTGTATGACCCCTTGTGTGGGTGTATGTTTGCGCGCTCAGGTAAGTAGTATCATGGATCTACTCTTACCTGTTTGATCCAGTGCCCCATGAGCATTGGTGTACCTTACCTTCGGAAAAGTCCATGGCGTCTAGTCACTCCCCGGAGGTTAAGGTGATGCCCCAGTGGCATTCTTTTCCTTTTCGACGTTGGAGCTTATTAGCTATAATGAGCTTCAGTGGTCGATAGTATGTATACGACTGTATGACTGAGTTTGTGCGTTTCTGAGTAAGCGTGTGATGATGAGTATGTGCACGACTGTAATGTTGAATATGAGTTCGACAGTAAGTGTAAGACTATACGAGTAAGGGTAAGATTGTACGAGTAAGGTCATACAAGTTGAGTAAGTTGTATGAGTTAGCGTTTGTTGGGACGAGTATGTTTGTAAGACCCTGATTAAGGGTGTTTGTATGAGTTTGGTTTCATGGTATGTTATGTATGATTAGTTGGATATGAGCATAATTGTTATACGTTGTTTGCCTCATGTTGAGTTGCATGACGCATGTTTTATGAACTTATTGAGTTCACCGTTTGGGATTTCCCCTACTGGGTATTTTCCTACTGAGTATGAAAATACTCACCCTACTTCTTTTAGCCCCGTTGTTCGGGAGGCTTTTGCAGGTTGTGTTGGTGAGCTCCTAGAGTTGGATGCTCGTCTCTGCTGTGGATTGTTTCCCCCTCGACTCAAGTATATTTGGTGCCACGATCTGATGTATTTGATGAGAGTTAAGTGTATGTATTCTGGACTTTTAATTTGGATCAGAGTAGACTGTTTATGGGACTTGTACTCGGGGACACCTGGGAGTTATTTGTATTTAAAAATCCATGATCATGGTGATTTAATCGTACGTATGTTTTCGAGTAGCGCCTGAGGATATTTGATTTGACGGTATGATGTTTAACCGTATCATGTTTAAAATTATAAACTGTTTATACGGGTTTTGATTTGATCGTTTGACTCTGATTTATCGTATAAAAGAAAAAAAAAATTCTATGAGTTTTAAGAAAAAGGGATGAAAAATCTCGGGCGTTACAGATACTATTATCCATATCGATACTGGCTTCCATGGTTGTGAGTAACCTTCTTCGTACAATTCCTCTTGTAGGAAAGCATTCTTCACATAGAGCTAAAGAAGGGACCAATCAAATGATACAACAAGAGGTAATATGGGGTGAATGGTGCCTAGTTTGACTAAGGTTTATTCAAAATTGACACTAATTGTTTCCTTTGCTGATAAGATGATTGTGCAACAACCTTAATGCGTATATTTTTAAAATTTTGTAACTCACATGCACCATAGAAAATGTTTAAATTGAAAGCAACAATTTGTTGTTTAATTTCTTTGTTTTAAATAATCATTAAAAGACAATAGAAGGAATGAGACTATGGAAGGTCGTATCGATACGAATGGCAGTATCAATGACTATGGATAAGGGTATGCGTCGATGACACACTTGGTACGCACCGAAATGAGCATAAACCCTTTTATAAATTTAAAAAAATATTATAACTTATAATATATCATTATAATACTTCTTTTAGAGTATAATAAGACCCTAGAATGTCGTATCAACTGATACGAGTATTCTAAAATTAGTTTATTTAGAACCATACACTATTATGCTCTCTGTCCCATTTAAATTATTGCTCATTTTTTCCATATTAAGTGCTCTAAAATTAGTTTATTTTAAAAATAAATAATATACTCAATATGAGTCTAAATTATATGTTTAAATAAATGTATATTTGTGGAGCATTATATGTAAAAAAATAATTATGTAAATTACATGTACCTACCCGTATTGATCTCATATAACTTTAAAAATATTATTTTTAATATAACAAAAATTTAAACTTTCAAAAAAATTAGGTTTGAATTATATTTTTTTAAGAAAAAAATTCTAGTTTTTTCTTATTTTTTTAAAAAAATTAAAATAATTTTTTAAATACCATATCGATATGTATTGACCATATCAATATAATATGGCCGATACGCATCGGATTTTAATGTGAGAGGCATACCAACCCTGTACTTATATCAATATCAACTAATATGAGACCGTATCGATTGATATGAGGCCGTATTAACCGATAAGGGGCCTTCCATGGGCTAGACTTTAGGAAATCTCAGTACAAGACCATTGATTAGGTCCATCTGTAATGCTTTTGTGTGGCTGGCAGAGTGGGCTTGATGGGTGTGTGTATGCATCAACGTAAAATCTTTCATATGGCTGGCACAATGATGTAAATTTGTCCTTAATTAATCACATCAAGAAATAATATTTGCAATGTAGCTCTAGCCCTTTGGAACTCAATCTTAGTTCATTTTTCTTCAAATGTTATCCATCATCAAACGCATTTTTACTTAGTAAGAATACTTTTGCTACCAATGAACGCAATAAAATAAATATTGATGAACAATTCAATGAAGATTAAAAATTAACCCTATTCGTTTCTACTGGTATTTTCAACAAAGATTTAAGCTCTTAATTTAAATCAAGTGCTTTAAACAAAAAAATTTGTCAGATAGGATAAGAATAAATCATTTTATTTGTGATATTATGGCAATTAACCCACTATTCACTCTCCTCAATGGTTGCTATAGACATTTTCATCAAAGATATAAGGTCTAAATCAAAACTAAGGGCTTTTGAAAAAAATCTACTTTACATAAATAAAGTTACTTGGGGAGCACAAAATCGACTAACTAATCAATAATTTATTTATTGCCATGTCTACAAATAATGTATGGAGGCTGCTAGAAATACTGTACTTCACCATAAGTTCATCCTATGAGACGCCCTCTTTGTAATAACAACTTCTCAAGCAAACTATTTGCCTTCTCGGTTAATTTATAAGATGCATTTAGTTCTTTCCCTGGAAGGGCCCAGTCCAACTTTAAAACCCTTGGGCAGTTCTACCCAAGTAGTACTCGACCAGTACCGTGTGCTCTCGTAGTATTGTTGTTGATGACCTCCAGCAGCCGCCTTAATCTCACTAGGCTCAAAAATTATAGGATTATCAAAGTCACATTCTCTACTGAAGTTAGGCAAACAAATAGCTTTTTCTAAATCATGAAAGGGTGCTTGCACTGAAAAAGAGGCAGTTTGGCCCAAAAATAGTATTTGATCTCCAAGGTCGCTTACCTCTTCCCATCTATCTCCATCAACATGAAGCTGAAACATTCCGTGTGGATAGTTGAAGTCATCCAAGAAGAATGACAATAGTTTGCCACCTGATTCAAGCAAAAAACATGTATCGGCTTCAAAACGCAATTCGCAATGTGAGATCAAAATATTCCATGTTAGCATATGAGGGTCAAATACTCCTAATTCCCCGTATAGACCCAGACAGTAGAAGAGCCCATTGTGGAAGACAGGATTGTTATGGGTGACATGAAACTTATGATTATGTTGGAACACCAGCTGAGTCCATGTACTATGGCCATGTTGGTGAAAACAAATTTCAACTTCACGCACATCTGATTCTATGATGCCAAAAATCATACAATGTGGAGAAGTTGGTGTGGACGAGAAGGCAATTCCGTAGAAATTCTGCTTCCAAAACTGTATGAGAGGGAGTTCAACTTTTTCATCTATGAACGGATTGAATAAGAACATGATTTCAGGGGTCTTATGTACTAACAACCAACCTTCTCGGGAAAAATACAACATAGAACCTGATAGCTCTGGAATGTTGATAGTACAGGTAATGCCGTACATAGGGTCCACCAACTTATATATGCCATTGTTCTTAGGCGTGAACATGAGCCAAGGATTTTTCGGCAACAACCTTTTAGGGACATGGATCCCCCCCAGATGGTGAAAACTAGCATACTGACCTATGATGAAATCCCTAACACTATCAAAATAGCAACCTTGTAGGGGACTGACCACCATACTTGTTTTGTGATTGAAACCACTTTCTTGGTCCTTGTCCTGATTTAGTAAAACCTGCACAAATTAAATTTGAATCAATCAAAGAGGTAGGTCAAACAGACAACAAATCTATCAACAACACTACCAAATTGTATATAGTAAACTAGGGTCAACCACATGTAGCCTAATCGGTGATCCTACTCAATCAAGGGTCATATTAACATTTTAACCTATTAGCTTTACATTTTCGCATAGAACATTACCCATATTCTTCTAAGGTTTCAATTATACCATATGCAACAAAGACAATGTGAATAAGAAATTAAATGGAGAAAAAAAAAGTGAATAGTTGAGTAACTTTACCCAATGAGGATAATCATCAGAGCCTCTCGATAAAGGCTCGATAGGATAATTAACTGCCATGCTTCCATACTCCAAGTCGAAACAAAATACATTCTCGAAAATAATATTAATAGAATAGATGCGGTCACCTTTAATCCCTGCTGCAGAAGCCGAGTATGATGTTGAGTTGAGATACCCCAAGAAGAAGACGAGATCGCCAATGCTTTCAACTGTCACCCAGGCCTTCTCGGATAAATCCAATTTTGAAACCTCAATTTCTTGTAGTACGTATGTACGAGAATAATAACGCTGCAGGACACGAAAAATGTCCCCATCTGCTTCTACAAGATGTTCAATTCTTTCGATTTTGCCCAATGCTGTAGGAGCTTCTAGAATATCAAATTTGTGATATTCCACTGTAACACCCTGGGTAGGGTCTATAATCAACAAAACATCGAAAAGAGTTGTTGCATATACTTTGCCCTTATGACTAACAGCACCGCGTATTTCTTCTTTAACTTGAAACATATGCTTTTTGAATTTTTTACCGCCGGGGCGAAAGATGAAAAAGAAGGGTTTGAATCGATGAATGCATAGGAGGGAGCAACCCGGGTCTGAAGGAGGCAATGGAAGGAAATAATGGAAGTCCCAACATTTTTTAATAGTCGGGACAGGGATGCTCTCCAGTGATGTGAGGTTGAACATAAAACACACATTAGAGCTTCTGTCACGTAGCAGGCACCAGCTGCCATGAAAGGAGCTCAAGATATCAGTGTTACCTATATGAGGCATGCTTCGCTCATGCAGGCTCTTGTTTATGACGCTGTAGAAAGTCCATTCTTCTTTGTCTGGTCTACTGGAGAAAGTCATCCAAGGCATCAGCTGAGAACACATGGTGGATGGGATTTAGTGACCAGGCACCGATTCCGTTAAACAGTGGACGCTGGAATCCACAAGATATGAATCAAATTAGTTGCAAGTGGTCGAGCAAATTCCAAATAATTTTATGAAATGTTTTGATCGCGCTGTAAAAAAGATAACATAATGCCATAGTACTTTAATTTTAATGGCAATAAATTGGACAAAAAAATAACTTTTACCTGAAGTAGTAATTTTTTTGAAAGAAGAGAGTGAGAAGGTGAAACCTACCGTGGCGAAATCCCCCGGTGGCCGGTCCGGCAGAACTTCCCGGTGGGGGAGATAGAGAGAGAGCTCCGGGGTCCGAAGAGGGAATTACAGAATTATCGCCGGAGAAATTTGAAGAGCACGCTCGCCTCGGGAACGAACTTGAAAAAGCCGATCGAAAGTCTGCCGACATGCTCAAAGACATAGGGAGAAGCCGCGGCCGTCTGGTGTTTCATTAATCAAAGCTTCTGCCCTTTAGGCGGCGGAACAGGAACCTAGTTGTAATAAAAACAGGAATCCCAGTTGTACGTAATAGGAAAATAATTCCACCGACATCCCTAATCAATTCCTAATTGAAGTAAAGTCTCAAAATACAACAAGCGTTCCTGATCAAAGTGATAATCAAACCAAAAGTCCCGTTTGGTTTAGAGCCAAAAGCCGTGAGCTCGCCGGCGGATAAAGGGGACGGCAAATGGGACCGGACTCCACATACCCCCTTCTCTTCTTCTCTCCGGCCTTCCCCCCTGTGTTGGGCTCGCAACTTTTCTGCCCATCAGCTTCAGAGTTTTTGGATCACGTTTCTGCAGCACGAGCACGAGCACGAGAGAATATGGATTGGTGAGCGAGGGAAAGGAATTGATTTTTTTTTAAATATCTCAATTTTTACTATAAGAATAATTAGAGTAAAAATTAAGAAAAAATAAATTAAAATTTTGTATATAAATTTTTTTTATCCATCAACCTATAAATATAAATTTGAGAAAAAAATTAGCATAATAAACATTTATGTCTTGCAATTACTACTACTATTATTATTATTACTGTCTTTACTACAACTGCTACCATTACCATTACTATTATTATCGTCACTACTGCTGCTATCACTGTTAACGCTATCATCACCACCCCCACCACCATTTGCGCCATTATCACCACCGTTGATACCACTACTACCACAGTTATCATTGCTACTACCACCACTGCTGCTGCAACTATCACCACTGCTACTGCAACTGTCACCACCGCCATTATCGCTACTACTACTACTACCACCACCACCGCCGCTACCATCACCGCCGCCGCTGCCACCACAGCTACCACTACTATCGCCACCGCCACCACTGCCATTACCACTACTACTACGATCGCCACTACCACCGCTACCACTATTATCACCGTCAATTTTCTCTAACATCATTTGTGCAACCAAACATTAATTTTTTTTAGAAATCTCCTAGTTTTTCTTTCACCTGGATTCACTTTCTCTTTCCTTTTCTCCCGATTTTCACCAATCCAAACAGACTCTTAGTGTTAGTGATCACTCTAGCTTAAACTTTTACACGTTAGATTGATAACCGGGAAGTACTACCAGCTTTGCCTATTTTCAGTGCTATCATCTGCAACCCCATAACCCCATCTTGCTCTTTATAAATGTTGCAGTTGTGATGCTCCGGAGCCTTGCTCTCCCTCTCTAACTCTAAAGGCTCACGGTACTAGTGTAGTGCCATTGGGTTCACGCATTGGTTGATTTTTCTTGTTTAAAAAATATAATCTGTATTTTTATTATTTTTTATATAAAAAAATTTGTATGTGCCTGACGTACCTACATAAACCGGGAAAGAGAGGCCCGGCTTGAGAGAAACTTAAGTAAAGAGGGAATAGTCAAGATAAGATTGACCACGTCCTATCTTGACAAGGATTTAGATGTGGGCAGTTATAAATTGAAACTTCCTCCTCTTTATGAAGACGTACAAAAACAAAATTCCAACTTCTTCTTTCTCTCTCTAAAAAAAGAAAAAAAATAGAGAACATTCTCTCCTCATTTTACACCCACACCAACCTGAGCAAAAGTAGAAATTTTCCTCTTCTCTTTGATTGAGTGGCAAACAAAGAGGACTACACATTGGTGGGAAATTGAGTAATCTTTCTTAAGGCACCGTATTAGGATGACTAATGGCGTATTTATAACTAAAATAGGACACAATTGTTAAAAAACCTAGAATCCTGATCCTCCATCCAGAGGTCAGCCAACGGTTCAGATTTACCACTTAAAACCATACTTAATTGGTATTCAGACTTAGGCCCATTACCTAGCCAGTTTTAAAAGCCTAAAACAGTATCCATTGAGATAGTTGAGCCACTTCATGTTTCAATATAAAAACAAGCCCAACAGTCTTATGTTTGAGAATAGTATTGATCTCTCACCTTAGGAAATTTGGGAAGTCTCCTCGCTTCATTACCACTGGTCAAAAGGGCAGAGAGTTTGGCCACCCAATGAATCAAAGCTGCAGCATCTCTCGTAGACACTCCCTTGAGCTTCTCTTTTAAAAATGCTATGATGAATGCAGTACCACTACCCAGAACCTTGTGTTTTTTGTGGCTAAAATTATCGGAATCATATTTGCTCAGCCCAGAAGTTATTTCCAAGCCGTTTTGAGTCAAAATCTATAGGAATCACCGAATCACTTCGTGAGGTAATTTCATCAATTTTGGCTCTCAACCCTTATTTCAAAAATTATAGGTTCTATTATTTTTAAACGGTTACCTCTCATATCGATTTGAACCTTAAAAAATTACCTACCTTTGTGGGATCCTTTTTGATAGAGCTCGAATTTAGAAGTGTAATAGTACCAAAAACATATATATCCAAGTTCAATAGAGATAGTTATATTAGTTCAAAGTTTTAAAATTAGGTTTGACATAGGGCTATTAATGAGCCAACTGGCTCGTTTAGCAAGTCATGCTTGGCTCGGCTCAAACTAGACTCAAACTCGGCTTAAGCCTGCATACCCCTGCTTCACTCGGCTCAGCATGAATAATACTCGAACTCGACACTACTCGGGTCTAGCTCGAACTCGAACTCGAATATAATTTTAAAATTATATTAAATAATATATATATATATATATATATATATTATATAAACATAATTATTATTTAGAATAAATATTTATGACATACTCTCTCTGTCTTAGATTAATAGCTCTATTTGATTAGTTCATTTTAAAAAATCAATTGGAGTTATTAATCTTGGACCTCTTGAGTTGTGTGCATTGTTGGATAGAGATATGAGGATGATAGAGACCTCATATCTCTATCGTCCTCATATCTCTATCAAACAATGCACACAACTCAAGAGGTAGATTGGTTTATATCTCATTGTGCCCTTAGATCTCAATCTGATGGTCTATGATGTCTTAGCTCACATTGACGTGTATAAGCTCAAACTCATATAATTTTTTTTCATGATATATATTCTTGTTAAATTGTAATAGATATATAATTTCTATGTATAATATATTTTTGAAAATAAAAATATTAGAGACACAAATAGTAATATATTCCTTTTGTCCCAAATTAACAGCTCCATTTATTTTTTTAAAATAAACTAAAATTAGTTCAATTAAAAAAATAAATAGAGTTATAATTATATGATAGAAGTTCAATATGATATCACACTAATATACTAAAAAAATCTTTTAAATGAAGCATGACACTAGGGGGACAAATTTTAGTTTACAAAAGAATAATTAGTGAATTTTTTCAAAAGTTAAAGCATGACACGAGGACCATCTTCAACTTATAGAATTTTTCTCTTTTTACATGTATTTAGAAATTTTTTAGAGGTATACTAAGCCTAAAGAATAGTTATTTTATAAGTGATTTATAAGCAAGTAAAGAAAAGAAGATATGAAGAAGTAGAAAGTAATGTTACCGAAGTTTTTTTTTTTAGCAATTATAGGCAGGTAAAGAGAGAAAAATGGTAATACTATATTTTTTTAGTATTTGTTACTAAAACTTATTTGTCATAGTTATTTTCTTTCCTAGTGACTATAGTTAGATATTCAAGGTGTAGTCGTAATACTTGTTAAGTATATTTATTAATATTTAATACTAAAAACATACTAGTGTGTGTGTGTGTGTGCATATATATATATATATATATATATATATATATATATATATATATATATATATATATATATATATATATATATATATATATATATATATATATATATATATATATATATATATATATATATATATATATATATATAAATATATATATATATATATATATATATATATATATATATATAGTTTGAGCCCAATTCGAGCCTAGGCTCATGATTCACTTATTAGAGGTCAAACTTGAGTTCGAGCCAAGTTTTAAATTTCAGTTTCAAGCCGAGCTCAAGCTGAAAATTTCGAGCTTGTTTGAGCATCAAGTCGAGGTTCAACAATTTGAGTTTAAGCCAAGCAAGCGGCTCGTTAACATCCCTAGTTTGACATGACATCCAAACATATTCCAAAAAATTTCATTACCAACCATAATCCACATTGGGAGGTGAATTTTTTGAATTAATTCTAAAAAATTCTATTTTTATTTCTAAAAATCAAACACCTAAACAACCCCTTAATATAATTCTTCTTCTCAACAGAATTCGTGCCTTCCCCATTCATTCCAACACCCACTTGGGTTTCCATGTTGCAATCATCACCGTCCCTAACCTCTGAGGAAAATAAAGCCAATGCCGCCTCCCAAGCGAGAAGAGTTCTCAATTGGCCCAGAGCAACAAATTTGTCATGGAGTTGCCCAAAAATGTTGTGGCATTTCCTTACAAAGATTTCTGTTGAAAGAGATTGAATTCTAGTACACACATTAGAACATTGACTTTGAAAATATTCATGGACCTCCGATTGCAACTCATTGTCCATGGGCCCAATGATTGGCTTTGTAGTGCTTGGATTGCAACTCATTGTCCATGGGCCCAATGATTGGCTTTGTAGCGCTGGATGGTAATCTCGCTGACAGCCTCTATTGAGACCATGAGCGGTGATATGGTAGTCAACAACTCCTTTGGCTTCATGTGGGCCATGGAGTTCAGCCCCTCCCTAGCCCTTTTATGGACCAAATTCAGAGCGCACCTGAAGCTCCCATGGAAATCAAGATTGTCTGCCACCGCCGGGCGGGCTAGCATCCTGGCTGGAGGCGATAAATTTCGAGCCCAAGAGAAGATCTTTCAAGTTGCTTGCCACATAGGTGCGGTCTTTATTTGCGGTGTGGTCTCTCGTATCTGGGCAATTGAACTCTGCAAGGCTGGCCTTGAGGACCTCGCATGATAGGGTAGAGACGACATCTAAGGACCAGTGTCAATACTGAGGATGAGGAGTCGAGAAGTGCCACGACCACCACAACAAAATCGTTGCACGGCGGCTTTCCAAGCTCGAAAATAAGCACATAGATTAGGGTTTTGGGCCAATCTATAAGATGTAATGTTGGGGTTATCACATTAAAGAGGGCAAATAAAATACAAGTCACAATTATCATGCAAATCATCACACATAAATATATTTGCAAATATATATATATATATATATTAAATACCAGAGTGAAGAGAATTATGAACCCGGTTCGAGGCGCGTTACACGTTGCCCTTCGTGCACAGGCATTCTGTTCCCAAGATACAATGAACCACACCGTCCTTTTAATGGTGCACTTCCAATCAAACAGACTGGATCTCGATCAGAGGAGACTGTATTACTCAACCACAGACTCCAAGTTCAAAGAAAGAGAAGAATGAATCACTCCCAGAGATTTCACAGAGAGAGAGCAGAGAGGAAGAAAGTCACTGTAATATTGTTTTCTATGTTCTGATGTCTATTCCAGACATTTTTGATAAGTTTTACACGCTCCCAACGCCGAAATGGCTCTTTCCCATAAAACTCGTCACGTTAATCATCGCAACTCATTTTTTTAGAAATCCGTTACCCCGACCGATCTGGGCAACAACCAATCAAACAGGGCGATTGGGCGATTGAACGGCTCAACACAAGAAGTTTTATTTCATGTCAAAATTCAACAACCCCACCATGACATGATATAAAACTTGTCTACATACACAAAACAATTTATAAAACACATAATGTGACATTGAGCAATAGTACTCTAAGTATTCAGCGATAGGTACCTTGCGGGTTTGAACCTACACCTAGTTTGGTAAGCCGCCACTCTTACAAGTTCGAAGTGAACTAAGTCTTGAACTTGAACCTTAGCAAGAGCTTTGACAAACCTAACAGTTAGAGTAACTCCCTTTTTGATATCATTCGGGGTAGCTCTTTATGGTCATGCGCCTTGTATCTTTTCATGAGTTACACATTAGAGAACAAGCCCACGCTCTCTTTAACTGCAACCTCAGTGGCACTCATATAGGTGATAGTCTCCAAGGGTAATATGCATAACAATAGCTTACTATATAAGCCTTGACTTCATTAAGACTTTCATCAACCTGGTTCATATGCATTAAGTACACTCATCTTAACACAGGAATGAACATATTATATTTAATTGTGTTCTCTCCAAGTCATGCATCAGCTTATTTTTTACCCATTGAATCTTCGTAGTGGGATCTCCAAGCAGAGAGATTGGATTGCTACTAACGATGACTTAATCATAGGCTTTCAGCCCCATTCCCCTAGATGAGTTAAGAATTTGCCTTACCGACAACCCTTTTGTAAACGAATCAGCTAAATTATCCGTTGATCGTATGAAACTTAAGGTAATGACTCCTGAGGTAGTCAACTTGCGCAAGATTTTATACCTCAGTTCAATATGCCTAGAGGACCTCTTGTTATGATTCTTATTGTTAACCTTATCAAGAGTTGATTGGATATCACAGTGAATCAATAGTCTAAGAATTAGTTTATTTAACCCGGGTATATCTATTAAAAGATCCCTAAGTCATTCTCCCATTCTACCAATTTTATCAAGAGCTACTAACTCAACATCCATAGTAGATCTTATTATCACTGTTTGTTTAGAAGATTTCCATGCAACCGCCCCACCACATAGTGTAAACACATAACCACTAGTAGCCTTGGTTTCATCAGAACATGATATTTAATTTGCATCATTGTATCCTTCTAATACAACAAGAAACCCGGAATAATGTAAACCAAAGTTTACACTTCCCTTCAGATATTTGAATACTCTCTCAATGGCAGTCCAATGAGATTCATTAGGGCTCTTTGTGTATCTACTTAGTCTTCCCACAACATAGGATATATCCGGTCTACTGCAGTTAGCCAGATAACTCAAACTTCTTATTAGCTGTAAATATCTAAATTGTGATACACTTTCCCCACAATTTTTCTTTAGTCTTACACTCGAGTCATATGGCGTATTGATAGGTTTTCTATCAAAGTATTCATACTTCTTTAAAATTTTATCCACATAGTGTGATTGACTCACAACTATTCCTTGAGAAGTCCTATCAATCTTCAAGCCCAGTATAACCTTTGCAAGACCCAAATCTTTCATATCAAAATTCTCATTAAGGAAACCTTTAACCTTATTGATATGATCCACATTATCACCAAACAGTAATATATCATCCACATACAAGTATAACATTACATAAGAGTGATCAAAAGACTTCAAATACAAACATTTATCAAAAGTACATACTACAAAGTTATTAGAAAGAAGAACATCATCAAACTTTTGATGTCATTGTTTAGGAGCCTATTTTAAACTATAGAGAGATCTTACTAACTTACATACTTTTCTTTCTCGACCAGGAACTACAAAACCTTCAGGTTGCTCCATATAAATTTCCTCCTCTAACTCACCATTTAAAAATGTTATTTTAACATCCATTTGATGGATCTCGAGGTTATAATGAGCTGTCAATGCTATAAGAACTTGAATTGTAGTTATCATGGTCACAGGAGAATATATGTCAAAGAAATCTTGACCTTCCTTTTAACTATATCTTTTAGCCACTAATCTAGCTTTGTACTTTTCAATGGATCCATTAGGATAATATTTTTTTTTGAATATCCACTTTCACCCAATTGGTTTAAACCCTTGAGGTAGATTCGTTAAAACTCAAGTCCCATGTGCAAGTATTGAATCCAACTCACTCTGTATCGCCTCCTTCCATAAAGGAGTTTCGCTAGACGACATAGCTTCATTAAAAGTTAAAAGATCTTCATTCCCCACCATGAAAGTGTAAAAGTCATCCCCAAAGTTCTTTTCTATTATGGTTCTCTTAGATCTCCTTACATCCACATTAGTTCCTGAATCTTCCATTCTAGGAATAGAAGATAATGAAACATCTTCTTTATACACTACAGTCTTACTCTTTTCCTTCATAGGAAATACATTCTCAAAGAATGTTACATCATCGGACTCCTTAATAGTATTGGGAGCATAATCCTGCCTATCAGACCCAATATCTAAAAACCGATAAGCTTTGCTAGTTTGTGCATAACCAATGAACACTGCATCATAAGTTTTCAAACCTAGCTTGTCCAAACCTTAATGAACAAGACATCCCCTTGATATTTTAACTTTAGCAAGACATCCCCAAACCTTAATGAAATTTAAACTTGGTTTTCTTCCTTTAATTAATTCATAAGGGGTTATATTTTGTCATTTATGAGGCACACGGTTTAAGATTATACATGCTGAAAGAATTGCTTCTCCCCATAAATTCTTCGGTAAACACGAAGAGGAAAGCATAGAATTTATCATGTCTATAAAAGTTCTATTCTTTCTTTCAGCCACACCATTAGATTAAGGAGAGTAAGGGGCTATGGTTCAATGTATTATTCCTTGATCTTCACAAAATTTGTAAAATTCAAGAGAACAATACTCCCCACCACGATTAGACCTTAGTTTCTTGATCCGCCTCTCAGTTTGATTCTCAACCTCCATCTTATAAACCTTAAACTTCTCAAAAGCCTCATCTTTAGACTTAAGTAAGTATACATGACAAAATTTTGAGTAATCATCAATAAAAGTAATGAAATATCTCATACCACCCCTAGTCAATAATCCATTCAACTCACAAATATCAAAGTGAATTAAGTCAAGCAAGCATGTAGATCTATCAATACATTTATATGGTTTCCTAGGTTGTTTTGCTTGAACACAAACTTTACATTTATCAAGAGATTCAACATGCAATTTAGGAATCAAATCAATATTCATCATTCTCTTAATGATTTGAGAATTCACATGTCCTAGCCTCATATGCCACATATCAAAAGAATCAACATGATAAATTAAAGAGTCATCTACTTGAAATAAAGAGTTATAACAAGAAACCGAATTTAATTTAAAGATGTCATCACACACGTAGCCTTTGCCAATAAAACTACCATGTCTAGTTATTACAACTTTATTTAACTCAAACACTAATTTATATCATGCTCTACTAAGAAGCACACCACTAACTAGGTTATTCCTCACACTTGGTACATGCAACACATTATGGAGAGTCAGCGTGTTCCCCGATGTAAACCGGATGTCCACAATTCCAACTCCATGAACTTTATGTAACGCCCGCAATTTTTCATACATTTTCCTCAAATTTCATGGAAAATTTTTGTAATATAACTGCTATAAATCGGGAAATACAAAACCTATGAAAATAATTTTATAATTTAAAGCATAACACATCGATTTTCCCATACAAACTTTTACTCATTCGATCAAACATCGTACGGCCAAACCAAACATCCACAGGCGCTACTTGAAAAACTATCATACGAATAAATTGCTATGATTATAGACTTTAAATACAAATCTCTCACAGGCATCCTGAGTGCAAGTCCCATAACAATCCACAGTCTAATCCAAATGAAAGTCCAGAAAGATAAAAATCTTAATTCTCATCTCACCCAATACATTAGATCGTGGCACAAATAAACTCGTAGTGAGTTAAGCATATACCTGAGTCAACATGAATCAATCCACCGTTAAAATGAGCATCCTCTCTAGGAGCTCTCCGTCACAACCTGCAAAAGCCTCCCGAACAACGGAGCTAAAAAGTAGGGTAATTAGTATTTTTATACTCAGTAGGAAAATACCCAGTAGGGGAGTTCTAAACAGTGAACTCAGCAAATCCATACATAGATGCGTTCATGCAACTCAAATATGAAGCAAGCAAGCATATCATAATCATGCTCATATGCATACAGTCATACCAAATGCACCATCGTGACAAAATCATACCATCAAATTAAACTCACACAAACACCCTTATCCAGGGTCTTAATAACTTACTCATACCATCATACGCATACTCATACAACATACGTATACTTGTACGACCTTACTCATACAATCATATGCTTACTCAAAATCATACACTTACTGTCTTACTCATACTCATACTCTTACAGTCGTGCTCATACTCATATTCTTACAGTCGTGCTCATACTCATACTCTTACAGTTGTGCTCATACTCATACTCTTACAGTCGTACACATACTCATACAATCGTACTCATACTATCGACCACTGAAGCTCATTACAACTAATAAGCTCCAGCGTCGAAACAAAAAAGAATGTCACTGGGGCATCGCCTTAACCTCCGGGGAGTGACTAGATGTCATGGACTTTTCCGAAGGTAAGGCACACCTATGCTCATGGGGCACGGGATCAAACAGGTGAGAGTAGATCCATGATACTACTTACCTAAGCGCGCAAATATAAACACCCACACATAAGGGGTCATACAATTGCCCACCATAATGGGTCTTATAGTGTCATAGAATTGCCTACCATAATGGGTCTTATAGTGTCAATGCCACTCTTGGGCAGAAATCATACAGTGCCACTTGGGCAAAAACATACAGTCCCACTCATGGGCGAAATCATACAATGCCACTTTTGGGCAGAAATCATACAACGCTCTCAACAGAGCACCAAATGTCTGGGCTTATACAGCACACAAACCAAATCAAAAACATATGTCACTCTCAACAAAGCATCAGACATCTGGGCTTCATACAACACACAGACAAGGCCAGAAACATACATGGATCTCAACAGAGCATTAGACGTCTGGTGCTCTATATAGCACACAGACAGCATCCCGTAGGATAAACACCATGGTAAGACATGAGAAATGCTCATCCAACTCATTATCGGCTAGCTTAAACATGGAACTAAATCCGTCGAACCCTCAGGTCTCAAACTCACAATGCTATCATTAGTTGTGCTTATAATTCAAGTTTGAATTAAGTAAATTATGTACTACAATTATTCCACACAAGCACTCAAGCATATTGTGCTCCACTAATCAAACCGAAGTTGAACCCGATCCAAAACCCTAGTTCATCAAGGCAGCAGACTTCACTTAACCCGTCCATCTTACAACATAACACACCATACACCGAAATCCTTACGGTCTTACAATCTCCACCATCTACCTTATGGCCAAAACATCTTACTCGGAAGTCCTTAGACTAAGCTCCTCAGAATCAAACCCAGTTATACCCTCTTACTAATACCTCACTTATTATGCTTACTTTTCACTTCATAATCTGTATGTTATGCTTGTACAATTATGCACACTCCTACTATCTGACAATTCCCCAACATGTGCTCTAATCCAAAACAATCCATTCCAATCCTCACCCGTCATACTCATATCCTCTGTCATCCATCATACGCTTACACATCTATATCCAAATCCATACCAAACACTGACACTTCTTACCATCCATAGCCTATACCTCTGCCCACATGCACATACATATATCCATAGCATAGGCAAATAGCCATCATACATACGTATGTCTATCACACATACGTATAACATACACATATTTTCATACATACGTAGCTTACTATAAGGTCCCTGATTTTTCTACGATTTTTTTGGGATTTTTCTGCCATTTTTCTGGTCATTTTCGGCAGGAAAATGTGATGTTTCAGCGTATGGGTATTTGTGTCTTTTCCCCATATTTATACCTGTAGAGTCGGGTGTGGGGCTTAGTCGTGGGCCACGGGCCTCGCTGCACACTTACGGCGCGAAGTTTGGAGCTATAGCGCATAACTAGTGAGTTAACGTGCATTGGGGACGTAGATGTAAAAATTAAAAAGTTTAACTATATATATCTTCCTCCCCGTCGGTTTTCACAGAACCGACTTCCAGAAACTTTTTTGACGTCCAGTGAGTTTTTGAGAAAACCCGAGGACATATCCGGTCACTCCGTTCTCCCTCCTCTGACATCGGATTCCGTTGATTCTTGTCAGGATCCGCTTTGCCTCACCGCCACGAGTCCGTAGGTACCGGCTATGACCGCCGCCACGGCCTCTTCGCCCCTCCACGAGGTACCAAACCTTTTTTCGGGTTTTTCTCTCCTTCAATCCCGTTTTTGCACTGTGGGTGTACGATTTTGACATCGTTTGCGGCCGCTCTCAACTAGACTTATGTTTAGTTGGCCGCTAGGAACCCATAGACACTGGCTGGAGCCACCGCCATGCTTTCTTCACTCCGTGGTGAGCTACCGATCTTTTGGTCGGGTTTTTGTTACTATTTGCATCTCACTGTTCGTGGGATGTTTTGGACGCCAGTGTGTTTCCGGTCGTCGTCCGGCCACCGGATAGGCTCCGTCCAGCCTACCTCGACCCAGTGTCAGTAGGGGGTTGCCGTTTCCGACCCTGCCTCGCCCCTATTGCCTTGCTCCGCCCGATTAGACGCTTTGGGTGCGTCTTGGGCTGTGGTCATTGGCGAGCCGTATGCTATTTGGCCATTATGGGCTCTGCCCCGGCTCGGCGACAGTGAGGGTCAGCCCCACTTGGCCTAATTATATTACCGCTCAGAATGGGCCGCTTGTCATTTGCCCTATACCATGCAAGATGTACAGCTGCCCGCACCATGGGTTTTGGTTGTGGGTGGCGATCGGTGATGTCGCCGCTTAGATTGGCCACTGTTAGGGCCTTAGCTCTGTTGGCCGTTTGGGGGCCTTGGGTCGTCTCCGTTCAGCCCTCTCCCCCGCCCTTTGGGCCGCATGCGCATGTAGCCACGCGTGTACTTCTGGGTTTAGGCGCCGCATTCGTGCCGCCTTACCATCGGTTGGCCTTGCCACCGAGTGGAGTTGACCACTAGAGCTGTCCTCTACCTCTCCTTTGGTTCTCGAGCGTTGCCCCACGCTCTCCGCCCTTATGTGGGCCTTTGCTGACCGAAATTGTTGCCGTTGGGTGCTGTCCATGGCCGATTTCGACGTCTTTGTGGCCGGCTGAGCACGTTTTAGCCACCGGCTGATCTTTAGTGTACACCATCGACTTCGGGTCGCACCGCCACATATGTTGGCTTGACATTTCTCCCGGCCGCCCTAGTGTGCCGCCGTGGATTGCGGGTTTTACCGCATTGATTTCTGACACCCTGTTTGGCCGTGACTAGTTCCGGCGCATCCTAAAACCCTTGGGACAGCAGCTCTCTCAACCAAGCAACGGTTTTGACCGCCAACTCCGCCGCCGACGCTGCCACTGTCGTGTGCTCGCCATCGAACGTCATAATTACGAGGTAGGGGAGCTTTGAACTCGTAAATTCATGAAGCATGCTGCATGAAGCATGCTTTGAATGAGTAGCAGCATGCTACGATTGTATGATTCCATGCTTGGATGTTAAGTAACGATCCGATTGCATGAGGTGCGTGTAAGCATGATTGTATGGTATGATTGATATGCATGAGATGTATGCATGTTTTATGGATGTGGATTATGTATGCGCTGGCGATGGCTAGCAAATATGTCAGTATGCTATGTATGGGTTATGCATGTGCTAGTGATGGCTAGCGTGCATGTTTGAAGTATGTAAGAATGTATGTGCACGTGCTAGAGATGACTAGCGTGTACGTTTGATGTATGCATGTGCTAGTGATGGCTAGCGTGCATGTTTGATGTATGTGTGAATGGATGCATGTGCTAGTGATGGCTAGCGTGCATGTTTGACGTATGTATGAATGTCTGTGCATGTGCTAGTGATGGCTAGCGTGCATGTTTGTAAGCTATGTATGTATGACCGTATGTGTATGTTATACGTATGTGTGGGACATACGTATGTATGATGGCATTTTGCCTATGCTTTGGATGTGCGTATGTGTTTGTGGGCAAAGGTATGGGCGATGGACAGTAAGAGGTGACAGAAGCTTTGTCTGGATTTGGATACAGTTGTGTAAGCGTATGACAGAGGATTTGAGTATGACGGGCAAGGATTAGAATGGATCGGTTTGGTTGGATTGTATGTTGGGCATTTGTCAGACAGTAAGAGCGTTCATAATTGTACAAGCATAATGTACATATTATGAAGTAAAAAGTAAGTATAATAAGTGAGATATAAGTAAGAGGGCGACAACTAGGTTGGCTCTGAGGAGCGTTATTTAAGGATATCAGTGTAAGCTGATTTGGCCATAAGATGGATGGCGAAGTATGTAAGACTGTAAGGGTTGGTTGTACGATGAGTTTTGTCCACAATGTGGACGGGTTAAGTGCAGTCTGCTGCCCTAACGAACTTGGGTTTCAGATCGGGCTCAGCTTCAGTTTGATCAGTCGAGGACTGTGAGTTGTGTAGCATAATTGTACTGCATAATGTACTTAACTCAAACTTGAATTATAAGCACAGCTAATGATAGCGTTGTGAGTTTGAGACCTGAGGGTTCGACGGATTAAGTTCCGTGTTTGAGCTGGCCGCTAATGAGTCGGCCGAGCATTTATCATGTCTTGCCATGGTGTTTATCCTGCGGGATGTTGTCTGTGTGCTGTGTAGAGCACCGGACGTCTGATGCTCTGCTGAGAGCGACATTGTTTCTGATTTGGTCTGTGTGCTGTATAAGCCTAGACGTTTGATGCTCTGTTGAGAGCGATGTACGTTTCTGACTTTGTCTGCGTGCTGTATGAAGCCCAGACGTCTGATGCTCTACTGAGAGCGATGTACGTTTCTGATTTGGTCTGTGTGCTGTGTAAGCCCAGACGTTTGATGCTCTGTTGAGAGTGTAGTATGTTTCTGCCCAAGAGTGGCACTGTACGTTTCTGCCCAAGTGGCACTGTATGTTTTCTGCCCAAGAGTGGCAATGGCACTATAAGACCCATTATGGTGGGCAATTCTCTGGCACTATAAGACCCATTATGGTGGGCGATTCTATGGCACTATAAGACCCATTATGGTGGGCAACTGTATGACCCCTTATGTGTGGGTGTTTTGTTTGCGCGCTCAGGTAAGTAGTATCATGGATCTACTCTTACCTGTTTGATCCAGTGCCCCATGAGCATTGGTGTGCCTTACCTTCGGAAAATTCCATGGCGTCTAGTCACTCCCCGGAGGTTAAGGTGTTGCCCCAGTGGCATTCTTTTCCATTTCGACGCTGGAGCTTATTAGTTGTAATGAGCTTCAGTGGTCATTGATATGTGTACGATTATGAGTACGAGTGTATGAGTGTGAGTACGACTATATATATATGAGCAGGACTGTAAGTGTATGAGTATGAGCAGGACTGTAAGTGTATGAGTATGAGTAAGACTGTAAGCGTATGAGTATGAGCACGACTGTAAGAGTATGAGTACGATTGTGAGAATATGTTCTGAGTAAGACAGTAAGTATGATTTTGTGCAGACTGTACGAGTAAGGTCGTACGAGTCTGATTGTACGAGTAAGGTCGTACATGTATGGGTAAGCTGTATGAGTGAGCATACGATTGTACGAGTAAGATCGTACAAGTATGCGTATGTTGTATGAGTATGCGTACGGTGGTACGAGTAAATTGTATGACCCTGGATAAGGGTGTTTGTGTAAGTTGTTTGGATAGTATGATTTTGGCACGATGGTGCCTTTGGTATGATTCTGGCACGATGGTTCCTTCGGTATGATTCTGGCACGATGATGCCTTGATATGATTTTGGCACGGTGGTGCATTTGGTATGTCTTTGGCACGATAGTGCATTTAGTATGATCGTATGCGTATGTGCACGATATGATTATATTATGTTGACTGCTTCATGTTTGAGTTGCATGATGCATGCATTTTTGAACTTGTGAGTTCACCGTTTGGGGTTTCCCCTACTGGGTATTTTCCTACTGAGTATGAAAATACTCACCCTACTCTTTTTAGCCCCGTTGCACAGGAGGTTTTGCAGGTTGTGCGGAGAGCTCCTGGAGATGGACGCTCGTTTCAGCGGTGGATTAATTCCCGTTGACTCAGGTATCTGTTTGACTCTCTGCGAGTTTATTTATGCCACGATCTCCTGTATTGAGTGAGACGAGACGTCTTGATGTTTATTCTGGACTTTCATTTGGATGAGTCTGTGGACTGTTATGGGACTTGTACTCAGGGATGCCTGGGAGAGGGATTTGTATTTAAAAGTCTATGATCATAGCAAATTTATTCGTATGTGTGTTTTCGAGTAGCGCCTGAGGATATTTGATTTGGCAGTACGATGTTTAACCGTATGATGTTTTAAATTATAAACAAGTTTTGATTTTATCGTTTTGACTCCGATTTATGGAAAGAAAAAAAAATTTCTATGAGTTTTGAGAAAAAGGGATGAAAAATCTCGGGCGTTACACTTACAAACATGTTCACAAGCCATCACTAGCGCATACATACACATTTATACATACTTCAAACATACACGCTAGTCATCACTAGCACATACATGCACATTCATACATACTTCAAACATGCATGCTAGCCATCACTAGCACATGCATAACCCATACATACTTCAAACATGCATGCTAGCCATCACTAACACATGCATAACCCATACATACTTCAAACATGCACGCTAGCCATCACTAGCACATGCATACACATTCATACATACTTCAAACATGCACGCTAGCCATCACTAGCACATGCATAACCCATACACACTTCAAACATGCATGCTAGCCATCATTAGCGCATGCATACACATACGAAGCTTACCAACAAACACACTAGCCATCACTAGCACATACTCAATCAACATACGAAACTTACCAACAAACACGCTAGTCATCACTAGCACATACTCAATCAACATACGAAACTTACCAACAAACATGCTAGCCATCACTACCACATACTCAATCAACATACGAAACTTGCCAATAAACACGCTACCCATCACTAGCACATACAGACTTCCACACGCATCAAACATACTCACAATTCACATGCATGTCATATGCATTTCAACATACCTTATAATCATGCTTACATGCACATCATGCAATCGGATCGTTATTTAACATCC
The DNA here is from genome assembly GCA_035235625.1 of Saururus chinensis. Classification (NCBI taxonomy): domain Eukaryota; kingdom Viridiplantae; phylum Streptophyta; class Magnoliopsida; order Piperales; family Saururaceae; genus Saururus; species Saururus chinensis. Next base: position 32,487,116 of record CP141148.1, on the reverse strand, counting down.
AAAGCATGAAATCATACAATCCTAGCATGCTGTAACTCATTCAAAGCATGCTATCATAAAATTACAAGTTCAAAGCTCCCCTACATCGTAATAATGATGTTTGATGGCGAGCACACGATGGTGGCGATGTCGGCAGTGGAATTGGCATCCAAAAGCATTGCTAATTCGAGAGAGCTGTTGTCCCGAGGATTTTAGGAAATGCTGGAAACAATCACGGCCAAACGAGGTGTCAGAAGTCAATGCGGCAAAATGCACAATCCACGGCGGCACACTAGGGCGGCCGGGAGAAATGTTGTGCCTGCATAAGTGGCGGTGTGACCAGATGTTGAGGGTGTACTCACTGAAGATCGGCCAGTGGCTAAGATGTACTCGGTCGGCCACAAGACGTCAAAATCGGCCGTGGACAGTACCCAACGGCGACGATTTCGAGTCAACAAAGGCCCACATAAGGGCAGAGAGCGTGGGGCAATGCTCGAGGACAGAGGAGAGGTGGAGGGCTATGTGTCAACTCCACTCGGTGGCAGAGCCAACCGATGGTCAGGCGGCACGAATGCGGTGTCTAAACCCAAAAGCACACGCATGGCCACATGCACACACGACCAAAAAGGACCACTCTAGGGGGAGATGGGTCAGACGGTAGTGGCCCAAGGCCCACAAAAGGGCAACTAAGCTATGGCCAGGAGGTGGTGGCCGATCGAAGCGGTGACATCGCCAATCGCCACACACAACCAATACACGTGGTGCGGGCAGTTGTGCATCTCGCACAGTATAGGGCAAAGGCAAGCGGCCCATTCCAAGCAGAGGTATAATCGGACCAAGTGGGACTGACCCTCACTGTTGCCAAGCCGAGGTAGAGCCCACGATGACCAAATGGCCCACAGCTCGCCAATGGCAATGACCCGAGATGCACCCAAAGCGTCTAATCGGGCGAAGCAAGTCAATAGGGTAAAGCGGGGTCAGAAACGGCAACCCCCTACCGACATTGGGTCGAGGTAGGCTGGACGGAGTCCATTCGGTGGCTAGACGACGACTGGAAACACACCGGCTTCAAAAAAATGCCACGGACAGTGAAATGAAATATAGTAACAAAACCCGACCAAAGTACTGGTAGCTCACTGCAGGGTGAAGAAAGCATGGCGGTGGCTCTAGCCAGTGTCTATGGGTTCCTAGCAGCCAACCAAACATAAGTCTAGTTGAGGGCGGCCACAAACGACACCAAAATCGCATTGCCATGGCTCAAAAATGGAATTTGAAGGAGAGAAAAATCGAAGAAAAGTTCGGTATCTCATGCAGGAGTGAAGAGGCCATGGCGGCGGTCATAGCCTGTACCTACAGACTCGTGGCGGTGAGGCAAAGAGGATCTTGACAAGAATCGACAGAATCCGAAGACAGAGGAGGGAGAACGGAGCAACCGGAATCGAGCTTAGGTTTCTCTCCCAACTCACTAGACGTGAAATGTTACTGACTTCTGGATGTCGGTTCTAGAATCCGATGGATGATTTATATATAATCTTTTTAATTTTTACATCCATGTCCCTAATGCACGTTAACCTCCCGGTTACACGTCGTACCTCCAAAATTCATGCCGTAAGCAGCCTATGGCCCTCGACTAAGCCTCACACCCGACTCTATGGGTATAAATACGGGAGAAAATATACAAATATGCTGAAGTGTCACATTTTCCTGCTGAAAATGACCATAAAAATAGCAGGAACATCACAAAAAATCGTAGAAAAATCAGGGACATTACACTCTAGCCATAGAGGAGTTCCTCATCGTCACTGTCTTATCCTTTACTTCCTAATAGAAAGAAAAAAAAAGAAACTTCAACACCGATGTGAACAGTTGCCAATCAATAGGTTCACATGACAAGTTAATTTCAGAATTAGTTATTACTAACTTGTCATCTAAAGTAACCATATTAGCCTGAGTAGAAGTTGCAGCCCCACCATGACTCTAGTCCTGGTCTTTCTTCTCTTTGCACTTGTTTGCAAAATGTCCAGGTTTCCCACAGACCCAGCAAACCTTCAACTTCTTGTCCTTTTGGATATTAGAACCAAGTTTGAGAGGCTAATTCTTAAACTTCTTGTTCTTCTTCTTATTACCAAAAAACTTGGGTTTCCCTTCCACAATATTAGCTTGAGCACTATCATTGGCCATAGAAGAAGAACCTTACAAGATTTTCATCTTACCCCTGTGTTTCTCTTCAATTTGAATGGCCACCATAAGGTCATCAACGGACATTGTGTCTATCATGCCTCGGCACTGCCCGACCCAAGCCGAACCCAGTCCAGGGGCCGGTCAAGTGCGCAGGGGCGACAAGGAAAAAATGAGATATGGTTTAGTGGAAGACTCAACCCTAAATACGAGCGATCTAACAGAAATTACTGAGTATGCACACCACTTTGAGCAAGAGTAAATAAGTAGAAAAGAAAAAGAGTCGCTTAACTCAAAATAAACGACTCGTCTCAAACCCACATACTTAGTCAACCATAGCCCACTCTGGCTCTAAAATAGGTCTTAAGCAACACAACTGTATAAAGTAACATAAATCCAATAGAAAACCATACACAAAGGTTCTAAATATAAAACATAAACCAAGGAAAATAAGTCACATAAGAGTCTCCACGATCACATCCAAGTCGTCTCCGATCTTTCCTCAAAGAGGAGATCCTGTTCATCTGCGTGTCGTGCCACACAGCCCCAAAGCAAAACACAATAAAGAGGGGTGAGTTTAACAAAACTCAGTAATGGTTTTTAATATAACTATCATCATCAAAAATACGATAGCATAGCAATAAAATCATTCAAATCAAAGATTGACAAGATGTATCATTTTCTCATCACACATACACATCACCTAAACCTGCATAATCCACATAGTGTCATTCACATCATATCAACCTGCATGAAATGTATCTCTAGCATACATATCCAATCATGCATCACATCATATCAACCTACATGAAATGTATCTCTAACATACATATCCAATCATGCATCACATCATATCAACCTGCATGAAATGTATCTCTAACATACATATCCAACCATACATCACATCATATCAACCTGCATAAAATATATCTCTAACATACATATCTAATCATGCGTCACATCATATCAACCTGCATGAAATATATCTCTAACATACATATCCAATCATGCATCACATCATATCAACCTGCATGAAATGTATTTCTAACATACATATCCAATCATGCATCACATCATATCAACCTGCATAAAATGTATCTCTAACATACATATCCAATCATGCATCAACATTCTCATTCATCATGCATGTATAAGTGTCATACACATACTAGTCCAACATGCAAGTCCATACACATAGAGAATAAACCTGCTCTTCAAGGTCGGAGCCCTCGAGCAAACACTTATCAAATAGACATGTTCCTCAAGGTCAAAGCCTTCGGGCAACCCCTGCTCCTCAAGGCCAACGCCTTCTAGCAACTCCTGCTTGTCAAGACCGAAGTCTCAAGCAACTCCTGCTCCTCAAGGCCAAAGCCTTCGATCAACTCCTGCTTGTTAAGACCGAAGTCTCAAGCAACTCCTGCTCCTCAAGACCAACGCCTTCGAGCAAGTCCTGCTTGTCAAGACCGAAGTCTCAAGCAACTCCTACTCCTCAAGGCCAATGCCTTTGAGCAACTCTAGCTTGTCAAGACCGAAGTCTCAAGCAACAATACCTAGTAAGCCGGTGCACTTGGACAAACCAACTGGATTCTCAGGGTTCAGATAATCATAATAATCTCAATCTGCAAGACAAGTATACAACTTGTCCCTACATAACTCCATTTAACTAGACTCAACCCGGGGAGTGCACATGTTCCACGAAGGAATTCAAATCAAAACATGTCCTTTCGGACCAAGCAAGTTTCGATTAAGCCACGATCAATTAATCCGGCATGCAATTTCACCACATTGCATCTAATCGATCACATTCGATTAATCTCGATAAAACCTCAATTGGAAATCCATTTTCATGATGCATGCAACATAGTACATACGTGGGCAAGGCATACATGAATCCTAATTCATAATAAGTGTTCTCATCAGCCCCTAATGCATCATTCATAAGTATAATATCAAGCTTCAACATCATCATTAAACCCACATGTGTGTGTAACTAGTAGAAGCACTTCACTCAATGCATATCAACATGCTTGTAATTAACTCACTATCACACTACACATGTGCATTAACATCTAATCATGAATTCCAGCGGAAATCATAGGAGAAGAATCATTAAAATCATAACTCAAATCGAAGCTTAACCACAAGCTAAACACATATAAGATCATTCACTTCATCCTTAAGCCATGACATTCATTAACATTCACCCATCAATTAACAACATCCTAACATGACATATCAGTCTGTTAGTATGTTGTAGCTCTACTGAAAATATACTTAACCATAGAGAATCAACTATTCATAACTTCAAGATAGCAATTCCAACATCATACCTCCAACCATAAGTCATTCCACATAACTCTAACTATATACCTCAACTTCATAACCTCAATAGTATGCCTTTCCAGTATCATACTATAGCTCAAAATACTCCACATTCATATGAAATTGGCATACTAAAGTAGAATCCTCGAAATAAACATCATACACATAATACAAAAATCTGTTGTGTAGCCGTTCGAACGCCCAGTAGGGCCGTTCGATCAGCTAAACAGGAAATCTGTCGAACTGACAGTGTTACTGTTCGAACGCCCAGGAGGGCCGTTTGAACGCCAACAAGGCATAATCGACCTTCTTCTTCCTTTCGCATTTTCAAACCGAAACTCCATTGATAAAATTCAAAATCACCATCTAACAACCTAAATGCCATTAAAAGTCCACCATAACTTCCAGAATGCTAATCCACATCATAACAAGATAAAACCCTATGAAATCGGGATTAAAGATTACTATTTACTAATCATGCCATTAGAACATTAAATCAAGTAACTTCATTCAAAATAAACCACAAAATCAAGAGTTTTACCATAGGAAGACTGAAATTTTGAAAGTCCATTACCTTATCCCTTGATTAAGCTTGGATTTGATGGTCACCCTTCTTAAAAACCTTACAAAGACATAGAGTTTGAATTAAACTCCATTAAAATCGATTTAACAAAGAAAACCCTAATCAAAAACTTAGATCTAGGGCTTGTTGAACATAAAAATCGGATTTTTAGAGCTAGGGTTTGAAATAAAGATGCAAATCAATAGTTTTGATGTTTAAAAATGAATCAAAACAAAGGAGAAATGGTAGATCTAGGAGAGATTAAGAGAAAATCTAGCATTTGGTGCTTAATTAGAATTGACTTACCTTAAACACCTTCTAATCCGGGCCTAATTAGGGATTAGGCTTGACCTCTCCATCTCAGCCTATTCCCAAAATGGGAATGGCTCAGGTCTGGCTTTTTATAGTAGGGTTTGGGTTGCACTAACTGAACTAATGGGGTGTAAGTAGAATTTTGGGCTAAAAAAGGGTATTTTACAAATTTGGGCATTAATTAAATATGAGAAAATTTTGAAAATTTTTGTATGAGCTTAAGTTGATGTCTGGGTTCATTTGGTCTAAATACCCAAATTTTGACAGTGGGACCCACGGGGGTCCCGCCAAACCCTAATTTTTAAAAAAATAATAAAAATTCAGAAAAATCCCAAAAATCCATATTTGACTCAAAATCACTTAAAACCAGTATCTGTAAAGTTGATTTTGATTAAAACCATGAGAAACACCATCTATTTTTGAAACTATCGAATAAATCAGAAAATGTGTTAACCTCACGATAACCGATAATTAAAGTGAAACGAAAATCGGTTTAAGATCAGAGATCTTACAGTGTCGCTCTTGTGCTTCAAGTTAATTTAGAAATTCTGCCATGAGGGTGGTAGTTTGTCGATTAGAGCAGAAACTTGGAGCCTCTCGTCAACGGGAATTCCTTTCCCAATAATCTTAGCTACCAAATTTTGTATTTCTACTACTTGGTCTCTAACAGATTTGTTATCAACCATCTTATAGTCAAAGTACTCACCCACAACATACTTTTCTTCCCCTTCATGCTCCTTTCCAAATTTTTTATCAAGAGTATCCCATAATTCTTTGGCAAATTTAGTGTTCACATGCAGATCATACAACTCATTGCTCAAAATACTAAGAATTTGACCATGGCATAGTTCATCATCTTGTTTGAATTTATCACTATCATGAGGCTTAACAATTCCAACATCAAAAGAATAAGCAGTCTTATCAGATTCCGAAGACACAATTTGTAATACCCCTCTTTTCGATTACATCTAACCAAGGGAGTTAGAGGTAATTAGTAATTTTTTTAATAAATTATAGATGGTTTCAACCTTTGAAACCTCCGTATTTGAGTAGAGCTCGAAGAAACGAGTGTAACGAATCAAAGAATGGGCGAAACAGAGGTCGGGACCAGAAGTTATAACCTTCAGGAATTATAGAAAATAGGCAGGATCCACTTAAAAAGAGCACGATTTATTGCTTTAAGTGGGTTAATATCAAAGGGCTCATCGATACGAGTCCAATGGTACTTAGAACGCGCAAATCCGAATCTGGGGTATAAAATTGTGCGTGTTTGAAGATTAGTATATAAAAGAAAAAAATAAAAGGAAATTAGTGGTGCACGCGCGATAGACGCGCTGTACGCTCGACCGCGTCGCATGTAACATGCGGCCGTGACATGCAGTTGCCACATGCGCATCACGGGAAATGGTGGCCGCTGCCATTTCAGGCGGTGCCGCGGTTTCAAATCAGCAGCGTGCCACGGTTTTCGGCGCATTGGGGGCCTATAAAACCCCCATTTTCATTCTGTTTTCAGTCAGATCTTCTCCTCCTCTATTTTTGACCGTTCTGAGTCCAATTAAGGCCGTTCAAGACCGTTTCCTACTAAATCGAGTTGCTCTACATGATGGAGGGGTCCTTTCTTCGAATTGAAGTCCGTATAAGGAGGAAACGCCCCAAGACAAGGAGAGGTTCTACCCGTTATCTTCGTGCACGGACCAACTTTATTTTCTCTGTTTCTAACCATCCTAACTCCGATTTAGTCGATTCAAGAGGCATTCTTGACTAAATCGAATGTGTTCTATGCGATGGAGGGTTCCGTTTTTTGAGTTGACGATCGTATAAGGAGGAAATGCCCCGAGACTAGGAGAGGCCTTGCCTGTCATCCTTGAACACCGGAGTAAGAAAGAGAGACCTGGAGCAAGATAGGATTCTGTCTGTAGTTACCAAGCCTTAACAAGAGAAACAATCTAGAGTAGGGGAGGTTCTGTCACTGCTCACGGGCACAGAAAACGAGAAGAGTCTCCGGTAAGGACAACATTTGTACGTAGTCTCTCAGTGCAAGACGAGGGATATATAAAGGCTAGAGGAAGCTCCGTCTACTACCTCAGGATCTGAAGGGGAGGACGCCCAGAAGGAACGAGTAACTTCGAATATCGATACCTTACGAGACATGATGGGAGTAAGCATTTATGATCTTCTGTTTTAATTATAGAACAGCATGTGCTAGTTATGATGTGTGCTATGCTACGATCCATATGCTTGCTATGCTTTATATGCCATGATGTAAGCTTATATGCTATGTTGTGTGTGGTCTCGCTCTAGGGTAGAGCGAGACGTGTAATATGTGTTTTTGGTCTCGGCTCAGTGATAAAGCGAGACGTGTATATGTGGTTTTGATCCCGCTCGATGGTAGAGCGAGATGTATGTTTTTGGCTTATCAATTTCTGCTTGACTCCGATATATGACAAATTTTTGTAAACATCAGTATATACGTATTTTAACGTATGTGATTTTGTGACAATTGTTGTATGTATTAGCCGTTAGGCAGAACAACATTGGATCCGATCGTATTGGAATAATATCCAATACATACATAGGCAACCAACGGCAAGACAACGTTAGCCCGATCCAAATCAATTATAAGTATATGTTTTATTTTGTTTTACACACGACGAACTATGAAGATTCATTGTGTGTATATATGTTCGTTATAACCTAAGTGTACGTATGGGAAAGCTTAAAGCTCCATAGTACGTAGATGAATGTTGTACCTCTCGCACACAGACGATGATTCCTAGTTCAAGGAAAGAAAATTTTCTATTAGTAATTTTGTGGGCCCAGCTCGGGTCAGGTCGTTACATAGTTTTATCAGCAACAACATCAAAAATCACATAGAATATGTTCAATTGAGTCAGCCAAAATTTCATCTTAGTCTGCCATTGTAAGGTCCCTGATTTTTCTACGATTTTTTGGGATTTTTTTGCTAGAGCCGCCGCCATGCTTTCTTTGCTCCGTGGTGAGCTACCGATCTTTTGGTTGGGTTTTTGTTACTATTCCATCTCACTGTCCGTGGGAGTTTTTGGACACCGGTTGGGTTTCCGGTTGTCATCCGGACACCGGTAGGACTCCGTCTAGCCTACCTCGACCCAATGTTGGTAGGGGGTTGCCATTTTCGACCCCGCCTCGCCCCTATTGCCATGCTCCGCCCGATTAGACGCTTTGGGTGCGTCTTGGGCCGTGGTCATCGGCGAGCCGTATGCTATTTGGCCATTATGGGCTCTGCCTCGGCTCGGCGACAGTGAGGGTCAGCCCCACTTGGCCTAATTATATTACCGCTCGGAATGGGCCACTTGTCATTTGCCCTATACCGTGCGAGATGCACAGCTGCCCGCACCATGGGTTTTGGTTGTGGGTGGCGATCGGCGATGTCGCCGCTTAGATTGGCCACAGCTAAGGGCCTTAGCCCTATTGGCTTTTGTGGGCCTTGAGTCGCCTCATTTCAGCCATCTCCCCCGCCACGCGTGTACTTCTGGGTTTAGGCACCGCATTCGTGCCGCCTGACCATTGGTTGGCTTTGCCACCGAGTGGAGTTGACCAAAGAGCCGTCCTCCACCACCTCTCCTTTGTTCTTGAGCGTTGCCCCACGCTCTCCGCCCGTATGTGGGCCTTTGTTGACCGAAATCGTCGCCGTTGGGTGCTATCCACGGCCGATTTCGATGTCTTGTGGCCGGCTGAGCACGTCTTAGCCACCGGCCGATCTTCAGAGTACACCCTTGACATCTGGTCGCACCGCCACATATGTTGGCTCGACTTTTCTCCCGGCCGCTCTGGTGTGCCGCCGTGGATCGCGGGTTTTACCGCATTGAGTTCTGACACTCTGTTTGGCCGTGACTAGTTCCGGCGCATCCTAAAACCCTAGGGACAGCAGCTCTCTCAGCCAGGCAACGGTTTTGACCGCCAACTCCGCCACCGACACCGCCACTGTCGTGTGCTCACCATTGAACATCATGATTACGAGGTAGGGGAGCTTTGAACTCGTAAATTCATGAAGCATGCTTTGAATGAGTAGCAGCATGCTAGGACTGTATGTTTCCATGCTTGGATGTTAAGTAACGATCCGATTGCATGAGGTGCGTGTAAGCATGATTGTATGGCATGATTGATATGCATGAGATGTATGCACGTTTTATGGATGTGGATTATGTATGCGCTAGCGATGACTAGCAAATATGTCAGTATGCTATGTATGGGTTATGCATGTGCTAGTGATGGCTAGCATGCATGTTTGAAGTATGTATGAATGTGTGTGTGCACGTGCTAGAGATGACTAGCGTGTACGCTTGATGTATGCATATGCTAGTGACGGCTAGCGTGCATGTTTGACGTGTGTATACATGTGCTAGTGAGGGCTAGCGTGCATGTTTGTAGGTTATGTATGTATGACGGTATGTGTGTGTTATATGTATGTGTGAGACATACGTATGTATGATGACTATGTGGGCAGAGGTATGGGCGATGGACAGTAAGAGGTAACAGAGACTTTGTTTGGATTTGGATACGGTTGTATAAGCGTATGACAAAGGATATGAGTATGGCGGGCAAGGATTAGAATGGATCAGTTTGGGGTGCATTGTGTGTTGGGCATTTGTCAGACAGTAAGAGTGTTCATAATTGTACAAGCATAACGTACAGATTATGAAGTAAAAAAATAAGAATAATAAGTGAGATATAAGTAAGAGGGCAACAACTGGGTTGGCTCTGAGGAGCGTTATTTGAGGATGTCAGTGTAAGAGGTTTTGGCTATAAGATGGATGGCGAAGTGTAAGATTGTAAGGGTTGGTTGTACGATGAGTTTTGTCCATGATGTGGACGGGTAAGTGAAGTCTGCTGCCCTAACGAACTTGGGTTTCGGATCGGGCTCAGCTTCAGTTTGACCAGTCGAGGACTGTGAGTTTGTGTGGCATAATTGTACCGCATAATATACTTAATTCAAACTTGAATTATAAGCACAGCTAATGATAGCGTTGTGAGTTTGAGACCTGAGGGTTCGACGGATTAAGTTCCGTGTTTGAGCTGGCCGCTAATGAGTCGGCCGAGCATTTCTCATGTCTTGCCATGGTGTTTATCCTGCGGGATGTTATCTGTGTGCTGTATAGGGCACCGGACGTCTGATGCTCTGCTGAGAGCGATGTTGTTTTGATTTGGTCCGCGTGCTGTATAAGCCCAGACGATTGATGCTCTGTTGAGAACGATATATGTTTCTGACTTTGTCTGCGTGCTGTATGAAGCCCAGACGTCTGATGCTCTGCTGAGAGTGACGTATATTTCTGATTTGGTCTGTGTGCTGTGTAAGCCCAGACGTTTGATGCTCTGTTGAGAGCGTTGTATGATTCTGCCCAAGAGTGGCACTGTATGTTTCCGCCCAAGAGTGGCACTGTATGTTTTCTGCCCAAGAGTGGCAATGGCACTATAAGACCCATTATGGTGGGCAATTCTCTGGCACTATAAGACCCATTATGGTGGGCGATTCTATGGCACTATAAGACCCATTATGGTGGGCAACTGTATGACCCCTTATGTGTGGGTGTTTATGTTTGCGCGCTCAGGTAAGTAGTATCATGGATCTACTCTTACCTGTTTGATCCAGTGCCCCATCAGCATTGGTGTGCCTTACCTTCGGAAAAGTCCATGGCGTCTAGTCACTCCCTGGAGGTTAAGGTGTTGCCCCAGTGGCATTCTTTTCCTTTTCGACGCTGGAGCCTATTAGTTGTAATGAGCTTCAGTGGTCGTTGATATGTGTACGATTGTGTATGAGTACGACTGTATGAGTGTGAGTATGACTGTAAGAGTGTGTATGTCACGCCCGGGGTTTTCAAAATAAATTTTATAAAATTCAAATAAAAATTCTGCAATATAACGGCTGTAAATTGGTGAAAATTGACGAAAATACGAAACCTGTGAAAAACATTTTATAATTTCTCATTCATTGATACTAAATCCATCTCAACACATTCTTTTCAATTCAAAACAATGATAAAACCACAATAAAACATTCAAAGCTCGCAAATCCTTCATTCCCCGGCGTGAATAACGATCGAAAGACAAAATTTGCCATGGCCATGGGCTTTCAATGTATTTTTCCCAGGCGTAGCTGGGTACAAGTTCCATAATAGTCGAAAGTAATAATACAGTCCGTGTACAAGTCCAAAATTATACATGTAAAAGCGCTCACCTCACTTAATACATGTACTTCAAAATTTATTTACAACAGATCGTGGCATAAATTAATCAAGGAACAATAGAGTCAAAAGTCGACCTGCACTCCAAAAAGTGTATCCTCAAACGCTACGCGGCTCTCGAACTAGGTCCCACAGAAGTCCCTGGAGTGCCTGAGAATTAGAGACAAGGAGAACATGAGTATTTTCATACCCAGTAGGAGAAACAAAATCAGTGAACCATAAAAGTTCACACCAAAGCTGCTCTGCAAGACAGTAGCAAACCAAGAACTAGGAGAAGACAAATACAAACTCCATCAGAGTACTACAATTCCTCTGAGTTTTCCAATCTTACAAATTTTCTTTTCACCTTACGTATATCTAGACACAACCTGGTAAACTCTCATACCCACATACATACTACTTACACTTACAATCTTACATTTATTATATTGCACTTACACTCGACAAATAGAACTAATTAAATCTCAATTAGCTCTACTGTCGAAAGGAACGAATGCCACTAGGGCGTCACCTTGACCTTCGGGGAGAAACCTACGCGTTAAAAGATTCCGAAGGCAAAGTACACCGGTGCTCATGGGGCACGGGATCAAACAGGTAAGAGTAGATCCATGATACTACTTATCTGAGCGCGCAATGCCCACTATCTGGGGCCATACAGGGCCAGCAAGGCCTAAAAATGCCAGTTAAGGCAGGAAAACTTACAAAGCCACACTTGGGCAGAAAATTTACGATGCCACACTTGGGCAGAAAACTTACGATGCCACACTTGGGCGGACAACACACGGTGCTCTCAACAGAGCATTAAAATCCTAACTTACACCAACCTTACCTCCAAGGTATGGACTACGTTAATTTTATAGGTGAAACTGACCGTCCGTCAGTCATCAACCAAACGGAATTTAATCCGTCAATCTAGCTAAGGACTCACTCTTATTGTCAACTACATACTTTAATTATGTTGCAGTTATAGTTTATACGCCATGCAGATACCAATATAATGGTACCTTTATTTATGGCTTAAGTCTAAGCTTCGACCCTAAACTGCCTATTTACTACACCTTAAAGTCTTTGTCTCACTTATTAGAATTTCGAATCAGTCGAAACTGATCGTCACTTATTAAGCATACGTACATCATCTGCACATGTGTAACTACTCATATTTCTGAACTATACACCACACATGTATCTTACAACATGCTTTACAACCTTTATAGCATGAAAACATAATTCTTACCTAATCATAACGACCACTCATGCAATTAACAAGAAATATAATTAATTAACAGGTCCTCTGCTCATCTAACTATCCAATTCGAGTATAAGTCATCAAGTGAGCTTACGATTAATCTACTAATTAATACACAGATAATTTTAAATTACGCACATAAGGCCATTAAAATTAATCTATGCACTTAATATCCTCCGCATTAAAATCCATCTAAGCATCATGCAATTAGACATCTTAATCCTAGCATGCGTCCTATCAGAAAAGCACGCTAGAGTGAATTTTTAAGGTTCAAAGTCTCCTACCTCGTCGACCGGCCCCAAGTTGATGTCAGAGTGTACTACGTAGGCTGTGTTGGTGTGTACCCAGCAGCCCACGCATCCTTACACTACAAGAGACAGCCTTGGGAGGAAGCTGCAGAGCGGGTCTCCAATTAGCGCCCGCGGTTAAGAACGTCTCTCACACCCCCCGCACTGGCAATTTAGATGCCTGCACGCCCCAGAAGAGCTTAGGTCAGTCCAATAACGTGGGTAAAGCATTGTTATGGAGGTGGTCTCTAACCGTTGGCAAGGTGGAATGGTTGCTAGGCGGCTCCCAGTGAATTACTCTAATGGATGAATATGCAGAGATTGCTAAATAAAATTTAAGCGGAAAACAAAATATGCAAGGAGGTAAATCAAAAGCTGAGGTGGAAAACATGGCATCGGGACCAGCGGAAAAACGAATCAAAATGCAACTTTTGTCCGTCCCAGAAGTGATTTGGCCCAAACAAAGTAAGTCTGCGAGGGGCCGCTGATCGGATTGAAAAAGCCGATTGCATGGCATCCCACCCATCACCCCAAGGATTGGCAGGGTGGTCGCCAGCCGGAAAGCAGCTCACGGTGGCCAATCCCGCCGACTACAGTGACAGTTCAGCCAAAACAAGGTAAAACAGTGAGGGGTGAAGGATCGGAGTGGAAACTCCGATTGCATGGCGGGTCTCCAGTCGCCCAAAGGGTCGGCGGAGTAGTCGCCGGCCGAAATCAGCTCACGGCGACAGCTCCGTCGGCCACAGCAGTGATTCAGCCCAGAGTGAAGGAATTTCCCCCAAATCAGTCCGCGATGAAATTTCTGAGGGAAGGCTAATCGAAGCAAAATTGGAGGAAGGAGTTAGTACCTCCTGGATCGTGGTGGTTAGGCGACTGCTCCGGCAGAATCCGGCGGCTCACCACAGCTCTGGCGGCTCTTCACTCCAAAAATAGAGCTTTCCCAATTCCGCCGGTGAGTTGCTATGCAGGGGAGAAATGAACGTGGCCAAAGGCGGCGCGACCCGAGCCACCGTGACCGGACGGTCGAAGTCCGGCGAAGGCGAGGCGGTGGCAGGACACTGGGGGAGAGGAAGCTCACTCTTACCTACCGGAGGAAACACTGTGCAGAACGCAAAACGCGATCTGCGTTTTGCGTTCTGTTTTATATTTTCTTTTTCTTTTTTTTTTCTTAAACACGCACATCTAACTTGCACGTTCCCACCTCTTCTTCAAGCGTGGAACTTCCGACGCACGCGGAACTCCCCCTATGAACACGCCTTGACCCAACAACTTTACATTAATCTAAGAGCCTTAATTTAAGGAGCGAGTTTTTAAATTAAGCTCCGCAACGTAAACTTACGCGTTTAAGCTCTTGAAAACGTACAAACTTTTTCTACCTACGACCGAGGCTACACACAACACTAACACATAATAATAAAAAAAAAATAAAAAAATAAGGAAGCTTAAGACACTAATTAATTTCCCAAGAAGCAAAAAAAAAATAACCGCTGAAAAGTCGAGGTTATTACAGTGTATGAGTACGACCGTAAGCGTATGAGTATGAGCAGGACTGTAAGCGTATGAGTATGAGCACGACTGTAAGAGTTGGAGCACGATTGTGAGAATGTGTTTCTGAGTAAGACAGTAAGTATGATTTTGTGCAGACTGTACGAGTACGGTCGTACGAGTCTGATTGTACGAGTAAGGTCATACAAGTTTGTGTAAGTTATATGAGTAAGCGTACGGTGGTACGAGTAAGTTTGTATGACCCTGGATAAGGGTATTTGTGTAAGTTGTATGACCCTGGATAAGGGTGCTTGTGTAAGTTGATTGGATAGTATGATTTTGGCACGATGGTGCCTTGGTATGATTTTGGCACGATGGTGCCTTTGGTATGATCATATGTGTATGTGCACGATATGATTATATTATGTTGACTGCTTCATGTTTGAGTTGCATGACACATGTGATTATGAACTTGTGAGTTCACCGTTTGGGGTTTCCCCTACTGGGTATTTTCCTACTGAGTATAAAAATACTCACCCTACTACTTTTTAGCCCCGTTGTACGGGAGGTTTTGCAGGTTGTCCGGAGAGCTCCTGGAGATGGACGCTCGTTTCAGTGGTGGATTGATTCCCGTTGACTCAGGTATCTGCTTGACTCTCTACGAGTTTATTTGTGCCACGATCTCCTGTATTGGGTGAGATGAGAAGTTAGATGTTTATTCTGGACTTTCATTTGGATCGATCGATTAACCGTTATGGGACTTGTACTCAGGGATGCCTGGGAGAGTGATTTGTATTTAAAGTCTATGATCATAGCAAATTTATCCGTACGTGTGTTTTCGAGTAGCGCCTGATGATATTTGCTTTGGCCGTACGATGATTGACCGTATGTGGATGTTTAGTGTTTTAAATTATAAACTGTTTTATCAGGTTTTGGTTTCGTCATTTTTCTTCCGATTACAGACATTATATTGCAAAAATTTTTCGTAAATTTTAAGGAAAATGTGTGAAAAATCTCGGGCGTTACAGCTATCTCATAAAAAATTTTCCATTAGACTTCTCAGGTTTAACAGATTTGTCAACACCCATAATTGCAGAAGTATTCAATCAATAATATCACAATATCTATTTCAAGATTGTTGGGTTTATCATATTAAAGAGGGCAGATAGAATACAAGTCACAATTATCATGCAAATCATTACACATAAATATATTTATAAATAAATATATATATATATATATATATTAAATACCAGAGTGAAGAGAATTATGAACCCGATTCGAGCCGCGTTATACGCTGTCCTTGAAACAGATACACTGCCCTCCATGCACAGGCATTTAATTGTGTTCCGTTCATGAGATACAATGAACCACATTGTCCGTTTAATGGTGCACTTCTAATCAAACAGACTGGATCTCAATCAGAGAAGACTCTATTGCTCAGCCACAGACTCTAAGTTTAGAGAAAAAGAAGAATGAATCACTCCTAGAGATTTCTCAAAGAGAGAGCAGAGAGGAAGAAAGTCACTGTAATATTGTTTTATATGTTCTGATGTCTATTCCAAACTTTTTTGATAAGTTTTACATGCTCCCAAAGCCGAAACATCTCTTTCCCATATAACCCATAGCGTTAATCATCGCGACTTATTTTTTTTTCAGAAATCTGTTACCCCAATCGAACGGGGCGACTGGGCAACCGAACGGCTCAATGTAAGAAATTTTATTTTATGTCAAAATTTAACATGTAATACAAATACACTTCTTCCCTCCTCAAGAAGATGAAGATTGATATAGGAGGAAGGATGGCTGAGAATTAAGTAGGTGAGGATGAGACGCAAAGAAAGGAGGCGGCAATGGCCAAAAAACATAAGGTAGTAGGCCTAATGGCAATTAGGAGGTGGCAATGGTCCTAAAGTGAGGAAGATAGATGGGCAATGCATGCGAGGAAGGAAAGACATTTGGCCTATAAGTTAACTCAACGATTCAGGAGCGTGCGATATCATTAGACCGACAAAATTACTTTGGGCAACACTTTAACCCAGGGTTTATTTTAATTTTTTTAAAAAATAAAAATAAATATATTTTTTAATATAAAATATTTTAAAAATAATTAATTCGAACGTGTAAGGAGTTCTCGGAAGTTCTATTACAACGACATACTGTTGCGTGGTGTGTGATCGACGATGCCGATGATGACAAAAAAAATAAAAATAAATTTTTTTCAAAAAAGAGATTACTATATGTCTTTTTTGATGTGAAGTAATCTGAACCGTTCATCTTAAATGATTATCTGCCGTGTCAAAAGGGCTTGGTATAAATCCGCGTCATGGCTTCATATCTATGGAACACAGTTGTCAGCCTCATCGTCATCCTCATGGCGCCGGCCGTTCTGCCTCGATCCCTTCTCCTCCACCCTTATCCTTCTTCAGGCCAAGCCATCTATCATGGTTTCTGGATCTCATGCCACGGATCTGCTTTCATGGTGATTTATGCCTTCAAACAGCCGGTTAAATGAAAAAAGAGGAGTCTTTATTCTCCCTTAAATCATCCTGGCTGCCCTGCCCCTGCCCTCCACCATCTTCAGACCACGGATCCACGGGTGTCACGTTTTGGACTGTACCTCTTAAGTCTTCCCTGCATCTCCTCCACCCTTCGTCTCTAAGTCTTCCCTGCCTATCCTCATCCTCATGGCCGCCGGCCGTTCTGCCTCGTTCCCTTCGCCTCTACCGCCATCCATCCATGATCGCGTGGTGATTTATGTCTTCAACAGCCGGTTAATTGCAAAAAGGAGTCTTTATTCTCCCTGGCTGTCCGGTGTTTTCACGCTGATAATCTCCGGCCTTCCCTACCCATATCCTCCACCGTTCAGACCACCTCCGATCATCTCCTCACCCTTCAGGCCACCGATCATCTCTTCACGGTCACCGATCGTCTCCTAACCATGGGCTTGTGTGACAACGATGGACTCTCTCTTCTCCGTGGAATTCACCCTCACGTTTGCCTTCGCCGGCCTTCCTAACTCATCGTTTGGATGGGGGTGTCAGGGACAATGCCACTGGGCTGAGTTCCCCGTAAATTCCTTATTTCATCTCTCCATTTCTAGGATCTACCCTCGACGTTACGAGGCATATTTTTTTGTAAATTATATTTCATCTTGGGATCGAAGTAAAACGCTCGAGATCAGGTATTCATCTCTCCATTTCTAGGATCTACCCTCGACGTTACGAGGCATATTTTTTTGTAAATTATATTTCATCTTGGGATCGTAGTAAAACGCTCGAGATCAGGTATTCATCTCTCCATTTCTAGGATCTACCCTCGACGTTACGAGGCATATTTTTTTGTAAATTATATTTCATCTTGGATCGTAGTAAAACGCTCGAGATCAGGTAAACCCTTATTAATTTAGTTTGCTATGTTTTTAATTTATTTTGTTATGCTTTTTGGACTTTTACTAATATTATATTTATTTTTAAAAAATTTTAAAAAAAAATTTAAATCAGAATATGATATATTATATTAAAATTTATTTTAGACGAATTTAGATAAAGTTCATTTAATTAGGTACTTGGACTGATTTTATTATTATTGATGAATTTTTAGTTGATATATTTCGATGAAATTTATATAATTTAATTAATTTAATTTGAATGACATTTTATTCATATGTTAATTTATTTTATTTTATTAAAATTAGAATATCCTTATACGAGATGATATACAATTGAGACTTTTTTAAATTAAATTCAGACCCTTTTATGTCGATAGACCGGTAGAGATGGGTTTTTTATTGATGTTTTTAGTTTAAAATTAGCATAAACTCTTAAGCTTATTAGTTTTTTTTTAATTCAGATATTTATTTTTTTTTTATAGGAAGAGCTCTTTCATTTGAAATCTTAAGCATATTATATTCAACAATGAGGGTATAGATATAACCTGAGAAGTTTGGATGTTTATATGTATATAGGTGTTTTAATGTATATAATTTATGTAATTATGTAAATAATTTTATAAAAATTAGTTTGCATTTATAAAATGCCTAAGAGAACTTAACATTCAAACAAAGAAAGAACATATATCAGATTTAACAATCTCGAATAACAAAAAAATATTTAGTTGAGCGACATGTTAAAGAAAAAAACGAGAAAGGAAGAATCACTAAGCAAATCTTACATATTCAAGAATAAATTTAAAGGATATATCTACAAAGTGCATATTTTTTCGTATAGAAGTAAAATTTTCATTCAACTTAGGTCAGTAAAACTAAAAAAATTTATATATTATATTTAAATTTAATTTTTATCTCATGCTCAACACCATGTGGCGCGGGCCAACCGCCCTCCCCAGCACCACAAGGCGCAGGCCCCACACCCAGCCTAAGCCTAGCTGGCAGTGCAGGTAGCCCAGACCCAGTAGGTAGCCAATGCCCAGCGAGCAACTCAGCTTAGGCAGGGTGTAGTTGTAGCTCCAATTACATAGATGAAAATTAAATTTAAATATAATATATAATTTTTTTTAGTTTTACGTATCTAAGTTAGATAAAAATTTTACTTACACACTGAATAATATGTACTTTGTAGATATATTCTTTGAATTTTTTCTTATATTTGTGATATTTGTTAAGTGAATCTTCATCTTTTTTTTCTTTTAACATGTCAATCAGCTAAAAATTTGTTTGTCATTCAAGATTGTACAATCTGATATACTCTTTCTTTGTTCAAATATTGAATTCTCTTAGGCTATCTGCAAATGTAAACTCGTTTTCGTAAAATCATTTACATATTTATATGAATTGTATGCATAGAAATACCCAACTTCTCACACTATATATGTACCTTATTTTTCAATTTGATATGCTTAAGCTTGCAAATGAAAGAATTTGTTGTATCAAAAAAGTTATCTGAAATTAAGAAAAAATTTATAAGCTTAAGATTTTACACTGATTTCAAACTAAAACAAAAGAAATCAATGAAAGAGTTCTTTACTGGCATGGAAGGGTCTGAATTTAATTTAAGGAAAGTCCCAATTCTATATCATCTCGTACAATAAGATGTTAATTTTAACAAAATAAGAAAAAAAAACACCAACATATGAATAAAATGTTATTTAAATCAAATTAGTTAAATTGCATGAGTTCCATTGAAATGCATCAGCCAAAAATTTATCTAAATTAAATCAGTCCAAGTACCAAATTGAATGAACTTCATCCAAATTCATCCGTAATAAATTCCATCGTAACGCATCAAGTTCTTGTTAAAGATACGCAAAAAAAAAAAAAAAAAAGAACAAACACACAATGCTAATTAGAGTCCAAGAAGCATAACAGAGCAAATTAAAAGCATAGCAAAGCAAATTAATGGGGTTTACTTAAACTCGGGCGTCTTGCTTTGATTCCAAGATGAAATGGAGTTTACGGTAGCGTCAAGGGTAGATCCTAAAGATGGATCCTAAAGATGGGAAGAAAAAATAGGGGTTTTACGAGGAGCTCGGCCCGGTGGCGTTGTCCTTAAAACCCTAGGAGCGATGGATGGGGAAATGAAACAAATAAAGCTATTTGTAGAAGCCGACGAAAAAAGGTAGTTGTCGGAAGCAGTTAAATGCTATGCAGGACAAATTGAACCCGTGTATATCAGCTATGGCTAAAAATATTTTGTCACGCGTCACTTTATTCACACCCCCTGACTATTAACTTTTATATATATATATATATATATATATATATATATAAAGGAAAAAATTTATATGAACTCAGGCTCATGCGTGACTACGTGAGTGTGGGCTTACGCATACCTATGTGAGTTTGGGCTTTATGAACTGTTAGATTTACATTTGATGGTTGATAATACCAGTGTTTTAAAAATTAGATAGGACCGGCCGGTTTGACCGGACTAGCTATAAAATATGGGTTAGTTCGAGTAAAATTTTAGGTTGGTATAACCCGATCGGGTCAGTATGACCTTGCCGGTTAAACATAAACCCAACATTCTAATCCGGTTTGATTTTTGAAAAAAAAATACAACTCAATTTCAAGGTGAGTCGTGGAGTCAAGCTCAGGTGAAGGGAAACTGTTCAAAAATACAGTGTGTGCATAGTGGCGATTTGGAGCTCCACTGCCAGCAAATAAATTTGGGGTGACACCACCATTGTGAGAGGCAATCTCCGTCCGTTTAGTGATTTCATCGGCGTTTTGTTCGGCCAGCGATTCCATAACTAATTAATTCTCATAATCATCGTTTGTGGCCTGAAAGGGAGAAAATTTGGGCGATTTAGGCCCACGGTTACCTCTCCAGTGAAATTTTGTCTCCAGCGAAGATCTCTCTCCGTCGAAAATTCATCTTAGATAAAAATCCCTCATTTCTCTTCTCAATCTATTCCTTTCTTTCTCTTTGCAATTCTACCTCGTCTATGTTTTTTTATCTCCTTTCTACGTCGCCGCGATGTTTTCTTCTCCCTTACTTTGATCCGGCGGGCCGGGTACCTTCTTTGTGCACTAGATTTACGAATAACCTATCTTTACAAACTCTTATCTTCAAGGTTAGGATGGTGCCTTGTGAAAGTCCTTCAGGATATATATCACAAAGGTGCTTTGTGTTAATCAAACCTGTCGACGTGAATCTAGAACACATGTTATACGCTCAGGTTGAACCCTCTGAACAGTGGCATGTACAAGTCTGCTTTTAGCTAGTGTCTCATTAGTTTCCCTAGAAATCATTGAAAATACTTCATATTGACTTGGTTCAGAATAAGTGGTATGGTTATCCTTAAACCCATGCAGCAGCTCCGGCCGTCAAGGGGGAGAGGGAGTCGTGGAGAAGAGCTCGGCCTCCAGGGTGGAGTCATGGCTTCCAGTTGGGGTGGAGCTGTGGAGAGGTGGTGACCGTCGGAGTTTGGCTGTCGGCAAGAGGGAGCAAGACGATGAGAGAGGAGGAGGAAAGGGGAAGGAGGCAACAATGGGTGGGAATAGGGTTAGTGAAAGTCTTGAAAGAGAAGTTATATAATAATTGGGTCAACGTGGGTTAACCTTCGGTTGACCCTGGTTGAACTAGCCTAGACACCAATCCGGGTCAGTGTCCGAGTTGGTTTTTAAAGCACTGCATAATACTCACGAGACATTTAAACCCGTGAGTATTATGGCATGTCGGATATAAATCCGACATCCCATAGAGCCCGGGCTCACGTGTTACATCCAACAACCTATAGAGCCCAAGCTCACATAGGCGCGGCTCACATAGGGGCGCGTGAGCCCGGGCTTATATAAACAGGCCTAGTATAAAAATGTTTATGTTTTATGTTGTGTTGACATAGTACAAAGATGTACATATATACTATGTTAGCACTTATGTATTTAGGTCACGAGGGTTTATTCATAGTGCCTGGTCAGGCTAGATGCATTCTTTAGGTGTACAATAAGCCTCCAATTGTAGAGCGGTGCGGTGTGTGTCAACAATAACAAGTTAATTTCCATTGAACCTTATAAATTCTTCCTAGTGTTTTCTTAAATTCTTTTGATTACTTATTTTCATAATACTTTCACTATAGGGACAACAACTTATGCAACAATCATAAACAATTATAGTTTTGATTGTATCAACTCAACAGTTGCCAAAGTTGTACAAATACTTAAATTATATCTCTTATTTATTCAAAGAGAAATATTAAAAAAATAATAGACCCTAGGTTAACTATTGCATTGAACGACAAAGGTTCATCTACTCTTATCTCATAAAAAGATTAATTGCGCTTTAACCCTTCCTAACTTAAATGCCATTATGTCATTATAAAAATGGCTTTCTCCCATAATGTCTCAAAATCATTAAATAATCCTCATTCATTTGTTATTGAAGTTAATATAACAAATAAAAAGAAGTTTTTACTGTTATTTTAAAGAAAAAGTTTGTCTAAGCCCGGGCTCATGGGCAATGTAGCATAAACTAATCCACTTCTTGAATTATGTGTACCATAAGAGTCAAAATCTAACAGTGCACAATGTTGGGTTCAAGTGGTGATACATGATCACATGCTCATTTAAACGGAGCTCTTATTTTAATACTCCTTTTATTGCATATTAAGTGTCTATATTTGAAAACAATGTAACATTTTTGCTACATTGATTTGTGTAGGCATTTGTTTTTCTTCATTTTTAAGGTAATTTACAATAAAATAATTTTAAAAAACAAACAAACAGCCAATAGACATGTAGATTAGGAAATAATATGAGGCTATATGAAATTTTCCTATGGTTGCCTTTGGAAACATGGATTTAAGGGGGGTGATTTTTAAATTGGTAAAATTTGGTCCAAATCCCATGTTTGGCACCTCACTTGGATGAGATTTGATTTTGTTCTAAATCCCACCACAAATATTGTAATTTCCATTATAATTAGAAACATGTAATTTAGAAATCACACCCTCATGCATGTTCTTTTGAAATCTCGTGGTCGTGAGATTTGCTTTTTTTTTGTGGGTATGACCTTGTTCATTCTCTCCCATAACCCTCTCAATATCCTCCTTCAACCAATCTTGATCTCTCGACTCCATCCTCTTCTTCCCCAAACTTCTCTTGCAGAGTGAAATTGAGTTGTGTTGTTTAGCCATGCAAATCAACTTCAGCTTATTCTCTTGAGGTGCTACCTTGTCTCATTCACTAAAACAAACCACCCAACAACAACTAATTGAAAGTTATGCAAAAGTTAATTTTTTTTACACTTTACAAAAGAAGCAAAAAATGGAGTTAGTATTTTAAGTACTATTAAAATTTAAATCTTTAAATTAGACCCATGGCAAATCCAAGTTTCCAAATAAGGATTTTTAAAATCTAACCAATAAAATTATACCATTCCTAAATCATAATACAATTTAAAGAAATTAGTGTACTATGAAACTTTCAAAATTGAACAGTTTGACCCAAGTTTTATACTATTTACCCCTATTTTATTCATTCAAATCTCCAAAAAGTCAAAGATATTATAATCATAATCCTTATTTTAGGTTATGTTAATTTTAACTTTATAATATTATATTTTGTACACCTAAACTTGATTTTCACATTCATTGTATCGTTAGAAAGCTTTACAAGAACTCTATCAAATGAGATTTTACATTGTTAACATTTTTTTTAATAAGAAAAAGTTAAAATTTAAATTCTAACATTTCAGTCTTTGACTAACTCCAAAGTAAACCAAACTTCCAAAGTAGACAAAGTAAAAAAAAAGAGAACAAGAATGAAGCAAAACCCTATCCTACATAGAAATAAACTAAAACTTCTACGTAAAAATTGGGTGAGGACCTCATGAGGCCCCTTCCATTTGAAGTTAGCCACAAAATTAAATTTGTTAAGTGAGGTCTTATAAGCCTCACATTAAAATTAGTCACATCAAAATAACTATCGAATAAGAAAATAATATTCTAAAAGGCTAAGTGAGACTCATGGATCACACATCTATCAAATCAAATTAGTAAAAGGCCAAGTGAGATTTATGGCCCTAAATTAAGTTTAGCCTTAAAATATCAAAATATTTAACTATAAAAGACTAAAATAGCAAAAATATAAAAAATTAAATTTCAAAGAACTCAAAGCTTAAAAAAAATACAAAGAGATTATGTGGGGGACTTTATGGGCTCAACATCAAGTAAATCAAATATAAAAATGAAGTAAGATTTGGTCAAAGTCCCTAATCCTAATAAGCATATGAAGAAAAATTTTACTTCATCACTTATAAAAAGAAAGGGGAGCAATAAAGAGTGGGAAGGACAAGTCAAGGTTCTGAGGCTCGTGATCCCTTACTCTAAAAAAATAATAATAAAATAATAATAAAATAGTAAAATAAAAAATTAAAATAGAAAAATTGCGTAAAAAGTGTGATGGAGTGGGGGAAGACCAAGTCAAAGATCTAATATCGAAACTTCTTCAACTACTTTCAAAACTATTTATTCTAACTTTACTACACTCCCCGTTAACCACAAACTATCTTACTAATTCACTCCCCACTTCTCACAAATTATCTCTCCCTATTTCCCATGAACTACTTTGTCAACTTACTACCCACTATATTACTTAACTATACAACCCTAATATTATAAATACTATCTTATTTTTATAAAGATGGGTTTTTGGCCTTCAAGACTAAGGACTACTTAAAAAAATCCCAAACACTATCTTCCACCAAAAAAACATCCAGAAATTTAAAAGATTTTGACCTTCATTCCAAGTTTACAAGTTGAAGAAGCTTGAGGGATTGAAAGTCAGACATAAGTATTGCATCAAGTGAAAGAAAAAAAGAAGACATTTTCTAAAAAATGGAGCTCTTATCTCCTAAAAAGAGTGTTTTTTCTTTTATTTTTTTTACTTTAAAATTGTAGAAATGTTGCACCTCATTACATAAACCAAGTTGATCTTGTATTATATTCATCTTCTCACCCCATGCCCATACATATAATATTCTAATGTTATAGAGTTTTATGTTTTAATTATATTATTTCTCTTAAACCCTATATCGAAGCAGAGTTTTGGACATCAAATGCAAAATTCTAAATATTAAGATGTAAATATTTAAGTGAGGGTCAGGGTCGAATAGTGAGGGCTTTTTAGTCATTTGACATAATGAAAGGTAGGCGCCCTTTTAGGATGGGGACATGCTAAAAAATAGACAATCATGAAGGCATGGACCAAAACACCTAACGGCTTGAAATATCAAAGTCTAGCCGTCCACTAACAATGCAGCTTACTTATATAAGAATCGGATCAAAAGCCCTTGTAAGGTCCCTGATTTTTCTATAATTTTTTGGAATTTTTCTGCTATTTTTCGGTCATTTTCAGCAAAAAAATGTGACGCTATGGCGTATTCGTATCTGTATATTTTCCCCTTGTATTCATACCCGTAGAGTTGGGTGTGGGGCTTAGTTGCGGGCCGTGGGCCTTGCTGCGAGCTTACGGCGCGAATTTTAGAGCTACAATGCATAACCGGTGGGTGAACGCGTGTTAGGAACGTAAATGTAAAAATTAAAAACATGAATAGTAAAATCACGGCTTTTAAGCCGACTCCAGTAAGTTTCGTTCCAAAAACTTACAGAAGAAAAATAGACGTTCTAAGAGAAGAGAAAACCCGAGCCTATTTCCGGTCGCTCTGTTCTCCCTCCTCCGTCGTCGGATTCTGGCGGTTCTTGTCAGTATCCGCTTTGCCTCACCACCACGAGTCCGTAGGTACCGGCTATGACCGCCGTCACGGCCTCTTCGCTCCTCCACGAGGTACCGAACTTTTCCTCGGGTTTTTCTCTCCTTCAATCCCGTTTTTGAACTGTGGGTGTAAGATTTTGACATCGTTTGCGGCCGCTCTCAACTAGACTTATGTTTAGTTGGCCGCTAGGAACCCATAAGAGCTGGCTAGAGCCGCCGCCATGCTTTCTTCGCTTTGAGGTGAGCTACCGACACTTTGGTCGGATTTTTATTCACATTCTCCTTTCACTGTTCGTGGGTTTTTTTAAGACGCTGGTGTGTTTCCGGTCGTCGTCTGGCCACGGGACAGACTCTATCTAGCCTACCTCGACCTAGTATAGGTAGGGGGTTATTGTTTCCGACCCCGCTCTGCCTTATTGTTTTGCTTCGCCCGATTAGACGCTTTGGGTGCATCTCGGGTCATTGGCATCGGCAAGCCGTGGGCCATTTGGCCATTGTGGGCTCTGCCCTGGCTCGGTGACAGTGAGGGTCAGCCCCACTTAGCCTAATTATATTACCACTCGGAATGGGCCGCTTGTCATTTGCCCTATACCGTGCGAGATGCACAATCGCCCGCACCATGGGTATTGGTTGCGGGTGGCGATCGGCGATGTCGCCGCTTTGATTGGCCACTGCTAGGGCCTTAGCCTTGTTGGCTTTTGTGGGCCTTAGTTCGCCTCTTTTTAGCCCTCTCCCCCGCCCCTTTGGGCCGCGTGTGCATGTGACCACGCGTGTGCTTCTGGGTTTAGGCACTGCATTCGCGCCGCCTAACTATCGGTTGGCTTTGTCACTGAGTGGAGTTAACACATAGCCCTCCTCCACCCTTCCTTTGTCCTCGAGCGTTGCCCCATACTCTCCGCCCTTATGTGGGCCTTTGTTGACCGAAATCGTCGTCGTTGGGTGCTGTCCATGACCAATTTCGACGTCTTGTGGCCAGTTGTGCACGTTTTAACCACCGGCCCATCTTCAGTGAGTACACCATCAACTTCTGGTCGCACCACCACATATGTTGGCATGATATTTCTCCCGGCAGCCCTAGTATGCCGCCATGGATCGTGGGTTTTATTGCATTGACTTTTGACACCCTGTTTGGCCGTGACTAGTTTCGGCTCTTCCTAAAATCCTCTGGACAGATAAACTGTTTTATCAAGTTTTGATTTTGTCATTTTTCCTCCGATTTACAGACATTACACTGCAAAAAATTTTCGTGAATTTTAAGGAAAATGTATGAAAAATCTCGGGCATTACAGCCCTGCCCAGAGAAATTCATTTCCAAAAATATTTATCAGCCTTCTTATTTGCTTCTCACTTTCATGATATCTTCTGCCAAATGTTCTCTCATAGGACCTCCATCGAAGCCAAGACACAATCATCGGCAAGAAGCACACTCGCTTTACTGTAAGCCACGGGGAAAGCCAACATCTCGTGGGCCCCACTGTCTTCTCTCTCCGCTAGTCCGAAGTTTCAATTGGGCCTCACTGTGGACTAATGCTAAATCTTGGCCCATGGGCCCATGATCCCCCTCCCCCTCTTTTTGTAAGAGAGGGTTGTGTTGTGCCCTGGGATTTTTGGAAGCATATAAAATTTTCTTTTCGTAAAAATATAGGAGTTTACCTGGGCCAACGATTGGAGCAGCTCGCCTTATACGATAATTTAATAATAATTTTCCCAGGAACTACAGTCTGTGTACAAACACACAAGAAAAAAATAATAGTAAGAGTTCTTACTCGTTTCGGTGCGGTTGAAATCCTTGAAATAACATCGATAAAACTCGGAGTATGCCCTTCTACCTGCACACTAAGCTTCGTCGAGTCCTGCAAAGTCTGGGGGGTGGTGAGTATTTTAAAATACTCAGTAGGGGAGTTTATACAATTAGACATGAATAAACATATGGCAGTTTCACAACACATATCATATATAATATTTTTTATGAAAACAGGGTGTGTCTCTCACCCAAAATCACCCCTAGAGCTTCTTCCTACGTATCGAAGATGCTACTAGGGTTTACAAGCTCTCACAACTCGCTACAAATGTCCCAGACATATATATATTAATAAGAATTTGCTATGGGTATAAAGCAGCGACCTCTTACTTCTCCACAGATCATCTCAAAATATTTCGTGCTTGTGGATAGAAGAGCTACCCGTGCTCATGGGGCGCCGGGATCTAGAGAGTAGAGATTCTTCGCATGATACTCTCTACCCTAGCGCGCGTTGCCTTAATAATTGCTCTTCGTTAGGGGTGAATTAGGGGTCTTGCCCTTCATTAGGGGCTCACTAGGCTAAAATAGGTACTGTGCATCCGATTCCATACTGGATTAATTGTGTCCTCATCTAGTCAACAAAGCTCTATCGGGGCGCCCAACAATAGCTCCGGGTAACCAAAACACTCATGAGTCTTATACTCATAATCTTAAGCCCCAAACTCATAATCTTGAGTCCTAGACTCAATTGAAATATCCTAGAGTTCCCAGACTCCAAAAAGTCATTGTTTTCTTTTAAAACATTCTATCCCAATGTTTATCGTTTTGAAAATTCTAGCTCCGCCTCTACAAGATATGAGAGCGTCACTATCAATGACTACAAAGGCAAGGTTGGTCGCTCATTCCAATGAGACAGTTACCCCTTCTTTGTCTCGCCTTAGTGACTCGATCATCATGCTTATACGTCTTTTTAAAAATAATCTTGAGTATCCTCCTTTCAACAAGGACGAGTCCACTAAAACCGTCTTTCAAATATATTATATTAATTTGCAATGAAAACAATGATGAAGCTGGTTTGTCGCTATCTCACTCGCTCCACCGTGTATAATTTATATCAAAATCTACGGATAAACATTCGATCAAATTATTATATATGAGGCAATCATAATGTATGTAGTATTAAATATATCTGCTTCCAGCGGTAAATCATTCGACTAAGAGAATATACATAATAGCATTATAAATATACGATATATAAATCATATTCTATCTCAATGATTAACTATTTAACAGATCGGATATATGTGCAGAAATCATAAATCATAACTTGAAAATAATATCTAACGCATAGCATGCAAGAGTCATATAAATAATAAGTTAAAAACACAACCAAATATTATAATCATGGCATAAGAAAGGATAAAAGCCCCTACCTCGCTCTCCGTGCGAGTTTAAAACTGATAAATCGGACACCACGAAATTAGATGTCCACTTCTGGGGTTCTAGAGGTCTCTAATCAAAAAAATAACCCCACCACGATGTCTGACACACTCGATTTAGGTAAGAACACCTTTTCAACGGAAGAAAACGGACTCCGAATGACTCCAGAAATTCTTTCCGTGCTCGTAGGCTACAGACAGAATCTCCCCTTGCCCCGGGGTATTTCCCCATATAAGGTCGCTAACTCGAGGAATGGATGCTTCCATTGCGTAGAACACCCTCGATTTAGCTAATAACGCTTTTTGAACAGAAGAAAACGGACGTAAAACAAACGAGATATGAAGAAAACAAGTTTTGTAATGAATTTCAAAATGAGAGGTTGGGTTTATATACGGAATAGAGAGTGACGCGCATTTAACACGTGTGTCTGACATGCATCACGTGCGTGTCACTCTCTATTCCCTATATAAACCCGGCCTCTCATTTTGAAATTTATTACAAAACTTATTTTCTTCATATCTCGTTCGTTTTAAGTCCATTTTCTTCCATTCAAAAAACATTATTAGCTAAATCGATGGTGTTCTACACAATGGAAGCGTCCATTCCTCGAGTTAGCGACCTTATATGGGGAAATACCCCAGGGCAAGGGGAGATTCTGTCTGTAGCCTACGAGCACGGAAAGAATTTCTGGAGTCATTCGGAGTCCGTTTTCTTCCGTTGAAAAGGTGTTCTTACCTAAATCGAGTGTGTCAGACATCGTGGTGGGGTTATTTTTTTGATTAGAGACCTCTAGAACCCCAGAAGTGGACATCTAATTTCGTGGTGTCCGATTTATCAGTTTTAAACTCGCACGGAGAGCGAGGTAGGGGCTTTTATCCTTTCTTATGCCATGATTATAATATTTGGTTGTGTTTTTAACTTATTATTTATATGACTCTTGCATGCTATGCGTTAGATATTATTTTCAAGTTATGATTTATGATTTCTGCACATATATCCGATCTGTTAAATAGTTAATCATTGAGATAGAATATGATTTATATATCGTATATTTATAATGCTATTATGTATATTCTCTTAGTCGAATGATTTACCGCTGAAGCAGATATATTTAATACTACATACATTATGATTGCCTCATATATAATAATTTGATCGAATGTTTATCCGTAGATTTTGATATAAATTATACACGGTGGAGCGAGTGAGATAGCGACAAACCAGCTTCATCATTGTTTTCATTGCAAATTAATATAATATATTTGAAAGACGGTTTTAGTGGACTCGTCCTTGTTGAAAGGAGGATACTCAAGATTATTTTTAAAAAGATGTATAAGCATGATGATCGAGTCACTAAGGCGAGACAAAGAAGGGGTAACTGTCTCATTGGAATGAGCGACCAACCTTGCCTTTGTAGTCATTGATAGTGACGCTCTCATATCTTGTAGAGGCGGAGCTAGAATTTTCAAAACGATAAACATTGGGATAGAATGTTTTAAAAGAAAACAATGACTTTTTGGAGTCTGGGAACTCTAGGATATTTCAATTGAGTCTAGGACTCAAGATTATGAGTTTGGGGCTTAAGATTATGAGTATAAGACTCATGAGTGTTTTGGTTACCCGGAGCTATTGTTGGGCGCCCCGATAGAGCTTTGTTGACTAGATGAGGACACAATTAATCCAGTATGGAATCGGATGCACAGTACCTATTTTAGCCTAGTGAGCCCCTAATGAAGGGCAAGACCCCTAATTCACCCCTAACGAAGAGCAACTATTAAGGCTACGCGCGCTAGGGTAGAGAGTATCATGGGAAGAATCTATACTCTCTAGATCCCAGTGCCCCATGAGCACGAGTGGCTCTTCTATCCACAAGCACGAAATATTTTGAGATGATCTGTGGAGAAGTAAGAGGTCGCTGCTTTGTACCCATAGCAAATTCTTATTAATATATATATATGGGACATTTGTAGCCAGCTGTGAGAGCTTGCAAACCCTAGTAGCATCTTCGATACGTAGGAAGAAGCTCTAGGGGTGGTTTTGGGTGAGAGACACACCCTGTTTTCATAAAAAATATTATATATATGTGTTGTGAAACTGCC
This sequence comes from Saururus chinensis, assembly GCA_035235625.1. NCBI lineage: Eukaryota > Viridiplantae > Streptophyta > Magnoliopsida > Piperales > Saururaceae > Saururus > Saururus chinensis. The sequence goes on along the minus strand of CP141148.1, from coordinate 32,456,074 downwards.
ATGTGTTTATTCATGTCTAATTGTATAAACTCCCCTACTGAGTATTTTAAAATACTCACCACCCCTAGACTTTGCAGGATTCGACGAAGCTTAGTGTGCAGGTAGAAGGGCATACTCCGAGTTTTATCAATGTTATTTCAAGGATTTCAACCGCACTGAAACAAGTAAGAACTCTTACTATTATTTTTTTCTTGTGTGTTTGTACACAAATTGTGGTTCCTGGGAAAATTATTATTAAATTATCATATAAGGCGAGCTGCTCCAATCGTGGGCCCAGGTAAACTCCTATATTTTTACAAAAAGAAAATTTTATATGCTTCAAAAAATCCCGGGGTTGAACAGGTTGTGAGTCATTAGACCCCATTTAGAAGGAGTAGGGCAACCGGTCTCTTCGAGCACTTCATCTCTCTACCAATCCTTAAGGTACATGCAGTGATCACAAACCAGACAAATATGAGTAGTACTATATTCCTTCTGACATAAATAATAACTATATTTAATTTTTAAAATAAATTAAAATTAATTTATTTTAAAAAACTAAATTTAACTATTAATGTAAGATGGAGGGAGCATAGTCCCCATAAGTGGCCAAATATAGTTGATTCTAATACGGAGTATTTCCTCATCTTTTTTGAAGTGGTTTTTTTTACACAAATGAGCAATACATGATTACCAAATATGACTTTGATATTGCAGGATGATAAGATATACAAATAGAAGATTCTTGGAAGAGGTGATCGGCAATTTTTATATTGAATTGTAGTGGATTAATGAATAGATATATGGTAGATAATGTGAATGGAACCTCATTCCAAGATTTTGACTGTCATTTGGAAATTTTTCCTCTTAATGATTAGGTAAGAATTTTGGCTTCAAAAGTCTAAACACCTCCAAATAGGAGGAAATTGCCAAGCAAACCCTATCTAGAATGTCTTCCACATGCATCTGGCCAAATCTTCTAGGTATTACTCCCTCTGTCTCATACTAATAGTTACATTTGGAAAAGTAGTGATTTTTATTGAACGGTGAAATTTACATCTAAGAGAAGGAAAAATAAGTTATGATACTCTTAATTAAGAACTCAACTATTTAAATTTAACAAAATGAAGCTATTAACATAGTACAAACTTTTTTACCAAATAGAGCTATTAATTTATAATAGAGGGAGTATCATATTAATCACCTTGTTACTAGACCAAGGAAGGGAAGACCCAAAGGACATCTTTGTTGTTGGTTATCGAAGGTGAACCCTCACAAGATCACTTAAATATCCTTAATGATAAGACTTTAGGTTTTTTTTTGTAACAATGACAACAGGATTCCATTGGCTGATATGAGGAAGCCCAACACTAATTTATTCAACCTATAAATTTACGAATATGTGTGTCAGATCAAAATTCGATGGTTTATGATACTCGGGCTCGTGTTGATGTGTATGAGCCAAATGAATTTCATAGTTATAAATTTTGCCTAGTAATATGTAAGACTTACAATAAACAAACAAATTAAAATTGACGATAATATGATACTTATTTTTTTTATAGATGTTATAATTTTGATCTTATTTGTAGCCTTTTGTGCATGGTGTATCAACTGCTTGTCAATTTTAATCAGTTACACTTCTCTAGTGACAAGTATGTTACGTACACATTGATACTTTTTTTCTGACAAATGATTCAAAATGCTCACAAGTGTCAAATAAGTTTTTTCTTGTATAGAAGCGCATTTGTTTTATGGATTAGTTGGTGATTTGACAAAATAAATGACTTGCTTAACAACAAGTCAAAGCAGTAGTTGAAGATTACACTAGCCATACTAGCCATGCAAGCTAGAGTTGATGGATGTGTTTTCTATACATCTATAGTTGCAGAAAAAAAGTTAATGTAAGCCTGGATTGAACTTGGGCATCTCAAGTCATCATATTTCGATCTGAAGACATAAGGGGCTGGACGATAATCCAAGCATGTTTGCCGTCTTAAGTTATGTGTGTCAGATCAAAATTCGATGGTTTATGATACTCGGGCTCGTGTTGATGTGTATGAGCCAAATGAATTTCATAGTTATAAATTTTGCCTAGTAATATGTAAGACTTACAATAAACAAACAAATTAAAATTGACGATAATATGATACTTATTTTTTTTATAGATGTTATAATTTTGATATTATTTGTAGCCTTTTGTGCATGGTGTATCAACTGCTTGTCAATTTTAATCAGTTACACTTCTCTAGTGACAAGTATGTTACGTACACATTGATACTTTTTTTCTGACAAATGATTCAAAATGCTCACAAGTGTCAAATAAAAGATTTTGCACAAGAAAACCATACGAAATTGGCCTCTAGAATTATTAATTTTCTTAGAATAAAATCGATGTGATTTGCATGAATTGGATCTTTTAAATGCGCTAACGATGATCTATTATCTTAAAAATGGCGATAAAAACTTGGATAGTACAATTACTATTTACAAAAAAGTGATGTTATTTCTCCTTTATAAAATCTCACTGTAGAACCCACTACTAACACCACCACCATGTGTGTTTGATGGTGAGCCCCATAAATTAACGGTAGTGATGCAGTAGGTTATAAGATGAGATTTTTTATGGAAATGAATACAGTAGGTTATATCTTGTTGAGAATTAGTACTACAATTGCACTCTGAATCAGCCTTTCCGGATAATAATTTGGTTTTTCAAAATAAACAAATTTTAGTTCATTTTAAAACATAAATAGAACGATTAATGTGTAACTGGGGGAGTAATATGATCAGAACCCTCAGTGAAACAAGTTTCTTAACTTCAAGAGAAAATCTGCCCCCTGCCCCCTGCCCCCTCCCCAGTGATCTGCGTAATAATCCCCACCAAAGCCTATCAACCCCACGTAGCAACCTTTTGGGTTGTTCTGAGAACTGTCCTTTTACCCCTTTGTAGCCCAAAATTGTGGGGTAAATGTCATCAACTTGACTTATTTCAATTGAAAGTTTTGACGGGTCACCTTGGAGCACGCAATATGGACATAAAAATGTTTTCCTGACCAAAGCCCTGTTATCATGATACGTAGAGCTTGAACACGATACATAGAAGGCAACTCGTCCTGGTCAAAAGAGGCATGGTCACGGGTTCCATGGACTTATTAATAACAAACAGCAAATCTTCTACAAAAGACTCTTCATCGTGAATAGAAGTCCACTATGGTTTCTAGGAATAAACCTGTCCCTTGGATGGAACATGTGGAACAGAGTTTCATTTCCTAAGCCAGTCAGTAACAGCAAAGAAGATTTGCTGACTTAGGTTCATTTCCTAAGTCAGTAATCTAATTTTTTTGCACAGAAACGAAATTGTGGAAGGAAAAACCAAAAGATGAAGAGAAGTGCAAGTCATTGGCCTTTTCGCTGAGAAGTGATGCGGTTTGCAAGCAGAAAGAAAACATACAGGAAACACAAAGGTCTGAGTCTTCACAACATGTTGGCCCTCCCTTCTGACCACTTCCTCCTTTCCTGCTGCCAATGCTATGAATGTGTAAATGGTATTTATACAAATTAAGGTTTGTTTGTTTGTTTGTTTTTTAATACAAGATCTCGTATTCAATTATACTAAGCCAAAATCTGATAAATTTTATTATTTATTGTTAATAAATAATCTGAAGACTTTATTACTACTTTAAAAGGTAAACAATAAAATATGCCAACGTTATAACATTACTGGGCAGATTGATGTGGTCGGATCTCGATTTAATGGCTTATGATATCTAGGCTCACCGGTAGCGCACATACAAACTTTTTCTTATTACCAGCTATGTATTAGTAGTAACTAGAGAAAATCATAATTTTTAGGAGAAGTTAGGAGTTCAAGCAAGTAATCAATCTTAAAGAATGGGGCAAATTAATGCTTACATAAATACGCCTCAGTTTTTTCCACCAAATTAATGCTTCTGCTCTAGGTGCAGAGGACAAAGATTCAGAACTTGATGACGCTTTTTCTGTTTTGAAGATGACAAGAGACATCCAAACAGATCACAAGCCGCCATAATTGAGGTTGTTTCAGCTGGCCATATTTGATGTGGCAGAGCCATCTGCAGATACAATGTTACAGTGTTTTTCACAGCTTTGTGCAGGGTAAACCTTGAAGCCTGTTTAAACATGGGCTACACTTCGATGGCAGTCATGTATGTTTCTCCATCAGCTCAGTAAATTAAACCCACAACAACAATTGTGTGGCCTATCCCAATTGTCATTAGTATTCATGCCTAGGGCAGAATTTGAGTGCTTGAGCCCCCAAAACCTAAATGTCTTCTTTAACTAAATGATATTTCTTTTGTAGGCAATGCCTATCATATTTTGTAGTAAAATAATGCTCTCTCCATCTTAAAATAAGTATTCATTTAAAACATTAAACAAGATACTTTTTAAAAAGGGATAGTACTCCTTTATCATATATTAATAGTTTTATTTATTAAAATAAATTAATTTAAAAAATTAAATAAAGCCATTAATTGAAGACATAAAGAGTATTATTTTATTTAAAAAAAATAGTGAAAGTGATTTACTACTCATTTTCACGTGAAGCTTCACCAACGGAGTTGTTGAAGTTTCATGACCCGCACGTCATTCCACATCAATGGCTTGTGTAATCTGCCTCGCTATCCACATTATGTATGCAAGTACTGAGGCATGCCACACCAGTCGTTGTATAGGTGTGATGTGTGATATGTAAAGTTTCGCCGTTGACGTTGCTAATTAAGTTTTACTAACTGATTAGGATTCCCAATTTTGGACCTTTGAACATATTTAACTTAATTTTACGTGGTTAAGATCTTAATAGCTGATGTTACTCCTTGTGCTCGAGTCCATTGGGCAATGCCTACGATAAGTATCCTTAGAAAAAGAGTCATTTTGTTTTATATTAATAACTTTATTTAATTGTTTAAAATAAAATATTTTTTAAATAAATAAAATTATCAATTTAATATAGTGTTTTATTGTACTCCTTGTAACCTATATTAACAACACCATTTAGTTTTTTAAAATAAATTAAAATTAATTATTTTAAAAAATTAAATGGAGTTTAGATGGTTAAGGGCTTCTTGCCTTCCTAATGGGCTATAAGGACAACATTTTAAACTTTGGGCTAACAATCCAATTTGAAGCGGCCCACGGAACATCTATACTATTGCTCTTAGCTAAATATGTCACTTGATTTGGGTATATAATAGAGGTTAGGTTTCGGTTTCTAAATATAACCCAAATAGTTACTTGGGTTTCAGTTTATAAATGTAACCCAAATAGTTATTTAGGTTTCAGGTGGTCTAACTCAACCCGACCTAAATTAAAATTTTAAAAATAAATTTTTTCTTTGTATTTTGATAAAATCCGACTCGACCTTAACTAGTTAGATTCAAATTTATAGTGTTGTAATCCAACCATGTAGCATCCTTACACCCAGCCTCCAACTAGGGGTGCTGACAAGCTGAACCAACAACCCAAATATGGCTCGCGCATCATACGAAATCAATGGCTTGTGTGATCTCCCTTGTTATCCACATTATGCAAATACTGAGGCACGCTGCACCAGTCATTGTATAGGTATGATGTATGATATGTAAAGGTTCGCCATTGACTTTGCTAATGAAGCTTTACTAACTAATTAGGTTTCCCAATTTTGGACCTTTGAGCTTATTCAACCTAATTTCACCTGGTTAAGATCTTAATAGTTGATATTACTCCTTATGCTCAAGTCCATTGGGTAATGCCTACAATAAGTATCCTAGAAAAAACACTAATTTTGATTTATTATATTAATAGTTCTATATAATTTTTAAAAATATATTAATTTTTAAAAAATAAATAAATAAAAATTAATATAAGATAATATTTTATTATACTCTCTCTATCCTGTATTAATAACTCCATTTAATTTTTAAAAATAAATTAAAATTAATTATTTTAAAAAACTAAATGGAGCTTAGATGGTTGAGGGCTTCTTACCTTCCCAATAAGTGTGCAAGGACAACATTTTCAAGTTTGGGCCTCCAATCCAATTGAAGCAACCCACTAAACATCTATGCTACATTGCTACTGCATATTTTAGCTACTTTTTAGTGAAAGATAACAATCGGGTTAGGTATTTAGTAATAAGGGATTAGGTTTGGGTTTCTAAATTTAACCCGAATAAGGGTTTCAAGTGATCAAACTCGACTTGACCCAATTAAAATTTTAAATATAAAATTTTTCTTTGTATTTTGATAAAACCCGGCTCGACCTTGACGAGTCAGATTCAAATTTATAGTTACTTAAATTGATATAAGGTTTGGGTTTGACAAAACCCGACCACTTAATGCCCTTACATTGAGCCTCTGACTAGGGGTACTAATGAGAAAAACCATCTCATTGAGTAAGGGTGTCTCGACTCGACAACTCAAATATGACTCAAGTTGAAGCGGATCGGATTAAACTCAACTCAAACTCGAACATATTTCAGTTCAACTTGAGCATACCTTGGCTCATACTCGACTCGAATAAAACTCAAATTCGGCTTAAATTCAAGTTGTTTTTTACTCGAACTCAAATGAAGATTATAAAGATATTTTAGAATATACATAAAAATATATTAGCCTATTTGTAAATATGCTAATTATTAATCCCAAAAATATACGTACAACAAATTTATATTTTATACATTATAATATATATAATGTCTGTGTATTGGGTATGTATATACATATAGAGAGAAATTGATAAGTTAAATTTTTTAAGACACATAATACATATATGTCCATGTGTGATATATGTTGAAATTTAGATATATCATAGAAATTTGATTTAATAAAGTATATATATGTATATAGTGTACTTAATAGAAAATGGGATATATTATAGACTATACTACATATCAAACTATATATCAATCATCACACAAAAATATATTGATAATATTATCCACCATCTCTACATGTCAAATAAATTATAATATATATTTTTCAAATTTTATACAGAGACTAATGTTAGAATCCTTAGAAATTAAATTTTACAAAAAACTTTTAAAAGTTATTTAGCATTGACTCATAGGGTTTCTTTTTACTTCATAAGATAAAGGCAAGTTGTATATATTTAAGATGGGCCAAATATAGTAAGACTCCAAGTTTCTTATTACCAATACAATATGATTTGCTTAATAATCATTATTCAAAGAATAAGATATAAACATACCTAAAACGTTTCTCATATACTCATACCAAAATTAAGGGTGATCATAACTTAAAAATAAAATCCTAAAGAAGAAATAACATTAATTATATAATTAGTTATTATATTTTTATATATACTCAATTAATAATAACATTTTGATATTATATATACTTGAGATTTGGGAGCAACTAAGGCTCAAGTACATCTTACTTTTAAGCTTTAAGCAAGTTTACTTAAAACACATATTAATTTTTATTTGTAACTTTTTATATAATTTTAAAGTGATTAACTTATTTTATGTAATTAATTTATTTATTAAATATTAATTAAAAATTTTAAATTCAAAATTAAGTTTATATAAATCGAGCTTGAGTTCAAGCTCATATTTTTTATTCTGAGTTAAGTTCAAGCCAACAAGCTCAAACTTGTTTAAGCCTCGAGAATTTAAGCTACTTATTCCAACTTCAAGTTTAAGGTATATAATACAAAAAATTAATTCGACTTTGGCTCATTAATACCTTACCTCCAACTCGAGTTGCATTTTTACTACACACGTGTATAACAATGTCACCCGCAAATTAGCAATCAAGCCAGGCGTTTAGCACGTTCGTCATCGCAAATGCAGTCATCACGAGGAAAGCTGGACCGGTAGGTGGTCCAACAATTGGAACGCTGTCCAAGTTTCTTCATACACGTAATCTTGCCGGGCCCACATAATTTATTCTCGATTGACCGGATTCTAATATCAAGACCGCCAGACCAAACCCGACCCGGGCAATTTTTTGTCGGGAGAGCGAACGAAGACAGAAAGTGGCACTTATTTACTTCTAGCTGCCATTGGTTCAAAGATTCCTCCTACGACCAGATTTGCTTAAATTAATTATAATTAATCAGGCTGTCCAATCAAATGATGAAACGTGTCAGTGCACGTGACTTTTCTCCAACCTGATCATTTCTTTCAGCACCGACACGTCGATCTGTCGCAATTGTTTAACCAATACACGTGGACCACTGTTCTGGTGGGCCCGGTGACTTCCGATTGGCCAGAATCTCATGGTCATGGCCTAGTGATCAGTTTGTCCGTGTCCGATAGTGTTGGCCTTGGACATGTTCAATATTGGCCTTTTGAAGAGTTTTTCTTTTTAGATCACCCTCACTATAGAGGAAAATGGGGTTGGGCTTTGGAGGTTTTGTATGTTAGTTTTTAACTTAATTTGAATATTTGATAATGCGTGATGTGTTTGCATCATGTTTTTCCTTTTTTTGGGTTATTACAGAAAAAAAATTATTTATATGTGCCCCGTCGTATCTAGTAGAGCATGTGTCCGATACATATGAAATATGAGGTAGATGGGTTTAAATCACTCGCCTGCCCCTCTATTTTGCGCTAGCCACTTGTGATAACCCCTCAAATGGACATCGGGTGCATCTTAATTATCTAAAAAAACTATATACATTAACTTTTTTTAATATTATGTCTAAAGAAATGAAAAGCTACCTATTAAACCACAGTAAACCAATTATTGGTTTAACAAACTCAGAAAATTCTAATCATGAAAATGAATATCATGATACCCAAAGGTGTGGAGCCTAGAGACCTACTAAATGACGGAGTTTAAGGCTCTCAAACATCCGGACACGGACAGCAAAGATACATATTGCATGGCTGAATAGATAGATATTCACATGAGCACGGCCAAGAACACAAGTATCTGAACAAAAGAGGACCCGATTACCCGAAGTGCCGATAGATGAATAGTCAACGCACAAAGCGCACGTTTCGCCGAATTTGGCGTCTTTCGGCTCCACATCACCGTGCGGCGGGCAGATATTTGTAAGAAAGTGGGTCCCGCTTCTGCTATATTTCAGCGATCGTTGGATGTTATTACATCGGACGGACAAAATGAGACCATACGTAGGGCCAGATGTGGTCCCGGCAAGTGGCCAGAGAGTCTACCCAGTATGAAAGAGAAGGAATGTTGTGGTGCACTGCCCCGCAATTCGTGCGCCACTTTTTTTTTCAAAAAAAGGACACGGATTTCAATCACACTCCCTCATATATTATGATATTGCAGCTGCACCCCCTGGCTTCTCATAAATTGCATCAATGATGCACTACTTAATATGGTAGAAAATGGGGGTTAGGGTAGAAGAATTGAATAGTGTACATGTGGATATAAATATAGAGTTGGTCCCCAAATTGATTTTGGGGGAAGGGGGGCGGGGGGAAATCTAAAATATATTCCCTCAATCTTATATTAATATTAGGGGTTTAGAGTAAAGCTTGAGCTAAGCCCTACATGAATCGACTCCACCAATTCAAGAGTTGGTGTTAAAGTTTAAAATATATTTCCTCTATTTTATATTAATATTTTTATTTAAAATTTTTAAATATATTAATTTTAATATATATTAAAAAATTAAATAAAACTATTAATATAAGATAAAGAGAACATTTTATACTTTGTCTTAAAATAAGTGTTTTATTTAATTTTTTAAAATAAATTAATTTTAATTTATTTTCAAAAGTCAAATAGACTACTGAGTTTAATATGGAGAAAACATAATTTACATGCAATAAGGCAGTTGGGAAATCAAGTCAAACAATATCTAGTTGAGCTCCAATCAATTTCGATCCGTCTCTAGCCAAAAATCAAGCTGAATAAATCTCCATAGAATGTCAGCACCCTTATTTTTTTTAGTAACCAAAGTGAACCTTATTGAGTAATGAGTAAAAAAGAAAATCAATTTTATCAATTGGGTCTCATTTCCATTAAAAGAAAAAGTAATTGCTTGAGAATAAAATTCTATCACATCTTTATGAGCTTGAGAGGAAATAACTTGATTTCATATTTATTTATTTTTACTTTATTGAATCATAGACACTAATTTACCAAAGGATCACCACCTTAGAGAAGAAAATAGGGATTGGTGAGCGCATAGGCCAAATTGACTCTATAGTTACAAACCCTAATTTTTGTAACATCAGGGTGGTGCAAAATGATGAAGAGAGATGGGTTAGGGAGTATGGGTGCAATTTGTGGTACAATTGGTCAATTAGCTTTAATATTTACTGTACCATGTAATTTTTTAGCTTTTAATCATGATCTTTTTACTCTTGTTTATGCTTAACGATGCACCGACCCTGTCCCCTCACGTGCGCACGTGACACCACCCGACCCGCTTTTGTTTAGCCATCACTAAATTAGCCAAGATCTGTTCTTCTGACACTTGGTGATAAAGAGCATGTTGTAAAATATCTGAATTAGCCTTAATTAAGCAAACGAAATTAAGGAAGCTAATGTCGTAATTAAGGGTATTTTTGTACAATCAAGTCGACAGTTTTAATCATCTCATTTGGCCCGAGGTAAAGCAACTTAAAGCTGTCCCAAAGGTTTGAATAGTGACAGAAGGTTGTGTACAATGAGAAGCTTGTGAGATTTTTGGTTGCTTCACATCAGGCTTTGTCCATGGATAAAATTAGACAAATACTACACCTAAATTTGAATATGGTAAGTGATAAATCTCGTAGGGGTGCATTAGAGGTCATCTATTGCCTTGGTAGAAAGAACAAATTTGCACGTACAAGCAACAATTTGATAATAAAAATATTATTTGTGTTTGTTGTATGCTAATTACGGCATGGCGCCCACAGATTATGAAGAGTGCACGGCTCGGCTAGGTAGGGGTCCGACTTAAATGCATCTATTTATAGTGCCAACTTTCATGTTATTAAATCCAACTACACTAGTTATTGCAAATAAAAAAACAAAGAAACATTGAACTAGGTTTGGTTCTTAATAGTTGTCCACTTTTTAGAACATAAACAAAACCAAGTTACTTAAAGTTTTAATTTATTTTTTATATTATCTTTTCTCTTGAGGGGAAGTTTACATGGTAATTAATAATAGTTTAATATTGTACTCAAGTGTTTACAAGTAGGGTTTGTAGGGACAATAGACAAATGAATATGTCAATAAACATATATCATCATATTGAAAATTTTGATCTGCTCATAAAGGCCCCTATTTATATAAAATGTTCAAACTACTCTTGTTTTTTATGTAAATTTTCCTTTTTCTAATAATTTTAATTATTTACACTTGTGATGGTTAATATTAGTAGGACAATAGCTATATTTTATGTAGTCAATCCTTTCGCCCCAATCCTACTTGGTTAAGATCATTAATGACTCTCTCTTGCTTGGTGGTCTTCTTTTGGTAAAAAATTTATTTAGTGGAACCATTCTAAAAGTTACGTGGTGGATAGGTTTATTCAATATTTGACATATTTAGATGGTTTTTAGGTATTTGAATGTAAGTCAATTCAAATTTGGACTTGATTGAACATATTAACGTATAAATGAACCTATATATGACCACGTGGTAAAACGGTTCTACTAAATACCTTTTCCTCCTCCCATAGGCACGAAGAATTTTATGTCTACCACAAAATCTTATGAGATTTTGTAACCAACAACTCATTAGCTAATGTGCATAATATGCAGATACACTAATGTGTGAGCTGTTGATTCTTGTGATCAGTGACTCCTATGGTAGAGGATATCCCTGAGGACACCACTAGGAGGGCACAAAATTTTTCCCAGTAAACAATACCTATAATACTTTGTAGGAAAATATAGAACCTTGTTTCATAATTTACAATAAAATAAGTCATCAATTAGAATAGTATCGCGTAGTCAATGCAGAAATAAAAGTAAGCCTTGAATAGCCTCCAAGTTCAAACGAGCAAAGTTCAAATTCATGTCCTCTCCTCCCCAATTGTTTCTCACGGGCTTCTCACAAAAGCAAAAATCTCGTACCATCATCCCTTGACCTTTCTTTACACAGACCGCCTTGCTCCCAGTCTTCTCTGCCCCTTTTCCCTCTTCAGAATTCAGATTACCAGAGCAGAGAAGATTACGTTGTAAACTTGAAGTTGTTACAGAGTTATAAAAGTGAAGTAAAGAGGAAAAAGGAGAGGTGGGTCTCTCGTCTCCAGTTCAGTTTCCTCCTCTTTTCTCTTACTGAGCTGATTCCAACTGCCGGTTTCAGATTGGCAGAGGAGCCTTAATCTTTACTTAGACAAATGGGGTCTCTGTATAAATATGAAGAGATAACACGTACAGTGAGATAGGGAGAGGAGAGGATAGATAGAGAGAGAAAGAGAGAAAAAGAGGAAGAGAAAAGAGAAACAGAGAGAGACATGGTGGGCTCAGGAGCCTGTGATAGGAGCAAAGAAGCGGTTGGGATGATGGCCCTCCATGAGGCCCTCCGCAACGTCTGTCTCAATTCGGACTGGACTTATTCTGTCTTCTGGACCATCCGCCCCCGCCCGTAATTCCTTCCTCCTCCCATTCACACTCTGCTCTTGTTCTAGCTCTCAGTCTTGTGTGTTGCTGTGTATAGTTTGCTGATTGTGGTTTCTTTGGTTTTTGGATTGCAGAAGATCCAGAGGTGGAAATGGGTGCAAGATTGGGGATGACAATGGCAGCTTGTAAGTTTGTACACAGTACAAGTACAGCTAGTGTTTCTGCTACCCTTTTTCTTGATTAGTAAAGTTTTGATGCAATTTTTGTAAATTTGGGTTCTTTGTATGCATTTCTGTTTTTTTGCAGGATGTTGATGTGGGAAGATGGGTTTTGCCGGCCGGAGTGCTTGGAAGAGATTGAGGGAGAAGATCCAGTGAGGAAGGCCTTCAGCAAGATGTCCATTCAGTTGTATAATTATGGAGAAGGGTGGGTACTGGGTAGGTGTTTTTTTTTTTTTTTCACATTTTGCTAGTTTGGGGAACAGAGTTAAAAAGGGTTGTTGGTTGTCTTTCTAATCTCGATTATTTCATGATTAATTGATTGAACAGGCTGATGGGCAAGGTAGCTTCAGATAAGTGCCACAAATGGGTGTTCAAAGAACCTACTGAATCAGAGCCCAACATCTCCAACTACTGGCAGAGTTCTTTTGATGCTGTATGTTCAAGAAATGCCACTGATCTTCCTTTTTGTTTGCTTTGGGAAAAATTCATAATTGCCCAGTAATGATCTCTTCTTCCATTTGAACCAAATTGCAGCTTCCACCTGAATGGACTGATCAGTTCAACTCAGGCATTCAGGTAAGCTAAATGTAGCATCCCTTTCTAGTGGTACTGTGGCATTCAGCTTATTTTCTGATTGTTTGTGAGACCCTTATTTGACTTTTCCCTTTTGGCATCTCCATGTAGACAATAGCAGTGATTCAAGCTGGGCATGGACTCCTCCAATTGGGTTCTTGCAAAATTGTAAGCCCTTCTTGACCCCTCTTTTCATTTCTATGTGCTAACCTGGATCGATTGCCATCATCAGTAATGACCCAGTTGAGTTAATCAGCTTATTTTCATAATTATTTTCTCAGATACCAGAGGATCTTCACTTTGTGTTGAGAATGAGGCACACATTTGAGTCCCTGGGCTACCAATCTGGCTTCTTCCTCTCCCAGCTCTTCTCTTCCACAAGGAACACCACCCCACCACCATCTGCACCATCCAAGCCCTTCCCTGCAGGCCCACCTGCCACCATCTTCAACTGGAGCCAGAGGCCCATCCCTCCCACAGCCTCCAACACTTTCCATAATTCAGCCCAGATGGGACTATCCACCAAAGAGGAGACTCATCACTTTCTCCTCCCAAATGCGACTAACTCCCACATGCAGGAGATGGTCACAGACCATGACAGTGAGCTGAAATGGCCCCATGGCCTGTCCTTCTTCAATGCTCTCACAGGGAGGTCAGAGGACTCAAAGCTTCTCTTTGGGGTAGATGCTTTAGGCAACAAACTTCCCCATCATCACCCATTTCCAGTTGCAGGAAAGAGTCCCAGCAGGGGGGAGGAGCACAGGGTGGTAACTGAGGGTACTACTCTGAGTGGTGGTGAAAATATGGCAACCAGTGCCAACCCAAGTGAGTATCTGAGCTTGGAGAGCCACTCAAACAATGGGAGAAAGATGGAGCACAAGTTCAAGAGAAGCTTCACATTGCCTGCAAGAATGGCCTCCTCTGCTAACTCTTCCTCTTTGGATCATCCCATCCATCATCCTGCGGAGGATTACAGGAGCTCCGAGGCTGGAATCTATTCAGATATAATGGGAACTTTCTTGGAGTGAAAACTCCCAAAATTGGCATGTTTGGCAGAGAGGAGATTGGCATGTACATACAGGATCCAACATGTTAGCCTTTGGTTTTCTTTTTAGTTAATCATCTTTAGGTTTATGAGAAGTTCCATCCATCCATCTGCATCTTGTGATATTTTCTCATGTTTGTGGTCTGTTCTAAATGTCATTGATGTAATCATTTTTTCCTCTAAGACCTATTTGTTTCTTAATCATAACATCATGTTGAAAACAGAGTTAGATGTCTGTGAGCTGGTAAGGCATCTAATAGCCTCTCCCTGGATTTTGATGCTCTGCTGATTCACGGTGGGGAAACCTACTGTAGGGGGAGGAGTGTCAGATAGTAGTCAAATCTACTCCACTGTTGTCTTCCGTATCTATTTGGTTGCTAGTGATAAGAGAAGCGTGTTGGTGTAGGATTGATCTTGCCTCTTGGTGTTGCAAAACCTTGAACCACTTGCAGGCTGCAAGTTGCTAGAAAATCCCAAGCACTTAACAAGGTTTTGTTACGGCTCCCAAAAGAGTCCTTAAGAGGGGGACCATATCAGCAGACACCCAACAAGAAACGCCAAAAGCCCAAGTCCTTTTCCTAGTAATTCGAGAATGGTTGCCTCCCAATTTACTGTTTCCCTGAAAGAGTACCCTCATTTGCAATGACCTTTCTTTTGTTACATGGAAGCCCGGCGCAATCAAAGCCATCTAGTTACATGGCTCATTGCAGTAATGGGAAAGAGATCCACCCTGCCAAACAACATTAAGTGGCCAAAGTTGAGGCATTATCATTTTTATTCTCCGTATCTTCGTGAAAAGTAAGCTCCAGACGCCTCCCTGCTAAATGAAAAGATAGGCGTCTCACATTGCCAATGATAACTTCAGAGGGCTTGGTTCCTGACCCACCGGTGTCTCTCTGTCGGTTATGGAGTTATCTTTCTGCATTAAACTGTTTCAGCCTGAACAAAGAGGTCATCAAATCTCCGGTTGGCAGCAGCATGGTTCTTCAACCGGATTCGGCACTTAGAAACAGATATTATCCCTAACCCTTGCCTTCCCAGTAAGTTGTTAGCCTATATATATGGCAGAGGTAAAGTCAAAGCTTTTCTGCAATTCAAAAACCATTGGGAAGTAGGGAAGGTAGCAGACGTTCCTGATCACAGTACCAGAAAAACACAATCACCAAGCATGTCTGCAAGAAACTACTCTGAAGTCTGAACTCAAGCTAGGCCAAGTACTTTCCCCTTAAAATTCTTCATGTTAGATTATAAAAATATATATATATATAATTTCCCCTTCCTCACAACTCCAACTTTTAAGAAACTTAATTATCTTATATAATATCGGATCTCCAAGTTACAATTACAAGAGGTCTTAGGTTCAAGATTCATTAGGTCCTGCACTTAATTGACCCTTACACGTGAATGAGGGTGTTAGATTATAAGAAAAATAGATAAAATTTAATTTCCTAATAGCTAGAGTTTTTAGAAAACTTTTATCTTACACTTCAACCCACCTATCTCACCCATCCGTTTTCCAAAATCATTAATGGGCTTTTTGCGTATACAAAGGACTACCATTTTCAAGCTCATGTTTGATTCGAGCTCAAAGCCATGATAAGTCTTTTTACATCTAGAACGAGGTTCTTACCATACATAACATTTGTAAGTATTTGATTTCAACACTTCATAACTGATGCTTTACAAATATTTGAAAGTATAAACAGTGCTAAAAGAGTGCGTTAATATGGCGTCATCTGTTTCAACTTCCTTCCTTAGCTGCCATTTCCTTTCCAGAATAGACTTTGCAACGTCCTTCAGAGGAAAGCAGATGGAATTTATAATTTTACTTGCAAAAATTAAATGAATGCTCTGTCTGTAACAATTAAGTAGGCAACTTGGACCGATACATCAACACCTGCAAAAAAGCAATTCAACATCATAACAACTTTATGCTATGGTATTGTAACCTCCAAATTCATAAAAGAGGTCATACTAGATTGCCCCGACTGGAAGCAGCACTAGCATGCAACCCTGCAAGGGTTTCTTCTCCACTTAGTACTTGCATCTCGGCATCTTCCTGTGCGGTTTCTTGTTTTGATTGTGCAGCAGCATTGTCAGATGATGGTGCAGGCCTCTGAGCTGGCCCAATTGCATCAGGGCATTTGGAGACTTTTGCTAATATTTCAAGGTCATCTGCTTGCACAGGTATTTGAAGAGATATGAACTGCATGTTCAATTGGCACGTGTGAATGCCATCTCAAAGCTAGCACTATACTGCAAACATGTCAAACTAAGTCAAAGAAGAAATAGAATTTTCACATGACAAAGATGTCTCATTGACAAGGATGGTCGGCAGCAGAGATATGGCCGCTCCAAGCTTGGAATGTTTTGTTTGTCTGAGGGAAGAAGTGTGAGATGCACATCAAACTGATCACAAATTTAGAAGAGGAAAAAATCAGACAGAAGATATGAAAAGATAGTTGGCGCAAAAAGAAAAGAAAAGAACAGAAAAAAAATGAGGAATCTATAAAGCCTACTTCATTTTCACTCTCATCTAAATTTCGGAGGTGATCAAGTAGTTTTGCCAGCCTAGTGTTCCTTGAATTCTTTCCATTCGAACCACTTAAACTTCCATATCGAGTATGACTACGTGTGCCTCCTCTGCCCCAAGCAAGCACTTCAGGGGTTCCAGCTCTAAGTGGAGATGCACTGGCACTATCTCTGACTATTCCTACATCATCATTCTCATCATGGCCTCCATCTGCAGATGTGGCTGATGAAAACCGATGTGAGGACCATCTTCTGCGCCTCCTTTGTTTGACTTCTGGTGAGGGCTCATCAGCAGAAGATGAATCCTTCACAGCATCATTATCATTTACATCATCATCTGACCGGGCTCCACTATCTCGACTAGAATGATTTCTCCCTCTCAAATAACTGTTTTGACCATGTGAATTCCGATAACTTCCCTGCGATCTCCTAACAAAAACAGGTACAGGAGTTTTAGCTGTTATACGTCTTCGACCGAGTGCTTCAGATTGTCGCCGTAAAGTTTGCGCAATAGATGCTTGAATCTGCCCCAACAAAACAGGAGAAAACTAATTGGTACCACATTTCATTTTATCAAAAACTATAAGATTCTTGCACAGTTTCACATTATCATAATTGATTACAATTTACAACAAGTTACTGTTAATTTAGTCAAAACATATACACCACAATTATATTGGATTTGCTATTTAATTTAGTAGATTACATGGCACTTCACTCAGCACCAGTCTAGGCTGCAGAAGGTGCATACAAATGAAAAATCACATGCAAGAAAGCCATGTTAGCATGAGTGATGCTCATTTAAATACCCAAATTTGGAGCATTTCACAAGCACTCTGTATGGGGCCAACTCGAGGCATTCTTACTGTTTCAATCTGTAATCTATAAATTTAAACTGTAGTAACTCTACATCACCTGCTTGTTGCGATTTTTTTCCTCTTCATGAAAAGCTAATTCCTGAACCCCACAGCCAGAGATGTCATGAGCTCGAGAGAAGTGATGAATATGTAACCAACTTTATGACAAAAGAAATGCCATAAGTCCGATGGAACCATCAGTCATTAACATACCTCTTCTTCATATTTATCAATATCTGGATATAATATTGCTATCAGAGTATCATAATTTGGGTCATCTCTTAAAGACCGTCGACTTGCACAGTGTGTTCGGCATGCTGGACACTCATTGTTTCTGCACAAAAGCCAGTTTTTCAATCATATCACAAGTTTTGTCTTGTTGTAATCTTAATTCTTTTCAATTGTTTAAAATTTCGTGTTGATAATTGTACCCCAGTCTCATTGACTTGTCGATACATTCCCTGCAAAATCGATGCAGGCATTCCATTACAGTTCTTGTCTTCCGAATGATACCTGGCAATAAGACAGCCTGTATCATTTAAACACTTACAAGAAGCCTGTTCAAAAACCTTAAAATTCGTAGTAACCAGTTCCTACTCTTATATGAATTTCTACTGGTAAAATATAAGAGTACTTGTCATGAACCTACAAAACTTCCAACTTCACTAATTCCATCCAGTTGCACAAGCACGTCTACAATTTTTCATTGTAAATAACATAATCAAATGATTACCAACGGCAAGCATTCCACCTGTCATTTACAAATTAACATAAGCAAAACTAAATGTACCTAGGCAAATGGGGCACTGAACTTCTTTCCGCACATCTGACAATTTTATAAGAACAAATCTGCAAAACAAAGGATATAACATTTGTATATTCCATTAGTAAGATGGCCACAATTGTACATGTTGATTGTTGACACGATTTTAGGGGTTAATCAACTGAATAAAGCAGTAGGCATGTCTAGTCCCTCATAGTTTACAACACAAGAATAACAAGTGTGTAGCACACTTTGCAAAAGCACAGAGATATTGAATTCCTAAAGCATAAATGCAGTTTATTCTTTGTCTTAATACAACGGCCATAGATATCAAACAGAGATGAGAGCGAGAAAATTGGCAAACCTGATCTAAAGAGGGGAAATTGCCTAAACCATGGATATGACTCAAACAAGGACAAGTGACAACTTTAGACAAAAAGCTTTAATGCAGCTTAAAGTGCAAATTGATGACTAAAGTATCTATTCAAAAGACATTCATGGTGGGAAAATCTCCTGGAAATGGTAGCATAATGAAAAGAAGAAACACATTCTAAGCGGATGGGAAGATTTTTTTAGCATAAAAATAAACAATATAAAGCTACCAAAACTAGCAAAGCTTTCCTGCCAAATAATTAAGGTCAAACGGCATACAGGGCAAAACAAGCTTGAAGAATTATAATTTTTTATTGCAACAGTAGTCAGAAATGTAAAAATAGACAACTCAGAATTTGCATCACTTTTCTCAGTCGATTTTAGTGTCACAACTATGATAGAAGAAGACTGGCAATGCATTATCAGGATTGCAGGCAAAGAATCTAGAGTAACTAGATAGGCAATCAGGAAAGACAGAAAAGTTCAAAATGAGAGAAAGTGACAAATAAATGATCTAAGACCACTCTGCAAGTCATAAGAAAACAACTCACAAATGCAACTATGAAGCCATGTATATGGACCCCAAGAGTCTAACCATGAGAATTGAAATCTAAGCACAAATTGAAGGAAATTGTCAATTCATTTGCGTCACTGAAGGCCCTAGGTTTAGACTTCAGGCATTCGAGCCCCCCAACCCCAATGTCTCCAGCTTGGTGATCCCCCTTCCGTAGGCAATACCTATGGTACTTTCTAGCCCAAAAAAGAAAAAAAAACACTGAAAGGCCCTATGAGAGGATGACAAAACAAACTAAGAATATCACGGAGGGAGGTCACAACATTGTTTCATTCCTTTTTTTTGGTAAACAAACCTAAGAACAATTACTAAAAAAAATTCATCTGCAATGACAAAGGTAGCAGGCAATCATCAGATCTTTTTGGTTAGCTTTTATTTAACTGGTCCCATTCAAAATTGAACTAAACAATGGAGATCCTTATTGTCCATAAATAGCTTGAATATTGAGAAATAGATGAAATGCAGGTTTCCTTATATAATCACATACAGAAAAGAAATCACGTAATATACAGCTAGTTCAATCACTTTGCACAACACACAAACATAGTATCAGAGGTTGCAAGTTTACTATTCACGATATCTATACATTTCAAATTTAGCTTTTGCAGACAGAGCTCAAATTAAACTGCGCAGTGACAACTTTGTAAGACCCAATTAAAACCCAGGACAAAATCAACTACATATTAACAATGACGCTCATATACAATAGGAAATTAGAAATACAAACCTTTACTTTGACCAACATAAGTAATGAAGAGTATGTGCTAACACTAGATATCTAAGGGAAACGCTAAAAACGGAAAGTTGTCGAGAAACGATTTGCCAAGTGTTAATTCGACAAGAGTACACACACATTTAAGCTCATAGTAACAAAAGCGCGAAGTCAATTGTCTCCCTCCAACTAGCCTTAGCTTAAACAACCATCTTGAAAGTACAAGTTCAAAACGTCAATCGGTACATGCAGATCTTTCATGCACTGGATCAGAGAACTCCACTCGAGAGTGCCGCACTCCGCCCCTCTAGACCCTCTAGACAATAGAACAGTACGACCCATCAAATTTGCAAGAGAACGTCAGCTAATTGTAGCACTTTCGAGCCAAATAACGCTGGAGAAGTTGTTTACCGCCCAGATCTCTGGTGACTTCGTCGTAATTATGGAAAGTAAAAAATGCATGGATATTCAACGTAGAATCCCACGCCCCGCAACCCAGAAGAAAGAATACAACCCAGCACCTCGAAAAAACAGAACGCAGATCCAAAGCCAGAAGTCCGGGCGAACAATCATGCCAGCAGAGCCCGGGCTCAAGAGGGTCGGCAACAGGAACCTCACATACATGAACACACATAAAACTGCAACAGACAACGAAAACAGAGAAGCCAAGACATCAACATGCTCTACTCTCCATCTGGGCCCTTCTGATAAATGCCTGCAGTGGGACTATTTACACAGAAAACTGAAGACGACCCATCAATAGTTACCACACGCAGACAACAAAAAATGCCCATGGAGAGCAAGTACAGGCCGGAGAGAACGTACTCGTCCTTGTCGCCGCTGGAAGCCGGGCTGCCTTCAGAATCTGGGAGCACAGGCAGAGAAGAGGCATGATTCGGACGAGCAGAATTTGAAAGTCAAGAAAGGAAGACGTATACGGCTCAAAAGTAACGAAGAAAATCGCTGCTTTTTTGGCGTTCCATGGTCGGGACAGCTGCTGCTTACCGTTGTTGTGCAGTTGCTGGCCCTGGCCCTGCTGGGGCCGGCGGGAGGAGGGGGAGCCCTCGTCGTCGTTGTCCATGTCGTGGGCGGAGCGCTTCTGCGCCGGCATTCTTTCCTTGTCGCGGGAAGGGGGAAGGCCTTGTGGCCTGTGGGGGGGGGGGGGGGGGGGTGTCTTTCGCTCGGTGCCCGAAAATCCAAAGTCATTGTAACGAAGAGGGACTTAATACGTCACTCCTCCCACCTTCTCGTTGCTAATTATTTTCCCATTAATATAATATTGTTTGGATGTGGTGTGGTTACGGAGAATTTTGTTGTGTGAGATGCAAGTGCCTATCACTCTTTGTAATTATTGTCATAACCAAGATTTACTTTTTATTCAACAAGGACCAAGTCTTTTTACCACCACAATACATACAAGGAAGCATAGGTATGGATATAGATACACTTGTAGTGATATAGTAATTTTTTAAAAAAAAGATACGATACAGGGGAATATATATATATATATATATATATGGTATATTTTTAAGTTAGTTTTTATGTTAAAAGCTACACTATAATGAATATTGTAGTCATAAGAAGAGTAATTTATTACTTTGAAAAAAATTTACTTAGATCTTTTGAGCATTCTCTACATCCCACATTAGTAGCTCTATTTGGATTTTTAAAATAAACTAATATATGAAGCTATTAATTAAGACATAGAGAGTGTAACATTTGTTTAATATTTACCTTATTTAAAAAAGATTTGATGAAATAATTTATAGTTGATGTGTGATATCTATTGTAGGACATGCAATTAGTTGTATCAACACGAATATGAGTATAACATAGATACAATACAAATATGACACCTATTTTTAAGTATTTGTGCTTCCTAGCCACAATATGACTTAGTTATAGACTATTATATATCTATTGATCTATTATGTATCAATTTGATGTAGACCAAGGGGGTTTACACCGATTGAGATCAGCTAGGTGGGAGTGCCCAATGAGAGCCAACCGCGTAAGCAAAACGTGCTCTAACACGTTTTGCTTACATGGCTAGCTCTCATTGGGCACTCCCATTGGTTGTGGTGGGAGTGCCCACCCAGTTGTTCTCATTCGGGTCTACACAAGAATTAAAAAAAAAAAAAGAGAAGGATAAGGGCAAAAAATTAAATAAAAATAGATAGAATTGTATTGTCTAATTCATAATGGGTTGTGCATTACAATTTGTAAGAGATTAAAATAGTATTTCTACAAAAATAAGGTAAACAAGACTAATCCTAGATAAATTAAAAAATAAACTAATATAAAAAATAAAATAAGTAGTATAATTATAAACATAACACAATTCTATCCGAATTAGTAACAATTTCACATTTGAAATTGAAAATTTTTGGACCAATTTCTTTATATGTATTTATTACTTTTTTACCCCTCTATGTTATTAAAAGTCAATTATGTAATTATTTTTGTTCTATTGAGTTTCACTATATTATTTGTTTCAATATATGAAATTTGATTAGTTACATTTTTTTAGAATTGGGTTATTTATGAATGTGGCTACAAAATTATAAATTGTTTACTATGTAAAATTGGCGTCTTACCAAAGGAAGTAATTATTTTTGCCTTGTTTTGAACCTAGAAACCTTAAATCATATGACTTTTTTTATAAATCGGTAAATTATGAACAAATAATATTAATTTTCTCGTATTTGACTTCGTCCATTTTTATGTGTGTCCTAATACTAATTAGAACTTGGAAAAGTGAATTCCTTTCATGGAGCATTTTCAGAATTCTCACAAAAATGTGTACTTCTCATTTGTGTCTCGTATGAAGCATAAGCGGTTATGATGAAACAAGTTGCTTTGGTTTCACCAGCCATTGTAATCTCATCCAGTCCTGCCAAGTTCTTGTTAAGACCAAAGCCCCACACATAATACATAAATTGCTATTTTTTTAGCAAGGACTACATAAATTACATTTGCATCTCGTAACTTTAACAGCTTCATTGCCAAATAGTTTAAAAGTTGGAATCAAACCCCTTTCAATTCCAAGTCTTATTTTTAGCCTGCCTAGCCTACACAGCTGCGCAGGCCCATGCTGTTAATACCATCAAAACAGGGGACAGGCCGGACTGCGATCACAACCCGAGTCGACCTGGCCGGCCGGCTGATCTCCAACCTCGTTGGGCATCGTTCACATATAACTATCCAGCAACTGGTGTTCCCCTTCTTTTTTTTAAATGTATTTTTCAAGTTTAAGTCAGTCATGGGATAAATATAACATGGGAAAAGTTGAGGTGAGCTTGGGCTTACGCTCGGCTATGTGAGAGCTCAGCTGCGTGAGCCCAATGCCCCCTGAGTAACATAAGCTATTGGATATAAATTCGACAGCCCAATAGGCCTGGGCTCACACAGCCGCGCATGAGCCCAGGCTCACCTCAGTGGACCTCATATAACATATTCCCTCTGTCTCAGTTACAAATAGAAATATGGAGGGAAAGCCTATACGCTTTCCACCACACTAAACGATAGCGGCTTGTCACAGATTGCGTTTCAGACACCCCACCAACTTCCTTTTTAGTTTCCTTTCATGTACTTTTATTATTTTCATGTATTTCACTTATTTTTGTTTTTGGGTGTAACCATGCCCGTACAACCACTTATGCTGCCACTCCAGCCATATACAAAAAATCTCTTATGCTATATAGGGGGGAGTGAGTAGTTGTGCAAGTTGGCTAGTGTTGTTGCCCCCATTGCTTGTAAACATGTTGATAGTGAATGCATTCATCTTCCGTGCTTGTGTTCATTTGTTTCCTTGCAATGTGACTCACTTTTGCCCCCTACCATTTTGCTTTGCATGCGCCCGCAAGTGATTGCGCAACGCACCTGTGCAAAGCATACCGTTTGTCCCATCGAAGGCTTGCTTAGTGGGCTGTTTGCCTACAAGCGCCGCATAGCCGGCTGCCCCAAAAATCTCGTACTTGACAATTGGTATCAAAGCCAAAGAAAAGGAAAATCCGTCCATCAAGCTTCCACTTGCGATGCCGAAGTCGGTAGCAGGTGAAGCCAGTGGGGCCGAGCATGTTGCTCCAGACCCACAACACAGAAAATTATCCAAATGGCAGGACCGCATGGAAGCCTTGGAGGAGCAAGTTGCTCCCTTGGCCAGCGGACTTCTTGTGTTGGAAGAGAGAGTGAACTCTCTTGAAAAAGCGGAAAAACGGAACCGCGATACTGGAACACAAAATCGTGCTATCAGTATTGAGAACCGCATGATGATCGAAGAATCACAAGCGGAAGTTGAGAAACTGCGTGAGGAGGTACAAAACCTGGCTGCACAAGTGAGCCTTCTCCTCCGAACGACGGCCCAACAGGAGCCTGTTGCAGCCGTCAAGCGCCCCAAAGTACCGGAACCCAAGGTCTATCAGGGAGCGCGAGATGCTAAAGAACTGGAAAATTTTTTGTTCGACATGGAACAATACTTTCGA
This sequence comes from Saururus chinensis, assembly GCA_035235625.1. Lineage (NCBI taxonomy): Eukaryota > Viridiplantae > Streptophyta > Magnoliopsida > Piperales > Saururaceae > Saururus > Saururus chinensis. The sequence goes on along the minus strand of CP141148.1, from coordinate 32,431,445 downwards.
GTTGTTCACCCAGAGTCAGAAGATGATAAGGTCACAATGGCCACGAGTGGTGAAGGATGACGTACGAAGAGATTTTGAATGGTCGCCTTGAAGTAAATACTTGGGAAGACCTGAAGGGTCAGCTTAAGACCCAATTTTTGCCTGAAAATGTGGAATTCATTGCCCGACGGAACCTCCGTCGTCTCCAACAAACGGGAACCATTCGTGAATATGTCAAACAATTTTCAGCTTTGATGTTGGACATTCGCGACATGGCTGAGAATGACAAACTGTTCTACTTCCTCGAAGGCCTCAAGCCTTGGGCCCAAACAGAGCTGAACCGGCGCAAAGTGCGCGACCTATCTGCGGCTATCACAGAAGCCAAGCGCCTCACCGATTTTACTACGACTCAGGACAACACAAGGAGACCTGGGTTCTTCCAGAGGGACCAAGGCTCGCAACAAGGTCAACGGGACCAAAGTTACCCGAGCGAGTCTCAAGACAAGGGCAAGGGTAAAGTTTTTAAAAAGAAGCCTTTTTACAAAGACTTCGGCACAAGGGCCGATAGTTCCACTTCTGCTACTCGGCCATTCCAGCCCACTAATCAGAGGGGTCCATTGTCATGCTTACTATGTGCCGGGCCCCATCTTACTTGGCAATGTCCACAAAAGAAGGCGCTTAATGCCCTCGTTGCAAGAGAGTCAGCCCGACTTGAAGAAAATGATGAAGTTTCTGGAGACGAAGGGGGAGCACCCACGATGGGAGCATTGAGACTACTCAACATCATTGAGGGTACCCAAGGTAAACAATTACCTCAAGCAAAGGGTCTGATGTACATCGAGATCCACCTAAATAGCGTCCCAACAAAAGCAATGGTAGACACAGGAGCCACCCACACCTTCATATCGGACAACGAAGCAAGATGCATAGGGCTAAAGCTCATCAAAGATTCCAGTTGAATGAACGCGGTGAACTCTAAAGCTCGCCCTATCACTAGGTTAGCCGAAGATGTTCCCATTCGGATTGGCAAGTGGTCTGGCGCGACAAACCTCATGGCCGTCCCCTTGGATGACTTCCAAGTTATCCTTGGGATGGAATTCTTACAGAAGGCAAATATGGTCCCGATGCCACATCTGGGGTCCGTTTGCATGTTCGAAGCCACCAATCCTTGCATGGTACCGGTTGTTCAGAGGAGTAAGACGGACATTGCACACCTATCCGCATTGCAACTAGACAACGGATTGAAGAAAGGTGACCCAACATACCTTGTGGCTCTTCGTATGGAAAGTCAACCACAGGGGGATCAACCATTGCCGACAGAAATTGGTGATGTTTTAAATGACTATGCTGATGTCATGCCCAAGGCCTTGCCAAAGTGTCTGCCTCCACGGCGACCCAACGACCATGAAATCGAGTTGGAGCCTGGCGCGAAACCACCAGCCTGCGCCCCATACCGGATGGCACCCCCCAAACTTGCCGAATTGCGCAGACAGCTGGACGAATTACTTGATGTGGGCTTCATCCGCTCTTCTAAAGCCCCTTTTGGTGCCCCGGTTCTATTTCAAAAGAAGCACGATGGGAGCTTGCGCCTTTGTATCGACTATCGGGCGCTGAACAAATTGATTGTGAAGAACAAGTACCCCCTCCCACTCATCGCGGATCTGTTCGACCAACTTGGGTGTGCTCGCTACTTCTCTAAACTGGATCTCCGTTCTGGTTACTACCAAGTGCGCATCGCTGAGGGAGACGAAGCCAAGACCACCTGTATTACTCGCTACGGGGCGTTTGAGTTCTTAGTCATGCCTTTCGGCTTTACCAATGCACCGGCCACCTTCTGCACACTTATGAACAATATTTTCCATGACTTCCTTGATCGCTTCATGGTTGTCTACCTCGATGACATTGTCGTCTACAACAATACATTGGCCGAACATGTTACTCACTTGCGAACTGTTTTTGAGGTCCTTTGCCGGAATCAACTATATGTCAAGCTGGAGAAGTGCTCATTTGCACAACAAGAAATTCTCTTTTTGGGACATCATATTGGCGGTGGACATGTTTGCATGGACCAAGAAAAGATTCGTGCAATCGAAGACTGGCCGGCCCCCACCAAAGTGAAACAATTACGAGCTTTCTTGGGTCTCTCCAACTATTACAGGCGGTTTGTACAAGGGTATTCTCAAAAAGCTGCCCCTTTAACAGACTTGTTGAAGAAAGATCGCCCTTGGTGTTGGTCGGACCCTTGCAAGGAAGCCTTTGCTGAACTAAAGGCAGTGATCACACACGAACCAGTGCTCCGACTCCCGGACTACTCGAAGCCATTTGAAGTACAAACGGATGCCTCTGATTACGCCATCGGGGGCGTTCTCTCACAGGAAGATCACCCTATTGCCTTTGAAAGTCAAAAACTGAACGAAACATAGCGACGCTACACCGTACAAGAGAAGGAGATGACCGCAGTTATCCATTGCCTGCGCACCTGGCGCCACTACCTCTTGGGTTCTCGCTTTGTCGTCAAAACCGACAACATTGCGATGAGTTACTTCCAGTCACAGCCCAAGTTATCTCCCAAACAAGCTCGGTGGCAAGACTTTTTGGCCGAATTTGACTACATATTGAATACAAACCTGGGCGGAACAATGTCGTTGCGGATGCCCTCAGCCGACAAGATGAACTGACTGCGCTGGCCGCCCTCCATCTTACAAGCATTAGCTTTTGCTCGACCGATCTATATCATCGCATTCACTCAGCAATGGAGAAAGATCCCTTCGCATGCACCCTCCTCCAGCAAGTGAAAGAAGGCAAGACTCGTAAGTTTTGGCTTGACAATGGGCTATTGATGATGAAGGGACGAAGGATCTATGTTCCAAAAGCGGACCATCTGCGGAAAGAACTCCTTCACGAGTGTCATGACACTCCTTGGGCTGGCCATCCGGGTACCCACCGCACATTAGCCCTTCTAGAACGGGCATACTTCTGGCCTCACATGAACGATGATGTCAAGGCGTATGTTCGAACATGCCTTACTTGCCAACAAGACAAAGTGGAACGCGACAAACCACAGGGCCTCCTTCAACCGCTACCTATACCACAGGGCCCTTGGGAGAGCGTCTCTCTTGACTTTATCTCGGCATTGCCCAAAGTTGGTGGATACAACTCAATCTTGGTGATTGTTGACCGTTTCTCCAAATATGCTACTTTCATGCCCATGCCCAAACATTGCACCGCTAAAGAGTCTGCCCATCTCTTTCTAAAGAATATCGTTAAGTATTGGGGTGTGCCCCAAACCATTGTGAGTGATCGAGATGTACGCTTCACAAGTCGTTTCTGGACAGAACTATTTAAATTGTTGGGGTCCAAGTTAAGCTTTTCATCAAGCATGCATCCTCAAACAAACGGCCAAACTGAGCGTGTCAATGCTCTCCTTGAAGAGTATCTTCGCCACTTCATTAGTGCCAACCAGAAGAATTGGGTCAATCTCCTCGACATTGCCCAGTTTTCCTACAACTTACAAAAGAGCTCCGCCACCAACCAGAGCCCGTTTGAGTTGGCCACGGGTCGCCAGCCTGCCACGCCCCACACATTAGCTCTGGGTTATACTGGCAACAGTCCCCCTGCCTTCTGCCTTGTGCAAGATTGGAACATCACATTAGAGATTGCCCGTGCCTATCTTGAAAAAGCTGCTGCCCACGCCAAAAAGTGGGCCAATCAAGGCCATCAACTTGCCACCTTTAGTGTGGGGGATCTCGTGCTCGTTAAGCTCAACCCTGCCCAACTCAAGATCTTCCGCCAACTACACAAAGGTCTCGTTCGCAAATATGAAGGCCCCGTACCCATCCTCCAACTGGTCGGGAAGGTATCCTACAAAGTGCAACTACCACCATGGATGCAGATCCACCCAGTCTTCCACGCTAGCTGTCTGAAGCCATACCATGCCGATGCTGAAGATCTTTCCAGACACCACCTCCCACGTGGAAATCCCAAGGTCACCGCCGACGTCAGAATTCTCGACAAGATCATCGCCGATCATGAAGTTGAATGCGGCAAAGAGCACATCCGTGAATTCCTCATCAAATGGCGGGACCTTCCACACAGCTGGGAGCCAGAAGAAGAACTCCTCAACCACCATACTAATCAAGTCAAAACCTACCTCCAGGAGAAGCGTCAACGAGGACGTCGACGGAATTGAGTGGGGGAGCATGTCACGGACTGCGTTTCGGACACCCCACCAACTTCCTTTTTAGTTTCCTTTCATGTATTTCATTTATTTTTGTTTTTGGGTGCAACCATGCCCGTACAGCCACTTATGCTGCCACTCCAGCCATATACAAAAAATCTCTTATGCTATATAGGGGGGAGTGAGTAGTTGTGCAAGTTGGCTAGTGTTGTTGCCCCCATTGCTTGTAAACATGTTGATAGTGAATGCATTCATCTTCCGTGCTTGTGTTTATTTGTTTCCTTGCAATGTGACTCACTTTTGCCCCCTACCATTTTGCTTTGCATGCGCCTGCAAGTGATTGCGCAACGCACTTGTGCAAAGCATACCGTTTGTCCCATCGAAGGCTTGCTTAGTGGGCTGTTTGCCTACAAGTGCCGCACGACCGGCTGCCCCAAAAATCCCGTCCGTGACAGGCTGCATAGAGTAGTTGGCAGACCAGCGAGTAGATTGAAGAGCTAGCAGACTAGGCACACTTATATACGGCATATGAAGCTGTTAAAAAAAATAGAAGTGAATTGGCCAAGTTGTTAGCTAACATGTTTATTTGAGAAAATCAGAAAAATATTATTTATTAACATATTAGGCAAATTAAGGAATTTGGAAAAGATGCGTTTTGTATGTTTCACCCGCAAACAAAAGCCTTTGGATGCTGTTTTCAGCATGAAAGCTGGGCCTGCATCAGGCCTGGTGCATCACTTTGACCTCAATTTTCATCTACTCCAAGTAAATATGTAGTGATGCTACTGAGTCGAGTTCGGGTCGGGTCGGGTTTTGATAAACCTAACTCCGATACTATTAAAAATATTAGAACCCAAACTTTATATTAAACTCATCACAGGTTAAAATTATTAGACCCGACCCTAATGGTAAATTCAAAACCTGAACCCGACCCGAATGATATATAAACCTGTGAACACTATAACCCGACCCGACCAGAATAGTTTGCCAACCCAACCCGAGTAACCCGAATATGGAAAAAATATCAAACTAATACAAACTAGCATCCATTTTTATGCGTAAAAAAAATAGAAACAAGGCCCTCTATTGAATTTTTATGTGTAAAAAAACTCAGAAGTAGTGTGAACTGAATTGTATGATCCACACTACCAACGATTCATGATCATCCAGAATAACACAAAAACAACAAAAAAAACACAAAAATAGTTGAGTGTTGAAAAATTCACAAAAAATGCCTCCTTTAACCAAAACACAGTTGCAACACTTCAAATCCACCGAAAAAAAAAAGGCCAAACTAGCATACTATCTTAAGCAAATCAGAGAATGGAGAACTCATGGCGCTTTTGGAACATAGGCGCTAGAGAGGAGATACTGGTGAGATGGAGAAGAAGTGTCGGCGAAATTGAGAAGAGGCACCAGAAAAATGGAGAAGGCGTCTCGATGAACTCTGGAGGCGGCGGCTGGCGAATTGGAGAAGACAATCGACAAGCTATGGAGGCCGCAGACCGATGAAATGGAGAAGACATCCCGACAACCTATGAGGCGGCAGACTGGTCGAGTTGTTGACTGTGAAATGAAACGGGAATGGGATTGGGGGAAAATTTAGGGCACAATGGCGGACTGGGCATTCACTAATGGCATCACCAGATTGGGGGGGAAATAGGGCACTGCGGCAGACGCTAGTCGACTATGAAGTGAAACAGGAAGATTGGCCGATTGGGATTGCCAGATTGGGGAAAATTTTTGGGTTTGACTGTGAAGTGGAAGATTGAAATGGAAAAAAAATTAGGGCGAGTGATGAGAGGTGGATAGCTGGTCGGGTCTGGTCAGGCAAAACCCGAATCCAATCTGACCTGACCCAAAAGGGTCGGGTCAATATTTAAACCTGAACCTAATTTATTTTACCATTAAGGATATCTAAACCTAACCTATTAAGGTCAGGTCGGGTTTATCCCAACCGAAGTGGCATCCCTATAAATATGAGTCCCAATGATATAATTAAGCAACCGGATAGTGGGCCGTAAGCCAATGCACAAAGCACCGAAGGCAACTGAGGGCAAGTAAGTTGTCAGCCATGGGCCATAGCACACGTTCATAATATCATCATTGCATGGGGCCAGTTCACGGCTTGCACATTTGTAAGCGCTAGCAAGGGTTCATCTCCATATGTTCAAATGCTTTTGTAAATGCCATCGTCGTTTCTTTCATTAGAAGTGATAGCTATGATGTGAACAAACTGAACTTTGACGACTTTTCAAATTTTAACATACCAAAACACTGCGGATGATAAAATTAGTCTCGGAAATCATTTTCCCTGATAGATGTTTGAGTCTGGTTAGCACGAGTCATGCCAAGGATTAGGGGTGCTAACAAACTAAGTCGAATAATATTTTAGTGAGTTTTAGGCTGATTCAACTTGAGCTTGAATTTTAACTTTAAACTCAAGTCGAATCGAGTTGATTTGTATTAATTTGTAAGCTAACTTGAATTCGTAACTAGCATTTATAATATCATTATATAATATATCATTTTAGTAAATATTGTAACTCCTAACACATCAACCTAATTTATACCTTGCTCATATTAAAAGTATAAATTAAACAAATTAATGCTAGTTTATTTTAATTTTATAATCTCACACTATTAACATAGGATGGAAAGATCATATATCAGTTTAAATTAAACTAATATATATATATATATATATATATATATATATATATATATATATATATATATATATATATATATATATATATATATATATATATATATATATATATATATATATATATATATATATATATATTAGTTTAAATTTATAGAAGTTAAAAAATGATCTTATATCATATATGAAAAAAGTAAAAAATGATGCATATTATAAAAGGAGTTGAAATATGAAAGATATAAAATCTATATATAAATATTATAAATACAAGTTTTTCTCAGGTTTTGAGCCTAAGTCAACCTAGTATTGAACTTAGTTTGACTAATTTTAAGTTTGAATTTGAACTCGAATCGAGCTTACGAACTTACTTTAGCACCCTTACATGTAATTCATATGAACCATGAATCCAAATTGCAACCCATAAAACTCAGGAGCAGGCAGGTTTTAATCACTTCCTGCTCACCCCCTTGTCTGACACGAGTCATCGTACGATAATTTAACAATCTATGTGCCTTTCTTAATGTGACTAGGGGTGTAAAATATGTAAGGCGGGCCCAATACACCCAGGCCATACGCCAACCCACAAGGCTATTCTCACTCATCTCATCCAGGCTCAATGCCCAAGCCACAGCTACCCTAGCCAGGCTGCAACCAAGCAACAACCCCATGGCCTTTGCTGCTCCACCGAGCAACATAGTCAAGAGGAGGCTCAGGCCTTAGTCACGACCATAGAAGGCTGTATCGGCCGAAACTGATACGGTACAGGGGGCAATACGCCCCCCCACACATATCTGTTATACGTATCAATCGTACAATATCGATACAATTGATATGTATAGATATACTATTTAAAAAAATTATTTTATTTAAAAAAATTATTTTTTAAAAAAATTTCCTTTAAAACAAAAACACAATTCAAACCCAACTTCTTTAAAAGTTTAAGTTTTTGTTATATTAAAAATAATATTTTAAAGTTATATAAGATCAATAAATAAGTTCATGCAATTTACATAATTATTTTTTTACATATAGTGCTCTACAATTATACATTTATTTAAACATATAACTTAACTCATATTAAGTATATTATTTATTTTTAAAATAAACTAATTTTAAAACACTGAAAAAGAATAAACAATAATTTATATGGGATAAAAAGCATAATAGTATATAAGTTCTAAATAAATTAATTTTAGAATACCCGTATTAATTAATACGACATTATATAATCTTATTATGCTCTAAAAAAATATTATAATAATATATTATTAATTATAATATTTTTTTATATTTATAAAAAAAATTATACCCATTTCGACGCGTACCAAATATATCATTAATACATACCCATATTTATAATCATCAATACTCTTATCCATATCAATACGACCTTCCAACAATGGTCACGACCAAACAAGGCACCAACAATAAGCCATGGCTTTTTTTTATTAAATGGCAAGCAGCCCAGCCGTCAAACTCATTGCCCAGCCCAGACACCGAATGAGGGCCACCGGCCTAACCCGCTGCCACTTCTATATGCAACTCGGTGCAAATTAACTTTTTCCATATATGTATTATTTCACATATGTAAATATATCAAAATAATATTGCTTCTACAAATATCTAAATGCAGTATTTTTAGAAGGAATATGGATGCTATGCACGATTATCCCTCTGTTAACCATGGGATCACGGGAATGATGCGAAATATTTTTTAATGCAAGAATGTATGATCTAGATTCCAGGTTAATTCTTCCCTAAATGATAAACCCTGTTTCTGGAGATCTCGGACTAAGTTATATGGACCCTCGGTCCTAAAGGACAACTAAGTCTGATTGTCCAATAGATCTCCAACAATGATACAAATTTGGGTTACCTAACGAAAAAAAAACGTTTGGAACAAAAAGCGGAGAATACAAATAGATACCAGGCCATCTTTTCAATTTTTTTCACTGAAATGTGGCACCTTCTGCAAAATCCACTATATGACAATGTTAACATCAGTCATCAGTTTATGCCTTACACTTAATCAAATACCTGTTGCGCCTATGAAATAAGTTCCTCGCAAGAAATTAAATGAATCAAAATTGACAAGCTCTTCAGCCACTTTTCTTTCCAGCATCAAACTGTTTATTAATAAATGATACGTATCATTGGTACCTTCTCTAAGTGTACATTTTAATTACTGGATTCCAAGGCGACATATAGGGTTGGACTTAATAAGGCTGAGATCCACCTGAGCAAACAGAAAAAAGGACGTCATTTCAGATCATCAAATGTTATAACCGTGTGAAGAATTAAACAAACTCCCAAACCACAATACCTTGTGTCCAAAGAGATCTCGAATATTGTCAATTCCATATAATATCATAGTTGGCCTGAATCACCAAAAAAAAATTATAAGATAACATCAGCCTTTCCATATCATCCGTGATATAGATAATGTATGAAGACAATGCATAAAAAAATTATCATGTACCAAGCAAAATAAAAAATAAGTTAACCTGCAGTGCAGATTAAATTTCTGCGCCTGGACCAGGGGGCAGTTAACAATATAATGATTTAAATCGGGTGACTCCCAGTTGGGTGCATAATGTTTCAAACATTAGTTTTGTACTTGATGTACTAAATGCAACAGGGTTCACACCTCAGGCACAGGTACAAATTTGAATACCACTTAAACAAGCGGTTCACTTCAAATGACCATTAATGTGAAGGGATTGTTGACCATTAGAGCTGGCTCGACTAGAAGCTTGAAAATCCAGCTCATCATGCTAATTGCAAGACTCACAGAATTAAACAAATTGAGCCAACCTTAACTTTTACCATTCCAGATTGCTTCTGCTCAAATAGGCTTAAATAAACGTACATTATAGGTTATTTGCAGATTATTAAATCAATCCAAAGGCTGAACACAAAGGTATGACAAACTATCAACGATACCCTAACATCTATATAAAGAATATGCCATCCTTTTTTTGCTGTGAGTTCATCAAGCCAAGTTCATAACTGCCTTAAACAGCTCATTAGCACAAACTGGTGTGTTTGTATGTGTGCACATACTTGTGCGCCCAACAATACTAAAACAAAATTTTCAGCGCAAGTCTAACTGCTTGACTTGCTATCACCTGACTAGTATGTGCCCACTGCCCAGATCGATGGTGGCATGACCTACGACTGATGTGCATCGCACTTATAATAATTGTTCATACCTTTCCAGGGAAAGTCCCCATGCAATGACTGAAACATCCTCCGGTAGCCCCATAGGAAGTAGCATTTCTGGCCTAAACATGCCAGAATTCCCAACCTCCACCCATTTCTTGAAACCTTCATGATAACTGGATATTAAACAGCACGTGAGGCAGCAGAACAGGCAAAGGCATATAAAAAGTGCAAGCTTACCATATCTATCTACTTATAACAGGACTAACTAGCCTAGTCAAGGTACACACTGTTGCTTGAAGAACAGAAAACTACAGGGAGAGATACATGATAACAAGATTGCGTCACCTGAAAATCTCCATGCTGGGTTCAGTATATGGGTTGTAAGCAGGTTTAAAACGCAGTTTTGACATTCCTACAACAGAATCAAAGAAAAATTCAAACAGCAATTAAAAGCACAACATTTAAAGAAGTATGAAAACAGCAAACATATGCCAGGGTAGTGCAATAATAAACACAGCAGAGACTACTAAACATATAAGCAACTGATCTTCAAATCTTGCAGTTTTAAGAGAAATATCCAATTTACCTAATCGTGCAAAGAAGTCGTTCAAAACTCCAATAAGATCACCAAGAGTAAGACCACGATCACAAACCAGACCTGTGACAATAATACAGACCATTTAACATAAAGTTAATCTAAATTAAGTTGTATATGGAAAAGTGACTATGTGCCTTGAGTAATAATAGCAGGGAAAAGTGACTATGTACCTTCAATTTGGTGAAACTCAGCAAGATGAGTTCGATCAACAGCTTCATTTCGGAAAACACGATCAATTGAAAAATATCTTTTTGGGACAAAGGGTTCCTGAAAATGGCCAGTAAAGGAAAAATGAAGAGACTAACAACCTAGTTCACTGGGACAACGTAGTTTAGTGCTCATGAAACTTATAACCATGTTAACTATGTCTTCAGCACAAATAACTTTTTATGGACCGTATTTATCCATTGTGCAAAAAAAGGGTAAATTCAGTACCAAAAGAGTTAACAGTTATGCCTGCAGCTTATTTAACATAGTAAAATTACACGGGATAAAAAAACGCAGCATACACAAAAACAATAACAAAGATAAAAACATACAATTCACCCAAAAAATATAACTTGCATCAACAAAAAATTACAAATTTCAATGAAAACTCGAATAATAAGAACCTGTGCTAGCATGTACAGCATTCTTGAGGAAACTGCTGTAGTGTGAGTACGCAGCACATTTTTCTCTGCTTCTTCCCTTTTCCAATCATATCCGTATCTGTCAATAAAAATATATTCAGGTTTCAGATTGCATATGTTCGGTCAAAAACTTTTTCAGATCATAATGACAGTCTATACCCTTTAGACCCGTAACCACCAGACTCATGAACTTGCTTCACTTTCTCAACATAATCTTCAGGCAACTTTATCGTTGTGGAAGGAGCTGTTAGATAAAATCAACTAAATATGTCAAATCCTACAATAAAATAAAATAAAATAACTAAATACGTCAAATGCAATTCAAATGAACAAGGTTTCAATATCACATTTAAAATTACTTGTACTACATTGGCATAGCTCATGGCAACTTAAAATATAAGCAGCCCAGGAAAGCATACCCAAACATGAGATATTTTCATAAAAAAATGCATAAAATAATGAGTAAAGGTGTTTTGAAAAACAAAAAAGTTCATCATGAAAGAGATGCTCTAGCTTTTTCGGTATGCTCTCATTTCCAATGTACTACGTTTATGCTGCTCATGCAATCAAGAGCACATTCTGTGCAAATTGTCTTCAGACAAGTCAAAAGCTGGAAAAGGTGTGAAAACAAGCAGCACCAATGCAGCATTAATTTTGTTAAAAACTGTCCTTAAAGTCTGATCATTGTCTAGGAGATCGACATAAAATCTAATTTCAAATCTTTGCAATCTTAAAAGTTATACACTTCCACAATCAAATATTCAACATACAGCCCACAGCCACAGCATTCCAACGCAAATGACTGAAGAAAAAGATGAGGACTGCCTATCTAGCAAACATCAGATCCACCAATGCCAACAACTGGGACAAGGTGTATGACTTAGTTCATAAAATCTGTCTAGGCTTCATTGATTTCTCAAATGCCATTCCAACTTCTAAAATGCATACTTTATTGAACAGTGATTGGAGCAAATCTGAGTTGATAGAAGTTTAACAACTGACCTTGTAAAAAGAATGTATCATGCGAATCACGAGCAGGATGCTGCTGTGGCTGAAACAATGCATCAAAATTCCAGAAGCTGCGTTCATATATTTGATATTTTAAATGGAAGACAATAAATACAGTATACTAATCAAAAACAAGGCCATCAAATAAAAACAAATGCAAATCAAAATTGTACTAGCAGCCAATGTTTATCGGCTGAGAATTTCCAGGTAACCTGAATAAATAAGACTTGACTCGTACCTGCTTTCAACAAAATTGTTGGTTGGCATCTCCTCAAAACTGTGACGATAAAATAGACACAGTAGTTAATTCTAGGAATAAAACTGTTGCTCGATTTGTATATGTAAACAAAAATTTAAGCCATTATGTAAAAGAGTGAAAGACTTAAGCCCAAAACATCTCCAAGTGCAAACAAGCTGAAAACTTCATATTCTGCTCACCCCATTTCAAAGAAAATCTTTCTAAATTGCTCCCTAACCTGACACAAAAATAAATAGAATATCTCAATAATCTATAAAACAATAAGGTTATAAAAGGATAAACAATCGCTTGGCACTTCAGTTAAATAAAAATCAAGAAATCTTAATGTTTCATAATATGCTAATTCAGTCTACAGAGATTAAAGTAATGTAAAAAGTTTTTTAGAGATATGATATATTCAAGTTCAAAGATATCATATTTACTTTTCACAGTCCAATTTCCTTACTAAAAGACTCATTTGCAACTCTCCATTGTGTTCATCAATTCATTTTCAACTTCTAAGGTTCCTGTCATGCCTGCCCACCATAGGTCCACATCATAGACTATTTATATTTGCTATTTACTGATGATATATTTAAAAACAAATCAGTTATCGTTATCAAGACTAAATGTAATCCAAACATCTAAAGACTATCGACATTCAAATACGATATGTTTCCAAAAAGAACAAATATTTGTTAGATATATTTCTTAAAAATTGCAATGATCACAAATTTCTATCACATGTACACCAAAAAAACTAAGAGGATAGAAAGAACATGAATCATGCCTTGAGCAGAGGATGAAGATGGCCACCTTCCGTGGTCTGGCCTTTAGCACTAAAGTTGTATTCCTTAAAAGTTACATCCTTCCAATCAGCCCTTACAGCAAAAGCAATCAAACAACTTTTAGCAGAGAAAACTACATCTTAAACAATATATTATATCTTGCACGTGCTTGATCATATCAGCATGAATCAATTCAAATTTCCCAGTTTGATGGTAATCGTACACAAGTAATTTAAAATAATCACTACTAACTGGCCGCCATAGAAAAAACTGCATCTGAAAAGTCAGATACATTTGCATGGTATGAATGCTGCTGATATATATGTTTTTAACAAAAAAATCATCTAGAAACTCGCATTATACCTCTGCATCTGATCCCGAGTTAGATCTGTCGCTGCTTTTGACCTCTTGAGAGTATATTCTGGACCTTTTTTTAATGAATATCCCTTCCATGTCCTAGACAACACAAGTTATAACTTTTCCATTCAGGAAACCAGTAAATTTAAATAGTTACTATGGTGCTTCTTTCATTTGCAGATATGTTAAGCCTCAGTGGTATTATAAAAACTATATGATGGGGAATAATTTATACTTTAAGGAAACTTTTAAATTTAAATATAAAACAATCAAATATAAAAGAAAAATCAACAACGCAAATTTAAAATATAAGAGATGCCAAAGAGGGAGGGGAAGGGGAAATTTAGAATAAAAATGTCTGAGGAAAAAATGTTCATTATTATGATGTGTCAGATTGCAATATTAGGAGACAGCACCGGATACACCCAGAACCTTGTGGAGAATGTTAAGAGGACAAGAGAAAGGTTGAGAAAAACATGGATGGAGTCCATGAGAATAGACATGAAGCTGAATGGCTTAAACAATAGTATGGCCCATGGTCTGAGAGAATTGGACCCAAATGTCAGCAACCACAATAAGGTGGATGAATCTGCAATATTGCGTTGTAATCATCAACATTCACCATTCAAAATCAGAGGCAACAATTCTGATCTGCCATTCCACTCGAGTATAAGCCATAATTTCTATCAAAGCAGCAGGCTATTCATATGTTAACAACAGTAAAGCTGATTATTCTGAGTCTACTAGACCAGCACAGTTTTAATGATTTAACCGATTTACACCCTAAACGTATGTTTTTTCTTTAATTTGTAGTTTGTACCAAATTTTAACTTCTTCCCTACATACACCTTTTTCTCTCTATAAGGCTTGTAAATGGTTGCCATTTGTCATATTTAATCATATGTAAAGGGGACATAAAAAAGTGCACGCCTCATAGGGAGATGCAGCAATCGTGGAGGTGGTCCATATCTTACATAAAAAACAATATGTCACTAAATTTTGTCATCTTAGCTTTTTATCAACTTATAAAAATATTATACATATTTTCTTCAACCTATTTTCATTTTCTAAGCATTTTTATTGACAAAGAAACAAAACTCTTTGTTTGTGCCTGTCTCCTTGTCAGCTATCCAGTAAGTTGCATTAAAAGTAGTTTATTACAAACATGGACTGCATCATTTTTGGCAGCCATGAACAGAATCTTGGCAGTTCAATTTCCAATCCATCTATAAACCTATTCAACAACTTGACACCATTATATCTACAAAATAATAAAATGAGATGGGAGCTATGCATTACTGCAATGCAATGAGCTTTCTTCTCTTTAGATCGTCAACATCTTTCTGGTCAACAACCTGAAACAACAATTTCATAATCATTATGAAAAATCCAGAAGGGACCCAACGAGAAAAAGAGAATACTACTATCAACTGAAAAGAGCACATTACTGAAGTCAGAAAAAATAATGCAATTATGCCCAGCAAAATGCATACACAATTACGTTAAAAACAAAGGAAAAGAAAAGAAAAAGTAAAAAACATCATCAACATCATCATATGCCTAATCCCGACTAGCTAGGGTTGGTGATGTATATTCTATACCATATTTGTCACTCATCAAAATCAAAATCCTGGTACAAAATCCATGTAAAGCAAGATAGTGGCATGTATTTATGCTGGATGCCCTTCCTAATGCAACCCTAAGGCATACAAAACAAAAAGATAAGGTTCCTAAAACTAAATCAACATGTAAATTCTGGAAGTAAAGCACGTAAGACATGATTTATGAGCTGTTTCAATATCTGGTAGAACTTGGAAAGACTAATTTGAATTACATTGTTTGCAATCAAACCAGTAACAAACTTCAACGGTCCAACTATCTATGCTTGGCAACATAAACTGCATATGGACATTCAACTTCGGTAAGGTAAAAATAAAATAAAGATGAAGAATCGAGGAAACAAAATTGGCAAAAATTTTCATTGCACTCCCTTCCTGACACAGCTGTGTAGCAAGAAAATGCCCTCAACAGAGCAATGAATTGAGGCTGTACTGAACAAGTACAATTACAATTCACAACAGCAAAAAAGCAAATTAATTTTTTGCACTCAAAACAATATAAATGATTAAAACAACTACACTGTCCCCACCTATCTGCAAAGAATAAAGCAACAAGATCTTATTTGTCATTCCAATTCAACCATATGGGTATGGTTATCTGATGGTTTTGAGATTCTAAAAACATCTCGTGCTATATTCTCAAAATTCTCAGGGAAAAAATAATCTTCACTTGAGCACATAGTTATCAAAGTGACAGCAATGTATGTTTCCATTTTCCTTTTCTTTTAACCTTCTTTATTTTTATATGCCAACCAATTGAGTAGTATACAATTAGGACCAAACCAGAAGCAGACATTGTACATAATGGAGTAAGGGGGAAACTTGAATTGAGAAGGCTGCAAGAGACAATCCTTAACTAATACGTATGTGTGATGTAGTACATGATCAAACCTTTTACAACTTCATAATAAGACCCATCACTGAAGCTTCCATCCATAATATTGGATTTTATTCGATTTTTACCTACACTTGTGTGTTTGGTGTCCAAATTTCTCACGTCCAGTCTGGAGTCCTAAGTAAAGTCATTCTAGGTGTTTTATTCAAGAAAAGAAACACTTGTTCATTGTGTTTATAAAAGTAAGTATTGCTTGAGAAACTCCAGTGCAAATAATAATTCTTTATAGCTCTTTATTGGGTACGTACATAACTTAATGGGATGATCAAACATGAGTTTTTAGAGACGAACAATCTTTTGAGATAATCTTCACTTATTTACTTTCGAGTTGTTCTGCTTGTAGTCAACTAATAGCTATTAAAAGTTCTCCAGTTTCATTGGTTCCACTCAATTTAGTTGTAATCTTCCATCTGTCATTGATTGAAATCAATTCAAAAGTCATTCATTTACATCTAAATAGCAAGACCAGCGGCATAAAGTTGTTTTGAGCAATAACCATTCTCCATAGAGGTCTAAAAGAAAAACACGTAGAAGTCAAGATAGCAATCAGTCACAAGATCACAAGTTAAGAGAATGCTACAGCCTACAGGTAAAAATATCTTGGTATTAGCCTAAAGAATTAAAGTGTTAGCGTAATCCTACCAATCCATTTTGTATTTGCACTAGCAGATCCTTCACCCTGTCCTCCACATGTTGAACCTATGAATGGAATAGTGAGGTGACAAATAACAGCAGTCAGTTAAAGAAAAATGTCCATATATCTAAACTATCAAAATCTCACAATGATTCTAAAAAATATTTCAATATTAATCATAGCTTTTAGTCGAAAGACAAACATCAAAGCCACATAATCCAAAGAAAATACCTTTCTGGAAACCAGCTGTTTTCCCATCTCGATCCATTTATTTTTAATTGCTTGAGAACAACCTATTTTGTAAATTGATGGTTCAACTTTTTTCTGGGAAAAAAATAATCAAAATGGTGATATGCTTATCTCAGAAATAACTCGATGGCTTAAACATTATCAGCCAGCATTTGTGAAAATTTTAAAAATATAGAAACGGAAACAACTATACAACATAAAATCCTATGTTTACTATGAATAATAAATCATAATCATAATCTAAGTAGTGCCTTTTCCCAACAATTTGGGGTTGGCGACATAAATTTTACGCCTTCATTTTAGCCTATTTTATGCAACTCTTTTGTAAGAGAAAACATAGTCGTATCCTTCCTTATTAATTCCATCAAGTTCTCTTTGGCCTCCTTATCCTCTTTTGACATCATTTACATAAAACATTTCCAACCTTCTTATCAGGGCATCCATTCGTATTCTATGTACATACACATACCAACACAACCTACACTCTCTGAGCTTCTCCTCTAAAGGTGCTACCCTTAAGTTCTCACGTATATGCTCATTTCTAATCCTATCTTTCTTTGTTATTCCACACATCCACATTAACATCCTCATTTCAGCTACATTTAGTTTTTTGGTGTCCAAAATTCTGCTCAATAAAGTATTGCGGGCCTAATAGTAGTCCTCTAGAACTTACTTTTAAGCCTATTTGCTACTGACTTATCACACAAAACTCCTGATGTCACCTTTTATTTTATCTACCCCGCACTAATCCTATGTACCACATCACTAGTGATATCACCCTCTTCGTAGATAATTGAGCCTAAATATCTAAATTGCTCACATCTTGGCACTTTTTGCCCAACTATTTCTACTAAAGTTTTACCTTTAGTTCTACTACCCTTAAGCTTAAATTCCATACTCTATCTTCGTCTTGCTTATTTTAAAAACTTTTAATTCTAGAGCTTGCCTCCAAAGTTCTAGTTTGGCATTAACCCTGTTATAGTTTCGTCAACTAAAACTACATCATCTGCAAAAAGCAAATACCAAGGTATCCTATCTTGTATATATGAAGTTCGTTCATCTATAACTAGAGCAAAAAGATAAGGGCTTAAGGCTGACCCTTGATGTAAACCTATTATGACCGGGAAGTCCTTAGTTTCTCCCACAATTGTTCTTACACTAGTCACTACCCCATTATACATATCTTTAATAATATCGTAAGCTTTTTCCAAATAAATAAAAGTTATATAAAGATTTTGTCTCCTATTCCAATACTTCTCAACTAATTATCGTAACAAAAAGATAGCTCCGATTGTTGACCTCTGGCATGAAACCAAACTGGTTCTCAATTACTTTAGTTACTTTCTGCAAGCGTCCTCCAACCACTCCCTCCCATAACTTCATAATATGACTCATAAATTTTATACCCCCTATAGTTTGTATAGCTTTGGATATCCCTTTTATTTTTATATAACAGTATAAGGGTGTTTCTCCTCCACTCCACTACGAATAATAAATGCTTAAGGATAATTATAACCTGGTGCTTCAACTAACAAATAAGAAGAAAATAAGCATTTACTCATTAAAATGCAGCATTTTAGATCATAATCATAATCATCATCATCAACACCTTAGCCCAAGGTTGGCGACATGAATTTTGATCTGGGTTGGGCTAGACATACCAGTTCTATGTCCATGTCATACATAGCCAATTTGCTAATTCCTTCTAAGTCAGCTTGGGTCGTTCTTTTTTTCTTCTAGTAATCTCTATAAGCCATTGATCATGCTTTCTTATGGTAGTTGTTTGTGGTCTCTTTTAATCATGGCCAAATCATCTCAACCGATTTTTTCTGAATTTATCACAATACGGGTTATTCCTAATATCTGCCAATATGATCATTACAAGGATGATCCCTAGTATTTTTCCCACCCAATGATCTTAACATTTGCATGTCAGTAACAGCCATATTATTAATATGGCTTTTCAGTGTTGCCTATTGCAGGTCTCACTGTAGCTATATAGAGTTTACTTTTTTATTACTTAATTCAACATTTATCACCAAATATCTGTGGACCTGCTTTCCACTTCAACCATGCATCCGTAATCCTTGAGCAACATCTTCATCTACTTCTCCATTTATATCGGCTTTTGAACAAAGATATCTTAATCAATTATGTTAAGGCATTTCTTCTCCATCTAATGTGATACAAGATTCATCTTCAACCTCGATATTAAGATTACATTCCACGTAGTTGTGGGCAAACTACTTTATGGATAGAGGGAGGGTGATTTTTCTCTATTTAGGTGGATACGTTTTTATAAATTACATAGTAGGCAATTGGAAAATTATTTTTCAAATATATTATAGCCCTATCTTTTAGTTTCATGTTTATGTCTAATTTCTCAAAAAAATTCTTTCCATCTATATATATATATATATATATATATATCTTTATCTTTAACCAAAACATTTTTCTCCTTGTTTATAATATACCTAATTAGATCAAAATCCTTGCCTCCAATTTCTTTTTATTTTGGAAAGTTTGTAAATATCTTTTCCTCCCTCACAATATCCAGCCTATTGTATAGATCTTCATATGCCTTCAACTTACCCTCATTCATCACCCCTTTAGCTTCTTTCCTAGCATATTTGTTATTTTGTATTTTTGTCACTTCTATTTGTATGTGATCTTTTTTAAACACTTCCTTTTTCCTCTAATAAGTAATAACTATTTGGACACCCTCAATCCACCACCATGTCTCCTTCTGATATCTATTAATACCTTCATATTCACCAAGTACTTCTTTTGCTACTTCTCGTATATACCATGCCATGCTGTTCCACATTTATCATAGGCTTCAAAGCTCCTATTAAATCAGCCTCGAACTTCTTTATAAAAAACAATATATCCTTTTAAACTCCACCACTTGATTCTAGGCTCTCATATTTTAGCACTTGCAATTTCCATCCTGAATCCCCACATCAAAAATTAATAGCCAATGTTGTGTTGCCTCACCAGGGAATGACCTTATAATCACAATAAACCATACTACTTCCCCTTCTATACAGCGAACAAAAAATTATTGTTTTAGCCAAGCATATGGCAAACAAAATTTAGTGAAAGACGAGTAGCAGAAACACAAAACAAGTGTAACAATCTGCTGACCGGATGTAATACATCATTCTGCCAGCTGAAATTGAAAGAAACACAGCATATAACGTCCAAGCAAAGTTATGCAAAGAATCAACGGACCAAGTGTCAAACTTTCTGTAATCTAAACCCATTACCAACCTCAACATTGACAGTTATGAATTCAGGTAAAAAATAAAAATCAAAATGCTGGCATAATCACACTTCAGATTACCTGCAATTCGTCACGAGCAATTCCTTCTGCAGGCACGGCCAAAAAGAACTGCACTTCAGGCGAGCCCGCATCCGCATACAATTTTCCTTCATCAGTCACCACCCATTTCTCCCTCTTGAGATCCTGCACCCATTTCAATCTCAAACGTCACTACTCCGAGCCCACGCAACATCCACTCAAGCAAAGGAAGATATTCAATATAAAATGAGGATACATTGCATTTCAGGCAGGCACAACAAGTCTCAGAAGTGAAAAAAGAGCAGAGCGAGGGGAAAGACGACCTGGGCATCAACAAGGCGGAAGCCATGGAGGCTTTTGACGGCGTTGACGATATCTGCGTGGGGGATTCCGACAGAGACGGAAAACTCGCCGGAGTCGGGAATCTCCTCGTTGGAGTGGAGGAACCGGAGCACCGCCTCCTGCGCCACCTCCATCGCCTCCAAACTCTCTCTCTCTCTCTCTCTCTCTCTCTCGCCCTGGCCGAAAGCGAAGCAGGTTTGAAGCGCTGCAGCCGGGTCGGGTTTTAGTGAACCAACCCTTGTACAATCAACTTAAACCGGACCAAACCCAGTTTTGGGATTGCCAGACCGGATCGGGACAGATCTGAGCGGGTAAAAAAGTTCCTTCCTCGAAAGTGAATAATAATCGAAGCGTTTCTTGTTTAGTTGAGCTTCCTTACAGTTCCCCAAGTGACATAAATGTCGCTTAAAATAATTGAAGCACTTTATAGTTTATATGATAAAAACATATAGAACAATTTACATTTTAGTTTAAAAGTCAAGCTTGCATTTTAGTAAGGAGAGAGAAAAAGGTGTCAGCTTTTTATAAGTTTCTAGATATAAAAACAGTAAAAAGTGATGATATCCCTATAATACCTTCTACAATGCGAATGAATTATGAGATTTGTATGTATACATAAGTTGTGTGTAGGCGATTATGAAATATGTTTGAGACTATAATGCATAGGTGTTATTTAAGAATATGTGATGCATTAAATGAGATAATTCCCAAAGGTTAAATATATTTAGGGTTGATGTGCTTTTATATTGTTAATACCGGTTTACATGAGGATTATATTATGATTTTTAAGGATTATGTTGTAGTATTTATGTGAGCTTTATGTTTTATTCAAAACCCTTACTGAGTTAAAATCATTATTTGTTGTGTTATTTTTGTTTTAGGGTTATATACTTGTGTCATGCAAGTGCTCAGAATGAGTTATTTTACGAGTGTGGAGATAAGTAAATTAAAACATGGAGCGTGGGCTAGCCATTTTGTGATAAGATAGACATGTTATGACTTATATTAGAACTTTGTTACTTTATATATTTTTATAGATAACCTTTTGATGGCTTAAACATGTTGTCACCTTTTTAAGCTTGTGACTATTATGCTTACAAAATTATATGGTAATGTGTTGGACTAAGAAAGCTTTAATTAATCACTTTATCTTTTATTAATTGCTTCTGGATAAAGGGTCATGATGTGTACTTCGATCTAACCTATTTGGGTTAGTTTTTTTGCTTCATCGTTCCTTGTTGTATCTTCTTGGCTAGGATTAAGTTGAGGGGGTGTGACAAGGTGTGACAAGTATATTATTATTAAGAGGTTGAGTAAGATGACTTACACGCCGCTGAGGACAAATACTTGATTTGTTCCCTTGCTAGCTACAACGGTAACACTTTATAGGAGGTGGTGGTATATATAGATTAAATTTAAAATAATCCTAAGAAGTGTTGCCTTTAGTTTGTGCCCTCTAGGGGTTCTAGTTTAATGAATTTGTCCTAAGGAGCTTCCTACAATGGTGTTTTGCCTTTGAACTGAGAGACAATTGGAGGACTAGCTCTAGCACCCACATAAGGTCTATTTCCTTATTTTTCCAAATGGGGTTCCACCCTTGTGGCCAATTGAACAACACCTATCAGTGAATATAAATGTTGAAGTGCCACCTTTTCTTGAATATTAGCTCGCAACTCATTAGTGAATCTTGCAACAAGCTTGAGTTTCAGAATTAACTAAGTCATTTTAGGCATATAGTTGATCAAATTCTTCTGAATTGTCTCGGGCAGTACATATTGACAATTATGATGCTGTTGAAAAAGAATCTAATCATAATTAGATGGTAAAAACTTAGCTCGCAACAATTGTTTCATTCATGGCCAAGAATGTACCGCCGACATTGCTTGTCTGATACAAGTTGCTCCCACCAGGCATAAGCCCTTCCTCTTAATTTGAAGGCCACTAGTTTCACTTTCTTTTCGTCCTCAATTTTTATATAATAAAAAAAATCAACTTCTGTGATCGAATCCAATAAATCTTTAATATGAAGTTGTCCATTAAATATTAGCTGATCTAATTTTATCTTACATTTGTGGTTAAATAGATCCAATAGGCCTTAAGTGAATCCATAAGTGTGCATTACACCTTAAAAATGAAATTGACCAATCCCATTTAAAGAGTGAAGTAATGGTTGACGGCCCAAGATGTCAGTGTATAACCCAAGATGGACGTGGGTCTAAAGGTGAGGCCTACTTCTTTGATTAAGGAACTTAAATAGAAAATAAATTGTAAAAATTAGTGGATTAAATTAGGCACTCATGTTTCTAAACTAAAAGTAAAAAATAAATTCAAGAATTTCATAATTAAACTACCCCATGACCCAAAGAACATCAAATCAAACTGAAAATAAATAATTTTTACACTAATCAAAAGTCATAAAATTAATAGATCTTACATATTTTTACCTTATAAATAATATAAAATAAATATAAAATTTGATATTAATATAGAGATAAGTGTAGAAATATAGTCTAAAATTGAAAGGTGTGAGTATACTAATTCGAATATGGCTTGGGACTTTACCTAGAAATATGATATAATATCGTACATGATTTATAGAAATAGGGCTTAAACTAGTTCAAGTTTTTCTTTTTTTTTCTTTTTTGACTTTTATTTCTTATTCAAAATATTATTTTAATAAAAAAATTTATTTTTTTGGGGTAGGGTCCCATTGATTGGCCCAAATCATATACTTTTAGGTGGGTATTTCACAATTAACTATAATGACTTAAACTAAATCTCCTAAATTTTTGTAAAATATATTACATTTTTTTTCATCCCCTTTCTACATATATAAGATTATTAAAAAAATAAAAAATTATTTTTTATACTTGGGGTTGGCCAAATGGGCCAAACAAGCTTGTTGCCTCTAGACTAGCCCAACTATATTTAAGGCAGGTATGAGAAGATCCCAAAATTTTTCAACCCTAATTCATAATTTTATAGGCAAGTTGGTAGCACTTTGACATCTAAACACCTCATCCGTTGTTTATGTAAAGTTCATACACAATTGACATAAGGCTACCAAATATTAATTATAAAATCGGCCAACATAGGCCTTAATCCTCGTAGGCCAACAAAGTTTTTGCCACGTGGGCAACACTGTGAGTTGGGACATCTGTTTAGTTGTTTGGATTTTGGGTTTGCTAATACTATTATCAATTTTGTGAGGAATCAATAAAATCATGGTTAGAGTATAGAAGTTACTAAGCTTATTACAACATGTAAAATAACCAAAATCACCGTCTCTTATTTATCCGGCTCTTAACCCACTATTTAGAAATAAAAAAATATACTCTATTTTTAAACCTTAAAAATAGAAAAATGATATTTTCACATTAAAAGTACACAACAAAAACTCACACATGAGTTTTGATTGGTCAAGATAAGTGGGCCCATGTGAATTTAGTGTAAAACCCACTTGTGAAGGCCAATCTAAACTCTTGTGAGTTTTGTAGGTACTTTTGTTGTAGGAATATCACTATCCTTAAAAATAACTTCACCATATGAGGTCTTATTTATCCAGTCTTGTTAATATGAGTGTAAATATCCTGGGGCTAGTTAGGGTCTCTTTGGATTGGTAAAAACTGGGGGAAAGGGAAAGAGAAAGATAAGTGAATTTGGGTGAAAGAGAAACTAGGAGATTCCTAAAAAAAATTCACTGTTTGGTTACATAAATGATGTTAGAGAAAATTAACGGTGACGATGGTAGTAATAATGGTGGTGGCAGCGGCAATAGTAGTAGTGGTAGTGGTGGCGGCGATAGTAATAGTTGCAGTAGTAGTGGCATGGGCAGCGGCGTCGACAGTGACGGTAGCAATGATAGCAGTGGTGGCGGTAGCAGTGGCAGTGGTAGTGGCAGCGGCAGTCACAGTGGTAGCGGTGACAGTGGTAGTGGTAATAATGGTGGTGGTAATGACAGTAATAGTGGTGGGGTTGGTGATGGTAACGGTGACGGTGATAATAGTGGTGGTAATTGCAGTAGTAGTGGTAGTGGAGGCAGCGGTGGTAGTGATGGTGGTGGCGGCAATAGCGGTGATGACAGTGATGACGGTGGCGGAGGCAGTGATAGTGATAGTGGTAATAATAGTGGTAAGACATAAGTCTTTAGTATGTTTATTTCTTCTAAAATTCATAAGTTGATGAGTGAAAAGCTTTTGGTCTAAATTTTTATCTATTTTCTTTAAGTTTTTACCCTAATTTCTCTTTTCCCTTCTACCAAATAGTAAAAAAAAGAGATTTTAAGAAGATTTATTTCTTTTCCCTACTTTCCACCCATCCAAACTATTTCTCTTATACCAAATATCAAAATGTGAAGATTTTAAGAAGATTTGTTTTTTTACCCGACTTTCCACCCATCCAAATAAGAAACCCTTAAAGTTAAAAAAATTAAAAGTAATTTGTATACTCTCTCTTTAATGTGAGCCTAAGAAGTGTTCAATTTTAAAATTGATAACACACAAACACACGTTAGTGTAAGTGTACATGCTAACACATATTATTATAATTATATAAAAAAAATTTATATAAACTCGGGCTTATATAAGTTTTTTTCATATAAAATCTTATTTATATCTAATTAATGCACAATAAAATCTGACGTTTGCACAAACGTGTACGCCATCGATCCGAGCCTTTCCTGTAGCATACAAAACGCTTTCCTTAAAAATGGGTTTGAAGTTCCTTCCGAATATAAATTCCATTACATGTAAATTAAATTAATTCCAAATAATTTTACTTCCTTTCACCCAAACAGCTTGGGCAAGATTACGGACTCGGCCAGGCCTTCGCCGCCGTGCCGTTAGAATTTTGAAAACGCCACCGCCACTGCCGCCTCCTACTCTTTTCCTCCGCCCATGTCCTTGAAGAGCTTCAAAGAGTCCCTCAAGCCGTGCTCCTTCGCTTCCTTCTCCTCTCGTGCTTCTTCTTCTTCTTCTTCCTCCCGTTTCAGCGATTTCCAAATTGACCCAGTTCCTCAAAGGCGACCCCCCAAGTCCTCCCTTTCTCAGCAGCTCCAGCGCCTCCAGGAGGACCCTCTTCCTCCTCCGCCGCCGCTGCCAACCCAGAAGCGGAAACTACCTAGAGAAGTTGAAGAGGAGGAAGACGGGGAGCGGGGTGACGTCGGGGGAGGAACCCACGTCCGGTCCGAACCGGGTCCCCATGCCCTTCTTCTCTCCGGTGGTCCTACCGGGCCCTTTGAGCCCTTGGTCCTCTCCTCCCCCGGGGAATCCCCGCTGATTCAGGTTTTTGCTGTTGTCATTGTTTTCCTGCAACCCAAATTTACATGGTTTATACGGATTCTTTTTTATTTTAAATTGTTGACGCAATAAATGGGATTTGAATGTTCTTGACATTACAGTTGTCTTGGTATTTGTCTTCAACGTCAATAGTTTTGTGGAAATATTTTCTCTTTGTTTTCGTGCGAGGAAATGAAACTAGTTAGAGATTGGAGAGATGAAACAATGCTTACGCTTGCTATATGTCGTTCATTACAGAAATATGAGTTGGTATGTGGTGAATTTTTTATAGGATAAGAGTTTATACGTCAACATTCATAAGAGTGATCAATTTTCCTTTTGAAGAACAGAGATCATAGCTTGAAGCTGATTGACCTGTGAAAGAATAGGGCATTTGATTGGAAATTGTTGTCGTGGCTATCATAGTTTGGAGTTGATTGTCCGAAAATAAAAGACAGAAACTTACATGCTTTGTTTGCATTGTAGGAGTGAACATGGATTTAATAAATAAAAGAAAAACTTGACTGTGGACTATTTGAGAGTAAGAAGCACGTCTTCATGGATGAGACGTGAGATTTTAGTGTTTGTTTTTATTTCTTGAATTTAGTCAAATGACTATTTGTAGGCCCTAATTACTTGGTCTTCTACTTGGAAAACGGTGCACCTTGATTTTCTGAAGTTACTATTAGATGAAGAACACATAACTAGAAACATTTCAACCGCCAATGAATTTGTGCACAGACCTCACTATGGGTAGGCTTATAGTACAAGTGTACAATTAACATCCTCATGGGCGATGTTTCATTGATGATATGATTTGCCAGCATCTGGTCAGAGAGCAGCTAACATTATATTCATTAATCCTGGATGGAGTCCATTAGAGTTACTTTCAGTTTTTTGCACTGAGAGCGACAATTTTGTGATAAGTACTCCTTATGTTGTATTTGTGGGTGCTGGAGCCCCTAGCTGTGCATGATGCACAATGTATATGTATTCATGTGATAGATTTAATGATTCTTTTAGCTTATGAATTATAGTTCTAGTGAGAAGAATCTTTTCATAGTACCAATTTTCATTTGGCATTTCAATTGGTAGTACTGTAGCGTTTTGTTATTCAATATTTTTGGTGAACTCCAATGAACTGAGTTGATTGTAAAAGGCAGACTTCTTTTTTCTTGTAGATTCCTGCATCTATAAACTGTAGGCTGTTTGAGCATCAGAGAGAGGGAGTGAAGTTCTTGTATGGTTTGTATAAGAAGAATCTTGGTGGCATCCTTGGAGATGACATGTGAGTTTTGCTAGCTTTTCTCCTATATTATCTTTCCATTGATTGCCTGGCGTGGCTGCAACATTATAATAATATGTGATTACCAAGCTAGAGGAATCTACCAACTAAACCCATTTTGGCAAGCTTGTTCCTTTCCAAACCCGAATAGCAAGCCTAATAAACCCTTTTCCCGAAAGTCCAGTTTTCAAAATACTTTATTTATTTATCAGTTTGCCACTAATATTAATATAATGACAACATTACCCCTAGGGTTCACCCATCCCAAATTGGGTTTAGATTTTTTTTTTTTGGATAAAAACTGTCCACAGACAGGATTCTCTTGGCGCAGCCCCCAACTTTCACCCATCCTCCCTTAGGTTTAGTTTTTCTTTTTTTTTTAAAAAAAAAGTGATGGCTGCAGTTGCGGCAGAAATGGTATGCCAGATCTGGCTGCCTGTTTCAGTGGCCCAGCTGGATCCTGCCAAGCTCGCTGCCACCATGGCTGCTGAGAAATGGAAAAGTAGGGGGTGGGGGATGACATCTGTTTTGAAATTTGAACTGAAATATGGAGTAGTTTTGTCTTTTTTTGTGTTAGGGTTTCTGAGGGTGTGACACAGTTGTCTGGGGATTTAACTCTTGTACTTCTTTCTTTGGGCGTATTGGTCACTTCCATATTTATTTAAATGCTTCCTAGGAGTTATGTATGTTGCTAAGTCCACGTTAAAAAGTGTTACCACTGCCCTAAATTTTGCAACTCCATTCTTTATAGGGAAATTTATTTAAATAATAATTAAAAAAAATTTAATTACCAATATGGACCACTTTGGGAAATATTTCCCAAAGTGGTGTTCCTTTTTGCCACGCAGGCGCCAGCCAAGCAGCTGGCGCTTGCGTGGCTTTTTTTTAAAAATTTTAATCAATTTCGTCGTTTGAAATGACAAAATCAACTTAAAATTGATTTTGTCGTTTGAAAGGATGAAACCCATGATTTCAAGCAATTTCGTCGTTTAGAACGACGAAATCAACTTTAAGTTAATTTCGGCGTTCCAAATGACGAAATTAACTTTTCAAAGGAAGAAATATCGATATGCATGCAGTGGCTTCTCTCCTCGTTACTTTAAATAGATCCGATGGTTCTATTTGATCCGCAGCAGCATCCAGTTAATTTTTCTGCAGGTGGAGCTGCCGAACCAAACTTTTCTTCATCGGGGAAAAATCTGCTTTAGCACATCCCATGTTTTGACAACCCACGTTCGTCCGAGGTTCAAACGACGAATTCACAAAAACTAACGCTTCCCACCCGACCCCATGCAGCTGGTTGGACTTCTCTTGTCATGGACATGGTTTCCATCAATTTGGGAGTCATCTCTTATCCGGAAGCATTCCAACGAGCCTCGGAAACTTGTCGGGCTTGCGAGGTCTTCAGCTTAGTGTTAACCAGATCACGGGCACCATCCCACTGAAGCTCTCCAACTGCATTTCTCCGTGCATGTCCCATATGTGACACCAGCCTGACCACCGTCCTGAAACCTCATTCTTGCACGGCATCTCATCAAATATCTCCCTGGCCCTTTTCACCTGCCCATCCTTTGCATAACCCATCAACCATTGCAGTGTAAGATATCACATTCTTCCTCGGCATCTCCTCAAAGAGCTTGGCAGTTTCATCAATCTTCCCATACCTTGCAAATCTGGAAATCATGGCATTCCACGACGCTACATTCCTTTCTGGCATATTACAAAAAAAATCCCACGCCTCTCCAACCTCACCATTCTCAACGCAGCCTGCAACCATTGAATTCCATGAGATGACATTCCTTTCCGGCATCAAACCGAACACCCTCTTTGATTCCATCATGCGAAATGAAGAACCAGTACAAGACGACCCATGCAACTTCATGCAGCAGGCACAGATCCACTGTGCCTACTGTGCCTACTGCAACGAGGCCTATGACTAGGTGGGCTTCCCGGGCATCCCCCTGCAGGTGCACTTCAGCGCCCTCTTCCCCCCATGGCACATGTGGTACGTCTACTTCACGACGACTGTAATTTTGCTTTGTTTCAAATAAATGAACAGGGAAGATCATCGACGACGACACCTTCGCCCTCCCCTTCTGGAACTACGATGTCGAAATGGGGATGCTAGTGTCCGAGGTCTACAAGGATTCGTCCTCGAGCTTGTATGATGCTAACAGGAACTAGAAGCACATTGACAAGCTGCTGAACTTGCTGTACAGCTACAGTGCAGAGGATGACCTGGCGACGGTGGTGCAAGACAACATAAACTATTTGAGGAGGATCTTCAAGGAGGGGAAGGGCAACCCAAAGCTGTTCATGGGGGAAGTGGTGAAGGCGGGGCAGACGCCAGGCACATCCACGACAGCCTCCTCGCGTGCAGTTTTCGCCTTCTCCTGTACCTTCCCCTCCAACTCCTCACCTACATTTTTAGCCTTCCAAGCTGCCTCCTCTCCAAACTTCGTCATCGCTTCTCCAGTTTTCAACGCCTTGTCCTTGCCTTGCCGAAGATGGAGGATATCTTCTCCTTGCACTTTCTATAGGCGTCACTGAGTGTCCTTTCCGCTTGTGGGCGTGCTGGTAAGGTCATGGAGAGCTTAGATTTGTTTGACTCTCTGCATGTTCGTATGTGGCGTCGCCGGAGAGTTTCAGACTGTAGTCAGGCTGGTGCACCTGTTGGCTTTCTCAGCCATGTATGGGACGTGCACGGAGAAATGCAGTTGGAGAGCTAGAGTGGGATGGCGCTCGTGATCTGGTTGATGCTAAGCTGAAGACCTTGCAAGCCCAACAAGTTTCCGAAGCTGGTCGGTATGCTTCCGGACAAGGGATGACTGCCAAATCAATGGAAACCATGTTCGTGACAAGCTTAACTAGCTGCATGGGTTTTGGTGGGAAGCGTCAGTTTTTTGTGAATTCGTCGTTTGAACCCATGGGATGTGCTAAAGCAGATTTTGTCCCGGCGAAGAAAAGTTTGGTCCGGCGGCTCTACGAGCACAAAATTAATTGGATGCGGCTGCGGATCAAACAAAATCATTGGCTCTATTTAAAGTAACGAGGAAGATGACTGATATAGCATCTAAAGCGAGAGAAGCGACTGCATGCGTATCGAGATTTAACTTAAAGTTGATTTCGTCGTTCTAAACCACGAAATTGCTTGAAACCATAGGTTTCGTCCTTTTAAACAACGAAATCAAAAGTTGATTTCGTCATTTCAAACGACGAAATTGATTAAAATTTTAAAAAAAAAGCTACGCAAGCGCCAGTTGCTTGGCTGGCACTTGCATGGCAAAAAGGAATACCACTTTAGAAAATATTTCCCAAAGTGGTCTATATTGGTAATTAAGTTTTTTTTAATTTCCCTTCTTTATATTGTTTCATCTACATCAGTTTATAAGCCCCTTTTTCTTCATTAAGTTATTTTATCTATCTGGTCCATTTGTTTGGGATGAATATACTATTTTAATATAGTAATATTACATACACACGACAACCCTCAACTGGGACCCCTCCCCTACACACACACACAAGACAACTAGTGATGACAAGTTGGGTTTTTCCATATCTGAACCCATTACCATATAAAAATGGTAACCCAAACCTGACTCAGCCTGAAATTGTTAAACCTGATCTGACCCAATCCATTTAGAGGATAAAAAACTCATTTTTTATTTTTTACATTTTTTTAAAAGCCACTCAATTATTAAACAAATGCACGAGTTTAAATATGTATTTGGTCTTATCTCTCACTCATCAGATTTTTTTTTAAGAGTTGTTATCAAAAACAAAAAGAAAAGTATAAAATTTAATATTTATAGCCTTAGTTGGGTTGGGTCACCTGAAACCCAAATAGTTATCTGGGTTTAAATTGGAAACTCAAACCTAACCCATTAGGGTTGGGTTGGGTCAGGCTTTCTCATATGTGCGACCCTGGTGGCAACCCTGAACTGGGACCCCTCCCCTACCCCCACTAGGTCTATTAATTTCTATGACGTCAAATGTCTGTTAGTCGTAAGATATCTCTTTCTCTATTTTAATACAACCTACACTTGCCATTTTTGAACAGGGGCCTTGGTAAGACCATCCAAACAATTGCTTTCTTGGCTGCTGTTTTGGGAAAGGAAGAAGAATATGAGAATGCTTACATCACTAAGACTGATAATGTGGGTCCTATACTTATTATTTGTCCTACTTCAGTTATTCAAAATTGGGAGAATGAATTTTCTGAGTGGGGAACCTTCAAAGTCTCTGTGTATCATGGCCAAAACCGTGATTTGATTCTGGACAAAGTTGAAGCATGTGAGGCGGAGATTGTTATAACAAGTTTTGATACTTTTAGAATCCACAATGAGGTGCTCTCTGGTATTCAATGGGAAATTGTCATAGTTGATGAAGCACATCGCATAAAAAATGAAAAATCCCAACTTTACAAGTCATTTCTAGGAATTAGAACAGCCAAAAGATATGGCTTGACAGGAACCATTATGCAGAACAGATTCCTAGAATTGTTTAATCTTTTCGATTGGATAGCACCAGGATCATTAGGGACACGAGAACATTTTCGAGAGTTTTATGATGAACCTCTGAAGCATGGTCAGAGGTTAAGTGCTCCTGAAAGATTTGTAAAAATTGCCGAGGAAAGGAAGCAACACTTGGTTCGAGTGTTGGGTGCACATTTATTGAGGAGGACCAAAGAAGAGACTATTGGACATCTCATGAGGGGAAAAGAGGATAACGTGGTGTTTTGTGCAATGAGCAAGGTACAGAAGAGGGTTTACCGGAGGATGTTAGAATTGCCTGAACTCCAGTGTCTTATAAACAAAGACCTCCATTGTAGTTGTGGGAGCCCCTTAACTCAAGTTGAGTGTTGTAGAAGAACCATTCCAAATGGTATAATCTGGTCTTATCTGCACAGAAATAACCCTGAAGGTTGTGACTCGTGCCCTTTCTGCCTTGTTCTTCCTTGCCTCGTCAAGCTTCAGCAGGTATACATCTACTTCTTTATCTTGATCCTTCCATTTTCTTGGCATGTTCCAGAATGAAAGTGGGAAATTCTGTGGCTGGGCCCTGTTGATCTTCTTACAACTAAATGTAGTCTTGGATTTTCTGGTTTTATGTGTTAAAAACAAAGTCTTGTGCATAGTCAAGAGCTTATAACTACCAATTGTGTCAAAATCATATATACAAATGATTTATGGACTCACCAGGTATCATCATCATGTTCCACAAGGGAGACTTGCTTATTCAACCATGCATTCGTGTTTGTGCAGTTTTAGGTTATTTGTGATTTTGGTTTTACATCATTGTCTGTCAGATAAGCAACCACCTGGAGCTGATAAAACCTAACCCTCGAGATGACAAAGAGAAGCAGCAGAAAGATGCTGAGCTTGCCTCAGCTGTTTTTGGTACTGACATTGATTTGGTTGGTGGAATTACCCAAAGTGAGAATTTTCTGGCTCTAAGTGACGTTGAACACTGTGGAAAAATGCGGGCTTTGGAAAAGCTTATGACATCCTGGGTTTCACAGGGTGACAAAATTCTTTTGTTTAGTTATTCTGTCAGGTTATGCTTTAGAACTTCAACTCAGTGAATTTTTTAATCTCTCAATAAGTTCAGCTAGATATTTAAATAGAATAATACAAATACTTTTTGAATGAGAAGAATGTTGGATTACTGAGCTAACAGGGATGACTTTGTTAATGAATCAAGGACTTATGTGCATGAGTAATAATTTGAAATGCTGTGCTTTATTGGTCTTCCTTACTAAAAACCAAAATTTTAAGCACTATTTTAAAGGGGGAGAATTGTGTTTATAATGCTGAGAATATCAATCTGCTACTGTCTGTTTTGTTTAAATTTAAAAGAAACAAATATTGATCTTGAGAGGTCTCCTATGTACAGGATGCTTGACATACTTGAAAAATTTCTCATAAGGAAGAACTATTGTTTTTCACGACTTGATGGTTCAATTCCTATGAGCAGTCGCCAGTCTCTAGTCGATGATTATAACCTCAGCCCGAGCAAACAGGTCTTAATGGTTTTTGTTTTTTCATTTCTTTTATGTATCTTTTTTTTTCTTGAATTAAAATTCATGTTTTTCATTCAGGTTTTCCTCATATCAACTCGGGCTGGTGGTCTAGGGTTGAATCTTGTCAGTGCAAATCGGGTTGTGATATTTGACCCAAACTGGAATCCTGCTCAGGACCTACAAGCCCAGGATAGATCTTTCCGCTATGGGCAAAAGCGACATGTGACAGTCATCCGTCTACTTGCTGCTGGTTCTCTTGAAGAACTTGTATATTCTCGTCAGGTCTATAAACAACAGTTGTCTAATATAGCTGTTTCTGGTAAAATGGAGCAACGCTACTTTGAAGGTGTCCAGGTGAAACCATGAGTTCATCTTTGGTACTACTTGTTTGTCTTGGATTCTATGGTACATACATTTCATATTTCATGTAGTTTACTTCATTGCATGCAATGATGTTTACGACTATTTTTCTCAGACTTTTGGTACGGTCATTTGGTATTTCATGTAGTTTGCTTAATTGCATCAATCAAGCTGCCTTCTACATGGCATTTGGAAGGTGTATAAGTGGCTGTAATAAACTTTTCTTCTTCTATAACATGGTGCTATTGATTTATGGAATAATGGCCTTACAAAAGAAAAGTAAAATTTAATAATGCAGACTATATCTCCTTTTTTATTACTCCCTCCGTCCTAATTTAATAGCTCTTTGGCAAAAAAGTTTGTTCCATGTTGATAGCCCATTTGTTAAATTTAAGTGGTTGGGTTCTTAAAAAAGAGTATCGTAAACTTATTTTTCCTTCTCTTAGATGTGGGTTTCACCATTCAATAAAAACTACTATATTTCCAAATGTAGCTATTACTATGGGATGGAGGGAGTATTTTTAATGTAGACTATATTTAAAGGTACCAAAATTTCTCCAATTTTTAACTTGTATATTTAGTTCTAAGAGCTGAGCAGGTGAAGTTAGTGGTATTAAGTGGTTTTTTTTACTTGAATTTTATATGGGGAAAGTTATGTAGTTATTTTGTCGGGAATGATGATATAGCTAATATTGCTAGCACTAGGTTTTCTACTCTTCTTCCACATTTCTTTTACGCCTACTTCATTTGATAAGTCCTTTTGCAGGATTGTAAAAAATATCAAGGGGAGCTTTTTGGGATTTGTAATCTATTTCGTGACCTGACCGATAAGCTTTTTACCAGAGAGATTATTGAAATGCATGAGAGACATGGTGCAGAGAATGTTCCTCATGAGGAAATGTCGTCTCAGCCGGAGGAGAAAACTGAATCACCATTACAGGTTACTGATGGTGGTAGTCACGACAAGCCTGAGGTATCTCAGCATAAGAAACCAAGTCCGAGAGACTTAGGTAGGTTCTTTGTGCTGTTTTAGAGGGTATAGAAAAGGGATGCCTACTTATCTCTGTCCTATTTTCAAGGCATATAAAGGGATGTTTTTTCAATGTTTCTATGCAGGCATTGTTTATGCACATAGGAATGAAGATATCGTTAATACTAGACCTGGTCTGAAGGTGACAGGAGATTGTAAGTCCTCCAATGTATCTTACATGGACTTAGCATCCAAAAGCAATAATTTATTAAAGAAGCATGTCAGGGTGTCTGGTGGCCACCTTAAGAAGCAAAGGAAGAATATTGAATTTGGTCTTCTTGCAGAGTTCATGGGCATGGGGGAACTTGAATTCAGTAAGTGGTTGCTATCTGCATCGCCAGATCAGCGGGAAAAAGTGCTTCAAGACTATAAAAATCGCAAGAAGTGGGATGCGATGGGAGAGGGTTGATTAGCAATTTGACTTTTGATTGCTTTCTAGAATGTATACTGCATAGCTGTATAGGACCACGAGTCCAATTGGTTTTTCTGTATAGTGTTTTGTATTCTAATTATGTGCACTTTTTGTATATTGTGGAAGTTCATACAAGTATGATGTAAATAATTCAGTCAGGCAATTTATGAGTACATGATAAACATTTCTCACAATCCTGGATGAGTTGACCTCTGGCCATTTGGTTTCGGTAGAGAAGACTGTAATTGTATGTGGATCAGACTTTTTTTTCTTGATTAAAATAAATGAGGAAGAAAAAGTTTCTTAATTGCTTTCAACCACGGTTGGCGCTGGTTTTCCTCTTCCCCAGTCCATCTTTCCTTCTCCCCTCCCCCATCTCTGGCTCTCTCCACCCCTTTCACCCTTCAGAGGTTCCTCTTCCTTCTTTCCCTTCTTTTGTTCCTTGTTTTCTTGCATTTCGACCCCTTTTCTACGGCCTCTTTTGGCTTATTCTATTGTTTCAAGGTGTCAAGTTCACACCTTTAAGGGTGTCAGGTTGCTTTGTCAGCTCAGCTTTGGGTATGGCTTTTTTCACCCAGATTGGTGGTGGTGGGCTGAGTAGAAGTCTCTTGTCATCTGGGCACGCCACCGTTTTCCTTTTTCGGAATCGGGTCGAGGTCTTTGGTTCCGTCTCTCGTTGCTTCTTTTTACCAAGGGGGCTCCTACCTATACGATGGCGCCATGTCTCTAACAAGGGAGCTCCTACCTAGAGAGACGGGTTTTTCTAACATTTCAGTCGACTTGCTTAGCCATGTGGGCTGACTATGTATTATATAAGGATATAATAAAAAATCAAGACTATTAAAAAGAGGATATATAGTTCAAGATGTAGCTCACTAAAGGTGCAGCTATCTAACAATCAGTCATAGCCAGAACCAACCATGATCTAATAGCCAGGGAGTCAATGCTATAGTGAACTGGCTAGTTTTCTTCCTATAAAAAAATATAAAATACTCCCTCTATTCTAGATTAATAATTATATTTAATTTTTTTAAATAAATGAAAATAAATTATTTTAAAAATTAAATAGAGCTATAAGACGAATGGAGTATTGAACGATTAGTTTAAATAAATTTTAATCTACAATTGCATGAACAACAATAACTGCCCTCATATATAAGATCCATTTTTCTTTGTTTGAAAGCAATTTGAACCTATAATTCTCTCCAATACACACCTTGCGCAATACATTAGCAACCTCAAAAATAAGTATTGAATGACTTTTTGCATTTCATCTACAATTGCTTGTTGACAGTAGAAGTTTATATTATTTTTCCATATTACTTGGCCTAAGATGCAAATATTTTATATTTTTTTGTTTTGTAAAAAATATTTTATAGAACCTAAGTTTACACAATATTTAAAAAAATAGATCAAAATATCCCTATAGCAAGGGTTAGGGTTTAAAAGTGTGTAAATCAGTCGCAATGATACATAAGCAGAGGCAATCAAAGATCAGTGGAAATTTATGATTCTTGCTCGGCTATTCCCATCAAAAACGAATTTTGATTTTCTGTCTAGTGATTATCGACCTCCCTCACCTCATTGGCAATCATTCTTCTCTCATTTTTGTCCAAGAATTTCTAATCACATAAACTACTTATCCCAACAAAGGCGATCAAGGTGACACCTGCAACTCCAAAAAAGAATCATGGGGACTATTTGGGGAAAACAATGCTATATAAGAATGAAGATAGATGTGGATGCTAAGGAAGAACTGTAAAATAGCCATGATGACCTCCTACCCTACTATGTAAAGAAGGACTCTAGTATGATTTTTTATATGCAAATTTTATTATGTAGAACACATCTTATGTAAGCATGTACATGATCTTAGAGGTTTTCATCCCCAACTTGATGAACACTTGTATCAATAACACATATTGACAAATGTCGTGAATGTTGTGTTTTCAAATACACGCAAATAATGCATATCGTGTTATCTTATATACGATATGAAGCATATTGTATTATCAATAACACGTATTGATGACATGTCATGTTATCGTATATGTGATATGAAACATATCATATTATGGGTCGTTGGCTCAAAGAACACATATATCATATTATCATTAACACTATATAGCAAATATCGTGTTATTATATATGCGATATAGATGATATCATATTATGGGTTGTTGGCTCAAAGAACACATATCGTGCTATCGTTAACTCAATATGGTGAATATCATGTTATCTTATATGCAATATAAAGGTTATTGTATTATGGGTTGTTGGCTTAAAGATATCATATATGCGATATGGAACATATCGTATTATGGGTTTCTAACTAAAGAACACATGTTGTGTTATTGTTAACACAATATGGCAAATATTGTGTTATCGTATGTGATATGGTGGATATCATATTATTGGTTGTCAGCGTATTATCATTAACATGATATGACAAATTTCATGTTATTGTATATGCGATATAGAGGATATCGTATTATAGGTCATTGGCTCAAAGAACACATACCGTGTTATCATTAACGCGATATGGTGAATATATTGTTATTCACTACAACAAAAAGGACTATTAGTGATACAATTATGCATTGCTAATAGTCTCATAAGCGTCACTACTGACTATTAGTGACGTATAATAAATGTCACTAGAAGTGTTGAAAAAGGTGTTATCGCTATTACCTATCAACGATGTATACTAAAAAACGTTGCTAATAACATGTAGTAGCGACATTTATTATATGTCGCTAATAATAACTTATTAGTGACGTATATTATCTAGCGTCGCTAATGCTAATATATTAATGACGCTTTCCTTACGTCGCTGAAAAAAATAAATAAAAAATAAAAAAATAAAATATTAGCGACGTATATACATAAGCGTCGCTAATATAAAAAAACTTAAAAAAATAAAAAACAAATTTATTAGCGACGTATATAGAAAGCATCGCTAATTAATGAATTATTAGCGACACTCTTTATACATCGCTAATAAAATTAAAAAATTTAAAAAAAATAAAATTTATAATTAATTATTATTAGCAACGTTTACAAAGCGTTGCTACTAATAATTACTTATTAGTGACAATAATGCTATATTTTATTTAAAAAAAATCCTTGGTGGGCCAGTAGGGCGCTTGGGGAGCACTGGGGGAGAGGGGGGCCGGCTGGGGGGCGGCTAGGGGAAGAGGGGGGCAGCAGGCTGCAAGAAGGTGACGCGGCAAGGAGGTGAGGTGGTGGGCGGCGGGGTAGCAAGCGGTTGGGAGAAAAGGGGGGGTTGGTTTTTATAAGGCATGCGCGAAATTTCACCGCGCGTGCAAAATTTCACTGGCGGCTTTTTTTTTAAAAATAAAATAAAATTAACGACGCTCTCAAAGAGCATCACTATTAAAGAGATGTAGCGACATATAGTAATATACATCGCTACTTATAGCCTTATTTAGCGACACTTATTCATAAGCGTCGCTAAATAATACTTTTTTCAATTTTTTTCCTCATCTCTCCTCCCCCTCTCCTCTCTTTCTCTCTCCTCCCTCCCCTCTCTCTCCTCCCTCCTCTCTCCTCCCTCCCCCCTCTCTCTCCTCCCTATCTCTCTCCTCCCTCTCTGCCTTCTCTCTCTCCCTCCTCTCTCTCCTCTCTCCTCTCTCTCCTCCCTCCTCTCCTCTCTCCTCTCTCTCTCCTCCCCTCTCTTTCTCTCCCCTCCTTTCTCCTCCCTCCCCTAGCTCTCTCTCTCCTCTCTCCCTTCTCTCTCTCTTCCCTGCCTTCTCTCTCTCCTCTCTCCCTCTCCCTTCTCTCTCTCTCTCTCTTTCCTGCCTTCTCTCTCTCCTCTCCCTTCTCTCTCTCCTCTCCCTTCTCTCTCTCCTCTCTCCCTCTCCCTTCTCTCTCTCCTCTCCCTTCTCTCTCTCCTCTCTCCCTCTCCCTTCTCTCTCTCTTTCCTGCCTTCTCTCTCTCCTCTCCCTTCTCTCTCTCCTCCCTCTCCCTCCACCCTCCCCCCTCTCTTTTCATTTATTTTTTATTTAAAACATAGGTAGTAGCAATGCATCTCTATGCGTCGCTACTACCATCGCTATTACCCTTAGTCAATAGCGACGCATAGGGCTATGCATCGCTACTACATAAGTGTAGTAGCGACGCATAGCCCTATGCGTAGCTACTACTTTTTTTATTTTTTATTTTTTAAAATATTTTTTTCTTCCTCCCTCTCTCTCTCCCTCCCCTAGCTCTCTCTCTCTCTCCTCCCTCACCCTCCACCCTCCCCCCTCTCTTTTTCATTTAATTTTTTATTTCAAACATAGGTAGTAGCGACACATATCTATCTGTTGCTACTACCATGGGTAATAGTGACGCTCAGAATTATGTGTCGTTATTACCCTTAGTTAGTAGCAACGCATAGCCCTATGCGTCGCTACTACTTATTTTTGTTATTTTTTAAAATATTTTTTCTCCCTCTCCTCTCTCTCCTTCTCTCTCCTCCCTCCCCTAGCTCTCTCTCTCTCTCTCCCTCCCCTCTATCTCCCTCCCTTAGCTCTCTCTCTCCTCCCTCCCTTCTCTCTCCCGCCCCTAGCTCTCTCTCTCCTCCCTCCCCCTCTCTTTTTCATTTAATTTTTTATTTAAAACATATGTAGTAGCGACGTATCTCTATGCGTCACTACTACCAAGGGTAATAACAACGTTAAGAAACTGGCGTCGCTATTACTCTTATGTAGTAGCGACGCATAGCCGTATGTGTCGCTACTACTTAGTTTTTTAATTTTTTTTATTTTTTAAATATTTTTTCTCCCTCCCTCTCTCTCTCCTCCCTCTTTCTCTCCCCTCTCTCTCACTCTCTCTCCCTCCTCCCTCGCTCTCTCCTCCCTCTCCTCTCTCTCCCCCTCTCTCTCCTCCCTCTCTCCCTTCTCTCTCTCCTCTCTCTCTCCTCCTTCTCTCTCCCTTCTCTCTCTCCTCTCTCTCTCTCCTCCTTCTCTCTCCCTTCTCTCTCTCCTCTCCTCTCTCCCTTTTCTCTCTCTCTCTCCTCCCTCTCTCCCTTCTCTCTCTCCTCCCTCCCTCTCTCCCTTCTCTCTCTCCTCCCTCCCTCTCTCCCTTCTCTCTCTCCTCCCTCTCTCTGCCTCTATCTCTCTCTTCCCTCTCCCCCATTATCTCTCTCCCCCCTCCTCCATCTCTCATTGTTATTAAATTTTGTATTTAAAAAATAGGTATTAGCAACACATCAAACTATGCG
Source organism: Saururus chinensis (assembly GCA_035235625.1). Lineage (NCBI taxonomy): Eukaryota > Viridiplantae > Streptophyta > Magnoliopsida > Piperales > Saururaceae > Saururus > Saururus chinensis. The sequence goes on along the minus strand of CP141148.1, from coordinate 32,391,183 downwards.
TTGCTACAACTATCAAGTAGTAGCGACGCATAGGTATGTGTCACTATTAGTTCATAATTTTAAATTTTTTTATTTAAAATTGAGAATTATTAGCGACTCTTGTTGATAAACGTCACTATTATTGAAACTATTAGCGACGTTTAAAAAAATGCATTGTTAATAGTTTTGAATTTTTTTTAAAAAATTAATAGATATATCTTTTAGTTACACTTATGCAAGCGTCGTTAATAACCTACGTATTAGCAATGCATAATATTAAGTGTCGCTAAAAGGTTAGGTATTAGCGACATTTGCACTTATGCGTTGCTAATATTTTTTTTTGCAATATTTTTTTATATGTCATTATTACCACTTTTTAGCGACGCATATTATTGCGACGCTTATATAAGCATCGCTAATACCTAATTTTGTTGTAGTGATTGTATATGCAATATTGAGGCTATCATATCATGGGTTGTCGGCTCAAAGAACATATATTGTGTTATCATTAACACATTATGGAAAATATAGTGTTATTGTATATGTAATATGGAGGATATCATATTATAGCTTAAAGAACACATATCATGTTATCGTTAATACGATATGGTGAATATTGTGTTATTGTATATGTAAAATGGAACATATCGTACTATCAGTGACACATTGTTGACCTATCGTGTTATCGTATATGTGATATGAAGCATATCGTATTATTGGTCATTAGTTCAAAGAACACACATATCGTATTATTGTTAATATTATATGATGAATATCATGTTATTGTATATACGATATGAAGCATATTATATTATAGGTCGCTGACTCAAGAACATATATCGTATTATCCTTAACATGATATGGCAAATATCGTATTATCATATGTATGATATGGAGGATAACATATTATTAGTTGTTGGCTCAAAGAACACATATTGTATTATCGTTAACACGACATGGTGAATATCATTTTATTGTATATGCGATATGGAGCATATCATATTATCAATAAAATGTATTAACATGTTTTATTATCAAATATATAATATGAACCAACTTGTATTATGGGTCGTTAGTGCAAAGAACACGTGTTATCGTTTACACAATATGATATGTATTGTATAATCAATAAAATATTTATTGATAATAAATTGTGTTATCGTTGATGCAATATGAGTCACATCATATTACGAGTCAGTTTGTCTATTATGACAAAGGATGGATCATCGGCACCGAGAAATGATAATTTTTTTCAACTGAGAAAGCTTCCACAGAGGAAAAATAAGGGTTTTACTGTTAGCGAGTCGCTACTAGTAATTTACCTCTGTTGAGTTATTGTCAATAATTTGCCACCAATAACACCTCCCCACTAGAACGATGCTCCCCCTCTTATTATTTATTAATATGACAAGAACTTGGGTATGGATGCATTTATGACCTAAGGATATATTTATCTTAAACCAGATCATATGGGATTAAGTGTTAAAATTTGGGCTAGGTAATACAGAAAAAACTCTTTAGTTAATGATATTTGAACATAACAGAAAAGTTAACATGAGCTTGAGCTTCGAAAACACAAATAAAATAACAAGTACAAAAATATTATCTTTTTATACATGTCATACTTGTAGCAGCTAGGCTTAATGTTTTCCTTTCATGGGTAATGTGGGGTTCTCATTTCCATTGCTTAATTCAGTCAAACCTGGATTAAGAGAAGGAAACAAATGAGAATACTGCTGATGGGGATGTAGAACATTAAAACTTCAATGAGCAAGAGCTGCTTGAGCAAAAAAATGTTGTTTCAACTTGGTTTTAGAATTTGGAAATAGGGTTTGTATGGGAAGAGACTCTGTTTGGCATGAAATTTGTCAATTCATCAATGGAATTCCAAATTGTTACACTCATACGTGAATTTTGGCAGTATTCCATTCGATATAAATTGGGCATTGGTTCAATCAAATTTGACACTTTCATCTGGTCAGGATCACATGGCTGCACAGCTCAAGTTGGTGTGGTACCTTATCTAGTACATTTCCAAATTACACATGCGTACTATGCACTCTTCTCTTGTTTTACCTTATCTAGTTCATTTTCTATGAGGGATTATAACGACTTGAGTGCAGACCAATAGTGACATTCTGAAGCCAAAAAAACATTTGTGGCACTTAAAAGCCAATGACTTCATCTTCATGTACATTTTTTGTTTGAGAATACAGGGGCACGGGTTAAGAGCTGCCAGTGCTGAAAGCTACGACTCCAGTTAGATTTTTTTTTCTTTTTGTTTTCATGAATTTGATTTGTTGTAGTTAACATTTAACTTATTTTAGAGCAACCTGATGTTTTATAGACTTCAGTTTATGTCACTAATTTAACTAATCATTGATACGAGCATTTAAGATACTTATAGTATATAATCACTTGACGAAGGTTAACTCAATTTGTGTATTGTGTGAGAAGGTATATACATGAGGGGATGGGGGGCATGATACAGTTCTTTAAGAGGTCGGTTGCTCTTCTAGACATGTTGGTTAATGGTATTTAAACATAACAGAAAAATTAATGTGACCTTGAACTCAAGATCAAAATCACAAATAAAATAACAAGATTGTTTAACCAGTTAGGCTTAATGTTTCCCTTTCAGGGTAATGTGGGGCTCTCATTTTCATTACTTAATGATGCTGATGATCATGTAGAACATTGAAAGTTTGAAACTTCAATGAACAAGAGCTGCTTGAGCAAAAAAATATTGTTTTAACATGGTTTTAGAATTTGGAAATAGGACTTGTATGGGAAGCCACTCTGATTGGCATGAATTGACTTCCATGTTGGCACACTCATACGTGAATTTTGGCAATATTCCATTCCATATAAATTGGGCATTGATTCAATCAAATTTGACACTTTCTTGTTGTCAGGATCACATGGCTGCACAGCTCCAGTTGGTGTGGTACCTTATCTGGTGCAGTTTCTTCAGTTTTTTAACCCAATCTGTTTCATTTTCTATTGAGGGATTGTAACAACTTGAGTGAACACCGATGGTCAAATTCTAAAACATTTTTTAATTAGCAATGAAAAGCCAATGACTTTATTTTCATGTACATTTTTCGTTTGAGAATGTCTAGCACGCTACAGTTTTAGGCTTTAGCACGCTACAGTTTTAGGCTTTGGCTAGTGAGTTAGAGCCTTTTGGCTGTCAAATCATGGCCCGGGATAAGGAGCGGACAGTGTTAAAAGCTGCAATCTAGAATTTAATTTATTATAGTTAACATCTAAAATATTTTAGAGCAAACTGATGTTTTATAGACGAGGGTTTATGTCACCAATTTAAGTAACGATTGTGACAAGCATTTAAGGTATTTGTAGTATATAACCACTTGATGAAGCTTATCTTATTGCAGAGCTAGACCTTTATATGCACAATTTTTTTTAATTAAACTAACTAAGCGTTGGTGGAATTATATCTTTGACATACTTAATTTGTGTATTGTGTGAGAGGATGGGTGGCTGCGCGTAATTGACATAGTTACCAAGTTCCTGTATTGTTCATGATACAAGAATCACCTTGCATATGTTACTCGCTAATAGGTGAAGGCCACTTCGTCCAATTAGTTAGGTAGATATCTAAAATTAACAATTAATTATGGGTGTCACACTACCAACTAAGCATGGTATAAAGGGCCATGTTTAGCAACCGATGGGGTAGGAATACCCGTTCCTCTATCACTTCGATCGCACATGCTTTAAATATGTTGCTTATATAATAATCTAAAAAAATTAAAGGTAAAAATATTTTACTCTTATTCACCCTAAAGAATTGTGTTGTCTCCTGTTAAACAGCTCTCAATCAAAGACACCATTATCCTTGCTATCATGTGCTAAGTCTCTCTGTTTTTCCATAACTTGGATTGGGTACGATCCATTATACTCATTTTTAATAATTCACTATTTTTGTCGGCCCATAAAGTCCATTTCCCAAGACCAATGACTTTAAACACGTCTTTTCTCTTAACATTCACAATGAGTTTCATACTTTGCTAGAAAGAAAAATCCAACAGAGCTTAGTGGGATCATATCTCGACATAATCAATTTGTGTACTGTGTAAGAAGGCATATACATGTGGCGATGGGTGGCATTATATGGTACTTTACGAGGTTAGTTGCCCTTCTTTTTCTAGTCGAGTCTTAATAACCAATACACTTTCTTATAAAGTATAATTTATTATTAATACTCTATCTGTTCTATTTTAAAAAATATAATTTATCTTATATATATACGGTTCTATCCATGTTATCATAAAGAAAAAGTTGATAAATTTACTTTTTTTAAATACTCTTTTGTCCATATTAGTAACTCCATCAAGTTTTTAAAATAAATTAAAATTAATTTATTTTAAATAACCAAATAAAACTATTAATTTGGGACAGTAAGAAAATCACTCCTATTGCAATATAAACTGTTAAAATTAGACAGAGTAGTTGATTAACGGACCATCACTATTATTATGAACGATCACCTCATCTCACGTGATTCACGTGAACATGGGATGCACCTTCGGTTTGGCACCGTCATCACGTGCCCACATGCAGCACGTGGTAAGAAGTCTATGATTACCGCACGGTCCTTTTTCACCTTTGGGGACTTTATATGATGTGCCCACACATGAAACTCCAAAATGTTAGGTTGGCACGCCTTTATTGGGCATTTGGGTGGCCATTTTAATCCATCCAAATTAGGGCTCTTTGATGGGCCCAATTAGCCATATTTTTTATGTTTTTCTAGTTGCCCCTAAATAAAATAAAAAAATTACCAGTGTTTTTCGGGTATAAAGGGCATTAATTTTTATAAATAATTGCCCTCTTATGTACTCTCCGTCTAGTATTAATATTTATATATTAAAAAATATTTTTTATTAAATGATGAAACTCAAAGAATAAATTTATAATACGTTTTTTAAAGTGAATTAAATGGAAATATTAATATAAAATAATTTTTTTACTTAATAAAGCTACACGCGTTCTAAATGATATTGGGTCAAGACTCTCAGCCCACTTAGGACAAAGTTTGGGTTTGGTCCCCCCAAAGGACAAAAATTAAAGTTTCTAGACTTTTCAGAGTTGAGCCCCCCCCCCCCCCAACTTCACACGTTGCCGACCTTGACTAGCTGGGATTTTATTTATGTTATTGCTTATTCACGCCTTTGGAATTGGACGAGTTAACCTGCTACATGATGAGAGGCACATGAGAATTTAGGGGATTGCAGCCTAATTAAATATTTTTTTTAATTCTTACATAAGAAATTCGAGGAGCCGAACCTCCAACTTTCTTATCAAATCTAGTTTAAGTTGAAAATTTTAAGCCTTATCTATAGCTCGAATAATTAGTAGTTCAAATTTTATGATCAATCTCAAAATCGAGATAGGTCAATACTCGATTCTTCTCAGCTCAGCTCAGCTCGTTAGCTCTTTTACATATTGTACCCAATAGTAAGAGTCATTAGATCTTATGAGCCCCACAGGATCTAATAGCTTATACTCTTTAACATGTAATGCACCCGTAAAATTTAGGAACGAAGTTTATGATCATTATTTAGAAATTCTAATAGAAGATTCATGGTTTAAACTCTCACTCTATCCGCCACTTATAGGGATTATATCCCAAGTGTTATGTGTGTCGAGTGGTATTAACAATGGGATATGGTGCTCTCAAAGGCAAAGAGGGTGGGTTGGGTCCTAAGGAGTATATCAATCTTCATTAACAAAAAAAGGTCTTAATTAACTTGTATTTAATCATCACGAGACTTATGCAAGATTGGGCAAAATCCGTTGCGTGTTCAACTCTAGTTTAATTGAATGTTTCTCTTCTTATTGTAGGCATGTGCTTTTTAGTTTAAGACAAGATGACTTCTATACAGATTGACTTTTCTCTTTTATTATGTTAATGTAAGGAAAATTATTTTCTTCACCACTTACCATGACTAGATAATAAGACAAGTGGAGGGCCTTAAATCAAATCCAAGTTTCTCTTTCACTACTTCCTAATTGTTGGGCAGCTTTCTATTATTGTTGGTCAAGCGTTAGACACACTCTTAATATAAAACTGCGCAAGAGTAGACAAATTGACATGTTAATATCTCATGGTCTTAAAAGAGAAAAATCAATCCTTTGTCTTGATTATTTTCAAGACAAAGGCAAGAGTGTAGTTTTCTATGTTAATGACTTATGTATGGATTGATTTATCTCTTTTGTTACAATAAGACTAGTAAAAAAAAGGCAATGAAAGTAATCAATGTTTAATTCAAGCTTCAAAACTTAGTTGATACTTAGTAATAGCAATAAATAATAATAATAACAAGAATCATCTTTACATGTGCCTGGAGCACGCCTATGTGCATACATCAAACACTTTTGGGCCCTACGATTTTGATTGTTTAGCCGGTGTTACTAACAAAATATGCAAAATTTGATTTGCTCACCTGACCTCTGATACATGTATACCATCAAATTTCGATCCAACGGTCCCATCGTGCTCATCTAAACATTTTTTTGCCATTATTAGCCATGAAAATAAAACCCTAAACCTAGCCTATTTTATTATTTTTTCTTTTTTTTAACAACCTGGCCTTTGTTCCAAAATCACTTGTCAACAACGGCCAGTGGGATTTAGACCAGACGCGTCCCTCCTCAACCCTGTCATCTGCATGAAGACGTGGACTGGCATTTATACTCTTATTTAATAGTACATATGTGAACTCTTGAAGGAATATGCACCAGTCGACGTTGCACCTCCTCTCCACCACAACTGCCCTCATTCTTATTGCCCTCACCTTCTCATACAGCTTCCATATATACCAAGTCTAATCAAGAAACAGAGGACTTAGTGGCAGCGAAAGATCGTCAGCTTCAGGCCTCTCATTGGCTCTTCTTTGCTATCGATCTCCTATATTAACATAAGCCGAAGGAACTGAGTAGAGAAGAGCGTACAGAAGTGTTGGAGAGGATGGATGCTGCAGCAGTTCCATTGCTGGAGGATGCGGGTGGTGAGAGCAAGCCCGTCAGGGGGTGGAGGAAGGTGCTGGACGTGGGGGAGGCCAAGGACCAGGTCTTCTTCTCCGTGCCCATGATTATCACCAACGTCTCGTACTACAGCATCACACTCATCTCGGTCATGTTCGCCGGCCACCTCGGCGAGCTCGAGCTCGCCGGCTCCACTCTCGCCAACTCCTGGGCCACTGTCACCGGCCTAGCACTCATGGTTCTTCCTCTCTGCCTCTCTTCATCCTCAATCCTTATTTTCATTTTTTCTTGCAAGAGAGAAGCAAGGATACAGATCTTTATTTAGTTACCAAAGAAAGTAAGAAGAGAAGATATATCCCCTCTTCATCTGTCTTCTTGCTTTTCTTTTGGAAGTAGGATCCAAATGCTAGCTAGTTGGCCATATCAGTTTGTAATCACAAAATCATCAACAAATTTAGATGCCTAAAGTCAATTGGTTGCCCACAACCATTAAGTCTTTTTAAGGAGTTAATTTAATAGTTACAGAATGAAGTCAATGAACTTGTTTGGTGTGTTGCTTCCTTTCAGATGGCAGTTGGCCACATTAATTACAGATCATGAACAAATTTATATGTCTCTAGTTTATGGGTTCTTGCCATTTTGGTCAATAAGCTATGCAGTAAAGATGATTAACTTGTCTCCTCTAATGAACATTTCAGACTGGTCTAAGCGGGGCACTGGAGACTCTGTGCGGACAAGGATTTGGAGCAAAGCTGTACAGAATGCTGGGAATCTACCTCCAATCCTCCATCATCACCTCCTTCTTCTTCTCCATGTTGGTCTCACTCCTGTGGCTATACTCCGAAAGACTGCTCGTTTTCCTCCACCAGGACCCTATAATTGCAAGAATGGCCGGATTGTATCTCACATATTTGATTCCGGGGCTTTATGCATATGGGTTCCTGCAGTGCATTCTTAGGTTCCTGCAGACACAGACTGTTGTGATGCCTCTCGTCATCTGCTCCCTTGTGCCGCTGATCTTCCATGTGGGTTTTGCCTACCTGTTGGTCTACCACACGTCTCTAGGCTTTAAGGGGGCTGCCCTGTCTGCAGCAATCTCCCTGTGGATCTCCTTCTTTATGCTGGCATTCTATGTCAGTCGGTCGAAAAAGTTCTATTACACTTGGGAGGGGCTCTCCCTTGAGGCTTTCAACTATGTGCTTCCAAACATGAAGTTGGCCATCCCTTCAGCTGTCATGGTTTGGTGAGTAGTTGGGATTACTTCAAATGACTTGAATTGGTTGCGTTCTATAAATAGTTGGTTGGAATCAGGGATTGACAATTGAATTGATCTCTCCAATAAATAGGAATCTGAAATTTATGTCATAATATTATCAACTGCTGATAATTGACTGATGTTTATCAATTTCTGTCTTCTTTGTGAATTTCACAAGTGGAAACTCATCTTTTGTTTTTTGTTTTTTTAATCTTAATCCAATGTAGCTTGGAATACTGGGCTTTTGAGCTTCTTGTCTTACTTGCTGGTCTGATGCCTAACTCGGAGAGCAGCACCTCATTGATTGCAATGTGGTAAAGTGCCAATTACAATCCATACATGATTATTTTCTTAAATTCTAATTGACAAACACTTGATTTCTAAAGTCTAATGTCAAATTCCTTCTCAAAATGCAGTGTTAACACTGAGGCAGTCACATTCATGATCACTTACGGTTTCAGTGCTGCAGTCAGGTAAAATTAACTAAACGGAATCATCGATTTACGATCCTTGTCATGTTAAATTCTGTATATTTCTATGCATGTTATGTAATTAATTTTCAAGTACTGACTAAGTGCATATTTCTTGAACAGTACCCGCGTCTCAAACGAGTTGGGGGCTGGAAATGTTGATAAGGCAAAGACTGCAGTGGCAGTGACACTGAAGCTCTCAGTCATTCTTGCTTTGGCAGTTATTATGTCCCTTGTCGTTGGTCACAACATATGGGCCAGCTCCTTCAGTGACAGTGTGGAGATCAAGAACGAGTTTGCCTCCATGACACCACTTCTTGCTGTGTCCATATTATTTGACTCTGCTCAAGGAGTTCTATCAGGTTAGCATAAAGTATTGAAAATTGCTGTCTGCATGAAGAACAAAGTTTAACAAAATGAGTTGGGACGGTGGTACTGATTGCCTATTTGTGATTTTGCAGGGGTCTCTAGAGGGTGTGGGTGGCAGCATTTGGCAGCATGGACCAACCTAGCTGCATTCTATATTGTTGGCATGCCAGTGGCTGTCCTTCTGGCCTTCAAGTTTGGAATGCATGCCAAGGTGAGAACTCAAAATTTCTTATGCATATATTCTGTTTAGTTTCACAGAAAAAATAAGAATTTCAGCATGATGTTGGTCGGCCACCTGTTTACAAGTCAGCAATTTACATCTTCTTGAAAGGTTCGGCCTTCCACTAGATCATCTATTTACTGACATACACCAACACATGAAAGAATGAGCAGTGCCAAAAGGGATGTCTTGTTTTAATTAGTAGATTCATGTTTTAATGTAAGTAGGAAACAAGGCAGATATTAAGAGAGTAGTCAAGTTTTTTCTCTTATAAGTTGGTAATTTTATTACCTAGAAGAAGTTTATAGCATATAGGAACTGTAACTTCCATCTTATGATAATGCATCTCTTCTCCAAAAATTAATAGCATTCCGAGTTTTTTTTTACATACTGTGAATTTTTTATTGCAGGGTCTCTGGATAGGCCTGATCTGCGGCCTCTTCTGTCAAGCTTGCACTCTCTTGATGATCACGCTCAGAACCAAATGGTCAAAGATGGAGCTAACTGTGAGCGACAAACAAAAACATGTCCTTGTCTAAGCGGCATAGATACTCTGAATGGGCGAGTTGGGGCAATTTGAGGTGAGAAGAGAAGAAAGCGCAGGATATGTCAAGAAGCCTAATTTCTCAGCAAGGGTAGATATGAAGGTGTTTCTGTCTTGGTGCATGGATAACTTGCAGTGCAAGTGGACAGGATGAGGCTCACAGCTACCAAATTGCAACCACCGTTTGGCCAATTATTGTAGAAATTAAAGCTCTAAGGATTGCACAACAAATTTTGATCTTTGCGTGGACTAAGAATGTATCATATAGTAAACAGCTTAATTCGGTTTTTGCAGATTCATAATAAACATAATATGTGTTGAAATGTGCATTGTATCTTAACTACCTGCAGCAACATGACCGCCAAGAATCAAATCCAGTTGAATCCTACAATGTTAGTGTTTTTAATGTAAGATAAACAAGTTTCCCAACAACTCGAGAGGTTAAGAAGACGAAATCTCACATATTTCTTTTATAATCTAACACCCCCTATTACGTGCAAGCGTCTACCTAACGCGGCGGCACATGGAACATAATTGAGGTGTAAATGCCTCCAATTAGACTTAAAACTCAGGACCTATTATTGGGGGATTTTGGTAGTTCTCTATGCACAACTCAAGAGAATATATCGGATGATCCTTCCTTACAAAGGATAGAGAAGAACCTTTTTTTTTATGTGGGACAACCTTCTCTTAATTAATGAAGACTACTCTTTACACTTTAAAGTGAGTAGTAGTGATTAATCAATTTTTAAAACCATTCGATTAGTTGACAAAATGGAAGAAACAATTAAAATTTTATTAAAATAAGAAAAGGGAATCGCCAAGAGAAGTGGCTACAACTTTTGAGTTCTTTTGTTTTAAAAAAAAGAAAAGCAAAGAAGAAAACAAGGAAAATTCTTCTTGAAGATGAGAGTTCCCCTTGCACAGGTTCTTCTTCCTTCTTGAGTGTTTCTGCTTATCTTCCAATTCCTCGATCTTCTTCGACTTTTTGAAGGTCAAGGTTTTTTAGGAACTTGGTGTGTGATGAATTTCTGGATTTCTCTTTTAGAGGTTCTGTAGACTTCAAAGTCAAAAACCCTTTCTTATGGAAACGAAGGGGTATTTATAGGATGAGAATTATATGGTTAAGCAAAGTAGTATGGTAAGTTGAAAAGGTAGTTTGTGAGAAGTAGAGAGTGGATTAGTGGGAGATGGGAAATGGGTTAGTGGGAGTGTTGGTGAGAACCACTTGATTAGTGGAGGAAGTAGGAAGTGTGAGAGAAGACCGGGCATTATACCTTTGACTTGGTCATCTCTACTTTCTTCTTTTTTTTATATTATTTTTTTATTATATTTCTTTATTTTATCATCCTTTTTTTACAGTAGGGGATCACAAGCATCAAAGCTTTGATTTCATCTTCCCATTCCTTATGTGGGGCCCATAAAATTTTCCACACAACCTCTTTTTTTTTTTCTTTGAACTTTGAGTTCTTTTAGAATTTAACTTTTTTTTTTGTATTTTCAGTTATTTCTGTTTTATGACTATTTTGTTGTGAGACTTATGGGGTCTCACATAGTCCTTTGTAAATTTTTATTATGTGGTCATGTGAGGCTTACAGAGCCTCCCTCAGCCATTTAACTTTGAATATAAAGAGAAACCCATAATGTCCTCTCATAATAAAATTTTTGTTGGAAACCTTAGTCCATTCCTACTTGTGTAGGATTAGATTTTGTTTTCTTACTTTTTTTTTTCTTTGGACTTTGTCCACTTTGGAGACTTTGTCTATTTGAAAATTTGGTCTCACTCAGAGCTCGTCAAGCTCCGAAATCTTGGCCTTTGGATTTTGAGAATTTTTTTTCCTTTTAGGCTTTATTCGAATTTGAAATTTTGTCCATTTTAAAAATTTAGTACCATCCAGAACTAGTCAAGCTCTCAACTCTTGTCTTTGAAGTTTGATTTTAAAAAAAAAAAACATTACCATGTGTGTAACTTTAGAATTTATTTTATTTTTATTCTTTTTTCTTTTTAGATTTTTGCCAACTTTGGAGACTGTGTTTTGAAAATTTAGAGTTATATATAATTAGTTAAGCTCCGAGATCTTTGCAATTGAATTTTGATTTGATTTTTTTAAAATTTTTTATTTTTATTTTTATGTCAACACCTGTAACCTGGAGCTTTGATACCATGTAAAATAACCAAGTTTCCCAACAACTTGAACTGTTAGGAAGAAGAAATCTCATCTATTTTTTTTTATAATTTAATATTTAATGTTCTACTATGTTAATGAGCCCAGCATAAGGAACCCCTTTCATCCATGAGATTGATGGTGTACATGCTAACGTACATTAGTACTAATGGTATTGGCACTAATGTGAGTCAATGTGTACGCCATCAATCTCAATTATCAAAGGCTCACATGTATTCTTTTACGTTGGCCTCATTGTAAAAGAAGAAAGAGGAGAGAGGAGAGAGGAGCATAAAAAACTCTTTATTGTAAGACAACTATGGATGGATAATAATTTTCTTATACAACTTTAAGTCCAAATTTTTTTTTACAAATGACCAAGTTTTGATGGGACATAGAAAAGTGTGTTCTAATGTCATGTTATACTCACCTTTTTCTATTCACTTAAAATTTGATGTGCAGATTTGTTAGACAAAAAGTGGTGTGGGATTACTATCCCTATTTATTCTTAATGGGGAGCCATTGCACCATTAATAAAAAGGTTGTCTGGTGTGTGCTTGCTGAACTGGGGGGGGGGGCTATAGGTGGGTCGGGCTTTGGTGGGCTAGGAGTAGGCCCGGCCCTAAATATAAATGACAAATAAAAGGCCCGACCTGGCCTAACTTCTTGAATAAAAAGTAGGCCCGGCCTGATATGCGGGCTAGGCCATGCCACAAGTTTTCTTCACTGATATTACCGACGGGAGAATAAGTGGCCGTCGAAAGTAAAAATCGGTCTTGTCCTCTCCTATTGACCACTCAATTTCATCATCTACTTCACTTGACATCATAATTGACAACTTCGAAGTTTATCACATATTACGATTACTGGACAATGGATTGGCCAATGGAATTAATCCACTTGTCAATCTCTTTGTCAGTGTCAGTGATGAAATATATGGTATGGCAGCCAGTGGAAAGCTTGAAAGCGAACTGCTTGTTGAGGACATCCTCTGTACCCTTGACTATGAGGTAGGTAGTGACGGAGATGACACTGTGGGCCCTAGATGCTCGGGTAATGTGTGAATCCTTGAACTAGAGGACCTTCCCCTGCTTCAACATGAACTACCGGTGATGCCACATCTCGATATACTCCCCCTACCACCTATGGAACAACGACTTGAGCTAGTGAGATAGTAGTTTAGGACATGAGAGAACACACAATGGTAGAATGACTAAATGAATGAGCAGGAGGTTGCGGAGTTAGGGTTTTCCCCTTTTTATATGGGAGTTGGGACTAGAGATGAGAATTGAGAGAGGCAAGTTGAGTTGGGAAATGAGTTGGGCTGGGTAGCGGCCAATACAATGAGCCTTACTTATTGCAAGTCAGGCTAGGCATTTACATTTTTTTTTGCCCAGACTTGGGCCTAAATAGAAAATTTACAGGCTTTTATATTTAAGTGCAGCTTGGCCCACAACTTATTTTTTAAGGCCCAAGCCCATTAATTTTTGAGCTGGGCCAAGTCAGGCTTACGGGCCAGCCCGATTGATTTGCAGCCCTACTTCCTTCCCTTAAGCATATTGCACATAAGAATGCCCTTTAAAACATGAATGGTCGATACTTGGGTTTTAGGGGTACTTTCTACTTGGGTTTTAGGGGTCTTTCCAAACTTAATCTTCGACTAATAGTTATTCATAAGCACAACCACTAACACAAGCCTTGATAACATCAACAATTCACACAATGATGCACAATTAATAAAAAAAATAAAAATAAAAGAAAGCAAAATATACCCTAGGGCTTGGCAATACCTACCTCCATGAGTAGCACTTACAAATCTACCAAGTACAATATTTGTCTACCCCCTTATAAAGCTCCCTGCAACCCACCTTGACTTTTTTACAAAAGCCAAAATACCCAACTCTCACAAAAGGTAGAACTAAACACACTTTGTACATTCATGACTCGAATTGGTTTTATAAAAAGTGCAAGTCGGTTCAGCATATCAAAGTCCGTGTAGGACTGTGATATCCCACAACAAGTCATTGCCCAACTCCAAAACGCTTCAACGCATGTTTGGAGTGGTGACCTCTTCAGCACAAAAGCCCGTACTAAATTTCTTCTAAGAAAAAAGATAGTCACCTTATACAAATGAAGTTCCTGCACACCCAGTTTTTCGGGAGGCATCTATGATCTATAATAAAGGAAGAAGAGGGGGTTTGACGAGCGAGAATCTGTGCCCCCCTCTTATTTCCCTTTCTTCCTTTCTTCATTCCCTCTTCTTCCTCCTCCAGTTCAAAGCTCCAACTTTTCCTCCCCTCTGTTGCTGCCACCCACCCCCCGTCCTCCCCATCCTGCCCTGGCTTCCTCCCTTGGTGCCGGGCTCCTCTTTCACCGAAGCAGAGCATCTCCGGTGGCAGAGGGTAAGCTTTTTGCCACCCTTTCCTTTTTTGGTGTTGGGCTTAAAAAGGGTGAGTGGTCTATCTGGGGCGCCTCTCATAAGAGTAATATATCTTTTAGCAAAACAAAATACTATTATTTATGCCAATAGGCCTATTTCTGCGGCCATACACGTTAGAACACAAGAAATAAAATCAAATGGCGACATTGACAGAAGGATTTGACAACCAAGGTGTTCAATTCTTCAGGCAGCTTTCCGATATTCTTAAATTTTCATGAGAAAATGTCCGTAATTCATGACTCATCTTCCATATTTCAGTTTTCGAATGCCTAAAAGCGGCCCAGAACTTACAAATCAAATCATGTAACTCAAATGTTCTCCGTTGACAAATGGATTTTCTTTCAGAAGATAATCGAGAACCCAAGGCAACTCCAGTTTAGGACTTAAACAGGCACACCAGCCCTGACACGTATATTACCACCATCTTTTCTCTTTACACAGCTAAATGAGAAAGAAAATTCAAAAAATAAGGACATAACGAGGAAGAGAAGAATGTCACCGTTTCAGAGATGACTGATTGCGCCACAGTAAATGACCATCTGATATAAACCGTAGTTAGGGCCAAGATACCCATGGCAAAGGTAATAATAATGCCTGTAGTCACAGTTCAGACAGAAATCTTCTGGCTTACATTCAAGCCGATGGGGAAGAATCACACTACTTTTTGGCTAAACTATGAACCAAGCTATTTCCGGTTTGAAAAATATTGACTGTTATACGCCATGATAGTGTTTACCAGAACCACAAGCCATTAACATACATGAAGACTATCCACAAGTCGGTAGGAAAATACACTCATCCAGCAGCCTGAACACCATCACGACCTGGCACCACCTCACCTACTGGGGCAGAGCCAGTACTTCTTGCTTCAGTTTGTTCCTGATCTGGAAACACCTCTGACTGCAGAGATGGAGCAATACTTTTAACATGGTACCATGTCAACTCCCATAAGCTATCTCCCCCAAGGGCATTCCTGGGTACAAGGACACCCTTTGTTTTCATCACTAGGAGAGTGTTCTTCAGAAGTTCCGGCACTAATTCCAGAAGCTTTTCACTCTTCTTACCTCTGACTTTGGCCTTCGCATATTTCTCCATCCGGTCAAGAACACCACGCCACAATTTGCAGAAGCTAGTAGCCTGGGAGAGCTCGTTTAGCAACTGTAAGAACACCTTGGATAATAATTTCAGAGCAAGCACAAGCGTCCCTTCCATATTCCGATAGTCCTTTGGGGAGATGCCTTGGGCAATTTCAAGTAAGTCATCAAGCATAGTGAATATCACTTGATCAAAACACTGCATCCACAATGCTTGAGTAACACAAATCCCTTCTGCTATTAAGCATCTCTGCAAACAAGAAACTGCATGGTTCCTAACTTCTTCTCGCTGGTCTAGGCACACCTTTCTTAGCCCCTGCACCAATCTCAACCACATCTCCCCTATTTCTTGGCATAATTTTGAACTCTCCTCCCTTGCTTCCTTAATTTCACGACTCCATCGCACGAGACTAGCAACTGACTCTGCCATTAGATCCAATGCACGCATAGATCTGTCAGCCAACCCAACTCGTGACTCAGCAAACTGTCTGGAAGCATCCACACAAAGGACAAAATTGGCTGGTGAGAGGTGTGCCCCATCTGACATGACAAATAGAAGAGCCTCAAATCCAGCTTCAGAAGCATCTGGATGACGGGCAGTTATGGAGAGCAGGGAGGTTATGTTCCGCCATCCCATCTGGGATCGTATATGGGTAGCATTTGCCTTCACTAGTCTCATGACTTCTTGTGTGATGTGCTCGCAGTAGGCATCAGCCACCCTAGCATCAAGCTTTTGAATGAGTTGAAGTGATCTTAAGAGCTCATCAGCCAGATTTTCTTTATAGGGAAGAAGCCTCTGGCATATGCGCAGAAGCCCAAAAACTGCTTTCTCTACCAGGGCACATGGCATGACTGTGGACTGAACTATGCTGGCTATGTGTTCATAGACCCCTTGCCAGAGAAGAACAATTCGATCCCTATTGTTTAATGTGATAGCAATAAGCAGCTCCAAGCAGAAGACTGCAGTATCTTCATCCTCAGGGGAATTGTGGCCCTTCTGGGGCCTGCCTGCCACCCATATCAATGCTTTGGCAAGATGCAACAAAGAATCTGCCTGAAGGAATTTGCTTTCGGTGAAAATACTATCAATGTGACATCTCTGAATTGTTTGAAGAGTTCGCTGATGAGCAGCCAATTGTTGTTCAGTTGGTTGCGACCTGGGCTCTTCAGTGTCAAGAGATAACAGCTGACTAAATCTTCCCATCAACCCTGAAGACCTTCTGGGAGTACCTATTGAAGGGATATGAGAAGCAGATAGGGAACTACCCATGACGGGCTTCCCCTGGGCCACTTCTGATGACATGTCCAAGTCATCTGCTGCATCACTGGCTACACGAGCAGGAAGAAGTCCAAGCTTGTGAAGCCTCAGTATGCAATCCAGAATGTTTCTCCACCCTGTACGGATATAATCACCATATCTGTTAGCTATGGTGAAGACAGTCTCAGTAGCCATCCTCGCTTTCACATCATCCCCAAATGCAAGAACAGGCTCATCAACAGAGGAGGGGTTCAACAAAGTTGTGAATCTGCAGAGAGAAATGACTAGATCATCCAAAACGTCTCCAAGGTGGTGACAAGCTGAGATTTTAGCCATGGCCAAAAAGCCCTCCACACATGTGTTAAAGATATATTCCTGCTCCGCATGATCAAACACCACAGAAATTGCAGCAATTGTTGGGCCGGACATTATGGCAAACATGTCACGGTCAAGGTGAGCCCCATCATCACACAGAATGAATGGAGCTGTCCTCTTCGATTTGCGCATCAAATCAATCCAACGGCTAGGAGTCATTTCCGGGAAGCCACCTCCCTGTTCTGGAGTTGTCCTGATCTCATTCTTGCAAATTGAAAGATACAGCTCAGAAAGGAACTCTCGTGGAAGGTCATTTCCACCATTGATCCGCCTATTATTGCGGATAAAATCCTCTTCAGTCATCTTCTTCTTTACCTGAACGTTATGTTGATCTGTGTTCAGAATTATAAGAGAGTAAGACAAGACAAATGCAGCATCTTTATTAGCCAAAATATGAGGAGATTGTTCATAATATCTCTCTGAAAAAGCCTCAAGTACCCGTTGGATCTTTTGGGACTCTCCAGGTAATCGAAAAGTTTCTAGAAAAAGTCTCAAAGCAGTGTCTAAGTGCATGTCTTGAAAATCAAATGTATTTGCAAATTCTTGAAGAACTTGTACACAGAATTCATCATGGTTCCCCAAGAAATCCCCCACAAGATTCTTATCCAAGCCACTTGTATATCTGAAGAAACAGGCCACACTCTGAGGGTCAAGCTTATCAGGCAAAAGATGGGACCCTTGCAAAAATTCCAACCCTTTCTTGGGATCCCGATTAAAATTATCAGCACCAACAGCCAACCTCCTTTTGATGTACTTCCTGCGACGAACAAAGCTGACCCAATAGCTAGGGTCGGAGTAGTTTTCGCATTTCACTGTCCAAAATGGAGAATACTCTTCAAGCGCTACTGGGACTTTTTCCTGAACAGGGGCACCATTGCCAATCCTTTCGGCCATTCCTTGAATAACTGCAATCAGACCATCCAATGCAAGAACATGCATGGCCGAAAGGGGACAATTCACTGGAAATGCACTCTTCGATAATAAGTTTGCAAGATCTTCAAACACATTACTACAGGTTATGTCACAATCCAAGTTAGCATACATCTCAGCCATAAAATATTTCTGCCGGCAAAAATCCACAAGGGCCTCCATAATAACCTCCTGTTGCTGGTAGGAAGAACCATACCTGCTTTGAGCAAGCCTCAATACCACACAAGCAAAGAAAGCCTCAAGTTGCAATTTTAATTCCGTGCGTAAATGATGGTAAAGATTGAGAACTATACTGCAAACCATTGACAAAATAAGAGGGCTCATTGAGAGACCAAATTGCATCAGATTACGGAATAGTTCATCTTGTATCAAAGATAATAGCTTTGGGTGCCGCTTTATGGAGGGACCCCCTAGCTCAATAGCTGAATTTATCAAGGCCAAAGCAAAAAGAGGAACATCTTCATCATATGCAATAGGATTTGATCTGGGACCCATCTCTATCTGCTCCACATAGTTCAAGAGGGAACACAAGTAGTGGAATATCTCCACCATACAAGGGATACCATATGGCTCCGATGCAAGGAGGTCACTTGTTGAATCCCTATTGCTGCATGCAGTTTCATCTCCCAAATTAGTAACAGATGAATTTGATGCAGACCCAACATTGACTGGTGGAGCATCATAGGCAGAACTGTCATTACCATTCTCCAATAACCTATCCGATGAAGTATCGTTGGCATGTATACCTACCTGCATATGGAAATAATGTTAAGCAAAACTAGTAACTGCTAGATGTTGAAACTAATAATTTTGTATTGAAGTTTCAGGAAAAAAATTTGTACCATAAGTTTGGCAGGAGGCATGCTTCCATTTTCCAGCGAACAATCTGATTTATCAATGTCTGGCAAGTGTGAAAATATACATCTAACAAGTTCATGCATGGTATGGCGAGCTATTCGCTGCAGTAACTCGCCCTTTGTTTCTGCCTGATGAACAATGCGGAAGCATGTGTTTACTATAGTACACACATGCTGGTTATACAACACGACAGATGCCTTGCTCTTCATGCAAGAAAGGAGAACCTGCAGTATCTTCATCAAAACCACCTCTTCTGAAGTAGGATCTGTCACCTCAAAACGGCAACTTGTCACTGCATCAACAACTGAATGCATTGCACCAGCTACATTTACTGTGTCTAGATCAAGAATGTCAAGAGTCAAAATTTTGTAAACTGACGACAGTGCAACCCCAGTAATTGGCGCCCCAGTTTCATCAGATCCAATAACATCCAAGAATGGCTGAAGATAGACATTGGGATTGATTGTATTCCCCTGATGCTTCCACGAGAAGATCTCTTTCCTAAGGGCCTTCAGATTTTGGATTAGCAAATGTTCCAACTGGTCGTCACCAGCCATATACCGGCCTGCCCATCGCACGTTTCTCCTCATAACAGCCAAAACTGCACCCACCTCAGAGTTGATCATACATGATATAGCACCCCTGTTATTGATATACTCAGAATCTGAAGGCTCTTCTTCAATCGCCTTAATACCAGAATGCAATTTCAGGCGCCCCATCCTTAAAAAACTCTATGAATATTGATCCAAATCAATATCGGATAAGGAAAAGAACTGAATTATAGATGCCCTTCACCAACCCTCATAGCAGATTCTGAAAAAAAACGAAAAAAATCAGTTATCCATAAGAAATGCAATGATGCAGGAAAGAACCTGATAAAAAAACAGACTACCAGAGTATCTTGAAAGCCTAAAAAATTATTGTACACACCTCAGTGTGACATATACTATTCATGAGATAAGACCTCCACTCTGGAAATACACTTCCACGTTTAAAACAATATTTTATGGTCTCAATATTAGAATGTTGATTTTCTTTCACCTTTTGAACACATCTCTGCCTGAATTTTATTTCAACACAATATTAAACAACTCATCCTATAATCCTAATGCAAAATGGTTTACTAACATAAGAAACAAAATTCCTGATTATCACCAATATTTTATTCCCTTTGTAAGAGATCAGATAACAAACAAAATTCACAAATTAAATCTACGTAATGTCACTCATTTCCATTGTTAAAACAATTCTGATAAGATAAAAGGCAAAAAAGGCTTTTAAAGAAAAGTAGACAGCCAATTTTCTTTTACTGTTGTTGCTCAAACAGAAATTGCCTTTCAAATTGACAGATGAATCAGTCAGAAGATGTGGATGCAACCAGGAAGCCATTGGATCAGCTCCAATTTGCTACTTAAATTCCAGTTTCATTTAGATGGTTGAGCAACAAAAGGCAACAAGAGGATGAACTCTTCACCACCAACTTGCTATGGTTTTAGTGGACAAGGAGACAGTCTACATGTGTGTGTGAGGCCATTGGATCAGCTTCAGTTTGCTCCCTAAAGTCCTGTTCCGTTCAGATGGTTTGAACAACAAAAGGTAACAGGAGATTTAAGTCACTAGATTGTTGTGCTTTGGGTGTCCAAGGATTCAGTCTATTCGCCACTGGATTGCTATGCTTTTGCCATTGGATTGCTATGCTGCGTGTGTGACCTTTTCGCCACCAGATTGCTATGCTTTTGCCACTGGATTGCTGTGATTTTGGTTGCCAAGGAATTAGTGTATTTGCCACCGGATTACCATGAGGAAGGAAGGGAGGGCTCAAGGGGAAGGTGTGGCCCATGAAAGTGAGATTGAGGGGAGATAGGGAAAGGAAAGCATGGAACCCGTGTACAAACTCAATAGACCCAGAACAAAAAAAGGTTAAGTCCAAAATTAGGATGGACGTAGTCTACCCTGCAATTATGATCTGCAATCATCACAGTCCAACCTTTAATGTTGGCAGCATAAATCATCCCAGTAGTAAGGGAGCACTGGATCGGTTTGGCGGCATGAACCAATCACAATATGATGAACACTTTGGACAGCACAAAATACTCCAACAAGAAGCTGCCAATCCTCCCCTCAAGTTCGTATTTAAGGCCTGATGAGCAACATCGGTTGGGTTATGGAAACTGCTATTTTGAAACAATAGTGCATTCCTGTGGGGTTCCTAAATATTTGACGCTTGAAGTTATAGCCAGAAAAAGGTGGCACTGCCTTTGTTTTATTATCAAAAAGCAGGTGGCACTCCCTTTAAGAACAACAAAAATCTCCTCATACGAGTGTTTATGATTATGTACAAAATGGTGTTCGTGGCCCAGGTGGAAATGTCAGAAGCTACAATTCTACTTATTTTGATCCATGTGCCAAACAAAATGAGCAACAGTTAAACGAGACCAACCTTCTCTACCAAAGTAGCTGACTTACAAAATTGCTAAGATTTCTCACCAGTACTAGGCCAATTGTGGAGCAAAGAGAAGCTTCAACATCCCTGTAAATCCTAGCTTCCTTCTGCATAGGCCCCGCAAAAATATTCTAGCTTTTCTCTGCATCTCTTCCGTTTTTGAACAAAAACAGTTATTTCCCCCATTCCCCATTCCCTATTTCCCCTTCTCTCTCTTTCTTTTTCTCAAGGCATCATCCACCCTTTGTTGGACCGGGGGTGGCAGGGGCACCCAACCCTCACCAAGGGGTGGCAATCTTTGCTATCCGGCTGAGGCAGATAGTTCGGGATCTCCACCACCCAGGCCTGATTAGGCCACAGACCAGCGATCTTAGTCCATCCCAACCAAGCAATTAAGTAAACTAGTTTTTACTAAATGTTCACCAAAACAGATCTTCAAACGCATCTCAGCCCCAAAACCACTACGTCTGGGGAAGTAAATAAAAAACACAAAACAAAAATTGCAGCATTTCCTGCTTATTTTGTAAAGGAGCGACCAAGTCTCACAAGACTATCCAAGTGTGGCAGAGAGATTGATCGTGGGGAGTCTAATTGATCAAAAGAAAGAAGAAGGGAAATCGAAAAACCTGAAGAATGGATCTGGTAGAATCCAAAAATGTTAGTGAGAGGATATGCCTGCTTCTGATCTCAGAGAACTCACTGAGATTTGTATGGACAGATTAGGTCGGGGGGGGGGGGGGGGGGGTTTGGGGAGGGGAAGGAGACCAGGGGTGGGGAGCCAGGAAAGCTGTCCCTTGTCTCCTCCTCTTCCGCGAGCTCGGACTTCCTTCTGAGCAAAATGACAAACTCGGGATTCAGCTTCAATTCGACCAGGGGGTCATTTTGGTTCGGTTTGGGAAAATTCAGGTAAAATTCGTGAATAATTTGGCACATTAGAAAAAAAAAAAAATCCCATCAGGAATGCTTACAAACTAGGAAATACAATGCACCATTTCTCAAAGACAAAAACTCCAGCAAACTTCCAAAATAGCTCCTTCGACAATTTGAGTAAACGACTATCTTCTAATCAACCAATAATAAATAACCAAAAAAGAAAACAATAAACTTAGCATAACAAAGCACAACATTTCAAAATTAGTAAGCAAATAAATAATATCTCAAGAGAAAAACGGATTCGTTTTGTATCAACTGCAGCCACATCCTATCAAACAAACTGAAGTCCCAAGTTTACATATAGATAAAAACTTGCTTACAAGAAGGGAGTTGAGATAAAAATCAGAGTCAATAACAGCAAAAAAAAGTTGCATTCTTTTTCCAGCCTATTATCTGGAATAAATAAATACTAATTTAGACACATTGCATCAACCAGTTAGCATGCAATCTAATACAGTATCTCCACAAAACATAGCACGGGGACAAAAATGAAGCAAAAGAAAAAAAAAAGGAAGACGGATGTTAATGATTGTGCTGAAATGCATTGAAGATCAAAATAAGATGACCCGAGGAGTTTTTTTTTCTCCTTACCAAAAGGGAGAAGCTCTTTTTGTGTTGAAAGGTGCTGGTCCGTTCGCCGATGGTGGACAACGACCAAAACAACGGGGAATTAGGATGAAGATGATTGCATGATGAAAGAATGCAGCCTAGACAGGGCTCAAGAAAAAAATCAAAATGAACCTGAGTGGTTGGGGGGAGAGGGGTTTGGGCTCACAGAATTACAGTGCCAATTCGGTCGAGATTGAGAGGATCAGTCGGGCAGATAGGTCGAGACTCGAGAGGATGGTCGGAGACTCGGAGGTGGAGTGGAGGAGGAGCCCAGGCACAGACGGCGGAGCTAAGACACGGGCGGCAGAGCTGAGCCGCGGGCGGCGGATCCAAGAGGAGTAGAGGGAGAGGAGAGCAGTCGGATCCCGTCGGAAGGAAGGGTCTGTCGTCCGTCCGCCGTTGGAGCAGAGACCGCCGACCGCCAGAGGGAGATTGGCAGAGGAGGTCGGAGGCCCCCTTCAGATCGGGAATGGGGGAGGGGAGGGAGCCGTGAGACTGGGAAGACTGAATCGCGCGATTCGTTCCTAATTTTTAAGACCAGACCCGGACCCGCCCAAAACACGGTCCAAAAAATATTTAACCCGGCCGAACCGCCAAATTTTCGCCTAATAGTTCGGACATGCAAACTTTACGAACTCGAGAGTGAATTTTTTTCGTCCTCCGAGTTTAAGGAACACTTCATATTTACTGGTACTAGTTAGTGTTAATTTTACTTACATTAATGTTACTAATATCACTGACATTAATACACGATATTAATATATGTACTATTTATCTCATGGATGGAGGACTTTTATATATTTTTTACAATAGGCTAACTCTTAGCATTAAAAATATTTTCCTTGGTCATTTTGACGAAGAAGCCCACTTTATTTTGGGCTTTATGGGCCGTAAAATACTCGTAAGGTATATACAGTATACAACAAATAGGCACATGTGTGCACCTTTGCATGTACCTACTGCTCCTGGCTACTCCGTGACAAAGGTGACCGTGGTTTGTCGATGTTGGATCATTTACATTGTAGGTTCAAGATAAACCAAATTCGAAGCACCTATTAATCATGGAAGTTTATATCCCTACTCTACTTTATGTACACCAAAATTTTTCTAAGGGCTTTGATTTAACAGACTGGTGAGTCTTGGAGTAGGGGATCCACTTTTCCGAGTCTAATCAGAGTAAGGTTTTAATGTAAAAAAAGTAAAGTAAGAATATTATTTTCTATTAATTATTTACTTTTGAAATAAATTTTGAAGACAAAATTCCACATTATTTCTTCAATGGTAATGAATATAATACTACCTAAGTTTTGTTTTGGAAATTACAAATTATATATTATTTAAAATGGCCCTCTAAACCGAATTCCTAGTATAAGAAAATTCTACACCTATTTCGCCCCTCCCTCTTCTTCGCCCACTAGCATGTTGCCTTTTCTCCAACCCTAATGTCCTTTAGTGATTCCCAATATCTGGTCATGCCCTTTTCTAAACTTATCATCTTTGTCACCAACGGTCACTACTCCATCAGAGAAGATTTGGAGTGCAATCAATGAAAGAAGCCAAATTTTGGAGACTTTTTCTTTCATCACTTATATCCCTAAAGAAGATTGGTCCACGCCCCTAACTAAAAAAAAAAAGTAAAAGATTGTAGACCCTTGGTCGTCGAACAAGATAGGTATTATTGTTTTTTTCTATTGAAAGATCAATTTAGCATTATCGTCAAATTGATTTGATGATATGTTAAAATTATGTTCAAATCGATTTAACTTGTGTACATTGCTTATATGCATGTCTCAGCGTCCTCCAATTTGTCCTTTATTTTGAATTCATATCAGCATACACGCAATAATTAATGATAAATTATTTTATTAAATCAAATTAAATATATCATCATATCAATAGTTTTGACAATAGGAAAAAATTAATATGCGTGTGGTCTCATGTGCGCTAGCATAAGTCCAGACATTGTGAGTCATTTCATCGAGACACATTAATAGAGAGAGTAGGCAGGCAATTCAAATCCGCCTCCCCCTAACTAGTGTGCATTCTCATATAGAAAATTGATGGCTCAAGATAGCAACTTCATGCTAACGCCTGAATTGGGCTTATACTATCAATACTCTTAACAATACGATGATATTAGTTGCATAATATGATAATAAAGTCAAATCAATTTAAGGATACATTCATATAGTTGATGTGATGAAATTGTCAAAATCTATTGTTCATTGCAAATATGCATTAACAAAAACCAAAAAGATGGGGAAGAATATATCTTTGAATCGATTTAGTCCTTTCATAAAAATGCAAGACAAAAAAAGTAAGGGGAACATGCACCAAAAAAATGACATGAAGATGAAAGGGGAACCTACTTGTTTCGTGAGACATTCTCAATGTTGTTGATTTGCAAAATAGACGTGGGGATGGGGGTCTAAGTTGAATCCTCAACGTCACTTCATCTAAGCTACATGGGCAATTTGAATGACCGTGTCTTTCCCTTATGTGAAATCAATTTTACATTCCAACCATAACACTTTGCACAGACACCTATAAAATTTGATATAAAGGAATTACTAAAACATCCAAATTTCACGTCATTTGTATTTTTTGTTATAAATTCATGTAATTTAAAAATTCTTCAATATTGCCTAGACAATGCAAAATTTATCTTTTTTGAAATGGCATTGGAGATAAATTTTTTTCTTTTCTACATTAAAATCTTTTGGATGAAAACACCAATAAAATCAGCAGGGTGTTGTTGAGATGGGGGGAGGTTATGAGTTAGAACCACCCACAAGGATTATCTTGACTTATCTTAGTGTGTGCAATGTGTGTGCTATATGTGCCCAAGGTTGGCAGCGGGATACGGCAACCCTTCTAGTTGGAAGTGGAGAACTCATACAATCCTTTTTAACAGAAAAATACACTAATGAGACTGGGTGATAGATCTGGGACAGCCAATCACTTCATTGTCCTCCCTTGATCCAGCCACAATGTTCCAACCTCTTTTAAATCCTATTTTTGCTTGTTTCTTTCTATTTAGTTATGCACTTCTTCATCCCTTCCAAATTTCTACAAGTTCAATTGGAGTATGCCAACATCCCCAACAAAGGCTTCTCTAGTTCCTACTAAAAATTGATTACTATGCTTAGATAGGGATGTTATCAGGTCAAGTTTTGTTAAACTTGAACCCGATATTGCTTAAAAAAATTGTAACCCAAACCGGACCTATTTGGAATAAAAAAATAATTTTAAATTATTAAAAAAGATTAAAATAAGGTTAAAATATATATACAAAAATTAAAATTTTATATTAATAATTTTATTTGGGTCGGGTTTGATTACCTAAAACTCAAACATGACCCAAATGTCTATTTAGGTTGAATTTTAAAAACTAAACCTAACCCATTAGGGTCATGTTAGGTCGGGTCCAATGGGTGGGGTCGAATTTTACCATATACCCAACCTAAATGGTATCCCTACTCCTAAATATGGTATCTTTGGGGTTTTGTCGAGGATTGCAAGACTTTGGAAGTATAGTTCATTTTTCTCCCAAAAGAAGGGGTTGTGGGACCTTGAGAATGAGTAAGGGGATATGATAATTTCTTGAACCAAATTTTAATTGGTAAAGAATGATGTATTTATTATTAAGAATCAGAGTTAGGTATTATTTAACAACCCATTAATTTACTTCTCATTTGTGGTTCATTTCCACCCCATTTCCTATAAATCTAGTTTGGATGACATCATTTGTCCAAAAATAAAAAATTTGTGTAAAAGCCCATTTGCAACCCATTTCGAGTTGAATGTGAGCATTTTCCGTGAAGCACCTCTTGAGGACCTTTGACGTTGAAGGAGTTCCGGCCCTTGTGCGAAGGTTGTTGCTCCCTCATCAATGCACCTGATACTTCAATTTTTCTCCGTTCATTTGAATTTTTAATATGCATGTTAAACATAAAATCATTTTTCATAAATTTTAATAAATTAATTTGTGGTGAAACCAAACTTGGGTAGTTTGGTCCCAAAGAAGGCCTTTATGGACTTCTATAAGGCATTATGGACTTGGCCATGAGGCACATAAGACCTATGCTCATGGTCCATTAGGCAGGCAATATGGGCCTTCGATCGGGCTTTGAGCTGGGCCCTGATGGGCCTTGAATGGGCCCATAAGACCTATGGACTGGATTGGGCCAGAAAATACCCTTGGGTCTCAAATCAAGGCCCAAACCACATATATGGGCATCGGCCCTGTCATTAAAAGGTTTCGCCACATCTAAATCCCTTAGGACAACTATTCTTTAAATGGTCTATGAAGTAGTCGCATTTAATCAGTCCAGACCCATGATGATTTGATGACAATATTAATGAGCCCTAGAGTGCTTACCATTTCTGTTAATTGGACCTGGTTTGCCGAGTTTTGGCCAATTATCATGTACAGGATTCTAGCCATGGCTGCACTGGATGTCTACATGGTGACTTTTTGTTCCTTATAAGGGAATGCTTTGATTAATCAGCAGGGTGTTAAGAGTAACTGGGGTATTAATTAATAAAGAGGGTGGGGGATTGGTGGTGACTGGAATCCGCCGGCACGCCTTTTAAAGTGTGCACACTTGTCTTGCCATTTTACGCACCAAATGATTTACTACTCTTTCCCCCACGCTCCTTTTCGTATTACCCCCCAAATTCACTTTGTGTGAAGAGTAAAAACGAAAGAAAGTTACAAGAGAACCAAAAACAACCTCGCAATTGAAAGTATAATTATAACACTGTTTTACCTGGTTTCACTGTTCATAGAAAACGAAGAATTTTTGTACTCCGGAGGAAGTATGGGAGCCTTTTATTTATGAGATTGACGGATATGTGTACTTAGTGTTATGAGCCATTGATCTCAAATATCGAAGGTTCTTATGCATTTCTTAAGCTGGCCACATTGTCAGTATGCTGCACTAAAAACGCTTCCCTAAAACTGCATGTTAAGGGCCCATTCTTTATATTTATTACCCATTATTGCTTGTTACCTATGCTGCGTGCCCCTTAAAATAGGGGCTTATTATGAGCTCATTCTTTCTAAGAGTATTAAAATAATTTCCCCTTCGAAAGCTTTGCCATTTCAAAAACTTTATGGGGGAAGAAATAAAGTTATGCTCATTTTTTTGTTGGGAAAAAGTTTGTATTAGCTTAGACTCACTTATATTAATAAGATGTTTTTTATATATTTATTAAGAAAAAATTTGTATGAGCCTGAGCTCATGCATGTTAGTGCGAGCATGGGCATCATGAATAATCAAATTAAGATTTGACTGCGTAATGGGGCAAAAACTAATCTCCCGTTTTAGTTATATATGCCGTTGAATTTTAATCTGATGACACACAGTGCCTAAGCTCATGTAATTATTTAAATAAGATTTTAATTTTCATAGTAGATAAAAACTAGCTAGAGCCATAGCACGTCTCAGAGAGTTACAGCTATGGCAATGCATCCTCTATTATAAATAAGGTTTTGTTTAAAATTGTTAGAGAATATCTAGCCATAGCTCTAGTTAGCTTTAGCCAAATTGTCATTGGGGATTTATATTTAAGCCCCGTGCTAATATGGGTCTTGCACTATCGTGGTGTGCATTATACAAGCATTTCGACCACATAACATTTTTGTTTTAATAATTATATACCCCTCAGTCTAAAATTATTAGTCTTAAGTTAATTTTTTAAATAAAATAAATTAAAATTATTTGAATGAAAAAATAAATTAAAACCATTAATTTTGGATGGAGAGAGTATATTACAATTATGGGTTATTGACAGGAAAACAGCACACTCATTGTGAATTTAAGCTAGGCTCAAGGAGGGCCAATTTAATTGTAAAATTCACTTGGTCTCACCTAAAGATCAAATCAAAGGGCCCATGCATTCTAATGGGCTGGGGGGGAGGCATCCATTGCAATTAAAGCCACACACTTTCTATTTATATAACGTCTCACCTGATTACTGATTAGAGCTCTAATCACTGCACTAAGATGGATTAGGTTAATTCATCAAACACCAGTACACCGCTCGGCCGCCCAACCACATTGCCAGGAGGACTCTGGTAAACCCCCGTTGGAGCGGGTCAGCGGGGCCAACAGCCAAAAAAAAACAAAAAAACGCGGACGGCGGTGGGGCCCACACGGGGGGGGGGAGGTGCCGTCTTTCCTCCGCCCGCGGTGGCCGTTTGCTTTAAAAAGCGGGCGCGCGAAAACGTGGCTGCTGCGGATGCCCGCTTCGTGGGGCCCACCTCCAACCCACGCCGACAGCCCTGTCGTAACTGCCTGTCCCCTTCGCGGACGTCAGCCGCCGCCCCCTCCGTACGCCTGCCCCACGTGGACACCCCCACCGCCACTCAATCTTAGTTTCGCCAGAAAAAACATATCGTCCGTCCGATCAATTGATCCGACGGTCTTACCTTGTCCTGACTGGCAATCAAGGAGTTCCCTGGCGTAATCTGGAGCCGTTTCATTTTTTTTCAGTTTAGTGGCAGGAGAATTTTGGAAGATGGCCAGGGGCATTTTAGTTTTTTCGTTGGTGAGTAAATTAACGAATAATTATGCATTAAACCGGCCGCGGAATTTAAAACGTGGCACTCTATCTGGAGAACCGGTCCAAACCCGCCGGCACATCCACTTTTATCCTTTGCATTTGTCGCTTAATTTTCGCAGTGCGTTTTTCCTCCTGCCAGGACGCTGTGACCCATTTCATCCGTCAGATCACAACATCGGACGGTCTTTATGATCGGAGTGACTGTTCGTAAAGTTTCGGCTAGCGACATTGTCGCGCGGCCGTGCGGCGGGCGAAAGACACGGACAAGACCAAATCATCCCGCGTGGATTGGGATGACCGGTGGGGCCCACGTCGAAGTGCCGCCGCGGCTTCGCGGAGTACGTGGCAGCCCGATGCGGGGCCCACGAACCGAACGCGGCCAACGCGTCAGGCGCGCACATCTCGAGGGCATCGAGGAACTGCCCCCCTCGTGATCCGCCTGTGGGCCCGCCCCAGCCCCCCGCCGTTGGCCTTAAGTTATTTTATTTTATTTATTTTTTGAGGTAACGGGAGTACACTCGCCGACCCGCCAGGCGCGCCGTCAAGTGAACCGTTACGTGATGTTTCCCCGATGAGCTATTTTATAAAAAAATACTATTTTATTTAATATTAATAATTATATTTTAAAAAATAAAAAATTAAAAATAAATTTAAATTTAAAATGAATCTATTAATTTAAACTAAGTGTTTATTTAGAGAATGTGAATTGCGCTTACATTATTTATTACTTGTGAGCCTAGTTTTAATTGTCTGGTTGGATAACATGGATAATTATTCTGGTTATACATTCAAATAAAAACCAAGTTCAACATCTCTAACGTTGTAAAGAGATTAAATAGTTTAACTACATTTTTTTATCATATTATAACTAGGAAACATAATTTTTATTAATGACTATAGCAGTACATGGATCATACAGCTAGACATAATTTGCGTAAATGTAAACATTTTTGAGGCATCAAATCTATATTTTTGCAGAATGTACGTGGACATTTTGAACCGTTAGATATAGTCTAATAATATAAAAAGTGGTTTAAATCTGTCGACTTTTTAATTTCTATACAATATTAAAATAAAATTAAATAGCCATAGTGCTCAGACTCACACTCGATAGCATAAGCCTAAAGCCCTAAACTCATAAAATAAATCTCATTTTCTATATTTATAATAAATTTATTTTATAAAAAAAATAATAAACTTATTTATATAAATTTGGCTCGTGCTTGTGAAGTAGGAGTATAATTTGGATTCGCAATTTTTGTTTTCTTGTTCACAACGTAGGCTCTCCCCACTTACATAAACTTTTTTCATATTTTAAAAATAAGAAAATAATAATTTTAAAATATTAAATATTTATATTTTTATCTTAAATTAATAATTTTATTTGACATAAATATTTATTTTATATGTAGGGCATATTTTTATTACTGGGAATTTCGTTCGGGCCTGCCCCGTCAAGTTAGCCGTTAAGCGCCATTTACATGAATTTGTAATTTAGCAGAAAGCCATAGCCTTGCAAAAATTTCACTCATGGACACGATGATTGTAAAACAAGAAGAATTTTTTTTAAAAATTTCTTGATGCCAAAAATAATTAACAGCGAGACGTAGTCCCGTGTTATGATCCTATATTTACAGACTGATTTCCCGGACATGGAAATTTTTAAAACAAAAAATATTAGATGACAAAATATTAGGGGGGGTAAGAGGCCGAAAAAATCGGGTATTTCCGATCTGGCACCGGCGGGTCTAGGCGACTTCGGCCGGGGGAGGGAGGTTGAGGTCGAAACCAAGAGCAGCCCGCTTGGTAGGGTTGTAGCCGAAGTCGACGACCGACGAGGAGTCGGAGTCACTATGGTCCCCGGACGTTGCACCCGCAGCCGCGCAGTACTCGGATCGGAGGCGGCTCTCCACCGCCAGGAACGCGTCGAAGTAGAAAGGCACCGCGGCGGAGGCGGCGGGGCGGAAGGGGAGGCGCGGGGTGGGGCTGGAGCGCCCGTCAGCGAGGTGGATATCCCAGGCCGGCGGGCCGCCGTCGCGGGAGGAGGACTCGACCGTGCTGCTGTGGCTGGGGCTCTGGAGGCCCTGGTTGGGGACCGCGGCGGCGAGGGACCCCGGGAAGGGGAAGTTGGTCTTGGCCTTAGGGCCGCGGAACTCCCGTGCCGCCGCGTCGTAGGCGCGGGCGGCCTCCTCGGCGGTGTCGAAGGTGCCGAGCCAGACCCGGCTCTTCTTCCCCGGGTCCCGGATCTCCGCCGCGTACCGGCCCCACGGACGCTTGCGCACCCCGCGGAAGTGCACCTCCTTCTCCTTCGCCACACTGCCGGAGGCGGCGCAGCCAGCGAGCTTCACCCTCGGCGCCATGGACGCTGCAGAGGAAGGAATCGGATTTTCTTTTATCCCAAAAACAAATGGAAAGCAAAAACAGGCGAGATGTGGGAAAGGAGCGGGGACGTGGGGGTGATATTTATAGGGCTTGCGGGGGCGGGGGGATCGGCTAATCGGCGCGGTCAACCAGCTGATTGACCGAGCCGGGGGCGGCCTCTGGCTGGGGGAGCGTGGGGTGGGCGGGTCATGATGCCTTGTGGCCCATGATTGTCCGGGCTACGTGGGCACGCGGGAACTGTTGCGGACGCCACCTCTTTTTGATAAACGCGACTCAACCGGGATGGGGGTTGGGTTTATGAAATCAATGGGGCGGACGAATCAAAGGTTGTATTAAAGTGTCCTTTGGCCGCCGAGAGACGCGGCAGGCGGCAGCACGGACGGCATCTTTTGAGGACCGTCCGTTATGTTTTGTGGCGTCCGTTGGAACAGTTGAACGGTTGCGATTGTCTGGTTTTCTTTTGCTTGTAATATGGCTCCTGTTTTTGCATAAATGCCCTTGTATTTTTTTTAAACACCACTTTTTTGTTATGTAATTTGTGTATCTTACAAGCCTTCTCTATTAATATAACGGTCAAGGGCTGAAAAATAAAACCTATTAATATAAGAGTTGGGTTAAGTAATTACCAGACTAAACTTATTTACTTGACATATAGTCTTTTCATTTCCACTTTAATTTGTGATTTTTTAGGATATGTTTTTTGGCTGCTGATTGGTTTTTCTTTAACCTCAAAATGTAAATATTAACAAATTTATTATACAATATCATTTTAGAGCCTACAACTTAAGAAAAATATGCATAAGTTGTACTTACTGTTTGTTGAAAATATGAACTACATAATTTTTAGTGATTTTTTCTTACTTGCATAACCCTACATGAAGTGACCCAAGTAAGGTTAGAATTAGCATGATCAATCCTTTTCTTTAATAAGGTGGGGTTAATGCCCAACCCTTCTAACGTTAAGTCGAAGGCTTACCCTATTTGAGCTAACCAAACCCTTTTGATAGCCCTTCATAGAAAGTCTCTTGGGCAAAATTCATCTATCCAATCTAGTTTTTTTTTATTTTTTTGTTATATAAACATCAATCATTGCTAGAAAAGCATTACTCTTCATATTTATCAAACATACAATTAGTAGGATATTTTGGTTTATCCTACTAATAGTCTAGTAATACAAGGTTGTACTTCTAAATATAACTACCATGTTATAGAGACCCTTTAACTTACACTTAAGAAAAACATCTCTTCATATTTATCAAATAGACAATTAGTAAGATAATTTGGTTTATCCATTGGAGGTGGCATATAAGTGTGGCACTTGACGTTAAATTTGGACATAAATACAAAATTATGAAATCAAAGTTTATGGTGATGAAAGTTGAAGGATTTTGAGACTCGATCAAATCCATTTGCAATTTCGATTATAAGATAAAAGTCAAATGAGTATTTTAAAAATTGATCTAGGCATTGGCTTGGATTGGTTGTCTAATCAGGTTTATTGGGTTCAACTATGGGTCAACCCGATTGAGGAAGTTATTAAATGATTATCTTCTCTATGTGTTATAAATACAAGAATTAGGTAGGAGAAATACCATGAAATGACTCTAGCTCAGTGGGTTAAAATTTCGTATCACATTTTTAGGGAATTTGACTTTGAATCCTACATTGTGCACTTTTTTTTTCCGGTGATGTAGGTGATCAAATCAGACAGGCTCATGTCAGCGTGCCACAGTTCAACTGGTTGGGTCATGATAGACCTAACTACTTTGTCTACCAAATTTAGTTATATATATCGCCATCTGCCAAATCGTTATCCGATGATTTAGGCACAATAGTTAAGAAGCACCTGAGAGCTAAGCCGCTAGATGATGATCTGGCAGATAATCATTTGATGACTTAGGCACAATAGTTAAGAAGCGCCTGAGCGCAAAGCTGTCAGATGATGATTTGGCAATTATATGTGTGTGGGTGGGGTGGGGTGGGGGGAAGGGGGGAGAGGGGGTTCAATCTACCAAATGGAAGTTGAGGCTCACATGAACAAGTGCCACCAATGAAGCAACAGTTTACTTGCTGGTTATAAGGGTTAGGGTAGATGGAATGGTATACAAGGAAATATTATGAGAAAAGTCATACTAATATATAAAGTAAATTGGGTAACTATAAAATTTTCATATTTGGACTATTTTACCCATATTTTATATCCTTGTGTTATTTAATACAAGTTTGAATTGGTAAATGATTTGAGAATATTTTGGAAAAATTATTTACTTAGATTCTTTTGGATGTTTGCCTTATGTGAACATAATAATGGGGATTTAGATGACATGGAACTTATTTTTTAGGTGATATTGATTTTAACTTTGTAATGGTATATCTTGCACACCCAAACTTGGATTATGTGTTATTAATATTGTTTGAAAGGTCTTAATGAACTTTATCAAATAAGCCCCATGTATACAACATACTTATTGATAATAGTTTATGTCATATGTTCGAATTTATGTATTTTTGACATATTTAGAAAACTCTCGAAGAGCTCTATCAAACGGGACTTGTTTCCAAATTAGTCCTAAATACGAATAGCATGCCCTATAACACAAAGTCCTTCAATACAATTATCTTTGCCGACTTGTGATATAATATTTAGTTTATGAAGTTTGGACTCATAGTTGCCTACTAAGTATATATTTGGGTCAATATAGAGTTGTATGCATAATTTATAAGCATGATGATCCAAAAAGCATGTATTACAACTATAATGTGCTAGAGAGACCTTTGTTAAGTCATAATTTTTTTTATTATATCTCATCTATTATATGTTTATACTCGTTATGCATGTGCATGCATTATTGCTAGTATAAAAATATTTTAGCTACAAATATTAAGATTACTTTTTTTGACAAGAAAAATTATATTAAGTGTCGTTTATATGAGTCTAGGCTCACACAATCATTGTGTGCGTTTTGATTTCAAACTGATGACGTACATAACTCAGGGGGTAGAGTAGTTTTTCCCCTTTGCATCATTGGATCTTGATCTGACAACTCATAATGCCTTAGCTCACACATGTGAACCTATAGGCTACCATGTTAAGAAGTTATTATTATTTACTTTTGTTGCATATCATAACTTTACGTGAAACAAAATAGGGTATTTTCTGCTTAGTAATCATCACCACCACTTCTTAGTATCTCTTCTAATTGTAAGCTTATACCTAAATTAATCATTATATTTACACTATTGCTACACTGGTCATACAGAGTAAATAGCATGAACCCTTGTCGGCAGAAAGTTCAATTAATGAAGTTTCAAATATATACCCCAAAAGCTAGCCTGATTACTTGCGTAGGCAACTCGAGATAAAAAATGGGAAGAAAGAGAAGTAAAGACGAAATTGAGAAAGCAACAACAATAGGGAATTGAGGACTCGGAAAACTTGATGTCTTCATAATTAGGGATGCTAACGAGCCAAGTTGAGTCGAGTTTGAGCCTCAAAGTTTGAGTACTCAACTCGAACTCGACTCGAGGCTGAATTAGCTCAAGCTTAACTTGAACTAAAAAGATGAATGCAAACTTGAACTCGAACTTAAACTCATTCCATTACACAAGGGAACTAGCTCGAATGAGGCTCAATCTCTGCATCTCAGTTCGGTTTCAGGCAACCAAAAGTTTTAGAACCAGACCAATATAACAACCAAAAAAGAATAAGAACCAAAAATTTTAATCAGATTTCTTAATTAATTAAAACAAGATACAAAAATACAAAATTTAATTAATTGATAGCTTCTTCCCAAGAGCAGCATGCACCTCCACAATAGCTTTTGTGGTTCTCCAAAAGGATCTCGTTCAGTTCCCTGCAGTTCCCTTCTCAAGCACCATCTTCTTCTTCTCCTATTGCTGCTCTGGTTTAGCATATCCAGCACTCATAAAGATATCTGGGGATTGGCTCTACCTCTCTTACATCATAAAGAAATTCGAAGAAGCATGAATGCAATAGAAAAAAATTCACAAAAAAACAGCCAACTTCCCTATAATGCACTAGGCGGCTGATCTAGTAGAAGGTTCTGCTGGCAAAAACCATTTGGTTCACTAGAAAAGCTTTTTGAATATCATCATCAAATCTATTTTGTAATACGCTCCAAACAAACAATTTACTTCTACATACCAAAAGAAGCAGCAATAAAAAAGTAAACCAAAGCAAAAAAATCATGCAGCAGTGCACAAAAAACTCCAATCAATTACTTCAACCTGCAGGCAATCCAATGTGAATTTCATAATGTAACGCCCGAGATTTTTCACACATTTTCCTTAAAATTCACGGAAAATTTTTGCAATATAACATCTATAAATCGGAGGAAAAATGACGAAACCAAAACCTGATAAAACAGTTTATAATTTAAAACATTAAACATCCACATACGGTCAATCATCGTACGACCAAAGCAAATATCATCAGGCGCTACTCGAAAACACACGTACGAATAAATTCTGCTATGATCATAGACTTTTAAATACAAATCACTCCCGGGCATCCCTGAGTACAAGTCCCCTAACAGTCCACTAACTGATCCAAATGAAAGTCCAGATAAACATCTTATGTTCTCATCTCACCCAATACAGGAGATCGTGGCACAAATAAACTCGCAGAGAGTCAAGCAGATACCTGAGTCAACGGGAATCAATCCACCGCTGAAACGAGCGTCCATCACCAGGAGCTCTCCGCACAACCTGCAAAACCTCCCGTATAACGGGGCTAAAAATAGTAGGGTGAGTATTTTCATACTCAGTAGGAAAATACCCAGTAGGGAAAATCCCAAACGGTGAACTCCAAGTTCAAAAATGCATGCATCATGCAACTCAAACATGAAGCAGTCAACATAATATAATCATATCGTGCACATACGCATACGATCATACTAAATGCACTATCGTGCCAAAGACATACCAAATGCACCACCGTGCCAAAATCATATCAAGGCATCATCGTGCCAGAATCATACCGAAGGCACCATCGTGCCAGAATCATACCAAAGGCACCATCGTGCCAAAATCATACTATCCAAACAACTTACACAAACACCCTTATCCAGGGTCATACAATTTACTCGTACCACCATACGCATACTCATACAACATACGCATACTTGTACGATCTTACTCGTACAATCGTATGCTCACTCATGCAGCTTACCCATACATGTACGACCTTACTCGTACAATCAGACTCGTACGACCTTACTCGTACGGTCACAAAATCATACTTCTTGCCTTACTCGTAAACATATTCTCACAATCGTACTCATACTCTTACAGTCGTGCTCATACTCATACGCTTACAGTCTTACTCATACTCATACGCTTACAGTCTTACTCATACTCATACGCTTACAGTCTTACTCATACTCATACACTTACAGTCCTGCTCATACACATACAGTCATACTCACACTCATACAGTCGTACTCATAATCGTACACATATCAACGACCACTGAAGCTTATTACAACTAATAAGCTCCAGCGTCGAAATGGAAAAGAATGCCACTGGGGCAACACCTTAACCTCCGGGGAGTGACTAGACGCCATGGACTTTTCCGAAGGTAAGGCACACCAATGCTCATGGGGCCTTTGGATCAAACAGTAAGAGTAGATCCATGATACTACTTACCGAGCGCGCAAACATAAACACCCACACATAAGGGGTCATACGGTTGCCCACCATAATGGGTCTTATAGTGCCATAGAATCGCCCACCATAATGGGTCTTATAGTGCCGCAGAATTGCCCACCATAATGGGTCTTATAGTGCCATTGCCACTCTTGGGCGAGAAAACATACACGTGCCACTTGGGCGTAAACGTACAGTGCCACTCTTGGGCGGAAACATACAATGCTCTCAACAGAGCATCAAACGTCTGGGCTTACACAGCACACAGACCAAATCAGAAACATACGTCGCTCTCAGCAGAGCATCAGACGTCTGGGCTTATACAAAGACGCGTACAAACTCGTAAACGTACATCGCTCTCAACAGAGCATCAAACGTCTGGGCTTACACAGCACACAGACCAAAACAGAAGCGTCGCTCTCAGCAGAGCATCAGACGTCCGGTGCTCTACATAGCACACAGACAACATCCCGCAGGATAAACACCATGGCAAGACATGATAAATGCTCGGCCAACTCATCAGCGGCCAGCTCAAACACGGAACTTAATCCGTCGAACCCTCAGGTCTCAAACTCACAACGCTATCATTAGCTGTGCTTATAATTCAAGTTTGAATTAAATATATTATGTGGTATAATTATGCCACACAAACTCACAGTCCTCGACTGATCACACCAAAGCTGAGCCCGATCGAAACCCCAGTTCGTCAAGGCAGCAGACTTCACTTACCCGTCCACATCATGGACAAAACTCATCGTACAACAAACCCTTACAGTCTTACACTTCGCCATCCATCTTATGGCCAAAACCTCTTACACTGACATCTTCAAATAACGCTCCTCAGAGCCAACCCAGTTGTCGCCCTCTTACTTATATCTCACTTATTATACTTATTTTTCACTTCATAATCTGTACGTTATGCTTGTACAATTATGAACCCTCTTACTGTCTGACAAATGCCCAACACACAATCCACCCCAAACTGATCCATTCTAATCCTTGCCTGTCATACTCATATCCTCTGTCATACGCTTACACAACCGCATCCAAATTCAGACAGAGCTTCTGTCACCTCTTACTGTCCATCGCCCATATCTCTGCCCACATACACTTACGCACATCCAAAGCATAGGCAAAATGCCATCATACATACGTATGTCTCACACATACGTACAACATATACATACGGTCATACATACATAACTTACAAATATGCACGCTAGCCATCACTAGCACGTGCATAACCCATACATAGCATACTGACATATTTGCTAGTCATCGCCAGCGCATACATAATCCACATCCATAAAACGTGCATACATCTCATGCATATCAATCATACCATACAATCATGCTTACACGCACATCATGCAATCGGATCGTTACTTAACATCCAAGCATGGAATCATACAATCCTAGCATGCTGCTACTCATTCAAAGCATGCTTCATGAATTTACGAGTTCAAAGCTCCCCTACCTCGTAATCATGGCGTTCGATGGCGAGCACACGACGGTGGCGGCGTCGGCGGCGGAGTTGGCGGTCAAACCGTTGCCTGGCTGAGAGAGCTGCTGTCCCGAGGATTTTAGGATGCGCCGGAACTATCACGGCCAAACAGAGTGTTAGAACTCAAAGCGGTAAAACCCGCGATCCACGGCGGCACACCAGGGCGGCCGGGAGAAATCTCATGCCAACCTAAGTGGCGGTGCAACCCGAAGTCGATGGTGTACACTGAAAATCAGCCGGTGGCTAAAACGTGCTCAGCCGGCCACAAAGACGTCGAAATCGGCCGTGGACAGCACCCAACGGCGACGATTTCGGTCAACAAAGGCCCACATACGGGCGGAGAGCGTGGGGCAACGCTCGAGAATCAAAGGAGAGGTGGAGGACAGCTCTAGTGGTCAACTCCACTCGGTGGCAACGCCAACCGATGGTTAGGCGGCACGAATGCGGCGCCTAAACCCAGAAGTACACGCATGGCTACATGCGCACGCGGCCCAAAGGAGCGGGGGAGAGGGCTGAAAAGAGGCAACCCAGGGCCCACAAAATCCAACAGGGCTAAGGCCCTTAGCTGTGGCCAATCAAAGCGGCGACATCGTCGATCGCCACCCACAACCAATACCCATGGTGCGGGCGGCTATGCATCTCGCACGGTATAAGGCCATGACAAGCAGCCCATTCCGGGCGGAGTATATAATCGGGCCAAGTGGGGCTGACCCTCACTGTCGCCGAGCCGGGGCAGAGCCCATAATGGCCAAATAGCATACGGCTCGCCGATGACCACGGCCCAAGACGCACCCAAAGCGTCTAATTGGGCGGAGCATGGCAATAGGGGCGAGGCGGGGTCGGAAACGGTAACCCCCTACCGACACTGGGTCGAGGTAGGCTGCACAGAGTCCATCCGATGGCCGGACGACGACCGGAAACACACCGGCGTCCAAAACATCCCACGGACAGTGAGATGTGAATAGTAACAAAAACCCGACCAAAAGATCGGTAGCTCACCACGGAGCGAAGAAAGCATGGCGGCGGCTCCAGCCAGTGTCTATGGGTTCCTAGCGGCCAACTAAACATAAGTCTAGTTGAGAGCGGCCGCAAACGATGTCAAAATCGTACACCCACAGTGCAAAAACGGGATTGAAGGAGAGAAAAACCCGAAAAAAGGTTCGGTACCTCGTGGAGGAGCGAAGAGGCCGTGGCGGCGGTCATGGCCGGTACCTATGGACTCGTGGCGGTGAGGCAAAGCGGATCCTGACAAGAATCAACGGAATCCGACGATGGAGGAGGGAGAACGGAGCGACCGGATATGCCCTCGGGTTTTCTCTTCTCCTCTCAGAACGCCATTTTTTTCTTCTGTAAGTTTCTGGAACGAAACTTACTGAAGATGGCTTTATAAGCCGTGATTTTACTATTCACCTTTTTTATTTTTACATCTATGTCCCCAATACGCGTTAACTCACTGGTTACGCGCTATAGCTCCAAACTTCGCACCGTAAGCGCGCAGCAAGGCCTGTGGCCCACGACTAAGCCCTACACCCGACTCTACGGGTATAAATACGGGGAAAAGACACAAATACCCATACGCTGAAACGTCACATTTTCCTGCCGAAAATGACCAGAAAAATGGCAGAAAAATCCCAGAAAATCGTAGAAAAATCAGGGACCTTACACATAAAAATCAAAACTTTCGCAGGCAAAAACACAATTAGCACATCAGATCTAAAAATTGAGATTAAAAATCCAAAGAAAAACCAAATGAGATAGAAAATAGAGGATTTTCATGTCCGATCTAAAAAAAGAGGATCAACTGAACTATCGATGCAAAGAAACGCATAAATCGAAAGGGCGGGGGGGGGAGGGATTAGGGAATCGTCTTACATTGAAGGGGAAGGTCGGGAGAGGAGGGAGAGGAGGGAGAGGGGGTGTCGACGAGTCGTGTTCTTCACAATAGACTGGTTGGAGAGGAGGGAGATGAACGGTAGGAGGGAGCCACTGCGTCACCGCCGCCCATTGGGAGAGATAATATTTGGGAAAAATGCGAAGTTAGGGTTGGGAAAAGGGTGAAAATGGGTGTTTTTATATGGGTAGATATGTCGGTTTGGTTTCAATTTTGATTTTTTTTAAACCGAACCAAACCAAAATTCATTTGGCTTTTTAATTCATTTGTTTTTTTTTAATAATTGAACCGAAATTGAACCAAACCGAATTGCTAAATTTTTGTTCGGTTTTACCTGGTTCGGTTCGGTTCTAATTTTTTGGTGAACCCTACTTCTAACCCACAATGACAATGCAATAGAAATCATCACCAACATAATACCTTTGGAATAGCTTTTAACCCACAATGACAATGGAGGAGAAATAGTTAGGGGTATTAACGAGCTGAGTTGAGTCGAGTTTTAGGATAGCTCGGCTCAAACTCA
Organism: Saururus chinensis; assembly: GCA_035235625.1. Lineage (NCBI taxonomy): Eukaryota > Viridiplantae > Streptophyta > Magnoliopsida > Piperales > Saururaceae > Saururus > Saururus chinensis. The sequence goes on along the minus strand of CP141148.1, from coordinate 32,349,690 downwards.
AAGTTTTGGGTATTGGCTTGAGCTCAGCTCAAACTCGATCAAGCGGTCAATCATCCAGCTCGAGTTCGGCTCAGGAAGGAAACCAGAAGCTTGAGCTCGTGCTCGAGCTCTAATCAGTATATAGTGACCACATAACTTAGCTCAAATTTAGCTCGGCTGTGACGTTGCTAAAAAGAAGAATCTCCTTTACTACTTTACCTACAACACCTTTTGTGTTAAACATTCCATCAAATAAATATGATGTTATCATCATTTAAATAATTTTTTTTATCAAATATAATTTTATCACTCCGTCATCAAAGTTGTATGCTTGGCCCATGTTATTTTGAATAATATTTGTACTTCTTTATATTGATAGTATATTTTAATGCATAAAAATGAGTGCAAAAACTTTACTTCATTATACCAATATATATTAATTACTTGGTAAAAAATAATATTATCAAATACTCCCTCCGTCTTAAATTAATAACTCCATTTGGTTTTTTAAAATAAATTAATTTTAATTTATTTTCAAAAATTAAATAGAGCTATAAATGTAAGACAAATAGAGTATTTATAGATACAATATTGTACAAAGTTGCCATCATTTACTAAAAGCTCATAAATTTGTAAATAGACAACTAAAGTATTAATAATATCATTTACTTATTTATTAGCTTTCTTTTTAATTTTTTTTCATTTGTTGTTATGCTATATCTTGTGTTTGTATATTTAACCATACATACATCTTTTAGTAGTCTTCTATGAACATGTCACTATTATTAGCACATATGTACTCCCTCTATACTATTAAGGTATTTATATGCTTGTATTATATATATTTTTTAATAATTGTATATGAACATGTCATTATTATTAGCACATATATACTATATGTATATGTGGCACATATATATTTACAAATTTCATTCGAGTTTGAGTTGAGTACTAGTCAAGTTTGAGCCGAGTTTGAATTTATTCGAGCCAAGTCGGGGTATGCTCGAACTCAACTAAAAAATATTCGAGTTCGAGCTGAGCTACTCGAGTTGAGCTATATTCTAGTCGAGTTGAAGCACCTTTGCTCAACGAGCTAGCTCAGCTCATTAGCATCCCTATTCATAATTATTTCTTTGAAGTTGTGGTCGTTGGATGTGGAGATAATATAGAGTTCGAAGGGAAAGTGTAAAAGTCCAATGTGGAAACCGAAAATAATAGAGCTTAGAAGAAATAGTTCAAAGGAAGCATAGTTTAGAAGTGAGTAATTTTAGAATAAAGATTCACATTTCAAGGTATAATAGTTAGAAATAGAAAATTCCATAGTCATATGTTCCTGCTTTTTAATGTAGTATGATATGATTAATCCATATTTTAGCCCTATTGACTTATCATAATCCCAAAAAATTAAATATATTAGAATCATAATCCTTATTTTTTAGGGTGTGATAATTTTAATTTTGTAATATTATATATTGTACTTATAAATTTGGATTTGCGCGTGTTTGGTATCATTAAAAAGCTCTCAACAAGCTTTATCAAATGAGATCCTACGTGACTATGTTTTATCAAATTTTTTTGTAGGCCCACATATAACATATTTTTTAATAATAATTTTTTATATTTTTACATACAATATACATATTCAGATTTATATATTTTTAACATCCTTAAAACCCCCCCCGAAAAACTTTATTGAATGAGACTCACATCCAAATTGACTTTAAACATGAATAATGTGCTCCACGATATAAAGTCTTTTGACAACATTTTTATCGCCGACCTATGACATAATATTTAACCTTGGATTCACTTTTGCTTACTACTAGTATATGTGAGTTAATGTAGAGGTCGTGTATATATCTAATATTTATTGTGATCCTTAAAGTAATGTACTCCCTCCGTCTTATATTAATAGCTCTATATGAAATAAAAGTGATTTTTATTAAATAATAAAGCCCACATATAAATGAAGGGGAAATTGATATATAAATGAAGGGGAAATTGATTTATAATACTTTTTTTAAAGTACCCTTTCACTTAAATTGAATAAAATAAAGCTATTAATATAGAATAAATATTTTTGCCAAATGAAGCTACTAATTTAGGAAGGAAAGAATTATAATTATAACATGCAAAGGAGACCTTGGTAATACATATTTTTTTAAATTAAATTAAATTTATTTTATCTAATCTATATTTATACATGTGCATTATTGCTAGTATTAAAGGTAAATAATTTATCACCTTATATTTTAACTAGCCTACTCTATTATTTTATCACCTTATATTTTAACTAGCCTACTCTTACTTTAATAAGCACCAAGTATAAAACATGTATCTACCAATTATTCAAGAGATAATAAATTTCCAAAGGATAAAGTTTGCCACCACCACTTTTGGTTAGTACACCCCTCTTAGTACAATTCATGGATATCTTTCAACTCAAGAGAGGTGTGTCACGGGGTAGCAAAATAAACTATCCGTGACATATGCTGCAACATACACACGTATAAAAATATTATATATTATATATATATATATTACAAAAATATTTTTATATTTAATATATAATATTTTTATAAATATATATGCTACACCACCCGATACGAGGGATAATCTCACTACCCCGTCCGTGAATGTGAAGGTGGGAGACTTCTCGTACCTTAACAAAAAAAAAAAAATCACTAGAAGGCAGGCAGGCAGCCAGGCAACGAATCAAGTGGATCAGCCTTTCGCAGGTTGCGGGACATCTTAAGTGGACTAGCTACAAGAGAGAAGAGGCTCGCCCTCGGCCCGCCGACTCCTTCATAGTTCATACTACATCCACTCTAAGCAGGTTCTTTTTCGGCAGGCGCACCTCAAGCTGCTTCGTTCTCTTCTTACTCTGTATTTTTGTTCTCTTGTTTCATCTTTCGGAACGTTTCAGTTGAAATTATGCAAGTTTGGCAATTTTTTTGGAGTGTTTTGCGGTTTATTGGAAGACCCATATGGGAATTTGATCTCTTTTTCTTGTTTTGCTTTTTGTTGAAGGAGGAAGGAAGGAGAAGGAATGGGGAGGATTTTTTTGGTTGAGCTGGAGGGCAAGGTCTACAAGTGTCAGTACTGCCGCAGCCATTTAGCCATTGCCGATGACCTTGTCTCTAGGGTATGCATGACATACTTCTGGCACGGCTTGTCCTGAGTTGCTTTGTTTGCATATTTCCTGAATTGTTGTTGATTTGGTTGTAATGTTTTTTATGATTATCGTGGAATGCAGTTGATTTGGTTTATCATGAAATATCTGCTTCTTTTTGCTGCTTTACATAAAATTGTGAAGATTTGTGAACTCCGAAAAATCACATGATAGAACATTGAAAAAGAAGAACTAGTCGGGAGCCTTGAAAGGAAGTGACTTTTAAGTTAGTGGTTGGTGTGACGTAGTTCCAAGGGAACCACAAGGAAATATAGGTAAAGAAGTAGGGGAATTTAAATGAAAGGGGAAAAGAGTAGAGTAAAAGGGAGGGAAGAGATTGTGACGAAGAGAAGGAAGAGCTAAGGTGAAACTAGGATTGTATTCAATAATCAGAAGTTTTCACATACGTAAAAACCATGGACACTAAAGCCCTCGTTATACCCTTATTACAATGATTGAATTTGACCAAGACCAAGATAAAATCAACTGCTGAGATTAAACTAAGACTAACTAAAGTCTAACTTAAACTGGGAAATAAAAATCCTACTAAAAACAGGAATAACTTCATAAGGGAAATCCTATAATGAGAGATGTGTAAACAGGCCATAACATAGTGCACCTAAATGAGAAAACTGTCCTCTGTAGAGAAGAAATGGTATGGTCACTTAAAAACAACTTTTTCTCATGCAGAAGCCTTAGATTTTACTTTCAAAGATGAATTAAATGAAAATTATAGCTATAGAGAGGATAGTTAAATTTTATTTTAATTAACTGGGGCATATGTACATCTAAAGTGATTGCTATAGGTTGATTTGACTTGTATGCTAATATTTGCATGTAATAATTTTCATCTGTTTGCATTTTATCAGTCTTTTCACTGTCGGCGAGGGAAAGCTTACTTATTCAACAATTGGTAAGTTTCTTGCAGTCTTTTAGATTTTAGCATTCTCTCCACATTTACCCTCATCTTTTTCTGTTCCTCGAGTAGTCGACCATTTGACCAAAATTTGTCACGACTACCGACCTCTTTATTGACAACATTCTAACTAAAATGAAGTCCTGTTGGATAATTCACATAGATTATTGGCTTGGCTGTTGTCCTTGTTGTGGAAGGTGTGTGCTTTTGTATCTTTTTATGTGGTTTTAGCAAAATGTCTGGACTTGAGAAGTACTATTTCTACGCCTTAATTGTCTAGCTACTTTATTTAGTGAATGTAGTTACTTGAAGAAAAAATTAGGGTCATCATGTTTAAAACTTTGTCTTTTATATATTTTGTTAGTTAATGACTTAGACTAAAATCTTGAGCTCTTAGAGTATAGATAACTTATATTGACACACAAACACTCTCCATGCATGTACATATGCCACCAAGCATTGCATGCACAGTGGCACACTCATAACAAGGAACACTACGTTTCGATGGAAATTGAATCTAAACCCTTATGCTCTAATACCACGCTAGTTGACCACTTCTCCTAAAAGTGAAGGGGAACCTTTATATTATCACACTAATCATACTATAATATGAAGCAAATTGGTGTATTATAGAACTTTCAAATTCTGATTCTATTTGACCCATGTTTTATGCCATTAATCCCTATTTGACCTACCCTAATCCCCAAAAGGCTAAAGATATTAGAATCATAATTATTTTTTAGGTTATGTTGATTTTAATTTTATAATATTATATTTTGCATTCCCACTTTGATTCACACATTCTTGATATTCTTCAAAAGATTTCAACAAGCTCTATCAAATGAGATCTACATGACTATGTTGTCTTGAACTTTTTCCCCATGTATATAACACACACTTCTCTATAATAAATTTTTATAATTTTACATAGATTATACATATTTGAATTTGCATATTTTTAACGGCCTTGAGAATCCCGGGAGAGTTCTATCAAATGAGACTTGCCGCCAAGCTCGTCATGAATATGAATAACATGCACTACAATACAAATTCCTTTGACACTATTGTTTTTTCCAACCTATGATATAATGCTTAGCCTATGAGATTTGGATTCTGAGTTGCTTACTACAAAGTGTGTATGGGTTAATATAGAGCTCATGTGTATTACTAATGATCATTGTGATCCTCAAAGCAATGTATTGTTACTATAGCATGCAATGGAGTCAACCTTTATTCAATACATATTTTAGTTTATCTTATCTAACATGTATTTACATGTGTAATGTACGCACATTCTTGCTAATACTTCTACAATAGGATGGTGCTATGTGATTTTCTAGGAGAAAAAGTGATGACATATATGTATGTGATGGTGTATCAACATATTGCTTTCCTTTTTTTCTGGAATTCTACTACAATTTCAATTTTTTAGAGCCTGTGGAAGCCATATCTCTAAGTACTAGAAGTCCAAATAATCCAAATATGTTTCCGTTAACATCATGCAATATAATTGAGATACTTGAATCTCACGCTTATTTATACTTTTCGCATTGTTGTGAATCTCGTAATCTGTACAGGGGTTATTCTTGAGTGACTTTTTTAAATACCTTGGTTGGTCTTTCAAAAGATTGAGGGCGTTTTTTCCTTATGTTTGAAAATGAAATGAATTGATGGTCACCTTAATTTCCTGTTGCAGTACACTTTCTTAAATTGCCATGATAATTTTTAAACGAATTCAAGGATGTTACTGGAATTTTTCCTAGATATCATTTTTGGAGTGGAAAAATATTAAGAGGAGTCCTTAATCTTGCTTCATCTTTGTATGTCATTTACATTTTCAAATCAATGTTTTTGATGAATTATATTACAGACATTGGATCGGGATAACTTTGGTTTGTGCTTAATTCCATTTTAGTGAAAACTTTTTTGGGTAGCTGAGGCCTGAGCAGATAAGCTGTACTGGTCTCCAACATAAAGTAATAGCTTGGTTGCCCACTCTGTCTGTTCACCTGTATCTAGTTAGGCATTTTCAAAAGATCTGAAAAGGAAGTATTTGCCTCCAGAATCATGCCACTTGCTTTAAAGTTGTCACGCATGGAAAACAGATTAATTTTCTAATTTTCTACCACCTGCAACCACCCCTAAAAAATCCGAAGCCTGTCCTCTTAGAGTCTTGACTCTTGATACATGTAACTGCACATTGGACTCGTCTAGTGAGAAATGTTAAGATGTGTTTCTTGGAAGCACTTCTTGTTGTTTAGACCTTAATGAAATATATGATTATTGAGGAATGCTGTTAAATGTAACCTTAAAATTTTTGTAGATTGTTGGCTCAGCGTTATTTTTACAAATGATTGGAATGGTTTTCCCATATATTTAATGCACATAATATGATCCAGTTATTAGGGAAGCAATTCATGATATTTAACCATCAACATAGTAGTCGTATTACTCTTATTTTTGTAGCCATTTTTTGTTCAGTGGTGCCCATGCCACACAACACAATCTTAGCAAACTCGCAACTCCCTCTGGTGACTTTAGACCTGGTTGACCCGCTTCTCATGGGTCACTCTTTTCGCTAATTTGAACTGGAAAATGGTGGCAAAGGGCTTTGGAGACTGTCCTTCAATTTATATAGGGTTCAGATGTACAGCTTTTGTATCTCGTACAGTAAGTTATTCATAAAGTTCCCATTTCCCATTCTCTTAGGCGTCTGCATGGGCATGAAATACCCACTGGATTTTTCCCCCTTCCCTCATCGTCTACAATAAATGGCTATGATTGGCACCTAGATTGAAGGTGCTTAAATTTGATGCTTCTCAACAGAGTTCAACTGCATCTGACAAGCCATTTAATATTTTCCATGTCCAAAGTCTATGTTGTATTAAAAATGGTTCACATATACTGATGCCATTTAATTCTCCCTTATGTATAAGGTGTTACAATCAATGTGTATCACTGATCTCAACAACAACATGGCAAACTATGTTATAGAATAACTAAAAGGGGAAGAACTGTGGGTATACTGCTGATGAATATAACAAATATTTCCTTTTTAGATAAAAAGCTTAAAGAGTTTTTTTCCCGGGAAGATAGTATTATTTTTCTGTAAAAAGAAGGTCCTATCTGATAATTGCCCCTTCTTGCTGAAGTATATATGTGTTTAGTATGCACTGATAGCTCAACAGGTTATCTGGTCTATACTTACCTATAAACTTTTCTTCCAGTGTAAATATTGAAGTTGGTGCTCAAGAAGAGAGGGCAATGCTTTCTGGATTGCATACAGTCGCAGATGTGTTTTGCTGTTGTTGTGGGCAAATTGTCGGTTGGAAATATGTATGTACCATCAATATATAAACTGATTCGATCAGAATGACTATCAAGTGGGCTGGCCATTCATTTTGCAATGATACATGGGTTAAAACGTTTTTCTTGTGAAAAAAGAATAAATGCTGCAGTGGTCTTGTAATTGTTTCCAATTGTATTTATGTCATTGATTTCTACTTCTGTGGCAAATGAGGTGGTTTTTACTGTTAGTTGATTGTTGTTTAGGAGGCAGCTCATGAGAAGAGTCAGAAGTATAAAGAAGGAAAATTCGTTTTGGAAAGGTACTGAACTTCAAATTAAAGTTTTTTTTAGTGGGGCTACTATCAGATTGCGTTCACTTGATAATCTAACATTGTTATAAACTAAATAGGGGCAGGATAGTTGATGGAATTGACTCTGACGTCTTTCTTGACAACCATCTTAGTGGAAGTGACGCAGAAGACCCTTAAAGAGAGCTCCAATCTTTGTTGTAGATGATATGTTCCATTTTTTCCACTATACTTTGTACATTGAGAAGAAGTTATAGAAATTGCATATACATGTTATCAAGGCTATAAATACTCAGTTTCACACAATTATTACTTGTAAAATATACTGAACATTGTGATGATTGCTTATTAGACTAAATAGAGGAATGCTATTCTGATGCGAAGATTCTCACAATGCTGCTTCATCACTTTCACACCATTGATGTGTGGGGCTTATTTTTGTGGGCCCTACACATTAATGATGTGAAAGTGATGAAGTAGTGTTTTGACATGTAAATCTTCACGTCGTTAAAGTATTTTTCGTCTAAATATATGTACATACTTGCTTTGTTTCTTTGGCATATATTTCACCAGCGCTGGTGGATCACAATGTCTTTGATAATTGATGCCGTTGGAGTCATTTTAATTGATACAATTGTTTTGGTGAAGATGACTTAGCAAAGCCATGTTACAGATGTGTGGTTGCCGATGCTGATAACTATTGCAGAATAACAATTTGGGTCAAATGGACTGCCAAGTTGCAGTGGACCCTTGTATAGAGAACTGTTGAGACACCAATTGATTGGAACCCGAATTCCTGTAAAAGTAGCATTCAATTAGTTGGCCACAGCATTTATATATAAATTACCAGGTCAGGTGGCTCTTAATTCTTATCATCATTTACTTGTGCCATGTCATGGCAATGTTATCATAAATCCCCTGTAAATTACATCCATTGCAACAGTTTTTGGCTCTTGAGTACTTCTAGTAAATACTACCGTTCTTTGTTAATATTGTAAAAGCGAGAGAGATATGGTTGTGTAGGCCAGTCAACCTTACGTTCTATAATTGCGTTGAGGACACCATGTTTGGCATCAAACAATGTCGCTTGTGACACGAGTGTAAGCCAAATCAATTTGGTGATCTAGGAGATCAAATGCGGTCGCTACTAAGAGAGGCCAGTTTGTGCTAGCCAACATAAAAAGTTGTGGACGTGAAAAATAAGATAAAAGTAGGAGACGTGAAGGAGAAGTAAAAGAATTTAGGGGTTTGAAGAGACTTGTAATAATTTCCCAAGTGCTCTTCTCCCGGCTTTCTCATTATTGAGGGTGCCATGTTACGTATCGAGATTTTTAAACTTATTTTTATAAATAAAATATTAATTTTTTTTGTCAATCATTCAATAAGTTATCTCATGGTATTAGCCAACCGGTTTTTGAGTATGCATACATATATACTAAATTAAAGTACATTAATAATTTAAATTAAATCATATATTAAATCACACATAGTATTGTTTAAGTACATATCTGAATATCTTGATATGTATAAATACAAATAGATTGACACTTAAAGTTATGAGTTTTTTTTATATTACCTGGCTTAAGATACAAATATTTCATATTTCAAAGATTTTAACATTTAATCGTATATGACCTGGTTTATGACAAATATACTCTCCGATTATAAATAAATTCATACCCAAGTTCTTATCTCATTATCGGTGGCAAATTACCAAGGATGGCTCATCGGAGGTAAATCACTGGTGGCGATTTGCCGGCAGTGACAGAGGTGGTAAAACCCTCATTTCTTAATTTTTCCCTCTATGTAAGCTTTCTCAGTCAAAAAAATTGTCATTTCTTGGTAATGGTGACTTTTCCTCTAGCATAATAGACAAAGTGACTCAAAATATGATGTAGCTCATATTGCATCAATGATAACACAATTTGTCAACAATACATTTTATTGATTATATGATATGTGTCATATTATGTTAACGATAACATGATGTGTTCTTTGTGCTAGAGACCCATAATACAATTTGGTTCATATTACATATACGATACGATAACAAGACATGTCAACAATGCGTGTAATTGATAATATGATATGTTCCATATCGCATATACAATAACATGATATTCACCATATCGTGTTAACGATAACATAATATGTGTTCTTTAAGCCGACAACCCAAACTACTACATCCTCCATATTGCATATATGATAACACGATATTCACCATATTGTGTTAACAATAATACGATATGTGTTCTTGAGTCAATGACACATAATATGATATGCTCCATATTATATATACGATAATACGATATCCATCATATAGTGTTAATGATAATATGATATGTGAGTTCTTTGAACCAATGACTCATAATGCAATATGTTTCATATTGCGTATACGATAACACGATATGTCAATAAAACGTGATTGATAATATGATATGTTCTATATCATATATACGATAATACAACATGTCAACAATACATGTTATTAATAATATGATATGCTCCATATTGCATATACGATAATACGATATTCACCATATTGTGTTAACGATAACACGATATGTGCTCTTTGAGCCGACAACGCATAATATAATATCCTCCATATCATATATATAATAACTCGATATTCGTCATATCGTATTAATAATAACACGAAATGTGTTCTTTGAGCCGACAAACCATAACACGATATGCTCCATATCGCATATACAATAACACAATATTTGTTATATCGTGTTAACAATAACATGATATCTGCCATTTGAGTCAGTGATCCATAATACGATATGCTCCATATTGCAAATATGATAACATGATATTCGCCATATAGTGTTAACGATAACACAATATGTGTGTTCTTTGAGCCAGCAACCCATAATATGATATGGTTCATATCGCATATACGATAATACGACATGTCAACAATACATGTTATTGATAATATGATATGCTCCATATAGTACATAAGATAACATGATATGAGTTTTTTGCGTATTTTTAAAAATACGGCATTCACGATAATTGCCAATATTTGTTATTGATACAGGTGTTCATCAAGTCAGGGATGAAAGCCTTTAAGATTGTGTACATACTTACATAAGATGTTTTACATAATAAAACTTGCATACAAAAAATCATACTAGAGTCCCTCTTTGCACAGTAGGGTAGGAGGTCATATGGCTATTCTGTAGTGTCATTCCTTAGCATCTACATCATTTTCCATTCTTATATAGCATTGTTCTCCTCGAATAGTCCCCCAAGATTCATTTTTGGAGTTGTAGGTGCCATATTGTTCTCCTTTGTAGGGATAAATAGTTTATGTGGTTAGAAATATTTGGACAAAAATAAGAGAAGAACAATTGCCAAAGAAGTAAGGGAGTCCGACAATCACGAGATAGAAAACAAAATTCATTGTTGATGATAATCACTGGGTGAAAATCGCAAATCGCCATTGAGCCACAATCTCTTCTTTGCTTATGCATCGTCGCGTTTGGTTTACAAGATTTTAAACCCTAACCATTGCTGCAAGGATATTTTGGTCCATTTTTTTAAAAAATATCGTGTAAACCTAGGTTCTATGGAATATTTTCTATAAAACTAGAGAATGTGAAATACTTGTATCTTATGCCAGGTAATATGGAAAAAACTCTAAAGTTATCTACCTTAAAGTAAGAAGATATTAACCATGCTAAGTTGTCTAGCAACATCGTCCTTACTACACATCTAATGTCCTAAAGTTACTTTAACCCTGTAAGGAACCTTTATCACATAGATGCTGAATATACCCACTGGGATGGCTAAATAAGAATTACAATACTTTCAATATTTACTTTAAAAAAATATTCTAGAAGAATGAATAGTAACCAAAATGGATTCTATTTCACGGAATATCATATTTCAAATCATCAAAAGCATAATAAATAAGAATGCATTAACATTCTTCTAAATATCACGTGACTCTTACTTAAAAGTCTTTAACTTCGTAAGTGCAAGTCAAAGAGTCTCTATGACATGGTAGCCACATTTAGGAGTACAACCTTGCCTTACTAGACTATGTTGCCCGCCTCATCAATGTTATAAAGCTAAGGCTCATGGACCTAAATGGTTGAAGTTCTAACTTCTATGATTATCTAAACCTCCTATATTGTATTGCGCGAGATCAAATATTTTTCAATGCTATACTCCATTATAACACAACTCCCAGGCCAGAGAAGCTATTTTACATAACTCCTGTTCTTAGAGTGTAAGGACCCTCATCTTTAAACCGGTTTTGATTTTTATTTAATTATGGGTTATCGTGCAATTTACGTGTTTTCTGATCTTATTCGGTGATTTCGTAAATAAATAGAGTTTGTGATGGTTTTAACCAAAATTAACTTCAATATTAGTGGTTTTAAGTGATTTTAAACCAAATGTGAATTTTTGGAATTTTTCAGATTTTTCACTATTTTCCCAAAAATTAGGGTTTTGGCGGGACCCCTGTGGGCCCCACGGTCGAAAATTTTATTTTTATGTCAAATGAACCTAGACATATACTTAAGGTCACACAAAAATTTTCAGAATTTTATTAGGCTTAATTCGTGCTTAAATTTGCAAAATAAACACTTTTAGCCTACTTTTCATATTTACACCCCAAAACTTACCTTTGCCTACCCCAACCCTTACTATAAAAGGGCAAACCTGAGCCATTTCCATTTTTGGGAATAGGCTAAGGAAGGAGGTCTGGCCTAATCCCCACTTAGGCCCGAATTAGAAGCCGATTAAGGTAAGCTTGCTCTAATTAAGCACTAATCTATGGCTTTTCTCTTAAATTCTTCTAAATCTACCATTTTCCCCTTGATTCAATTCGTTTTTGACCATCAAAAGCTACTGATTTGCGTTTTACTACAAAACCTAACTTTCAAAATTCGATTTTTACTACCAACAAGCCCTAGATCTAAGATTTAATTAGGGATTTCTTAAGTAAATCGATTTCCATTGGTGTTTAATTCAAACTCATTGTATTTTCAAGGATTTCAAGAAGGGTGACTCTTCAATCCGAGCTTAATCAAGTGCTGAGGTAATGGGTCTTCAAAATCTCTGTTTTATCCATGGTAAAACTCTTCATTTTTGGCTTATTTCAAAATGGTTTGCTTGATTTAGTGTGTTAATGGTAAGATTAGAAAATGGAATTATTTAATCCCGATTTCTTAGGGTTTTGCATTATTATGGTTTGGTTTGATATTCTGGAAGTCAAGGAGGACTTTTGATGATGATTAGGGTGCTAGATGTGGATTTGAAGTGTTATCTATGGTGTCTCGGTTTGATTTTGCGAAAGGAAGAAGATGACTGTTCTGCCGTGTTGGCGATCGATCGGCCTTGCAGGCGATCGATCGGCTGAACTGAAATTTTCAAAATTTTGCGTGTAACCGATCGAACGGCCTGAAGGGCGATCGATCGGCTACACAGGAAATTTGCATGTTGTGTGTATGATGCCTATTTTGATGATTCCACTTTGGCTTGCCAATTTTATATGAATGTGGAGTGTTTTGAGCTATGTTAGGCTACTGGAAATGCATGCTATTGAGATTATGGAGTTGAGATATATGCTTAGTGATGGTGGAATGACTTATGTTTTGTGGCATGATGTTGGAATCGTTATTTTGAAATTATGAATAGTTGTTTCCCTTTGGTTAAGCATATTTCAGTAGGACTACAATCATTGTTGGACAGATTTGTCATGATAAATTGTGATTAATGGTGTGTGAATGTTGGTGAATGCCATGACTCAATGATGAAATGAGTGATGTTATAGGTGTTTAGCCTTTGTGGTTGAGTTTTGAATTTAACTATGATTTCAACGATTCTTCTACTATGATTTCCGCTGGAATTCATGTTTAGGTAGAAATTCACATGTGTAGTGTGGTGGTGAGTTGATTTTCAAGCATGTTAATATGCATCATGTGAAAGGCTTCTACTAGTTACACACACACACATGTGGGGGTTAAATGATGATGTTGAAGCTTAATATCGTGATTATGAATGATGCATTAGGGGCTAGTGAGAGCACTTATCATGATTAGGGTTCATGTATGCTTTGCCCACGCATGTACCATGTTGCATGCATCATGAAAATGGATTTCCAATTGAGGCTTCATCGTGATTAATCGAATTTGACCGATTGGATGCAATGTGATGGAATTGCGTGCCGGGTTTATCGGTCGTGGATTAATCGCAAGTTGATTGGTCCGAAAGGACATATTTTGATTTGAAGTTCCTGTGTGGAACGATTTGGAGTTCCTGTGTGGAACGAGTGCACTCCCCGGGTTGAGTCTTGTTTAATGGAATGATGTGGGGACGAGTTGTGTACTTGTCTTGCGGATACGTGAGAGTATTTTTATGTGTGTCATCTGGACCCTGAGAATCCAGTGTGGTATGCCGAGTGCACCCCGCTACCACGTGTTCTAGGGTTCTCTGTGTGAGAACTCGGGCTCTTCCCTCCGCAGAGATGTCCCTGGCGAACACCCCTGCTCTAGATTCTGTGTGAGAATGGGACATCCTTGGCCAGGATCGTCAGTGGCGAGCAGTATTAGGGATTGACAACCCCGATCTTTCTTGAATTCTTGTGTAGAATTTTGTACCATGACACGCCTTCGTGGCCTTGTCTATGCTCCCGTCTGTGTGACGTCAATGTGTGATTACTCCTTGATGGAGGTTGATTGTGATAACATTATGCATGTGGGAATATGTATGTTAGAGATACATCCATGCATGTTGATATTGATGTTATGCATGTGGAATATGTATGTTAGAGATACATCCATGCATGTTGATGTTGATGTTATGCATGTGGGAATATGTATGTTAGAGATACATCCATGCATGTTGATATTGATGTTATGCATGTGGAATATGTATGTTAGAGATACATCCATGCATGCTGATTTTGATGTTATGCATATGGAATATGTATGTTAGAGATACGTCCATGCGGGATTGGTTATGATGTGAATGCATGTGGGAATATGTATGCTAGAGATACATCCATGCAGGTTGAATTATGCATTTTTATGCGGTGTTAAGTGATATGAATGTGTGATCGTAAAGTGATGCACCATGTAAATCTTTGATCTGAAACGATCTCATTTCTAAGCTATCGTATTTTCTACGTTGACAGTGATATTAAAACCATTGCTGAGTGTTAAAACTCACCCCTCTTTTGTGTTTTGATTTGGGGCTGCGTGGTGCGACACGCAGACGGACAGGATTGCCTTTTTGAGGAAAGGTCAGAGGTAGCTTGGGTGTGATGATGGAGATCGTTGCGTGACTTATCATCGTTTCTTTCATGCTTTATGTTCGAACCTTTGTGTAGGGTTCTTGTTGTGGTTTTATGTCACATGTTACAGTTATGTTTGCTTATGACTTATTTTGAGCCGGTGTGGGCTTTACTTAACTAAGTTTGTGGGTTTGAGATTGTTGTTTACTTTGTGTTAAGCAACACCTTTTCTTCCCCTTTTATTTACTCTTGCTCAAAGGATTGTGCGCACTCCGTGTTGCTGTTAATCGCCCGTGGTTAGGGATTAAGTCTTCCGCTAGAATCGTTTCTCAATTTCACTTCGTCGCCCCCGCGCGCTTGACCGGCCCTTGGACCGGGTTCGGCTCGGGTCGTGCATCGCCGGGGCGTGACATAGAGAGCCAGAAGACCTTGGCCATTTGTCATACCAAACTCTTTTTGTCTATGTGGCTAAAGACTCATTTGAAGAGTCAAGGCACTGAGGGTAGGGCTGCGAATGGAATGATACAGTTACAGTATAACCTATTCCATTACCATAACTATTTCCCAAATCTTTATCCATAACTGTTCCATTAAGTAAATAGTATAAGTACTTCCATAACCGTTCTTTCCACTAATAATTAGTCGGTTAATCGGATAACCATTATCCATCACATTGTTTTAAATGTGCTAAAAAAAAGCTAAAATAAATATTTTTTATTCACTTGATTAGATATTTCTAATGTAAAAAACTAACATTATTACTACTATTATTTATAGTTGTTGCAAATAAATTATAATAATTAAACATGAAACGTAAAATGGATACATATATTAGGCATATATACATAATAAAACTACTTATTTTCTAATAATTATTTCCTATCATATGAGTCTAGCTCAAAGACATTCATCTACTGCCTTCAAAAGTATATTGCAGGCAAGAATGAGACCACATGTAGTGATGCACATCATCCATTACTATTTCTTTGAAATAATATTTTAAAACCGAGCCAGGACCTTGACCTAGATTAGTAGCTGGGCTGGGTCAACTCAGATTGACCAGATGATGACATCATCACCTAAAAAAATTTATAGGAGTCCCCCCATATTTTAGAAAAAAATCACTTAAACTTATTCAAAGTTTCATTTAAAGTTGTTTGGGCATTCAAAACTTATTGATTCCAACATGTTTCAATAGCTAAATCATTCCAAAATTTGCAATCTCATATACAAACACAATTTGTAACATAATTATGATTCCAACAAATATATAACAAATCTCAAAATAAACCACCTACACCACTCATTCAAAGTTAAGCCAGTCAACACTCAAACCAAGCTAGTTCGAGATGGGCCAAATGAGAGTTTGATTCTATTACCCAAATTTAAGCTTTGATTTCAGCTAACTTAAGTCTAACCTCAAGTAAAATAGAGTTGACTCCGCAATCCTACTCCAAACCCACCAATCATTTCCTTGCACAAACAAACACTTCATAAGTTTAATTATCAAAAACAAAAAAAGACTCATGTGTTTGAGTTATTAAAAATGAAATCTAAATTAATCGGAGAGTTACAAAAATATTTTGTAAAGTGTTATATTATTCCCAAAAATGAGAGGTACACACATTATTAAAAAGAACTTCTATTCAAGACATTATTGCGCTAAACATCTTCTCTCTTACATGCAGATTTGTCCTCATCTTCACTGTTGAGTGAAAATTAGGCTCCACATATAATATGATTTTATCCGCTGCATGGTAAGAAGGGGAATATATTATAAATTTTCAATCGAAGGTAAATATTTTCATAAAAAATAGTTGCAAACAAAAATGGGGGCGTGACACTTCTTAATTTGACAATCAAATGTATTAATCCTCATTAACCATCATTAAATTGAGGTTAGGTTATCTTACATTTTCTTATAAAAATTTCCACTTGCCAATATCCTTCACCAATATCAACATGTTGGTCTCTAATGTTTGGCTTAGCTTTGTAACACATTTTCTATAGTGAATCTTCCTTCTATGTCCTTCTCCCCATGATTTCTCCTCTTCCTTGTTCCTAAAGGAATTTGTGAGATTTAGATGTGTTCTGCCAGTGCATTATGCCCCCTTCTAAATGATTTATAACAATAGTTTCCTTGTAATTGTGTAATAACTTATGTTAAGTTTTTTTTAGTAAATATAGCCCATGTCATCTACACATATATGGCTTATTGATGGATCACTTATGTCTCATTGACATAGTTGTTAATTGTTGGCTTATTGGAACTGAAAATTTCCTCCACTTTTATTCTTTGATTCTCTAATACATTGTTAGGTGTTATAGTTCAGGTTAGAGAATAGGAAGGCAAATGAGGTTCTCTACCTTGAGGGATGTGTGGCTTCAAAAAAATTTGACCTTTGATGAGCTTCAACAGTTTAACCCACAAGAAATGGAGTATGAGTTAAGAGAGTTAATCCACAAAACCTCCAACACTTGGAACTTAGACTTCCTAACACAAAATATAGGTACTATCAATAGTTGAAAAAATCAGGTCAACTACAATTAGTGATGTAGATTCTGATTAACCCTAATGGCTATGTACTGTAACGCCCGAGATTTTTCATATATCTTCTTTAAAATTCACAATTTTTTTTGCAATATAACGTATGTAAATTGGAGGAAAAATGACGAAATCAAAACCTAATAAAACAGTTTATAATTTAAAACACTAAACATCAATTTTCCATTTAAAAATTTTCATCATACGGTCAAACATTGTATGGCCAAAACAAATATTCTCAGGCGTTACTCGAAAACACACGTATGACTAAATTGCTATGATCATAGACTTTAAATACAAATCTCTCCCAGGCATCCCTGAGTGCAAGTCCCATAACAGTCCACTGTCTAATCCCACAAAAAGTCCAAAATATAAACATCTTAACGTCTCATCTCACCCAATAAATCGGATCGTGGCACAAATAAACTTGAAGTGAGTGAAGCATATACCTGAGTCCAAGGGAATCAATCCACCTCGGAAGCAAGAATCCATCTCTAGGAGCTCTCCGCACAACCTGCAAAACCTCCCGTACAACGGGGCAAAAAACTAGGGTAATAAGTATTTTCATACTCAGTAGGAAAATACCCAGTAGGGGAAACCAAAAATAGTGAACTCACTAAGTTCATAAATACATGCGTTCATGCAACTCAAACATGAAGCAGGCAGGCATATCAATATCATGCTCATACGCATACAATCATACTAAATGCACCATCGTGCCAAAATCATACCATCAAATTAAACGTACACAAACACCCTTATCTAGGGTCATACAAACTTACTCGTACCATTGTACGCATACTTTTACGACCTTACTCATACAACTTACACAAAATCACACTTACTGTCTTACTCAGAAATATATTCTTACAATCGTACTCATACATATACTCTTACAGTCGTGCTCATATACATACTCTTACAGTCGTGCTCGTATACATACGCTTACAGTCGTGCTCGTACACATACGCTTACAGTCGTGCTCATACACATACGCTTACAGTCGTGCTCATACTCATATTCGTACACATACTATCAACCACTGAAGCTCATTACAACTAATAAGCTCCAACGTCGAATGGAAAAGAATGTCACTGGGCCCACACCTTAACCTCCGGGGAGTGACTAGACGCCATGGACTTTTCCGAAGGTAAGGCACACCAATGCTCATGGGGCACTGGATCAAACAGGTAAGAGTAGATCCATGATACTACTTACTTGAGCGCGCAAACATAAACACCCACACATAAGGGGTCATACAGTTGCCCACCATAATGGGTCTTATAGTGCCATAGAATCACCCACCATAATGGGTCTTATAGTGCTAGTGACACTCTTGGGCAGAAAACATACAATGCCACTTGGGCAGAAACATACAGTGCCACTCTTGGGCAAAATCATACAACGCTCTCAACAGAGCATCAAACGTCTGGGCTTATACAACACATAGACCAAATAGAAAACATACATCACTCTCAACAGAGCATCAGACGTCTGGGCTTCATACAACACATAGACAAAGTCGGAAACATATATCGCTCTCAACAGAGCATAAAATATTTGGGCTTATACAGCACGCAGACCAAATTGGAAACATATGTCTCTCTCAACAGAGCATCAAACGTCTGGTGTTCTATACAACACACAAACAACATCTTGTAGGATAAACACCATGGCAAGACATGAGAAATACTCGGCCTACTCATTTGTGGCCAGTTCAAACACGTAACTTAATCCGTCGAACCCTCAGGTCTCACACTCACAATGCTATCATTAGTTGTGCTTATAATTCAAGTTTGAATTAAGTACATTATGTGGTACAATTATGCCACACAAGCACTCAAGCATACCGTGCTCCACTCATCAAACAGAAGCTAAGCCCGATCCGAAACCCAAGTTTGTCGGCGCAACAAACTTTACTTAATCCGTCCACATCATGATCATAACACATCGTACATCAAACCCTTACAGTCTTACATACTTCGCCATCCATCTTATGGCCAAATTATCTTACACTGACATCATCAAATGAAGCTCCTTAGAGCCAACCCAGTTGTTGCCCCCTTATATCTCACTTATTATGCTTACTTTTCACTTCATAATCTATATGTTATGTTTGTGCAATTATGCACACTCTTACTGTCTGACAAACCTCACTTGTCATACCTATAATCTCTGCCACCTCTTACTGTTTAACAAACCTCACCTGTCATACTCATAACCTTTGTCACCTCATACTGTCCATCGCCCATACCTCTCTGCCCACATACACTTACACATATCCTGCCCACATACACTTACACATATCCATAGCATAGACAAATAGACATCATATATACGTATATCTATCACACATATGTATAACATATACATACGGTCATACATACGCAGCTTATAAACATGCTCACTAGTCATCACTAGTGCATACGTACACATTTATACATATTTCAAACATACACGCTAGCCATCACTAGCACATAATCCATACATACTTCAAACATGCACGCTAGCCATCACTAGCACATGCATACATATGTCAAACATACACTCTGGCCATCACTAGCACATGCATAATCCAAACATACTTTAAACATGCACGCTATCCATCACTAGCATATGCATACATACGTCAAACATACACGCTAGCCATCACTAGTACATGCATACACATACGAAGCTTACTAACAAACACGCTAGCCATCACTAGCACATACTTACGTCCAATGTACTTACTACCAACATGCATGTCATATGCATTTCAACATACCATATAATCATGCTTACATGCACATCATGTAATCAAATTGTTACTTAACATCCAAAGCATAGAATCATACAATCCTAGCATGCTGCTACTCATTCAAAACATGCTATCATAAAATTACGAGTTCAAAGCTCCCCTACCTCGTAATCATGACATTTGATGGCGAGCACACGACAGTGGTGGTGTCGGTGGCGGAGTTGGCAGCCAAAAGCTTTGCCAAGTGGAGAGAACTGCTGCCCCGAGGATTTTAAGAAGTGCCGAAAATAATCACGGCCAAACAAGGTGTCAGAAATCAATGCGGCAAAACCCGCGATCTACGGCGGCACACTAGGGCAGCCGGGAGAAATGTCATGCCAGCATAAGTGGTGGTGTGACCAGAAGTCGATGGTGTACTCACTGAAGATCAGCCGGTGGCTAAGTCGTACTCGGCCGGCTGCAAGACATCGAAATCGGCGGTGGATAGCACCCAACGACGACGATTTCACACTAACAAAGGCCCATATAAGGGTGGAGAGCGTGGGGCAATGCTTGAGGACAGAGGAGAGGTGGAGGAGGGCTATGTGTCAACTCCACTCGGTGGCAAAGCCAATAGATGGTCAGGCAGCGCAAAAGCGGTGCCTAAGCCCAAAAGCACACGTGACCCAAAGGGGCGGGGGAGAGGGCTGAAAGGAGGTGACCTAAGGCCCACAAAAGGCCAACAGGGCTAAGGCCCTAGTTGTGGCTAATTAAAGTGGCGACATCGCCGATAGCCACCCACAACCAAAACCCATGGTGCGGACGGTTGTGCATCTCGCACGGTATAGGGTAATGACAAGCGGCCCATTCAGAGCGGTAATATAATTAGGCCAAGTGGGGTTGACCCTCACTGTCGTTGAGCCGGGGCAGAGCCACAATGGCCAAATTGCACATGGCTCATTGATGGCAACGACCTAAGACGCACCCAAGCGTCTAATCGGGCAGAGCAAGGCAATAGGGGCGAGACGGGGTTGGAAACAGCAAACCCCTACTGACACCGGGTCAAGGTAGGCTGGACGGAGTCCTACCGGTGGCCGGACAATGACCGGAAACACACCGGCATCCAAAAATCCCACGGATAGTGAGATGGAAAAAGAAACAAAACCCGACCAAAGTGTCGGTAGCACACCACGAAGCGAAGAAAGCATGGCGGCGGCTCTAGCCAGTGCCTATGGGTTCCTAGCAGCCAACTAAACATAAGTCTAGTTGAGAGCGGCTGCAAACGACATCAAAATTGTACACCCACAGTTCAAAAACGGGATTGAAGGAGAGAAAAACCCGAAGAAAAGTTTGGTACCTTGTGAAGGAGCGAAGAGGCCGTGGCGGCGGTCATAGCCGGTACCTATGGACTCGTGGCGGTGAGGCAAAGCAAATCTTGACAAGACGGAGGAGGAAGAACGGAGCAATCGGAATTGAGCTCGAGTTTCTCCAAAAACTACTGGATGTGAAATGTTATTGGAAGTCGGTTCTGGAATCCGTTGGAATGGATTTCATATATATAGTTATTTTTTTTTAATTTTTACATCCATGTCCCTAATACGCATTCACCTACCGATTATGCATTGTAGCTCCAAATTTGCACCGTAAACGCGCAGCGAGGCCCGCGGCCTGCGACTAAGCCCCACACCCAACTCTAGGGGTATAAATATGGAAAAAGATATATAAATATAAATATGCCGAAGTGTCACATTTTCCCACCAAAAATGACCAAAAAAATAGCAAGAAATCATAAAAAATTGTAGAAAAATCAGGGACCTTACACATACTTCCAATGGAAATTTCTCTATTGGTTCCTCTTATAGAATCATACATGATCAATATGAATCCTCTCTTAACTCGCCAACTGGGTTTTGGCCCAAGGTTTGGAAATTATGTATCTTGCAAAAAATAAAATTGTTTGTGTGGAAAAATTATGCATGATGTGTTATTACATCTAATATATTTGCTAAAAGAATTGGCTTCGGGGTTAATCCTTGAATACTATGTTGTCATGTGGAAGAATTAATTGATCATATATTTTTGAATAATATTATTCTTATGCTAGGGCTCTATGGTTCCACAGCTTTGCCGAATGTTTGGATGCATATGGCCAAAGGTCTAAGGTTTGGATCATGTGGGCACTGTTCACTTTGAAGCAGTAAACATGCATTCCTTGGCATCATCAATCACAAATTTTTGTTGGATACTATAGGTTTAAGAAGAAACCATATCTAACACAAGTAAACTATTGGCTTTTCAGGATGACTCATTGAAGTTGAGTAGAAAGTTTGGAAGAGTATCTAGGAGGGACTTTATTTGGGTCTGGGTGGCACCTCAAACTATGAAGTATTTTTCATGCTCCTTGCTCATCATGAGTTAAGCGTAAGGAACGCTTGTGAAACATTATTTTTTAGATTGACAACGCACATGTTAGCGCACATTAGCATATGCACCGTCAATCTTGAAAATAGACGCTTCACAGGCGTTCCTTACATTCAACTCATTGTTAGAGGGGAGCATGAAAAATGCTTCCCTCGGACTAACAGAGCAATCAAGCTTAATTTTGATGGTTCTTCATGTAAGAAC
This sequence comes from Saururus chinensis, assembly GCA_035235625.1. Classification (NCBI taxonomy): domain Eukaryota; kingdom Viridiplantae; phylum Streptophyta; class Magnoliopsida; order Piperales; family Saururaceae; genus Saururus; species Saururus chinensis. Next base: position 32,326,880 of record CP141148.1, on the reverse strand, counting down.
CCGGGATTTTCTTCTTCTGCAGCGATTATTTGGGTCTGGGAGCACATCAATTTCAGCCGAAGAAGATGACTTGATGGTCTCAAATAGGCAAAATGGTTGAATTCGCCTTAACAACAATTGTGGAAATAGACTCACTACTAATTATTAATAGGAAAATGTTTTCGTATTTCATAACAAAAACCGTGATGGTACTACATAAGAGTCTTAGCATAAAACATAGAGACATGTTTGCCTTTATTCATATTCTATGTTAGACTCCTATGTTGGTGTTAACAAGCCGGGTATCATCGAGCTTTAGAGTGTTCAAGCTTCAACTTAAAATTTCAATTTCAAGTTTGAGTTGAACTCAAATTGAGTTCAAGTCGAGTTCGAGCTGAGTCAAGTTTTTATGCCTTGTGATATTTGCTTAGTTTTGTAATTTGTGACCCAGAGGTATTTAGAGAAAAATCACTAAAACGAACATGATTAGTAAGTGATCTAATGTGTTAGATTAGAAAATCAAATGAACTAGTCTTCGTTGATTTTGATTTTCTAATTTAGACTATTAATACATGACGGAGGGAGTAAAGTTTCATAAAAAAATGGTTATAGATCTCATGAGACATATTATATAATTCTTCTAACAAAAAACCTCAAGTAGTTGTACATGAAAAATGTAAAAATATTATATTTAATGGAGAGAATTAAAACTTGGGAGACATGAAATCTATATATAATGTGTAATATATGCATATATATATAAAAAATAATATACTTAATGTGAGTTTAACTTTTTATTGAGCTTCGAGCTGAGCCGAACACATGTATGTTTGGACTTGGTTTGACCAACTTCGAGTTTGAGCTCAAACATGAGTCGAGCCAAGTCGAGCTTACTTTAACACCCCTACTCCTATGTAACATGGTTAAGATTTTTGGTAGTAGAATCCCATATGTGCCTTTATTTATACAAGTTAAAGTGTACATGCAAATGCACGTGGTAAACATAGAGTTGAATTTATCGCTACCAGCGTCATAAATAGTTAGAGAAAATATTTAATCATTAAGTATAAGCCAATTAGAACTTTAAGTGGATTAGTTGAAGAAAGATTCAGAAGGGCATGTAAGATAATCTTGAAAAATCTAATGTTATCTCCATGTAGGTTGTAATTTTTTTAATATCTCCTCCCCACCACCCACTACATTATGTAATATTACAAGTTGTAAAACCATATCTCATATTACTCATGTACGAAGGTTACTATGGGCATGCCACTTTATTTTTATTTTTTTGGCCGTTACAAAATTATTCGTTTTCCACTCATATGCATCCTTACTTGCCCCATACATTTTTGCTCTCTATAATATTTTACAAAAAGTAAGAATAACCAATTTTGTGATAAAAAATAGTTTAGTATTCCTCTTAAATGAAAGAGTTTTCATGTTCCTCATTGACAATGAGCCTAGCATAAGTCACACATGGGAGCCCTTAATATTTATGATCGACAAAGCACACATTAGCTTGTATGCCATTGATCTCTAGGATAAAAGGCTCCTATGAGTAACTTACGCTAGGCTCATTATTAGTGGGGAACAAGAAAAACTCTTCCCTCTTAAATTTATAATATACATCTTATCTATCATATCATATAAAATAAAAAATATCTATCATATACAATGACCGGCTGACAACTACTAAATACTCCCTTTCATATTAAGTGTCTTATTTAATTTTTTTAAAAAACTAAAAATTCTATGACCCCCTACTTTAATGTAGTATACATATGGAGTTTTAAATAAATTAGGATGTCCCATAAGATATGAAAGGTGTTTATAAGTTTTACAAAGAAATTATAGACTGAAGAGGCAGGTGGATTTTGTATTTATAGAGGCAAAATTGATTATAGGTGTTCTGAGTTAGGGTGGGAGAAGGTGAGACCTCTTTAATAAGATTATGCTCACATCGGGAAACTTGACTACTAATTTCATTTTGTGTTGTGTACATATTGAGAAATTTCTAAAAAGATGTCTTTGTATTGAGGAAACTTCTATATTCTCTTAGCCTCCTTAGGTAGGACTTCTAACTTAACTTAGAAACCAATTAGGACAAGAGTTAGATGTTGGAGCCTCTTTCCCATAGAGGTGGCAATGGGTCGGCTGGGTTGACTAAGCCCGACCTGATCACAAATTGGCCCGGGTCGTACCTAGTAGCGTTTTGTAGCCAAGGCCAGCAACATGCCTAACCTAGACTGGGCCCGGGGCCAAACCCAACCCAAGTTGGGCCCGAGCCCAAGCCGAGCCCAGTCAATATATTAATATAAATATTATTTCATATCAATATCAATATATACTTTATATTAATATAACTATATATTTTATATTAATATAGGTATTAATATCAATATAAATATATATTTTATATCATATTGCATCAATATATAAAGGTATATATACTTTTTTTTAATATGATCATGTTGAGGTTCAACCAATAGGCCGGTCCTGCCCAAGGAATGACACATCAGGCCCATGGGTAGTGTCATACCAGCCGACCCATCCCTATCATGAGCCTTGGTTAAGCCCGACATGGTTCAAGCCCAACGGGCCCAAGCTAAGTGTGGCATGGCCTGTTGCCACCCTTACTTACCTATTGCATAATTGAATATATGTATTTTCTTGTAAAGTTTTACAAGTTTTGAATCAATTAAGACTTTAAATTTAATATTTTTTTCATATAACTATAAGGTTAATATAATATACAAATGAGGTTTGTCAAATTTTAACATATTGGAGAACTTGTTGCAATAGTTCAACTATCTTAAGTTTTAAATAAATTAAAAATTTCTTTAAAAAGGTAATATAAGTATAATATGATAAAAATCAAGGTAAAACATAGTGAAAAACTTATTGCGATATTTTATCTCTTAAGTTTTAAATTAATAATTTTTTTGAAGGCAAATGTACGTAGAACATGATAAATATCAAAATAAAAGGTATTGGAGAATTTATTGCAATATTTCAAGTATCTTGAGTTTTAAATTAATTAAAAATTTCTTTAAAAGAGTAATATATGAATAATATATAGTAAAATTCTCTATTATCCCCTTCCCATTTTAATAAAAGTACAAATATAAAATTATCTTACTAGCTCGGTAATCTACTATAAATTCAGCTCCCCTGTCCCCCCGGCATGTACATAGGGAAGTCAATACATGTGCTGATATGATAGCTGCCTCAGTGCTAACTTTGAGTTTTTGCTGTCATCCCCCTCTTGTCAGAAGCTCTTAGGGGTCACTATTTTGGTGTTATTAATCCTCGTGCAATATAAATTTTTTCAGCAAAAAAAGAAAATCTAATGAAGTTAGACATGCTTTGACGTAGTGACGACCAGTGCATTGCCTTGCGTGCATCATGCATGGGCCATGTCCGCCCTCATACACGGACTTTACTGAACATACCTGTTTGTCTAAATGCATTATTATTGTGGCGCTCAAATGAATCCAAGAGGGGCCGGGTAGGGAAGATGAAAACGCCTTGTTATCTGTAAGACAAGTGCTAAGAAGAAATGGTGACGAAAAAGGGGACCGAGTTGAGCAAACAGCTGGTGGGCCTTTCACAGGTGCAGCAGCATCTTGTGATGTGGTCTGGCTGGAGGATGATCTTGAGCAAAAGGGACAAAGAAGAGGGAAGATGAAAACCGCTACAGCCCAACGCCAACATAAATAAGGCCGACCCCACTGGAGGCTGAGGCCACTGTGGCAATTTATTGAGCAACTGCTTCCTGAAGATAAGCTTAAATGCTTCTGAAGGTGATAGCTAGCTAGCTAGCTAGCTGCAGGTTAATAGAGAGAGATTATCATATAGTTGTTTGTTCTAAAATTATGTATTAGGAAAAATTTAATCAGCCCGGCTCTTTAAGCACCGGATGGAAAAATAATGGCTTGCCCTTTGCCAAAGACTCAACTCACTTAGCCAGCACTAGAGCTGTAACATTGGCTAGATATCCGGCCTCTATGTATTAGCGGTAGAAAATAATACTCTATATTAGTTATAGTAATAATAAAAGAAAAGAAAAATAGAATATGCATGGTCTATGGCGTATATCCTGAAATTACATAATCAATACGTTATTATTAGTAGCATAAATTTTTTATGTTACTTGGTATTGAAACATATATAATAAATTCTTTTGGTTATTAACAAACTCTAATCTGCTCACCGACAACTTGATGACCAGCCGTTGATTGCCTAGAATCAACGGCCTACACTATAGCACACAACTCTTTCGCAATCCCTGTGAAGATCTAGTGTGTACCATCGATTCTGGGCGATTAGACCGGTGAAACTCTATTAGTGGAATAGCTGGTGAAGCTTCACTGGCGGATTTAAATTCGTTATTAACATAATAGTAATTGCAACTATGTTACTAAGTAACATATGCTACGCCTAATACAATGAAGGTGAGCTAGTAAATAATAAGCATTGCTTTTTTGTATTTTGCAGCAACAAATGATATTGGTGGGTTTGTATATATCATTCTCATTGACTAATTAAAACTAATAGAATTTCTGTTTTTTTGTTCAGAAAACATATTTTTTAAGTGACCAATTTTTAAGAAATTGGCCAATTGTTTTTTTCATGTGGACCCAGAAAGATTATGGGGGAATTTGATTAAGGGCCATGCTTTTGTTTCATGTGATGTAGAGCCAGGAATGGTTCCCACAGGTAAAAATGATGAAAAGTGATAATAAAGTATCCATGCAGAAGTAGTTAGTATTTACAGCCACGGAATTTTGGTACATGGCATCAAGTTGGAACTTTTCTCCTCTGCATGAGCTGTAGAATTGAATGCAAACCAAACTGAAAGGCATCTCTTAGTGGTCCCTATCAAGCTCACACTAATGGCCTTGGGCTCTCTCAGTCTCTCTCATCCATCTTCAACGTTCAATTTTGTCAAGAAACGAAAAATAGTCCTTTGTCAAAAACGAAAAAACAAAATAAAAAGAAATCATATAGTGGCTTGCAGATCAGTTTGTGCTTGCCATTCATTCATACATCAACCAAGGGAAAGTGGGCTTGATTTCTTTTGGCAAAACTTTGACTGCATAAGTGCAATATGATCATTGTCTTTATGATCTTTTGATATAATAGAAGAAACTCCATGATGAAGAAGAAGACGACGAAGAAGAAGAAGAAGAAGCGATCGAGTGATACCTTTGTATAGAGCTGAAAGGCCAAGGAGATATTGACGCGGCTCAATCCGATCACATAGTTACGCTGTACTTAACCATGTCTTCAAATTGAGCCTCGCCAATACCTCCTTATTTTGGCTCTTCTTTTCCTCGTCTGCCCTGCCCGCCCTTTCTTCTTCCCACAAGCACACTCCAGTTGTTCTTCCATGATCATTCTTCATATGAAAGAGAAAGACATGATAGAGAAAGAAAGATCACAAGGAGCTGCAGATGGGTGGCTGAAACTTCTGGCGATGGCAAAGATTATTTCCCAACAGAAAGAAAGCGTGAGATGATCAGAGAGCCAGCTTGTTCAGAGGGAAGGAAGAGAGCTAGTGAAGGAACATATGAACACAAGACATCCAGTGGCCAAAGCTAGTCACGTCTCGCAGGACTTGCAGTAATCACTCTTGTCTGGTAAAGATTCCACCATCCCCACAAAAGAGAGAGAGAGAGAGTATGTTGCAGATGGGAAGGGGCCATATGCAAGTGATAGATGAAAGGGACTCTTGTTTGCTGGTGGCAAAGAGTCATAGTGCAGAACCACAACAGACCTTCTCCCCTTTTTTGATGTGTTGTTTGCCTTTGCAAGGGCTCTGGTCTCCCCTTTACATCTGCCTTTCTCACTGGTCCCTCATTTATAGTGGCATGGCAATCTCAACAAACTGCTGCCTAAAGGGAGGCACACGGAGAGAGAAACCGACCAGTCCAGCAAGGATCCTTGTTGAAAAATGATTCACAGCTTCTATTTTTACTCACACCATTGTAGAACAAAGGAACTGATCCAAGCCATTCACATCACTTTTTTATGGCAATAAGGGCCGGTGATTATTTGAAGCTCACTATAAATAATAGCAATTGTGGTCAAATTGTCAGGTATTTTACTTGTTGCCCTTATAACTTATTTGAAGATGAAAATTTTTACCAGGCTGGGACTTTCATCTTGACTTCTGCTAACTTTCTTTTTCTTTTTCAAAGCCTTGAATGGAAGAAAGAAGCCTGTCCTAGATGAAAAGGAAGCTTGCTTTTTAAAGGGAAACTTGCAACGAGTCAAGGAAGGCCAAAGACGTGTTTAAACAAAGAACTTTGTTAGGTTGAGTAGGTGCAACCCCAAGATCCAAATTCCACATTTAGGTGGATAGGTGCCACCATCATCTCCTCTCTCTCTAAACTCCTATGCGTTGCCAGTCTAAGCTACAATAACCTACCATTTCAGTTTGATTTCAACACAAAAATATAATAGTTGCCTATATTCTTACCCCAATAATCTGTCACTTGCCCCATGTGTGAATTATCCCACTCAAAAAACACAAATATTTTGTCACTTACCTCATAATAACTCATTTTATTTTCAAATTATCCCCTCTTCTTGCTCCCTGTTGCCTCTGCCCTTGCTGCAGTGTTGAGAGGGGAAGGTCTGGCCATCATCGGGGAGGGGGAGAAATGGATATGGCACCGAAGAAGTAGAATTGGGGTAAGTGGCAGCTCACATGCAAACATTATTTGCCGTCATATCAAGATCCAATGATGCAAGGAGTTACTACATGAGCTATCGTATTGAAATCTGATAGCTACAAATAATTGTATGACCTGGGGCTCATATTAACAAGGATACTCTAAAATGCTCAAATATTTTCACTTTTCAAGGTAAATGACACATTCTTGGGCAAGATTACATGCAACATATATAATAAGGGAAAGAAGTCTCATTTATATTCGCATGGCGCACGTATAGATGCTTTTGTGCTGGAGGATTTTGATCACACGGCTGGTAACATTTATGGGTAGGGTTTTGATCTACCTGCCTGCCCTGCTATGCATGCGCGCTATCGGAACAAGATACCCGCGCATACAACTCACCGCATCTTGACCTTTTCCTAAGGTGTATACTATAATGTATATGAAGAGGCTAGCTAGCGAAAATTACTTGATGACACAAATTTTTAGGCACTAGTTCATACACACACACACTACTTCATTTCATGTAGAAGAGAACTGAGAGATATGTAGATCTTTCTGATTGTGGCATTTAGAATCATCTAAGTGATGGAATAAGTATAAAATCAGTACATGGAGGACCCGCAACAAATTCAATAAAAAACTATTCATCTCCTTATTAGTATCCAATCATCTGTATTAACAGCCAGACAGACCCAAACAAAGTGGCATCAATCCACGGAGAAAAAGGTAAAAAAACAAGGCAATAGCTTGCATTCATCACAAAAGTGACCCCATCGATTAGTCAAGGAATCTTATCATATATGAGACATAGGATATATTGGTCTGTAGATGAGTGACTGGTGAATTGCACTGTACAACTTAGGCCTCATATTAACTATTGGTACACGTGAAAGTGTTTTAGTATGTGTACCGTTGATTTGTCGATTTTAAAAATTAACGCCTCACAGGTGTTCCTTACACTTGGCTCACAATGATGACAGAACATAAAAAACTCTTCCTTGAATAAGGTAAGTGAACTGAATTTGCAGTCTTTTCCTCGGAAACTTAGACATTGTGGCGATGAAAGAAGCTTCATTTATCTATATGTTTTTTTAAATATTGTAAATTGAGCCATATATATATCAGCTGCAACTGGGTTGATTAATCAAGATCTGATCTCTTTCTAGCCAATATGAAATAGTTTCTTTGTTGATGATGAAAGGAAAACCACACCATGCCATCAGCCCAGCAGTTAAGCCGTAGCTATCTGATCACCCCACTGTTGCAATGCAAGGAAATCAGGTATTCACTGCTCTCCATTTCTTTCACGTTCACTTAAGTTCCAACTTGACCTCGCCAAACATTGTCTGCTTGTGCAATTATGTCTCATGGGTCCACATGCTACTAGTTTTAGATCCTCAAGATTGATAAGGCTTTCAGAGATGTCATTTTAGATATTAATGTCTGAAGTTAGATTAATCTATATTATTGACGTGTAGATAAGAGACGACGTGGGGGCTAGAATGTGACTTATGCATAGAATTTTTAAATATAATGTCAACATTTTATGATCACTGCAGATAAGTATGTTAGATGTATATGTATTTACAAGATCATCACTTATAGATAAAGTATAAGATAACCATAGTTCAGACTCCCTGTTTTTTTTCTATGTCCCCCAATAGAAGTAAAGAATTATATATTTTCTTTTTTACTTTATTCCCCTATATTTTTTCATCTCTTTTGCTCATACTTCTCTCAATATGTAAACCTTACCCTTTCTCCTTCGACAACAGTTTTAGCGATAACTCCGGCCCCTCTCATAGGGCTGCCGCAACTGTGCGCAAAGCCAACCCTGCCAAATCGCCAAGACTAGCCAAATCTTGCCACAGCCGCCAGCAGCCAGATCTGGCCACCGCAGGATTCTAGCCGCAACTAAATTTGGTTGGCGGCGAGATAGGCTTCCGACGCTGGTGATCGAACCCAGGCCGAAGAAGGAGAAAGTGGGGTAAAGACTTTGTAAAGACTTTTTAAATATGGAAGATGATGGAGATTTTAATAAAAGATGGTGGGGTAAAAAAAATGGGGTTAGGAAAAAAATTGAGGTCTGAATAGCCACGTTCATAAGATAAATAACATAAATTTGGAGACAAGAAGCGTATCTTGCTCACTTGACAATGCATGAAGTTACATGGTGCCCTTCCTATAAAAAAAATATCAATAAATAGTCTCATACACACTCCTTCATAGCAACCAAGTAAATTCCAAATTTTTACTATAATTAATGCAAAATATGACTTTTTCATTTTTCACATGTGGGGACCTAACAACATTCTCCCACTTGTTTACACATGTGGGGACATCTCATGATGTATACTCCCACTTGGACCCACAACGGTTAAAGAACACAAATGATGCAAATTTTTAAAATTTAAAAATTCAAACTTTGCAATCATGTCAGCACACGATTTTTGAAAAACCTTCTTACTTGTATAAAGGGTAATGTGAATAGGTCGATATAACAATAGTTACCAATAAGGATCAAGGCAGTCAAAATACTCATTTATACGATACTAGGATTGACATGGTCACTATAACAATAACCCTACTAACATGACCTTTGAATGAATTTAGTGTAGCTTGAACATAAATATTATAAGTAGTCCAAAAAACTTTATTGCTACTTCAAATATTGAATGGAGAATAACAAAATGACCATAATTGACTATAGGTTTCTTTGACCGAATAAAACATAATGTGATCCTTAATTCAGAATCATCATTACAAAATATTTGCAAACAAATATATAAATACTCCCACTAACTAAAATATCAAAAGAAGATCTTACACTTATACCATATGAGTATTTTTTAGGGGTAAGCCTATTGTTAAAGGATCAGCTAATATCTTGTCAGTGCTAATATGTTTAGTAAAGATTTAATAATTTTGTACTCTTTCTCTAACAACAAGATACTTGATGTCTATGTGCTTTGATCTAGCTGAACTCTTATTGTTTTTAGAGAATAGTTGTGGAGTAATCATAATGAATCTTTAGTGGCTTCTGAATGGAGTCAACTCCCCAACACCCAAAAATAAGTTTCGTACCCAAATAATCTCCTTAGTGGCCTCAAAATAAGCCACAAATTCTACCTCCATAGTACAAGATGCTACAAGAGTTTGTTTAGAACTCTTCTATAAAACAACCCCTCTTGTCATCATGAAGACATAACTTGAAGTGGATTTCTTGCCGTCAAAACAACTGACAAAACCTAAGTTAGAATATCTTGCAACCAGTAAGGACTATGATCTTTTGAATGTGAGCATGAAATCTTTAGTGCCTTAAAGATATCACATGACATTCTTTGCAACCTTCTAATGAACCATACTACAATTATGCTGATAATGATTAAGTATGCTTATAGCAAAAACAACAAATGCATACTTGCTATATCAAAATTTTGAACCTTGCTATGTGAACACTGCATTAGGCTAAACTTGTCTCCTTTCAAAATGAGAGCTTTACATGGAGAACAAATTTTCATCTTAAATCTCTTGAGCACATGGTCAATATAAACCCTTTGTGGCAAACCCAGAAGACCATGTCGTCTATCACAGTGTATCTTTATTCTAACTAACCACAAAAGATGGCCTCCCCAAGATCTTTCATCTTAAAATTTTATAGTATGAACTCCTTGATTTTTTGTAAAAGACAAATGTCACTGCTGGCCAAAAGAATATCATCTACATACAAACAACGAATATAAAATTACTCTCCTTAAACTTTGAATATACATATTCATCAATAACATTCTCCTTATGTACAATTTTTTGGATGTTTGCTTCAATCCATAAATATATTTTAGGAACTTATTAACCAAATATGTATTTTTGTATTTTTTTAAATATTCTAGTTACTTCCTATACACTTCCACTTCTAAGTCTTTATTCAAGAAAACTATTTTTACATCTATATGATACAATTAAAGATTGTAGTGAGTCACTCTAAGTGATTTTTCTTTAAAACAAGAGAAAAAGTGTTACTATAGTCAATGTCATTTCTTTGTGTATATTCTTTTATGACAAATATTGCTTTATATCATTTTATTTTGCTCTTTGAATCACGCTATCTTAAATACCCATTTGCAGCCGATGGGTTGAACATCTTTAGGTAATTTCATAGGTTGTCAAACTTAGTTTTGCTTTATCGATTTGAATTCATCCTCCATAGCATGCTTCTAATTTTTAGTATTCACACTAGATAGGACCTCTTTAACAGAAGAAGGATCATCATCAATCCCAATATTATATTCTTGCTCCTGCAAGTACACTAAAAAATCATATGAAATTGTTGATTTCTTTTGCCTTATAGATCTCCTTAGAGACTCATCATCAATTGACTGATTTATATTATCTTTTGCTTGATTATGGTTCTCCCCTGACAACTAAAGATGTTCTAAAGTGGTAAGTGTAGATGAAGGTAATGAAAGTGGTTATTCTAAGATGACCTCTTTACGAGAATTGCTCCCACTAATGATGTCATATTCTAAAAATTTATTATTTCTAGTCTCAATGATTCAAGTGAAATGATTTGGGCAATAGAAATGATAACTTTTAGATTTTTTAGGGTATCCAATGAAGAAACAACTTATAGTTGTGTGGGTTAAGCTTCTTTTACTAAGAGTTATAAGGCCTAGCTTTAGCTGCACAACTCCAAACACGCAAATGCCTTAAACTTGGTTTCTTATTATGTCATAATTCAAAAGAGGTCTTTGACATTGATATGAAGACACTTGATTTTAAATATTAGCAATTGTCTTCATTGCTTCCTTATTAAAAATTCTAGTAAAGAACAATTTGTAATTATATAGTGCACCATATCAAGACGATTCTTATTATGCCTTTCAACAACTCTATTTTGCTCAGTTCTAGGCATATTATACTCACATTCTTAAAAACAAAAAGCAAAAGTTCTTAGATGCTGTACTATCCCATCATATCTTCTATAATACTCCCCACCTCTATCGGAACTAACAACTTTAATCTTCTGATTAAGTTGATTTTCAACTTCAACTTATAAATATTAAAATCATGAAATGATTCAGATTTTTCATGAAGTAGAAATATATAACCATATGGAGAAGTTATCAATGAAGGTGATGAAATACATTCTCCTCCAAAAGTAGGAACACTAAATGGATCACAAATATCTGTATAAAAATGAATTTCTGGTAGCAATTTTCTTTGGGGTCTTGGTAATTTCCCCCTTAATACACACAATGTAAGTGTTGAAGTTTGAGAAATCAAGATTGCACAAAATTTCATCATTTATTAGACTCTCAATTCTATAACTTGAAAACATCTATGCCACAAGGTTGATAAATTTTCATTTTGGAGTCTATGTTTAACACTTACTACTTCACCAATATCCAAGGATAATGACTTATAAAAAGTCATATAAATTTAGTTGGTAAAGACCATGACTAAAGAAACTATTTTCAATCATAAAGAAGTCATAATATAAAATAAAACCTTTATTTATGAAGTTAATAGAGTACACACAAACATCAAGTCTAGAAATATATAACAAGTTACGGGTAATGAAGAGTACAAAAACAGTATCAGGTAGGTCAATACATATCCAATATATAGTTTTAATCCATAAACTCCAACAAGTGCTCCTTTTGCCTTAACTTTATTTCCCATCAAATGACTCTCTCATTATCATTTGGCTTCCTTTGACTTAGAAAGCCTTGCATGTTATTACAAATATATATGAATAATGGCTCATATAGCAATCCACCAAGTGTTTGAGGCAATATCTACTAAGTTGAATTAAAAAATCACAAAAGATTGAAAAATCCATTTCTTCTCTAACGAAGCTTTAAACTTCCGTCATTGCTTTATGGCATGACCATTCCTTTTGAAAAAAAAAATACTTTGCTTCTTTTGAGAGTTTGATGTATGAGAGGTTTCACTGGTGTCAATATTATAATCTTTTGACAATTGATTTTGTTCTTATTCCAATGGGGACAACCATTAAAGTTCTTATTAGCAGTCACAACATTTACACTTTTTAATTTTTCTTGATGCATCTTATCTTGATTAAAGTGTTTTTGTTCAGTAACCATCATAGAGATTAATTCATTTAGGGTCCACTTCTCCTTTTGGGTATTATATGTTATTTTGAATGGGCCAAACTTAGAAAGGAGAGAATTAATGGTGAGATGTATACTAAAAGTATCATCAATATTTACTTCATATTCCACGATTTTTCCAATAATATGGTGACATTTTTAAAATGGCTCACGAATATCCTCAATACCAATTCATATTCACAAGGTTATTAATAAGAATACTGGTCTCAACCTTTTCAAAATTGGAGAATTGTTCTCCAACCTTTTTCAAGAAGTCCTTAGTTTTGTTACATTTGAAAATAGATCTTCTAAGGGATTGAGGAATGAACTTTATCATAAGTTTTATACTAATATTGTTAGATTTTTATCATAACTTATATTCAACCTTTTGGTCATTGGTACTTGATAAGTATGAAATATATATTTATTTTATATGCATTTTTACCTTATTTGCTAGTATAGATTAGGTTAATTTAGTGTTAGTTATGGTTTATTTAGATTAAGATAGTTATTAATATTTTAGTTTGATTATTAATTAATTTTAGAAGTTATTAGTAGTTTAGGCATGTATTTAATTCATGTTGAGATTTTAATTACATTCTACATGTCTAAAATATGATAATTTATATTTTGTAGAAAAAGTGCGCTTATTGAAGTACTTGGACAATGTTTAGAATAATTTAAAATAGTTTTGACATGCTTTAAAGTGATTTGGATAACTTTTTGGAGTTACAAACAAGTTGGAAACTAATATGGACATGAAGAAGGAGCTTAATGAACAAAAATTGGACTGTCTAGAAAAATTGTCCAGATTACAGAAACAATGTAGCTGATCGAATGAGGCGTTTTAAGTATCAAACGGCTAAATGTGATTTTGAAGAAAAATATAGTACAAGCGATCGAACGGGCATGCAGGGCGATCGATCGGGATAACATGCAGTTTCCTAGTTTAAGCTAATTTCCAATCCTTTTCGTATTAAACTTCTTCTTGCAGCTCATATGCCTATATAAAAATATATTTGGCTTAAAATTAATAGATTTTAGTAAATTTTCTAAAGAGAAAAATAAATAAGAAGATAGAAGAGAACTTAAAGCTTTTAATGGAGATTCAAGAGCTTCCTTCTACAATGGAATTACTTAGGATTTGATGAAGTTATACATAAGTTTTAGTTTCTCTTCTTTTTCATTTTGATCCCAGTTGTAAATAATGATAATTGTATGATAAAGATTTTCTTTTAATGGAAGAGCTTTTAATGTTTATTCAAGTCTATGTTGATTTATTGTCTTGTAAATGATAGATTGAAGTGGTTTTGATATTTTCATCGATTCTAATTTCTGTAATTTAGATTAGATGGTCATACAATAGTTTTAATGTTCAGATAATTAATGAATTAGATGAGTTATACTAAGATTAGACAAGTTATGCCTATAGCTAGTTTAGTGAGATAATTCGTGCTATCGTAGAAAATAGTTCATGTCATAAATTTAATTAATGATTATTTCTAAAGTAATTCTAACTTGTAGTTGAGAATACTCGTTCATATTCACACTAGATTTAGGTTATAAGTTAAGAAATTGCTATGGTTTTATAGTGGATTCGATTTCCTAAGTAAATTTCTTCATATTAATCTCTTGCTTTTAATCTAGTTGATTCCTTTCTTTTGCTTAATTTAAGTTTAAGTTATTTTTAATTTTTAATCAACAAATTCCTCTCTTAGATTTAGTGATAATTTATCTGTCCCTCAGGTTCGACAACCCTTAAATGCTTATCCTAGTACAATTACCTTGTACACTTACAAATTGTTTAATTATAAACGATCAGTACTTTTATCTATAGGCACAAGTGACTCATTTTTATATAGGACAATGCCCAAATTATGAATGCGGAGTTGTAACTCAACATCTTCTTTTTACTTTTTAAAATTGGTTCCTGTGAGATTTCGAATAGAAAACATGGGGTTAAACATAAAATGAATAGTTGTACAAGGGACAAAATAAATACACATGTTCACATAGACTAAATATCTGGCTTAGAGGAGCATCATTTAGATTTTCAAGTTGATCTAAACGTCTCCCCATTAATATCTTTGTTGAGAGTCTAAGTGCATCATTGTAATTTCTCTTATGGGATGAAATCACAACAAGCTAGTAGTCTTCTCGTCCTAATGAGACTCGACCATGCCCAACGAGAACTAAGTGCATTACTGTAATCTCTCTTATGGGATAAGATTTCAGCATGCTAGTAGTTCATTGACTATAAATTTCCCCACAAGTTCAAATCAACAAGTAGTAGCCTCATATGGGATAACTACAATTGTCATGATCCAAATTCGCAATTCAAATTCAATCTCATAAATTATCATGGTTTGACTACTATGGTGATAAACAAAATCAATTTAATGAATGAGATTAAATAAAATTACTTACATATAAAACCATTGTTCCAAGTGGATAACTTAAATGTTACAATATCTTGATAATAAAGTTGCATAATAATAAACTACGATATCAACATCCAATGAGCAAAATGTATATTAGAATCAAAAGTATTTTTCATGCTCCTTACTCATCGTGAGCCGAGCATAAGGAATGGTTGTGAAACGTCCATTTTTTAGATCAACGTCGCACATGCTAGTGCATGTTAATGTAAGTAATATTTACGCTAATGTGCGCTAGCATGTGCATTGTCAATATAAAAAGTAGATGCTTCAAAGGCGTTCCTTACGCTAAGCTCATTGTCATAGTGGAGCATAAAAAACGCTTCCATTAGAATCATACTAGTTCATACATCAATCACTACATTAGTAAGCTAGTAAACTCACAAGAGGCAAAAGTAGACTAAATGCAAGTGAATCAATGCAAATCACCACTAAACTGGCTTAAAAAATAATTATTCTATTTAAGTGGGTGAAGTGGATTAAATAAAGAAAAATCGGAGGTTTTAAAATTCTAAATCAAAATTAGAAATAAGTTTATGAAAACTGCAATTTCTTATAAAAACTTCAATTTTTCACATAGACCTTCGAAGTTTATGATGGGTTCCACAACCAGAGACTCAAATATGGAACCCAAAACTTCAAGAGTCTAGTGAAACTCAAAATATTGTCACCAATCTAAAGATGAAGAAAACTTGAAAACCTTAAAACCTATGTTTTTCCTAAGTGAAAAGATTTTGATACCACATATTAGATGCATATGTATTTACTGGATCATCACTTAGGAATAAAGCATAAGGCAAATAACATAAATTTAGAAAAAAGAAGTGTACCTTACTCACTTGATATGATATATATCTATATATATAAAATAATATAGCAAAAGAGAAAATCCACCTTGTATGAATAACACCAAATCTTATTCACTATTCTTATTAAGAATGGATGGGGAACATTAAGATTGACAAGTGAGTGAAGGGGTTGGGCATATATATTGCTTCATAGTAACTATTCCCATAAAAGGGATACAAATAAATGCCCTCACACACACCTATTCATAATCGACCAAGTGATTTTAATTAATGCAAAATATAACTTTTTATTTTCAAATAACTTTTAATTTCTAAATTACTTTTCATTTTCTTTGCGGCTTTTGGGTTTTAATGGTCTACATGTGGGGGCATTCCAACTTGTTGAACTAAGGTTGGTAGATGAGTGTTAAGATTTAGTTGCTGAATGTGGAAAATAATTCACAAGATACCAAGCAAAGTTACTATGTGTTCCCAAACCAAATAATTAAGAGAATAATAAGGATTTTATGATAAAATTAGACTTACAGACAAAATTATCAATTTATTCTACGGTATGCATATGCACATGTGAGTGACATGCGATAATCTTGACAACCACCTTCTTGGGGTTTCCATGAATTAAAGTCCATTTTTTATGAATTAGTCCAGAGAAGAAGCAAACAATTCAGTGCCCTCCATCTTTTAAGTGAAGAAAGGTTGATAAATATTCCTAATTAGATCCCAAATGAGAACTAAGCTTCAAATCTTTTAGTGAGGAAAAGATATGATGATAAGTCATGTGAAATGTAAAAACTCAAGCTAAATGAGCTGCTTGATGAGTTGGATGCTCCACTTCCCGTTCCTAACAAGTGAACTGATAAATATGCTAACTTGCAGGCCTCTTTGATTTTTGAACAATTTACATTTTAGTTCACTTTTTTGCCTATTAATATGATCTAATACTTAATAATGACAAGACTTAATAAAGGTGAGGAATTTTGAGCAGAAGGAAACAGCTTAGCCATATAGCTCCAGAGAACCAAGTACAAAAGCGGTGTAACTTCCCAGAACCTAAATTAAATACACATAGGAGATGCCTTCTACTGTTCTCCATGATTGGATTTGCTAAGTGGGAGCCATTAGAAGAAAATAAAACCAAAGAGGCTGATGTGACACATGATCTGTCTCTGGTTCATGCAACACTGTAATGTCTGATGTAACACAAATTTAAAACTTAAAAAAGAAATATGAAAAAAACAGTGGCTCTATTTTTTGATTAATACACACAAAAAAGGAGAAACATACACTTGTAAATAATACTTAATTGAACACAGCCAAAATTTCCCAACTAAACAGTCCATCCTTCATCTTAAAACAGCTTAGATGGATTCTGATGTTTTCTTCGTGTCTTCAACAACTTGACAGACCTTCAAATCAGCTACAACGTCAGTTTGCTGGCAGACAGCAGTCTCTGCTCTAAAATCCACCCTAGAAGGTGGTAGTTTTGTAAATAGAGCTTCCTTAATGTTGTTTAGAAGTCCCTTTTCATATGGATTAATGGTATTGTCACGTTGCTTATAGTTCTCGTAAGCTGTCTACAAATGAAACCAAATCTATGATCATGAACATTAGAAAAAATAAAATTAACATGAAAAAATGGAAGTGACTTATTATGTTTACCTGGTTAAGCATAATTAAGTAAGCGTGAAACACTGTGAGCCCTCCAAGAAACCAAATTGCGATGAAACTAAAATTTATGAGAGCTATGGTTTCCGGAGCACTTGCAAGCACTCTGAGAACTCCAATGCCAGTATTAATTTTCTGTTTAATCTTTTGGCATGAGAATGTGAAGATATAGATGAAAAGTACCAATGAAGTGGAGATGAAAAACAAATAGTATCTGTAATTTCGCTGTGAAAAAAGGAAAAAAAGAGATAACTAAACTCATTGAGGTATTCAATTGAAACTCTCCTGCATAACTGGATCAATGGAACTGATTTAGTATGCATACAAGCAGACTCACCAATCCAATGCATTGACCAATCCAAGGGCAATGGTGGTCGAACTTCTCAACGCAGTTGTCGCATGATGCACAATGGCAGCTTCGAGGAAGTCGAAATTGTTTACAAATTCGACAGAATTTTATTTTGATTTCAAATCCATTAACAACCACCCTCCTCCTTCTAATCTCATCACTAGGCCCAATTTCCTTAATCTGTGGATGGTCTTGTCTAGGTATTATCCCTGGATCTCTAGTACTGACTAGGAATAAGCTAAGTAGTACCTGTAAGAAAATATCAAATTTTCACAATAAATCAAATGAGAAATCAAGCGCAAATATGGTGATTCACATTTGCAATTATCAACATCACTGGACCCATCAGAGCTCTATTTGATGCTAGAATAAGACAGTAGAGGTTCAAAGAAAAGTACTTACAATAATTGTCAATACTAAATTGAATATGATATTGTGCTTATTAGAGTGATTTGACAAATCATTTCCTACATATACACAAAAAACCCAACTTGCAAGAACTATTGAAACTGTTGTGAGCAAGAGCCCTCTTGGATCTGGGCCACAGATAAGGTGGCCTTTAAGGAAAAATACCTGCACCAAGAACTGAACATTGTAATTCACATGACATAGAAAATCCCCCTCAAAAAAGCAAATTTATCAAAAAAATATAGCCTAGTAAAGTTGTAGTACAAAAAATTTCAATATTTACATTTTTTCCTGGCCAAGTCTGATAAACTCTAGACTTCTCGTACCTGTGACAAGAATGTTCGCATAATAAATGTGTAATAAAATGAAAGAAACCAACTTGGGGCCAACGACGAATTCGATCAAACTTTGTCATCCTCAGAATCCAGATAAGTTTATCCCTGAACAAATGTGCAACCTGATTCTCACTTCCATGTCCTTGATGTGCATTGGATTCCTGTTTATATTGCTGCAAGGGCAGAGATTGGTGGCCATTGTTAGTAGCCACACTTTTGGCTTCCATGGTGGAGTTGGCTGAAGCCATTGCCAGTCCTGGAAACACTAGAAAGGATGAAATGGATTGCACAGAGAGAGAGAGAGAGGCAGTTAAAATCGGTTAGATCTGGAAAGCAAGTCCGAAATTGGATCGTTGGCAAACCGATTGACCTTAGTGGGCTACCAGGCCCGAATCCGACTCAGGGACTCAAATGGGCCTTGATTGCCACGTGGGATGAGCTGAATGTGGGATTCCGGCCCACCAAGTTTTTCCTTAGCCCAGAAGCCGCGAGCCCCACTGTCGAATCATTTCAACGGCTGTGATACATCATCATACATGGCATGTGGGTCCCGCATCGTGCATTTGGCCGAAAGAAGTCGGACGGACGTTCGGAGGATCCGACCGTGGACCCGCTTGAGGCCCGTAACTCGTATCCAAACAACAACTATAGCCCGGTCTCTTTCCTCCTCCAGGCGCCCGCCCTTCTCGGCCCTCCTCTTTCACTCTACACGCGCCGCCGGCGCATTCCGGCACCCTTCTTCCGTCCGGCCCCTTCACTGTGATTTCTGCCCGGACTGGAATTCAGGTGTGTCTCTCTCTTCTCTCGCTCTCGCTGTCTTTATTTCCTGTTTTCTCGGTCCTGGCTTTTGCCGGACGATAGATGCCAACTCACTTTGTACCAAGCTCCTTATGGCTGCCTTGAATCGACGGTGCAAAAAGGTCGAAACTTGGCGGAGGAACTGGGGGGAGAGGGGTCGGGGACGTCTCTGTCATGGAGGATTTGGACCGGGGGGGGGAGATGGGGTGAGGGTGTGGCGTTTGCGGACTGCTTAGCAGTGGAGGGCAAGGAGCTGGAGGGGTCACTGGCCTGGAGAGGTGGGAAAAGGGGCGAGTGGTGATGAAATCTCTTTGTTTAAGCCTGTGGAAATTATTGTAACGATTTTAGTTTTCTCTGTTGTTAAGCTAGAATTCGGTGATTATCTATTTTTAACAGTGCCAATCAAAGAATTTTTTACCACGGAAGCCTAGTTTGTCTCTGTTGAGGCTTGTCTAGTTATATTGCTTTTCAATTATTTCTTACTCAAATCATCTGATGGGTTATGATGATCTTCTTCTAGGTTCTGTTTTGTTTGGTTCTAGAACTGACCTGAAATAACTTCGGCAATGAAGTACTTATTGTAAGAGGTGTATGGAATGGAAGAGACCAGTGGACGTATTGAGAATGTTTTTTTGTTTTTTCAAGTATACAATTGGCGGAATCGAACTATATTTGTACAAATGTCCTTGCCAGTTTGATGAAGGCGTCTTATATGGAAAATCAGTTTGACAGTCCAGATCTGGAGTGGTTTTAGTTGTAGTTTTAGCAACTTATGTAACCGGCAATTTCTCATTGTTCTGCTGAAGATAAATTTTCTTTTTGACTTGGCAAGAGGTTTATAATATAAACTTTTTATGTGTTTTTTAGATTGCAATGGTACATGTTTTGTCAAAAAATCTTAAAATCCAATGATATCATCATTTAACATTAGGTTAATTAACGGGAAGTTATGTTGTAGGGGTTATGTGTCAGTTTAATTATACCTGGGGGATTATGTTTATTTAAGCCACAACTCATAAGGGTTATGGTAATTACTTAAAAAAAAATCCCTGCCATTAGCCCAATACTCATGTAGATTTATATGAAGAAAGTCAAAGATGATGGCCAACAGTGCAAAGGTCTCACTTTTTTTTGCCTCTGGCCTCCATATAGCATTAAGGTATGCATATTTTTCTTTGGCTAATGAATATTTGTACGATTTTTATTTGGTTTAATCAACTGCTTGTTTGATATGTCTGTTATTTAATGCCTAAGGCCCTTTTGAAGAGAAGAAATGGCAGTTTGTTGGATTCCTAGAATATTGTTTAATTCTCTTTGGTTTAAATTTATTTTACTGTGCACCTATTTGGCAAAATGTCTGCATTCTCCAATGACTGAAATGTGTTGTTTGCTTGACTATTATCTCTTTTTGTCTATTTATCTTCTTAATGGTTGTTTTCTCGGTGCCAACTTGTTTCTTATGGCGTTTTCACTATTAGCATATTAAGAACTAGTGTAGCTATGAAAGTTGGCCATGGTTATGGTGGGGGATTATTAACATTTAAAGCTAAAAGTTGTCTTTTATGATTAGCTTTCAATCACATCAGCAAAGTGCTTCTCCTGGAAGAGTTGGCTTGAATGGAGCAAAGACTGGCCAATGGCTCGCGAATGACCATCAATGAGAAGAAGTTCATTGAGCATGCATTGCTTTCAGAGCTTAGGGTTGATGGCAGGCGTCCCTTTGATTATCGCAATTTGACCATCAAGTTTGGAAGGCATGTATATTTTCTTTTCCATTCTCACTCTTAGTATTTAATGTTGAGTTGAGATTTTAGTAGTTGTGTATGGCATTCTGTTATTTTTTTATGTTGATGTATAGTGATTTTCCTTCTTTATACTGTTATATCTCGATTTGCTATTGTGTTTTGAGATGGTGCAAAAGGTTTACGCTGTTATACACATTGAGGTATTTGGCTTTAAACATCATAAAAGTATGTTTAAGAAAGTTTTTGATATTCACCTGAATTCGACTAGATATGATGATGAAGGTCTTTCTATCTAACATGCCATGGAATTTGCTTTCTTGTGCACTGGTTTTCTTCTTCTTCTTTGTGTTTTCTTTTGTTTCTTCTTGTGTTTATATAGTTGACCTTTTTTTTGTATTATTATTCTTGTGGTACTTGTCTACCTGTAGACTCGCACTTGCAGAAATGCATGTCTTGCTTTGTAGCACACTCTTTTATGTTCTCAAGATGACTGCTATTGATTAACTTCTTATGTTGAATTTTCAGAGAAGATGGTTCAGCCGAGGTGCAACTTGGCCAGACTCATGTCATGGGCTTCGTTACGTCGGAGCTAGTTCAGCCTTACAAAGACCGGCCAAATGAAGGGTCTTTGTCCATATACACTGAGTTCTCACCCATGGCTGATCCATCTTTTGAACCTGGACGTCCAGGAGAATTTGCAATAGAGCTTGGGCGGGTGATAGACCGTGGTCTCAGGTACAGGCAAAACTCTTTTGCCATCTCAGGCAAGTATTTACGTGTCAAATATTTTCAAAGTTATGGACCTTACTTTGGAATATGGGATTGCAGGGAAAGCAGGGCCGTTGATACAGAATCTCTGTGTATTCTGTCTGGCAAATTAGTATGGGCCATCCGTGTTGATCTTCACATTTTGGATAATGGGGGGTATGATGAAGAGTGGCATTGATGTTCTTGTTGGCTGCTTCTAGGGTTTCATATTATTTTGTTTGTTTAAATATCTCAGGAATCTTGTTGATGCTGCTAATATTGCTGCGTTGGCTGCACTTTCCACATTTCGGAGGCCTGATTGTACTTTAGGTGGTGAAGATGGGCAAGAAGTGATTATTTATCCAGCTGAGGCAAGTTATTTGATGTATTTTTATATTAAAGCGTGATTCAAATAATATTATATGTCATCTTCATTGATCATTCAATGTTGCTTGGAGGAGAAAGCTATGTAGAGTATATTGGCCTTTTTCACACCTGCACAAATACATAAAGAATAAGGAGCAATATATAATGAGTTTTTGTTGCCTTAACTTAATAGATAATTGGCTTAAAATTTGAAGCGGACCTTCACTTTTATATATTTTTGAAGATATATTGCATACATTTTTCACAAGTACACATTATGTTCATAACTTTTGACCGTTGTATACAGGTCAATGAGCCTCTTCCATTGATAATACACCATCTTCCTGTAGCTGTAACTTTTGCAGTTTTTGATACTGGGAACATTGTGGTAGGTAATAATTGGTTGGAAGAGTTTCCCCAACATTTCTTGTCTCTTTTCTCCTATCAGTGTGTTAGACAATGCATGTTTTAGAACTAAACTTGTGGTTGTTGGTTGTTGTGAAATAAATATTAATGCATAGGTGATTGATCCAACTCATAAGGAAGAGGCTGTTACGGGAGGCAAGATAACTGTTACTATGAATGCAAATGGTGATGTATGTGCCATTCAGAAGGCTGGAGGAGTAGGCGTTTTGCAAAGTACATTGATGCAGTGCTTACGAATTGCTGCTGTGAAAGTGGCTGATGTTACAGCTAAAATAAAAAGTTCAGTAAGTATATCTGATAGGCTCTATATATTTTATTTATTCTGAATTGAGTGATCACTGTGGTCGAATTAATAGTACTTTTTATTTTTATTGTCATTGTTTCATGTGCTTGTACCTGTATTGCATTACTTTATATGTCTCCCTCTCAACACCGATTACTTGTTATTCGTTTGATAGTCTTAGCAATGGATGATCCACTCCTAAGCGTTCTACTATTCTTCTGCTTCTCTGCTTAGGTGGAAGCATATAACACAGAAAGGGCTCTCAGAAAGGTCAAGCGCCATCCTACATTAGTGGCTGTAGATGTTGGTGAACCAGATGTCAAAATGGGGAAGCTCAATGGCCATTCTGGTATCAAGGAAGATGATGGCGAGATTAAAATGGATGTCGAGATGGGAGAAAGCTCTAACCATGAGACTAAGAAGGTTCAAGCTGCTAATATTCCTGAACAAAGATTGTTGCAAAAATCTACTGAAAGTGCTAAAACATTCATTGGTGGTCCTTCCAAGTGGTAGGGCTTCTCGCACTCATTCTATATGGTTAGGATTTCTGTTGATATTGTCTAAGTTGAGGTCCTGATAAGAAGAGAGGACAGGGAAAAGTATACCATGTAGAGATTTCCTTCTTACTTTCTTGGGTGAGGTACTGGAGCCGAACAGAATGATGCCTTACCCTTGAATGCTTATGCATAAGTTATTTCTTAAACGGGTCATAATTTCATTTTTTTTTCTAACTGATAAAGCAATGAATGTGTGCATTCTCTACTGCGCTTTAGATGATTTTTTTTCTAGGTGCATTACTTCTTTTGAAGAGACAACACGAAATGATGTTACACTGTTAAAGTACTAGCTTTGAATAAGAACCAGTGCATGTGAACTCAGCCGCAGTTGGGCTTTACTTACTGTGGTTGGGCGAAGCTAAAGTTTATCTGTTGTGGCTTAAGCGGTGTTTTTGGAGAATGGTTTTTGGATCGTTGGACATCCCTTTCAACATTTAGTTGCATTGAGCATTACATGAAATTATTCTTATTGGCTACACCATCAGTGGCATCGTTTTTTGTTGAGAAGCCTTCCTAGTAGTTGGTCACACTATGTGTTTTTATGGTATCTGAAAGGTTTGGTGGTTGACATCCTACAGCTGTCCCATGTAGCTACTGGTCCCTAAGTCTTGAAATAAATAACAGTATGGATTTGCGGTTGGCAATCTCCTAAAGTTTCATGCTCTGCATTTGCAGGGATCCTTACTCGACAGGAATTGATTTGAGTTCTTTTAGGAGGCCTGCAACTTCAACTGGTATGCTTTTCCTTTTACTTTTTGAAGCATTAGTGCACTTCTTTTTACTGGTTTTGAACAACATGTTTGTGAATAAAGCCATGATTGAACACAGTCCCATCCAAATTTGGAAGCTGACGAGGCTATATGGCTGCTATTTATAGTTTAGGATAGAACATGCGAAGCAAATTTTGTAGTTATTACTATGGTTGTGATATTAAATATTGGTATACAATAGTATAAATATCTAAAACAAATGAAGAGAAATTTGTGATCCTATATGTAGTTAATTTCATGTCACATTATCTATAATTATGAATAATTAAAAGTGTGAGTTTTTATAGTACAAAAGTATGAAATTTCCAATGCGAAATTCTTACTCCTGTCCACATCTAATTGAGACTAAAACCCTACTTGTTAAGGGTATGTGTGGGTCCAAAAGCAGCTTAAGTGAAGGTAATCATGAAACTCTGACCAATGTATCTTTTGGCTTTGTATTATTTTTTTACCATAATTGATGGCATGTTATACTTTGCATGAATGCCTATGATTCTGATAGTCTGAATAGGGCTGCATCTCGGGTCGGGGTAGGTTGGGTTTTGTAAGACCCGACCTGAGATAGGAACCGAGTTCCTTAGACCCGACCGGAGATAAAAACTGAAATTTTTGGACCCGACTCGACCCGAAAAACTCTAGAACTAAAATAGGAACCGAAATTGTATCTAAGGTCAGGTCACTTCCACGAATTCAAACTAATTTGACATTATATTAAATTAATTTTATCTATAAAAATTCATATAATCAAGGTTAAATATAATTTTTATAAGTTAATTAGGAACTTGGGTCGATTTGGGGTCGATTCGGGGTCAATTCTTGGGTTTTGACATGCTGGACCCGACCCAAGATTCACCCGGGTATTTTTTTTCTTAATTTCGGGTCAGTTCTATTCGGATCGGTTCGGGTTCGGGTTTTCGATGCAACCCTAAGTCTTGAGTTTTCTATATGGTGTTCCTTCTATGTATATAGCAAACCCAAATTAAGTGCTAATTTCTTTTTCAATGTAGGTTCGATTATGTTGGATAGGGGACAAGAAAAGGGGAGCAGCCCTCTAACTCCAGATGATCCTGTGCCGGATGAACCATCCATAAACAAACATGTAGGCGGTCTAGTTACCATTGACAAATCGAGTTCAGTACCTGAAACAGGCTCACAGAGGACTCTGAGAGATGCAGTGAAACAGAAAAGTAGGAAGAAGAAAAACTGATACTAAAAGAATATACAGGTCCCTCGTGAGGGATTTCCTGACAGGTAGTTCATTTGCTCACCAATATTATATAAGTAGATCCTATCCGTGTGTGCTTTTCTCTCATGACAATTGCATTTTTGTATCTGGAACAGAATTCTTTTCCTTGGGGTGTAAGGAGGGGGTGCCAAATTTGGAACAGGAAATGATACAGCACCGAGCCCTTTGTCTATCTCTTCAACGCGAGATAGATATTGTGGCACAAACCGGACTGGTGAAAATGGAAGCTGCCAACCAATACGGATCTTCTGTTTATGGATGTGGAAGTTGGGCCCACACTGGATGGACACTCGTCACTCATCCTTGTTTTTTGGCGAAATTTTGATTACAGAGAAGTCCACCCTTGGGGCTCGGGGAAGCATTAGTCCTGAAATTATGTTTTACGTTTGGACTCACTTCATGGTTTTCCTTTTATTTTCATTCATGGTTTGAGTCGTTCTCTTTTACTTTCTTTTGTTTGAAGAAGACGTAGGGCTGGGAATCCAGTCGAAATCAGGTCAGGTAATCAGCTTTCAAATCGGCTGATGCCTCTTTCCTGATGCCATGGCTGGCAGCATGAATTGGACGCCACTTGTACCCAGATTGGTGCGTTGTAGCATCAGCTTGAGATGTTTTTGACACTAATCTTCATCGGACGACTTCAGGCCTCCACAAGACGCACCAAAAACTTGTTGGCGAACTCAGCTCGTTCAATCGTTGAATTGAGGATGGCTTTGATGCAGCAAAATTTGAAATTGCTTCGACAAGTCAGCAAACTTTAGACCATGGATTAGCGATTGGATGTGCAGGGCCTGACGGAGCTTGTCTTGCTTCTATGTAAAACGTTTGCCTCCTTTGACAACGCTCTCCTCCTCAGCCTTGCCTTCGCCTGATTTCAATCTAGATTCGTTGCAGTTGGTGCCCTCATTGTTCACAGTGGCCTGTCTTTCCCGCAAACTGTTGCCACACCCACTAATCCACCATTGCCACCAGTCTCCTCTCAGCTTGCCGGCTATGCAGCCTCTTCTCTACTGGTTTTTAGCACGTTTGTTGACAACTCAACATTGTCTGCTAATGCTCTTCAAAGTGTCGACCTTTTCCTTCCCCAGCTGACGGCTTTGCCCCAATCAGCACAAATCCGACAAACTGTGCACAACATGTCATCGGTGTTGCCGTACGTGCCTCTGTCGTCCACTGTCCAGCTTGATGAACTCGCCGCCTAGCCGTTCATCTTGTCAGCTGCCTATGTCCAGTGGCATCGACCAAAATCATTCTATGGGACTTGTTTGGGGGGGTCACACATTAGAGCGGCCCATTTCACCAGCCCATTAGGCACATATGCGCTTTGCGCATGTCAACTGGTCTCAATTAACGCTACTCCCATATATATGCTTCGGTGAGACTTATCAAATTTCATTTTCTGTCGAACTTCATCCAATTGGATAAGTTGGGTCTCTTTTTTTCCATATGATCTATAGCAATTTTCCTCATTTTTTGCCATGAGAATGTGAAGATATAGATGAAAAGTACCAATAAAGTGGAGATGAAAAACAAATAGTATTTGTAATTTTGTTATGGAAAAATGATAAAAAAAAGATAACTAAACTCATTGAAGTATGCAAATGAAATCTCTCGAATTCTCTCTTGCATAACTGGATCAATGGTACTAATTTAGTAATATATGAATTTATCCGGTATTCACATACATTCAACAACTAAATTCTACCTTATTTAATCTATGCATTCTACATTAACTAAGCTTGTTTTTACTATTTTCCTAACCTGTTTAAATCCACACATTTAAAATATTAATACATCCTGTATTCACAATAATTCAACAACTAAATTCTAAATGTTTAAATCCATGCATTTAACACAAATTCAACCTATTTAGATCCACACATTTAAAATATTAATACATCCTATATTCATAATAATTCAACAACTGAATTCTACATGTTTAAATCCATGCACTTAATACAAATTGAACATGTTTTCACCATTATCTAAGACATGAAATTCAACTCATTATGACAATTAAATTTATATTTATCATCTAAAATTTACAACAATTGTTTCATCCCCGGTTTCAACACACATTGTTCAAATAGTATCATATACTATCAATTAAAATCATTTCTAACATTTTTAGTAGATCTACACTATAGAGTTATATCTGCAAAAGAAAAATATAATATATTTATATTTTAAATTAATTACATATTATTTACATAAACAATAAATATGGTTATGTTTTAAAACATAGGTATATAATAATCAAGTAAGGAAATATTTAATTTTAATAATCCTAATCTCATAAACAGTATTGCATATTTTGAAATATAATAACTCCATAAATCATAATAAGTCCAATATATAATCTTAACTTTCATACTTCAAAAAGTATACAAGAATCAACTAAGAAAATATATAATATTAATAATCCTAATCCTAATTACATCTTATTTACATTCTATTTTTAATTTTATTATTTATTTTTTTGCTATTTTATATATTTTTTTGAATAAACTCTCTTTCTAGCTCATAAGATTAAACGTAGGGCGAGACTTTTTAGTTAAATAAGCAACCAATTTATCCCTCTATGATAAAAAGAAATAAGATAAATTTCAATAGTTAGTACGAGTACCTCTTTTACGAGAGTAAATATAAATAATATTTAAATTCATTAAAAATATAAAATAGATAAAAATAAATAGTTACCCATGTGATATCATCTTTTTTTGTTGTTGTAAAGAGAAAACTTTCTTCCTTTAATAGGATTTAAGTGTTTCATTTGTTTCTCTTCTTTGTCCATCATTAATAAATACCATTTATGGGTTTCATTTTATTATTCTTACTTCGTATTCAGAGTAATTGGTTTCTATCTATTATTAATAAATGTCAATTATGGGATTCATCATCTTTTTCTTACTTCATAAATACTATTGAGAATAATAGGTATCTTGTTGACTGGAGTTCTTGAAAATATGGTTTAAAGAATGCATGTTTTGAACTTCAATTTTTAATGCATTAATGAATTCATTAACCACTTGTCAAAAAGCATATGATAGTAAATTTATTTATAAAATATAACTGAATACATATTATTATACTACCTAACAATTTAAAACATTTTAACATGTAAGCTTACTGATTAAATATTATTATACTTACATTGCTTTTGATCTCCTCTCTACACAAATCATCAATGTCATCAAGTGTTATTTTTTCATCTTTATTCTTTTTAATACTTACAAATAAATTAAAAATTTATTAACAATTATGCAATTAATTAGTAAAAATATCTATACTATTTTAAATAAAAATATATTTTTCACAAAAGTTATCATTTTTGTCCTCCATAGTCTTTATTTTATCTTTTGATACTTGTCATAAATAGATCAAAATATTTCCCCTTTTAACTTCATGTTATTAGAGTCGTCTTTTTTCCTTTAAATCTCTTTTTCTCTTTGTTATTTTTCAATAAATATAAACTGAACTAGCATTCTCATATTTCCCAAGTCCTCTACTTCTTATTTTTACTCGATTAATCATATAACTTTTTTTAACAACTTTTTGTTTTCTTTCATTCTTTCTCTTCCCTTTTAATTGTATTGATGATGAAGGGGATTATACTCTCAGCACTAGACCTTCAGAAAGAGGCATATTAATCTCTTTATCTTTACCATCATTAGACTTTTATAGTTGCAGTTTTTTTTTAATTTATTAATTTCCTCATCTTTCCCTTCCATTTAAACATTTTGTTAATTTTTATAATCGAATTTATAAGCTTATAGTTGCTGAAGATGTTCTTCAAATCTTATCTTTTATTTTCTTTTTTCTATAAGGTCTTTCAAAATTTTATTAATTTAAACTTTCAAAACAACAATCTCTAATCCTTTTTGTCAACCATATTATATAATAAAATAATAAAATAACTATTCATTACTGAATAGAAAAAAATAATAATATTATGTAACGTATATATTTACTGTTAAATCAAAATAAAAAGCTAGTATTAACAAATGTTTTTACCCAATATAAGAATTTAAGCTTACCAAAAAAAAGATTGTCAGGTTGATCATCCATCTTCTGTTATTCAGAATTATCTTCAATCATTTTTTATCTTCTTCATTTAGTTCTTCAATTTATAAATATTTAATCAAATATTAAAATTATGTTTAAGATAAGTAGTACTATAAATATTTTATTCAACAGAAGTATATTCTTACCCTCATTATAATTTTTTGATACTCTCTTTGATTAGGTTATATCTCCTTTCTTTTTCATTTCCTTCATAAATTTTTAATATATCTGATTAAAATCATGTTCAAAATAATTAATACTGCAAATATTCTAGTAAAGATAAATCTCTCTTTCTACTTCTTGGTTTCCTTCAAGAATTTTAATAAATTTCATTAAATGTTAATATCCTAGTGAAGATAATATATACTATGAATGTTGTACTAAACTTACCTTCATTTATATTCTTTTGCATAAGACTTTCTTCTGCATTTCAAATTCTCCTTCAATTTGAACATTTTTTTGTCTTACCGGCTTTAATTTTAATCCTACTTTCAATTATTCTTTTTGTCTTCCCTTTTCTTATCTCATAAATTTTAAAAAATTCTTTTTCTTTTTCTGTTTCAAAAAGCTCAAGTTCAATTACCTATTCAAATAAATATAAATAATTAAAATTAAATAATACTTTATTTTATATAATAATATATTATATTAACGAAAAATACTAGGGTGTCAATTCTAGCAAAGGGTTGTTTGTTAATTGAAGCGACAGATCTCTCAAACTCTTTTTAATAATATTTTGCTTTAACAATTTACTGTATTCACATAGCCAAAACTTCCAAAAACAAAAATAGCAAAAAATTGTATGCATTTTATTTGGAAATTTCTATTGGAATTAAAAAATCAAAATGTAAGAAATTTACCATTAAACCTATCACACAACACTTTTTGGATATTTGTAATTCTCATGTACATAATTCATTAATGACTTTCTTATTAACTGGGGCTATGCATATTTTACCATATATTTAATATCTTTTATAAGAATTATAAATCCCCAACTATAGTGAACTCCTGTAATTGGTAATAAAAGTGTCAAAAAATAAAAAAAAGACAAACAAGTCTTATGGAGTCTTCTACATCATTGAGTCTTTCCCAACAGAGCTTCTTCTAATGCTCTTCATATTGCATTTTTATCCAAAGTCTTTTAACATTCCCAAATATTCTATTTACAAAATCAATATTAGGCTTTCTTTTATATTTTTTCTTTATTATCTCAATCGTAGATTATGGGATACCAAATATAAACATTATATCTATCACTCGAAACTATAAATACCTCCCTCCATGTTTAAAGGCTTTTTGTGTTAAATCATACATATTTAGCAATTCTGATGTCACTACTTTCTTTTCTTGAGTCTATAAAATGTATTTTCATATTTATAAGGACATTGAATATACCCCATAAAGGAGTCTTCTAAAACAAGTCTATTCTTTGTTTGTTAAAACTGATCTTATAATCTTTAAAGAACCTTATCAAAGAAATCAGATTAGACCCATTAGCCATATTTGCAATAAAAAAAAATAAATATTTTATATTAATAAAATTACATAGAAGATTAATTCATTATTAATTATAAAAATATTTAATATATAAATAATAATAAGTATAATATTTATTTTTTTGTCAACTCACAAATTGACTTAATTTCTTTTAACACAAAAGCATATATTTTTACTTTCAATTTAGATTTAATACATATACTAGTCAACATTAAATAATGCAAGATCTAAACTATTTACTTTCATAGACCAAAGGTATCTGATAATCAACTGAGCAAATATTTATTTAACTACATTAAAAAAATTGAAGTATTTACTTTCATAAAGAAAAATTACACAATACAAACTTGTCAATCAGAATAAAGAAATTTCACACATACGAAGCTTGGAATATTAGTAACTAGTGAACAAAAAAAAACACAAAAAATTTATATATAATCTCAATAATCCTAATCTCATAAACAGTACTGCTTAGTTTGAAATATATTAACTATGTCAAACATAATAAGCTAAATATGTAACTATATTTGTATATTTTACTTTTAATTTAGACCAAATATATATACTTAACTACATTAAATCACAAAATATGAATCATTCACTTTCATAAATCAAATGTATACAATAATCCTAATCACATAAACAGGGTTTCGTAATTTTGAATATGGTCAATGCATCAATCATAATAAGCAAAAAATATGACTTTATTCTATTATTATTAGTTAATGTGGATAATGAGAATCACATATAAAAGAAGTAAATTTCTATTATAAAAGAAGTAAATATATCTTAGAAGAAGCTTAGCTACACAGGGAATGAGTTTTCTTTAGTAAATCAATGTTGGTTCATTTTGACACTTCTGAACGGCAGACTTACGGGCATCGGACTAACATACATCAGACTCATATGAAGCTAGTGGCAAAATGATGGGAATGAAATTTCGGATGTTGGATCAAATGTGGAATGACCAGAAACACCTGATGGACACTGGATGACGTACGGCTGATGGACATTGGATGACGTACGGCTGACAGATAGGAATGAAGGAAACATTATCATACGACGAACTCAAGAAAAAGTTGTCGGACAGCAAACTCATGAAAATAATTTTTCGGACGGTAAATCAATGATCAACTGGGGAATGTGGTCGAATGGATCAACAGGAAAAGTTCTTTCATTGGAAGCAATGCATCAATTGTGACGGCTAGGGTTTTCCTTTGGTTTGGGGTTTAATTGACATATTTTATTAATAATATATAGTTAGGATCCAGAACCCCTTATTTTAAAAGACAAGATATGATATTAACCAAAACATATAACTTATACGAGGCTCATATTAGTTATATGAGATCCGGCTCAACCAAACTTTCTACTTAATAAAACCCCTACCTTGAAAATCCGCCTAAATCAGCTTAAAAAACAAATTGAGACGAACATGAATTGATCGATGTAAAAATTTAAACAAAAATTTTGCCGAAATGGGCAAAAGAACTTTGCCTATGCCTAAAATTGCTCCGTCACTATGTCTAAAATTGCTCTTAAATTTTTAGAATGTCATATCATGTCGGACCACCAGTATTTGTTATAAACATCACCAATACTTGGTAAAGTTGTTACAGACAGTCAACAATTAGCTTATCATTGTAAGTAACTTTGTAATAAATACAATGTTTTAAGGTAGTTTTAGTAGTACAAAATGATTAACCCACTATAATAGAATTTTAAGTAAATTATTAAAAAATGTAAAATTAGCTAACATCATCCAAAATCTGTGTAAGCACTCACCGAAGTCCCATGGAATAAAAACAATGGTACTTTCAGCTCTAGTGGTAGTATAATTTAGCACAATTAGTTGTTTTAAGTGATAATATAAATTTCAAATCACTGTAAATAGATGCTAGACGGTCAACATTAAAGAATATCTAATGAGTGAAAAAATAAATTAAAAAAAATTGCAATACCACCCATCCTCACTTTAGTATCCCCACTTTAACATTGTAGTACAAACTGTAACAAAGGATATATATCCAAAAAAAAAAAAGAGTAACAGCAATTATCTTTAAAAAAACACTTAAAATTATTTTACCAACAAGCCGGTATTATAAAAAAAGTGTATTGACAATATCTGAGAACATTCTTACATAGAACGTCTGAACAAAGGTTCTATAGACAAGGCAAAAATTAGAGACCCTTCAACTACATAGGTGAATCAAAAGAGATCAGTACTATTTTTAAAGAAAATACTAGATTTGAATGAAATGGACTTTTTGCATGGAAGGTTTTGATTCTCACATGCCAAAACCTGTGGTACCTCACAACACAGTCAAGATGAAGAATAAAACGGAAAAGGTGAAGAACAAAAGGCAGAGAAAAAGTGCTGAAGTAAAAAAATGAATTTTACAAGGCTTTAGAGGAGCCTTTACCAAACAAAAAAAGATCTTAAAAACGACAAACAACCAAAGTGCACAATTTCAACTTCGAGCGGGATCGATTGCTACTAATACTTATGAGGAGCGAAGCGGAAGTTACTCCGACCGTCTACCGGTGAGCTCATATATAGCGTCTCCCTTTGCAACAGGCTGTGTTGGTGGTAAAACAAATTACGGAACTTAAGTGAAGGGTAGTTTGGACTTTATCACTTTAAGACCTAAGTTATAAATAGGCTCATTAAAGGAGGCTTATGTGATAGAGACGTAAAGTGGATTCTAATGAGAGAAGAATTCCGGACCAGAGAAGAGACTTTCAGCTGCCACAAACCGGAATCGGAGAGTTCGACGCAGAGGAACATAGAGAGAAGGAAAACAAAAATTTCTGAGAGGAAGAAGTTGGAGTTTTCTTCTTGTGTATTGCATGAGGAGCATTGCTGAGAAATCTTGTAATTCTCTTGTACTCTGATTCTTTATTTAATGGAATTATGTGATCTCGTGGATGTAAGCAACAAGGCCGAACCATGTTAAATTTTCTTATATACTTTACTTTTGTATTAGTGTTCCTAGATCCATATTTCCGCAGTATAGATAGGGGAACAGTAAAACTATACTCTGTTCGCCCAGAACTCTATAACAGTCTGTTCGGCCAGAACTAGAGTACAGTAAACTTATACTTTGTTTGACGAGGACTGTAGTTTTATTCCCCACAATCTGAAAACCCAGACTAAAAGACCAATTGATACGCAAGGCCATCCGGGGGATCCTTGTTGCCGTGTATTTATATGCGGTTGAACAGAAGACCGGCCCTTGTTATGTTTGAACTGCCATTTCCAGTTGGTTAGGTAGTGCCTGTGTGCTGTGCCAACTGCCATCACGGAGTTGCACTTATGCATGAACCAGGGCTTTGATTGCCATTTGCCGGTCAGGTTTTCAGTTTATAATGGGGTGCAGTATGCATGCCACATAAAAAGGCGATTGTAGTTGAGATGGGCACTACTCTCCATCCCTTGTCATGTCAGTCATTTTAGACAGCTTCAATGTTTCGGCTGCCACTTGCGGACAACTAGGCTTATTTGAACTATCAAAGGGTTTTTTTTTGTTTACCGAGGAAAGGGGGTTTGCTTTAATCTTTTAAATTAATTTCTTTATTTTAAATAAATTTTGGCTTTTACTTAAAAATTACTTACTTTGGTTGCTATTTTTAAATTTAATGTTTGAAATTTTATTTTTATGTTTATAAAACTCTATATCTACTTGTTTTTGAAGGTTTTTAGTGTTCTAAAATTGGATTTGAATAGTATTAATAAAAATCATATTTTTGGGTAGGTTTTTGAGGAAATTAAGGAACTAAATCGACTCTAAGAGTAGTGAAAAGTAATGAGTTTAGGCCTTAATTTTGTTGTGTTTTCAAATCTTTGTTTTGATGTGTTTTCTTCAATAAATTCCATGTTAGTGCTCTAATGATAGATTAGTAAAAACTTAATTTTTTATATTAATTTCTTAGGGTTTTGATTGAAAATTAGTATATTTAGCATTCTGGAAGTTTTAATTATATTTTTATGAAGTTTAGAGCTTGATTTGAAGTTTTAAGTTCGATTGATGAAATCTCGGTTTGGTTTTCAAAATAGAGAAGATGAACCACATGTGCTGTTATGGTGATCAATCGCCCTTACAAGCCGATCAATCGGCCAAATGGCATTGCAGGCTGATTTTGAGGCCAGCCGATCGATCGATCAACAGTGCAGCAGATTTTGGTCATTTTAATTCCTTTTTTTATTCTGATATTTCTAGTCCTAAATATTATTTCTCATGTTCATATGGGTTGATTTGAGTTAGATTAAGCTACTCGAAGAGTATGCTAGTGATGATAGAATGTATGAATAATAATCAGGTATTATGCAAAATTAGATGATGTTGGTTAAACATGTTAGATTTGTTAACTTGAATCCATAATTTGAATGATGGTTTCTGAGGGTTTTTCTTACTCGTGATTCCAGTTTGGATCCATAATTAGATGTTAGAAAAAACATGTGTGTAGTGCCTTATCAACTATTGTCAAATCATAGTCATATGCTTAAGAATGTATATTATATATTAAACGCATACATGTGGGGGAATTAATTATGAAATCATGGTTGTTTATGACTTGAATATGATATATGTGGGGACTGATGGGAGCATATTCCATGTGTTGGAATTCACGTAGAGATTGCTCACATATGTATCATGAAACAGATTTTATGAATGAGATTTTATCGATGTTTAGCCGTGGTTGGTCGATTGGATGCAATGATGTGAGATTGTGTGCCAAATTAGTCGACAGTTGGCTTAATCCGAACTTTGCTGGTCCGAAAGGACATGATTTCAATTTGAGTTCCTGTGTAGAACATGCATACTCTCCGAGTTGAGTCGATCTGAATTGAGTTGAGATGAATAAGGATGAGTTGTGTACTTATCTTGCGGTTGAGAATTCTTGAGATAATCATATGGACCCTGAGAATCCAGAGTGGTATGCCTTTATGCTTCAGTTACCACGTGATCTAGGTTTTCTGTGTAAAATTTGGACTCTTCCCACCGCAGAAGATGTTCTAAGGCGAACACACCTGCTCTAGGTTCTATGTGTGTGATTCGGACACATTCCTTGGCCATGATTGTCCAGGGCGAGTAGACTTAGGGGCTGACTACCCCAAACACTTTATGTTTCCTGTGTGGAAACCAAATTATGTCCAGCCTGTGTGGCTTGATTGTATTCTCTCCATGATGGAGATATTCACCATTTGTTAATGATGCATATGTATGAGATAATATTATGCCCATATTACACAAGTTGTGTCGGGATAATTTGAGATTATGTAACACATGTGAATATGATTTACTATACATAATTTAGTATCGTATGATTAAGACTCTTATCATACAGAGTGAATGATCTATGGATAAATGATATGAATATGCATTATATGAGTACGTGTTGTGTACATGTGTTACGTAGGTTGAATGGTATGAAGGAGAATAACTTGATATGCATTACTATGAATGTGATGGTGTGAGAATCACTAGTCATGGAGGATGGATGTTAGGTCATATTATGATCATTTATGCCTTGATTTTGAGATGTGTTGTATGCATGCTAGATCTTATATTTATAGATAAGTAGGGGTTTAGTAAGAGAAATGATAAGAAAAGGGGCATGACATGTCATTTATGGATCTGAATTTTTATGTTGTTGCACTGTGATGATTTTTTATTGAAGTTATCATTTTCAAACCATCATTGAGTTATATACTCACCCTTTTTCTGTGATTTGTTTCAGGGCTGCACTGTAAGGACCCTCATCTTTAAACCGGTTTTTGGTTTTCTTTAATTATCGGTTATCGTGAGGTTAACGTGTTTTTTGATTTATTCGGTGGTTTCGTAAAAAAGTGGTATTTATGATGGTTTTAAATCAAAATCAACTTTAAGATTAGTGGTTTTAAGTGATTTTGAATCAAATGTGAATTTTTGGGATTTTTTTGATTTTTTACTATTTTTTTCCAAAAATTAGGGTTTTGGCGGGACCCCTGTGGGCCCCACCGTCAAAATTTTAGTTTTTATGTCAAATGGACCCAGACATCAACTTAAGGTTACACAAAAATTTTTAGAATTTTCTTAGACTTAATTAGTGCTCAAATTTGTAAAATACCCATTTTTAGCCTACTTTTTCTATTTACATCACATAACTTACCCATACACACCCCAAAGCCTACTATAAAAGGCCAAACTTGAGCCATTCCTATTTTGGGAATAGGCTGAGGAGGAGAGGTCAGGCCTAATCCCCAATTAGGCCCGGATTAGAAGGTGTTTAAGGTAAGCCTATTCTAATTAAGCACTAAACCCTAGCTTTCTTCTTAATCTCTTCTAAATCTACCATTTTCTCTTTGTTTCCATTCGTTTTTAAACACCAAAACTACTGATTTGCATTTTTACTACAAACCTTAGCTCTCAAAATCTGATTTTTATGTTCAATAAGCCCTAGATCTAAGTTTTTAATTAGGTTTTTTTTGGTAAATCGATTTTAATGGAGTTTAATTCAAACTATATGTCTTTGTAAGGTTTTCAAGAAGGGTGACCATCAAATCCATGTCTAATCTAGGGATAAGGTAATAGACTTTCAAAATTTATGTTTGTCTATGGTAAAACTCTTAATTTTGTGGTTTATTTTGAATGAAGTTACTTGATTTAGTGTGCTAATGACATGATTAAAAAATGGTAATCTTTAATCCTGATTTTATAGGGTTTTATCTTGTTATGATGTGGTTTAGCATTCTAGAAGTCATGGTGGACTTTTGATGGCATTTAGGTTGTTAGATGTTGATTTGAAGTGTTATCAATAGAGTTTCGGTTTGAAAATGCGAAAGGAAGAAGATGGTTGGTTCTGCCTTGTTGGCATTCAAACAGCCCTTCTGGGCGTTCAAACGGCAACACTGTCGGATCGACAGATTTCCAGTTCAGCCTATCGAACGGCCTATCGAGCGTTCAAACGGCCAAACTGTGAATTTGAAATTTTATCGTTTAGCCGATCGAACGGCCTTCTGGGCGTTCGAATGGCTACACAACAGAATTTTATGTTATTCACATGATGTTTATTTCGATGGTTCCACTTTAACTTGCCAATTTCATATGAATGTGGAGTGTTTTGAGCCATATTATGTTACTGGATATACACACTATTGAGGATATGAAGTTGAGATATATGATTAGAGATTTGTGGAATGACTTATGTTTTGTGGCATGATGTTGGAATTGTCATCTTGAAATTATGAATGATTAATTCTCCATGGTTAAGCATATTTTCAGTAGAACTACAACCTCTTAATAGACTGATTTGTCAGGATGGAA
Organism: Saururus chinensis; assembly: GCA_035235625.1. Classification (NCBI taxonomy): domain Eukaryota; kingdom Viridiplantae; phylum Streptophyta; class Magnoliopsida; order Piperales; family Saururaceae; genus Saururus; species Saururus chinensis. The sequence continues at coordinate 32,288,288 of CP141148.1, read as the reverse complement.
TGTGGTTAGTTGATGTGTGAATGTTGGTGAATGTCATGGCTGAAGGATGAAATGAATGATCTTATATGTGTTTAGCCATTGTGGTTGAGTTTTGATTTGAGTTACGATTTCAATGATTCTTCTCCTATGATTTCTGCTAGAATTCATGATTAGATGTTAATTCACATGTGTAGTGTGGTAGTGAGCTAATTTCAAGCATGTTGAAATGCATTGAATGAAATACTTTTACTAGGTATACACACAAGTGGGGTTTAATGATGATGTTGAAGCTTGATATTATGATTATGAATGATGCATTAAGGGCTGATGAGAGCACATAATATGGAATATGATTCATGTATGCCTTGCCCACGTATGTACAATGTTGCATGCATCATGAAAATAGATTTCCAATTAAGGCTTTATCGAGGTTAATCGAATTTGACCGATTGGATGCAATGTGGGAAATTGTGTGCCGAATTGATCGGTCGTGGATTAATCGAAAGTTGATTGGTCCGAAAGGATATGTTTTGATTTGAGTTCCTGTGTGGAACGAGTGCACTCCCCGGGTTGAGTCTAGAGAAATGGAAGTATGTGGGGACGAGTTGTGTACTTGTCTTGCGGATTGTGAGATTGTTATTATGAGTGTCATATGGACCCTGAGAATTTAGTGTGGTATGTCGTATGCACCCGCTACCACGTGTTCTAGGGTTCCCTGTGTGGGAATTCGGGCTCTCCCCTCCACAGGAGATGTCCCTGGGCAAACACTCATGCTCTGGATTCTCTGTGTGAGAATGGGACATCCTTGGCCAGGATCGTCCAGGGCGAGCAGCTTTAGGGATTGACAACCCTGATCTTTCTCGAATTCTTGTGTAGAATTTTGGACCATGACACGCCTTCGTGGCCTTGTCTATGTTCCCGTCTATGTGACACTAAATTGTGATTACTCCTTGATGGAGGTTGTTATGATATGATGTATGATGGAATATGTATGTTAGAGATACATTCATGCAGGTTGTTATGATATGATGCATGATGGGATATGTATGTTGGAGATACATTTATGCAGGTTGTTAGGATTGATGCATGATGGAATATGTATGTTAGAGATATATTCATGCAAGTTGTTATGATGTGATGCATGATGAAATATGTATGTTAGAGATACATTCATACAGGTTGGTATGATGTGATGAATGAGGGAATATGTATGTTAGAGATATATTCATGCAGGTTGTTATAATGTGATGCATGATGGAATATGTATTTAGAGATACATTTCATGCATGATGTTATGATGAGAATGACACTATGTGGATTATGTACTATGATGCAGGTTTAGGTGATGTGTATGTGTGATCAGAAAATGATGCACCTTGTCAATCTTTGATCTAAACGATTATATTGCTATGCTATCGTATTTTCGATGATGATAGTTATATTAAAAACCATTGTTGAGTTTGTTAAACTCACCCCTCTTTGAGGAAAGGTCGGAGATGACTTGGATGTGATCATGGAGATCTTTGTGTGACTTATTTTCCTTAGTTTTATGTTTTTTGTTTAGAACCTTTGTGTAGGGTTCTCTGTTGGATTATAGTACTTTATACAGTTGTGTTTGCTTAAGACTTATTTTGAGCCAGTGTGAGCTATAGTTAACTAAGCATGTGGGTTTGAGATTAGTTGTTTATTTTGTGATAAGCAACTCTCTTTCTGTTATTCTTATTTACTCTTGCTCAAAGTGGAATGTGCGTACTCCATAATTCTGTTAAGTTGCCTGTGGTTAGAGTTAAGTCTTCTGCTAAATCATTTCTCATTTTCCCTTTGTCGCCCCCGCGTGCTTGACCGGCCCCTGGACCGGGTTCAGCTCGAGTCGGGCATCGCCGGGGCGTGATATGCACGATGCATAGGGGTGTAAACAGCGTCCGTTTGTCCGGTGTCCGTCCGCGTCCGTCCGCACTAAAATGGACAACATTGATTTTTGTCCGTCTTAAATACGGACAGACATGGACAAGGGTTAGCCATGTCCGCAGCCGTCCATGTCCGCCAACTATATATTTTATTATTTTTATTTTTATTTTATACTAAATTACTAACCTATGTCACATAGTTAATCTTCACAATAAGATTGTAAAAAATACATATTATACTCTCACATGTCTTTTATAACATCATTATTTATTTATTTTTTAGATTAGACTATTTTACTATTATTATAACTTATTTTTTAATTAATTTTTTACTAACCACCCTTAATTTAAGAACAAAAGACTTTCACCTTCATTCCGTCCGTGTCCGTCTGTTTTTGTCCGTGTCCGTCATGGACAAATACGGACGGACAAGCACTTGGTCCGTATAAAAACGGACGGCTGCGGACATGCCTTGTTCGCGTCCGCGTCCGTCCGTTTACACCCCTAACGATGCAACATACAAATGAGTAGGACTCCCTATATGAGGGATGACATGGGTACGCGTGGGATTAACTTTAGTTGTATCCAGATGATATTTTATTTTCTTATCTTCTCGTGGTTGACATTAGAGAACATTATATGGTGGATTATGTATTATGCCCGCATTTATCTGTTGTTCTTAAACTTGTCTAAACTTTTCTGATTTCGAGTCATGTGTAGGCTCTGGAGACTATTTTGTGGGTTGGTGTGAGGACTATGATAGTTTTATTATCCTCCTTGTTATCCTTATTCCTCTTACTCAAAGGACTTTAAGTACGCTATTTTATTATGTAAATTGTCAGTTTGAGAGGCTAAGACTTCTACAATACGTTAATCCGTCAATTTCTGTTGCCCTTGCACGCTTGACTAGCCCTTAGACCGATTCAACTCGGGTTGGGCAGTGTTGGAGCGTAACACCAATAATCACCGGCAGTGGCCAGATGATCATTGTGGGTTTTGCCCCTCCCCAGCAACAGAGAATGCCAGCCTACTTGGCTCGGTGCTGCCTCCACTAGCCCTTGTCCCCTGTTCTGATTTTTGTTCTCTATTGCACCAATTCTAGTCAGTGGCTTCTGGCCAGCCTCTATCAAACCAGCCTTGGCCTGGCGATAGCGTGATTGCCGCACTCCTCCACTTCATTGACCCTCACAACTCCGCCATCCCACAGTCTCCCTTGTTTTTGTTTTTGTTCACACTGTGTTGAGTAGTTGGAGGGCTGCCACTTTTGTTTGTCATCGTCCTTCACCGGATCCAACTCTGCCAGGTCATCAGGGCCACTGTAGAGTTGGGTAGAGCCTCCGGTACCCCTCCTCACTCCTCCACTTTGCACCGAATCTCTTGGTATCTTCTGTTTTTGTTTTGACAGCCGCCATCGGCTAGCTACATGGATAGTTGTCGTGGGCTTCGCCTTGGCCGACAATGATGGTAAGGCAGTCCCAACCCAACCTACCGCCTCTTGTAGGGGTGTACATGGATGTTCATTTTCTATTTGTGTGTCTGTATATGTATCCATTAGTGAATAGAGCAGATAAATTATTTTATTTAGAGCAAATGCGGACTATCAAATATGTCCTCATTATAAGGGCATGTGGAGACAAATTGTTGTTCGTGTCGGCAGACTAATATGATTACCCTAAAATTGGCTAAATATATCTTATGACCTATCCCTCTTAATTTCTTCTCCTGCTCTACCCTCCCAATTTTGCTGGAGTTTCTACCATTTTTGGCTTTGCCCTGTGTTTGGCCTTTGCGCCTTTCCTCTCAATTCTCAAGCATGCAGCCATCAATCAAAAGTAGGGCTTCTCTATTCTCCATCATCTTCATCAGCATCGCAAGTGGTGGATCACAGCCACCCGCAAGGAGAAGCTATTGCGCCACACCATTGAGTTGTGGCCACCCACCTCGTCCTCTGTTTTTTCATCCTCTTTGTTTTTCCGGTTGTGGGTTTGAAGGTTTCAAGTAGACAAAATGTATTTTTCTTACCTATAACAAAACATAGTCATCATTTCCTTTCCAAGGTTCAATCTATATATTTAATTAAAGATGGTAAAAATTTTGCTTACATTTGCCCCTATTCTGATTCAATCATTTTCTTTTGGCTCATCCCTGGTGTCTGGTTATAGAAAGAATGTTTTTTGTTACGTGATCTACTTGTAGTTATTCTTAGAAGTCTATTTATGACATCATTAGAGCATAAACCATATATTTCTATATCAATTGTATTTCCATGTGTGTGATAGATATTAGGTGCTATATAATTACATTAACTTTCAACAATGAAGCTAGAACCAGCTAAGAATGATATAATTTCTCTTAATTCAAAACTGTCACTATGCGATGACTAACATTATAAAATCATCGCATGTAACTGACAATGAGGAGCAAAATGGATTTTGATTGTGTTCTTATGATTTATTTGGCCATTTTATAACTCCTTACAAATTTATAATTTAAGTGAAAAAAATAACTTATCATGTGACACCTATAAGATTAGAATGAAATACATATAATTTTTTTTGCCACGAAGAACATATGCCTCGGGAGGATAAAGTCTATGTTGCCAACAACAAATAGTTTGCATGGGGTAATGTTGTTGAAATGATGTTCTCTACTTATTAATAGTATTAAAATAATAAAATAAAATTTTGACTAGTAAAAATGGACGTTTATTACTTATTAATAATATTAAAATAATAAAATAAAATTTTAATGGGCAAAAAAGTTAACATCACTCAAATATATTTTTATTAAATCGGCAGTAGTAAAATCATTCATGAATACATACCATGATTGCGAACCCACATTTGCACAAAAGCATTAAATTGATAATGAGCCTATTATATATACTTAACATTAATATATGTTAGGGTACGTACAGCCAATGGACTTCCTCTCTCATTAGTTCCTTACAGTAAGGCTCGTCGTCGGTGTACCAGAAAAAACTCTTCCACGTCGGATGGCTCTCTCTACGGCCCACGAGGACCGGCCCACTCCGCATGACGGAAGCCATTAAAAAAAGTTTTGCCTCCACGGAAAGCCCTAACCCTCTCGATCCGGCTCGTCTTCTTCCCTGCTTCCTTCTCCCCGCGCCTCTTCTGAGTTCCGCCTCACCGCCCTCTCTCCCGCCCCCTTTCCACGCTACAGAACGCCAATGTCTCAGGTAAACTGCCTCTCGCTCGTTATCTTGAGCGATTTTTGGCTCTGCCTTTTCTTATGACCTGTTGTATGCGGTTTGTTTGTTGAATGAATCTGTCATTCGTCGTCGAATTCCTCTTCTTTGTGTTGGCGCTTTCTCTTGATATGAATGGCTCGGAAGCGTTTTTTGTGTTCGTTTTTATTATGAGAAATTGGGTGTTTGCGAAACTTGTGTTCTTGTAAATTTTCTTTTCTGGAGATTGGGACTATCTTTATGGATTTTTTTTAATGTTTAGGGTTTTGTTATGGACTGTTTTAGGTACTTTTTAAGTAAAAAAAATTGGCTTTTTTCTTGTTGCTGTCTGCGCAGGTGGATAACCGCAATTCCTCGGCGGCCAAGCGTGCTCGCACTGATGGTATTATTCTTTTTCTATCCTTTTTGCTACTTTTTGTTCATCTATGTTCCGACTGTAGCTGAACGTCCAGTTCATTTTTTCTGGTTTCTTGAATTCGTTTCCCGTTCAGAGTACCTTTTAAGAAAGTATAATTGAACCATTTGGACTAGAGAAATGAATCGTTTTAAGAACACACAATTTGAGGAAGTTATTTATAGAAGGAGCGCCGGGCTGATTTATTTTTATGTCATTTGATTTCACATATGTAGGTAATCGTAGGGAGGATGATTGGAGATGTCCCAGTTGCGGAAATCTCAATTTCGCATTCAGGGCCACCTGCAACATGCGTAACTGTACTCAACCTCGCCCCGCTGATCATAACTCAGTAAGTCAGATGTAATGTTGGCGGTTAATTTTTCTGCGGGGAAAAACATAGGGTTAATGAGCGTGTTGCCTATGCGCATGCAATTTTTGGTTACTCTAATATTGGCTTCAGCTGCATTGTGGCAAACGAACTATGGTTCTGGTGTTTGTTTTCTCTTCTAACTGGTCATTGATCCTTGCAGAAGCCTTCAGTGAAGCCTATTCAAATTCCTCCGGCATACTCATCATCTGCAGGATACATGGGTTCTGGTGCACCTTCTCCTATGTACCTTGGTGGACCTCCATATGGTTCTTCTGTTTTCAACAGCACAACTATGCCGCCACCGTACGATCTGCCATTCTCTGGTGGCTCTGGATATCGTTATGATTACAACAACCGCTTATCTATGGGCAGCCCTTATGGGCACTTGCCTTTTTCTGGTCCATCACCCTACACTAGTGGATCAGCATTTGGAGCAGGTGTTGTTTTGTTTGTCTTTTTACACTGCCATTTGTTGAGATATGTGTGTCTGGAATTGCTGAGATGATGATGTGTTTTTTCCTTGTTGCCTGTAGGTGGGATGTATGGAATGCCTCCTCTCATGGACAGATATGGATTAGGATTGCCCATGGGTCATGCTGCCATGGTAATAAATGAGCTTTACTATGTCATCTTTGTTTGTTATCTTTCCAGTTGATATAATAAAGTTCTTTATCGCATGGTTTTACATGAGCATGGATTCTTATTGTTATTTCACTTTGTTTAATTTTCTAGCCTGTATGGTAGAGATTCTAATTTCTGGCAATACTCGGTTTTGTGATGCCATTCCATTTTTTAAATTTTATTTTCTTGTGTAAAATTATGGACAATTTTTATACAGGGAGCTAAGCCAGGACCATTTTTGGATGAAAGTTCTCAGAAGAAATCTTCAGGTATTGGGTTGATACTTTCTGTGAATCGCGGTTATTTTGCACATGCTTGCTGCTTTTTTGAAATTTTTTTATTTTCTTTCTGGTTTGATTAATTGCCTCTAATGAACGATAGACAATGGTCGTGATGGTGACTGGGTTTGTCCAAAATGTGGAAACAACAACTTTTCCTTCAGAACGGTTTGTAACATGAGGAAGTGTAACACTCCAAAGCCTGGAACCCAGGTTTGTGATGATTACTAAATTGTATTTGCGAATTATTTTTATTAATTGGTTGGATATAATTCGTGTGTTGGCTTTTCTAGGTTTTGATTCATTGATATTTTTACATCTTTAATCAAGGGATTTAAATGTGAAAAATTATAGGATAACATGTTAACATGTTGCCCAGAGCGCACTTTACAGAAACTATATATTTTTTTTCATAGTTGTGATGTTATTACATTTTGCTTTTGGGATGGAGAAAATAAGTTGCAAGGTGTTATAGATTGAAGACTTGTCTTCTTTATTTAATGAAACGTCTTTTGCGTTTTAACGTGGAGAAAATTTGTGAATGCTTTTACATTTGAGCATTCTAAACCGATGATGTATCATAGTAATTGTAATGTGAATGCCATATGCTTTTGAGATGGAGAAAACAAGTGACAAGGTGTGACAAATTGAATTCCTTTTACTTCTGTGATGGTTCAAATTAGTACCAAGGTGTTTGTATTTGAACTTTACTTTAAAAAAAATCAGATATTAGAACATTATTTTTGTGTTTTGTCTTTGGTTTATAAAGACCGAAATATTTTAAAATTTTGCAATGGTTTCCGTGTTTTATGAGTTTTATGTAAGTTTCATACAGCTTTCAAGCAAAAAAAATAAAAATATTTATTACATGGTTTTTTATATTGATGCAGGGATCAAAGTCGGAGAATGGAAAAGGTGCAAGTAAGTATTTTTCTAAAAAAAAAGTTATTTTTTTTGTTTTATTCTTATATTTTGGGATCAAGTTTTAGCTTTTGACAAGTTTACGAAGTAAGTTTTGGAAATATGTAGATTGCGAATGAGGTGGTAGTAGTCAAAGTGACTACCCGTATGGCAACCCATTCATGGGTCTAGTAAATGAACATTTACCTTAATTGCCTTGGTGAGAGTTAGTCATCATTGTGCCTTCAAATGCATGAAACCCATTTCTTAGCCATTTGTTGGGGAAATGCTCTCCCCAGATTATTTCCTCCACAAATGACATTTGGGATTTTTCAACAAAATTCACATTTTGAGGCACTTTTGTGGGACATTATGGGAAATGAGAGGATTTGTGGATCATTTGTGAGCCAAACCAAAAATCATTAATGCCAGTTGTGAAGAAATTAAACGAGGCACAAAAAATTGCATACAAACCAGATTTAGCCCGAATGGGCCTTAAATGGCCCACAAATGTGTTTTTGGACTGAGCTTATGTAATTTGAACAGATTTTAGACAACTTCCAACTTCTAAATCCCTCCTAACTTTGCAGAACCAAAAATGCCAGAGGGAAGTTGGAAATGTGAGAAATGCAACAACATAAATTACCCCTTTAGGACCAAGTGCAATAGACAGAACTGTGGTGCTGAAAAGCCCGCTGAATCAAACAAGTCTCAGGGCCAGATATCCGATGAGGAAGAGCAGGTTTGTAATGAGAATTTTTTCAGTTATCTAAAATTTTGTTACGCAAGCCATGTGTTTTTGGTTCTATTTCAACATTGTAGACACGGTAAGCTCAAGGTGAATATAAAATCACTTGTCTGCTGTTTTTTTGCTAATCTTTTTATATGCATGTATTTTATGGCATGCATAATGGGGTATCCTTTGATTTGGTCATTGTGTCCTGTTCCAGTGAGTTCTAAACCCCATTCAGGGGTTTTTGGCAAGGTCCAGAGTTGTCATCGTCGGAGTCGGAGTTGCTCATGTATGAGGTGTCTGAAAAAGTCAGTTTTATGTGTCATCGTCATAATGCTGCCAATGTCAAGTCAACTGAGCCGTCTCATGGTTTGTGTTATGGTGCTTTAATTAGCAACAACCATCTTATCATGCCAGTTTGCACTGGAATATATTTAGTTTGTGTCATTATTGATATGTTCTATTGGAGTTGGTCCTGTTTTAGCCAGTCAACATGAAGTTTTACAGGTTAGTTCTCTTGGTTGCTGTCAAGTAGTTTCTTTGTCATAATGGAATTAAAATCTTGACTCTCTGACTGGCTTGTACTTGAGGCGTCGGTACAATCTTTCTTTTGAGATCGGGTTGTAGCGGTTTTTCTGCAAGCACACTGGCATTTCTAGCTATACTTTTGTTTCTCGGTCTGGTAGAAACTCCTCCTTTCTTATTCGATGCAGTTTTGTTTTTAAGATGTGTTCTATCGCAAATGATGTGGTAGGATGAATATGTATTTACAATCGAGTCTAGATAGATTTCCAGCTTTTGTTTAAATTGGATACGTAAGACCTGACATAGAATGCCCAGTAAACCTTTCCACGCCATGTGCTCAAGTCGTTTTTGCCGTACGCATGTAGTTGTCAGTAGCGAGAGGCGTGTAGTAATGAGTCTCGTTGTTGTGTTTGGTTGGTGTTTGGGGCAATGTATGCATTTCAGAGTGAGTAGTTTATAAATCATTTTTGTAGCAAAATATAATGGGATTGGTCAAGCGATTGTCGCATACTTTTACCCTGGTAGTTCTATATGGAAGTATCACGACCGATGAACTTGTATATGTCAAGCGTGTTAGTACTTGTTGCCTTGCACCCTCTTAACATCGTTTGTCCGGAGTTGTTTTGCGCCATCTCGTAAGCCACTTCTTGAAGTTATAAATAGTGAGGGGCAGTTCCACCGTCATGGTAAAAACATAATTCCTGTTGGCACATTCAGCGATTCATGTGTTCGAGTTATAGGCTGATGTTGCCGAGGCTTAATGTGATGTGTCTCACGTGAGTAGGACAGAATTGCCATATTTCGGTAGGGTCCCGGGCGCACATCTTTGGATGTCGTATTGATTGATGGGGATATGAAAACATTGCTCAAGGCCTTTTACATAAACATTGGCTTTGCATAAAACATACGTTTTGGGGTATGTCACGGAAACGTGTGCTTTTTATTATGGTAAATATTAAGACGCAGGGTTGCAGCGCGTGGCATGTTGTGGGTCGAGATCCAACGGTGCGTGTTGATCATGGGCTGATGGGCGGACCAAAATCCACTAAGTGGGCATTCATTGGGCCCATGTAAATGACATTCTCTTATTATTTATTTGATAAAGAAGAGCAATTTTCTTTACTTGAGTTTATTGCTTTTTCTTTTTACAATTTTTCCTTGATGATGGCGCATAATTAAATAGTTGTTTGGGAGAACCTTCGATTTGGTCCCTGGGCTATTAGCCCATTACTTGCTCTTTGTGGTATCGTAACGTAAGTTACTTTTATGTGGGTATTCTGTGTGTCGGGGTCTGCCCAGGTAGGTTTGTATGGTTGCCGCCGGGTTTTTCTAAAAAACCCTGAACCTGATATCATTTAAGAAATAATAAATTTAATCTAACTTAAATAGTTATTTTTTGGTCGAATCGAAACTCAGACCCTAATAGGTCAAGTCAGATTGGCTTTTATTAAAATGCAATAAAATTATATTTATAATGTTAATTTGGTCGGGCCGGGTTAGATCACTAAATATGAACACAACCCGAACAGTTACTCCGCTAATTGGGTCAGGATTAATTTTACCAAATGCCTTATCAGAGAGTGGCACCCCTAACTTTTACCTTGTTTGCGTTTGAGCGGAGTTTGGTTTCCACTGTTCATTCTAACATGAAGTGGTTAATAACGGAAAGACTTTCGCCTCATTATACGTTAAGACGGTTATTTTGTCGCAAGCAGTTGATTCCTTCAAGTATGAATTGGTTAATATTAGAATCCGACTTAGTGGCATTACTATTTGCTTGTACTACTTGCGCAGTAGGTGGTTGTGCACTGTGAGGGAGTGTACAGGAGGACACTTGCGCCTTAGGTGGTTGTGCACTGTGGGGGAGTTCCTCTCCGTCGGAGATGTATGGATCCATGGATATGTGTCTAAATGAGAAAGGGATGTTGTTCAACTGTTCACAAGTCAAAATTTGTTCTTTTCGAAGATTTGAATAAGACCAAACTGGTGCTCGTAAATGTGGATGATGAGAGAGCTGGGAAAGGGACTCACTGGTCCAGTCGTTGCTTATATGTGATTTTCAAAACAAATGGTATGTCTTGTCTAGCACTTACTGTTTGCATCCGGGGTTCCTTTCTAACCTGCCTGCATGAATACTAGAATAAGGCCTCGTTTTGGAAGTGTTTTTCAGGCTGTCCATCCACAATTAGCCTAACAATAGTCATGCATGGGAGCCCTTCATTTTTAAGATTGACAAGAGTATATATTATATATAGTCAATTTCATAAATGAAGGACTCTCATGTACAAGTTACGTTAGACTCATTGTTAAGGAGAAGCAGCTTCCCTACTCTTGGTAGCACATCTATTTTTTATGGTTGTTTGTCTTTGTTTGTAAGCAATACCCATGAGTGGCTCTCTCCCAAAGCCTGTAGGAGTACGACCATACTTGTAAAAGGACTGCACTGCAGCATCTTACCTTCCTGAATACACTTACAGTTCGTTATGAATGGGCCTCTGTTTGTTGGAGCCGTTCATGCCTTCAGAGTTGAGCTACAGGGACACTGAAACCGACTGCAACTCGGTACTTTTCTGGGACTTCCTGGCTCCAGCCCTTTTGCACCCGTCCCAAAACCAGCCACCGATCTGATCAAGGCTGACAAAAGTTAAAAAGCCTGAGAACCAATGAAACATGTCTACTGTCACCGATGGTGTTCATTAATCTTTCTGATCCAAGCTCCAATGCTCGGATGGGCACCTGCAGTAACATGTGTAGGGTCGAGATGAAATGGGCGGTTTATGAAGCAGCTCCCAATGTTGCATTTGTTATCTCTTTTGATTTAATATGTGAATCATGGAATTAAACCAAAGAAACCTGCCACCTCTGTCCCTTCCAATGGTACCAAAGAGACATACATCTCGTAAGGGGTAATTAGCATTTACCAAGCTAATTGCAGGATTTGTAGACCTAAGCAAACCACATGTACTGCATATGATAAAGCGACGAGTTCCAATGTAGAATATTGGTCTACTGGGGCCCCAGCTCCAACCTTCTATGGCACGTGAAATTATCACGTGCTTAACCACTTCGTGAAAATGGCATAGCACAAATTTGCGTGCTTCCCAAGCGAGGCATATGAATTGGGGCATGCCCGGGCATGTTCAGGTCCGAAGTACTGACAACAGAACATGCAAGCATCGTGCTATGGCCCGGGCCAGCCCCAACTTTCCTAGCCCAATTAACCTAAGTACCCTTTTTAAGGATTTTGAGACCCTTCTCTTCTTTGCTTCGAATTGGATCTAAGACCCGTGTTTATCTAATCGTACGTTATTAAACTTTGATCTAATGATATACATAACTTAGGGGTAATATCTCTTATATTGTCGCGATGATATACATAACTTAGGGGTAATATCTCTTATATTATCGCGATGATATTCATAACTTATACTTAGGGGTAGTATCCTCTTATATTGTCCGAATTTGGATCCAATGGCTAACGATGCCTGTATTTACCCTCGGGATCATCTCAACTTTTTTCTTTGAATTTTGGGGATGGGTGTCCTTTCCAGGGTTATTACTATCAGCCCAGGGATGATGAAGGCCTTTTTCCCTACATTGATGATCAATGATTAGTAGCAATGGATGTGTGTTTTCATATGTGAAGGAGCACGTGTACTAATGTGTCCATGAAGGGAGTTTCATTATGACACTACATGGTCAACAGCCAATGCAACTAATTGATTAAAAATGACTAATTGAAGTTCTACCTATGCATTAACCATTTCTTTTTTTTAACGGTCCTTAATTAGGGTTGACAAGAAAATATTCACCCAAGCCGGCGACCTGTGATTATAATTTCAGATGGAAAAATGCTTTTAACGAAGTGAATTTTTGCATGTCAAAAGCCCACATTACCATTTTCCACTTCTTCGATGGTTTAAAAATGATGAAATAGACTTTTGACTTGCCATAGCATTACTCTTCCGTATGTTCACGTAATACTGAGTTTTAGGCATTTAGCTCAGCCTTAACAAGAATATTGATTAGAGACCTTTCTAGTTGGATTCGGAGGATTTGAACACCTCCTGTTAATTAAAAAGGATGTATAGCTAGAACTACAGCTCCCTAACCATTAGATCATAGTTCTGGCCATGATCTAATAACTAAGAAGCTAGCTAATTCTTTTCCTAATTAAAACCTTATTCACGTAAAACTTTGCCACATGATGGATCCATTAGTTTGAATTGTTAAATTAAATCATCTGATTAATTAGTTATATTCTATTCTCTTTATCCCACATTAATAGCTCTATTTAATTTTTTAAAATAAATTAAAATTAATTTATTAAAAAATTAAATACAACTATTAATCTAAGCCATAGTATTATTTTTTATAATAGGTCTCATTTTCATACGAAAAATGCAACACTTATCAAAACACCAAGACAAAGGCTCTATAGATCAATGGCTATGAAAAAATTGTGAATGTAATAATCGCCTTGGGCTCACGCTGAGCTCTTAGCAATATCATTATAAAAAAGATATATTTGTATAAACCCGAGCTTTGTGGGCCTTCAAATTTTAATCCAAATGTAACTAATGGAATCATATTGAGCGGGTGAAGCGTAGCCGCCGGTGAAGCAACGCCAGCCAATAAAATTTTCAAAACACGTGATATTACGACATGGTATCACGTGACTACATATCTCCCAGTTTACATACACTGTTAAAAATGCACATGTTTTAAAAAATTAATTAGATGAGGTTGCTTCACCAGCCGATCACGGTTGTGACTAATGCGCCTGCCCCTTTTCGTATTGAGATCCAACGGCTCAAGATGCTCGGGCTCACGGTTAAACTACCAAAATTTCATTAACCCAGTTTGAACAAATAACCAAGCCGAACCGGCGTGACAGGCCCGGTCCAACTCCTCCCACTCCTTTCAACATCAGAGAAATAATGGCAACTGCCGAGAGGGGCATCCCCGGCCCCGGGCAGAGGAGCAAAGGGGAAGATCCAGTGTCTGTTGAGGAGTTAATGGCAATTTCATTAAACTAGAACAGTTGGTTCTGGTCCTCCTGCAAATTTATAAGAGATGAAATCCAAAAGTTGTTCTCTCTGGCACCGTCTCTGTGATGCATCTTTCACTTCTGCATAAGAGTTCCATTTGAGCAGGAATTGCCAAGTCAACTGATCTTGTAGGCCAATTTTGGCATCCGGGTCGATCGAATTTTGGCCGTTCTGAGATGGGTCTTGGCTGGAGAGGTCGGTGGAGCTGCCAGTTTTGTGGTTGAGTGAAGGGGAGGTGGGTAAGGTAGGAGGAGGAAAGAAGATGTCTTTGAAGTGCAGAGGAGTTGATGGGTCGTCCAGGAATGTGGTTACCAGGAAATGGACGTCTTTTCTTTGCATTGCGAGCTTCTGTGCTGGTTTGCTCTTCACTAACAGGTGTAGATCATGCTGGGCTTTTCTTTACCATGGTGTTTTGTATATGTTTGGACTACATTGTTTCGATGGGTTTTGTCCATGGGGATGGAGTCTGATGGCTTGACTCGCTGCAAAGTTGGCGTAACTTTTCAGCTGATTGGCCAAAGTTTGTTTAATTTTAACCCGGGGCCAGGGGGGATTTTGAAGATTTCCTCTTCGTTTCTAAATTTCAGTCAATGGTGTTGTGTGAAGAATGTCGATTCGTGAACAATGGTGTTAGTGAGTGTTCAGAAATTCAGAGTTCAAGTATTTAATTTTTCCGCGGACTAAGCTTCTTCAACTATTCGTAGAAATCTGATGGGTCATGCTAGTTCTTATTACGAGCGGTGATGTTTATTTTCCCTTTACCTGTGGGATAATTAGCTGACTGTTGCTTTCTGTATATAATTCTGTATCTGAATGCTAGAGGGTACATTTATTTCTTATTATAGACGAGTTCTCTATGACTTCTGTATAACACATAATTAGGACTTTATTCTTTCCTGCTTTTCTTTATGAGATTTCACAGTACTTAAACTTTATATTTCGTAAGAAAAGGATGGCTGTTAAACGGGTTGAAACTAAAACCTGTAATTTTGATCTGGATTTTACGCCAAAAATTGAGGTGAAGAACTTGCATAAAAATGATGATTATTGAGGCAAAGCTGCATGTGATATCTGTCAATCTGTTTCTCACTAAGCATAATGCTTAATTTGTATAGCAATGCTTTCCGATTTACTTATTATTTCAATGGTTGCTTTATGGTTGTTCGCGTTTCCTTTTTTGCAATTATGCTATTTAGACCAATCATATTATTTTAACTTTTCACCACAGGATGTGGGCTGTTCCCGAACCAAAAGACATAGTCAGGACAAAAGAAGTTGAAAGTGAAAAACTGAAGCTAATTTCGGATGGATGTGAGATCAAATCTGTGAGTATCTTTGGTGAATGATTTTTTATTCTGGTGTGACCTCAAATCTGTGAGTATCTTTGGTGAATGATTTTTATTCTCGTTCTCAAGCATTTTGTTTCATATAGCTTGTTTTCAGAGCTTCCCATTCATTTATGTATTTTATATGAAGTTTTTACTTTACTTAGGTTGGATGATGAGTTTTTTGGCACTCTATGAGTCCTGACATAACCTCACTTTATCTGAAGGCAAGGCAAGAACGAAAGGATATTCTGGGAGAAGTCTCCAAAACCCATTACGCCATACAGTATGCTTTTCTTTGTTAGATGTCTTTAATATGTCTATGTATTTGAAATTTCTACCTTTAAATTTGAAATTGCTCTTTACTTAAAATGAAAAAAATGGTGCTGTTTAAAATGCAGGACATTGGACAAAACAATTTCTAACTTAGAAATGGAATTAGCTGCTGCAAGAGCTGCACAAGAGTCTATACTTAGTGGCTCTCCTACCTCAGAGAACTTGCAAACTGCGGATGCTAAGGACAAGCGGAAGTATTTAATGGTTGTTGGAATAAATACTGCTTTTAGCAGTCGGAAAAGAAGAGATTCAGTTCGGGCTACCTGGATGCCACAAGGTTCAAATCTCTGATACTATGTTTGCCCTTGCAGTTTGATCTCTTGGATATGTTTATTGTGTTTTTCGATTTATTCCTTGGCATTAATTCATTACAATAATATTCTCATTTTGTTGATCGCAATTCAGGAGAAAAAAGAAAGAGATTAGAGGAAGAGAAGGGCATCATCATTCGATTTGTCATTGGTCACAGGTGAGGTGTAGTTATATCTTAGGGAATGTGCTGTACATAGTTATGGTAGTAAAATTTTCAATATTAGGTGGCAAATGTGAAGAACTTATTTAGTTGAGCACATGTCATTGCCGGCATTAGGCTGCATATGCCATGAAGCACAATAAGTGTAAGAAACCTTAGTCCCCTTCCGGTAACTTTAAAATTCTAAGGAATGATGCTATTTGGGTGGATCTTCCCAATATAGGAGGTGAACTGTCATTTACTAGCTGCAACATCTTGAAGAGCTAAGATCTTTACTGTTTGGTTCTTACTTGTTGTTTTGGTTGATGATATCATCTCTAGGAGGAACCTTCTAGGCACATATTGTACATGAGGCATGAGAGATGTTTATAGATACTAGATCTATTACAAGAATTTTTAAGAAAGATTGTCCAGTGCGTTGTTACTCTTGGTGGCCTCGAACTATTACTGAGATAAAATAACCAATTTTTTTTGTCTTTTCTCTGTTTCATATCAGACTTAATTTGATTGAATTTGAATTTTACAGTGCAACACCAGGTGGTATTTTGGACAAAGCTATTGAAGCAGAAGACAGGAAGCATGGAGATTTTATGAGGCTTGTAAGTTTGGTTTTTTGTTATCATTCCTTGGATTTATTTTCCATCTACATGTCTAGCAAAAAAAATATATTCAAGCTGATAGTCCCAATTCACACCAGCATATCAACTGTGCATTGTGTTGTGTTGATCATCTGATATAAATTTCGATGGCTTCTGATTAGAAAGACACTACTTGTTGTTGGCCTGATAATGCAGGAACATGTGGAAGGATACCTTGAATTGTCAGCCAAGACCAAAATATATTTTGCAACAGCAGTGGCTACATGGGATGCCGATTTCTACATAAAAGTTGATGACGATGTCCATGTTAATATAGGTGTTTACTTTATGCCCATACTGAATATTTTGTCTGTCACTAAGATTGCACACCTTTTTTTATATACTTTCCGTCACTGGCAAATTTTAGAGGAATAGTCTCATACATTTTAGGAGTTTATGAGATTCTTCTCTTTACAGCCAAAACCCTGCAATTTGAACGTTGTGAAATGGTCGAAGTAGCCAATTTAACTCAGAATTGGACAAACCAATCTTATGCCAGCCTACAAACTGTTTCCACTAGGGATCATCCCTGGAATCAGTTTGAATATGCCAATTTGAGGAGCTTCAAACATAATTTACGAATCAGTAAAAAGTTTATGAAAATAATTAGATATTTTGTATGTTAGAATACAATGCATCACGAAATGGATTGGAATGCCTTTGTCTTGAATAAAAATTAACATGGAATGTGTATACTTTATAGTTTTAATGAGGCCCATTCAAGAAAATCATTAATTGGTTCGAAGTACAAACTTGTTTGAATCCTGTTGGATTCTGATTCTTAGGCTATAGTCGCTAGACACATTTGATAAATAATTAGATGCTGGTTGATGTTGATACTGTTAGACTTTAAGTACTGTTTTTACTTATGCATAGAGGGCAATTTAGTCGTTCATATTTAATTGTAGTGTATTCTATCCCTAATGCTAGGGTTATTTAGCCTATTTTGATGTGCAACATGTTGGTCAACTCCTACAAGCTAGACACATCTTGGCTTTTTAGTTACAGATACAAATCAAAGTATCTTTCCAACTGACTGGAGATTTTTCACTTGAACTGCTGCAGCAACACTTGGGACAACATTGGCTAGACATCGCTCGAAGCCTCGGGTGTACATCGGATGCATGAAGTCAGGACCCGTTCTTGCCCAAAAGTAAGAGATCTAATATTTACATGTCAATTGGATATTCAACTATCCAGGGAGACTAAAGGTTTTCGTTTTATCTATTGGACAGAGGGGTGAGATACCATGAGCCTGAGTACTGGAAATTTGGTGAAGAAGGAAACAAATACTTTCGACATGCCACTGGTCAACTCTATGCAATTTCAAGAGACCTGGCGACTTATATATCAATTAATCAGTAAGGCTATTTCCCATAATCTGCTTTAAGTTTCTTTGATATTTGGAGAAGTGCTTATCTTTTGAAGTAATGCCAGGCATGTACTCCATAAATATGCAAATGAAGATGTGTCCTTAGGATCATGGTTTATTGGACTGGATATTGAACACATAGATGACCGTCGACTATGTTGTGGTACACCCCCGGGTAAGTTCATTCATCTTTGTACCATTGTCTCTGTTAGCTATTAATTCATTGCTTGTATTTGGGAATTCAAGTAATTGGATTATCATGATCATCACTCATGAGCACCTTTCAATTGTGTGATTCTGCCACAACATGCCTTCTTCACCAGTGATCCTATTAAATTGTTACTTTCCACTAGCTAATTGGATGTTTCCTGAGCAAATCATACCTGAGAATCTATAAACACGTAGTCTTAAAAACAATAAACAGTTTGAAATTGTCAGTATAAAGTTCTCTTGTTTTAACGGATGGTTTGAAGTGTTGACTACATGAGTGTTAAGGGTCCTTGGTGTGATGCTGAAGACAAAGGATCCCCTTTCTCCTATTGTTCTTCTCTATATTTACCTCTTTCTGTTCTGTGCCATTCATGTTCACACTTGCTGCCAGGAGTTTCTGCTTGCTGAAATTTGAAGATTATTGCATAGATTGTTGAATCGCCACTCTCCAGCAAACATGTGTAGTTGAAAAAAATTCCTGGTTCCTGTGTTTTTTGTTAGTTCTGAAGTTGCTGGACTGTCTTCTGTTTTTTTAATAACTTAGGCCATAGGTGCTTTGAACGGGATCACTCACGAGACCAAACTGACTTATTGGACCATTAGCTTACACCTACAACAAACTCAACCAGTTTGTTAGTAGAATCTGACATATCATCTTTGGTACAACTAACAAAATGATGCAAAAAGTTCACCTTTAAAGAAATGCGTGAGAAGTATAAGCACAAGAGTGCATCTCTATTTAATTATACTTCTCTTTCTGATTTTATATCAAGAATTCTATTAAAGAAAGGAGAAAGAAAACATTTGAAATACTGTTCGGTAAATTCATGCTTCAATGTAGTGTAATCATCACATTTACGGGTAGATGGTCTAGTTAATTTCTAGGTGGCTCATAGCGGAATTTAAATGCAAGGTGGATGATTTTGTACATTTCTGTTTAGAAAACTATAATCAGCATTTACATTTGGATTTCAATTCTTTTACTTGGTTGAAATAAGTGTGGTCCTAGGGTGTGTTCTGGGTTGTGGAAAAGGCTCATGGGACATTTTTTTCCACAAAAAATAATTTGCAGTGTGTTAGGGGATCTAGAAAAGTAGGGGCTAGGAAAATGGTTTTCCTTGATGCTGGAAAAGTGGGTGAAAAAAGGAGCTGTCTTTTTGCATGTCTGCCATCCACCGCAAAAAGTTTTTCCAAGCAAAACTGGGGCTCTCGCTCTCTTAGTATACATTAAGAGGTACATTTAACACTTTGTGGGGACTATATTGAGAGGCACATTAACGGTTTGTAGGGACTATATTTAACACTTTGTGGGGACCATTTTTTACTAAGTGGGTCTCACATGGGTCCAAACGGGTAGGATCATAAGGGTACATTAAGAAATGTGTGGCCCACATTAAGAGGTACATTAACACTTTGTGGGGACCATTTTTTAGTGTAGAGCTCACGTGGGTCCAAAGGGGTAGGTTGGTGGGGATTATCAGAAGCACATTAAAACATATGGAGCACACTAAGAATACTGCTATTGGACTTGTAAAGCTATAGTTATCTCAACAATTTACTTTTCCAGGACCGCTGATTATAGTAAAATAAGTTCTCCAGATAACCTTAACCCATGGAAACCATTTTTTCTATGACATTTATGAAATTTTTTTTTCCTGATAAACACTTTTTCCGAGGGAAAACTTTTGCAAAAACACCTAGCCCTCCCTTAGGTAATTCTAGGTTTACTCTTTACCATTTTGCATTCAGTTTTAAGCCTATCTGATGCACTTAAATTCAGATACAGTCAGCCTTATCTGCTTCCTCATGAGTTTATCTGCCTGCAAGTGGAAAATAATTTGTTATCCTCTTGTTTCAAAAATAATGTTATGCAGATTGTGAGTGGAAAGCTCAAGCGGGGAACATCTGTGTTGCATCATTTGATTGGAGTTGCAGTGGCATCTGCAAATCAGCCGAGAGGATTAAAGAGGTCCACCAAAGATGTGGAGAAGGCGAAAATGCTCTCTGGAGTGCAACTTTCTGATAATAGGAAGTTAACGATGTAGCATATGTAGAGATGCTGTATCTAGTGTAGATTTTAGAGAAGAAGAATGAGGACTCTGCCGGTGGGTGGTACCTTTTCCATTTTAGCGATTAGAGAAGTGAGCCACCCTTTTAAAAGCAGAAATATATAGAAAACGATTGACAACCATAGAGGTTGTCCGCCCACCATTCTTTGGAAAACTGTGCTTGGATGGCCACTATCTGGGATTAGTATGCAAGGTGGCTACAAGCTGCAGAATAATTGATTTTCATGTAATGACCTTTAGCCCTGCTTTTTTCTGCCTAGGCTAGTATATATATTGTGTATCGAGCTACCATTGTTGAGAATTTTCTTATGCTCCTTTTTCTTGGTTTAAAATCATAGAATGCTATGTTTTAGGAAGAAAGATGGAATTGATCTATGAGGTTGCTGAGTTTTATTGTTGGAGGCAATATGTCTAATCAAACGCCACTGTTATTTGTGTTGGCGTGGCCGTTATACTTTAAGTTTGTCCAGCACTGTAGCGTATTCCCCTCGTCTTGTGACCTGCCCCTCCTTATTCTGGTTTGGTGATTGGTGGAAACTTAGTAGTAAGCCCAATAATTTGGTGTTTTCCGCTCTTGAATGGCAGACTTCATGTAATGTGATTTTCTCAATTACTTTAATTATTCTCTTTAATTTAATGTACTATAACTTGGACACTACTGAAAAACAGAACATTGGTTTGACGAATATTAGAATGAGTTGTTTATGCTTCTTTCTGTAGCAAAACTACTTTTTCTGCAGAGAGAGGGTGCCTTTCCATATATAAGATAGGCACTTCATTGAAAGCCCAATTGGAGGCTGGTGAAAAGTTTCTATTAGATATTTATTCTATATCGTTGCTTTACAGCATTCCCCCCAAATCTGCCCCCTTATCTTCTTCCTTTCCTCTTATTCCTCTGTTTTTTCTAAAACTTCTTCGAGGAGTAAACTACAGCTCTCCTCTCCAACCTTCCTCGTTCTACAGCTCTTCCTTTTCCTCTTCTTTCCTAGATGTTTTTTTGCACCGAAAGGTTCCATCTAAGGTAGTAATGCCCAGGTTCGAGTTGGGTTTTGTTGAAAACGTTCCAAAGTGGGTCACAGCCTTTTGAATTAACAGTCACGTAGGCTATTATTACAAGAACCTGTTACCATATAAGACATAATAACCCAAACCTGACCCAACCCATTTAAAATGTAAAAAGTTATCTTTAAATTTTAAAAATACTTATTTAAAAATATAATATTTTAAATGATTATTTAGTCTTAAAAAATATAACATAAAATTAAAAAATTAATATTTATAATTTTAGTTGGGTCTAGTTATTTAAGTTTAAATTAGAAACCCAAACCCGATCATTAAGTCGAGTTGTGTCAGGTTTTCCTATATACCTAACCCACTAGCATCCCTAATATAAGGCTTCTCTCAGAGTTGGTTTGTTCATTCACGTCTTCTACCATGATTGCCCAATTACAATTACACCCTGTTTGTGTGTATTGCAGCTTTGCAACTTAAGCTATTACAAACACTTTGCAACTTAAGCTATTACAAACACAATTATGAAATGAATTGCAACTCTGCAACTTAATCTATTACAAACACAATTATGAAATTATTTGTCACCGATGATTGTCTACTGACACAACTTCCTATTGAAATTAAATTTGATTTATCAAATTTTAGTTTGACATGAATAATTGATGGACAAATTCAACACACTATAGAACATGGAAATCCAATTTATGTAGTTCAATTTCTGACAATGAAAATTTACTATTGTAGCAAATAATGAGTCATTCAAATAGCGAATTGCACAATGGTAAATTGTGGTTTAGACTTTCAGTTGCGGTACATGTCACCGTTTTAGCAGTGAGTCGTTGGGTAGATTGCAATGCAAGTTTTGTTCAACAAAGCATCAAAACGATTAACTACATTTCACTTCATTGTTCAAAAGTGTCAATTTTGATGGAGAATTGCATAGCGTAGAATGGCTAACTGCACAATGCTATGTACATTGCATTTTGCTCTCGAACGACAAGCTCCCCTGCACAGTTCACTGTTCAACCGCAAACATTATTCGTTCATTGCTTACTAATAACAGTGTTAAATTTTCAATGTCATAACTTGAGCTAAGCAGGATTTCCATGTTCTTTGAGGCATTAGATTCGTCTTCTAAAATATATAATATACTAAAGTTTTATAATTAAATTCAATTTTGAAAGGAAGTTATACTAATAGAAAGATGAATGGTTCGCCAAATTTAGTGAAAATCACCTAATGATGGTGTAGCTTACTAAAGGAAGTGAATTTAATTATGAAATTGAAAATGTTATAGTTTGAATCTAACACTCCAAATAATGTGACAATTAGGGGCTGTTTCGGTGTTGAAATAATTCCACTCCGAATTGGAATTT
The DNA here is from genome assembly GCA_035235625.1 of Saururus chinensis. NCBI lineage: Eukaryota > Viridiplantae > Streptophyta > Magnoliopsida > Piperales > Saururaceae > Saururus > Saururus chinensis. The sequence continues at coordinate 32,265,507 of CP141148.1, read as the reverse complement.
TTATTTTAGGAATTAATTCATCTAATTTAATATAAAATCGGAATAAGGTTTGGGTAGCAAATTTTTAAATGGAATCACATTTGGGTAGCGAATTTTGTTTAATGTTGGAACCTTTAGAATTTTTAGGTAAATTGAGAAACATACCTTTGGATTGGAATTGTTTTAGATAGAATAATATTTGGATAGGGAAATTATGTTTTTTGGAATTGTTGAATTTTTTAAATAAAATTACAAGCATACCCTCAGATTAAGCACTATCCAAGGCTAGTGTGCATCCCCATCAATAGGCCTAACACAACCTGATGTGGCCTGCTTTGGGCCACATTGGAATGAGCCTGCTAAAAAAGTTTATTTATTTTTAAAATGATTGTACAAGCACATATGACCTTATATGCCTCCTTGGACATGCCCTTATGCTTAATGGGCCTCATGGGCATATAGCCTTATGGGCCTGACACAACCTTGTTAGTTTATGGTGCTAGACTAGGTCTAGGACCAACCATCTCCTTTTTGTGATGCGTCGGCACTACCCATAAGGCCTTATGGGTGATAATCATAATTGTTAGGTTGGGCCTTGCGTCAGGCCAGGCTGTGCATGACGGGCATGTTTTGGACCCTATTTGTGTAAGGTCTTATCAAGGCTACCGACCTCTATGCCACCTTTAATCATATAAACCGCTCTTATCATTATCATGTGGGAGTTACATTACATTATGACTGAAATAAACAACATGAGCACAACATGGGCAAAACATACAAGTGACCTACTATTGATGTTCACCACATTGTGCACCAACTGGAGGTAATCTATAATGTCAACCAATGGCATCCTAAAGTTGATCACAAAACTTTAACATAACCATGTCATCTTGACCCACGTGCTTCATCCTGCCCCTCAACTTCATCATGCATTACATTTTCATCTTCATTTTCCCATCTAGCGCAAAGCACATATCAAAGATCAGGGTAAATAGCACAATTATATTAGCACCATAGAAATTCTCACCAATGCCACTTCAATATGAAAAAGATACCTTGGAATGTTTTTAAATAACTTCCATCTCTCCTTCCACACACCAAATGTCATCTCTATGATGTTCCAAAGTGAAGAATGATGTTGATTAAACTTCTCAATTCTTCCTTGTGGCCACACCATCCAAATTTAGGGACATGATATCTTTGACCTTTGTAAGGTCCTATAAATCCTATCTTATTTGGATACCCAACATTTAAAATAAAATATTTATTAAGGGGTAACTCTAAGAAGCCGACCTCTTTGGATTTGTGAGCACAACTTTTAATACCTTAGAGTCATGAGCTGACCCTTCCCAACTAGCCACTACGAAGATAAATCTCATACTAAAATCATATATGGCCATAATATTTTGTGTGACATGTCGCTTTTTACCTCGAAATGCTTGTTGTAGATGCAAATGAACTTTTTCCTTTGATATGTGTGTCATCTATAGCACATAAGCAATCTGGAAACCAAGGATGAAACATAGGTCTTGAAATGTGTACCAGACCATTTAAAAGTACCTTCATAACCCTGTGTTAATTGCAGTGAATTGTTTTGTGACATAATATGCTTACCACCCACTGCCCTTGTGCGTGTCCCAATAATTGCAAGAATGATTACAATCGCTTTGCCATTGTTACATGCATTGTGGGCTTTAATTCAAGTTGCTCCAACAACCAACATAATCTCATAAATGGCTTCTTATTCATCCTAACATATCATGGCAACACATATCTTGCTCGATTAGTGTATCATACATAATCTCGTCCCCCCAGTCTGGATGTGTATCGATTGCATTCCTTGAAGAATGTTGATATTGATGACATACAAAATAATAATATCCAAAATTATATCATCTTCTTATTCAAAGCTTTCTCCTTCATCTTCCTCCCCAAAGGTTCCTATATAATGATCCATCCTGCTTGACTACTTGCTACATGGCTCCATATTAAAATACAATATAACCTCATAAGCCTAAAAATCAAGTAGAAATTTTGTAATAACACAACCACACACAATTGTTGGTTCACATATAATCACAATATATACACATAACACATTTATAACCAACATAACTATAACACACACATCCATTCTATATTTCTTACTTCACATCACATTATAACCTGCATCACCCAACCACACACATCCATCACATTTATACCACACACAACAAATATATATTTCTTACTTCACATCACATTATAACCAGTGTCACTCAACTACACACATCCATCACATTTATACCATGCACATCCAATCTATATTTCTTACTTCGCATCATACTATAACCTACGTCACCCAACTACACATCCATCACATTCATGCAAATCCATAAAATAAAAAATAAACTTACATAACAATACCACACATCTGCCTCACATAACATCATTCTCATAACTTAAAACTAGAAACTACTATCATAAAGTACAGTTAACAAATATAAAACACACCATCATAAAAAGTCTTTACCATAGGAAATGAAACAACATAAAGTTAAATGAAGTGACATAAAGGAAATAAAACCTCTTAGAATAGATCACCATAGATCAATTAAACTACTGCTCAATGAAAACCTAATGCTTCGGCCCATGATCCCTGTAGTGCACATGAAGCCATCTCTCTGCATAAGCCTTGCCATGTCCCATAGCAAGAAACAAGCTATGCACATTCTTGTCTAGAAAGAATGATGCACTTGTGGTGTACAATTCGTTGTCCATGTCATCACTAAGAAGTTTATGTAACAAATCAATGCATTTGACGTGATCATCTCTCTCTATATCCCTACTCCCTCGAACCATATCATTCCTATCTATCATGGCTTGGGTTAAAGCTTGCAACCTTGATGAAACCTCCAAATCTGACAGTTTCCTCTTCTTATTTTGTTGGCTAGTAGGTAGTGTCCCTCTACCTTGAATCCTCCTAGGGGGAGTTGGAGTAGGTTTCAACAAGCCTGCATGAGTCGCATGACTAGTAGAACCATATGCTTCAGACTGAACTGTAGGTTGATGTGAATCACCCATGTGGGACACAACATCAAAAGTACCCCCTCCCTCATGATTTGAAGTGTCATCCCCCAAGTCCTCTATAATCAAGTCATTCACGTCTTGATGATTATATGGATCATATGCCCATGGAGTGTTTGCCAGCCATTCAGATTTTGCATCTGGTTGAGATTGGGGGTTTGCAGCTAAAGTTACATGAGGGTTTGAAGCTGGAGTTGATTGGGGGGCTATATTTGGATCCGATTAGGGAACTGAAGAAAGATCAATCCGGAGGATAGTATCATAGATGTTTGAATCCCTCCATCAACTAAATGCATGGTTGTTTGCATAGATGACATATAGGCTAGATTCGCCCTCGGCGTCATACCCCCAATGCTTCAACCATTTACAATCCTTGTGTCTCTACAAGAGGCAGTGACAAGTAAAGTGTTAAAATTATAGTTTATATTTAAAACATATGAAATAAACAAAAACAAGGATAGAGTTCACATATTATGACCGTGATGAAGTTCGATCACACGTGTGGGGGGCATATGAAAGTGTTGGTGTGTTTGTTCCAACCAAGTCCAGTGTAACCCCTGAGCTCATTCCACCCTTACCACAATTTCCTCCATTTTTCATAGTATTTTTAATGAAGCAAAGCCGACATTGATTATATTCTCTTCTCTCAACTTCTCTATGACTAGATCCCACCCTTCCCTGTCATGTGTGTTATTCTTCCTGTGGCCCTTATTGATGGCAACACTACGTAGCTCAAAAAGGCATAATGTTCCTGTTGGTTCTAATCAACCTTTCTCTAGAACTTCTTAGGGGATTCTACTACTTGAGCAGAAGGTGCAACCATATTCTAAAAAAAAAAATCATAACTGCATGCTAATAATCACATATTATCAACTTGCATCATTCTAAAACACTCATATAAATCAAATGCATACATGTGCTACAATGATCCACTTGTCACGGTTGGGGTTTGTCAAATAACATTTTCGAAGTAAATGCAGTGAAAAAATTGAGTAATTTTTTTTTATCTTCTTACTCAAATCAAATCATGAAAGCCAACGACTAAAATAAACCCCAATCCGTGACTACTAGTTTCCAACATAATGCTAATATCAAACCATGATTATCAATAATAGTCGTTCAAATTTATTAAATAAAGAGTCAGGTCTCATCCATATGCAAAATCTAATAACCAACTAAGAATTATAAATATAGTATGAAATGACAACTCTCATGCCTTATTATAATTTAATAAAAATAAAGCAAATCCTACTTTAAAGTAGTGAGTCCCCGCTCCACAAATCCAGTTACTCTGCTCCTCCTCCTCTGAGGTACCTGCATCACGGAGATGCATGAGCATACCCATTTATACTCAATAGGATCAAACCCAGTGAGGGACTAAGCTTTGATTTTTAATTATTATTCATAAGCCATTGATCAGTATTGTATCATTATCTAGTTTTGTCACAACCAAGCCCTCAACCCGTCCTCATAGTGTTAAAGGTCTTGGGACATTAAAGCTCCAATATATGAGACTAACACACAAAATATAAATTAAATAGATCCAAAGATTAATCTCTACAAAATCCTTGAATGCTAGACTCTATCATAGGAGTAGACTGCTTAACAACAGCTTGATCCAAATCCCCATGACTCTTAATAGCCTATTATGAGTCAGGAGAAATGGATCCCAATTGTGCTCATGGACACAAATTGGCAATAAACACAAGCCTACCATGATGCTCATGCAATTCCGCTTTTTGTACGCACTATATGGTCATGGGAAGACATGCAGAAAACCCATGGTAGAGACATTTATGGCCAATAACCAAACCGTCGTAGCGATGAAAAAAACGTATCACAATCTTCACTATTCCCCAACTCTAAGAAAAATAAGTCTTTATAGACTCTTCAATTAAAACCCCAAGGAACCTAAAACTGTATGGCTCAAGGTTTCAAATAGTCAAAACACAATCCATAATAATTTAATTAGGTCACACATTCGTTCAAAGGAATAAATATGTTCTCACACCGTTTATTAACCCACAATCCACCCTTGAAGGTAAATTAGTAAGATTACTACATTAATGTGGGTATTGTTAGACAATCCAAATCCCTCTTGTCCCATGATAAGGCTTTAAATATAAATATATATATATATATAGAGTCCCGTTTATATGAGCCCGGGCTCATGTGTGCCGGTATGCGCCCGGACTCATTCAGCCGTCCGATTTACATCCGACGGCCCATCAAACTCATGGGGCATTTAAACCCGTGAGTTTGATGGGCCATTGGATATAAATCCGACGGCTCAATGAGCCCGGGCGTACGCTGGTGCGCATGAGCCCGGGCTAATATTAACTTTTTTCATATATATATATATATATATATATATATATATATATATATATATATATAATACTAAAATGGGAGTGAATTAGACTTGAGCCGGCCCAAATTCAATCTGAACCGGGCCGGCTCAGATCAATTGACCCGGCCAGACCCGCAACTAATGCGGGTCGGCTCGGGATCACTTCATCTTCCCCACGGCGAATCCAAAATTCATCCATGCAGACCAGGGTAGAGGAGATACGGCCAGTGATCCGCCGCCGGCCTTTCCTCCATGGTCTGCTAGAATACTTCTGCCGCTGCTCGAGAGTTCTCCCACACGATTCAGTTCACCCCAGCAAGTTGAACCCTTCACCATCCTGAACGCGCCCGAGGAGGAGGAGGGCTACAGCCTGTGGGCCGCCGGTCGTCCGACCGCCCAGGACCGTCGGGAACTCCCTCCGTCAACCCTTGGGTCCATTTAGATTCACTTCTGGCACCATCGGCGTCATCTGCCTTCTCATCCTCACTGTCTCCGGCGACGGGAAAACAGAGTCGAGCCCTACACTCTGCCCCTTAGTCTGTCCGGCAGCCCTAGGGTCACCGGACCTACGTCGAGCTACCGCCTCTACCCTCTGACCCCCTCCCTTCGGATCAAGGTTAGGCACGCGGCAGCCGCTGGCCACCTTTCTCTCTTCGCTCTGGTGGCAGGAAATTTAGCCAGAGGATCGCCAGGGAGTTCTAGGCCAGGTCGGACGGCTTCTCGCCGGAGGTGGCTTCCCTCCGTCCGTGGCCGAACTCGTAGGCTTCCTAGCCCAATTCCTTCCGCCACAGAGACTGCAAAGCGAGTCTTCCCGTCTTCCAACGGTGCCCCCGGGTTTGCTCCCGGGGCCATGCTGTGACGCAACGATTCCCTCGGCATCGGCCAGGCTGGGCCATGCTATGATCATCAGATGAACTACATACACAGTTATCTTAATTTTTCCATCCTACGTAACAGTATTGAATTACAACCATCACCCATCGGCGAACCAAACAACTCCAACACCAATATCCTCGCACCAGGAAAGTCCCTTCTCATCAGGGAGCTAGGGGGGCTTAGAGGGGGTCATGGCCCTCCCCTAACTCATAAAATTTCTGAATATGGCCATAAAGCATCAATGATTTTTTGTCATTAATGCAATAAGGTGGCCCCCTAGTTGCATTTCCGTCCTTCCTTAGCATCTAAAATTTATATATAGAAAGTTGTAATGGTTTAAAATTCATAAATCTATATTTAAGCAAATTCCCACCTATAGAAATTATAAATAAGGATCCTACCTCTTTCCCGGTGATATCCTCGCACGCTTTTTCCCCTCGCCTCCATTGCCACTGACATACTCTATTTTCTAGTCACTGCCCTCAAGCTCCCAGCTTTAATAGTTTCTTTTAAGGGCTTGAAAAGGAGACGGAGGCTAGGGTTTGTTTGAGGAGGGTTTAAATAGGCAAGGGAGAGGGGAAGCCTTGGCAACCTCCCCATTCCTATGCCAAGTCACCCTAAGTGGTCTCATATAATTATATACCCCTATTCACCAAAAACCCTAATCATGTATTTTCCATCAAAAAATCCAAAAAAATATGAAAATTGTAAAAAAAAATAAAAAAATACCTAAAAATTCCCAAATGTTACACTACTTCTCATTCATATTCTGAAACACACCCATGAACACAATAACAAAAAAAAAAATTTCACTCAACAATCAACGTCTATTTCTCATTCTAATTACATACAAAGCCATTATGTTCAAATTGCATCATCACAATTATTCAATACACCCATGAACACAATAACACAAAGAAAAAATCACACTAAAAAATCCACATTCACTGATCATTCTAATTACATATTTATTCATTTATGATCCAATTGCATTGTCACAATCATTAAATGCACCCACGAACACAATAACACATCATACACAAAATATTTGCATCAACAATCCACATCCACTTATCATTCTAATTGCATATGAAGTCATTCATGATCCAATCACATCGTGACAATCATTCAATGCACCCAAGAACATAGCAACAAATGCTATATAGAAAATGACAATCAATTATGCACATCTACTTCTCTTTCTAAGCATTCTCTACCATTCATGATCCAATTGATTTGTCACAATAAATCAATGCACGGACGAACACAAAAACATCGATGAGAATTTAGATGCAAGAAATTTACCTTGTGATGATGATACAGGTTTAGCCCGCCAGAAACATAACCGGAGCACCGACCAGTGAAGGAAGGAATTCGTTGGATACTTGTAGCACAGCTCAGGGGGGAACAAATCCACTAGATAAGTCACCACAAATCAGTGAGGGTCGGCCTGAAAAACAAACATACATATGAACACCATAGATCAGTGAAGGCAGCCATGAAAAAAAATATGAACACATATCGACCAAACAATATTCATTGAGAGGAGTAAAAAAGGCAGAAGTTGTTTATTTAGATGAATTCTGGCTTCAATTTCAGATAAGGAGTGGGGGCAACAAAAATAGAACCGAAATATTGCAGCACATATCAGTGAGGGCTCAAATTCACAAAAAAATTGCAGCACATCTAAGAAAGGGCCCAAATTCATTGGATAATTTGGCCACAAGTCAGTGATGGACGGCCTAAAAAAATTAATTCATATGAACACCACATATCAGTGAAGGCAAGAATGAAAAAAAATTAAACATAGATCAGTGAAGGTAGGGAAATTTGCAGGCTACTTGTAGCATGGCTGAGGGGAGGGCCTAAAATTACCCAAACATTTTGGCCATAGAACAATGAGGGTAGTCTTGAAAGAGAAAAACCATCAAACGCCATATATTAATGAAGGAAGGAAAGAAAAAAAAACATTTTGAATGTAGATAAGTGAGGATAGGGAAATTCACCCAAACATTGGGCCACAAATTAGTGAAGGAAGGAATGAAAAAAATTTGAACACAAATTAGTGAGTATAGGGAAAATTGCCAAACAATTGTAGCATAGCTAAGTGAGGGCTTAAATTGACCCACACAGTGGGCCACATATCATGAATTTTTTTTACGCAGATCAGTGAGAGTAGGGGGAATCACCAGACAATTGCAACATAGTTGAGTGAGGGCCTAGATTTGCCCAAACATTGGGCCACAAATCATGAATGTTTTTGTATGTAGATAAGTGAGGGTAGGGAAAATTGGTGAACAATTGTAGCATAGCGGAGTGAGTACCTAAATTCGCCAAAAAATTGCAACATAGCTAATGATAGCGTTGCAAGTTTGAGATTTGAGGGTTAGAAGGATTAAGTTCCGTGTTTGAGCTAGCCGATAATGAGTCAGCTAAGCATTTCTCATGTCTTTCCATGGTGTTTATCCTGTAGGATATTGTCTGTGTGTTGTATAGACCACCGGATGTCTGATGCTTTGTTTAGAGCGATGTATGTTTCTGATTTCGTCGGTGTGTTGTATTAAGCCCTAGACATTTGATGCTCTGTTGAGAGCGAAGTATATTTTTGATGTGGTTTATGTGCTTATAAGCCCAGACATTTGATGCTCTGTTGAGAGTGTTGTATGATTTCTGCCCAATAGTAGCATTGTATGATTCTGCCCAAGAGTGGCACTGTATGTTTTTGCCCAAGTAGCACTGTATGATTTCTGCCAAAGAGTGGCACTGGCACTATAAGACCCATTATGGTAGGCAATTCTATAGAACTATAAGAATCATTATGGTGGGCAACTGTATGACCCCTTATGTGTAGGTATTTATGTTTGCGCGCTCAGGTAAGTAGTATCATAGACTTGCTCTTACCTGTTTGATCATGTGCCCCATAAGCATTGGTGTACCTTACCTTCAGAAAAGTCCATGGCATCTAGTCACTCCCTGGAGGTTAAGGTGATGCCCCAGTGACATTCTTTTCCATTTCGATGCTGGAGCTTATTAATTGTAATGAGCTTCAGTGGTTGATAGTATGTGTATGACTATGTGAGTTGGTATGTATGAGTATAAGCACAACTGTAAGAGTATGATTCTGAATAAGACTGTAAGAGTATGTTTCTGAGAAAGACAATAAGTGTAAGATTGTACGAGTAAGTTTATGATTATATAAGTAAGGTCATACAAGTATGTGTAAGTTGTATGAGTAAGCATATGATTGTACGAGTAAGATCGTACAAGTATGTGTAAGTTGTTTGAGTAAGCGTATGGTGGTACGAGTAAGTTTGTAAGACCCTGATTAAGGGTGTATGTGTAAGATCGGTTTGATGGGATAATTTTAGCATGATGATATGCGTGATTGTCTGCGTATGACCATGATTATGATATATTTGTTTGCTTCATGTTTGAGTTGCATGAATGCATCTATGTATGAATTTACTGAGTTCACTATTTTGAACTCCCCTATTGGGTATTTTCCTATTGAGTATGAAAATACTCATTACCCTACTTTTTAGCTTCGTTGTTTAAGAGGCTTTTGTAGGTTTTGACGAAGAGCTCCTCGAGATGGATGCTCATTTCAGTGATGGATTGATTCCCTTGGACTTAGGTATATCCTTGACTCACTTCGAGTTTTCTTTGTACCACGATCTATTGTATTGGGTGAGATGAGAAGTTAGGTGTTTATATATTCTAGACTTTTAGTTTCGATTAGACTGTGGACTGTTATGAGACTTGCATTCAGGGATGCCGGGGAGAGATTTGTATTTAAAGTCTATGATCATAGCAATTTATTCGTACAATTATTTTTCGAGTAACGTCTATGGATGTTTGGTTTGGTCATACGATGTTTGAACGAATGAGTAACAATTTGGATGGGAAAACTGATGTGTTATGTTTTAAATTATAAAACTGTTTTCATAGGTTTCATATTTATCATTTTATCCGATTTATAGCAGTTATATTGTAAAAAAAATTCATAAATTTTAAAGAAAATGTATGAAAAATCTCAGGCATTACACATAGATAAGTGATGGTAGGCTTCAAAGAAAAAAAAAATCATACGAAAGCCCCAAATCTGTTAAGGCCAAGATGGAAAAAATAAAAATTGGGATATCTCACTACTTGTAAGATGTAAGAAGAAATTTCAATGAAATTCACAAAAATTGACCAATTTTCACAATTAAATATCAAATTTCTCATATACAAATTTATCAAACGCAAAAAATTGAAAGCCCTAATGGCAGAATTAAACAAGAGGAGAAATCAAACAAGAGAAGAAAAAGAGAGAAGAAAATGGCCTTAACAGGTTTGCGGTGGAGCATACGTGTAACGCCACGAAATTTCAATGCTTTGAAATTCTAAAGTTTGAGCACATTAACGAGTTTTAAGGCCCAATAATAATTTCTCTTAAACTTACACCTTTGAGCTTGATTAATTCGAATGAGCCTTAAGACATTTGATAGGCTCAAGAAAGTGTCAAGTGAACACTCGGATAGTAGGCTATGTCATTGGGAAGCATGTCATAGGAGAGACCCACTTTAATTTAGTAATAAAACATACTCTTATGTAGTCTTGTTTCGAATGGCTCATCGATACAAGTCCCACGGTATAAAGAACATATGATTCCGAGTTTGGGGTAAGGAGTTCCAGCCTTTTGAAATTTTAAATTTTGTTTTGATTTAAAAAACAATTTTAAAAAATAAAAAAATTATATTTTTTTGGTTTGCGTCAACATGCTCACGCAAAAACCCACCACAACAGGTTCACCTACCCCTGCTGTCTGGCCTGTGCAAGGCATAGGCTAGCTGCAGGCTAGCCCATGCTGCCATGCTCCTGTAGCCATTGGATGGATCCGACTGCCGGCCGTTATTCTGGAACGAAGAGTAGGTTGCTTTAACTTCTAATTTTGTGCTATGACGATCGTATGATTTCGAAGTGTAGGTGGCTTTAACTTCTAATTTTGTTCTATGAACAGACCATATGATTTCATAAGGTAGGTGATTTTAAACTCTAATTCCATGCTACGACTAGGCGTTCTATTTTGTAATTTATTCATCTCTTAAATAAATTATTATTTTAAAAAAGAATGATATTTATTAGAGGTTGGGCAAACTCTAAGATAATAGTGTATCATACACTTCTAAAATAAATTTTATCGTGATATGTACTTTATAATTAGACCGGATTTGAAGGGTAGTTATTTGGTATAAAGATCAAAAACTACGATCGATTTTGAAGGGTAGCTATTTGGTATAAAGCCCAAAAACTATCGGAGTTATGACTCATAGATACCATCTATTATGTCATATGGCGCACTCATGAAGTTGGATATCGTAGAAAAATCCTCTTTATTCTGATTCCATTGCCCCCCGAGCATGGGTGTATGTCACTCCGGTATTGGCAACATTTAGTGAATGATAATTTATCCAATTTTGAATTATTTATCGGATTATGCTTACAAATGATTTATCCAAGTTTATCGAATTCTGTGAAGAACTATTTTATCTGACTTTTCGTATAAAAAGTATGTTGGATTATGTTAGTTGATAATATTATTTTGAGTCGGCTTTTGAATATAAAATATTGTGAGATATTTATTTATGCTTTATCTTTTAACATGCTAATAAAATTTAACTCTATCTACTGAGTATATATATACTTACCCACCCCTACATGCTACAGGTCCAAATGAAAATGTTGATGCCAATGAAAATTGCTTGTAGAAATTTGAAAGATCTACGTTGTTAGTTTTCTTTACTATGTTCTTTTGTTATGCATTAATTTTGGATATGCGTGACTTTGATTTTGCTAAGGCATGATAAGTCTTATTTTATAAAGTTTTTGTAATTACATAAATTAATAAATAGTTACTCATCTGTGCATGGTTGATCTTGGCCCATCTTTTAGCATTACGAATTGGTGGCACTATGACCTTTAAAGTAATTTAAAAGTTAGGGCGCTGCAATACGAAAGAGCGGCCGAGCACGTAAACTATTGCAAAGGAGGTGGATAGAAGGTTGCAACAGAGCAGACAACCTCGTGGAGGAACAAATGGGCAGGCGGCGGCTCTATCGGGAATCAATTTGATGGGAGTTAGATGAGTTTATGTAGGGTTTGGGAAGGGAGACAAGAAATGTATTTATGAGGGGTAGGGGCCAAAAATATATGAAAACACTTGTTTTCGGTTTCATGTATTTTCACATAATCGCCCTAATCTCTTAGCGAGGTGATTCCACGATTCCAGATGGAAACACGTCTGAATTGTGTTTCGAGCAGAATTTTTAATTCCACCAACATTATCAACCCAACCCAAATTTTTATAATTCATAGCTGAATCTAGACATAATCGTGGGAATCTTCCTTGAATTTCACTCCCAAATAGCCCCTTAAGACTTCTGTAGCCAAAGATATTTCAAACCCAAGTTGGTTTTTGGAATATTAAATTTATTTGACACCTATGACTTTATGATGGTACAACTTCATTTACAAAATAAATTTGATACTCAAATTTTACTCTTGTAGAATTTCGAAAGACATTCAAGGCATTGAAGAAAGCAAAAATCAATCCTTTGTATCTTAAGTTATGATCATGAGAAGTGAGGATCATCTTCGAAATAATGAATTTGCCAAATAATGAACAAATATCCCTAACAAATTAGCAAATTCACATAATAAAATAGAGAATTCAATGATTATATAAGCAAATTCCCTAAACTCACTAAATAAATCTTAGCCTATCAAAGTTAATGGCTTAAAATTCAATATATGTTGCTCAGGCCAGTGAGGCTACTTTTTTGGCCACGAAAGAGAACCATGGCTCTCCTCAGGGAATCTCATCCACTGAGCCATGTGATTAAGATGTAAGAAAATTTTCCATATGTTTAAAACTAAGCACAATCAAGTAATTGATGGCTTGTTCAAATTGTTTTTGTTAGTAGGTACTCCCTTTGTCCCACATTAATAGCTCTATTTAGTTTTTTAAAATAAATTAAAATTAGTTCATTTTGAAAAATGAAATAGAGCTATTAACGTGGGATGAAGAGAGTATTATATTGAGCTTAAAGCTCCTTCTTCTAACTTTACGTGGGGATATAAAAAGGAAGCTAATATTTCTACTCCATTTTCTCTAGACCAAAAGCCTTACTCTACCTCTGATTGGATAGGAAAAAGTGAATCTCCGTATTGTCAGGCATGACTTATCTTCCCTATCCAATCAGAAGTAGAGTAAGGCTTTTGGTGTAGATAAAATAGAGTAAGAATATCATTTTCCATACAAATAAAAAAATTATGTGGTTGATCCATCAACTCGTTCACATAGATTTGTCATTTTTTGTTTGTATGCACTAATTCATGCAAAAACGAAATTATCCAAGAATCAGGCATAAATTGTATACGTTTCACCACACAAATCTTTAACAAATAAAATTTCTTCAATGAAATTCACAAAGAAGTTATATAAACAAGTGAAAAGGCATATTTCAATTAATTGACAAATCTCCTAGGGAGGAGACTTCTTAAATTCATAGGAAATCAGAGCCAGTGTGATTGTGCCACCTAACATTGGGCCACAATAAATTTCTTTTGTTGACAAATTAGTTGCCAAATAATTCCTTAAATTGACATAGATGAATTCAATAACATTTTAATTATTAATTTTTGTTCTACATGTGAAGATGCTTCTATTTATTCGAGTTATATCGATCATCTTGGGTTTCCAGTGTCAGAAGGGGCTCAGGCCGTAAAATTGTCATGTGTGCAAAGTTCGCAAAAAAGTTTAGATTTGTAAGAGGCCCGTTTATATGGGTCCAAGTTACTCAGGGGGCATTTAATCCCTGAGTAACATGGGCTACCGGAATTGGATCCAACAGCCCTAAGGATCTGGGCTCATGCACGCATAAGTCTAGCCTCTTCTAAACTTTTGCCGATTTGTACACTTGTAACATTGATAGCAATTCTATTTTGATGTCTAGAAGGGTGCGTATCTCAACAAAGAAGTGATTTTCTCTTTGTTGAAGTTGATTCTGCATCTCATTAGAGTTTCTTTTGCTGTCATATAGAGGTCATTTGAATGGCTATTTTCGCCAATTTAAGGGGAAGAAAGCCCCCTTATGTGGAAAAAATGTTTTAAATTTTAATAGGCTTTGGCCCTCCTAAAACTAATACTCCCTCCATCTCACTTTAGTATCTGTATTTAGCTTTTTTAAAAGAAAGTAAATCTAGTTCATTTTAAAAAATCAAATAGTTATTAATGTGGGATAGAAGGATATTTTTTTCAAATATATAAAAGGTATAGAAAAAAATCTGCTCTAGGTCAAAGTTCCACTTTTTAATGGAGAGCAAAGTGATGCAAGAAAGGATGTTTTTTCATATGATATCCCAATATAAAGCCCCTTAAAAAAGCCATAAAGTCCATTTCTTTTCCAAACAAAACACAATCAAACAACCTTGGACAGGCTGATCCAAGAGAATGCAGCAAATATTAGTTGAACCACTAGGAGTGTTAATGAGCCGAGTCAAGTCAAGTCTAATATTGGGCTCGCTTAGCTTGAAGTGGAACTGTTCATGCTCGGCTTGAAGCTTGAGCAAGCTCGAATCTTTCCACTTGAACTCGGCTTGAACTAGAAATCCAAAATTTAGCTTGCGCTTGAGCACAAACTTCAATAAGTGAATCATAAGTCTAAGCTTGAACTAGACTCAAACAAAAAATCTAAATTTAAAGCATTTGAACTATAAGTATTACAATTACACCTTGAACAATTGACTACAGTTACTAGGAAAGAAAAAAAATATAACAAATGAGCTTTAGTTACATATCCTCCAAAAAGACGTCATTATTGTCTTCTTATCTTTACATGCATATAATCACTCAAAAAGATGCCAAAAATAAAAGCCCATATAGGCAACATTACTATCTACATCCCTCTATCTTCCTCTTTTTTTATGTACATAAATTACTCAAAAAGATACAAAAAATAGGAACTCACATAAAAGAATTATTTCTAAACCTTGACATGCCCTAAAAGAAATTTAAAATATATGCACAAAGAGAAACAATTTGTAAACCATTTGTATCCTCTTTTACAAATCTTATTTTTGGGTTAAGAGTCAAAGACATTAGCTCATATTCTCAATTATTATTTCGCCAAGCCGAGTTGAGCATGCTTATATTCGAACTTAATTCAAGCCTAAATTCGAGACAAGCCTAATTTGAATCAAACCAAACCACTTTGCTCGACGTGAAGGCTCTACTCATTAACAACCCTAGCAACCATACTTGAGGGTCCTACTTGAGACCCCAATCATGAAAATTGATTTTTATCCACAACAATGGCATCCCAAAAGGGAGCCTAGCATAAAAAAAATATAAGAGCCATTAATATTTGAGATCAACGGTATATACAGAAACATAAATACAGCAACATGACCAAATTTGGAGATGAATGGCTCTCATGTATTTCTTATACTAGGCTCATTATCAGACAAAAGTATTAAAAATACTTCCTCCCAAAAGAGGACTCGGGCAAGACCAAATTTGGGTCGCTGCATTGACAGGCTGCATACGGCATGAGATATCTTTTCTCTACAAATGTTTCTTTTATCCATAAGAAGGTCCACAACTCTAACGACAAAGTAGTGGGTAATGAAATTAATAGAGATATTTTAACTAGCAAAAAAATAAATCTGCCCAACTAATATGATTATTTCCTTTTCTTGTCTTCATTCTTCTTTTTGTCTTTTTTTTTTTTTCATTTTCAGAACTTAAAAGCATCTGCAGTTCTGCACCTAGAGACCAAGACCAAATTTCTCCTGTGCTACCCCATTACCTTCCTCACATCCTCCCATCTATACAGCTTTTGTTAAATAAAAGCAAACAAAAATTACATTGAAATTTACAAAAAAGCAAAATGAACATATTGCACATGTATATTATACAACGGGGGTAAAAAAAGGGACAACCAAAAGGCATCAGCTCCATGGTTCAATTCCTGATTCAGCCTCATCCAACATTGCCTTGTTTTCCACTAATAAATTATCACAAACCCGCAAAAGTTGGTCCGCCAGTGGAGGGATGCCGGGGTTGATTCCATCGTTGTACTTGTGTGCATTGTAAGCTATCTGCCACATATCTTGCCGAAACTCTCTCCTGCTTCTATACTCCATTTTCCTAACCTTGTCTCTTATGGTGGAAAGGTCCATCGGAGCATGTATGATGTCCAAATAGTCAGGAGCTTCTTTCTTTGATACTGGTTTCAGGAAGAGGTAAGATATTTCTCTTCTATCTCTTAGTTTGTCGACAATGCCCTCTAAGACATTGGACAATGCAACCTAAGGCAAAAGAAAGAGATAATAAAATAGTTTTATATGGTATCATCCAACAGGAAAGACAAGGATATATATATATATACACACACACGCTTTTTTGAAGGAAATAATAGATGAAAAAGTTACCTCTCCCCCTCTACGTCGCTTTGTTTGCGGACAAAATTCAGCTGAATATTGCCCCAAATCAACTACAGGTCGTCTCTTGACAGCACGGTTCTTGTCAGCCATCCTCTTATCATATTTACCGGCATCTATCTCCTCTAAAGAGTCATCTACCACAGCTTTTTTCATTTTCTTTTTCTTTTTCTTTGCGGTTACCCATTCTCTCTCAGTACCCATTGTTTCTTCATATCGCATAACTTCAATATGCCTCTGCTGCTCCCTCTTTTCCTCTTCAAATATCCTCCTAACTTTCTCTTCTTTAAAACACTCTCTCCTCCTCCTTTTTTCTTCCTCTTCCCAGAATCTTCTATCCTCAGTGGCTCTAGTATGTGCCACTACCTCTTCCCCAAAGAATCTTACCGCCCGCTTCCCATATGAATCAAACCCCGAAAGTTCAACCATCCTCTTAGTCTTCTTAAAATTTTCATCCACACCAAACCCAATAGAATGTCTGACACGCTCTACATTATTAACTGCCTTTGTCTGTTTGATGATTAGTTTCTTACGAGGTTCTGCTTCTGTGACAATGGATGGGGGCTCAGCAGATATAACGGTTTTCTGAGGTTCAATCTGCCCATCCTCCTGTTTCATTTTATTCGACAATATGATTTTGTTGATCTTAATGACAGGCTTCATGCCTGCTTCAGTATCGGATATATTTCTTTCCAGTGACTTTTCAGAAGTGCACTTGAGTTTTAAAGGAAGGACTTTCTTTGATCCCAACTGCTCTGAACTTTCGAGAGTTTCAACCGAAGTCGTCCTTGTCATTGCTTTAGGTATCAACCTTTTGATAGGAGGAGGTTCAGAAAGCTGTGGAACTGGAACTTCAGTTAGAGGTTTTGGTGGTAATTTGGGTGTTTCAGGTTCCGTAGATTTCACGTGGACTTCAAGATCTTCTCCATACTTGGGGCAGTTCTTGTTGGTCCTCATGTGCCCTTGCTGTTTCCAGGAGTTAACCAAATCAGTTTGACCAACAAATCCATGTCTGCTTTGCAAACACTAAAATAACTAATTGAGTACCTGGCCACAAGCTCCACATACAAAATTTTCCCTGACAGGTTTATCCGGGTTCTTTTTTTCCTTTACCTGTTATGCCATATGAAATACAAACAAGGTTGGAACAACCAGAAGAAGAATACCCCAAAGAATATCCAGGTGGATCTACTGACACATACTAACACAAACATTACCTTCAATCCATCTCCATTAGCTTTATTCTTCTTTTTTAGCAATCCTAACTGAAAATCATGCTTTACTTTCTTTGATTTTGTCACACCAACCGAATTTCTGGTGGGAAAAGAACCTTCTCCCTGCCATATAAGATTACTCAGCTTTTAAAATCAAGATCATGATCATCATCGACACTAATCCCAACTATTTGGATTGGTGTCCTACTGAAAACAATTGACACAGAATCCATGGGAAAGGACATGGAAAAAAGTAACTACACAAGATGAAGATGCCCTCCCTGAAGCAACACTATCATAAGGATATACGGAGATGAAAATTCAACATCAACTTTATTACAAAACTTTCCAAGTTATCAAGTGTCAACTTCATTATTTGGCAAGAAAAAAGTGTCGAAGAAAAAATTTGATATGTTCACCTTCCCGAACAAAGCCATCACCAAAATAACTAGTCTGCAAATTTAAATTGTTTTAGCATTATTTTCTTGCCAAAATGGAGCAATAAAGCCATGAAGACTTCCGTAATAAACTCAGTCAAACAGGGAAAATAGCTAAGTGGCATGAATAGCAATGGTCCAACCCTAATTTCCTGAGGACAGACAAACAGCAGGTTATACCATTAATCAAAGAGCCTCAAGGAGAAAATGGGGAGGACAGAAGGGCAAGAAAGCGAGGAGGTTGATGGTCGGGCTAAAGCTAGACTATGGAAGGGGAATAAGTATGGAATGCAAAGTAGGAGAAAACCAAGGCCACTTGTTCTTGCACATTTTCGAGGAAACTGGATTTTCTGCTGTGCCTACTAGTGGAAATACTGACAAAGTGGGTGCACATGAAAAGCACATTAGAGGTGCATTAGTGGCTTACCTTCTTTATCATGGTGTTTGTGGCTGGGCCTATCTTTTCAGAGACAAAACCAAGATGAGAGCCTAATGCTTGATTGTCTTCAAAAGGTTTTGCCTTCTTTTTCTTTTTTCTGTCCATTTCGTCGTCTGCCATACAGTTTGACAATCAGCTAATTACATTCTATAAACTAGCAATTCTAATTATGTCTCTTCTGGAATTTATAACAATGCAGCACCAAGCAGGGACGTGAAGTATCAAATGTCTTCTACTATCTTCATATCACATTTAATATCTAGTAATACCTTATGATATAACCATACCAAAATAAGTAAATGATACAAGGGAACATGTAACAAACAATAGCTACTGCCATCAAGTCAGAAATACAAGCCAGCAAATTATGAGGATGATAAGCAACTCGCTGAAAATATAATTACCAACTGCCACTAAAGCAAGTCTAATAAATACAAAGGAAGTAAGTTTAAACATAAAAGAAATAAAACAAAAGTACGATTTCTTTACCATCTAGAAGCATCCTGCACAATTCTGCAGCTTCTGCAGCTTCATCTTCGATCTCCTCCTCTGTCTGACATTGCCATGGAGCCCTTCTCATCTTAAGTCCACGAACACCATCAATTTTACCACCTTTAGATTCAAAATTACCCTCATCTCCTTCCTCACATTCTTCAGCGTCCAGCAAATTTTCAAGGTCTCCAGCAAAAGAATCAAGATCGCTATTCGCTTCAGAGTCACTATCATTTTCATCCCCTTCAACAGCCGAAAGACTCTGAACTTGCCTGTCCCATATCTCCTGGCATTTTTCCCGAGCCTGTTGCTGAAGTTGGAGAAAGGACATCCTTTGACCCCGTGCATACTTGCTCAGGGTAGTTGCATCAACCTTAACTCCTGATGCAGCTTGCTCACTAGACAACTTGCGGACCATAGCAATTCTATGCCATCGGGTCATTTTCTCAATCTGCTCTTCAGGCACTCCGAACTTAATAAGAACCTAGAGGGAAAAAAAAAGAGATTAGATGCACAATCTTATTCAGACTTGTAGACTATGATGGCCAAGAGCCTACACTTAGTCATGCCAGCTTGACTCAATTTTACTAATTAAAACACTTATCATGCAAGCTCGACTCAAATTTACTAATAAAATTTGCTTTCTTAACTATTGTGCAGGCAAATTTTTACTAAGTACTTTTTATACCAATACTATTTTCTTTGGAAAAAAAACAGCAGCAAAAGCAAACAAAAGCCAAACTCGAGCACAGCTTGATGCGGGTATGAAAGTGGGGCTTAGAGAACATTCGTAGATCACATAAGATTTGATTTTTCTTACTTATTTAGGACTTTTGTTTAGACTAGGTTTCCCTATCCATCTTTTGACATTATTTACGTAAAACCCTTCCAACCTTCTTGTTGGGGCATCTATTAGTCTTTTTTGTACATGCTCATATAAACGCAACCTACACTCTATGAGCTTCTCCCCTAAAGGTGTTACCCCTAAGTTCTCACATAAATACTTATTTCTAATCTTACCTTTCCCGGTTATTCCACACATCCACCTCACATCCTCATTTTCGCTACATTTAGTTTATCTATATGACTTTTCTTTAATGCCCAACATTCTGCTTTATAAAGTATTGCGGGCCTAATAACAATCCTATAAAACTTACCTTAAGCCTATTTGGGACTTGCTTATCTAACAAAACTCTTGACGCCACTCTCTATTTTACCCACCCTGCATAAATACTATGTACCAAATCACTAGTGATATCTCCCTCTTTGTAGATAATAGAGCCCAAATATAAGAATTGCTCACATCTTGGCACTTCTTGCCCATCTATTTTCACTAAAGTTCTAGCTATAATTCTAGCTATAGTTCTATTATCCTTAAAAGTTAAATTCCATATACTCCGTCTTCGTCCTATTATTCTAAAGCTTACTAAGTTTTACCCTGTATAGAAAATTCTATCTACTTAATAAAATATCGGCAAGTTATACATAATTTTCATTTCTTAAAATTTAAGCAAAATTTGATGATCGAGTGACTCGGCTGCCTTTGGGTTGAATGAAATTTGCAAACTATCCATACTAATTGCCCTCTTTCAAAAACAAAAACTATGAATGCCAATGTACGCTATTTTCATGGGGGGAAGAGTTGACTTAAGTGTATAATTGGTATAGCTGAAGAGATAGTGGTTAACTGATTTCAGGTAGCAGCAGTAGACTATGGGGCATGTGATTTGCAAGAAAGGACACGAATATATTGAGACAGACATGGACCATTTTCCTTGGTGAGAGCTCCATTCAGTGTTCCACTGAAAGAGAAGTAATCAAGATGTTTCAGGTATGTAGAAAGAAGACCACCCTATAGTGCCAGCAAGAAGATGTATTCATGGCTTGCGTAGACCCATTGAAAAAGGACATGAAGGCCCATAATTACAAGGAACTTGGACATGGTGTAAAAAGATTTGGAGAAGTTTGGAGATGGAAATGGCCAAATAAAACCGAATGGCAGATATATCCTACGGTGGGCCACATATAATTAAGATGATATGCTAGTGATGATGAACTAATTTATATGATAACCAAGAAAAACAATTATGTGATACCAGGAAGTGGGAATGGATTGTCCCAAACTCATGGCTTTGCTACTTTTATTGTCATGGTAGTTTTTACTAGCAATTGAATTGGTAGTTTTTACTAGCATATCATAACCAAAAGATTCTGGGTAAAAAGCATCATTGATGAGAAAAGGGAAAGGGAGGCCTAGTGGCTATGGCTATTTGGAAGTGAAAGAAAAAGGAACTCTGGATTGACAGTCATCCATAGGTCCAAAGATCCATCAAAGGAGCTTGTCAAGTAGCCCAAGAAAATTGACCCAAAAATTCTGTCACAAGCAGCTTGAATCAATGTTTAAACATGTAACTACTGTACCTCACGTGCAGCATCCATGCTTAACCTACGGAGATCGGCATCAGTTCCAGTAACAGTTGAATTTCCTCGAGCAGCAGCTGTCTTTTTCTTCATCATTGGAGTAGCAATTGGAGCCTTTGGAGCTACACGAACATAACTGAAGCCTAATCCACGACCAGATGGATCACCCACCCCTGTTATCTCCAGGCGTTCAATATTTTCACGATCCTGTAATATGCAGATTATTAATATGTAGATGCTGCAAAATATTTTTGTTCATACATATTGTTTTCAATAAAAAAAAAACATGTGCATAAACAAACAAAAAGCTAGAGAGAAGATAGTCAACACAATAGTATCTAAATATATCAGGTATTGAAACTTAAAGACAAACAGATAATTATAAGTTCTGAATACTTAAGATCAACCTGTCATATTAACATAATTAATAAACTCCAGTCTTTCATGCAAAACATAACACAGCAACTGGAGAACAAAATCCAGGTTACAGGTAAGAAAATTACAGTTGTATAAAGCCACAGAATATTGACATTCAAAATCTCGTGCGATTAAAAATTCCTCTAAAAAATTTGCACACCTAAACCAGGGGAGAGTGAAGGAAAATCTAACTCAAAGGTCAAAAGTCCAGTAATAACTACTTAAAACTGCCCATAACTACCTTCTTTTTTCATTTTCTTTCTGCCATCTAACCAAACAAAAGAGAGAATCTCAAGCCTTTTCCTCCTCTCCTTTTGCCTTCCATCCCCCTAAGGCCCTCTCCCAATTCCTTCCAGCCTCTGCTAATTTTCTTTGAGTAATTCCTCTTCTCAAAGTAAATTCATGTAGCATCCATCTTATTCTGTTCGCTTACTTAATCAACACATGGAGCATTGAAAAGTCATAACCCTATAAAGATGATTCAGATGAAGAGTTTCTTCAGAGGACATATGCTACTTCCAAACTCTGTTGTATTATTAGCTTTCTGCCTGTCAATTTCCATGCATTTAAAGAAGCTCTCCACAAAATTATTTCCCTAATATTGAGTTAAGAGAAGAGCACCCATTTATGCAATGTATATGAGGTCCCTAATGAAGACCCATATTTGGTTTTATATGCGGATCCATGTAGCATCTAGGTGTATTGGAATGTGATACAACCAGGTCAACAAAAAACCAAACTTCTGAAAATAGCAGTGTCTCTTCAGCTCATGCGGGAACAGAGAAGAAAGGTGTGTTATAGGAGGCTCGTAGTGCAATAAAAAAAGGAGTATGAGTTAGTTTTTTCCTGTAAATTGTAACTTGGAAGTTATAAAAGCAAAAATTGACGAATGTGGAAGTTAGCATTGATACAATTCTTAGAATGGTTTACTGCTAGCCCATAAGGCAAGGACGAGGAGGAAAAGAGAATGGAGGGGAAGTGATGTAGAGGGGTATTTCAGTCCTTCCACCTTTGTCCTTCCACCTATTACTGCTACGTATAGCAGAATACAATTCATACTCCAACTGATGTCGAAAGGGGCAGAATTGTCCAGGTCTTTCATCAATTCCCTGCTAGTATAAGTGGGAAGGGTAATATGGTCATTTGGGTCACAGTTTGTTAGAATGTCAGAAACAGTTATTCTAGGGGGGATAAGTAGTGGGAAAAAGGGAGGAAAAGGGGGATTCCGAATTTGAATGTATTTCTTTCTTCCAGAAAATTCTTCTTTGCTCATGGATTTGAGCTAGGGTTGTGGATTTAACCCCGTGTAATCTCTTATGCACTTGTAGGACTTTAGCTTGTGGATTCAAGCTTGTAACACCCTGTTCTCCAGAAATTTCAATAGAATACTACTCTTCCTCCATTCCTGTGATTTCCTGTTTGGGTTTTATTAGTTCTGTTTGGTTTGCTGTGACATTGCTGCTCTTTATACATCTGCTGCATCAGGAAGGAGAGGCAAGGGGTATAGGAGGGTTTTTTTTCTTTCATATTAAAAAAGGAAGGCAATATTGAGGTCTGGTAGGATTGAAAATTGTTAGATATGAGCACAGCAGCACAGCAGCAAGTTGGAATATGAAGATACTATCCAAAAAAATTCACCCTATAGAATTCTTGTGTGATTTGATCTAACTCAAATCTATCTTTATGGAAGCCTGCTTCGAACAATACTTCACCTGACTCAGTGTGTCCAAGACCCTTTCTGAAGTATTTTGAAAGTTATAAGGTCTAATATGATTTTTCTGAAATTAGAAAACTGCCTCTATTCTTTTCATTACTACCATATTTATCCCTGACAACTTTCTTGCACTGTAATCTATTTTCCATCTACTTCTCTTCCTTCTTGGAATTCTTCTCAATATAGTTAAGCATTACATCAAGATGCAATAATCATCCTTGTAAACTAAAATTTCAATAGCCAAGAGTTCTAATGATTAAGATGCATCAACATTTATGGGAAGGAACATTTTTCCAACAGCTATTATGCATCAACCATTCTGGAAGAGGAAGAAAATAATCTTGATTGGTAAACTTTTCCAATTTGCAGAGATGTCGATAGTGTGATCGCTGAGATGTTTCTGCAAAATAAAGAAGGCAGGCATCTAGCCATAGTGACAATTTTTTGCAAATATTTCCTTATTTTTGCCAAAATGGGCATTCACTGCACATCTGGATGAAATTTCTTCCACTTTGTGTTTTTTTATTTTGAAGATTTCAGCATTTTTCTGTTTTTTTCACAAATCGTAATATTTACAAAATGGGTAGGTTATTTTTAGGTTTTTATCAGATTGAGCAGGTTATGTTTTGGTTTTTTAGGTTCAGACAGGCAAGTTTTAATTTTTTTACGGTTTAAGCAGGTAATTTTTGGTTTTTGTACAGTACACTCTCATACTTTCCTGAACAAAACGAAGCCAAAATGATCCCCCACCAAAACGAACAGAAATATCAACTTTGTCACTATGCATCTAAGGAGCATCTCAGCAAGTTTTTTCAAGATCTCAGGGAGATCTCACACCCTTCTCGGTGAGAGATGGAAAATCCACCTCTGCTGAACTTCATACCTTGCAGCCTTACCAAAACCGGGATCGTGCAAGATTCTACTCCAAACATATGTAAAAATGACTCATCTGGGCAATATCTGAGATATATATCTCAGATAAATATATGTATCTAACATTTGATAGATTCAAGAGATGGGGGAAGATTATATCTCAGATATATCTATGAAATCTGAGATATATCGGATGTTGACGATATATCTGAGATATTTAACGATATCGTGGGCCCATCCCTACTTAGAGCACCCTTCCAAGCACCTAACAACAATGCTTGGAGACTTTGAAGCTCTTTCCAGCATCTTCTCCGGCACCAATAACCAATGCACTATCATGTTCTTTGTTATACATTCTAGTTTTGACTTTAGGCTTTATCTAGATGGATACCATCATGCTCTCCACTTAATCATTAATATTACCCACAAACTTGTTCTTCTTTATCATTATTGATCGTATTTTCCACTTCATAAATGTAGTTTATGTTAGTATAGTGTATTCAAATGGTGTTATGTTTGTTTGAGATAAGTATTAGGGTTTTTAGGATGTTAATATATGTTTAGATTAACAAGATGCTTGTAAAAACATTTTCGGGTTGCTGATAATGTTTTCCCAATATCTCTCTGATAGAAGATATTGCAAACCATGATCTTGACATGGAACTTTCTGCTCTATTTACCCGCAAATACAACATTTCTATCTCGCTTTACCTTTCTTCCAAGACTGTCAAACAAGAAAAGATAAAAGCAAACAAATTCCCTTTCTTCCAGCCTTTTTCCATAACATCAAAGAGACTCTGGACATCAAGTTATAAATAGTTCATAAGATTTGGAGGAGATGATTTAACCCTTACCTGATTTGTACATGCCACAAAATTGCTAGTCAGATTCCATGAAGTTATCTGCAATTCCCTCTCAATGTGTGCCGCAGCAGCCAGGGCAATTGCTTCATCTGGGAGTTGGTTCATTGCAAAAGAGAGACCTGCAGGGTGAGTGAGACGGGTGATCCCCAAGCGTTTGAGGCGATAAAGACCAGCTTGCATACTTTCATATGTGCAAACCTGAAACAAATTTGCACTCAAAGGGCAGAGATGTAACTTTTGTAAAAGGGAAATGAGAAAATTGAGTAGAAACATGAAATACAAGACGGCAACTCACATTCTCTGGTGTCACCAATCGTCTAAGTTCTTCCTCAGAAGGAATGCGGAAATTTCGCCTCATAACCCAGAATAGTTGTCCATTAATTCCCTTCTGATAAATACATGATGCAGTTACAAAAAATCCCATTGTCAGCTCACCATGTAGAATTTTGCTCTTGAACAATTCATTTTACAAAAAAATAACATATGTACAAAGTACTGCAAAATTGAAAGCTCATGTGTGTGTGTGTATAATTAATTAAATGCTCAATATTTTTATACAACAAAACAACTGAAGCCATTAGAATGGGCATTCTGATTCTCTGAAGCATCTTTTGACATTTTAAAAAATGCCCACAAGTGTCATCAAAATGTTTGTTCAATTTTCTTACAGAACCAACCAACTGCAGCCATAAGATTTTAATTACCTGTAGGGTATAGTATGTTTAGAAATTTCCAAAAGCTCCCACAAACTTCAGGAAATGATTTCATAACATCTAGCACTCCATATGCATTCCTTGTTAGGACAGTAGTTGCCAATATAGAGTTCCATCAACCCAGTTATAACATTATTAAAAGGTGACAACTAACATTGGTTGCAGCATGAAGAAGATTAAGCACTAAAGCCAAGAGACAAGAAAGAACAGTTTGCACACCCAATGACATGGAAACTCATAAATATTATGTAGACAGCTAGAAACTGTTTGAAACATCTGTTTTATCACATGAACGTGGACCAGTTGATAGTTCAACATCTCGCGAGATATTGGCGAGATCTCAGTGGGTACACCAAGGTTCAAGAGGGGTAGCAACATCTCGCCAAGATTGACAAAATCTTGGAGAGAATGGCAAGATTGCCAAGATGAAGATTCTTATCTTCAGAACTGTCAACGGCTACTTTGGGACGACTGACATTTTTTTACTGAGAAAGTAGGAACTTTATAAGAATGAAAATAGGCAAGCAAAGTGAGGAAGGATCAAACTCATAGGCCCCAAGACGAGCAGTTACTAGAGTGCAAAAAGGACCATAAGCTATATTATGAATTTGGATAACATCTGAAAGGGAAAAGGACCTAGGTGAGATGAAACTCTGGAGAATCATCATGTTTTCTACTTAATTAATTTAATCAATGTAATTTATGTTAATATAAGTTTATTAGCATAAATTACGTTCATTGTTTGATATTAGTGTTAGTGCTTCAAATGTTAAATATACTTAGATTGTTAAGTATACGCATGGTAAACCTTTATCGGACCACTGAGATCATTTTCTCTGATCTCTCTTAGCTCTCTCCAAGACCTTGTCTCATGGTCTCATTGTTTTAACTGAGATGAGACCAAGATCCAAGGTGCAGGAACCTTGGATCAGACGTTCATAGATCATAAGCAAAAAATTCCACTAAATTTTTGGAATACATTTAACTTTAATAGTGAAACATCCATTCTATAATGGTTGCCTATTACCCTCCAAACACAGGGAAAACATATTTAGTCACAAATCTAATGTTACTTATATGTGTTCTCTATCACCCCCTTGCTGAATATTTTAAGGAAGAAAAAGGATTCCAGAAGACTTATGCTCCAAGGGATGAGCACTCTGACAATGCATTAGGAGAGGGATCCATTACAAATGACAACAATTTGGCTATTTATGAAGTTTTCAGCCATCAGCTTTTGATGTTACTATTAATCCAATTTTAGCTTGCACATAGATCAAAGTACATTCACTAGATTCCAATTACAAAAGTAAAGTTTTCTAATTTTAGAACCAAAATTTACTTGAATATTAAGTGACAAAGAAAATAGCCAGATAAGTCTTCAAGAGCTTGTAAAAGAGTCATTTATCACGCTCGAAACTTGGCTGTGGGCATCATGGGCCAAATATGTTAGAAACCTAAGTTACCTCAAAAGCTCAAGCTGCCAAGGAACAGCCAACAAAGTATATCAAAGCCCAAATCAGCCTAAACAGACATAGACAGACAAATAGATTATCATATATAGATGCTTGCATTGCACGTGCATAGAATACAGAGGCAGGGGCAAGAATTGAAATCAGGACCTCCTGGCTTCGATACCATATTCTAAACCAAGTTGTCTCAAAAGCTCAAGCTGTCAAGGAACGACCCGACAATGTATATTAAGCCCAAATAGACAAATGCAAATGGACAAATTATCAACAAACTATAGCCCACATGGCTCCGGTTGCATCCCATTAACATTTTCCCTGGCAAAAAGCCAACTGAATCTAGCCTCAGGAGCTCTAAGAATTATGATATATGATCAAGATCACACAGATGGGCATCATGGATATATAGTCCACATGGTAGTGACCCTTATTGAGTTTGTTCCCTCTGGCATATGCTCCCAAGCCAGTATTATCCACATAAGCAATTCCATTATCACTAAGTCCAAGGTTAAAAGGGAAGGAATTGATCTAAACAGACAATATACTGTTGCTGTTTCTGATAGCAACTTCCAGTCCATAGATAAATGTTCACCCAAACAGAAAAGTGACATGTTATTGCATTACAATTGAATAAAAATTCTGAACAACTCTTTTGCGTATACATGAGATATACACAGCCCAATAATACTGCAGGAATAAGTATTACAAACATTACCTGCAAGTCGGCACAGTGCTTCAATCTTTTCCTTAGAAAAGCTTCTGATATATTAGGAAACTGGGCAGACAATTCATCTGCACGAACAAAGGGTAAAGACCCTGGCTTTTCATTAGCACGAAACTCACGGTAGACATACACCAACAACCTGTTTCCAATGTAAGTCTGAAAACTCTTGGATCCAGGGGACATTACTTCCACGTGTGGCTCCTGAAAGAGCATTAATTAAGAAAAATTACACTCAAATTCACATACAATAAAGCATTGCAGGTAAATTGCATGTACGTCAATAGTGTGATAGCTAGCTCCATCACTGTAACCACAACATCTTATTTTCAAGCCATCATCCAAACTGCTTTCAAAAGCTAATCTCAACCAAGATATTGATCTTAAAATATTTGAACAAAGAAACAAGTGATTCCAATGATGCCAATTATTAGACGAGAGAGAGAGAGAGAGAGAGAGAGATTGTTTTCTTCTATATACAGATTTTCAACATGTATTCTCCTAATACTTCAAATTTCACATAAAAAATCATCATGAGAAGCAATTTTACGTAATTTTCTACAATTCCATTCCCTCAAATTTCAATGGACATACGAGCAAAACTTACATATGCGGAGTTAAGAGATAAGTAGCGGAAGAAAATCAAACCTGTTGCCCAACAGTGTATAATTTGTCGATGCGTCTTAGAGAAAGCTTGCCCTTGGATGATCTAACCAGTAAGTAGTCAGTTGAGGAGGTCTTCTGGGGAAAAATTGGTGCACGAAACATGTTTGTTTCCAGAGATGATTGGCTGCAACCAGGTCTCACATCCCCTAGGAAAGGAGATTTGTCAGCAGGGTCCAGGGCAATCACATTTCCTACGCAGTTATTTTCACTTTTCAGCAAGGAAGCAGTTTGGTCGGTTGGACCAGATTTTTGATAGTATGTACAAAGCCTTGCACCCATCCCAACATTCCCCATAAGTAGAGGCCTCTCCTCGCAATATCTAGATGATATGAAAGAGACAATTGTTTTAAATCATAAGCTACTGAATTTGAAGAACTACATTATAAATAAAATAAGAAAATTAAACAAAAGAACCAACTCTAGGGCCCATTGGGGTACGAGGAAAGATAATAATAAAAAAATTCTAACAGTTGAATGCTGCAAAAAAGAATTTTGGGCAAAAAGCAGAGGATTTTGAGAGGAAAAGAGACCGAAATAAGTTCATAGAAGCCCTTCAGATACAGAACCCTCCCCCCCCCTCTTATTTTTTCCTTTTCCCTCTTTCATATGTGGCTACACATTCCAACATCCCATTTTCTACCCTTTCTCTTTTCTCTGCTTTTTTAGCACTCATGCACCATATCCATGCCACTACATTCAACATGGCTTATGACAATGACATTTCATGGCGATTACCCTTTTTCAGCCAGTAGGAAATGTTGAGATCAATATGATAACCACACTACTGACAAGAGCAACATGGTGAAGATTAAATTGAAAAGTTGAACTTTTTAGAAAGTTGTCATTTCTATTATTGTGTAAAATCAACTAGTAAAACAAATGTAGAAATTAAGCATATTCCAATCTGCACTAAGAGCTTGCAAAATAAAGCATGAGAAAACATAATGATAGATTTTCTGCACCAATAGAACATGATGCCAGAGCCTGCCAACCTGGTTACAATTATCCTTTATAAAGAAAAGATCACATGTCAAATTACATGCATAAAATATTCAAGTACAATCAAATACATGTCACAAGATTACAAACAAACAAGTTGTTATAGTCTTCTATACATTCGATAACTAACTTACACATCACAACAGAATTGATGCATTACAAGTTTATAGGTTTACTTACTCCATTAAGAAGACATGCCCAACCTTCACAGAAAGCTCTGACTTCTTCTTGAAAGCCCCAGGAGGACGCAAAGGCCTATTTTCACCAGGAAGCTTTTGGGCCCTAGGCCACAAATATATTCTTGAGCGCACAAGATGGAGCACAGAATTTGGTCGGACATTCTGCATAGCAAGCATCTTATCATCTTCAAGCTCCTTCCCACGGTAAAATACTTTGACCTTTTCTGTTAATTTGAAATCTGCACAAACATCACCCAAGGTAAAATTCAAATCCTAAGGGCCCTGATGACACCTTCCTTCACTTTGACAATCATTAATTTTTGTTTATTAAGAAGTTTTCACAACAGAATCACAACTCGTCCTCTTGATGCAAGTGCAATTGATACTTTGCAAGATATTAAGAAGTATTCACAACAGAGAGCAAAATGTAAACAGCATCACCCTTGTTACAGGTGTACAGCATAAAAGCCACTCATGAAAACAAAGCAATATGGAGCTAAAATGACCGACCTAACTTTTTTGATGCTTTCCCTTTGACAGAAACTAGTGTCTCTTCAGCAGCCACATGAAACTTACTCCCCTTTCCTCCCATGCTCTTCAATATAATTTTCATTGGACCCTGTGTAGAAAGTTTTCCTTGTTCCTTTGCAGCAACTTCATTGTCATGTGGGTACCATATAGCTTTCGGTCTATGAAAATTAGCAATGTCCTTGCTACAAAAAGAAAATAAAACAATATTCAGAAAGTTCAATCTCAATTTCTGTATATAGAAAGCCAAAAATTGCAAATATAAGCCAAGAAAAATCTAGGCTTTATGAAATGTTTAGGACTCATTTTTGGCACCACCAATAGTAGATAGTATTGAAGAGACAAATAAATGCAAGGAAACCACTAGAAGAGAGAGAGAGAGAGATCTAATGTTCCCCCGAAATGCAGTGGCAGCATATCTTAAATCAGCAAAGCCGGTCATTTGGATATTATTACTGATTTTCCCCATACAAAGTCCGGTGCTGTTTGGCAACCAATTTGTGAAAAAAATTCTTTGACAAATGAAAGTTGAAATAATGAGATTCACCATAAATGCCATGATGATGGCAATGTCAGGTGCATTTATTGCGCCTCCAAATCTGCCAAAGCCATGAATCTCTGTCAGTTGAGAAAGAAATCTCCTCCCCATGAGATTTCTCCACCAATGGAAATACATGAATTTTAGATTTGTCAAATAACTATGAATCAAATCTTGTTGAAAACGTTGGATATGACAGAGATTTATATTGCCCAACAAGAAAAAAACAAATCTAATTCATGCCCATTAATGGGGAAATCAAATCTTACATGTTATGGTGCCTCCAAACAAGAAAATGACAAATCCTCCACAAACCCATTGACAAACAGCACCTATGTATGGGGCATATCCTACTCTCCCCCATCCCCTACCGAAACCTTTAAGTTTTGTTTTCTGCAATTTTTCTCTTTCAATTTTCCTGTAGCAATTTAAATTAATAGATTCATTAACAATCAGTGAAAGAGAGAAGGTAAACAGATAATATTCTCTTACTTGCTCAATTTTGGCTTCATCGTTTGTAATTTGAGAGCAGGCACTGAATGCAAAATCTTCACACCATGAACAGCACGCTTTTTGGAATGAGATTTAGATAGTTGAGATGTTTTCCGGTTGGAGTAATATTTATCATTAGAAATATTAAACCGGCCAGATGGTGGACCTCCTTGAGCTGGTACATCAAAAGAATCTGCACTGCCAGATTTAGAGGAACGAGTAATGATCATAGCACCTGCATGAGAGCGAAGATGTCTTCCATCTTTATTGCTGTCAAAAATTTCAAAAAGCATCCTTTCATCTTGTAGATCAAGTATCAGCTTGGGTTTTGGAACCGTTTCAGCTGAATCCCAAACTATGTTGTCTAACCAAGACCCATCTAACAAATCTTTGTTTCGCAAAGAAAGTTTGCTCAAGCGTTTTATAATCTCTCCTCCAATACATTCTTCAGTTCCATTTACTTTTTTTGATTTTGAAAAATCAGAACCAGATCTTTCTAATTCTGAATGTGCTTCCAATCTCAGTAGCTGAGGATGATAATTTCTCTCCACAGATTCTGAGAATTCACGAGAACCAAACAGCTCAAGTGAAAAGCAATGGCTGAGTGAAGCGCTGTTATTTTCATTATCTGCATCATCATGGTACTTAGAATCCATATGTTGGTTAACAGACCCCGCTTCAACTTGAGAGCTCGCATGTGGTTCGGACTCAATAGAATCTTGTCCAAAATAATTCAGAGAGGTTACATGACTTTCTGGAGAAGAATCAGCCCAAACAATTGCCTGCTCCCAATCTTCTTGGTCAAGAGGGTAGCACTCGGGACAAGAGGCAGATTGCCATGCAACCACAGTATCTATGACTGAGCTCTCTTTCATTGGCTGTGCAGGGAGACATGAGTCTTTTTCATGCTTTTCTACATAGGAAGATGAGATACCAAAGCCTCTTGAATCCAAATCACTATCCCTAATTGGTGAATCACCTTCTTCAGTTAAAATGGAACTTTTAGGGATAGAGTGACCTTGGCAACTCTTCATAAACACTTCCTCATCCTCTTCAACACCATTAACCAAATCCAGGGATTTTAAACGTTCTGTACGCATTAAAGACTCAAGTTATAAGGAAACAAAAACAAGGATGCTCAAGTCAAACCCTAAAATGAAGAATATACATGCATTGACTATAAATATGCAAAAGTACCTTTAAGAAAGGAAAAGCGATGATGATCCCTCTTATAACCTTTCTTCGGTGGCTCATGGACACCAAAAATTTCAGAGAAGCGTAAAATTACCATCCCATCCTCTACACACAAAACGGGCAATGTGTTTTCCTTTTTATCATCAGGTGCGTCTTGCAATGATACAGGCTCTTCCTATAATAACACATGCAATGTAATGAAACACTACGTATGCATTGCCTTAACTTTGAGATAATTGAATTCATCCATAACAAAAATATTAGTTGTTCTCTGAAGCCAAAGGAGGTTCTGACCCAGCTTTACTTCTCTCAAACAATTTTACAAGAATCCATTTTAGGTTACATATGAATTTTAAATCATTTGCATTACCACCTCCCACTTTTTCCAGAACAATTTCAAAGAACTAGAACATGGATTGGTGACTGGTCTTCAACATTTTGTGATTAATTTCCACTTGATTCATGCAGGAAAGTTTGCTTTATTACGATGTAAATATTATACTCTTATACCTTCTTTTATCTTTTCTTTTCATGAAATTATCAGTATTTATTCGTATGCTTCTGTCTGTTTGGGCTGGTTTGGGCTTGATTTACATTGTTGCGACGTTCTTTAACAACTCAAGCTTTTCAGGAATGGCCCATCAATGTATATCAAGTCCAAACTGACCCAAACATATAGATGCAGAAAAACAGACAGACAAATTATCCAGCAGACAATAAAATACAAATGCTACTTCTTTGTCAAGAGTTATACCACGACCGTGTATTGAACAGATGTCATCCAACAGAAAATTTTCCTCACCAGGCCCATGTATAGTTGTATTATAAACCAAATACTTCAGAATACAATTATCACGAATGGAAACATGTAATCTAGTTGCCTCCATGAGGAAGCGTTCAACCAACAAAATTAAACAGTGACACATCATGGAGAAGACAATAACCAAAGACAAGCAACATTATCAAGAGCTTGAATTCCTTCTTGCAAAGAGTCCAGCATTGGCGATGCCATTCTCTTTTCTTAAAGCAAAGTGACACAAATTTAAGGAAAATGCTAGCATTGTCGAGCAGGCATGTATCATGCACTTACCAGAATATCACCATAATTGACAACCAAGTCTTCACCAACTGATCCAAGTGAAAGCAAATCATCATCTATACTTCGGTCTTTCTCAGTTGAGGCATCCACAAAACTACCTGCATTAGATTCAACCCTCTGAGAAATTAAATCAAACATGAATATTTAAGCAAAACTCACCAAGCACCACAGTCTAATTGTTTACCAAGGTCCATCCGTAAAGCAAAGGTCATCTCCCCATCCCAATATAACTAAACTAAAACTTGGAACTCATAATTGATTTAAACTATAATTCCTTCTTCATTTCAATGCTTTTTAGGAAACACTTCTAGAAAAAGATTTTAATACCCTGCTAGAGCTGAATGGACCTGAGAAAAATTGGATCCATAACTCATATTTGTTAAAGATGTTCAAAATGGGGTTCAATTTCTGCATAGCACTAAGGTGAGCTAATTTTAAGGGTCTCGACATGCAGATGCAGTGGCACTCAAGCGACTCCTTTGTCCATGGGCAAAGCGTCTTCGGCTAACACTTTGAGTCATGCTCAATCAATTCGTAGTCAGTCGCAATACTGTCAATTTCTTATAGAACTGACAATACAACTCCCTTTTCGACTCCGTTATATAATAAATAAATTCATCACAACAAGAGGCTCATCCTGCAACAGATAAAATATCCATAGTAGGAAACCAGCTAAAGATAAACGGTGAATCTTAATGGCTAACTCCTAAAATAACTTGACTC
Organism: Saururus chinensis; assembly: GCA_035235625.1. NCBI lineage: Eukaryota > Viridiplantae > Streptophyta > Magnoliopsida > Piperales > Saururaceae > Saururus > Saururus chinensis. The sequence continues at coordinate 32,230,560 of CP141148.1, read as the reverse complement.
AATACTGACAAATTTAGCAATCACATTTCTAACTGGATGGAACACCCTAGGCATGCCACCTGGACCGCCTAGCGGAAACATCAATAGACAGCTACGGGGGGGAATTTCCTGTTAATGCTTAATCGGATCAGGGACTTAGGATTATGGATCCATTCTGGACTGAACAACGATTCGAGCTGTGATTCATTCCAAGTATGAAATTTCATATTAAATATCAACTAGATTCTCTGCTTGTGCACTTTCTTCCTATGCACTCTCTTCCCCTGCATTTCTGTCTATGTGCTCTCTTTCACTTTCTTCACCCCCTCACCTTGCATTGTCTTTCTATAAGAAAGAATCACATTTTTTTGCTATCCCTCCCTGAATCTTTTCCTTATGCACCCTCCTGTTCTATTCTTGCTTTTCTATTTTTCTCCCTTTCCTCTCTCCAATCTCTCTCATGCAGCTAAAATTTTAATGACTAGCAAGTTTAGACCAACAGGTGCTTTTGAGGTAAAATTCATAAATAGATTCAGAAATCACCACCTTGGAAAGAATGTGATCTGAAGATTTCCCTCATAAACAGCCCAATTAGGAAAAAGAGGAAAATTTAGAGGAGGGTGAAGGGCTTGGCCACTGCAAACCAGATGCCCAAATTCAAAATTGACTGCAATCAGACTAGAATCAAAGTCACACTTCAATATGGACCACAGCTCAGGCTCAACCTCTCAAGTGCCCAAGTCTGACCTCGCCTAGCAGCAGTATACAAACTAAGTTCAACTCCTAACCAGATCAAGCTATACATCTAAATAGATACCATCTGATACCTCCTCAACTTTGCCACGCATGCCACCTACACACTGCACAATTATGCATATAAGGACATAAATGATCTTTCAAAAATTGGTGATATATTTGCCTTTCACAATTGACTTAAATGATATTTCAGAATATAGCTTATACTTAAACAAAAGCATACATATTGTTAGAGGAGTATATTTGCTCATATCTTTGTATTTGGTCAAGTCTTTAGTAGCCTAATTCTATGAATAACGGGGTAGATTAGTCTTTCATTGTTATTCTTATTAGATGATAGGTCAGCTCTTCATTTAAGTGAGGGCAGTAGTGTCTTTTCCTTTATTTGGCGACCCTAAGCCTACTTAGAGGCTGGTCGAATCTTGTAATTACATTCTTCTTCATTAATTCAATTCAAGGGAAGCTCTTTCTTCTCTCCTAAAAACCCTAGTCTTCAATGATTCTATCACATATAACATGCAAGAGGCAATATCCCAAGAACCTGGCTTCATGAATAAGAGAAGAACTCTGTTGCCAAGGCAAAAGGGCCAACTAACTATTCTACCAACTGCCTCAGGAAAAAAACACTATAATGAATAAACACATAGTAATTAAAGCATAACCTGTCAACACATTATCAGCTTTGTTTTCAAAAATATTAGCTGCCTCAGGTTCCTTGGGCAAATCTTCATCCTCATCATAATTCTCTTCATCATATATGGAAGCTTTTTGATCCAGAGAAGCCAGCGACATTTCAGAAGAAAAATAGTCCTTCTTTGGAAGCAAGTGGTCTTCCTCCGTAGCCACCTCAATTTCCGGCCCTTCATACTGCTCCTCAATGTCTTCATAATCAACAGCATCCAAAGCTTTTTCATCATAATCTGCAAACGAACAGCAGCTTTATAGTTAGCACAAAGCGTAGGAGTCATGTAAGAAGGAAGTGATGGATCAATTTTCCACTGTAGAGAAAGCCTTCTCTCAAAAACTAAGACAACATTCGGAGGAAAACTTAACCAATTCATCTCACAGGGATTTTATATCATAGTTCAATATTATTTTGTGTTGCTGGAACCAGCTAGTTGGAATAAGACATGAGATGATGGTTTGATGTTGATAATCAATGATCTATAAATAGAAAATGACACTACTTACTCTTCATTTGGCACTCACATAAAAAATTAAGCAGTTGAGCTATTATCTTTCCTAAAAGCACTCCTAACTAGAAATCAAATATTTCTTGTTCTTTCTGTTCCACCCTCATTGCCTTAGTTGCTTGTTCTCTCTTCATTTGCTTCCTCAAACCAAAATTTCTATCAATTCTCTGTTTTTCATTTGCTCCCTCAAACCAAAATTTCTATCAATCCTCTGTTTTTCATTGCTCGCAAACTCTCATGATATTTGAATCACTAGTAAAAGATATTCTCACCTTGCTCAGAAGCATCCGTTGGTGTGGATGACTTTACTGACAACTACAAAAAATGAATGTACACATTAATAATTATATACAAGACATGATTAATAATGAAATAAAATATATTTGTTTGACTGCCATGCTTAGCCCCAATTTAGGATAAAAACCAAAGTGACCACAAAATGGACAAATCATACATCAATGTCTTTCAGAGATGATCCCAACTTGTCCGCCAGTGCAGCAATATGCTCCTTTGCTTCCTGTTCAATAAGTTGCAGATTTACTTCAAAAAGGAGCGCTAAAGAACTTCTGATTCCTTTTAACATCTCCTAATTGATAAAACTTGGGAAATTCATGAAACAACGACAAGTAATTCGGTGACAGATAGAAAATCACATGCAACTAAGGGACCAGCCAAAGTCTCGATTTCCATTAATAAGCTTTCAAAAAATGAGATATAAGTGTAACTGCCTTATCAAATAAGATTGAATTAATTAAAAGGAAAATTTGAGACCGAAGTATAGAATATAATGAAGAAAAAATTCTGCCCCTTGCATCCAGTAATTAGTTCAAACATCAATCTGCCTTCTGCATTCCCACCCACTACTCTAGAAGTTAATTTAATGATCTGTTCACTCAAGGTACAAGCCCCCCTATCCTAGAGCAAATTCATAGATCATCCTTCACTGAACATCATCACCATCACAATCATACACCACATTATAAACAATCTTCAAATAAGGATCTCCCTATTTTTGAAACTAATACACTTCAGCCTATGTAATCCAGTAATGCATTTTAAGAAACAGTACAAGAAACCATTTAATCAGATCAATATGGACCCAAAGCGATATCTTGTTACACCCACAAGGTACCTTTCATATTAAGTAGCTTGAACCATCAAAATTCAGCTCATAAGACAGTTAACGCAATAGACACCAAATTTATTGTGCTCATTGTCAACAACCTAACCTAAGAACATAGCTGCTGGCTTTCAAGAACGACATTGATATAATACTGCCTTATGTGTTCCTCGGGCAATGAGGTGAGCATCTCTTTGCGACTAGCCATTATTTGCATCTCACATGCACCTGGCAGACACCTTGTCTTGAGGTGTACCTCAAATTATCTTTCGAGAGGAGCCAGATGTTATGGACCGTAAGGTGTTTTTATTTAGTAGGATTCTTCTAGGCAGTACGCTTTGTGTAATAAGGCCTTAATTAGTATTAGTTTAATAAGGCCCAGGCCCATTAAAGGGCATATTATGTCTGGTTCTGCTTGTCCTTGGCCACCATGCTCTTAGTTTGAACCATGAAAGTCACCCCCCACAGATAGAAGCTTCATCTCTGAATGTAAACCCCTAGGGTTTACAGGGTAGATTTAGGTTGTGAAAGTGGATGAAAAGGGGAAGAAGAGTCCCTGCTAGTATGAGAACCAGTCAGGGACGGAGGAAAGGGGAGGACTTGAGACGATAGAGAAAAGAGAAGGAGAATTAGGCCATTTGCTATCGAAAACTCAAGGATAACTTATCCCATCTCATTTCTCTCCCCAAAACCATACCTTCCATGTACCACCTCATATCCTATGCTCTTCTCGCCGAATGCCCATTTAAATCTCCCCCTATAATAACCTTTGCCCTGTTTGGTATCTTTTGCATTAATAGGTCTATTTTCTCCCAAAATTGCTTCTTGAGTTTCTCTCCTAATCCTACTTGCGGTACATAAACACTAATAACATTAAGTACATATTCCCCTAACACTAGCCTCGATTTTCAGAATTTATGCTAGATAATTTTTGTAATGACAAGCTTAGTGGTGTGAGATATTGCTTGATTATCTTGTAATTGATGTCTAGTTTTTCTGATAATTCATTGATCATATGCACAATCATGTGTTTTTTGGTACTTAGGTGGAAATTGATTCAGCATTACGTATTTAAAGATAACCACAAGAATGTCCCCCTACAACCATCATTACTAAATAAAATGCCTCATAACTGGGAAAGGAATATAATGATGGTAAATCCATATCTCGTTATTGCCAGGCAAAGGTGGTCCAGGAAGGGCACCTGGCATACATACTTGCCATCTTGTTATGTCACATGGGTTACACACTATCAGTTAAAAAATAGAAGAGAAATAGTCATTTAGAATCCATGTTGCCCACCATAACAGCTAGGATAAAAGCATGGATCACGATGACGATGGTGAGGACGAGAATATTATGGATTTAAATTGATTATTGCTGTATATTTCCTTGCCTGGTCAGTGGTATCTTATCCTTTTTTTGTATTTTACCTTTCCATAATGTTTTATTTTCCAAACATTTTCGCATTTCAATTTATGAACCATATGTAATATCAACTGCTTATTTGTGTCACATAACTTTCAAAAGTAAACAAACAAATCAATTTATATATCTCTATGTAAATAGGTGGTACAAGGGCAAGTTGAACTTGCCTCATCAAGGTAATCAACATCAAGATCACCAGAGTCGTCAACATTTCCAAACATAAATCCCAGGAGTCGACTTCCTCCACCAGCTTCCTCATGATCATCCTCATCGTCTGTATGATCAAAGGTCAAATTTTACTAGTACACAAAGTGCCATCTATAACAAGAAAAAAACAAATCCAACAATGCCAAAACCTGATAAATGTGTCAACGGCTGAGTTATCTAATCATGAATGACTCCTTGTTCTCAAAACCTAACTGACCCTCCAATTATTATAGGATTTAGATAAAATTTTATTTCTCCAGTTTGTTTAAGTTTAAAAACTCAAAGATGCTCTGATTTCAAGTGAGGCGCAGCTTTACATTAGGGTAACTTGATACATCTAGACACCAAACCTTTTAAGCAAACATCATTTGCCATTCAGCTGGCACTTTTAACTGATACTGTTACATATAACTACCTCTGGTCTCAACCTGATATATCATGGCTTCTTTTTTGCTTGACCTCATCCAATCAAAGGTCAGGTTGGCTTTGTTCTGGATTTTAAGATCGCACGATTATAAGAGTTTTACCTTGACATCAATCCAACCAAAAGTGCACCACAAGAAGTTTAATTTCTTCACATCAGCACTGACCATAAGTCGTCTAAAATACTAGGATAAAGTTAAACATAAGAAATGGTAACAACTAAAAAATTGTGGTTCAACAAATATATGTGCATGTAGAAAAAAGAAAAATAAACAGAGAGTTGGTATTAAAATATCAAAACTATCTAGCTATCAGATTAAACTTTCAACGATAGCTTAAAAATTTTCATTGTTTCCTATTCAAAGTTGAATGGTTAATAGCCCACTGCATCACATCAAGAAGATACTTTTCAAAAGAGAATGGTGAGATTTTACATCTTACTGTATTATTTATGCAAGAATCTCAAACAATTAGCAAGGATTCAACATGATGCTACATGTTAGCTGTTACAACTTTAAAAAACCATTAATTTAAAAAGAAGCATATATCTCGAAAAGAATGAGTTTCAAATATCATTATCTCTTATCATGCTAAGAAAGTCTTCATTATAACAAAATCTTATTAAAAAATTCCACACCGCAGGATCAGTCCAGGAGATACAAAAACAATATATTCCAGCCTCACCAATGGACCAAATGACAATTTGTTCCCAGGTCTATTTTGATAGCTTGATTGTGGTAAGATACAACCTTGTTTGCCTAGATTGAAATAAATGCTTTTATAAAGAAGAGATAGGAGCCTTCAATTTCAATAATTTACATAGAATAAATGATCAGTTACTAATGAAAAGTGTGAGCAGCATAACTGCTAAGGTCATATCAAATCTTTCAACATACTAAAAGCACAATTTAATACTGTCATCTGTCATCAATGGATTCCAACTGAATACTATTCTCAAGCAACTCCAACCCTTCAAATCAAATTCCTGTTTAAGAGCTCCCACACGAGTTCCTTCTCCCAAACTGAGTTCTAAGTAGAAAGTTACATGCTATCCTATCAAAATACAGGAGAAGAATACAACAACTAACAAGAGTTTGTGTTAACAAAAAATCTTTGAACTACAGAAGAAGAATTACAACAACTAGCAAGAGTTTGTATTAAAAAAGCTTATAAAAACAAAAGATGAAGGCAAGAGCAATTGGTTTACTTGGTAGTAAAAGAAATGCTATAATCGACCTTTTAAGGAGATGATGTTCTCAACTTTATTGGCACCTAAATCTAGACCTCCTTCCTTCATATGAGATTTTATAAGTACCCAAACTTAAGTGGCCTAGTAACTAGAGACTCTAGCTAACCTAATCACTTACCTTCCACCAACAAACCCTTAACACTTAAAGGTCATAATCTATAATATTTTCCAAATTGGGCTATGCTCGATTCATGCTGTAAAAAAGCACGTTAACAAATCCAGAGGAAACAAAACTACCTTCATCGTGATTATCCGAAGACGCGGCATTGGACTCGACCATTGTGAACGACCAACTCCCTTCCCTTCTGCAACACATATGCAATTAGTGACAATATATCATAACCAAATATGCATTACAGCCCAAAATGAACACGAATAAAGAACACGGAAGTGGCAAATCCAACTGGAGATTAAGAACGGCCAGCTAAACACAAGAAGACAAAACATACATAGCAAAATTCTCTGCGGCGTTCAAAGTAAAAAGAAAAATAACATCAAGAGCAACAAATTCGCGCAATTTGAAGGAAACTTAACGAGTTACCAACAGAAGGTGCAGCCCAGAATTCAAAGACAAAATTGAATCTTTAAGTCCGCACCGGGAGAAAGGACTTTGATTTGGGCAGGAGGAAGATGGAGGTGGGGCTTCCTTAGAGATCCGGCGGCGCTTTGAGCGTCAGTCGCCGGAGCTCCGGCGAAGGTGGGATTGCGAGCGAGAGAGAGAAAGAGAAGAGAGCCGACCTTCACTCCCTATATAGAAACGAAGGGGCAAACAGGCCGGGCTGGACCGGGCCGCTTATCCGGTTCAACGGTTTTTTTGGTTCGATGTTCCTGCTAGCTACGAAAGGATGCGTTTAGCTTGACGGGCCCTGTATAGCATGTAGGGTTTTCAATATAGTATATAGAAGTCGACACGGCTATATACTATGTTAGAAACCCCATGTAACATAGTAACAGAGCAGTCATGAAACATTTTCAATAACGAAACATTTGAATCGGATTTTTCAAAAATAAAAAAGAATTAAAAGGGGAATATGTGACGAGGTCTTTTTTCTTTGGAGGAGGAAGACACATTGATGCCTCTTAGATGATATGGTAGAAGAGAACAACCAGCCTATGTCAAAACCTCATAGAACATCCAATATTGAGAGTATATATGAAACATTGAGGGTATTGCTTAGGGGTGCTATTGAGTTGAGCCAGTTCATCGAGCAAAGTTGTTTTGACTCGATTCAACTCAAATATAGCTCGACTCGCAGTGGTTCAACTTAAACTCGAATATTTTTTAGTTAAGTTCGAGCATACCTGATAAGTATGAAATATATATCTATTTTATATGTCTTTTTACCTTATTTGCTAGTATATATTAAGTTAATTAAGAATTAGTTATAGTTTATTTAGATTAAGATAGAAATTAATATTTTAGTTTAATTATTAATAATTTTATAGTTATTAGTAGTTTAGATATGTATTTGAACAAAGTTGGGATTTTAAGTACATTATACATGTCTAAAGGATGATATTTTATATTTTGTAGGTAAAGTGCACTTATTGAGGTACTTGGACGATGTTTAAAATAATTCAAAATAGGCTTGACATGCTTTAAAGTGATTTGGACAACTTTTCGGAGTTATAAACGAGTTGAAAATTAATATAGACATGAAGAAAAACTTAATGAATAGAATATAAACTGTCCAGAAAAACTATCCAGATTGAAAAAACATTGTAGCTGTTCGAACAGGGTCACTTACTGTTAGAACGGGATAACGTGATTTTGAAGAAAAACTCAGTATAAGCGTTCGAACGGGCATGCAGGGCGTTCGAACGGCATAACGTGTAGTTTCCTAGTTTTAGCCAATTTTCAATCCTTTTCATATTGGACTTCTTCCTACGGATCTTATACCTATAAAAAGACATATTTGGCTTAAAACCAAAGGATTCCAGTAGATTTTATGAAGAGAAAAAGGAAGAAGATGATGGAAGAGAACTCAAAGCTTTAATGGAGATTAAAGTGTTTTATTCTACAATAGAAGGCTAGACTTTTCTTTTACTTAGGAGTTGACGAAGCTATAGATAAGTTTCAATTTCTTTTCTTTTTAATTTAGATCTCAGTTGTGAATGATGACAATTGTATGATATGAATTTCTTTTTTTAATGGAAGAGTTTTTCATGTTTATTCAAATCTATGTTGATTTATTGTCTTGTAGATGGTAGATTGATGTGGTTTTGATATTTTCATCGATTCTAATTTCTGTGATTTAGATGAGATGGTCATATAATAATTTTAATGTTCAGATAATTAATGACTTAGATGAGTTATATTAAGATTAGACAGGTCATGCCTATAGCTAGTTTAGTGTAGATAATTCGTGCTATTGTCGAAGATAGTTTATGTCATGAGATTTAATTAATGATTCTTTCTAAAGTAATTCTAGCTTGTAGCTGAGAATACTTGTTCATATTCACACTAGATTTACATTAAAAGTTAAGGAATTGTTATAGTTTTATAGTGGATTCAATTTCCTAAGTAAATTTTATCATATTAATCTCTTATTTTTAAACTAGTTAATTTTCTTTATTTTGCTTAGTTTAAGTTTAAGTTCTTTCTACTTTTTATTCAGCAAATTCTTCTTTAGGTTTAGTAATAATTTATCAGTCTCTGAGGTTCGACAACCCTTAATACTTATCCTAGTACAATAACCTTGTACACTTGCAAAGGGTTTAATTATAAACGATCAATACCCTACTTCAACTCGACTCAAATAAAACTCGAACTCCAATGAAATTTATAAATATATTTTATAATATATAAATACATATTGACACTTATGAATACATGAGTACAATTATCAATCTCAATTTATATTTATAATATATATATATATATGTATTATATAGTTATATGTCATTAATGAATGTATAATGTCTATGTATTGAGTATTGGCTTATATCACACATGATATACATTTTTGAGAAGTAAACATTTAAAGAAACATTATACACATATGTCCACATGTGATATATATTAAAATTTAGCTATATCATAGAAATAAGATTTAATAAAGTATATACATATATAGTACAATCAAGTAAAAAAATGATATATTGTAATACATATCAAATAATATGTCAATCATTAGACAAAATATCATGGTAATATTATTTACTATCTTTACATGTCAAATAAATTATGATATATCTTTTCAAATTTTCTACTATTAGAATCCTTAGAAATTCTAATTTTATAATAATTTTATAAATATTTTTTAGCATTGAGTCATGGAGTTTTTTTTTCTTCATAAAATTAGGGTAATTTATATGTATTTAGAATGGGTCCAAGACAACAAAACATCAAGTTTCATATTCCCACATACTAAAACTCCGCTCAACCTGGCTCCTTAGCACCTCTACACATTACGCATGATATAAATTATTTACAAGTAAATGTTTTAAAGAGGCATAATATACATATATTATATATAAAATATTTTTTAAAATTTATATTTATATATAATAGAAATAAATAATATACATTCATATATGATATCTCATATACACAAATGTAGTTAACCATAAATGCACTAATTTTTTTCTTTTTAGCGGTTATAAGATGACACTTAAAGTAAGAAGTGTATACAAAGATTTAGAAAATTTAGGTTATCAAATAATAAATATGTTTTATACAACCAAAAGAAGGTTAGAGTATGCAGAAGAGTTTGTGGCGCCACATATATATATATAATATATATGTACTAATAATAATGACATGTTCATATAAAATTACTAAAAAATACATATAACAAACATATGAACACTTTAATGGTATGGAAGGAGTACATATGTGCTAATAATAGTGACATGCTTATAGAAGACTAAAAGATACATATGTAGTTAAACATACAAACACAAGATATAGCATAACAAAAAATAAAAATATGAGAAAAGAAAGCTAATAAATAAGTAAATAATATTATTTATACTTTAGTTGTCTATTTACAAATTAATGAGCTTTTAGTAAATGATGGCAATTTTGTACAATATTGTATTTATAAATACTCCATTTGTCCTACATTTATAACTCCATTTAGTTTTTAAAAATAAATTAAAATTAGTTCATTTTAAAAAACCAAATGGAGCTATTAATTTAATACGGATTGAGTATTTGATAATATAGTTTTTTACCAAGCAATTAATATATATTGGTATAATGAGGTAGAAATATTACTTAAGTTTTTGCACTCATTTTTATGCATTAAATATATAATTAATATAAAAAAGTACAAATATTATTTAAAATAACAAGGGCCAAACATATAACTTTAATGATGGAGTGATAGAATTATATTTGATAAAAATAATATTTAAATAATGAGAACATCATATTTATTTGATGGAATGCTTAACACAAAGGGTGTTATAGATGAAGTGGTAAAGGAGATTGTTCTTTTTTACAATGTCACAACCAAGCCAAATTTAAGCTAAGTTATGCAGTTACTATTTACTGATTCGAGCTCGAGCACAAATCGAGTTTCTAATTTTCTTCTTGAGCCAAGCTCGAACTAGATGATTGGCAGCTCAATTGAGTTTGAGCTGAGCTCAAGCCAATACCCAAAACTTTGAGTTTGAGCCGAGCTAACCCAAAACTCGACTCAGCTTGGCTCGTTAGCACCCCTAGTATTGCCCTTACTCCATGCTACATGTTCCCTACATAGATCCATAGTGATGGCTTCTCTCTTCTCCAATGCAAGTGGCTTTGCGCAAGAATGGATATGTTGTGCACATAAAAGCAAATCCATTATTTGAACAATGTTCTCGCCTTCGTAGTGTCATGAGTGAACATCCACATAAATGAAAAATGTGATTCAAGTACATTGGATAAGTGAAGGAGACCAACATGTAAATTTTTTTATAACATATATCATATATATTGTAATTGGCTTAAATTTGATAATCAAAAACTACATCATTAATCACTAAATGTGTGTATTTGAATTCAGGAAGACTAATTGATTGGTGATGAGTCAAGTTAATCTTTAGAGATGAAGGACTTGAAAAGTTAGTGCAGTTTGTTGCTTTAAAGATTCAAGAATGTTTAAAGATTTCAATGGTTATACAAGTATGAAGTCACGCAGATAAATCACTAAGGATAAAAGGAAATTTTGATAAAAGATAATGAATTGGGACATTAAATTACTTTAAATTATAAAATATTCTTGAACGATCATTTAGATGTTCTATGGCGATTGACCAGGCTTGATCAATAGACAACATATTCAATTAGGATTAAAGTATACAATGAGCAATCTATCGATAGTCCTAGGAGATCAATCAAAAGAGGTAATAGGTTTAGTGATTGATCGAACCTACTAGACAATAGATCTCAAGCTTACACAATTTTATTTAATTTAGGCATTTCAATGAGAGTTTCATTCCCAATTAAAATAAAAAGTGTGAATTAAACTATAACTCTATATAAACCTACTAGAGCCACGAAATAGAAGAGAATAGAGAAGAAATATTAAGAGAATTAAGGATCTAGAAAAAAATGGTTAAGAGGAAAAATTATGAGATTTTTCTAGTTAATTTCTTCTACACTTTTTTATTTTGAGTATTTAATTTAATTAAAGGCAAGAGCTTGATTCATGGATGTTCTATGAATTAAGAAGGAAGTTTTGTAAATTAGAGTGAAGTTCACAAAGCACAATCATTGTGCATAAAGGATTAGTAATGTATTCAAGGCAATAAAATCAGATGATTTAGGTAATTGATTGGACATGATCAACAGATGGCAGATTCAATTTGGATTAAAGTATAAAATGAGCGATTAATCGACAGTCCCAAGTGATCGATAGAAAGGAGAGGTTAAGCAATCAATTGGATCAAGGTTAAGTTATTTTTTAATGGTACAAATTCAAGGACTGAATATTTGTAAGGGAATATATTGCACAAACTTAGAATTTTTTGAAGTTATTTAAAAAATTGAATTTTTCGGCCCATAATGAATTTTGGGGCCCAATAACAGTTTTTCTTTAGTTCGAATCATTTTGAGCCTGATTTTTTAAGGAACTTTAAGGGCTTTGAGAGTAGTATGAGATACAAATGCATCAAGCCCAAGAATTCATAAATTGGACCCCACAATAGTAGGCTATGACCTCTAGAAGTATGTCATAGGTGGACCACACTTTAAAATTTTGAGATAATCAAGCCATTTGTGGTCTTGTTTTGTATGGCTAATTGATACAAGTCCAATGGTACCAAGAACGAGTGAATCTGAGTTCGGGTAAGGAGTTGTAACCGTTTGAAATTTGGAATCAATTTTGAAATAAAAAAATTTATTGCATCAGTGTCGGGTCAGATGCTGACACTAATGCCAACACACAGGCATCAAGGTGTTGATGTTACGATCGCATGTGGCATGACATGGTTGGCCATACGCACCACATGGAAGCCTCGTCCCATTATAAATAGGGGGCAGGTCTTCTTGCTTTTTTACATATTTCCTAGTTCCTCCTTTAGGTTTCCCCTATCTTTAAAACTTATCTTCCTCATTTTGGAGCCATTTTTAACCCCATTTAAAACATTCAATATATACACAAACTTAGCTAAATTGAGAGAGTTCATTTATTGAGATAACTTTTCTAGAGAGGGGAAACAACTTGGGGTAAGAGGAGGCTCCACTCGCAACTTCTAAGCCCAAAAGGAGAAATCGTCCTGGCACAAGAGGAGGCTTTGCCCATCGATTCCAAGCCATAAAGAGAGAAAATTCTCAAGGTGAGGGGAGGTTTTGGTAGCTGCTTCCGAACCTAAAAGGAGAAATTGTCCTGGTAGAAGGTGTCATGCCTCGCCCCCCCCCCCCCCCCTCCCAACCCAGTCCTAGGAGATGCTACAAGGCATGACGAAGTGGAAAAGCTAACCCAAGAGGGCTAGATCGAAGTACACAATATTATCCTTTGTGCAAGAGCAAATAATGGAAGGTAAATAAATTAATTAAAATCTCACTTAGTCCAACACATTACCTACATAATCTCATAACATAGTAGTCACGTGCCTAATAGGCTACAACATGTATAAGCCAACAAAGGTTATCTATAAAATTGGTAAAGTAATAAGGTTTTAACACAAAACATAGCATAAGTCTATCTCATCACAAAATAGTTAGCTCACTCTCCTTGTGAATCTACACACCGCCTCCATGTTCATAAAATAATTTATCCTCGGCACCTGCATGACACAAGCATATTGCCCCAAGACAAAAATAGCACAACAAGGGGTGAGCTTAGCTCAATGAGGGTTTTAAATAAACATAAAGTTCACATTAACACCACAATATAATCCTGAAGAATTATGACATCAACCTCATGCAAAATAACATTAACAACACAAGAGCACATTAACCCTAAACACATCCAACCTGTGAAAATTGTCTCATTCATGCAACACATATCATCAAACAACACCTATGCATTATGGTCTTAATTATATTTCATAATCATATATGCATAACCTATGCATTCATTCAACTCTCATAATCTATTCGCATTCTGCATGATTCACATTCATTTTGCATATTTAAGTATAACAATCCACATTCATTCTGCATGTTCAAGTATCATCATTCCCTACACAACATTGTAAATATAAACATATAGTCCATAAACCATATGTGCAAATACCACGATGAATGTTTCTCGATAAGAAATCAATCTACTCACCCTAGCCAAAGCTAGAGTAGACCTATTCATCCTAGAAATCTTAAAAAGGAAGTCCAAATTCCAAAATAAGAAGATTGGAGCAGTTTGGGTAAATCTTAACTGTAAATTACCTCTATTAAGCCGGTACACATGGACATACCAGCTTGGATTTTCACGTTTAGAAGGTTACAATAGTTTATCTCGTTATAGCAAATCTACTATTCTTGCATGGGGAGAAAATGCACCCTAAAAGAGCCATAAGGGATGTAAACTGGCAATTACTCTTCAATACGACTAATCCGTAAAATATGACACCCAATCAGTTAATTACGACTTAACAAATCATTTTCATGATATATGCAACATGATACATACATGAGCAATATTTAATATATGCAAACATAGGTAAGCATACATTAATTAGTCCTATTATACATGAAACATGATCCATGCGTGGCAAATAAGGTCATGTAAGCACAAGTAAAATATAAATTCATGGTCATATTTATAGTTGAACGAAAATATGTATAATATGGTTCATATGTAATTAATGTGACATGTGCAAGCATTCATACTCCCACGTGGTCATAATCTACTAGAGTCATAGATTAAACATGAAGAAATGATCAAAATATGACTTTAAAACGAAGTAAGGCATCATATTATGCTTAAACATACATATTCATGCTCATATATAAGCTAAAACATGTAGAACATAGTTCATACCTAATTAATTTACCATGTATAAACATTCATAGTTTATCATGGTCATAATCAACTGGTAGCTAGAATTATTTATGAAGAAATAATCAAAATTTCACTTAAAATTAAATATATACTCATTTATCCTCATAATAGTTTAAGTAGATGTTTTAGCATAGTCAAAGCATATATAACTTATACATTTTAGAAAAAATAGAAAATAAGCTTTAATCTACGTAAAAATTTATAGAAACCTACATCATAGTCTTAATTACAATATAAATAAATATTATAAAAAATATAAAAATATTTTTTGTTATTTAAGACTATGTAGTTCTGTTAGAACTGTCGACTTTCAAATTTATGACTATGCTATTAACTTATCATGCTCTAAATGATTTGAAATGTTTATAACATACTCATAATACATATATCAATACATCACAAAAAGAAGGACAAAAAATCATAAGTTTTCATCCTTAAACACGCTTCTAAACATGAAAACACAAAATTTCTTTATTATACAATATGTATTCAAAAAGAATATAATTATTCTAAAAAAAATTTAGAAATTAGGAATACAATCTAAACATGATAATCTACTCCCAGAAAAAAAAATTGAAGTAAAACTCAAAATAAAAGTATTTTAAACATAGTCATGAATCCAAAACAAAGACTAAAAATTATTCAAATATTCATTCTTTAAGAACATGATATTAATGTAAGTAAAATTTCATCAAACAAAAATTTCTTATTTTAAACAAGATTGTAGACCCTTGATTCTCCTCCAAAGCTCAAAGAATCCCTTCCAAATAAATTAGGGGCTCATTAGCCCATTACCCAAAGTAAATCAAATCAAACTGAAATAAACAATTTTTACACTAATTAGAAAGTATTAAAATTAACATATTTTATAGAAGGGGGGCTATGCCTGCCACCTCTGGGCCTCTTTGAGATAAGGTCCTTTTTAAAAAGGGAGCTCTCGTATGCTACTCTTGAAATTTTTTAAGATTATGAGGGTAGGTGGTCTTAAATTATAATTCTATGTTACAACTTAGCCATATATTTATTAATTATTTTGTGTTATAAATAAAAATTTATTTTGAAAAGGGTATCTTTAGGGGTCAAACAAATGCTAAAATGATAGCATCTTATTACACCTTTTAATGGGAGTTGGTTGTAATACAAATTTTTTAATTTTATTATATTATTTGAATGAAATTTCAAATAGTTTGGATGATCGGATTTGAATGGTAGATCTTGGGTATGCGAATCGGGAATTATCGGAACTATGGCTCCTCGATACTGCCTATTGAGATATATGGTGGGCTCATGAAGTGGGATATCGTGAGAAAATCTACTCCATCCTTATCTTGTTGCCCTATTCGCACAATGTATGTTGCTTCGGTATTGGTGGCATTTTGCAAATAAATGATTTATTTGATTTTGTAAATAATTTATTGGATTACAAGAATGACTCATTTATCTGACTTTTAGTAAATGAACTATGTTTGGATTATATGTTAGTAGGCAATGATATTTTGATTTACTTTAAGTCGACTTTTGAGTATTAATTGTACGAACCATTGAAAGAATATTTTTTGCACCTTTGATTATTTTTTATGTATAGCGTGTTGGTAAATTTAATTATACCTGCTAAGTACAAATATACTCACCTACCCCACATGCTGCAAGTGCAAATGAAGAAAATGATTTTAGTGAATATAGCATGTAGAACTTCGAAAGTATATGATTTTGGATGTATTTTTCTCAAGTTTTTTTATGCTATGCATATGTATATTGTGTTGACTGTTGTCGGGATACGTTAAGCCTTATTTTGTAAATTTTGCATCTATAAAAATTAAGAGAAAAGTCACTCATTTGTACACAGTTGAATTGACCCCTTGAATTGAAATCAATGGGATCTCAACTTTTAATTTTGTGTGAAAAGTCAAGTCATCACACCTTTAACGGCTAATCTAGATGATGTGTGTATAAGAACAAGTATTTTCAACTACAACTAAAATTACTTAGAAAAAATCAATAATCAACTTCATTGCATGAATTATATTCAATATAGAACGAATCATTTACACAAAACTAAACTATAAATATAACCTATCTAATCTTAGCATAAATCATCAAATTCATTAATCACATAAATAATAAAGCCTACTGCATAACCATCTTATCTAAATGACATAAATTAGAATTAATGTGAAAATCAATATTACATAGATCTATCATCTATAAAATAAATAAACCAACATAGCATTGAACAAATATTATACCATTCATTTAAGAAATATCATGTCATATATTTGTGATACATTACAAACTAAGATCTAAAACAGAAAAAAAAAAAGATTAAAACTCATCTATGACTTCATCAATTCCTAAGCTTCAGAATTCTAACTTTACATAGTTGATAGAGACTATTGAATCTTCATGAAAATCATTGAGTTCTCCTCCACTTTCTCTTCCCTTTTGAGCTTAAGAAAATAGCTTAGAATCCCCAAAATTCGAGCCCAATAGGTGTTGATATGGACCCAAGAGTCAGTGAAAGAATTTTGGTTGAAAAATGACTCAAAAAAAGCTTTAAATAGAAATTTGTGTGTTCAGCCGATCAATTACCCCCTTCGGCCAATTGATCTAAAATGTTATTGGAATTTACTTTTTTGAAGTGCCAAATGACCAACCTGTCTACCTGATTGATTGGCTTCCTACCCTGATTGATTGACTCAACTGATTTTTTGCATGAAAAATCCAATAATTGGCCAATTTAATCCAACAATTCACATAAGTCTTTTTCAACATTTTTAACCCTAATTTATAATTATCTAAGCTCTATTAACTCCTAGATAATACTAAAAAATAAAGTAATTGAGAATAAATAACATATATATTATACTCATCGCCACTACCTCCCCTACCTTCACCTTCATCTATGTTACTGCATCCTCTGTGTCTTCTTCTGATTTTACCACTGCAATCTAGCCATAATTAGCGCTAAAGTCACAATCCTCTTGGTCGTGGTGGCTCTAGGAGAGCCATTTTTTGCTTAACTATAACCTCAATTAAGTTTGGCACTGTTACAGCTCCATTAATGACATTTTTTTATGTAGGAGCTATATATATTTAGATTTTCTTTGTTTACAAGTTTCCAACTTAAAAATTGAACCCATGTATATTTTTAAGTATTTATTATCAATAATGGGATTTAGAGTTTTTCAAACACCTAACATACTAGAGACTTGTATTCATGGTGCCTTGCACCTTTCATAGTTGGCAGTTGGCAATTAACATTTAGGAGTTAGCATCGGCACTAGAGAAGAAAGATGTAGTCGTTCAACTATCAACTGTTAATTGCATATTCTTCTTTGTTGCCTGCTATATCTCTCTTCTCCGATGCCAATGCTAGAGAAAAAAAGGCTTCAAAAAGAAAAAAAAAAAGTTGGCAATTGGTCATTTGATAATTGGTAGTTGTTGTATTAAAATATGTTTTGTTTATCATATTTATCTCATGATTTTTCATAAACTTAAGTGCACAAATTAAGGGAGATACAATCACATAATATGTTACATTATTGCCCATTTTACTAAAGTAAATCTCTCAGCTTCTAAAGTGTTATTTGGCAACCATTTCCCCCTTCATTTGTGGCCCATTTGTGCCAACTTTCCCCTAAATCTTGTTTATATGTCATATTTCATGTTAAATTATTTTTCCCAACAAATATTGGTAAATGATTCTTGTTTGACAACCCATATTAATCTTTTCCCCGTAAATTATAAACAAATGACCTTGTAATATAAACCTATGTTAAAAATAGTCATGAAGTTCATTTGTGGGAAAGTTTCTCAGGAAGACCTTGCTACAAAATGGCTTACAAATCCTCAAGATGCCCCTCATGTATTTCAAGGAGCATTAATGGCTCATTTATCTACAAAACATTTGAACCAAAATGTCATTTTCTTCACCAAACAACACCTAACGGCCAACTGTAAAAGGCACGAGCCACTATTAATGTAAACATTATGTACGTTAGGTGCTGAAAAAAACTTAATAATAAAACTTATTATTGATATTATGGACTTGAAGATGTTTATGGATTCATTTTTTAGTTTGAAGCTTGTAAACCAAGAAAATATAAAATTTATATAGCTCTCATGTTAAGAAATGTCATTAATCGAGCTATAACACTACTAGAATTAATGGAGGTTATACTTAAGTGAAATATGGCTTTTCTAGAGCCACAATAGTAAAGGGGGTTGTGACTTTTGTGATGACCATAGCTAGATTGTGTCTAATCCCGCTGAATGCCGCAAACAAGGAATAATAAGATGAGGAGGAGGAGGAAAAGAAGAAGAAGAAGAAGGCAGTGGTGGAGGCGGAGTTGAATATTGGGGAGGCAACAGTGGTTATGGAGGCAAAGGTGGGGAGGTGGTGATGACGACAACAATGGAGTTGAAAGAATAATGGGGCTAGGAGGAGAAGGCAGACAATTACTCTTTAAGTGGATTACTGGAGCAAGAAATGACAAAGAATAAGATAGGGATGTTTAGATCGTTTTGTACTATATATGTGGGTATTTTAATGGAGCATCCAGTGGAGCTGCTTGGGTGTGTTGTTTCCCATCAATCAACACATAGATCCACCCGAGTTTATTGTGTGACATGATGGGTAGAGTCCACATTTGGGCCCGCAACGGAAGATGAAAGTCTGCTACTTGCCCCATTAACGGGCAACATTTTTCATGTTTCATGCTTACTGTGAGCAAGTGTAAAAAATACACGTGAATCATTTATTTTTGAGATCGACGGTGCACACATTAGTGCACGTTAGAGAAAATAATACTTACTCTAACATACACTAGCATGTGTGTCATTGATCTAAAAAATAAATGCTTCATATGTTTTCCTTATACTCAGCTTATTATTAAAGCGAAGCATAAAAATATTTCCCAATCAACAACAACAGTGTACTTAAGGAGAAGATATTCGTCAAGAAATAATGAATTGAGATTACTCTTGAAAAGGAGGTAATTCTTGTTCAAATCAGTAATTTTGGCTCCTGCTGCTTCCACCTATCAGCCGGATGCAGCTAAATTTGGTCATTAAAATTATCTTTGTTCTTAATAAGTCAAAGATATCAATACATCTTTTCTGTTCCTTTTATTCCAAGTTATTGCGATACCATTTGGTTTTAGTGCGACCAATAATGCTCAAAACAGTAGAGGAGATAGTTTCTTTTGAGTTTCTTGGGGCCCTTTCACTAACAGTCAAGGAGAAAACATGAGTTTTTTTCCTTTCGAGTTTCTCAAGGAATTGTTATTAGAATCCAATTAAAGAACAAGGATTCCTAGTCCCGATTGTAGGTTCAAAGGAAAATAGTAAACTTTTTTAAGAAAAGTATGCTTAGATGCTTTTAGTCAGATGTGAAATACTTTAGAGATTGAATACCTTAGACTATCACAACAGTGGTAGGGCCATTGGATTGAGATCGAATGGCATGTATATTAGTAGAGCAGCCGGCAAATCTAATCCCATTTACTATGATTAACACCCGTAAGATCAAAATCATGTGGTCCAAAAGTATTGATAGGTGCATATAAATTGAACTCTAGAAAGTAAACAAAACAGAAAATTTAATCATAGTTAGACACTAACTTGTAAATGCATCCATCATGGTAAAAGCTTGGATTACCTAACCTCCTTATTCGGTAGTAGTTATCCACTATCCTTAATTAGTGTGTAGAACTAATACACCACTATGGTAATGTATGTTGCATGACGGCCTACAATGGGAAATATTTTGATGTGCCTTGTTGAAAGGGTTACATGGCATGGACCTATGCACGACCAGGTGATAGAATGGTTCTGGAGACCTTTTCGACAATCACTAAGAATAGGTAAATAAGTGTAAGGTGTATACCTAGTTATTGCCATGTGCCCCTCTACAATTGGGGGCTCACATTAAGAAGACTCATTCTTCCACGTACATAGCACCAAAAAATCTTCAACCTGCCACTTATATAAACCACTAAATCACCAGCTTAAATTAATATTTTCAGCTAAAATAACAGTTGTTACACGCTAATTGACCCTTACAATATCCGGGCAATCATGTTCGATATGCAAATAATGACATTGTATGTTAGCCAAACAAAAGTGCATATGATAATGTACTACATATATTTTTTAAGAAGTTGTTTGACTGTTGAAGAATTTAGAAACATAAGTATAATTATTTGGAATTAATTCTAATAACTCATTGTCAAATAAGAATTGTTGTTAATAATAAATTTTTTTAGAATAAATTTGAATGTCACATTAAACTTATTTTAAAAAAATTTAAATAATATAACTCTTTCCCGAACTCGAATATGTATATTCTTAGGACTATTACGCTCTTAAATTCGAGCCTTATTAAATAAGATCCTCATTAGTATGTAATTTTGAACTATTAAAGTGGGCTCTAGCTATTTGATTTGCTTTTTGAGACTCAAATCAATATGAGAAATAATAATTGAAAATAACGAAATCTATAATTCTAAAATGGGGGTTAAGAGCCAAAATCTATAAAATCACATGTCGAGGAGATTTGGTAATTTTAACTAATTCTGACTAAAAATGGCTTTGAATTAACTTTCGTACAAATTTTTTAATTCTGCCCACCTTTTATACCCAATCAGGATTTAGGTATTTTTAACCGAAATTAAGGAGGAATTAATAGACACAAATTTCACATTTAAACAACCACTAAATACAATTACCACCAACTATCCACAACAACAAAAAATGTTGTTAACCCCCCCAAATAAAGTAATTTTAATACCCTCTAATGGTTTTTATTTTATTACTATTTTTCCCACCTTTTATTTTTTTACTCTACTGCCTACATCAAAACTAATTATATTTTCACCCCTGATTTCACTGGTTGAATACGATGAGAAAAGGAGACAAAGCTACAACTAATATTGTATAATAGGGCAGGTAGGTGTGAGTCTAAATCTTAGTGGGGTATTGATATTTT
The DNA here is from genome assembly GCA_035235625.1 of Saururus chinensis. Classification (NCBI taxonomy): domain Eukaryota; kingdom Viridiplantae; phylum Streptophyta; class Magnoliopsida; order Piperales; family Saururaceae; genus Saururus; species Saururus chinensis. Next base: position 32,208,782 of record CP141148.1, on the reverse strand, counting down.
ATTTTAAGAAACGTTTTTAATTCTCTACTATTAATGGCAATGGGCTAAAAAATTTTATAAATTTTTTTTATTTATACGTAAAATAATATATATATATATATATTAAATATAAATTTAGTTAAAGTAAGTATGGGTTCACGCCGCTACGTGAGCCCAGGATCCAATAGCCTTTGTAACCCAGGGTAAAATATTTCTTAAATAACGTGAGGCGTTAGATATAAATCGAACCGCCAAAGTGGCCCTGCGGTTGCGTAAACCAAGGCTCACCTAAACGAAACTTCATTAATATTATTAACACTAATATATATTATATTAAATATGAAATATATATTAAAGATTCCTTAAGACTCATAGTCGTAGAAATTGAAAAACGTTTAATAATTTGATATAGCACATTTAAAAAAAGTTCATGCGATCAACAACTCCAATCAATTGGCTCTGTACCCAATACCTGACATAGCACATGACATAGAAAAATGTGAAAAATGAGCAGCTGCACACCTTTGTACCAAAAAAACATCACACTGACGTGACCCTTTACTCCATCAGAAATCATCGTCCGCAGCTTTCACCTTGAAAACAGCCGGAGTCGTCCAGAATGCTGGAAATGGCATCGGCCCTGCCCACCTCGAACGCTTGCAGCTCCATCAACGCCGACGCTTTCAGTGCGTCCACAGAGTCCATGATCACTTCCTTGCTGCCGGTGCCGGCATGAGCACGCTCGTCCCTCCCACTCCCGCGCAGCAGCCCATGTATGGTACCCACGCAAAGGCCGAACCTCCTCAGCCTCTCCACCTCCGCCTCGCCGGCGCCGCCTATGATGGCGCCGCACGCAGCCCCACATGCGTACAGCTCGCCCTCCTTCTTCCTGCTGACCCGCCGGGCCCCCTCGGCCCAGCTGTTGGGATTGGTGGGCTCATGGTCATGGCCCGTGAGCGCCCTTGCCCAGTTAACATGTATGTCCTGCCCTTGTACGTAGCCCTGTGCGCCCATGGAGCGGGACATCTCCGCCACCACCCTCATCACAAGGCCGGCATTCTCCCCGTCGCCGCTGACGCAGTTGGCAATCATCTCGTAGCCGAGCGGGGAGATGGCGTCGCCGGAGAGGAGCTCGATGTTGGCATTGTGCACGGCGGGGCCTCGCCTCTCCAGCAGATGGGGGAGGAACTCGTGGGCCCATGATCCTGCATACAAGACATGAAGCGCGGCAGCCAACGCCGCCACCGCGGCCCGCTCTGCTGGAGAATTGTCCTCGCCAACGAGGTCGAAGGCAGCGACGCAGAGCGCGGGCGCCATGGTTCTCGGGGCGGAGGCGACCAGCTCGGCGATGGGCCGGTGGACCACGGGAGGGGTGTGCAAGCGAACAGCCCGCCGGATATGGGCCTCAATTTCCTCATTGATCTTGGACCAATAGGCCTCTTTGCTGAACAAGGCAGCTCTGGTCAGTTTGGCTGGTGGGGGTGGAGGAGGCGGAGTGGCCGAGAGGAGGGGCTGGAGCCTGGGGCTTCTGGTCAGATGGAAGAGGCCGGCCGCCATGGATGAATTTGCTGACTGCTCTGGGCGAATGGCTGGACACTTGAGGCCTTTTAATGATGGTGAAGTTGGTTAACGACTTGGAGTGTGCTAGTGTGAAACAATGGGAGCCATTTATCGATGGCATTTACGGCACACACGGTAACGCGCGCATTTCTATTCTTATTAACGTGCGCTAGCACAAGAATCATAAATATTAAAGGCTTATATGTAATTTTTACTAAGGGCACGAAAACTCTTCCTTTGGCGTGAAACAATCTTGTAGTTGTACTAAATTTTTAATAGTTGATTGAAGAAAATCAGTGATGTTTGGATTTTGGGTAGATTCACGTGGTTAATTACTGAGAAGTCTTCCTCACCCATTTCCTGTACTTTGTGGGAAGAGGATTTTATGCTTTTTTTGACAAAGAAGTTTAGCGTGAAAAGCATTCACCTAGGATAGTGATATTACATATATTAATATAAATAATAATATTATTATTGATGTTAATACGTGCCAACTTATTAAAGTTAATATGTGCTAGTATATAGGCCATCAATGATGTTAATACGTGTCAGCGTATTGATGTTAATATGTGCTAATATATGGGCTGTCATTGATGTTAATACGTGCCCGCATATTGATGTTAATATATGTTAGTATATAAACCGTCGATCTTAAATATAAATGGTTATTATGCGTAACTTATGTTAAGTTCTATAAGAGGGGTGAGGAAAAACTTTTCCTAAATAATATAATAATATTATACATAGAAAACAAGTGGTTAATGTATAATTCGGGCAGGATTCACATGGAGCTAGCCTTGTGAAGAAGCATGCAAATTATTTTCTTTTAAAAGTTATATTTCCTCCATCTTAAAATGAGTATTTTATTTTATTTTTAAAATTATAAAACTAAATAAAACACTTATTTTGAGATAAATATAGTATATAATACTCTCTATGTTGTCTTATTTTAATAGCTACATTTAAAAAAATTATTCCATATTAATAACTTTATTTGGTTTAATTTACTTAGTGGATACTTGAAAAAATATCTCATAATCTCAAATATCACTCTTAGTTATAAATCCTACAATTTAATAAAAATTACTAATTTTCTAAATAGAGATATTAATTTGGGCTTAAGGGAATATATTTTAAAGTTTTTATATAATTTAAGTAAAAAATAAAACTATGAATTGGTGATTTGAAGGGTTAATTTAGATTTATTTGAAATTTGTAAAGATATAAATTGACACAAATTTAAAAAATGCAATAAAAGATGCATAAAGAATGTATAGAAGACTGCCCCAAGAGGAAAGTTGCAAGGGGGAGGGGTAAAGTATTTTTTTAAGAGGGCATGACTATTAAACTATACCCTTATTAAAAGGATTTACACAATATTTAAAAGGGCAATTGCCTCCCTATCGTTGTATGCGGCTCTGCCCTTTACTTGTCTTAGAAGCTTAGTGGGGCTGTTGGTTAGAAAACCCTTGGGCAATAGTAAAAGCTAATTAATGTCCATACGCAAGGTTATCCGACAAGAGTCTTAGTGAAGTTGCCCCAAGCTAGGCCAAGGGTGTGTTGTAGGGTGCGGGGTGGGAGAGAGTCTTCTTCATGCCTTTTCTCCATTTCCCTTTGTGGTCACAGTCCATGGCATGACAATTCTTACTATCAATTTTACCATGAAAATGTTTTTTTGACCAACTCCATGATTAGAGCCCCATGGACTGTGACCGGCCCACATAGAGCTCCAAACATTATACATAAGTGGGTAATTGTACATATATAGATGATTAGTTGACTCTATATATGATGTCCAGAGGCCTATGTGGGCTAGTCACATAGCTTTGGTCACTAAGCTAGACGTATTTTTTTCACTAAGCTTAATTACCCAAAAGCTTTAGCAAATATACAATTATATTTAAAAATAATTGGGCATAAATTGACATCCCCTTTGCGGAAATAAGCATCACAATTGTTGGACCATGGTATGGCTTCGGGCCCAGTTTGGTCCAACATTGTCGCGGTTCGGGTGAACTAGCGTAGGCCATGGGGTCCAAGAGTAGTAGGGGTAGTCATGCCGACCCCGCATGTGTCTTCGTTACACTAATTTGATTAGGACCTGCCGACGTCACACACATACTATGTATTCGACTAGGCCGTGCATTAACATGTTGTGGGGCCCAGACGCGCAAATTATGTATCGAGGGTGGGACTTGTAGTTAGCGAGAGGTCAACCATATCACGGGCTTAGCCGTGTGTAGGGGGTCGAGGCCTCTGCAAGCTCTGAGAGATAGAGCTGCTCCCGTTGATTATGAACCTTAGCTTGAACTGGAAGAAATAAAGCAAGGAAGCCCAAATTAGATCAGCCCACTTATAGGCCCCTTAAGATAGGTAAGTGGGAAGGTATTTAAGGGAGAGCAAGGGAGGAGAAGCCCTAAGCAAATTGGCTCGCCCCCCTTCTTGTCTCCTCTCTCCCAATCTAGTTGCTCCCTCTCTTTCTTTGGTGTGGCCTACACAAGCTATGAAAAAAGTTACTGGCCACCCATCTCCTCTCCTCTCCAAGACCTCTTAGGTGGGCAAAAAGAAAGAGATGACTCTCCTCCATTGTTGGGTCGAGTTGGAGCTTGATTAGGTTGCATCCTTGCTGTGATTTCTTCAATCCAAGCGGTAGTTTGTGAGGGATCAACACATAGAGGTAATCTTCTTTCTAGTGACATGTTTTTCTTGAGATTGGTGTGTGCCGGCTTATATCTTGGAGGGCATGCAAGGTCTGGACAGCCCAGGTCAATATGCTTTTGATCCGATTTATATTCTTAAATGCATGATCTATTTAATTGGATATGTTTATTGCTCATTAATTTGGGTTTTATGTATAATTGTTGTAGTTCAATCATAAAGGCTGATTTTTTATTGGTGTGCCACCCCATCCCATTGTACTTCCACTGGTCCGGCCACTCTTCAACAAGTGAAGGGGGCTAAGTCACTCACTAATTACCTGTGTGCAACCCCGATGACCTTTCCCGTATGATAGTATATGCTTCGTGTACATCAACACTACTCTCCTTCATACGCAAAGGAATAAGCCCATAGAAATAATAATTGGCTATCTAAGTTTTTTTATTTTTTAATTTATAATTAAAAAAATTTATATGAGTCTCGGCTCACACACGCCCTAATCTATCCTCTAAATTATGTAGTCTGTTCATGTCCACATATAAATGAATTCTTCACAAGTGTCCACCAAAAATTAGACTTTAATACGGGATTATAGGATTACACGGATTATAGGATTACATGAGGAAAATGATGGCAGTGAGTTTTTTTCATTGACAAGAAATAAGCCCATAGAAAGTTGAAACTACTAATTGCTCCACAAAGTTTTTTTTAATTATATTTGTTCACCAAATTGTAGTTTAATATGGGATTATAGGACAACATGAGGAAAACGGTGGCAGTGTGGCCACCTTCTATGACCAACCTGCGCATTGGCTGATTCATTTACGCAATATGAAAATGACGCCCAGCTGACAGTACAGCTCAACAAAGGTGGCCGGCCAAGTGGGCTGTGTGACGTCGTTCACGTCACCCTCCCCACCTCCGCCGGCGCTTGTCATGGCGGCGGGCGACGGGTCAAGGAGCTCGAGGCAGTCGTCGCAGGTGACGACCTTCAGTGTGATGAAAATAAACTTAGGAAGCACCACTAATTGTAACAGCTCAGCCAACCTATGCTCCACATTCTCTGCTCATCCATTTCTCAACTCTCACTGCCTTCTACCACACACAGCAAGAAGTTCTACGCCCACTGATATGCTGCTCCTCCTCCCTTTGGTCTTCCTTTCTGATAACAAGCAAGCAATACCACCATTACTGGAGCTTTGCTTACTTTGCAACAACAATTAATTTTATCGCAAAAGGTCTAGTTTTTTATGCTAATAATTTTTTTTTAAATGCTTTTGTGACAACTTTAAGTAGTCATCACAAAAGCACTATAACCAAACATTTTGCTACAAATGAATATTTGTCCCTAAAAAGTTACTTTTTGATACGAACGTTAAAATTCATCCCAAAGGGATGTACTTTGAAAATAAGAAATTATTTACAACAACAAGCTTAAATAGTTGTAAATACCACCTAATTATTTAAAATGAGTGAGTAGTTTTATGGCAAATTGTATCAGTTTTTTAACTAAATTCAAAATATGTCCTAAATTGACTTAATTTTATTTTATTTTAAAAAAACCACCTATTAGAGAAATTTTAAGGAATTTATTTCAAAAAATGTATACCTTTTGCAACAAGTTGGCTAGTTTGTAGCAAATAGGAATTTTTATAACAAAATTTAAAACTTGTCAAAAATAGTATTTTAAAATTTTATTATTAAAATAAAAATAGTTCAAGTTAAAAATAAATTTTCCAAATAGATTTCCCACTAAATTAATAAACTATAAAATATTTTGTTTTCATATATTTTTTAAGACTTTATTATGCTTATTTTTAATGAGTTTTCAAACACGTCGTTGGCTGTATTTTTTTTAAATTAAAACTTTTATAGTTTTTAAATCAAATAATTTTTTATACACAATTAAAGTTTTTTTTAAAAATAAAAATATTCATATATATATATATATATATATATATATATATATATATATATATATATATATATATATATATATATATATATACCCGTTTATATGAGCCTCGGCTCTATGGGCCGTCGGATTTACATCCGACGGCTCATAATATATATATATATATATATATATATATATATGTATGTGTGTGTGTGTGTGTGTGTGTGTGTGTGTGTGTGTGTGTGTGTGTGTGTGTGTGTGTGTGTGTGTGTGTGTGTGTGTGTGTTTGTGTTGTGCTTGTACAAGACGCGCGTGTAGCACTATATATCATATGTAGATATAATAAATTATATGGATATTATTTTATTATGTAAAAAAATATAATTACATAAATTGATTGATTAATATTTTCTAAATAATATGTGATATTTAACAAATGATTATTAAGTATGAAATGATAAGTAATTATATAATATTATATATATTTAATATATTGTGTAATATTTTTATGTTTTTTTAATCATTCTTTGAATTCTTTCTGCATTTGATGTTTTACAAATGATCACACTTCAAGCAAGTATTCAAATTTTGTTATATACTCTAATGTAAAATAGTTTTATTACGTTAACTATAAAAATGAATACTAATAAAAGATCAACTAGGTCCTTGAGGGGGGAGGGGGAGGTGTGCTCAAAGCATCATTGCCTCCATATGTTGAGGACATGCACAATTGTAGCATACACACAGAGGTAAGAAGTGAAAAGATGAAGATGTTTAGTAGTGACATACTAAAATCATGAATACCCTCAATACATAGATAAGTTTGAAAGTACGCTAAAAGTTTTTTACACTCGAACTGTTCTAATTTTAACGACCATATTTAGTTGCTACCCTCAATACATAGATAAGTTTGAAAGTACGCTAAAAGTTTTTTACACTCGAACCGTTCTAATTTTAACGACCATATTTAGTTGCTACCCTCAATACATAGATAAGTTTGAAAGTACGCTAAAAGTTTTTTACACTCGAACCGTTCTAATTTTAACGACCATATTTAGTTGCTACCCTCAATACATAGATAAGTTTGAAAGTACGCTAAAAGTTTTTTACACTCAAACCGTTCTAATTTTAACGACCATATTTAGTTGCTACCCTCAATACATAGATAAGTTTGAAAGTACGCTAAAAGTTTTTTACACTCGAACCGTTCTAATTTTAACGACCATATTTAGTTGCTACCCTCAATACATAGATAAGTTTGAAAGTACGCTAAAAGTTTTTTACACTCGAACCGTTCTAATTTTAACGACCATATTTAGTTGCCTTTATAAGTACTCGTTGGCCAAATCTATTTTTTATGTAAATTAAAAAAAATAGTTAATTATTTATCGTGTTATTGGTGGGTTTGCAACATATTATATATAATTTTAATTAGTACGTATAATACTTACATTATGATCAATAAGATTGTACTCTACATCTATTGTCACCTTGTTGCTTTAATTTTTCATTGGCAATGAGGAAAAGTAGTGCAAGTTGATGAACTAGGTGGAGGGTATTTTTAAAGTTAATTGTTCATTTTTTATTTATAATAAATATATTTTTTATTTTATCATACAATACCATTTATTTTAACAAAGCCCTTTTATTAACAAAAAATATATGAGTAAAATAATTTTATGTATTAATAATTACGATAAAAATAAACTTTCCTTTCATAATTTTATTTATGTGGAAAGGACTAATTTATTAATATAATTATAATCTATATTATTTTTAAGAGAAATTATATATTTGTGGCTAAAAAATTCATTGTAATTATTAATTTTATTTGAAAAAAAATGCATTTGTTAATACCTGAATCAATAGACCAACATGTTTCACATATGTGACTATTAACATGTCGGTGCGCCTATTGACAGTTAAAACTCAATATTACCTACATACACACCAACACATTGGTGACATATCGATGAAAAAGAAAATTTTCTAAAAATAAAAGTATTTTTTTAAAAAAAATACCTGGTGTCACACTATGTAGTATTGACTATTCATAATTGGAGAAGGTCATGTGATAAGGTAGTCCTTTGGACAGAGGATTACCCATCCAAAAGTGGCATTCACATTTTTTGAGCATCCCCTTGCTTCATGGGCTTAAGGAGTTGGCTAGCTATCAGCGTCTATGAAAAATGGTAGGGTCCTGGTGTTATCTCATAACACAAGGGTTTGGCCAGACATTCAGGAGGACTCACAAACTCCAATGATGAATGGAGAGAGATTTTGAGACTGCTCCAAAAGCATAGCATTAATTTGAAAATAATGTACTAAAGCATGAAAAGCTGTATCGGCCAGTATTGGTACAGTAGGGGGGGTGATACATCCCCCACTGAAAAATATTGATATGTAATAGCTGCATCAATATGGCTGACATGTATCAATATCATATTTAAAAAATAATTTTTTATTTAAACATATAGTGCTCCACAAATATACATTTATTTAAATATATAACTTAGACTCATATTAAACACACTATTTATTTTTAAAATAAATTAATTTTACAGCACTGAGAAAAAATAAGCAATAATTTGTATGAGACAGAGAGCATAATAGTATATAGTTCTAAATAAATTAATTTTAAAATACTTGTATCGGTTAATACAATATTATACGGTCTTATTATGCTCTAAAAGAAATATTATAGTAATATATTATTAATTATAATATATTTTTTATATTTATAAAAAGGTTTATGCCCATTTCGGTGCATACCAAACATATCATCGATATGTACCCATATCTATAGTCATTGATATTATCATCTGTATCGATAAAATTGTACTTAAAAATAAAAAAAACCTAAATTAATAAAATAAATATAATTATAGGTACATAATGGGGAATGAAAATGGCCTGAATTAGGAAATAGTATAGTAAAGATGTGCCCTCTGAGAATAACCCTTTGTGGGTAAAAGGAAGATTTAATAAAATAAAGAATGAGTCTATATACATCCCAATAAACCCCTTAGTACCCCAATAACCCTATAGACTTCTTCATAAACTCAATAAACCCCTCAGTACCGTAATAACTTTATAAACTTTTTCATAAATTTATAAGTAAAATAAGGTACTAAAAAGATTAGTAGGCTACATATAACCTTGTTCTAAAAAAAATATAAGGTTGAACTTAATTTTATATATTTAGTGGTGCATGTTTCCTTGAAGTGGGTTAGGATGTACTGTGGCTACCTGGAGTCCGTGTGGTGTGGAGGCAATCAGCCGTAAAGGTGTGGGATCAGATGGCTTGTACATGGAGATCCTTGGCGTTGATTGCAATATTTATACTTTGTATTGTAGGTATCTAACTTGGGGTGCTTTCAAAAGGGTTGCTCACGGACAGACCCCGGCCACGGTCAGCAATCAGCAGAAGCGGGGCTTCAACACAGGGGGCCGGGCTGCTTCTGCACAATGTGGTGCAGGTCCCTACTACAGAATAAGACAAGGGTATTTTTGTGGGGAAAAAAGGTGTAGAAGGTGTTTTTAATATAAAATACAATTTTTAACATGTTGGAAGCATCTTCGCATGGGTAGACGTGCATGACTTCTCTTCATGTCTGTCAGTATCTAGTGTGAACAATCCCAGTTTTAAGGAGTAGCCGACAGTCCATGATCAGATCAGATGGCCAGCGCCTTAGGGTCCGTTTGTTTCGGCTGAATTTGAATCTAAAAAGTTATCTTAATTAGCTGAAAAGTTAATTATCTGATTTATCTGAATCTGGAGCTGAATTAGCTAATCTAAAACTGAATCTGGAGCTGAATTAGCTGAATTTAAATCAGAATCGAGAGACGTTTATAAATTGGTTAGGTCTATTTGTTTTAACATGCTTTAAACGTATGATTCCGGAAAAGGCTTAACATGCATTTACGTCTCTTTAACATCTGAACAAGAATGTACCCGCAGGAGAACATGAATGCACCAGAGGCCACATATTCCTTATTGATCCAAGGAATCACCTCTCTTTAACTCCTCCTTTGCAATGTAGCATCTGTCTTATAAACACTACTTCCAGTTACTACACTCTCACCAAACACTGTAAAGGGCAAGGGATTTTTTTTTGGCATGTGTACATAAAAATTGATATTTTCAAATTCTAATCCAAAATTTAACCTTGAGGTTTGAAGTTTATTAGAAAACCATGTAAACGTACAGAAGATAAATTATTTGATGTAAAAACTCTAGAACATGAATTATTTGGCGATCTCAGAATGGATGATGCTAAACCAGCTTCCAGATATTCTACTTTTAGATTCTCAGCATATTTCACAAGGTTATCATGCGATATTATCCTGCTTCGCAGTCTTGATGTGTCCTGCAATTTTACAAGCTTGTAAAACATATTAACAACAGATTAATGTAAACATATGAAAAACATACATGTAATTATGTAAAGCAAGAAATTTCAAGATGGAACAACCAAATTTCAGTAGACAACTCGTGGGAAATTTCACTAAATAATACTAGCCCAAACAAGCTGAATAACATTGAAAAGTTAAACATCAGTAACCAAAGATGCTACTAAATAAGTTAAATGATTTATGTAACAACTATTTCTATTCTCATGCACTCAACTTTATCAAGTTCTTTTTCTGGTAGCGGCAAGAAAAAAACTCAAAAGAATAATTTACACATATAATATATAAACGTCAAATTACTCACATTTAAAGCTTGAAGGACAAACAGGGCATGTCCTAGAAAAATAACATCCAAACTAGTAGGTCTGCATATTCAAATAAGAGCCAGGTGAAAATGCATATCTCTTAACAAACGCAGTCAGAACCATTGATATTAAACGAAATAAAAAAAGGAGCAAAAATAAAGACAAATGAATACCTATTCTCAAAAAAATAATGTTGATCCATCAATTTCATGGATAATGCTTCATAAGCTAATGTTGCCTTCCTGTAAATCTGACCATGTAAGAAAATGAATCCAGTGACTAATTAGAGACCATCACATCGCTGCAGAACTAACAGATATCTTCGAAAAAGATTTTTCATAATGTTACACAGCCTAAACAGCCCAAAGAATCCACTAAAGAAACATATCAATGAAACAAAAGCTCCAGTTTTAAACAAATCTCAGTCATAGCTCTTCTCCATAAGTATCTAAAACAAATTGAAATGTGGAAACCTTTGGTTACTCGCTAAAATGTCATTACATGTAACCAAAATATCAGTAGTCCAAATTTATTGTATTTCAAACAATAATCAAGAATAAAATTGATCAGCACTAAGAACTAACAAATTATTGCAAAATTGAAGTCTTTTTTGTTTCAGAGCTTTAAGTTATTTTCACTAACCAATAAGCCTTCACACATGGGAAAGGGGCACTAATTGAGCCTGTAGAAAGGGAACAACTTATATACCATAGGTGTCAATCTTACTCCTACAGTTCTCCTAAATCCAAACACCTTTGATGCAATACTATAAAACTCTCAGTTTTTTTCATTATACTTTTATAAATGACAAAGAAAACCAATTATTTCGAGAAAGCTTTTTCAATGAGCAATAACAACAAAGAACAGAGGAAAACCAACAAGTTGCCATGTTCCAGAGAACATTCTAATCTAAGCTGCACAGGGGAAGAAACAGAGACGGAAGAAGAGTTCCACACTTCCACCATCCAAATGGCATCTCCATGTCCAAAAATATCGATTCCTTTCTAGTTCCAGCTCACTTGCTCTGACTTACAGCCATGAAAAATTGGTGATTTTTTTCTCTCCTCTCTTTGGTGCCTACCACGTTTGTTGTTTTGGAATCGGCCAGGGAAGGGGGAAAAAACAAAATTTTACCTTTTCCTGGAATTGGGTTGCTCAGCACCACACACATCCTCAATCATATCATAAATCTCCATGCTGCCATTTCCCAGACTTTTCAAACACACAAGCAAATGATCAGAATTCAGATCCCAGCTTCAAAACCATCAAAATAATCTAAAAAACTAGAATTAGATGTTACCACGTATTGGGCAGGCTGTTGAATCCGTCGAGAGGCCAATGCAGCTCTCCCTCTGTACCGCCGACGTCATCGATCAGGTAATCCCCCGGGATAAAATTCAGCTCCATATCCGCACCGAAAAATTGCAAAGAAAAAACCCCGCTTTCAGAAATCCAGAGGGCTGGCGATTCGGCCCCTACTCCACTCGACGACGAATCGATGGCAACGAATCTAGGGTTTCTGGGGAACGAGGTACAGCAGTTCGATCAATCAGCCCATGGAATCGGATTGAGACGGCCGGGAAAGAGAGAGATCTCGTACAGAGGAGGAAAGTGAGAGAGAGAGAGAGAGAGAGAAGGACCTGTTGTTCAACTATGGAGGTAGAAATGGGAGAGGGCTTCAGCCATGGAATATGGTAGGCGAAGGATGGAAGAGGGGAAGGAGGTGGGGGGACGGAAATCGCGATGGATTTTCAGCAAATTAGCCGGTAAAACTCATCTTATTTTGTAGACAAAATAAACAACGTGAGCTTACTTTTTAACTTAATCAGCTCAGATATAAGTTCAAAACAAACAATCTTATAAGTCGGCTTTTACCTTACTTATAAGATACTTAATTAGTTAAAATCTGATTAAGGTAAACAAACAGACCCTTAGCCAACGCTGAGACAAGCTCCAGTGCACACCATCAACCAAAGAGCTCCTGAGTATCCCATGGCCTCGTAAGTCGTAACAATATCCCATATATTCACTCTTCAAAGTCAATTTGATCAAGTTACCTCTTACCAATTACCATTACTCGTATCTATCAGGGGGTAAACTCCGGAATACATGCCTCTGAAAATTTTGGCCTTCATCACTTCTCCCGAAACGTAATGATTTCATCTCAACTTTTTTTAGAGTCCTTTTTAAAAATAAGAAGCGTTTTTAATACTCCTTTTTCAATGTGAGCTGATCGTAAAAAATGCTTTATATAATTTCAGGATTGATGGTATACCCGATTACATTAATATGCGCTAATATAATTTCAGGATTGATGGTATACCGATTACATTAATATGCGCTACCAGGTGCACCATTTATCTATCATGAAATGGAGACTTCTTGAAATGGAGACTTCTTATACATTTCTTACACTAGACTCGGAGCAGGACTACCTTACTGGTCTCATGCCCCAAGGCCTTTTAATTTTTTGCATAGAATCCCGAGAGTTCAACCCAAGACCTCCTCAGAGTTAGATATCATGTAAAAGAACCTTATTTTCCAAAAGCTCCAGCCAATTATTATATTAATATTTTTTTTATATGAAAAATTTTACATGTTGCCCTGCACCACGAGGACTTAGGGTAAAACCTTTGATATTTGAGATCAAGGATACGCATGCTAACAAGGCTCATTCTTAATGTAAAACATTAAAACTGCTTCCCTATTATAGTCATAACAGGAATGAACATTGGCTTTTGGTATGAAAAGTTTCCTGAGTAATGTGCAACAGTTATAGTTCCCATTTACCTTCGCACCCCAAACTGCATAACCTATCTGATAAAAAATATAGCAATAACGACACAAAGGGAAATTTAACAAAGAAAATAATTAAAAGATAAGTAATGCACATGGCAGTCCCAATCAACCTAGCACATTACACCAAACCCTACTATCAAATTCCTACTACAATTATAATGAACTCACTAAGTAAGCCATTGTCAACAACACAATGCAAAATCCCCATATACCAAGTAAGCATGATATAAACATGCAAAGTGATCAGAATCATTGAACCCTAGTAGGGCATTGATCAGATCTACTCTAAAAAGCCAGTTTTAGTGAGCACTGCATTCCTAACTTTACTTAGATCTCTGCCCTTAAGTGTCCTCCCAGCCCCTTCACACACAGAAAAGGAAGAGATTTGGCTGCGCGCCAGCTTCTTAGCAATCCATTCATGGGGTGGGATCCAGCCATCATCGTCCTCGTCACCTTCACCTTCCTCTTCATTCTGGCCATCTCCATATGAATGGCTGTCACCACCATTTTTCCTGCATATCTTGGACCAATCAGGAATATTGACAGGGGCAGATTGCTGAGTGACTCTAGCCACTTCAGTGTTGCCATTCTGAGATCTTGGAATCATCCTTGCGGCAGTTTGTAGATGTTTGGCTTTTCTAGCCTTTGGGCTGCTGTCTTTCTTCTTCACTGCACCCCATATGTGTTCTTCATCGAAATCACCATTTCCATCCCATTTATCTTCATCCCCCATGCTGTTAAAGTGAAACCTTCCTGCCAGGGATGATCAATCGCAAGCACCAAAGTAGAGAAAAAGAAAATTAATTGAAATTGAAGAGCAGGAAAGAGTTAGTATAAGCTTCTTTCTTCAGACAACATAAAAAATTGTTACAAATGGTACATCTTCTGCTAAGGTACTTTTAGTGGGAGGTTGACAGAAATTCCATCTGGAAACTCATGTACCTATTTGCCATTAACAGCAAAAACTATGAAAGAACCCAAAAAATTCCCAGCGGAACCAGACACGGGTACAGCAGAATTGTGTGCGTGGATACGGCACCCAAGTAGATAAAAGTAAATTCTTTTTGAGATGGATATTGCCCAGAAGAGACCAAGGACCGAAACATGAAGCAATTGCCCACAGGAAGAAGGGAAGAAGCAGTCAAAGAAACTAAGCAGACATATCTTTGCAATTCCCCAATACCGCTTGCAATATGCAAATGTCTATTTCTAAAACAGAGAACTCTTGGTTAAATAGGGAAAAGCTGAAAGGCCTGATATGGAATACATAGAGGCACTGCAGACTGCTTGCAAATGTCTATCATAGACCACTCTTTTGCTTGCAAATGTACACTGAGGAGGTCAGGTAGCAGACTTGCAGCGCGGGTCACAGATGAAACGGACGCCCTGTCTACAGAAATAAAGCAACGTACTGTTTGAATCAGAAGAGACCCAGAAGTCTATGAAATGAAAAGAGAGGATGATTGAAAAGAAATCTGAAGGCAGAGCGCAGAGCGCAGAAGGGCAATGATTGTGAAGAAGACGGAGTTGACACGAGCTGAGCTTTGGCCCTTTTTTTAATTCTTTTTAAAGAAAATAAAAAAGAAGAAAACGCTCTTTAATTTTTGGAAATTCCGCTGTTACTGCTGAGCAGAGAGAGAAAGGGAAAGAGAAAAGGGGATTTAACGTGGACAGGGTAAAAATAATAGAGTGGTGTCTTGTCAAGATTCAGGGGAGTTCGAAGATTCTCCTTGATGGGTCGGCAAGTTTGGACGGCCGCGGTGGAAGAATTTGGACACGGGGATGGCTGGTATTAGATCTTGGGCATTTTATTTATTTTATTATAATAATATATTTATTGTATATATATTTATAAAAAATATTTATTTATTTATATTTTTTTAAAGTAATATTATTATTTTTTACCCAAGTGCTAGTCAAGCAGTTGATGTCTATAGGGCTCCCAATAGAACGATACGATTATGGTATAATTTATTTCATTATTATAATTATTTTCGAAAGCTTTATCTATAATTGTTCTATTAAGTAAACGGTATAGGTACTTTCATAACCGTACCTTCTACTAATAAACGGCCGGTTAATCGGATAACCATTATCTATAACATTTTTAAAAACGTACTAAAAAAGCTAAAATAATTATTTTTTATTTACTTAATTAAATATTAATAAGGTAAAAAATTAATATCATTACTACTCTTATTTATAGTTGTTGCAAATAAATTGTAAAGATTAAATATGAAACATAAAAAGGATACATATATTAGATATATATATATATATATATATATATATATATATATATATATATATATATATATATATATATATATATATATATATATATATATATATATATATATATATATAAACTACTTATTTTCCAATAATTATTTTCTATTATATGAGTTTAACTTCAAGATATCCATCTACTGCCTGTTTGAGAAGAATCCCAATGTGAGAATAATAATTGTCTTCTCATAGCCATCTATATTTAAATGTGCATTAAAAGCAAAAATGCGACCACATGTAGTGATGCTTATTATTCATTAGTGTCTTTTTAAGCAATTTTTTAAAACCCAACAAGGGAGCCTGACCCAGATTAGTGGTCGGGCCAATGTTTTAAAAACTAGGTCGGCCCAGCCAGTCCGACAGGGCTCAATCGGACCTAGTTGAAAAATCTAACAGGTTCATTTACTTTAACTAGTTAAGTTAACCCAACCGGGTCAACACGACGTGGCCTGTTGAACCACCGACCTGCTGCCCGGGTCAGACCGGTTTAATACTCTCATGAAATTTTTTTATGTTGGAGATAGGTTTCCAACTCACATTCTGTGAGAGCCCATCAGCAAGCCCAACCCATCAGGCTGCAACAAGTTTGTTTATATATATTTTTATTTTATTTAATATTTATCTGTTTTATATTCATGGTTGGATTCGAACCCATGTGATAAAAATAGCATTTACACTCTTACCAACTAAGTTACAATGATTTTGTGTGAATATTATACCTAACTTTCTATTTATTCTAATATATGGGAAAATCGGGTCAACCCAGGTTGACTGGCAGTTGAACCCAATTAACCAAGCCCGACGACCAATCTGGGTCAATGGTCGGGCCGGTTTTTAAAACATTGGGCTGGGTTAAGTCTACCCATGTTGATCAGATGATGACATCATTACCTAAAAAATTTAAAATAGTTCCCCATATTTTAGATAAAGTTTCACTAAAACCTATTCAAAGTTTTACTTAAACCTATTTGGACATTCAAAACTTATTGATTCCAACCTATTTCAATAACTAAATCATTCTAAATTTTGCAATCTCATATATAAACATAATTTGTAACATAATCATGATTCCAACTAACATATATCAAATCTCAAAATAAACCACTTATATCACTCATTCAAAGTTAAGCCAACCAACACTCAAACCAAGCTAATCGAGATGGACCAAACAAGAGTTTCATTCCATTAGCCCAGGTTCAAGCTTTGATTTGAGCAAACTTGAGTCTAGCCTAGAGTAAAATAAAGCTGACTCAACAATCCTACTCCAAACCCACCAATTATTTCCTTACACAAACAAACATTCCACAAGTTTAATTATTAAAAACATAAAAAAGACTCATGTGTTTGAGTTATCAAAATTGAATCTAAATTAACTGAGAATTGTAAATATATTTTGTACAAAGTGTATATGTAGCTAGTTAAGATTTTATCACGTATGATTAAAGATGAATTGTGACCTACTGAGACCATAAAAATTAGACAAATCAACCAAATGGGAAACATCAAAGCGAAGTTAGTTTAAGAGAATATAAATTATAAATAGATATTTTTTTATTGAAAAAATAGAGTTAGATATGAAATGCTAGAAAGAGGAAATTAGTTTCCAAGTAGTAGGTTGTAACAATTATAGTAAATGGTTGAAAGTAGTTAAATAAATACAATAAATATTTGGATTTGAATGATATCTTTTGTTGAGTAAATCACTATGGTGAATCATGACATGAAGATTATTTTAAAAGATCATAAGTCAATCTCTTTTGAAGTTAAACCACTTATATATATATATATATATATATATATATATATATATATATATATATATATATATATATATATATATATATATATATATATATATATATATATATAATTTTTAAATATGACAAACGGGTAACGGATAAACGGGTATGGAAGAACTTTTTCCATTACCTTCCATTAAGATAATGGTCGGATAAAATTATCCTCTTATTTACCCATCGAATAAATTTAACCATACCATTTAACTTCTTAAAGGTACGGTACAGACGGTAGAATGGTAAAACGGGTACCATTGGCAACCCTAGGTGTCTGTATGACATATTTTTAAAAAAATTTATATAATTTTATCCTCTATAATGATGAAATTAGTTTTAAGTTAATACAAAATCATGTCATTGATTTATAATAGTTAACCCGATTTTGTACTTTAGAAGAACGAAATTACATAACTTGGCAACTCCAACCAATGCTTATTATGAACTGAAATTAAATTAGAAATTTTTAAAAAAACTATTTTAAACTAATTTTAACACATGTCCCCGTTCATTCATTTAACTCATACACAATTTCATTCATTCCACACATTTCATGCGTATTGACATCAACTAATAAAAATAATTATAAAATAAAAATATTTATCAAATATATTACATTACATGTTGAAAAAATATTTAGTTTGAAATAAACATATAACAAAGCTGATGTCACAATTTTCTATCTATACAATTCATATTTTTATATTTTACGACATAAACTAGAAAGAGAAGAAGTCATTTCCTAAAACGGCTGAAACTGAAATTAGGGCATGAACCTTAAACATAATAGATGGACGGCGGCGGGGCAGTGGTGCTCAAACACGAACCATGACGGTGGGGCAGAAGCACAGCGGCAGGGCGGTGGTACTCAAACACGATACACGACGAGGGGGCGGATCGAGCACAACAGAAAGAAAATGAGCAGTGCGATCTAGAGTGGAGAAGCAGGAGTGGGATAAAGAAGACAATGATATCGTCTTTGGCCTTGAGCCGAATTACTTAAGTGCGGTGATTTTGTCATTCTAAATGACAAAATTGGGTTAATTATTATAAGCTGATGACCTGATTTTGTCCTTTAAAAGGGCAAAATCAACTTTAAACGGATTTTGTCCTTCTCATATAATTTTTTTTAGTAAAAAAAAACCACACAAGCGCCAGCTACTTGGCTGGCGCCTGAGTAGCAAAAAGCAACACCACTTATTTGAATTGGTAAATATATATTTTTTAATTATTATTTAAATAAATTTTCCTTATAGAACTTGTAATATAAATTTTTAAAAAAAATTGTATAAATTCTGATTTATGCAGCTTCAACTCGGACATCATAAATTGTCAAATCAAGATCTAATTAGATTAGCCCCTAAGTAATATATGCTATTAAATTAAAATTTTTCTATGGCTCATAATCAATAACGTAGGCCTAGGGGTGTTAACGAGCCGAGCTGAGCCAAGTATTGGGCTTTTACAGCTCAAGCTCAAACTGCTTAAGCTCGGCTCAAAGCTCGAAATTTCCAACTTGAGCTTGGCTTGAATTGGAAATCCAAAACTTAGCTTCAGCTCGAACTTAAGTAAGTGAATCATGAGCCTAGGCTCGAACTGGGCTCTAACTAAAAAAATAAAAATAATATATATACAAATCTAAAGTATATAAAATATCACAAATACTAATATATTTTTAGTATTAAATATTACTAAAAATACTTTAACAAGTATTACGACTACACCTTGAACATCTGAGTATATACAATCACTATGAAATAAGAAAATTATGACAAATAAGTTTTAGTTACATATGGTCAAAATAGACAACATTACTATTTTCCTCTCTTTATGTACATATAATCACTAAAAAAGCTGCAGAAAATAAAAACTCATTTAGGCAATATTACTATCTAGTTTTTCATATTTTTTTTTCTTTACATGCTTATAAATCACTTATAAAAGAACTAATTTTTAGCCTTAGTATGCCTCTAAAAAATTATAAAATATATGTAAAACAATATACATTTGTAAGTTGAGGACGGTCCCAATGTCATGTTTCAACTTTTAAAAAAATACCTAATCATTCTTTTGTAAACTAAGGGTTGTCCTCCTAATGTCATGCTTTTTTTAAAAATATTTTTAAGCATATTAGTGTGATATTATGTTTACCCTCAATCATATACCTATAGCTCCATTTGGTTTTTCAATTGAACTAATTTTAGTTCATCTTCAAAAACCAAATGGAGCTATTAATTTGGGATAGAAAGAGTATATTAGTCTTTGTGTCTCCAATAATTTTTATTTTATATAAAATATATATCATATATAAAAATTATATAATCATTACAATTTAATAAGGATATATATTATGAAAAAAAATTTATATAAGTTTAAGCTCACATACATTAATGTGAGCCAAGACATTATAGGTCATCAGATCGAGACCCAAAGACTCAAGAAGACATAAACTAATCTGCCTCCTAAGTTATGTGTATTGTTGGATCGTAATCTGATGATGCATGACATCGAGGCTCACACAGTTGTGAGTGAGCCTTGGCTCATATAAATGGGTTTTATATATTATATATGATACATGGTATTGATATATATATATATATATATATATATATATATATATATATATATATATATATATATGATTGTATGTTATTTTATATATTTCATTCATTTTAGATTAATAGCTCAATTTAATTTTTCAAAATGAACTAATCAAATGGAGCTACTAATCTAGAATGGAGGGAGCATGTCATAAATATATCTTTAAATTAATAACTATACTTATATAAAATATGCATATATATTATTTATTTTATATATATTATTTATATATAATTTTAAAATTATATTTGAGTTCAAGTTTAAGTTTGAGTCGAGTAGCCTCGCGTTCACTAATACTGTAGACTTTAAAATTATATATGATAGAGTGCTCCTACAACTTGATGTGAGTAAAGCACAAATGCGCAAATGATAAGTCAAATGATGTGTACATTATTCTCAGTAGCCAGTGTGATATCCTTCCAAAAAAACACAAGCATACACATATTTACACACAGGCGACTTCGATTCGCTGCAAGCATTTTCATCACTTATTTACTGTCCTATTGGGAGGGGACGGCCAGAGTGCAGAACCTGTTAAATCTTTTTTCACCTTACTTCATCAAGCGTAAGGAAATTTTTTAAAATTGAACGTTTCTAAATGGAAGACATTGGGTAAGAAAACCCCCAAATCCTACGGTATTTGTTTACTCAATCAGTGTCAAAAGTCAAAACCCAATTCCCATTCTACTCTAGAATTCTATTTTTCTCTCTATATTAAAATACGTACTTAACTACTTCATTACATGGGGAAGCCACTTGATTTTGGCAGCTAGTTTCGAGAAAGTTGAGTTGTTTGTGGCAGCAAGTCCGGGGTTCTACATAAGCCAACAGGGTGTTGGTTGGATGACCGTGACCATGCCTCATCCTTAATTTAAACCGTCATTCTATTGGTCACTTACATGGGATTACATCCTAATCTACCCGGTGTGTATTTGATTGTTCACTTGTCTGATTGCCCATATAATCGACTATTTGGCTACGTATAATTGTCCATTTGACTTAATGTTCAATTAGCTTGTTCATTTGTCTGACTTCCGCCCGTCTCTAAGGTGAGTTAAAGAGACAAACATCGAATTGAGTCCTTATTCATATGACCAAAAAAACAGTCCTTATGAGTTCACTTTATTACTAGCCACTTCTTGATAATTAAAACAACTTTTCCATCCAACAAAGCATAATTAAAATTTGATGATTGGCGGTTGTTAGGGATGCTAAGTAGGGATATGTATAAAAAATAAGGGATAAAATATATTCCCCAAATACACCAGCTTGTGCTCTTGCAATTAGTGCATTTTTGCTTTTTTTTTGGTTAAATTGATAAATTAAAATTTAACTCTATAACATCAGAGGAACCTCCGGATAAGGGCCCACAAAATTTAGGCATCTTTTGAGGTGTGGCATCTTAGACTTCTCGCCATATATATGCAATTGTGAATTCACGGGCCAGCGGAGGGTACCCACATATTACAATGAGCCCAAATTAAGCACCATGCTGTAAAAAATATATTAATTAAGGAAAGCTTTTACTCAGGAAATACACCACAAGCCAGATATACTAACAAGTTTAAAATTATTTTCTTGTCAATTTTTTTGTTGTAATTTTTTAGATTATATCTTATACTTTTGACATGGCATTCATGTATTCTGAATAACATTAAATTTATCTCGTCGAGTCCTATCAAATGTATGGTGACATGAGATCTTTATCTTAGACTTTCACCAAACCATTAAAGTTGTTTGTTACTTTTTTTACGACACCACAATTTTAGTACCATATATTGTCGCAATTTTGACATCATCCCAATTTAGACACCTATCCTATTGTAATTTAGACACCATCAACTATTACAATTTCTACAAATTGCAATATATACCCATCATAATTTATACACATATACCATTATAATTTAGACAATATTTATCATTGTAATTTATGTACCATATACCATCACAATTTCTACTAATCAGATTATCTACCCATTGCAATGTAGACAACATCACAATTTAGACAAACACATGGAGGTTTTGGAGGAAAGTAACATGCAAAGGAGGAAGCATAGTGAGTGGAGGGGGAGGAGAAGGCAGCGGAGGCAAAGGTGGAAAGAGAGAAAAGAGGGGGGAGGAGGCGGCCGCGTGTCACGGGGCAGCAAAGCATACTACCCGTGGCACGTGCTAGGGTGTACACACGCGTGGATATATTATGCAACATTGCAGGCCTTCCTTGCGATGCTTGTATACAAGGTGTTCAACGTTGTGGGTAACTCCGGCAATGTATATACACTTAGTATATAACACATCTATATGTGTGTGCACATCCACATATGTGTGCGCCTTAGCATGTGTCACGGGTAATACGCTTCGTTACCCCATGATAGGCAACACATCTATATATGTGTGCACATCTACATATGTGTGTGCCTTAGCATGTGTCATGGGTAATACGCTTCATTGCCCCATGATAGGCAACACATAGAGAAGAGGCAATAATACATAGAGGAGAAGGTGATGAAGCATGATGGGGAAAAGGGAGTAGGGAGCAGGGAGAAGGGGGAGAACAACACTCGGAGGAGGATACAATGTGTAAAGGAGGTAGTGGCAATGGGCAAAGAGGAGGTAGACAACAGAGGAGAAGGTGGCAATGCATAGAGGAAGAGACAACAAACAGTTAAAGGAAATTGGGGAAAAGGGAGATGAGAAGGGTTTTTTAGTAAAAATGCCCCCTCTCTTTATTTTTTTGCCCTAAAATTACATTTTGAATAACTTGTTGGGTGATTTACACATTACCTTAAGGGAGATGAGGTATATTCTAGTCATTTGGATTTTTCTAAATATAGTGCTCCACCCATTGCATTTACTTACACATCTACCTTATAGACTTCTACATATCCTCTCTCATATTAAGTGTCTAATTTAGTTTCAAAATAAACAAAATTTTAAACACTTTGACAAATGGAGAAATATACAAAGCACACAAAGGGTTGACCCACATTAAAGTTCATTAAAAATATTGATTCATTTCATCTAAGAATCTTATAAGGGTCCTCATCTAAATATTACATACCCCCAATAAATATATGTTACTAATATTTGAACTATATATTTATTTATAATTTATTTCTATTTATTATACCTTAAAGAAAATTATTATAAAAATATATTATTAATTTTAATAAATATAAATATATATTAAAAGTTTGTTCCAATTTTATTTAAAAATATTATCAACACATATCCGTATTAGTAATCCTTCCATGACAGCTGTTAAAATTGTCAATAATTTTTAGTTGATATGCTTTCTAAACTTTTACAAGGCAATTACAATATAATGATAGAATAGACGGGTCCCGAGGGCCTCCCGCGATATAGGGCGGCGGTTCCCAATGTTCGCAACATAATAATGAACATAGTACGACTTTTCTCTCCAAATAGCACCAAAATCCCTTAAACTTCAAATACAAAAGGCCAACCTAATTTTCTTTAATATTGAAAGTAACCAAGAAAAACAAAGTACTGAGACTAATCTTCTAGTGTTTTCAACCGGCTGCTAAAAAGTGTTGAAGACTTGTGAATTGCTGCTTTGGTCACCATCTACGCAAATGCCAAATTTTCAACGTCGTGGGGACCAAAGTGCCAAAATACTTAAAGACTCTTAGATTTGCAGAAAGTGATCTCTTAGTGTGGAACAACGCTTGAATGAAAACAACGCACGAATGAAATGTGTTTCTTCTGCCATTAAAATTTAAAACTTGGATTCTTCATTGAAGGTGAGATATTGACAGAAACAAAGAGAAGTTATGCACGTCTCACCCATGGTCCGTGCTATTAAAATTGGGATTGTTACAAAAATACGTTTTTTTTCTCATGACTGCTGATGAGTTTTGACGCACGCATAGTAATTTATTGGAGAATGTTATCATATTTAACAAGTACAATTTAATTGCATGCGGTTCTTATGGCCCATTTCATGTTTTAAACTCCAAGAATCTCAGTTTATATGTTAAATCTATTGTATTTTTCGAAAAGGGAATACTCATAAAATCAATTTGGTCCCAGTTTGTCTTCCTCCCTATCATGGACATCATTGCCAACACATAAGTAGTAGTGTTTATAGTTAAAGGAAAATGAACAATATATGCACCGACTTGCAGTGTTGCATTAATGTTATATTGGTCATCAGCAATGTGACTAACCTCTTGGTAATACTAATGTCGACAAGATGGTCTTCTATTGTTGATAAGATTTGATGTGTTGATAGATACATCGATAGTCACTAATATGCTGGCCGACACATAAGTGAGGAAAGTGATGGTATATTAGTTCATAAATTTTAAGAAGGGCTAGAAAAATTTAACCCGACTCACATACTTGACCCAAACCTCGTGGCAAAGCAACATATAGGCGGAAGCTCCTACATAATTTGAGGGGAAGGAAACGAGTTCTTCATATATGGTTTGGGAAGGGAGATGAGAGACACATCTACAAGGGGCATATTCACATTTATGAAGGCAGGGGCAGGAAATATGTGACAACGCGTATTTTTAATTTTAGGCATTTTTCCGAAATTGCCCCAATC
The DNA here is from genome assembly GCA_035235625.1 of Saururus chinensis. Taxonomy (NCBI): domain Eukaryota; kingdom Viridiplantae; phylum Streptophyta; class Magnoliopsida; order Piperales; family Saururaceae; genus Saururus; species Saururus chinensis. The sequence continues at coordinate 32,183,915 of CP141148.1, read as the reverse complement.
ACATGTTGAAGTGATTCCTGATAGAAATACGTTTGAATCATGTTTCGACATTCTAAACCCAACCGGAATTTAGATAATTTTGAGCTAAATATGGATGGAATAGTTAGAATCTTATGTGGATTTTACACCCAAACTGCCCCTTATAAACCTCCTCCCCCTACAAATTTCACTGCAATTTCACGAGAGAGATTTCATCCCACATGGTAGATTGCACTAGCAAGTTGGACATTTATGTATGAAAAATATTTTTTATACTCTTTATTGACAATAAATCTAACATAAGCTACATATAGGAGCCTTTGATATTTAAGATTAACTGTGTATATATAAATACACGTTAATATCACTAATACTAATATATATTAATACATATGTCATAAATATCATGGATGAAAGCTCTCATACGAAACTTAGGCTTGATTCACTGAGCATAAAAAATACTTCCTAGTATATGAACTCCAATAAAAATATTACTTGAGAAGCTTTTTTATGCTATACTCTAACAATGAGTTAAGCATAAAAAAATTTATATAAAATATTTCATTTTTGAAATCGAAAGTGCATACCATGGATATAAAAAATGAACGCCATCAATATAAAAACATGAATACTTCGAATACAATCCTTAAGCTCAGCCCACTACGTGCCGAAAAACTCTTTCCATGAAGCCGGTTGTATTGACGAATGATTGAGGCCGGTCAGCAAGAAACATGAAAAACATTACTTGACGGATAAATTGTGGGCCTGAGGCCGGTTGTATTTGTAGTCCATATCTGCCAAATAGTTATCTGTCAGTTCTGGCCATCAATGCTTGTCGGATGCAAAACGTGTAATTAGCGTTTTACATGATAGAAACAAAAAATATCACAGCAAAGAGCCCAGCGGTAAAAACATGTTTTATTATTGATATTTGGAGAAGACTAGCCAACGCTGGCTAGCCCCTTTGGCTCATCTGACGGACGCCACTTAAATTAGAGCTTATAAATATTTTAATTAAATTTTAGGTAAACATCTTATAATTTGTTCACCCATCAATTCGCTATTTAAATATAATTTATATAATTTTTATTTTTAATATCAATTTTAAAATTAAATTATTACTTATTTTTTTTTAATTTCATATTAATAATATTTTAAAAAAATATTAAATAGTAAAACCTTTTGTCTCATCTGACGCACACCACTTAAACTACAACTTATAAATATTTTAATCAGGTTTTAGTTAAAATGTTATGATTTGTTCACCCATTAATTCACTATTTAAATAATATTTAATTAAAATTTTAAATTTCAATATCAAATTTAAAATTAAATTATTACTCTTTTCCTTATTTTATATTAATAATATTTTTAAAAAATTATTAAACAGTAAAACCTTTTGGCTCATCTGACACACGCCACTTAAACTATAATTTATGAATATTTTAATCAGATTTGATTGCCCATCAATTTAATATTTATACATTATTTAATTAAAATTTTAAATTTTAATATCAAATTTAAAATTAAATTATTACTCTTTATTTTATTTTATATTAATAATATTTTAAAAAAATTATTAAATGCTAAAACCCTTTAGCTCATCTTACACGCCACTTAAACAACAACTTATAAATATTTTAATTAGTTTTTAGCTAAATATCTTATGATTTGTTCGCCCATCAATTCACTATTTATATATTATTTAATTAAAATATTAAATTTTAATATCAAATTTAAAATTAAGTTATTACTCTTTACCTTATCTTATATCAATAATAATATTTTGTTTAAATTAAATAGTAAAACCCACGCCTATAAAAAAATATATATTTATAATACTATTTTTTATATATTAATTATTTAAATTTAAGGATAATTTTTACTTAGACTAAGTGATCATTAATATTTATTAATAAGTCTACAATAAAATTATATTATATATAATAATATAATTTTATTATTATTTATTTATAATAATAATAAAATATAAATAACTAATGAGTCTTATGCAAGACACTAAGTCATATAGTTTTTTATTTATTTTAATTTAAATATTTTTTATAGGCATAGGTACATAAATTTTATTTTATTTTTATATATAAAATATTTTATGATCGGTATGGGGTTTGGGAAGTCCTTAGGTGGATGTACTAGTCATAATTAACTTCACAAGGAATTTATGGTAAGCTAACAATAATAAAATCATGTGATACACAATAATATAATTTTATTGTAGACATATTAATAAATTAATTAGGTTATTTGACCTTATTATATTAAATAAAATTATTAATTTAAAATAAATAAAGTATATGCTTATTAATTTTATTAATGATACCTAATAATTCAAATTTAGTAAAATAAAATTATTAGTATGAAACAAATTTTTTTACTATAAGAGGGAGGGGGTATATGTTAATTAATTTTGTTGAAACAACGATATTCCGCTTCATTCTAATTGGCTATCGATACAGGCCATAAATTTAATGGTTGTTTTCTATATTAAATGCACTGGATAACCTAAATGGAATTGATGAATCACTTTGGAGTTTGGAACAACCAATTCACTCAACAAATGGATGTTCGTATCAGCTCGTACCGGTCTAATCCCGAAGCATATCGGCCGATAACTGTTTGGGATTTTCGGCCGCCGATCCGTGTCAGACCTGCGAAACAATCGTCGTCAGCAGTCAGCTCCCTGTGGATGTGGGAGAGGGGGGCCTCTCCCACACTCCAGTCCTGTGGAGTTTTGATATCTCTGAAGCAAACGTGTTGCCAACAATCCGCTCACCTACTCTTCTCATCGCAACAACTCTCTCAATCAATCAGGAGGCAGAAAGATGCCGACTTTCCCATCGAAAGTGGGACAAGAATGGTCGCCCCATTGGCTGGTTTTGTCGTAGCTGCTGTTCATCTTCTCGAATTTTCTGTAGGAGGGCGAGAAGTCGCGGTCTTTCGATCCTAATGGGCGAAAACAGTGATACGCATTTGCTAGTTTTTCCCCGTTGATGTTCTTCTTCTCGACTTTCCTGAATGGGGTTGAGGAAGTCACCGTTTTTCGATCCAAACGGGCGGAAATACTGATACCCATCTTCTAGTTTTTCTTCTTCTCATATCTTCTGAAGAAATAAGGATAAAGTCGCCGTTTTTTTATTCAGACGGCGAAAATAATGATACCCATTTGCTATTCTTGTTGTTCTTCTCGGGTGTCCTGAAGTTTTGGCGGGTCTGAGATGGCTCTCACGAGGCTCCACTCCTCGTGGACCTGCGTCCAATTCTCCGGCTGGGCGGCGGCGGCTCAGGGTGGGAAGAGGGAGGCAAGGGAGTTGGGGAGGTGGAAATGCGGCGGTCCTGGAGGTGTTTCTGGGGGATTGGAAGCGCATCCCACTGCACGGGTGGAGGACGAGAACCCATCGTCGTCTTCGTTGTCCTCGTTAAAGCTGGATCCGGTGGTGGGTTCAGATGAACATGGGAAGTTGCTGAAGGATTTAAGCTCTCTTCCAAGTGAGTGCGCTTGTGAATTTTTTGTTTCATAGAAATTTTTGTTGTTGTTCAGAGTTAATTTGCTGTGCTTCATCTAATTGTTAACGCTAGACCCTACAATTTTGAGACTTCTTTTGTATTCTCTGTAAAGATTTAACAATTCTGGAACTAAAAATTGGAGTAGAAAAGTACATAACCTACAACATGGCTTTTTCATGTCTAACATTGATATGGTAACGCATTACTAACATATCTATCGTGAGAAAAATTTATAGTTACAAGCTTCTAACCCAATATGCAATTGCTGGGGTAAGTTGTGGCTATCCGAACCTTATACATCCCTTTTGCAGTTAAGACACTGATCAAAATTATGCGCAAGCTCCCAAAGGAGAAATAACATGAGACCTCTTCTTTGGTGCAGTGAAACTTATTCGTGGGTACATGAGGAGATTAAAAATTGGACACAAGCTACCAAGTTTGGTTTCCCGGATGTAAAAAATTGATACCTATAAAATTCAAGCAACTTGTGTGAGAAATGTCCACGCTTGTAAATGTAATTTTTTAAATAGGTGATATCTGAAAATGCCAGAATGAGCTTTGAAGTATATATCTTGATATTAGAATTTAACAAGTGTTTTTTTATTTTATTGTAAAGAGTATGGGCTTTTACCATACACTTTAATTCGCTAACCTTGGTTCCATAATTGCTTTGTTGTTTGCCCCTTGCTGATTGCAAATATGACATATTTTATAGCTTGTCGATTGCTTCCTGCCTTCTAGATATAGATTAATATTCTCATATGGGATGTGCAATTGTTAGAACAGGTTAGTGAAGTTTCCTATACCATATCACTGCTGCACAATTGTTTGCACAAAATAATCATGAATTTTTGCCAGTTTGAATTTACCCAAGGAACAACTTTTTACGAATTCCAGGGCCATTATCCGTGACAGATCTATCTGCATATCCTAATCGTGATGAAAGGGTTCGCGTGGCATACCAGGTCTGTTGCTTAATTTTATTCATAACGGGTATGCTAGTGCTGTTCAAAGTTTATGTTGTACGGTTTGTTCACCAGATGGTCGTGGTTTATTTAATCAATGTAGGGTGTACCTGGTGCTTATAGCGAGGCTGCTGCCGTCAAAGCATATCCTCAGTGCGAGACAGTTCCCTGTGATCAGTTTGAAGCTGCATTCAAGGTTTTAAAAAATTTGCATTACATGCCTTTGGAATGAGATAATCATAATGGCATTACTTATGTTCCTCTGCTTTCTTTATGTAAATGATGGCACCTCTGTGTAGGCAGTTGAATTATGGCTGGTCGATAAGGCTGTTCTTTCTATAGAAAATTCTTTGGGGGGAAGCATTCACCGTAATTATGATTTGCTACTCCGCCATAGGCTTCATATTGTTGGGGAAGTCCAGTTAGCAGTTCACCACTGCCTTTTGGGACTGCCAGGAGTAAGAAAGGAAGAGTTGAAACGCATTTTGAGCCATCCCCAGGTGGCTTCTATTTCAATGTCCTAGTTATACAATCTGATGTGTTTGACGTAATTGCAAAATGGGTCATCTGATGTAAGTACTTTATGTTGCAGGCTCTTGCTCAATGCGAAACCACTTTAAGCAAGTTGGCTGTTATCAGAGAGGGTGTAGATGATACAGCAGGGGCTGCAAAGGTTACATCTATTAAATTTTATAACTGTAAACATGCTACATGCTGTTCAATAATCTACTCCAATTTGGAAATTCTTCTGACTTCTATACGGATGCTTATTTGGAGCCAGTTTGTGGTTTTGAACCGTCTAAGAGACACTGGTGTAGTCGCAAGTGCTCGAGCTGCAGAAATATATGGGCTCAACATACTTGCTGACGGAATTCAGGCAAGGAAGTTTTTCTTTTTATATTACTTTCTGCACTTTTATATTTTGAATATTTTTCCTAATGGATTTGTGTTGGCCATTAATCCATTTGAAAACTTTTTGCTGAATGTAATTCAATTATGTAAGAAACTGACAGGATGACTGTGAAAACATCACACGTTTTCTAATCCTGGCCAGGGAACCAATAATTCCAAGGAATGATAGACCCTTTAAGGTAGTGCAGATTGTCTTTTCTTCTCTTGTAGGTTGTAAATTTTCATGAAGCTTGTTAACTGATGGAAACTCCACTTGTGTAATATACAGACAAGCATTGTCTTCACTTTGGAAGAAGGCCCAGGAGTGATATTTAAAGCATTGGCGGTGTTTGCTTTGAGGGATATTAACTTGACTAAGGTATTTTCTGAATTTAGTGTTGTGATGAAAGTCAACATAGTCTTACAGATATGTCTAATGTCTGTCTATCTATGCAAGTATAGATTGAAAGCAGGCCCCAACGAAAACGACCTTTGAGGGTTGTTGATGACTCTAACAATGGGAGTGCAAAGTGAGCACCACTTTTTCATATCTTGTTCTGGAATGATTTCTACTCTCTTGTTGTCAGAATATGCTTTTAATGCTTCGAGTAGTTTTTAAATTTGTGAACATACATGCATAGATTTATCATTTATTGATGGCAAAATATATATAATTTCATGTAGGTACTTTGACTATCTATTCTACATTGACTTTGAGGCATCTATGGCGGACCCTCGTGCCCAAAATGCTTTGGGCCACCTGCAGGTTAGCATAATATTTTATGACAGAGAAATGTGGGGTTCTGGCTTCTTGTTTTTAAAGATTGGCATGCTAAGAGCATTTGTATGTCATGCTATATTTTTTTGTGCCATGATAAACATCATCTCTTTTGTCCCTTCTAATCAAATATTTACTTGGTGGTCAATATTCAATTAACAACTTTTGGTGTGTATGGTAGATACATAGTATTTATTCTATGCTTATGTGTTCTTATAGAAAACCTCCGTACTGAAACTGCTTTAGATAAGAAAAGTATTTACTACTTAAGTTTATCATATTAACCATGTCTTTCTTATTTACATTGGGAAAAGTATTTACCTAATAATGCACATTTTTTAAAATCCTTCATAATGGTTATTCCGTCAAATATCATCATTAAATATCCTTACCTCTTGGGGGTATGAAAGTTAATTTGAGAATATAGGAAAATGTGTTAGTTCTTCATGTTTTTATGAAAGTAGGCCGTTTTTTTTTTCCAAAGAAAATTCAAACGATCATATGATTCTCTCTCTTGTCCTCCCCTGCCCCCCCACCCACCCACCTGAGATTATAGGCAATCTATTTTGTATCTGCTCCTCTGCTTGGTATGTCTTGTCACTAGCAAACCATTTACTAATGAAAAGACTAATATCTTATGTGAATGACCGTTGTGTAGGAATTTGCAACATTTCTTCGAGTCCTTGGCTCTTATCCCATGGATGTATCTTCATAGCACTTACCAAAGAGTACAGCCAAAGGACTGTCAATTTTATTCTTGGTGATACCATACAACTGCACATAGATGGATTTGGGAGAGACAAAAAAGGAGTTTAAAGCTGCATGTATTTCTCCTGATTCCGCAATGGCCATTCTGGCATTAGAGATTGACAATCATACAAGAGAGATGAACTTTTTTGTACCTAGTGCCTTCACAATGTTTCAAGAAATGGGACAGTCCATTTTGAACTCCTAAGATTGTTGCAATATTTTTCATTTAATTTATTTTTTAGAGTCTGTATCATGTTCATTGTGTATTCACTGCCATTTTTTACAATATAACAACAAATATTTTCCTAGGACATGTAAGTCGAATGAGCGGCGAACACCAGTTTCTGTTGCTTGAATGCGTTGGATCGAATACACTTTGACGCATTACAAGTGGTTCCCACTGTTGTTATTTAAGCAGATAAGTATGTTCCATGAATTTAAAAAATTGATTAACAAAGTTTTTTTATTGATACGATTTATAAATGCGCATAATGTCAGATGTGCAATGTGACAACAGCCAATGGGCATTTAGTAGTATGGGTAAGGCTATAGAGATTTTTCATATTTTTTATCCTCTATAAACAATTCTTCCTTTATAGCCCTCCTATCACCACTAGGGTTAGTTTGAATAAGCAAAATTAGACCACAACAAAAAATATTGCTCCATCCCTTATAGCTCTATTTGGAAAAATAGTAATTTTTATTAAATAATAAAATTTATATATAAGAAAATTAAAAATAAGCTTATAATACTCTTTTTTAATTATTTAATTACAAGAATTTAATAAAATAAAGCTATTAATATAGAACAAATTTTTTTACTAAATAGATCTATTAATTTAGGATGGAGAGAGAGTCGCATTTACTCCATTGGTATGTGCGCAATTGATTTTTGTGATTAATTAGTTGGTGAAGCTTTATTGCTGACTTTCTTGATGTAATTTCACGAGCAGTTTCAACATAAAAATTTGATTTATCCATCAGTCTTATTTTAAGGTATACGTTAATTTTTGTGTTGAAGTTAATGAGCCTATCACGTATCAAACAATGTCACATTAGCTTTTTCAATGTGTTTTCCCATCTCATAATCCACTTTATAAAAGAATTCAAGTTTATGCCGACGAAAATACCCCTTCTAGTTGCGTTTGAAATGAAATAACGATGAACTGCAATTTTGTCTTTCTACCAATAAGCTGACGCGGTAGGTTCAGCTGAAAACAAACAGGATTAACGGCCAACGGCTTTTCAGCTGAACACGATTCGTTATAAAAGGGAGGGGGGGGGGGGGGGGGGGAGGAATTGAAAGTTGGGGACGATGATCCAGATTCTAAATTTGAATTGAGCAGACGCATTCTTCGTGGAAGTGTGAGATCAGATCAACCTCGTGGAATCGAGCTGGTCAGATCGGTATTTCTTTTGATGAATTTCGTCCTTTGTTGGATTACGAATGTTTGAAATTCCCTCTGTTTTTTACTGTTTTTGTTAAACTGAATTGAGATGTGTGTGAACTTTTACTGTTCGATCCAATTTGGTTACAGTTTATCTGTAATTTTGTTCATTGATTCAAAGACTTGAAATACGAAATTGAGTTCTACATTTTGTCATTCTTCCACAATTGAAATTCGAGCTGGTGGTGAACTTTGAATTTCCAATCGCTGCTCCATCAGGTCTCTTTTTTTATTTTTATTATTTTATTGTGATGGGGTATTTTAATCTTTTATCTAGACTTGAGCCATCAAATATTATATATGTAATTAATAACTTCTATTTCTGCGTGCAAGTGCCCTATTTAAAAAGAAAAATATTTTTATGACCGGTTTTTCATGACAAGTTCCATGATGACCGATCCACATAGAAACCAGTCACCCTAGACACTCTCATCAGTTTAACAGCTCAGAGTGACAAGCATAGGTTTTCACATCTAATCCATGTTAAAGGGTCCATTAGGACAGGGCAGCCCATTTTCTTCCATTGCCCCGCCCCTCATACTCTGCCCATGGTGCCGCACTTAGCTGATCTGCCCCTTCCCCTCCTGATCTGCCGGTCCCTGCACTCCCCTCCAACCGTCATACCCCAACCTTCCAATCCCGTCTCCCTCCCTTAGGGTCATACCCATGGTGGCTCTGCCCTTTGTAGTTCACCCCTCTCACTTCTGCTTGGCCTAATATAAATCTCCATGTCTGGCCCAATCTACATCTTGTTTATGTGCCATTTCTGCATTGGCCCCTCACTTCTTTGATCCCTACTTTACCTGTCTATGCTCAATCTCCTAACATAAGGAAAACTTGGGGGCCGTTCATTTTAAAGATTGATGGCACACATGCTAATGCATTTAGTGCCAGTATCGCATTGTCCTCAAGCGCTCCTTACACTAGGCTCATGGTAAGTGGAGAACATTAAAAACTTCTTAACTTGAAAAGCAATATAAATGACCAACTCACTATAGCCAGCAACACCTTAGAAGACCCAACTATTAAGCTCCAACTTCGACTCCGCCAGTGACATTATTGCAAAAAACCAACAACTCCATCTTCAACTCCACCGCCATTGGCTTCACTACCTCCGCTTCATCTAACTTCATCTTCACCTCTTCCTCTATTGCGTCTTCTCCCCCTCCCTTTTTTGCCACCACCTACTCTTCCTCCTCTGTTTCCTTTTCCTCATCCCCTCTCCCTACTCTTCCTTCTCCTCCTCTCTCCCTCCCCTCCTCTCTATCTTTCTCCCCCCTTTTCCTCCTCGGTCGCCTACTCTTCCACCATCTCGGAATCTAATAAGACCAATCACAAAACTAGCCGACAAAGCTATTTTTACTTGATTTTGAGCTTTTACTAAGGCTAAACAAAATCTCATACCGACAGTTGATAGTCGATAATCAATTTTATTGCAATAAAGGGGATTTAAGGTAGATTATGAGTGACAATATCTTCCATATATTTACAATAAACTCTTAAAAGATAAATAAATAAAATAAAAATAAAGTAAAATTTAAACACGTGACTCTCGAGTTTTGGTTGTCGACTGACAGGATTACTAATTGTCATACATAAATAAAAGGTTGTCGGCACCAAAGAAGAATATTCCCATTATCAACACTTAGAAGAAGTTGGTCTCTAGCACCATACATTATGACAATTGACAATCACATATTTAAAATTTATTTATTTTTATTTCATCTATTTAATTTATTAAGATAATTTTTAATAAATACTTAGGAAGATATTGTCACTCATAATATTGTATTATATCCCCTTTATTGGCATAAATCTAATTATTAGCTTAAATCTAATTATTGGCTATCAAAACGATATTTTGCTTAACATTAAAAAAAACTTAGAATCAAGTAAAAATAAAAATTACTCTTAATTTTGAGTAGTTTAACATGTTTATAAGTTTATTTTTTATTATTTAAGTTTGTAGAGAAAAGAATAAATTTTTAATAACTCAAATGACTAGTTTTGTGACGGGTCTTATTAGATTTTAGGAGGGAGGAAGAGGATGTGACCAAGGAGGAAAAGAGGTTAGAGAGAGAGAAAAGTGGTGGCAAAAATAGGAGGGGCAAGGTCAACAATGAAAGAGGAAGTGAAAATAAAATTAGATAAAGTGGAACTAGTGGTGAATATAATGAAGTTGGTAGTAGAGGCAACATCTAATGGCAAAGGGTCAAAATTGGAGCTGTTAAAAATAAGAAATAGTAAGTTGGTGCAATTATAAAGAAGATAATAGAAATGGGATATTTTAGACAAGTTATACTACTTCTAAAGTTTTATATGTGTTTAAGGTCATTTTGTGTATTCCATAAGAATATGAAATCTTATGTAATATATTATATTCGACTAAGCCCAACTAATAATCAGAGACAATTTATCTGGGCTTCCCAGCGAGTATGACCTAGGCAAGTCACTCTAACCCAGCCAATTAAAACGGCAATTCAAACAACTAAGCTGATCTAGTTCTCGCAAAAAAAAAATCCCAAGAGAGGAAAGGAGGCAGGGAGGAGAAAAAGGAAACTTGGAGGAATGGGGAAGAGAAAACAGAGGGTGAACTATTACAAATTTACACAATCTCATTAACCAAAAAGAAAAGAAAAAGAAAAACATAAACCACGCCGAATTAACCATTGCAACAGAAGACAAGAGGAGAATAGATTGTTCAGCTTTATTCTGGCCTTTGTATGGCTTTTTGGCTCATATGTAACTTTTGTGTGTACATCTTCAAAATTTCCTATGGTTGGATTGGATAAAAAAGGAATATTTTTATTAGATAATGTACTGTCGGTTCTCACTTTTGTTTTCTAGGCACAAAGGGTGGGTTTGAGGCCAGAGAGGGGTGAGGGGTAAGGGGTTAACTAATGGGATCGGGACCTAAGAGGAGAGGGTGTTGCTGTGCTGGAAAAGGGAGTGGCCGGCAGCTGGGGTCAAGGTTGTGGCAAGGCTGACGCTCAAGCTTTTAAGGAAGAGAGGATTAAGGTTTGAGGAGTGGGAGGGAGGAGGAAAGTTTTTAACTTTTTATACCAACCAGGTCAACTCAAGTTGACCCTTGGTTGAACCCACTCGGGCACCAATCCAGGTCATTATCTAGACTAAATTTTGAAACACACGCATAAATAGAGAGAGAGAGCCGTTAGTATACACCAAGGGCATGCACAATCAACTTCTATGAGACAGGTGGCCCCCCAAGAGCCACCGGATCATGATTTGGTAACTCCGAAGTGTGTGTGTATATATATATATATATATATATATATATATATATATATATATATATATATATATAATTTCTAGTTAAAGGTAGAATATTTCATGCAGTTGATAAAAGTCCATGTCGTAATTATTCAACCTGCTAAGTTTATTTGAGGATAGTGTAACTAAGTGACATGAAAAGTACAAACATCACCACGTCCTAAAGATTAGTCAATACATCATTCGCTCTTCTCCAACTCCTTCAGGAAATCTGCGTTGTCTACCAATACCTGAAATTAAATGCACCAAGATGACTCACAAGCCACCGACAGATAAATTAACCTGCACAATGTTCCTACAATGGACACTCCTTTAAAAGAATATCATTAAACTTGAAGTGCAATGCAGGTCTATCCTAATCCGATAGAAAACAAAGGTTCAAAATTCGAAATAACATTTCCATAAGACACGAACATAATATGGTGGTCTGGAAATGGCAGTGTCTTTGCTATTATAAGCACCAGATCAGGTGCCACATCTTCCATTGAATAAACTTGATATCATCGGTAATGATTCATGTGTCAAGCAGCCAGGAAATGCTAGGTCACGTATCAAATGGTGCAGAAAGTTGATTGTTCAGATATTTGTTAAGAAGGTGGTAGATGACAAGGGAAATCCTATTGTACATATATAGCAAATCTACCTAGATGAATGAACCAATCAATTAATAGTACACCAATCAACAAAGGTAGTTTAGATTCAATCTAAAAAAATAGTATAAACAAAAGATCGTGAATTTAATTTCATCTAGATTTCTGTAGGCTATAGAAAGAAAATGAATGCTCACCACTTTCCAGCCATCGGGGTCAAGGAAGGATGTAATCTTGGTATTGATTCCAGGAATAGGTCCAGGCTGCCGAGTTATCTTTCCTCCGAGCTCTTGGGTGACAAGGTTAACAGCCTCACCACTTTTGTATACATCTTCGGTGCCAATGGCAACCTACAAATGATTAAAAAATGTTAAACATAATTACTACAAACCACAAGACATAACAGTACTAATAATAGAAGATGATAACATACCTGAGTGTATGCATTTCCCTTGGCGTACTCAGTCACATCTACTACTAACCATAAAACATAACAGGACAAAGAATTAAAGATGATAACAGACCTGAGCGTATGCATTTCCCTTGGTGTACTCAGTCACATCATAATTATAGGTCAATTCTAGTACAGTTGTTTCGTTTTCAGCAGCATAGCCCATCATCGCTATGGTATACTACAAAGATAAACAATGCTAAACGTGATATCTTGAAAACTAAGCAAATATTATATACACCATAAGGAAAAAATATATCAAATTTACCTTGTAGTCTGGAACATCCTTCTTCCTCAATAATTTCATCCCACAAGCCTGCAAAAGTACCCTGAAAGTTTCAGTTGCGTAATAGTATTTTGGACAAACTATCACCCCCTTGCATTTATCCTTATCTTTATGAAAAATAATAAAATACATTACAAGCCACTATAGTAACAATATATACTGGAAGATGAATCACAAGTTAACTACCTTTTCATAGAACTTGATAGAACGCTCAAGATCGCCCACTCGAAGCATGACTTGGCACAATGGTTCAGGTGTGGAACCCCTTTGGATAAGCTCAAAAGTGTAGCCATCAGGATCCTGAACAAAAGCAATCACAGTGGTACCACCCTTAACAGGTCCTGGTTCACGAGTGACCTTCCCACCCTTGGCTCGTATATTTTCAACAAGCTTATACACCTAACAAGCAATACAAACCTTAGGTTAAAAAGCCGACAATAATTTATGACAAGCGCTCACAAATAATTGATCAAACTATCAGTTGTTTTATTTTACTTGCACATATCCAAACTACATGTAATACATACATCTTCAGAAGCTATTGCAAAATGTCCAAAGCCAGTTCCAATATCGTACTTATCCACACCGTAATCTGTCAATCATTTCAAAGCATTAGTACAGGAATTAAATCTACATTGATGAGACTCTAGTGCTGATAGGCGTTTGCCTTTCATCATGGACTGCACCACCAGGACCTAACATGCCATCCCGTACTTCCAATCCATGCATCCAAATTAAATTTAGTACATAATCACAGGATCAGAATGTCTTTCCTAACCGAATTAAAAAGTGAAACTCGAAAGTTTATTTATATTCGCAAAACCAACTTGGCCCAAAATGAGACCTTTTACAATTTGTTTTTTCCCCTATATATTCACTTGAAATTCTAATGTCATTCACTGATTCACATCAATTGTGATTATTTGTATTTATCAACACAAGACAGATTTTGTGTTGTCCATTTGAATTTGTTTTATTCATGGACGTCAGGCAGTATCAACAATACTGTTGAAAATTGTAAAAGCAAAAACATTGATGAGACTCTAGTGCTGATAGGCATTTGCCTTTCATCATGGACTGCACCACCAGGACCTAATATGCCATCCCATACTTCCAATCCATGCATCCAAATTAAATTTAGTACATAATCACAGGATCAGAATGTCTTTCCTAACTGAATTAAAAAGTGAAACTCGAAAATTTATTTATATTCGCAAAACCAACTTGGCCCAAAATGAGACCTTTTACAATTTGTTTTTTCCCCTATATATTCACTTAAAATTCTAATGCCATTCACTGATTCACATCAATTGTGATTATTTGTATTTATCAACACAAGACAGATTTTGTGTTGTCCATTTGAATTTGTTTTATCCATGAACGTCAGGCAGTATCAACAATACTGTTGAAAATTGTAAAAGCAAAAACATTGATCATCCTGTGCTCATAATTACACATAGCAGTTTCACTAAATTAGTATACTCCAAAGAACTTCACAAACTGTTAACAACACATACAGAAAGGAAAGTTGAACGTACTATATGTTAATTCCACCACAAAGTTTGTCTCTTCAGGACCAAACCCAAGAAAAGCATTTGAATATTTCTCTTCAGGAATATCTCTTTTCCTCAGCAACTTCATCCCAAAGCATTCTGTATAAAACCTACTCATAACAACAAAAAGAATAAGAAAAGCAACTGAGGTATAATATTTATTCAACTTAAGAGGGAGGGAAGAAGAGTACTTTATCGTCCTATCCAAGTCCCCTACTCGGTAAACAGCATGGAGCATCCGACGTTTGTCCTGCTTGACCCACTCCAACACATTTGCAGCTTCTTCGGTGGTAGTTGCCATTCTTAAACACAACCGAAGACAATAAGGTAAATTTGGACACCAATCGCATTAAGAAGAATAACAAACTTTCTCCAAAGATAAGAACTAAGCATGGCAATCACAATACTTGGAAACCAAATACAATGATGCAAAGTATCCTTTGCATCTGCATCAACACCAAAGATAGAATACCCAGACGGAAAACAAAGAGTAGCAAGAAAAATAAAAATAAAATTCAACATGACGTCACTGCCAGGAGAGAAGACAATATCATCACTTCAAACAAGTTAACATGATATTCCTGAAAATGCAAACACGTAAGCTTTTCAAAAAATTTCATAAACTTGTAATAAAAGGCATTTGGGTAGAACCAGAAAGCTGGCTGCAGGAAGACAGAATTTTTCTTGCTGCCAGTCAGCATAAAGAAATCCTAGAAACAGATAAATTCAAATAATCTCTTTTTCAGCGTTCCAATATCACATTATCATTCCATAACAAGAAAAAAGACCATTGGAACCCATTTGTCAAATGGGTTTTAATAAGACTCTTCTTCTAGTCAACTCTAGCAGTTGAAACATTTATGACAACAGTGGTTAAGACAACAAACCAGTCCGAAACAAAACAACCCACCCACTGTTGAGGATGCTCAACCACAGCCCACAATTTAATTGGCTCATTGCACTTGTGTTGCATGTAGATTTCTCAAATATAAGCACCACAACAGCT
This sequence comes from Saururus chinensis, assembly GCA_035235625.1. Lineage (NCBI taxonomy): Eukaryota > Viridiplantae > Streptophyta > Magnoliopsida > Piperales > Saururaceae > Saururus > Saururus chinensis. Next base: position 32,168,402 of record CP141148.1, on the reverse strand, counting down.
TGTCCAAACTAACACCCATTATCAATCAAAAAACAAAGCCAAGTAATATTAAATTCATTCATTAATATAACACAATTCAGTCATTGCACTTATGTTTCACTAAATCACTCCTATACAAGCACAACAAGAGCTTGTTACGACTCACAGATGAGCACACTACTGTGCAATCAAGAACAACTGATGGCCCATTATCAAAAAACAAAAATACAACAGCTGATCGCCAAGTAGCCTTTAATTTATGTCTTAATTCAACAAAATTCAAACATTGCACATATGTTTCATTCAAAATCGCTCCAACACAAGCACCACAACAGCTTGTTCTGACTCACAGATGAGCACACTCCTGTGCAATCAAGAACAGATCACCAAGTAATCCTTAATTCATTTCTTAACACAACCTAATTTTGTCATTGCACTTATGTTTTATTTAAATCGCAAAAAGACAAGCACCACAACAGCTTGTTCTGCCTCACAGATAAGCATTGCTGATGACCCACCATAAAAAAACAAAAAAAGAAGAGCTGATCACCCAGTAATCTTTAATTCATTTCTTAATACTCCAACACAAGGGACAAGTGATCCAAACATCTCATAAATTTAAATCAAAATCACAAAATGATGAATTGAATCAAAGTAGCCAGTGATGTTACCAACGATCAAGGAGCAGGATCAGAGAAAACCCTAGAATAATAGGGAAGCAGTGAGCGGAGTGGACAATGGTATTTATAAGGAAGCACTCCCCCTCTCAGATCTGGCCATGTTGGATTCCGGCGGGGTGAACGATATCAACACACACCTCACGGTATCGCTAATTCCACCTTCTTGACGACTTTGCCATGAGTGGGTGGCGAAATTTGAGTGTGTTGAGGTGTAAGGAAGAAAAATGTGGAGACAGGGACAAAAACAGGGGGTGTGGATAGTGCTTGATGTTTAAAAGTTTAAGAACGATCAAAAGTTGATTGATTATTTTAATCATTTAATCCAGAAGGGGCGCACGTTCTGTCGGTATTCTGGAAGGGGTTTTGCACGTGGGAAAGGCAGTGGGTCCCGCACAGGAGTAAAGTTATGGCTGGGCCGCATTGCTTTGGCTAAGTGGCCGCAAAAGGCCCCTGCTTTTCCACCAACGTCAACTTTTTTACGGGGATTCCATTTATAGCGCATGAACCTGGACAGGATTTCGATCCAACGATTAAACTTAATTTTTAACCTTTTCTGTGTTGGATCCAGATTCGACGTACTAATAAGGCTTATATAAAATTTTTCCTTTCATTAGTTTCTAATTCCGAGCTTTCAATTCTATGTAGAATTGGGAGGGAGGATTCAATTTTTCCTTTCATTAGCCTCTGCAAATTGGCTGTGGCAAAGTGAACATGTGGTGCACGGTTAGATCTCTCCCTATTGATAGAGAGGCTCTATGGTGAAATCCGGGAGGCCTTCCTAGCAAAGCGAGGCCAGGGGGTTGGCCATAGGCATACTTGAAGGAGAGTGTTCATAGGTGTAGCACACAAGAGGGAATGAGAAATGGAGGAGAAAAAGAAGCATTTTGTCGGATCTTCATTCATTTGCCGGTACCCTTTCAGTATAAACCTTCTAGCATAAGGCAAAAAATTTTCTCCAATACTAGTCAAAGTGCATATGAATGCATGTTCTATATTAATAGTTATAGTTAAAAAAATAATATTTTTAATTGAATGGTAAAACTTATATATAAGAGAATAAAAAATAAACTTATAATACTTTTTTTAAAATACCCAATCACTTAAATCGAATAAAATAAAGTTATAAATATAAAATAATTTTTGTTGTCAAATGGAGCTATTAATTAAAAAAACTTTTATGTCTCAATGTAATAGGCAGTAGTGAGTAATAAATTATTATTTAACAAATTCTATGTTATTATGGTAGGTAGTAGTGTGCAATATCAACTGTGCATAATCTCTATTACATAAACTATTTAAAATTGTTGCCTGGATGAAGATTTTGAAAAGAAAGTACATTTGTTCTTAGTAATTCAAATAATTGATATTTGTTGAAATAATTGAAATTAGTGTTCAGTCTTTGATAACATCTCAAGAAACAACTTCAGCTTTCGATTAATCTAATTTGGCAATAAACTAAATCATATTATCAAATACAAAACTACTCCCTCCTTGTAAGGTTCCTGATTTTTTTATAATTTTTTGGGATTTTTCTGTCATTTTTTTGGTTATTTTCGACAGAAAAATATGACGCTTCGACGTATGTATATTTATATATTTTTTCCCATATTTATATCCGTAGAGTCGGGTGTGGGGCTTAGTCACAGGTCGCAGGCCTCGCTGCACGCTTACGGCACGAAATTTAGAGCTACAATGTGTAACCAGTAAGTGAACGCATGTTAAGGACGTAGATATAAAAATTAAAAAAATTAACTATATATAAGAAATCATCCACCGGATTTCACATAACCGACATTCCAGAGTTCACGTCCAGTGACATTTTGGAGAAACCCGAGCTTGATTCCGGTCACTCCGTTCTCCCTCCTCCGACATTGGATTCTGTTGATTCTTGTCAGGATTCACTTTGCCTCACTGCCACGAGTCCGTAGGTACTGGCTATGACCGCCGCCACGACCTCTTCGCTCCTCCACGAGGTACCGAACATTTTTTCGGGTTTTTCTCTCCTTCAATCCCGTTTTTGAACTATGGTTGTATGATTTTGACATCGTTTGTGGCCGCTCTCAACTAGACTTATGTTTAGTTGGCCGCTAGGAGCCCATAGGCGCTAGCTAGAGCCGCCTCCATGCTTTATTTGCTCCGTGGTGAGCTACCGGCACTTTGGTCGGGTTTTGTTCTCATTTTTTATCTCATTGTCCGTGGGATTTTTTTGGACGTCGATGGGTTTTTGGTTGTCGTCCGGCCACCGGTAGGATTCCGTCCAGCCTACCTCGACCCGGTGTCGGTAGGGGTTTGCCGTTTCTGACCCCGCCTCGCCCCTATTGCCTTGCTCTGCCCGATTAGACGCTTTGGGTGCGTCTCAGGTCTTTGGCATTGGCGAGCCGTGGGCCATTTGGCCATCGTGGGCTCTGCCCCGGCTCAGCAACAGTGAGGGTCAGCCCCACTAGGCCCGATTATACCTCCACTCAGAGTGGGCCGCTTGCCTTTGCCCTATACCGTGCGAGATGCACAACTACCCGCACCATTAGTTTTGGTTGTGGGTAGTGATCGGCGATGTCGCCTCTTTGATTGGCCACAGCTAGGGCCTTGGCCCTGTTGGCTTTTATGGGCCTTGGGTCGCCCCCTTTCAGCCCTCTCCCCCGCCCTTTTGGGTCGCGTGTGCATGTGGCCATGCGTGTGCATTTGGGTTTAGGCGCTGCATTCGCGCCGCCTGACCATTGGTTGGCTTTGCCACTGAGTGGAGTTGACCACTAGAGCCCTCCTCCACCCTTCCTTTGTCCTCGAGCATTGCCCCACGCTCTCCGCCCTTATGTGGGCCCATGTTGTTGACCGAAATTGTTGCTGTTGGGTGCTGTCCACGGCCGATTTCGATGTCTTGTGGCCGGCTGAGCACGTCTTAGCCACCGGCCCATCTTCAGTGAGTACACCATTGACTTTTGGTCGCACCGCCACATAGTTGGCATGATATTTCTCCCGGCCGCCCTAGTGAGCCACCATGGATCGTGGGTTTTGCCGCATTGACTTCTGACACCTTGTTTGGTCGTGATTGTTTCCGGCACTTCCTAAAATCCTTGGGACAACAACTCTCTCCACTTGGCAAAGGTTTTGACCGCCAACTCCGCCGCCGCCGCCGCCGTTGTGTGCTCGCCACCAAACGTCATGATTACGAGGTAGAGGAGCTTTGAACTTGTAATTTCATGATAGCATGCTTTGAATGAGTAGCAGCATGCTAGGATTGTATGATTCCATGCTTTGGATGTTAAGTAACGATCCGATTGCATGATGTGCATATAAGCATGATTATATGATATGTTTATATACATATGGCATGCACATGAACTATAAGTGTGGTTGATGTATGTGTAATACGGGTGCTCAGTATGATTGATATGCACGAGATGTATGCACGTTTTATGGATGTGGATTATGTATGCGCTAGCGATGGCTAGCAAATATGTCAGTATGCTACGTATGTATTATGCATGTGCTAGTGATGGTTAGCGTGCATGTTTGTAAGTTACGTATGTATGACCGTATGTGTATGTTATACGTATGTGTGAGACATATGTACATATGATGACTATTGCCTATGATATGGTTGTGTAAGTGTATGTGGGCAAAGGTATGGGTGATGGACAGTAAGAGGTGACAGAGGTTTTGTCTGGATTTGGATACGATTGTGTAAGTGTATGACAGAGGATATGAGTATGATGGGCAAGGATTAGAATGGATCGGTTTGGGTTGGATTGTATGTTGGGCGATTGTCAGACAGTAAGAATGTGCATAATTGTACAAGCATAACGTACAAATTATGAAGTGAAAAGTAAGTATAATAAGTGAGATATAAGTAAGACGGCGACAACTGGGTTGGCTCTGAGGAGCGTTATTTGAGGATGTCAGTGTAAGATGATTTGGCCATAAGATGGATGGCGAAGTATGTAAGATTGTAAGGGTTTGATGTACGATGAGTTTTGTCCATGATGTGGATGGGTAAGTGAAGTTTGCTGCCTTGACGGACTAGGGTTTCGATCGGGCTCAACTTCGGTTTGATCAGTCGAGGACTGTGAGTTTGTGTGGCATAATTGTACCGCATAATCTACTTAATTCAAACTTGAATTATAAGCACAACTAATGATAGTGTTGTGAGTTTGAGACCTGAGGGTTTGACAGATTAAGTTCCGTGTTGGGCTAGCCGATAATGAGTTGGTTGAGCATTTCTCATGTCTTGCCATGGTGTTTATCTTGCGGGATGTTGTCTATGTGTTGTATAGAGCACCAGACGTCTGATGCTCTGCTGAGAGCGACTTATGTTTCTGATTTGGTTTGCGTGCAGTATCAGCCTAGACGTTTGATGCTCTATTGAGAGCGATGTACATTCTGACTGTCTGTGTGCTGTATGAAGCCCAGACGTCTGATGCTCTGTTGAGAGCAACATATGTTTTGATTTGGTCTGTGTGCTATATAAGCCCAAACGTTTGATGCTCTGTTGAGAGCATTGTATGATTCCGCCCAAGAGTGGCACTGTATGTTTCTGCCCAATTGGCACTGTATATTTTCTGCCCAAGAGTGGCAATGATACTATAAGACCCATTATGGTGGGCAATTCTCTGGCACTATAAGACCCATTATGGTGGGCAACTGTATGACCCCTTATGTGTGGGTGTTTATATTTGCGCGCTTAGGTAAATAGTATCATGGATCTACTCTTACTTGTTTGTTCCAGTGCCCCATGAGCATTGGTGTGCCTTAACTTCGGAAAAGTCCATGGCGTCTAGTCACTCCCCAGAGGTTAAGGTGATGCCCTAGTGTCATTCTTTTCTATTTCGACGTTGGAGCTTATTAGTTGTAATGAGCTTCAGTGGTCGTTGATATGTGTACGATTAAGAGTATGAGTATGAGTACGACTGTATGTGTATGAGCAGGACTGTAAGTGTATGAGTATGAGCACGACTGTAAGAGTATGGGTACGATTGTGAGAATATGTTTCTGAGTAAGACAGTAAGTGTGATTTCGTGTAAGTTGTATGAGTGAGCATATGATTATACGAGTAAGGTTGTACAAGTATGCGTATGTTGTATGAGTAAGCGTACGATGGTACGAGTAAGTTTGTATGACCCTTGATAAGGGTGTTTGTGTAAGTTTAATTTGATGTTATGATTTTGGCACGATGGTGCATTTGGTATGATTTTGGCACGATGGTGTCTTTGGTATGATTTTGGCATGTTGGTGCATTTGGTATGACTTTGGCACGATGGTGCATTTGGTATGATTGTATGCGTATTAGCATGATATTGATATGCCTATTTGGTTCATGTTTGATTTGCATGAACACATGTATTTTTGAACTTATTGAGTTCACCGTTTGGGATTTCCCCTACTGGGTATTTTCCTACTGAGTATGAAAATACTCATTACCCTACTTTTTAGCCCCGTTGTACGGGTTGTTTTGCAGGTTGTGCAGATAGCTCCTAGAGATGGATGCTCATTTCAGCGGTTGATTGATTCCCGTTGACTCAGGTATATGCTTTTCTCACTGCGAGTATTTTGTGCCACGATCTCTTGTATTGGGTGAGATGAGAAGTTAGATGTTTATCTTTCTGGACTTTCGATTGGATTAGACAGTGGACTGTTATGGGACTTGCACTCAGGGATGCCTGGGAGAGATTTGTATTTAAAGTCTATGATCATAACAATTTATTCATACGTGTGTTTTTGAGTAGCGCCTGATGATATTTGCTTTGGCCGTACGATGTTTGACCGCATGATGAAAATATTGAGATGGAAAATGGATGTTTAGTGTTTTAAATTATAAACTGTTTTATCAGGTTTTGGTTTCATCATTTTTTCTCTGATTTACAGATGTTATATTGCAAAAAAATTTCGTGAATTTTAAGGAAAATGTGTGAAAAATCTCGGGCGTTACACTCCTTCCTATATTAATAGCTACATTAGAAAAAAATAGTGATTTTTATTAAATGGTGAAACCACATCTAAGAACAGGAACTTAAGTTGTCCCATTACAACAAATTAGCACAATGATTACTAAGAACAGGGAAAATAGAGCAATGTTCTGGGGACTCGCATTTTTCAGAATATCTTTTAATACAAGTTTACATTGGTATGTAGATTAAGTGTCTTTTAGTAAACCTTGTACTTAGACTCTTTTAAATAACTACGACATAGGCCTTACTATTTTAGTTATGTTAATTTTAACTTTACAAGGTTATATTTTGCATTTTCAAACTCATATTTGTGCGCTTTTAGTACCATTAAAAAACTCTCTACAAGCACTAACAAATGAGATTTGATTTGAGTGTATTTTTCTAAAACTTTTTTATGGGTCCCACACATGCCATATATTTTTTATAATAAATTATTAAATTTTTTACCTATAATACATATGTTCATATTTGTGCATTTTTTACACAATGGGAAAATGTAAGGACTCTCATTTTTGAACCAGTTTCATTTTAATGTTATTTATCGGTTAATGTGTGGTTTACGCGTTTTCTGATTTAAATTTTATAGTTTTCTAAGATAAATGAGATTTCTAAAGGTTTTAGGCAAAAATAACTATACATTTATGAGTTTTAAGTGATTTTTAGTTAACTCAAAAATTTTAAGATTTTTTTGATTTTTTACTAATTTTTCAAAAAATTAGGGTTTGGTGGGACCCCCCTGTGGGCCCCACCGACGAAATTAAGATTTTTAGACTAAAATGCCCCAGACATCAACTTAAGCTCATACAAAATTTTTCAAAATTTTCTCAGATTTAATTAGTGCTCAAATTTATAAAATACCCATTTTTAGCCTAAAATTTTACTTACACCCCATTAGTTCATTAAGTGCACCCCAAAACCCTACTTTAAAAGAAAAATGGCAAGGCCATTTCCATTTTGGGAATAGGCTGAGAGGAGGTGATTAGGGCCTAGTTCCCGAATTACGCCCGGATTAGAGGAGATTAAGGTATGTTATTCCTTAATTAAGCTTAAACCCTAGATTTTCTCCCAATCCTTTCTTAATCCAACATTTCCCCTTTGATTTGATTCGATTTCAAGCATCAAAGTCACTTATTTACTCCCTTACTTCAAATCCTACTTATCAAAATTTATTTTTTATGCTTAACAAACCCTAGATCTAAGATTTATTCAAGGTTTTTCAATGTTAAATCGATTTTTAATGGAGTTTAACTTAGACACTATGTTTTTGGAAGGTTTCCAAAAAGGGTGAAGGTTAAATCCAAATCTAAATAAGTGACAAGGTCATGGGTCTTCAAATCTTAGTGTTCTTATGGGAAAATCTCGATTTTTATGGTTTATTTGGAATGGATTTGTTTGATTTAGTGCTTTAATGGTGGGATTAGTAAATGTTAATTTCTTGATCCGATTTCTTAGGGCTTTGTTTTAGAATTGTATAGATTAGTGTTCTGGAAGGTTTCATGAGTTTTTGATAATGTTTGGTACCATGGATGAAGATTTGAAGGTGTTTTCATGGTGTTTCGGTTTTAAAATTCGAAATGAAGAAGAAGGTCAAAACTGTTGTGTTGACGTTAGAACGGCCTGCAAGGGCATTAGGACGGCAACACTACATTTCTGACTGATTTGCAATAGATCCGATCGAACGTCCCTGCATGGCATTCGAACGGCTACACGACAGTTTTTTCTATTTTTGAAACTTATGCACATTTCAATGTTTTACTTCATTTGATGATTCTAATTGTTATGAGAGGTATTATATGATGATATTAGGCTACTAGAGGTGTAGAATTGATGATGGAAAATTTATGGAATGTGTTTAAATATAGTCTTGTGCCATGATATTATGTTGATAGTTATGCATATTGATATTGAAGTACCTTGAACTTGTGCATGTTGGCAATTCTTGTGATCGGAATATGTTTCCAGCAGGGATGTTATGAGAAAAATGGTGGGATGAGTTCTCCTATAATGAGTATGATTTATGGGTGATGGATGTGCTCATGTCATAGTTTAATGTGTAGAAAAATCATGGTTGTGGATGAGAATGTTCAATTTCACATGGATAGATTTAAGCTTTGTGGTGGATTTTGCTTGTGATTTCAGTTAGAATTCATTATTTTCATTGGGTTAAGCATGCATAGGTTGCCTTATGAGTTTATATCAAAGCATTGATTGTATACTTAGATATGCATGATCACACACGTACAAGAATTTACTATGACATTGTAGGTAATTATGAGGTGATTATGATGCATGAGGGGACTGATTAGGACCACGTTCTATGTGTTGGAACTCACGTAGGTCTTGCTCATGGATGTATCATGGATCGTTATTCATGGACGAAGTTAGCATGCCAGATTAATCACTCGGTGAATTGATCGAAACTTGGTTTGGTCCGAAAGGACATGTTTTCGATTTAAGTTTATGTGTGGAACGTGTACACTCCTCGGGTTGAGTTTAGAGAAATGGAATTATGTGGGGACGAGTTGTGTACTTGTTTTGCAGATTTGAGATTATTATTATGAGTGTCATCTGGACCCTAAGAATCCAATGTGGTATGCCGTGTGCACCCGCTACCACATGTTCTAGGGTTCCTTGTGTGGGAATTAGGGCTCTCCCCTCCATAGGAGATGTCCCTGGGCGAACACCCCTGCTATAGATTCTCTGTGTGAGAATGGGACTTCTTTGGTCAGGATCGTCTAGGGCGAGTAGCTTTAGGGATTGACAACCCCGACTCTTTAACATTTCCTGTGTGGAAATTTGATCGTGTCTTGCCTTTGTGGCCTTGACCGTGTCCTGCCTGTGTGACAATGCTTGTGTTTACTCTTTGATGGAGGCATTCACTGTAACGACCCGTTTTTCAGTTACACTTAACCCGGGAGGGTTAAGGGTAATTCGGTAATTTGAGATTAATATTAAGGGTTTTCATTAGATAAAATACCCATAGCAAGGTAGAGCTTGGCATAACAAGCGTAACGATTCAAAGAACGCGCGAAATAGAAGTCGGGACCGGAAATTATGATATTTGAGAAACATGCTTTATAGGCAGGACCCACTTGGAAATAGTGTGATTTCTTGCTTTAAGTGGGGTGGTATCGAAGAGCTTGTCGATATGAGTCCAACGGCACCTAGAACGCGTGAATCCGAATCTGGGGTAGGAAGATACGCGTGTTTAAAGTTTTGGATTTAAAAATAAAAATAAAAATAAAAGAAATGGCACGTGGCGCGCAACTGGCGCGTGGCTGCGAAACCGCGCACGCCCACGGTAAAGCGGGCATGGTGTTTCACGGCGCAGGCACAACCCGCGTAACGCGCGGGCGCAAGCTGTGCATTACCGCGGGTGCCGCTGCCCGAAACCAGCGGTGTAGCAGCGGTTTCGGCGCGGCTCGGGGGCTATGTATACCTCATTCTTTTCCTTTCTGAAAACAAAACTTCTCTACCCCCGTTTCTGACCGTTCTGAGGCCGATTAAAGCCATTTAAGACCCGTTTCCTACTAAATTGAGTATGCTCTACACAATGGAGCTGTCCGTTCTTCGAGTCGGAGACCGTATGATGAGGAAACGTCCCAAGACAAGAGGAGGTCCTACCCGTTATCTTCATGCACCGACCAACTTCGTTTTCTCTGTTTTTGGCCATCCTAACTCCGATTTAGTCGATTCAAAAGCCATTCTTGACTAAATCGAGTATGTTCTACGCGGTGGAGGGTTCCGTTTTCTGAGTTGGCAAATGTATGAAGAGAAAACACCCCAAGACAAGGAAAGGTTCTACCCGTACCGACCAACTTTATTTTCTCTGTTTCTGGCCATCCCAACTCCGATTTAGTCGGTCCAAGTGGCGTTCTTGACTAAATCAAAGGTGTTCTACGCAATGGTGGGTTCCATTTCCTGAGCTGATAATCTTGTAAGGAGGAAATTCCCCGAGACTGAGCGAGATCCTGCCCGAACACCAAAACAAGAAAAAGACACTCAGAGTAAGACGGGGTTCTGTCCGTAGATATCGATATCGTATAAGTTATGATGGAAGTAAGCATTCCTGATTTCCCATTTTAATTATAAAACAACATGTGCCGGTTATGATGTGTGTTATGCTACGATTTATGTGTGTTGCTGTGCTATGTGCCTATATGCCATGCTATGTGCCGATATACTATGTTATGTGCCTATATGCCATGCTATGTGCCTATATACTATGCTATGTGTGCCTATATGCCATGCTATGTGCCTATATGCCATGCCATGTGCCTATATACGATGCCATGTGCCTATATGCCATGCTATGTGCCTATATACTATGCTATGTGCCTATATGCCATGCTATGTGCCTATATACTATGCTATGTGCTTATATGCCATGATGTGTGTTGTCTCGCTCTAGGGTAGAGCGAGACACGTGATGTGTGTGTCCGGTCTCGGCTCAGTGATAGAGCGAGCCGATTGATGTGCTCAATCTCGATTCAATAATGAAGCAAGATATGTGTATGTGATTTTGATCTCGCTCTGTGGTAGAGCGAGATGTACGATTCCGTTAATTTATTAACTTCTACTTGACTCCGATATATGATGAGTTTTTGTATACTCCGATTAAATATTCGAAGATATGTATTTTATACATATGATTTTGTGATGCTTGTTGTATGTAGTAGCCATTAGGCAGAACTACATTCGGATCCGATCGTATTAGAATAATATCCAATACGTACGTAGGCAACCAACGGCAAGGCAACGTTGGCCTGATCCAAATCATTATAATAATATGTTTTATTCTGTTTTACACGCAACGAACTATGAAGCTTCGTCGTGTGTACATGTTCGTTACAACTTAAGTCTACGTACAAGGAAGCCTTGAAGCTCCGTAGTGCATAGACGAACGTTGTACCTCTCGCACTCAGACAATGATTCCTGGCTCTAGGAAAATTAAAAATTGCTATTAGTGATTTATTGGGCCCGACTCAGGTTGGGACGTTACATTCACCATTTGTATTGATGCATGTCTATTATAAATGCTATGCATGATTGTGTATCATGTGTTTGACACGTTTGTCGTGTAGGGTGAATGAATTTGATGTGATATGAATACATGATCAAAAATAGTGTGTTTGAGACACTATTATGCAGGTTATGTGATATGAATGCATAATCATAAATGGTGTGTTTGAGACGCTATTATGCAGGTTTATGTGATATGAATACATGATCAGAAATAGTGTGTTTGAGACACTATTATGCAGGTTTATGTGATATGAATGCATGATAAAAAATGGTGTGTTTGAGACACTATTTTGCAAGTTTATGTGATATGAATGCATAATCAGAAATAGTATGTTTGAGACATTATTATGCAGGTTTATGTGATATGAATGCATGATCAGAATTGGTGTGAATGAGACACTATTATGCAGGTTTATGTGATATGAATACATGATCATGAATGGTGTGATTAAGACACTATTAGGCAGGTTTATGTGATATGAATATAAGATCAGAAAGTGGCATAACATGTTAATCATAGATTTAATTTGCTTCATCGTCATGCCGTTGTGTTTTTTGGTGATTATAGTTATATTCAAAACCATTATTGAGTTTTTATACTCACCCCACTTTCTTGTTTTATTTTGGGGCTGCGTGGCGTGACACGCAGACAGATAGGATCCTCTATATGAGGAAAGGTCGGAGAGAGCTTGGGAGTAGTCGTGGAGGCTCCTAGTTTTGCATGTCTCTTCATTTATCTTATTTTGATGTTAGAACCTTGTGGATGATCCTTGTCTTAGATTTGTGAGATGTTATGTTTTAGTTTCTTTGAGACTTATTTTATAGCCAAGTGTGTGGCTATAAATTATTAGTATGTGGGTTTGAGATTATGTTTTAATTAGAGTTTAACTCTTTGGTTCTACCTATTTACTCTTGCTCAAAGTAGTGCGTAAACTCTGAAAATTAGATTGCCCGTAGTTGGGGCACAAGTCTTCCGCTATTTTCCTCAATCGTTTCAATCTGTCGCTCCCGTGCATTGGTCCAACCCTTGACCGGGTTTGGCTCGGGTTGGGCAGTGCCGGGGTGTGATAGAAAACACCTGACAAGCTCTATCAAATAAGATGCACTGGCAATCTGGTCCCAAAAATGAAGGCATGCTCCATTGCACGAAGTACTTCGACACCATTATTCTTGCTAATTATGACATAATATTAAACTTGGGATATTTAGACTCATAATTTCCTATTATGAGTATATTTGGGTTAGTATAATGCTTATAATTATATCACGTGTAATTTATAATCATTATGATCGTGGAAGCATGTATTGTAACTATAACATGCAAGGGATACCTTTGTTCGATGCATACTTTATCTCTAACTTTTTTTTTCTTATACAATATATATTTACAAGCATAATATACATGTGCATTCTTGCTAGTTTATATTTAATGGTTCATTATGATTGAAATGAAATCTTTAAACCAATAGAGCCCCTTATGCTACGCCTATTGTGCGTATGCTCCTTCCTTTTTTTTTCCAGTCAATCACCTTTCTTCTCGGCGTATCTATATTTAATGATCATTATGGTGGAATGAAATCTTAAAACAAACCAAAAATTATACTTCTCAATCATCAACTCTATTTCCATACAAACTTTTTGGACAATTTACATTGCTCAAAACGTCCAATATGTGGACAATTATTTTAATCATACTTGAAAATGTCCTTGTTGGTGGCAAGGGATTGGATTCAAATCTGCAAAAGTTGTCCTTGAAGCTTGAAATTAGATGATAATGGCTAATCTTCATAATGGACGATGACTAGAGATAGATTTAAGAACTCGTAGTTGAAAGGCAGATAAACACAAAGATTTTAGGCTCTCAGATATATACAAGTATAGTTTTTTTAAGAAATTATTTGTCTCCCTTAGATAGATCTAAGTTGATGAGTTGCACGACAAAGTTCCTCCCAAGATAGAATAGTCTTTGAGAATTCGCAACTAGTAATATTGAAAAATTCTCCCTAAACTCTCTTTGAAACTATATAAAAATGTAGCTGAAATTGTCTTTAAAAAATACAAGAAAAAAAAAGAACAACACATGAAGAGGAAAACAGTAGTGTAGGTTCTCTTTGTTAGCATAAATGCCTAAGCTTGAGTCTCTATTTATAAATTCTTATGGGGTGCAGGTAAAGAGGTGTGTCCCTTTACGAAAAGATGCATCAACGTGACCCAAGGGATACTTCAAGGGATGACACCATTCATTAAGGAGTGCAATATAAATAAATGTCAACATAAAAAAATTAAAGGATGCAACCCTTCACCAAAAGATACAACCCTTCATTAAACTTATTTTATTATTTTAAAACATCAAGTGTCCAATCCTATTAACTCCCTTTTTTCAATTGTAATATGGTATAGACATTGATATATGAAAAATGATTTACACATCCACCACCACCCACCCTCAAAAGAGTTTTTCATGCTCCATGCTCACCGTGAGCTGAGCATAAGGAACACATGTGAAGCATTCATTTTCAAAATCAATGGTGCACATGATAGTACACATTAGCGCAAGTATCTTACACTCGGCTCATTGTCATGCTCCATGCTAGAGTTTTTTATGCTCCCTGCTAATGTGTGTTATTATGTACGCGGTCAATCATGAAAATGAATGCTCTATATGCATTCCTTACGTTCAGCTCATTGTCAGACCTGAACATAAAAAAAACTTCCCCCACCTTTGCCTTTGACATGGGGTCCTCAAGTGCTCAAGTAGTTGCCCCCAGCAACATGGATTAGGTGAGCTGCGAGGAGGACATGGGGCGAGTATTTGAGATACATCGTTGTAGTAGTACCTTGGATACTTCTAAATGAAATGTTAAGAAAGATGGGCATGCCTTCATGAGCAGTGTGGGGTTTTAGCATGGTACTTATAATGGTACATAGCTACTAGCTTTATAGCTAGCATGTGATGAGTATTGTTGAGGGTGAGCATGCATAACATTTCTCCTGCCATTTGGGATTCTGAAATCAGAATGCAATGTCTGTTGTTCAGGATTTAAAGCAGACATTCTTATTGCAGTGTTAGTGATTATGGGTTTTACAGACAAATTTCATATTACAACGTTTGTCAATATGTTGCCAATTTTAAAATTATTTTATTATAAGATATTAGTCAATATGCTAGTCAATACAAGCTTATAACTAAAAAAATAGTCAACTATGCATTTGCAATTATGACCTCCCACCCCTAGAATTGGAAATGCACAAACTCTTCTGATCTCACATGCCCTCCCACCACTCATCTCCTCTTTCCTCCACGAGTGGTCTCTTCCCCACCATTCTTCCCTTATAGCATAAAATACACAAGGTTTAGGCATACCTGTAGCCATTAGAGCCTTCAACTAAGGTGAATCCTCTTGTTGGAGCCTTATGTATGTTAATCCTCTTTAGAATCGCACAATGAGTTTTTGGTTTAGAACTTGATTGAGAATAATCTTGGTTAAGGCACCATATTAGGATGGATAATGGTGTATTTATAATTAAATCAAAACACCATTGTTAAGAACCCTAAAATCCTGACCCTCCATCCAAAGGTTAGCCAACGGTCCAAATTTGTCACTTATCAAATAGAATTGCCAGGAGAAGTGGCTACAAATTTTAAGTTTAAAAAAGAAAAGAAAAGAAGAAAACAAGGAAAATTCTTTTTGAAGATGAGAGCTCCCATTGCATAGTTTCTTCTTCCTTCTTGAGTGCTTCTGCTTGTCTTTCAATTCCTCGATCTTCTTTTACTTTTTGAAGGTCAAGGCTTTTTAGAAACTTAGTGTGCGATGGACTTCTCGGTTTCTCTTTTGGAGGTTCCCTAGACTTGAAAGCCAAAAAACCCTTTTTTATGGAAACAAAGGGGTATTTATAGGATGGGGGTTGTATAGTTAATCAAGGTAGTGGGGTGAATTTGAAAGGTAGTTCGTGAGAAGTGGAGAGTGGATTAGTGGGAGATGAGAAATGTGATAGTGGGAAGGTTGGTAAGAACCACTTGATTAGTGGAGGAAGTAGGAAGTGTGAGAGAAGACCGGGCATTATACCTTTGACTTATTCCTCTCCACTTTTATACATTATCATTTTATTTTTTTTATTTTTCTTTATCATTTTATTAAATTTTTTATTAGGGCTTTGATTTAATCTTCCCATTCTCTATGTGGGGCCCATAAAATTTTCCACACAACTTTTTTTTTCTTTGAACTTTGAATTCTTTTGGAATTTAACTTTTTTTTGTATTTTCAGCCATTTTGGTCTTTCATGGCTGAACACGTTTCTTTTTTTCTTAACAAAATAAAACTTAGCATGGGACCCACCAATCTTACCAAGCCTTTTCATTTATTTCTGTTTTATGGTTATTTTGTTGTGAGACTTATGAGGTCTTACATAGCCCTTTGCAAAAAAAAAAAAAATGTGGCCATGCAAGGCTTACAAAGCCTCCCTCAGCCGTTTAACTTTGAATGTAAAGAGGCTCCATGATGTCCTCTCATAATAAATTTTTTTGTTGGAAGCCTTAGTCTATTCCTACATGTGTAGGATTAGATCTTGCCTTTTCACTTTTTTTTATTAAAAGCCTTAGTCCATTCCTACGTGCGTAGGATTAGATTTTGCTTCCTTACTTTTTTTTTCTTTGGGCTTTGTCTCCTTCGGAGACTTTGTCCATTTAACAATTTGGTCTAACTTAGAGCTAGTCAAGCTTTGAAATCTTGCCCTTTAAATTTTGATAATTATTTTTTTTCTTTTGGACTTTATCTGAATTTGAGACTTTGTCCATTTTGAAAATTTTACTATCATCCAGAGCTAGTCAAGCTTTGAATTCTTGCCTTTGAATTTAGATTTTTTTTTTAAAACACATTACAATGTGTGTAACTTTAGGATTTATTTCATTTCCATTCTTTTTTTTTGGACTTTGCCAACTTTGGAGACTTTGTCTGTTTTGAAAATTTAGAGTTATCTGGAGCTAGTTAAGCTCCAAGATCTTTGCAACTAAATTTCGATTTGATTTTTTTTATGTTAACAGTACCGAGAAAAATTAGATTTTTCTAGCTGCTGCCAGACTTTGTGAACGGATCCAGAGGACCAACGTCGCGACAGCCTAGCCAAAGCCCAACACCTAGCCGCGGTGGCTCTGGCGAGTGTGTCTACTCCGGCCAGCAGTCTGGGGGCTGTCCAGTGGACTTGTAGCTACCTGGTGACAATTACGGCGAGCAAAAAAATTTCAGTCATAGAAATCCATCCCTCGATACCAATTGATAGCATAAAATACACAAGGTTTAGGCATACATGCATCCATTAGAGCCTTCAGCCAAGCTTAATCCTCTTGTTAGAGCCTTGTCTCTGCTAATCCTCTTTAGAATCACATAATGAGTTTTTGGTTTAGAACTTGACTGAGAATAATCGTGGTTAAGGCACTGTATTACGATGGCTAATGATGTATTGATAACTAAGCCAAGTCACCATTGCTAAGAACCCTAGAATCCTAACCTTCCATCTAGAGGTCAGCCAACAGTCCAGATTTGCCACTTAAAACCACAACTTAATAAGTATTCAGACTTAGACCCATTACCTAGACAGTTTTAAAAGCCCAAAATAGTGTCAATAGAGACAGTTGGGCCACTTGATGTTTTAATACAAAAACAAGCCCAACATTCCCTTCTTTAGCTGAGATGTTGTTGAAGCCTCGCTGATAGTTGCAAGAGTTTACCGGACTTAACTGTCAAGTGTCAACCTCCCCTCCTCCCCCATCGGAATTTACCAAACTATCATCGGAGTCTACCGGACCCAGCCAAAGTGCAACAGAATAATTATAACGCCCCATCATTTCTATGTTTTGAAATTCAGGCATTTGGGCCCATTAGTAGGTTTTAAGGCCCATTAACGGTTTTTCTTAAAATTTAATTGTTTTGAGCTTGATTCGTTTAGAGAAGCTATAAGATATTTAATAAGGCTTGGCGAGACAAACGTATCGAGCCTAAGATCATGTTAAATAGACACCAGGTTAATAGGCTATGACATTGGGAAGCATGCCATAGGTGGGACCCACCTTAAGTTTGAGAGAAAACATGCCCTTGTGTGTTCTTGTTTTAAAGGGCTCGTCGATACGACTCCAACGGTACCAAGAACGTGTGATTCCAAGTTTGGGGTAGGGAGAGCTGATGCCCAGTGTCAGCTCACCTTCCGCAAAGCGTTTGCTGTAGGTAGGCCTGCCGCAGGATCAGACCTGCTGTGGCAGGTCTAACCTGCCGTATAGGTTGGCCCTGCGGGCTAGCTTTTTTACCCTTGTTGGATGCGCGCCACAGGCAGTGTCTTCTATTTAAAGGGGAGGGGGAGGGGGTTCCCAATTGGCCCATATCCTATTCCTCCTCTCTTTTGCTGTGTTCCATGCCATTTTTATACTTTAAACATGCATTTCTTAACCATTCTATGCCCATTTTTACCCGTTCAAAAACCGAATTTACCTAAATCGAAGGTGCCTAACATCGTGAGAGGGTTCGTTCTTCGAGATAACCCCTCTAAAAGGTAGAAACAACCCAAGGCAAGAGGAGGCCCTATCTGCCTCACCCAAGCCGAACGAGGAGATTGTCCCGACGCTAGGGGAGGTTCTGCCTGCCTCACCCGAGTTGGACGAGGAAACTATCTCTGAGCAAGGGGAGGTGCTACTCACCACTTTTAAGCCAACTACAAACGTAGGCTTAACGAGGGTAGGTACTTTTAAGCTCTAATTCCGTGCTACGACTAAGCGTTATATTTTATAATTTATTTATACCTAAAATAAATTATTATTTTGAAATGGATATGATTAAGGGTGGACATACGCTAAATTAATAGCGTTGTGTACGCCTCTTAGTGACTTTTTGTTATAATACGTCCATTAAAATATTATTATTATTTGGAATACATTTGTGATTGATTTGACCGGATTTGAAGGGTAGTTATTTGGTATAAAGCCCAAAAACTACGATCGGTTTTTTACGGGTAGCTATTTGGTATAAAGTCCAAAAGCTATTGGAGTTATGACTCCTAGGTACCGCCTATTATGGCATATGGCGTGCCCATGAAGTTGGATATCATGGGAAGATCCTCTTCATTCTGATCCCGTTGCCCCACGAGTACAGGTGTATGTCGCTCGGGTATCGGCTACATTCTGTGAATGACGATTTATCCGATTTGGATTTAATTATAGAATTCTAGCTACGAATGAATTATCTGAATTTACTAGGTTCTGTGAAGAACTATTTTTGTCTACTTTTTATTTAAGAAATGTGTTGGATTCTATTAGTTGACGACGTTGATTTAATTTGACGTTGTATTATGAGAATATTTTATGCATCTTTATTTATGCGTTATGTTTTAGCATGCTAGTAGGATTTTATTCTATCTACTGAGTATAATTATACTCACCCAACCCTAGACGCCGCAAGTTTGGACGACGAAGATAACATTCTTGAGGATTGCTCATAGACTTTGAAGGATTTATGCTTTATTACGTTCTTTTGTTATGTATTCATTTTGTATGTGCGTGACTTTGATTTGTTAAGGCATGATTAGCCTTATTTTGTAAAGTTTTTTTGTAATTACCTGAATCAATGGATAGTTACTCTTCTGTGCATGGTTGATCTTGGCCTGTTTACTACTAAGAGTTGCCCAACGCTTCAACCTTTAAAGCAATTTAAAAATTTGGAGCCTAACAATAACATCAGAGTTTGCTGGACTATCACCACAGTCAGCCAAACCTTATCAAAGTGTGAACGACTACCACTCGACCATTATGAGAGTCCTCCCCTCTAACCTTGTACCCTATCCTCCATATCTCTAATCCTAAGACCTTACTTTTTGAAACTGTGGTTTGGAATCTCAAATTCTAGTCATATTTTTACAAGGAAAAAATCAATATAAGTCCAACCTCATGTAAGATATGTGAGGTTGATTTTTTTAAATGGAGATCTTGCCAATATTTATAGAGAACGGGACCAAGGGAAATTAAAAGAGCAATATAAAAAATAAGGGTCGTCATGAAAATTTTGGTCTTTTTGGATATGTGCGTTGTAAGATATCTAAACTTGAACCAGTTTAATTTATTCTATTTAATTGCTTTTGGGTGGTTTAATGCTAATTCTGATTAATTTTAGACTATTTTTAAAATTTAAGTAGTTAACAAAGGTTTTAACTAAATTTTTTTTCACATTTATAGTTTTTAAGTTAATTTAAGTCATTTAGAATTTTTATGATATTTTCAAAATTTTCACTATTTTCTCGAAAAATTAGGGTTGGCGGGACCCACCATGGGCCCCATGGGCAAAATTGGAATGTTTAGCTCTAAATGTCCCTAACATCAACTTAAGACCCTGGATAATTATTTCAAAAATTTTAGACATCAAATTGGGTTTCAAATAAGTAAGTTTTGTCATTTTTTAATATAAAATTATATTTGCACCCCACTAATTAACTAGGTCTACCCCACCATTTACTATATAAGGAAAGGCCGAACCACTTTCCCAATTGGGAAAGGGCTGAGACCTAGAGCTTAAGATCCTAATTCTCATTTTCCTAAAGGAGAAATGAGATTAAAGTATGATTTTGCTTAATATTCCACTAATCCATTAGAATTTTGCTTAAATCTTTCAAATCTCTTCCTTTGTTTTGGATTAATCTCAGTTTTTACTCAAAAACTACTGATTTTGGTTTCTATTTCAAAACTTAATATTTGGAATTTCGTTTTTGGGTCTCTTGAACCCTAGATCTACTTATTCTTAAAGGTTTTAGGTGTTTTAAAATCAGATTTGTGAAGTATTAATAAAAATCATATTTATGGGTAGGTTTTGAAGGTGTTTAAGGAGCCATTTTGAATCAAGAACTTGCTAGGAGGTAAGTGTTTTAGTCATAAACATTGTTGTGATTCAGATTTAAGTTTTGATGTGGTTTTGAAATGGGTTCCATGATTATAAGCTTTAATGGTGATTTGAGAAAGGTTTGATTTTTAATGAAATTTATTAAGATTTATGTTTAGGAATGGCTAGATTTAATGTTTTGGAAGCATAGATTGGATTATAATGAAGTTTGGGGATGTTATTTAATAATTATGAAGTGTACGTGAAGTTTTGGTTTTGAATTCGAAGTGGGGAAGATGAACCAGGATCTGCTGTTGTGTTGATCGAACGGCCTTGAGACCGATCAAATGGCCAGCCATTTGAACAGCCCTGCAAGCCGATTGAATTACTGTACTGCAGTTTGGCTATTTTTTATTGCTTCCTTTCATGTTTTTACTCTTAAAAACCATTTTTAATATTCATGTAGAGTAATTTGAGTTAGAATGAGCCACTGGAAGGGCATGTTATTGATGTTGGAAGTTATGAAGAATATTTATGTATTATGTAAAATTGCATGTTTTTTGCTACACATGTTAGGATTGCGTATCTTAAATATATGATGGGATGATTCTTTATGTTTTAAGCATGATTTGAGTAAGATCATAGCATGCTAATGAACTGATATGTCTTCATATAAGGTGGTTAAATTATGGGTGAATGATAGTGCTATGTCTAGATTCAAGTGTAGTGTAGATATGTTTGCATATGTTTAGCACGTGGTTACACTTGATTGAGGGTTTTTTATGATTTTCACCTATGATTTCCGCTGGAATCCATGATTGGATTTTTAATGTGCATGTGTGGTATGATGAGGAGTTAAATTACAAGGCATGTTCATATGCTAATATGGGGGATGATTTTGATGATGTTTAGTGTTATGATTATAAATGATAAATGAGGGGCTGAATTGAGTACTTATCACGAATTAGGATTCATGTGTGACTTGCCCATGTCTGTACCATGTTGCATGCATCATGAAAACAAATTTTTGATTGAGACTTTGTCACGACCCATATTTTTAAATATCACGAATGGTAAGTAGCGAGAATTTTTTTTCTTTCTTAAATACAAAATAAACCCTTCGATTAAATATTCAGGTCATGATAATTGGGGTTCACAAATACGAATATCAAATCATATGATATTATTTAACGTTTGAAAATTCATAAAGACTAGCTCATCCATCTAAATACAAGTCCATCATCCGTCTAAAAATAAATAATAAGTTGACTCTCACGCTTAAGGTACACTTACGTACCGGAGTTATAGAAACGCGGAAACCTCTTGTGCACGCCTGCCTTGGTCTCACTTGTCGTCGCCTAGAGGATTTGCAACAAAGCAAACCAAACAACAACCACAACCACAATGGAGCATCTCCGCCTATAGGAGAAGAGCTTCCAAAGGATAAAATATTTTATTAAAATTATTCGGATTGGGCCAACATCACCCGATGTTAGTTGCCTACATACTCATCAGACAACATCTCCAATGCTTCTAATAAGATCGGATCCAAACGTAGTTCTGCCTAGAAACTATTCTATCCTAAGAAGCATAGCATCACACATGCAATGCTTAGATATTTTTAACCTACATTTTAGTAAGTCCTTTAACCATTCCACTTGTCTAGTTAACAAGCAATATTAAACATTGTTATTAATTATTTCACATCCCTTGTTTGATAATTAATACTATCAAATCTGCAACTCGGAGATGACTCGCCCCTCGAGAAATCCCCAAACAAAGTGCTCCAGCCTTGGAGTGGATTGCTTAACAACAGCTTGACCCAAATCCCCAGGGCTCTCAATAGCTTGCCACGAATCTGGAGAAGAGGATCCCAACTGTGCTCATGGACACAGATTGGCAAGAAGCACAAGCCTTCCATGATGCTCATACAACTCTGCTTTTCGTACATACTAATTAGTCTTGGGAAGACCTGCGGGAGACCCGCGATAAAGACCCTCTGGTACATACCCAAACCATCGTGGCGATGAAGAAGCATATCACAATCTCCAGCATCCCAACTATGGGAGAAAATGTCTCATAAGACATTACTAATGTATCCATAGAAGCCTCAAGTCCTTATGACCATTGGCTCCCCCAAACATCTGAAACTTAGACCAGATTATTTTCATCCAGTCAAGTAACCACTCAACCATGTGGGTCCTCTTCACCTTGTGAATCGGCCCACAAAATAGCTCATCCACTGAGCTATGACTCAAAGAATATCCCATAACCATCATCGGTTCATTAACCAAGGTAAAATTCTATGTCAAGGCCCCGTTCAATTCATGAACCGGTCCCAAACCCTATTGAGGGTATTTTAGTCTTTATCTTGATTAGATGTTCTCCCTCCAAACCAACAGCAACCCATGTCTCTTAATTAATCTTCATTAATCTTAAGTTACTGATATGAATCAATGCATCAATATCAAAAACATGCATCATCATAAATAACATGCAATCATACAAATGTATAAACAATAAACGGAGGCCCATTGCATTCATTTGCAAGGCCAGGGCTCAGAGAATTCAAGCCCGATATGTAAATTAATATATTCCACGAGTGACGTATATAATGCCCTAGTAGATTTCTGCGCTGTGTTACAGACATGTGCAATACACTGCCCTAAACCCTGAGAATTAAGGATTTCCATTGGTTTCCCGTGACACTGTGACATGTCAAGGTCTTCGTGTCACCTACCGGTCACACCCCTTCCTTTTGAAGTCATTTATAAGGTACGTTAACTCATGATTAACTAGGTTATTCGTTTCGACAGAAACAAAATATATTGCCCCTTAAGAGCATTAGGGTAATTCTACCACTTAGGGGTATGCTACCCTCCCTTAGGTCATTAGGTCATCTCACTACCCTTTTTTTTATTTTAAGTCATTAACCTCTCAGAAGGCTCCACTCTCAAATTGACTTGCGCATCCATTAACATGAATGTGGGTGGTCTGCTCAAAGGGTATTTCTATAATTTAGTTTAAGGTCTTAATGACATCCAATGGGTCCAAAATTAGGGTCAAGGGTACTACTTGACTTCATGGACTCTGTGTAATTTTCCTGGCATGTAACAGGTTCGTAAACCCCTTGAACCGACCCAGGTTTTGACTAACAGTTTACTATAAACCCTAATGGTAAAAGGGTCAATTAACCACTTATTGGTATTTTTTTCTCACCAAACAGTTTGGCCTATAATTAGTTACCCATTAAATTCTCATTGAGAATTTTCTTGATTTTTAAATCAACTCCTAAGCCCTTTAACCGGGGCCCCGAAGTCAGGCAAATGGTTCTCACATGATGATTTAACTACCAGGGGTAAAAAGGCCATTTTTGAGACTCTGGGATTTTTACTGGTCCTGAAACATGGTCAAGACCTCATAACCCTCTCAAAGTCCATGGGTAATTTTTCTAAATTTTTAGAACAAGTAAAGGCCCTTGAACTGGACCCTGTTCGATCCCCCCCCTTTTCTCTATTTTTTTAAAAAAACCTGACCCAGGCCAGGTCGGTTTGGGTTGATGATCCGCAACGTGGGTCGTCGTCCCCACGCCTCTGGCAGCGCCGCCCCTGGCCACCACGGCAGGGCGGCGGGCTAGGGTGCACCGGATCGCCGCTAGGTGGCGATCACAATGGGCCTGGCCCCCCGCCGCCACTCGGCGGTCGGCAAGGGCCAAAGTTGCCCCTTTTTCTATTTTTTTTAAATAGACGGTGGCGTCGCGACGGCAAGCCGCCATGGCCGGCCGATGGGCCAGGCTTGACCGGATCACCATCATCCGGTGATTCCGTCAGCCTTGGTCCATCCACCGGCCGCCAGCTGCGTTGCACTGCCGCCAGTCCTCATCAATCAATTTTTTTTTAACAAACGGCAGCCAGCACAGCAGCAGCGATTCTGCCACTGCTAAAGACGCCGGAGCCAGGGCCTCTGCGGCCCCAATCCGAGGGTTGATCCGACGACTGCAAATCAATTACTGTTCACTAAATTACGTGAACAGTAATTGCATAGATCAATAGAGATTTTAATAAAATTAATTAGCAACATCTCTATTGTTCTCCATTCGAAATCTTACCTCTCAGGTTGAGTTGTTGTTGATCCACCACAGCCGGAACCTTGCCGGAATCTCGCCAGAAAATTCTCTTAATGGCTCCTCCTTTCTTTCGCCGTCCCAAGCTCTCCCAAAAACTCCCCAAAAAGCCCTAATTAATCCTTTTTATAGGCATGGGATTATGTCTCCAAACCCCATAAATTAGGCCTTAAAAACATAATTTCGGAACATTAATTGATTGGGCCCGAATCGTGACTTAAACGGACAATTCGCACGTTCAATTCGGGTAAATGGGTCCTGTACAATATGTTCAACTTCAGACGGCCGTATCTCCCTCATCCGGACTCCAATTCGCGCGTTCTTGGTGGCGTTTCGAAGCTCTTTCTGTCTACTTTCCATCCATATATATTTCAACCACAACTTCTAACTGATGATTAAGTTATTCCTATAGGAAGATCAAGGGGTCCAACACCTAATTTCCCGAGGTTCACTTCAGAGAATTTAGAAAATTCCTGGATGTTACACTTTATTGAGGTTAACCGTGATTGATTGATTGGATGCAATGATGTGAGATTGTGTGCTAGATTAATCGATCACTAACTTATCAGAAATTGGTTAGTCTGAAAGGGCATGATTTCAATTTGAGTTCTTGTGTGGAACATGAATACTTCCTAAGTTGAGTCGATTTGAGTTGATATTGAGATGAGATGAATGGGGGACATGTTGTGTACTCGTCCTACAATTGAGACTTCTTGAGATAGTCATTTGGACCCTGAGAATCCAGAGTGGTACACCTTTGGGCATCGGCTACCATGTGTTCCAAGTTCCCTATGTGGGAATTCAAACTCTTCCCCACCGCAGGAGATATCTAGGGCGAACACACTTGCTTTAGGTTCTCTATGTGGGATTCAGACATTCCTTATTCAGGGTGAACAGACTTAGGGGCTGACTACCCCAAACACTTTATGTTTCCTATGTGGAAATCGGACTATGTCCAGCCTGTGTGGCTTGATTGTATTTCTCTCCATGATGGAGACATTCATTATTTGTTGATAATGTACGTGTATGAGATATTATTATGCCTAGGTTACATAGGTTGTGTAGGGATCATTGTGATTATGTGATACATGTGAATGTGATTTATCATGCATGATTTAGTATCATGTGAACTCTTATCGTACAAGGTGAATGATCCATGAATTGATGGTATGAATATGCATTATGTGATTATGTGTTGAAGACACGTGTTATGCAGGTTAAATGTTATGAAGGAAAATGACTTGATATGCATGGTTATAGATGTAATTGTGTGAGAATCACTTATTATGCAGAATGGATGTTATGTCATGATGTGATTATGCATGCCATGATTAGTATGTATGAGATACAAGTATGTAGGATGATTGTGTCTGAATAAATAGGGGTATAGTAAGGGATTTAATCAGAAATGGTGTTATCATGTTAAATATAGATATGAATTACCATCTTGATGTGTCGTGACTATTTTCTGATTAATGTTACCGTATTTCAAACCTTACTGAGTTTTGCTTACCCCTCTTTCTGTGTTTTGTTTTGGGGTTGTATGGTACGACATGCAATTAATAAGGATTCTTTGTATGATGGATGATCGGGATATGCATGGGAGTAGGCGTGGACGCCTTTAGACATTGTTTTGTCTTCTGATTTATGCTATTATCTTTATAGAACATCTTGTATGGATGATTATGTTTTATACTTGTGTATACCTAATGCTTTTAGACTTGTCTCAGATTTTTTTGATTTTGAGCCATGTTGTTGGCTCAGGATTTTAAGCATGTGGGTTATGTTTGAGGCTTTATTTTAGAATTATTATCCTCTTTTATTACCTTATTTATCTTGCACAAATGATTAAAGCTACTCGACTCCGCGTATGTATTAAAAACCCGACCAAAGGGTTATAATCTTCCGCAATGCAATCTAATCGCCCCTGTGTAGTTTGATCGGCTCTTAGACCGGGTTCGGGTCGGGTCAGGTGAGTGCCGGGGCGTAACATGGGTCCCTTCATCACACAATTCAATCTTGTCTTCAAATTAATAGTTATAATTATATTTTTTAATTTAGAATTATTGAGGTTAAAATAAGAGTCAAACCAATTGGGATTTAAAGATCCACTTTTATGATATGGGTCAACTAAATTTAGTGTCATTCTAATTTGTAAAACTCATTCATTTATCAATTTTGAGTAATTAATTCAAGCTTGAGAATTTAACTGGCCTTAATGACTATGGGTCCAACTTATCAAAATCCACAAAAAAATCCAAATTGAGTCTATTCTCATGATTTACTACCTATTCCCCTAGTCTCATACTTTCTTTGGATGATAGTCCTACAAAAATAACCTTACAAGAATCAACCTCACATAAGCTTGTGTGAGGTTGACCTTACAGTTTTTCTTTAATTTTTTAATTTGTCCCCTCAAATAAAAAATTCAAGTATGGATATGAAATTAAGTTTTTTAAATGCAGTAGTATTGTAGATAATTTCTATCTGTAAGATCATTTTTAGAATTTATAAGCCTCGTGAAACTGATTTTGTAAAATATATTTGATTTCATTATTGAGTTCAAATTCTTAACACCTTTGTAAATGCATGTTTAGAAAAGAAAAACTCTTTGGTACAATGCTTAGTGTCCAAACATGGTGATTAGGCTAGCAACCTTATAATTGATTTCACTGGGTGACGACAAGGTACCCACAAAAAAAAGGTAACAGCTAACAACAATTACATAGTCCTTTATTTACATTTTTATACACAGAAACAATCTATCGCACACACTGTCTTTATCCCTTTGCTTTAAAAAAAAACACAGTTAGTTCATTTAACTACTTTTACTCCTTTAGTGCTGTAAAAAAATTATTCCTCCATCCCAAATTAATAGCAACAATTAATTTTTTAAAATGAACTATAATTAATTAATTTTAAATAACTAAATGTAGTTAATAATGTTGGACGAAGGGACTAGTTTTTTGCACTCATCTCGTGATTTGTTTCTGTTTGATATTTTGTTTGTCTTTGAGTGTGTGTCCAAACTGAGTATTATTCGTGTTTATGCCCCTTAAACAGCAAGAAGCAACTTCGTCCGAAAATGGGCACTGATGTCAATTTAATCATATATTACCAAACAACTTGAATAAGCAAATGATCCTTTAAGAGGTCTCAAGGGTCGCAAGGGTCTTGATCATAACTTTCATGGTATATAATGACATCAACTTTTATAATGAGCACTAAAAAATGTCTAAGTTTTGGAAGAACATGGAAAAAGCGAAGTTGTTTATGCAAAGGAAAATATAAATAACAAGTAGAGCATTGTCAAAAAAACATAACAAATAAAGCAGTCTGTATCAAAATGTAAAACCAAAGTTCAATCATATTCATACAGCAAAATGAAGCATTAGTTGAGATTGTTTGTCCTGCCCAATCACACATGAAAAATGCTGGCGGCAAGAAACATCAGCTACATGTGGATCAGGGTTGGCCGGCGTGGTTGGTATAAATAAAAAAAAGGGTCTAATTAACAGTAGCTAAGCTGGCTTCATTTGCTTTTGTCACTTTTTAAACTATATTTTGGTCTATAAGTAGTACAGATGAGACGCCATGCACCCAAGCATATACGACAGTTCCGACAAATAATTAGGGACTATCGGAGTATGTTCCTATTTTACAAGAGCCGTTGATCATGAGGATCGATGGTATATACGTTAACACAAGCACGAATATGTTGACATGCTTTAGTCTGTGATCAACAAACACTTATAAAGTGGGTAGTGCTCCTGGAGGTTACTCTTGGAGCACTCAATATTTTCTTCTAGAACGGATCTATATGTGCCCCATTAATCTCCTTAGTAACATACTTTCAAGAAAATTTTACTAATTAACACCTCATTATTTCTCTCTTTTCTTACCCCACTTTAACAAAACTTTACACTTCCCACTACAACTCTGGTGACGGTGGCAACTCCGGTCATCCTTCTCTTCTCCCTTTTCACCCTCTCCTTCTTCGACCGCGGCTAGAAGTAGCCGCGGTCATTCTAGCCACGACTACTTCAAGCCGCGGCCAAAAGATCTAGTTGCGACCCAAAAGTAACTAGCCATGAGCATTTGGTCATGGCCAGGGTTTTCCATTCTAGCTGCAGCCAGAGGAGGAGGTCGCCGACACATTGTTGCCAGTGTCAGCGTCAGAGAAGAAGAGGCAAAACAAGGTAGGATCAAAGTAAAAAAAAATATTATGTAATGTAGGGTATATATGAGAAAATTTAAAGAAGTTAGAAGGGGTAAATGAAAAATAGGGTATTTGAGGGGATTAATGGGTGCATGTAGTTGTATTCTTTCTCCTTATGGGCAAGACATCTTCTTGCATTACCCTTGCTAGCTTGCCCTACCCTTACTAGCGCTCTTCACCAGCTAGATGTATGGGTCTGCTTGCTCTATTACCTCCTTTCATCGGCAAAACAACAAGTGTAAAAATACGATATTTTAATTAACCAATTATTTATTACATCCTACTTTGTCACACTAAAAATTACATAAATATAATATACTCACTCTGTCCTAAATTAATAGCTCTATTTGGCAAACAAAAATTGTAAATATTAATAGCTTCATTTTGTTCAATTTAAGTGGTTGGGTAGTTAAAAATGAGCATCATAATCTTATTTTCCCTTTTCTTAGATGTAGATTTTACCATTCAATAAAAATCATTTTTTCCCCTCATGTAGCTTATTTTCCTTTCTCTAAGATGTGAGTTTCACCATTCAATGAAAATTATTTTTTTTTCCAAATGTAGCTTGTAATATGGGACAAAGGGAGTATCTAAAAACTTTATGAATATAAAGGAGAGACATATTAGTATAAAATAATATTCATACTCAATTTTCTCCATGGGCCTTACAACACCTTTGATTGGATATTGAAAGTGGATCCCACCTGACAACATAAGATTTACTTTTCCCCATCCAATTATAAGTGGTGTAAGGCCTATAAGTGTAGAGAAAGTGTTGTAGGAATATCACTATCTATATTAGCCAATGCTTAGGCAAATGTTAATGCACTTGTGCCCCTGCCTGCCCCCATTTATGCATGTAAGTAGATATGTAGACGACCTACAACATACAAAGAATTTGGTTTGCACCTTTTAATAGGAAGCATTTTGTATGCTCCCTACTAGCAATGTGCCTAGCGTACGGAACACATGAGAACTTTTCATCAATGAGATGGACAATGCATATGCTAGCATACAATAGCGTCAGTGGTACTAACTCTAACGTGTGCTCTGATGCAACTATTTGTTAATGTGTATGCCATCAATCTCAAATATCAAAGGCCCTCATATATTTCTTGCACTGGGCACCTTGTCAAATATTAAAAATGCTTCCCTTCCCATGATCTACACCTTTCCATAGAGCTCCATTTTTTTTTCACTTGGAGCTCAATTTCAAGGCACAGATATTCAGATCCAACCCAGTGGTGACTCTATTTTTAGCACCACCGACAAGCTATTCTGTTTGGGAAAGGATAATGCTACACTACAACAAATATGTACACCTTGAAGCATGCAAATTTTGTTACAATCAATAAAAAAGGGGGCCATTCTCCAATGAAAACAGGCCACCTCACCAGTGTATACAATTTGAGTTTATATTTATCAACACCAAACCCGTATGGATAATAGTCTATGGTTACGTTCTAAAATTTATCCCCAAAATAATATTCAAGGTTAGAATTTGATCCCATAGTCGGTGATGATTTGTCCCATGCAAAGGAAATTTTAAATTATATATTTTTTATTTTAATTTAATAATTTTATTTAGTATAAAAATTTATTATGTGTTAATAACTTTATTTTGTTCAATTTAAGTGATTAAATATTTTAAAAAAGTATTATTTTCTTTTTTTTATATATAAATTTTACTATTTAATAAATATTATTTTTTTAAAATATAATTATTAATATAAAAAATAATATTTTTAGATAAAAAATACAAATAAAAGACTCGCTATTGAGATTTGATAAGTCTTAGATAAGTGACCTATGTGAACTTTGTATGAGGCCTACATCTTTTTTTAAGTATTAATTATTTAAATAAAATAATTAAAATAAATTAATTTTTTTATTAAATATAATTATTAATTTAAAATAAAAGAAGTAGTTATTAATATTAGAGAGTATTTATTTTTAAAAATTAAATAAATTACTTAGTATAAGAAATAAGAATAACCTTAACGTCATTTCACTTATTATTTTGTGCAAACATGGAATAGATGGCGTGGTCCACTAAAATTTCATTTATCGTGTTAGACAAAGCAAATCCATCTATCCCTCTAAACGCCCGGGCGATTCTCTATTCCGTAGATACGTACATACACATCCACAATAATTGCCATGGTTGTGGGTCCCACGTGCTCTTGGCCGCGCAGCCACATGGTCCACATCTTCCGAGAATATTCCCGGAAGGCTATCGGCCCATCCGACGGCCCAGATCAAATCCAAGCCCATATAACCACAAATTGTATGAGGCTACAGCGGCCGTAGCGGGCCCCACTCCGGGAATTTTTTTCCCTCCGTAAGTTTATTTAAATAAATTAATTAATAATATGGACCGCACACAAATATGAAGCAATCAGTGACGCATCCACTCCGGGTCCAGTCACAGGCCCACAATCACAGCCCACTGGCTAGTTGGCCCACCGCAGGGACGCGAGGGTGCCACGGACTCTCTTCCTCCAATCATCTAGAGGCACGTGTAAGGTCAATACAAATCTGGCTGCCGGCCGGGATTCCGTCCAGGTTCAATGAACCGACTTCCCCGCCACAAGCCACGCCCCTTATATATCGTCTGCCTCCTGCTCTCCAGTCTTCTGCAGAGAAGGCGCAGACGATAACGATGGCTCTAGCTGCTTCTGCTGCTGCTGCTTCTTCTTCTTCCTATTCTGCAGCGGCCTCTTCTCAGGACCTCGGAGGTATTTTTTCTTTTTTTTTAAAATTTTTTTATGATTTTTTTGCTGATAAAAGTGGGGTCTTTGGGGATTAATCAGGTCCGAGGATTGGAGCGTTACGAGGTGTGGATCGGGTTGCGCTGTCTCCGGCGGTGGCCGGAAGTTTTGGGAGGAGTCGGGTGCGGGCCAGGCCGGCGGCCTTGCCGGCGCAGCCCGGGCGGAGCGACTCGGTTGTTCCTCAGGCCGCAACCATCGTTGCACCTGGTAATGCTTCTTTCATCTTCTTCTTCTTTTCAGTATTCCTCTAGTTTTTGTCAAATTGTTCTCAGAAAAGAACAGATTTTGACTGAGAAATGAACAAATTGGTGGGATACAGAGGTGGGGGAGGATGTGGAGAAGGAGGACTACGAGGCGCTGGCCAAGGAGCTGGAGAACGCCTCGCCGCTCGAAATCATGGACCGGGCGCTTGAGAAATTCGGTAACGACATCGCCATCGCATTCAGGTTAGCCAATTTTCAGTTGGCGCTTGATTGGCCCAGATTTAAGTTTCTCTAATCTCCTTTGAAGCTATCATTATCTTGATGAAAAGCGCTCAATAGATGAAAGACTCGTGTTCATCATGGGCTAAAGATTGATTTTCACCTAATTTTATCATGATTGGAATTTGGAAGTAAGCAAGAAATGATTCATGTGATTGGTTGGTTCGTTGAATCATATGACGTTGTTGTAATGCGAACTAGTGGCTCTGATTGAGAATCCGATTCATGGGTTCTTGTTTGTTTGCAGTGGTGCAGAGGATGTGGCTCTGATTGAGTACGCCCGGTTGACTGGCCGGCCCTTCCGGGTGTTCAGCCTGGACACCGGCCGGCTGAACCCTGAAACGTACCGGTTCTTTGACGAGGTGGAGAGGCGCTATGGCATCCACATTGAGTACATGTTCCCGGACGCGGTGGAGGTGCAGGGCCTGGTGAGGAGCAAGGGCCTCTTTTCGTTCTATGAAGACGGGCACCAGGAGTGCTGCAGGGTCAGGAAGGTCCGGCCCCTGAGGAGGGCTCTCAAGGGTCTCAAGGCCTGGGTCACCGGCCAGCGCAAGGACCAGTCCCCCGGCACCAGAGCCCACATTCCGGTGGTTCAGGTGGACCCATCTTTTGAAGGCTTGGATGGTGGGGCGGGCAGCTTGATCAAGTGGAACCCAGTAGCCAATGTGGATGGAAAGGACGTCTGGAACTTCCTCAGGACCATGAATGTGCCCATCAATTCTTTGCATTCACAGGTACCGATCAATTCATGTGAATATTTGTGATTGATTTGCTGTTTTTCATTGTGCTGATCATCATTGGAATGGTTTCAGGGGTATGTATCGATCGGGTGCGAACCTTGCACAAGGCCTGTCCTGCCGGGGCAGCACGAGAGGGAGGGAAGGTGGTGGTGGGAGGACGCCAAGGCCAAGGAATGTGGCCTGCACAAGGGCAACATTGAAAGTGGGCAGAACGGCAGCGCGCACCTGAACGGCAACGGGAACGGTGCCGCAGCTGCCGTCCTAGAGAATGCCGATATCATAAATACCGATGATGTTGTGACCCTGACCAGGACGGGGATTGAGAACTTGGCCCACCTGGAGAACCGGCAGAATCCATGGCTGGTCGTACTCTACGCCCCTTGGTGCCGCTTCTGCCAGGTAAGAACTGTGTTCACACTAGTAGAATTGAGTTTTAAAAGTTGATAGTAGTGTTGTGAATTTTGTGGCTGATCTGGGGGCTGCATACTGTTTACAATGTAGGCAATGGAGGCTTCCTATGTGGAGGTGGCCGAGGAGTTGGCCGGGAGTGGTGTGAAGGTGGGTAAATTCCGGGCAGATGGGGACCAGAAGGCGTTTGCAGAGAAGGAGCTGCAGCTCGGGAGCTTCCCCACCATACTCTTCTTCCCCAAGCATGCTTCCAAACCGATCAAGTACCCCTCGGAGAAGAGGGATGTGGACTCGTTGCTTGCCTTCGTGAGGGCCCTTCAATGAGAGCGGCACCATTTTTGATGTGGTAAACAACACAAGACTGTATCAATCCCCCACCAAGACTGTATCAATACTTGCTTGATGCCCTGCTGAGACAAATTGGAGGGGAGATGGCAAAATTGAAGAGTGGTAATGGGTTGTTGTGTACTACAGGTTTAGGATTGCTGGGCTGCTTTGGCCCCCAGAGTTCCCTCAAACTTCACTTCTGTAAAATGATCGTTTTTGGCATATTTAAATCATTGGAGTTATGATTTTTTTTCCCTTTTCCTTTTGGGTCTCTGTATTGGGTATGGTCATCTTATTTTCATTTTTGGGGTCGGATCAAGGTGTAATGTTTGTTATATAGGCTATTGTCTCGAAAGTCCATACCAATCTACTTGTAGCAGAATGATCTTCGTTCAACGCGAAGTTTTCAGGTTCTTAATGGTTACCATGGGCTGTGGATGGGGAATGCATGGTGGTGATATATTTATTGGAGTAATGCAATTGTTGACGTTAACTTTTAGACATCACTCTACTTCAGAATTTTTAATGCTTTTAACGCCATTGATGAGTGGAGTCATTTTTAAACATGGCTCAATTCATCAATGGTATTGACGTGTGAAAGTGAAATCGCTCAAGTATTTTTTTATTTATTATGTGTGTTTTTACATTTGGAAGTGTTGATGTTGATTTTTTTCCCAGAAAACTCTCTAACCACCAAAGAATCCCAATTTAGAAAGCTCTCAATCACCAAAGAATTCCAATCTTGATGTACCTACACTACTTTTTGCACTAAAAGCTTTTTTAATTTTTTTTATACTAAAAGCCGGCTCTAACTTTTGTGAGTTACAATAGGTTTTGATATAGAGAAAGATAGAGAAAGTCTAAGTAAGAATATTATTTTTCTTTCATTTAAGGTAGAAAATATTATTATATTTATTTTTGTTTATTTATATTATAAAATTTTTCAATTATATTAGAACAGTGGATTTATACAATTTATATAATTTTTTAAAATATAATGATCCGCACTTATACATTTACTTACATATTAAATACAAATAAGTTGTAAATATCACTATAAGACATAAGAAATAATTAATCTACAAAGTGAAACCATGTCAATCACAAAATTAATTTTAAAATATATTTTATAGTAAAATAAAATATAAATTAAACTGAAATAAGTTAAAGAATAAGAATATATAACAAAGTGATAAAGAAAAACAACATTCTTAGAAACGGTCAAAATTAGCATTACCATTCAAAATTATTTGGTTCAAAATCAAATGAAAGCTTTTAAATGTTTAGAACTCAAGGTTTACCAATAGAAATTCATAAAACCATAAGGTAATACAAATATAGGCTCATCTAACAACCTAATACAAATATTAACAAAGAAAATAATCTAGAATTGACTTAAATTTAATGAATTTTATAAAATAAAAAATATGTTGAGCAGCTTTGTTAAATTTCATTAATTTAACCCTTAATCTAAATGCATCTATAGATTATGGTCAATTATACCTTACCTTATATTAGTTTGTTTAATTGGTTTATAATTTTCAATCCTCATTTCATAATTTTAATATTTTAATTTTACTTATTAAATTTTTGAAGAAACCACCAATGTTTAACTCTTGTCTCTTTCATTTATAAATCTCTCAAGGTTCTTCTTATTCAAAAAGAGATAAATTTGTTCATACTCTAATAAAGACAATTCTCATTTTTTGACTCACTTAAGCTAAAATCTTTGTGCATTGTCTTATAAAAAGATAGAAAAATAAAAACTCAATAAAGATATGCCCATGCCTTTATATGAGTTATGATATTGTTTTCTAAAATTATATTTTTAAGACTTGACTTTTTTTTAATCATCTCTACTTGCATCATTTTTTTTTCCTTGATGTGAAGTGGATGAGAGCTTCACACTATCCTAGGTAGACCTAAGTGGGAAGCCCTTCCCCATGCTTTTTATAAGGATAATTCTATTAAATAAAAATATTGATGTGAATAAATCTTACAATAATTGAAACATATTACAAGGAAATTTTTTCATTGATTATAAATAAAAATCTAGTTGTAGTTTTTTCTAATTTGATCACTAACACTCAACTAAAATCTAAATTCCTAAGTCAACTTATGTTAAAAAATTCTCTTTCAATTTTCAATCATAAAATTGACTCAAGTTTAACATGATGTATACAAGTTCTTAAAAAATAAAGAATTGCAACATCAAGTAAAAGAAAATCGAATTTGATCTTCACTCCCCTTGGTGCATCCCCTTCTAAGTTAAGGTATATTAACTATTCGTCTTAGTGTTTTAAGCTTAAAACTAAATTAATATTATTTAATTTAAGAGTTAAACTCAAATTAAAAATAAAATAAAACAAATTATAAAACAAGCAAAAAACTCCACTAAATTTTTTATGTTTTGATCATTTTTTTTCATTCAAGACCTATGAATAAAAGACATGAAAATAAAGCAAAATAAAATAAAACTAAAACATGTCTTATCTAATAGATTGAATTAATAAAATCATAAAAAAAATAATTTCATTATCTAGAGATTTGAGTTTCCTTAGCCATGACTAGTCAACCAATACTAAGGCAACCTAAGGTGAAATTGCTACACCTATCAACTTGGGATTTAAGGTTCTTTAAGACATTATTTCTAATCCAAATTTATAAAGTTTTCTTTTCATTGTCTTAATTACCCTTCTTAGATGTTGAAGTGTGTGGAGAATAATTCTTATCCCAAATTTTCTTATATTTGGTTCATTATATTGAGAATTCAAGTGGGTTCTTGTTAAACTTCATTATCTAAGAATTTTATCTTGTTTAAAAGATTATTTTTCTCATATTTGAAGGCATTATCTTCTTTATTAGTAGATTTAAGTTCATTCTCTAAAGACCTATTTTTCTTTCTCCCTCATTCTTAAGTTCATTGCTAAAGGTTTTCACCTCTTTTTCTAGTAATTTTTTATCTTCATTAATTAGATTTTTTAATAGAAATATATTTAGTTGTCTTCTCATTTAATTTGACAATCTCCTTTTAACTTTTACACTTTTCACTCAATTCATTGCACTTGTCTAAAAAGACTTTCAACATCTAAATCTTCATTATCACTAAATAATAAGACATGATGAATCAAATAAGTACTAGCAAGCAAGTTCTAAGAGGAATTAATCAATACTAATACAACCAACTTGTACATACAAAACTTGATAGATAATATGAATTAAAAAAAATTAACTAAAATCCTTAGCTACCACTTAAGAGTTTAATATCTATCTAACTTGTCGTGCCCTAGCACCCCTATCCTTGAATTGAACCTAGTCCAAGGGGAAGGCGGCGTACGCAACGTACAGAAGTATCATCGGTTTGTGGAAGACCTAACCCATACTTGGGTAATTCACTACAGAGTTGCGCACATCAACTCTGTATAAGAGTGAAATGAGAGAATTAAAGAACTACTAAATAAAAATTAGTCTATGCATCAACCCACATACTTAATCTAAAATAGTCCACATTTAGCTCAAGTATAAGAGTATAAGCCCAAACCGGCTAATAAAAGTCTAAGCCAACATTGGCTAATAGGGTGTAAAGTGTAACCAAGTAGATAAAAGTCTCAATACAAAATACTACATAATCAACCATACATCTCAAGATCTTCACTCCTAAGCAACATTATCACCCATACGCTCCACAAAAAGTCCATTCAGACCCCTTGCATGGCACAACATGCAACCCCAAAATAAAAACATAATAATGAGAGGTGAGCCACAAGCTTAGCAAGAGTTTTTAATTATTGAAAGTAAATTCACGATGACATCACAAGCATAAACACAAAATACTCATTAAATAAATAGTCCATCATACCCATCCATCCTAGATTCTCCACATAAACCTATGCATTTATGTCATAATTTATCATCCATATGCATCTACTCATGCTATATGCATGTCATACTATCTATAGCATATCTCATGACCACGTTTTCACGTCACACATTATCACATATTCAAGTTATCTGCATATCATGTTATAACCCATAACATCTCATCATCAAATTTTTATATTTCCTGCGCATTATGGGTTTAACATAACTCATATTAATCATACATCATTATGTGTATACATAATCATATACTACATGAATGACTTCTCAACATAAACATATCATGCATATTTATTTTGTAATGAAAATATTAACCCTGCAATGCTAGTGTCTCAAACACACTATCCTACACAACATACAATTTAAGTCATACCCACATTTGTAACATAAGTTTCTTTATCCCTACACAACAATGGTGTAATTGAGCATAACATCACATACATATGCAACAACAACAATTGGTGAATGTCTCATAAAATAGAGAGAAATAAACCTGCTCATCATAGTAAAAAACTCCAAGCACAATTGTTCATCAAGATAGTCCTAAGCATTACTTCTCATCAAGACAATCCCCAACATGACTGCTCATCAAGATGGTCCCGAGTACTACTGCTTATCAAGATAGTCCCGAACACTATATGTAGTAAGCTGGTGTACTCAGACATACTACATGGATTTTCAGGGTCCAGATATCTCAGTAAATAGCACATATAACATTCCATTTTTTCTCAACCTATGGAGGTACTAAGTCTCGAGAAATACTGCTCATCCAGACAAAGTCTAGAGCACCACTGCTCATCAAGACTGAATTAAAAAATAAATCATGTCCTTTTGGCTTCCCTCTACGGCATCATTGCTATCTCCTTCTCCAAGAGAAATGCAACACTGCACCAAGTAGCAAAAAAATTGACGCTTTGAGCTATATAGACTCAGAGTGGAAGACTAGAAAGAGGGAGTGAAAGGTGGAAGGGAAGGTGGAGCTGGCCCTAGCCGGTTCACCCTTGTTTAGGTTTAGAAAGGGGGGGGAGAGATTTTACTAGTTATACTAATTGGGTTTAACCCAGGTTGACCCGCAGTTAATTCGGCATGGACACCAATCTGGGTTGATGTACAGGCCAGGTTTTAAGTCATTGAGACATAAGTATGAGATGTAATTCATTGTTTATGCAATTTTAAAAAGTAATTGTATCTTTAGTATGAGAGCCAACTTGATTTTTTTTTTTAGACTTGTAATTCAACTATATACAAGAGATCATTCAAGAAAGAGGGAGGGCCTTTAACCTAAGTGCAAGAATAGCTATACGTGACACCCTATGTTTTCAAGGAGAATTTTTTTATTTTTAAATAACTGGCAAGCCATTGACCTATCGGTGGGCTACAAATGATATAATTCAATGTTACTGTCAATAGGCATTGATGCGTCGATTGTCTGCCAATGATAATTGGATGCATTGGTTATTTCAAAAAACGAGGTCTTTTGGCAGTTCCAAACATCTTAAGCAATTATCGTATTATAAAAAGAATAAAACTCAAAATTTGGGAAAAAATGAAGTCCAAGGAGAGTTTGAGTGTTGGTGGGATAGTGTCCATAGGCTGTTGGAGATGAAAAAGAAGTTCATGTATGGGAAGTCAAATTGCAATCTACTCTTGAATTTTAAGAAAAAGTATTTAAATTTATGATTTTCTTTGAGTTCTTGATGGTCATGAACTCATTAATATGTTTCTTTTTGGAATTGTGCCTTGCTTAAAGGTGTTTTCATGGTGAACTCCAATTATGGTTGGCCCAATGCCTAAATTTTGATTTAAATGTTTTTAAAACCTTGTTTTGGAATGATTTATAGTGAATTTTACATCAAGGAATGGTGTTTGAGACAAAAATAGAGTTTTTAATCATATCATTCTTATCATCGATAAGGTTATCGACACGTCGGAGACTGCACTCATGAGAAAGAAGTTGAACAATGATCTTCCATGCATACAATGCATGTCATTTCGTCATTGACAATGTAGCCGACATGTCAATGTTATTTGGTCATTGGTAGTTGTAAGATCTCTGATCTTAAACCGGTTTTCGTTTCACTTTAATTATCAGTTATCATGAGGTTAACACGTTTTCTGATTTATTCGGTGGTTTCAAAGTTAAATGGTGTTTCTCATA
Organism: Saururus chinensis; assembly: GCA_035235625.1. Classification (NCBI taxonomy): domain Eukaryota; kingdom Viridiplantae; phylum Streptophyta; class Magnoliopsida; order Piperales; family Saururaceae; genus Saururus; species Saururus chinensis. Next base: position 32,128,823 of record CP141148.1, on the reverse strand, counting down.
ATTTTTATCAAAATCAACATTATAAATACTAGTTTTAAGTGATTTTAAATCAAATGTGAATTTTTAGGATTTTTTTAAATTTTTACTATTTTTTTAAAAATTAGGGTTTTGGCGGGACCCCTGTGGGCCTCACTATCGAAATTTGGGTCTTTAGTCCAAATGAACCCAGATATTAACTTAAGCCCATACAAAAAAATTTAGAATTTTCTCAGATTTAATTATTGCTCAAATTTGTGAAATACCCATTTTTAGCCCAAAATTCTATTTACACCCTATTAGTTTAGTTAGTGCAACCTAAACCCTACTATAAAAGGCCAAACTTGAGCTATTTCCATTTTGGTAATAGGCTGAGAAAGGAGAGGTTAGGCTTAATCCCCACTTAGGCCTAGATTAGAAGGTGTTTAAGGTAAGTCCCTTCTAATTAAGCATCAAATCCTAGCTTTTCTCTTAATGTCTTCTAGATCTACCATTTCCCCTTTGTTTTGATTCATTTTTAAACATCAAAACTATTAATCTGCATCTTTACTTCAAACTCTAGCTCTAAAAATCTAATTTTTATGTTCAACAAGCCCTAGATCTAAGTTTTTGATTAAGGTTTTCTTTGTTAAATCGGTTTTAATGGAGTTTAATTCAAACTCTATGTCTTTGTAAGGTTTTCAAGAAGGGTGACTATCAAATCCAAGCCTAATCAAGGGATAAGGTAATGAACTTTCGAGATTTCAGTTTGTCTATGGTAAAACTCTTGATTTTGTGGTTTATTTTGAATAGAGTTACTTGATTTAGTGTGCTAATGGCATGATTAGAAAATGGTAATCTTTAATCCTGATTTCATAGGGTTTTATCTTGTTATGATGTGGCTAAGCATTCTGGAAGTCATGGTGGACTTTTGATGGCATTTAGGTTGTTAGATGTTGATTTGAAGTGTTATCAATGGAGTTTCGGTTTGAAAATTTGAAAGGAAGAAGATGGTCGTTTCTGCCTTGTTGGCGTTCAAAAGGCTCCTCTGGGCGTTCGAATGGCAACACTGTCAGATCGATAGATTTCTAGTTCAGCCGATTGAACGGCCTACTGGGAGTTTGAACGACAAAATTGTAAATTCAAAATTTTCCTGTTTAACCGATCGAACGGCCTTCTGGGCATTCGAACGGCTACACAGTAGAATGGTGTTCTAATTGCATGATGTTTGTTTCGATGATTCCACTTTAACTTGCCAATTTTATATGAATGTGGAGTATTTTGAGCTATATTATGCTACTAGATAGGCACACTATTGAGGTTATGAAGTTGAGATATATAATTAGAGATTTGTGGAATGACTTATGGTTTGTGGCATGATGTTGGAATTGTCATCTTGAAATCATGAACGGTTGATTCTCTATGGTTAAGCAAATTTTCAGTAGGACTACAACCTATTAATGGACTGATTTGTTATGATAGAATATGGTTAATTGATGTGTGAATGTTAGTGAATGTCATGGCTCAAGGATGAAGTGAATGATCTTATATGTGTTTAGCTTGTGGTTGAGCTTTGATTTGAGTTATGATTTCAATGATTCTTCTCCTATGATTTTCGTTGGAATTCATGATTAGATGTTAATTCACATGTGTAGTGTGGTTGTGAGTTAATTTCAAGCATGTTGATATGCATTGAGTGAAGTGCTTCTACTAGGTACATACACACATGTGGGGTTTAATGATGATGTTGAAGCTTGATATTATAATTATGAATGATGCATTAGGGGCTGATGAGAGCACTTATTATGAATTAGGATTCATGTATGCCTTGCCCACGTATGCACCATGTTGTATGCATCATAAAAATGGATTTCCAATTGAGGCTTTATCGAGATTAATTGAATGTGATCGATTGGATGCAATGTGGTGAATTTGCATGTCGGATTAATCGGTCATGGCTTAATCGAAACTTGATTGGTCCGAAAGGACATGTTTTGATTTGAATTCCTTTGTGGAACATGTGCACTCCCCGGGTTGAGTCTAGTTAAATAGAGTTATGTAGGGATGAGTTGTGTACTTGCCTTGCGGATTGAGATTATTTATGATTATCTAGACCCTGAGAATCTAGCTGCTTTATCCAAGTGCACTGGCTTACTAGGTGTTGTTGCTTGAGACTTTGTGTCTTGATAAGCAGGAGTTGCTTGAAGGCGTTGGCCTTGAAGAGTAGGAGTTACTTGAGACTTTGTGTCTTGATAAGCAGGAGTTGCTTGAAGGCGTTGGCCTTGAGGAGTAGGAGTTACTTGAGACTTCGTGTCTTGATAAGCAGGAGTTGCTCGAAGGCGTTGGCCTTGAGGAGCAGGAGTTACTTGAGACTTCGTGTCTTGATAAGCAGGGGTTGCTCGAAGGCTTTGGCCTTGAGGAGCATGTCCATTTGATAAGTGGTTGCTCAAAAGCTTTGGCCTTGAGGAGCAGGTCTATTTGATAAGTGTTTGCTCGAGGGCTCCGGCCTTGAAGAGCAGGTTTATTTTTCATGTGTATGGACTTGCATGTTGAACTAGTGTGTGTGTGTGACACTTATATATGCATGATGAATGAGAATGTTGATGTATGATTGGATATGTATGTTAGAGATACATTTCATGCAGGTTGATATGATGTGACGCGTGATTAGATATGTATGCTAGAGATATATTTCATGCAGGTTGATATGATGTGATGCATGATTGGATATGTATATTAGAGATACATTTTATGCATGTTGATATGATGTGATGCATGATTGGATATGTATGTTAGATATACATTTCATGCAGGTACATTTCATGCAGGTTGATATAATGTGATGCATGATTGGATATGTATGTTAGATATACATTTCATGCAGGTTGATATGATGCGACGCATGATTGGATATGTATGTTAGAGATACATTTCTTGCAGGATGATATGATGTGATACATGATAGGATACATATGTTAGAGATACATTTTATGCAGGTTGTTATGATGAGAATGACACTATGTGGATTTATACACTATGATGCAGGTTTAAGTGATGCGTATGTGTGATCAGAAAATGATACATCTTGTCAAATCTTTGATCTGAATGATTATATTGCTATGTCATTGTATTTCCGATGATGATAGTTATATTGAAAACCATTGCTGAGTTTGTTAAACTCACCCCTCTTTCTTATATTTTTGTTTTGGGGCTGTATAATGCGACATGCAAACGGACAAGATCTCCTCTTTAGGGAAAGATCGGAGATGACTTGGATGTGACTGTAGAGACTCTTATATGACTTATTTTCCTTGGTTTATGCCTTATGTTTAGAACCTTTGTGTAGGGTTCTCTGTTGGATTTTTTTTATGCTACTTTATATAGTTGTGTTGCGTAAGACCTATTTTGAGCCAGTGTGGGTTTTGAGACTAGTCGTTTATTTTGGAATTAAGCGACTCTCTTTCTTTTCTACTTATTTACTCTTTCTCAAAGGAATGTGCGTACTCCGTAATTGTGTTAGATCGCCCGTATTTAGGGTTAAGTCTTCCGCTAAACCGTATCTCAATTTTCCCTTGTCGCCGCTGCGCACTTGACCGGCCCCTGGACTGGTTTAGGCTCGGGTCGGGCATCACCGGGGCGTGATAGTAGTGTGGCTAATACGTCAGTTTAGTGTTGATTTGGTGGGCAAACCCAACCAACCTATTGTCGATGAAGTTTGACACGTCGATAGATCTATTGATGGTCATTGGTGATTTGACTGACCTATCAGTGAGGTTGTCGATGGTACCATATGGTTCAAAAGTTTATTATAATTTATATCAAATAATAAAGTATGTAGCAATTATATATTGTTGCATGATATATGAAGATTTTTTTATATATATGTAATGTTGAGTGAGTATGTACCAAGCAAGGATTAATGAACCCTTTGACCTCTTATCTAATAATAAATTCCTAAATTAGAAAGTGAATATGAACTAAAATCACTTCATTATAATTTTCTAATTTAGACATTTGTAATAGACAAAGATAGTATTACTCCGTTCGTCCCAAATTAATAACTTTATTTTGGCAAAAAAAGTTTATTTCATATTAATAGCTATATTTTATTCAATTTAAATGATTGAGTACTTAAAAAGAGTATCATAAGCTTCTATTTCCTTCTCATAGATGTGAGTTTCACAGTTCAATAAAAATTACTATTCTTTTAAATATAACTATTAATATAGGATGGATGAAGTATTATTTAAAAAAATTAATAGGTGTCAACTCATGCAAGTGTGTGCCAAGGCACCATAAATCATTGGATCTCAAGCGTTAATATGAGGACTTGTCTAGCGTGAGTAATTTTCATGACTAAAACTTAATGACCAACAATAAGACACTATCACATCACCAAGGAAGTGGTAAAAAAGAAACTTAAATCCAACGGTTCCTAAGGTTTCCCCATCTCCATGTCCATTGATCATGTATTTTGGTTATAGTAATTAATCATAAAAATATGTCTCAACATATCATGACCCGGATTTTTAAAAGTATTTTTAAATAGTATGAATGGTAAGTAGCGAGAATTTTTTTTCTTTAATACAAAATAATCCATTCGATTAAATATTTAGGCCATGATAAATGGGGTTCACAAATACGGATATCAAATCATATGATCTTATTTTATGTCTAAAAATTCATAAAGAACAGCTCATCCATCTAAGTACAAGTCTATCATCTGTCTGAAAATAAACAACCAAGTTGACTCTCACGCTAGTGAAGCACTTACGTACTAGAGTTACAGAAACACAGAAACTTCAACTTGTGCTCGCCTTTCTTGGTCTTACTTATCATCGCCTAGAGAATTTGCAGCTAACCAAACGATACAACGACAACAACAACAATGGAATCTCTCCGCCTTCAAGAGAACAGCTTCCAAAGGACAAAATGTTTTATTAATAGTTTTCGGATCGGGCCAACATCACCCGATGTTAGTTGCCTATGTACTCATCAGATAACATCTCCAATGTTTCCAACAAAATAGGATCCAGACGTATTTCTGCCTAGAAATTACTCTATCTTAATAAGCATAGCATCACACGTGCAATGCTCAGGTATTTTTAACCAACCTACATTTTAGTAAGTTCTTTAATCGTTCCACTTGTCTAATTAACAAGCAATATCAAACAATATTATTAATTATCTCACAACTCTTGTTCAATAATTAATAATATCAATATGTAACTCAGAGATGACTCACCTCTCGAGGAATCTCCAAACATAGTACTCCAACCTTGGAGTAGACTGCTTAACAATAGTTTTACCCAAATCACTAGGCCTCTCACTAACCTGCCACGAATCTAGAGAAGAGGATCCCAACTGTGCTCATGGACACAGATTGACAAGAAGCACAAGCCTTTCATGATGCTCATACAACTCTACTTTTTGTACGTACAAAATAGTCTTGGGAAGACCTGCAGGAGACCCACGGTAAAGACCCTCTGGTCGATACCCAAACTGTCGTGGCGATAAAGAAGCATATTGCAATCTCCACCATCCCAACTCAGGGAGAAAATGTCTTATAAGACATTACTAATGTATCCATAGAAGCCTTAGGTCTTTATGACCATTGACTCCCCCAAACATCTGAAACTTAGATTAGATTATTTCCATAAAGTCCAGTATCCGCTCAACCGTTTGGGTCATCTTCACCTTATGAATTGGCCCAAGAAATAGCTCATTCACTGAGTTATGACCCAAAGAACATCCTGTAACCACCATCGATTCATTAACCAAGGTAAAATTCTACATCAGGGCTTCGTTCACTCCATGAATAGGTTCCAAACCCTATTGAGGGTATTTTAGTCTTTATTTTGATTAGATGTTCTCCCCCTAATCTAACGACAACCCATGTCTCTTGATTAAACTTTATTAATCTTAAGTTACCGATATAAATCAAAGCATCAATAATAAAAGTACGCACCAAAGTAAGCAACATAGATAACATTAAGTCATACAAGTTCATAACAGTAAATAGAGGCCCATTACACTCATTTGCAGGGCTAGGGCTCAACGAATTCAAGCCCGAGAGTGTAAATAACTTTAACGTATCCCGCGAGTTACATATATAATACTCTAGTTGATCGATGTACTCGATTGCAGACACATGTCATACGCTGCCTTAAACCTTGAGAATTAGGGTTCTTCTCCTTGTTTCCCATGACACTGTGACCTGTTAATTTCTTTGTGTCTCTTACTAGTCACACCCCTTCCTTTTGAAGCTATCTAATATCATTCTAGGGCACCCTAACTCTTGTTTGCTAGGTTATTTGTTTCAACAGAAACAGAACATATTGCCCCCTAAAGGCATTAGGGTCATTCTACCACTTAGGGTATGCTACCCTCCCTTGGGTCATTTGGTCATCTCACTACCCTTCTGTTTATTTTAAGTCATTAACCTTTCAGAAGGCTCCACTTTTCAACTGCTCACGCTTCCATTCACACGAATATCATTTGTTCACTCAAAGGGTATTTTTGTTATTTGGTTTAAAGCCTTATTGATATCTAACAGGTCCAAAATTGAACTCAAGCGTACTACTTGACTTCATGGACTTTGTGTAATTTTCCTGGCTTGTGACGGGGTCGTAAACCCCTTGAACCGACCCAGGTTTTGACTAATTATTTACTATAAATCCTAAGGACAAAAGGGTCAATTAACCACTCATTGGGATTTTTCCTCACTAAGTGGTTTGGCCTATAATTAGGTTACCGATTGAAATATTACTGAGAATTTTTTTTTCCAATTTTTAAGATACTTGTAGGCCACTGAATTGGAGCCCCTAAGTCGGGTAAGTGGTTTTCGCACGATAATTTAACTATAAGGGGTAAAAGGGTCATTTTACCATCTCTGAGATTTTTCCAAGTTTGAAACTTGGTCAAGACACTCGTATCCCTCTCAAAGTCCATTGGTAATTTTCTCTTTTTTTATATTGTTGACCCAGACTAGATCTGGGCTAGGCTCAGACCAGTCGGGTCCGGACCAATGAAGATGGGTCGTCTTCTTTGGTTCCGGCCAGCAGGAACATCCGTTGGCCTCCGGCAGCCACCGCCGGCCGCCACTGTTAGCCAACGGGCTTGGCCAATACAATCGCCTCCGGGAGGCGGTTCCATTAGACCTAATCCCGTAGGCGCATAGTGGCTACTGAGAGGTCTGCAACACGGCCAGATTTTCTTCCGCTGACAATTTGCACTAACTCCCCCACCTTGTCCAGCCATGGGACTGGGGCCGTTCGATTTGCTATCCAACGGCGATTTAGAACCCCCTGGTCTAGTTGCAGGTCTACCACCGGTAGTAACGTCTGCACCCTCCTTTCCTTTGTGATTTCAGAGAGAACTCGAGGATGAGCAAGGGGGCGGCAAAGTAGTGGTCCAAACTTTTGGCGAGGCTCCGCCTCCTACTGGCCGATCACTAGAGAAGACAAAGACTTAAACTTTGCCCCTCTGCTGACTGGGATAAATGGTCCAGCCGGTGGCCAAATGTGTTTTGGTCGGCGGCCTAGCCGGCTCTTGTTAATTGAATTCGTTCATACGCCATACATGCCTCTAATCTAAATTAAAAAGATGTTTGAGCGATTTTACCTTACACGCCGGGTTGTTGTCGATCCACTGCCTCAGGAAATTTGAGCTCCCCCTTCCTTGACTCTGTCACCGGCCATGATCTTTTTCTGGTCATCGAAAATCCGACGGCTTTGTCTCTTCCATCTCCGGCCAAAAACCTCCTCCAAAAAGCCCTAATTAACTTTTTTATAGACATAGAGATTATGATTTTCTATTTTTATTAAGAGTTGGGCTAATTGGGTATATTTTTATTAATTTCCTTCACAAAAATAATCTGACCCATAAAGTGACTTAAACGGCCAATTTACGCTTCTAATTCGGGTAAACGGGCCTTATGCACTATATTTAACTTCGAACGGTAGTATCTCCCTCAGTTGAACTCTAATTCACGCGTTCTTAGTGGCATTTCGAAGTTTTTTCTATCTACTTTCCATTAATATAGGTTTTAGCTACCAATTCTAAGCATTAAATAAGTTATTCCAATAAGAAGGTCAAGCGGTCCAATACTTTAATTTCTCATAGTTAATTTTAAGAATTTTAAAAAAATTTAAACGTTACACAACATAAGAGACAAGTGGGTAATTTAAAGTCACCTGCCTTAAAACCTGTCTACCCTTGTATTATATACATAGTCGAATTATCCGTATTTTGGCCCTACTGAATTGAAACTCCTGTCTTCCATGAGAAGAGATGACGACTGGCGAGCTGTTCATCATAGACAAAAACCACACGCGCTTTCTTGTGTCACGTGAGCCAGTTCCTCCCCTTTCTACCGTCGCCCTGTCCCGCACTCCTCTCCGCCAGAGACTTGCCAATTCGCCAGCCTGTAATTCTTCCCAGCTCTCACCCTTTTGCTCTCTGAACCTCCTTCCCCAAAATACCCCCAACTAATCCCCGGATTCCCCCATGATCCCCTACCTCCACCCAGCCACTCCTGTCGGCCGCTGGCCCCATTTCTGTCGTTTCAACACCTCTGATCAAACTCAGCTCCGTACTTCGCCACCGTCTGCCCTGCCATGGCCGGACCTCCGCCCTTCCCCCTTTGTCCCAGATTCATTTTCACCCCCACCCGTTATTTCCCAAATAAAATAAATTAACAATCAAACAATCATTCATTTCCGTTGGGATTGGCCGAATAACACCAAAACCCCAAATAGAACTCAAAAACCCCCTCCCAGAAGAAATCCAGCCAAGGCAGCCACCAACCCCACCCACATCCAAGATAATGCTTAGTCCACAGCACCAGCCATCTTCCCCACCCACATGGACTTCACTCTCCTCCCCCTCTTCCTCCTCCTCTTCCTTTCCCCTCCTCCTGTAGAAGCATCACCATCACCAGCAGCAGCAGGAGCTTCATTTACAGGCATTACAGTGGTTTCTTCTTGTTTTTGATTTATTTGGGGAAGACCCATTTCCTGATTTTAATTGTTTTGCTTGTTTCAGGGCCGTCTTCTTCTTCATGGCTTCATCTACACCGGCTGCTGAAGCTGCAGATGCAGGCGAAGAGTGGTGTAAAGGAGAGATGGGTGATGGCGGATGAGTCAATGGAGGGTGATGGCGGCCCGTTCGTGGGCGTCAACGTCGGCGCCGACGTATCCAACCTGCTCTCCCCTGCCGACCTGGTGGCCTTCCTGGAGCTGCAGAAGATCGAGCATGTCAGGCTGTACGACGCGGACCCGGACCTGCTCCGGGCCCTGGCCGGGACCCGCATCCGAGTCGTCCTCGGCATACCCAACAACCAGCTCCTCTCCCTCGGCACCTCCAACGCCACCGCCTCCGCCTGGGTCCGCCGCAACGTCCTGGCCTACCACCCCGCCACTCGCATCTCCACAGTCGCAGTCGGGGACGAGGTCCTCACGGCCGCTTCCTCCTCCGCCCCGCTCCTCCTCCCTGCGATGGAGTCCCTCCACGATGCCCTTTCCGCCGCCGGCCTCGCCGGCGAGATCAAGGTCTCCACCCCTCACTCCGCCGACGTCGTCATCGACCCCTTCCCCCCTTCCCAGGCCTTCTTCAACCAGTCCCTCGCCCCGGTCCTCCGCCCCCTGGTCCAGTTCTTGGACCGGACCGGGTCGGTCCTCATGATGAACCTCTACCCGTACTACGTCTTCATGCAGAACCGGGCCGTGGTCCCGCTGGACAACGCCCTGTTCAGACCCGTCACCCCGGCCCGCGAAGAAGTGGACCCGAATACCCTTTTACACTACACCAACGTCCTGGACGCCATGATCGACGCCGCCTACTCCTCCATGAAGAACTTCAACGTCACCGCCGTCCCGGTCGTCGTCTCCGAAACCGGATGGCCGAGCAAGGGCGACGGCCGGGAGACGCACTACGCTACGGCCGACAACGCGGCCACGTACAACTCGAACCTGATCAAGCGGGTGCTGGGCCGGACCGGGACGCCGGCCCGGCCGGAGTACACGTCCAGCGTCTACATCTACGAGCTGTTCAACGAGGACCTGCGGCCGGGTCCGGTGTCGGAGGCCCACTGGGGCCTGTTCTACGGCAACGGGACGCCGTCGTATCTGCTGCACGCGGGGGCGACAGGGGGGCTGCTGGCCAACGACACGACCGACCGGACGTTCTGCGTGGCGGCGGAAGTGGTGGACGCGAGGACGTTGCAGGCGGCGCTGGACTGGGCCTGCGGGCCGGGCCGGGCCAACTGCTCAGAGATCCAGCCCGGAGAGGCCTGCTACGGGCCCAATACCGTGAAGGCCCATGCATCGTATGCGTTTGATAGCTATTACCAGATGGAGGGGAAGGTGGCAGGGTCATGCGATTTCAAAGGGGCCGCCATGATCACCACCACTGATCCTAGTAAGTTCAATTCCTAATTAATTTATTTATTAAATAATATTAATTATTATTAATTTATTTATTGTTTTACTGAAATATTTTTTTGTTATTAAAAAAAATTTATTTGAGCGCTCATGCACATCACCATAAATAAGTAGAGCAGGGTATTATGAGCTGTCGAATCTAGATTGGTGCACACCCGGGCAACACTGTTATATTATTATTATTATTATTATTCTTTTTTTTTCAAACTCGTTAATGTGTTTTCTAATTACGCATCATATTTAAATTTCTTATTAATCTCATTTATATGCCTTGATGCACGTGCATTGGGCCGTTCAATTTGAATGGCAAATTGTGCCGGCTGTGTTACTCACGGGGCAAGCGGGCCGGGCACGCAAGTATGACCCAAGGCTGATTGACTTTTTCCTTTAATATGATGTGCTTTTGTTCATACTAAGAGTTGTAAATAATTATCTTAGTTAATTATGTAGTAACGGGTCCATCTTTACTTTGGTTGGAAATGATGATTCCTTCCTTTTTTGGATATTGCCTTCTTTATATCTTAATCACGATAAAGTAGCATATATTTTAATAATTTAAGGTCGGCGACATAGATGATGTCTCGTTGATTTGTTTTGGAACTTAACTACCCATCACATCATGTTTTTATAATGTTATTTTGGTCCACTTAGGGTTAGAAATGGAGATTGGTACTTACTTTGGGAGGCAATTGCCTTTTTATATAGTTAATAAATTTTATTTATCATCTGGTTTAGGGTTTGGGAATGGAGGTGCTGTGGTGAGTGGGAATCCGGATGAGTTGGCTGTGTTTTTTTGTTGTTGATTTTGTTGCAAAATGTTCATGTATGGTGGGGGTGGAGGTCACGTGGTGTATGTGGGAAAGAAGGTTCGCTTCACCAAAGCAGTAGTGTTGCAGCCTTTGAGCTGGAGTTGTGATACAAATGCTGTTGCTCTTTTGTTTCCTTCTGACCATTTTTTTGGAATTTGATTGCAGGTCACGGGAATTGCATCTTTCCTGGAAGGTAAAAGTACACCTTTGTGTCTTTACTCTATGACAATTACTGTCCACATCATAAGGAGGGGAAACATTGTTGTGTGAAACTGATCCAGGTTTAAAATTTTCTATCACAAGTGAAATACACACGCAAAAAGTTTATATAAGTCCGGGCTCACACGAGTCTGAATGATCCCGAGCTTTATGGGCCATCAAATTTACATCTCACGGCCCATAATGCTAAGAGGTTTAAATATCCTTGAGTATTATTGGCCATCAAATGTAAATTCCAACGGCTATAGAGCTTGGGCTTACGTAGGTGCACGTGAAACTGAGCTCATATAAACGGGATTCAAAAATTGAACTGAGTGATTACAATTGGTTTAAGTAGTATTTTTTTTATGTTCTAGATTTAAAGGATTTGCATTTTTGAAAAAAAAAAAAGTTTGAACGATTTAGTGTAAAAAAATGAGTTTAAGTAGGTTTGGTCTTACAATTTGTCCCCAACGTGAGATCCTGAAAAAGGACGCATCTAGCCTGATCAGGATTCCATGTCTCTATGTACTGTGCTAGGACTCCTGCATAGCATGATCACCCTCTTTGGTAGTAAAATCTGACCACGAAAATATTTTCTCCCCACAAAAAATATGGATGGCAATGTAAATCGGTATGACCTAAAACAAAATTTGTTGGGAGCACTCATGAAAAGAAAAAAGGGCCTGTGAAGGGGCTTGCTTTTCCATGGCTTCAACCCATAGGTACAATTTTGGTGGTGTTCTAGACTGGTGCAGAGCTCATCTTGTTGTAGTGATTCAGAGTTTACATGTTTGAATAGCAGCAAGAAGGTGATCAGCATCCCAGATAAGGTGTCCAGCAATGTGACCGACGTGAGCAGCGCCCAGCAATTGGTGATGTTCAGGCTAAGGTGGAGATGGAGGAGGTCTCAGCTTTTGCAAATATTGTTTCAGTTTGGGGTATTGGCAGTTACATCCATACGGTGGATATGATCATGTAAATCACATATGAAATCTTCTTTTGGTAGGATAGGGAAGCGCATTCGTTTTTTTCTTTTTCCTTTTTACTATGTAGCTTTTATTTCTTCTGCAATAATTTTTTGCTGTATCTTCTTACCATCTCCGGCAGTTTAAGTGAGAAAATTTTCTCAGGTAATGGATACTGAGTGTGCAGATCAGTTTTAAGTGTTCTTTAGATGCTTCTTGTGCGAATGTTTCATCTATTGGAGATTTTTTCTCAGAAAATAGTTGATATACATAAGCCCAGACATTGTGAGCCGTCTGATCAAAATTTAATGTTGTGTGTCAATTAAAATTATCTGCTCACCTCCGTGTAGTATGCGTTGTTGGATTGAAATAGAATGACGGAGGCTGTCGTACAATGACTAACGGGTAAATGTCGTCATCCCAAGTTCAACTCTTTCAGGTGGACGACACATTTTTTCTATATATTTATAGGGGTGGGCCTTCTTGATGCCCTTTGCACTCTTATTGTTCAAGGAATGCATAAGAGCCATTAATATTTAGGATTAATGATGCACGTATTAACATTAGTACGTGTACTCTTATTATTACTGTAGAGCATTGAAATTAGTTACCATTACCATGATACCATGTTGGATAGCCGTTGGGTGCATCAATTCTTTTGATCAATCGGGCTTTGCCCCTTGTGAAGACGGAACTTAAATAACGTCTACTTATTCTCGTATTTGTTTGTATATTGGAAGGGCGTCTAAAAGATTGTATGGACATAGTCATGGTCTCATGGACTGCTTTTGGTCAACTCTACACGTCATGTGAGGGATTTTCTGGCAAGCTACAAAGAATGTAGCTGTGAGGCAGTGGTATACTATACAACCAATCTTAGAAAAGAATAAAACAAAACAAAACAAAAAAAATGGTATGCAACCAAGCAAAACTACCACCTAACATGATATTTTAATGTGATTCATACATATTAAAACATCCTGACTAGTCTAATTAAATTAAGCACAAATTGCAGCAAAAAGCAATGGATTTAAAAATAATAACGCACAAGGGATATAACATTGTTTTTTAATGTAGATACCTCCTTATGTAGGTTAAAAACTACATGACCAACTTTAGGATGCACTAATGATTTTATAGGTGTAGAAGAAGTTTCCAAACCACTTGACTCCACACAATGTACCGCATGCAAAATGCCCCGACTAAAAGTTGGCCATGGAAGGCTCTTCGTTTTGAGAAGTATTTTAATATTTTATTATAATAATGTGCTCAATGTAAGGAATACACGAGAACCCTTCATGTGTGTGTATAAGGAGCACATGAGAACTCTTTATCCGTGAAATCGACGGCACACACATTGGTGTACATTAGTGTCAGTGGTTTTGGCACTAACGTGTGCTAGCGTGTTGTTACGGGGACGCTCGGGGAATGCCTACCGTGTGGTATTCGTGAGGCCAAACAGCCGAGCGAGTAAGCCTTTCTTCATCAAGGTCATGACCTCATGCCATTCGACCAAGCGTCTAGCCCGCGAAGCTAAGCAATGAACCCGTCCCAAGGCGGACATGCCGGGACTTGTTGCCAAGCGAGCTAGCCGGAGAGTGACACCTCCTTGCGATGCACAGATCCAACTTAAGCAACTCGGACATCTAAACAATCCATCTCAGCCAAGTGCATGCAAGGGCCTTTGTATCCAACACTGCCATAAGGCCAGACAGCCGCCCGACAAGTCGGAGAGCCCCATCCCCCTAGCGGATGGGCTCCTGACATGATAGCTAGCAAGGCAACAAGCTGTAAGGTCCCTGATTTTTTTACAATTTTTTGAGATTTTTCTGATCATTTTCTGTGGAAAAATATGACGCTTCGACATATTTGGTCACGACTCGTATAGTCGGGTGTGAGTCCAGTCGTAGGCCACGGGCCTAGATGCACGTTTACGGTGCAAAAAATCGTTAAAGAAGGTATTGCAGAGGACAAGGGACTGCAGACGAAAAAAAAAAGAAAACGAAAAGATTGGGTTCGGCCCGATCCAGAAAAAAATTTGGAACAGTGTTTCCCCCCCTCTCTTCGATGTCCTAGCCGTAGCTGGCCGCCGGTGGGCCGTAGGGCCGCCACCATCGGTTTCGCCCCGGCCATGCGACGGCAAGGGGGCCACCGTCCCGGCCCCACGGCCGGGCCACCCGCCTCCCCGGTTAGCTCCCTCATCTCTCTATTTTATGTCGTTCCGCCGCCACCGTGAGCCGGCGAGGGCCGGATGGCCGGCCATGGCTCCACCTTGGGCTGGCGACGAGGGGAGGCCACCCCTCCCGGCCCAGTGGGCCTCCGCTCTGCCACTCCATCCCATTTCCGCCTCTGCCCTGTTTTGTTCCTCCCCTTTGGTCACTGATTCAGCCGCTGTCGTTGGCCAGTGAGGGCCGGCCGACCGCCCACAGCTCCGGCCCAGCCCGGCGACGGCGATGGGCACCTCTCCCAGCCCCAGTGGTCTTCCTCCGCCGCCCCAACCCTCTTTTCCTCTCCGGTGCTCTGTTTTCCGCCCCCTTCGATCCAAATCGCCGACTGGCTTCAGACGCCGTTGGATGCCCCGGTCAGACTCAGTCCGAATGGCCTTGGTCCGGCGAAGGTTGTGGGCCACCTCTCCATGCCCGGTTCCACCTCCGCCCTTCCATTTTCCTCCGGCCAAATGCCTCCACCTCCCCTATTCCGTCGATGCTTGGTTTTGGTGGAACAAAGGCCGGCAGTTGCGAGCCACAGACGATAGACCTCTGTCTGGCTCCGCCCCGGCCTGACGACAGTTGGGCCACTGTCCCAGCTCATGTTCACCGACCCTAGCACTATTCCGGTCTGCCTCTCCCTCATCTCCCTATTTTTGCCGTGTATGAGTTCACTGGCTTCCACCATCAGCTGGATACCGGATGCCGGACTTGACCCACCAGACCTTTGTTTGGCTTCTCTCCGGTTGGGCAACAATGGTGGATGTTTCCACCCAGCCTAGTTTAGCCTTCGTCCCATCCGTTCCACTAGAACGAGATCTGTCGCCCGCCGGTTGATGTGCTCGTCCACAGAAAATCGAGCCTTTGCTCCTCATTGTGCAATTTGTCCGGCGTGTTGCCGTTGACTTTGGTCATCACCTCTGGCCAGAGATAGCTCCTCTTGGCCGCTAGGGCCACAATGGAGTCGGCCAGAGCTGCCAATAAACCCTGCTCCTTTGTACCCAGGGTTTTCCACCCGTTTTGGGCCATTGAGCATCGTTGGATGCCGAACACCCTTTGGACCACCTTAGTGTGGGGGGTCTCAGCGTGGAGATTGCTGGCCGCCCTAGTGCGGCAACGACCCTCTTCTTCGGCATGAGGCAGGTTCCCCCTCTATTGATTATGTGTCTGACCGCTATAGAGAGCGCCATATTTTGCCCTCTTACCGTCCTACCTCCACTGGACACCGTATGGCCTCTAGTCGGCCTACCTCGACACGACAATGGCAAAGGCCATCTTCGTTGGTCACCACCCTTGGTATGGCCCTACCGCCCTTATGAGCTTTGGGCCAACACCGTCTAGCCCTCTCTCCCCTCCCTTTGGCTACATGTGCAAGTAGCTGTGCGTGCGGGTTAGGGTTTTGGTGTCGCTTTGGCGTCGCCTGACCGTCAGATGGCTTTGCCATCATCTGGAATTGACATCTGAGTCCTCCACTACCTCTCCTTCGTCCTCGAGTGTCGCTCCACGCCCTCCACCCTTATGTGGGCCCTTGTGAACATGAAATCGACGCCATTGGGTGCTGTCCATGGCCGATTTCGACGTCTTGTGACTAGTTGTGTATTCTTCAACTGCCAGTCAAATTTTAGTGTGTACGCCTGCCACTCGTTGGCACGATCTTTCTCCCGGCCGCCCCTAGTCTGCCACCGTGGATTGTGGATTTTGCTGCTTGACTTTGACACCCCATTTGGCCGTGTGTAGTTTCGGCGCTTCCTAAACCTCGGGACAATAGCTCTCTCAGCTAGGCAATGATTTTGACTGCCAACTCCGCCACCGACGCTGCCACTATCGTGTGCTCGCCATCAAATGTCATGATTACGAGGTAGGGGAACTTTGAACTTGTAACTTCATCATGACATGCTTGAATGAGTAGTAGCATGTTAGGATTGTAAGATCCCATGTGTTTGTATATTAAATCATGATATGTTTGTATGATGTAAGATAATGAATTATATCACGTTGAGATACATATGATATGTATGAGATGTATGTATGTTTTATGGATGTGGTATATGTGTGAGCTAGTGATGGCTAGCGAATATGTTAGTATGATTTGTACGTGTATTATGGACATGCTAGTGATGGCTAGCAATGTTGAGTAAGTTACGTATGTGGACTATGTGTGAGGGCATAGGTAGCGATGTCGAGTAAGTTACGTATGTGGACTATGTGTGAGGGCAGAGGTATGGGCGATAGACGATAAGAGGTGGCAATGTGACAACCCAGATCTGAGGTAAACTTTACTATTAGAATTTTTATATATTATTAGAACATTATTTTGCTTTCGGGACCTAAATGAATGTTGTAGAACTTTAAAAGCCGAACTTAAAGGTTTTTGAAACACTTAATTCGGAGATAGTGACCGTATGTAGTAATCGTGGAAGCGTGCACCATTAGCGGGCCCACGATGAAACTAAGGTAAAACCTATCCTTGAGTCGTCTTCTTTCAAAGGGCTCATCGATACGAGTCCGTCGGTACCAAGAACGTATAATTCTGAAATATAGGTAAAAAGTTATGGTTATTTAAAGTTTTAAAAAAGAAAAAAATAATATTTTAATAACGGCTGACGCAAGGCTTGCGTCAGCCGGAACTTTACCACGCGACATCGCGCGGTTTAACCGTGCGATGTGGCATCGCACGGTTTGTCCGCGCGGTGGGCCTGGTACCCGCGTGCGGGTCCTCGCCGCACGGTGTACCGCATAGCGCGTGGAACCGCGCGGCCCGCGCGAACCACGCGCTGTCCGCGGTCGGACCGCGTGACACACGGAGCCCGTGTGTCGGGTTCCGCATTGCGGCGTGCAGTTCCACCGCGCGATGCGTGACGGACACGCATCGCGCATTGCCCGGTCCACCTTCCCTATAAATACGCCGCCATTTCATTTTTACCAGTCACTTTCACCTCCAGTCAAAGCTTCTGACCCTCCGTTCTAAGCAATTTTAAGTCCGTTTCAACCCGTTCAAAAAGCGTTCCTAACTAAATTGACTGTGCCGGACGTTGTGACGGGGCCAGATTTTCAATACAAGCCTTCTACAAGCACAAAATTTTTACTCCAATTTTAAGGTAGGGAGTCTTAAACTCTAAATTTATGCTCTACGTGTATACTTTGTTTCTTTATGGATCGTTTTTAGTCAATCATATGTCTCTTCTTACGTTTTCAAAAAGAAATATTTTATGCACATCATGGCATGATATATGTGTTTTCTGGGGAATTCTAGGGTTATACCTAGAACAATATTTTCTGGATACCTACCGAAGAAAATATCGGTATTAGGCACGTGTATATAGGTATGGAGTATCATGGGAAAACTCCTGCCTTCTGAGCTTCTGGTTGCCCCATGAGCCTCAGAGGAACGCCGCTCGGTATCACGGCTCTGGATTTCTCATCATCGGACGAAGCGGTGTTTTCTGAATTGGTTTCTGAATCAGTTATGCAAAAATTATTACTAACTGTTACTTAATATTAAATTAGATTTTAATCCTACCTACTGGGTATAAAAATACTCACCCACCCACAGACTCTGCAGGTAGTAAAACCAACCCGGAGGGGTCAACCGAAGAATTCTCTGTTTAGTCTCTTTCAAATACTTTTCTACCTCTGTAATATTATGTTTTTAGACTTGCTTGTATTTTGTAATTCTATAATATGAATGTTCTACATACAGTGTACTACGGACTGAATTCTAATTTTCGACTACGTTATATCTTTTAGCTGTGCGTCAACTCCAAAATTCTTATGTGTTAGGCTGAATTAGGTTTGTACGGCGGACCGTCATGTTCGGTTTCATATGCCATGTCGCATGTGCCGAGCTAGATAATAATTACATAAATTATATTATTTCTAACGGTCGCCACACTTGGTATCGGAGCACTTGACTCCACTATTCGTAGAACAGTTAATATTTGTTTTTCTTAGATAATAAAGTAGTAATTATATTTAATGCTTTCTTATGCAGTGATATGTTTTAAAATATTAGTTCAGTTAATGGGAAAATTGAAAATGAAACTTATTTCGGGATCTTTATATCACATGTCAGCCCAAAAACCACCACCGAGAAAAGACAAAAAGAATCGCAATATGGCGGAATCCTCAAACAATTCAGACATTACCACCGCCTTTCCCCAGAATAGCGATGATGTTCAGGAAATAGTTAATATTCTTGACACACCTCTCTCTGTAGACGAGGTACTAAACATTTCTGACACAACCGTTGAAATTGAGGACACATCAGAAGAGGATGAGCCATTAGAAGAGGACCTCATGGAGGAGGACATATCTGGGGAGGAGGAGGACCCTGTGGAGGAGGACCCATTAGAGGAAGATCAGGTAGAAGGAGCATTGAAAGCAGATCCAATGGATGATGAATACTTCTGGAACAACATGATGATTAACATTCAGGAGGAGGGTGAGATAGTTGAGAATGTGGGCGAAGAGCAGTTGATGGACGTCCAAGGAGGGGAAAATGTGATTAGGGGAGAAGGGGTGTATAACCCTATGAGAGACATTGATCTGAATGTCTTACCCCCGGAAGCGGAAGAAATGGCAGAAGCAGAGAGTGCGCAATGGGGAGATAGGGGAAAAGGAGTAGTATGGTACACAGACCAACTACTAGAAGTCTGTGTGCTATGCGAGCAGAGAGGGCATCACTTCTGTCAGTGCCCATGGTACACATTGCCACTGCCTGAACTATGCCCTATCTGCGAGGACGGACATTACTTCTTCCAATGCCCTTATAAGAAATTTTTCCCTTGAACACCCGAATGTGTAGTTTGCGCTTAAACGTTCTTTTGGGTGCTTTCTCAAGTGTAGTCAATACACTTCTTTTGAACATTTGTCGCGTGACGTAGATAGAGTTTTTTGGCTTTTCAAGTGTAGTCAATACACTTCTTTTGTACGTTTGTTGCTTGATGTGATTAGAGTCTTTTGGCTTTTCAAGTGTGTTCCATACACTTCTTTTGTACAAATGTAAATACGAGAATGGTTATATATATATACACTTCTAGTTTACAAAAATTTCTTGTGAATTTAAGGTTATTACGATCCGCCCAAAATGTCTTCTGACAAAGAAGTACAACTGTCTGACGATTCAGCCCAAGCCGAAAATACTGCTCAAGACGCAGCAGTACCTGAAAATAACATGGATACTTTCCTTGACCTGATGATTCAAAGGATGACTCAACATTTACAGACTCAAGGACTCCAACCCAGCCCTAATCATTTAAGTAACTCTAGGGAATTGATCGAAAGTAGTCATAACGAGAAGGATAATCTGCTTGAGTGTTTTAAGAAAATCGCTCCAGAATTTTTTGGAGTAGATGGACCAGAGGCTGCTGAAAAGTGGATGTTCGAAGTCGAACGAATTTTTAAGGCATTAAAAGTTCCAGAAGATAGGAAAGTGGATGTAGCCACTTTTGCTATGACAGGAGAAGCAGCTTTTTGGTGGCCATCAGTAGAATGAAATTTCTTTCCAAATAGAGGAAATATCAAGTGGGAAGAATTCAGAGAAGTATTATACAACAAATATTTTCCGCCTCATGTTCAGGAGAAGAAAGAAAAAGAATTTCTGGATTTGCAACAAGGTAATATGACCGTCTTTCAGTATGAAAACAAATTCGTCTAATTACAACGCTTCGCTCCTAAGATTTGCTCAATAGAGTTAAAGAGAGCCCGAAAATTTGTTAGAGGGTTACATAACGGGCTTCGTAGTCGAATAGTAGGATTTCAACCCACTACTTTGGCTAAAGCTGTGGAATTAGCTTCACTATTGGAACAAGAATATCAAGAATTCTTAGCAGAGAAAAAGGATCGTGGACAAGGAAGCCGAATGGAAGATCGAAAGAGAAAATTTACAGCCTCTAATCAATTCAATAACCAAAAATTTCAAAGAACCTTTGGACCACCGCCCCAAAACCAAAAAGAGAGGAAATTAGAAAATGCCCCACATGCAACCGATTTCATCCATTGGGGATTTGTTACCTCACTGAGAGATGATGCTTCGCATGTGGGGACCCTGGACACCAGATCAAGGATTGCCCCAAAAAGAAGATCAAAGAAGAGATCAAACCGGAGCAAAAACCAAAGGCTCAGGGGCGAGTGTTTGCTATTACTACAGAAGAAGTTCAAACTTCAGCAAGAGTTATACAAGGTACACTTCTAATTTTGGATAAAGTTGCTAAAGTTCTAATAGATCCAGGATCAACACATTCTTTTATATCCTATGATTTTGCTTTAAGTACAGATTGTCCAGTTATGGAACTAGGATATATCTTAGAAGTGTCAACTCCTGTAGGAAAAACTGTTATAGCTCAAAATTTTATGCAAGATGTGTCCATAATCTATGACAACCAAAATTGGAAGGCTAACTTGATACTCTTAAGTATGAACGATTATGATGTCATCTTAGGAATGGATTGGTTAGCTGATAATGAAGCATTGGTAGACTGTAAGAAAAAGAAGGTAATATTCAATAATCAAGGAGAGGAATATACCTTCCATGGAAATAGAGAACCTTCAGGAGTATGCATTATTTCTGCTATAAAGGCACAACACTTGATATCTAGAGGGTGTCAAGCGTATCTTGCAAATATAATCTTGGAAGAATCATCTTCTCCCAAGATAGAGGATATTGAAGTTATAAAGAACTTTGCAGATGTATTTCCTGAAGATCTTCCAGGAGTACCACCAAAGAGAGAGATAGACTTTAACATTGATTTAATGTCAGATACAGAACCTATCTCCAAGGCACCCTATAGAATGGCTCCTGCAGAACTAAAGGAATTAAAGAATCAATTGCAAGAACTATTGAGCAAAGGATTCATCCGACCGAGTGTCTCACCTTGGGGAGCTCCAGTCCTTTTTGTCAGGAAAAAGGATGGATCATTAAGACTGTGCATAGACTATAGAATGCTTAACTCGGTAACTATTAAAAATAAGTATCCTTTACCCAGAATAGATGATTTGTTTGATCAATTACAAGAAGCAAAAGTTTTCTCAAAAATAGATTTAAAATCTGGAAATCATCAGTTGAGAATACGGGATGAAGATATTCCAAAAACAGCATTTCGTACCTGCTATGGACACTATGAATTTATAGTGATGCCATTTGGATTGACGAATGCTCCTGCAACATTCATGGATCTTATGAACCGAGTTTTTCGACCTTATTTGGATAAATTCGTGATTATTTTTGTTGATGACATATTAGTCTATTCTTCCACTCTCAAAGAACACCAAGCACACTTACAAATAGTTCTTCAAACCTTGAGAGATCATCAGCTATATGCTAAGTTAAGTAAGTGTGAATTTTGGTTGAGTAAGGTGGTATTCTTGGGTCATGTCATCTCTAACAATGGAATATCAGTAGACCCTACCAAGATCAAAGCAGTATTAAAGTGGGAAAGGCCCAAAACCGTTACAAAAATTAGAAGTTTCTTAGGACTTGCTGGTTACTATCGAAGATTTATCCAAAACTTCTCGAAGATAGCTTTACCTTTAACAAAGCTAACCAGAAAAGGAGTGCGGTTTTTGTGGAATGAGGAATGTGAGAAGGCATTTCAAGAGTTGAAACAAAGATTAACCACCACCCCAGTTTTAGCCTTACCAACTGGTAGTGGAGGGTTTATAATTTATAGTGATGCCTCAAGAATGGGTCTTGGATGTGTCTTGATGCAGAATGAGAAGGTGATAGCCTATGCTTCAAGACAATTAAAGAAACATGAAGGTAATTACCCCATCCACGATCTTGAATTGGCAGCAATAGTTTTTGCCTTAAAACTATGGAGACATTATTTATATGGAGAAAAATTTGAAGTTTTTACAGATCATCAGAGTCTAAAATACATTTTCTCTCAAAAGGATTTAAATTTAAGGCAAAGACGGTGGATTGAATACTTGAATGATTATGACTTCTCTATTCAATATCACCCGAGAAAAGCCAATGTAGTAGCTGATGCCTTGAGTAGGAAGACCATAGGAATGGTAGCTCAAATGTTGATAAAGGAATGGAGGTTGATGGAAGAGATAATAGATTTACAACCTCAATTACAATCAGGAACCAAAAAGGTAATCATAGCTAATCTGGAAATAAAATCGGAATTGATCGAGATCATTTTGGAGGCACAAAAAGAGGATACAGAAATACAAACCTTCTTAGGTAAGCCTGATTTTAATAAACATGCTAATTATGGCATAAGATTTAAAGCATGACTAGTAGTCCTCAAGCACTTAATTAAAACAAGAATTGCTGCATGAAGCTCATAGGTCTCAATATACCATCCACCCAGGAGGAACAAAAATGTACCAGGATCTCAAAAGAAGTTTTTGGTGGAAAGGGATGAAAAGGGACATTGGAGAATTTATCTCTAAATGCCTAACTTGTCAGCAAGTTAAAGCAGAATGTCAGAAACCATCAGGTACTCTTCATCCTATTGAAATTCCAAAATGGAAATGGGAGCACATTTCTATGGATTTTGTTTCAGGCTTACCCAAGACATCGGCCAGCCATGAATCCATTTGGGTTATAGTGGATAGACTTACTAAGAGTGCCCATTTTCTTCCTTTAAAGAAATCTTAGACATTGAATGTCTTGGCCAAAATGTATATAAAAGAAATTGTGAGTCGGCATGGTGTACCCTTGTCGATCATTTCAGATCGAGACAGCCGGTTCACTTCACATTTTTGGATGAGGCTTCAAGAAGAATTGGGAACAAGTCTCAGATTAAGTACAACATTCCACCCACAAACTGATGGTCAGTCTGAACGAATTATTCAGACACTAGAAGACATGTTGCGGGCATGTGCCATAGATTGGAAAGGTAACTGGGATGAACACTTGCCATTAATTGAATTTTCCTATAATAATAGTTATCATTCCAGCATTGGTATGACACCATATGAAGCTCTTTATGGACGACCCTGTCGATCCCCAACTTGTTGGAGTGAAGTTGGGGAAGGAAAATTAGTAAAATCAGAACTCTTACAACAATGTGTGAGTAAAGTGAAGCTTATACGAAGTCGATTAGAGACCGCACAAAGTCGTCAAAAGAGCTATGCTGATCAAAGGAGAAAAGACCTCGACTTCCGCGAAGGTGAGCTTGTGCTACTGAAGGTATCACCAACTAGAGGAGTTATGAGATTTGGGATGAGAGGAAAGCTAAGTCCTCGATTTGTAGGACCATTTGAAATTCTTGACAAAATAGGACCAGTAGCTTACAGATTTGCATTACCCCCTCAGTTGGACAAGGTCCATAATGTATTTCATGTATCCATGCTTCGCAAGTAAATACAAGACCCTTCTCACATTTTAGATCAAACAATGATTACCTTGGAACCTGATTTGACATTTGAAGAGAAGCCTGTCAGAATATTGGATCGAAAAGAACAAATCTTGAGGACAAAAAGGATTCCATTAGTCAAAGTGTTATGGCAGCACCATTCGTCAGAAGAAGCCACGTGGGAATTGGAAAGTGAAATGGTAAAGAAATATCCTGAGCTTTTTGATGAATAGCAAGTTTAATTTCGAGGACGAAATTCTTATAAGGAGGGAAGAATGTGACAACCCAGATCCGAGGTAAACTTTACTATTAGAATTTTTATATATTATTAGAACATTATTTTGCTTTCGGGACCTAAATGAATGTTGTAGAACTTTAAAAACCAAACTTAAAAGGTTTTTGAAACACTTAATTCGGAGATAGTGACCGTATGTAGCGATCGTGGAAGCGTGCACCATTAGCGGGCCCATGATGAAACTACGATAAAACGTATCCTTGAGTAGTCTTGTTTCGAAGGGCTTGTCGATACGAGTCCGTCGGTACCAAGAACGTATAATTCCGAAATATAGGTAAAAAGTTATGGTTATTTAAAGTTTTGAAAAAGAAAAAAAAGAAAAAAATAATATTTTAATAACAGTTGACGCAAGGCTTGCGTCAGCCGGGAATTTACCGTGCAACGTGCGACATCGCACGGTTCAACCGCGCGATGTGGCATCGCGCGGTTTGTTCGCGCGCGGGTCCTCGCCGCGCGGTGTACCGCGTAGCGCATGGAACCGCGCGGCCTGCGCGGACCACGCGCCGTTCGCGGTCGGACCGCGCGACACGTGGAACCCGGGTGTCGGGTTCCGCGTTGTGGCGCAGAATCGCACAGTGTGCAGTTCCGCCGCGCGACGCATGGCGGACACGCGTCGCGCATCGCCCGGTCCACCTTCCCTATAAATACGCCGCCATTTCATTTTTACCAGTCACTTTCACCTCCAGTCAAAGCTTTTGACCCTCCATTCTAAGCCGTTTTAAGTCCGTTTCAACCCGTTCAAAAAGCGTTCCTAACTAAATCGACTGTGCCGGACGCTGTGACAGGGCCAGATTTTCAATACAAGCCTTCTACAAGCACGAAATTTCTACTCCAATTTTAAGGTAGGGAGTCTTAAACTCTAAATTTATGCTCTACGTGTATACTTTGTTTCTTTATGGATCGTTTTTAGTCAATCATATGTCTCTTCTTACGTTTTCAAAAAGAAATATTTTATGCACATCATGGCATGATATATGTGTTTTCTGGGGAATTCTAGGGTTATACCTAGAACAATATTTTCTGGATACCTACCGAAGAAAATATCGGTATTAGGCACGTGCATATAGGTATGGAGTATCATGGGAAAACTC
This sequence comes from Saururus chinensis, assembly GCA_035235625.1. Classification (NCBI taxonomy): domain Eukaryota; kingdom Viridiplantae; phylum Streptophyta; class Magnoliopsida; order Piperales; family Saururaceae; genus Saururus; species Saururus chinensis. Next base: position 32,103,550 of record CP141148.1, on the reverse strand, counting down.
CTGCCTTCTGAGCTTCTGGTTGCCCCATGAGCGTCGGAGGAACGCCGCTCGGTATCACGGCTCTGGATTTCTCGTCATCGGACGAACCGGTGTTTTCTGAATTGGTTTCCGAATTAGTTATGCAAAAATTATTACTAACTGTTACTTAGCATTAAATTAGATTTTAATCCTACCTACTGGGTATAAAAATACTCACCCACCCACAGACTCTGCAGGTAGTAAAACCAACCTGGAGGGGTCAACCGAAGAATTCTCTGTTTAGTCTCTTTCAAATACTTTTCTACCTCTGTAATATTATGTTTTTAGACTTGCTTGTATTTTGTAATTCTATAATATGAATGTTCTACATACAGTGTACTACGGACTGAATTCTAATTTTCGACTACGTTATATCTTTTAGTTGTGCGTCAACTCCAAAATTCTTATGTGTTAGGCTGAATTAGGTTTGTACGACGGACCGTCACGTTCGGTTTCATATGCCATGTCGCATGTGCCGAGCTAGATAATAATTACATAAATTATATTATTTCTAACGGTCGCCACAGGCAAAGTGTTTAGTGAGGGTTTGTATGTGTATGTGGATGTGGATGTGGATGTGTAAGCGTGTGACAGAAGACAATAGACGTAAGTTTGACAGGCAAGGATGGAAGCAGATTGGTTTGGTTCGGTTTGGAGCGTACGTCAGGGGTTCTGTATGTAAGTGGACTTAGGCTTGGAACCTTATGAGGGTTTATTAGGCAGTAAGAGCGTGCATAATTGTACAAGCATAACATACAGATTATGAAGTGAAAAGTAAGAATAATAAGTGAGGTACTAAGTAAGAGGGTAATAACGGGGATCTACTGTGAGGACCGTAAGGTGGATGTCAGGGGTTGTATGATTATGTAAGTATTTGTGTACGGTGAGTTATGTGTGACTTGGACAGGTAAGTGAAGTCTGCTGCCCCGATGAACTAGGGTTTGGATCAGGCTTCGCTTCAGTTTGATCAGTCGAGGACTGAGTTTGTGTGGCATAATTGTACCGCATAATATACTTACTTCAAACTTGAATTATGAGGAAACTATTAATAGCGTTGTGAGTTTGAGACCTAAGGGTTCGACGGATTAAGTTCCGTGTTTGAGCTAGCCGATAATGAGTCGGCTGAGCACTTCTTGTGTCTTGCCATGGTGGTTATCCTGCGGGATTTTTGTTTGTATGCTATATAGAGCACCAGACGTTTGATGCTTTGTTGAGAGTGATGTATACTTTGTTTTGGTTTGTGTGCTGTATTTAGCCCAGATGTTTGATGCTCTGTTGAGAGCGCGATAAGTTTTTGCCCCTCGTAGGCTCTGTATGTTCCTGCCTATAGATGGCACTGTATGTTCCGCCCAAGAGTGGCACTTGCACTATAAGACCCATAATGGTGGGCAATTCTATGGCACTATAAGACCCCTTATGTGTGGGCAATTCTATGACCCCTTGTGTGGGTGTATGTTGCGCTCTTAGGTAAGTAGTATTATGGATCTACTCTTACCTGTTTGATCATGTGCCCCATGAACATAGGTGTGCCTTACCTTCAGAAAAGTCCATGGCATCTAGTCACTCCCCGTAGGTTAAGGTGATGCCCCAGTGACATTCTTTTCCTTTTCGACGCTGGAGCTTATTAGCTGTAATGAGCTTCACTGGTCAATAGTATGTATACAACTGTATGATTGAGTATGTACGTTTCTGAGTAAGCGTATGATTATGAGTATGTGCACGACTGTAAGATTGAGGATGAGTACGACTGTAAGAGTGTGAGTTTGAGCACGACTGTAAGAGTTTGAATATGAGTTTGACAATAAGTGTAAGACTGTACGAGTAAGGTCGTACAAGTAAGTGTAAGACCGTATGAGTAAGGTCGTACGAGTAAGTGTAAGATTGTACGAATAAGGTTGTACAAGTATGTATAAGTTGTATGAGTTAGCATACGATTGTACGAGTACATTAGTAAGACCTTGATTAAGGGTGTTTGTGTAAGTTTGATATGATGTTGTGTTATGCGTGCTTATATGCTTATGTGCATAATTATGTTATACGTTGTTTGCCTCATGTTGAGTTGCATGACACATGTATTTATGAACTTATTGAGTTCACCGTTTGGGATTTCCCCTACTGGGTATTTTCCTACTGAGTATGAAAATACTCACCCTACTTCTTTTAGCCCCATTGTTCGAGAAGCTTTTGCAGGTTGTGTTGTAGAGCTCCTGGAGATGGATGCTCGATTTCGCAGTGGATCGTTTCCCCTTTTGATTCAGGTTTAACCTTGACTCTATGTGAGTATATTTGGTGCCATGATTTGATGTATTGGGTGAGATGAGATTTAAGTGTTTATATCTTCTGGACTTTTAATTTGGATCAGATAGTAGACTATTTATGGGACTTGTACTCGGGACGCCTGAGAGTTATTTGTATTTAAAAAAATCTATGATCATGGTAATTTAGTCATACGTTTGTTTTCAAGTAATGCCTGAGAATATTTGATTTGGCGGTACAATGCTTAACCGTATGAGGTTTTAAATTATAAACTGTATTTTTACAGGTTTTGATTTTGTCATTTTGACTCCGATTCATCGTATTATATAAAAAAATGTGAGGAAAAATCTCGGGCGTCACACAAGCTTTCGTTGCCATCCGGACAACCTTTTGCAAGGCTAGGCATCATACCAACAGCTTTGTCCATGAAGCTCACCATGTCCCTCCCTATATAGCATAAGAGATTTCTTGCATTTCTCTGGAGTGGCAGCCAAAGTGGTCATACAGGCATGGTATTTCCGAATTTCACCAAACTGCACGAGAACACTCCTAAGGACCCTCTAACACTATATAGAGAGGAGGGGACATCTTAAGGATCCGAATATGTGCTAGTTGGCTATGTGTCTCAACATAGCCAACTATGTGTGCGCATCGTTGCATGCTTTCTGCGCAACGTTGCACACACATGTTGCACAATGTTGTGGGCCTTCCCCGCAACGCCTGCACACATGATATGTAACACTAAGGGCAATTCCCATAATGTATGCACACCTCGTATATAACACTTTCCCATGTGTGTGCGCCCCAGCACGTGTCACGGGTAGTCCGTTCCGCTACCCCATGACACTCTCCCCCACTTGACTCGTTGACGTCCTCATCAATGGTACGGCTCCAGGGGGTCTTGCTCTTGCTTCCAACCATGGCACAACATAGCAATGAAGGGTTAACTCTTTTCTTGTGACGCTAAGATTTGTGCACACCACGGCTTGGATAAAACCATAGATTGCATGCTTTGGAAAAATCAACTTCCACCCATAGGCCCTCAACTCGGTTAAACCATTGCATGACAAAGTTTCTGCTCAAAATGCCTTGCCCATCAGCTAAGGCAAAGTACTCTGCGCTTATGATTGCTTCGATAAGAAGGTGCGCCCAACTGTTCCACTTTAGTTGGTGCTACACAACAACCGGGAAAGGATACACCAAATGATGACCAGCTTCCTCTCGTGAAGCCGGCCCTGCACTCGAGACAGTAGCAAGTTGCCTACACTTTGGACGATTTCTACCTATATTTCAGCCAAACCTTGTAGCTCCCACCAACAAGACTACACCATGACATCAGGCCTTGACACTCTTGTCTATCCCCTTGACGTCTCCCAAGAATCGAATGCCGCCCCCACTTATAACAAAGCTCATTATAGCAATGCAGCGACGTCCTCAACGTGTCCCTTAACTTCTGGGTCTTCACCACTCAAAGTTCCTGGCCACCCAATTCAGTCATATTTCCCCTCGCGATACGTTCCAGAGGCCTACTCCACCCTAGGAGCAGCGACTTTGCTCAAGCTTCGCGTGACTTGTGCGATCACCAAGCTACTACACAACACTTAATGCAGTGATCCATCAAGATTTCCTCTCACGATCCCCTCCAGCGGTCTACTCCATCCTAGGAGCAGCGACGTTGCTCAAGCTTCGTGTAGCACTTCGTTACCAAACTTCTATACCGCTCAAGATGCAGCGATGCCCTAAGGATTCCTCTCGCGATCCCCTCCAGAGGTCTCTACCCTAGCCTAGGAGCAGCAAAGTTTGCACAAGCTTCGCGTAACCGACTTGGCCACCAAACTCCTACATCGCTCAAGATGTAGCAACATCCTCCAATGGTCTACTCCCCCATAGGAGCAACACTTTTATTATGAGGATAAGATGAGGCCCATTGCGCCTCGCTAGCTAGACCGATGTCTAAAAACTAGCAATCCAAGATTTGTGTATGTTGCCCTGGGCGGATGAGGCCCACTGTGCCTCGCTGACTAGGAAGACACCTAAAACTAGCCATCCAAGATGGGTGCCACCCTGCCAACCAATTGTGACATACAGGGCCATGTTTAGCAACCCTGGGGTGAGAACACATCAATTCAAACACCTCGATCAAACATGCTTCGGATCTGCCGCTTTCATGCTAACCCAAAGAAGATGGTGGGATTGACTTCCACCTGAACTGTGCCGCCTTTTGCTGCATCAGCTCACAACCAATGGCATGGCGGTTTCTGCCCTCATGTGCCAAACATTTCTTTTTCTTTTTCTTTGTCCCATTTTAGATGCACACTTGCATACCGAACGGCTCATGATTCACTTTTTCAAACATCGGCAACACACTTGCACACCGAATGGGTCATCTCTTCACCCATCTTCTTTTCTCTTTTCATAACATGGACTGGATAGTATCCACTATGCTTGGGTCCCATAATTCACTGTTCATTGTCCCAGGAAGTCCCATTCACAGGATCAATGTCTTTCCATGTGCCAGATTGCACTGCGCCAAGTTCAGCCAAACTTTGCCCACTAATGAGTCCCATACCTCGCTAGCAAGAAGAACCCGACTAACCCTGGTGATACTCTTTTTCCATAAACGGGCTGCATATTCATTCACAACATGATCGCCCCACATACGGCTCAATCCCAGCCCACCCTTACCTTGAGGAGTCTCATATTTAATCGGTATAAATAACTGGCTGCATACCCATCAACTTGGTTCAACATGCTCATCCACCCACAATATCGTCGGGGAGAGAGGGTACAAAGATCAACAAGATATCTTGCCGCTGATATATCCCATACCGCACCGTTAGCAAGAGCTTGCCACCATTCACAACAATTTCGAGTCCCAACACAACTCAACGTAGCTTAGGTAACATTGCCACACAAACGACCAGGGAACAAGAGCACTACTCCATGAGGTCCTTGTAAATGCTGCACCCTTGATGGCAAGTACCGCTCGCATGATCCAAAACTAAGGAGGAACATGATCAGCCATCATCCATACACATCCATTTCAGTCCCACTTGCAATTGCTTGCATTTCGCATGGTAGTCCATTTGCCCTGCACTGCTGAGGTCGAAGAACCTTGCATTCAACTTTACATCTCCTCATCCAACGGTCATCTTGGTCGCCCAACAAGACAAATACTTGGCTTTGATACCACTTGTCACGGGGACGCTCGGGGAACGCCCACCGTGCGGTACTCACAAGACCAAACAGCCGAGCGAGTAAGCCTTTCTTTGTCAAGGTCATGGCCTCGTGCCATTTGACTAAACGTCCAACCCGCAAAGCCAAGCAATGAACCCTTCCAAGGCAAATGTGCAGACGTGCCAGGACTTGTTCCCAAGCGAGCTGGCCAGAGAGGGACACCTCCTTGTGATGCACGGATCCAACTTAGGCAACTTGGACATCTAAACAATCCATCTCAGCCAAGTGCATGCAAGGGCCTTTGTATCCAACACGGCCATAAGGCCGGACGGCCACCCGACGAGTCAGAGAGCCCCATCCCCCTAGCGGATGGGCTCCTAGCATGATAGCTAGCAAGGCAACAAGCTTTCGTTGCCATCCCGATAGCTTGTTGCAAGGCTAGGCATCATACCAATAGCTTTGTCCATGAAGCTCACCATGTCCCTCCCTATATAGCATAAGAGATTTCTTGCATTTCTTTGGAGTGACAGCCAAAGTGGCCGTACGGGCATGGTATTTCCGAATTTCATTAAACTGCCCGAGAATACTCCCAAGGACCCTCTAACACTATATAGGGAGGAGGGGACATCTTAAGGATCCAAATATGTGCTAGTTGGCTATGTGTCCCAACATAGCTAACTATGTGTGCGCATCATTGCGTGCTTTCTGCGCAACGTTGCACATACATGTTGTGCAACGTTGCGGGCCTTTCCCGCAACGCCTGCACACATGATATGCAACACTAAGGGTAATTCCCATAATGCATGCACACCTCGTATATAACACTTTCCCACGTGTGTACGCCCCAGCACGTGTCACGGGTAGTCTGCTCCGCTACCCCGTGACAGTGTGCACCGTCAATCTCAAATATTAATGATTCTCATGTGTTCTTTATGTTGGGTTTATTGTTTGAGGGGAGCATGAAAACCTCTTCCCTTGTTTTGTAGTGCAAAATGCACTCCTCTCCTCAACTTTTGTACATCTCTTTAAGCTTTTGGAATCTATCGATCGATTTAGCTAGTCCTCAGCCAAATAGTCGGTAGACAAGTCTTGTCTGCATTTTTGTTTGCTAATAATTTATCTGTTGGCGTCTTGTTCACGAATGAAGCCTCTTTTCTAGCAAACATGGCCATTGTATGTGGTCATAAACTCTCAGACTATTAGATGAGGGCTAAGGCGTCGGAGAGTTCAAGAGATGCATCAAAGACTAGGCATAGTGGCCGGCGTAGCTGGAGTGGGGGTTTATGTATTAAGTAACTTAGCACTCCTTTTATCCCAGAATAATAGCTATATTTGGTTTTTCAAAATAAACTAATTTTAGTTCATTTTAAAACACTAAATGGAGTTATTAACGTGGGACAGAGGGAGGATGTAATAACCTTTTTATTTTTATATATGTCATCTTTTTTTATTTATAATAGTATTACTATTGAACTTGATTTTAATTTAATTTGTAATTAACACTAATAAAAAACTTAAATGTAGCATTAATACTCCCTCTGTCCTAAATTAATAGTTATATTTGTATTGGTGGATTTGGGTAGTCCCCTATGCACAAGACAAGAGAATGGATCATATGCTCTTTCCTTGCAAGAGATAGAGAAGATTTTTTTTTAAAGATTGGACGACCATTGATTAAGCAAAACTACTCTTTATAATTTGGAATAGAATAGTGGTGATTAACCAATTTTTGAAAGCATTCAATTAAATAGTAAACAAAGGAGGCAACTTAAAATTTATTTAAAAGAAAAATAGAATGTTCAGGAGAAGTGGCTAAAATTTTCAAGTAATTAAAAAAAAAAAACATTAACTCCTTTTGGAAGATGAGAGCTCACTTGTGTAACTTCTTATTTCTTTACTTGATGCATACTTTAGTTTGTCTTCCAATCTCTCAAGTTTTTTTAACTTTCAAACTTTGAATGAAGGTCAAGGTCTTTATAATTTTTTGGATGTCTTTTGGTGGGTGATGAGCTTCGGGATTTCTTATGAAGACTCATTACACTTGAAGGCCAAAAGCCCCTCCTTATGAAAACGATGAAGTGTTTATAACATTAGGTTTATATAGTTTAGTAAAGTAGTGAGTGGTGAATTAACGAGGTAGTGTGTAGGAAGTGAAAAGAGAGTTAGTGAGATGGTTGGTGAGAATCGAATTAGTGGGGAGTGAGTAGATGGGAAGTGGAGAATGTGGTAAATGTAATTTTGAAAGTAGTGGGAGAAGTTCCGACATTATACTTTAGACTTAGTCTTCCCCTACTCCATTACTCTCTTTTCGCATTCTTCTTTTTTATTTTTTTATTTTATTTTATTATTTTCATTATCATTTCCTTCATTTCTTTATTTTTCTGGTTAGAGTAGGAGATCAAGAGCCTCGGGGCTTTGACTTGGTCTTCCCACTCTCTATGTGTGGTCCATGAAGTCTCCCATAGTCTCTTTGTATTTATTTATTTTTCTTTTGAACTTCAAGTTCTTTGAAATTTGATTTTTTTGTGATTTAGCCACTTTAGTCTTTTGCAACTAAACATTTTAATATTTGAAGAATAAATTTAATGTGGGGCCCACAAGTCTCAGCTTCTTTTACTAATTTTGGTTGGATGATTATTTTTTATGTAAGACCCACAAGGTCTCACTTAGCTTTTTACTAATTTTAGTTTTATAACTATTTTGATGTGAGACTCATGGGTCTCACTTAACCTTTTGCAATTTTGGTTTTTTTATTTGATAGCCATTTTGATATGGCTAAGTTTAACGTAGGGCTTACGAAACCTCACTTAACCAATTTAACTTTTGTCTAACTTTAAGTATAGGGAGGGCTCATTAGGTCATCACCTAATTTCTTGTTGGAAGCCTCAGCCCATTCCTTCGTGTGTTGGATTTGATTTGACTTCTTTTTTGAGGATTTTGTCCACTTTGGAGACTTTATCCGTTTTGAAAATTTGATCCCTTTTGGAGCTAGTCAAGCTCCGAAATCTTGTCATTTGAATTTAAAATTTTTTTATTAAATTTTTTTGTCAATAATTTAATTTTTAAAAACAAATTAATATTTTTTTTAAAAAACTAAATATTTCTATTAATAAAAGACAGAGGGAGTATGATTATATTTAAATTATTAAGAATTCAAGCATAAGAAAATAAACTTCAAGTTTAGATGGAGGAATAAAAAAGCTATTTAGGTAATAGTGTAAATTGTATTTAATAATTAATCAGACCTCGAACAAATAATTGAATGACAGCCTTCGTCCACAGTCATGTCTAAAAATTTGCAAACAAAAAGTTAGCCAAACATAGCCACATATACCTTAAACATGACTTAGATGTTGAACGATGGATGTCGAGGGCCACCACATGCACCATTAACAAGGAGCTCCTTGGAATCCACCAATCCATGCTCGCCACCAATCATTATATCTCCACTAGTGACCAAAAGCCAATCACTCTAAAAAATGATATTCTTACTCCATTTTCTTTATACCAAAGATTGAATAGAAAAGGCGAGTCACACCTTATAACTTGGTGATTCACTTTTCCCTATCTAATCAAAGGTGGAATAAGACTTTTGGTATATAGAAAATGAAGTAGGAATATTAACTTCCATTCTAAATTCAACTAAGTGATCAAAACTTCTACTTTGGAATCCATTACTCACCAATTGAGTTGCTAAATAAAAGTAGCTTAAGTATGTGCAAAACCCAGCGCCTGCTCATCATGGCATGTATATTGTATGCATTCTTAGGCACTTGTAGTTGTAGCATTACTCCTATAGACATACATAGCTCACTAAAACATTGATTACAAGGCTAATGCTAAGTGCTTTGTCATTTCCCCTCTTTTGCCCTCTCCCTAATTTGAGTACTATGGTGTGCAACCACACAAGTATGTGGCGGGCAAGCCCGGGGCAGCAGAGCTGATAAGCAAGTAGTATTTTTATTATTATAATTATTAAAAAAATAGAATATAAAAATGTCTAGCTAGTGTTGTAGCTTTTGGCATTGGTTACAGAGTTGGAGCCTCTCGCCATCATGTTTTGATAGCGAGGGCCTCTAGTTCACTAGCCAGTGCTATAAACTCCAATGATGGCTGCTTTTTTCTTTATAATATTACATCTAAGAAAGATAACATGTGTTAGGTGCATATGCGCAATGTGCATTGCGATATCACAATTTAACCGCACACTCGTCTTAGTGGGTAGGTGGGAATTACAAAAGAAAAAAACTAGCCAATGTAGCTATGACTCCTTAGCCATGATTTGATGATTAGGGAGCATTAGCTTTAGTGAGTTGTAACTTTGGCTATACATCCTTGTTACAAAACCCATATACCCTTGATTTACACTATCAAGGGGCTGTTTAGGAGGCAACGCCAAGTTCGGAAGCATTTTTTTCACCAACTCTCCTCACAAGAATTGGAGAGGAAAATGATTTTCCCTTTTTAATGTAACGTTTTATACTTAAAAGGAAAAGTAATTTTTCTCCAAAATGCCTCTTAAACGGGGGCCAAAATTGTGTGGCCAAAAAATATGCATAGGGCAAGGTGCATATAAACGGACCCTACCTCATATATGAAATTTGTAATTCCTTCTTTTCAACCCCATTTATGCTTATGGTGTATTAGGGTGTGTGGGAAGTATTTTCTATGTTTCACTCTGACAGTGAGCCAAACGTAAGCCGAGCATAAAGAATGCTAAGAAGCTATTCGATTTTAAGACCGGCAGCACACATGGTAGTGTACATTAACGTAAACAAAAATACTTATGCTAATGTGCTCTAATTTATGTACCGCCGATCTTGAAATTGGACGGCACCCGGGCATTCCTTACACTTAGCTCACATTAAAAAGCGAGCATGAAAAATGCTTCCGGGTGCGTGTTGGTCACTACTACTCACCAATCACCGGGGCAGGCACTGGGCCTGGGCCGCCGGGCAGAGACTGCCGCGGCCCTCTCTCCCTACTTACCCGCCCCCGCTTTCAAAACCAAAAAATGGCTCGGCATTGCCGCCACTTCCTCCTCTCCTCCTTCGCCCCAAACCCTACCGGCCCTCCCCGCCCGTTCTTCTTCTTCTTCTCCGCCCTCCGCCTCCGCCTCCGCCTCCCCATGGCCTCTGCTCCCTGGGCATGCTCCAAATGCACCTTCCTCAACCCCCCCACCCAGAAATCCGCCTGCCAGATCTGCCTCTCCTCCCCTCCTCCTCCTCCTCCTCCTACCGTTTCTGTCTCGTCTTGCTCTGCATCGCAGTGGGCTTGCAAAGCTTGCACCTTTCTGAATTCGTTGGAGAGAAACAGCTGTGAAATCTGCAAACGCGTGGACGACGGGCGATTGGGCGAACGGGTGGACGAGGGACACGATGGGCATTTGGTGGGTTCTGTTTTCTTCCCGCTGCGGCCTTGCAAGAGGAAAGCTGAGGAAGTGTTGGAGTTGGAGGAGTCTGATGAGGACGAGAGGTTGGCGGAGAAGGCTGAGCTTACCCTGGGTGGGTTCTTTGTTAAATCTCATCTACCCTCGAAATCATTGAAGTTTACTTTTATTCCTTAATTGATATGTCTAATTGGTAGTGAAGAGTTCGAACATATTGTGTATTTGGACCTTATTTGGGTGAGTGTCATCTGAAGTCAAGGTAGATCGGAAACCTGCTGAATGTATATCTAGAAATGATCTTCTGGGATTTTTTCAGGGTTAAAATGCAACATGTTTATATTTCTCTTGATGCTTGGCCTGCGTGATGTGCTTGGAAATCTGCTGGAACGTATCTGAAGAAATTTGCCTTTGGGATTTGTCCAGAGTGTGTTAAAATGTGGAATGCTCTGTTCATAGTTTTCTTTACTTTTTTTGGGTACAACTGTTCATATTTTTCTTGATGCCACATGATGTTCTCACTAGTATTTTAATTGGTTAGATATTGTTGAAAGAAACTGGATGTACCGTTATAATAAGATCACTCCATGTGCGAACGAAGTACAATCTGCAGTTAAAGATGGTCCATGATGATGCATGTTCACCTTTTTCTTTGAAAGATCGAGGAAAGCACCAAACTAGTACTTTCCCTGAATTCTTGACGAAAGCAAAAAGGTTGGGTGAATGCTTTTGTCATATTTTGTGTGTAGCAAATACTATCATGTCTATAGATTTTTCAGTGTTAATTTTTTTATTGGTTGCATTTCTTCCCCTTTTTATATTTTCAGAATAAACCTTGTCTGAATTGAGCTTGTTCGCCTTATCTTCCCTTTGCATGATTTTAAGCTTTTTGTATATACTGGTGAAGCCATATAAAAGCTAGCTTAGTTTGTCTCACTAGGTGTTTTTATAATGGCCCACAAGTTCTTGAAGAGAATTTTGTCTTGAAATCTTGATGTTCAGATTAGTTTATGAGGTATCTTATTTGAAGTATCTTTTCTTTTTCCTTTTCTTTTTTTTCCCTGAAACTATTATTATTTACATTACAGGGGACTGTGTTCCAGATAGTGCCTTAACCTCATTCAAGATTTTGAGCTATAATGTTTGGTTTCGTGAGGACTTGGAACTACATCAGAGAATGAAGGCACTTGGAAACCTTATTCAACAGTGTGCTCCAGATCTCATTTGTTTTCAGGTTTGCTCTGCCTTCCTCGCATGGACTAATTGTGGTTGCATGTACGTGTTGATAATTATGCTTAGTTACATACATTTATTAAATAATGCAGGAGGTCACGCCAAATATCTATGATATTTTTCAGCAGTCCAACTGGTGGAAAGTATATAAGTGCTCAGTTACGAATGAAATGGCAGCAACAAGGCCATATTTCTGTATGCAGGCAAGTTATAGGTGTAATCATTTTCTCCTGTTGGACACAATAATAACAAAAATCAAAATTTGGAGTATTTTTCCAATGTTAATTTTTCCTCAATGGTGAACTATGGATAATTTCAAATAAGTTGTTGAATTATCCTGTTTGCAAGGTTTTTCAATGAATGGAAGCATTTTGGTTATTGAGCAGTCATTAGGAGGAGTACACTAAAGCTACCTTTTGTGATGGAAGATTCTTTACAAGATAGTAGTGTGGAATTTTTCGTCTGCTACTATATGCATGACCTGTGTTACTGGTGCAGTATCTGTTTTCAAGCACTGCCAAAGCAGATCTTGTCCTCTGTGACTGTGAAAGTCTATATTATATGCTTTTTTTTCTTCCATTGATTACATTTTCTAGTGTCTAATTATACTTTTTCTTGTAGGCGCAATAACCTGTTTTTGTTTTTGCTTTTTTATGTTGTACATAAGTTCTTCTCACGTGTAGAGGTCACTGATTTACTGCCCATGAATCCTTTGTAGTTGAGCAAATTACCTGTTAAATTGTTTACATGCAAACCCTTCAAGAATTCTATAATGGGAAGGGAGCTCTGCATGGCTGACATCAATATCAGATCCAACAAGAAGCTCCTTTGTGCAACAACTCATCTCGAGAGTCCTTGTCCAGGTCCACCAACATGGGATCAGATGTTCAGCAAAGAACGTGTAGCTCAAGCAAAGGAGGCTCTTAAACTTCTTGAGGGCTCATCTAACATTGTATTTGGTGGGGACATGAACTGGGATGAGAAGAATGATGGTGCATATCCTTTAACTGATGGGTGGGTTGATGCATGGGTAGCATTGAAACCTGGAGAAAATGGATGGACTTATGACACTCGGAGCAACACCATGCTGTCTGGTAATCGAACTCTGCAGAAGCGATTGGATCGATTTGTGTGCAAATTAAGGGACTTCAGAATAACTGATATTGAGATGATTGGAAAGGATGCTATTCCAGGTCTTTCATACATTAAGGAGAAGAAAGTTAAAAACCAGATTAGGAAATTGGAGCTTCCTGTGATGCCCAGTGATCATTATGGTTTGCTGTTGACAATTACTGAAATATAGTATGATTGTATCATATAGTTCGTAAGTTAGAAGACATCATTGGTGAGGAGCAATTCCGTTGGCTTCTTGGGCATGCCAAGGTGGGTGTTATTGTATATTATTGCATACGTTCTAAAGACATTTTTCTTCCTTAATTTTGGTGTGTAACAACTCATTGTACGGCTGCCTTCAATGTTGCCTTCGTTTATGAAAAATTTTGTTTACTGGAAAACCAAGCAGTTCTTGCTTTGCGCACCAAACTTCTATGTTCAGTTTTTGTCTCACACTCCTTAGCATACATAAGATTATGCGAAGTGATGCTGTTAAAATTCGATTTACCTCGGTGAATGCTCTTGCAAATTGTTTTAAGAGGGAGTGGTTTGCGTATCATCCTCTATAATAGCATGTGTTCAGGGGAACAGTTTAAGTGTTAAATGCTACCAAGTGCTCTTGTTTTGCTTGGCAAATGGCAACAACAAATTGACATTACCTCTCAACTTTTGGATATAGAGGATGACGTGAAGAATATGACTACTTTGAACAAGAATCAGAGACGTTTAAATGAATTCTCTACATTTTTGTCTCACAGATGAGACTTTCCTGGACTTTCAAGCCTGATGTAATCATAGAACAAACCCAGGAGTTCATTTCCTCCCCTTGCCTGTGCGAGAAAGATTGTGTTATCTCCTTTCATTAATAGAGATGATTTGATTCCGATACTGAGGAGTCTGTAAAGGCCATGAATTCCGTGGCGTCCAATTGTGTTGTCAGAGCCCATATCAAAAAATTCAAATAGCGTATCTCCAGTTGGATTGTTGACTCTGACCTGATTTAAAGCATGATTGTTAAGAGACTGAAATTCTTGAAAAGATAGGCAATATGTTTTAAAATTACTCTCTGTTTTACCTGAAGCCATGAATGATTGGATGCTGCTATGGCCAACCTCAGCGTGTAAAGACCACTAGTAACTTCATCTAGGTTAAACTTGATGCTCCATGTTGTGGGAGAATATTTCTTTGGTCCGATTTTCCTGTGTCATATGTTCACGGCTTTAGTGAAAATTTTAGTGTTCTATAATATGTTTGAATGTTTGTTAATGTTTTTTAGAAGTAAACTAAATTTTTGTTAGCACCATTTAACACATAGTCAATTAATATCTAACAAGGAAAGGGTGAAAGTAAACCAGATTTTGACAGTTCCGGTCCAATTCATGCAGCACAACCAGAAGGAAATGCTGTTTACCGGGTCACATGTGCAAAAAACCAATCCCTTTTTGGATCATTGACCCCAACCATGAAAACTTGGTCGGATTCTGGATGTATATCTGTGTACCTATCCCAGAGTCCATATTGCCTGTACCTGCAATCATAGCTTAGTTTCTTCAGAGAGGAATGTAGTGATAGTTAATGATTTTTAGGGCAATCTGGAAGGTAAGCTAACACTTATCCCAATGCCTGAGGACATGTGTGGCGACTGCCTGTGTTTTACAAGATAAAAGAACGCCATAGTTTAATGTAAAACACCATAGGTCAATGCACTTTTGCAGTATATTGACGCTTGCCTAAGTGTTTATTTTAGGTAGCTTCCGAAATTTTTATTGTTGAGTATAGATCAAGTGTCACTTTCATAACATAGCTCATGACATGAAAAGAAAAGATCGGGTATTATACATTTATATGCAATAATCAGAGATTCTGTAATGGAAGAAATAATAAGAATTTTGAGTCGTTCGAAGAAAACAAAATATTTTATCCAAACACACAAGGAATATAATGAGTTTCAATAACCATTTGCAATATTTTTTAGTACTTCTTGATGGCAAAAACTGTCAGCTATCTTAGAATACTGGCAATACACTCTTAAATCAGTATTACAGGTCTTGTCTCATATGCCTGATTGTTTCTTCAAACTACTTGCTGATTATAACTTCGCTCTAAGAGAGGATCTATTTTGTATATAATACAAAATCTTCTTATGGATGTTCTCTAATTGTTTTCTGACGTGAAGACATTCGAATATCCTCATAATTCTTCACTGTTATTTTATCCCAGTTATTTATGATGTAGCCAGACCTATATGATAATGATTTAATCCCTATATTTTATCTAGATGTATCTTTTTTTATTTAGGAGTTAGAACCGATTCTCTCTGATTCTGTTTTTCTCATTTTTTACTAAAATTGCTGAGCTAAGACAATCACTATAATTAAGACATAATAAAATGAGAATGGATCATATTGCCTGTAGAAGAATTTTAATGATTTGTTCAAACAATTATATGCTTTATTTACGACTGAATTTATCAAAGGCACTTTATAGCTGGTACATTGCACACGCAATTTAGATGATTTTACATTAGCAGCATGATTTTATGTTCAGAAAATATGCTACTCACTTTTCTGGGCTGTTAATAAATAACTTGTTGATATATAGTGGATAGGGATCTGGAATGTAGAAGTCATTTGCTGTACGATCTGGATATCCAATCTCCCACATAGTTGGACCTTCTCTTGGCGGATTGTAGATCAAGTTGCCAACTTCTGTTTCTGATCCTAAAACACCCAAATAATTAGTGGAGGTAAAAGAGCTTATGTTGTTTAGTATATAAGAAAGGATCTATATCTTTCTTAGAAAAGTTGAATCTCTTCTTTGTACATCCAATCAATTTACTTTGAAAATCATACATTTTGTTTATATAGCATTGAATTGTTACGGTATTCTCCTTTTTATTTAAGCTTATTGAAAAAAAAACATATTCTGGCATAGTCAAGTTTTAGAGCTCAGGGCAGGAGTACTTCTTTAATTCACCTTATGCTTTTTGCTTAATTCGTATTGGAAGGTCATACATCGCGTGATATGTAAAACTTATTAGGTTTTAATTACCTGCAGAGATAGTAATCAGTGCTTTATGAAGATAGTCTCCCACAAAACCTGGAACCCAGCCATGAACAGCATAAACTCCTGGGACTACATTCTTTATGGTGAATGCTCCTTCTGAATCTGCTTGTACCCAAAATTGGTAACCCTTCACAGGAAACACTCTTAACTAAATAACTAATGTTTAACCTTGCTACTACAACGAGCATTCATCTTTATTGAAGTTACTGGTTCCCAACACAAAATTTTGCTGGTGGAAACTAACTGGTAACCAAGATTATGTTAAGACAACATTTGTGAATCCAATTCCAAATCACAGTATTGCAGTATTGTTCTTACCTTGCTTTCTATTTGCCAGGATCCTTTAGTTGTTGTAGCTGCAAGGCCAACATACGCATACTTAGCAAGGATAAGACTTTGGGAGACATATCTGAAGATCAATGTTTGTAAATGCAACCAGTAATCAGCTACTAATTAATAGAGCTAATTCACCGAAGCAAAACAAGGTGAATCTAATTAACAATAGAAAAAGTTTTACATTCGAAATAGGTATTTACCTATCTTGAACATATAATCTTCCAGAAGCAGAGCCACGCTCTTTTGCAGTTAGAAAGTAGGGAGAAGAAACAAAGTCATAAGGCCAGTTTGTCACTTCAGAAAGCCTCTTGAACGAGTGGCAATGTCAAATAAGACACATCAGGAGAAGATTTATTGTTAATTTTCATTAAAAAACTGGAGATAATTCACCAGTCAATCAGAAGGGAAATTTTACTGGGAAGTGTACCTGCTTCTTTGCATCTATCCACAAGTTATGAGCATTAGACAGATTTGAAGTTGAATTAAGATATATGAAGACAGGCCCTAATACTTTTCTCCATGCTTCTTCCTCACTAAAACTACCCACTATATCCTCCCCAATATAGTGAGTGCCATGAAACATCTGCATCATATGAACAACAAACATTATTTCTTTATTTATCTCCTCTGGTTTCAAGAGACGTTGTCAAGTGTTAAGGTACTACTGCCAGTGCGGCTGGTCCAGTGTGGACAGTGAGATTTTGCTTGGTGGGACCTCCATTCCGGTATTCATTGCTGGGGAAGATCACCCAGAAGCCAACATAAGGTCCAGAGCTGATCCAGCCATGGAGGCCTCCATCCTTGTTGTCCACGGCATACTGGTACTTGTCATCAACCTGTCAAAATCAATTCTACAAACTTATATCTGTCGAGTCTCCATGTTGGTTGCAATTCTTCTAGGTCAAAAGCTCTTTACTACTCCTTGTGACAGTAATTTCAATGATCTAAAAGCCTAGGTAGATGAGATTACCTGATCTTTAAGAGCTGGGTTGGTGGGGTCTAGGAGCAGAACTGATTCTGGCAGGGCCAGCACTTCGCCCCTTGGTGGCTTCAGATCTTGGGGGATTGGCATGATCTTCTGCTTCTCATCCGAAATGGCCATATAATGAAATCTATTCACAGTTACCACCAGCCAAACATATCTAATTAGAGCAAGTAAACTAACTCATCCTAGATCATGGATCAGAAGCGCATAACAAAATATTTCTTGGGTATTCTGAAGGAACTTGGAAATTACTAGGAAAGTAGGACTATACTTTTCTCTTCTGAGCATAAACACCATCCTTGTTTGTGAAAGATCAAATGCAGGCCAGCCAGCAGATTTCTCATATATGGCATAACAGTAAAACCCTGAAACACCTCTCCTTAAGATGAACCTGCAATCAAAAGCCATATATGCCATTTAGAATCCTTCATTTTCCATTTGTTGTAACTTGTAAATAATAACTTCAAGCTCAAGTTAGTTAACCAGAAGACCTTTTATCTACATTCAGTGGTAGGGTTGTTCTTCCTCTAATAGATGAATACCAATCACTTCGAAAGGATACCTCGACAATATCATCATTTGCAATGACTACACTAAATTCCGTTCCTTCTAACCTGTTAAGAAAGGCAATGGCGTCTTATGAACCAAAAACTGATGACGTGTGTGATGAACAGTTTCACAACTATTTAGAGGAGTATCATAAATGGTGTTCTTATTTCAATATATCTGCCGCGATTCATCTGTTGTAAATGTGGATAATTACAATGAAATTATATGTTCCTTGGTGGCCTAAGCAAGCCTCCATGTTTTGATTCAGTATGACTGCATGTATCCTTTTTACAAGAAGAGATTCCACTTTAAGCTTTCTTATCTGCTAATGCTGCGTTTATGGGATGCAACATAAATGATTAAAGAAAAATGCTAGCAGATGTTTGCATACAATTGGTATCTGTCTTGACCTCCTGGTAAGCTCCAATTGATGTCCCAATAGCTGCACATTAGAGAATATTATGTAAGGATTTATAAAAAGTAGAACACAAGAAATCAATTTAACAATCCTTAAAAAGGGTTTGTTCATCTACTTGCCCTCTTTGAGATTGAGTGAGGTTAGTATCCAATATATTGTCAAAGCCTCCATATTGCACAGCTGTTAATGCCCCATCCGGTTTCGATATTGTGAGCTTCACAATGCCGTTGCTCAAAGTAATCTAGTCCAAGAGTGTGAAACCAAAACTTCTAAGAAAAATACACTTTTCTCCAATATTAACAAACAAGTTGAATCTTGCCACTACGTTCTCGCGTGGATTCAGTTATCATCGTATTGATTATAACAAAAGTCAAAAGTGACATAGAATCCATGTCATCGATGTCAAGGTAGCTGGGATAATATGTAGATGATGATGAAACAAACAAGTTGAACTATGTTTTTGACATTTTATTTTCTACAGTAAGATTGAATAGTGGTGACACTGATTGAGACACATCAAAGTAATTTCCAGGAGGTCGATCATGGTGTTATCTTGGTAATCAATTAAGATTGGGAAGAATAGATGAACTGAACAGATGCCTCCTTCGTAGAGTGTAACTGGCAAAGGCAGGCTTGAGAAGAGACTTACATTAGAGTTTTGGATTGTCAGAGCTACTTTCTTCGTTGCCATGTGAAGGTGGGATAGGATCAATTGAAGGAGCTCACCATTTCTTTTATTTTTCGGTGATCGTCACTTTCTATGAAGAGTTCAAGGTTCGGAAATTCCTGCTACCAATGGCTTCCCTTTGTCCCTTCTGTTAAAAATGGTATGAAACTCTTTCTTGATAGTGTCGGCATATTCCAGTCTCTGGCTGACATGCAAAGAGAGACTGACATGCAAAGACTTATATGTGTCTTAAAGAGCCAAAAGCTTAATATTTCTACGGGGCATATATAATTGAACAAAAAAATAAAGGGGATAATTCCTCATCTATCTATATTCATCAATAGGTTTATAACAAAATTATATTATATATAATAAATATAATTTTACTATTATCCCCTTATGATAATAATAAAATATAAATAACTAATGGGTCTTAGCGAGAGACTTAGTTGTATAACTTCTCATTTGTTATAGTATAGGACTTTTATAGTGAATATTAGTGTATAAATTTTTTTCCTATATTTTTAAAGAAAGGAATTACTTTATGATTAGTTTGGGGTTTTTGAAAGTCCTTGGGCTAACTTACTAGTCATAATTGGCTCTACAAGGGAATTCATCACAAGCGAATAATAATAAAATTATATTATTATACACAATATAATTTTATTATGGACCTATTAGTAAATTATTTGAGTTATTCGTGCTTATTTGGAAGAGCCCTTAAAAAAGTTAACATAAGCATAGCTCACATATGTCAGCGTGAGTTTGGGCATCGTGAGCCGGATTGAGATATAATAATTAGAGGGGCCTAACAGGTAACTCAAATTAGCCTACCCTTTTAGTAACATGTGCTATTCAATCAAAATCCAAATGCCTAAGATGTACTTAAGCTCATATTAATGGGTCTCATATATAATAGACAAAAAAATTAGCAAAAAGGGAGGGGGGGTGACTAATGTGTTTTTTGGTCTTTCAATCTTACTTCATCATCCTTGTTTAGGGGCTATTTGTGTAGTGATTTTTTTTAAAGATTTTGTTAATTTTGCCCCAATTTCGGCTTGAATTATTAGAATCATATTTATGCATATAAAGTGGGCAAAATTTAGGTGACTTTGTCAATTTTGGCTCCCAGCCACCGTTTTGACAATTACAAATTCTATTATTAATGATTACTTCTCATATCGATTTGAGCATCGAGAAATGTATCATATAGGTAAGGCCTATTTTAAAAGTTTAAAATTATTTACTATTGTGGGGTTTTGTTTGATAGAGCTCAAATTTAGGAGCGTAATAGTACCAAAAATGTACATATCCGAGTTCGAAAGAGAGTTATATTAATTTAAAATTTTAAAATTGGGTTTGACGCTATATTCAAATTTATTCTAAAAAATTTCATTACCAACTGTAATTAGCATTTAGTGGTGAATTTTTAGAATTAATTTTTAAAATATCCAACACCCAAAGAGCCATTTAGTCACAAGTAGCAAATACGTAAGAAAAAATAAAATATGTATATAAGAAATGCCTTACTTGCATAAGGTATAATTATTAACCCATGCTTTGAGGATCATAATGATTAAAGTACATGCACATATAATTATAAGTATACAAATCTAATAGACTCGTAGTATGCAATAGTAGGTCCAAATCTCATAAGTTTAATATTAAGCCATGTACTAGAGAAGACAATAGTATTGAAGGACTTTCCATTGTGAAACACTTTTCATATTCAAGACTAATTATATTAAGAACATGTAAATCTAATTTTTAAGAGTGCAATATATAACCTTACGACGTTAGAAATAATGCAATGAAAAATTAGTGCTTATTAGTAAGTAGCCAACATTAAGTTGACACGTAGCAACCAGCTAAAAGAATTTCATTGAAGTATAATTATCCTACGTTGAAGTGTAGGCAAGGATTTTACTAAGATACACTAAATTGCATAAGGATTGAGATTTACATCAAGGGACTTATAAAACATAAGAGGGTAATATTAAAATTTTGACAAAATACTATTGCCACTCTTTGCTGTTTTTGATATGATTAATAATTAGATGAGACAACCGTTTCCATTTAGTGCAGATCATTCAGGAAATAAAGTGTACTATTAAAATCAATTTCTCAAGCACCTTAGCACTTAAATTCCAAATAGAAAATGCTAAGGGATGTTATCTTCGTTAATCCCTCAGGCGGTGCATCGAAATGATCGTAATCTTGTTTTGGAAATATAAGCCCTCACATATGCATAAGCTCCGTCAATGTGGCATAACACATCTAATACAAAGAAAGAAAGAAAGAAAGGACAACAAGTGTGACATTAATCTTGCAGAAAGACAAGACAAAACTCTCTGTTAAAATTGGTTTGCACGTATTTAGTAATCATGGGCCTTGTTTCTCATGGTCAGAGGGCCACAGCCCATCAACAGAAGGGCACATGATACTGATCTTAATCTAAGTGGACACTAGCTGCCTCACGTTGATTGGGTCCACATACTGCCGGGACCCATCCAAGATTATATTTGCAAAGATCTCATCAGCTATCTCTGTTGGATGGTAGAGATCCCAAAAGACATGATCCCTCCTGTTGGAGCAAACTTTTGAAATTGGCAGGCAGGGGATCTTTGCCCTCAAATCCCCCAAACCACAACAAGCCGCCTTCACCTCATTAAACCCTGTAATTGCACAATCAACATGTTAAAAACGAATTTTATAAATAAAAGTTATGTGACGATTGTTCGTGTCCAAGCCGATGTGCACCATGATGAGCGGTCCCATACGCAGGCCATGCTTAAATGCGAGCATTTTCACTCAAATAATGATTAAAACCTTTTAACACAATAATTTGTGGGTAATTCATACCATAGGTTTCTGGATTTTGGATGAAGTCCATAAGCACCTTGTAAGTGTTGAAGAAGGAATAACTCATGTCATTAAACTCTGATTTCATTTCCTCTAATAGTAGCTTAACTCCATCATTGTACTTGACAGACCAATAGTTGGTCTCTTCAATACAATCCTGGGTTTTGCTCTGGAGCCTTTGGGAAGGGCAGCAGCCAATGGCTCCAGCCCCCACAAAGACCATCTTCCTTGCCCCCAGATTGTAAATTCTCTGTACACAAGAGTGGAGATTGTGAAAACATGAAAGGCTAATTCAATGTTATACAGTCATTTGATTAGTAATTTAATCAATATACTTTACCCTCATTTGATCCTTTAGCATGGTTAATAAAGAATCGACAAACTGCTGAGGCGTGTAATCTGATCGAAGAGAAGAATCAGGCTTGAAGTATCCAAGCAAGTCATTGCTTCCAATAACAATCCCAAAAAGCGATTTTGATAGATGTTTATGTGCTTGATCGTTTCCTAAATGTTGAACTAGTTCTGCATACACGGCTGAAAAGTACTCTATCTGTTTGTTTAGCGAGATAGATACTCCCTGGAAATCAACATTTTATATATAAAATTAAGAGTTGATTCAGATGAATATCACTATGTATTAATGAAAAACAGTACTAATTAGAAGAGTCCAGTTGGTTGGATTACAGCAACTAGTTCATTTAAATGACCTCCACCATTTATAAATTGGGAAAACTTTTGATCCTCTTACCAATATACACTACCAATTGGAAACAAATATGCGAAACTTAGCTCTTTTGGATTCCCAACTTGGATCCAAAGTGTTAATATAGAACTACTTTAGAATGGAACATTTTTTGGTAACATGAAACGAATCTAACTTATGAATGAAAAAGAACCAGGTTGGTTCCAACGCGTTCCCTTCCTACTGGAGGAATATAATGCAGAAAAGCAGCTGATAAAAAAAATTTATATTTATCAGTGTGTCATGTTATGAGGATCCACTTTTCGGGCTTTAATGCTTCCTCCGTTTTAGATCGATAAGTTCATTTTGGTTTTATAATCCAGATACTTATTACCGGACAGAGGGAATAATATATTTAAAAAAATAGGATGGAAAATTAGCTTACAAAGATCTTGGCAGTGCCATCTACTATTCCTGCACCTCCGGATGCAAAGCTGACACCCGTTAGGAAAGAATTAGTCTTGTTGGGGGCAGAGGTGAGAGAAAGATAAGCTGGTGAACTTTGCAGACCTAGTTTCTCCGCTGCTCAATAAAAAAACAATTGTGTAATATCACTCAGCAAATGCATCAATGAACATCTTAAAATAAGTCAAAATATGTAAATTCTATTATGTTCGCTGACCCCAAATTGATAAAAAAAAAGAGCTACTTAATTATGATTATGTTAATTTTCTTATGTTAATCAAATGGAGGATAGCTAATTTGCCTAGCCCCCTAAGAACTCGGCCTAGTTGACTCGACCAAGCCCTTCCTGGTCATAAAAAAACGTTCCAGGCCAATGCCGTGTTCTGAACGACTTATTCTTCAACTCGGTGTTCAACCATGGACTCGTCCTGATCAAGTTGAGTTAAAGAAGAACTTGACCTGGTCAAGCCAAGTCTATTTAGTCTGCTCTTTTAATAGTTTACTTATAATAATGGTCAACCATTCTTTGACTATAAATTATTAGGTACAAAACTCAACACCCATGAGTCGTTTTTATATGGGCCCACAAATTAGTGTACATGTCCAGCATGAATTTTTCTTTTTAGGACGGGTTTCTTCCTATCCGTTCATTATATGAAATAGTGTTAAGAGTCTCAGTTCATTATATTATCGATCTAAACTCAACTTTTCTCTTTCTTTGAAAGGTGAGGTAGGCTGGCTAAAACAGAGGAGAACGGACTACTCATCCAAGCACAAATTCATCACTAAATTTTCACTTGAGTTAGTTTGCGTGGTCCCTAATGGACTAAAATAAAAGAGTAAACAGATGAAAATTTGAGAGATGAAAGACAAGTGTGGGATGTGTCGTCGAAGTGTTACCAAGAAAATCAGCTGCATTTTTGCCATTACTGAATCTTCCGGTGGATTTCCTTCCAGGGTAGTCGATTCCATTGTGAGGATAGTTGGCTTTGAGTGTGGAAAGCTTGAGATAGTTGTTGTTGCCCACGTCCACCAACGAGTCTCCAAACACATAGGTGGCCGGAACCATCTGTGCTTTACATGTATACAAGATTTGGGCCACATAGAAGATGAAGAAGAAGTGAATACAAAAGCTTACAGCCATGTCTCCTCTCTGATCTCTCTGGTCTGAGTGGTGGCACTGTGAGAGAGGTTGTGTGCTATATAAGGAGGGCCAAGGAGGAGGCAGGAACGAGTAAGACAGCGAGAGGGAGGAGAGGAGACAAGGATAATGAAAGCCGTGTGGGCTCAAGGAGAGGGATGAAGGTGACTCAGAGGTTGAATTGTTTGAAGTTCAGGTCTTGGCATTCACATTTGGACGGTTAAAAGCCGTAGAAGCTCATGACGTGATTACCTGAGAATATTTGTACCTTTTGGAAATTTCTGGTCGGCTATAGAGAGACTCCTGTTGCATGAGATATTTATCTTGGGAAGCGTTTTTATGCTCCTGGTAAGAAACACTTAAAATTTTTATTTTCGAGATCTAAGGTATAAATGTTAGTGCACGGTAGTGTAAATATTATTTGCGCACAGTTATTTCTTAGGCTTGGCTTATTGTTAGAATAAAACATAAAAATTGCTATAAAGCAAGGCATAACAAATTTAGTCCCCTCTAATTGAGCCTCTTCTTATGTGCTATTGTAGGAGCCGTGCAAACTACCTGATGTAGATCCGATAGCTTATGTTATTTAAAGGCATTTAAAACCTGAGTAACGCTAGTCATCGAATCTAAATTTGATGATTCTCGGAGCTTAAGCTTACATAATTTCATGTAAACCCAAGTTCACATAAACCTTTTTCTCACAAAATTTATTCTCTCATTAAATTTATATTCTCTCCGTCCCATACTAATTCTCATTTAAAAAGTTATTCTTTTTTTATATTCTTTTTATCTCATATTAATAATGTTATTTTATATTATTCTTATGATAATAATAAGTGAATGAAGTAATAAGGTTTAGAGGGTCACATAAAGAGGTCAATAAATTAGCCTTCTTAAATATAATTTTTTAAAATAAAATTATTAATATAGGACAAGAAAATTAACATTAAGTCAAGAAATTGTTTGGTGGGTAACCAATACAAGCCTTTAGGAAGGAGAAATTATTACATACACTATATATGGTGGCATAGAAAAAAAATCACACTCAATACCTTGCTCGACATGCACCATAATTTATCGGCTTATATAAAAAACAACCAATGCATGTTA
Organism: Saururus chinensis; assembly: GCA_035235625.1. NCBI lineage: Eukaryota > Viridiplantae > Streptophyta > Magnoliopsida > Piperales > Saururaceae > Saururus > Saururus chinensis. The sequence continues at coordinate 32,078,086 of CP141148.1, read as the reverse complement.
ATACGTATTGATGTTGAATACAATATTCCTATATATTAATAAGTATTATCTCTGTCTCATATTAATATATATATTTAAAAAATATTAATTTTTATTAAATAGTGAAACTCATATCTACAAAAATGAAAAATAAGTTTATAATACTCTTTATAAGTACCCAATTACTTAAATTTAACAAAATGAAATTATTAATTGGAGATATTTTTTTTAAAAAAAATAGAGTTATTAATTGAGGACAGAGTGAGTATCTAATAAGGAAAATTTTTCCTTAGATAAAGAGGTCTTAATTTGTAGTACATATGTGATATGTGGCAAGGGCTTACCTTTTTAGTTATCTCTTAAGACTTACTATATAACTAATATTTTTTATTTATACAACTTGCGTGACCAACAACATATACTAGATAACACAAGATCAAACCAAATGACAGAGACATATCGAACCAGCAAACTGATAAGAAAACACCCCTTGTTAACAAAAAAAAATACTATGTCTTAAAATAAGTGTCTTATTTAATTTTTAAAAATAAATTAAAATTAAATTATTTTAAAAAATTAAATGAGACACTTAATTTAAAACACAGAAAATTTAATTTATCAAAGTAAATTTAGCTGATAATATACATTGTTTTTGGTAAATTGCAATATGGACAGGTAAAGATATATAGAAAAACAAACTTTTACTACTTTGCCATAAGCAGGACAATTATTGACTACTACATTGATGACATGCGGCAGGGCATCTCATATTGAAGACGTTCCTGGCTGCATCTCTTCTACCATCTTACATTACCAGTCCCCTATTAGTTGTTTTTACTTTTTCTCATTATAATATTGTAACTGCTTTCAGGAAAGGCTTAGCAGCTTAGCAGGAATTTCAGAGGACTGCCTTTTCTGATGCGGCCACGCCCTACAGCCCATCTTCATCAATCGTACTGTTGGTGCAGTCTTAGATTGCCATTTTTCGATCTATAGACAAGTTTTATTAATAAGCATTAAAGGCAAACAAGACTCTACATTCCACTTCGAAAGGCAATTTCGTTCCCTTTACTATCCTCTATTGCTTTGCTGGATCCAGCAATGACCCTACAGTTCACATCTTTCCCCATGAAATCCACAATAACTTGATACATAAGGAACAGAAAAGATGTATTGATATCGTTAACCCTCCTAAGAACAAAGATCATTTTAATGATGAAATTTCGCTGCATCCAGGTCATAGGTGGAACCAGCAGGTGCCAAAATTACCGATTTCAGCAAGAATTACCTCCTTTAAAGAGTAATCTCAATACATAATTCCTTCTGGAGTTCACTGTTGTTGACAAAGCAAGAAGCGGTCTATCATCTTCCGCTGTGGGCCCAACTGTGAACTCTGCCCATCGGCACCACACAGTCAACCGTGTGGGACCCGGCGCCGACGGTGGGAAGCAGCTGCCAGATAGATTCACACACCCAGGCAGCCAAACTTCACTAGATGCTTCAATAAAAGTTGATGCCAGCTAGCAGACGTGTCACCCCCGTTACATATATATTCGAGATACGGAAGTGAGGAACTAGCGGTAGGTGAAATAGGTGAGGCGATGGCAGACTCGTGCAATGCACGGGTTTGAAAAAACAAATCCAAGTTAGTGAAAGAGAGAGAACGTGTACACAGAAACGAAGATGGGGGCGGCGCCAGATGGCACGGCACTATAAGACAGGTTACTCGTGGCATTTGCTAGGCCTTTCACCTAATAAATCAACTTTTTGGGTATAATAAAAAATATTTTTATTTAATAAAGAGATAAAATAACCAGAATCGCATATTACAAAGAAATTAATAAACATAAATATAAAAATAAATCATATTTATTATTAATACATTTATAAAGCAATAGGTATAAATTACATAAATCAGCCACATAAATATTACCTTTTTTTTTATTATAACAAATTTTTACGTATTATTAGAATGACAACCAAAATGACTCTACGAGTATAGTTATATAAAAATAAAAAAATATATAAAAAAAGACATTAAAAAATATTTACAAAGAATTTATAAAGATATCCAGACCAAGTCCATGACATTCTTCTCTACTTAGTTCTGTCAACGTTTTCATTAATATTGCTCTTGAAAATAGGCTTTGACATGGTGTAATTGTTGAATAGTGAACTCATTTGAGGGCTTCGAACTATGTGAAAAGCCCATCTACTTGACTAAGAATTCATGTATTTGCTCTTTGCCACAAAGTACTTCACAATTTACCAAAATTTCTTTTAAGATTCAAACATCAGTTGTGACCTTCAGATTACCCCAATCAATTTAATTTCAGAAGTGGTCTTCTGCATCGGCATGCTGTGGTTTAAGACAACTGGCATATAAAGTTGGGTGGACCTACATCCAAGTTAGTAATTAAACTTGATAAGAGGCTTTCTTGACCTGCTTAGTGATGGAGACGAGACCTTTGTACTTGCGAACAAGACTTTGATGAAGTTGCTAGAATAACTTTAGTTGGGTTAAATTCAACTTGATAAAAACCAAATCACCTACCTTGAATATGTAAAGCTTTTGACCTTTATCAACCCACTTCTTTGCTCGGTAGACAACTTTCTCAAGATAGGCCTTGACAATACCTGCTTGGAGGTGCCAATCTTTCGCTAGGTAAAAAGTGGGTAGGTTGTTCCTATGTATCTAGTTGCTAGAGTAAGCGGTATTACCGATTGTCAGCTAATGGCCAACTCAAAGAGACTGTGGTTGGTAGTTAAACTTCGTTGGAGATTTTAGGAGAATTAGATAATGTTGAGGAGGTTCAACCAATTCTTTTAGTTAACACTGATAACATGGCAAAGGTACTCTTTAAATATGACATTGATGCACTATGTTTGATTGTCAATCTAGGATGGTATGCTAAAGGAAAAGTTTATAACTTCAAACCCAACAGCTTGAATAATTATGTCCAAAAGCAACCAGTGAACTGCGCTTCAAAGTTTGATGATATTTTTGAGGAATAGGTGTGCAACTTCCTTGGTAGTATAATGCTTCAACACTTGGGTAAAGGTAGCTTATTTTAAAAAATAATCAATCACCACCAATATCAATCCATAACTACCTACCCTTGGTAAGATAGGATAAAGTCTACAGAGACATTCTCCCAAGATCCTTGTGGCACTAGCAATGGTTCAAAAAAACCGCATGGTTTATCCTGTTTTACCTTATCTTGTTAGCATGTGAGGCACATGCAAACCTACTCTTTGACAAGACATACTCTTCTACATCATTGCCTATGTGGGGCCAAAAATACCCTTTTTTTAATAGAGCCAAGGTGCAATAGATATCGGGATGTCCTTCCTATGGAGTGTCATAGCATTCTTAAAAGAGATCCTTCATTAGATTATTAACCATTAACATATATAGGTGCTTCCCCTTTATCATGAGTAGTCTATCTTCCACCTAAAAATTGTAAATTTTGCTATTAGTCACTTGTGGGAAAAGGGAAGAGGCTAGGCTATCCTTGTCCATTACAACACGAATTTAAGCATATAAATCGCTCTTGCACTGGCTAATATGGGGCAACTTGTTTAGCTACAAGGCACAAAGGTCATTAGATTTGGCTCAGAGCATCAACAACAATGCTATTTTTGCCAAGTTTGTACTCTTAAGGTGAAGTCAAGGTCAACAAAAAAATCCTTTAAGTAATGAACTTAACATTTTCAAGAAAGAATTGAGTCTTTAGTTTACTCTTTAGCTCCTCCCACGTGTCTATCCGAATTAAGCTTCTTAATATTTCTTCATACTTAGTCCTCCACTATAGCTTAGCATCATCAAACAAATATATCATAATCATAGTCACTTTTGCCTCATCAATTTTCAGGTTGATAACTCAAATTTATTATTTTATATAGAACAAAAAATTGTCAAACTGCTTAACATCTCTCACACCACTGTATATAGTGAGTTTTGGCACTTTAGGGCATCTTGGCCCACCCATAGCTACAATCGATTCTTGGCCAATAGTAGTACGCATGAGAAGCAACACTTAGGTTATCAAGCCATGAATCTCTTCATGTAAGGAAATCACAAACATATATACATCATCACAAAGGTTGTTGATTAGCTCACAATTTTTCGTGCTTAAATCGTGAGTCTTTTTCTCTCATGCTTTGAAGGAGTAGACCTTTTCATTCAACTTGTCAAAGCCAGTTACGAAATATGCTAAATGTTCCTCTACAGCATCCATGCACAACAATATTTTTATCAAATTGAAATGGGCTCTTCCACGTTGCTTGTCTCAACTACCAACTTCAGCATCCCTTTCAAAGTTTGATTCACTAAAAAAGGGGGCCAGATGAAGCAAAACTTTAATACTAATTGTTACAACCCTACTCAATGGACAAGCTACCATGCAACACTTGTAAAGCCTTCTACCTAACAAGTTAGCTTTTTGAGTTCAATAAGTATTCTTGCTTCGTAAAACATTACACAGATCACATGTAAAAAGCCTTGCAAAGCAAGAAGTCGGGGAAACAAGAATGACATATTATAAAGAAATAAATGAACATAAACATAAAAATAGATTGAATTCACTATCAATGTATTTACATAACAATAGGTACAAATTATATAAGCTAGACACACAAGCACTACCTTCCCCCTATATAACATAAAAAATTTCTTCTAACAATACGACAACTAAAATGGCTCTATAGGTATAATTATATAAAAATAAAAAAATATTTATAAAATATTTACAAAGGTGTCCAAGTCTTTAAAAATGACCTCATGTCAAGCGAAGTTTGAAAACAAATGGGTTGTTAATAAATTAGTTGGAGTTTGGAATGCAGCGAAGAAAAGGAAATCTATCCGGATTAGGAGGTATCTTTGGTAAATTATGACAATACCCAAACAACCAAGTCTTTTCCAGGTTCTTTAACGAACAAAAACAAAATGGCCTCCCCAGGTTATACAAACTTGTTAAGCCATTGATGGAGGAAATTAACCGAACTCGCCACTGAAATACCATTGCGAGCAGAAATACCCATGTGGGACCCACAACCCACAAATGCTGTTCTTTTTACCAGATAGTGTTAATATGAGGTTTCTCGTAAAAATCATAAAAAAACTATGATAAGTTGATATCATGACTACTGATGCTATTTCTAATTATTTTTGCTAAGAGTTTACATATCGCGATAAGAAAGTTAGCAAAGAACCATTTCTATTGTCAATTATATTCATAATAAATGAATTTTTTCAAACCATCCAGCAGGTATAGTAAGGATCAACCATCATTGGACTGGGATAGCCGAAAAGCCAGCACAAAATCTTCATTAACACGGTAAATGATGGGGAAACATGTGGCGCTAGCGATTGAAAATTTCAAGTTGAATATTGAAGAGCAAGACACAAAGGAATTGGGCCCATTCAAAATATGCTCATAAATCCAGGCTAGTAAGGATGGGCTACTGAAAGCTAGATGGACCATTGGTCTGATGAGTTCCAAAGGTAGTGTTTAATCCATTACCGTTTTCCTGCTGGTGAGCCCAGCAAAGCTGGTGAAGACCTAAGAAAAAGAATCTGGACACTGATCAGGCTAATATATAAAACATTAATAGTCCGACAGGTGCCTATATATGACTTACTCTAGCCCTTCCCAGGATTAGGAAGGGAGTATCTCTTGGAAAAAAAGGTTCAGGTCGGCCGTACAAGTGTCAAACTCCAATAGCTTGGCCACTGCATTCTGCACTTGGCAAAAATAAGCATTTGAAACTGGTTAGCAACAAAGGTAGCAGAAATTCAATGTGGACCTCCTGAATCAGCATCTAAACTCTGCAAATTGCTCTTTACCTTGTATTGCTCATCTCTTGCAGTAATTCTTTCATTACAAAGACGATTAATCTCATCATTGCCTTGTGTTGTTTCCAGTACAGAAGAAGCTCTTTGGAGAACTTCTTCCGGGACACCTAAGAAAGGAACATGTCAATTGTCATGCAGTCTCACTTTCTTACTATGGAATGAGCTAGCAATCGGTAGTGAAGGCACACCAGCTAGTTGGGCACAATGCAAACCTGTCACAGGAAAGTAACATTGTTATATAAAATCACCAATCTGCAATAGGTATGTAAAGTTTTTCATTAATACCCACCATAACTCAGAAGTGCGTGTCCTGATACAAGTCTGCATGACGGAAAAGAGATCAGGCTTAAGAAGTCAATCAAAATTTGCAGTTCAATAAAACTTAGATCTCTCAGAAAAGGAAAATTAAAACATAGGAAGGGAAAACAAGGTAAAATAAGGTCTCTGATAAGAAATGTAAACCAAACATACAAGATCCAAGTAAACAGACTAAAAAAATATCTAAGAGAACTTTAAAACTCAGCAAATTTCCCAAACTGACAATCATAATGCTATCTGGTACCTGTATAGGAAGACAACATCTTCTGAATTTGAGCAATCATTTTCAGGTCTCAACACACTCATGGCATAGTACTTGATGTTCTCAGACTGGAAAAAATGCATAATCAAACACTAATCACTTCCAGAACTTTAAATTACAACAATAAAAGCTAAAATACTGAGCAAGTCAAGACCTTCAGTACACAATTTTGGCTAAATATCTCAGTTAAGTGTGTGCACACGAGAACCTGCAATACATATTAGCTTTTTAGCTTGTTGCTAGACACAAATAAAACATAGGATGTTATTGTGTAAACAGAAACGTGGAGAGAAAGTAACATATAACAGATGCCATAAATATACCACCAAACCTTTGGAGGATGGTCAAAGCTAGCAAAATAATTGACAGTTGATGCAAGGAGACCTATACCATCTGCCAAGAGCAGAAATTAAACAGATTCTTTTAGGCATTCCACGACTTCAAAGGCTAGCATATATAATGGAAGCAGTCAACATCTAATATTTAATATAAATATTCAATAAACATAAATGGCTAACCTGCTGTCAGGGTCCCTTTACCAAACTCATCAAGCAAACATAATGATCGTGATGTCGCATGTCTATAAAATTTTATCACCAATATACAAGGTTAAAAAATAAGGCAAACATACAGTCACATATGAAAGAATGCAACATCTAGATATAGTACAACAAATCAAGTCACACCCACTGTTTAGGCTGATATGTTCTTTAACCATGACCATGATGTCACACAATCAGCTAAACTTGAAAATTGAATCAAACTTTGTCCCTGCCCTGACCTAGAGGAGGCTTTCAGACATCAGACCCCAACCATCAAATCCTTGACTACCTAAAACCTGAACTCAAGCAGACTGGCTTCCAACAATAATATTTTTGTTTAATTTCATAAAATATGCATTATGTTTTTGCTTAAGTTTCATACATAACTTTAGCATCTAAAATAACAAACTTTGTACACATTGAGTGGGAGATAATTGGGCTGAAACATGAAATCAAGGCTGTGGAAAGTTTTTGTGTAACTTCAATTTTTGTTTCAAATTATTTTTGTTTGTTGTTTTAATGGGTCTAGAATTGAAAAAAAAAAGTTGCCCCAAAATTTTGGGTTGTGATAGTTTGAATTACTATTTCTATCTAGCATCGACATCTTTTGTGTTAAGAAAAGATAGACCTCTTGCAGGAAGGCTGGCTAGAGATTTCTTGTAAAATCACCAGCCTCCATCAGTTCATAATGAGAATATCTTAATCCTTTCTCATTCCATGGATTATTCCAATGTTGAAAGTTTAGGGTCAGGTCAGGTAGTTTACCAAATTACTCTCACCCACATGTGACATTACTGAAACCATGGGTAGTGGTGGTTCACCATATTGCTAATGGCCTGATTGGTTCTTGTTATTTCAAATTTCAAAATAGTGAGTACTTATTATATGTAGAATTAAATTAAGCGGGGAGTGTTGGAGGCTCAAGAGTCTCCTTTCTCGATCATGGAATTTTGACACAGTTACCAATGGATGAATCTCTACCTCAACAATGTTTCTCATCGTATAATTCCTCATTATGCCGATTTTCATAGCAAATCATGTGTTCTTCTATCTTCCTCCATATTAGTAAAAGAAGCAAGTTGTTGGAAAAACATGCTCATTCCTTATGTTTTGGGATGTCGCCCCTATTTTGAACAGTTGTCGACAACTCTTCAGCAATTATGGAAGATCTCCGGCAAGATCGAAATGCCTTCTCTTTCAAATGGTTTTAAATGTTCAAGTTTGACAATGAATAAGACTGACAACACCCTTAATGCAGCCAAATGGTCAGCAGTAGGATACCCTCCGATTCTGAGAAGATGGATCCCCAATTCTAAACCTGTAAGAGATCTTATCAGAACTGTTCCTATCTGGGTGCAACTCCTTAATATCCCCATACGATACTGGTCATCAGAGTGTCTTGGGATGATTGCCATCATCTTAGTACCCCCCTCTGCTATGTGATGAACCAACAGCAAAAAGATTGAAGCTAGCCTCCGCTCAAGTTTGTATTGAGTTGAATTCGTCTTCTGTATTTCTAAAGTCAGTTATTATAACAAGGGGTTATGGTCCTTAGTTCCTCCAAGATATTGCTTATGATAGACTTATGTGTTCATCATTACACAAGCCAAGGTGCCCTCAATCTTCTGCCTTATAGCAGCTGCTATAATGCAATGCTTGCTTCCTAGGTGACACTAAGTATTGATCCCCTGATATTGCCACGTTTCCATTGTGCCACTAAATCAGTTGTCAATAAGACTTGCATAGTTCTATTCAAAGATTCAGTTTGTTGGATAATTTGGCAATTTGATTATGTCCTGTAGGTGTTTATTGGGCTGATTACCTTCCTCTGGCCATTCCTTGACAAATTAAGCTTTTAAGGCAACATAGTTCTAACATGGCATCAGAGTAGGGAGATTTCAGGTCTGAATCACGCCTCGGCATTTCTTTGCTCCAGCACATGTGTACTTAAGCATGCAGGAGAGTGTTGGATAATTTGGTACACCATATTCCTCAACACCTTAAACTTTTGAGGCAACAAAGTTCTAATATGTTCAATAATGACTCTTTGGCAATGGCTATGACAACATACACTTCCTCCAGCAAACTTGCTCGACTACTGAAGGTCTTTGGTTGTTTGATGACATTCACTTGTTTGGCATGAGCATCATGCTGACAAGCATTCTTTCATCACTTGGTGGGCTATTCATAATTGACTACTTACTGCCAAAAGTATGCAGCATGTGGATTCATTCTACCTCCAAAATGTATATTGTTTTTGTCTAATATTGAAAACCGGGACCAGATATTTTTTAATTGTGCTTACTTAAGACGAATTTGGAATTTTCACTCAAACTTGCAGTAGTTTTAAGTTTCTCAACCCTTCATGGAAAAGGTTCAGCGGGGGGTACATTTTGTATACATAACCCTTATACTAGTACTCTTTTGAAGATTTAATTCAACACTTGTGTTTGGCATTTATGAATAGAAAGGACCTCTAGGATCTTTCAAGCTCCGAGGCTTCCCTACTTCAAAGCATTTTTGCCTCGATGATTGATACTACTGACAATTTTCTCTTATGCAGCACTTTGTATGTTATTGTCCCCACAATTGTTGTTGATTGGGGATGACCTTTGTAATTGTTTCTCTTGTTTCTTCAACCTTATAATCTTCCGCTTGAGCTTTAAGGAAATTATACTTAACAAAATAACTACTACTGTATACATCAATCTTTTAGCATTGTCTACTTTATGTTTGGATATCATCCTTTAAAAATACCTTAACATCAACCCCACTTGATGTAGATCAATCATAAATGTTGACTGTTCTGCTGTCATGAACTTGCTTCCCATTGCACAAAATATCCTATATGGATATTAACAAAATTAATCTTGGTGTCATATGAATTGACAAGAGACTGGCAAAGTTGAGAGCGTCCAGGTAAAACACCTATCTGTTAAACCAATATTAGCAGCATCTGCTGGAACAAAACTTCCAATATGAGAAAGGAAGACAATAAGAGCTACCTGAAATAAGGGAAAACAGATAACATAAGCATATCATATTGATGATTCTAGGAAATAAATTTTGAGTTGTAATTTTAATAGTCACATTCAAAACAATTGGATCATAGATGCTCCAAGATCTTCACAAAATTATGAAATTTTTTATCACAATACAAAGATGGGGAAAAGTACCAGTAGTCACAAACTCACAATTACCACCATAGAATTACTCTTACTATCTGGGTTAGTAATACGGGTTTGCTATTTCATCTTCATCATTAGCTATAACAAAAAGACACTGCACAATTTGTGCAAAGTGAATTACCAATTATTCAATTTGAATGTCATTCTCAGCACATCTGTCCTCCACTTAATCATAGGAACAGGTCTATATGATGTCATATTTGTGGACTAATTACTAAGAGGAGTTACAACAAGAATTGAAAATAACATATATGAGTAGATATTCTTGGTATTAGCAACTTTTTCTGACATATTTGTAACATTTAGCACTAAGACAACAACAATTCAAGGCAGTGGTAAGAATAGTGAACATCTATCGGAACCTTTTAATTTATAAAAACAATGAAAGAGCACAAATAGGAACAATCAAGTTTTGAATACATAAAACACAGACCTCCCAATTTCTAATTCAAACAATACTGCTTAAAGAAGGTCAGCCTTCAAAAGAAATTCTTGAACAATGGAAGAGCATCAAAAGGAACAGTCAAGTTTTAAATGCATAAACACTGAGCTCCCAATTTCCAAGTCATACAATACTGCTTAAAGGATGTCAGCCTTCAAAAGAAATTCTTTTCCTTTACCTGCTTAATATATATGCTTTTCCCAGAATAATTAGGACCTGTAATGATGTTGATTCTTCCTGAAATATATCATAGATCAAATGAAGTTTTGAAATATGTACATTACAGATGCAAAGTTTATGTATACATTAGTAAATATGCTGGCATGAATGGGTTTTGCTATTTCCAAGGAAGTTTTAATAAGCAAAGGCAGAGGCCTCCATAGATTTGTCAAAAAAACACCATTTTCAACTTTTACACGAATTCCATCTCTTAGAATGCAAAATACAAAATTTTAGAAAATTTGCCTTTTTTACATTTTGATAGAGGAAAAAATCTTCCACCACCTTATATTATAATCATCACCAAGTAAATAGAATGCAACAACATACCATCATGTGGAATCCTCGTATCATTAGGAACAAATGTTTCTACAGTCATCTCCTGCAGAACATGCCTGCTGTACCATTTCAGTCATTTTCTCTGAATTGTCCTCTTAGATAAATCAATTTTCCTCCCACCTTCACACAGTATGTAAAAATTGGAGAACAAAGAACTTCTCAAACTTAACATTTATACCTTCCATTTCGTATATGAAGTCCAGTATCTTCAGTCAAAGAGGGCCTCACATAATTGTTCTGCCGAGCAACCATAGCCAGTGACACAATGCTGTGGCATTGACACATGTTTATATGCACCATCAGTAAAATATCAGGCTTTAAGCATATTACAAATAATTTGTTTCTGAACTTTACCAGTCTAATTCTGCTGCAAAGCTAACTGCCCTGTGAAGATGTTCTGAGAATAGAAGTATGTGAGACACCAAGTCCCTCATGATAACTCGTTCCATGTCTGCATAAAGTTGGCTAAAATTAATCTCAGAGACAGATACAGGGAGAGAGCAAGAAAAAAGTTGGTAGCATTCAGGTATGCTAAGTAATAGAAAGAACATTGAGAAACAAGCCTTTCATATCGCATGCTTATAATTTTTCCTCATTAATTGACATGGTTTCTCTACTAAAAGGATAACCTATAAAAGAATATATGCAATTTTGTCCTACTATGTTTATGCTGTGATAATTAGGTTAAAAAATATAATGATCTAATCCAGTAGAAATGGGAAAAAGCTCTCAATGAAGTGACTATCAATATGACGAAATAGAAGTAAATTGTAGATTGAACACACTGAAATAAAGTTATTATTGCATATATTAGCTGTTTATTAGAAACAAATTCTCAGTTTGAGCAATGCTTGTAGAAAATGACAATTTATATCTTCCATTTAAAAAAAATTCCCCAGGCATATAGACAGGTGTAAAAAATTCGCTTCAAATGCGCAATGCTCTGAACTAGTGACTGACAATAAACTTGTAAGAAACATATTATAATAAATAGTATTAGTAGAAAAGAGGTCATAGATTATATGAATTTTTACAAGCTATCAAACTTCTCAATATATTAATGAAATAAAACCACTATGAATGTCATTGCTTGAAAAAAAAACTTAAATAAATGTAGGACCATAAAGCCCCTGCCTTTAACAATCATTTTTTAAAAAAAACTACTCTTTACATCAAAAGAAGAAAATGAGATTCTTGTTCTCTGATAATGCAGTCTTCCATCTACCGTGAAAACTTGGAAATTGTACTATTTATCAAAAAGTACAGATTCCCACGGCTAAGAAAGATAGGAGGTTGAGGCATTATGATGGAAAAAAATTGGTAAAAACTTTTTGTAGATATAAAAAACGTGTGCTTCCCTTTAATAACTATAGTGTTTTAATATAATTCGAAAAATAAAAAAACCAAGTTTAAACTCTAGCTTTACAATATTAGTCACACTACTGATTTCTAGATGACAATGATATTTCAGAACCTTCTACACAGGAATTGTATAAATCAAAGTTACATTAGCATTTATAATTTTCTATGCAGATGGCATTCATGAACTAAGCCACTTTTGATTATATTTATGACAGACACTTGATTTTAAAAACGATATACTCCCTCTGTCCCATATTAATATCTTAATTTGACAAAAAAGTTTGTACCATATTAATAGTTCCATTTTGTTCAATTTAAGTGGTTGAGTACTTAAAAAAGAGTATCATAAGCTTATTTTCCCTTCTCTTAGATGTGGGTTTCACCATTCAATAAAAACTACTATTTTTCCAAATGTAGCTATTAATATTGGAATGAGGCAGTATGATATTTCATACGTGGCTTTCATATGTGGCTGGGACAGAAATGTGGCCTATTGCACTATAGGAGGCTGCATGTTACTTCAAAGAAATACCAAATCAGTAGAAGGTTTTGAATATAACAGTGTCAAGTGTTAAAATGTTTTAAATTACGTTAGCAAACATAGTATACTGTTTGTAGTGCTTATCATAGGGGTAGTCTTGAATTTTCGCTGAGAGAGAGAGAGAGAGAAGAAGATCTACATACCCAAGATTTTATGATAAATGTCTCCAAAAAGGTTGTCCAACTCCCTTGTCTTGGAAGTGTGATAATAAAAGGTAGTCTTTTCACCATCTACATCTGAAAACTAAGTAGTTGATTTCATTACTTAAGCTGGTTGGGAATACCAAATTTTTAATTCTTAAACTGAAAAAAAAAACTTAATATACCAATGCTAAAAAAACAAGAAAAGGACTTTTATGTAACACATTCAATTAGCTAACAAAGTCCTAGTCTACCATTTTGAGTAGTACACTGGCAGTTTTAGAAAAAAGGCCATTTTTTTTAAATTAAAAAATTGACAAAAGAGGCATTAAAGGGAGCCTAGACCTCCCTGAAGTTTAAGAAAGCGGTGAAGGTTATATTTTACAAGCATTTATTCCCATTCCCTCATCATTTAAACATAGAGGGAAGGCATTCAATATTTAAAATGCTGTTATAGTACATAACTTTACCTCCATGTTTTGGAATGGAACAATGCTACCTTGACATTCAATTTCATACAGGATGATCTTACTGGCTCATGTCAAACGGTAGATGTGTGAGGCCCACCATTTAGGGCCCTTTTAGGAGGTGATTTCCGCCTTCAGAAATCACTTTCCCGGCGAAAAACCGTTTGGAAGGACAACTTAAGGTAAAATCGCTTTTCCTGGCATAAGTCAACTTTTGGGTCAATTCAAGCCGAATTGACCCAAAATCCGATTTCTTCAAGAACTCTCCTAATGAGGAGAGTTCTTGAAGAAATCGCTTTCTGGTTTGAAATTATGTGAAAAGACGTTTTGCCCATTAGTCAAATCCGTTTTACCCATTATGTTAAAGGGCATTTTTGTCATTTTTACATGAAAATCAAAAGTGAGCTTAAATTTGATTTCTTTTTGAAATCATCCTCAAAAACTATAACCAAACGTATCATACTTTTGCTTTTTTTGTCAAAAATCAATTCTCTTACAAAGCAATTTTCTTTCTACTACAAATCGTTTGCCAAATGGCCCCTTAAAACGATGGTGGTGATCACTTTAAAGCAAAGTCGGTAAGCTATCCCATATGAATCTTCCTGTAAAGAAAGCATTTTCCTTTGGAAAGTGATTAGTCCAAAAACGAGCTATTACTGAACCTTTCTCTATAAATACAAGGAGAGGTGAGGAAATGGTCTCCTTAGGGCATCACTCAAATATCTCCTGAAACTTATATAGTAGATGTTGTCACTCATAAAAGTCACTCTTTCCTTTTAGTTTTTTTCTGTTCTCTCTTAAATTTCCATAATTTCTTTTTCAAAATCAGTGTCAGCAGAAAAGTTGAAGCATTTGCTTTTTGTATATCGTTCATTGCTCTAACAGCAGACAATTCAGTTTAGCCCACTGAGTCCAATAAGAGGTCAAAATGAATGAAGAATTAAAAAAATCTATCAAAACAACAATTTAAACTGCCTTATCCAAGTATCCATTTAAATTAATATTGAGTTCATATTTCATTCTGGGATTGTAACACTCTAAGAATAGTATACTTAGCATCAGAATAAATTGATATTGGCATCCTTTCACTTACTGCAAATTTAAAGTCTTCCAGTTCCTCTAAGATGGTTTCATCAAGTTTATCTTCATAAATGCACATCAGATATCCTGTAAAAACGAGATAATTTCATAACATATTACTATATCAGCTTAGCGTGATTGTACTACAAAACCATCTCAACAACAGAAAGTATGTAAGAAGAGATCAAAGTAAGCATACAATGAGACTGAATGAAAGTCCATTTCAAATACAACGGCAACTAAGATAAAATTAGAAAATGGCAGAGTTGCACCTCTTGAAAAGAAAGATACAGCACTATAACGTAATTAACTTATTACGGTAATTTAGTTGAGAAGAAAAGGACACACCTACTTGATGTACATAAACAATACGTGGAGCAAGTTCATTTCTGTGAAGAGGAGGAAGGCGTCCAATTTCAATAGATGAAACCTGCATTTTAGATAGAACAATTATATTAATAAAAGCATATAAGCACCTCAACAGTAATGTACTCTGACATTCAGATCAGTAGCATGAACCAAAACAACTATGTACCTCCTCCAAAAACTCAGGCAACTCATCATACATCATCCTCAATTCATCCAGCTACAGGTGAAATAAAAAATAATGATTTTAGAATACAAATAATATATGCATTTGGAGTCCAGTGCTCACAGAGATAAGTTATGTAAATGTTACTATCCATATCAAATTTGACACAGAAAAAAAAATGATTTATAAGCAGTTCCTGCAACTTCTGCTGAGGAAGAAGGGAATATTAGACAAATGAGATGATGAAGCCACAACAAAATTCCAACTTGATCTCCATTTGTCCAGTACTAATCATAAGTTCTATTCATCTAGAACTGTAAATTGAGACAAAGAAAGCACATTTAGTTATTTAAAGAGTCCAAAGCTTATGAGGAATGAAAGTTATTACCTAGAGACAAGTAGACTGCAAAGTCCAGTTATTCATTTAAGATGTAGCTTCTCAATTTAACAGTCCAAAATAAAATTATTAGAATAACACTCATAGATTTACTTCCACAAAATCTTCTTTTAGGTGGCATGATTTATAGAAAAATCCTTTTTGTAGGCTACAAATGAAAATCCAGATATGAAGTTAAAAAAAAAAATTGAATGCCACTTTTCTAAAATTTATTAGATGTCGTTCATACAGTCTTGCTTCCTAATTAATCTCTCCTCTGCTCTTTCCAATCTTTGAATTCCACTTTTCTTTTACATGCTTCTTTCTATCCTTTTCGCCTCTCCTCTTTTTAGTATTCTTCTTCTATTTTCATACAAACTTCTACTATAATTTAATTAATCTTACATATAAGTCTCTGATCCCTAACTAAAATTTTCTGGAGTAACCTTAAATATTATATTCTTTTACACTACGAACAGTTTTCAAATCCAACTTGTTTAAATCATTTAACAGAACTAAAGCCCTAAATCTGCAATCTTATATATGCATACATTAGTGACGTGTTAAGAACAACCAAGGTAAATTTAAATAAGAAAGGGTGAGTAAAACTTGGACTAGCCATTGACGAGCAAAAGAAAAATCCTAACAAAAACAATCAAAATATTATAATAGCAAGCTAACCTCGTCACAGAAACCTTCTTTAACTATTGTCTCATACCCCTTCTCCTTGCTTTTGTTTACATCGATGACACCGATTACCTAAACGGTACATGTGGTCAGGTTTTTCAATAGGCAAATATAACAAAAGCTGAATACATATGATATACACAATTCATTATAACCAACATCCAAAATTGGGGTAAGACAATGAATATGACAAAGATACTAACCAGTTCAAAGACATAAACTAGCTCTGTTGTGATGCATGAACTTGCCTGGTCAAGTGCATCATAATTGTCCATAAGAAGCTTTACAAATAGTTACTCAGACTGTGCACTATATCATTTCATAATAGAAGAAAGCTGGGACACCAAAAGTGCATTACCTTTTCCACTATATCCAAGTTTAAATTGGTGTAACTCTCTTGAAGATGTTCAGAAATTCCAACTTCAAAAAGTTTATGCAAATGTAAAAGGGCACAAATTGTCTGCAAAAACAAAGAAAGCAATGTACTTAAAGATGCATTTTCAGTAAGTTGACCTTCTATGAATTGCTACAACCATCTTCATTTGTTACTTTTTGTATTGATGAATGGTGAATTTATTAATGCAAAATCGTAAGCTAAAGTAGGACTTCAACTTTAATAACAATATGATCGGGACATTTCTGCTGACTTCAGTGTAAATGCACAATCGTACCCCTTTTAGCAATGCTAAGATTCCACTCTTGCTGAAGGAAAAATCAAATGAGAATGCACCAAACTGTGCAATTGCCAGTTGTAGCATCAAGTTACATGATAATAAAACAAGCATTCAACATAAAAGATACAGCCATAGAATAACTAAATCAATAATTAGCGATCCAAAAAAATTAACTAATCAGTAATATAAACTAAAAGTGTCAACATAATTAGACTTTAGAGAGAGAGAGGATCAACTAAAGCTACAATATTAAGTTTTTATGGAGCGAATCAGCACCTTTACAAAAGATGCCCAATCTGCACTCAAGCATGCTGAGCTAGGCGAATTGAATTTCTTGAAGAATGAAAAAGAGACACTCCATTAGATAAGAAATTCACAGATAAGAAGTACATTATATGACAACCTTGGATGCTCACTCAAAAGATTTTGTGAGACATATGAAGCCTGAACAGACAAATTAAATTTTAATATATGTGATTAGGCTACTAATGTGAATCAATCAAAAGTGTTGATGTTTTCTGCTTAGTCATGATAATTTTAAACAAAAAACCAAATAAAGATAAAATGGCCTGGCCTTCCCTCCCTCTTTGATAAGAAAATATCCATAAGCTAATCCACAGATTCTTCAAGTCAGCTTAAAAAACATATATAACTTTTCACCTTGTGAAAGTCATAAATTATGCAAGAAAAAAGTGATGATACCTTTAAAATATAAGGAATATCTCGAACAGACTTAAGTGTTTCATGCATTGAAGACAGCAAGTCTTCACTGCATAGAAAAAATGATATCTTTATTTCCATTTGTCGAGGAGAGCAATTTTTTTTTTAATTTAATGGAAAAAAAAAGAAGATATATTTCTCTCTGTAACAAAATAAAAAGGATACAGAGTTTAAGCGGCGGTTCAACACATCAAGGTCTAGTATCGGCCTCAGGAACCAAGTTCTAAAGGGAAATAAACATAGCATTTTAGCTTCTAGAAAAGCTGGAATGACTTAGTATATATAACTAAATTATTAATTTCAAATTTACCTTAGAAGGCGCCGGCCCATTGGTGTCACACACTGTAAATAAAAAATAAATACATGCATATATAATCAGAATGAACATAGACACATCAAATGTTTCATACCTTATTCATCATTCCAAACACAGAAAACCTGCATTAAGAAAGAAAGATATGCATTTATTAATTATGATTTTCTGCTAAGCATTATTGATATACTCCTCTTAGAAATTTTTTATAAATGCATCACTGTCACTAAGATTTCATAAAAGATAGCCTAATAATATCCTTTCTTATTAACTTCATCCAAGTTCTCTTAGGCCTCCCTCTCCCTCTTTTGGCATTATTTACATAAATCCCTTCTAACCTTCTTATCGAGGCATCCATGGGTTTTCTTTATACATACTCATACCAACGCAACCTACACTACCTCAGCATCTCCCCTAAAGGTGTTACCCTTTAGTTCTTGCATATATACTCATTTCTAATCCTATCTTTCCTAGTTATTCCACACATCCACCTTAGCATCCTCATTTCAACTACATTCAATTTATCAATATAATTTTTCTTTTGTGCCCAGCATTATCCTCCGTAGAGAATTGCGGGCCTAATAGTTGTCCTATAAAACTTGCCTTCAAGCCTATTAGCTATGTGCCTATCACGCAATACCACATTACTATTTATATTCCCCTCTTTATGGAAAATGGAGGCCAAATATCGAAATTGTTCGCATCGTGGCACTTCTTACCCATCTATTTCAACTAAAGTTCTACCAATAGTTCTACTTTCCTTAAAATTAAATTCCATATACTCCATCTTAGTTTTATTTTTTTACCTTTAATTCTAAAGGTTCTCTCCACATTTCTAGTTTAGCATTTAACCCTACTAGTCTCGTTAACTAAAACTACATCATCTGCAAAAAGCAAGTACTAAAGTATCCTATCATGTATATGTGTAGTTAGTTCATCCATAACTAAAACAAAAAGACAAGGACTTAAACCTCACACTTGATGTAGAGCTATTGTGACCAAGTACTCCTTGGTTTCTCCCTAATTGTTTGTACACTATTCACTACCCCATTGTGCATATCTTTAATAATATCGATGTAACCTCTTATTACTCTCTTTTTCTTCAAGACACTTCAAATGATCTATCAAAACACTCTATCATAAGCTTTTTCTATATCAATAAAGGTCATATAAAAGTTTTGTCTCATATCCTTATACTTCTCTACTAATTGTCGTAATAAGAAGATAGCCTCAATTGTTGACCTCTCTAACATAAAACTAAACTGGTTTTTGATTACTTTAGTTACTTTCCGCAAGCATCCTTTTGTTACTCTCTCCTATAACTTATAGTACGACTCATAAGTTTTATACCCCTATAGTTTGTATAATGTTAGATATCCCCTTTATTTTTATATAGAGATATAAAGGGTGCTTTACTTACACTGTCACTGAAAATGCTTTTTTTAAATTTATTAGTAATATCTTCTTTAAACCTCCTTTCTTTTTAAACATGGTAAGATCTATCTATATAAAACAGGAAACTTTTGGAGATGTCCAAAGCATTCATGTAGTAGCTTACCCTTCCTTTGCCCTCCCAATACCCATGTGGCTCGGATGTTTGTCAGCCTGAAAAATCTGTAGCACCTCGTGAGTTGCTGCATCCAACTTCAAAAACTTGTTTCTGATGTGGAGGTAAAAGCAGAGTAATACAGTTACCAGTTGTGCACTTGAGAATCTACATATTACTGGAAGACTTTAGTAGTATTAGGTTGGAGAATACAATGATAATTGTGCTAAACAATCGATAGCTATTGATGGATTTCCAGATTCCTTCTGTGTAAGTGTATCAACAAGTCTCTCATTCTCTAGTATAGCTAGAAGACCTCCACTAGCTCGAACTTGCAGGTCACTGCCAATATCCATCAAAGAATTCAACTGCAGACTCAATAACAAGGTTTGACACATCACAACACTGAGGAGATATAGACAATAACATTAGAAGTATATAGATGATGCTGCTTTCAAAAAAACAAGATTAGATGATGCAAAAATCTTCCCATTGCAGAAGCATAAATACAAAAGGATTACAATTTCAAGATAACTTACAAAGCAGATTCTCTCCTTAATACTGAGTCCATCATCCATCCCAGAAACCCGAAGGTAGACCAATCTGAGACAAGCAAAACCAGATAACACCAATTCAAATGCTGTGGATGCATTTTTACCCCTGCCTTTATGTAATATAAAATAATGACAGTAACAAACTTGTACTGACACATAGATGACAGTTGGTTATACAGTATATGAGCAGCATAAAATCTGGCATGGAAAATAAAAGTCATGAGAAGCCTCTTAGTGACAATGGAATTTGAATGGGAAAGTGGCAAAAATGAGCCATATTTCTGCATTTTTTGGCATCTTGAATCATTGCTATTTGACATTCTCTTTCTTCAATTTCCATGGAAATGCTGTCAAATGAAAGAAAAAGATAACAACACTTTCCAGGCTTTCCACCACCAGTGTTTTTGATATGCCCAGATATTATTCGCACTTCATGTTCTCTTCCTATAACCAAACCAACCCACCTGCAATATTCCCCAGCCCACCACCCCTTTCACATCAATGCAATGTCTTCTCCTCCAATATCTATACCAATCACTTCCAGTTTCACTTCTTCAAACAGCATCTCTTCTCCTTTCACTCAAAATTACCTCTGCCATCTAAACACAATCAAACATAAAATAGGTGCAAAATCTTGGTTAAGGAAAGCTGGAATGCTTACAACTAGCTCCCATAACCACTTCCCTTCACCTCTCTCTTTGTTGCTTATAACTACACTGCACACTACCCTTCCACCACAACCACTGATCACCACCCATCACTACATCCACCATCACTTGAGAGGAAAGGCCACTCAATATGGGAAAAACTAGTGATATCTATTCCTCTTTATTTTCTTTTTTTTTTTTGAATGTTCGTATTTTACCCACTAGAGAAATGTATAAAATATTCCACCTGTCATAAAAAGATTAAATAAATATTGCATACCTGTGCCAAGCTTGTTCATAGCTGAAAAGTGAGCTTCTAACAAGCTTCACTTCATGAAGATTTTCGGTCCCATCTGTTCCATTTTATAAAGTTTGTTAAAACAATAATATGAACAACTGTTTTATTTGAAAAAATGTATGAGTCACTAACCATTTCTTTGTAAAGCAGTTATGAAGGATTCTTCACTTTTGGTGCTTGTATAAATTATGAGAGGTTTTGCTTGATATTTCACTGCAACAAATTCTTGGAAATTAATGTATAAGTAACCGTACAAACAAAGAAGTTTGACAAAGATTTTCTGGATGATCATTGCAAGTTGAACCTCAAAGGCAACAGCATATTCATCTTTCACAAGTAGAAACATGTTTACCCATTAGAATCCCTTACCAAGATCAATGAGTGGGAAATCCTCACTCCCATCTTCCCAAACTTCCATGACATAGAGTTGGCGGGTACTTGAATCATAGTATGCAACCCCAATTCTACATATTAAAAAATATTTAGAATAAAGGAAGATTCAGCAACCAGTCATAAAAATTTGGTCCCTGGTAGGCGGTAGCAAATATATAGACAATCCTAAAACCATCTCTTTCATATTTTTCCAGCAGGAATTGATATCAGCTACATAAAAAATTTCACCTAATTAGAATTAGCAACACAAACTCAACCAGCAAATATGGAAAACATTTCCTCAAAATGTGGCACTGCGGATCACAGACTTACTTGTGACCTTGCATGATGCACGCCATGTACACCTGCAAATCCATCGCAAATAGTTCAAATCAAACAGTACGGAAAATCTAAGAGTTTCTAACTGGAAGAAAATTTAGCGCTCAGGACAATCAAATCGTACATGGTTGATAACTTTTCTGACAAAATCTCAACTCGAGTCGTGAGCTTCATGAATCAATCCTAAACCCGAAAATATAGCATGCACCTTTCAGCTAATTAATCCGACACTAAAGAAAAAATAGAATCCACATTTTCTCGGCCTCATCTTTTCCGCAAAAAAAAATTTATAAGAGACAAGAGGAACTAAAGCCAGCAAATCTCAGCACAAAATTAGCAAAACATGCGACACATCCCACGACTGGACTTTCAAAGTTTTAATTGAACAGAAATTATGAGGTAAAGATCGAAATTCCCCTCAGATTCAGGCTTATTCGAAAATTCGAGAATCGAAATTTGAGCAACAAATCAAACAAATGAACTGAAAACTAGCATGATTACGAGGTCCAGATCGCACTTGCCCGCAGATTCGGGTCTCCGAAAGGCGAGGTGATCGGATGTGGACATGAGAGAAATTCAAAAAATGGGAACGGAGAGTGACGACGAAATCGCAGATCCGAAGATCGAGAAACCGGAGATCGAAACGAGAGGCGAAAATGAAGAAAAAGAGAAGAACTATAACCTTCGATTCGGATTCAAACTCAGCTTCTTCCATGTCGGCGTCGGGGCCGGGGGTCTTCCCCGGCGAGGGAGATGGCGGGAAGAACATTTCTAGTTCTTTTTCGAATTTCTTGGGCGACAGACAACGGCTGCAGCTTTTATACTCGCGGTGGGGGGCGAGTGCAAGTGCCGAAAGCGCAGCGAGTTTTCCGCGAAGGCATTGTGGCTTAAAAATTCAAAATTGCGGCCTCCACCATGAATATTTGAAAAGGAAAATTAAATAAATAATATTAAAAAAAATTTATTTAATTAATAAATAAAAAAAACTTAATTATTAATACTCAAATTAGTGTTACTTTTTGCCCCGCAAGGTATTAGCCAAATTGCTGACGCTTGTGTAATTTTTTTTTTATTTTTTTTTAATTTTTTTTTAATTTTTATATAATTTTATCCCTTAGACAGTCGCCGTTAGGTTTAAGTTAATTTTATCCTTTTAAAAGGTAATATCAAGTTAAGTAATATAATTATTAAACTAATTTTATCTTTTAGAAGGATAAAATTAACTTAAATTTAATTTTATCTTTTTAAATAATAAAATTATATAATTTTATTTTTAAAAATATTACATAGGTGTTAGCTACTTGGCTGGTGCCTATATAATAAAAAATAATACTACTTAAAAAAATTAAAAAATATTTTTTAAAATAATCTAAATTGGTAATTAAATTTTTTTTAATTATTATTAAATAATTTTTTCTTTAAAAAATTATCAAAATAGTGGAGAACATAATTCTTAAATTGATAATTTTTTTAAAAAAGTATTTAAGTAATATTAAAAAAAATTATCAAAATTATGCCAAAAATATGTCCCAAGGTAATGTTACTTTTGGCCACATAGCTAAGCACAGGCGCCTACATAACTATATTTATAAAAAAGAATTCAATTTTGTCCTTCAAGATGAAATCCGGTTTAATTTTTTAAAAAAAATTTCCTTAATTTTATCCTTCACATACATAAAATTCGTTTTATAATAATTTCATCCTTCCTTTCCACAAAATCACAACACCTACCATTTCCTGGCATCGCGAGAACATCCATTCCTCATGTATCCCGTAACCATCACACTTGAAGAGCCAAAATCCCTCTCACACATTTCGTCAAACAATGTATGCCCCATTTCCACACACTCACAGCTCACGCACATCCTGATCAACCCCTTAATCACGGGAAGCTCATAGTCAAAACCCATCTTCAAAACAATCCCATGAACCTCCCTCCCTTCCTGCAGCCTCAACAGCCCACAACATGCCTTCAAAACGAACCACAAAGTAAAACTGTTAGGCAAAATTCCATAGAGACGCATATCCTTGAAAAAGGGAAAGGGCTCTCAGCAAGAAGTCACTAACGGAGTAGCCCCATATGACGGTGTTCCACATGAAGGCGCTCAGGTGGTGGGTTGCGGACAATATACGGTGGGAGTAGCCAACCTAATCGGACAAAGCAAGGCCGACAACTCGATCAGCTTGCTGGCAAGAAAGTAATCATTGATGGAACCGGGGCACATCATGGCAGCATGGATGGATTTTTCGCTCTTGCACAGGTGATGTGGTCGTCATTAGTAATGACGAAATCATTATAAAATAAAATTTATCATTGCGAAGGATGAAATCAACCCGAAGGACGAAATTAAAAAAAAACACGTAGGCGCGCTTGGCTGGCGCCTACGTGGCCAAAAATAACACTGATGTGAGAAATATTTTCTAAAGTATTTTTGATCATTTTTTTAAAATTTTTAAATAATTTATCTAATTTTATCCATTACAACTTACAATGATGGCATCCACATTACAACCGACCAAATTAATATCCATGAGTTTCGTCATTTTAGGAAAAAGTATTTGGTGGAACCATTCTGTATGTCACGTGGTCGATCCATGTATTTACTGTTTAACATGCAGAGATGATTTTTATGCGTTTAAAGGTGAGTAAATTCAGGTTTTGGCTAAGTAAATATAAGTTTCGACTTAAGTGTAAATGTTAAAACTTGAATGAACTTATGCACGTCCTGATAGAATGGTTCATCCCACTATTTTTAGTCCAAGGAACACTCTAGCCATGCATATATCTATTGAGATTTTAACATATAAACCCAAACTCATAAATGAAGTTAATCCCTTTGAGACACAGAGAAATTAAATAAACGTGTCAAGCGTATCTACTTAGGTCGCCCATGTAACGGTTCCACTCAATAATTTTTTCATATATTCGTCATAGTTTAGTGCTTCCTCGAGGGCAGGGAACCAAAGAGGCTAGCTCCATAGACCGGGCCATCTTGACGATCTCATCCGTGGCAGTCAATGCAAGCTCCAGGAACATGGACCTCTATTCTCAAAGCGAATTAATATCCATCCTCATCACACTGGGGGGCCTAACGGAGGGCAGCAAAGGCATGAGGCTGGGGATGCTGCCGATCCCGCAGAAGCCATTGCTCCCGACGGCGAGCTGCAGCGCTGAGTTGGTCATGGGAGACGGGCCGGCAGCCATGGCCTTGAGCCGGGCAATCTCGATCCTCAGGTGCCGCTCCTTCAGCAACACCTCGCTAAGCACGGTCTGGCTGTCGCAGTTGCTACACATGGGCTCCCTCATCGGCTCCCTGATGGACAAGTTCTCCGATAGCAGCTTGTCGTTCTCCTGCCTCAGGATCGCATTCTCATGGTGCCTTAGTTGAGTCTGCAAAATCACAAAATACGAGGGCACTGGGTGGCTGTCTGCGAGCTTCTGGGAGATGGCCAAACTGGACTTGCCGCTCTCGCCAAGATACTCTTCGTAGTGGCATGCAGCACGCTGGGAAGGGTAGACAGTAAGAACCGCTACGGTACACAGAGGAAGCTGAGGTATCCCGGGACGTCTTCCTCGGGGATCAGGCGCTGCATGAGAGGCGGGGAGTGGGGTACATAGTGTGGGGAATAAAACTACAGGCCTCGCCAAACAGAGTATAAGTTTACTATACTCTGGTTCTGGCTGAACAGAGTATATAGTTACTGTTCTGGAGTTCTGGGCGAACAGAGTATAGTTTTACTGTTCCCCTGCCTGTACTGCGGAAATATGGATCTAGGAACGCTAATACGAAAGCAAAGTACACAAGGGAATTTAACGTGGTTCGGCCTTGCTGCCTACGTCCACGGGATCACACAATTCCACTAAATAGAGAATAAGAGTACAAGAGAATTACAAGATCTCTCAGCAACGCTCCTCACGCAATACACAAGAAGAAAACTCCTTCCTCACAGAATCTCTGTTTTTCTTCTCTGTGCGTAGACCTCTCGGTTCCGGGTCGTGGCAGCTGCAACTTCTCTGGAATTCTCTTCGCGTCAGAATCCACTCACGCTTCAATCTCTCATCACCCCAGTCAGCCTCCTTTAATGAGTCTATTTATAACTTAGGTCATGCAGGGTAAAGGACAAGACTGCCCTTCACTTAAGAATCCCGTAATTGGTTTCACCGCCAACAATCTCCCACTTGAAACCAAATTACTTAAAATCTTCAACAACAATTCTCCCACTCAAATTAATCCCTTTCTAATCAATTTCATATACAGAGCCAATTGCAAGCAAGACAATTGCTCCACTCATATCTAATGTAACTGTGTGATCACTACCATTCTTCTAGTGTAGAAGACCAATGGTGGTTGAGCAAACGCTCAATTTCTCCATTATCACAACTTTAGTAAACATATCTGCTGGATTCTCCTTAGTATGAATCTTCTCCAAGAAGACTTTCTTCTCTTCAACAAGTTCTCTCACAAAATGATACTTGATTTTAATATGTTTCGTTCTAGAATGAAACACACTGTTCTTTGCCATATCAATTGCACTCTTGTTATCACAATAGAGTACACACCTCTCTTGAGGTTTGTCCAACTCCTTCAAGAATGCTTTTAACCACATCATCATCTTGCAAGCTTCAGTGGCTACAATATACTCTGCCTCAGCAGATGAATTTGTCACAGATTTCTGCAATTGTGACTGCCAAGCAACTGCACCACTGCCTAATGTGAAGACAAAACCTGTAGTGCTTCTTCTGTTATCAAGATTACCTCCATAATCTGAATCAACAAAGCCAACTAAGTTAATCCTGGAACTCCCAGCAAAGTGTAAAGACATACCTGAGGAACCCTTCAGATATCTAAGAATCCATTTCACTGCATTCTAGTGCTCTTCTCCTGGATTCGCCATAAACCTTGCAACCTGACTCACAGCATGAGCTATATCTGGTCTGGTGCAAGTGGCTGCATACATCAATGAACCTACAGCAGATGCATAAGGAACCTTGTTCATGTGAGTTATATCTTCCTGTCTAGTAGGAGACTGCTCATTTGAAAGCCTGAAGTGAGCTGCCAAGGGAGTACCAACTGGTTTGGCACCCAACATGTTGAACTTCATCAAGACCTTCTCAACATATTCCTCTTGGGATAATTTCAGCACTTTCTGCTCTCTATCTCTTGTAATTCGCATGCCAAGGATTTGCTTGGCTGGTCCAAGATCCTTCATTGCGAATTTAGAAGACAACTGCCTCTTGAGCATCTCAATCTCACCATAATCTGCTCCTGCAATCAACATGTCATCCACATATAACAACAAAAACAAGTAGGAGGTTCTCAACCTTTTGTAATAGCAGCAATGATCAGAATAGCAACGATAAAATCCAATGGATAGCATAAATCCATCAAATTTCCTATACCACTGTCTTGGAGCTTGCTTGAGTCCATACAAGCTCTTAGACAACCTGCACACCAAATTCTCCTTTCCTCTTACCACATAACTTTGGGGTTGATGCATATAGATCTCTTCTTCCAAATCACCATGTAGGAAGGCTGTTTTAACATCTAACTGCTCTAAGTGAAGATCCTCAATTGCAACAATGGACAATACCATTCTGATGGTAGCAATTCTGACAACAGGAGCAAATATCTCTGTATAATCTACTCCATACTTCTGCTCAAAGCCTTTGACAACTAGTCTAGCTTTGTACCTCTTGCTTCCATCAGCTTCATGTTTCAACCTGTAAACCCACTTGTTATGTAATGTCTTTTTACCTGAAGGTAGATGAACTAATTCCCAAGTCTGATTAGATGACAATGAATCCATCTCATCCTCCATAGCACGCTCCCACTGAACTGAAGTGTCTATCCTGCAAGCTTCCTCAAAGCTTTCTGGTTCACCACTATCAGTCAAAAGCAAATAATTCAGACTAGGATCAAATATGGAATGCATGCCAGATGTGCTCTCAGGGTCAGAGGGATCAAATATCCTCTTCTTCTTAATCTGTCTGGAACTGGTCCAACCAAGTGGTGTCTGCAATGGAACTGCATCTGGAACTATCTCTGAAGAAGTCTCAACTACCTGTTCATGACTAGATGGATCGGCTCCACTATGTGTTTCAGCCTCAAGTTCTACAAACTCAGTTTCAACCTGTTTCATCTTCCCCTTTTGTAGATCTTGATGGTGCTTATACAGCTCTGTCTCATGAAACACAACATCAATGCTCCGGACAACCTTCTTATGGACTGGATCCCACAGTCTGTAACCATAAGCATCTCCACCATAGCCAACAAAGTAGCACTTGTTGGATTTGGAATCCAACTTACCCCGATGTTCTGCATCAACATGCACATAAGCAGCACAACCAAAGACTCTTAAGTGATCAATCTTTACCTCCTTGTTTGACCATGCCTCTTCAGGAATGCCTCCATCTAGGGGGTAGCATGGAGACCTATTGATCAAATATGCTGCAGTATCAACAGCATAACTCCAGAATGAGAGCAGAAGGCCACAGTGTAGCCTCATACTGCGTGCCTTCTCCATGATGGTCCTGTTCATCCGCTCTGCAACACCATTCTGTCTGGGCTGTCTAGGAGTAGTAAGCAACCTGCGAATGCCATGCCTATCACAATAGGATTGGAATTCCCTACTGCAATACTCACCTCCATTGTCTGACTTCAAACACTTCAATTTTAATCTTGTCTTATTCTCAACAAGTGTTTTCCATTGCACAAAGATAGAAAATACATCTGATTTATTCTTGGCAAAGTAAACCCATAACTTGCGAGAAGCATCATCAATAAAAGTAATGAAGTAAGACGCACCTCCAAGGGATGGAACCTGTGCTGGTCCCCAAACATCTGCGTGTACAAGCTCAAGACGCTCAGACCTGCGCTCCGGGGTAGCTCTGGAAAATGAAACTTTGTGTTGCTTGCCCATGACACAATGCTCACAAAATTCTAAATCTGCACACCTCAAACTAGGTAACTTCCCCTTAGCCTGTAACACCTGCATTCCTTTCTCTGACATATGTCCAAGGCGACAATGCCATAAACTGGCATCAACTGCATTAGAGGCCACTCCAATAGATTGCTTAGAACAACTGGATGTCATATACAATGTTCCAATTTTCTTCCCCTTAGCCACAACCATGATACCTTTACTCATCTTCCAACTATCATTCATGAAATGAGTAGTAATGCCACAAGCAGCCAATTGACCAACAGAAATAATGTTCTTTGTCAAACGAGGCACAAGACGAACATCTTTCAACACAAGCACAATATTATCATCAATCAACAAACGAATGTCACCCTTGCCTATGATTTCACAAGCTTGATCATTGCTTAAGTAGACATTGCCCAAATCACTAGCTACAAAATTCCGCATCAAGTCTTTTCTAGAAGTAGCATGAAATGAAGCACCACTATCAATAATCCAAGCATCACATTTACTTTCCATAGACAATAACATGCAATCAGCTTCAGCAACATTAACATTGTTTTTAGCATGAGTTTGTGCTCCATCATGAGGGGGGTTTGGGCAATCCTTCTTCAAGTGACCTTTCTGCCCACACTGCCAACAAGCCTCATCACCCTTACGGTGTTTAGGCTTGGATCGCCCCCTTCTAAACTTCCCTCTCCATCCTGGTTTGCCTCTTTGAGGTCGTCGCCCCCTATCTTCCATAGTCAGGGCTGAACCAGATGAAGAAGAACCACCCTTACGGCGTGTTTCTTCAGCCAATATCATTCCACACACATCATTCAACTTAAATTTTTCTGTATTATGGGAACTATGCACAGCAACTTTAAATGATTCCCAATCAGATGGCAAAGACTTAAGCAAAGCAATAGACTGTATATCTTCAGTAAAATTAACATCTACTGCCTCAAGTTGATTAACCAAAGCATGGAACGAATTCAAGTGATTGGCTACAGTCTCATCATCAGACATTTTCAAATCAAAGAAACTGGTCACAAGATGTACCTTGTTTGTAGAAGAATGGCTCGCATATAACCGCTCAAGCAGATCAAAGCATTCCTTCGTGGTCTTGGCCTTCGTGATGTTTGAAGCCACTGATGAAGAAATAGATAATCTGACCGCTCCTAGAGCCTTGCGATCAAGCAACTCCCACCTTGCAATCTCTTCTACCTTGTCTTCACCAACGGGCTTGGTTGTAAACAATGGCTGGTAGAGGTCCTTCTGGTACAAGTAATCTTCAATCTGCATGCGCCAAAATCTATAATTTTGGCCATTGAATTTCTCTATCTTGAACTTGCTATCGTCGGCCATCTCCTCCCGAAGCTCCGATCCCAATTGTGGGGAATAAAACTACAGGCCTCGCCAAACAGAGTATAAGTTTCGTACTGCTGTTCGGCCGAACAGAGTATATAGTTGCGTTGCAGGTTCTGGGCGAACAGAGTATAATTTTACTGTTCCCCTGCCTGTACTGCGGAAATATGGATCTAGGAACGCCAATACGAAAGCAAAGTACACAAGGGAATTTAACGTGGTTCGGCCTTGCTGCCTACGTCTACGGGATCACACAATTCTACTAAATAGAGAATAAGAGTACAAGAGAATTACAAGATCTTTCAGCAACGCTCCTCACGCAATACACAAGAAGAAAACTCCTTCTTCCTCACAGAATCTCTGTTTTTCTTCTCTGTGCGTAGACCTCTCGGTTCCTGGTCGTGGCGGCTGCAACTTCTCTGGAATTCTCTTCGCGTTAGAATCCACTCACGCTTCAATCTCTCATCACCCCAGTCAGCCTCTTTTAATGAGTCTATTTATAACTTAAGTCATGCAGGGTAAAGGACAAGACTGCCCTTCACTTAAGAATCCCGTAATTAGTTTCACCGCCAACACATAGCCGGCGAACAAGTACTCGCCGAAGTTGAGAGCGGCATGCTGGGCGGAGGCGAGCCAGATATATGATGGTGGTGAATAGAGACGAGGTGGGTGGGCTCGGACGGTGGGGGACCGGGGATCACCAGGCCGCGTCGCGCTTGTCTGCGTTGCCAACCTGGATGGACTCCCAGTACAGGACAGGAGCTCCTAGTCGGATTAGAATCTGCCCACCGCCGGGGAGGTTTCCTCCTCAGCACCCGTTAGCCAATTTACGCAGACGGAGACATGAGACGGAGTATTAAGAGACGGAGACGGTTCTGGTTACCACTCCTTCTCCATTAACCTCATTAAACGAAAATCAGGAGACAGAGAGAGAGCGTTCTGGTAACGAAGACCGGGAGAGAAAGGCGTTTCTTTTTTTGCCTCTCCCACCTCCTCCCTCCTGGTTGACCGCGCTCTGAGAAGAAGAT
This sequence comes from Saururus chinensis, assembly GCA_035235625.1. Taxonomy (NCBI): domain Eukaryota; kingdom Viridiplantae; phylum Streptophyta; class Magnoliopsida; order Piperales; family Saururaceae; genus Saururus; species Saururus chinensis. Next base: position 32,046,990 of record CP141148.1, on the reverse strand, counting down.
CCCTCTCCCGGTAGGTAAAGCTTTTTATGCTCTCTGCTGACAGCGAGCCGAGCACAAGGAACACATGTGAAGCGTATTGCACAAATACTTACACAAATAATGCCTCCAGAGTATAAAAAACGATTCCCTGTCTGTATGCTCTTCTCTCTTACACAGTCACAACCCCCTTGAACACAATCTCCGTTAACCTCATTAAACGAAGACTGGGAGACAGAGCCAACAAAAGGTGCATTATTTCCTACCTTCCCTTGCTCAGCCCACTGGCACCATCCCTCTCGCTCCTCCTCCCTCTTGTCAACCACGACGATTGGGCACGCTGGTAAGGAGCTTTGGTGTCATCACAGGTAGGAGCTAGAGACAACCTCCCTTAGCCGAATCGCCGTTGCCCTAATTATCTACGTGTCTGGCATCAGCGATTTCTCCGTCGACTTCGAATCTGGTGTTCTCCTAGTTCAGCTTCAGCATTTTCCCCGCTAGGGATCACTGCGTCAGGTATTGATTCTCTCTTCCTTCATCTATTTCATCCTTTAGTGTTGGTAACCTGAGATTGAGCTCTCCCTCGACTTGCAACTCCATAGGTTACAAGCTGCTCCTTTAGTGTTCGTCTATTCTCTATTTCCCTTTCTCCCTTCTCATTTCGATTCCAATTTCTCTTAAATTATTTTATATTTTCAATCTTGTATTTTTCCAATTCAATATCATTTTCTATTACCCCTAAACTCCACAAACCTAAACCTTGTGAACCCATGGGTTCACAAAACTCCAACTGTTATGATTCACATTAGTTAAGGTATAGCCAATCAATTAGGATACCAAACTAGTGATGTTCTACTGCAAGCTTGTGAGCGGCCAAGAGCAGAGAATCTCTTTATTTTTTTTACAACTTGGAGCAAATATGAAAAACATATATTATTCATCAGTTATTATCTCAAATTTGATAGTTGGATGCGAAATTGTATCTATAAGTATATGGGGTTTAATATGTTGTAATGTCCCAAAATTTATCAAAGCATTATTGTATGCGCTTTTGTGCATGTTTGTCTTGCAGCCTTATATCACTAAACATTAATAACAAAAACGTGGCTATTTAAACCCCTTTTTTTTCTCTCTTTCCCCCAAATAAAGAAAAAATTAGAATTTTTTTTTTACTTCTTTTCCCCCTATCTCCCCCATCCCTTTTACTTATTCTCCCCCTAACATAAACTCGAACCTACCTCACTCTCTTGATCTTCTCCTCCAGTACCGATGGCTATCGGCACCAACTCTGGCGGCCACCGCGGCCGGCTAAATCCGTCACCAGCATTGGCCAGAACTGGCCCGGTAAGATCTGGCTGGCGTCCTGCGCGCAGCGGCCGTGGCCCGGCAGTGGCCACTGGTTGCGACCGGCCAGATCTGGTTGGCGTCCTGCGCGCAGTGGCCGCAGCCAGCCAGATCTGGCCGGCGGCCTAGGCGCAGTGGCCGCGGCCAGCGTCCAGCCGGCCGCCTGCAGCAGTGGCCACGGGATGAGTCGCGGCCGGCTTCTATGTGCAGTGGCCACGGCCTGCGCGTCGCAGCCGGCCTCTGCGCGCAGTGGCAGCGGCCTGCGCATAGGGCCGCGGGACGACCCGCGGCCAACTTCTGCGCATCGCGGCCGGCCTCTGCGTGCAGGGGCTGCGGCCTGTGCACAAGGCCGCTGCACGCAGGGGCCGCAGCCAGCGCGCAGCCGCGGCTTGAACCAGCGGCCGGAGAAAAAGACGCCGGCGCCGCCAGCACCGGAGAAGAAGAAGGAAAGAGAAGAAGAAAAATGGGTAAAAAAAATTGGGGTAAAAATAGGGGACATAAAGATATTTTAATAAAAATAGTGGGGTAAAAAAGTAATGGGGGACACAGGGAAAAAAGAGGGGTTCGAATAGCCACGTTCTAATAACAAATGTCATTTGCAACTGCTTGACATCGCAAAGAAGAATATGAATTTTTTACTTTTATTATATATAAAGTTGTCATTTTTATTGACTTTTATCTACAAGTATTGGTTTTCTACACAATTGTAAGCTATAAATGTTTATTGTTCACAAATGATGAGACATGTGATAACTTGTTTAAGCTTATATGTCATTTTTATCTCAATTCATCTGTATTTACCTTGCAACGGCTGATGTCATCTTGTGGGAACACATGGTTACGTAGTGTTTGATAAATGGTTGTAGATGATCATCCTTGCATGCAGTGTAACTTTTAAGCAAATATTTTTAAGAAATGAAATACTTGTGTAACTTCGTTTACTGTAACTTTATATTTTTAAACTTCAGCATGTAGTCCCCATTATTCGTCTTTCTCTATGACTTTTACCTAAGCTTTAATGCTCATGTATTTTTATGGAACCTAGAGGAGTTCCATTGATTTCCTCTTTGTATTATTGAGACATTTTATGTAATGCCCCGACCCAGATTGAGGGTTATTCAAAAGACAAAAATAGGAGTGTATTAAATAATTGAAAATTTTAAAATATTAAAATCAAACTAACCAGGAGCGGCAGAATTTGAGTGTGAGAGTCACAACGTTCTTCCACATACTACGGAGCTTTAATATTCCATTGTGCGTAGATTAGAATAAACCTAATTTTATAACTAATTTGGATCATGCCAATATTGTCTTGCCGTTGGTTGCCTATGTACATATTGGATACCATATCTGATGTTATTCCAATATAATTGGATCCGGAAGTAGTTCTGCCTAACGGCTAATACATGCATCATACATCACAAAATCATATATGATAAAATATTTATACTTTATATCCGAATAATTCATTAGTAGTCGATGGGAATATCATAAAACATTGGAGTTGAACGGAAGCCAGCAAATCAACAGAAACCTAAACCCTAGCAGAATCACACGTGCCACTCTATTACAGAGTGGGACAGAATACACAGCAAAACATAACAGATCATATTTGATTACCACAGAATATTTTAGAGCAGATAAGATCAAAGCAGATTGAATCAGCATATTTCAGATAATAGCAAATTGTATATCTTAATTAGTATATTACTAATTAAGATGTGCATGCATATAAATCATATTAAATTAGAAGGTCAGAAAAGCGTACTCCCCTACAATTTCGGAAGTGGCAACATTCGGAGTTGCTTGTTTCCTTTGGGCGTCCTCCCTTTCAGGTCTGGAGATAGCGGGCAGAACCTCCTCTAACTCTGGGATACTTTTATCTTTCTGTGTCCGTAGGCTACGCACAAAACCTCCCCTTGACTTGGGACACTTCACCCTTCATGTGCCCGTAGGCGATGGACAAAACCTCACCTTGACCTGGGACACTTCACCCTTCATGTGCCCGTAGGCGATGGACAAAACCTCACCTTACCCGAAAACACTTTACCCTTCACGTACCCGTAGGCGACGGACATAACCTCCCCTTACCCAGAGATACTTTATCTTTCACGTGCTCGTAGGCGACAGATATAACTTCCCCTTAACTTGGGGTGTTTCTCCCATATAGGGTTGCTAACTCGAGGAATGGACACTTCCATTGCGTACGTAGAACACCCTCAAATTAGCTAACAATACCTTTTAAACAGAATAAAATCGACTCAGAATGACTCCAAAAACTCCTCCGGAAAAATGAACGGAAATGAGTATTTATATGAGAATGGCATGTGAGTAAATGGAAGAAAACAAATACGTGCGCAAGCGCTCATGCGATGTGGCACATTTTCACTAGACCGCGCACGTGAGGTGGTTCACACTGACGCGCGCGTCTGCGGCGCGAATACTGTGCCGACGCACATCCCGTGCACGTCGCGCACTGGACCGCACGACCCGACATGCGGACAGCCACAATTATCCCACACAGCGCGGCTCGGCTTGGCTGACATCATCAATTTTGTCCTTTCTTCAATATTTAATTATATTTTAATTGAAATACAATTCCATCTTCAAAACACGATAACTTCTTATCCCGAAGTCGAAATCGCGCGTTTTTCATATCGTTGGACTCGTATCAATGAGCCCTTCAAAACTAGACCACACAAGGGTAGGTTATCTTACTCTTTTAAAGTGGGTCCTTCCCATGTGGCATGATTTCCGAGGCCATAACTTTCATTCCCGACCTCCGTTTCACTCGTTCTTTGGTTCATTATGCTCGTTATTTTGGGCTCTAACCAAATACAGGAATTTTATCCCTTGAAACCTCCTAAAACTTATTAAATTTATATAATTACCCCTAACCTTCTTGAGTTAAGTGTTATCGGAACACGGGGTGTCACATTTTATGTCTCTAGTTTTTTATTATGTGATTCCCTATTATAAAATTTAAATGCTAATTTTTTTTACAATGTTATAACTTTATCAATGTTATAACGTTATTAATGTACAATAGTTAGTGTCTTCTTCACAGTAGGCTTCCATTTGTCGAATCCCTATGTCATGGCGAATAAATCAAGTTGGTTTTTTTAATCCTTATTGTCAAATTGTTTTAGCATTATTGTTGATAGTCTTAGAGTATTGCTGATGTGTTAGTATTATTGCTGATGTATTAAGATTATTGGTGATTTTAGCAATATTGATGATGCTTTTGCAATATTGCTTATGTTAAGCCTATTATCAATAATTTAATTATATTCCACAATTTTAAAGCGTTAATGTTAATATGCATTAGCATTATCGGTAAATCGTTATAGCATAATTGCTAAAACGTTGTAGCATTATAGCTAAAAATATTTTAGCATTATCGGTATAACGATTTAGCATTATTGTTATAATGTTTCAGCAAACTTCTTGATCTTTGTTTCACCAATTATTTTAATTTTTTGCTTCATTTTAAAATAATCTTAAGTCAAAACGATTCTTGAATGGAAATTATTTCAGCACTACTCGTAAGATCTTGAATTGTATGGCTATGTACCTTTTAAATATGGCTATGTTATTCACGGGGCTATATTCAACACTTTTATTATACATGTATATACCTTCTCAATATTTTAAATGAAGAAGCGGGGTCCAGACCCTACGGGAGGATCACGAAGAAATAGGTGGGAGTCAATGATAGTCCCTTGCACCCACAAGGGACTAGCGAAGTCGGTCAACATACTCTACCTTCCCACAAATGAAGAACCTAGTTGGCAAGACCTCCTATTCACTACTTGCTTGGGCTATTTATATTTGAATAGGTGAGTTGGACCCTAGTTGTGTTTACATGTCTAAATATGCTTCAACAGGATCCAAGTAGAAGTGGAAATAAAGCCCAATTACCTAAAGCTATTTAAAAGTCTTGAATGGGCTCCTAATGGTCTAAACATGCATGAAATAGTCGAACACAACCTTTTGGACCCGTTAGATTTGATATTTGCATTAAGATAACTAAATTCGGGAAGAAGCTGATTTTGGACAGATTGACATGACCTTTATTTTTCAACCATATCTTTTTATGTATAATTCGGATTGATACAATTCTAGTGGCATTGGAAAGAAGATTTTCGTGGCAATCTCTATTTCATGAAGAAATTTATAATTTCGAAGATATATGGGTCAAATCCGGCATGAAAAGATATAGTTAGTTAACTAACCCAAGGACAACACATGGAAAATCTTTTCATTGGTTATGATTGATACACATAAGGAAAGACAATGAAGCTGATTGGATAACTAAAGTAAGACTCAAAGATACTTATTTTCTAAATAAATTATTTATTTATTTGATTGATTTAGAATCTGATCATTGCCAAAGAAGCAACCAATCAAGTAATCAATCAGGATGAAATTAAGGGATATAATTGGATTTTCCCCTTTGAAGCAACCTCTTCTATTCCTATAAATAGAGAGGTAGACGTGGTAGAAGCATCATCCCCTCCTCTTTGGATCTCTCTTCTCCTATTTTTATTCTCTTATTTTGTACTTTTGTTTTTAGTTTTATTATAATAGCTTTCTAGGCTCTATAGTTAAGGCTAGAGGTAGGGCTGCTTCTCGATTCGGTTCCGGCGGTTCCTACTAGAACCGAACCAAACTGAATTAAGGAACCGAGATACAAGAACCGAACCAAACCAAAATACGAAACCGTGATATAAAAACCAAACTGACATGAGAACCGAAACCGAATATTTTATTAAATTACTTTAATTAATCAAATTCAAGGTAAAAATAATACAAAATTGCCAAAGTTGCAACCTGTCATTTATCATACAGGTTTATACATAAAAATTTGATAAAAGCCGAATTCAAAAGTCTTTCTTCTACCCACTGCCCTCTTCATAAGTCTTTCTTCTGCCCTCTTCAAAAGTCTTTCTTCTTAGCGGTCAAAGCATACATAGGAAAACCAAAAAAATGTAAACTACTAAACTAGTATTTGATGCTAGCATATTGCATAATTAACCCAGATAGAATTCAACAGTCTTATTGCAGACAAACATCTATTACAACACTCTTATCCCAGTAGGTTCATTTGCTACTTTTAAATTGACGGTAATTGGATCACAAAAGGAAGCTTTTAACATGAATTTCCCAAGGATCACATTTGATATAATCAATACCACAATAAAGAGCTGTTGAAACGAATTAAATCCAAAAATGTGAAGCCACTTGCATTCCGTCAAAGGACTTTGAAAACTGAAATTTCCAAGTGAATTTCATTTAAAAAGGTTTTCACAAAAGCATGCATGATAACTCTTTAAAGCGGAGAATCATTTAATCAGTTGTGTTCCACTTATAATTGTGGTTTATTTCATAATGATATGCCACTAATATTTCAGTATAGTACAACGTCTTAGAACATGGTCCAAAAGTTATAGCTAGTGACGAAAATCACACCATAAAAATAAAAACATAAAATGCAGAAAATATAATCAAAGAATAAGAACATGATTCAAAAGAAAAGAAAAACCTAGCCAATTTATAGCAGTTTCTCACACATTCAAATATCAAATTAAACAGTGTTCATGACAAATCAGAGCGATAGTCAATAAACTAGATGCATCTAGGATGTCCACAGGAAATAACTAATACTGATCAATTTTCATTGACAATAATACTACCCAGAGAAAGTCCAGGGACTTTTTTCCTATTTTTATCATAACTGGAACCTTTTCGTTGTTTGGGAAGAACATAAAAATAGCTAAATATAGTGTTAGCCAGAGCACACATCGGATAAAAAATTAATATTCCAACAAAAAAAGAAACTCATTTACACTAAAAATTTAAAGTAAGAGAAAAGAAAAAAAGTGGTCTTGTTTTATACTATCTATTTGACAGAAAGAAGAGGAAAGGAATAACAAAATGGGACCTTTTCGAGCTAGTTCATGAGGGAGATGAGGAGGGCGTTGGTGGTTTTGGTCTGATCCTTGGTCGGAATCTTCAGTCCCCACTCCATCACATACAATCAATCTGCCCAACGAGCAGAAAACCGTCGGAGTCTGTCAACGGGAAGAGGCCGGGAGAGGAGGGATATGAACCGTCGGAGGGAAGTAGGGAGCCACCGCGTCACCGCCGTCCGCTGGGGGAGAATGGGAGAAAATGTTTGGGCGGATGCGAAATTAGGGTTGGGAAGGGGTAGAAACGAGTATTTTTATAAGGGTAGATATGTCGGTTCAGTTCCAGTTTCAGTTTTTTTCCTTAAAACCGAACCGAACCGAAATTCACTCGGTTTTGTTTTTTAAGAACCGAACCGAAACCGAATAAGGAACCAAACCGAACCGAACCGTTAAATTTTGGTTCAGTTTTACCCGGTTCGGTTCGGTTCCAATTTTTTGGCACAACCCTAGCTAGAGGTGATTTGTAATAATCTAATGGACTATTCATGTTTCATCTATGATTTCAAGTAACTATTGGTTATTTGAAGTTATGTTCATTTAATATTTTTCTTCTTCTTGTTTCTTTGTGATTTGGATACATGCTTGAAGACTCTCTTTCTTAATCTTTTGTGATTTTGATACATAGAACTCTTGAAGAAATAATTATTTTTATCATTCATCTATTTAAAACATTTTCTTGTTGACATAAAAAAAAATCAAAATCAAATCAAAACTCAAATGCAAAGATCTCGGAGCTTGACTAGCTCCAGATAACTCTAAATTTTCAAAATGGACAAAGTCTCAAATTCGGATAAAGTCCAAACAAAAAAAAAAATCAAAATCCAAAGGCCAAGATTTCGGAGCTTGACTAGCTCTGAGTGAGACCAAATTTTTTTAAATAGACAAAGTCTCTGAAATGGACAAAGTCTAAAGAAAAAAAAAAGTAAGGAAGCAAAATCTAATCCTACACACGTAGGAATAGACTAAGGCTTTTAACAAAAAAAAAAGAAGTAAAGAGGCAAGATCTAAATCCTACACATATAGGAATGGACTAAGGCTTCCAACAAAAATTTTATTGTGAGAGGACATTATGGGGGCCTTTTTACATTCAAAGTTAAACGGCTGAGGGAGGCTTTGTAAGCCTCACATGGCCATGTAATAAAAATTTGCAAAGGACTATGTGGGACCTCATAAGTCTCACAACAAAATAGTCATAAAACATAAATAAATGAAAAAGGCTAGGTAAGACTCGTGGGTCCTACGCTATTGTTTTGTTAAAAAAAAAACTTGTTTAGCCATGAAAGACCAAAATAACTGAAAATAAAAAAAAAGGTTAAATTTCAAAAGAACCCAAAGTTCAAAGAAAAAAAAGGGTTGTGTGGAAAATTTCATGGGCCCCACGTAAGGAATGGGAAGATTAAATCAAAGCCTTGATGCTCGTAATCCCCTACTATAAAAAAAAGGATGATGAAATAAAAAAAATATAATAAAATAATAATAATAATAATAATAATAATAAAGTGGAGATGACCAAGTCAAAAGTATAATGTCCGATCTTCTCTCACACTTCCTACTTCCTCCACTAATCAAGTGGTTCTCACCAACACTCCCACTAACCCATTTTCTCATTTTCCCATCTCCCACTAATCCACTCTCCATTTCTCATAAACTACCTTTCCAACTCACCACACTACTTTGCTTAACTGTGCAACTCTCATCATATAAATACCCCTTCATTTCTATAAGAATGGGCTTTTGGCTTTCAAGTCTACGGAACCTCCAAAGAGAAATCTAGAAGTCCATCACACACCAAATTCCTAAAAAGCCTTGACCTTCAAAAAGTCGAAGAAGATTGAGGAATCAGAAGACAAGCAGAAGCAACCAAGAAGGAAGAAGAATTTGTGCAAGGGGAGCTCTCATCTTCAAGAAGAATTTTCCTTGTTTTCTTCTTTTTTTTTTCTTTTTTTTTAACTTGAAAGTTGTAGCCACTTCTCCTGGCAATTCTCTTTTCTTATTTTAATAAAATTCTTGTTTCTTTCATTTTTGCCAACTAATTGAAGGGTTTTGAAAATTGATTAATCACTACTACTCACTTCAAAGTGTAAAGAGTAGTCTTGATTGATCAAGAGAAGGTCGTCCCACATAAAAAAAAAAGGTTCTTCTCTACCCCTTGCCAGGAAGGATCATCCGATCCATTCCCTTATCTTGTGCTTAGAGAACTACCGAAATCCCCCAACATTTCTATCTATGTTTTTGCTTTTAATGTTCATATCTTCAAGTTAGATAGAATCTTCATTCGATTTTAACTAAGATAGCATAATACATGAAGAACATCACTAGATGTTATAATGACACTCAATGCCTTAGTGTTTTCTCTTATTGATTTCTTAATTCTTTATTGCCTCAATATTCTTCTACTCTTTCTTTTTTAATTTTTTTTCCTCTATTTTTTTCATAACAATTTTCTTTGTTGCACAAGGCTTTCCCTGTGGATCGACCTTGTCTACTACAATTGGCAAGTAAAACAAATCTGAATTTGACTTCTTCATAGTCTTGTTTCAAACGTAACAACATCCTACAAGTATTTTATACTTGGTACATAGTTGTATTCACATGAATATATGGGAGCTATAACATAATAATTTTAATCTTTTATATGTTGTAGGTGTGGGTGTTTGAGCATTTTCAGATGTTCATATCCCCTGTTCACTAATAGTACGACATAGTGTAAAAATTTGTTTTATACTATTTGTGACGTTTGGTGTGAACATCGAAAATAAGCATAATAGTTGCAACGTTTTTGTGTAAACGTCACAATTCTTAAAATTATTTGCAACGCTTTTTTGGAGCTTCGCTAATAGTCTAAAAGGATATTTTCTAAATATTTCTTACTATTGGCAACGCTTCATGAGAAGGTCGCCAATAGTTCAATTTTTTTTAAGAACCTTTTTATTTTAGTTTTTCTTTCCTCTCTTCTCTCTCTCTCTCCCTACCTCCTCTCTCTCTCTCTTCTCTTTTCTATCTCTTTGTCTATTCTCTCTCTTCCCTCTCTCTCTTCTCTCTATCTCCTTTATCTCTACCCCATTCTCTCTCTACCCTCTCCCCTCTCCTTCTCTCCTCTCACTCTACTCTCTCCTCTCTCTACCCTCTCTCTTCTTTCCTCTCTATACCCCCTCTTTCTCTCTCCTCTCTCCTTTCTCTTTACCCTCTCTCTTCTCTCCTTTCTCTCTACCCTCTCTCTCTTTCCTCTATCTCCTCTCTTTTACCCTCTACTCTTTCTCTTCTCTCACCTCTCTCCTCTCTCTCTAGCTACCCTCACTCTCTCCTCTCCTCTCACTTCTCTTTCTCTTCTCATTCTCTACCCTCTCCTCTCCTCTCTCTCTCTCTATTTGTGACATTTTTTAAAAGCGTTGCCAAAAGTACTACTATTTGCGACACTTTAAAAAAGAGTTTCTAACAGTTTTATTTATTTAATATTTAATTATATAATATATATAATAAATAAATATTAAATTTTTAAAAAGCTTACAAAAATAATATATTTAAATTAATATTTATTATTATAATATACAATAAATAAAAATAATAATAATATTCCCCTCCTTTCTCCCCACTCCTCAGAGTTGCGGCTTACGTTCACGCATGTGAGTGAGAGTGAGAGAGAGAAGAGAGAAGAGAGAGAAAGAGGAGAGAGTGACAAGAGGGGAGAGAAGAGAGAAAGAGGAGAGAGAATGTAGAGAGAGATAGAGGAGAAAGAGAGTGAGGAGAGATATAGAGAAGAGAGAGGAGAGAGAGAGGGAGAAAGACAGAGAAAAATAGAAGAGAGATACAAGGTATACGTGAATCTAAGAAATTTGAAAATGACTAAATAGGACGAGCGGGAGTGTCGCCAGATTCCAGCAGGAGGAGAGAAGAGAGAGAGGGTAGAAAGAGGACAGAGAGAAGAGTAGAAAGAGGACAGAGAGAAGAGAAAGAGATGAGAGAGATAGATAGATAAAAGAGGGAGAGAGTAGAGAGAGAGGAGTGATAGAGGGAGAGGAATTTAACTTGCATTTTAATTTTTTTATTATATATTATATTTTAAAATTAATTAAAAGGTAATAGCGACACATAAGAATATTATCACTAATATCATAGGTATTAGGGACACATAGGTATATGAGTCGCTAATACATTTTATTTTAATTTTTTTTATTAATTTTAAAATGTAATATATACTAAAAGAGAGAGAGAGCCGCTTGCTCCGCCGCTTTGCCCTCCTACTCCACCACTTTGCCCTCCTACTCCACCGATGTGCCCCTTCTCGCTTGCTCTCAATGCCGTTGCCACTCCACCTCTTCCAAGGTCCCCTACTCCTTCTGGATTGGCTCCCCCTACCCCCATCCCTCCTCCTCTGGGACCTCGGCTCCCCCATCTCCTCCCCTCTCATTCCTCTTCTGCCTCCATCCCTTCTCGGGTCCCCTCTTCCTACCAGATTGGCTCCCCCCGCCCCTCCTCCTCTGGGACCGCTGACTCCTCCTGTTGAAGTTGAGTTATGCTAGATCATATTCTAGTAAAGCATGGTCTACTCTTAGATGTGTCTATCGAGTCTTAGAGACCTATGTGGTATATCCTTTTAGTGAGGCGTGACACATTCATGAGTGTTACCGCAACGTTATCTTGATTATTTATTTTGACTTCCTTATATATCAATGATTAATTATGTGATATTGATTGATATTATATCATCATTATATGTGTTTCTTATTTAGCCATCCTACTAGGTATATTCTAACACTCAACATATGTGTGATGAAAGGTACTTTGCAGGGTTAAAGTTCTTTTAGGATTGTAGTTATGAATAAGGATGACGTTGTTAGGTTACTTATCATGTATAAATGTTACTTAAAGGTCGATAACTCTTGGCACGTAAGTGTCAATCTATTTATACATTTGTATATCAAGATACTAATACATGTACTCGAGCAAGACCTTGTTCAATTTATTTGTTTATGTTGTTTTAATTTATGAAAAATAAATTCAAAAATCTCAAAGTGTGACATTACACCATTTCTAGTTCATTTTTAAAACCCAAATGGAGTTATTGATGTGGGATAGAGTGTTACGACCTGGATTTTTAAAACACATTTTCATTGAAAGATCATATGATAATTTACAAGAATTTTTTTTAAATCAAATCAAATCAGCCGACAAAATATTTAGGACATGATCATTGGGGTTCATAAGTATGGATAACAAATCATATCATAACATAAGAGTATCCAAAAATCCAAAAATAAGTAAACCATCCATCTAAGTGCAACTCTTACATTTGTCTAGAAAGAAGCAACTAATCAAAGTTGGCTCTCACGCCATTATTACAATCATTCAAAATGTACTGAAATAATGGAACTAAATCCTATTAGAGCTAAGTCGTCCTCAATCTAAAAGTCTGGTCCCGATCCCGCTAATCCTCATCAAAAGATCCTGCAAAACTAGGTCAACAAGTATACTAATACCCAATAGGAAAGTTGAATAACATTAATGCAAAATGTCATTACATTTTATGCAAGTCTATTAGGTTTTCACATGAACCATTTATTAAAAATAATTTTTATTATAATTTCCCCCTCTAGGAAAACTAATAACCTACCTAATCTCATTGACAGATAGACACATCAGATGTCAACCTAAGTGACAAATGATACACTCATCATAAACTAACCGCAAAGGATAATCTATGATGAAACCCTAAAATCTACTAAGAAGTGTTATCTCCCAACCTAGCCCCTAAGGACCTGATCAGAGTGAAAGGGCATAACCTACAACTACATCTGAATAAAAGTGGCAAAAATGCTAACTAAGTAGGATATCAGTGACCCTAACTGCATGTACACTAAATTATCCTAAATAAATCGGTGTGAGCTGAGCTCACGCAGAATTCCCTCTAACGGGGAGGGGCAACTTTGCGGTCAAATCAAATGACTCATCAATAGAGCTCATACTCATAGATCAACCCTAACCCCTCATCATACTAGGTTAAGGCCCTAAAACCACCAAGTCAGTTTGTCAGGTAAAAACCCCATTCAATTCATAAACAGGTTTTCGACCCCTCTAAGGTTAAGTCCTTAAAACCCCCATTGGGCTCATCAATAGGTGTCAACCCCAATCCAAAGCCCTCTACCCTTATTAGTTAATTTTTATTAATTTTCATGCATTGATTCACATGATACAATTATGCACATACAACAAATTAATAAAGTCTAAACAACTCATAAATAATCCAACCATATTATTATTAGGGTTTAGGCTAAAAAAGAGTCATTGGGGAGCCCAATGTACTCTCTGAGTAGAGCTCAGGCCGAAAGAACGGTGAGATTTGGATTAAATATCGAAAACGGTCCATATATACTATACTGCATATATATACTACACAGGATAAGTCATGTACCCGACTACGACTACATGTACCAAGGTTCAAAACAAGTTCTGTTTTTTTTCCAGGCCGGCCCATTTACTGCAGTCGCGGGCTGGGTTTGCCACAGGCCCGGCCTGGGGCTGTGACTTCGTCTTCTTCCTACCGCGGAAGAAGATGATGTCCAGTCTCTGAATGCCGGCTCCCAGTCAAACGGCGGCTGATCTCCGCCGGTCTTAACCCAGCCCAGGGGTGGTGACAGAAGTGGAATCGGCCGTCGTCAAGCTGTGCGCCGGGCTGATTTTTCTCCTGTCCGCCACCCTATACCTTTGCTCCAATTCAGGGTGAAAAAAAATCATCTTTGACGGCGGAGGGAGAGAGCCGCCGGCCAAGTTCGCGCTCCGCCGCTGCGACGAGAGGAAAGAGGCGGAATAAGCGGCAGGTGGCCGTCGATCGGCACACACCGCCTGTACCATCTATGCCAACCAGACAGAGGATGGAACATCCCACCCCCGCCGAGATGGGTCTGTTCGTTGCGGCCTGCGGCGAGAGGCAGTCACAATGGATGTAAGGCGGAATCGCGTTTGTCTCCCATTCACTGGCCGCCATTCAACGTCCTCTGGCTGGAGCGGAGCAGATCTGGCTTAAAAAAACTTCCCTTTCTCTCTTTTTTTTGTTTCTCCCCGACGATTGCATGCACACCCCGGTCGATTCATTCCGGCGATCGAGGTTTTTGGCTGGAAAGAGAGGTCTGATCGTCCGGCGAAAAAGGACCAGCCAGCCGGCGGTAGTCAGACAAATTTAAAATAAATTACTGTGGAATTGACTGTTCTTCGAAATTACGAAAACTGTGACTACAGAATTTAGTGTTCCTCGAAATCAATGACCGCACAAATCACATATAATTAAAAATTAGGGAAAACTACTACTCAGGTCCTCAGTGCCACTGTTAATACGCGAGAGGTCTCAACCAAAATATTAATGTTCAGCGCGTCCTATCTTTAGTTTTTTTATACCTTTTAAGTCCTATGATTTTACAGGGATGCCATTATTTATTTTAAAAACTTAATATTACCCCTTCTCTTTTATTGCCCTCGACTGACTCTGCTAATAACAACTTCGGCCTTAGCAACCGCTCCGGCCGCATGATCTCCAACCGCCCTTTCCGCCTTCTAGATCTTACCTCATGGCCTAAAACAGTAGCTATCTCAGCATCAGACCTGAAGTGATCAAGCAACCCAGTGAAGACCATTGTCTTCCCGCCGGGAAAACAGAAGGCATTAACCACACGTTCATTCACAACAACCACTTCCCACCCAGTTCAGTCCCTCCAGGTGCTCGATCATAGGCTGAGCCCCACGCTCCTTGCCCTTCTTTCGACTCTCCTCCACCCACCGGTCATAAAGGATCTCGTCCTCTCGCCCCCACTGCACCACCATCTTCCCGTCATCCCTTAGCGCCGCCACTGTCACCTCCAGGGACCCATGCCCGTACGGCCGTACGCCTCATTGGAGTACTCCAAGTCCTTCCACCCCTGCCGGTGCTTGATCCCCCTCTTCAATGCTATTATGATGTCCCTTGCGATCATCCTCACCCGGATGCTATCTGGGTGGATCAAAGGCAGGATTTTGCCCCTCAAACTCTTCTTTAGGTTCTCGAATTCCACCTCCCCAATCTTCCTCTCCATGTTCTTCGACAGCAGGATGAAGTGCTTGCACCGGGTGTACGGGACGGTCTCCAGGTTCCCGAAATAGATCATGATGACAACCCCGGCGCCGACGATGGTGATGACGACCACGACATGAGGGTTCTCGAACCACCTCATCGGCCCCCGCGGCCAAAAGTGCCAGACATTGTATTGGTCGACATAATACGACCTGCTCGAGCTATACTGAACTTGGGTTCTCGGAAAGGCGTTGGTTTTTAGCTGAACAATAACCGAACGAAGAAGGGGAAAATTTGGAAATCGGACCCTTACCGCAAATTCCACCGGAGATCGCAATTCCCCGAAATGGGTACATGGGTATCCTGTTCCAGAGGCGTTTTCCACCACCTGCCCGGCCGACCCGGTTCCGCCGGTTGCAAGCTTGGAGCGGAGGCTTCAGAGAGCACCCAGTGCCAACTTCCCATTTGTGTAAAAACCCATTGAGCACTGGAGCTCAGTGGGCAAATAGAAACCAAATCTCGCAGAGAAGGTACCGAAATGAACCAAAAGATTGAAGCTTTTGGGTGTGTTTCAAAAAGCTTTTTCCGGACGAATCGAGAAGATGGAAAGGCAAACTTGACTCCCATAACTTTGCACCATGATGGGAGTCGGGACAACCATCTTGAGAAATTCATGTTGTGAGCTGCCATTTTAGTTGTGAACTGTCGATTTTCGTCTATTTTTAAACCACCAAAGAAGATAAAGATTGAAATCCTTAGAAATTCCTGTTCATGCATTCATGCAACATGAACCAAAGCCGACCTGAAAGTTTCTCCCTGCATAGGACCTCAATACATATTCCTTTTCAGCACTCTATCATAATGTATTTTCCATTCAGCTTACAGTCTCAAACATTTAATAAAAAAGCCATATTCCTTCTATTTTTCTATTTTATATCTCTCTAGTAATAAAAATAAGTGTGTGGCTATTTAAACCCTAATTTTTTCCAGTACCCGCAGCCAACACTGCAGCTAGCATTACGATAGAGTGAACAAATGTATAATATTCTTAAGTAACCAGTATCACTGGAGTGACGGTAGGAACCGTTGCCGGAGAAGAAGAAGAAGAGGTTTACCGGTTGGTGAAATATGAGAAAAGGGATGGAGAAATAGGGGGAAATAGAGTGAACAAATGTATAATCGTATTCTTAAGTAACTAATCTATCGATAGCGAAAAGTATAATAATACTCTTTGTAATATTCAACTTATAAAATCTCCTATAGGACAAATTTTAACTTATAATATTATTATACTCTAAAAAATTATAGTAAAATTATACTCTACAAAATCAATAATAAACCTAAAATAAAGTCATACTTTACATATAATCCTAAAGTAAGATTATATTGTAGAGTCAAATTATATTTTACAAATATTCTAAAGTATAATAATACTCAAAAGTATGATCATACTCAAAAGCAACTAATTAATTTATAACTAAAAGCATAATAATACTCTCTGTAACAGTAAAAACCTAAAATTCTAAAGTATAATAATAATCTTATGAAGATTATACATTAATCAATAAAAAACAAACATTAATAAACTTGAGTAAAACCCAAAACAAAACTATCAATACCCAAGTGAAGTTCACCGCACAATTATCATCAAATCTCCTTCTCTCAGAGCTTCCTCAACCAAGCACACAGCACCAGTCTCAAACAGCTCGTGTAGTAGCTTGACTCCAACTCCCCCAGCATTCATATTCATAACCACGAATTCACCATTTTCAACTGTTTCCTTGAACCAGTCAAGAAAACTAAACAATTCTGATTCTTCATCATCTAGCATAAAAGAAGCTGATTTTTCATGCAGGTCGTAGTCACTGGTAGTCCACTTCCCAGACAGAGACAGGGCAGGGTAAAAAACAAAAGTAACATCATGTCTTCCGGCATACGATGTGAGGACAGAAGAGTCATGATCCACAGCATATACGTGAAAGCGTTGTGATCGCTTTGGATACGAGGGCAGGAACCACTTTGAGATGCTAGAGTTATCCAAAGTTCCTGAGCCAATTTCAATGTATATGAAATGTCAACTTCCAGTAATGTTCACAAACTTCGTTAAGTAGGCAAATTTCTTTTCAGATCTACTTGGATTTTCTTCTGCAAGTGGTTCCAAATATTTTATTAAAGGGTTGGACGGCTCAGCCCAGTAAGCTCTCTTTCCTTCCCTTCGTTTTAAATTTCCTTTCCTTCTGTTCGTCGCCATTGTGAACATAAATTTTTTATGGGGGGCGATTGTATTTTACTTGTTCTTAAAGGTTCCAAATTTGGTTGAGAAATGAGTTTCCCAAAATAAATTAACAAGCAGATGACCATCCAAAGATATCTCTCGACCCCGCTGGTCTCCTGAGTAGCAGAAGATTGCAAGAGAATGGAGCTGTCTTCGGAGGTGCGTTATGGGGCTGGCCAGCAGGAGTAGGTGCTGGAGATAGAGATGGTGCAGAGCGTAATCGTGATGAGGCACGGGGACACAGTCGACATGACGGAGCCGCTCTGGGTCAGCACGACCCCGCAGCCGTGGGACCCGCGCCCCACCGACGCCGGTAGGATGCGGGCCTGAACCACTGGTCGGAAACTCTGCAAGCTGGCCTTCCGCCCCCGCTCGCCCGCGCCTTCATCTCCCCCTTCCTCCGCTACATCCAGACTGCCTCTGAGGCCGTTGCTGCCCTCTGCACCCTCCACCACTCCGACTTCGCCAAGAGCAGCGACAACGTTCTCATTGACCCATCCAAACTGAAGCCCAGTTGCTCTCCGTGGTAGTCCGATCAATCCTCCTCTGTTGGTTTCTAGTGACGGTTTTCGTGTGAAGGAGTTGAGTTGTTAATGTATGGGTATTAATGTATTTTTCTGATCAGTTGTTAATGTCAGGATTAATTGGTTTAATATATTCTAGTCGGGACTAATTAGATATTAGAGACTTAATTTTGTTTTTATCGGTGGCCAACCCTTAAAACTACATAAGAGTCTTGTTTATATGAGCCCGGGCTCATATACGCCTACGTGAGCTTGGGCTCTATAGGTCATCGAATTTACATTCGGGGGTCCATAATAATTATGAGTTTAAATGCCCATAAGTATTATAGGTCGCCGGATGTAAATTTGATGACCCATAGAGCCTGAGCTCATATAAACTTTTTTCTATAAAATAATAGTAAAAATTACTATTTATGCAAATTACAATAAGATTTAATCAACAAAATCTCAACTAATCTTGACTCGAAAATTAAGAATGTCATCCTACTTTAATTGTCGTTTTGTTATCGATCTACCACCGCTGGAGCTTCGACCACCTTTTTCTTCCTAATGTCTTCTAATTTTTTGAAGGCACGATTAGGGCTAAAATTAGGGGAATACTCATATTTATAAAGAAGAAATTAGGGCTTAATTGGATAAGAACTAAACAAATAGAATACGAATTCTTAGGTGGCTTAGATTCTCCTAAATTAAGGGGTTCGTCCACCTATGTGGGCCCTACAAATCTTTCTACACAACTAAAAAATTATTCTGCATACCCTAAAAATCTGAAAAGATTAAGAGAAAATAAAAAAATTCTTAAAAAATACCTAAAATTTCCTGAACATTACACAAAATGGGTATATTAATAGTTTATTTTGAAAATTTGAATATCTACATATCTATTAGTCATGGAAATATGATTATGATAAGTGGTCGATAAATTTTTTTTTTATTTTAAAAAACCAGAGTTATTAACATTTTTCTTGCGCACAAGGCGGAATTCAAAACATGTGGATATGACCCATATTTCTACTTTAGATCCAATATGTAAGAAGGCTGACCAGGTATCAACCATCAAAACATAGCTAGTTTTCTACAACCATACGGAAATATTTTTCAGTAGACAACCTCCCGAAAACATACTAAGATATCTCAACTTATATTTCATTGTCACGTGAAGTCCGTGTCAAGTTCAATCATCCCATCTCTCACTTGATATGTATATTCCCATTTGATCCTCCCATTAATTTCATCTCTTGTAGGTCCACTTCAGTGGTTCACGTTGCATGATTGGACATGGAGCAAGTGGTTGCAGCCATGTAGAACACCACGACTGCCTTTCCCATCGACATCCTCTCCGCCACCATGGCCAAAGCTGCCGATGAATTCACCACGATCCTTCTCCCCCACCGTACAGTGCCTGCCACCATCTTCTTTATTTTGGTTTTTTTGTCTTCTTCCTCCTCCTTCTCGGGGTATAAAAAAGTACTTTTGAATATTTAAATATATCATGATTTATATATTCGAATTCTTCAGAGTCGATATATAGGCTCTTGACTATATACATTACTTCAATAATGCTTTTCCGGATTTAGGTCTAATGCTAAAGCTCTTTATGAATTGTGCTATTTACTTGATTTGGCAAGAGAGGAATAATTGAATCTTTAGGAATATATGAATTCAATCTAAGCGTTCACTTTATAGTTTTCGTGAAAAACAAGTCAGAGCAGATGTCACTGCCAACGCCACTTTAGTTAATCTTGTTTGTGAATTTTCATTCATTGCTAGTAGATGGCAATTATAATTTTTTTTTTTTTTTTTTTTATCTTTGATTGTGCTTCTTGCGGGTTTTAATTGGAAGGAGTCTTCTCCCCTCTTTACCTTTTTTTTAAAAAAAAAGATAAATATGAATCATCCATAATTCACCGTGGCAATTCTACCTTCACTTCGAACTCTCGTCTCATTCGACTATTGCGTTGAGCAAGGTGGAGAGCGTATTCGAACCAGTAATGATTGCTTTTATTGGTTCCAAAACATTGAAAAATAAATTATTTAAGATGAAAGTCTGTAACACCACAAACGAATCACAAGACCATTACATTCCAGAGATACAGCCAATAGGAGAAGAAGTCTGTAACAAATGAGAAATACTTACAAATAACAAAGAGAGCACTTCCTCATGGAAGAGTACGGTAAAAAGCTTTTCAAAGAAGACCATGTTTGGAACTACACACAAGTAAGCACACCTGAGAAGGGAAGTATTTTTCATGTTCCCTGCCCACCGTGAGCTGAGCATAAGAGCGCATGTAAAACATTTATTTTTTAAAATAGACGACACATATACTAGTGCACACACATGCGCCGTCGATCTAAAAAATAGACACTTCACATGCATTTTTTATGCTTGGCTCATTGTTTGGGCAGAGCATGAAAAACGCTTCCCCTAATAATAATATGTTATAGTCCTGCTCTTTCTCCACATGTGCGCAAGCTTCACCATATAGAGATGCAACCTTAGCCAGAAGCCCAGCATTGGCATGGTCATCAGCATACTTTGAACATTTCTGAGAAAATTTTGTATTCGTAGCAGTAAATATTAATCACTCTAATGCAACTTGCATCAAATAAATAATGATATCAGCTTTTATGCATCACAAACATATAATCCGAGATGATAATCATATCTACTTCAATTTTTTTACATTCTAGGGCTGTTAAGGCTTCAGATGTTTGGACAATCTCTTTTTTACATTCTTTAAAGTGAGATATAGGGTGAGGTAAAAGCAACTCAAACCCCAGGATTTCAAACTAGCGACTCTGGTTGGAAAATAAACCAACTTTGCCCACTTTAGGTTCAGAGTGCAATATATGTTTATCTGCCGATGCCACCCTTAATTTGGCTAAGTTTGCATGATTGAGATTAAGTTCACAAGGATGGCATAAATTATGATCGGAGTTATCGTTTACAAATATTTTTTCATAATGGGTTTCCGCAAATAAATTTTTGATACTTCTGCCCAGTTTTCACGATATACACTTGTGCATTTGTTAAAAAGGTGACATTTTTCTTTAAAATGTACTCATTGCTCAGCCATTTGCATTTATTGCACTCTAGTGAAGGATATATATGCACTACATAGTACAGGCGTTTATCTTTTATTTAAAAAAGTCTAAAAGGTTCCAGAAAATGAAAGTGAGACCAACATGATTACATATAAGTAAGGTGTATAACTCAGGCACCTAAATATAAAGAGATGATAAAATAGAAACGGCCACTTCTCATATTACATGCATATGGAGATTGGACATTCATTTCAAATGCACAAACTGCTAAAATTTGTTGTCCTGGTCTCGATCTGGAAACTGTCTGAAATGGCATCATTATCGAATTTAACTTCTAATGGAATCCACAATTTGGCCAGAACATGCATAGAAAATGTGAATTTTATATCAGAAAATTTATTTATTCAACATCAGATGTATTAGGGATGGGAACATTTAACTCAAAGATTAATTCAGCAATGTCAGGTTCCAAGAAATGCCACACAATCGCGTCAAGCAGTGTGTAAAAATCCATTTCAGTTCATAACTCAAATAAGCATTATACAACACCAGGATACCAGAACTCGATCACTGGTGTTAACGAATGGTTATAATAAACACCACACCGATGCTTTGTATCCGGGCTGGATGCTAGAGAAGCCACATAATCAATGCCCAACACTGACGCAACTAATTAACGCTGGAGCAGGCAGAGAGAAGGGAATGGCATGGCTGGCTACAGTGTGGGCGATTGAGAGGGATTCGAGCACGGCAGCCATGGATGGAGGAGGAGAAGGGAGAGGGAAGGGTGGGGGAAAGAGTGAGGGCACGCTGTCATGGGGCGATGAAGCATACTATCTGTGATACATGTTGGGGCGCATATACATGTGGGTGTGTTGTATACTAAGTGTGCATATTTTGCCAGAATTACCCACATTATTGCACACCCTATATGCATGCATTGCGGGGAAGACTTGTAACATTACACAATATGTGTACACAATATTGCACAAAATGCACGTAATGATGTATACACAATATTGGACATGTTGATACACTTGGTCATTTAGCTTATATTTTGAGTTTTAAGATGTCCCCATCCCCTTAAATAGTATTGGAGAGTCTTGTAGAGGTTTTTGGGGCCGTTTGACAAACTTTGGAGGGACTATGCCCATACAACCACTTTGGTTGCCACTCCCATAGAATATAAGAAATTTCTTATGCTATATAAGGGGGATTTGGTGAGCTGAAATGTATCGGTTGTTAGTATGATGTCTAGCCTTGAAACCGGCTTCCACGGAAGGCAAAGAAGACTTGTTGGTTCCTAGCCTTCATGTTATGAGCCCCGTCCGTTGGGGAATGGGGCTCTCAGACCTACGGGTTAACCGTCTAGTCTAATGGCCTTTTTTGTATGAATGTCCCTTATGTGCACTTGGCTGAGATGCAATGTTTTGATGTCCAAGTTGGATATGTGCATCATAAGGCTACATCCCTCTCTTACTAGCTCACTTAGGAAATTTCCTGGTGCATCCGCCTTTGGATAAGTTCATTGCTTAGGTCTGCTGGCTCACTCAGTCAAATAACACATGGCCATGACCTTGACAAAGAAGGTTGATTCACTTAGCTATTTAGTCTTGTGAGTATCACACAGATGGTCGCTTCTCGGGCGCTTCCATGATAAGTGGTATTAAAGCCAAGGTTCTATCTTGCGGGGTGACCAAGATGAACATTTGGATGAAGAGGATGAATGTGATGTTCTTCAACCTCAACAGGGTGAGGCAGACGGACTAGCATGTGTAATAGAAAAGGATGGAAATGTGGTCTAAAACAGATGTGAATAGATGATGGTTGATCATGTTCCCTTCTTTGTTCCGGACTTAGCTAGCAGTTTTTGTCATTGCAGGCATAGTTTTTACAAGGACGACATGTAGTAGTGTTCTTGTTTCCTGGGCGTTGATGTGTAACCACTATTGAAGCAACATAGAGTCATGTTAGGATATTTGTAGTGAGGCGTAGCGTACTTAATGAGTATTACCACAATGTTATCTTTATTATTTATTTTGATGTACAAGGATTGATATTATACTGTCATTGCATGTAGTTCTTAGTTAGCCATCCTCTACGTATATTCGTATACTCAATATCTATGTGATGCAGGTACTTTGCAGGGTGAAAGTTCTTTTAGGAATCTAGTTGTGTAACAAGGATAACATTGTTAGGTTACTTGTCATATATAAATGTTAGTTAAAGGTAGATAACTCTAGGCAAGTAAGTGTCAATTTATTTATGCTTCTGTATATAAAGATATTTAGACATGTACTCAGGCAAGACCTTATTCCTTTTATAATATGATTTGACATTTAATAACATTGTTCTCTATTGTAGTATTCGTATGTTCAAAAAATGTTTTGTTTGCACCATGGAATATCTTGACGGATGTGTTGACAAAAATATAAATTGTTTGAAAAATCTAAGAGATCCCCGGTTCATTAGTCATACAATATAGTCATAGAGTTCTAAGATATGAAACATCATGGTCTTTCGGCTCTAATAGAGGGAATTTGTTTGTAGAGCTGTTCCCATGGCTTGAGAGTTTGGTTTGAATGATTCACAATATAAAAAGGTGAACGACCCATCAATGTGTAACAATGGAGGTCTCAATAATTATGCAAATTACAAATCTCAATAACTTGAGTACATGAGCGCTTATGTGCCTTCACTTCGTAACGTGGATGAGCTAGGCACTAGCTTCTAGAAAAGGCTAAAGTTAAGTTGTAGTTGATCATACTCTAGTGAGACATAGTGTACTCTTAGCTGTGGGTACTTAGTCTTAGAGATATTTGTAGTGAGGCATGACACACCTATGAGTATTACTATGATGTTATCTTGATTGTTTATTTTGAGTTGCCCATAGATCGATTAATGGTTATGTTATATAGATTGATATTATACTATCATTGCATGTGGATCTTATTTAGTTATCCTACTAGGTATATTCATACACTGAAATCCGTGTGATGCAGTTACTTTGTAGGGTTAAAGTTCTTTTAAAAATCTAGTTATGTGATAAGGATGATGTTGTTAGGTCACTTGTCATGTATAAATATTACTTAAAAGTAGATAACTCTACATACGCAAGTGTCAATTTATTTATGCATGTGATATATATCAAGATATTTTGAATAATTGAGACCTATTAATATTTTTCTCGTGCAGAAAGCGGAATTCAAAACATGCAGGTGCAACTAATGTCAATTTTTTCCACTCACGGTAAGAAGGCGGCTGACCAGGTATCAACCGTCTAAATATACCAACATGCATTTCATTTTCACATGAAGCCCATGTCAAGCTCATCACTTATATATATGCATCACAAATATATGCTTATTTGCGATGCGTAGAAGGAGCGTAGCTATTGTGATAGTTCATTATAAGCCTTGCAAATGTTGATTTTTAGCGATGTTTAGTCAAATACATAGTAAATAGAAAACTATTTTCGATGCTTCTAACGATGTATCACTAATAAAATTGGCACTCTCACGATGTGCCAGGGTATTTCTCCTGTGCGGTATTTACCCCCCTCCCTCCCGCTCCCGTGCCCTCTCCCTGCGTCCAGCTCCACTTCCCTCTGGCTACCGTCTACCCTGGTTTATGCCTGCAACAATTTTTGCCCGCAGCCGTGTCTTGGCTGACGCATCTCTACCTCTGCCCCATTGATGTGATTCCACCTCCGCCTTGTCTTAGCATGCCCCTTCCCCCCCTTGAGAAAGCAGAGGAGGGGTTTTGGCTCCTTCGACCGGAGCCACTCCCTGCTTCTTCTCCCACCCCTCCCTCCTCCGCTTCCTCTAGTTGGAGGAGGAGGGTCTCGGGCTGGAGCCTTTTTTCATCCCTCTGCTCCCCACCCCACTCTCCATGTCCTACAATTGTAGAAGGGGCTCCGACTATCGGCCGGAGTCCGCAGACCCTTCCCCTTCTGAAGTAGGGTGTCAAACTCCGAAGATTTTGAAAGCATCCCTAATAATGTTTTTGATATTTTTTTCTCATTAGTGACACTTTTAAAAGCCATTATATATAATTTTTATTTAGCCATCCTACTAAGTGTATTTGTATACTCAATACCTAGTAACATTCTTATTGTGTAGACGGCGGATTTCAAAAGATGTTGCTACGAGCCATAGTTGATTTTTTTCGCTTACGGTCCCAATATGTAAGGCTAAAGTTGATTTATGGTAGATCATACTCTAGTGAGGCATAGTGTACTCTTAGACGTGGCTATCGAGTCCTAAAGACCTATGTGGTATATCTTTATAGTGAGGCGTGGCACACTCATGAGTGTTACCATGATATTATATCGATGATTAATTATGTTATATAGATTGATATTATACAGTCATTACATGTAGTTTGTATTTAACCATCCTACTAAATATATTTGTATACTGAAGACCTATTAACTTTTTTCTTGCGTAGACGGACGACTGATTTCAAAAGATGTGGCTGCGACCCACAGTTAATTTTTTCCACTTAAGTTTTCTCGTACTTAAGGTCCCAATATGTAAGTTCATTTTCACTTAGAATCTAATATGTAAGAGGGCTAACCAGGTATCATTTTCACTTAGAGACCAATATGTAAGACCTAGTCGCACGAGGCGGATGTGCTGCATAGGAAAATATAGTCGTACAATATAGTCATAATAAGTAAACTGGAAAATATTTTTTACTTTAAAAAACCAGAGCTATTACATATATCAGGCTATATGAAAACATATACGACTAAATACGTTTCTCCGAATATTTAATCAGAGTGATATGAAAACTAATAAATTGTCGAAACACACATCTCGCTCTATCATAGAGTTGAGTACCACACAACCACCCTAACATGCCTTGCTCTACCCCAAAGCGGATCCAATTACATTCACACGTCTCGCACTATCACTGAGCTAAGACCAAACACACAAACACTACACGTCTCGCTCTACCCCATAGCAAGACGGAACACAAATAGGTAACATCAAAGCATGACATATAGCCTAACTAGCACATGCATTCATATAATTGAAATGGGAGGTGAGAAACGCTTACTCCACTGATATCCCACGAAGTAGCGGCATTCGGGGTTGCTCATTCCTTCTGGGCATCCTCCCCCTTTGGATCCAGCGGCAGTGTATGTAGCTTCCTCTAGCTTCCGCACGTTCCTCGCCTTGCACAGGAAGACAACGCACATACGCTCCCCTTCCCGGAGACTCTTCTCGGTTTTTGTGCCCGTGGGTGGCTAACAAAACCTCCCCTACTCGGGGATGCTCTTCACACTACGAGGCCCTTTGGTGGAGGGCAGAGTCTCCCCTACTCTGGGCCACCTTACTTGATTTGGCCTGGTGATGGAGGACGGAGCCTCCTCTCTCTGGGCCGCATTTCTCTCTCTCTCTCTTTGAGGCACGAGGTCGGTGGATAGAGCCTACCCTTGCCCCAAACCAATTTTCCCCTTCCCGACGATACTTAACATGCCGCGCGCACGTAGGCCGCAGACAGAACCCCCCTTACCTGGAGACTCTTTAATTTTTCTGTGCTCGTAAGCAACGGATAGAACGTCCCCATTCCTGGGACGTTTCTCACACTGCATGGCCCTTCGGTGGAGGACGGACCTCCCCTACTCTGGGCTATGACACCCGATGCAGCCCGATGGCGGAGGACGGAGCCTCCTCTCTTTCCTGGGCCGTTTCTCTCTTTCTCTTGGGGAAGGAGGGTGGTGGACAAAGCCTCTTCTTGCCCCGGGTCGTTCCCCCACTCTAGAGATGCCAACTCGAGGAATGGACTATGTCATTGTGTAGACCACCCTCGAATTAGATAAGAATGCCTGAAGAACAGAAGAAAATAGACTTAGAACGAGTCAGAAAACTCATCCGGAAGTTTGCATGGAAAACCAATTTATAGACAAGAGCATTGGCATACAAAACGCCCCAAAACAGCGAGCACCACGCGTTGAGCGGTGGCTGCGAGCCTGCGCGGTAGGCAGCGCACTGTGCTTGTGACGCCCGGCTCCCACACGTCGCACTGGAGCAGGCCTGCGATGCAGGACCCATCCCACTGACGGGTGTGCTCACGGCCCGCATGTCACATTGGTGGCAGACACAACATTTCATCTTCTCTAATTAAAATAATATTTTTTATATTATTTTAATCAAAAAATTCTTTGATTCACGTGTACTCTATCTCTCCTCTATTTCTCTCTCTGTATCTCTGTCTCTCTCCCCACTCTCTCTTTCCTCTCTCTTCTCACTCTCCTCCATGCTCTCTCCCCTCTCCTCCTCTTGCTAGAGTTCAGTGTCACTCCCGCTCGACTTGTTTTGGTCATTGCTGAATTTTACCTCCCACTCTTTGCGCTCTCTCTACTCTTTCTTCTCTCCTCCACTCTCTCTCACGGCGTCAACATGAGCCCCGACTATGACGAAGAGAGGTGAGAGAGTAGGGAAATTTAATTTTAGTTTTTTAGTTTTTTATTTATTTATTATATTTTAAATATAAAAAATAAAATATATTAGCATCGCATGAGAATATATGTTGCTAATACCTTAGGTATTTACAACTCATAGGAATATGTATCACTAATACTTAGTTACTACCTTTTATTTTATTTTATTTTTTATTATATTTAAAATATAATATATAATAAAAAATTCCCAAAAACTTAAAATAAATTTCTCATTCTCTCTCCCCTCTCCTCCACCTCCTGCCGGAGTTTGGTGACACTTTTGCTTGACCTATTTTAATCATTATCAATTTTTTTAGATTTGTGTAAACTTTGTCTCTCTCTTCTATTTCTCACTCTATTTCTATCCCTCTCTCTTCTCTCTCACCTCCCTCCTCCCACTCTCTACACTCTCCTCTCCCTCTCACTCTCTCTCCTTATCCCTCTCTCTCCTCTTTCTCACACGCTTTAGCATGCGGCTCTGAGGAAGAGAGGTCGGAGCGCATGGAAATTTATTTTAAATTTTTTAGAATTTTTTATTAATAATTATTTTTTAACAATAATAAAAATAAAAAGTATTCGCAACAAATAGGAATATGTATCGCTAATACCCTAGGTATTTCCAATGCTTAGGAATACCTAGGTTATTAGCGACGCATATTCCTATGAGTCACTACTACTTTTTTTTATTTTTTTATATTTAAAATATAATATATAATAAAAAAAATCCTAAAAAAATAAAATTACATTCACATGCTCTCTCCCATCTTCTCTTATTTCTGCTAGAGTCTGGTGACACTCTCGCTCATCCTATTTTAGTCATTGTCAAATTTCTTAAATTCATTAATACTTTGTCTCTCTCTCTTTTATTCCTCTCCCTTTCTCTCTTTGCACTCTCTCTCCCTCTTTCTCTCCTCTCTCTCACGCGCATCAGCGTGAGCCCCGATTTTGAGGAAGAGAGGTGAGAGAGTAGGGGAATTTAATTTTAATTTTTTATTATATATTATATTTTAAAGTAGTAAAAATAAAATAAAAGTTATTAGCTATGTATAGGAATAAAAAGTCCTAAAACATTAAAATCACATGCTCTCTGCTCTCTCTTCCTCTAAGCAAGGGCTCATGCTAACATTCATGAGAGAGAGAGGAGAAAAGAAGAGAAGAGAGAGAAGAGAGACAGAAGATGAGGGTTGGGAGAGATATAAGTTTTACTTGTTTTTTACACTTATAAAGGAGAAGTCTTTTATGAGTAAATTCATTTCTACAAATCTTGGCATTCCTTTCTCACCAGATGAAGTAAATAATGCAATTTTGGAGGATCTTCAACAATAAACCCTAATCCAATTGATGGACAAACACGGATACAATCAGAGGAGAATGGATTGCGAAGCGTACAAATACGGGTAATGTGAGAAACTAGGGTTTCCTTCCACTGTCGCTGCCCTTCCCCAGCCGCCGCCGGCTCCCTCTGTCTTCTTCTATCACCCACTCATCTCCTCCAGTCATCCTCTTGCTATCCACGCTGCCCCCTCTGCCAGTTCCCGGTCCTGTATTCACGGTGCCTTAGTTCTTCTCCATTTTTGTTGTTTCGCTTGCACCAGCGAGTGTGTCTTGCACCAGCAACTTTGCACTAGCGGCTTTTAGAAGATTCTGCCTTAGCAATTGTAAGGACGGAATTAAAGAGCACTAAAAAATCCATTGATCGATTAAGGTTACTTCCAGGTGCGCTTCTAATGGGAGAGCAGGGCATGCTAATTATGACAAGTTCTTTGGGAAAACTAGGTGATTAGGTTCTTAACTTAATCTCCGAGTCCAATGCCCATCTCGGGTTGCCACCGGTTTGTTTTAGCCTCTCTCCTTCTCTTTTCTTGCTCCTTCGTGACTCTCTCCTCATGGTGGGTGGAAGAACTCCATGCATGTACATTCACATGGAAGAAGAATCTTTTCCAAGAATTCTCCGCCATAATAGATGATGTTTTGCCCAACTACCCTAACTCTCGCTATTCTCTTGAAATTCCGATATATGAAGACGAAGTTGAAGTAGAGGGCCTACGTTGGAAGCACACTTTGATTGGCTATGTTTTAGGACATATACTGTTCTGCATGGGATTGAAGGCATCTGTTGAGTGAATATGGAAAACAAGGACCAAGTTTGATATCATCACTTTATCGAATGGGGGAGATGGAGGGTGGCAAGGTGGCTGGAGGGGGGGACGGCTAGGGGAAGAGGGGGAGCAGCTTGGGGAAGAGGGGGGGTGGGCAGCTGGGGGAGATGGCGGGTGGCAAGGCAGCGAGGCAGCGAAAGCAGGCTGCAAAGCAGCTGGGAGAAAGGGGGGGGGGGTGTGTTTTTATAACGTGCGGGCAAAATTTCGCTCGCTCGCGCGAAATTTTGCCGTGCGGGCAAAATTTCGGCCGCGGCCTTTTTTTTTTTAAAATAAAACTAGGGACGCTCTTAAAGAGCCTTGCTATTAAAGAGCTGTAGCGACGTATAGCTATATACGTCGCTACTTATAACCTTATTTAGCTAAAGATTACTTTTTTCAATTTCTTCCTCCTTTCTCCTCTCTCCTCCCCCCTCTCCTCTCTCCTCTCTCTCTCTCCTCCCTCCCCTCTCTCTCTCCTCCCTCCTCTCTCTTTCCTCTCTCTCTCCCTCTCTCCTCTCCCCTCTATCTCCTCCCTCTCTCTCCTCCCTTCTCTCCCCTCTCTCTCCTCCCCCTCTCTCTACACCCTCCTCTCCCTCCCCTCTCTCTCTCTACACCCTCCTCTCCCTCTCCCTCCCCCTCTCTCTCTCTACACCCTCCTCTCCCTCTCCCTCCCCTCTCTCTCCCCTATCTTCCCTCCCTCTCTCTCTCCCCTCCCTCTACTATCTCCCTCTCTCTCTCCTCCCTCTCTCCCCTCTCTACTCTCTCTCTCTCCCCCTCTACTCTCTCCCCCTCCCTCTCTCTCTCCTCCCTTCCCTCTCTCTCTCCTCCCTCTCTCCCCTCTCTCTCCTCCCACTCTCCCCTCTCTCATCTCTCTCTCCTCTCTCTTTCTTTCTCTCTCTCCCTCTCCCCTTCCCCTCTCTCTTTCATTTAAATTTAAAATTTTTAAAAAATAAGTAATAGCAACGCATAGCCATAGAGTTGCTACTATTAAGGGTAATAGTGATGCATAGGAACATGCGTTGCTACTACTGTTAGGTAGTAGCGACACATACCTATGCGTCGCTACTACCTATTTTTTTAAAATATTTTATTTTTTGAAAAAATAATTTTTAATTAATTTTTCCCTCCCACTCTCTCTCTCCTCCCTCTCTCCACCTTCTTCTCTCTCTACCCTCTCTCTCCTCCCTCCTCTCTCTCTCTCTCTCTCTCCCTCCTCCCTCCTCTCCCTCTCTCCTCTCTCTCACCTCTCTCTCTACCCCTCTCTCTCCTCCCTCCTCTCTCTCTCCTCCCTCTCTCTCTCCTCCCCTCTCTCTCCTCTCTCCTCCCTCCTCTCTCTATCTCTCCTCCCTCTCTACTCTCTCTCTCTCCTCTCTCTTTCTCTCTCTCCTCTCCCTCCCCTTCCCATCTCTCTTTCATTTAAATTTAAAATTTTAAAAAAATAAGTAATGCGACGCATAGCCATATGCGTCGCTACTATTAAGGGTAATAGCGACGCATAGGAACATGCGTCGCTACTACCAAATTTTAAAATTTTTTATTTTTTTAAAAATTAATTTTTAATTAATTTTTTCCCTCCCACTCTCTCTCTCTCCACCTTCTTCTCTCTCTCTACACTCTCTCCCTCTCTCTCCTCCCTACTCTCTCTCTCCTCCCTCTCTCCCTCTACTCTCTCTCTCCCCTCCCTCTACTCTTTCTCTCTCCTCCCTCTACTCTCTCTCTCTCTCCTCCCTCTACTCTCTCTCTTCCCTCTCTCTTCTCTCTTCCCTCCCCTCTCTCTCCCCTTCCCCTCTCTCTTTCATTTAAATTTAAAATTTTAAAAAAATAGGTAGTAGCGACGCATAGCCATAAGCGTCGCTACTATGGAGCGTAGTAGCGAAGCATATGAATATGTGTCGCTACTACCTATTTTTTAAAATTTTTTATTTTTTTAAAAAATAATTTTTAATTAATTTTTCTTCTCCCTCCCATTGTATCTCTCTCTCCTCCCTCTCTCTACCTTCTTCTCTCTCTCTCTACCATCTCTCCCTCTCCCTCTCTCAATCCTCTCTCTCCTCCCTCTCTCTCCCCTCTCTCACCACCCTTCTCTCTCTACACCCTCCTCTCTCTCTCTCTCTCTCCCTCCCTCTACTCTCTCTCTCCTCCCTCTACTCTCTCTCTTCCATCTCTCTCCTCCTCTCTCTCACCCCTCTCTCTTCCCTCCCCCTCTCTCTCCCCTTCCCCTCTCTCTTTCATTTAAATTTAAAATTTTAAAAAAATAGGTAGTAGCGACGCATAGCCATATGCATTGCTACTATGGAGGGTAGTGGCGATGCATATGACACTACTTTTAAAAGTATCGCTAATAGAATTTCTTTATTTTTTCTTTTTATCGATACACATGGAAGCGTTCCTAATAAATTTTTTTTTAATTTTTTTATATATTAACGATGTTTCATAAAGCGTCACTAATAATTTACAAATAGCAACGCTTGCGAATAAGCTTATTTACTAATAATGTTTAATACTAATAATGTTTTTTATTTTTTTTCTTACTAGCCACACTTTTAAAAGTAGTGTCGTTAATAAGAGAAAATAATTTAAAAACATTATTAGCGATAAAGCATAAGAATTCTTTTTTAAATAATAAAAAATTTATGACCAATGTTTTTAAAAGCTTCGCTAATAAGAAAAAAAATAAAAAAACATTATTAGGGATGCTTTTCAAAATCGACGGAGTCCGACACCCCGACATTGGATGAGGAAGGGTCTGCGGACTCCGGCCAGTGGAGCCGGATCCCCTCCTACAAATTGCAGTAGCAAGAAACCGGGGCAGATGACAAGCAGACGGAAGTGGCGCCGGATGCAGGGAGTGAGACCTATGTGGTACATCTATATAGCGAGGTGTGGCACACTTATGAGTGTTACCACAATAATGTATTGATTATTTCTTTTGACTTCCTAATATATATATCGAAGATTAAATATGTTCTATGGATTGATATCATACCGTCATTTCACGTGGTTCTTATTTAACTATCATAAAAAATATATTCATATATTCAACTTCTTATAATCTAGGTACTTTGCTCAGTTAATTTTTTTATAAAAAAACTTAATTATAAATAAAGATGATATTATAAGGTCACTTGTTAAAAATATGAGAGGAGAGAGTGGGGAGAGAGAAAGGGAGTGGAATAGAAGAGAGAGAGAGACAAAGTATTAAAGAATCTAAGAAATTTGACAATGACTAAAATAGGATGAGCAAGAGTGTCACCAGACTCTAGCGGAAATAAGAGAAGATGGGAAAGAGCATGTGAATTTAATTTTAATTTTTTAGGACTTTTTTATTATATATTATATTTTAAATATAAGAAAAATAGAAAAAAGTAGTAGTGACTCTTAGGAATATGCGTCGCTAATACCTTAGGTATTCCTAAGCGTTGGAAATACCTTGGGTATTAGCGACACATATTCTTATTCGTCGTGAATACTTTTTATTTTTATTTTTGTTAAAAAATAATAAATAATAAAAAACCCTAAAAAAATCAAATTCAATTTCCATGCGCTCCGACCTCTCTTCCTTAGAGCCGGGGCTCATGCTGAAGCGTGTGAGAAAGAGGAGGAGATAGAGGGATAGGGAGAGAGAGTGAGAGGGAGAGGGAGAGAGGAGAGAGTGTTGAGAGTGAGAGAGAAGAGAGAGGGATAGAAATAGAGTGAGAAATAGAAGAGAGAGACAAAGTTTACACAAATCTAAAAAAATTGATAATGATTAAAATAGGACAAGCAAAAGTGTTACCAAACTCCGGAAGGAGGTGGAGGAGGAGGAGAGAATGAGAAATTTATTTTTAGATTTTTGGGAATTTTTTTTATTATATATTATATTTTTAATATAATAAAAATAAAAATAAATAAAAGGTGGTGCTAAGTATTAGTAATACATATTCTTGTGAGTTGTAAATACCTAAGGTATTAGTAACGTATATTCCGATGCGATGCTAACACCTTTTTATTTTTTATATTTAAAATATAATAAATAATAAAAAACTAAAAAGTTAAAATTCCCTACTCTCTCACCTCTCTTCGTCATAGCCGGGGCTAACGCTGACGTCGTGAGAGAGAGCTGAGGAGAGAAGTAAGAGTAGAGAGAGAGAGAGCAGAGAGAGGGAGGTAAAATTCGACAATGACCAACACAAGGCGAGCGGGAGTGACGCCGAACTCTGGTAGGAGGAGGAGAGGGGAGAGCGCATGGAGGAGAGTGGGAAGAGAGAGGAAAGAGAGAGTGGGGAAAGAGACAGAGATACAGATAGCGAAATAGAGGAGAGATAGAGTATACGTGAATCGAAGAAATTTGACAAGGAGGAGAGGGGAGAACGCATGTAAATTTAATTGTAATTATTTCAGATTTTTTATTATATATTATATGTTAAATATAATAAAAAATTAAACAAGTTTTAACACGCGATAACTTCCTATCCCGAAGTCGGAATCACGCATTCTTGGTACCGATAGACTCGTATTGGCTAGCCCTTCGAAACAAAACCACGCATGGGTAGGTTATCCTACTCTTTTCTAGTGGGTCCCTCACATGTGGCCCACTTCCCGATGTCGTGTCTTTCGCTCCCGACCTCCGTTTCGTGTATTCTTTGATTCGTTACGCTCGTTACTCCGAGATATACTTGGCTACAAGGATTTTACCCCATGACACCCCATAACACTTATTCTAATAGTACTACTATTAGCGACACTATTCTTTTCGTCACTAATAATAAATGATTACTGAAGCTTATTCACAAGCGTTGCTATTAGTAAATTATTAGTGACACTTTATAAAACATCGTTAATATATAAAAAATTTGAAAAAAAATCTTATTAGGAACGCTTCCATGTGCATCGATAAAAAGAAAAAATAAAGAAATTCTATTAGCGATACTTTTAAAAGTAGTGTCGTTAATAAGAGAAAATAATTTTAAAAACATTATTAGCGATAAAGCATAAGAATTCTTTTTTAAATAATAAAAAATTTATGACCAATGTTTTTAAAAGATTCGCTAATAAGAAAAAAAATAAAAAACATTATTAGGGATGCTTTTCAAAATCGTCGGAGTCTGACACCCCAACTTTGGATGAGGAAGGGTCTGCAGACTCCGGCCGGTGGAGCCGGATCCCCTCCTACAAATTGTTGTAGCCAGAAACCGGGGCAGACGGTAACCAGACGGAAGTGGCGCCTGATGCAGGGAGAGAGACCTATGTGGTACATCTATGTAGTGAGGTGTGGCACACTTACGAGTGTTACCACGATAATGTATTGATTATTTCTTTTGACTTCCTAATTAATATAACGAAGATGAATTATGTTCTATGGATTGATATCATACCGTCATTTCACGTGGTTCTTATTTAACTATCATACAAAATATATTCATATATTCAACTTCTTATAATGTAGGTACTTTGCTGAGTTAATTTTTTTTTAAAAAACTTAATTATAAATAAAGATGATATTATAAGGTCACTTGTTAGAAATATGAGAGGGGTATAGCCGTCAAAAATAATAACACAGAATGGAGTTATTGATGTGGGACCCAAATATGGAGTTATATGAATTGATATTATACCGTCATTTCATTCCATGTGGTTCATATTTCAGTTTTTATATATAAATATTAAATATTATATAAAGATAGATATCTCTAAAAAAAACGCAAAATTTCAATCAATTGAAGACCTATTAACATTTTTTCTGGCGAAGACGGCGGCTTTGGCTGCGACCGATACTTAATTTTTTCCACTTAAATATGTAAGAAGGCTGACCAGCCGTCAACCATACCATACCGAGTTCATTTTCCCTTTCGGTAAGTGGACTGAGCAGAAGTTGATTTTCACTTACACATGTATTAATATATATTTTAATTCGCGCACCAGGTGGAATTCAAGACATGTGGGTGCGACCCATGTTTCCACTAACAGTGATTGACCGTGTATCAGCCATCAAAACATACCGAGTTTTCTCAATAGCCATCACCTAAGTTTTCACTTACAGCAGCCGTCAAAACATACCAAGTTACAACCTCCCGGAATAGACAACCTCCCGGAAACATACCAAGGTGTCTCAATCTCAGCCATCCCATCTTTCACTTCATATATATATTCCCATTTCATGCTCCCATCTCTCACTCGAGTAGTGCTTCATGAACATGGAGCAAGTGGTTGCAGCCATGCACAACACCACAACCACCATTCCCATCGACATCCTCTCCGCCACCATGGCTAGCGCCTCGACTGCAGCCAAAGCCACTGATGAATTCACCACGATCCTCCTCCTCCGACATACAGTGCCTCCCACCGTCTTCTTTATTGTCGTCTCTTTCATCTTCTTCCTCACCCAGCTCCGGTCCGACACGATAAAGAAGCGTAAGTCCACCCTTTTGCTCCCCCCCGGCCCGCCCGAGTGGCCCATCCTCGGCAACCTCCCAGAAATATTCTTCAATAGACCAGTCTTCCGGTGGATCCTGGGCTTCATGAAGGAGATGAACATCAATATTGCATGCGTTCGCCTTGGCAACGTGCATGTGATCCCAGTGACTTGCCCCGAGATTGCCTGCGAGTTCCTGAAGAAACAGGATGCAATCTTCGCCACCAGACCCATTACCATGGCCTCTCACTATGCGAGCAGAGGGTTCTTGTCTATTGCAACTGGACCGTGGGGAGAACATTGGAAGAAGATGAGAAGGGTGGTTGCCTCTGAGGTGATGACTCCAGCGAGGCTACGCTGGCTCGAGGATAAGCGAACAGAAGAAGCTGACAACCTTGTTCGATATGTCTACAATCAGTGCAGAAGCTCCTCGGTCGATGGTAAAGTGGTCGATGTTAGGGTCGCAGTCAGGCAATACAGTGGGAATGTGATCAAGAAAATGATGTTCAACAAGAGATATTTTGGAGAAGGAAGGGAAGATGGAGGGCCGGGGGCCGAGGAGGAAGAGCATATGGACGCTTTGTTCACTGTTCTTTTTCTTGTGTACAATTTCTGTGTGTCGGACTACGTGCCACGTTTGAGGTGGTTGGACTTGCAAGGGCATGAGAAGGCCATGAGGAAGGCTATCAGTGTTGTGAACAAGTATCATGATCCGGTGATTGATGGGAGGATTAAGGAGTGGAGGAGCGGGCTCAAGACTGAGCGGGAGGATTTATTGGATGTGCTAATCTCTCTGAAGGATAATAGTGGAAAACCGCTGCTTACAACAGAAGAGATAAAGGCTCAATCTGCGGTACGTACTATTTCGTTAAATTAATCTTAACGCGTGATATTGATACAGTTATATAGTTGAATTTACGGCTAGTTGCTCTTGACTGAGAAAGTGCATTAAGCTATTAATTTAGACCACTAGAATTAAATATGATCCATTCCAAACATATCCTTATTTGTTAAATTTGATAGTTTTCAACTTAATATTTTAATTAGTGAGAACATTATTTGTTTATAGTAAAAATATCTTATCGTATCTTCCACGATCGTCACATACAGGACTTGATCTACGCATCAGTTGACAACACATCAAACGCGGTGGAGTGGGCACTGGCTGAAATGATCAACCAGCCAGAGCTTCTTCACAAGGCGGTCGAGGAATTGGACAGGGTAGTAGGGAAGTCCAGGCTGGTTCAAGAGTCTGATATCCCACAGCTCAACTACGTCAAAGCATGTGCCCGGGAGGCCTTCCGCCTCCACCCCATCGCCCCCTTCAACCTCCCCCACGTCTCCACCTGCGACGCCACAGTCGCCGGCTACTTCATCCCCAAGGGCAGTCACGTCCTCCTCAGCCGGTCGGGCCTCGGGCGAAACCCTAAGGTCTGGGACGAGCCACTGACATTTAGGTTGGAGCGCCACTTGGGCTCGGCCAACGTGGAACTCACAGAGCCGAACCTACGCTTCATCTCCTTTAGCACCGGCCGGCGAGGCTGCATGGGGGCACTGCTCGGGACAGCCATGACGGTCATTCTGCTGGCAAGGCTGCTTCAGTGTTTCTCGTGGAGCCCGCCCCCTAATGTGTCACACATTGATCTGTCCGAGTCCGCGGACAGCCTCTTCCTCGATCAGCCTTTGTGTGCGTTGGCCTCACCTCGTTTGCCGGCAGAGATTTACCTGTCTAATTAATAGCTTGTTGGTGCCTCATTCGTTAATTCTTAACAATTCATTTGATGACACCGTTTCCCCATAGAGGATGGGTGGGGGGTACACTATGTAATTAATCCGGTGCAAAAAAATCTCCAAAAGGCTGAGATGAAGTCACAAGTATAGTTTTTTTCCACTCATTTTGAGGTTTACTTTAAAGTTAAAAGTGAATAAAGTTCACATTTTTTGAATAGTTGGTCCTGTGTCTTTTTTATCTTTTCTCTTTTTTAAATTTGAGGATACCTTGCTGAAAATAATATATAATGCATCTATACATACCCAAATAATCCCGTCAATACCTACAACAACTAATTCCTTTTTTTTTTCCAATTTTTACTTGCCTTTTCTTACCCCAAAAACCCCATTATTTTTCAAAACTATTATCTTAGCTATAAGTAACCCTACATCTTCTTCTCCAACTTTGGCAAAGAGACTACAACTTTGGCGTGTCACAAATATGCCCTTGGGGTAGCTAACCGTGCGGCTCTTATAGGCTTGGAGCCTAACAAGTAAGCCTTTGTATGGGACAATCGGCTTACCTAGCATAGATGTGTTGCATAAATCATTTGTGAGAAAAAATCTATTTGATAAAGTGATGATATCAAACTTGGTCCTTGTTTTCCACATTCACTCAACGGATGCCTTCAATCCCATGCAAAAAGGTATACGTCCTAAAACATAGCCAATCAAAGTGTGCTTCCAACGTAGGCCCTCTACTTCAAATTCGTCTTCATATATCGGAATTTCAAGAGAATAGCGAGAGTTAGGGTAGTTGGGCAAAACATCATCTATTCTGGCGGAGAATTCTTGGAAAAGATTCTTCTTCCATGTGGACGTACGTGCATGGAGTTCTTCCACCCACCATGAGGAGAGAGTCACGAAGGAGCAAAAAAAGAGAAGGAGAGAGGCTGAAACAAACCGGCGGCAACCCGAGATGGGCATTGGACGCGGAGATTAAGTTAGGAACCTAATCACCTATTTTTCATAGAGAACTTGTCATATTTAGCATGCCCCGCTCTCCCATTAGAAGAGCACCTGGAAGTAACCTTAATCGATCAATGGATTTTTAGCCCTCTTTAATTTCGTCCTTACAATTGTTAAGGCAGAATCTTCTAAAAGCCGCTAGTGCAAAGTTGCTGGTGCAAGACACGCTCGCTGGTGCAAGCGAAACAACATAAATGGAGAAGAACTAAGGCACCGTGAATACAGGACCGGGAACTGGCAGAGGGGGCAGCGTGGATAGCATGAGGATGACTGGAGGAGATGAGTGGGTGGTAGAAGAAGACAGAGGGAGCAGGCGGCAGCTGGGGAAGGGCAGTGACAGTGGAAGGAAACCCTAGTTTCTCACATCACCCGTATTTGTACGCTTCACAATCCATTCTCCTCCGATCGTATCCGTGTTTGTCCATCAATTGGATTAGGGTTTACTGTTGAAGATCCTCCAAAATTGCATTATTTACTTCATCCGGTGAGGAAGGAATGTCAAGATTTTTATAAATGAATTTACTCATAAAAGACTTCTCCTTTATAAGCGTAAAAAACAAGTAAAACCTATACCTCTCCCAACCCTCATCTTCTGTTTCTCTACTCTCTTTCTCTTTTCTTCTCTCTAGTCTCTTCTTTTCTCCTCTCTCTCTGTCATGAACTTTCAGCATGAGCCCCCTCTTAAAGGAAGAGATAGCAGAGAGCATGTGATTTTAATATTTTAGGACTTTTTTTTTCCTATACATAGCTAATAACTTTTATGTTATCTTTACTACTGTAAAATATAATTTGTAATAAAATATTAAAATTAAATTCCTCTACTCTCTCACCTCTCTTCCTCAATGTCAAGGCTCACGCTGATGGGCATGAGAGAGAGGAGAGAGTGGAGAGGGAGAAAGGGAGAGAAATAGAAGAGGGAGACAAAGTATTAAAGAATTTAAGAAATTTGACAATGACTAAAATAGGGTGAGCGGGAGTGTCACTAGACTCTAGCGGAAGTAAGAGAAGAGGGGAGAGAGCATGTGACATAGGAATATGCGTAGGAATATGCATTAGAAATATAGGAAAATAGTGACGCATAGGAATATGCGTCGCAAATGCCTTAGGTATTCCTATGCGTTGTAAATACCTAGTGCATTAGAGATATATATTCTTATGCATCTCGAATACCTTTTATTTTTATTATTATTAAAAAATAATAAACAATAAAAAATCCTAAAAAAATTATATTAAATTTCCTTGTGCTCTAACCTCTCTTCCTCGTAGCCGGGGAAGAGGAGAGAGAAGGAGAGGTAGAGGGAAAAAGTAGGAGGGTGGCAAGCATCTTCGTTCCAGTCCGGTACCAGTAATCATTGCCTTTATTGGTTCCAAAACCTGGAAAAATAAAATGTTTCATATGAAATTCTAAACACAAACTAA
The DNA here is from genome assembly GCA_035235625.1 of Saururus chinensis. Taxonomy (NCBI): domain Eukaryota; kingdom Viridiplantae; phylum Streptophyta; class Magnoliopsida; order Piperales; family Saururaceae; genus Saururus; species Saururus chinensis. Next base: position 32,006,678 of record CP141148.1, on the reverse strand, counting down.
TCACAGGACCATTACATTCTTAGACATACTGCCCATGGGAGAAGAAGTTTTCAACAAATGATAAATACTCCGTTCACAAATAAAAAAGGGAGCTCTTCCTCATGGAAGACTGTAAAAGGCATTTAAAATAAGGCCATGTTTGGAATCACACAGAAGTAAGTAGACTTGGGAAGACCGTCATATGTTATAGTCTTGCTCGTTCTCCACATGTGCACAGGCTTCACCATATAGAGACTCAAGCCTTAGCCAAAATCACAGCATTGGCATGCTCATTAGCTTACTTTGAACATTCTTTGGAGGATTTTGTACCAGTAGCAGTAAATATTAATCACTCTATCGCAACTTGCATCATTTTCCAAGCTTTGAAGGATATTGGCTGCCTTACTCTACGGATTCAATGATAAGAGAATGCATTACCACAACCTCCTTTAGTGTGCATTAACAATGGCTTCCTTCAAAGTTCTTGTGGACTTCTCCAGGTTTGTCCCTTGTTCCCTTTATTGTTCATGTTGGTTATGCAATCTCTTTCATACATTCGTTTGGATTACTACAACAGTGGCCGAATATAGTCTCCATCTCATAGAAATGCATTTGGCATGTCTCACTTGTTTTTTGTGTATGATGTTCTTTTTTCTGAGGTTTTCACGGACTTTGCTCTTGGTCTACATGAAGCTATTGAGTTTTTTTTAAGAAAAAGTGGGCTTATGGTTAACGTGGCTAGGAGTTTTGTTTTCATCTTGGCTAGCTATTCTCTGAAAGTCTCCATTCTCCGTATCTTTAATGTCAGAGAAGTAACTTCCATGTTTATTACCTGGGTTCACCCCTTTTTCCGGTCGCATTCAAGCTTCGATGTGCCCTCATATTCTGGACAGATTTCACTCTCCTCTTGTTGGTTGGAAAAAAGCATTTACTCTCTTATGCAAGTCGGCATGAGCTGTTAAGATTTGTCCTTTCTAGTTTATGCTCTTCATTAAGTTAGAATCTTTAATGGCTATACTTTATGCTCCTTTTTAGTATTATTCATTAATTAGAATTTTTAATGGCTAAGTTTCTGTCGAGCAACTATGAGGAGGGCCAGCGTTTCCATTCCATCCGTGAATACAAATTGAAGGAGAGGGAGTGAGGGGAGAGAGGGCGAGGAGGAAGGTGAGAGCGAGAGCCAAGGGAGGTGAAAGAGTGAGAGGAGAGAAACAGAATAAATAAGAGAGATATTTTTTTTTTAAGAATAATAATATTTGCGACGCTCATAGATAAGCGTCACAAATAATGCACTTTTTGAGACGCTTATCTATCAGCGTCATAAATATAAGTAATTGGCGACACTGAAGAAAACATCACAAATATTTAACTATTTGTAATGCTATTTTAAAAGCGTCGCAAAAATAGCTATTTTGGTGACGCTTCGAGGAAGCGTTGCAAATGATTGTTATTTGTCATGCTTCCTAAGCTTCGTTAAAAAGGAAAGACATGCATGCATGGTTTTGTGTTCCCACAAAAATTACCCGCACGGGTGAAATTTTTTCCTGCATGGCGATATTTCGACCACGCGGGCGATTTTTGCCCATGCAATCGAATTGCTTTCCTCCCCACCTCGTTTCCCGTGCCGCTTGTTCACCCCTCCCACCCCACTGCCCGCCATCTACCCGATGGCCGCCTTCTGCCTGATGGCCGCTTTCCTTCCCACCTCGCTTCCCATCGCCGCCCGTCTACCCCATCCACCCCACCGCCGGCCTTCTGCCCATCGCCCCCCATCACTAATGCGGCCCCAGCCACTGCCGCCTCCCATGCGTCCCCGCCTCCTGTGTCCCCCCCGCTGTCCCATTGATCCCTCTGCGCCCCCGCTTCCCGTGCCAATCTAGTGTGCCCCCGCCACCCCGGTGCGCCCCAACCACCCTCTGCTGGCCCCTTCTTCCCACAACTTCTCCGGCGCCTGCCCACCCCCGCCTACTGCTTTCCCTCTTTCGCGCAGTTCCCCCTCCCTCCTGGTGCCGCCCCTCTCTTTCCCTCCCCTCTCCCTACCCCTTCCCCTTCCAATTGGAGGAGGACAGGCTTCAGCTCGAGCCCCTTCCCCTACCGGACTTCGATGCCCATTTCCGAAATCCTACTGTTTCTGGCAGGATTTTGGTTTTTTATATTATTGATGCTTTTGTAAGCATTGTTGATAACTATTTTTTTAGCAACACTTTATAAAGCGCTGCCAATAGTTTTTTTTATTTTTTAAAAAAATTTCTTATTAGGGACGCTTTTATAAGTGTCTCTAATAACCTTTTTTTATTGTTTTTATTATTTTTTAAAAAAAATTCTTATTAGTGGCACTTTTTAATTAAATTTTTCAATTTTTTTCTTATTAGGGACACTTGTATAAGCATCTCTAATAATTTTTTTATTAATTTTATTATTAGCGACTCATAGACAAGCATCGCTAATAAGATATTTTATTTTTTTAAATTATTTTTTATATTAGTGATGCTTTATGAAGCGTCGCTAATAAATAATTATTAGAGATACTTAAATTTAAGTATCGCCAATAATTTACTATTAGCAATGCTTTGTAAATTGTATCAAAAGGAAAATAATTAACGACACAAAAGTAAGTGTTATTAGTGATGCTTTATCTTAAGTGTTGCTAATAAGTAAAAGCAACACTATTTTTATCGATGTTTTTTAAGCGACGATTGTATGGCTATTAGAGATGCTTAAAAGCAACACTAATAGTCCTTTTTTATGTAGTGGTAAGTGGAAAAAATTAACATGAGTCGCACCTACATGTTTTTAATTCCACCTTTTATGTGAGAAAAATATTAATAGGTCTCGAGTACGTATTCAAATTATCTTGATATACAAGCATAATTAGATTGACACTTGCATGTGTAGAATTATCTACCTTTAAGTAACATTTATACATGACAAGAGACCTAACAGCGTCATCCTTGTCACATAACTAGATTTGTAAAAGATCTTTAACCTTACAAAGTAATTGCATCACACAGATTTGAGTGCACGAATATACCTAGTAGGATAACTAAATAAGATCCACATGCAATGACAGTATAATATTAATATATATAGCATAACCAATCATCAATATATGAGCAAGTCACAATAAATAATCAAGATAACATCGTTGTAATACTCATAAGTACGCCACACCTCACTATGGATGTACCGCATAGGTTTCTAAGACTCAGTGACCACATCTAAGAGTACACTATGTCTTACTAGAGCATGATCCATCACAACTCAACTTTAGCCTTTTCTAGAAGTTAGTGCCTGACTCATCCACATTATGAAGTGAAGGCTCATAAGAGCTCATGGACCCAAGTCGTCGAGATTAAATGATATCGACACCTCCATTATTGCACATTGATGGGTCATTCGCCTTTCTATATGATGAATTATTCAAACCTAACTCTCAAGCCATAAGTGATGCTCTACAAACAAACTCCCTCTAATTAGAGCCAGAAGACCATGATCATATTTCATATAATACCCTTCTCCTATGTGACTGAGACAACTCACTTTCAAAGCCAACCATGCACTAGGATCCCATTATTTTAAGTATCAAATGCATTGGTCAACGAGTGACTGCACATTTTAGGGATGTATTCATGCATACGGCTTACTTATCCAAATATAATACATGTATATCATTATGCATTAACAAATCCAACGTGGATTTGGCTATATTCAAGGAGCTAGCCATGATGGTGGAGTGGATGTCGACGTGCAAGGTAGTCGTGGTGTTCTTTATAGTTGCAACTATTTGCTTCATGTCCAAGCATGCAACGTGAACAGCTGAAATGAGTCTACAAGGTTTTTTGAAGGATGAAATTAATATGAGGATGAAACGGGAATATATATATCAAGTGAGAGATGGGATGGGTGAGCTTGACACGGACTTCACGGCAATTCTCCAGCGCAGCGAATTAATTTAGAGATGCTTCTGAATAAACGTTGCAAACACGACATTTTTTGCAAGGCTTATAGGGCAGCACCGCAAATACAATTAATTTAATAATAAAACTCAATCTCTTCTTTCTCTCTACTCTCTCTCTAGCTGATCTTTCTCCCTCCCTCCCTCTCTCTCCCTCTCCTCTCTCTCTTCACTCTCATCTCTACCCTGTCTCTTCCCTCTCTTTCCTCTCTCTCCTCTCTCTTCCCTCTCTCCTCTCTCTTCCCTCTCTTTCCTCTCCCTCTCTCCTCTCTCTCTCCACTCTCTCTCCCTCTCTCACTTCTCTCTCCCTCTGTCTTCACTCTCTCTTACCTCTCGTCTCTATTCTCTCTCTACCCTATCTCTCCCCTCTCTCTTCTCTCCCTCTCCCTCTCCTCTCTCTCCATCTCCGACTCCTCTCTCTCCATCTCAGTCTCCCTCTCCTCTCTCTCTCTCTCTCACTTCTCTCTCTCCTCTCTCTATTCTTTTCTCTCTCCTCACTCTCTCTCCTATATTCTCTCCTCCCTCAGCTCTCTCCTATATTCTCTCCTCCCTTAGCTCTCTCCTCTCTCCTCTCTTCTCGCTCCTCTCACTCGCTCTCTTCTTTCTTCTCTCAACTCTCTATTATATTTTAAAAATAATAAATATAAAATTTAATAAATATATTAGCAACCTATAAGAATATGCGTCGCTAGTACCTTTTTTATTTTTTATCTTTAATATATAATATTTAATAATAAAAAATTAAAAAATTAAAATTAAATTCACATGCTCTCTCCCCTCTCCTCTTCTCACTTTCTCTATCTGTCCTCTCACATTGTCGTATGCGTTACACTAGTAATTCCCTAAAAAAATAAATTAAATTCTTCCCATCTATCACTCATCTCTTCTTTTATCTCTCTCTCCTCTTTCTCTCTCCCTCTACTCTCTCCCTCTCCTCTCTCTCCTCTCTATTCTCTGTATCTCTCTTCTCTGTATCTCTCCTCTCTCTATCTATTTTCTTCTCTCTCCTCTTTCTCTCTCTTCTCTTTGTCTCTCCTCTTTTTGCCTTCTTTCTCTCTCTCTCATCTCCTTCTCTTTCGTTCTCACTCTCCTCTCTTGTCTCTATCCCCCCTCTCTCCTCTCGTCTCACTCTCTCTCTTCTCTCTCCAGTCTTCTCTCTTCTCTATATCTCTCTCTTCACTCTCTTTCTCCTCTCTCTCTTCACTCTCTCTCTCTCTCCTATTTCTCTCTTCTCTATTTTCTACCCTCTCCTCTCTCTCTTCTCTTAACTCCTCTCTGCTCTCTCTCAATCATGCGCTTGAATGTGAGCGCTAGCTCTAATAAGTGGGGAGAAAGTAGAAGAATTTCATTTCATTTTTTCTTATTTATTGATTATATATTAAAATAATAAATATTAGTTTAAATATATTATCTTTGCAAAGCTTTTTAAAACTTTATATAATGTTTATTTATTATATATATTATATAATTAAATAAAAAATATTGAATAAAATAAAACTATTAGAGACTCTTTTTAAAAAGTGTCGCAAATAGTAGTACATTTGCAACACTTTTAAAAAACTGTAGCAAATAGTACTACTATTTGCGACACTGTTTAAAAAGCGTCATCAATAGTCTAATTTTAAAAAAAAATAATGTTACTTTATTTGCTAAGCATTTTTCTAAGTGTCGCTAATAGTACCACTATTTACGACACCTTTATAAAAGCGTTGCAAATAGTTTCAATTTTATTTTTTTTAGAACTTATAACTATTAGCAATGCTTTAAAACATTTTCTAAAAAGTGTCACTAATATTCTTTGTTGCAACACTTTATATGTGTCGTAAATAGTAGTTTTTAGTGACTCTTTGTATCACATTGCTAATAAAAGCATCGCTATAGTCCTTTTTGTTGTAGTATTAATGACTATTAGTGACGCTTAAAAAACATCACTACTGTCGTTGAAATTGGTTATTACCTACACATATAAAAAACCGTAGCTAATAGTACTACTATTAGCAATGCTTTTCTTTATGTTGCTAATAGTAAATTATTATGAAGCTTTATAAAGTGTTGCTAATATTAAACAAATTTGAAAAGGAACTTATTAGGAAATGCTTCCATGTGTGTTGCTAAAAAGAAAAAAAATTAAAATTTATTAGCGGCACTTTTAAAAGCACGCTAATAAGTTAAAAAAAATTAAAAATTATTATTATAGACTCTTTTGAATACATTGCTAATAATTAAAAAAATTTAAAAAAATTTATTTATTAGCGATGCTTTTAAAAGCATTGCTAATAAGAAAAAAATGAAAAACATTATTAGCAATGCTTTCAAAAATCGTCGGAGTCTGACATCCTTCTTCGGGAGGGGAGCCAGAGCCCCTCCTCCTACGATTATAGGTTTTGAAGAGGGGGTGGGGGGCTGTAACACCCCGACCTAGAAACTAATCTGGACTTGGGTTGTTCAAAAACAAAAATTGGAGTAAATTAAATATATATAAAAATCAAAACAAGATCAACTAGGAACGGGGAACTTTGGGTGCGAGAGGTATAATGTTCTTCTATGCACTATGGAGCTCTAGTGCTTCATTGTGAGTAGGCCAGAACAAGCATAATATTATAACTAATTTAGATTGGGCCAATGTTGCCTTGCGTTGGTTGCCTACGTATGTATTGGATAACATGTATAGTGTTACTCCAATAAGATTGGATCTGAACGTAGTTTTCCCTATTAGCTATTACATTCATCGAGCATCACAAAATCATATACGTTAAAATATGGATATCCTTATATCCAAATAATCATTCGGAGTCAGACAAAAATCTTATAAATCATTAGAGTCAAACGGAAACCAATAAATCAACAGAAACACACATCTCACTCTATCACAAAAGTTCGCAGAACACTACCAGAATCACACATGCCACTCTATCACATAGCAAAGCAGAATACACAATAGAACAAATTGGATCATATCAGATCCCATTAGACCATATCATATTTCATCCAACCATAACATATCATTTCAAATTAGATCGAAGCATATCAGATAAAAACAACATATTTTAGAGTAGATTGGATTAAAGAAGAACATATCAAATCAGATCGAATCAAAACATATCAAAATCCATCATATCGTAGCAAATCATATATCTTAATTAGTATATTAATGTAACGCCCAAGATTTTTCATACATTTTCCTTAAAATTTACGGAAATTTTTTGCAATATAATTGTTATAAATCAAGAAAAATGATAAATACAAAACCTGTGAAAATAGTTTTATAATTTAAAACATAACACATTAGTTTTTCCCATCCAAATTGTTACTCATTCGATCAAACATCGTACGGCCAAACCAAACATCCACATGCGCTACTTGAAAACAACCGTACAAATAAATTGCTATGATCATAGACTTTAAATACAAATCTCTCCCAGGCATCCTTGAGTGCAAGTCCCATAACAGTCTAGAATATATAAACACCTTAATTCTCATCTCACCCACTACAAGAGATCGTGGCACAAACAAAACTCGCAGTGAGTCAAGGCTATACCTGAGTCTAAGGGAATCAATCCACCTCGGAAACGAGCACCCATCTCCAGGAGCTCTTCGTCACAACATGCAAAAGCCTCCCGAACAACGAGGCTAAAAAGTAGGGTAATGAGTATTTTCATACTCAGTAAGAAAATACCCAGTAGGGGAGTTCTAAACAGTGAACTCAGTAAATCCATACATAGATGCGTTCATGCAACTCAAACATGAACAAACAGGCATATCATAATCATGTTCATACGCATACAATCATGCCAAATTAACCATTGAATCAAACTTACACAAACACCCTTATTCAGGGTCTTACAAACTTACTCGTACCATCGTACACTTACTCATACAACATACACATACTTGTATGACCTTACTCGTACAATCTTACTTGTACGACCTTACTCGTACAGTCTTACACTTACAGTCTTACTCAGAATCATACTCTTACAATCGTACTTATACTCTTACAGTCTTACTCATACTCATACTCTTACAGTCGTGCTCATACTCATGCTCTTACAGTCGTGCTCATACTCATACTCTTATAGTCGTGCTCATACTCATACTCTTACAGTCGTACTCATACTCATATTCTTATAGTCGTGCTCACTAGCCATCACTAGCGCATACATACACATTTATACATACTCCAAACGTACACGCTAGTCATCACTAGCACATACATACACATTCATACACACTTCAAATATGCACACTAGCCATCACTAGCACATGCATAATCCATACATACTTCAAACATACACGCTAGCCATCACTAGCACATACATACACATTTATGCATACTTCAAACATGCACGCTAGCCATCATTAGCACATGAATAATCCATACATACTTCAAACATCCACGCTAGTCATCATTAGCACATATATACACATACGAAGCTTACCAACAAACACGCTAGCCATCACTAGCACATACTCAATCCACATACGAAACTTACTAATAAACACGTTAGCCATCACTAGCACATACTCAATCAACATACAAAACTTACCAATAAACATGCTAGCCATCACTAGCACATACAGACTTCCACATGCATCAAACATACTTACAACTCACATGCATGTCATATGCATTTCAACATACCATATAATCATGCTTACATGCACATCATGCAATCAGATCGTTATTTAACATCCAAAGCATGGAATCATACAATCTTAGCATGCTGCTACTCATTCAAAGCATGCTATCATGAAATTATGAGTTCAAAGCTCCCCTACCTCGTAATCATGACGTTTGATGGTGAGCATACGACGGTGGCAACGTCGGTAGCGGAATTGGCGGTCAAAACCGTTGCCTAGTTGAGAGAGCTGCTATCCCGAGGATTTTAGGAAGCGCTGAAAACAATCACAGCCAAACGGGGTGTCAGAAGTCAATGCGGCAAAATCTGCGATCCATGGTGGCCGGGAGAAAGGTCAAGCCAACAAAATTGGCGGTGCGACCAGAAGTCGATGGTGTACTTGTTAAAGATTAGCCGGTGGCTAAGACGTACTCAGCTGGCCGCAAACATCGAAATCGGCCGTGGACAACACTCAACGGTGACGATTTTGCATCAACAAGGGCCCACATAAGGGCGGAGAGCATGGGGCGACACTCGAGGACAAAGGAGAGGTGGTGGAGGGCCATGTGTCAACTCCACTCGGTGGCAAAGCCAACCGATGGTTAGGCGGCGTGAATACAACACCTAAACCTAAAAGCACACGCGTGGCCACATGCACACGCGGCCAAAAAGGACCACTCTAGGAGGAGATGGGTTGGATGGTAGAGGATGAAGGCCCACAAAAGGGCAACTAAGCTATGGCCAAGAGGTGGCGGCCGATCAAAGTGGCGACATCGCCGATCGCCACCCACAACCAACACATTTGGTGTGGGCAACTGTGCATCTCGCACGGTATAGGGCAAAGGCAAGTAGCCCATTCTGAGAGGAGGTATAATCGGGCCAAGTAGGGGTGACCCTCACTGTCGCCGAGCTGGGGCAGAGCCCACAATTGCTAAATGGCCCATAGCTCACTGATGACAACGACCCGAGACACACCCAAAGCGTCTAATCAGGTAAAGAAAGTCAATAGGGCGAAGCGGGGTCGGAAACGGTAACCCCCTACCGACACTAGGTTGAGGTAGGCTAGACAGAGTCCGTCCGGTGGCCGGACGACAACCAGAAACACACCGGTGTCAAAAAATGCCACGGACAGTGAGATGAAATATAGTAACAAAACCCGACTAAAGTACCGGTAGCTCACAGCGGAGCAAAGAAAGCATGGCAGCTGCTCTAGCTAGCGCTTATGGGTTCCTAGCTGCCCACCAAACATAAGTCTAGTCTAGGGCGGCCACAAACGACATCAAAATCGCACCCCCATGGCTCAAAAACGGGATTTGAAGGAGAGAAAAACCGAAGAAAAGTTTGGTGCCTCGTGGAGGAGTAAAGAGGCCATGGTGGCGGTCATAGCCAATACCTACGGACTCGTAGCGGTGAGGCAAAGAGGATCCTGACAAGAACCGGCGAAATCCGATGACGGAGGAGGGAGAACGGAGCGATTGGAATTTCACTCGGGTTCTCACAAAACTCACTAGACGTCGAGTTTATCTTCTGTAAGTTTCTGGAAAGAAACTTACTAGATATGCTTTTTAAGCCAATTTTACTATTCACTCTTTTTTATTTTTATATTTATGTCCCCAACACGCGTTAACCTCCCGGTTACACGTTGTATTTCCAAAATTTGCGCCATAAGTGTGTGGTGAAGCCTACGGCCCACAACTAAGCCCCACACCCGAGTCTATGGATATAAATATAGGGTAAAAATACACAAATATGAATACGCTGAAGCGTCACATTTTCTTGCCGAAAATGACTAGAAAAATAGCAGGAAAATCCCAAAAAATTGTAGAAAAATCAGGGACCTTACAATTAATATTACTAATTAAGATGTGCATGTATATAAGTCAGATTAAATCGGAAAGTCAGAAACACTTACTCCCTTGTAGTTCCGAAAGTTGCAGCATTCGGAGTTGCTCGTTTCTTCAGGGTGTCCTCCCTTTCAAGTCTACAGATAGTGGACAATACCTCCTCTTGCTCTAGAACATTTCTTGGGCGGCAAACATCACTTTTCTTTAATGCGGGACATTTCTCTCCTTGCAACCCGAAGGTGGCAGACATAACTTCCCCTTAACCAGGATACTTTACACTTTACGAGCCCATAGGCAGTAGTCAAAACCTCTCCTACCCAGAGACACTTTTCTCTCTATGAGCCCGTAGGCGACAGATAGACCTTCCGTTTACCCAGAGACTCTTTCCTCTTTCTGCGCCCATAAATTGTGGACAAAACCTCCCCTTCCAAGAGACACATCACTCTTTGCACGCTCAAAGGCAGCATATAGAATCTCCCCTTATCTGTATACACTTCACACTTCCTTCACTAGTAGGCGGTGAACATAACCTCCCCTACCCTGGAGACACATCACACTTCTTGTGCCCATAGGTGGTGGACAGAAGCTCCCATTTTTTTAAAAAAGCTTCTTACTTTTCGTGCCCATAGGCCGCGGACAGAACCTCCCTCCTACCCGGAGATGCTTCTTGAATGACTTGAATCGGATTTAGAACGAGTGAGAAATGAAGAAAAGAAGTTTATGGACATATCGCCCTCTGTCATAAGAACCGAAAAACTGAACGCTATTTATATGAAAAATGGATAGATATGAGGCTGACAAGTGGCAAATAAGACTGACAAGTGGCAAATAAGATTGACATGTGTCAGTACTATTCAATACGTCATTAGTCCTATCCACTACGTCATCATTCCTATCTGCTACATCATCAGTCTTATCTGATACGTCATTATTTTATTCAGATAATATCTCAACTTCAAAACATGATAACTTCCTACCTCGAAGTCGGAATCGCACATTCTTTGTACTGATGGACTCGCATCGACGAGCCCTTCGAAAGAATACCATACATGGATAAGTTATCCTGCACTTTTTAAGTGGGTCCCGCCTATGTAGCACGATTTTGGAGGTCGTAACTTTTGTTCCTGACCTCCGTTTGACGTGCTCTTTGAATCATTATACTTGTTACTTCGACATCTAAACATATACATGAATTTCATCCTTGAAACCCCCTTAAAATTTAAATAAAAATTATATAATGATCCCTAACACCTCGGTTTAGGCGTAATTGGAACATAGGGTGTTAAAGAGCTGTCCAAGGAAGGGGTGGGGGATCAGAGGGGTGAAAAGGGGCTCTGACCCTAGCCCCTTCTCCTTTGACTGGAGGAAGCCGCAAAGGGAGGGGGAGAAGAAATGGGGGGAAGGGACTTTGCCCAATGCCCCTCCTCAGCTTGATCAAAGGGGGCAAGAAGAAGGGGGGAGCAGGTATTGGAGGGGAGGGGGGTGCGGGCGAAGCCAAGGCTACGGTCGGCAAAGTTGGGACCAAAGGGGAACCGTATCGGCAGGGAGAGGCAAAGATACAGCAGCGGAGAAGTGGCGGTGGTGGGAGAGTAGGGGAATTTAATTTTAATTTTATAAGAATTTTTTATTATTTATTTTATTTCTAAAAATTAATAATAAAATGTATTAGGGTATTAGCAATGCATCTTACTATGCATCACTACTATATTTTATTTTATTTTTCTTATATTCCAAATATAATATATAATAAAAAATCTCAATAACTTAAATTTAATTTCCCATACTCTCTCCCCTCTCCTCCTCTAGCTCGAGTCCGTCGACACTCCCGCTAACCCTACTTTGCTCATTTTTTAATTTCTTAAATTTGTATATACTTTGTATCTCTCCTCTCTCTATCTTCTCTCCTCTCTCTCACTCTCCCTCTAACACACTTGAGCGTAAGCTCCAGCTCTTAGTAAGAGAGGTGGGAGAGTAGGAGAATTTAATTTAAAGTTTTTAGGATTTATTTATTTATTATATTTTAAGAATAATAAAAATAAAAGTTATTACTGTATTAGCAACGCAAACACCAAAGGTATTCATATGCATCACAAATACTAAAGGTATTAGTGACATATTCCAATGTGTCGCTACTACCTTTTATCTTATTTAATTTTTATTATATTCAAAATAAAATACATAATAAAAAATCCCAAATAATTAAAATTAAATTGACACTCCATTCTTGCTCGTCTTGCCATAGTCCGGCGACACTCTCGCTCGCCCTATTTTAGTCATTGTCAAATTTCTTAGATTCATGTATACTCTCTATCTCTCTTCTATTTCTCTCTCTGTATCTCTCTGTCTCTCTCCTCTCTCCTCTCTCCTCCCTGTTCTCTCCCTTTTCCTCCTCCTACCGAAGTTTGACGACATTCCCGATCACCTTGTTTTGGTCATTGTCAAATTTCACCTCTCTCCACTCTCTCTCTCAACTCTTTCCTCTCTCTCTCACACACGTGCTAGCGTGATGTCACGGACAAGATTTTTGGGGCAGCCGGCCGTGTGGCGCTTGTAGGGGAACAACCAACTAAGCAAGCCTTCGATGGGACAAACGGTTTGCTTTGCACTGGTGCGTTGCGCAATCACTTGCGGGCGCATGCAAAGCAAAATGGTAGGGGGCAAAAGTGAGTCACATTGCAAGGAAACGAATGAACACAAGCACGGAAGATGAATACATTCACTATCAACATGTTTACAAGCAGTGGGGGCAACAACACTAGCCAACTTGCACAACTATTCACTCCCCCCTATATAGCATAAGAGATTTTTTGTATATGGCTGGAGTGGCAGCATAAGTGGCTGTACGGGCATGGTTGCACCCAAAAACAAAAATAAGTGAAATACATGAAAATAAAGAAAGTACATGAAAGGAAACTAAAAAAGAAGTTGGTGGGGTGTCCGGAATGCAGTCCGTGACATGCTCCCCCACTGAATTCCGTCGACGTCCTCGTTGACGCTTCTCCTGGAGGTAGGCTTTGACTTGATCAGCATGGTGGTTGAGGAGTTCTTCTTCTGGCTCCCAGCTGTGTGGAAGGTCCCGCAATTTGATGAGGAATTCATGGATGTGTTCTTTGCCGCATTCAACTTCGCCATTGGCGATGATCTCGTTGAGAATTCGGACGTCGGTGGTGACCTTGGGATTTCCACGTGGAAGGTGGTGTCTGGAAAGATCTTCAGCATCGGCATGGTACGGCTTCAGACAGCTAGCGTGGAAGACCGGGTGGATCTGCATCCATGGTGGTAGTTGCACTTTGTAGGATACCTTCCCGGACCTGTTGGAGGATGGGTATGGGGCCTTCATATTTGCGAACGAGACCTTTGTGGAGCTGGCGAAAGATCTTGAGTTGGGCAGGGTTGAGCTTAACGAGCACGAGATCCCCAACACTAAAGGTGGTAGGTTGGCGGCCTTGATCGTCCCACTTTTTGGCGCGGGCAGTGGCTTTTTCAAGATAGGCACAGGCAATCTCTAATGTGATGTTCCAATCTTGTACGAGGCGGAAGGCAGGGGGACTGTTGCCAGTATAACCTAGAGCTAATGTGTGGGGCATGGCAGGCTGGCGATCCGTGGCCAACTTAAACGGGCTCTGGTTGGTGGCGGAGCTCTTTTGTAAGTTGTAGGAGAACTGGGCAATGTCGAGGAGATTGACCCAATTCTTCTGGTTGGCACTAATGAAGTGGCAAAGATACTCTTCAAGGAGAGCATTGACGCGCTCGGTTTGGCCGTCTGTTTGAGGATGCATGCTTGATGAAAAGCTTAACTTGGACCCCAGCAGTTTAAATAGTTCTGTCCAGAAACGACTTGTGAAGCGTACATCTTGATCACTCACAATGGTTTCGGGCACACCCCAATACTTAACGATATTCTTCAGAAAGAGGTGGGCAGACTCTTCAGCGGTGCAATGTTTGGGCGCAGGCATGAAAATAGCATATTTGGAGAAACAGTCAACAATCACCAAGATTGAGCCGTATCCACCAACTTTGGGCAATGCTGAGATAAAGTCAAGAGAGACGCTCTCCCAAAGGCCCTGTGGTATAGGCAGCGGTTGAAGGAGGCCCCGTGGTTTGTCGCGTTCCACTTTGTCTTGTTGGCAAGTAAGGCATGTTCGAACATACGCCTCAACATCATTGCTCATGTGAGGCCAGAAGTATGCCCGCTCTAGAAGGGCTAATGTGCGGTGGATACCCGGATGGCCAGCCCAAGGAGTGTCGTGACACTCGTGAAGGAGTTCTTTCCGCAGGTGGTCCACTTTTGGAACATAGATCCTTCGTCCCTTCATCATCAATAGCCCATTGTCAAGCCAAAACTTACGAGTCTTGCCTTCTTTCACTTGCTGGAGGAGGGTGCATACGAAGGGATCTTTCTCCATTGCTGAGTGAATGCGATGATGTAGATCGGTTGAGCAAAAGCTGATGCTTGTAAGATGGAGGGTGGCCAGTTCAGTTAGTTCATCTTGTTGACTGAGGGCATCAGCAACGACATTGTTCCGCCCAAGTTTGTATTCCAATATGTAGTCAAATTCAGCCAAAAAGTCTTGCCACCGCGCTTGTTTGGGAGATAACTTGGGCTGTGACTGGAAGTAACTCGTCGCAATGTTGTCGGTTTTGACGACAAAGCGAGAACCCAAGAGGTAGTGGCGCCAGGTGTGCAGGCAATGGATAACCGTGGTCATCTCCTTCTCTTGTACGGTGTAGCGTCGCTTTGTTTCGTTGAGTTTTTGACTTTCAAAGGCAACATGATGATCTTCCCGTGAGAGAATGCCCCCGATGGCGTAATCAGAGGCATCCGTTTGTACTTCAAATGACTTTGAGTAGTCCGGGAGACGGAGCACAAGTTCATGTGTGATTGCTGCCTTTAGTTCAGCAAAGGCTTCCTTGCAAAGGTCCGACCAACACCAAGGGTGATCTTTCTTCAACAAGTCCGCTAAAGGGGCAGCTTTTTGTGAATACCCTTGTACAAACCGCCTATAATAGTTGGAGAGACCCAAGAAAGCTTGTAATTGTTTCACTTTGGTGGGGGCCGGCCAATCTTCGATTGCATGAATCTTTTCTTGGTCCATGCGAACTTGTCCACCGCCAATATGATGTCCCAAAAAGAGAATTTCTTGTTGTGCAAATGAGCACTTCTCCAGCTTGACATATAGTTGATTCCGGCGAAGGACCTCAAAAATGGTTCACAAGTGAGTAACATGTTTGGCCAATGTATTGCTGTAGACGACAATGTCATTGAGGTAGACAACCACGAAGCGATCAAGGAAGTCATGGAAAATATTGTTCATAAGTGTGCAGAAGGTGGCCGGTGCATTGGTAAGGCCGAAAGGCATGACTAAGAACTCGAATGCCCCATAGCGAGTAACACAGGTGGTCTTGGCTTCGTCTCCCTCAGCGATGCGCACTTGGTTGTAACCAAAACGGAGATCCAATTTAGAGAAGTAGCGAGCACACCCAAGTTGGTCGAACAGATCCGCGATGAGCAGGAGGGGGTACTTGTTCTTCACAGTCAATTTGTTCAGCGCCCGAAAGTCGATACAAAGGCGCAAGCGCCCATCGTGCTTCTTTTGAAATAGAACCGGGGCACCAAAAGGGGCTTTAGAAGTGCGGATGAAGCCCGCATCAAGTAATTCGTCCAGCTGTCTGCGCAATTCGGCAAGTTCAGGGGGTGCCATCCGGTATGGGGCGCGGGTTGGTGGTTTAGCGCCAGGCTCCAACTCGATTTCATGGTCGATGGGTCGCCGTGGAGATAGACACTTTGGCAAGGCCTTGGGCATGACATCGGCATAGTCATTTAAAACAGCGTGAATTTCTGTCGGCAATGGTTGATCCCCCTGTGGTTGACTTTCCATACGAAGAGCCACAAGGTATGTTGGGTCACCTTTCTTCAATCCGTTGTCTAGTTGCAGCGCGGATAGATGTGCAGTGTCTGTCTTGCTCCTTTGAACAACCGGTACCATGCAAGGATTGGTACCTCCTCACGCAGTTTCTCAACTTCCGCTTGTGATTCTTCGATCATCATGCAATTCTCAATACTGACAGCACAATTTTGTGATCCAGTATCGCGGTTCCATTTTTTCGCTTTTTCAAGAGAGTTCACTCTCTCTTCCGACGCAGGAAGTCCGCTAGCCAAGGGAGCAACTTGCTCCTCCAAGGCTTCCATGCGGTCCTGCCATTTGGATGATTTTCTGTGTTGTGTGGGTCTGGAGCGACATGCTCGGCCCCACCGGCTTCACCTACTACCGACTTTGGCATCGCAAGTGGAAGCTTGATGGATAGATTTTTCTTTGGCTCTGATACCAACTGTCACGGACGGGATTTTTGGGGCAGCCAGCCGTGCGGTGCTTGTAGGCGAACAGCCCACTATGCAAGCCTTTGATGGGACAAACGGTTTGCTTTGCACTAGTGCGTTGTGCAATCACTTGCGGGCGCATGCAAAGCAAAATGTAGGAGGCAAAAGTGAGTCACATTGCAAGGAAATGAATGAACACAAGCACGGAAGATGAATGCATTCACTATCAACATGTTTATAAGCAATGGGGGCAACGACACTAGCCAACTTGCACAACTACTCACTCCCCCCTATATAGCATAAGAGATTTTTTGTATATGGCTGGAGTGGCAGCATAAGTGGTTGTACGGGCATGGTTGCACCCAAAAACAAAAATAAGTGAAATACATGAAAATAAAGAAAGTACATGAAAGGAAACTAAAAAGGAAGTTGGTGGGGTGTCTGGAACGCAGTCCGTGACAGTGAGCCCCAGCTATAACTAAGAAAGGTGGGAGAGTAGTGGAATTTAATTTTAATTTTTTAGGTTTTTTATTATTTATTATATTTTAAATATAAAAAATAAAAGGTATTAGCTACACATTCCTATGCTTTACTAATACCTTAGGTATTTGCAATGCATAGGAATATATATGCATCGTAAATACTTAGGGTATTAGCGATACATATTCTTATGCATTGCTACTACCTTTTATTTTATTTTTATTATATTAAAAATATAATAAAATTAAAATTCTAAAAAATTAACATTCTCTCTCTCCTCTCTTCCTCCTCCCTCTAGAGTTTGGCAACACTCCCACTTAGCCTATTTTAGTCATTATTGATTTTCTTAGATTCACGTATATGCTGTCTCTTTCTTCTATTTTTCTCTGTATCTATCCTTTTCTCTCTCTCTCCTCTCTCTCCCCTCCCCCCTCTCTCCTCTTTGTCTCCTCTTTCTCCCTCCTCTCTCACTCACGTGCTTCAGCGTGATCACCTACTTTGAGGAAGAGAGGTTGGAGAGTGGGGAAATTTAATTTAAATTTTTTATATTTTAAAAATGATAAAATTAAAAGGGATTAACATATTTTAATTCCCTCCCTCCCTTTTTCTCTCTCACGCACGTTAGCATAAGCCCCTGCTTTGATAAAGAGAGGGGAGAGAGTAGGGGAATTTAATTTTAATTTTTAATATTCTTATTATATACTATATTTTAAAATAAAATAAAAGGTATTAGCGACATATAGGAATAAAAAATCCTAAAATATTAAATTTCCCCTGCTCTCTCCTATCTCTTCCTCAAACCCAGGGTTCATGCTGATGTGCGTGAGAGAGAGAGGAGAGAAAAGAATAGAATAGAAGAGAGAGAGAGAGGGTAGAGAGTGAGAAGAGAAAGAGAAGTGAGAGGAGGGAGTGAAAGGAGAGAGATAAAGGAGGGAGAGGAGAAGAGAAGAGAGAATGAGGATAGAGAGAGGTAAGAGAAGAGAGAGAGCAGAGGGTCCATATAGAGGAGAGAGGAGAAAGAGAGAAGAGAAAGAGATATGAGTGAGAGAGGGTAGAGGGAAATGAGAGAAGAGATAAAGAGAGAGGAGAGAGGGGGCAGGGAAAGAACAGAGAGAGGAGAGAGGAGAGAAGAGAGGAGAGATAGGGTAGAGAGAAGAGAGGGGAGAGGAAGAGAGAAGAGGAGAGGGTAGAGACTGTAATGAGAGGATAGAGAGAAGAGAGGAGAGAAGAAAGAAACAAAGAAGAGAGGGGAGAGAGAGAGGAGATGAGATAGAAGAGAGAGAGAGAATGAGGGTAGAGAGAGGGGAGGGGAGAGAGAGAAGAGAGAAGGGAGAAAAAATTAAAACAAAAAGGTTCTTAAAAAAATTGAACTATTGGCGACCTTCTCATGAAGCGTTGCCAATAGTAAGAAATATTTAGAAAATATCTTTTTAGACTTTTTGCGTCGCTCCAAAAAAGTATTGCAAATAGTTTTAAGAGTTGCGACGTTTGCACAGAAACATCGCAACTATTATGCTTATTTTCAACGTTCACAGTGAATGCCAAAAATAGTATAAAACAAATTTTTTTACTATATCGTCCTATTGGTGACTCTCATCAGAAGCGTCACGAATAGTGATAATTCTTGCGACGCATCTAATGATGTGTTGCAAGTGTTGCAAGTGTTAGGAAATTAGCAACGCTTCCTCATAGGGTTGCTAATTGTTCTAATTTTTTTTAAAAATACCCTATTGTTTTAGTTTTCTGTCTCTTCTTTCTCCCCCATACTCTGTCTTTCTCCTATATCTCTCGCTTCTCTCTCACTCTCTTTTCTCTCTCCTATGTCTCCCTCCATCTTCTCTCTCTTCTCTCCTCTCTCACCTCTGTCTCGTGTCGCTCTCTTTTCTCTTTCTCCTTCTCTTTGTCTTTCTCTTTCTCTCTCATTTGTCTCTCTTCTCTCTCTCCTCTGTGTCTCTTTCCTTCTCTCTTTTCTCTTTCTCTCCCCTCTCTTCTAGGCATTTGTGACACATATTCCTATGCATCTCAACTACCTTTTATTTTATTTTTATTTTATTATATTCAAAATATAATATATATAATAAAAAATACCAAAAAAAATTTTAAATTCTCATGCTCTCCCCCATCTCCTCCTCCCACAGGAGTTTGACATCACTCCAGCTCACCCTGTTTTGGTGATAGTCGAATTTCTCAGATTCTATATACTATGTCTCTCTCTTCTATATCTCACTGTCTCTCTCTTCTATATCTCTCTGTCTCTCTTTTCTATTTATCTCTCTACTCTGTCCTTTCTCCCTGACCTCTCTCTTCTTTCTTTCTCTCACTTGTCACTCTTTCTCTCTCCTCTCTCTCACATGCTTGAGCATGAGCCCCGGCTCAGGATGAGAGCTAGGAGAGTAGGAGAATTATATTTTATTTTAAAAATATTAAAAATAAAATATATTAGCGATGCATAGGATTATGCGTCGCTAATACTCTAGATATCTGTGATGCACATTCCTATGCATCGCTACTAACTTTTATTTTATTTAATTTTTATTATATTTAAAATATAATATATAATAAAAATATAAAATAAATAAATTTATATTCACATGCTCCCTCCCCTCTCCTCCTCGTCCCACCGAAGTCCTACAACACTCCTGCTAGTCTTATTTTAGTCATTGTCAAATTTCTTAGATTCATGTATACATTGTCTCTCTTTTATTTCTCTTTTATTTCTCTCTTGTCTCTCTCTACCCTCTCCTCCTCTATCCCCCATGCTCTCTCCCCTCTCCTCATCCCACCGGAGTCCAGCGACACTCCCGCTAGTCCTTTTTTGTCATTGTCGAATTTCTCCTCTCTCCCTACTCTATTCTCTCTCCTCCCTCTATCCCCTCTCTCCCTCTCTCTTTGTGTCTCTCTCCTCTCTCTCACACGCGTTAGCATAAGCTTCGGATACGACGAAGAGAGGTGAGAGAGTAGGAGAATTTAATTTTAATTTTTTTAATTTTTTATTATATTTTAAATATAAAAATGTAAAAGGTATTTGCGACGCATATTCCTATGTGTTGCTAGTACATTTTATTTTATTTTATTTTATTATATTTAAAATATAATATATAATAAAATATCCCAAAATATTAAATTTAAAGTCTCATGCTCTCTCACCTCTCCTCCCACTAGATTCTGGAGACACTCCTGCTCGCCCTATTTTATTCATTATTGAATTTCTTAGATTCATGTATACTATGTCTCTCTTCTATCTCTCTCTTTGTCTCTCCCCCTTCCTCTTTCTCCTCTCTCCCTCTACTCCCTCCTCTCTCTCTCTCACATGCTTAGCGTGAACCCTAGCTTTGTGGAAGAAAGGTTGGTGAATAGGGGAATTTAATTTTCAGTTTTTAGGTTTTTTTTATCATTTATTATATTTTAAAAAATAAAATGTATTAGATACACATAAAATATGTCGCTAATACCCTCGATATTTGCAATGCATAGGAATACCTAAGGTATTAGCAACGCATATTCTTATGTGTCGCTACTACATTTTGTTTTTTATATTTAAAATATTATATATAATAAAAAATCTTAAAAAATTAAAATTAAATTTATATGCTCTCTCCCCTCTCCTCCAGCCAGAGTGCAACGAGACTCCTGCTTTCCCTATATTAGTCATTGTCGAATTTCTTCAATTCGCTATACTCTATCTTTCTATTCTATTTCTCTCTCTCCCTCTCTCTCCTCTTTCACTTCACCCTTTCTCTCTTCTCTCTCCCTTCTCCTCTCTCTCTCACATGCGTTATCTTGATCCTCGGCTTTGCGGAAGAGAGGTGAGAATGTAGGGGAATTTAATTTAATTTTTTTTAGATTTTTTATGTTATATTTTAAAGTAATAAAATAAAATAATCCTCCAATATTAAAATATCAAATTCCCTTGCTCTCTCCTCTCTCTTCCTCAAAGTCTGGGCTCACATTAATGTACATGAGAGAGAGAGGAGAGAATGAAGAGAAGAGAAGAGAAGAGAGAGGAGAGAAAGGGTAGAGAGAGGTGAGAGAGGAGAGAGAGAGAAGGAGATGGAAGATGATAGGGGGAGGAGAAAGAGAAGAGAGAGAGAGAGAGGGAGAGGGAGAGGAGAGAGAGGGTAGAGAGTAGAGAGAGGGTAGATAAAAGAGAGAGAGAAAGAGGGAGTGAGTGTAGAGAGAGGAGAGAAGAGATAGAGAGAGGGGAAAGAGAGGGGAGAGGCGAGAGATGAGAGAGAAGGAGAGGGTAGAGAGAGGAGAGAGAGAAAGAGTGACGGTAGAGAGAGGTGAGAGGAGAAGAGAGAGGAGAGACAAGAGAGAGAGGAGAGTGGGGGAGAGAGAGGAGAAGAGAGAGTGAAGGAGAGGGTATAGAGGAGAAGATAGAGGAGAGAGGAGATGAGAGAGAGAGGATATATTGGAGAGAGGGAGACAGAGAAGAGAGAGAGAGTGAGAAGAGAGAGAGAAAGAGGGTAGAGAGAGGAGCGAGGAGATAGAAAGGAGAGAAGAGAAGAGAAAGGAGAAGAGAAAGCGGAGAGAAAAAGAGAGGAGAGAAAAACTAAAACAAAAAGGTTTGTAAAAAAAATTATGAACCGTTGGTGACGCTCTTATGAAGCGTTGCTAAAAGTAAGAATTATTTAGAAATTATCTTTTTAGACTATTTGCAACATCACAAATCGTTTTAACAGTTGCAACGTTTACACAAAAATGTCGCAATTGTTATGCTTATTTGCGACGTTAAGAGTGATTGTCGCACATAGTATAAAACGATTTTTTTTAATATGCCATACTATTGACGACGCTCATTAGAAGTGTTGCCAATAGTAATAATACTTGCGATACATCGATTGTAAGTGTTAGGAAATTAGAGATGCTTCCTAAGAGCAAAATTTTTTTATAAACACCATGTTGTTTTAGTATTCTGTCTCTTCTTTGCCTCCCTTACTCTCTCTCCTCTCTCTCCTATGTCTCTCTCGTCTCACTCTCCTATGTCTCTCTTGCCTCTCTCCTCTGTTTATTTCTCTATCTTCTCTTTCTCCCTCTTCTCTCTCCCCTCTCTTTCTTCTCTCTCTACTCTCCCTCTCCTATATCTCTCTCTATTCTCTCTCTCATCTGTCTCTCTTCTCTCCTCTTTCTTATCTTTCACTCTCTTCTCTCTATATCATTCTACTCTCTCTCCTCTCCCTCTTCTCTCTCTCTTCTCCTCTCTCATCTCTTTCTCTCTATATATATATGTATATTATATGTTTGAATAATAGTATTAAGTATATATTTTGTCGTATTTACTAATTATTATATATTGAAATATATATAATAAAAATTATTACTTTTAATATATAATAAAAAAATGCCAAGTCTTACCCACAAGGTCGGGACTCAAGCTGATGCGTGTGATCCCAATCTCATATAAATGAGACTAAAGAAAATACATATGGAAATTTCGAGGTTTCACATAAATATCATAAATAGTAAAAAAATGAAATTTAGTTTATGTTTATTTTAAAAAAAATTATAGTATTTGCAAATGCAATATGTTTTTTAAAAAAAAATTATTCACTACTTTGGACGCTTATGAAAAAATGTCACAAATACTATAGCCTAGTAGCGACACTCTTAAAAAAACATCACTAATAGAAAAAAATATATTTTTTTAAATCTTTATTAACGACACTTTTTTAAAAGTGTTGCAAATAGTTATACTATTTACAATGCTTTCAAAAAAGCATAGCTAATACTTATGTTTTTGTGATGCTTTTTTAAGCATCACAAATAGCTATTTTTATCATTGCTTAAAAAAAGCGTTGCTAATAGTCCTTTCTGTTGCAATGGTAGCCACATTTAGGAGTACATCATGTCTCACTAAACTATGACTACTACAACTCGACTTTAGCATTTTCTAGAAATCAATGCCTAACTTATCCACATTATGAAGTGAAAGCTCATAAGGGCTCATGGACCCAAGTCGTCGAGATCTGTTACAAAACCTTCATACATGTGCAACATATAAGACTTTTGATACAAATTGGTCATTTCATTTTTAAAAGTTAGTTCTTTTGCAACGAATTTATGTTTCGTCGCAAACAAAAATCACTTTTTGTAACTAATGAGATTTCATTGCAAAACATTGAGGTTTTTGCAACAAAATATTCATTTTGTATCAAAAGGCCTAGCATTTTAGCAATAAAATGTGCAATTTGTTACAAAAAAAAATCCATTAATGTTTCATAATAATAATCCTTTTTTTTTAATGCTTTTGTGATTTGTTTAATCGTCACAAAAGCACTACAACCAAACATTTTGCCGCAAATGAATATTTGTCCCTAGATGTCACATTTTGGGATGAATTTTAAAATTCATCCCAAAAGCATGTATTTGAAAAAACAAGAGAGCATTTGCAATAACAGGCTTAAATTGTCACAAATATTATCTAATTATTTGAGATGAATTAGTAGTTTTGTGTTAAATTGTATCGATTTTTGCAATGAAATTCAAAATGCGTCCAAAATAGGCTTCATTATTTTATTTGAAAGCGAAAAGGTAAAAAAATACCTAACTATCTATTTGAGAGAATTTAAAAATCGCAGAAAATGTACACCTTTTAAAAAAAATTAGTTAGTTTGTGGCAAAAAGAATTTTTTACAACAAATTTTAAAACTTGCCTTAAATAGTTTTTAAATTTTTTTATTATTAAAATAAAAAATAGTTCAAGTCATTAATGATTTTTTCAAATAGGTTTCTCGCCAAATTAACAAACTATAAAGATATTTTGTATGCATATATTTTTCAAGACTTTCTTGTGCTTATTTTCAATGAGTTCCCAAACACATCGTTGGTGGTATTTAAGAAAATAATCAAAACTTTTATATTTTTTAAAGAATTAAATAATTTTTTATACATGATTAAAATTCTTTTCCAAAAGAAAAAGTTTCATAAATATATATATTTGTTATGTAGAACTATATACCATATGTTGGATATAATATATTATATGGATATAAAATTTTCTTTTGTTAAAAAATATAAATACATAAATTGATTGATTAATATTTTCCATATAATATGTTATATTTAATAAATAATTAATATTTATGAAATGATTAGTAATTATATAATGTTATATAAAATATATTGCATAATATTTCAAGTTTTTTGCTTCATTCTCTCAATTCATTCTCCACTTGATGTTTTACAAATGGTCACACTTTAAGTTCAAATTTTATATATACTCTAGTGTAAAATGATTTTTTTACGCTAACTACACAAATGCATACTTAATCAATGATCAAAGCACCATTGTCTTCATATATTGTGGGCATGCTAAAAGAGGTAAGAAGTAAACACACGAAGAGGTTGGGTGATGATGTGCTAAACCATGAATACTGTTGATACACAGACAAGTTTGAAGGTGCACTCAAAGCTCTTTACACTTGAACCCTTATAATTTTGATAACCATATTTAGTTGCCTCTTACAAGCACTCATTGACCAATTCTATTCTTTTTATGTAAACTAAAAAATAGTTAATTGTTTGTCATGTTATTGTTGGGTTTGTAGCATATCATATATAATTTTAATTAGTATTATAATAGTTACATTATGATTGATAAGATTGTACTCTATATCTATTGTCACCTTGTAGCCTTAATTTTTTGTTAGCAATGAAGAAAAGAAATGCAAATTGATGAACTAAGTGGGGGATAATGGTGTTTTTTTAAGTTAATTGTTATTTTTTATTTATAATTAATATATTTTATTATACAATTCCTTTTATTTGAACAAAATCCTTTTATTCACAAAAAATATAGTAATAAATATAATTTTATGTATTAATAATTACAATGCAAATAATTTTTTATTTCATTAATCTATTTGTGTAAAATACTTATTTATTAATATAATTATAATCTATATTACTTATAAGAAAAATTATATATTTGTGGCTAAAAACCCATTGTAAATATTTATTTTATCTAAAAAAACTCATTTGTTAATACGAGAATTAATAGATATAATTTTTTAATCAATAAGTTAATAATATTTTTAACCAACAGGGTATTGGTAGCATGACCGTAATATGTTTTATGAAGCAGAGGTCTAAAGCTGGAACCCCCATTCTCTAGGAAGCGTTTTTAATGCTCCATCTTTAATGTGCGCCAAGCGTAAGGAATGCTTGGATGCCATTGGATTTCAAAATGGGTGGCGCACATGCTAACACATGTTAATATAAGTATTATTTACGCTACACTAATGTGCACTAGCGTGTGCACTACTCATCTTGAAATCCAACTGCTCTCATACATTCCTTACGCTCAACGCATTATTAGAGTGGAATATAAAAAATGCTTCCCATTCTCTGAGCCACACATTTGGGATTACATCTTGATTTGTCAGGGGCGCATGATGGCCGAGCCATGTATATACCCCGGGAGATTGGTGGTGGGATATGGTACCACCCCTTTACAGGAAAAGGTAACGTCAAAGCCGTTGATTCTCATCGAATGGCTCGCTCTAAAATATCCCTAAAACTAAGTTTGCCCATCTTCCCGCCATTCGATCCTTACATCCCACCCTAAGTTCACCCTCTTCCCGCCTTGTGATTCTTCTACCCAACTATCACACTGAGTGCCACGCCCAAGCTCTCTTCAAAGACCACCTTCTCTCCGCCTCTCCGCCTCTTCGCTCCACTCCTCTCGTCTTCCGTTTACCTCCATCAGTCCCTCGTCCACAAGGTACTTCCTTTCTGTCTCTCATACCCAATTTTCCTCCTTTCTACTCCATTTTTGTTGTAGCTGATTTTCTTTGAAGGTTCGACACTTGAAATGTGAGTTTCTTGTTTCCTGATGGGTTCGTGGCATGTTTTGGGAATGACCCATGTCGAGATTTTCCCTAGCTTTAACTCTGTTCATTTAATTCAGGGGCTTTTGTTTATCCTGGTGGCGGGCCAGATTTGTTTGTTGTGTTGAGGTCTAAAAAACTTAATTTAATTGATAGATTCCCAGTTTTTATTGTCGCCAGTTGAGCGCATTTGGTTGATGAGGGATTTTTGTATTATACTATAATTGAAACTGGGAAAATTGCGTCCTTGGTGAACTGGATTTGGAATTGGAAGCTTGAATATATTAGGTTGAACGTAAGTGATTTTATCTTCGCTTCTTTTGTCATGATTATAAATTGGTCGCTGTTTGATTTTCACTTAGATTACAAATAGCTTTGTTGATTCATCCCCATTTCTTTAGTGTTGTCAACGACATCATTATTTGGTAATAGTGCTGAGTTATAACCTGCTTAAACTGTGTATGATCTTATAATAAAAAACAGTGTATGATAACCAAGTATCAATTAAATGTGAGTTGAATCACCATCACTAGCGTGCAGTCTGTTTTCTATTTAGTCTATTCGATTATATCTCAATTCTGTCTCATTTCAACTATTGAACCCATCATTAGTTTACCACTTCACCTACAATCTATATATGTTAGGAAAGGGACTAACTAGTTACATTAACAATATTAATGCTCCCCTGGAATTGGGCATGAACTTGGAACCCCCTATTTGCCAATAGAGGTTGACCTACTTCCACACACTGCTTTCCTAGGGCTCATAAGAATTGTGTTGATGTAACTCCTTAGTATTACAAGGGATTAGGGAATGAGGGGAAAGCATGCAGGCAAATTTGGATGAAAGGGGTGAAGATTAGAGTGAAAGGGGAAGAGGAGAGAAGCAATTAGGGAAACCTACAAACTGTGTTCAATTGATCAAAATCTCCGTAAAACAATTGGGCTTAATGCCTATTTATAGATTACACTTCTCTATTTACAGTGATTTAATTCTAATCTAACTAAGAAAAGAAAACTATGGTTAAGATTAAAAAAAATTTGAAGTAAAGTCTTATGAAATAAGGAAACATAGATCTAAATAGAATTAACTTAAACATAAGCCCAATCACTTGGAATTCGTAACCCATTCCCAATAATTGGACAATAAGGGCCTTAGCATTGCATCTACAACCTTCTTTTCTGGTACCATTGATTAATCACTCCCCCTAGAAGCTTAACCTCTTAGAGAATTATTGTAGTTAAAACACTGACATCCATGACTTGCTCAATCTTCCTCTCTCTTTTTGAAGCATTTGATGTCTTTGGTTCAATATCCTTTCATGTGTAGTAGATTGTATTTTGTAATATCTCAAAATATTTGCTATAACATCATTTATTCAAAATGTTGCCTTTTAGGGAAGCTGATTATGTTCCCTTCTACGTTTTTGTAATTTTAACCTTCTTTTTTGTGTACAGTAATGAAGAGCTATATTTGGTTATGAAATCCTGATAGTTCACTGACATATATAAAAAATTGATGAGACAGATTGCATTTTGCATTATCCCTAAGGTCCTGAAGGGCTATCATATGATGTAACTAATATTTGGTCTAGAAAATGATGTATTTTAGTCACTTCTTCTATTTTTTATTTTATTTCATGATTGGTTGTTGTAGAAGTAATCCTAAAGGCATTGCTACGCCCATATATTACGTCCTTCAGGGACCTGGCTCAGTCAGTATTCTGATCTCATCATTTGTTTTTGTCCGTTGGTTGTTGAATTTTTGTCATTATTTGGAAATTCTCGTTCATTTTGCTTATATAGTTTCAAGGATTGTCTTTTTCCTCATTGCCCAATTGCAAATGTTTGTTTATTTGCTTTGTTTCAATTATTTTTCATTGTTAATAGTTTTGGGTTGTTCTCATTTTCGCCCCTGTTGCTTAATTGATTTATGAGACTGCTCAAATGAAGTTTGGATTGTGGGCTTCACGAAGCTTGTCACTTCGAGTCCCTCTCTTCTCTTTCTGCATTTTACTTGGTTGACTATTGGACTTCGATTATTCTCATTGATTCTCGTACTTTTGATCTCTTTTCAGCTTTTTTGGTGTCCAGTTAAATAGAAACACTTGCTGGAAGTTTAACCTTCAACGACTCCGACATTTTACCTAAGCTTCGCCTCTCCTGTCAGGCCGTTGAACCCCCATGGTTGAAGGGGCAAAAGTGGCAACAAAGTGAGTTATTCTCTTGTCTCTCACGATTTTCAGCTTAAGAAGGGTTTTCGTATTTTGCTTTCTTCATGAACCATGCTAGAGAGCAAGTTCTTTTATCATTTTTGTTGTTTTAGCAATAGTTGAGGGTAGATCTATCATGATTTAATATATTTTCTTCTTTTGTATGGTTTTGGTGTTCATAAAATAGAGTTTGGCAGGAATTGGTATGTGGACCTAATATGTTGTGTTTTTGTATTTTTGTATGCATGATGTTTGAAGATTTATATACTAATATACTTTGTGTTCTTACTCATTCATGATGTATACTTAGTTTTTTTGGAATATTGAAGGAAATATTGTTTGAAAATTGAAAATTGCAGTGACTTCCTCTTTTCTAAGATTGCTTTATGTTGAGAGCAACTTCCCTAGACGAAAGAAAACCAAATCAATAATGACAGAAGAAAGGGAAAGGAAAGAGTAGTCACAGAAGCAACTTCCCACCTACCTCATTTTTCCAATCAAACCATCCAAAATTGCAGTTGTCTAACCAAGACAGAGGCTGCAGGTGAAAAAAAAACCTAAAAAGCCAAGAACGCATGTTCTGGAGAACAAGATCAGTTATGATACTCTAGGCCATACAACAAGAAAACCAAATCAGCAATGCAGAACAACGGAAAGGGACAAAGAATCGGGAAGACACTTCCTACCCACCATATTTTTCCTATCAGATCATCCTTAAATTTCTGTTGTACTTTGGCCAAGAGTCCAAGACAGAGGACCTTGCAGATCAGAGAAACATGAGCAGAGAACCCATATCACAGAAGGCAGGCTACAGCCAATATTGACTTATCAATAATCTCAGAGTTCTTTCTTTTAATTTTTCATGGTTGTGTACTATTGGGGTTATCACATTAAAGAGGGCAGATTGAATACAAATCATAATTATCATGCAAATCATCACACATAAATATATCTACAAATATATAAATTAAATACTAGAGAAAAGAGAATTATGAACCCAGTTCGGGGCGCGTTACATGTTGTCCTTGAAACAGATATGCCGCCCTTCGTGCACAGGTATTTAACTGCGTTTCGTTCCCAAGATACAATGAACCACATTGTCCGTTTAATGGTACAGTTTCAATCAAACAGACCGGATCTCAATTAGATGAGACTCTATTGCTCAGCCATAGACTCCAAGTTCAGATAAAGAGAAGAAGAAATCACTCCTAGAGATTTCAGAGAGAGAGCATAGAGGAAGAAAGTCACTGTAATATTGTTTTCTATGTTCTAATTTCTATTCCAGATGTTTTTGATAAGTTTTACATGCTCCCAAAGCCTAAACGGTTATTTCCCATATAACCCGTCGCGTTAATCATTGCGATTGATATTTTTCCAAAAATTTGTTACCCCAATCGAACGGGGCAATAGGCGATCAAATGGGGCGATAGGGCGATCGAACGGCCCGACACTAGAAGTTTTATTTCATGTCAAAATTCAATGACCCCACCATAACTTGATATAAAACTCATCTATATACACACAAAAAATTTATATGACACAGAATGAGGCATTGAGCAATAGTACTCCAAGTTTTCGGTGATAGGTACCTTGTGGGTTTGAACCTACACCTAGTTTGGTAAATTACCACTCTTACAAGTTCGAAGTGAACTAAGTCTTAAACTTGAACCTCAAGAGCTTTGACAAACCGAACAATTAGAATAACTCCTTTTTCAAAATCATTCGGGGTAGCACTTTACGGCCATGTGCCTTGTATCTTTTCATGAGTTACATGTTAGAGAACAAGCCCACGCTCTCTTTAACTGTGACCTCAGTGGCATTCATATAGGTGACAGTCTCCAAGGGTAATATGCATAACAATACCTTACTATATAAGCCTTGACTTCATTAAGACTTTCGTCAACCTGTTTCATATGCATTAAGAGCACTCTCATCATAACACAGGAATGAGCATACAAAATTCAATAGTGCTCTCTCCAAGTCACGCATCAACTTGTTTTTACCCATTGAATCTTCGTAGTGGGATCTCCACGCAAAAAGATTGGGTTGCTACTAATGATGACCTAATCATAGGCTTTCAGCCTCATTTCCCTAGATGAGTTAAGGATTTGCCCTACCGATAACCCTTTTGTAAACGAATCAGCCAAATTATCCGCTGATCGTATAAAACTTAAGGTAATGACTCTTGAGGTAGTCAACTTACGCAAGATTTTATACCTTAGTTCGATATGTCTAGAGGACCTCTTATTATGATTCTTACTCTTAATCTTATCAAGAGCTGATTAGTTATCACAGTGAATCAATATCCCAAGAATTGACTTATTCAACTAGGGTATATCTATTAAAAGATCCCTAAGTCATGCCCCCATTCCACCAGTTTTATCAAGAGCTACTAACTCAGCATTCATAGTAGATCTTGTTATCACTGTTTATTTAGAAGATTTCCAAGCAACCGCCCCACCATATAGTGTAAACACATAACCACTAGTACCTTTGGTTTCATCAAAATTTGATATCCAATTTGTATCACTGTATCCTTCTAATACAACAGGAAACCCAGAATAATATAAACCAAACTTTACACTTCCCTTTAGATATCGGAATACTCTCTCAGTGGCTGTCCAATGGGATTCATTAGGGCTCTTAATGTATCTACTTAGTCTTCCCACAACATAGGATATATCCAGTCTACTGTAGTTAGTCAGATAACTCAAACTTCCTATCAACTATGAATATATAAGTTGTGACACACTTTCCCCATAATTTTACTTTAGTCTTACACTCGCGTCATATGGCGTATTGACAAGTTTTCTATCGAAGTATCCATACTTCTTTAAAATTTTTTCCACATAGTGTGATTGACTCACAACTATTCCTTAAGAAGTTTTATCAATCTTCAAGCCCAATATAACCTTTGCAAGACCCAAATCTTTCATATCAAAATTCTCATTAAAGAAACCCTTAACTTCATTGATATGATCCACATTATCACCAAACAGTAATATAACATCCACATACAAGTATAACATTACATAAGAGTGATCAAAAGACTTCCAATACAAACATTTATCACAAGTACATACAACAAAGTTATTAGAAAGAAGAACATCATTAACTTTTGATGTCAATGTTTAGGAGCCTGTTTTAAACCATAAAGAGATCTTACTAACTTGCATACTTTTCTTTCTTGACCAAGAACTACAAAACCTTTAGGCTGCTCCATATAAATTTTCTCTTCTAATTCACCATTTAAAAATGTTATTTTTACATCCATTTGATGAATCTCGATGTTATAAAGAGCTGCCAATGCAATAAGCACTCGAATTGTAGTTATCATGGTCACAGGAGAACATATGTCAAAGAAATCTTAACCTTCTTTTTGACTATATCCTTTAGCCAGTAATCTAGCTTTATGTTTTTCAATGGATCCATCATGATAATATTTTCTTTTGAATATCCACCTGCACCCAATTGGTTTAAACCTTGAAGGTAGATTCATTAAAACCCACGTCCCATGTGCAAGTATTGAATCCATCTCGCTCTGTACCGCCTCCTTCTATAAAGGAGCTTCGCTAGATGACATAATTTTATTAAAAGTCAAAGGATCCTCATTCCTCACCATGAAAGTGTAAAAGTCATCTCCAAAGTTCTTTTTTATTTTGGTTCTTTTAGATCTCCTTACATCCACATTAGTTTCCGAATCTTCTATTCTGGGAATAGAAGACAATGAAATATCTTCTTTATGCACTATAGCCTTACTCTTTTCCTTCATAGGAAATACATTCTCAAAGAATGTTGTATCATCGGACTCCTTAATAATATTAGGAGCATAGTCCTACTTATCAGACCTAATAACTTAAAACTGATAAGCTCTGCTATTTTGTGCATAACCAATAAACACTGCATCATAAGTTTTCAAACCTAGCTTGTCCATCTTCACATTCAGGATTTTTACTTTAGCAAGACACCCCCAAACCTTAATAAACCTTAAACTTAGTTTTCTTTCTTTTATTAATTCATAAAGTGTTATATTTTGTCCTTTATGAGGCACACGGTTTAAGATTATACATGCTAAAAGAATCATTTCTCCCCATAAATTATTCGGTAAACCCAGAGAGGAAAGCATAGAATTTATTATGTTTATAAAAGTTTTATTCTTTATTTCATCCACACCATTAGATTGAGGAGAGTAAGGCGTTGTGGTTTCATGCATTATTCCTTGTTCTTCACAAAATTTGTAAAATTCAAGAGAACAATACTCCCCACCATAATCAGACCTTAGTCTCTTGATCCGCCTCTCAGTTTGATTCTCAACCTCCATCTTATAAACCTTAAACTTCTCAAAAGCCTCATCTTTAGACTTAAGCAAGTATACATGACAAAATTTTGAGTAATCATCAATAAAAGTAATGAAATATCTCATACCACCCCTAGTCAATAATCTATTCAACTCACAAATATCAGAGTGAATTAAATCAAGCAAGCATGTAGATCTATCAACAGATTTATATGGTTTCCTAGGTTGTTTTGCTTGAACACAAACTTCATATTTATCAAGAGATTCAACATGCAATTTAGGAGTCAAATCAAGATTCATCATTCTCTTAATGATATGTGAATTAACATGTCTTAGCCTCATATGTTACATATTAAAAGAATCAATATGAAAAATTAAAGAGTCATCAACTTGAAATAAAGAGTTATTACAAGAAACTAAATTTAATTTAAAGAGGCCATCACACACATAGCCTTTACCAACAAAAGTACCATGTCTAGTTATTACAACTTTATTTGACTCAAATACTAATTTATATCCTTCTCTACTAAGAAGTAATCCACTAACAAGGTTCTTCCTCACACTTGGCACGTGCAATACATTATGGAGAGTCAACATGTTCCCCGATATAAATCGGATGTCCAGAATTCCAACTCCATGAACTCTAGCCACAGAGGAGTTCCTCATCGTCACTGTCCTATCCTTTACTTGATAAAAAGAAAAAGAAAAAACATCAACACCGATGTGAACAGTTGCCCCTATATCAACCCACCAATTGGTAGGTTTACATGCCAAGTTAATTTCAGAATTAATTATTACTAACCTGTCATCCAAAGTAACCATATTAGCCTGAGCAGAAGATGTAGCCCCACCATAACTCTGGTCCTGACCTTTCTTCTCTTTGTGCTTGTTTGTAAAATGTTCAGGTTTCCCACAGACCCAGCAAACCTTCAACTTCTTGTCCTTTTGGATATTAGAACCAGGTTTGAGAGGTTGATTCTTAAACTTCTTGTTCTTCTTCTTGTTACCAAAAAATTTGGGTTTCCCTTCCACAACATTAGCTTAAGCACTATCATTGGCCACAGAAGAAGAACCTTGCAAGATTTTCATCTTACCCCTGTGTTTCTCTTCAATTTGGATGGCCACCATAAGGTCATCAATGAACATTGTGTCCCTCTTGTGCTTCTAAGTTAATTTGGAAATCCTGCCATGAGGGTGGTAGTTTGTCAATTAGAGCAAGAACTTGGAGCTTCTTGTCAACGGGAATGCCTTTCCCAATGATCTTAGCCACCAAATTCTGTATTTCGACTACTTGGTCTCTAACAGATTTGTTATCAACCATCTTATAGTCAAAGTACTCACCCACAACATACTTTTCTTCCCCTTCATGCTCCTTTCCAAATATTTTGTCAAGAGTATCCCATAATTCTTTGGCAGATTTAGTATTTACATGCAGATCATACAACTCATTGCTCAAAACACTAAGAATTTGACCATAGCACAATTCATCATCTTGTTTGAATTTATCACTATCACGAGGCTTAGCAATTCCCACATCAGAAAAACTAGCAGTCTTATCAAATCCCGAAGACACAATTTTGTCAGCAACAACATCAGAAATTACATAGAAAATATTCAATTGGGTTAGCCAAAATTTCATCTTTGTTTGCCATCTCATGAAATTCTTTTCATCAAACTTCTCAAGTTTCAGAAATTTTTCAACAACCATAATTGCAGTAGTATTCAATCAACAATATCAAATTATCTATGTCAAGATTGTTGGGGTTATCACATTAAAGAGGGCAGATTGAATACAAGTCACAATTTTTATGCAAATCATCACACATAAATATATCTGCAAATATATAAATTAAATATTAGAGAAAAGAGAATTTTGAACCCGGTTCGAGGCGTGTTACACGCTGTACTTGAAACAGATATGTTGCCCTCTATACACAGGTGTTCAATTGTGTTCCGTTCCCGAGATACAATGAACCACACCATCCGTTTAATAGTGCACTTCCAATCAAACAGATTGGATCTCGATCAGAGGAGACTCTATTGCTCAGCCACATACTCCAAGTTCAGAGAAAGAGAAGAAAGAATCACTCCAAGAGATTTCTCATAGAGAGAGCATACAGGAAGAAAGTCACTGTAATATTGTTTTCTATGTTCTGATTTCTATTCCAAATGTTTTTGATAAGTTTTACACACTCCCAAAGCCGAAAACGACTCTTTCCCATATAACCCATTGCATTAATCATCGCGACTGATTTTTTATTCAGAAATCCGTTACCCCGATTGAACGGGGTGACAGGCGATCAAACAGGGCAACAAGGCAATCGAACCAGAAATTTTATTTCACGTCAAAATTCAACATGCACTCTATTCACCAGTTTAATTATCATCATTGGTTGTCAACTTGAGCATCACATTGAATACAACACTGAAAGGAGTTCATCTCCCCTCTTTCCCTTCCTCTCCTCTCCAGCAACGGCTCAAAAGTAATCCATCTGGATCAGCTCAAAAGTTCATCTCCCCTTCTTTCATGCACGTCTATGGCAAGGGGAAGGAGATACGAAGGGGGTCGCCCAATAGCAAATAAATGGGTGGGAATGGGGGGTGTTGTGCAATAGAAAAAAGATATAGTTTTTTTTTTAGCGGGGGGGGGGGGGGGGGTGAGTAGCTGCGTTCCTTGAAAATTTGCATCCATCTCCTCCATTAATCTCTCTGCTCTTTTTTCAGCTGTGACCTGATCATGCCAGCATGTGGCAAAACAAAAGGGGAAATAATCCTCAAAATGGAAACTAGACATAGAAATCTTAATTGTTTTTAGGAAGAATCCAAAAGATCCCATCTTTTCTTTTACTCTAATTTACTGGGATAAAAATAGAGACGATTTTCAAGATCAAATTCATTGAAACACTCAGAAGACGCTGAAACGCAATCATACGAAAACAACTAAATTCTGAAATTGACAAGATGAAAAGGAAACTGAAAAAAACCTACATGTTGAAACGCAGAGGACACTCAAGAACACCACCAACTTTCAAACACAGTGAGCGAAGCACAAAGACAACCAAGACACGGCGACCAGCAAGTTCAACCCCTATATATCAGAGACAGATCTCGACCCTTGCTGCAACTAGCAAGGTTAAGAAGAGAAGAGAAGAGAAGGGAAAAGAAAGAAGAAAATCACCTTTTTACTTTTTACTGTAGATCTCAGCCCCCAAGTCGCCACCCCTTCTCCAGAAATTCCCACTTTGATGGATTGCCGCCGGATTGAGGAGCCGATGGGGAAAAGGGATGCTAAGGCTAAAATAGAGAATAGAGAGGAAAAGAGGGAGTAAAAAGGCGGTGGGTTGGAGGGGAAACCCTCTGCGACCATGCAAGGCTGGAGGAGTCTGAGGGGGAGGGATGAGGAGGGAGAAGATGAGGAGGATCATCAGTGACGGATGGCTAATTTTTATAACAACAACTAGTTAGCCGTGGCAGGATCTCAAATAAGAGCCAGCAGGAGCGACCCTATTAAGCCGTCACTAATGTCTAAAAATGAGCACGTGTAGAGATCATATGCGACCCCTTATGCTTGCTATTGTAGATAATGGATAATAGCAACAACTGAAGCATGTAGCTGTCGTAAATAGTGGTTATTAGTGATGACCATGTAAGCCATCGTTGTTGTTTTGTTTTTTTAGTATATAATATATATAGAAAAAGGTATGGTCAATTTACCCTGACCTCCCTCATATTCGGTATCGCACGACTCTCAATCACTCACCTGTTTCTCTTTTCTCCCCTATCTCCTGCCTCCCCTCATTTTCCCACCTCTGTCTTTCCATTCCCTCCTCTCACTCCTGCCTTCGGCATCCCTTAGCTCGCCCCTCTCTCCTACCTCTGGCCTCCCTCGCATCGCCCTTCTCTCTCGATTCCAGACAAAGATTGGCCTTGCCCCTCTCTCCCGCCTCTGGATTGCCCCGCCTCCCCTCATCCTCCCACCTCTGGCCTCTCTCAATCTCCCACATCCCCTCAATCTCCCCACTCACTCTCCCTTGCATCTCTGTTCGACTCCAACTCTCCCCTCTCTCGTTGATCCCAACCCTCCATCCCTAGGTACAACTATCAAACTTATATTCCCAAATGTTTGTGTGTATAATGAATGTTGATTATTATTATTATTATTGCTCTTTACATGTTGAAGCCATTAAATTTTGATTGATTTTCCCAAAAAATGTGATTTTTTTGGGTTATCTATGTCGAAAACGATTGGATTTTTATCAATAGGTGAAATGGATATTGTATAGCACTGGTGATCTTTGAATCATGATGATCCACTTCACGAGCCCCTTCCTACCCCTTTTGCTCCCTTTCGTTAGAGGTCCCTGAGTCATTTCCAAAGTCTTTTCGTGCAAACTTTAGATGGTAAGTCTGATTTTGAACCAAGTTGTGGGATATGTATATATATATATATATATATATGTATATATATATATGTATATATATACATATATATATATATATGTTCTTTTTTGTGATTGATTTTTTTGTCTTATATGCATTTTCTAGTTTTGGCTTGCACAGCCGTTTGATTGTTTTGTTCAAATGGTTATCTATTCTGTGATAAAAGAATGATTAGTATTTAGGTTCTTGAGCAATTTTACGTAGAAGATGTTGGAATAGATGGATTCAGTTTTCCATTCATATGTCCTAGAACAGCTTAGGAAAAGGCTAATGATGTTTATACTTAGAGAGGGATGCATATTGACATGCTAGTTTCTACTTGCGAATTTGTGGACCAATAGGTCAGTGGACTTTATTTCCTTGTATTGACCGAAAGCTGAGTGATAGTCTAAGTTTTATGGCGTGAAATGTATATTTTTGTGTGTTCAATAATGTGAAGCCACAAAGTGAGTCATTTCTCTTCTCTCTCTTGATTTTTGGCTTAAGAAGAGATTTTATATTTTGCTTTCTTCTTGAACCACACGAGAGAGCAAGTTCTTTTATCTTTTCTGTTGTTTTAGCAGTAGGTGAGGCTAGATCTATCATGATTTAAGATATTTTCTTCTTTGTATGGCTTTGATGTTCATAAAATAGGGTTTGCAGAAACTCATATATGGACCTAATGTTGTGTTTTTTGTATTATTGTATGCATGGTGTTGAAGATTTATATACTATTGTTTTTTGTGTACTTCGTGTCCTTACTCTGTGAATGATGTGCACTTGGGTTTTTCTCTTGTTTTGGAGTAAAAGATTATATTGTTTGAAAATTGCAAGGACTTCCCCTTCTCTAAGACTGCCTTATGTTGAGAGCATTATCATAATTAAGTGATGCATTATTTATTTTCTTAAGGGTGTAAATAAAAATTTTAGTACCCCTCATCTTTCTTATAGTTGTTGTTTGTTCAATTCTTGAATTTATGCATTGTTTAAAAAGTTTTTTCCTTGCCCTTAAACAGTTGTGTATCCTCCACAACAATTGTTGCAGTCCTCCGAATTCTAATAGAAGATGGAAAGGAAACAAAGTAGGTTTTTTTTAATCCCAAATGTTACCCAATTCTGCTTTATTTTATAAGAATCCTAAGTATTTACTTGAAATTATTTAAGCTGGACTTGTAAATGTCGTTACAAGACATCAATAATATGCTGAAATATTTTGGATTTATTGTAGATGTTTGATTTACCACTAATTTAATTAGCTCCTTCATTTTAAAAGAATTATAAGTTGAAATGATTATGTAATTAAAGTTATATCAAATGCACTCATAATTTTTGAAGTTGTAAGACTTTAGCAATAATGCTAAAATGTCTTAGCAATAATGATTATCTATTTTATTATAAAATAATCCTAAGCTAAAATGATTACTTGCAATTATTTAAGTTGCACTTATAAATTTGAAGTTGTAAGACTTTAACAATAATGCTAAAACGTTCTATCATTATTGCTAAAAGGTTTTAGTATTATTCTTGAAGTTTGATTCACCGGACTTGTTAATTATCTGATTCATTATAAAAGAATCCCAAGATTAAGCAATTACTTACTTGAATTTCATCAGGTTGCACTTATAAATTTGAAGTTGTAAGACGTTAAAAATAAATAATGCTAGATCATTGTGACATAATGATTCACCAACTTTGACTTAATTATTTTTTGATAGAATGATTCACCATTTTTGTTTAGTATCCGATTCATTATAAAAGAATCCTAAGCTAAAATGATTACTTGAACTTTTTTAGGCTGTAGTTATAAAATTGAAGTTGTAAGACTTTAGCTTTATTGTTAAAACATTTTAGCAATAATGCTTATGTGCAACATTATAAAAGAATCCTAAGCTAAACAAAAATGATTACTTACTTGAATCCACTATAGCTACAATTATAATTTTGAAGTGGCAAGACTTTAACAATAATACT
Organism: Saururus chinensis; assembly: GCA_035235625.1. Lineage (NCBI taxonomy): Eukaryota > Viridiplantae > Streptophyta > Magnoliopsida > Piperales > Saururaceae > Saururus > Saururus chinensis. The sequence continues at coordinate 31,967,755 of CP141148.1, read as the reverse complement.
AAAACGGTTGGCATTATTACATAAGCATTTTAGCATTATTCTTGAAGTTTAATTAACCAACTTTGTTAATTAGCTTCTTCTTGAAGTTGTAAGACTTTGGTATTATTCCTAAAATATTTTATCATTATTCATGTTATACCATTTTTTTATCCATCTATATCTATTGATGCAGGTAAATATGAATTGACTAAGAGGGATCGTGAACCTTTTGTGGGTCCAACCAAGAAGCGGAGAAAACCTCTAATAGTCCCTTGCACCCCAAAGGGACTTTCAAAGCCAGTACAAATTGTCTCTGCCTCCCCAAAAATTCAAAGCCTAATTGGGGCGTCACCTTTTGGCAGACTTCTGGACACCATCACCATAACATGCTAGGCATTATTATTTAAAGTCATTTTAGGATACTCATCAGAGACAACCCCTGGCAATACAATAAAGGGCCACACCATGAACTTTATTGTGTAGGATGTGGTCCTAATAACATGGCTGAGGATGGGGGGCTAACAAATTGGCTTGGGCCATGATAGTGGGGAACGCAATGCGTTTTATAAGAGATTTTCAAGATAAGGTGAGCAGGGGAGAGATTGAGAAGAAGTTAGAAAACTTGTCGAAGAAGACCGAAACTGACTTAGTAGGGGATTGTGCAAGGATGATTATCCTTCACATTTTTGTGTGCCTCATATTTCCACATACCAACAAAGTGATCAGGAATGAGTTGGTGGTCCTTTTGGATGACTTGACTGGCCTCCGCATATCTAACTGGGTGTAGGCAATTTATGACTACTTAGTAGTGTCAGCCTTCTTGAGTCATGTGAAGCTCATGTTGAAGGAGTCTGGCAAGTATGAGGGTTGGGGCTCCTTGATTGGAGCTACATTTGTTCTCCAGGTATTTTCTAAATTAATGTCTTCACTTGATTGTATGGGAACTACATCATACTAATTAGATTCCCTTATGTTTTAGGTTTGGGTATTTGAGCACTTCAATATGTTTGTCTTGACTGTGTCAAACAAGTTTCCCGATTTTTGCAAGTGGCCAGTTTATGGCCTACTTAAGGATGAGAAAAAGGTAAAACACCATAGGTAAGTGATCAGCTATTCTCAGTTGTTCAAGTGTTTGCGAATCAGAGAGGTAATTTTTATAAACTAGTATTCTTCAAGTATTTAATAGAGGTTTAAGTTATATGTTTGTAGGCTAAAATTTATTGCCCACATGTTGAGTGCAGATTGTGCCAATTTTGGTTCTTGCACCAAACAAGGAATATCTCATTCAAGGGGCAGGTGAAGTTTTGAGGAAAATGAAGGTGGCGGTGGATGACATGGATGAGAGTGGGGAAGGACTGGTTGTCTTGAAGGCATCCATAGAGAATGACATTTGCGCTTGGAGTTGTGTAGGCGGCCATGAAGGGATTGGAGAATGGGGTTACCCAATAGGCCAGCTACATGGTGTCATGGACATAATTTCAACAAATATTAAAAGTTTACAGCACATGGCCAAGCATTTGGTGGAGAGGCCACTGAAGAGGAGGAGGTATACCCCCCCCCCCCCCCCCCCCACCGCTAAGGACGAGGAGAAATGTGGTGAAGAGGATGATGGAGAAGATTGGGAGGAGAGCAATAATGAGGGATAGTATGAGGGATACGAGGAGTGGGGAGGAGGGACATGAGGAGGATGAGGAGGTGAAGGGAGAGGAGGGTAGGGAGTTAGGAGAGGAGTCAGGGGAGGGTGAGGAGACTGGAGAGGAGCAGGGGGAGGGAAATCAATATTAATGAAAGCTAAAAACTAAGAGGGGGGTATTAAACTACTTGAGTACATAATCCTAGATGTAAATGCAAATGGTTTCAAATAATTGAACAAAAAAATCATAGAATTGCACATGAAAGTAGCAAAAACTTACCTCATTTGCTTTGTTAAAAAATATCCCTCTCTTTGAATGCCCAAGGATGACCCAAGGAATTCCAAGATTAACAAGCATCTCCGCACTATGCAAGCTACATGTCATAAATGAGTTGAACGTGAGATGAGTTCAACATGTAAGAAATGAGTGCAACATGAGATGAGTACAAGAAATAAAAGTAGCTTTATGGTTTCCTACATCCAGGAAGCTGTCCCTACATAGAATCAAAATAACAACTTGAAATATTATAATGCAAAAATAAATACAAAGACATGACAATATTTAAACAAAGTCATAAGTAAAGTCCCAAAAAGAAAGTAAATAGTCCATGGAAAAAAGGCTTGCAGTTCTTTTGAATTGCAATTCCAAACTTTAAAACCATGGTGGCACAAGGAAAATATCAAATGTGAGATGCCATTTAGAAACCAATTCTTGATCCAAACATTCAGCAGTAAAAAAGATAAAGAATAATTCCTAAATAATCATAATTTCAGCTTAGCTTATGAAACCTAATTATAGCAAAATAATATACACATCATAGAAAGAGTTGTCTAGCAATACAAAAACACGGCTTGCTAAATTAGATTTGGTATGCTAAAAAAGAATACCAAAGTTGCATTGTAGAAAATGTCAAAGTTAGAGGGTGTGAGAAACCAAATGAAAGTTTGTGAAAGACTAACAAGGTGGTAACAACAAAATACATGATCTTTATACGAAAGTAATTAAATTTGTTAGTAAGCAATGATAGGCCACAATTTGAAATGCTTACTTGGAACATCAGGCAGCTATTTTTGCTTCTATCTAAAATTCAGCACCAGAATCAGGTCTTAGAAGTTAACTTGGGGTCAAGGCCCGATTGTAGAGTCAGCCTAAGCGCCTTACATATGTGGTGACACGCTCTTGCAATTCAAAGAAAAACACCATCACAAAATGCTTTACTCATGTCAAATAGGAAAAATCAAAACATGAAATTTTATTGTGTTGTGACTGAAGGCAAACCAGTTCAATCCTTGGTTGGCCTGCCACACAGTGCACTATCACCTCCGGACACCTTTTCTCTTCTCTCTCTAGTTAGAGATGCCCCACATAGTGCACTATCACCCCCGACACCTTCTCTCTTCTCTCTCCAGTTAGAGATGTCAGCAACCCTGTTACAAAGCTCCATCAGCTTGATCCCATGTTAGAGGTGCTCACAAACATTTCTCTAATTTCTAAGTTTTGGGACACAAACTAGCTCCACCAAATGCAGGCAGAGCACCTCTTTCTCCTTCACCAACATGGGACTACCTCACCTTAATGATAACTACTAAAATTATAACAAGTGACCAAAGCTAAATGAACATAAAGTAACTACCAAAAAAAAACTCCCATTATTTTTATGTGTATGCATATCATTATTCTACCTCAAAATATCAACTTCATAAACAAGTAGTGACTATTTTTACCACAAAATTTGAATGTCAGGAAGCTATTGGAATTCCTAATCAGAGAACATGTTTTCTAAAACATCAAAAGACACAATCTTTTCCAAACCAGAGCCTAGTAGTCCTACTGTCTTTGCTCACATGGCTTTGTTTCATTTTCCCTACTGGTATTTGTAAATTCAAATTAGAGAGTGGACTTTAGTGCAGTAAGTCAGTAACATTAAAGTTCATAAGCAAGAAGGCTTTATCACTTCTACAAGCACAAAAACTATGAGTAAAAATCACTTTTGCAAACAACATCTAGTTCAAAAGTAAAAATCACATAGAAATATTTAAAAACTTCTAAACTTTAAAGTGTTTATATAAAAGGCCAAAAATTGTTAGGGCTCTACTTGACGTCAAAAGAGCATGAGAGGTAGTAGTAGATGTCATAGAATCACAAAACAACACTCTTCAAAATAATTCTCAGTTTTAGCAAATTGTATTGGCTGATAATCATGGGCAACCATCAATTTCACTGACTTATGGAATACAATCGACCACACCCAGATGTCAACATGTTTCAAATAGAAATTAGTAACTCAAATAATAATGTGTTTGCATCAAAAAATTTATAAAAGAATCAATCAATGAGTCCAAATCAAGCAAATTATTTCACAAGGACAAAATGTGCAATCATGCAAAACTTGTTGAACCACAAAAGAAGAGAATAGAATGAAAAACACTCCAACTTAACAAAACATACTAAAACATTATTTTGAAGCAAGCTTCAACCAGAAAAGAATTAAAAAATATATAGTAAAAAGAGAGAAAGCAACCATTTTCTACAATTGAAGCTTATGGGACCGTCTTCACATTATCTTCCATTTCCCCATCACCCAAAATCGTTTGGCCGATGCTTGAAGGCAAGTTCAGAAATTCTCCTAAACTAACCGAAGTACAGTAACCAGGATGGAAGTTCATGATGGAAGATTGAGAGGGAAGTTGTTTGCCGGAGTTGGGAAGGAAATCGTCTAGCACCGCCAGGATAGGAGTCGCCCTCTCTGGGAGTTGTCTGATGAGTTTTTTAGGTTGGGAAGCACACTGGAATGTGACGGGAGAGTTCAACCAGCGACCATGTTCACGTAGCTCTGTCAGCTTGATCTGATGCTGGAGGTGCTCACAAACACTTCTCTGATTTTCAATTTCTGGGATACAAACTGGTTGTTTGTTATGCCATAGCTTGTCTGAGAAAGTAGGGAACTTTCCCTTGACAACCACATACCCTCCGACGAGTTTAAGCACGAGCAATCCACCAGCGATAGACTGACTACTGAAACCACCAAACGGGTGATGGGAGAAGACAATCTTCACCGGTGGAAGTGAACATTGCCATTGTCGAAGAAGAAAACGGTCAATGGTGGAGCAAAGGGGGGGATGAAAGTCATCGGGAGGGGGTAGAGATGGGTGTCAGGCATAGGAGGAGATGGGTGTCAGGTGGGGTGAATAGGGGTGCGAAATTTTCCCAGCTCAAAGTTGTCCTGGAGGGAGATGGGTTTTGGGACCTGGTTGATGGTGGATTAGGGGTTTTAATCGACACCCTTAGATGATGATCGTAGAACTCTACGTAACTCACCCTGATAAAACTGATTTCAATGTGAGCTGACCTGATCCACTCCCTATATATATATATATATATATATATAAAAAGATATTTAGATATATATTTGGGAAAGATCTTGTTTCTTTTATAATATGATTTGATATTTAATACTCCCTCCAACCTATCTTAATAGATCCAATTGAAAAAAATATTGTTTCATATTAATTGCTCCATTTGACTTAATTTAAGATGTTAGATAAGTCTATGATGCTTCTCACATAATTTAATTTTTACCAAGTTCGACAGAACCGACGCATTGTAGCCCTACAATATGGATAGAGAAACCAAAGAAATTAACTGGACAAAACGAATAATTATGATCAGAGAAGATCAGTAATAGAGAAAAACAAAAAATTACCTCGTGATCTCCATAAGAGAGGCCTTCAGTTGCTAATTCATGTTTAAAAAAAACACAAAAAATAAATTGATGGAAAAAGACTCAAGACTCTGCAAGCTCGAATAGGACCCAATGTAACAGAGTGGACGTAAAATGCGCGAAAGGAAAATCGGTACTCTTGGATCAGTAATCGGTGATGGAACTACAAAACAAAGCGGAAAAATAGGAATAACAAGTAATCTTCCAAAGCTAAAATGTGCATAGGATCAGTAATCAGTGAGAGGTAATGTAGGACAAACTCAAAAAAAGGGGAAGATCCAAAGTGGTTTGAGAATTTGAGGCAGGAAAATAATTTGTAAAAAAACATTGCCTTATCAGATTCAGTAAGCACAAACTCAGATTGCAAGAAATTAAAATTGAACGAGGCTAATAACTAGAAAGGAAAAAACTTAGAATAAGACAAGGAGATTCCGAGTGATGGAGCTTGAAGTATGCATTGCAGCGCAGACGGAAATGAAAGAAGAAAGAGAACATAAGCAGAACTAGTTGGAAAAGTGGAGACGGGAAAAGAAGCGATAGAAGAGGGTGTTGGGCTTGTTTTTGAATTAAAACATAAGGTAATCCAACTCTTCAAATTGTCACTGGTTTTGGGCTTTCAAAACTGTAGGGGTAATGGGCTGGAGTCAAAATACTCATTAAGTTGTGATTTTAGTTGCAAATATAGACCTCGGCTGACCTCTGGATGGAGGGTCAGGATTCTAGAGTTTTTAATAGTGGTACCTTGGTTTAATTATAAATGCACCATTAGTCATCCTAATATGGTGCCTTAAGTGAGAATTACTCTCTGTCAAGTTCTAAACCAAAAATACATTGTGAGGATTTGCAGAAGATTAGTAGAGGAAAGCTTCATCTAGGGATAAAGCTTTGTTTAGTCTCTAATGGCTCTAGGTAAGCCTAATATTATTGTATTTTATTCCATCAATTGGTATCGAGGCAAGGTTGTGACATCAACTGCCAACATCTACAAGTTTTTTTCCGCTCGCCAGCATTGTAACCAGGCGACAACTACCACTTGATAGCCACAAGACTGTTAGCTAGAGCAAATGCGCCGGCTAGAGCCGTCGTCGCTAGGTATTGTGCTCTGGCCCATGCCAGTAGTGTCTCAAAATTATTCTAACTATTACATGAGCTATTTTCAATTTCTCCGACCGCTATGGGCTTACGGCCATCGCCCTCCGTCTGCGATCCTGTCCGACGCTGGCCAATGCCGCCTCCTCATGGTGTCTGGGCACTGGTTGGTGCTGCCACTGCGCACAAAGCCGTAGGGCTCTGTTCTTGGTTTCTTTAATCATTTTTGAATCAGCCACTGCTAGACACCGCCATCTGCTTTTCGGGCTCAATTTGGAACCGCCGCCATCATGCAGAATGTTTTATGGCCACCTAGGCTGCCGGCAGGCTTCGCATACAACCGCTGTCATTTCACACATAGGCCGCTTTTCTCACTATTTTGCTTTGAAGTGGCCCCCGCCGAACGCCGTTCTCCATTTTTCTCGCCGAAACTGAAATCTTCACCGTTGGGTGTCAGTGATTCCAATTTTCTCGAGCCGTCAAGACTCACCGGATGATGGAGGCGCTTCGGGACTTGCCGGTGAACTTCAACCTCTCCGTTGAGAGGTTGAAGACAATCCACATAAGCGGGTCGTCTCCATTCTGCGGGTCTCCACCGACCTGCATGTGTGTGGGTTAGTGTTTGACAAGCACTAGGCGTGGGTCTTCACTAACCCGCGCCGCGCGGGTCAATTCTCACCTGATTGCAAACCCGGTCAACATACTTAGTTTGGTCTATTGTTGGACAAAAAAATTTCTAGAATATTTTTTTTATGTGATTGCATGTGGATGTGTTTTAATTATCTTTTAAGGGCTTTATTAATGTCATGGGTGGGCCAGGGGATTAAATTACAATCTTATGTTTTATCAATTTTTTTAAAAAATATTGAGTGAACTACTTATGTAATTTTGAGAGATAATGTACATTAGATATATTGTAAGCTTCACCATAATTCAAGGTTCACATTTGGAGGCGGTTGCAAGCATATGGAATTAATGTACATCTTTTCTCTTTAAGGAGCCTTAGTGCTTCCGACTTGTACAATGTTTTTTTAATTTCTTTTTTTTATGGACTGTACATGGACTGTGGACTATATTTTTTTTAATTGTGGTGTGTGATGAAGGGAGCCCCTAGTAGAATCCCAAAAGCCCGATAATAAAATTGACAAAAAAAGGCCCTTGTCAATTTTGTGTATGGAAATTTTTTATTGTTTGATAATTAATTACACTCATTTTGTTATATGAAAAGGTGATAAGTACTTGAGATGACTTAGGAGTGGCCAAAGCATTCTAAGTTATTTTCAACATGTAAATCATATAGACTGCTACCATGGGGTGCATAGATTAACATACATAAAACTTGTGTTGTCACCAAATTTTAATTATGTGACAATGATGATCATCTGGCCCCAAAGGGAAGTGGTAGTTAGCGTCATATAATTAGGATAGGGTGGAGGGTTATATTGTGTAACATGGGTGAATTTCTTGGCCCAAAGGTGTGAAATTTCCCTGTAATGTATCATGTAGAACCCACTAGCCTTATCATGAAACAAAATGATGGTTTGTTTTTATACAGTTTAGTAATTGTGATGCAAAATACAACCTTTGCCCAAAGGGAGGTTCAAAATTTAACTATTCAATTTTAGCATTAGCTATTTCATACTTTAGTTTTGTTTCTTGCCCTTATTAATTGTTTACATGTATTTATTCTTTTATTTCAGCTTATCCATCTTTTATTTCTGACCCTAATCAACACCTTTTATTATTATCTAGGGACAATTTTTTGGATTGGAAGGAAAAAAATCTTTTACTATTGTGCATGGACTTAGATTTGGCATTTTATATGGATATACCCACCACCCCTACGTATAAAAGTACATCATGTGAGGTAGCATTGTTTGAAAAGTGGGATTCATCCCAGAATGCTCTACAATTCAAGAACTTTTGAAAACTATTGAAGCTCACTTTAAAAGTTTTGATAAAGCTTGGTCATCACCTCAATGTCAAAAGTTATTAACCATGAGGCTAACAGATTAATTGAGAAGTTGGGCCAAGTGGGAGAATGTTGAGTTTGTTTTTAAATTAGAACATAAGATGGCCCAATTGTTTCAATTGGCACTAGTTTTCGGCTTTCAAAACTTTTTGGGTAATTGGCCTAAGTCAAAATACCCATTAAGTTGTGGTTTTAGTGGCAAATCTGGACTGTTGCTTCATCTCTGGATGGTGGGTCAGGATTCTAGGGTTCTTAACACTGGTGTCATGGTTTAGTTATAAATACATCATTAGCAATCTTAATATGTAGTGTTGCAAATAATACGGCCAACCCGCAAGCCCAGCCTGGCCCGAAAATAAGTGGGCTTTGGCTTTAAAAAATAGGTTATGGGTCGGGCCTTAAATGTAAATCCCATCAATTTTTGGGCCGGTCCTGGGCATTAAAAAAATAGTACAAGCCTTGCTTGGCCTGCAATACCAAATAGAATACAATAATTTTTCTTTACCAAATGGAATATAATAGTTTTTATTTATCAAATAGAATACAATGAAATTTTTATATAATTACTTAGTTTTTAAGCTTCTCTTATATTTATTTATTTACTCAAGATATAGATTTATCATCTTGGATAGTAAAATACTTGAAGTTAAAAAAAATTATATCACTTCTCTTTTGCCCCAAAAGCCCGTGGCCACGCCCGAGCCTGTCTATGTTTTGGGCTGGGCCAAATTTTTTAACCTTAGCTACGGGCTTGTGTTGGGCCTTGAAAAAAAATTCTTTGGGCTAGGCTTGGGCCAAATCTGGCCTGGCCCATTTACAGCCCTACTAATATGGTGCCTTAAGAAGGAATTACTCTCATTCAAGATCTAAACCAGAAACACATTGTGAGGATTTGTAGAAGATTAGCAAAGGAAAAGTTTCATCAAGGGGATCAAGCTTTGTTCAAGCTCTAATGGTTACAGGTAAGCATAATCTTATTGTGTTTATTCCATTAGAGGGATGTTACTTGAACGAAGCAACCATGGAAGGCAAGGCAGAGGAGTGCGAAGATTGAACCGAGGGATCGGCAGTTCCATGGTCGCCATAGGAGATATGTGGCAGGTGTGAGGGCAAAAAGGGTAGGGGAAAAATTGGGGTTTGTTAATGGTAGCATAAAGGAGGCCAAATCGCCTGGTGAGAAGATAAAAATGATAAAACTAGAAATGGAGCTATTAATATAGGACGGAAAAAGTAATATTGTATTTGAATTGGTATTAGTATGTTTGAAATATGAGTTGCTTGCACTCTGTTTTGACAAAAGTTTAAGTTATTTTTTCATTATTTTATTTATTAAAAATAAATTTAAAAATCTCAAACTGTGACATTAATAACACCATTTTTAAAACCCAAATGGAGTTATTGATGTGGAACAGAGAGGGTATATTAATAGTTCATATTCAAAAACATGGAAAAGGTTCCATTTAATTTTTCAAAATGGACTAAAATTAGTCGACAACTTTGTCTACTCTAGTGAGTATTAGCGACCAAGGCATGGTGACCAACAATGGGAGGTTGCTACATCATCAAAGAAGTGGTAAGAGGAAAACTTGAGATCAAATCTAAGAGATCTCGATTCACTAAAAAAAACTATCAACAGCGATGCAACAATAGCGACGGCCTTAAACAGCTGTCGCTAATCGTGCATAATCTGCGGTAGCCATCACTATTTAGTAATTTTCTGCAACGGCTTCTTTTAGCCGCCACTGAAGACGCAGAAAATCCACTAGTTGTCGATTTTGGGAGATCAACGACAGCTAAGTGTAGCTGTCGCTATTGATAAGTTTATGCGACAAGCAGTAATTTTCTACGATGGCCATCAGAACTGGTCATCGCTAATAATGCATAATCTGCGATAACTATTTTAACTGGTCGTCGCTAATAATCAATCATCCGCAACGGCCTACTTAGGACGTCGCTGATGATCCCCTCCATTAACTCCCCACGCCTCACTTTCCCCCCAATTCCCCCTCCCCACGCCCTCACTCTTTCCCCCACCTCTTCCCCGCTCTTCCGTCTCCACTTGCCCCCACATTTTCCCCTCTTCTCGCTGAAGGCCGATGAAAAATTCAGCCCATTGGTCAGGATCCACAAAGGCTTGGAGGCACCTTTTCACACTGGTCGGCGGGTTTTGGGATGATGGGAGACATGGAATTGGACGAATTACCGCTCTGTGAGTCTGGGTCCAGGCTTGTTCATTCTGGGTTCGTAAAGAACAATAACTCTTCCCCCCTTTTAGTTTTGGTTTCTGCTTTGATTTTCATTTCTGATAGTCGTTTTGCTATATTTGCACTAGAAATGAAGTGCTGCTAGGATGGTAAAAGAGCTTACTTTTGCTAATTTTCCGTGTACACAGGAACCTTATGCTTTGCTCTGTTTGGTGTTTGGTGTTAATCACTTTAGGATGGTAATTCCACTTCATGTATATCCAACTGTTCTTGATTTGTTCAAGCTTTTAATGTTTAATTTTCTTGATGGATTTATCCTTTACATAATTCTTTCTGATTCTCTGTTTGAGTTCTAGCATTTGCTATTCCTAGTCTACCACTTTGAATAAATCATGTACCAAGAACTGTACCATTAATGGTAAAGCCTTTTTTTCCCTTGATGATGATCTTGATTGGTTGTGATTTATTCCTGAGGAGTTGGGACATACTTTTCTTTTGTTAATCTTTCAAACTCTATTGCAGCTGGATACTATGTTTACCTTTCCTGTAAGTTTGGCAAGGACACAAAATTAGACAATATCCAGTCATCTATTCCCTCCCATGCCATGTTTGCAAGCTATTTTAATGGTACCAATGTGTAAAATAAAGTGTAGATGTCACCTCGATGGAGAGTCAAAATATAAAGAAAATTTTATTTTTCCTTGCTACACAAATTGCTGCAAATCGACTATATGTGCTCAGATTTACTGGGTTGAAATGCCGTCCAGCTTGCTCCCTTAAAAGAGAGGTTTAATATTTGCAGCAGATTTAACATCACTATCCCCTCTAAGGATACAGCAGGCCAACAATCTCTAAACTTTTCGGAACTACACTTTGAGAAAGGGCTTAACCTTCCACAGATTAATGCTTTTCATAAGCACAAATAAGAACTTGAAATTCTTTAAAAAAATCAGAGAAAGCAAGTGCAAAAATGGAGAAGGGCATAGGAGAGATGGGAAAAATTGGAACGGAGAACTCAATGGCTTGGGGCTTTGGGGGGTCCTAAGACACTCACTTATCTAGATGATCCTCAACCCATATTTTTTTTATTTGCTTATATACATAAGGAATTTTCATTCTTTTTTCTAAGTAGGACTAAAATTCAAAAAGAGGGTCACATGTTGTCTAAATGATTGCATAGGACATGACCTTGGCTGGCCCAATTGAAGAAATAGCTAGGATGGAAGCTAAAGAAGCTAGTGCATTGCTTGGCCAATTAGGACTTCAGGTATGTTTTAATAATTAGCTCATCCTATGATAAAAAGAAAATGAACTAACTCATCCTTCAGTAAATTGCTTGGGCGAAGTTCGTATCATACTCATTTAAGGTGTCTAGAAATGTTCCTTTATTATATTTTGTTGATTTGAATTGTGCAGTCTTTTTCTCATCAAGGGAAACACCTCGAGAAATATTTTGTACTAGGACATTAAATCTAATATCAATCAGTACTATAGTTTATGACATGGATTATACCTTAATGCGGTATAACGTGATGGTAGTTATACATACCTTATTTAGTCAGATTTTTTAGCTGATCTTTTTGTTTCCCAAATTGATGATATGAACTGCAGGCTTGGGAGGGAAGGGTGTATGATTATGGCACGATGAACCTAAAATGCATGGGATTTCCAGTTGATGGGCTTAAATTTGATCCTAATCTGGTAGTTTTTAAAACTTTGTTTGGTTTTATATGTCTTTTATGATGAAAATTACTTCTTTATAATGTAAGTCATGGTGATCTCCATTGGAGATGTAGGTTATTAGAGGTCTTGCAATGGATAGAGAGAGAGACAACTTGGTTAAGGCTGATTGATTTGGTTACGTCAAGAGAGTTATGAATGGTATAACCACAATGTTGTCCAGTAGAGCTATGAGGCATCCTTAGTATTTGTGTGAACACTACAATAAATTTCAGTATTAGGGGCGCATGTAAGCGTTGCTAATAGTACCATAAGCATCGCTAATGAGTATTAGCGATGCATAAAAAATGTCAATAAAACTACAATTGCTACTACTTATTAGCGACGCTTACGGTGACCATCACTAATAGTATAACATTAACGACGTATAAATAAATGTCACTAAATATGTTACTATTAGCGATGTATACTTATACATTGCTAATACATTACTATTAGCGACTCTTATCATTAAGCGTTGCTAATAGTTACATATTAGTGACACTTATATATGTGTCACTAATAATAAAAAAGTTAAAAAAATAAAATAATAAAAATAGTTTGCCAAAAAATGGAATAAATTTTTTTTTCTATTAGCAACGCTTTTGAAAGCGTCACTAATATGAAATAAAAATAAAAAAATAAAAAGTTCATTAGCGACGCTTTTAGAAGCGTCACTAATGACTTAATAAATTAATAAAAAAACCTGCTAGCAGATGAGGCTGTCAACGGGGGATTGGAATTCAGCGGGGACCCTTCCACTGGTCTATCGACCAGAGGGGGGGACCGGGTGTAGGGGGTTGGGGGAGGAGCCGTAATCCGGTGGGGAGCCAAATTCCAGCCCCATAGCCCTTTCCTCCAATCTGTCAACAGGAGGGGGGAGGACCGAAGGACGGAGGGGCACTGGAATCCGCCGCCCTCTCTCTCCCCGGCTCCACCCCCTCCACCTCCACAGAAAATCAGAGGGGAAGGGGGGAGCCGGGGAGGGGAGGGGGGGCGGAGCAGAGCGGGGTGGCCGGGGCGGATGTGGGACGGTGGAGGGAGGTGGAGGGCAGCTGTGGTGCAGTGGGGCAGAAAGGCGGCTGGGACGCGAGGGCGGACATGCAGCTGGGGTGCAACAGTGGCGGAGGTGGGCTGGGGGCATACGGGTGGCTAGGACGGCTGGGGTGCAGCAGGGAGGACAGGAGGCTGGGGTGTAGCGGGTGGACGGGAGTGCAGTCGGGCGGCTGGGACACGAGCAGAGACGGTGGTTGGGGTGCAGCGGGGTGGACAGCAGAGGTCCGCACACGGCGGCGGGTGGAGGCAAGGAGCGGAAGTATGACGAAAATCCCACGCAAGCGATTTCGCCCATGTGATCGAAATTTTGCCCCGTGCAGGCATTTTCTGGAAGCGCATTTTTTTTCCCATGATGCTTAGAGAGCGTTGCAAATAAATGTATTTGCAACGCTTTGTCTAAGCGTCGCGAACATTTATTTTTTGCCGGCTAATAATCATTTTGTCGCACATATTATATCTTAGCAACGTTTTCTTAAGCGCCGCAAATAATATTTATTTACGACAATTATACATAAAAGTCGCTAGCATCCTATCCTTTGTGACGCTTACACACAAGCGTCGCAAATACTCTTACTTTCTCAACCTTCCTCTCTCTCCACTCCCTCTCCTATCTCTCTCTTCCCTTTCTCTCTCTCCCTCTCTCTCCTCTCGTTCTCCTCTCTCCTCCCTCTCTCCTCTCTCTCTCTCTACCCTCTCTCTCTCCTCTCTCCTCCCTCTCGCCTCTCTCTCCTCCCTCTCTCCTCCCTCTCTCTCTCATCCCTCTCCTCCCTCTCTCTCTCATCCCTCTCTCCTCCCTCTCTCCTCTCTCTCCTCTCTCTCTCCTCCCTCTCTCCACCCTCTCTCCTCTCTCTCTTCTCTCCCTTTCTTCTCTCTCTGCTCTCCCTCTCTCTTCTCTCTTCTCTCTCCCTCTCTCCTCTCTTCTCTCCTCTCCCTCTCTCCTCTCTCTCTCTTCTCTCCCTCTCTCCCCTCTCTCTCTTCTCTCCTCTCCCTCCTCCTATTCTCTCTTCTCTCCCTCTCTCCTCCCTCTCTCTCTTCTCTGCCTCTCTCCTCTCTCTCTCTTCTCTCCCTCTCTCCTCTCCCTCTCTCCTCTCCCTCTCTCCTCTCTCTCTCTTCTCTCCCTCTCTCCTCTTCTCTCCCTCTCTCCTCTCTCTCTCTTCTCTCCCTCTCTCTCTCTTCTCTCCCTCTCTCCTCTTCTCTCCCTCTCTCCTCTCTCTCTCTTCTCTCCCTCTCTTCTCTCCCTCTCTCCCTCTTCTCTCCCTCTCTCCTCTCTCCTCTCTCTCCCTCTCTCCTCTCTCTCCCTCTTCTCTCCCTCTCTCCTCTCTCTCCCTCTTCTCTCCCTCTCTCCTCTCTCTCCCTCTTCTCTCCCTCTCTCCTCTCTCCCTCTCTCCTCTCTCTCTCTTCTCTCCCTCTTCTCTCCCTCTCTCCTCTCTCTCCCTCTCTCCTCTCTCTCTCTTCTCTCTCTCTTCTCTCCCTCTCTCCTCTCTCTCTCTTCTCTCTCTCTTCTCTCCCTCTCTCCTCTCTCTCTCTTCTCTCCCTCTCTCCTCTCTCTCTCTTCTCTCCCACTCTCCTCTCTCTCTCTTTTCTCCCTCTCTCCTCCCTCTCTCTCTTCTCTCCCTCTCTCCTCTCTCTCCCTCTCTCCTCCCTCTCACTACAACAAATTTGGGTATTATCGACGCTTATATAAGCGTCGCAATACTATGCGTCGCTAAAAAGTTATAATAACGACATATAAAACACCGTTGCAAAAAGAAAAACAGTATTAGTGACACATAGTAATAAGCATTGCTAATGGTAGTATATTAGCGACGCTAATTACAAACGTCGCTAATTCTTAACCTTTTAGTAACGCTTTAATTTATGCGTTGTTAATACTTACGTTATTAGCGGCGCTTTTATAAGCGTCACTAAAACCTATATATTTTAATTTTTTTTAAAAAAATTCAAAACGACACTATTGTATAAACATCGCTACTAGTTTCAACAATAGCAACTTTTGCAAATAAACGTCGCTAATAATTTTATTTTGATTTTTAAAAAAATTTCTTAATTTTTTTTATTTTTTAATTAAAGAATTAAATTAAAATAAAATACTAATAGCGACGTCGCTATTAGTACATGTATTAGCGATGTATCCACCTATACGTGGCTAATATGTGTACTAGTAGTGACGTATAGAGATATACGTCGCTATTAGTAGTTTATTTAATTTAATTTTTTTATTTTAAAAATTAATTTTAAAGAATAAAAAATTTCAAAAAATTGAAATTATAGGAGAGAAAGAGGAGAGAGGGAAGAGAGAGAAAAGGGAGAGAGAGAGAGAGGAGAGGAAAGGGAAGAGAGAGAGAGGAGAGGGGAGGGAAGAGATAGAGCATAGGGGAGGGAAGGGGAGGGCAGAGAGAGAGAGGGAAGAGAGAGAAGAGGAGAGAGAGGATAGGGGAGGGAAGAGAGAGAGAGGATAGGGGAGGAGAGGGAAAGCGGAATTGTATTTTAATTCTTTATTATTATTTTTATTTATTAAATAAAAAATTAAATTAAATTAAAATACTAATAGCGATGTAAGATATGTACGTCGCTCTTAGTATTTAATTTAATTTAATTTTTTTTATTTTAAAAATTAATTTTAAAGAATAAAAAATTCAAAAAATTGAAATTATAGGAGATAAAGAGGAGAGGGGAGGGAAGAGAAGAGAAGAGAGAGAGAGTGAAGAGAGAGGAGAGGGGAGGGAAGAGAGAGGAGAGGAGAGGGGAGGGAAAGTGGAATTGTATTTTAATTTTTTATTAATTTTTTTGTATTTTTAAAATAAAAAAAATTAAATTAAACAAAAATATTAATAGCGACATATAGATATATACGTCGCTATCAGTATTTTAATTTAATATAATTTTTTATTTTAAAAATTAATTTTAAAGAATAAAAAATTTCAAAAAATAGAAATTATAGGAGAGAAAGAGGAGAGAGAGGAGAGGGGAGGGAAGAGAGAGAGGAGAGGGGAGGAAGAGAGAGAGGAGAGGGGAGGGAAGAGAGAGAGAGGAGAGGGGAGGGAAGAGAGAGAGGGGAGGGGAGGGAAGAGACTGAGAGGAGAGGGGAGAGAAGAGAGAGAGAGGGGAGGGAAGAGAGAGAGGAGAGGGAGGGAAGAGAGAGAGAGGAGAGGGGAGGGAAGAGAGAGAGGGGAGGGGAGGGAAGAGACTGAGAGGAGAGGGGAGAGAAGAGAGAGAGAGGGGAGGGGAGGGAAGAGAGAGAGAGAGGAGAGGGGAGGGAAGAGAGAGAGAGGAGAGGGGAGGGAAGAGAGAGAGAGGAGAGGGGAGGGAAGAGAGAGAGAGAAGAGAGGGGAGGGAAGAGAGAGAGAGAGGAGAGGGGAGGGAAGAGAGAGAGAGAAGAGAGGGGAGGGAAGAGAGAGAGAGAAGAGGGGAGGGAAGAGAGAGAGAGAGAGAGAGGGAGGGAAGAGAGAGAGAGAGAGAGGGGAGAGAAGAGAGAGAGAGAGAGGGGAGGGAAGAGAGAGAGAGGAGAAGGGACGGAAGAGAGGGAGAGAGAGGAGAGGGAGGGAAGAGGAGAGAGGAGAGGGGAGGGAAGAGAGAGAGAGGATATGGGAGGGAAGACAGAGAGAGAGAGGAGAGGGGAGAGAAGAGGAGAGAGAGAGGAGAGGGGAGGGAAGAGAGAGAGAGGATAGGGGAGGGAAGAGAGAGAGAGGATAGGAGAGGGTGGAGAGAGAGAGAGGAGAGGGAGAGAGAGAGAGGAGAGGGGAGGGAAGAGAGAGAGAGGAGAGGGGAGGGAAGAGAGAGAGAGAGGAGAGGAGAGGAGAGGGAGAGAGAGAGAGAGGAGAGAGGGAGAGAGAGAGAGAGGAGAGGGGAGGGAAGAGAGAGAAAGGAGAGGGGAGGGAAGAGAGAGAGAGGAGAGGGGAGGGGAGGGAAGAGAGCGAAGAGGAGAGGGGAGAGGGAGGAGAGAGTGGTGAGGGGAGGGAAGAGAGAGAGGAGACGGAAGGGAAGATAGAGAGAGAGGAGAGGGGAGAGAGAGGAGGGAAGAGAGAGAGGGAGGAGCGGGTAGGGAAGAGAGAGTGGAGAGGAGAGGGGAGAGGGAGGAAAGTGAGGAGGGAAGAGAGAGAGAGGAGAGGGGAGGGAAGAGAGAGAGAGGAGAGGGGAGGGAAGAGAGAGAGAGAGGAGAGGATAGGGGAGAGAGGAGGGAAGAGAGAGAGAGGAGAGAGGGAGGGAAGAGAGAGAGAGAGAGAGAGAAGAGAGGATAGGGGAGAGAGGAGGGAAGAGAGAGAGAGAGAGGAGAGGGGAGGGAAGAGAGAGAGAGTGAGGAGAGGGGAGGGAAGTGAGAGAGAGAGAGGAGAGGGGAGGGAAGAGAGAGAGAGGAGAGGGGAGGGAAGAGAGAGAGAGAGGAGAGGGGAGGGAGGAGAGAGAGAGAGTAGAGGGGAGGGAAGAGAGAGAGAGAGAGGAGAGGGGAGGGAAGAAAGAGAGAGGGGGATAGGGGAGGGAAGAGAGAGAGAGAGAGAAGAGAGGGGGTGGGAAGAGAGAGAGAGAGAGAGGGAGGGAAGAGAGAGAGAGAGAGAGAGAGAGGGGAGGGAAGAGAAGAGGAGAGAGAGGGGAGAGGGAGGGAAGAGAGAGAGTGGAGAGGGGAGGGAAGAGAGAGAGAGGAGAGGGGAGGGGAGGGAAGAGAGAGAGAGGATAGGGGAGGGGAGGGAAGAGAGAGAGGATAGGGGAGGGAAGAGAGAGTATAGGGGAGGGAAGAGAGGGAGAGAGTATAGGGAGGGAAGAGAGAGTGAGAGAGAGAGGAGAGGAAGAGAGAGAGAGAGAGGAGAGGGAGGAGAGAGAGGAGGGAAGAGAGAGAGAGAGGAGAGGGGAGGGAAGAGAGAGAGAGGAGACGGGAGGGAAGAGAGAGAGAGAGGAGAGGGGAGAGTGGAGGGAAGAGAGAGAGAGGAGAGGGGAGGGAAGAGAGAGAGAGGAGAGGATAGGGGAGAGAGGAGGGAAGAGAGAGAGAGGAGAGGGGAGGGAAGAGAGAGAGGGTGGGAGGAGAGGGGGGAGTGATAGATGAGGGGAAGGGAGAGATAGCGATAGCGACTCAAAAAATGTGTCGTATATGGATACCAATTGCGACGTTTGATAAAAAGGTCGCAATATATAATGTAGTAGCGATGTTTTGGAGAAACGTCAGAATATGTCTACATTGTAGCAAAGTTTCGTGATAAACGTTGCAATACGTAAACGTTGTAGCGATGTTTTCTATGAAACATCACTACAACGGAATACCGCACTGGCGAAATTATCCGCACGGTATTTATTCGCTCCCCACCCTTGCGTTTCTTCCATTCCATCACAGCCATTCCGCCACCTCTCCTCCGGTTCTTCTCTCTTCCGCCATCGTCCCGGCCCAACCGCCTCCAGCCCCCTGCCGCCGCAGCCCGGCTTAGACATCATCCCTCCTCCCCCCCCCACCCCCAACCCTCCTCCCTTCCCTTCCCCGCGCCCTGCCCAGCATCCCTTCCCTCTTTGTGCCTACTGTCCCAACCTATGCATGCCGGCTTGCCCCGCGCCCGCCATCCTACCCCTCGCCGCCGTCCCGGCCCGTGCATGCTGTCCCAGCCCACACTGTGCCCGCCGTCCTGACCCATGCATGCTATCCCGCCCGACGCCCGCCAGCCCGGCCCGCGCATGCCATCTTGCCCCGCGCCCGCCATCCTGCCCCGCCCCGCCTCGCGCCCATAGTCCCACCCCTCGCCCACTGTCCCCATGCCATCCCGCCCAAGCCCGCTGTCCCACCCCATGCCGATGAGCAGGGCCCGTGCACCACTTCCCGCCCTGCCCTGCTCCGCACACTGGGTGCAGGCGCCCGCGACGCGGGTCAGCTTCCAAACTTGGTTAATGCCCGGTTTGGTTTTTTTGTTTCATTTAATTATTTTAATAAAGTTTTTTATTTTTTTTTATTTTTTAATACTTTTAGCGACACATTTCTAATCGTCGTTAATTGTAATAAAATTAATTTTTTTTATTTATATAATTATATACAATAGTAACGTTTACATAAACGTCGCTAATACTAGTTTTTAATTTTTTTTTAAATTTTTTTAAAAAATTATTTTTTATTAGCGACGCTTAATAAAAAGTGTCGCTAATAGTATGCTAATAGCAATGTTTATTATTCGTCGCGAATACATACTTTTAGCGACGTTTGTTATTGTGCGTCACTAATATGTAATAGCGATGGCAGTTTTATCGATGCATTTAGCGATGTTTTTTATGTATAGCTAATACATATTAGCAACGTTATAGTATTATTAGCGACGCTTAAAAACATCGCTAATAGTTAGTTTTGTTGTAGTGCTCTCCCTCTCTATATATCCTCTCTATTTTATATTTTTTATTTCAAAATTATTGAAAAAAAAAATAAATAAAAATATTTTAGCGATGCATAGGACTATATGTCGCTAATACAAGGGTATTAGCGATATATATACCTATACATCGCTAATATACAAAGGTATTAGCAACGTATGTCCCTGCACGTTGCTAATATTTATTTTTTTAAATAATTTTTAAATAAAAAATAAAAAATAAAAAAAATAAAAAAAATTCTCTCTCTCTACCCTCTCCCTCTATGCTTCTCTCCTCCCTCTCTCCACCCTCTTCTCTCTCCCCTCTCTCTCTCTTCTCCCTCTCTCTCTTCTCCCTCTCTCCTCTCTCTCATTCTCTCCTCGATCTCTCTCTCCCTCCCCCTCTCTCTCCTCCCTCTATCCTCTCTCTCCTCCCTCTTTTCTCTCTCCTCTTTCTCCTCCCTCTTCTCTCTCTCCTCCCTCTTTCTCTCCTCTCTCCCTCTTTCTCTCCTCTCTCCTCTCTCCTCTCTCCTCTCTCTCACCTCCCCCTCTCTCTCCTCTCTCTCTCTTCGATCCCTCTCTTTCCTCACTCTCACTCTCTCTCTATGCACTCTCTTCACTCTTTCTTTATTATAAATTATATTTTAAAATTAATAATAAAATTTAAGAAATAATATGTTATATATAAATAGTAAAAGTTTAACCTATTATTAACCCTAGTTTTTATTGAAAATTTAATATTTATTTATTATATATAAAAATAGTAAATATTAAATAAAATATATTATATTTAGGAAGTTTATTATAATTTTTTTAATATTTAGGAAGTGTCGCTATTAGAAATTGTATTTGCGACGCTTATTTATAAGTGTTACTAATAATTCAAAATTTTTATTTTTTTTAATTTTAATTCATTACTATTAGTGACGTATTTGTAAGTGCCGCTAATAGTAGCACTATTAGCGACGCTTTTGAATAAGCGTCGCTATTGCAAAAGCCATTATCACTAATAGTTATGTTTTTTATTTAAAATATATATCTTTTAGCGACGGTTGTGTAGAGTGTTGCAAATAGAGGAACTATTAGCGACGTTTATAATAAAGTGTTGCTAATATGATTAGTATTAGCGACTCTTTAAAGTAAGTGTCGCTAATATATAACTATTAGTGATGCATACGAAAATGTGTTGCTAATAGTTCATTTTTTTGCGACGCGTGTTTATTCATCACAAATAATTATTTTTAGCGACGCTTAACTTTGTGTCGCTAATACTACATTTTGTTATAGTGGAATCCATATTGATGTTTATGTTTATATTCTATTTATATATAATCTTCTTTGCAAAGACATTTATAGGACCATTTATGGAATATGTTTTTTCTAATATTTGTGATTTTCCGTGTATGAAAGTGAGATGTATGGGAGGAAGCTGGTTGACTTGTGAAAGGAGGGTCGTTGGGAGTTCCTAATACATTTTTTTCTATTTCTGAAGCTATCATGTTCATGCAGGTTGGTTACTGAACTCATATGAAGTAAAATAGACACCACAAATACAAAGGTGAAATGCAATTCTACTTCTTCTAAATATTTTTGGTCCGAAGTTTCAAATTTGGAGATGGGGTTAAACTGTCTAATCATAACAAATTAACTTATTGGATAGAAGAGTACTCATGGTTATATGTGTTGCATTCCAGTTTGGATGAAGGACTTATACCAATGGAACTGAGACCACTGACTACTCTGGACTTTACAAGGCAACTGGCAATTCCAGTGAAGTAGATCACAAGGCTGTTGCGAAGGCTATGTTCAGAGCACGTGGAAGGTCAGCTTAAGGTAGTTGTTTCACTAAATTCATTATCGTTTTGCCATAAATGAAGCAGATGCTTCTCCAAGAGATTTTATTCAAGATGGTATGTAGAGTGAAATAATGACTGAGCAAGAACGGTTTGTGGAGCCTGATCAGAGCTTCCTCTTGCTTTGTTGGATCAGAAAGAGGTAAAAAAGTATATTTTATGATGTTCATTATACACGACTTTCCATTGACATCTGCAATAAATTTCAGGCTGGCAAAAAATTGCTGCTAATCACCAACTCGGATTATAGGTATACAAATAAGATAATGCAAAATGATACCAACATTGGTTCTATGGGACTACTTCGCTTACATGGCCATTGACAGCCTTCCTGGCTACCAATTCTGGCAAAGAATGCTACTGCTTTTCATCACTCCTCGGAGGAGACACAAGTAACTTTCTTCTTAAAAGCACCTCCTTTGACATGGTGAGTTGGAGCTCTGGCTTAGTATTAATGCTGTTAAACTGTGTTACAGGGTTATGGAAGGAGATCATGCTTCATTTGTCGAAACTGTTTCCATTGCCCTTCATCTTGCTGATATTTGTAACGCAGCATGTCCTCCCACAGTTCTTTCCCGCTCACCAACTGTATGAACTTGACGCTGCTGAGTATGAAGAAATTGTTGGTATTGGACATCGTGATTCTAGCCTCTCCTTTACAGTAATTACATCTCCTCCTTAAGAGTTATTAAAATTTTAATAACATTAGTCATGCAATATGGTCATAGTAAGGAGAAATTTTAGGGTGTGAGTTGGCGGTAAATTTTAACATTTAAGAGACTAACTCATCAACAAGTTATAACCGTCAATGCTTGGTGTCTTATTCACTATACTAATAAGTCTTTGGTGAGTTATAAAATACATGGGCTAATAAGGTGTGCGACGCTGAAAATTTTCTCTTGGTTAGTATCTCTGCATGTCTATTAGTCATAGTACATGGGCAGGAAATTATTTTTATTTTGAAAAACCTAAGGCGGAGTTCGAAACATGCGGATGCTACCCAGGTTACTGTTTTATGTAAGAAGGCTGACCAGGTATCAGCCGTCAAAATATACCTTTCATTTTCACGTGAAGTCCGTGTCAAGCTCAGCCATCCCAATCTCTCACTTGAGATATCTATATATATTCCTATCTCATCCTTCTATTAATTTCATCCTTCACAAAACCTTGTAGACCCACTTCAGCTGTTCACGTTGCATGCTTGGACATGGAGCAAGTGGTTGCAACCATGCAGAACACCACGACCACCTTGTCCATCGACATCCTTTCCACCACCATGGCCAGCGCCGCGACTGCAGCCAATCAATTCACCACGATCCTACTCCGCCGGACAGTACCTGCCACCATCTTCTTTGTTTTGGCCTCTTTCGTCTTCTTCCTACTCCAGCTCCGGTCCATCATGATAAAGAAGCGCAAGTGCAGACTTTTGCTGCCCCCCGGCCCGCCTGAGTGGCCCATCCTCGGCAACCTCCCAGAAATTTTCTTCAATAGGCCGGTCTTCCGGTGGATCTTGGGCTTCATGAAGGAGATGAACATCAATATTGCATGCGTTCGCCTTGGTAACGTGCATGTGATCCCAGTGACTTGCCCCGAGATTGCCTGCGAATTTCTGAAGAAACAGGATGCAAACTTCGCCACCAGACCCATTACCATGGCCTCACACTATGCGAGCAGAGGGTTCTTGTCTATTGCAACTGGACCGTGGGGAGAACATTGGAAGAAGATGAGAAGGGTGGTTGCCTCTGAGGTGATGACTCCAGCGAGGCTACGCTGGCTTGAGGATAAGAGAACTGAAGAAGCTGACAACCTTGTTCGATATGTCTACAATCAGTGCAGAAGCTCCTCCGTTGATGACAAAGTGGTCAATGTTAGGGTTGCAGTCAGGCAATACAGTGGGAATGTGATAAAGAAAATGATGTTCAACAAGAGATATTTTGGAGAAGGAAGGGAAGACGGAGGGCCGGGGGCTGAGGAGGTAGAGCATATGGACGCTTTGTTCACTGTTCTTTCTCTTGTGTATAATTTCTGTGTGTCGGACTACGTGCCATGTTTGAGGTGGTTGGACTTGCAAGGACATGAGAAGGCCATGAGGAAGGCTATCAGTGTTGTGAACAAGTATCATGATCCAGTGATTGATGCGAGGATTAAGGAGTGGAGGAGCGGGCTCAAGACTGAGCAGGAGGATTTTTTAGATGTGCTAATCTCACTGAAGGATATTAGTGGAAAACCGCTGCTTACAACAGAAGAGATCAAGGCTCAGTCTGCGGTATATACGATTTCATTAAATTACTCTTAATGCGTGATATTGATACTGTTATAGTAGAATTTATGGCTAGTTGCTCTTGATGTTTGATTCGTAAATAACATCATATTTTTGAACAGAGAAAATGAATTAAGTTATTGATTTAGACCACTAGAATTAAATATTATCCATTAGAAACATCTCCTTGTTTATCAAATTTGCTAGTTTTCAACTTAATATTTTAATTTGTGAGGAATGCAACAAACATTATTTGTTTATTATAACAAGCTAGATATTTCTTACTGCAATCAACATGAATATCTGATCATATCTTCTATGATTGTCATATACAGGACTTTACCTATGCTTCAGTTGATAACACATCAAATGCAGTGGAGTGGGCAATGGCCGAAATGATCAACCAGCCGGAGCTTCTTCACAAGGCGGTGGAGGAACTAGACAGGGTAGTGGGGAAGTCCAAGCTGGTTCAAGAGTCCGATATCCCACAACTCAACTATGTCAAAGCATGTGCCCGGGAGGCCTTTCGTCTCCACCCCATCGCCCCCTTCAACCTCCCCCATGTCTCCACCTCCGATGCCACAGTTGCGGGCTACTTTATTCCCAAGGGCAGCCACGTTCTCCTTAGTAGGTTAGGCCTCGGACGAAACCCTAAGGTATGGGATGAGCCACTGACATTCAGGCCTGAGCGCCACTTGGGCTCAACCAATGTAGAACTCACGGAACCGGACCTAAGGTTCATCTCCTTTAGCACCGGCAGGCGAGGCTGCATGGGGGTGCCACTTGGCACGGCCATGACAGTCATACTGCTGGCAAGGTTGCTACAATGTTTCTTGTGGAGCCCGCCCCCTAATGTGTCACATATTGACTTGTCTGAGTCTACAGACAGCCTCTTCCTCGATCAGCCTTTGTATGCATTAGCCTTGCCCCGTTTGTCCGCACATATTTACCCATCAAATTCATAGCTTATTAGTGCCTCATTCGTCAGTTCTTCCTTCAGAAAGAAGACTTGTTGTTCATTGACGCGAATATAATAACTAGATGGATGGGGGCACTCTATGTAATTAATCTGGTGCCAAATAATCTCCAAAAGGCTGAGCTGAAGTGACAAGTGTAGTTAGAAGTGAATAAAGGTCACATTATATGATCAACGAGTTTGTCACGTGCTTTTCTAGCTTTTCTCTTTTTAAAACTTGCGTCTGCATTACTAAAAGGAAAAAGTTAATATGAGCTTGGGCTTATATATGCCTATGTGAGCCCGGGCTCTATAGGCATCCGATGGCCCTTAAATGTAAATCCGACGGCCCATAGAACCCAGGCTCACATAGAGATATATGAGCCCAGGCTCATATAAACAAGACTCTTACTAAAAATATAATATATCTATATGCACTACAAAAAATTTAATTTCCAGTGACAATTGCCAATCATCGCTAAAAACCATATTGATTGCCGCTAAAGGTACTAGCGAAGGTCAACACTCCATCACTATTGATGGCACGCATATACTATTAGCAACGACCAATGGGGTTTTCAATGACGGTCATAACTGTCACAAAGGATAGTTGCCGCTAATGCATAAATTTTCAATGACGACCACAAAAGTTGTCGCTGAAACCTCATTTCTAGTGACAGCTATTGGAGGCCATTGCTGAAATTGTAGGCATCAATGACAGTTTAAGTCGTTGTTGTTTCTTGAATTTTTTTTAAAAATAATTATACAACAACGGCTGCATCCATAGTTGTTGCTTAGAATTTTTTATTTAAAAAAAATTCTAATATATTATAAAAAATAAACTAGTTCATAGATTCACTTTTAAGTATCTTTAAAAAGATAGTCATAAGAGTGTGCAAAATCATGCAAACTATGGGCAAGTAAAATAGTTCCCCTATCAGCAAAATCCTCTAGAATTTGATGGCAACAGAGAACAAGACGTTTTTATGTTGTTTCTCAAAGACCATCTATGAGATGATGCAATAAGATCAGCAACAATAAATATGAAACTCATAGAAAAAAATGGTTCAGCAAAAAAAGAATATACAAGTAGTCACCTCAGCTTGAATCTGATCAAGGATGGCCGCGATTCTTTGATGGTAAGTTTGTTCTGCCTCAACCGTCAAAAGGTAGAAAATGCAATTATATTTGAAAGACTCATTAGACAAAAAAGTATAACTTTTAGTTTGACGTGAATGGTGTACACTATGGCTAGCAAACGCAGGAAAGTTAATCTTTGCTGTTGAGCATCAACTGCAGCCAAAGCAGCCGCAACTTCCTTTCCTAAAACAGCCATGTTGGCCGTAAGTTCCTGCATCTTTGATTCAGCCGCATGAAGCTTCGCACCATTCTCAAGAGTAACAGCTTTTCTTGCTCATATCTGCCTTTTAGAAGCCTCTTCTGCCTTATATGTAGAAAGCATAATTGTAATTGAAAAGCATAATATAGGCTAATCTAAACATAATAATGTAATGGTTATATGCTCTAGAAAAACATTTACTAAAAGGGGGTCTGGTTATTCATTCTATAAAGGACGGGTGTGTTATTGGCTTATCTAAACATTTCTATTGGCTTTTATCGGATAAGGATTCCTTTTAGATTTAGTGGATATATTCAAGGTTCCTCTATTTTGTATATTGATGTACCTTCTTATGCCTCTTATTCTTAGAAGAATATCATCTTTTAGAAGCACTATGATTGATTTTATTTCATACAAGATAAATTATGATATGTCTACCTTCTTTTGGTTGGATCCTTGGGTAGGAAATTTCACCCTCCTTCAGAATTATAGTCAACGTTAATTGTTGCACTAATTGGAAAGTCATCTACTTGAGCGTATATATGTCTAATTATTTGATTAATGGTCATTGGAAATGGTTTCCTCACATAAACTTGAGAGCTGATAATCTTTTTTATGTCATAGGAAATCATACACCAACTCTTTATCATAACAAGGATTTCATTATATGGAGCCAAATTCTATGGATAAGTTTTCAACAAAATCTGCCTACAAAATGCAAACAAAATGTCTAATAGCCCTCTCTTGTTTGGTTTAAACATCATATACTATGTCACTCCTCTACCATGTTACATGGGTGTCTTCTCACTTTGGATAAAATTTAAGCTAGAGACATTTATATTGTTAACAAATGTATCCTTTGTAAGGAGGATATTGAAAAGCCCAACATAAATTCTTCTCTTGTTGCTATGCTAAGTGGATTATGAATTCTATAATTAGGATTTTTAGAGTGGACATTTCTTGCAATCAAGCTTGGCAGGACCTTGATCATATTTATTTCCTTTCATTCTATTCCGGATTTGAGATTACTTCTAAAGTTATTCATGAATTGCATTCCTATCTTATCTGGAGAGAGAAGAATAACCGCATCTTCAGAAATGAAAATATTCACAAGCGGTCTCTCTTTATGCAGTGATGAAAGTTAAGTTAGAGTGCATATAACTAGCAATCCTCATCTTTCAATATTAATGGTGAATTTCCTTTCATTGTTGAAAGATGGATTTTGTAATTTTCATTTTATTGTCTAGTGATTTTGTTTCCCGCTTGATTTAATAGTAGGGAGTTTTCTCCCCTTTTACTTGATCAATTTTTTTTACTAATATAACTAGGTGGAATTAAGTATAAATGTTGCCTTATAATGCTATTTTATAACTAAACCATGGAGTATCTGAACCATATCTGTCATAGACCAAGCTTAATTAGCTAAAAGATAACTAACTATATCATGCTCTAGATGAGAATATGCAAAAACAAAACGCAAATAGACAATCAAACCATTCACCACAAATCCATGCAAATTCAAAAAGCCTCTGCCACTTCCAATTATTTTAAAGTCACAAAACTATTAGCTAGGATTCTCCATTTTCATCATTATCTTAGTCGCAGCCGCACCATACTTCTTACCAAGGACAAGTACCTACAACTTGTTGTAACCGGCCAAAACACCAACACCGGCACCCTTGAAAAGGGTTCTTCACAATTTGTTTGAATCCATCCAAAGAGGTCTTATATTTGACCTTCTCACTAGGGAAGTATTTTTCATGCTCTCCTCTGACAATGAGCCCAGCTTAAGGAATGCATGTGAGTTTTTAATATTTGAGATTGACGGCGCATATGCTAGTGCATATTAACACAAGTACTACTAACGCTAATGTGTGTTACCATGTATGCCATCAATCTCATGGATGAAGGGCTCCTAAGCATTTTTAACGTTGGGCTCATTGTCAGAGTGGAGCATTAAAAATGCTTCTTCTCACCAAAGGTCACCGTCACCCTTCTCCAGACAATATCAATAGGGTAAGAAGCAAGACTAGCACCAATTATAGTCCCCCAACCCAACGAGAAGCTAGCACGAAAATAATCATGTTACCAACGATGATTAAATAAAGACAAATAAGAACCATCCAAAATTCACAGGGGCAATTCTACCTAGAAATCAGCCTCATGTCTCATTCGACTATAGCGTTGAGCAAGGTGGCAAGCATCTTCAATCCAGTGGTGTACTTGCTTTTACTGGTTCCAAAACTTGGAAAAATAAATTGTTGCAGATGGAAGTCCAAACACCATGAACTAATCATGAGACCATTACATTCTTAGAGATACTGCCCATGGGAGAAGAAGTCTACAACAAATGAGAAATACTCAGTTCACAAATAAAGATGAGAGCTCTTCCACATGGAAGATGGCAAAAAGTGTTTAAAAGAAGGTCATGTTTGGAACCACAGAGAAGTAAGCATACTTGAGAAGACAGTCATGTGTTATAGTCCTCCTGCTCATTCTCCACATGTGCAGAAGCTTCACCGTATAGAAACGGAGCCTTAGCCAGAATCACAACATTGGCATGGTCATTAGCATACTTTAAACATTCCTCAAAGAATTTTGTACCAATAACAGCAAATATTAATCAGTCTAATGCAGCTTGCATCATTTTCCTAGCTTGGAAGGATATTGGTTGTCCTAGTATGTAGATTCAATGGATAAGATAATGCATTACCACAACCTCCTTTAGTGTGCTTATTAATGTCATTAACTATGGCTTCCTTCAAAGTTCTTGTGAACTTCGCTGGGGTTGTCCCTTGTCCCCTTTATTATTCATCACTATAAGAAAAAAAGACTATTAGTGATACTTTAAGTGTTACTAATAGTCGTAAAAGCTTTGAAAAAAATCCTATCCCAACCACTAATGAGCGACACATTCAAAAAAGTATTGCTAATAGTATTGCTATTAGAGACATTTTTTTTTGTCGCTAATATAAGTTTTTTGTGATGCTTTATAAAATGTTGCTAATAGTAAATTATTAGTGACATTTTTAACAAGTGTCTCTTAAAAAAACGTCGCTAATATGAAATCTTATTTTTAAGAAAAAATCAAATTTTAATAAAAAAAATTGTAACTAAATGTCGCTAATAATATAGTATTAGCGGCGCTTTAAACATTATTGCTAATACAAATTCTTTTAAATAAGAAAATAAAAAAAACTATTAGTGATGCTTTACTGGCATCGCTACTACATAAAAAAATAAAAATTTAGTGACACTTTCACAAGTGTCGCTAATAGGGAAAAAATTTTAAAAATTTATAAAAAACTATTATTAAAAGCGTCTATAATAATAAATAAAAAATTAAAAAAAGGAAATCCCACTAGAGGTAGGCTTTCCTTCCTCCTGTAGGGGATGGGGAGGGGTAAGGGGTTCCAAACTTCGGATGGATCTCCTCCTCGACATCTAGAGGAAGCATAGGACGAGGGGGGGTGAGCAAAGAAGGGGGTGTGGTGTTGCGCCCTGGGATTTAGGAAGCATAAATTTTTTTTTCATAAAAATATCTGAGTTTACCCAGGCCCGCGACTTGAGCCACTCGCCATATGCGATAATAAAATAATAATTTCCCTAGGAACTATCGTCTAAGTACAAACACAAAAGAGAAAAATAATAAACAATTCTTACTCGTTTCAGTGTAGTTGAAATCACATCGAAAATACTCAAAGTAGGCCCTTTGACCCGCACACTAAGCTTCGCCGAGTCCTACAAAGTCTGGGGGGTGGTGAGTATTTTAAAATACTTAGTAGGAGAGTTTATACTATCAGACATTAATTAAACACATGATAGTTTCACAGCACATATCATATATAATATTTTTGATAAAAATGGGGTGTGCCTCTCACCCAAAACCACTTATAGAAGTTCTTCCTATGTATAGATGATGCTCATAGGGTTTGCAAGCTCTCACGGCTCGTTACAAGTGTCTCAGACACCTACCCCATCATATGGACTTTGCTACGGGTACAAAGCAGCAACCTCTTACTCCTCCACGAACATCGCACAACATCTCATGCTTGTGGAGAGAAGAGCCACCCATGCCCATAGGGTGCTGGGATCAAGAGAGTAGAGAACCTTCCAATGATACTCTCTACCCTAGCACACGTAACCATGATAGGTACCCTTCGTTAGGGGCTAACCATGAGTCTTGCCCTTTGTTAGGGGCTCACCAGGCTAAAATAGGTACAATGCATCCAATTCTGAATCGGACAACCAAAACACTCTTGAATCCAAGACTCATAATCCTAAGTCCCATACTCAATCTTGAGTCTCAGACTCATAATCAAAATATTCTAGAGTTCCCAGACACTAAAAAGGGTAGTTTTATTTTAAAATATTATATCCCAATGTTTATCTTTTTAAAAACCTTAGCTTCTCCTCTACAAGTCATGAGAGCATCACTATCAACGACTACAAAGGCAAGGTTAGTTGCTCGTTCCAATGAGATAATTACCCCTTCTTTATCCCGCTACAGTGACTCGATCACCATGCTTGTATATCTTTTAAAAAAATAATATTTAGAATCCACCTTTCAACAAGGACGAGTTCTCTAAAACCGTCTTTTTACATACTATATTTATTCACAATGAAAGTAGTGGTGAAGCTAGATTGTCTCTATCTCACACGCTCCAACGTGCATAATTTATATCAAATTCCACAAATAAATATTTGATAAAACTATTATATATGAGGCAATCAAGAAGCATGCAATATAAAAAATACTCCGCTTCCAACGGAATCATATATATGAAACAATCATAAAACATACATGCAGTATAATAAACATATCCGCTTCTAGTGGCTAATCATTCGACTAATCGAATATACAAAATAGAATTATAAACATACATTATATAATTTATATCCTGCCTCAATGATTAATCATTCGACAAATTGGATATATGTGCGGAAATCATAAATCTTAACTTGAAAGTAACTCTATTGCATAACATGTAAGAGTCATATAATTATTAAGTAAAAAAATATAATCAAAGTTCATAATCATGCCTTAAGAAAGGATAAAAACCCCTACCTTGCTCTCCGTGCGAGTTTGAAGATGATACACCAAACACCACGTACTTTGACATCCACTTTAAGGGCTTTAGAGGTTTCCAACCATAAAAATAGTTATTTCATAATTCTGGCATATTTGATTTAGGTAAGAACTCCTTTTAAATGACTCAAATCAGACTTAAAATGAGTGAGAAATGAAGAAAAGAAGTTTCTGAACGTAGGAGGGTATGAAGAAATGTGGGAGGGTATGAATAACATGAAAACTAGATGCTATTTATAGAGAAAATGGATAGACACGAGGATAACATGTAGCAAATAAGATTGACATGTGTCGGTCCCATCCAACATATCACCGATCTTATTCACTACATCATCAGTCTTATCCGCTATATCATCGATCTTATCTAATATGATATTATTTTATTTAAATAATATCCCAACTTCAAGACGCGATAACTGTTGTAAACCGGTGTCTACAATGGCCTAGTAGCCCGCGTAGGGGAAGGGAGCGGCGCTTGATGGCTGGGAAAGTGGAGAGGGAGTGGCATGGCCGCCATAAAGGAGGGAGAGGCAAAGAGGAAATGGGAAAAGATAAGACAATAATTCATTCACTAACTCTATTTAGGGCATAGCCCTTACACTTAAATAGATAATCCTAATGGGCTCACTAACAAGCACCTAAGGCCCAATAACTTAATTAAAAGAAGAGTACTAATACCCTAATTAACCTATTGATCTATATGCCCTTATTACATAATTAAAACTTATGTCACTAGCATGTGGGCCCCAATGACAGACCTTTAGGACATTCACAACATTCCACCACGCTTCCGCATCACCTCGTCCTCGAGGTGACTACAAACTCATAACATCGGGTCTCCCATAGTTCTGCTCAAACGGACGGTCAAAAGTTACATAAGGTCTAACAGGGAAATTGTAAACCAAGAGGCTCAGGTCCAAGAGCAAGGGCTTGATGTCGAGGCAGCATAACAAATAGTCGAAGGTGGGAGTAGAGTAAGTAGACAGGTGGTCAATAAATCACTGTTTTAAAAACCGGCCCGGAGGTTGACCCGAATTTGTTGTTGGGCTGGGTTGACTCGGTTCAACCGAGGGTTAGACCAGGTTGATTCGTTTTAATATATAATAGATTAAATATTATATTTAGTAAAAAAGCACTCATGATATTTTCGTAACACAACCGGTAAAATGCGGGGAGTATTATATTTTCATCCTGCGTTCGAATCCCATGGTAAACGATATTTTTTTTGGTACGTTATACAGTCAATATTCAAATAAAATGGTTAGAGACATATTTAAATTAACATAGCCCAGTGGGTGAGGCGCTAATAGCTTTCACCATTTCAGGAGTTCGAATCCCTCCTCCCGTGTTGACATTGACACTCTTAATTGTCAAATTTAGTTTGGTGTTGCAGTTTGGACTGCTCATAGCGTAGATGTAGCAGGGGGTCCCAAAATGGAAAGTAACCGGATCAATTGTTCCGGAATGAAGAGATACGTTGGAGTATCCCAGAATTTTCTATTGACCCGGAATGGCTACAAAAGGGAGATCTGGAAATTTTTTTGGCACTGATAATAAGATTACACACGAAATCTTTACAGATGAGAATCTCATCCAATCTCCCACCCATAGTAAGGAAAATCCCGTACTGGTCGCAGATGGGTGTGGAAAAGTTCGATCGACTCTGGCAGCAGCAACAACCATGGCATATGCAAGGGATAGAGCAAAATCACCGGGGCAGGGGTTAGCCAAACCGAGAAGGAAATCCCGATGATCAGGGATAATGGCAGTGGTGCCAATCTGGAATGAAAGCCTCGCTGAACAGGAGTTGGAGATCACGACGGCTATCGTTGGACCATGCCAGAAATTCCGACAGAAATCTGTTCGTCCAGAAACTTCTGTGAGGAGGTGATTCTAGTGGAGATGGATGCTCATCGCCAGCGTTCGGCTGGCATACTGTGCAAGGGGGTGCTTGTTCTTCCCAATCTCAGCAGGGTCAATTTCAACGTGGACAATCTGCGCCTGGCTAGCAAAAGCCTCTAGCTTGCCCGCCACCTGGACATCGAATTGGACCCCATAGGCGAGGACCAGATCCACCTTGTTGATGGAGTAGTTGGCATAGACGATTCCTTGCATTCCAAACATACGGAGGAAGAGAGGAAGAGAGGAAAAGGGAAAGGGAGCGGCATGGCCTTCATGAAGAGTGAAAGGCAGAGAGGAAAAGGGAGAAGACAAGATTAGTTCATTCACTAACTTCAATTAGGGCATAGTCCTTAAACTTAAATAGATAATCCTAATGGGCCCACTAACAAGTGCTTAAAGTCTAATAACTTAATTTAAAAAAAGTATTAATACCCTAATTAACTTATTTACCTAAATACCCTTATTACATAATTAAAACCTATACCACTAGCATGTGGGCCCCAATGGTAGACCTTTATGACGTTCACAATAATAACTTCCTACCCCGAAGTCAAAATTGTACGTCCTTGGTGCTAATGGACTCGTGTCGATGAGCCCTATAAAACTAGACCCCACATGGGAAGGTTATCTGTCACACCCCGGCGATGCCCGACCCAAGCCGAACCCGGTCCAGGGGCCAGTCAAGCGCGCTGGGGCGACGAAGGGAAAATTGAGAAACGGTTTAGCGGAAGATTTAATCCCTAACCACGGGCGACTTAACAAAATTATGGAGTACGCACATTCCTTTGAGCAAGAGTAAATAAGAAGAAAAGAAAGAGAGTTGTTTGACACAAAGTAAACAACTAGTCTCAAACCCACATGCTTAGTCAACTATAACCCACACTGGCTCAAAATAAGTCTTAAGCAACACAACTGTATAAAGTAGCATAAAAATCTAACAGAGAACCCTACACAAAGGTTCTAAACATAAAGTATCAACTAAGGAAAATAAGTCACACAAGAATCTCCACGATCACATCCAAGTAATCTCCTACTTTTCCTCAAAGAGGAGATCCTGTCCGTCTACATGTCGCACCACCCAGCCCCAAAGCAAAAACACATGAAAGAGGGGTGAGTTTAACAAACTCAGCAATGGTTTTTAATATAACTATCATCATCGAAAATACGATAGCATAACAATAAAAATCATTCAGATCAAAGATTGACAAGATGTATCATTTTCTAATCACACAGACACATCACTTAAACCTGCATCATAATGTATAATCCACATAGTGTCATTCACATCATATTAACCTAAATGAAATGTATCTCTAACATACATATCCAATCATGCATCACATCATATCAACTTGCATGAAATGTATCTCTAACATATATATCCAATCATACATCACATCATATCAACCTGTATGAATGTATCTCTAACATACATATCAAATCATGTCTCACATCGTATCAACCAGCATGTATGTATCTCTAACATACATATCGAATCATGCCTCACATCATACTAACCTGCATGAAAGTATCTCTAACATACATATTAAATCATGCCTCACATCATATCAACTTGCATGAAATATATCTCTAACATACATATCAAATCATGTCTCACATCGTATCAACCTGCATGAATGTATCTCTAATATACATATCCAATCATGCATCACATCATATCAATAATACCTCCATGAAGGAGTCATCACAATTAAGTGTCACACAGACGGGAACATAGACAAGGCCACGAAGGCATGTCATGGTCTCATGCATTCATATCACATAAACCTGCATAAAAGTGTCTCAAACACACCATTTATGATCAAGCAATCATATCACATAAGCCACATTCACCCTGCACGACAAACATGTCAACCACATGATACACAATCATGCATAGCATTCATAATAGACATGCATCAATACAAATAGTGAATGCCTCCATCAAGGAGTAAACACAAGCATTGCCACACAGGCAAGAACACGATCAAGGCCACGAAGGCGATAACACAGTTGAATTTCCACACAGGAAATGAAAAAGGGTCGGGGTTGGCAATCCCTAAAGCTGCTCGCCCTGGACGATCCTAGCCAAGGATGTCCCATTCTCACACAGAGAATCTAGAGCAGGGGTGTTCACCTAGGGACATCTCCTGTGGATGGTAGAGCCCGAATTCCCACACAAGGAACCCTAAAACAAATGGTAGCGGGTGCACACGGCATACCACACTGGATTCTCAGGGTCCAGATGACACTCATAATAATAATATCAAATCTGCAAGATAAGTACACAACTCGTCCCCACATAATTCCATTTCTCTAGACTCAACCCGGGGAGTGCACTCGTTCCACATAGGAACTCAAATCAAAACATGTCCTTTCGGACCAATCAAGTTTCGATTAAGCCACGACCGATCAATCCAACACACAATTTCCCACATTGCAACCAATCGGTCAAATTCGATTAACCTCGATAAAGCCTCAATTGGAAATTCATTTTCATGATGCATGCAGCATGGTACATACGTGAGCAAGGCATACATGAATCCTAATCCATAATAAGTGCTATCATCAGCCCCTAATGCATCATTCATAATTATAATATCAAGCTTCAGCATCATCATTTAAACCCCACATGTGTGTGTACCTAGTAGAAGACTTCACTCAATGCATTTCAACAAGCTTGAAATTAACTCACTACCATACTACACATGTGAATTAACATCTAATCATGAATTCCATCGAAAATTATAGGAGAAGAATCATTGAAATCATAACTCAAATCAAAACTCAACCACAATGGCTAAACGCATATAAGATCATTCATTTCATCCTTAAGCCATGACATTCACCAACATCCACACATCAACTAACCACATTCTATCATGACAAATCAGTCCATTAATAGGTTGTAGTCCTACTGAAAATATGCTTAACCATAGAGAATCAACCATTCATAATTTCAAAATGACAATTCCAACATCATGCCACAAACCATAAATCATTCCACAAATCTCTAATTATATATCTCAACTTTATAACCTCAATAGTGTGCCTATCCAGTAGCATAATATAGCTCAAAACACTCCACATTCATATGAAATTGGCTAGTTAAAGTGGAATCATCGAAATAAACATTATGCAAATAGAACACAAATCTGCTGTGTAGCCGTTCGAACGCCCAGAAGGCCGTTCGATTGGCTAAACAGGAAAATTTTGAATTTACAGTTTGGTTGTTCGAACACCCAGTAGGCTGTTCGATCGGCTGAACTGGAAATCTGTCAATCCGACAGTGTTGCCGTTTGAATGCCCAGAATGACCATTCGAATGCCAACAAGGCAGAAATGACCTTCTTCTTCCTTTCGCATTTTCAAACAGAAACTCCATTGATAACACTTCAAATCACCATCTAACAACATAAATGCCATCAAAAGTCCATCATGACTTCTAGAATGCTAAACCACATCATAACAAGATAAAACCCTATGAAATCGGGATTAAAGATTACCATTTTCTAATCATGTCATTAGAACACTAAATCAAGTAACTCCATTCAAAATAAGCCACAAAATCAAGAGTTTTACCATAGACAAACTGAAATTTTGAAAGTTCATTACCTTATCCCTTGATTAGGCTTGGATTTGATGGTCACCCTTCTTGAAAACCTTACAAAGACATAGAGTTTGAATTAAACTTCATTAAAACCGATTTAACAAAGAAAACCCTAATTAAAAACTTAGATCTAGGGCTTGTTGAACATAAAAATTGGATTTTGAGAGCTAGGGTTTGTAGTAAAAATGCAAATCAGTAGTTTTGATGTTTAAAAATGAATTGAAACAAAGGGAAAATGGTAGATTTAGAAGGGATTAAGAAGAAAGCTAGGATTTAATGCTTAATTAGAATGGGCTTACCTTAAACACCTTCTAATCCGGGCCTAATTTGGGATTAGGCCTGACCTCTCCTCCTCAACCTATTCCCAAAATGGGAATGGCTCAGGTTTGGTCTTTTATAGTAAGTTTTCGGGTCTATATGGGTAAATTGTGGGGTATGAATAAATAGGCTAAAAATGGGTATTTTACAAATTTGAGCACCAATTAGACCTGAGAAAATTCTAAAAAATTTTGTATAAGCTTAAGTTGATGTCTAGGTTCATTTGACACAAAAACCAAAATTTCGATGGTGGGGCCCACAAGGGTCCCGCCAAAACCCTAATTTTTGGAAAAATAGTAAAAATTCTGAAAAATCCCAAAAATTCACATTTGATTCAAAATTACTTAAAACCACTAATCTTAAAGTTGATTTTGATTAAAACTATCATAAACACCATTTATCTTTGAAACCACCGAATAAATCAGAAAACGTGTTAACCTCACGATAACCGATAATTAAAAGAAAACAAAAACCGGTTTAAGATCAAAGATCTTACATTATCCCATACTTTTCAAGTGGGTCCCGCCTATGTGGCATGCTTCCTGAGGTTGTAACTTTCGCTCTCGACCTCTGTTTCTTGCGTTCTTCGAATCGTCATGCTCATCTCTCGGAGCTCCAACACACCCAAAAGAAAACCCACCAATGTCTACCTCTAAATAATTTAAAATCATTAAAAACTTGTAAAATAGTTTTATTCGAGGCATAAAATTATACCAAAAATTTACGGTCATTACAATCTACCCCCCTTAAAGAAATTTTGTCCTCGAAATTTGCACCTAGTACTCATCAAAAGTTTGAGACACTTCTTCATTACTTTTCTTTCTAACTCCCAAGCTGCTAAGTCATTTCCTCCAAGAGTGGTGCGGCCATAACACTTTCCATAACGGAATCTCTTTTGTTAGAACATCGGTTCCTTACAATCCAAACTTTTGATTGATCCTTCCTCCAAAGATAAATCGGATTCTAGGGCAATTGTTGTCTAGTCCAAGACATGCAAAGCATGCCACACGTGCTTCCAAAGCATGGACACATGAAACATGTCTTAACCACCATTAAGCTGATGACTGATGTTAGTCTTTAAGCCATCAACTCATAACTTATCCAAGCTTACAAAGGTCCTACCACACTTCCGCTATACACTCTAATGAACTTCACCGAATCTAGTCAATGCTACAATCACTCAAGCTTCACCAACCTATTCTTCAACATATCAGTGCTCTCTTTCTCATCCATAGCACGACTTTGCTTCTACATAATGGTGCACTCTCTAAGCACATGACATATCTTCTTTGTTTGAATCATTCTCTCTGACAAACTATCCGTCCGTGAACGGAAGGTCATACTGATCGTTAGGTTGGTACCAAATTTTTCCTTAAGTCCCTACCATAACTTGAAAGATAAACTGACTATTTTGCTCCAAGATAATTGATGATGGCATTCCTTGTCGATCTATTATTTCTTTCACATACCTCCTTACCTGAGATTTAAAGAGGTCATGCTTTTCAGAGGTAGAAGATGTACCCTCTTACTTGATCTACTATTGCCATAATGGATTCTTGACCTTACGTCATCGTAGGTAAACTTGAAATCAAATCCATAGCAATGTACTCTTGGTTCCATTCTAGAATTTCTATCGATTGAAGAGTACTTGAACGTTGCTGCCATTTGGCTTTGACCTACTGACAATTAAACACCTCGAAACATCCTCTCTTATATCCCTTTTCATTTTATTCCATTCAACTGACAATTCATTTTCAGGTCTTGATAGCTCTTCTTTCCTCCCGATTGGATAGTGTACTAAATTATATTATCTTCACACGATAGCTCCTTCCTTAGTTCAAGTATTGTCAAAATCTCTAACCCTTTTCAAAGTCCAACACTTTCACCAGAGCCTTACTAATGTTAAGGTTTCCACATAATGCTTGCACTTCCTTATCTTCTTTCTATGGCTTCGTGATGCGCTCATCTAATGCCGACTTCTCCTCTTTATTGTCCACAAAAGTTCTCTTATTTTCTAGTTGAACATCAGGTTAAAAACTTACCTTTTCCTTCCAATAACTTCCACTCCTTCCTGCACATTTGTGCAATCCATCCTTTAGTCTTGTGACTCAAACACATTTGTTACTACATTCTCAATCCGCATCCACACACAAAATGTAAATCACATATCAACACTATCAAGAAAACCTTAACCAATCATCCACATACACTAACTACCTTTTGATCATCTCACACTGGGTCCCGATTCATATCTGATAAATTAGTACATTGCCTAGTCCATTTAACAGACAACCATCCATCTGATGCTTCATTAAAATAAGTTTTACTCCTTTCTTTTGAACTAACATGACCTAGAAAACATAACTTAAGCCAGAGTTCATACTCAATGCATTCAACATATAGCTGATGAGTTTTCCAAGATTGTAAAATTATTTGTAAAATGTTCTTGATGTGCCTCAAAGCAAACAGAATAAATCACAACACCCATAGCAAAATTCAATCACAACTTATCTAGGTAAGCTCAAAAAAATCGGTTTACTAAATCCATAAAAGTTGCTGGGATACTAATCAAACCAAAAGCTTAACTAATCATTCATCAATCTTATACCTTGTTTGAAAAGCAGTCCTTGAGATATCACCTTCTTGAATCTTTAGTCGATGACATCTAGATCTCAAGTTACTCCAAGAGAACAACTTGGCAAACTGTAGCTGATTGAAGAGATCCATCTTCCTTATTCACAAAATCACTTGCGCTCCTCTAGGAAAAATGCATAGATAGATAAAGTCTTTAACCAACAAATCTTAAAGGTGTTCCATTAATCCTCTAAGATCTTCTACACCTGTTAAGATCTTCTACGCCTGTTCTTTAGGGTGCCTTGGAATAGGAGTGGTAGCATGTTCATCTCTTCCAAACACATCTCCTTTGCTTTGCCGAACATAACTGTAGCAAGGTATGTCAAAGACCCTTGTCTCAGCTATTTCTGTACTTCGTGGCAAATACAACACAATGACTTGGCCTATCTTGAATTCCTTGAAACACTAAGCTCTCTTTTCCAAAACTACAATCTCTTTTCCATAATCTACTCTCTTGTCAGAAAAGAAATTCTTTTCCATTGACGGTCACCACAAAGATGTCATCCTCATCCTGTCAAAAGATGTCTCATCTTTCTGTCCATTGGAACCTTCATCACCTTAAAACTCATTCCACTTCAATGGTCCACTTCTCGACCGCCTTAGGATCGTTTTATCTAGTAAATCTAGAGAAATCTTCTTGACTTACTTTAATGGATGGTCCTTCTCACTACAATTATTCTTAATAGAATAATTATAATCACATTAGCAACTTGAATTAGGCTTGAACCACTGCGCTTGATTCAACATCTTCAACCAACCATTTTTTGCATCATCAAAACGAAGAAATTTTCCGAAGGGTCCTTTGGGGCAATTAATTCCTGAACTGATACTTTAGCAGAAGTCGAGTCATCCAACAGTGTCTACCTCTTCCACAATTACAAGTCATTTTTGGGGTACTACTCGATTGTAATAACCTTGAATTAACAGTTTATTTCACACACACAAACAAGTTTTTCCTCTACTCTTTAAAACGAGATGTGTGTTTTACAACACCCCACTCACTCATTTTCAAAACAAAAACATGCAAAATATTCCGATAATGGCAATTCTTATGAGGAAAGAAAACTGTAAAAACAAAAAATTAATAGTTGGGGTTAACATATCTAGAAGTATATGTGTAATGATTCTTCCGAGTAGCTAATTCAAAAATAATATTACATTGCAGTAGCGCAACTAACTTTAGAGTATGTACTAACATCGCATATCCCATACCATGGGCATTTAGTGGTTTCTCCGCAGCAGTTCTACAACCCTTCAAGACATGTTACCCAATTATCTGTGTTGACATATATTGAAGTGTATGCATAACAGCGCTTCTGAGTGGCTGCTAGTATTCACGTCCCATACCATGAGTATTTTACACCACCTCAAAAACAACTTTACACTAAAAAGGCACAACAAACCTTGGAGCTATCCACTAACACCACATGTCCCATACCACGGGTATTTGGTGGATTTTTCCTTGGAAGTTCCATGACTCTACAAGATATAACACCAATAGAACTATGTTTATTAATTTATGTGCTACACCCCTTGACTTAGACAAAAAATCAGTCTAGTCTCAACATTATTTTTCACCTCATGTATTTGTAGATAGTTTCCTAGTTGCTCCGATACCAACTATCGCACCCTGGGATTTTGGAAGCATAAAAAAAATTTATAAAAATATTGGAGTTTACTAGGGCCCGCGACTTGAGCCACTCGCCATATGCAATAATAAAATAATAATTTCCCCAGGAACTACCATTTGTGTACAAACACACAAGAGAAAAATAATAAAGAGTTCATATTCATTTCAGTGCGGTTTAAATCCTTGAAATCACATCGAAATAATCAAAATAGGCCCTTCTACCGACACACTAAGCTTTACCAAGTCCTCCAAAGTCTAAGGGGTGGTGAGTATTTTTAAATACTTAGTAGGAGAGTTTATACTATCATGCATGAATTAAACATAAGGCAGTTTCACAACACATATCATATATAATATTTTTCATAAAAACGGGATGTGCCTCTCACCCAAAACCACTCCTAGATCTTCTTCCTACATATCGAAGATGCTCATAGGGTTTGCAAGCTCTCACGGCTCGCTACAAGTGTCCTAGACACCTACTCTAATGTATGAACTTTGTTGTGGGTACAAAGCAAAAACTTCTTACTCCTCCACGGATCATCGCGGGAAGAGCCACCCGTGCTCATAGGGCACTGTGATCAAGAGAGTAGAGAGCCTTCTTATGATACTCTCTACCCTAGCGCACGTAGCCTTGATAGGTGCCCTTCGTTAGGGGCTCACCATGCTAAAATAGGTATCGTGCATCTAGGGGTGATCATGGATGTCCATTGTCTGTATGTCCATCTGTGTCCCGTCCGTTTTTATATTGAATGGACAATTTTTTTGGTCCGGGCCGGACACAAACAATGACAAAGTTTTTTGTCTGCACTAATAGGGAGCTACAGACACACACATACCCTTGTCCGTGTCCGCAGACGTCCACGTCCGCCACTCTTACTTAGCATTCCCTTAAATATAGCATTAATTATTACTAATTATTAGAAAAAAAATAGAATTTAGTTCCTATGTA
Organism: Saururus chinensis; assembly: GCA_035235625.1. Lineage (NCBI taxonomy): Eukaryota > Viridiplantae > Streptophyta > Magnoliopsida > Piperales > Saururaceae > Saururus > Saururus chinensis. The sequence continues at coordinate 31,925,535 of CP141148.1, read as the reverse complement.
GCATCTTATGACAGTCCTAACATGCTACATAGGCACTTGATTACTTAAAAACATGAATCCAATACTTATGTACTATGTTAGAACAATCCTAACATGCTACATAGGTACTGGACAATTTGAAAATATAAATTCATAACTTATATTTCATGTTAGGATAATCTTAATATACTGCATAGGTATTAAATAACTTTAAAACATAGATCTAGTACCTATGTAACATGTTAAGAAACTTTTACATGCAATAAAAGTGCTAAAATTTTTAAATTGGGATAAAAATTTAGGTGTTGAAATATTTGTCCATGTCCGTCCGTGTCCGTAGCAGACACACCTGGACAAAGTATAATACGGACTAGGGCGAACACGGATAAGAGTGATTCAAATAATGGACGGACACGGACAACCCTCCATCTGTGTCCGTGTCTGTCCATGAACACCCCTACATGCATCCGATTTTGAATCAGATTATAATTATGCACTCATTTAATCAATGGAGCTCTATCGCGGTGCCCAACAATATCTCAGGACAACCAAAATACTCTTGAGTCCCAAACTCATAATCTTGAGTCCCAAACACATAATCTTGAGTCCCAGACACATAATCCTGAGTCCCAGACTCATAATCAAAATTTTCTAAAGTTCTCATACTCCAAAAATGACAGTTTTCTTTTAAAACATTCTATCCCAATGTTTATCCTTTTAAAAACTCTAGCTTCGCCTCTACAAGTAATGGAAGCATCATTACCAACGACTACAAAAGCAAGTTGGTCACTCGTTCCAACAAGACAGTTAGCCCTTCTTTGTCCCACTTCAGTGATTCGATCACCATGCTTATATGTCTTTTCAAAAAAAATCTTGAGAATCCTCCTTTCAATAAGGATGAGTTCTCTAAAACCATCATTCAAACATATTGTATTCATTCGCAATGAAAATAGTGGCGAAGCTAGATTGTCTCTATCTCACACGCTCCAACGTATATAATTTATATCAAAATCCAAGGATAAACATTCGATAAAATTATTATATATAAGGCAATCATAAAGCATATGCAGTATATAAAACATATTCGCTTCCAACGGAATCATATATATGAGGCAATAAAAAACATGTAGTATAATAAACATATTCACTTCTAGCGCCTAATCATTCGACTAATCAAATATACATAATAGAATTATAAGCATACGGTATATAATTCATATCCTATCTCAACGATTAATCATTCGTCAAATCGGATATATGTGCAAAAATAATAAATCTTAACTTGAAAGTAACTCTAACGCATAACATGTAAGAGTTATATAATTATTAAGTAAAAAAACACAACCAAAGTTCATAATCATGCCTTAAGAAAGGATAAAAGCCCCTACCTCGCTCTCTGTGCGAGTTCGAAGATGATACACCGAATACTACGTACTTGGACTTTAGAGGTCTCCAACTAGAAAAATAGCCCCTTCACGATGTCTGGTATGCTCGATTTAGGTAACAACGCCTTTTGAGCAACTCGAATCAAACTTAAAATAAGTGAGAAATGAAGAAAATAAGTTTTTGAACGTGGGAGAGTATGAAGAAACGTGGGAGGGTAAGAAGAACATGAAAACTGGATTTTATTTATAGAGAAAATGGATAGACATGAGAATGACATATGGTAGATAAGATTGACATGTGTGAGTCGCATCTGACACGTCACCGATGTTATCTGCTATGTCATTAGTCCTATCCACTACGTCATCGATCCTATCCGATATGATTGTTTTATTCAAATAATATCTCAACCTCAAGATGGGATAACTTTTTACCTGAAGTCAAAATCTCACGTTCTTGGTACTGATGGACTTGTGTTGATGAGACCTACAAAACTAGACTCCACATGGGTAGGTTATCCCGTACTTTTTAAGTGGGTTGGTGTGTTCTTTGAATCATCACCCTCATCTCTCCGAGCTCTAACACACCCAAAAGAAAACCTACCAAATGTCTGCCTATAAATAATTTAAAATTATTAAAAAAATCATAAAATAGCTTTATGAGAGGTAGAAAATCATACCGAAAATTCAGGTCGTTACATGTGGGGAGGAGGATCTAGGGTGGGCGGCGTTGGGAGGGGGTGGGAAGTGAAAGGGGGTGAAAGTGGGGAAAGAGTGGCAAGGAAACAAAGGAGAAGGAGGGAGGGGGCAGCGCCAGAATCCAGTAACGGAGTCAAAACTTGCACTGTGGGGAGTGGAAGAGGGGGGGAGGGGGAGGGTGAGGTAGAACAAAAGGGTGGCAGAAAATAGAGGGGTCAAGGAAGAGGGGGGGACAAGGGAAGCTTGGGGAGAGTGGGGGGAGCTGGATCCGAATCCCCTCCACCACTGGCACTGGAAAGAGAAGGGGCAATGCAAAAGGGAGGGAAGAAGGGAGGGAAGGAGGAGCTATAAATGGAAGACGGGCCACGCTGAATGTAACGACCCATTTTTTGGTTATGCTTAACCCGGGGGGTTAAGGGTAATTTAGTAAATTTAGATCAGTGTTAGGAGGTTTCATTAGGTGAAATACCCGTATCTGGGTAGAGCTCGGAGTAACGAGTGTAACAAATCGAAGAATGCGCAAAACAGAGGTTGGGAGCGAAAGCTATGGCCCCGGGAAGCGTGCCATATGGGTGGGACCTACACAAAAGTGTGGGATAACCTACCCATGCGTGGTCTTATTTCTAAAGGCTCGTCGACACGAGTCCAAAGGTATCAAGAGCGTGCGATCCCAACGTCAAGGTTGGAAGTTATCGTGTTTTGAGGTCAGGATATTATTTGAATAAAATAATATCATTCTAAATAGGATCGATGACGCAGTGGATAAGACTGACGACAAAGCGGATAGGATTGATGACGCAAGCAGATAGGATTGTTGACGAAGCGGATACGATTGATGATGCAAGCGGATAGGGTTGCTAACCAAGCAGATAGGATTGACACGTTTATCCAATTTTTCTATAAATAGCATCCACGACATCCAGAGTGAAGAGGGGGAGACTTTCCCACGTTTTCCCATTTCTCCCTCACATTCAAAAACTTCTGTTCTTCGTTTCTCACTCATTTTAAGTCCGATTTGAGTCGTTCTTGAGGCGTTCCTAGCTAATTTAAGGGTGATCTACGCAATGGCATTGCCCATCCCTCAAGTTGGCATCCCCAGAAGGGGGAAACAGCATGGGGGCAAGAGGAGGCTCTATCTGCCACCCTCCTGCCCCGAAGAGCAGTGGCCCGAAGAGAAAGGGGGATCCGTCCTCCATCACAGGCTGCATCGTGGGTCGTCGCCCGAAGTAGGGAAGGATCTGCCCTTCACCGAAGGGCCATGCAGTGTGAGAAATGTCTCGGGGAAAGGGACATTCTGTTCGTCGCTTACGGGGGCAGAAAATGAGAAGTCTCCGAGAAAGGGGACAATTGGTCAGTCGTCTTTTGGTGCAAGGCAAGGAACGTGTGGAGGTTAGAGGAGGCTCCGTTAGTTGTCTTCGGATCTGAAGGGGAGGACGCCCATAAACGAGTACCCCGAATACCGCTACCTTGCGAGACATTAGGGGAGTAAGCGTTTCCGACCTCCTATTTTAATTATAGAATGCATGTGCTAGATAGGGTATACGCTATGCCTTGATATGCTATGCTTATATGTCATGATGTGTGCCGTCTCTCTCTGGGTTAGAGAGAGACGTGTTGTGTGTGTGTTCGGTCTTAGCTAAGTGATCCTTCTCGCTCTGGGTTAGAGAGAGACATGTTGTGTGTGTGTTTATATTATGATATGCTATACTTATATGTCATAATGTGTGTCATCTCGCTCTGGGTTAGAGAGAGATGTGTTATGTGTGTGTTCGGTCTCGGCTAAGTGATATAGCGAGACGTGTGATGCATGTGGTCTCGGATTCGTAATGGAGCGAGACATGTAAATGTGATAGATTTGCTCTGGGATAGAGTAAGGCATGTTGTGGTGGTCGTGTGGTGCTCGTCTCTATGATAGAGTGAGATATGTGTTGCCGGTGTTTTACGGGTTTTTGTATAATCCCGATTAAATATTCGGGTATACGTATGTATTTTTGTATGGTTTGATGTATGTAGTAGCCAGTACGCAGAACTACATACAGATCTGATCGTATCAGAGTAACATCGCAGATGTTATCTAATATGTACGTAGGCAACCAATGGCAAGGCAATGTTGGCCCGATCCGAATTAGTTATATAATTAGGTTTGTTCTGGCCTACGCATAACGGAGCACAAAAGTTCCGAAGCACATAGAGGAACAAGAAGACTCTTGCACTCAGAGTTCGCTGCTCCCAGTTCTGGGTTTGGTTTTTAGCATTTTCGGACCCCCGGCCCGGGTCGGTTTCCAAGTCAGGGCGTTACACTAAAGGCTGGATGTGAGCCTTGGAGGGTGGTTGGAAAGGGATGGGAAGGTGGGAGGGGGAAAGGATTTGGGGGGGGGGGCAATTATAATAGCATCGATGAAATTTCCTACCTTTTACAACGCTTCATTAGAAGCGTCGCAAAAGGCTAATATTATTGATGCTTTAAACAAGTGTCGCAAAACAATTTTGCGACAGCAAATTTAGACCCTTTTGTGACACTTTATTAAAGATATTGCAAAAGGGTAATTATGTGCGACGCTTCATCAAAAGCGTCACAATAGAATTTTTTTTATTTCTGATTAAATCTCCTCACTCTCTCCATACTCTCTCTACCCTCTCTCTCCTCTTCTCTCTGTTTCATCCTCTCCACCCTTTCTCTTTCTCTTCTCTCCTCTCTTATCTCTCCACACTCACTCTCCTCTCTCTCCCTCTTCTTTCTCTCTCCTCCCTCTCTCACTCTCTTCTCTCCCTCTCTCTTCTTTGTCTCTCCTCTCTCTACCCACTCTCTCTCCTCTCTCTCTTCTCTTACTCTCTCTCTCTCCTCTCTCTACCCTCTCTCTCCTCTCTATCTATCTACCCAGTCTCTCCCTCCACCGTCTCTCTCCTCCTCCTCTCTCTCTCTCATGCGTCAATGTGGAACCCCACTTCTGAGGAGAGGGGATAGAGCATTGAAATTTAATTTTAATTTTTTTAATTTATATTATATTTTAAAAATAAAATAAAATATATTAACGACGCATAAGAATATGCGTTGTTATTATCTTTTATTTTTATTATTTTTAAAATATATTATATGATAAAAAATCTAAAAAAAGTAAAATTAAATTCTCATGCTCTCTTCTCTCTCCTCCTCCTACAAGAGCCCCGCGAGAGTCCAGCTCTCCTTATTTTGGTTTATGTCAAATTTATTATATTTGTGCCTACATTGTCTCTCTCTCTCTCTTCTATTTTTCTATTTCTCACTCTCTCTCTTCACCTTCTCTCTCTATATCATCTATCATCTATCACCTCTCACTCTCTATCTCCTCCCTCTTTCTCTATCACACGAGTTAGCACGAGCCCCAACTCTGAGGAGGAAAGGGGGAGAGTAGGAGAATTTAATTTAATTTTTTAATATTTTTATTATATATTATATTTTTAAATAATAAAAAAGTATTATTGATGCATAAGAATATTCATCACTAATACAATAGGTATTAATGATGCATATGACTTTACATCGCTAATACCGCATATTCCTATGCATCACTATTTTTTTATTTTTATTTTTTTATTATTTTTAAAATATAATATATAATAAGCAATTCTATGAAAACTAAAATTAAATTTCATGCTCTCTCCCCTGTTCTCCTCCCGCCAGAGCCCGGCAACCTTCTTGCTCTCCTTAATTATTTTAGTCCGTGTCAAATTTCTTATATTCTCGTCTACTCTCTTCTCTCTTTCTCTTCTTTCTCTTCTCTCTCTTCTCTCTCCTCACTCTCCACTCTCTCTCTTCTCTTTATCTACATCTCTCTCATCCTCTCCTCTCTCCTCTCTCTCTTCTCCATCTTGATTCTCTCTTTCCCTATACTCTCTCTTCTCTCTCCTCTCTCTCCCACGTGCGTCAACGTGAGTCTGAGCTCCGAGGATGAGAGGGGAGAGAGTAGGGGAATTTAAATTTTTTTGGGATTTTTATTACATATTATATTTTAAAAATAATAATATATCAAATAAAATAAATTTATTAGTGATGCTTAAGATAAAGCGTTGCTAATACCCTAGTTAGTAGCGATGATTATGCCTAAGCATTGCTACAACCTACGAGCAGCAATACTTTATCCTAAGCGACACTACTATTTTTTTAATATATATATATAGTAAATATTAAATAAAATATATTATATTTAAGAAGTTTCTTTTAAAAAAATTAATATTTATTTATTATATATTTATTTATAAAATAACTTTAATTAATAAATCTGTTAGTGACACTTTATTAAAAGCGGTGCTAATAATATAACTATTAGCGACGCTTCTAAGAAAGTGATGTTATTATTCATATTATTTGCGACATTTTTTAAATATTGTATCACTAATAGTTTTAATTTTTTTTTAAATTTATAATTATTACTCTTTTTGTTACGCATCGCAAAAAACGTCGTTATTGTTAAAACGATTAACGACGCTTAAAAAAATGTCACTAATAGTTATATTTTTTTATTTAAAATATAAAACTTTTAGTGACACTTTTATAAAGTGTCTCTAATAGCATACTATTAGCGACGTTTATTATGAAGCGTCATTAATATTTATAATATTAGCGATGCTATACAAAAAACATAACTAATAGTTAATTTTTTCATCGCAAGTAGTATATTTTTGTTGTAGTGATACTTAAGCCTAACACAATTATTTTTTTACTATCTACCCCCCGCTTTTAAGTCCATTAGTCGTACAATATAAGTCGTAGTAAGTGGACAGGAAAATCTTTTTTATTTTAAAAAACTAGAACTATTAACACGTTTATCGTGCACAGGGTGGAACTCAAACCATGCGGGTGCGACTCATGTTAAGTTTTTCCACTTATGGTCCAATATGTAAGAAGGCCGACCAGATACAGCCATCAAAACATACCGAGTTCCCAATTGCACGCGAAGTCCAATATGGCAGAAAGGGGAATCATCAGCGATGGATAGTAAAAATTTTATAGGGACTGCTAAATTAAGTAAGCCGTCACTCATCGCTGTATCTCAAGCAAAATCCACCAGCGACAGCGTATTAAGCCGTCACTGATGTCCGAAAATGAGCACGTTTGGAGATCATATGCGACGGCTTATGCAAGCCGTCGCAACGGCAATGTCGCATATAGTGATTAGTACCAATTTTTCCGTTTACGTTAAGAAGGCTGCCCATGTATCAGCCGTCAAAATATACCAACATGCGTTTCATTTTCACGTGGAATCCGTGTCAAGCTCAGCCATCCCATCTCCACTTGATATATATATTCCCATTATTTCATCCTTCACAAAACCTTGTATTGCAGACATAAAGCAAGTGGTTGCAGCCATGCAGAACACCACGGCCACCTTGCCCATCGACATCCTCTCTGCGCCTCGACTGCAGCCAAAGCCGCCGATAAATTCACCAAGATCCTCCCCCTCCGACATACAGTGCCTCCTACCATCTTCTTTATTTTAGTCTCTTTCGTCTTCTTCCTCCTCCAGCTCAGGTCCGACACGATAAAGAAGCGTAAGTCCACACTTTTGCTCCCCCCTCGCCCGCCCGAGTGGCCCATCCTCGGCAACCTCCCTGAAATATTCTTCAATAGGCCGGTCTTCCGGTGGATCCTGGGCTTCATGAAGGAGATGAACATCAATATTGCATGCGTTCGCCTTGGCAAAGTGCATGTGATCCCAGTGACTTGCCCCGAGATTGCCCGCGAGTTCTTGAAGAAACAGGATGCAAACTTCGCCACCAGACCCATTACCATGGCCTCACACTATGCGAGCAGAGGGTTCTTGTCTATTGCAACTGGACCGTGGGGAGAACATTGGAAGAAGATGAGAAGGGTGGTTGCCTCTGAGGTGATGACTCCAGCGAGGCTACGCTGGCTTGAGGATAAGAGAACAGAAGAAGCTGACAACCTTGTTCGATATGTCTACAATCAGTGCAGAAGCTCCTCCATTGATGGTAAAGTGGTCGATGTTAGGGTTGCAGTCAGGCAATACAGTGGGAATGTGATAAAGAAAATGATGTTCAACAAGAGATATTTTGGAGAAGGAAGGGAAGATGGAGGGCCGGGGGCTGAGGAGGAAGAGCATATGGACGCTTTGTTCACTGTTCTTTCTCTTGTGTATAATTTCTGTGTGTCGGACTACGTGCCATGTTTGAAGTGGTTGGACTTGCAAGGGCATGAGAAGGCCATGAGGAAGGCTATCAGTGTTGTGAACAAGTATCATGATCCAGTGATTGATGGGAGGATTAAGGAGTGGAGGAGCGGGCTAAAGACTGAGCGGGAGGATTTATTGGATGTGCTAATCTCTCTGAAGGATAATAGTGGAAACCCGCTGCTTACAACAGAAGAGATAAAGGCTCAGTCTGCGGTACGTACTATTTCATTAAATTAATCATAATGCGTGATATTGATACTATTATAGTTGAATTTATGGCTAGTTGCTCTTGACTGAGAAAGTGCATTAAGCTATAAATTTAGATCACTAGAATTAGGTATGATCCATTAGAAACATCTCCTTATTTGTTAAATTTGATAGTTTTCAACTTAATATTTTAATTAGTAAAAATATTATTTGTTTATTATAAAAATATCTAATTATATCTTCCATAATTGTCACATACAGGACTTGATCTACGCATCAGTTGACAACACATCAAACGCGGTGGAGTGGGCACTGGCCGAAATGATCAACCAGCCAGAACTTCTTCACAAGAATTGGATAGGGTAGTAGGGAAGTCCAGGCTGGTTCAAGAGTCCGATATCCCACAGCTCAACTATGTCAAAGCATGTGCCCGGGAGGCCTTTCATCTCCACCCCATCGCCTCATTCAACCTCCCTCACGTCTCCACCTGTGATGCCACAGTTGCCGGCTACTTCATCCCCAAGGGCAGTCACGTCCTCCTTAGTAGGTCGGGCCTCGGGCGAAACCCTAAGGTCTGGGACGAGCCATTAACATTTAGGCCGGAGCGCCATTTGGGCTTGGCCAACGTGGAACTCACAGAGCCGGACCTACGGTTCATCTCCTTTAGCACTGGCCGACGAGGCTGCATGGGGGTGTCGCTCGATACAGCCATGACAGTAATGCTGCTAGCAAGGCTACTTCAGTGTTTCTCGTGGAGCCTGCCCCTTAATGTGTCACACATTAACCTTTCCGAGTCTGCGGACAGCCTCTTCCTCGATCAGCCTTTGTGTGTGTTGGCCTCGCCCCGTTTGCCGACACAGATTTACCCATCAAATTCATAGCTTGTTAGTATCACATTTGTCATTTCTTCCTTCAAAAAGAAGACTTAGTGTTCATTGACACGAATATAATAACATCTATTTGATGGCACTTTACCCTAGAGAGAGATGGGTGGGGGCACTCTATAAAATTAATATGGTGCCAAATAATCTCAAAAAGTCTGAGCTCAAGTGACAAGTGTATTTTGTTCCACTCATTTTTTAGGCTCACTTTTACTTTTAAAAATGAATAAAGTTCACATTTTTTGATCGACAAGTTCGTCATGTGCTTTTCTATCTTTTCCTTTTTTAAAGTTGAGCATGCATTACTAAAAGTATAATATAATATATATCTATATACACTACAAAAAAATTAATTTTTAGTGATAATTGCCAACAATAGTTGAAAACCACATTGACCATCACTAAAGGTACTAGCGAGTGTCAACACTTCATCGCTATTGATGGCATCACATATACTATTAGTGACGACCAATGTGGTTTTCAGCGACAGTCATAACTGTCACAAAAAATCCTTTCCACGTGTTTCCTTTAAGTCTATAGTGATGGTTTTTGTGGCTTTAGCGACGGCTACAGTTGCCGCTAATGTATAAATTTTCAACAACGACCACTAAAGCTATCGTTGTTTCTTAAAATTTTTTAAAAAAAATTATACAACTACTGCATCCATCACTATTGTTTGGAATATTTTTTTTAATAAATTCTAATACATTATAAAAAAAACAAACTAGTACATAGATTTACTTTTAAATATCTTTAAAAAGCCAGTCATAAGAGTGTGCAAAATCCTGCAAATTATGGGCAAGTAAAATAGTTCCCCTATCAACAAAATCCTCTAGAATCTAATGGCAATAGAGAACAAGAATCTTTATGTTGTTTCTCAATGACCATCTATGAGATGATAGAATAAGATCTACAACACTACATACGAAACTCATAGAAAAAAATGATTCAGCAAAAAAAACCCACAAGTAGTCACCTCAACTTGAATCTGATCAAGGATGGTCGCAATTCTTTGACGGTAAGTTTTTTTTGCCTCAACCACCACAAGGTAGAAAATGCAATTATATTTGAAAGACTAACTAAACAAAAAAGTATAATTTTTAGTTGAGAAAATTATTTAAATAATAATTTAAAAAATATTTACCAATTCGGACTACTTTGGGAAATATTTCCCAAAGTGGTGTTGCTTTTTGTCATGCAGGCGGTTGGCGCTTGTGTAACTTTTTTTAAAAAAAATTATATGATTTCATCCTTTAGAAGGACAAAATTAGGAACGGATTATAAAACTTAACCCGATTTTGTCATTTAGAATGACGAAATCAACTTAAACCTGATTTTGTCCTTTTAAATGATAAAATCGTCATATATACCTTATGTGGTGACTTTGCATCTCGAGAAGGACATAAGTGGCTTATGTACTAATTTCGTCCTTCTAAAGGACGAAATCAAATTAATTTTTTTTAAAAGACTATTTTAAACCAACTTTAACCCTTGTCCCTATTCATTCGTTCAACACGTACACTTGTTTATTCATTCCACACATTCCATGTATAATAAACATAACATTAAAGTTATTTCATCAACTAATAAAAACAAACATAAAATAGAAATGTTTATCAAATATATTACATCACATGTTAATAAAATGTTTAGTTTAAAAGAAACATATAACAAAGCTAATACACTCAATGTCACGATCTCCTACGTCCTCGACCTCGACGGTGCTGTATGAGCTCCTCCTCATGATCTACCTGCTCCGGCTCTAGCTCTGGCTCCAAATGTGGTTTTGGCTCAACCTCAGCATAAGTAATAGATGGCTCAACACGAGTTGTCCGATGTCGTCTATAATATAAAATCGGATCTGGCTAAGCAACATGTGCAGTGATTAGAAATGATAAATGGGGAGGAGAGTTATGTACTGCTAATGAAGATGGAGTATCATGAAATGAATCGTGCCTCAGCTGTGTCTGAGCGGCCTCATCAACAGGATAATGTGTATGAATATCCGTAATCACCGACTGAAGCAGTGGCAAGCTACGAAGGACATCATCATGATCCCTAAGCATTGATTGACATGATGCAAACAAGTCCTCTTTCGATGTTTAAGTGTTAATTAAGTCAGTTAAATGCTCATGAGTACGTCGTGCTAAACGAAGCTATAAAAAAAATAAATTAAAGATTAGATAACTAATAAATAAGAAATAAGAAAATAATATTATATAATTAACAAAGTTATACTTACCAAAGCTGCCTCAGACGCACCCCTAGGCTGATATGACATCTCCTCTACATCATCGCACAGTAAAATATATCACCGTGTAATCGGTAAATATCACTGCATATATACGCTGCAAACATCTCGCGATGTTGTAGCCATCTCCCTATGGATAACAGTGGTTGCCCTATCCTCCTATCAAGTGATATATGATGCATGATGTGTAGCCCAATCCGTAATATGGCAGCCCTGTCGAGTTATGCGATGGACAAATTCGACAGTAGAAGGTGGGACCACTTGCACCAGGTTAAACTGGAGAATTACACGATCTGACACATACATCTCCACAATCTTGTAACATATCAATGGCATTCGCGATAGCCACACTTCCCGACCGTCGGTGCATATAGGAGGCAACACAACCAATACTTCCGGTGAGTATGGCTGCCAAATAACATATACAATATATAAAGATAATTAAGTTTAAATAACCTTACATATTTTATAATCATAACAAAAAAAGTTCAACATAATATAAAATTACTTGATAGGGTCGTTGGTGGTCTAACTCCCCTCTATATAATAGGAGGACTCCTTGTGGATTTTTGGTTCTCCTTTTTCGAACATTCCACCTTAAGGAGTTAAAATTTAAAAATAAGTTTAGCATAAGTAAATAAAACCTTCCTATAAAAATTTAAGTATTAAAAATAAATGTCCCCTACCTCGCTCCTAATGGAGCACCCTCCACTAAGTGATGACCCATCTCAATACTTGGTCGACTGATGTGTAAATGCTCCTACGACCATAGCTATGTCACAGAATATGATTAAAGTTATTAAAAAAGTAAGAAATTATACTTGCAAAAACATATTTAAAGTGACTAAATCATTTACCTGAAGAAGGGTTAGACATCCTGCAATCCCAAAAGTCATGGCCTAACATGTTTTCCCCAACTCTCGGTATAAAAATACAAGCGTATCACTTTCCCCAACTCTTGAAATCGTCTTTGACTCTCAGAAGCTGATGGCTGAAATGTTGAAGTGTAGTGATTTCGTCATTTAGAAGGGCGAAATCGCCTTAAGGTGATTTTGTTATTCTAAATGACGAAATCATATATATTTTTTTTAAAAAAAGCCACGCAGGTGCCAGCTGCTTGGTTGGCGCCAGCATAGCAAAAAACAACACCACTTTAGGATATTTTCCAAAGTGGTCTGAATTGGTAAATGTTTTTTTAATTATTATTTAAATAATTTTCCCTTTTTAGTTTGATGTGAATGACCCAACAAAAGCACATACCATGGTGAGAAAATGGAGGAAAGTTAATCTTTGCTATTGAGCATCAACTGCAACCAAAGAAACCACAACTTCCTTTGCTAAAACGACCATGTTAGCTTTAAATTCCTGCATCTTTGATTCAGCAACATGGAGCTTTGCACTATTCTCAAGATTGACAGGTTCTCTTGCTCATATTTGCTTTTTAGAGGCATCTGCTACCTTATATGTAGAAAGCATATATAACTGTAATTGAAAAGCATAATATAGGCTAATGTTTTTTAAAATAGGTGATCATTTTTTAGTAAATTTATACAAAGCTATAAACATATACCTAAAGTGAAAACACAATTCAATTAAATGTAAAGTTGTTTTGACTTGCCTGACTAATAAAACTAGGGAATTGTAAGAACATACGAGTCACATGTCTAGTTTATTGCTTGATTTTTTGTCAACATTATGCCAAGAAATTGTATGTATATAATGAGTCTTACAATTTGATTTGAAGTTATCGTGGTAAAGTTAGATTTAAAATTGATAGACTTGAAAAATAGAAATACATATGTTCTTATTGATCAAGGTGGAAGGTTGAAGAATGTGAATAGTTTTGAAGCTTATTCAGGTCACATGGCATCCAAAGATCATTTGGAAAAGGTTAAGAGATGATTCTAGAGGTTTCAGATGGATTTAGGTTAAAACAGACACAAATGTAAAAAATCAGCCAAAACGATCAATCGCTACAAAATTATGAAAGAGAAACGATCGATCGCATGTTGATCAACCCTATGCAAAATGATGTTAAGAGTTATCGATCGATCGCTCTCGCCATTAATTGATCAATTGAAGAATTGTGAACATTAATGAGCTATAGTGACTGATTGAAGAAAAACAATTGATCGTTTTATTAACAGTTTACCTAAATTAAGACCTTATGATTTCTATTTTATTCCTTATTTAAGTACAAGTGCTAATCTAACTTAATGACCTATATTAGGGATATGAATTCACCATAGTTCCATGCAAATTCTAAAAGCCTCTGCCACTTCCAATTATTTTAAAGCCACAAAACTATTAGCTAGGATCCTCCATTTTCATCATTTTCTTAGCCGCAACCAAAACCATACTTCTTACCAAGGACAAGTAGCCACAACTTGTTGTAACTAGCCAAAACCCTTGAAAAGGGACTTAGATCCTTCATTCTTCACAATTTGAATGCATCCAGAGAGCTCTTGTATTTGACCTTCTCACCAAGGAAGTGTTTTTCATGCTCCCCTCTGATAATGAGCCCAACATAAAGAATGCATGTGAGCCTTTAATATTTAAGATTAACGGCACATACGCTAGTGCATGGTAGTGCAAGTATCACTAGCGCTAATGTACGCTAGCATGTGCACTATTGATCTCATGGATGAAGGGCTTCTATGCATTTCTGGGCTCATTGTCAAAGTGGAGCATTAAAAATGCTTCCTCTCACCAGGGGTCATCATCACCCTTCACTAGACAATATAAATAGGGTAAGAAGCAAGACCTGTGCCAATTGTACTCCCCCAACCCAACAAGAAGCTACCAAGAAAATTATCATGTTACCAATGATTAAATAAAGGCAAATAAGAACCATCCATAATCCATAGGGGCAATTCTACCTGGACTTCAGCCTCTTGTCTCATTTGACTATAGTGTTGAGCAAGGTGGCAAGAATCTTCGATCCCATGATGTTCCAGTAATCATTGCTTTTAGTGGCTCCAAAACCTTGAAAAATAAATTGTTTCATATGAAAGTCTAAACATCACAAACTAATCACAAGATCATTACATTCTAGAGATACTGCCCATGGGAGAAGAAGTCTGCAACAAATAAGAAATATTCAATTCACAAATAAAAAAGAGAGCTCTTCCTCATGGAAGACCATAAAAAGTGTTTAAAAGAAGGCTATGCTTGGAACCACATAGAAGTAAGCAGACCTGAGAAGATCTTATACTTAACTTTATTTCATAGTTTGGATATCTTATGATGGCTTTAGATATATTGCAACCTTAGGACTTGAGACTGTGTTCATTATAGATTTTGTGGGTGTTATATTGGACTAAGATGATTAATTAATCTCTTTTACCTTCTATTATTTGCTTTTGCATAAAGGGAACATGTTGTGTACTTTGATGAGAACCCATGATAGGTTAGTCTTCTGCTTCATAGCATAGTATCCCACCTTCTTAGACTAGGTTCAGGCTAAGGGGGGTTTGGCAAGGCTTGATAGATTCAACTCTATTTGGGACCATGGCTTGAGGCTTTCGAAGAAGTAGAACAACTTGTCATTTTGAAACATATTTTGAATGTCCAATATTAAAGCTAAAATTGTTTAACATACTCCCAAGTAGTTCCAATTTGTTGAAGGCAATAGAAGTTCCTCCTAGCGATAAATTCTACATTTTTTGGTAAAAATTGAGTCTTCAATTGACCTTTCATATCTTCCAAGGTGTTCATCCTGAGACAACCATATAAAAAATAACTACCTCAAATTTTTGTAGAGAATTGCCCCTTGAAGATTAAGTTTAGGGAATTAGAGGAAAGAGCTAGAAGAAGAACTTAAAGAGTTGAAGTTGTCTTCCTAAAGAATTTGTAGAGAGTTTGAAGAACTAGAAGATTTTTTAAATAACTTGGAGCGAAAGATTGCTTGAGTCTTCTTAAATAATTTCTTGATTAATTTGAGATATTTGATTGAGAGTGAAAAGTAAAAAATCCTAGCCCCCCTCTCTCCTATTTATAAGGGAGTATTCCCTTGTTAAATTATGAAAATACCCTAAACTACCAAAAAATGACTCTATAAGAGGGTGGTGGGACACGGTGTGCGGGGGGGGGGGGGGGGGTTCGGTCGACAACTTTAATGACTCTTTTTAGAGCCATTGGGGCCACTTAGGGGTTTAGTCTGAGCCCAAGGGATGGCCCATATAGCCTTGATCAGGGCCAAGCAGGGCTGAATTAGGCCCATGGGCCTTACCTAAACTCGACACTTCTTGGTCAGTTTATGGGCTCGACCCTGGCCCAATCATAAATGGGCCAGACTTGAGCCCGTCCTTTTAGGCGTTAGCCAGTAGGGCTGCATTGAAAACCCGAACCTAAATTGATTTAGATGGAACTGACCCAATAAAAAAATACCCGAGTAAATGTCTAGTTGAATTGGGTCTAGCATGTAAAAACATATTTGACCCTAGTTATATAAATTTTTATAGATAGAATAAATTCAATATAGTGTCAAATTAGTTTGTATTATTGGAATCAAACCCAACACAAGATAAAATCTCAGTTTTTATTTTAATTTTTAAGTTTTTTATTCTTATTTTAGGTCGAGTTAGGTTCAAATTTTTTGCTTCTTATCTAAGAAATTCAGTTCCTATTTTTGAGTTGAGTTAGGTCCAGCAAAACCAACTTAACCGGGCCGTGATGTAGCCCTATCGACCATGCCGACTCCTTAGCCGCCTCCACCAATACCCTCGGTATATTCGTCGTTTTGCAACTAGGTCCGGACTCCTAACCGGAACCCCACCGTACCCGCCAAAGTGTCGGGTCCGATCATCTTGCCGGCTGCCGCTCCTCCCATACATTTCTTCTCATTCGTGGACAGGCTTTCTGTCCATATTTTCGAACTTTACCCCGACTCAGCGCAACCCTACTCCAGCCGGCCTCCTCCTAGCCCCTCGTCTCTTCCCCCACATAGCAGCAGCAGCACAAGAAGAAGCGGCGCAGAAGCGGTAAAGGCGGCGAAGATGGCGGACGTGGTGCAGTACCGGCTGGAGCGGATGGTCGACGAGCTGGACGACCTGGAGCAGCGCGGCCTCTTCACTCGCCTGGAGATCACCGAGATCGTCCGGCGCCGTCGCGCCTTCGAGTACCGCCTCAAGCGCCCCAGCCCGCTCAAGCGCGACTTCCTCGCCTACATCGACTACGAGAAGCAGCTCGACGCCCTCCGCGCCCTCCGCAAGCGCGCTGCCGTCCGCGCCATGCGCCAGTCCGACCCCGACAAGCGCTGGCGCAAGTCCCTAGCCGACTTCGCCGGCGTCCGCCGCATCCTCGACGTCTACCGCTCGGCGACCCTGCGATTCAAGGGGGATATCGAGCTCTGGTTTCAGTACCTAGAGTTTTGCAGAGAGAAGCGGAATGGCCGCATGAAGCAGGTGCCGTTATCACCCCCCTTTTTTTGTGTGTGTAGAAGGAGTTTGGCATGTTGTTTCTTGTTTTACCTTTGGCGTTTATGGAGTGTTGAATAAATTACATGTGTTTTCATTGCTTGTCTTATAAATAGAGCTGACTATGAATTTTGTATCTGTTTTGCACGTATTGTATGACTATTGAATGAAATTTGAATTGTAATTTCGGAAAATAATGGCCTTTCTTCCGTACTTGATTACATGGGCGCTGGTGTTGATTTGTGTAATGGATGCATTTGCTGTTTTTTTCCTGGTCTTGTAGAAGCTTGCTTGCATTTTCAAGCTATTTTTACGTTTTTAAGTAAGCTAGCAGCTCCTAATTTGCTTTTTTATGTGTCTCAAATGAAATGAGTAGTTCATGTGAGAAAACGATTTCCTCCAATCCGTGAGTATTAGTTACATAGGTGATCTAGTGTAGACTTTGGTGTTGGATTTTCGTAGTCTTCTTTTGATATCTGTATTTCTCTTAAGAACTAATATGGATCATATATTACATGATATCTAGCTTTAACATTAATAAAAAGAATGAATTTTTATTCTGTAGTCTGTGTTATATAAATTACATGGATGTTGAACGGAATGCTAGAGATAAAGGGATGACCCTTTCTCATCTAAAAACTGTCTCAAGTGAAAATGTGAATTAGCTGCGCATAGATTATTAGTGTAAAAAGTATGTATAAGTGAGAAAGTTCTTGTTTTCTTTTTTACGAAATTTATGTTTGACAATGCTGACCATATATGCTTTAACTTATCTTATATGATTATTCTATGTTATTTTTTCGAACATTGAAAGAATGGTCTAAGGACGTTAATACTTCATGAATATATCTTTGCTTTTTATTTATCTTAACTGAACTATAATGATTTGTTATTTAAATTTGTATTTGTTGCATAAATTGGCCTCTCTGGTGGATTTGACTCATCTTGTTGTAAGAAATATCAGAATATTTGAGCAACGGATTTGATGTTCCTTAATTTGCAGTGTTGAATATGTTGCAGGTGCTGGCTCAGGTCATTAGGTTTCACCCAAAAGTCCCAGGCCTTTGGATTTATGCAGCTGCTTGGGAGTTTGATCAGAACTTGAATGTCACAGCTGCACGTGCTCTTATGCAGAGAGGTTTGCGTGCTTGTCCTAAATCGGAAGATCTTTGGGTTGAGTATCTCCGGATGGAACTCACCTACATTAACAAACTTAAAGCTAGAAAAGCTGCTCTTGGAGAAGATAATAGTACATTGTCACGAGCACATGAATCTGAGGATGAAAAATCATGGAAAGAAGAAAATGAGGAGTTATTTATAGCCTTGGAGGAGGGAAAAAAGGATCTAAATGGATCAGAAGGCAAAGTAGATGAAACAGAAAATAAAGTAGATGCATTTCGTGAACGGGCTTCGTTGATCTTTCAAACTATATATGGTGGAGCAATTGAGGCTCTTCCCAGGAGTATGAGCTTGAGGAAACGGTTTCTAGAAATTTTGGAGGATGTAGACCTGGCACACTTGGATGGATTGAAGGAAGAGATAATGATTGACATGAAGAAGGATTTCTCGGGAAAGGAAGAGTATTGGGATTGGCTTGCTAGACATCAAATCCTTAATTACAAGAAGAGTGACATGCTAGGGGAAGCCACACTTGACCTTTTGAACAAAGTTGTGCTGGTATGGTATACCTTTATTCCGTAGATTTACAGTTTATTTATTTTTATGTATGACTAGTTTACAAACTATTTTGCATGGATGTGAAGAAAAAGTCATTTAAACAGTTAAGCTAATCAGTTGCCACTCAAGTTATTAGCAAAAATGACAATTGCAGCCAATTTAGATGATACTTTTCTCTGACTGTTTTACATGGTTGTATGCAATGTCCTTTCCTCCCGTTAAATTATTACTTGTATGAAACTGTAATATACATACCTTAATGATTATATATATTTCTACTTTATTTTCTTTTTAATTTTTTATAATTGGCCTTGTTTTCTCTGCCTTGATTATAATTTTCTCTTGCAATAAAATTGTCACATTTATTAAAAAGATCTTGAATAATTTATGAATTCTGGGTTTGGATGGGGAAAAACAATATGAGTTTAAAACTAAATTCCGTGAGGTTGTTTTTCCTGTGTGGCTTACTTAAACTTTCTTGGATAAGATGTAGGATAATATGCCCGATTTCTGTTCTTTGTAGTACACTCATCTTGTATAGTTGCCCCTTCTCTTTGGTTCTTTACCACCTTGCATGCAGTGGTCAGATTGCCAATTGTGTTCATTGTTTTTCTCCCTTGTGCAGGTATATGAAGAAGCATTGAATACTGTAGCTTCTGCAAAAATGTTTTCACTGTATTCAAAGTTTTGGTTGGATCTTATTATTCCTGAAAGTGGAAGTTTCCAATTTTCTTGGATTAGCAATAATTTGGCAAGTGCAGAAAATTTTACATCGAGTGTTATGAGTGTATATGAAAAGGCAGAAACCAGAGGATGTCTCACTGACAATCTTGCATACCAATATGTTTCACTTTACTTGCAAATGGGGAATCTGGAGGAAGCCAGAAAGCTAGCAGAAAAGTTTTGCAATAGAAACCCTTCCGTGGAAACTAATTTATGGGTTTTAAGGGCTTCAATAGAGATGAAATGGGCTGCAAAGGAATCTTTGTCCATAAGTAAAGAGAACTTGAATTCTGTGTTTGACCTCCTTAGAACTGTGCTCTCAAAACTAACTGTTGCCGAAGCTGCCAGTTTGTGGCTTATGGTATGTGATTTATTTGCCATGTATATCATCCCGGGATTTTCTTTTGGTGCTTTGCTAAGAAGCCTAATATTGCTGTTTATGGGTCTTAATGGATGTCATATCCTGAACATCAATGTTCAACTTTTTCATTGATTTGTGATTAATTTGGTTGGCCTAGCAATTTGAAGCATGAAAGTTATTAGTCATATAAATTTTTACTGGATTGAACCCTAAGGCATGCACTGACAGTTTGCTTTTGCTGATGTATAGTATTTTACATTTAGTACAACATGTGGATTTCTTTTTGCTGTTATCTTAATTGAAGGAAAAAATTATTGAGCTTAACTTATTAGTTTTTACTGGTGTTTTTTGCTATGTTCCAGGCCATCAAATTTTTGTCAAATAAAAGAGAGTATTTTGATAAGCTACTGGAGATGTTTTTTGTTTCAATGGTTAGATCTGGTAAAAGTGAAGATGGATTTTCTGTTGCCTCTGCTTTTGTGAGTTCGGCGCTTCTGAAAGATGGTATACACAGGGCAAGAGAGATATATAAGAGGTATGGTGCCATATCCTGAAGACCCTTCTCACAGAAACGTGTGTTTGCCTTTCCCTCATCCTAATCATGGGTTATGTGGGCACGGTTAGTGGGTAAAAACACTCTGCACCACTAGATTAGTGCTTGTTAGAAAATGAGAAAAACAAATAAGGATTGACCATATGACTGTGGAGGGAGAGTTTTCTATGAAGGCCTTGTACTAAAGTTGATATAGGCAAGTAGTAATACATAATGTTCTGAAAACGCCTACAACAAGGAATTGCATACTTTATTTGCTTGCGTGTAGTAGCCCTTGTTAACACCTCTATCATAAATTGGGGGTTTTTTTTGGGGGGGAGGGGGCATATTCTACGTATATATGGTGCTTATCTTGTTTTTTGTATGTACACAGATTTCTTTCTTCGCCCAGTGCAAATGCTGGAGTTTTTAGACATTGTATAGAGTTGGAGTCGAATCTTGCACTTGCTGGCATCAATGATGGTCTTCTAAATGCACGCAAGTTGTATGAATCTGCTCTCAGCATTTACAGCGAGGATGTATCCTTTTGGCGAGATTACTATTCCTTTGAACTTAAGGTAATTTATTCTATTATTGACCGTTCCTAGTTTCATCTGCGCATGCACCATTTTTTTAACTTGGCCTGTAAAGCTGTTCCGAATAATTTGTAGGCGGGAACACCTGAATCAGCCAATGCAGTATATTGGCGTGCTCGGAAGACGCTCAAAGACAGAGTAGGGCTGGTTGGCCCTGACAAATTTTGATGAAGTAATGTAATGTTTCCCCCATTAATTTTTGGTGCGCAAATATAATTAAAAATGATCTTTAATTCAAAGAAAATTTTATCAGATTTGGATGCATATATCTATACAACACCATTGCTGGACGAAAAATGTTTCCGTGATCAGATTGCATGACGTGGAGGGCGAGAACATGGGATCCGGGGAGAACTTAGGAACTGTTGGATCTCGTTCCCAAGTATTTCCCTCGCTATTTCTGGGTGAAGTGGCAACCTCCTATTGTTGGTCACTTAGCCTTTTACTATGAAAACCAACCTATTATTCATCGTTATACGCATATAAAAATAAATCAGAAATTTAGAGGAACATAAAGGTGGTGCTGCAGCTAGATCAGATTTCATTGATTACAGGTGGTTGAAAGCGGTGTTTTAAACATGGACCGGCCTGGCTGGTTCGATTAGGTTTAATTGGACCTGGATAAAAATTCGGGCCGAGTCGTCCTAAGTTAGCGGGTTACATTAGCCCAGGCAGGTCACTTTAACCCGCCCGGTCAAACTGGTAACCCAGATGACGTTTCTTTAATTTAAAAAAATTATTGTGGTCGCCCCCTACCGGATAAGACCAGCCCCTGCCCCTGATCATCCCGTTGTGGTCACCCAGTTGGGCTGCTATGGCCCCCTACCTATGTTATGAACATCACCACCTTGCCAGCCATGAAAAGAGCTCGCTGACAGCATCGATGTGAAGTAGAGCCAAAGCCCACCACGATGATGATAACTGCGGATATCAACGAGACGCTCTTGCTAAGGCTGATGGTCCAAAAGCGAATTGGTGCGTAGAAGCCGATGACGTTGATCCCGGTAACCTGCTAGAAGAAGGGGATGATGATGGCCATCACTTGTTGGGGTTGGTATCCCCACCCAATTATTGTCCGGAGTTGTTTTGGCTGTTTGCCGCTCTAGATGCAATTGTATTGGCATTAATGATGTCGTCGAGCTCGGCCTCCATGTCGGCCGTGTCGCAAACTCATTGCAGCATGCGGAAGGCCTTGTGGGGGTCGTTCTGACGCTAGATAATGCTGTTGGCGAGGGAGGGCTGAGATCTGGGCTGAAGGGAGTGGCGGAGGCCATGAGATTGTGGGAGTGGAGGGCATCGAAGATCCGGGTGGCATTGGACATCTGGAGTGGAGGCGTTGTAGATATGGGCTGGAGGGAGTGGCAGGAGAAAGTTTATGTATGAACGGTTAAATTGGCCCAGACATTATTCTGGGTCAAACTTGGGTTGACCTAAGTTGAACCCGGTAACATTGGCCCAGATACTATTCCGGATCAGTGTCTATAAAATACTGGTTAAAACTTAAAAGGGGGCCTACTCATGCTGCTAGGAAGGCCATGATAATCTGCTCCACCTAAAATCAAATTATTTGACAGAAGTTCGCAAACAACCTGCTTCTGGGAATCATTCACGTCCGCATCTGTATCTGTATAAGCATGTGATGTGATGAGTTTATTATTTGCGAATGAGCGACGAAACTATCGATCAATCAAAGCAAAGAAATTGGATACTGCTATAATGATGCATGGCTCTATGAGCAGGCAAGCCCACACGAGAAAAATATTTGGTCCTCCCACTAATATCGACAGTGATAAGTTTGAGATTTGGCTTTGATTCAGCAAGAGGTGGGATTTTGCTTCGATTTAAAAAGTACATTTCAGTTCGATTTGAGAAAATTTGGCAAAAAATTGAAAAAAACTCGTCCGATGGGGCTGCAGGAGAACCCAAATCTTTTAAGTGATTAACGGGAATTTGTGTACATTGAGGCCTAAAAAAAAAGCTTATTAACAAATTTTTTATTTTATGATCAGTTTAAATTATCTTAACTAAAAAGAAGTGTTGAAATGCACTTGAAACGGCTATAAATTTGGCAAGAAATTGAACCGAGGTTCACTTTAATAATTTTTTAAAAATTTTTGAGAACTTTGTCACTATGCTAATGTCTTCCATTGCTTTTGTGTATATACTAGTGCACATGGAGGATGGGCATATGCAAGCGTTGCATTTTACAAGAAACATTTTCAGTATATATTTTAGTGCTACAGGGCTGTCCATGGATCGGTGTGGGAAAGTCTGTTTGCCAGGTTCTTGCGCGGTTGATTGGGTTGCTTGGAAAAATTATCTAATTGAACGCGTAGTATATATGCCTTGTGAATAAATGACACGTTTAATGAATTTATATGTGTTTAAAATCGAATTCGGATTACATGTTTAAAGATGAATATAGACGTATGTATAAACACGTGGTAGAGCCGTTCCACTGGATACCTTTTCTGTTCCCGGGGGACCCAAGAGGAGGTGAGGGTCAATAAGAAACCGTTTTAATATGGCAATTACGCTAACCCAGCCCAGTAAGCACTGGCCCATGGCCCATTGATACTTCCAAAAACCAAGACGAACTGGGCCATGACCCATTGATACTTCCTAAGACCAACCCAAAGTTGGGCCCGAGTTCGGGGCCGTGATTGTCTTCCTCGACTCCGGCGGGAAGGGGAGTGACCATTCCGGTTCCGTTTTCGCCATTTTCAGCAACTCAGACCCACTTCGGATGTCCCCAGCTTAGGATCAGTGACAAGCATTTTCGGCGTCATCTGCAGAGAATTTTGATTCCCACCCCTCTCTGGTTTTCTCTCTGCCACTCCGGCGAAGTATCCAGATATGAACAGGTACGTTTTTGGGTTTTTTCTTCTTTGTTATCAGCTTCTTAAACGAAATTAGTCTGACCCACTTCGAATTTAAGCTTCTTTTTACTGAAAAAGTTACTGGTAGGTGAGGAACGATGGAAAACTTGTGCACGAATCAAAATGTTCTTCCTGCGGCATGTTCTTTTTTTTTTTCCAGTTTATACTGTGCTTGTGTTTGTTTTCCCCTTTTTGGGCTTCATGAATTATGCTTACTTTTTCTATTATTCCTTTGATTGCTTTTGATTCTCTGTGGTGATATGCTCTGTTTTTGCTTATTTTTTCCTGAAATGGAAACAGGGTGATAGCGAGGAGGATTTTAATTGGGATTGGAAGAGCAACTGCACAGGAGAGGACTTTTTGCAGTGATGCGGCAGCAGGAGTATCTAGTGCTTCCCACCATGGCCACTCTGATCACGTATTGCTTCTTTTACGATATGCATTTCTTATGTGCCCCCTCCCCCCCCCCCCCCTTGTTTTTTTAACAATTACAAGGGACAAAAAGGCTTAACTGGATGCATTCTTATTCAGTCCTGCAGCTTACCTTGTTATGCTCTTGGTTACATGTGGCTGCTATTGGCCATCGTTTCATTTCTTTAGCGAAGGAATTTTAGGGTCTCTCCCCCATAACGCACTGACACCATATATAGAAACGTCTAATTTCTTCGTCTGCCTGAAGTGAACGTGATAATAAAGAAAGTAGAGAGGTCAGCATATGGAAAATGGAAAAAAGCATCTTCACTGAGGTCCTCCCTATGTCTGACTAGGACATTCAGTTGTCAGTAGTGTACGGAGATAGCAATATACTGACTTTTACTTGCTTTGTAAGAGTTAACTGCCTTGAGTACTTGAATGCTTTTGATCAAGTTAGTTACTAGCTTCATGCCATACACCCCTGTTGATAAAATAATGTTGTAGATACACAATGGTATAGGGTACTTATTCTGAAATGGATTAGGAATTAAGAATTGAGAGGACCTAAGGGGAAGTTTGCATGTGTAGTTTCACATGGCTAAACTGTTGAAGATAATTAGCAGCGTAAGGTGAGAGCCTGATAAGTAGCCGGGTGTTGGAATTTTACAGCAAGTTTTAACTGTTTGAATTGGAGAACGAGATCATGAGAGAAAGGGAAAATCTCTCTGTATTTCTGAATAATGAGAGTAGATAAAAATAAAAAGTCACAACTAAGCGCTTATAGAGATTGGGGAACTGCAATCACAAGAAAAGACAATTATGCCCTCACCAGGGCCGGCTCAATATGATTTGATGCCTAATGTGAAAAAATTAAATGAGGTTTTTAATATTTTTAATAATAAGGTGATTATTTGTTTTTTCTCTGGTGTTTATTTATACTCCCTCAATCCCATTTTAACAGTTTCTTTAAAAAAAAATTGGCCCATATTAATAGTCCTATTTCATGCTATCTTCTCATATTAATCAGTGGATGGAGTAAAAGTGTTAATTAACTGGCTTCCTTAAATATCACCTTTTTTTTTCCAAAATTGGACTGTTAATATGGGATGTAGGGAATATTATAGATAATTAAATGGTTGAATCTTTCTAATTTTCGATCTTGTGGATGATTTTTTTTATAATATCTAGTGTATGAGTAATAAATGAATGGTGTATTGCAAACACCAGACAAATCAGTGGGGCATCAATATCAATTTTTTTCATAATCAACCGATTTCTAGATCTGCTTATAAGAAATGATTAAGATACTTTAATTTCCAATGTTTTAGGAAACATGACCATATGGGTGATACATGTATGTGCTAATTAAATTGTGAAAGTATTTTTTATTATTTAAAGTATTTGCGAACAAAACGAAGACCAATGAAAAGTATACTAAAAATGCAAACAATATAACTTAAAAAATAAAGCTAGGACATATAATCTGGTGGGCTGTCACATTGTCTTTGCAAATAGAAAGTGAGACAAAAGAATCATGTTTTTGAGAATTGAAAGAGATGAGAGTAATGTCACATGTTGTATGGGATGCGAGGAGCTTGGGTGAATAAGAACTAAGCTATGATAGAGTTGGAGCTTGGGCGTAGTAGAACTTAATGGTAAAATGAAAACCCGTATGGTAACTATTCTTGTAATCTTAATGAAAAGATGCAGATATGGTAAGTGGTAATTCATGGTAAAAGAAATGCCCACATAACGATGGTCCCTTGAAAAGCTATGGTTAATGGATCACTCATTAGGCCTATAACTAGATAGGAATGATAAGAGATTGAAAAATCATATTTGGATTTTGCATCTCAATGACAGCCAAGAAAATATTTGTCGTTTTCTCTATGATATAGACTATATGTATAGGCCTTAACACTCTCTCTCTCTCTCACACGCACACGCGCGCACACACACATAAGGCATCCCTGTATATGAGGCTTTTTTTACTGTGGGACCTTAGCCAACTGGGCAGTTGCCAAGGCTCTGGCCATCACTTAAGTGAAGGGCAGACCAGTTAGAAAATAAGCAAAAAACTAAACTACCCTCTATTAATATAATACACAATATTGAGGACTCAAAAATAAAATAAGAGCAGAACTACTTTAACTACCTCTAGTTTGCTATCCTTCTATTCAAGAAAGGTGTATATAGTCTGTAGATCTATAGACCATATGCATAGTTGATGAATTCGTACTTAAATTTGTTAAGTGTCTTCTTTTCTTAATGTTACTGAAGCATGTTTCAGAAAAATAAAGATCACTTGTTTGTTGTAATTGCCTTCTTTAGACTGAAAAGAAGCTTGGTGTGACAAACAATATTCATCAGCATGACATTGCCATTGTTGGAGGAGGCATGGTAGGCATGGCTCTTGCTTGCGCTTTATGTACGTATTATCATCAAGACTAATTTATTAGGCATTTGGTTATTTTTTTTACCGTTCTGCTATATGCAGGGAGTTAATTACTTTCTTTATTGTGTTAGGTCCTTCAATGGAGATTAAGGTCATTATTTTCTTAACTGTTTTAAATCATAATTCTTCCTGAAAGTAATGACCGTGTCAATCTCTCTATTGTAACAAAATCTTGATGGCGAATTTTCATCTCATAATGTTACATTAGAGACGACCTCTATACGACCATTGTAGATTTAGAATAAGCCTATGATAGAGTGCCGCAAGAGCTCATTTGGAGTGTCTTGAAGAAGAAAGGAGTTAAAAGAGGATACATATATTATTAAAGATATCTATGATGAGGTAGTGACTAGTTATGGATAATTGGGGGGCAAACCATGGAGTTCCCAGTCACAATAGGTTTACATCAAGGGTCAACCCCACATTTATTTGCTTTAGTTATGGATGGGCTATGGGCTAACTACACATATATAAGATAGGGTACCTTGATGAAGATCCCGAGAAGCTGGTTTAAGGTGTAGGTAATGGGGAGGATATTTCTCTTGGCTGTCTGTTTTCCTATATGTGCTCTATGGTCCTTTGTATTGTGGTGTTAGGGTGAGATCATCTAGTTTTGCTGAGTGGAGGATTTTTTCTATTGCTGTTTTTAAATTCAAGATTTTTTCTGTAAACCGATTTTTTTGGGAACTGCCTGCC
This sequence comes from Saururus chinensis, assembly GCA_035235625.1. Taxonomy (NCBI): domain Eukaryota; kingdom Viridiplantae; phylum Streptophyta; class Magnoliopsida; order Piperales; family Saururaceae; genus Saururus; species Saururus chinensis. The sequence continues at coordinate 31,898,216 of CP141148.1, read as the reverse complement.
ACAGTAGTATAAGCTGATAAACAAAAGAAATTACATTTATATCATGTTGTATTGTCTTCAAAAAAAGATGTTTATACCTTTGTTGGTATTTGAAAAAGTTTTGCAGTTATCGTGAACTCTGTTCTCTTTTTCATGGACATATTTTTTGGTGTCCTATTTGTCCTGATCAGCTGAAGCCCAGCTTACAGATTGAAGTTTTTGGACAAAGTACTCCGACTAAACTCATTGGTGAATTTTGCACATGTTTTATGTAGTTAAATTTCTTTTCGTCTTTGGTACTTATTATTTGGTTTTTAAGGCTAATCTTGTGTACTAGACTTGGAATGAAAATGATAATGCTGCTAAAGAACCCGTGTTCTTAATAGCTCACATTTTTAAGCTTCTATATTTAATGCCAAAATGAGTGTTTTCATGGTCAGGCTGTGTTGTATTTTGGTTAGGTGAATGATAGTACTTGCAGTGACTTTTGGGTGAATTATGATTACTATTTTGTCTTGCAGCAAGCATGTCATTGACGAAACAATTGAGTGTTGCCATTATTGATAGCAATCCTGTGTTGAGTTTGGGAGCCTCAATCAAGAAAAGTGACCTCCCTGATCCAAGGGTCAGTACAGTGACTCCAGCAACTATTTCCCTTTTTAAAGGTATAATATATACTGACAAAAAGCCTGTTCGATAATAAACATACAAACTTAAGTTTGGAATGTCATAGGAACATAGGTTGCATCATTAATATTTACAGAGTTGTGGTCTATTTACATTTTTTTCAAATAGTTATCTAGACTGTACTTTATGTCATGCTGAAAGAATGATTATTCACAAGAGCAGTGTACTAAGATTTTAGATGTGTACGTATCTTTGTAGATTTTACCTTTTTCTTGAAGATATGTATATATACATATATATTTCCAGTGAGAATTACATATGCATGTATTCTGCAGATGTTGGTGCATGGCAGTATATTGAACAACAACGGCATGCATATTTTGACAAGATGCAGGTGATTATGTTAGCCTTTGATGCGATGGCACATTCTTCAATGATTTTAAGTACTCATTATGAATTTTTGGATTTATTAATTTCTTTTCTTAGTTTTCTTCTTTATTGATTCCTTTCAGGTCTGGGATTACACTGGACTGGGGTATACGAGGTACAATGCCAGAGATGTGGGTAAAGAAATTTTAGGGTAAGGACTGAAGGATATGCAACTCTTTTTGAAGGTTTCCTTAATGTTGTGTATCTGCGGCTTTTCATTGATTAATATGACTTTGTATTCAAGCTGTGTAGTGGAGAATAAGGCGCTTCTCAATTCTTTATTAGCGTGCTTACAGGTACTTTTTCCCTTCTACTGATATATGTCTGTAATTTGTTCATTGGTAGGTTGTAAAGAAGAAGCAGAGTTGTCATTCTGCTTCAGTGGCATTTATTTATGGTTGCGGTGGCATAATTGAAATTGTTTTCTTAGTCTGGGATGTACTTACTGTGTCATCTCGCAACCTCCCCTACATATTTGGTTTCTATGTTTCTTTTCTATGTGATTTTTCCACTAAATTCTTTTGTTAGATCATTAAGATGTGGGAGGTTTGGCTTCATGCTACAATGTAATAGTTGTGCAGTAATGCTGATTGTATAATTGCTTTGTTGGTTTAGTTTAGAAGAAATGTTTCTTCTTTACTTGTAAATTACTATGTCAGCATGCAAAATTACTTGCAAATTTTATATCTTTCTTGAATTTTGAATTATTTCTGAAATATTTTGTGCCACTCTCTTGGATCCAGGGATCACCAATTAAAACAGTTCAATGTGTTAAATATATATATCACAGCAAATTAATTGTGACAGTTAACGTTAACATCTAGCATCTTTACAACAGCCTCACAACAAAGCTTTACTGTGAGCAGGACAATGGTGACTTCCAGAAGATGTTCTATCCTGCGAGGTTGACCTCAATGGTTCTACCATCAAATTTCTCATGTGCTGAGAATATTCCGGAATCAAAGTTTCTTGGACATCTTGCCAAGCTGGAACTTAGCAATGGCAATAGCCTCTATGCAAAGTTGGTGGTAATAATACTGAGTTCTTGTGCTAATAATCACCTGTAATTTTTTCCGATGGGTTATAGATAAGATCATATGTGTCTATTGATGCATTGGGCATGTAAGATCTTCATTGTTGTTCTGTTAGGCCCTGCAAATTTATAAAACGCCCCCGGAATTGAAATTAACAAGAGATATAACAGCATTTTTGCAAGCTGCAGATTGCTATATTTTGTATGGTTAAAAAATAGGATGAAAAATAGACTGTGGCAGCATGATTAATTACGCCTCATAAACATTATTCTTGTTCATTTGTTGACCTATCAGTATATAGTATTTTCTCATTTTTTTTTATTCTATCTTGAAAATTTGAAGATAATAACAAATGTATTGACTAATGAGAGCTTACAGGTCGGTGCAGATGGGTCCAAGTCTCGTGTTAGGGAGATATCTGCGCTCAAAACAACCGGCTGGAACTATTCCCAACATGCAGTCATTTGCACGGTTGAACATACGATAAAAAACCAGTGTGCATGGCAGAGGTTTTTGCCTTCAGGACCCATTGCACTACTACCTATTGGCGATCAGTTTAGCAACATTGTGTGGACAATGAAACCTGATGAAGCTTGCAATCACAAGTCCATGGCTGAAGATGATTTTGTGAGATCTGTAAATGATGCTTTGGATTATGGATATGGTCCTCATCCTACCTCAAACATTCTTGACAAAATTGGAGATGGATTTTATCAGATTGTGGGATCACACTCTCCCTCTGTAAATGAAAATTTTGAAGCTCCACCAAAAGTAGTGAAGGTTGTTTCCGAAAGGATGACATTTCCTTTATCACTAATGCATGCTAATGATTATGCATCACATCGTGTGGCGCTCATTGGCGATGCAGCACACACCGTCCATCCTTTAGCAGGCCAAGGTGTCAATCTTGGTTTTGGGGATGCTCTTGCTCTTTCAAAGATCATTGCTGAAGGCATCCTGGTTGGTTCTGACATTGGAGAGGTACATCTCTTTTAATTCGCAATTGTTTCTACATTGAAGATCTACATATTTTAACCTAGATACTTTGTGTAGACAATAAACTTGGACCATATCATAGTAGCTGTGGTCTGGTATATTTGTTGGTTCAACATTGCTACCAAATTAGACTATTAATCTGTTACAACTAGTGCTTTCTGGCCTGCAGCCTAAATCCAGGATGGTTTGACATTCAGAAAGTGTTGCTTATACTCCTGTGAGATTTATACTTCAGCATTCTTAAAAATTGGATTTCGCCCTCATTCTTTGAGTTCAACAAAGATCTCTTGCTTGGCATCGTGTGCATGGCTGCACAACTCTGGACAAACATCAAGGTTGTTATGTGGAAATAGGCCATAGGGTAGGGGGGTATACTCACCAAAGCAATAGAGTTTATGACAGAAACTTAATAATATACAGGAAGGAACATTGATATGTGGCATTTTGATGATGTCATCATCCTATTTCCTTGCTATCTGGGATATTAATGAGTACAGGATATAAACGTTCTGGATAGTTTGTGCTTTGAACACTTATCCTGTGCAACAGCATTGGACTTTGCTGTATCTGATCGAATTTGGTACCTGGTAGCTATAAAGGCTATATGCAATTTTCTTTTTGATTTGCTTGGTTACCTTTTTGCTGCCTCAGTTCTATATAGATCAAAAGTAGTGATGTGTTTTAGATTCATCCATGGAGCCTATCACCTTTGGTGTTGTTCCTAGCTGCTTATGTCTAAAGTTCTTCAGTTTCTTCCTTCCTATATATATACACACGTGCGCTCGCATATGATCTTTTTTCCTTGTATACCTAGCACACGTTATGAATCCGATCATTGTTTGTTAAGCTTATAGATGCCTGTCAGTTTATGAGATGTTAGAAATTGTTCAAAGGGACAGGGTTGGCTACACACTTTTGCATGATTATACATCACTTCCTCAGAACAACCTTGCAGAGACCAACTTTATAGCTGGTTTAATTTGCAAGTTCTGGAGTGGACAGGCGAGCTGTTTGTACTGAACTTTTATTTGGGGAACAAAACACTTGTCTTGTCATTTTGAACAACTATAAGGCACATTGTTTGAGAATTTATGAAGGAAAAAATGCAGTATGAAACCATAGGTAATGCAAGATGAGAGTATAAAATGTGAGTAGTATATGTTCCGTGTATATTAATATATAAGCATGGTAAGCACTTGTCTAACTCCAGATGCTGTTTTTTTTCATTCAGATCTCTCTCTTGAAGAAGTACGAAAAAGATAGGAAGCTTGCAAATGTAACAATGATGGCAATCCTAGAAGGTTTTCAGAAGGCATATTCTGTTGATCTTGGTCCCGTCAATCTCCTTAGGGCAGCAGCCTTCCATGGTGCTCAATATATCGGGCCTCTCAAGAAGAACATAATATCATATGCTACAGGTGAGCCAAAATGGGCATTCTTTCCGTGATGAAGCCAAAGCAGCTCGTGCTTTTGTAGAAATTGCAGAAGAGCATTATTTTGTTTCTTACCCATTGAGTATGAAACTCTTTGGCATGATATATGTTAGATTCGCCATAAATATTTAGTGACAATGGATGGAGTCAGTCAAAATGGATCCCTTCTGGTAGCAATATTTCATTATTTTTTTTCTTTTTGGTGAATGCAATATTTCATTCTCAAACCTTAAATGCCGCAGTTTAAGTTGAATCAAAGTGGTTACAGTGAGGAAGAATGTGTATTCACTCACTAAGATGGGTGAATTTTACTGAGGAAATGCTAATCAGCTAGCTACTTGCAAATTTTCAACGGCATGGCTTTATACCATGCCCTTTCAGATGCAGATGAGTCTGGGCCATGAACTAACAATGAAGAGTCTGCCACCCCCTCTTTTAGCCATACCCACCAATTCACAAATGGTGATATATGATTGTGTATATGCGAGGTGGCAGGTTAAAATGGGGGGTGGTAGGCTCCTACCGAAACTGTGGAACTGCTGAGCAGTTAGAGACGCTTGTACGTTTTCTGGCTGATTTACTATTGAAAAAGGTTCTTTCTGCCAGCTATAACCCAACTTTGGACACAACTGCCATTGAATTGATCCAATGCTTAAGTTCCTAAACGCTAATGGCGGTGCATTCTTGCAGCTCCATTTCGGATAGCCTAATACCCTAATCTCATCCAGGTATATTCGTCTTTCTTGGCACCATTTTAAAAGTCTCCGGTTAAAATCGACGAGGTACTTATGAAGCCATGGACCTAGAGGCTTACGTTTACCTGCTAATTAGGATCTGCCAGTAGTTGAATTGTCTTCCGCCCCCTCCCTACTTGGGCAGAAAAGGACTAAAACAAGCAAACCGGAGTGACCACAAGCCGCAGCTGCTCGTATCCTCCGAGGCGTGTGGACGGCGTGATGGCTTTTAGCCCATCATCATGCCCTTTACCTGAATGTCCCCTGGTTCATTTTTAACCATGTCGTTGAATTATGTAGCGCGGTTTGCGTGAACTTCCTTTTCAGTCACACTTTTTACTGCTAGATATTTCGGTCACACTTCTACACGTTGTAACCGTTGTTCACAATATGAATAAAGTGGGTGGTCTCCCTTTTTTACTTTCGCAAACTGCATCTCTTTGCCAAAGATAATTCGTCTGCATGTAGAAACATACTTTAATGGTGAGATATTGGAGGCAATTGATAGAGTAATTTGAGCATCAAGATGTGGCCCCAATCGAGTAGAGGCAAATATCCTCGCTTTTGATGTAAATTTGCTTTTCAACCTGCCAAATCAAGGTATGAACACGACGTCGAAGTTACTTTGTGTGTCTGGCTTGGCCCAAAATACAATTTTGTTTCTTACTTTGTCAGTGTGTCAGTATACCTTTCCAGTTAAAAAGCGAAAAGGTAGGACGATAGAATTTTCAGTTTTTAACTATTTTACCTTCAAATTTTTATTTTTCTTCGGACATTACCCTAACTCTCAATATATGATCTTGTCTTTTGTCCTCACCCTCTATTAGATAGTCCTCTTGTTGTTATTTGATATAATTGTTTATGAGATGAAATCTTTTGTCAATATATGATCTTATTTTTTGTCCTCCCTTTTTGTTTTGTTTAGATAGTCCTCTTCCAAACCCAATTACATTTTCTCTCTTCCCAAGCACTCTCGTGTCTAATGATCAGCCTGAGAAGAGGCTTGAAGAGTAGGAATAAATCGGCATGGATTGATGAAGAAATTTGAAAAATGGAGTGAATCCTTAGAGGCTGAGGGCAATTGTTAACGTCTAGTTTTCCCATTCATAGTCATCTCCTTTAATAGAAGCCCTCCTTTGGGAATTATAGGAAGATCGTCAACATATGCCTTATCAATGTTTCCCAATACTCATTGTTTTGCCTTTTTTGTTTTGTCCTTTATGGTGTGGACTTGGAAGACCTCATAGGCTAATTCTTTCACACCATCTCTATATGACTCTTCTTCTATTCTCATTTGATTATTTCTTATTGTGACATGCTCACAATCTCACGGGTCGTAGCTATGGAGTCATGCTTGTTGTCTGCAATGCCACCTCTTTGAATGCCTTTTGCCTTTGTCTTTTCATTTTGCGGCTTTGTCTTCTGCCTTCTCCTATTTTCCTTATTATTATCCTCTTGGGTTTCTGAACTTGCGTCCCCGGCCTCTACCTTCGGATAGATCTTGCACAAAACATACTTATCCAACTGCAAAAGACTGGAATATTAGACTAATACAATATCAATTAATTAAAAGAAGGAAATTGTGTACACTTATTCATAATCATACGCATGATTACTTAAGATTCTGATTCAATGCAACATACTATTTGCATTAGATTAAGTAAATGATATAGTATATGAGTAATGTTCAACTACTTCTCCCTTGTCTATGATAGGCTTGTCACCACCAGTAGCATTCCGGTGCACATTTCCTGCTGCTCTTTTTGGATGTGTCATTTTCATACTTCCAGTATCTGGTTGTGTAGAAGTACTAATTTTCTTATCCCCGAGGCTTGTATTTACCTTGTAAGTCAAGATGAAGACATTGATAATCAGATATTTAATCGTAAAGATTGCCTTGTCATGTATTCATCATTTTAGTGTTATATGTCAAAATCTCAAGGCCATTGACCGATGGAAAATAAATTAGTTCAAAATTTGTACCTAATGTGTATCCATCATACTGATTGAGCTCTATTTTTCCTTACTATAAATAGAATTTTGTTATGCAGTTTCTTTTATATCAAAATCTCATTATGAAAATAAGGTTTTCAGGGAAGGTTGTTGCTTATGTTAATGTTATAGAGTTCCAAAAGTGAGGCTTATTATGCATTCACATGTTATTAATAATGTATAGAAATGATAAAATCACAAAGGTAGTTCTTATGAAAGTTATGTTTGTGCTAAAATACCTGATATTCAAGAAGATAAATTGTTAGATAAAAGAGTTGTGAAACACACGATGCATGGCCCATGTGGTACTTTATGAATGAAATCGTCTTGTATGGTTAATAAGGTTTGCCTATTTACATATCCCAAAAAAATTTCAAATGTCATAGTTGAAGGGAAGGATCCATACCCTATTTACATATAGAGAAATAATGATCGTTTAGTTCATGCTCGAGAGCATGACTTGCATAATACATGGGTTATTCCCTACAATCCATACTTACTAAGCATCATGATTGTCATATAAATGTTAAAGTTTGTTAGAGCATTAAGGCAGTAAAGTACTTATACAAGTACATATACAAAGACATGACCACATTTTGATTAAACTATCAAAAGACTTGCAAACTGATGATGTTAATGAGATACAAAAATATCAAAATGTGTGATGGGTACCTCCTCCAAATGCTGGGGAATTTTCATGTACAACTTATAAAGTAATCATCCAACGGTGTTTAATTTACAACTACATTTACTAATTCGATAATTAATCTCATTCATCAAGGGACAAGAGTTAGAAAATATTGTGCAAGATGCAAGGATGCAAATGACCATGTTGACGGAATATTTTGCAACGAACAAGGTTGATCCATTCACACACATTATTGTATCGAGAATTCCCAACATATTTTGTGTGGAATACAACGAATCGCTTGTGGACAAAGCGAAAGAATAGAAAAGTTATTGGTAGAATAAATATTATCAATCCATATGAAGGAGAGAGATATTATCTTAGATTGTTATTAAATCATATACATAGTGTAAAATCTTTCAAATATTTGCTGATTGTTGATTGAATCCATTGTACAACATTTGGAGAAGCTGCACAAAGAACATATCCTCAAAACATAATAAAGACATCAACAAAATATATGAAGGGAAAAAACTAAATATAATATAAGATACAAGATTATTACAATATATTATTAACATAATATTAGTTACTAATATTAATTAACTAATACTATCCCTTTGAACTCCCTGTTACCTTCAAACTCCATGTCACACCCTACCATACCCCCTTAACCTGAACCCGGCCAAAAAGGAATGACAATAGTGTGATAAGATGAGTTCTAACTTAAACCCAGGGTAGATCAAAACACACAATACTCACTTTGTGCAAAAGTAATTACCGAAAGATAAAAGAAATTAAATGAAGTATATTAGTCAATCATAATACCTACATGAATCTCATAAAACATAATAAAGTCTCAAGCCTCAATAAGGCGATAAACAAGTCTAGGCTATCAAAATAAGGCTCTCTCATAACATAGTTAGGTATAACAAGGTTATGACATAGTCTCGTAGTTACAACGTAAGCAAACTAAAGATTACCCAAAATATATATGAACTATCCCTCACTCCGTGTGTATCTATTCGCCTCTGTGCTCGCAAAACATATCATCCTAAGCACCTCTATAACACAACCATACAGAGGATCCCCAAAGGATACCCAAAAATAAAACAAGGCAAATGGGATGAGCTTAGCTCAGTAAGCATTTGAAGATATAGAACACATTAACACCAAAATATAATATTTAAGAAGCATAACATAAACCTTATGCAAAGTGGCATTAATAACACAAGAACACGTTAAATCCCTTACACATACAACCTGTGCAAATATCTTATTCATAAATCGTAATCCATAAGTAAAACTTGTGCATGATGTCTCCATTATGTATCATAATCCACACATACAACTTGTGCATTCAAGTGTCATAATCCATACACAACCTATGTAAATAAACATCATAATCCATACACAAAACTTGTGTAAATAAGCATCATAATTCATAATTTATCGATAGAGAATTTCCTATACCCAAAGGTACCTAATCCTGCTTACCTAATATCCCTTAGCCATAGATACCAAAAGCAGTTAGCAAATCCTATAAGCCGGAAGTGCCCCTAGTTAGCTGGTGCACAATGACAAACCAACCTGGAGCTTACTCTAAAAGTCTTAATAAGTATTCTCATTATAGCGTTCTGCTCTTCTCAACTCAGGGAGGAACTTGCCCTTTTGGATGTAAAACCCTGCTCTTTTGGACAAAAAACCCCACTCTTTCAGACGTAAAATCGATTAATTCAAATCCCTGATATGACTAATATGAAAAACTACGGAATGCAATGGCTAATCGCATTTAACATAGTTTAACAAATCATTGTCATGATATATGCAACATGTTTCATATGTGAACAATACTAAGTACATGCAGGTATAATTAGTCAAACTAAGAAACGACCCTATCATGACCAAGGTCATGTAAGCATAAGTGTGTGTAAACATAAGTAGTCATATTCATAGATGAGCTAAAATACGTGGAATATGGTTCATACATAATGCAGCATTTGTGCAAGCATTCATACTTCACTATGATCATACTCTACTAGTGACATGTAAGAGACATAAAAAAACCATCAAAATCCGTCTTAAAAATAAGTACAATTTCTACTTGTAATGCCCGAGATTTTTCCTCACAAATTTTTTTAATAAATCGGAGAAAAATAACGAAATCAAAACCTGTAAAAATAGTTTATAATTTAAAACACTAAACATCAATTTTTCATCATACGGTCAAACATCGTACGGGCAAAGCAAATATCCTCAGGCGCTACTCAAAAACAAGCGTACGACTAAATTACCATAATCATGGATTTTTAAATACAAATAACTCCTAGGCATCCCCGAGTACAAGTCCCATAACCAGTCTACTATCTGATCCAAATTAAAAGTCCAGAATATATAAACACTTAAATCTCATCTCACCCAATACATCAGATCGTGATACAAATGATACTCGTAGCGAGTCAAGTATACCTGAGTCGAGGGGGAAACAATCCACCGTAGAAACGAGCATCCATCTTCAGGAGCTCTCCAACACAACCTGCAAAAGCCTCCCGAACAACGAGGCTAAAAAAGTAGGGTGAGTATTTTCATACTCAGTAGGAAAATACCCAGTAGGGGAAATCCCAACATCGAACTCAGTGAGTTCATAAATATATGCGTTCATGCAACTCAAACATGAAGCAGTCAACATATAACAATCGTATGCATATGCATATAATAACAGACAACACACCAGGAAACCAAACTCATACAAACACCCTTAATCAGGGTCTTACAAACTTACTCGTACTATCATACGCATACTAATACAACTTACACGTACTTGCATGACCTTACTCGTACAATCTTACACTTACTCGTATGACCTTACTCGTACAGTCTTACACTTACAGTCCTTCTCAGAATCATATACTTACAATCGTGCTCAGAATCGTACACTTACTGTCTTACTTAGAAACTTACTCTTACATTCTTACTCAGAATCATTATCTTACAATCGTACTCGTACTCATACTCTTACGCGTACTCAGAAACACACATACTCACTCATACAGTCGTACACATACTATCAACCACTGAAGCTTATTACAACCGATAAACTCCAGCATTGAAAAGGAAAAGAATGTCACTGGGGCATCACCTTAACCTCCGGGGAGTGACTAGACGCCATGGACTTTTCCGAAGGTAAGGCACACCTATGCTCATGGGGCACAAGATCAAACAGGTAAGAGTAGATCCATGATACTACTTACCTGAGCGAGCAAACATACACCCACACAGGGATCATACAATTGCCCACACATAAGGGGTCTTATAGTGCCATAGAATTGCCTACCATTATGGGTCTTATAGTGCCAGTGTCACTCTTGGGTAGAAATCTTACAATACCACTCTTAGGCAGAACATACAGTGTCATCTATAGGCAGAAACATATAGAGCCCACGAAGGGCGGAAACTTACAGCGCTCTCAACAGAGCATTGAACGTCTGGGCTTAATACAACACACAGACCAAATCAAAGCATGCATCGCTCTCAACAAAGCATCAGACGTCCGGTGCTCTATATAGCACATAGACAACATCCCGCAGGATAACCACCATGGTAAGACACAAGAAGTGCTCAACCGACTCATTATCGGCTAGCTCAAACACGGAACTTAATCTGTCGAACCCTCAGGTCTCAAACTCACCACGCTCTCATTAGATTTCTTATAATTTAAGTTTGAATTAAGTATATTATGCGGTATAATTATGCCACACAAACTTAGTCCTCGACTGATCAAACCAAAGTTGAGCCCAATTGAAACCCTAGTTCATCGGGGCAACAGACTTCACTTACTCGTCCAAGTCACAACATAGCTAACCATACACAAATCCTTACGTAATCATGCAGTCTCTGCCATCCAACTTACGGTCCAAACATCTTACTTACATCATCAAATTGAGCTCCTCACAGTAGATCCCCATTATCACCCCCTTATTTAGTACCTCACTTATTATTCTTACTTTTCACTTCATAATTTATACGTTATGCTTGTACAATTATGCACACTCTTACTGTCTAATAAATCCTCATAAGGCTCAAAGCCTAAGTCTTCTTACTTACTGAATCCCTAACGTACACTCCAACCCAAACCGATCCATTCCAAATCCTTGCCCATCAAACTTACCTTCTCTGTCTTCTGTCTTACACTTACACATCGAAAACCACGTCCAACTTCGTACCAAATCCTTGTCACTTCTTACTGTCAATTGCTCATACCTCTGCCCACACACACAATCCACATACGTAACTTACAATCGCTAGCTATCACTAGCACGTACATCATACACATACGTAGCACACTAACATATTCGCTAGCCATCACTAGCGCATACATCATACACATCCATAAAACATATGTACAACTCATACATATCAATCATACTTACAACTCATATGCATGCCATACGTATCTAAACATACCATATAATCATGCTTATATGCACATCATGCAATTCCTAGCATGCTACTACACATTCAAGCATGCTATCATGAAATTATGAGTTCAAAGCTCCCCTACCTCGTAATTATGACTTTTGATGGCGAGCATACGACGGTGGAGGCATCGGTGGCGGAGTTGGCGGCCAAAAGCTTTGCCAAGCTGAGAGAGCTGCTGTCCCAAGGGTTTTAGGAAATGGCAGAACTACTCATGGCCAAACAAGGGTGACACATGTCAATGCGGAAAATCCGCGATCCACGGCGGCACACTAGGGGCGGCCGGGAGAAAGATTGTGCCAACGAGTGGCAGGTGTGATCGAAAGTCCAAGCGTACACACTAAAATTTGACCGGCGGTTGAAAAATACCCAACCGGTCACAAGACGTCGAAATTGGCTGTGGACAACACCCAACGGTGTCGATTTCGCGTTTACAAGGGCCCACATAAGGGCGGAGGGCATGTGATACTCAAGGACGAAGGAGAGGTGATGGAGGACTCTGATGTCAACTCCAGATGATGGCAGAGCCATCTGAGGGTCGGGCGGCACCAAAGCGGTACCAATGCCCTAACCCGCACGCGCGGCTACTTGCACACATGGCCAAAGGAAGGGAAGAGAGGGCTAGACGATGTCGGCCCAAAGCTCAGAAGGGTGGTAGGGCCATGCCCAAGGGTGGTGACCAACAATACGGCCTTTGCCATTGCCGTGCCGAGGCAGGCCGACTAGAGGCCAATCAGCGTCCGACGAGGGTAGAACGATGGCGCTCTGAATGGCACGGTCAAACACATATCATCGGCAGAGGAGGAACCTACCTCATGCCGAAAAAGAGGGGCGGTGCCGCACTAGGGCGGGCAGCCAACCATCTCTAGGCTGAGACCCGCCAAACTACAAGGTTTAGAGGTGTTCGGCATCCAACAATGCTTGGTGGCCCAAAATGGGTTAAAAACCCTAGGGGACAACGATGAGCAGGGGTTGCCAACGGCTCTAGCCGGCTCTGTCATGGCCCTAACGGCCAGGAGGAGCTATCTCAGGCTAGAGGTGACAGCCAAAGTCAGCGGCGATATGCCGGACAAATAGCACAATGAGGAGCAGAGACCCTATTTTTCCGAGTGAGAGCACCCAAGCACGAGATGCGGATCTGGTTCCGATGAAGCGGACAGGACGTAGGCTGAAAAAGGCATAGAGGGGTGGCCACTGGGTCGAGGCGGAGCTGGACAAAGGTCCACATGGATAGGTTCGATGTCCGGCTGCCCGTGGCAGTCACAACGTCCAAAATGGATAGACCAAAAACAGGGAAAGATGAGGGACTGACTAGGGGAAATCGGTAAGGGCAGAGCGGCCAAGGGGGCGGCGGAGCTGGCTGGGGGTCGGCCTTGTGGTCGCTGGCCCATGGCCGGCCAGATGGAGGTCAGGCCGGGTGGGGCCATCCCTGGCCGTCGCCAGACCAGAGAGCAGCCCACGGTAACCGTCCGACCAGTGCTAGCTATCACTGTCGGCAGTATATCGAAATCACAGGGAACGTCCGGACTGAGCAGAGGAAAAACGGAGGGCGAGGAGGAGGAATCAGTGCAGGTGGAGTGGCCCACTGTCTTCGCCGGACCAAGGCGGTTTGGACTGAGTCTGGCCGAGGCGTCCAATGGCGGCTGAAGCCGGCCGGCGAGCTGGATGGAAAGGGGTGGAAAAACAGGGCAGAAAGGAATAGGAGGGCGGGGCGGCAGAGCGGAGGCCACTGGGCCGGTAGGGGTGTCCTCCTACCGTAGCCGGCCCGGCCGGCCGTCCCTCACTGGCTCACGGCAGCGGTGGTACAAATAAAACAGAGAGGGAGGGGGGCTAACCGGGAGGAGGACGGTGCGGCCGTGGGGGCCGGGACGGTGGCCCCTTGCCGTCGCACGGCCGGGGCGGAGTGGGTGGCGGTGGCCCTGCGGCCCACCGGCGGCCGGGACAGAGAAAAACCGGAGAGGCGGCGGGTGTGCACTGTTCCAAATTTTCTGGATTGGGCTTGGCCAAGCCCGAGCCAGATCTTCTCTTTTTTTTTCTTTCTTTCACTTATCCTCTGCAGTTCCATTCTTCAACAATTTTTTGCGCTAGAAGCGTGCGTCGAACCCCACATCTGACTATACGAGTAAGAATATCATGACCCAATACGCCAAAGCGTCATATTTTTCTGCCGAAAATGATCAAAAAATAGCAGAAAATTACAAGAAATTGTAGGGAAAATCAGGGGCATTACACTACTTAGTCGATTGATCATCCTCAAAGGGCAATCGATTGGGCACAGAGAAATGTCAAACAATCATTATGTCGTTTTGCCGATTGATGGGCCCTCCCATGTGATCGATCGGCTAGCCAATCAATTAGCCCTACAAGGCTATCGATCGGTAAGCCTAAGTTTCAAAAACTATCTTTTCTCCAATTGATTAGCCAATATGGACATCGATCTGGCTGATTGATATGCCCTATCAGGCAATCAATTGGTCAACCTAGAAACCTAAAAATAATTCTTTTCTTATGCAAAAATCGATCCTAATCCATCTCAAAATTTCATAAAAATTTATGAAAATCATCATATAAACCTTAGACACGATAAATGTAATATAACTCATGTATATTCATGCCAAAACACCATTAAACACCCATTTAAGAAGATTTAAACTCACACATCCAAATACTTCAAGAACATGAATCCACCCACAATCATAGTATTGATGCAAGTAAAACTTCATCAAACCAAAACCCCTTACCTCAAATCAGTTGGTAGACCCCTCAATCTCCTCCCAAGATCAAAGAATCCCTACACAACAAATTAGGTTACATTAACCCGAGGCAAAAATCCTACCTTTCTACCAAATAGAGACTCAAAATCACGAATAAAAGATAGATCCATCATTCTCTTGTGCCCAAAATATGAATCGCAAGAGTATAAGCAAAAATCAAAGACCTAGGATTTCAAAACATGGGTAAAAGAAGGAACTTGACGACAAGAAGACATGACATCCCATTCAAGATAAGAAAAACAAGAAATTTAAGGTAAAAACATAAGAAAATATGGACATATTAGAGATGTTTACTTTAGATTAAGTTTTCCCTTCTCCAAAGCCTTCAAAAATCTCAGCCCACCCCAAATGGAAAGAATGACCAATGTGAGTATTTATACTAAGGATAAGTAAGTAGGATTAAAAATGGGCCAAACAAAGAAATAAGTAAACTCACTTAAGAAATGAGCTAAAATGAATGTGACAAGGCCCAAGCCCATCTAAACCATCTAGTGAAGGTTAGCGGCCCAAGAGATTGATGCGTCGATGTGGATGGATGTGAGTCCTAGAGTGGGGTACATTTATTTAATACAAGAAATTACATAGATATTTGCAACAATTAATACGGTAACTTAGTGGTTTAAGATATGCACTAATATTTTCTAACTAAAATCAAAACAGGACTAAGAAAATTCAAAATTAAATCAAATCATCACACAATTAAGAAAATAGTAAACAATAAATAGTAAACTTTACAGATCTCATATCTGATCCATTTTATAGGAATTTTATCCTTAAAAATTGCTATTGTTTAACGGTGAATAGATGAGGGTACTTAGCTTTGACTTCATCCTCACGCTCCTACGTTGCTTCCTCAACATTGTGGTTTCTCCAAAGAACTTTCACCAACGGAATCACCTTGTTCCTGAGCGTTTTCTCCTTCTTGTCCAAGATTTACATTGGTATCTCGACATAGGTAAAATTGCTCTTGTGCTACAACGGCTCAAAGTCTAGAACATGGGTCAGGTCCGGTTCATATTTTTGCAAAAGAGAAACATGAAAAACATCGTGGATGTTAGCAAGTTGAAATAGTAGAGCCACCAGATAAGCCACTACTTCAATCCACTCAAGATTCTCAAAAAGTCCAATGAACCTAAGAGATAGTTTCTCTCTCTTGCCGATTGCACGATACTTTTTGACTGTGAGATTTTAAAGAACACATGATCACCAACTTGAAATTCTAGATATATTAAATGCTTATCTGCATAACTCTTTTTCTGACTTTGTGATGTCTAAAATTGATCTCGAATATGAGTCCAATCTTCTCAACTAATTGTTGCACAATATTTGGCCTAGTTAGAAGATGCTCTTCAACCTCACTCCAACAAAGAAATGACTAACAAGGACATCCATACAACACATCAAAAGGTGTCATCTTGATACTAGCGTATAAATTATTGTTGTAGACAAACCCCACCAAAGGTAAGTTTTTCTCCCAACTACCCTTCCAGTTGAGGATGCATGCTTGAGTATATCCTCTAAAGTCTGGATATTCTGCTCAAATTGTCCATCCGTCTATGGATGATAAACTAAGCTGAGGTGAGTCGTTATCCCCAAAGCCTTCTAAAAACTTTGTCAAAACTTGGACGTAAAATGATAATTTCTATCGAAAACTATGGATACTAGAACTCCATGTAATGGAATAATCTCCTTCACATAAAGTGTTGCTAAAATGTTCAAGGAAGTAGTCATCCTTATAGCAATTAAGTATGTCGACTTAGTGAGTCGATCAAAATAACACACACTGAGTTATTGCCACTTGGCAATCTAGGAAGCCCTGAGACAAAGTCTATAGCTACATTCTCCACCTCCTCACCGAATAGGTAGAGGTTGTAACATGTTTCCTAAATGAAAATGCTCGGCTTTTACATGCTGACAAATTAAGCACTTGGACACAAATGAGGCAATGTCCTTCTTCATTCCCTTCCACCGAAATTCAACTTTCTCACTAGATGGATGGAGAACCTAGAGTGATATGCCTATGAAAGAATGCGCTCATTCAACTCTAGAAAAATTGGCACTCACAACCACCCATGAAAAGTTAAGCTTTCATCAAGTCTTTCTTCAAAGTCATTCACTGCTTTCCCTTGCACTTAGCTTTCATTGCTTAAATTTCTCCATCTTTCTTTTGTGTTTCAACCACCATATCCAGCAAATTGGAACTTATGGAAAGATTAGCAAACCACTTTCTTCTATCTTCCAAGGTTATCTCTGACTTGAGCTCAATGGCCTCTTCATATAAAATTCATTCTTACACAAGCTACAAAAGTTGTCGATTTCTTACTCAAAGTATTCGCCACCACATTAGATTTCCCAAGATGATAGAAAATGGTGGTCATAATCTTTAAGGAATTTCAACCATCTTCTTTGTATCATATTCAAGTATCTTTGGGTAAAGAGATACTTCAAATTCTTGTGGTCTATAAACGCTTCAAACTTCATACCATAAAGGTAATGCCTCCAAATCTTTAATGCAAAGACCACAACTACTAGCTCTAAGTCATGTGTTGGATAGTTTCACTCATGCACCTTGAGTTGACAAGAAGCATAAGCTACTACATTCCCATGCTGCATCAACACATAACCTAAACCTTTTTGTGAAGCATCACTGTAGACAACAAATCCCCCACTTCCCGAAGGTAAAGCTAAGACCAGCGCTGAAGTTAGCCTCTTCTTTAACTCTTGAAAACATTGCTTACATGCTTGACTCCATTCAAATTTCTCACTATTCCTTATTAACTTAGTCATAGGAGTCATAATACAAGAGAAGCCTTAGATGAATAGCCGATAGTATACTGTAGGACCTACGAAACTCTGAACTTTAGAAGCATTTTTAGGTTTCTCCCACTTTAAAACCATTTTTACCTTAGCTGGGTCCACCACTACACCATCTTTCAATTTGACAGCCTAGAAAATTCACTTCTTCTAACCAAAATTTGCACTTATCAAACTTTGTACAAAACTTGTGATCTCCCAAAGTTTGCAAGACAATCCTTAAGTACTTTTCATGATTCTCCTACCTAGCTGAATAGATCAATATGTCATCTACAAAAATCGTGACAAACCGATCTAAATAAGGCATGAAGACTTTGTTCATCAAGTCCATAAAATATGTTGATGCATTAGTGTAACATCTCGGCCCATGCTCCGACCAAAGACGGGGTTCCGAAAAACCCTTACTTCAGGTTTTTTAAAAAATAAACCAACTAGGAGCGGCGGAGTCTAAGTGCAAGAACTATAATGTTCCTCTACGCATTACGAAACTTAAGTGTTCCATTGTCAGAATAAAATTATATTTTATTTTAATTTGGATTGGGCCAACATTGTCTTGTCGTTGGTTGCCTACGTACATATTAGATAACATTTACGATGTTATTCCAATATGATCAGATCAGAACGTACTTCTACCTAATGGCTATTACATGCATCAAGTAGCACAAAATATATATGTCAAAATACATATATCTGAATATTTAATCGGAGTCATATGGAAATATCATAAATCATAGGAGAAACGAAAGCCAATAAATCAGCGGAATCTCACATCTCACTCTATTACAGAGGTGAGGAAAATACTAGCTTAAACACACATCCCACTCTATCACAGAGCGGAGCAGAACACATCAGGCAGATTGTATTAGATCACATCAGATCTCATCCAACCATATCAGATCAGATCGGAGCAATATTAGAGCTTATCAAACCACATTAGATCATAGTGAATCATTCATAGAAAAACATATCAGAGCAAAGCATATCATAACACATTAAATCACACCAAAACATAAATAATTGTATAGCATCTTAAGTTAACTACTTAAGATGCACACTCACTCATATGATTATAAAATCAGAAAGTTAGAAATGCACACTCCCCTAAGATTCTCTAAATTAGTGGCATTCGGAGTTGTTCCTTCCTTCAGGGAGTCCCCCTCTTTAGGTCCGGAGACGGCGGACAAAGCCTCCTCTTGCTCCAGAACGTTTCTCTCATTCCTCCCGAAGGCAACAGACAAACACTCCCCTTTCCTAGGCCCATCTCACATTTTATGCCAAAAGGCGACAAGAAGAACCTCCCCTTACTCGGAGAAGTTTCCCACTTCCTAAGCATGTAGGCAGCAGATAGAACTTCCCCTTTCCCGGAGACACTTCACACTTCCTGCGCTCGTGGGCGGCAGATAGAACCTCCCCTTACCCAAAGAAACTTCACACTTCCCTTAACCGTAGGTAGCGGGCAGAACCTCCCCTTACCCAGAGACACATCTCACACTGTGTGAGCTATCTGTGAAGGATGGGTCCTTCCTTTATTTTGGGCCACTTCTTTCGATGCGGCCCGATGGCAAAGAATAGAACCACCTCTCACTTCGGGCCACTTTTCTCTTTCTTTGGGCCCAGGGGTATCTGAAAGAGCCTCTTCTTACCCCAAACTTCTTCCCTTTCTAGAGTTGCTAACTTGAGCAGTGAGCGCTTCCATTTGCATAGAACACCCTTAAATTAGCTATAAACGCCTCTTGAAAGGGCGAAAATGGACTCAGAATGGACCCAAAAACTCCTCTAGAAGTCACACGGGTTTCCTATTTATAGCGGAAAGACCCACAAGCGCACTAAACAGACTCGTGCATGTGCATGCCATGCGTCACAAGCCTATGCCTCGTGTGACATGGCGGCCATGCATGTAATACACGCAACCATGCCGCACAGCTCTTGCATGTCACGCAGGAACCGGCCTATAAGATCTCTAATTTTATTTTATCTTAATTCTTTTATAATTGTGTGATTTTGATTGTTTGCCGATTTGATTTAATTTTTGGGGTTATGGGTTAGTTAATTATGACATTATTAAAGTTTGATTTCATTTTAAGACTTTTAGTGTCAAGCTTGATTTACCCAATTTTTATCGATTTCTCCTAATTTTTCCCTTAACCGATGAGTGGGCCCCACCGTGGGACCTATGCTCTTGTGGGTGGTTGTGCAACCCATTTGACCCTCTAACCTTCTAATACCTTGTTTAAGTGGGTTTGGGTATGATTAAATTTATTTTTAAAATAAAATAACCATAATTAGCCGCTTAGGCGTTTTCTTCTATTTTCCAACCCAACAATTTGTACTTTCAGCTCAAAACTCTTACTATATAAGAAAAAACCTAGCCATTTGCCAAATGGGGAAGGGTTGTGTTAAGGAGGAAGGCTTGCTCTACTCTAATTTCCCAAAGGAAAAACCTTGATTAAGGTAAGTTTTCTTCCCTTAATCACCATAATCTTTCAATTTTGGTCTTAATGACCTCTATCTTTATTTCTCCTATCTTGATTCTTAATTTTCTTCCATCAAAATCATGTTTTTAATTTTGATTTAGAACCCTAATTAGGCATTTTTTTATTTTTAACCTAATGATGGCCTAGATCTATCTTATTTTAAGTTGATTTGAGTCTATTAGTTAGTTTTAATTAGGTTTTACTAAAAGCCCTAATTTTTGGTAGGATTTCTTTAGTTAAGGATCGTTCAATGGATTAACAGGCTTGTTAGAGGTGAAGGGTTTTTACCTTAAGTGGTTTTCTTCATTGGAATACATGATAATAGCTTTATTTGAGTTCTATCTTCGTTTTGATGTATAATGGTGATTTGTTAAAAGCATGAGATTTATGGTTATTTTGGTATGATTTAGTATGAAAATAATTAGATCCGTCATGTTTTGGGCTTAGATTTTAATTATATAATGTTCTATGATGATTTTTGAATTTATATGGAATTTTGAAATGTTTGAATTTTGAATTTTGAGAGGTTGAAGACAAACCAAAAAAGTGAACTGTTACGTGCATTCGAACAGGCTAACAAGCATTCTAACGGCATGTCAGGCCGATCAAACAACCATAAGGCAGTTTGGTGAATTTGGTCATTTTGTGGATTTTCATTCATTTCTTGTTCTCTTCTCATAATTATAATTCGTTATGACTATGATGAGTTAGGATTATGTACAAAATTTACCAAAATTTCATGTGAACTTTCTTTGAATTATGATTTAGCTTAAGCATAATAATGACTATACTTGTTTAGGTTTAACATAATGTTCTATTTGTTTTGAATCCGCATTTTGATGATTTCTTTGTAATTACTCCATGATTCTAGTAGGTCATAACCATAATACATTATGGATGCTTATACATGTCACATTGATTATAGGTGATTCATGTTCCACATGTTTTAGCTTAATTATGAACACTACCATGAATGTATGTTCTTCTATATGCTTATACGATTTTATTTGTCACAAATGGACCATGTTTCATGCACATATGGATTGATTAGAGTATGTTTTCCTATACTTGCACTCATTTAATATTTGCTCACATATGTATCATGTTGCATGTATCTTATAAATGGTTTATAAACAAAGATTAATCCTAATTAGTTGTGATTAATCAATTGGATGCCTTTGTTTATCAAATTAGTTGCTCGGAGGTTTTTCGAATCAGTTTTATGTCCCATGTGGACGGGGTTTTTCGTCCAATGGACGGGGTTTTTTGTCCAATGAACGGGGTTTTTGTCCCTTCTGGATAGTTCCTCCCTAGGCGAGAAGAGCAAAATGCTATAATGAGTTAAATTGATGTGTATTTTGGACTTGAGAATCTAGACTGCTTTATCCATGTGCATCGGCTTACTAGGGGTACTTTCCCCATTAGAGAACTTACCCAAATTATTTTAGTTTTCCTTTTTAAGAATTTGGACCTTCCCCTTTAGGGATTGTCCTGAGTAAGAAAGTCTTTTTATGCTTCACCCGATTAAGGAGAGTTATTTTCTCAATTGTGAGATATTCACCGGTTGATTTATGCATGTGTATGGATTATAATACTCATTGACATAGGTTGTATAGGGAAAATGAAGCTATGATTACATATGGTTCATATAAAATAACTTATGAAGGATGGATTGTGGATTGATATATTTAATTATGCATGGTGAATGTGGATATTTAGACATACTTATGCAAGATGTAAATATTGATACTTGATTCATGCAAGATGTGAATGCTATAATGAGATTTATGTGAATGCATGTGATGTGTATAAGTGTTATGAACTATGAATGAATATATGATGCGCAAGTAGCATAAATGTGTTTATGGAATGTAATTTATCTCATGATGCATAGGTTTAAAGAATGAATATGTGATGCATGTTTAGATTGAGAATGCATGTAGTATTTTTATGAGATTACATTCTGTTTCAAAACCCTTACTCAGCTAAGCTCACCCCTCCATTTCACGTGTTCTTCAATTCGTTACGCTCATTACTTCAAGGTCTACCCATATACGAAGATTTTATTTCTTGAAACCCCCTAAAACTTATCTAAAAATTATATAATAATCCCTAACCCCTCAAGTTAAGCATAATCAGAAAACGAGTCATTACAATTGGTCCTTCTTCCGCCCCCTCCCCAACGAGAAGCGGGGCTTCACTCCTAATCTTTGCAAGAAGGACAAGTATAATGAGGAGAGCATACTCTCAATTTGGTCCTTGTCAAAATTTCAAGTGCCCTTCCTCTACCACATTGTAGGAAGCATATATCCTTATTGAAAATGAGCTTTCATAGCAATCACAACCAGTTTTTACCCAAAACAAAACTACCAGACATATTGGAACTTTCAATGTTTGGACATATTCATTATTTACCATTTCTTCATATGCAAATAAAAAATTGAAGAAGTTAATTTAGTGCAAAAATCTAAATTTTACAAGATACAATATGCAATCAAACATTAAAATATCTAAAGAGGAACAAGAAAAAAACTCCTTTAGTATAATGCCTTAATGGTGAATAACTGATCACACACTACAACAAAATGTAGTATTACCGATGCAAAATCAAGCGTCGCTAAAAACAACTACTTACGACACATAAAAAAGTGTCATAAAAAAATGAACTATTAGCGACGCATTTTCCTATGCATCACTAATAATCATATATTAGCGACGCTTAGTTTAAAGCATCGCTAATACTAATCATATTAGCGACACTTTATTATAAACGTAGCTAATGGTTCCTCTATTTGTGATGCTTTACACAAATGTTGCTAATATATATATATATATATATATATATATATATATTAAATAAAAAAAATTATAACTACTAGCTACGCTTTTTTTAAGCGTTGCTAATGGCTTTCACAATAGCGACGCTTTTTCAAAAGTGTCGCTAATAGTCCTGCTATTAGCGACACTTAAAAAAAGCGTCACTAATAGTTATAAATTAAAAATAAAAAAATAAAAAATTTGAATTATTAGTGACACTTTTAAACAAGTGTTGCAAATAACATTGATAATAGCGACATTTGTTTACAAGCGTCGCTAATAGCTTTATTAATTAATTTTATTTAATAAATAATAAATAAATATTAAAAAATTTAAAATAAACTTCCTAAATATAATATATTTTATTCAATATTTACTATTTGTATATATAATAAATAAATATTAAATTTTTAATAAAATTTATTGTTAATAATAGATTAAACTTTCACTATTTATATATAATATATTTTATTTCTTAAAATTTCTTATTAATTTTAAAATATAATTTATAATAGAAGAGAGAGTGAAGAGAGAGAAGAGAGAGTGCATGGAGAGAGAGAGTGAGAGTGAGGAGAGAGAGGAATCAAAGAGAGAGAGGGTGAGGTGAGAGAAAGAGAAAGGGAAGAGTGAGATTGAAGAGAGAGGGTGAGGGGGGAGAGAGGAGAAGAGAGGCGAGAGAGGGTAGAGAGAGGAGGGAGAGAGGGTAGAGAGAGGGTGAGGAGAGGGAGAGTGAGGAGAGAGAGGGTAGAGAGAGGGAGAGAGAGGGAGAGAGAGGTGAGATGGAGGAGAGAGGGAGGGTGGAGAGAGGAGAGAGAGTAGAGAAGGAAAATTTTAATTTTAATTTTTATATATTTTTTATTTAATAATTAATTAAAAAATAAATAATTAACAATGTATTAGCGACACATATGTGCGTCACTAATAAATATACGTTGCTAATATGCATAGTATTAGCGACACATATTCCTATGCGTCGCTAATAACCAAGGTAATAGCAAATCATATTCCTATATGTCGCTATTACCTTATAATTTATTATGTAGAAAGAAAAAATAGAGAGGATATAGAGAGATAGGAGAGAGGAGAGAGGGAAGAGAGAGGAAGGGAGAGAGAAGAGAAGAGAGAGAGGGGGAGGAGAGAAAGATGGAGAGAGAGAGAGAGAGAGAGAGGGAGGGAGAGAGAAGAGGAGAGAGAGAGGGGGAGGAGAGAGAGGGAGGGAGAGAGAAGAGGAGAGAGAGAGGGGAGGAGAGAGAGAGGGAGGAAGAGAGGAGAGGGAGATGGAGGAGAGAGAGAGGAGAGAGGGAGGAGGGAGGGAGAGGGAGGAGAGAGGAGAGAGGGAGAGAGAGAGGGAGAGAGAGGGAGGAGAGAGGGAGAGAGAGAGATGGAGGAGAGAGGGAGAGGGAGCAGAGAGGGGAGAGAGAGAGGGAGGAAAGAGGGGAATTTTTTATTTTTATTTTTTATTTAAAAATTAATTAATTAATTAGTAAAAATGTATTAGAGATACATACATATATGTGTCACTAATACTCTTTTTATTAGCAACGTATAGGAATATACGTCCTATACGTCGCTAATAGCCTAAGTAATAGCGACACATATTCCTATGCATCGCTATTACCTTATAATTTATTATATTAATTTTAAAATATGTAGAGAGAGAAAAAATAGAGAGGATATAGAGAGAGAGGACAGAGGGGGAGAGGGAGCAGAGAGAGGGTGAGGAGAGAGAGGGGTGAGGAGAGAGAGAGGAGAGAAAGAGGGGTGAGGAGAGAGAGGGGAGAGAGAGAGGAGAGAGAGAGAGAGAGGGAGAGGGAGAGGGAGAGGGAGAGGGAGGAGAGAGAGGGGATGAAGTGAGAAAGAGTAGAGAGAGGAGTGAGGAGAGAGGGAAAATTTTAATTTTATTTTTTTTATATTTTTTATTTAAAAATTAATTAAAATAAATAAATAAATAAAAATGTATTAGCGACGCATACAACTATGCGTCACTAATACTTTTATTATTAGTGACATATGAGAATATACACACATATTCCTATGCGTCGCTAATAACCTAGGTAATAGCGACACATTCCTATGCATCGCTATTACCTTATAATTTATTATATTAATTTTAAAATATGTAGAGAGAGAAAAATAGAGAGGATATAGAAAGAAGGGAGAGAGGGGGAGGAGAGAGGAGAGAGATCAAGGAGAGAGGGAGAGGGTGGGGAGAGGAGAGAGAGAGTAGAGAGAGAGGGGTGAGGAGAGAGAGGGAAGATGGAAATTTTTATTTTTATTTTTTAATATTTTTTATTTAAAAATTAATTAAAAAATAAATAAATAAAAATGTATTAGCGACACATACAAATATGCGTCACTAATACTCTTGTTATTAGCGACATATGGGAATATACGTCGCTAATACCCATAGTATTAGCGATGCATATTCCTATGCATCACTATTACCTTATAATTTATTATATTAATTTTAAAATATGTAGAAAGAGAAAAATTAGAGAGGATATAGAGAGAGAGGAGAGAGGGGGAGAGAGAGAGGGAGGAGAGAGGGAGAGAGAGAGGAGGGAGAAAGAGGGTAGAGAGAGAGGGAGGAGAAAGGGAGAGAGAGGAGAGAGGAGAGAGAGGGGGTGAGGAGAGAGAGAGTAGAGAGAGTGGTGAGGAGAGGGAGAAAGGGGGGAGAGAGGGTGAGGAGAGAGAGAGAAGAGAGGGGGTGAGGAGAGAGAGAGAGAGAAGAGAGGGGAGATGAGAATATTTTAATTTTTTAAAAATAGAATTGGCGACACTTAGCAGTAAGCATAGCAAATACTATATTATTTGTGACGCTTACTAGTAAGTGTCGCCAATAATCTACACAGTAAATGTCGCAATAGGTAATCTTGTAGCAACGCTTCAACCAAAGCATCGCTAAAAGTTCTACCGCGCACGTGAAATATTCGTTTGCACGTGTGGGCAAAATTTTGCCCGCACGGTATTTATTCCCTCTCCCTGCCTCTTCTTCTCCTATTCCCACAGTTGCTGTCTGACAACCGCCTCCATCGCGCTGACCGCCGCCATTGCCCACACCCTCTGTCCCGCCTCGACACTTCCACCCTACCTCACTGCATCCACTACGCCGCTGTCGTCCTGGCTCATCTGTCACAAGCCCCCCACTGCCTCCGTCCTGGCCCCGCCTCCCCCCCTCCCTCCCCTCAGCCACCGCCAGCCCTCCCATCACAGCGGCTCCGCCTCCACCCTTCCCCTTGCCATACCCCCGCCGCCCCATCTAGGCTCAACCACAGCCAGCCCTCCTGCCGTTCCGGCTCTGCCTCCACCCATCCCCTCCCCCCTTCCCCTTCCCTTTCCCCTTCCCCTTGCCCTACCCCCGCCGATGCCGTTCGGGCTCAACCACTGCCAGCCCTCCCGCCGCGCCAGCTCTACCTCCTCCCTTCTTGTCGCGCCCCGGGATTTTGGAAGCATATAAAATTTTCTTTTCATAAAGATATCGGAGTTTACCCGGGCCTGCGACTGGAGCTGTTCACCATATGTGATATTAAAATAGTAGTATCCCTAAGAACCACGGTCCGTATACAAACACACAAGAGAAAAATAATGAGAGTTCTTACTCATTTTGGTGCGGTTGAAATCCTTAAAATCACATCGATAAAACTTCGGAGTAGGCCTTTCTACCCGCACACTAAGCTTCGTCGAGTCCTGCAAAGTCTGGGGGGTGGTGAGTATTTTAAAATACTTAGTAGGGGAGTTTATACTATCAAGCATGAATAAACACATAGTAGTTTGACATCACACACACACACACACACACACACACACACACACACACACACACACACACACACACACACATATATATATATATATATATATATATATATATATATATATATATATATATATAGTATTTTTCATGAAAACGGGGTGTGCCTCTCACCCAAAAACCATCCCTAGAGCTTCTTCCTACGTATCGAAGATGCTACTAGGGTTTGCAAGCTCTCACGGCTCGCTACAAAGTCCCAGACATATATATATTAATAAGAATTTGCTGCAGGTACGAAGCAGCGACCTCTTACTTCTCTACAGATCATCTCAAAATATTTCGTGCTTGTGGATAGAAGAGCCACCTGTGCTCATGGGGCGCCGGGATCTAGAGAGTAGAGAGTCTTCCCATGATACTCTCTACCCTAGTGCGTAGCCTTGATAGTTGCCCTTCGTTAGGGGCGAATCAGGGATCTTGCCCTTCGTTGGGGGCTCACCAGGCTAAATTAGGTACCATGCATCCGATTCCGAACCAGATTAATTGTGCTTTCATCTAGTCAACGGAGCTCTATCGGGGTGCCCAACAATAGCTCCGGATAACCAAAACACTCATGAGTCCCAAACTCATAATCTTGAGTCCCAGACTCAATCGAAATATCCTAAAGTTCCCAGACTCCAAAAAGAGTTGTTTTCTTTTAAAACATTCTATCCCAATGTTTATCCTTTTGAAAATCCTAGCTTCGCCTCTACAAGTCATGAGAGCGTCACTATCAACGACTACAAAGGCAAGGTTGGTCGCTCATTCCAATGAGACAGTTACCCCTTCTTTGTCCCGCTTCAGTGACTCGATTACCATGCTTATACATCTTTTCAAAATAATCTTGAGTATCTTCCTTTTAAAAAGGACGAGTCCTCTAAAACCGTCATTCAAACATATTGTTTTCATTCACAATGAAAACAGTTGCGAAGCTAGTTTGTCTCTATCTCACACGCTTCACCGTGTATAATTTATATCAAAATCCACGAATAAATATTCGATCAAACTATTATGTATGAGGCAATCATAATGCATGTAGTATAAAACATATCCGCTTCCAACGGCAAACCATTCGACTATTCGAATATACATAATAATATTATAAATATATGCTATATAAATCATATTCTATCTTAACGATTAACCATCTAATGATCAGATATATGTGCAGAAACCATAAATCATAACTTGAAAATAATCTCTAACACATAACATGCGAGAGTCATATAAATAATAAGTTAAAAACACAACCAAATATTATAATCATGCCATAAGAAAGGATAAAAGCCCGTACCTCGCTTTTCGCGCAAGTTCGAAACCAATAAATCGGACACCACGAAATTGGATGTCCACTTATGGGGTTTTGGAGGTCTCCAACTAAGAAAATAACCCCGCCACGACGTCCGGCACACTCGATTTAGGTAATAACATCTCTTCAATGGAAGAAAACGGACTCCGAATGACTCCAAAAACTCTTTTTCCGTGCCCCTAAGCTACAAACAAAATCTCCCCTTGACCTGGGATATTTTACCCCTAACGCTCCCGTAGGCGACAGACAGAACCTCCCCTTACCCTGGGATGTTTTCCCTATATAAGGTCACTAACTCAAAGAATAGACGCTTCTATTGCATAGAAGACCCTTGATTTAGCTAAAAACTTTTTTTGAACGGAAGAAAACGGACTTAAAACGAGTAAGAAACGAAGAAAAGAAGTTTCGGAATGAATTTCAAAATGGTAGAGGAGGGGTTTATATACTGGAACACGTTTGATGCGTGTCTGATGCATATCAAACATGCATCAGACTTCTGACACATGCGTCCTGATGCATGTCAGTTTCTGACGCATCACCACGTGGTGACAAAACATGTTTTTTGTTTAAAAATTCAAAATAGCATATCTTCCTATCTCGAAGTCAGAATTACGCGTTCTTAGTACCGATAGACTCGTTTCGACGAGTCCTTCAAAACTAGACCCCACATGGGTAGGTTATCTCGCACTTGGAAAGTGGGTCCCACCCATGTGGCACGCTTCCTGAGGTTGCAACTTTCGCTCCTGACCTCCGTTTCGTACGTTTTTAGGTTCGTTACACTCGTCTCACTGAGCTCTATCAACCCATGTAAAAATTCTCCAAATATCTGCCTCTAAATAATTTAAAATAATTAAAAACTCATAAAATAGTTTTATTAGAGGCAAGAAAACATACTGAAAATTCACGGTCGTTACACTTCCCCTCTGTTCCCCTCCCCCCCCCCCACCCCCCACCCCTCTCCCTTCCTCCCCTCCCCTCATTTCCATTCCTCCCCCCCATTAGCCGCCGCCGGAGGAGGGGCTACCGGAATCCGGTTCCCCCACTAGATTCCGGCACCCCACCCCTTCCTCCCCCCGCCCCTCACTGCTGTCGCCGGAGGAGGGGCTCCGGCTGCCAAATGCCAGGTCCCCCTCCGACCCGACACCCCCCTCATTTGCCTCCTCCTGAGGAGGGGGTTGCCAGAATCCAATTCCCCTGCCGGGTTCCGGCACCCCACCCCTTCCTCCGCCCTCCTCCCTCCCCACTAGAATCTAGCCACCCACCCCACCTCCTCCCTCTCCTCGGGTCCCCCCTCTTCCTCCCGGTCACCACACCCCCTCCCTTTGTGCCCCAACCTCCCATCGGTGCCGAATTTGGCACTTCCACCAAATTCCAGTAGCGCTCAAATTGTCCTGCCTATCATGGGATTTTTTTAAAATTTTTCTAAAATTTTTAGCGACGCATATAAAAGCATCGCAAAAGCCTTTTTTTGATTTTTTTAAAATTTTTTATGAAAAAGCGTCGTTGATACATAATTTTTTAAAAAATATGTTTTATCATTAACGATGCTTTAAAAAACTATTTTTTATACAATTTTTTTTAAAAAATATGTTTTATCATTCACAACGCTTTAAAAACTATTTTATATTATTTTTAAATTTTTTTATTAGCGATGCATAAACAAGCGTGTCTAATAATCAATTATTAGCGACGCTTATCTCTATGCATTGCTAATAAGTTATTATTTATTTTTTTTAAAATAACTTTTTATATTAGTGAAGTTTAGTAAAGTGTCGCTAATAATCAATTATTAGCGACGCTTAATCATTATGCGTTGCTAATAATTTACTATTTACGATGCTTCTAGTATGCGTTGCTAATACTAAAATAATTAGTGGCATATCGATAAATGTCGCTAATGTGCACTATTAGCGACGCTTTATGTAAGCGTCACTAATGAGCAATAACGACTCATGTTTTGACTACTTATTTAGCGATGCTTACAAAGCATCGCTAATAGTCATTAGCGATGCTTATACTATTATTAGCGATGCATATAGTCTTTTTTGTTGTAGTGACAAAAGAAAAGTCATAACACTAACACACTTCTATATATATGCCTAGGCAAGCTAAGGCAGAATATATCTCACTTTTGAATGAAGTGAAAAAACAAGAGAAACTCAGAAGGTAAATATGCAAAAATTAGGCCTAAGAAGGTTTGACATTACACATTTTGCTCTATATCTTTTAAAGAAACAGATTGTGCCATCATACTTTAAATACCATAACATACTTTATAGTTTCTTACTTATTTTGATTAATCTAAAATGAATTCAAATCCAAATGAATCACAAAAAATTTTATAGCACTTTGTAAGCTGAAAAGAAAGGTACAAAAATATATGTTTTTACCTCAGTCCTAATAAGCTTCAATTTGTAAGATGCAAAATAGTTAAAAACTTACTTTTTAAATTGTTGAATGCATCTCAACCTTACTTTTTTTATACTTGTCTTGCAGCTTCCTTTCTCCTTTTCTTCCTCTTCTAATGAAACCCAGTAATGTAGACCCCACCAAATTAAGCACTCGTAGGTATTATGCTAAAAAGAGAACTAAATGCCTTGTAGGAAAATAGAGAAACCACTTAACTAGTGCATACTTAAAAACTAATTTGTTGACAATCAAAATTACAACAATTGCATAGCCCAAAAAAACATAGGAAAAATTGTATGACATAGTTCATAGTAGAAATCCTCTTGCTTTGCTAAAGCTTTTAGGTGAATGATTTTTTTTTTTAAACAAGGGATAAAATTGTAAGAGCATATGTGTTTATATGTCATATATTGACTTATTTATGTAATTAAAATAATATCATAAATATGTATAATTTTGAGTCATTATATGTATAAAGATCATATTATGAAGATGAAGTTGAAGGAATACTTAAATTAGTATTTTGTTAACGAAAAATACACGTATCACATTCACACATTTTAAGGTAAAAGAGACTATAGGTGAAACTATAGGTGAGAAATATGAACTTTTTAAACGAAAATTAAAATTTTGTTTAGAGAAATAGATCACTAGCTTGAACCAATCGATCAGTATTGGAATATCTTTGCAAGGTTCTCCAAAATTTATAACCGAATGATCGCCCATTTGGAATGATCAATTGACAAGTTGAAAGTTTATATTAGCGTGTTAATATAAATAGTTCCTAACAGCTTAAGCTTTTAAGAAATGGTTATTTAACATTCTATGAGTGCAAAAGTTATGTGTTCAAAGGGTTCCCCATAGTCACCCTCTTAATCGCTTGGCTTTTAAGTGAATCCACTGGGATGTAAAGTCCAGCAACATATTGTTAGACGAGAATTACATAGCCAGTGTTCGATTTAGAGGTCTCGGAGGTGGGTCCCATTCAACCATAGCCATGTTACGGATAGTGCAAGGGACATTGGGATATTTGGACCCCGAGCACTTCCACACTAGCCAACTGACTGATAAGAGTGATGTGTACAGCTTTGGGGTTGTTCTTGTTGAACTTTTATAACAGGGGAGAAGCAAGTTTGTTTTAGCAGATCAGAAGAGGAGTGGAACTTGGCAATGAGGTTCATTTCTGCCATGGAAGAGAACCGTTTGTTCCAAGTGTTCGAGGATAGAGTTGCAGGTGAAGGGAGAGTAGAACAGATTTTGGCGGTTGCTGAGCTTGCAAAAAGATGTTTGAGGCTCAAGGGTGAAGAAAGACCCTTGATGAAGGAGGTGGGCATCAAGACTGGAGAGCTTGATGAAGGGTTGGTAGATTTAAGTTTTTTTTACCAGCAAAGAGACATTTGATTGTGCAAAGCGATCCAGTGTAAATTTAGACATTTGATTGGCGCCATTAGGAGGATTTATTCAATAATGTAATACATTGAAAAAATCCATTATCCCAATATGTCGTCATTAACATAAATAAATACCGAAGGAACAAGATAAGAAACATCTTACAACTTGCTTCATATTTACTGAACAAGAATAAAAGAGCACAGAACCAAAGCAAAAGAATTCAAACAAGGACCATCAATCTCATAACAAGAAGGAAGATAAACAAAGTAACACTAATACAAACTAAAATTGAATTAACTACAACCAACATTTGTCTACCTTAATTCTTCCAACTCCAATGCCAACCCTATTTCCGACTTCAAAGTCCCAACACCATGGCCACCTACAAAACCTTTGCAATCACACCTAAGCCTCCGCCACCACCGACTCCACACCACTACCAGCAATGTCTAGAGAAGAATGAAACAAGAAAAAATATCCATTAATAGAAAAGTGCCAAAAGGACTGATGTTTTTCGTAAACCAAAAGAGAGCAAAGAAGAATGAAATAATGGAGATAAAGTAGAGATACCTAAGCAAAGAGAAGATTAGAAAGGAATTCACATAGTTAGGTTTCTTCTAGATCTTACTTAACCTCTCATGGCTCATCCAGGGATGGTCTGCCAAGCCTCTCAAATGTCTAGAGAAGAATATCGCATTGAAACCTTCCAGTCCTGGGCTTGGTGTCAGGGTCTCATTGTGACAAATGTTTCTTTTTGTTGGACTAATCTTGGCTCAACCTTGGAGGTGTTGGTGTGATGCTTAGTTAATCAGTGATGATAAGGGGGGAATTTTGCGACAGTGGATGGGGTCAAGCGAAGGTCCACCATCACAATAAAAGAGGCTGGAACATGGGGAACTTAGGAAGAATGGTAGTTTTTTATGTTCCCCTAATGGGTTCTAATCCCTTATGAGCCTAGTAAAAATTATACATGAGAGATATTTAAGATGGACAAAGTAAATATTAAAGTATATTAATATTAATAAATATTAATATATTTAGTATATATATAATTAATTTTATAAATGAACGACTCTCATACATAACTTACGCGGGGCTCATTATAAAAAAAAAAAGGGCTCATTATCGAGAGAGCACTTCAATATTATACCACTCAAGATACGATTTATCACTGTATTATAACCACTTGGTACATTAGTGTCCCACAAAACTTGGCTGATAAGTCGTTTCGGAAGTGGTGAAATACGCATGGCGTATAACGTACACTCAAAATTTTCTCAACAAACCCGGCTCGAGAAATTGGATTGGACTTAGCCGGGTCAAGCCGGTTTGAAGAAGCTTGCGAAGGAAGCAACTATGGTTCCCTGCGACCAGACATCAGCCTCGCCTCGCCTCGCCTGAGAAGAAGGCTCTGCGACACCATGGATGAGCTTCTACCCGCGAAAGACCTCAGCTCCACTCCATCCATGGCAACAAAATTTCCCCCTTTCACCACTGAAGACCTATCCATCACACCAAAACCGCCAAGTTATCGCACAGATTGGTCCGACCAAGCGGCGTTCCTCACGGCGGCCCTTACACAGGCTCAGGGTCAGAAGCTCCAAAATCGGTTCCATGGATACGTGAAAGAGCAAGAAATGATGAAGGCCTTTGAGGGCTTCGGGCTTGGTGGGAGTCATGATGCCGTGGATATGTCATGAGAAGGTTATTACAGTTGAGAAGAACACTGGAAGTGTGTGAGTCCATGAATTCTCTCTACTTCATCTTCTGTCCGTCACGCTGGGCTCTTCTTTCATCTCTTTAATTAGTTCAGGATACGATGAACAGCAAACTATCTTTTTAGCATCTTTTCTTTAGTTGAATGTCTCCTTTGTTTCCGTTCAATTTTCCTGTGTTGATTGGCTTCTCTAGAATATATGGGTTAGAAGCAAGAAGTATGGGTTCTCATCATGGGCTTCCACCGTTGTTTCAGTTTCCTTCAACTTCTATTCTGGTTCCTTTCTCTACAGAAATGTTCTCTGGATATTGGGGAGAGGCTTACACTCAGAAATTGGGTTTCTAGACCAACTACAGAAGAAATCTTTTTACTCTAGTGTTCATTCAATATTACAGAAAAACCTTTTATTTGGGTGGTGGTAAATGGAGACTCCACGATATAGACTATAAGAGTCATAGAAGTAGTCCCCTGTTGTGATGTTGTGACCAATACAACTTTTGCTTCTACTGTTCAATCAAATTGGGATTCTATGCCATCTCATTCTCTCTGGTCTAGTGTCCATCTATAAATATGGGCTTCAACTAATTTTCTCAATCCACAGGCATCAGTCCTCAGTTTATTTTGATCTACAGCCTTTGATCCTGTCTTTGTATAATCTCAATGAACATGGGATTTTGGAGAAGGCATGCAAGTATAAAGGCCCTGTATTTCTGCTCTTGACTGTATCTAGTCAGCTCGTTCAGTCACCATCCAGGAGCCTGGGTTTTGAATTTTCATGTTTTTGCTAATTCTTCTTAGAAACTTACCATGGTGCATGAAGATAATAACTGCAATCCTTGTAACTTGTATACTAGATGAATTGTATGAGCTCATTCATATCTGCAGCCAGTACAACTTGTTCATGCAATTTCTTAGTCTTGATCTAGTTACTATTGAAGAAATGTTCTTACAAATTCTGGATATACCTTATATCATTCTCTCTAGTCTAGTCCAGTGCTCTTCATCTAAAGACATGGGGCTTCCAGTATTTTTTCTCAATCTAAAGAGCTAGGTCCTCGGTTTATTTTGATCTACAAACATTGATTCAGTTTTTGCTACGATCTCTATGAACATGGGATTTTGGAGAAAGCATGCAAGTAGAAGGACCCTATATATATGCTCTTGAGCTCATTCAGTCACCATCCAGGAGCCTGAATTTTGAATTTTCAGGGTTTTACTGATTCTTCTAAAAAGTTTACCAAGGATCATGGAGAGAGTAACTCCAATGCGTGAAACTTGTGTACTAGATGAATGGTATGAGCTCGTTTACATTTGCGGCCAATATTGCTGGATTTATGCAATCTGTTAATCTTGATCTAGTTCCTTCATAAGAGATGTTTTTCTCTCCTAACATTACTCTTACTGGCATACAAGGACTGAGGATCCTATATTGTCTCTCATGATCTTGCTCGTATTTTGAGGCAGTTGGATAGGTTTCATGGAATTCGTCAGAATATAAATTGTGATTCTTCTGTATCTTTTCTAA
Organism: Saururus chinensis; assembly: GCA_035235625.1. Classification (NCBI taxonomy): domain Eukaryota; kingdom Viridiplantae; phylum Streptophyta; class Magnoliopsida; order Piperales; family Saururaceae; genus Saururus; species Saururus chinensis. The sequence goes on along the minus strand of CP141148.1, from coordinate 31,862,870 downwards.
TAGGTTAGTCTATTAAGGGAATATGTATATAAGAGCTAGGTCATTTCTCACTTGAATAGATATTAAATTTTATTTCTAGATGCATGATAGCTACCAATAAAATATTACTTGACTCAAAGATTACCAATAGGCTTCGGTTCAATAAAAGGCTAAAGCTATCAATACCCGTTATAAATATATGTAAAGTACTTAGCAAACTCAGCTTGGAACAGAGCCAAAAAGGCTATCCGATATTAACTATTTGGATTATTTGGCAAATGCACATGTGATCCTAAATTCATGCAATATTTATCTTGACTAGTGTTACTTAACGTATGTGACCATCATGCTTCTATTTGAGTAATTCATATTAAGACCTATTAAAAAAAAAAAACAAATCCAGAATTAAGAACTTTCCTTCTCTGTATCACTATTAACCTCTTCTCCTAAAAATTTAAGCAGTTAGGGAAGAGAGTAACTAGGTATGTCTACTATCCGATAAGAGTGCAATTTGTAGTTGAAATTAACCTCCCATTAGATAGATGTTTATGATTACAACGTTTATTATAACTCCCATCTGTTGATATGACATAAGCTTGAATCAGTTATCTATGAAATGTTGGATGAAACAAGGCAAATTATAGTTAAGTAGGAGGTATTATGAGGGGGAAATTATAAGTGTGAATCAGTTTGATAGTTCAATGTGTTTGGAAGAACTGATGAAGCTCTATATAAATTTTAGTTTGTAGTACAGTATTTTGTAGTTTTGTTCAAGCTTTATATTAGTTTCTTAAAATCAGGACCCCTCATGATGTAAATAGTGGGTAACATGATACCGGGTTACTTAATGATAGTGGGTAAAGCTTTATGTAGTTACTTAATGATCTGTTTGGAATAACTGATGAAGCTTTATGACCTTAATCTTTAAGTGATACCGCGGGGTTGAGGTAGGCTATGGGCTTAGGGAAGCTGATGGCCTTGTGCTTCCCTTAATGATCTACCTAACAATCCTACCGAAACTTGATTGAGGTCTAAATAGTGGGGTGTTGATCAATTCATTTAAGTATGACGTTGTTGCAACTACATGCAGAGATAACATATATAATTAACTAACTTGTATAATCTTAATGCTAGAAAATGAAAAAAGTGAAAATCATGGAACAGAGAGAGAGAGAGACAAGGACCCATTCATGATGACCATCATCAATCACTTTTTATGTGTAGAATTTCATGCAAGAGACAGTTGAGTTACTGATATTTTTCATGCAAAAGTCTAAGATCTATCTACATCAATGAATTACTGCAAAGTACTACATATCAGAAAGCAGAACGGACGATAAAACTAATATGAACATGAAAGAGATGGAACAGAACCATTAAGTAAAAAGAATAAACACAGAAATAATACTTATCTCTCTCGAGTCTCAACCCCAGGGAAATCTGAATCGCAGCACCGGGTCTTGAATTGTTGGAAAGATAAAGAAAGCTGTTTGGAAGAACTGCAGAAGCTATTTATAATAGATAATTATGAAGTAGACTGGCGGAATAAGTTGCTTAGAACGGAAGCATGAAGTGTTTCCCTCAACGGTTGAGGTTTCCTACGATTGAGGAACGCTATTGGCTAGGAAAGTGGGTTCAAAAGAGGTAACTGGGGCATGCCCAATCAAGAATTAGAGGCTAGCGTAACAATGAAGCAGTAGTGTTGGGTTTTTAACAATGTTAGGTCCAGTTTGGCCATTCAAAAGTTGAGCATCCGGCCCGGTTTGTTAGCATAAACACTTTGACGGCTAAAGGAGAAAGCTACATATGAATAATTAAACATATGATTAATGGCAGTGCGATTTCGAAAGGAAAATAATATTTTTTTGTAAATGCAATATATTGATAGTTCTTTTTTAGACAAGATTGGCCCAAGCACTTTTATACTTGTAAGACCTAATGAATATCTTAATTTACAAACTAAGATGGTTTCAGCCATTGAGAGAGCATAAAATGGATAGCCAGACAATTAATCAAACTTCGGACAGACGGAAACTGTGTTTATACAGGATACTAGTCAAATAATCATAGTTTACATGGGAAGAGATTTCTTCAAAGAGCCAAGTACCAAATCTAAGAAAATTCAGTAACTGGCTCACTTCGTTAGTTCTATTTCACACAAGAGCCAGTTATCTATATTAAATCCGTATTAAAAAGAATAACAATGAAACTAATATGAACATGAAAGAGATAGAAGCATCAAGTAAAAAGAAAAAACAGAGCAAATAATACTTATCTCTCTCGAGTCTCAACCCCAGGGAAATCTGAATCGCTTCACCGGGAACTGAATTGTTGGAAAGAGCAAAAAACGCTGTTTGGAAGAACTGAAGAAGCTATTTATAATAGATGTTTCTTTTCTTGTTCCTTCGGTATTTATTTATGTTAATGACGACATTGGGATAATGGATTTTTTCGATGAATTACATTATTGAATAAATCCTCCTAATTTAATGGTGCCAATCAAATGTCTAAATTTACACTGGATCGCTTTGCACAATCAAATGTCTCTTTGCTGGGAAAAAAAACTTAAATCTACCAACCCTTCATCAAGCTCTCCAGTCTTGATGCCACCTCCTTCATCAAGGGGTCTTTCTTCACCCTTGACCCTCAAACATCTTCTTGCAAGCTCAGCAACCGCCAAAATCTGTTCTACTCTCCCTTCACCAGCAACTCTATCCTTTAACACTTGGAACAAACGGTTCTCTTCCATGGCAGAAATGAACCGCATGGCCAAGTTCCACTCCTCTTCTGATTTGATAAAACAAATTTGCTTCTCCCCAGTTAGAAGTTCCACAAGAACAACCCCAAAGCTCTACACATCACTTTTATCAGTCAGTTGACTAGTGTGGAAGTGCTCGGGATCCACATATCCCAATGTCCCTTGCACTATCGTAACATGGCTATGGTTGAACAGGACCCACCTCGAGACCTCTAAATCGAACACTTTGGCCATGCAATTGTCGTCTAACAATATGTTGCTGGACTTGACTTCCCAGTGGATTCACTTAAAAGCCAAGCGATTAAGAGGGTGACTATGCGGAACCCTTTGAACACAACTTTTGCTCTCATAGAATGTTAAATAACCATTTCTTAAAGCTTAAGCTGTTAGGGAATTAATTTCACAGCCAACTTTGAATGAGAATCTGCATGGTCTATAGCCTAATAGAGTTTGACGAGAACCGTGTTTAACAGTGGAGGATCATCTTCTTGTACTCTCCGATATTTCGCAGATTTGTCTCATGAAAATAGCACTACATTGATCATGAAAGACCACTCATAGATTCATGTCAAAACCTATTCATTTTGCACAGGAAAAAGAAACATCCATTCTAGTAAAAACTATACACAAAAAATTTGAAATCCTACGTACGTACTCCATTTTCCCTTGTATTCTTGCAAGGGAAAACTAAGAAGTATATTTGCAGCAAGAGTGCCGCATTCTTCTTCCAAAGTAGCATATTTAGGTTCCTCGCCATTATTTATTGTGACTAGTAACATTTCAACATAGGTAGTTTCTGACTTTTCAGTATTTGCAATTAATTCTGTGGGAGTTTTCTGTTGATAATTTAAAGAAAGAACGTGGCTATTTTGACCCTTCTTTTTTTTCCTGTGTCCCCCATTGTTTTCTTACCCCATCATATTTTATTAAAATCTCTCACATCCACCATTTTACCCTACTTCCCTTCTCTTTTTTCTCCCGTGGCTATTCTTCTTCTCCGATGCCGGCAACAACGCTGTTGCCTATAGCAAGACTAGCAGTTGTGCATTGGCCGCAGTCGCCAGTCACAAGACCAGCGACCGCTTCATGCAACCCTTGGTCGCAGCCACTGTAGTCGGATCTGGCCAGTCGTGGCTGTCGGATCTAGCTAGCCGTGGCAGCCCCTAGTCGTGGTCACCGCGGCTAGATCTAACCGGCCTCTGCTGGCGGCGAAGTTAGTGCCAGAGTTTATGCATTGAGTGAAGCATGAGTAAAAGGGATGGGGGGAAAGAAGACTAAAAAAAATCACAAATTTTCTTTTGCTCGAGGGATACAGGGAAAAAAGCGGGGTCTATATAGCCACGTTGTTTAAAGAAACTTCTGCCTTCTCAATAACATTATTTAAAGAGGTTTCTGATCTAGCTAAAGACAATGTAGAGTGGCCGGCCAGTAGCGGAAGCAGTGGTGGGAGAGGTTGGTGCACATAAAAATTGAATCTTTAAACAAGATCTACACATACATGTAAATTCTAATTACAATTAGCAATATCTATGCATATATTATTTAATCAAAGAAAAATATAATTAACATGGAATTAATACGTACTAACCTTGGGCTTGATCCAGCCCTAGCACGCCCTCCAAATAAGCCTTCTTGCATAAAAAACAAGATCAATAAGAAAGGATTACGATAGTACCTTTTTGTGACAATTCCTCTCAAACCCTTGTTTGGAGTGAAGGAATTCTCAGCACTATTGCCCCTTTTCTTCAGCCCTTCTTCAACCTCCACGTCTTAGCAAAGGAGGAGAGTCACTCCTTGAAAAGCCCCACGCAGGCCACACTCACACAAGAGAGAGGAAGGAGCGGACTATTTTGTGTGAGAGAAGAAGATGGAGAGGGGTGACCCAAGTGAGAGAGGGGAGAGATGAATGGAGAGGGTAAATCTGATTCTCAAAATCAGATCCAAAATATGGGGGACGCCCCATTCAAGTTATGGGAATAAGGGAGGAATATTCTCCCTTATTCTCTCCCTCTCATAAAACCCCTTTCTTTCCCTAAATGGTGGGTTTGAATCAAATGAGCTGAGATTACATGAATTCTAACTGGTTTTTTTATAGAGGCTCGATCACAATGGGAGCGGGCTCTGTCACACAAAGCCCGCGGAGGCCTGGACCCCCTGCACACGGCCAAGCCCACGATAGGGTCGACCTCTCGCTAATTACGCGGGTCCCACTCTCAACACATAATTCATGTGTCTGGGCCCCACAATGTGTAAATGCACACCTAGATGTATGTCTAGTGTGCGTGTGTGACATATGTGGGTCCCACTCGAAATATGTGTAACAAAGGTACCAGTGGGGTCGGCGCGACCGCCCCCACCACCCTTGGACCCCGTGACCCATACCCTTACCCACAGTTGCCTTACTCCCCTTAAACCTAACCTCAAACCCCTTTTTGGTTAGAACAGGGATTGAAATCAGGTTCTTCCTGATGGAAGGAGCAAAGAGCACATCTGTCAGGACAAGGTTAGACCCATTCTTCAGAGGAATCCTGTAGCTCCCCATAGCCTCCACCTCGCAGTAAGTGTTGTTCCCCATGAAGACTTTGTTCTGGCCTGGAATCAGATTGACCATCTCGCCCCTAGTTCCCCTGGAGTGGGAAACATGCACAGTAGCTCCTGAATCCAGCCACCAAGTCTTCTCCTTGATGTCAGCAAGTATCACCTCAGAGACAACACAGACGATATCCTCGCTCTTGCCCTTGTCCTTGCTTGAATGGCTATCCTTTTGGGGACAGTTAGCCTTGAAGTGACCCATCTGGCCACACTTGAAACATGCACCTTTGGGTTTGTCATTCCCTTTCCAGTGCCCTTGTTCTAAGGCTTCTTCCCTTTCTTCTTGAAGACTTTCTTAGAGGGACCAGGCCCCTATCCACCTTTCTTGCCCCCACCAGAGTTTTGTACCAGGTTGGCAGTAGCAGACCCCCCAGAAGCCTTCACATGGTTCCTCCTTTCTTGCTCAAGCCTGAGCTCGGCAGTCAGAGCCTCCATTGTGAGCTTCTGGTCGCTCATGTTCAGATAAATAACTACACTCTCCCAAGATTTGGGAAGGTTGTTCAACACTGTTGACACTTGGATTCCCTCAGAGATGGGGTCCTCCAGTGTCTCCAGGTCATCAGCTATGATGGTCATGACACTCAAGTGCTCATTCACATCATCTCCCTCCCTTATCCTGGAATTTTGAGTATAGCATTCTCTTGTGAGCCTCAGTCTGCTCCACATACCTCACTGACACTGCATCCAACATCTCTCTGGTAGTCTTATACTTTTTAAAGAGCCGTTCTATTTTAGGCTCCATGAAATTAAGAATGGTGGACCTAGCCTTATTATCATCCCTCTCAGCCTCTCAAGTTCTTTAAACTGATCAGCTGATGCATTCTTTGGTGGTGGCTCAATGACCTGCTTAAGTACATGAGCAAGATCAGAAAGAGTCAGGATGTGGTGAATCATTCTCTTCCACACCAGATAATTATTAGCGTTAAGTTTCTCAGTTTTTCCTAACTCAGTAGTTACCATTTTGGAAGCCATTGATAATCTACAAGGAAAAACAGGCAGAAAACATGGTATTAGTACTATTTATGGTAGGCTTATTGCTTCAATTATAAAGGTATTTACTTAGACAAACTCTAAATCTAAATATAAGCTTAGGGACAACTTGAGTATATTATGCCGAGTTACTTTAATTAGAATTACCTAATTAGGGTTTTGAGTTACTTTCCAAAAATAACCCCTACTACCCCTTAACCCCTTAAAGGATGTAACCCTAACAAGGTTTCTATGTGTTTTATGAATTTTGAATTCCCAAAACACCTAACCCAACATACAAATCAGCAAATAAACATAATTAGAGGTTACTGGAATTTTAAAATTTTGTTTAGAAAAATTTTGGTGTATATTTACCAAAATGCCCCTAGGGCTATTTTGGTCAATTTCCACCCCTACGGGCATAACAAAATTAATCACAGAAAATTTTTCAGTTATAATCCAGTAAAAAGATAATTCTGAACGCTACTGGAAAATCAGGTTCTGCCCAGAAAATTTTTGTGTATAATTACCAAAATGCCCCTAGGACTATTTTGGTAATTTCCGCCCTCAAACAGCACACCAAAAAATTTCACACAGCAACTTCACAAGTTATCAACACAGGGAATACAAAAACTGGACAGAACAATATAAAGAACACAGTATGCACATGTGAATTGTCCAAAATGCCCCTAGGCTATTTTGGTCAATTTACACCCTTATGCAATTAAATTAAAATTATTAACACAATAAATAATTTAAAATATCCTTACTGTCCAGTAGGGATTGTGTGCCCAAAACGTGATCAGAGAAAAATATATGCACAAAAATAATATGGTGAAATTACCACTATGCCCTTAGGCATTCAATCGTGCACAAAAACCTTAATTTTCAATCAAATCACATGCAACCAGCAGCCAAATTATTCAATAACATGCTAATTATAATTATAATCAATTCAAAATGAAAAGCCCTTTGATTCGAATAGTAGATCAAACGATTTAAGGCAAAAATCCCAATTCTACCAATCTAAACCTAGATTGGGTAAATCTAATTGGATTTTTACCAAATCAGCGACTAAACCTCCTCCCTATAGGCTCCGATACCACTGTAGAGTGGCCAGCCAGCAGCAAAAGTAGTGGTGAGAGAGGTTGGCGCACATAAAAATCGAATATTTAAACAAGATCTACGCATACATGCAAATTCTAATTACAATTAGCAATATCCATGCATATATTATTTAATCAAAGAAAAATATAATTAACATGGAATTAATACATACTAACCTTGGGCTTGATCCAGCCCTAGCACGCCCTCCAAATAAGCCTTCTTGCATAAAAAACAAGATCAATAAGAAAGGATTACGATAGTACCTTTTTGTGACGATTCCTCTCAAATCCTTGCTTAGAGTGAAGGAATTCTCAGCACTACAGCCCCTTTTCTTCAGCCCTTCTTCAACCTCCACGTCTCAGCAAAGGAGGAGAGTCACTCCTTGAAAAGCCCCACGCAAGCCACACTCACACAAGAGAGAGGAAGGAGCGGACTATTTTGTGTGAGAGAAGAAGATGGAGAGGGGCGACCCAAGTGAGAGGGGGAGAGATGAATGGAGAGGGTAAATCTGATTCTCAAAATTAGATCCAAAATATGGGGGACGCCCCATTCAAGTTATGGGAATAAGGGAGGAATATTCTCCCTTATTCTCTCCCTCTCATAAAACCCCTTTCTTTCCATAAATGGCGGGTTTGAATCAAATAAGCTGAGATTACATGAATTCTAACTGGTTTTTAATAGAGGCTCGATCACAACGGGAGCGGGCTCTGTCACACAGAGCCCGCGGAGGCCTGGACCCCCTGCACAAGGCCAAGCCCATGACAGGGTCGACCTCTCGTTAATTACGCGGGTCCCACCCTCAACACATAATTCACGCGTCTGGGCCCCACAATGTGTAAATGCACACCTAGATGTATGTCTAGTGTGCGTGTGTGACATATGTGGGTCCCACTTGAATTATGTGTAACAAAGGTACCAGTGGGGTCGGCCGACCGCCCCCACCACCCTTGGATCCCGTGACCCGTACCGGCTCTCCCGGACTGCGACACCGTTGGACCAAACTGGGCCCGAGCCCATACCATGGTCCAACAGAACCAAGGTGCAACTTCAATTTCGGTGTCATCTAGCTGGAGTTGTCTTAAGAAGGCTAGTCAAAACTAAGGTGCTATTTGGATAAAAATTATTGGTTATAGTAAATCTTGATTTATTTTAATTTAATTAGTTAAAATCATCGATAAATCAATTTTATGTTTCGTAATGTATACTATGTAATTAAATTTGATTTATAAGAGATTTGTAGATAAATTATGTTAATCTCACGAGGACTCAGGAGGAGATTATTACTTGAGAAAGTAAAAATTAACAAAAAATCTTAATGAATCTAATAATTTATTGTGAATTTGATGCATTTAAAATTTTTAACATCCAAACGTAATTTAGAGAATTTATGATTAATCTTAAAAGAATTATGCTAATGAATTTTCATCCAAATAGCTCCTAAGTGATCAATTCCATTGAAAATATTTGTGAAGTGGAAAAATCATAAAAAGTAATTCAACTTAAACAAATGTAAAATAATCTCATTATTTTGAATGAGTTTATATGCACCCTAATAATCCCCCTTAGTACCTCAATAAACCTATCAACCATTCATGAATTTATGACTAAAACAAGATACTAAGCAGATTAATAAGTTGCATATAGACACATTCTATTATTTTTTTGTTTGATGAACAAGGAGCATTCACTCAAAAGGGTGGCTCAGCATGAGGCGGCTCAGTTGGAATGAAGGCTGGAGCCTTACCGGAGAGGCAATAGTCTACCACCCAGTTCAGGTACCATTCTCCGACCCCCCATCTATACAAGATGTACTTGTAGCAAGACTCTCCGTGGACATCCACAATCGGCTTGTAGAAGTCCGGCAACAATGTGAACTTGTTGTTGATGTATCTAAGGAAGATGCCCCTTAGAACATCTTCGGGGTCTACTCTGTATGTTCTTGCCGCCTTTGCGAAGATGCTCAAGCACCGATCTTGATCCCTTTCGATATCTGAGTCCGGTGGCTGCGCCACTGGGGCGAGGACCCGTGCAGCCGATGCAAGAGGGAGCCAAGTGGCCACAAGGGCCATGACTATCAAGGTCACCATCAAAGCTGCCTTAGCCTGATCCATGGTTATCAAGTTCCTCTTTTTTTTTCCTTACTGGTTTGTACTACAAAGGGACAGGCTATAAAATGGAATTGAAGTATTCGTGCATATATATAATGGATAGGCAAATAATACTTTTTTAAGGGTTTTGGGTGAAGCCAGGAGTTACTTGGTAATAAATACAAATAACAGTTTCTGACCAGATTGGATGAGACATGTGGAGAAGGGGAAGAAGTATGGGACCGCTGGATCAGTTTTCAAGTTTCTCTCTCTCCATTTTTAAGTAATGTGGCAACTAATCTTAGTCATGAAACTGGTCATAGACAAGTCCGTTTCTCATTGCTTGCTCATTGATGGGGAAGGCTTTGGTTTTAGCCTTAGGAGATTTGGGAGCTCAGTTGTCGTAAAGATTGGTAAAAAAAATTGGTAACTGAAGTTACAAAATCTTAAATGAATAATGTCTGAAATTAATGGACGGTGGTGGTCAGGATTTGGAGGTTACGTGAACTTCGCACTTCACATTGGAGGTGGAGAGGGCAAAGATTGGGGACAAAGAAGGGATCCCTTAGATCAACAGTAGGGTTGCAAGTTATATGGGTTGGCCCGTAAGCCCGGCCTAGCCCAACTTGTAAATTTGCGGACTTGGGCCTTAGAATTTAGACTTTGAGACAGGCCTGAGAGAAAGTAAAAAAATTATAAAGCCCATGGCATGTTAAAATTAAGGCCTATTGTGTGGTTAACTGAGGGTTTGGAAAAGGAGACAAGGTGTTGTTATGGCGGTGTACACAATGATTAATGTAAACAAAAATGTGGGGTACATAGTTGATTTGTTTTCTCTGCTCCGTAGCCCTATTTGGGAGGCATTTTGGAGGGGACAATGTTTTCCCCTCTTGAGTGCAATACGTCACATCAAGAGGGGAAAATCGTTTTCCCCTCAAACTCTCTTGAGGAGAGACGTCATGCTGCCTCCCAAACGGGGCCTATATGCTCTAGTGGGAAAAGCGAATAGACAAACCATGATTTTAGAGTCCCACATTTGCATTCTAGTGTGACAACATCATCAAGTTAGTCCAAAATTGAAAAAAACAAAGTTAGTCCAACCTGGCAAAAAAATATGCATTCTTCTAAAAGAATTATTTGGCCTTGTTGGGATATTGGATTGGCAGCAAATACCTAAGAGGGGACTAAGTGAAGTTAGTTGTAATTCCTTTTGCATTATGTAATATTATGCCAAAATACTTGCTTAATGAGAAGGAGTACCAGATTGAACTTAAAAATATCTCAAACATTGATGTGCATAGTGATCGTACCATTGAACAAGTGCAGATCTTCTACTAAGGGCATCAACAACTTTATTAAGTTTTTAAGACTTATGCTTAATCACAAAGTTGTATTCGTGGAGCTCACCAATCCATCTAGCTAATAAGCGGTCCAACTTTGATTGACTATGTATGTGTTTGAGGGAATCATGATCAGTGTGTAGAATAAATTCTTTGAAGACTAAATAATGCCGCCAGTGTCTCAAGGTCTGCACTAAAGCATAAAGCTCATGTTTATAGGCAAATCACTTCTGTTTAGAGTCATTTAATTTCTTGTTGTAGAAATCGATTGGTCGACCTTCCTGAAACAACATAGCACCAATACCCTTTGCAGAAGCATCACAGTCAATTTCAAAAACCCTAGTAAAGTCAGGAAGAGCTAGAGTAGGAGAAGAAGTCAATTTTGTCTTGAGTAGTTCAAAGCTGTTCTGCTGTTCTGACTGCCATTTGAACTGCCCTCTTTTCAAACATTCAGTTAATGGTGCAGCAATAGTACTAAACCCACGAATAAACCTCCTATAGAATGCAGCCAATCCCAAAAAACTTCGTAGCTCAATAATAGTACTTGGAATTGGCCAACTTATGACTGCTTGAATTTTGTCTCTGCCCACTTTCAATCCTTCTTTGCTGACAACATAACCAAGAAAAACCAGCTGAGCTGCCATGAATGTACTCTTCTTTCTATTGATGAACAACTGATTTTCTTGTAAAAGTTGAAATACTTTTCTTAAATGGTCCACATGTTGTGACTCATTAATGCTATACACTAGTATGTCATCAAAATATACAACAACAGATTTACCCAGTAAAGGCTTCAAAACCTAAGTCATAAGCCTCATAAATGTGCTAGGAGCGTTAGTCAATCCAAAGGGCATCACTAACCATTCGTACAATCCATCTTTAGTCTTAAATGTTGTTTTCCATTCGTCCCCCAACCTCATCCTGATTTGATGATAACCAGATCTCAAGCCTACCTTAGAGAATATTTTAGCACCTGCTAATAAATTCAACATATCCTCTAATCTTGGAATGGGAAAACAATACTTCACAGTAATCTTATTAATTGCCCTTGAATCTACACACATTCTCCACGACCCATCCTTTTTGGGTACCAACAATGTAGGCACAGCTACTGGGCTTAAGCTCTCCCTGATGAGGCCTCTTTTTAACAGGTCTTGAATTTGTTTTTGTAGCTCTTCATGTTCAGCAGGACTCAATCTGTAATGGGCAAGATGAGGCAGGGAAGCTCCTGGGAGTAAATCAATATTATGCTGAATATTCCTCATTGGAGGTAAAGTCAAAGGAAGATCATCATTCAGTAGCTCTGAAAACTGGTCAAGGAGATCTTGTACATCTTTGTTAGGATGAGAAGGATTAACTATGGAGGTCAAGGAGATCTTGTACAGCTTTGTTAGGATGAGAAGGATTAACTATGGAAACTGTCAGAGCATTTCTATTAACAAATGCCAAAACTAATTGTACACTTCGCAGTTCTGCAAAAATATTACAAGCTACTATAAGTAATGATTTCTGTTTAATACCTTTTTTGATATGCTTGACCATTTGTTTGTCATTTGTAGCTTTATGGGACTTTGCTGCTATAGTTTCTGGTTGTTGAAATGAAACTTGCTTTGTATTCACTGTTCCTATTTTCGTTTGTGGATGTAACACAATAGTTTTCCCCATAAACTCAAATGTTATTGTGTTAGCTTGACCATCATGTATAATGCCAGTGTCATATTGCCAGGGCCTTCCCAACAACAAATGACAAATCGACATATCTAATATATCACATAAGATGTCTGCCTTATAAGTTTTTCCTAATGAAAAAGGAACCAAACACTGTGTACTTACCTTGACCTCACCAACTTCCTTTATCCAGCCAATGGTGTACGGTTGAGGATGAAAGGTTATAGGTAATTTCAATCTATCTACCACTGATTTAGCAATGAGGTTTTCGGTGCATCCCCCATCCACAATAACACTGCAATTTGAACCTTTTATAGTTCCAACAATAGTAAACAAATTATGCCTTTGAGAGTTCACTGACTGTTTAGGTAATAATAACAACTTCTGTGTAACTAGCATCAATTCACTAGAATTCTTGTCTTCCTGATCATCATCACCATAGACTTCTTCTTGTTCTCCCTCAATAGCACTTTCTTCACTGGATTCTTCTTCAGCTATCTGATGATAGGACATTGCTTTAGATCTAACATTTGGATCTCCAATTCGCAATGGACAATCTGATGAATAATGCCCTAGCTGCTTGCATTTCCAGCATGTGTCAGGTTTTGGCTTTGCATAAACATTTTTCTTAGCAGCATGAATTGAAAATGTAGGTTTTCTATTCTTGGAAAAATCCTTTTTCCCTGTTTGTAATTCTATCATCACAGGTTCCTTGTTCTTATTTTGGTTGTAACTAAATTTGGTTCCAAAATTTCTTGAATAAGACACCTGCTTGTTTTTAGCCTGGTTCAATAAAGATTCATTTCTTAAAGCAGATTGAATGGCCTCAGTTACAGTTCCAATTGTTTTAGAAGCCAACTGTAATTGCAATTCATATTTGAGTCCTCCCACAAATCATTGAATTTTTTGAGCTTCGAATTCAAGAAGACTATTTCTGGCAAAGAGTCTATAGAATTCTTCAATATATTCTGACACAGTTCTGTCATGTTGTCTGCAATTTTGGAACTGCTTAAACAAGGACTGTTCGAAATCAGCAGGCAGGAACATTTCCTTCAACAACTTCTTCATTCTAGGCCACGATTGGATTTGATGCTTGCCTTTGCTTATCCGATCCTGCTGGAGTTGAGTCCACCACGCAGAAGCTCCACTCCTCAACTTACAAGCCACCACCAGACATTTCATTTCATCTGGTACATCCAAGCAATAAAAATAATTCTCAACTTCCATCATCCAGTCCAAAAATTGTTCAATGTCCATTTGCCCATTGAAACAAGTTAAATCCACTTTAGGTTTAAATCGAGGTATATAAGAATTCATACCTGGATTAACTAGTGGTAAACGTTTTGCTTGAATTTCATCCTCACTTGAAGAAGATTCAACACTGCTTCGAGACCCAAAAGTTCTGGTATTTCGACAGGGAAAAACTTCCGCAATTTTTGGATCTAGATGTAAACCTCTCGGAATAGGATTTTCAGAATTCATTGACTGATTTAAAATTGTACTGAGATTTCGATTCATCACCTCCAATTGGCTCGCCATCAGTTGCATCAATTGCTGCATTTGATGCAGGAGATTCACCATTTCTGCCATTAATGGAGGACTTGATGAAGCTTCCCCACGATCGTTGGCCGCCATCGCAAACAACCAAATGAAGCTCTGATACCAAATGATGCAGCGTTCAGATGGATTCACAAAATTGGCAAAAGCTTTCTGAATTGTCAGTAAAAATCAACAGAGTACAAGATCGAACTCGTTGAATTCAAAGTTCCAGCTCAAACAGAGCCCGGGGAATTCCCAAAATGAACAACAAGTTCAAATTTCAAATTGGCATCCAAAAGTGTCCTATTACATAACAATTTGTCTATTTATACTATTCCATAGCTAATGACTTCAACTAAAGTAACTATTCAATTACAGACTTGATTAAATGGTAAACTGTAATTTCCCAAATCAGTTTTACTGTTTAATCCACAACGAAAGGGACGAATAACAGATTTAACGGCCACTTCAGTTAAACTATAATGTCAAAGCTGCCCTCTTCATATTTTTAAAATTACCCATCACAACAACGTAACAGCTACTTGACCATTAGTAGTTACCAAAATTACCCTTTTTGTTAACATTGCACTGTAACAACCGTTTGATAAAATGTTCGAACCAACTCCTCTGCTTGATCTCAAATAGAACCAACTCCTCTGCTTGCTTGATCTCAAATAAACTGACAAGCTAACTCGTGCATCACCTAGTCTCTAACATATAAGTAAGAAATAACTAATGTAATTTCTGTTAGAAGTGGGCATTATATTAAATAGGTTAAGCCTATATCATTAAGGTAGGTATAATATTTATATGTGCTAAACCCATAATATTTATGTGGGTTAAGGTTATATTACTTTAGTGGGTCAAGCCCATATGGTAGATAGCCCAAGCCCACTTTGTGTTGAATGAGAATCACATATATGAATTTGTTGAAGTGAATAGTCCCACTTTGCCTAGAAAAAGGTTATGGTGTTGGTATATAAGGCATTAGTTTGGCCTTTTAAGTTAGGTCATTGGGTCAACCCACTTTTGTGGGAGAGAGAGACATTGGACCAATGTACCTAGGTAGGCTAACCCATATGCATGCACCGTCGTCTGGCCGACTCGATTCGGTTTACACATGCGATCGGGTCGGGTCGAGTTGGGTCAACAAGATAATATTTTTGTGACAAATTTATTTGGTTTTATTTTCTATTTATTTAGTTTGGTTTTTTATTAACCAAAATGAGTCCGGTTTTCTTTTTACTGAAGAATGTGTCTATTAACGGATGGAGGTATCCGTTTCAACGGGAAAGGGCGTCTTCAACGGGATTTCCTATAAAATCATTGAAAACAATTTATGCACTAATCCTACATTAGATTTCTGTCCATTTCTATTTCTGTAGAGCATACATATTGTGGTTCGCTGCATGTATTATGTTGGGGGTACTCCTACAATACGTAGTTGATCGTCTTATCCTGTGAAGCAAACACCCAAGAGTCTTAAGCACCATTAAGGAAGGTGAATTCTTTCTTAAGGACAAAACGACTTGCTTAATTCAATCATAATTATTCTAATAAAATTTCTCGTCACAAACTTTATAAAATTACGAAAATAACAACTTCGTCATTGTATCTTAAAAAGAAATTTACGTGGCACAAAAACTAGCATTCTTCCAAGTTCCTTTTGTTCCCACCTCTTTTATCGTGATTGCGGACCTTCGCTTGACCCCATCCACTGTCGCAAAATTTCCCCCTTATCAAAATGAAAGATTCGTCGCAAAGAGACCCTGACACCAAGCCCAAGGCTTGAAGGTTTCAAAGCGATTCGATATGAAAAGTCAAGCTACGATAAAAGACATTTGAGAGGCTTGGTGGGTCATCCCTGGATGAGCCATGAGAGGTTAATTAAGGTCTAGAAGAAATCTAATTATGTGAATTCCGTTTTAATCTTCTCTTAGTTTTGGTGTGTACTTTATCTATTGATCACGCTGGTTTTTTTCCTTTTCTTTCCTTCTTCTTTGCTCTTTTTTGGCTTACGAGCATCGGTCCTTTAATTGAGATTTTTTCTTGTTTGTTTCTTCTCTAGATATTTGCTGGTAGTGGTGTGGTGAAGTAGGTGGTAGCGGAGGTTTAGGTGTGATGGAAGAGGTTTTGTAGGTGGCCATGGTGTTGGGGCTTTGAAGTAGGAAATGGGGTTGGCATTGGAGTTGGAAGAATTAATGTAGACAAATGTTGGTTGTAGTTAATTCAATTTTAGTTTGTATTAGTGTTACTTTGTTTATCTTCCTTCTTGTTAGGAGATTGATGGTCCTGTTGGGGTTACTACAAAATATTGTTGGGGTTACTACAAAATATAGTGCAGATTGAATACAAATCACAATAACACGCAAATCATCACACATAAAATATATCCTCAAATATATATATATATATATATGCATATAAATTAAAAACCAGAAAGAAGAGAAATTTATGAACCAGGTTCGAGGCGCGATACTCGCTGACCTTGAAAAAGATATGCCGCCCTCCGTACACAGGCATTCCAGAGCATTCCGTTCCTAAGATACAACGAACCACACAGCCTATTTGAAGGTGCACTTCCACTCAAACAGGCAGGATCTCAATCGGGGTAGACTCTACTGCTCAGTGAAGAACTCAGAAAACCAGAGTGAATAGAGGGAGTGATTTTCAGGAATTTTCTCTTCGAAAACCAGAGAAAGGATCGGTGAAATAGAAGAAGAGGACTCTCTGTTTTTCGTCTCTGTAAACTCCTGTCCGTCAAAATTTTCTTGTTACACACTAAACAAAGCCGAGCCGCTAAGTTTAATAACCGTCGCGTAAATCATCGCGACTGATTTATTTTTCTGAAATCCGTTAGGCCGTTCGAACGGGGCAACACCCGTTCGAACGGGGTGATCGATTGGGCGTCTGTGCGTTCGAACGGCTCAACTCCAGCCTGCTTTTATATCACGTCAAAACCAACAGGTCCTTGTTTGAATTCTTTTGCATTGGTTCTGTGCTCTTTTATTGTTGTTTAGTAAATATGAAGCAAGTTGTAATTTATTTTTCATCTGGGTCATTCGGTATTTATTTATGTTAATGACGACATTGGGATAATGGATTTTTTCGATGTATTACATTATTGAATAAATCCTCCTAATGGTGCCAATCAAATGTCTAAATTAACACTGGATCGCTTTGCACAATCAAATGTCTCTTTGCTGGGAAAAAATACTTAAAATCTACCAGCCCTTCATCAAGCTCTCCAGTCTTGATGCCACCTCCTTCATCAAGGGTCTTTCTTCACCCTTGAGCCTCAAACATCTTATATATATATATCTATTTTATATATATCTATTTTATATGCCTTTTTACCTTATTTGTTAGTATAGATTAGGTTAATTTAGAGTTAATTATGGTTTATTTAGATTAAGATAGATATTAGTATTTTAGTTTAATTATTAATAATTTTGTAGTTATTAGTTGTTTAGACATGTATTTAAATCAAGTTGGAATTTTAATTACATTATACATGTCTAAAGTATGATATTTTATGTTTTGTAGGTAAAGTGCGCTTATCGAAGTACTTGGACGATGTTTGAAAAGCTTAAAAATAGTCTTCACATGCTTTAAAGTGATTTGGACAACTTTTCGGAGTTATAAACAAGTTAGAAATTAATATGGACACGAAGGAAAGCTTAATGAACAGAATATGAACAGTCCGGTAAAACGAAACATCAGAGCCGATCGATCGGGGTCACTTACCGATCGATCGGGATAACGTGAATTCAGATAAAAATACAGTGTAGCCGATCGATCGGGCATGCAGGACGATCGATCGGCATAACGTGCAGTTTCCTTGTTTGACCCAAATTCCAATCCTTTTCATATTGGACTTCTTTCTACGGAACTTATGCCTATAAAAACACATATTTGGCTTAGAATTGGGGGGATTCCAGTAGATTTTCTTCAGAGAAAAAGGAAGAAGAAGATGGAAGAGAACTCAAAGCTTTCAATGGAGATTCAAGTGCTTTCTTCTACCATGGAAGGCTAGACTTTTCTTTTACTTAGGAGTTGATGAAGCTATAGATAAGTTTCAGTTTCTTTTCTTTTTAATTTAGATCTCAGTTGTGAATGATGACAATTGTATGATATGGGTTTCCTTTTTAATGGAAGAACTTTTAATGTTTATTCAAGTCTATGTTGATTTATTGTCTTGTAGATGATAGATTGATGTGGTTTTGATATTTACATCGATTCTAATTTCTGTGATTTAGATGAGATGGTCATACAATAGTTTTAATGTTCAGATAATTAATGACTTGGATGAGTTATACTAAGATTAGACGGGTCATGCCTATAGCTAGTTTAGTGTAGATGATTCGTGCTATTGTCGAAGATAGTTCATGCCATGGAAGTTAATTAATGATTCTTTTTGAAGTAATTCTAGCTTGTAGCTGAGAATACTTGTTCATATTCACACTAGATTTAGATTAAAAGTTAAGGAATTGTTATGGTTCTATAGTGGATTCAATTTCCTAAGTAAATTCCATCATATTAATCTCTTGCTTTTAAACTAGTTGATTTCTTTTTTTTACCTAATTAAAGTTTAAGTTTGATTTAGTTTTCAATCAGCAAATTATTCTTTAGATTTAGTGATAATACATCCGTCCCTGAGGTTCGACAACCCTTAAATACTTATCCTAGTACAATTACCTTGTACACTTGCAAAGGGTTTAATTATAAACGATCACACCTCCTTCATCAAGGGTCTTTCTTCACCCTTGAGCCTCAAACATCTTCTTGCAAGCTCAGCAACCGCCACAATCTGTTCTACTCTCCCTTCACTAGCAACTCTATCCTTTAACACTTGGAACAAACGGTTCTCTTCAATGGCAGAAATGAACCTCATGGCCAAGTTCCACTCCTCTTCTGATCTGCTAAAACAAACTTGCTTCTCCCCAGTTAGAAGTTCCACAAGAACAACCCCAAAGCTGTACACATCACTTTTATCAGTCAGTTGGCTAGTGTGGAAGTGCTCGGGGTCCACATATCCCAATGTCCCTTGCACTATCGTAACATGGCTATGGTTGAACAGGACCCACCTCGAGACCTCTAAATCGAACACTTTGGCCATGCAATTCTCGTCTAACAATATGTTGCTGGACTCGACTTCCCAGTGGATTCACTTAAAAGCCAAGCGATTAAGAGGGTGACTATGCGGAACCCTTTGAACACAACTTTTGCTCTCATAGAATGTTAAATAACCATTTCTTAAAAGCTTAAGCTGTTAGGGAAAAAAGAACTATTTATATTAACACGCTAATTAATTTCACAGCCAACTTTGAATGAGAATCTGCATGGTCTATAGCTTAATACAGTTTGACGAGAACCGTGTTTAACAGTGGAGGATCATCTTCTTGTACTCTCCGATATTTCGCAGATTTGTCTCATGGAAATAGCACTACATTGATCATGAAAGACAACTCATAGATTCATGTCAAAACCTATTCATTTTGCACAGGAAAATGAAACATCCATTCTAGTAAAAACTATACACAAAAAATTTGAAATCCTAGGTACGTATTCCGTTTTCCCTTGTATTCTTGCAAGGAAAAACTAAGAAGTATATTTGCAGCAAGAGTGCCGCATTCTTCTTCCAAAGTAGCATATTTAGCCATTCCTTATTGGGACCAGCCACTGTTCAACGTAGCCAGTTTCTGACTTTTCAGTACTAGCAATTAATTCTGTGGGAGTTTTCTGTTGATAATTGAAAGAAACTTCTGCCTTCTCAATAACATTATTTAAAGAGGTTTCTGATCTAGCTAAACACAAGGACCAAGGTGTAATTTCAATTTTCAGTGTCATCTGGCTGCAGTTGTCTTAGGATTGCTAATCAAAATTAAATAATGAATTCCATGGAAAATATTTGTGCAGCGGAAAAATCATAAGAAGTAATTCAACTTAAACAAATGTAAAATAATCTCCTTATTACCCTAATAATCCCCTTAGTACATCAATAACCCATAAACCCTTCACAAATTTACGAGTAAAACGAGATACTGAGAAGATTAATAGGTTGCATATAGACACGTTCTATTATTATTTTTTTGTGATTAATAAGGAGCATTCACTCAAAATGGTGGCTCAGCATGGGGCGGCTCAGTTGGAATGAAGGCCGGAGCCTTACCGGAGAGGCAATAGTCTACCACCCGGTTCAGGTACCATTCTCCGACCCCCCATCTATACAAGATGTACTTGTAGCAAGACTCTTCGTGGACGTCAACAATTGGCTTGCAGAAGTCCGGCAACAATGTGAACTCGTTGTTAATGTATCCAAAGAAGATGCCCCTTAGGACATCTTCGGGGTCTACTCCGTATGTTCTTGCTGCCTTTGCAAAGATGCTCAAGCACCGATCTTGATCCCTTTCGACATCGGAGTCCGGTGGCTGTGCCACTGGGGCGAGGGCCCGTGCAGCCGATGCAAGAGGGAGCCAAGTGGCCACAAGGGCCATGACTATCAAGGTCACCATCAAAGCTGCCTTAGCCTGATTCATGGTTATCAAGTTCCTCTCTTTTTTTTTTCTTACTGGTTTGTGCTATAAAATGGAATTGAAGTATTCGTGCATATATATAATGGATGGGCAAATAATACTTTTATAAAGGTTTTGGGTGTGAAGCCAGGAGTTACTTAGTAATAAATACAAATAACAGTTTCTAACCAGATTATATGAGACATGTGGAGAGGGGGAAGTATGGGTGGCAGCTAATCTTGGTCATAAAATTGGTCATAGACAAGTCCGTTTCTGATTGCTTGCTCTTTGATGGTGAAGGCTTCGGTTTCAGGAGATTTGGGAGCCCAGTTATCGTAATGGAAGAAAGCCAAATTTGCCTTTTGATGAGGGATAAGTGCAGTTGTATAGTAACTGAAGTTTCAAAATCTTAAATGAATAATGTCTGAAATAAATGGAGGAGCTGTGAAACGGTACGCTGGTGGTGTTAGGAGCTCAGTTGTCGTAAAGGAAGAAAGCCAAATTTACCTTTTGATGAGAGATAAGTGCAGTTGTATAGTAACTGAAGTTTCAAAACCTTAAATGAATAATGTCTGAAATAAATGGAGGAGCTGTGAAACGGTACGCTGGTGGTGTATAGTAACTGAAGTTTCAAAATCTTAAATGAATAATATCTGAAATAAATGGAGGAGCTGTGAAACGGTACGCTGGTGGTGTATAGTAACTGAAGTTTTAAAATCTTAAATGAATAATGTCTGAAATAAATAGAGGAGCTGTGAAACGGTACGCTGGTGGTCAGGATTTGTAAGTTACGTGAACTTCGCACTTGTCACATTGGAGGTGGAGAGTTCTGATATGCCAGTGATAATTACGGTAAAGGCAAAGATTAGGGACAAAGAAGGGATCCCCCCGGATCAGCAGTACGGCAGCAAGTTATACGGGTCAGCCCGTAAGCCCGGCCTGGCCCAATTTGCAAATTTGTGGGCTCATGCTTTAAAATTTAAACTTTGGGATGGGCTCGAGCCTGGGGAAAAAAATTATAAAGCCCAACCTGGCATGTTAAAATTAACGCCCATTGTGTAGTTAGTTGTGGATTTGAAAAAGGAAATAAGATGTTGGTACGACACTGTGTACACAATGATTAATGTACCAAAAATGTGGGGTACATATTAGACAGGTTTTCTCTTATCTATGTGCTCTAGTGGGGAAAGTGTAACCACCCGACTTGAGCCGGGTCTATAAAATTACTAATAGAAATTTTTTTTTTCTTTAAGCCAAAAATCATCGTCTGTGTACGAGAGGTACAACGTTCATCTACGCACTACAGAGCTTCAAGGCTTCCCCGTATGTAGACTTAAGTTGTAACGAGCATTTACACACAACGAAGCTTTATAATTTATCGCATATAAAACGGAATAAAACATATATTTATAATAATCTAGATCGGGCCAACATTGCCTTGTCGTTAGTTGCTTACATACGTATTGGATATTATTCCAATACGATCGGATCCGAACGTAATTCTGCCTAATGGCTACTACATATAACAAGTATCACAAAATCATATACGTATAACGTGCATATCTCCGAATATTTAATCGGAAGTATACAAAAACTCGTCATATATCGGAGTCAAGCGGAAATTAATAAGCCAAAAACATACATCTCGCTCTACCACCGAGCATGATCATAACCACACGTACACGTCTCGCTCTATCACTGAGTCGAGACCGAAAACACAAATTACATGTCTCGTTCTACCCTAGAGCGAGACCACACACATTATAGCATATAAGCGTACATCATGGCGTATAAAGCACACATCATGGCAAATATGGCACACAACATGGTATATAGGCACATAGCACAACAAACATATAGATCGTAGCATAACACACATCATAACTAGCACATGTCATTCTATAATAAAAACAGGAGATCAGAAATGCTTACTCCCATCATGTCTCATATGGTATCGATATGGACAGAACCCCGTCTTGCTCCGGGTCTCTTTTCCTTGTTCCGGTGTTCGGGCAAGACCTCTTTTAGTCTCGGGGCATTTCCTCCTTATAAGATCATCAGCTCAGAAAATAGAACCCTCTAATGCGGAGATCATACTCTATTTAGTTAAGAACACCTCTTGGACCGACTAAATCGGAGTTAGGATGGCCAGAAACAGAGAAAACGAAGTTAGTCGGTACGAGTAGAACCTCTCCTTGTCTTGGGGTGTTTCCTCTTCATACGATCGCCAACTCAGAAAATGGAACCCTCCATCACGTAGAACATACTCGATTTAGTCAAGAACGCCTCTTGAATCGACTAAATCGGAGTTAGGATGGTCAGAAACAGAGAAAAGGAAGTTGGTCAGTGTTTGAGAACAACGGGCAAAATCTCTCCTTGTCTTGGGGCGTTTCCTCCTTATACGGAGTCCAACTCGAAGAAAGGACCACTCCATCGTGTAGAGCATGCTTGATTTAATAGGAAACGGGTCTTGAACGGCCTTAATCGGCCTCAGAATGGTCAGAAACGGGGGAGTAGAAGTTCTGCTTCAAAAAAAGGAATGAAATGGGGTATATATAGGCCCCGAGCCACGCCGAAACCGTGGTGCCGCGCCGCCAAAACCGGCAGCACCGCTGGTTTCGAGTGGCGGCATCCACCGGAGCCGCGCGGGTCGCGCCCGCGCGAACCCACGGCACCCGCGGGCGTGCGCCCGTCGAAACACAGCACCTGCGGTTTTGCAGGCGCGCATTGCGCCACGCCGTGCCTCTGCGGCGCGCACCAGTCGCGCGCCGATCCTCTTATTATTATTTTTTTAAAACTTCAAACGCGCGTAATTTCCTACCCAGGATTCGGATTCGCACGTTCTTGGTAACGTTGGACTCGTATTGACAAGCCCTTCGATACTAACCCACTTAAAGTAGAAAATCACACTATTTCCAAGTGGGTCCCGCCTATTGTCCAAGTTTCCCAAGGTTGTCACTTCCAGTCCCGACCTCTGTTTCACGCGTTCTTTGAATTGTTACGCTCGTTTCTTCGAGCTCTACTCATATACGAAAGTTTCAACCTACAAAACTTTCCAAAACTTATTAAAGGTTATCTAATTGCCTTTAACCCGTAGGTTAAACGAAATTAGAAAAGCGGGATGTTACAGATTGCGAATCCACAAATCATGTTGGAGTCCCATATATGCATTCTAGTGTCAACAACATCATTAAGTCAGTCTAAAAATAAAATAAAATAAAATAAAGTTAGTCCAGCCTACCAAAGAAATATGCATGCTTACGAAAGAATTGTTTATACTTGTTGGGATATTGGATTGGAAGTGAATATCGATGATGGGACTAAGTGAAGTTGGTTGTAATTCCCTTTGTTAGGGATGTTAATGAGCCGAGCTCGCTTGTCGAGCAAGGCCAACTCGATTCGGTTCGGCTTGGACTAGACTTGACTTGAATCAAGCTCGGCTCGAACTTGATTTTAGCTCGAATAGGCTTGAGCCGAGTTCGAGTATACCCCTGCTCGACTTAGCTCAACTCAAATAAAACTTGAACTCAACTCTACTCGACTCGACTTGAGCTTGAACTCGAATATAATTTTTAAAATTATATATAAATAATATATATAATAAATAATACATGTATATGCATATTTTATATCTATATAATTGTTAATTTAAATATATATTTATGACATACTCCCTCCATTCTAGATTAATAGCTCCATTTGATTAGTTTATTTAAAAAATCAAATGGAGTTATTAAATCTAGGATGGATGGATTATATAAAACGACATATAATCACATATATGTACCAATATAATGTATCATATTATATGATATATGAGACCCATTTATATAAGCCAATGCTCACTTCACGACTGCTTGAGCCTTGATATCGTGTGCCCTCAAATTTGGATCTAACAGCACACATAACTCAAGAGACAGATTGGTTTATATCTTCTTGCGCCCTCGAATCCCAATCTGATGGCCCACGATGCCTTGGTTCATGCTGACGTGCTTGAGTGCAAACTTATATAAATTTTTATATAAGTTTAAAAATTGTAATAGATATATAATTTTTATATATAATATATATATTTTAAAAATAAAAATATTAGAAACACAAGCACTAATATACTCCTTCTGTCCCAAATTAATAGCTCTATTTGGTTTTTGAAGATGAACTAAAATTAGTTCAATTGAAAAACCAAATGGAGCTATAAATATATGACAGATGGTCAAAATGATATCACACTAATATAATCAAAAACTCATTTAAAAGAAGCATGACATTATGAAGACCAACCTTAATTTACAAATGAATTATTAAATATTTTTTGAAAAGTTGTAATAGTTCCTTTATAAGTGATTATAAGCATGTAAATAAAAAAAATATGAAGAAGTAGATGGTAATGTTTCCTGAGTGAGTTTTTATTTTCTGCATTTCTTTTTGTAATTATTCGCACATAAAAAGAAGAAAATAGTAATGCAACATTTTTTTTAGCATATATAATTAAAACTCATTTGTCATAGTTTTCTTCTTTCCTAGTGACTATAGTTAAATGTTCAAGGTGTAGTCGTAATACTTTTTAAAGTGTATTTATTAATATTTAATACTAAAAGCATATTCGTATGTATGATACTTTATGTACTTTAAATTATTATATATACTAAAAGCATATATATATATATTATTTTTTTAGTTCGAGCCTAGGCTCATGATTCACTTATTGTAGTTCGAGCTCAAGTTCAAGCCTAGCTTTGGATTTCCAATTTGAGCCGAGTTCGAACTGAAAATTTGGAGCTTATTTGAGCTTTAAACCAAGCTCGAGTCGAGCTTTAGCAGTTCAAGTTCATGTAAGCCCAATACTCAGTTTAGCTCAGTTTGTTAACACCCCTACCTTTTACATTATGTAATCTTATTAGGTTAATGGCAAGAGAATTGCTTAACGAGAAGCAATACAAGATTGAACTTAAAAATATCTCAAATATTGATGTGCATAGTCATCGTACCATTGTACACTTTGATGTGGAAAGAAAATAGAAGATATGTAGCTAGCAAACTGATGTTGGGGGTACAAGGACTTTTCAAAATTTATATTAAGTATCTTTTGGTTTGAAAGCCAATGGCCTGGCCCATCTAAATTTAGGGTCAAGCTAGATTTTTTTGCTATGTCTCTAGGCCAGGGCTGGGCTTTAATTTTGTTTCATATTTTTGGGCCGGGCCTAGGCCTTCCCTTGGCCTGGCCCACTTGCAGCCCTAATCAGCAGAAGCTTATCTTTGATAACAAGTAGCTTGGGGATGGAAGTGTTAGATTATACAATAAATAAATATGATTTTTCCTTACTAACGGCTTGAGCTATTAGGAAAATTAATTATCTTATATGGTATCAAAGCTCCATGTTATGAGAGGTCTTAGCCTCAGGTTTCGTTAGAGACATTTATGCCCCAATTATGTTTCATGTGATATATTTGATAGATGCTTGCACCTCATCCTCTGTCTTAGCTCTTGTTTTGTTGGGCTCATGTTGATGGCTCATCATGTAGTCATTTTTTGTTTTATCCAATGTTCGTATAAAAGAACGTGCTTATATATAGCCCAATAATACCCTCAATATACCCCAATAACCCATAATGCCCCTTATGAATATTTATATAAAATGGGTATTGAAGGGATTATTGCACTTGTATCTGTTTTAATTAGATTTTATTGGCTGCTATGTTTAGTGTTCATAACATGGTTTAACGTTCATGCGTGGTTGAGCTAAGACATTAGTTTTGAACCCCTTCGCCTCGCTGTTCTAGGAGGGGATCCTGGTCGTGGCTTCTCTTGCGTAATATAACGACCATGAAGGACAAAAGTTTGCTTAACAGAAAAACAAAAGTTCAATAGAAACAGAGTAATATGCCATCTAATTAAATTAGATATTAATGGGGCAAACAATTCAGCCTCCTCAGCGAATAAAATTTCTGGGCCCTGACTGCAATCACAAGAGTGGAGGTTGGCAAAAACGCATGTGGATAACTCAAGGAACTTCTTGAATGTGGCTGATTCTGCTTTG
The DNA here is from genome assembly GCA_035235625.1 of Saururus chinensis. Taxonomy (NCBI): domain Eukaryota; kingdom Viridiplantae; phylum Streptophyta; class Magnoliopsida; order Piperales; family Saururaceae; genus Saururus; species Saururus chinensis. The sequence goes on along the minus strand of CP141148.1, from coordinate 31,836,278 downwards.
GACTAGTATTTATGAGATGTATGCTGTATTTTGAAAAATACTTGGCCGTCTTAGTTTAATGAAGTGGTGAACGGATGCTATACGACCAACGACTACTTACGGCTAGATAGGGATGATATCAGTTTTTTTATTTTATTTTATTTATTTATCAGTTCTTTACAAAAACTACAAGGTAGGATGATAACGACATTTAGTTGGAGGTATGTTAAGTGCACAAAGAAGTTCCTATTTTCTGGTTTTGAAGAAGAGTTTGTTCTCTTAAAAATTATGATATTGAAATCCCAAAACATATTAAGAAGTGTCTTCACACAACTATTTTTTTTCTTTTAAAGCTACCAATAAGGTTGGGGATTAAGAAGTTGAGCTTATTTTAAATTAAAATAAAATATAGTCCAACTGCCCCAATTAATATATATTTTAGGCTTTCAAAACTAAGTAATGAGTCGGGGTCATGATATTAATTAAATTATAGTTTTAGCGGCAAATCTAAACCGTTGCTTGACCTCTTGATGGATGGCCAAGATTTTAGAGTTTTTAACAATAGTATCATAATTTAGTTATAAATATATCATTAGTCATCTTAATATAATATCTTAAGTGAAAATTAATTTCAACCAAATTTTAAACCAAAAAGATATTGTAAAAAATTGTAGGAGATTAACAGAAAAAAAAAAAACTTCATTGGTAGCCATTAGGGAAATCCTTTGATTGCATTAATTAAGCATATCATGCCTGAAAGGAAAATATAAGTTTTAGTTAATCTCAAACTTAGTAACATAAAATTTTCTCTCTCCAGCTTATAAAGAATAACTTTCTATACATAGCGAGACCAACCTTTAGTTGTTACCCCAAATTTTGTAGCAGAAACTTAATATTGATTCATATTACAGTAATACAGTTAGTGCAGTTGCACATTTTTCAATAACAGCTGACTTTTTACTGATACAAATATTGCAATACTATCAAATCCAATTCTGTATTTGAGCTGATGAACCTAAATGTTGAAGGCGAGAAATTCTCTATGTTTTGTGTTTCAAATTATATTTTTATTATGAAATAAATAAATAATAATTAAATTTAAAATATAACTTAATATAGTAGTAATTAATTAACTATATAAATTATGTTACTAAAGCTAAACTAGCGTTGGCCACTTTTTGGAACGCTAAACCCAACTATGATTTGATAGGCTTGTTAAATCATGCTCATTTTTTTAACCTGCCACCTATTATTTAAAAATAATAAAAATACCTCTAAATTTCACTTTGTATATTTAAATTTAATTTAATAATAAAAACATGGTCATGACTAGAAAGGCATAGCCTGGCCTACAGCTACAGCTACAGCTACAGCCAAAGCTAGTCATTAGACTTGGATCACCGGACATAGATGTCTTCGCCCCAAGGGCAGCAACAAATAAGGATGATTAGGGTTTCCACATTTTAAAGGTGAGTAAATTTTAATTTGAAAGGAAAGATATTATCATCTATTTTTAATGCCAAAAATTTGTCAACGAAGACGTGACAAAGAATTTTGATGGTTTAACAATTATCTTAGAATTATTGGTCCTCCAATTCTATCAAGCCGGCGCTGGCCCCATTTGATCCATCAAATTCCATGGACGCCAAATGAAACTTCAATCCAGCTTATTAAACATAACCCAGTATTAAATACACTGGCCCATGAGATATTATGAGACCCTGCTGGGCCCATTACCTTATCCTTATCCTCACCTCGGTTAATTTTTACAAAGCTTACCACCATAAATAACCTCACCAGACAAAAAATTGGCGACGCTCGGCTACTCTCATCCAGCACCTTCCATCAACTTAGCAGGCGAGTGTTGCCTGAACAAGGCGACTCTCGCCAATAACGCATGCTTCATTATAAATGGCAGAAGCCATCATTCATACAAGAGAGTGATAAAAGAAATGTTGGACAAGCTGTGGGACGACGTCCTAGCCGGACCCCACCCGGACAGGGGCCTCGGCCGGCTCCGCAAGCTCACCACCCCCAAAAGTCCGGCCATCTTGATTCTCAGCTTATTCAATTCTCTAATCTCCATTTTCCAAATTGTTTGATCAAGTTTAGTAACTCATACTGATGTAGATAAACTTACATAAGTCTGTTGTTAATTTGTTGTTTAAATGTAATGGGCAGTTACTGTTGAGGTGGAGGGAGAGAGCAGCAGCAAGTTCCAGAGGTCCACGTCCATGCCCGCCACGCCGGCGACTCCGGGGACACCAACAACGCCGGGGACCCCTGCAACGCCGACGACGGCGAAGAAAGAGAACGTGTGGAGGAGTGTCTTCCATCCCGGAAGCAACCTGGCCACTAAGTCCATTGGTGCCCAGATGTTTGACAAGCCCCAGCCTAACTCTCCCACTGTTTATGATTGGTTTGTAGATTCATATTAATTTTTTTCTTTTAATATGAACTGACAAGTAACAATTTTTAATATCTGATCCCAAAATGGCTTTTTATTTTTTGTTTAAGTTGATTTACTACTAAGTTTTTGTACTTTTGGATCAGGCACATAGGCTATAAGATAATTTTTTTTAGATTTCTTGATTTTGTATTAATCAACCTATGTGTCCCTACTTTTGTTTAAATTGGTTTGGATTTGTAATGGCAGGCTTTACAGTGATGAGACCAGGACCAGGAGCAACCACCGCTGATGCAGGCCCCACATAAAGGAGGGACCCATGTACATACAGAGATCCATGCTTTTCAAGTAGAAGTGTGCTCGTATATATGGAGTTTTTGGCTCTATGTTCTTGGTATATGATTTTTTGTTTTAATTAACGAAGTGTGTAATATGAGTCCCAACTAGAAGGGTTAGAGCCCCACGGGCAATCCCCTTGTGTAATTTTTTGGTGTATGATATGATTTTGCTACCATGTAATATACATGTATAATGTATTGCTACGTAATTACAAAGTGGCTTCCCAGCTCCCAATTTGATGTCTTATGTCATAATCAACAAATTTGAATCGAGTAACTCCCTTATAAAGCACATATATTCTCTGTCTTAAATTATTAATTTATTTGATAAAAAAATTATTTTATATTAATAGTGTTATTTTGTTTAGTAATTTGATACTTAAAAAAAATAGTATCGTAAGCTTCTTTTTTTTCATTTATATGTTAATTTTATCATTAAATAAAAAATATTTTTTTAATAAAACCTTTTATATGAGACCGAAGGAAAATATTATTATGATTAAATAAAATATATTTTATTCATCTTATATTAATAATTATATTTTAAAAAATAATACAATGAAACTCATTAAGATAGAAAAATAAGTTGATAATGTTATAATTACTTAACCACTTAAATTTAATAAAATAAAACTATTAATATAGAATATATTTATTTACCAAATAGAGTTATTAATTTAGGCAGTGTACTCCTCTATTTTACATTAATAATTTTATATTATTTTTTAAAAAAAATATAAAATAATATGTAGTTATTAATGTAGGATGGAGAGCCTATCTAGTATGCCTAAGGAGTTTAAATAAGGCACTCAGAGAGTATAAAAATTATTCTTTGATGGGTAGTTTGTCATTCGTGCATGGGAAGAGGGTTTTCTTCTTCATTGCATTATTTTTGTATACTTTGTTATCGAGCTTTGTGTGTATTTTACTTACCTAGCAAAAATAAGCCTCTGAAACAAATTAAGATATAATTAGTGAGTTAGAGTAGAAAATAATACACACAGATTGGTGGATTGAACAACCCAAATAATAAATTAAAAATAAATTTTGTTGAAGACCGAAATTAAAATTATTAACTCCTTGAATTTAGAGATTCCAAGAGAGTTTAGTAGCCAAATGTATTTTGTGCAATAAGATAGGTTTAGATCTACATATGCCATCCGCCCTATATTAATTATTTAATTTAAATTTTTAAATATTATATTATTAGTGTTATTTATATGAAGAGTTTCTTATATTAGAAACTCGAATAGTTTTAAACATGGTAGATTTGGATGGAGCAAATTTGTTAGAGGGTTAAGTTGAAGAGAGTGTAGTGTGATTGACTTCTATGACTTGAGCCCTGTGTCTTTCTATGTACCATGTTTAAAGCCTTATGTAAATTAGTTATAATAAATTAATCATAAAAACATTTTTTAAAATCGAATGTGAATGAAGTTATAAACATTAAAAAATTGTGTAGAGAGTAAAAAGGTTGGACAATGGCATTATTTTGTAAGAATAGTTGATAAACATCCAAACGCCTTAGCAAGTTGATGATGATCCACCAGCGAGGGGGCAGATCCTTTTCTGTAATGGTACTACCGTGGGCCACGGGATCAAAATGTCATAGCACATATCAACGGGACTCTTATTTTGTCCTTAAAAATTAAATATTTTTTGTCAAATACATATATACTAATATACAATGGGACCCAGGGAGTATTAAGCTCAATTATTGCACTCTGACCTAGTCAATACTTACTCACAATGTTAGACACCTAAAATTATTGTGAAGACAACAGCTACTGCTCAATGCTGGAAATAATATCGAAGGCAACATCTTTGTGGGTCCCATTTTGAGATAATCTTGTTTGTAGATAATAATGACAGGTTTAGTGATGTGAAATAGAAAATCATACATTCAAGCTATCGTATATGAATAAGATCCACAAAGGATATCATATAATAATGCAGTGGCTTTACTTTTCAATTTTGTTTTGATCAGCATTTTTGTCATCTGTCTTGACATACAAATTTCTTTTTCTGGAAGAAGAATTTTACTTTCAAGCAAATATCTGGTTACTAGAAGCAAAATCAAAAGAAAAATATTAACAGTAGCTAAAAACAACAACAAATCTAAAAATAGAAAGAAAATTAATTTTTAAAAGGTAAAAGGAGGAGGGGAAGATAACTCAACTCCACAAGATATTAATGTAAATCTAATAATAAGTAAAAAGAGTTGTGATAGACTAAAAAGGGTCATAATCTTAATGACAAAATTGAATCAGAGTTGTCGACCAAAATGTGGTTTATAAGAGAGATGCTCACTAAGAAATGGTCTCGATGAGAGGACACTTGACGAGGGCCTTTATGAATTTGATGACAAAGTAATGACCAAGAGATAGTCTGCACGAGAAGTGTTGATCGTGAATTAGTCTTCATAAGAGGTGTTCGCTTAATGAGGTCTTGTAGATGGTTGAGGTAAAACTTGCACTTAAATTTGAAAAGAGAAAAGTAATTACCCAAAAGCAGCTTTCACGGGATCTTCAAAGAAATAAATTTTTAATAATATAAATTATTCTAATTATTAAACTAAATTCTAAAATTTTAGTGTGTCATAGTCAACATACCAAAAAACATGCCCATCATATTTCCATATCTCAAGTTACAATCACAAGGAATTAGCAAGTCATTAGGGTGTGTTTAGCAACCTTGATTTGGATTTAGTGGTGTAATTTTTAAATCATGCTATTTTAAATTACAAATTTATGAGATTTATATTTAGAATTTTTGGTGTTCAATTTTAAGAATGAGATTGTTTAGGTAAAGATAAATTTCATTTACAAAAAGATCAAAGAGGAGAGTCAGAGTGTTGGGGAGGAGGGTGAGGAGCTCCGGAGAGAAGAATCAAGACTAATTGTTAGAAAAAAACCATTATACAAGATCTCAGTTATGTTGATTTAAAAAGAACAGGGTATGACATGTAATTTGGAGTTATCCTTTTTTATGTTATAAACAAAATTACGTATTTTGAGTTGGGATTTAAGACAAAATCAAATCTCACCAAACACATGCTAGGTAGTATTCAACATTGAATCTAACACTTAGCATCCAAAAAAAATGGGCATACCTATCTAATTTTTGGTGTAGTGGGAGCATTTTCTATGCGCTCCTTGCTGATAGTGAGCCTAGCTTACCGGCCATCCAGAAAATCAACAGTGCACACATTAGTTCACATTAGCGTCAATGCCTATGATATTAATATGCACTAGTGTTTGTGCTGTCTATTTTAAATATTAATGGCTCTTATACATTCCTTACGCTAGGTTCACTCTCAATAGAAAACATAAAAAATATTTATTACTGCATTGGATTGATCAGGAGAGGTCCTAGGGGTTGAATTTGAATGGCGCTTGGAGTGTGTGAGCCTTGCCTATAAAAAAAATCAGGAAATTGGCACCAAAATTAATTTAACAGAAAACATACATTCTACTATCTCTCTCTGCAAGTTTATGTGAAACTAAAAATTTTCTATTCTTTTGGGGTCATTGGTTGAAGTGCTCCACGAGTTGTCCGATATTTTTCAATACTATAAGTACAAGATTTGATTAAGGTTTTGTCACACGAATTGATTATGACTTAATAATAAAAAATGAGGATCATGACAATGAATTTGATGTTGTTTTTCAATATTGTTAGCAAGTGATTTGATTAAAGTTTTGGTACATGAATTGATTATCATTTAGGAATTATCATTTGGGTTTGTTCTCCTTAGTGGTTTCCGCTTTGCAGTGGGTTGCAGCTCTAGGTTTGGGGGAAGATCTTTCTTCTTGTTGTTTATCTTATACCCTACATGATCTTTATGCTTTAATGAAATTTTAATTGTCAATTTTTTTTAAAGATGAGGCACATGACAATGACTTTTGATGTTTACATGAAAGTAATATGACGTGGATGAACATTAGCCCATGGCCCTGACGATGACGGAGACCAACGTTCGCATACCAAAGGTTTCAATTGTTTTACTATCTTTAACCACCTGATGAAAACCCGGATATTTAGGTAACTATTGATGTATAGGCCCCCCACTTTTAAAACACGGTCTTGATCAATGATGGGCACCTTTGATTGGGATGTTACCGGAGTTTGGGTATAGGGTAAAATTGGACCCGATCTATTTTAAGTAATAGTTATTTAAGTTAGGTTTAGGTTTTAAGTGGTTAAATCGGATTAAAGTTATAAATATAAATATAAATTTTTTTATATTTTAATTAAAACTTTTTTTATTTTTTTAATAAGTAAAAATATTTAATGATAATTTAAAATTTTATATTTATAATTAAATATTAAAAAAATATTTCAATGAGTCAAATCGAGTTGGGTTTAGTATGAGTCTTAGTTGAATTTGAGTTACTATTACTTAAATAGTATCAAGTTTAGATTTAACAAAAGCTAACTCTCTTGTAGATCATTTGTAAGTAAGTGCCCGGAGGCTTAGCATTGTTTTTTCCATATAACTTGCACATGGGTTCAGATTGGCTGTGTAAGGACTCTTATTTCTAAATCGGTTTTCGTTTTGTTTTAATTATCGGTTATTGCATGGTTAGCCCATTTTCTTATTAATTCGGTGGTTTCGTAAATAAATGGTGTTTCTGATAGTTTTAATCAAAATCAATTTTATAATTATTGGTTTTAAGTGATTTCTAATAAAATTTGAATTTTTAGGATTTTTCTGAATTTTTTACTAATTTTCTAAAAATTAGGGTTTGGCGGGACCCCCGTGGGCCCCACCATCAAAATTTGGGTTTTTGTGTCAAATTAACCTAGACATCAACCTAAGCCCCTACAAAAATTTTCAGAATTTTCTCAGGTCTATTTAGTGCTCAAATAGCTAAATTACCCATTTTTAGCCTATTTTTCTATTCATACCCCACAACTTACCCATACAGACCCCAAAACTTACTATAAAAGGAAAAACCTAAGCCATTTCTCATTTTGGGAATAGGCTGAGAAGGAGAGGTTAGACCTAATCCCTATTTAGGCCCAGATTAGAAGGTGTTTAAGGTAAGTCTCTTCTAATTAAGCCTTAAATCCTAGCTTTTCTCTTAATCTCTTCTAGATTTACCATTTCCCCTTTGTTTTGATTCGTTTTTAAACATCAAAACTACTAATTTGCGTCTATACTTCAAACCCTAGATCTAAAAATCCGATTTTTATGTTCAACCAGCCCTAGAACTAAGTTTTTAATTAGGGTTTTCTATGTTAAATCGGTATTAATGAAATTTAATTTAAACTCTATGTCTTTGTAAGGTTTTTAAGAAGGGTGACTATCAAATCCAAACCTAATCACTGGATAAGGTAATGGACTTTCGAAATTTCAGTCTTCCTATGGTAAAACTCTTAATTTTGTGGTTTATTTTGAATGGATTTACTTGATTTAGTGCTTTAATAGTATGATTAGTAAATGGTAATCTTTAATCCCGATTTCATAGGGTTTTATCTTGTTATGATGTGGATTAGCTTTATGGAAGTTATGGTGGAATTTTATTGGCATTTAGGTTGTTAGATGGAGATTTTAAGGTTTATCAATGGAGTTTCGGTTTGAAAATTCGAAAGAAAGAAGAATGTCGATTCTGCCTTGTTGGAGTTCGAACGGCCTCTTGGGCGTTCAAACGGCAACACTGCCAGTTCGACAGATTTCCAGTTTAGCCGATCGAACGGCCCTCCTGGGCATTCGAACGGTAATACTGTGAATTTGAAATTTTCTTGTTTAACCGATCGAACGGCCTTCTGGGCGTTCGAACGGCTACACAGCAAATTTTAGTATTATGTGTGTGATGTTTATTTCGGTGATTCTACTTTAATATGCCAATTTCATATGAATATGGAGTGTTTTGAGCTATAGTATGCTACTGAAAAGGCATACCATTAAGGTTATGAAGTTTAGGCGTGTATATTTATAGTTATGTGGAATGACTTATGGTTGAATGTAGGATGTTGGAATTGCTATCTTGAAGTTATGAATGGTTGATTCTCTATAGTTAAGTATATTTTCAGTAGAGTTACAACATACTAACGGACTGATATGTCATGTTAGGATGTGGTTAAATTGATGTGTGAATGCTAGTGAATGTCATGGCTTAAGGATGAAGTGGATGATCTTATATGTGTTTAGCTTGTGGTTGAGCTTTGATTTAAGTCATGATTTTAATGATTCTTTACCTATGATTTTCGCTGGAATTCATGATTAGATGTTAATGCACATGTGTAGTGTAATAGTGAGTTAATTACAAGCATATTGATATGCATTGAGTGAAGCGCTTCTACTAGGTACACACACATGTGGGGTTTAATAATGATGGTGAGGATTGATATTATGATTATGAATATGAATGATGCATGAGGGGCTGATGAGAACACTTATCATGAATTAGGATTCATGTATGTCTTGCCCACGTATGTACCATGTTGCATGCATCATGAGAATGGATTTCCAATTGAGACTTTCTCGAGATTAGTCGAATTTGATCGATTGGATGCAATGTGGTGAAATTGCGTGCCTGATTAATCGGTCATGGCTTAATCGACACTTGCTTGGTCCGAAAGGACATGTTTTGATTTGAGTTCCTGTGTGGAACAAGAGCGCTCCCCGGGTTTAGTCTAGCTAAGTGAAATTATGTGGGGGGCGAGTCTATTTATTGTCTCCTAGACCCTGAGAATCCAGTATGGTATACTATGTGCACCAGCTACCATGTGTTCAAGGTTTCCTATGTGGGAACCGAGGTTCTTCCCCATCGCAGAAGATATCCCAAAACGAACACCCCTGCTCTACGTTCTCTTCATGAGAATGTGACATCCTTGGCCATGATTGTCTGGGGCGAGCAGCCTTAGGGATTGACAACCCCGAACTTCTTAAATTCTTGTGTAGAATTTTGGACCATGACACGCCTCTGTGGCCTTGTCTATGTTCCCGTCTGTGTGACACTAAGTTGTGAATTACTCCTTGATGGAGGCTTTCTTTATATGATGTGATGTATGGTTTGATATGTATGTTAGAGATACATCTCATGCAGGTTGATAAGATGTGATGCATGACTTGATATGTATGTTAGAGATACATCTCATGCAGGTTGATAAGATGTGATGCATGACTTGATATGTATGTTAGAGATACATCTCATGCAGGTTGATAAGATGTGATGCATGTGGATTATACACTATGATGCAGGTTTAGGTGCAGTGTATGTGTGATCAGAAATGATACATCTTGTCAATCGTTGATCTGAATGATTATATTGCTATGCTATCATATTTTTCGATGATGATAGTTATATTGAAAATCATTGTTGAGTTTGTTAAACTCACCCCTCTTTCTTGTGTTTTTGCTTTGGGGCTGTGTGGCATGACACGCAGATGATCAAGATCCTCTCTATGAGGAAATATCGGAGATGACATGGACGTGATCATGGAGACCTTTCTTTTGTAGATTGTTTCCCTTGTTTATGCTATTTTGTTTAGAACCTTTGTGTATGTGTGGTTCTTACTTTGGTTTATGCTACTATTTACAGTTGTGTTGCTTAAGACCTATTTGAGAGCCTAGAAAGGGACATAGTTTAATTAAGCATGTGGGTGTGAGACTTTATTTTCCTAGAGTTAAAGTAAAACTCTTTCTTTTCTACTCTTTTACTCTTGCTCAAAGTGGTGTGCGTACTCCGTAATTTTTTTGTTAGATCGCCTTTAAGTAGGGTATAAGTCTTCCGCTAAACCGTATCTCAATTCAACCTTGTCGCCCCCGCACACTTGACTGGCCCCTGGACTGGGTTCGGCTCAGGTCGGGCAGCGCCGGGGTGTAACAGGTTGGGTGGGCACTCCCACCACAATTAGTGGGAGTGCTCACTCAGCGCCAGATGCGTAGGGCTATGTGTTTGAGCTAAACTCACGTGTTTGGCTCTAAATGGACACTCCTGGCTCTAAGTGGACACTCCTACTATGTTAGGTAGGAGTGCCCACTCAGCCAATCTGGATTAGGCATGTCATTGGGTCAGGTTCGGGTCAGGTTTTGTCAAACTCAAACCCGATACCACTTAAAGAAATTGTAACTCGAACCTAACTTGACCTAAATAAACCCAATCCAAACTCGACCCGATTAGAATAAAAATATTTTTAAATTATATATATATATATATATATATATATATATAAATTTTATAATTTTATTTGGGTCGGGTTAAATTACATAAAACCCAAACCCTACCCAAATAGCTATTCGGACCAAACCTAGTTGAATTTTAAAAACTAAATCTAACCTATTAAGGTAGGGGCAGGTCAGGTTTTACCATATATCCAACTCAAGTGGCATATCTGATATGAACCCCTTGCCCACTAAAAACATCAAACAACAAAATAATATGCCAAAGCTGACTACAAACCTGACGGTCCAATTTTGGCCTAAGTGCTATACCATAATCAGTGATTTATTCACAAAAGCAGGGAGAGGAGTTTCCTCCCTCGCCTCTCAGTTGGCCGGCCTGAGTGTCTCCTACTTTTCAGGGCAGATAGGCCACTGTTTTTCACCTGCAAGGAATATACCACAATATACAAAATGCGTGCCAGTGCTGCTCTAGAACTGCTCCCAGCTCCAGAGTAAAGTGGCTTTGCAATTTCCATTTAAAAGACACATGTTGTTTCACATGACCTCCTTTCCCAAGGACAAGATGGCCTGGCCCCCTAGATCATAGTAAATTACATACATACTACCTACGTTACCCCCTGATGCAAAGTTATTTTTCTCAATTTATTCTTTTACCGGTCTCCTTTCTTGTTTCAATTTTATACTCCCTTCGTCCTATATAGTTCCATTTCATTCAATTTAAATATTGGCTACTTAAAAAAGAGTATTATAGGCTTATTTTTCTTCTCTTAAATATAAGTTTTACTATTCAATAAAAACTATTAATATAAAATAGAGAAAGTATATAAATTTCCTTTTTACTTTAATGTTTTTAAAGTAACCAAACTAAGCTATAGTTAGCCCCTTCCCTCAAGAACATTTTAAGAAGTGATAACGTTAAACTTCATTCAGAAGACTTTATGATAAGCAACATATCTCAGAACAGCTTTTACATTTTGATGTTAGAACGTATTCATGTTCCAATTCAAAAACCAAGCCCGCATTGAAAGTAACTGTTAAAGAAGTATTCTCACATTAATTAAATAAGAAATTTGACAAAAGAAGAACTCAAGGAAAAAATCATTCCAAATGCACGTTTTTTGATAATGCAATAGTTGTATATGCAGTTTTGCCATTCATAATCTAGGGCGGGCGGTGTAAGAACTTGTAATATTTTTTTTAAGGATTCCGTTTATATGAGTCAAGGCTCTTTTTGGCATTATGTGCCTCGTCTATGATAGCCGTTGAATTAATATCCTAAAACCTTTTTTAAATTTGTTAACCTAGAATGCTTTAGAAGGTTTAAATCATTTCTATTGAACATCGTGTCCCCCTCTCCGCCCTTCCCTTTTGAGCACGAGTCCAGTCATGTTGCCTCTTTTGGCCATTGTAACCCCTTCATTGGATCGGAGCCGCCACCACAGCCACCTCATTGACACCTCGTCGAGGAGGGTTCATAGACAACCCTCTCCTAGATAGAGTCCTTTCTTGCCCACAAGAAGGTATTCAATGGAACCGTTATCCCGTATGGCCATGCATATGCCCATTAATGTTTTGACACTTAAACTCAAATTTATGTCTCAATTTACTCACTTTTAAACACATACAATTTGTCTAAACGTGTCAAATGTTTAAGGGTGCATCTACCAAGTAGCCTGTAGAACGGTTCTACTGAATAATTTTTCCTCGCCTACATCCCCTCCCTATTTTCTATTGTAGGTTCATGAGAATGTCAAGGGCTATGCATGCAACTACTTCCTTTACGCCAGCAAGAAAGCCTCTCGTGTGCTTCTTGTTTATCTCTCTCTATGAAATTTGCACTCTTTTCTAAATCAAAAACTGTATGTTAGGTGGATTCTTAGTTTTAATTTTTTGGTGTATAGTGCAGGTATCAAATGCCCATTGCTTTTAGTCAGTTCATTTTGTGCCTACTTTTAATATGGGAAACCTTAAGGATTTGTGACTACATATGGGAAGCATTTTTTGTGCTCCACTTTAACAATGAGCCAAGCATAAGCATAAGGAATGCCTGTGAAACATCTATTTTTTAGATTGCCAGTGCACACACTAGCGCATGTTAGCATAAGTAATATTTACACTAATATGCACCAGTGTATGGACGTTTCACAAGTGTTCCTTACACTCGGCTCACGATGAAAAGGGAGTATGAAAAACACTTCCTTACATATGGGGGCTAGAGAGCTTCCCTTTTGCCGGACCTACTTTTTTCTATGCCTTCCAGTGAGCGCTGAGCACTTTTTTCTTACATTTTGTGATAATCTTTTTCTTTCTCAAATTTTGATATGTTATGACAATTGGTGAGGAGAAGAGGGTTATTTTCTTTTGGCTGGGAGATAAGTGTCCCACACGTTACTTCATAATTAGTTTTCATGAAACATGAGATATATATGAACGCGATATGAGTTTGGTGCAGTTTAAATCTACAAATGTGTGGTTAGCAGGGAAGGGCATTTTTTGGATTTATGTTGTGATAGTTGGAGGATTTCATTTAAGCTAAAAATTCATAGCCCAAAATTATATGTTGCCTTTCTGCTGTATGTTGTATACTTGTTTAGCGTGATTCTGCGAAGGTCTTGGTGGCTCAATGTTTGGTTTTTGCTTTTGCTTTATGTTTGCATTTCACAGTAGTGTTGTAGCTGAAGCAAAAATGACATGTACCAAGCATCACCGCAGGTGTCAATCATATTCATTTGTCAAATTTCTCCTGATTGTATGTAATATTGCTTCATTGTTGATATTAATAACACTTAATTTATTTTTAACTTTTTCACCAACTAATGTTTCAGTTATGATTGATTCCATCATCATATTTATTGTTTTCATCTTTGTTTCCTTATTTGTTTCTCATTCCTTGGACAATTTACATACGAGGCAAATTTTAAATGTTCCTAACTATGCAACTTATCCTTGCAATGATGCATATTGCAAAATATTCACTGTACATGTTCTACTATTGCTGAGTTCAAAACACCTCATGGAATCCTTGATATAATTGCCAAGGCTCTTTAGCTCAAATGGTAGAGCTCTTTAGATTATATGTATTGTCCCAAGGAGGTGGTTCGAGCCCACCAAGAGTCAGTAAAAAATAACTTCAAATGCAATGTTCAATCATTTTAATGGCTCAAAAACTGCCTCATGCTCAATGTCAGGCAGATGTGAGATAGGAAGGATAAGAGGCAAGCCGTGAGATAGGAAGGAGAAGAGACATGGGACTTTAGCATTAGAACAAACTGGTAAAGTAGTGGTATTTAGAAGATGTGGTAAAGAGGGTGGGGACAGCTTAAATGATTCAACACTTCAAGAAGTTCTTACTTGCTACTAAGATCAATTTTGATTCTTAAAGAATTTTCTTATAAGTTTATCTTCAAACATGTGAAGTTAGAGGGGTTATATATGTAACTGAGAAGCTTTACTGAAATTCACAAGAGTGTTTGAGAGTCTTTCATTCTTCAATGTAGTATATGTAACCTAAATAGAACAACAAATTAATCACAAATAGCCAACAACTCAACCACAATGAATGTAGATATTCATTTAATTTACATGTCAGCATATTTATTGCTTTTATAGGGGGTTTGCTTTATTGTTCATTTTTTTTGGTCTTCTTCATGCATATCATAAATTACAACACTAGCATGTTACTCTCTTTAGAGGATCTTGGTGGATTCGAACCACCATACTCTCAAGATCAAGGTTCACCTACTCTTGAGTGCTCTGACCATTTGAGCTAAAGGTCCAACAACAAGGAATAAATTCTAATGGATTTGATTACTCTTTCTTTCAAGTGATAGTGAAAAATTATTAAAGAAAAATGCAGGGTTATATAATTGAAATTATTGGACTCCATTCACACCCAAGTAGGTTCAGTGCAATGATCTGTGCCAAATTTAGCTATTGATAATGAGTGTATCCTACATGATGAATTATTTCCTTCTTGTTCATGGTTAATAAAGAGATCTACACACTCATGAAGCTCGTAAAATAATTTATTAATAGGGGAGGCAATTTCATTATAAGATGGAATTAGAGCACTAATTGTTTTACAAGTTAATCCATAATCATACTAAGCAAGCTTTAAAGAACGCAAAACAAATTTGTCCCACCTCCCACATAAAAACGGAAAAAAAGGAAAAAAATTACTCAAAAAGTCTAATATTAACTTAGTGAAGAGGAGAAGAGGACACAACAATATGAAAGTGGACTTGATTATATTAGGATATTTAACCTTGCTGAACTGATTTTTGTAGAAATTCATGCCATGGGAAATAAAATTTCTTGGAAAAAGTATCATGCAAATTAATTACATTGCCAAACAAATGTGGAGAAAGAAAAGATCTGGTATAAAAGAAGGCAATTTAAATGTGAAATTGAAAAGATAAGAGGGTGCTGTGCATTTATAATCTACAAAATCCCATTCCATTATGAAGGAGTAAGTCTGGGGGACTTCAACAGACGATATACAACCTACACACTACCTAAATTATGACAAGTAACACACCCAGATGCAAGCAATTTGGAATTACAGATTAACTTTGTCAATACCATGCCACTGACATCCTCATTTTAAGGCTCGCATAAAAAAAAGAATACAGACACAAACAAGGGAAATAGATGGAATGGCTAATTAGAGGGACAAGTCCTTCTGGGCAAAGGGGATGAGTCTACACCAAATTGAATAGCAGCCCAACAACACAAAAGAAGAGGTAAACTTTTTCACTAGCTTAAACTGTAATCTCAATAGGATTGGTGGCGGCGAGCTGGGACAATGGGGTGGTCGGCAGAGAGCGCAGGGATGTGCGTGGGTATGATCTGTAAAGCAAGAAAAAAAAATCAAACACGCAAGGGAAGAGGGAGTTGTGGAGTGCAAGTAGGAGAATAGAAGAGGTCACGATCTGCGCTGGTGGGATGGATGGCAATGTGCCGCATTGGTCGGCAGCAAGGCCCTGGTTGTGCAAGCTTCGTCGACCGGGTGAGACGGAATCATAGCCTTATGCGGGAGGCCAGCAGGCCGGAGGACAGGCTGTAAGAGGGGGGACACTCATCAAAGGAGAGAGGCGGTCCACCATGGTTAATTGCTTGGTCGCACTATGCAATTAATAGTACGAAGCTGTGTCTAACTTTTGCTCACATAATGACTTGGTTGCACTGTATAACCAATACCCAATTCTATCTTTTCCACTTGTATACGTAGCGAAAATATGATCTCAGTAGCAAAAAATTATCTCTTTGCAAAGTGGCTCTGCTCTATGATTTATTACTATATTTTATCATAATAATGGAATGGAGAAGCGGGCTAAAAATTCGAAGTCCAAAGTAATTGACATGCTAAGTCCAATTACAATTACTCATTCCAAGTCCTACCTAAACAAAGAGGTTTTCTCCCTCTCCAAGCCCCCTAAGGCAACTCATCTTAGTCTAAATTAGGAGAGCTGCGAACCCCTTGTCCAACTACAAGTCGTTGCATCAATGTCTCTAAGAGTTATCTTCTACTTGAACTAGAAGACTGCCAAATCTGAATGGATAAATTCAACCAATATAGGAATTTGTCCTCATGTGGTAGTGATGCCCAGCCTAAGTCTTACCTATGCTAGGACTTATCTCAACATGATCCACTATATTGTCCAACGCACGAAGTGATGATTTAACGAATTTGACGTTGTTGCCCAAGTGCCCAAGGGTGTCCTTGGCTGTTTGTGTCAAGGGGACTTGGGTGTCCATCGCCAAGTCTAAGGGGTTGCTGACCCATTTGCCTATGCAACTGGTCGAGGGGCTAACAGGCCTGTCTTAACTCATCCGCTCAACATCCTTGTCGAGGCTGAGTATTCGCTGACTTTGTCTTCGAAGTGCCACAATGCAACGTCTTGCTCTCAACTCTTCTCTAACACAGAAATATCCTTCCACATAACCAAGTAAAAGATTATTCTATTCTTCTTGCTCATCCATTTGACTATCTAGTCTAAAATGGCTTCAACCTCCTTCTCAAAAGAGGTTCTGATTGTAGGCGGTGCTGGCTTTGAAGTATTTCTGCTAAAATCCTCTAAGTCCTTGTGGAATCACTCTTGCCCAAGTGCTCAAATTCCCAAAAAGGCCTCCTTGGCTGTCCGCTGCTAAGGACTTGGCAAGGGGTTAACAACCCCTTTGTCAATACAACTAGTTGAGGGGCTAATAGTTAATTAAAGTAGGTAGAGGGTTGTTGGATGTGATCAAAAGGCCCTCAATCAAGGACCACGCACCACTGTAAGGTTAGCCCTGCCTTACCTTAACTTTCTCCTTTTTTTAATAATTTGTAACTACCTATACAATTAGCATTGCATTTGTTTGAAGATTTATATATGTTTTGGGTTCTCAATAGTAAGGGTGTCAACGGGTAGGGTATAAGTCAGGTAAAGTTTTACACACATCCATATCCGCTTCTAAATATTTTATTTATACCCTACTCATTACTTATTTTTTCATTCATTACTCATACCCTATCCATTGCCCATCGGGTAAATAGGCGAGGATCAGGTGAACGGCTAACCAATCAATAAATAAAAATATAATAACAAATAATACAAAATAAATTATTATAAATCATTTAAATTTTTTAAAGCTTGTCTAGTGTATCATAAGTTCAATTTAATAAATATATGAATAATATTAGATAGAATGTGGCTATTCAAACCCCACTTTTTTTCCCAGTGTCCCCCATTTATTTTTTACCCCACCATCTTATATTAAAATATCTCATATCCCCATTTCTACCCCTTCTCTTCTTTCCCACTTTCTTCTCCTTCTTTGTCACTGGCGCTCCTTCTTCGGCACCGACACCGACGACCTCCGTGACGGGCGGCCGCAATGGCTAGTCACGACCGCACTAGCCACCAGCGGCTAGATCCAGCTGTGGCCGGCGACAAGATCTGGTCATGACCTGCAGCCAAAGCGGCCCGCGACCAGATATGGCTGCACAAGCTGTCGACCAGATCTGGCCGCAACTTGCTAGGGCAGCTGGGAATTGGGTTGGGTTGGCCTTGACCCTCATTGAAATCAGGTCGGGTCACCCATTTGGCTTTTGATAACTCACATACTAACGCAAAACAAATTAAACATTATTTCTTTGATGGCCAGAGAGGATCATGCATTTCAGCATGTCTTAATTTCAAAATTCAAGTAACTACTTCTCTATAGCTACTCATAACCTTACCCTCCTTTGCAACTAGTGACACTTGATTATAATTTTTCTCCTGTGAAAATTGTCTCTCATTGAGCTTTATTATCCGCCTAGTTGGTTACATATTCCTAACCTGCTCCTTATTATGATTGTCAGAGCTAAATCTAATGTGTGATGTGTCCTTATGAAGGAGAGATGATGAGTAATTAATACAACAAAATATGACATATTTTCATTCTATTCACCACACCTAAAAGAATAACAGAAAAGAAATTAAATTATATGTAAATTAAACACACTTTGAAGATAGTATATTATGTTATCCCAAATAGATGTCTACTACAAAGCAAAATATATATGATCACACCTATGTTCCAAATGTCTTATTCATGCCCAAATTTATGTTTAAGCACTTCTACTTCAACATAGTATGCACTAAACAAATACTATAATAATAATATAAATAAGTCCAATAGACCAACACTATAATAATAGGGTTCTTTGTTATTTATAGTTAGGTAAAATTTAGGTTGGTCGGGTTATGCAGATCGGGTTCAACCCGACCCTAAATTCAAAATTGGTCAAGAGCGTAAACCCTGACTCTACCTATAATCGGGTCAAGTACAGGGTTAAACAGGTCGGGTTAAATTTTCCCAGCCCTATGGCCTACTAACAAACTGACCGCTGTGGCTGCAAGCCGCCAAATTGGCCTACACAAGCCATTCTGGCCGCCGGATTGGCCTGCTGGCTTACTCAGTCGGACTGGCTGTGCAAACCACTTTGGCCTACGCAACCAGTCCAGTATGTCATTGGAGTTGAAGTCGCTGAAAGAAATGGAGAAAAAAGAAGAAAAAATATAGATTTTAATGTAGTGAAGGAAGGATAAGCAAAATGAAGGGGGAAACATAAGAGAATAAATTAAAAAAAATCACTTTTACACTTTTTTTGGGGACACCGGGAATTCTATTAGATATACAAACCTCACTTTATAAGATTTAACGTATTCTTTTTTATTTTCTTAATACAAATAAAAATATAAAATATTCCAATAAAAATAAGACAATCCTTGAATAATATATAAAACTATATCTTTATATATATATATATATATATATATATATATATATATATATATATATATATATATATATATATATATATATATATATATATATATAATACAAATAACAAATATAAATAATTACCCATACCCAACCCACACAATAAAATATCCCAGGCACATAATAATTATCAGGTAAAATTACCACCAACAAAATTTTGCGGAGGTTCTTAATAGATTCCTTGACCCAATCCAGCACTTAAAATGCCTATAATCATTCCCCATCTATTATTAATTACACCACCAACAAATTTTGCTGAGGCTTAATAGATTCCTTGACCCAATCCAGCACTTACAATGCCTATAATCATTCCCCATCTAGACTAAAGTGAAGCCTTTCCCTACTTTTAAACATACGGACAAGTATTTTCCGATTTAGAACCTGCATCGCATATATGCCTAGTTCGTAGCGATTCAGCCGCGGTCAAGAAGTTTCTAATGAGTTCCGCCAGATACCATGCATCCCTCGCACAAGAAGCCACAATCAAGACACCTTATAGACCAGAAAGGCAAAGTGTTCAAACTAACGTCATCGTACGACTTAGTTGCCACATGACATCATTCCATATTATAAACACTAATTATTGCAGCCGATAAAATCTACTTGAAAACATAACATAGAGTTTTGTCATTCATACACAAAAACTAGAGAGTAATTATTTGAAGTTGAAGATTCGAGCATTCGACAGAAACACGAACCGACCCACGGACACTGGGCCTGGACCAGACGACCCATCATCACGAGACTAACAGGACAGGAGCTGAAAATTCAGAAACCACCACGGAGACGAAGGACGAGGTGCAGAGTGGACTCCTTCTGAATATTGTAATCGGCAAGGGTGCGTCCATCCTCCAACTGCTTGCCAGCGAAAATGAGCCTCTGCTGGTCAGGAGGAATGCCCTCCTTATCCTGGATCTTCGCCTTCACGTTATCAATTGTGTCGGAGCTCTCCACCTCGAGGGTGATGGTCTTCCCTGTCAGAGTCTTCACAAATATCTGCATGCCACCACGGAGGCGCAGCACCAGGTGAAGGGTCGACTCCTTCTGTATGTTGTAATCCGCCAGGGTCCTTCCGTCCTCGAGCTGCTTGCCCGCAAAAATAAGCCTCTGCTGGTCTGGGGGAATCCCTTCTTTATCCTGAATCTTTGCCTTAACGTTGTCAATGGTATCCGAACTCTCCACCTCCAAGGTGATGGTCTTGCCGGTGAGGGTCTTCACAAAGATCTGCATGCCACCACGCAGGCGCAGCACCAGGTGAAGGGTCGACTCCTTCTGGATGTTGTAATCTGCCAGGGTCCTTCCGTCCTCAAGCTGCTTGCCGGCAAAGATAAGTCTCTGCTGGTCCGGGGGAATCCCTTCTTTGTCCTGAATTTTTGCCTTCACATTGTCAATGGTATCAGAACTTTCCACCTCCAAGGTGATGGTCTTGCCGGTCAGGGTCTTCACAAAGATTTGCATGCCTCCCCTGAGCCTGAGGACAAGGTGGAGTGTCGACTCCTTTTGAATATTGTAGTCAGCAAGGGTCCTCCCGTCCTCCAGCTGCTTGCCCGCAAAAATCAGCCTCTGCTGGTCGGGAGGAATACCCTCCTTGTCCTGAATCTTAGCTTTAACATTGTCGATCGTATCTGAGCTTTCCACCTCAAGGGTGATGGTTTTGCCGGTCAGGGTTTTGACGAAAATTTGCATCCCTCCCCTTAGACGAAGCACCAAATGGAGGGTGGACTCCTTCTGGATATTGTAATCCGCCAGGGTCCTCCCATCCTCCAGCTGCTTGCCAGCAAAGATCAACCGCTGCTGGTCTGGGGGAATACCCTCCTTATCCTGGATTTTGGCCTTGACATTGTCAATGGTATCAGAACTTTCCACTTCCAATGTGATAGTTTTTCCAGTGAGGGTCTTGACAAAAATTTGCATGCCACCCCTCAATCTAAGAACGAGGTGGAGAGTGGACTCCTTCTGTATGTTGTAGTCTGCCAGGGTCCTCCCATCCTCCAGCTGCTTGCCAGCAAAGATCAAACGTTGCTGGTCAGGAGGGATGCCCTCCTTGTCCTGGATCTTGGCCTTTACATTATCAATTGTATCAGAGCTTTCCACCTCGAGAGTAATTGTCTTGCCAGTGAGCGTCTTCACAAAGATCTGCATCTGCAATCACAAAAAAGAAGAGAAATTTAAAGGGTAAGTGACCAGCACAGCTAAAATATACAGAAGATTTAAAAATAAAATAATAAAAAAGCTTAACCGTGAAAGGAAATTTCACCAGTTCAATCGGTCATAAAATTACTATCAGTCATACATTATTAACAAAGTAGAACTTCCTCCGTTGCACATTAATAGCTCCACTTGATTTTCTAAAATGAACTAATTTTAGTTCAAATTGAAAAACCAAACGGAGCTATTCACCTGAGACAGAGGGAGAAGCATGTTTTGTTTTGAAAACGAATTACAAGAACGAAAAAATTTACCAACACAAAAATTAAAGAAGCTCATAATCTAAAAAATAAAACTAGACAAAACATGGCCTCTAGAAAACGTTCCATTCGCAGAGGAGGTCCCATTCGCAGAGGATGCCAGACAGAACATGACAGCCAGAGTAGCTCCCATTCACAGAACTCATACAGCTAGATAAAGATGCTTTTCGTGATATTCATCAACATAAACCCATATAATCAATGCGCATGCAACTTTCAGGAATAAAAAACTACACTGGGCAATAATATATATACAAAGCTAGCTAAAACATGATAAAAAGAAGATCAAGTAGAATGATTTAAAAAAGCCCGAACTCAAAAGTAGAAAGGAGCTCAAAACACAAACAAGCTACCATAAAAGTTTTATGGCAAATCAAAACCATCGTGAAAATGTCATGAACCACTTCAACGAAATCTATAGCATCATAACCCAGCACACAAATTTTAAAGCTACTTTCAAAGAGAATTAATTACATACAGCAAGATAATAATACCACAATAAAAATTATTTTCCAAAAAAAAATCGCAGTCAGGAAAAACATCCATGAATCGCTTTCAAATGAAACTTTGTGAAATCCAGCCCGTCCCCTGCTAGATCAGACTGGTTAATAAAGAAGTGAACGAATAGTATTCACAGATTCAATCCGCACAAATTATAATTGAAATCTTTCACGAATTAATCAAATCGAAACAGACATCATAACTATCTATGAAACACCCATCTAAATCATAAGTGATAAATAAAAAAGCGAGCCAATATTACGCATAAATCAGATCTGGAATAATTACATGAAAACCCCATGAATTAATCGAGATTAGCATCTCATGAAACCCACCTTCGAAAAATCAAGTCAAAATCTTCCAACTATATCATAAATGATCAATCAAAAAGCGATCCAAAAATCCACAAAATATGGTCTGGATAATAATCAAGCGAATCGAAACAGAAATCATGACGATCTAAGAAACCTAAACAAACAGAATAATCCAAACACAATCAGATCGGATCCAAATACACACGAAAGCCTAACAAATCAATCAAAATCGAAACAGACATATATCATGACGATCATCAAACCCTACTTCGCAGATTAAATTCATAAACGCCCCCAAATCTAAATCAAACTGCTCAAGAACACAAATCGAACAACAGCAATTCATAAAATCAAACGCAAGCCTAATACAAGAATCAATCGAAACTAAAGAGAGAAGGAGATCAAGAGACCCTACCTTGATCACGCGAAAATCTAAACCTCTTTCGTTTCCGTTGGGTGAAATATGGGCGTAGCGCAGAGGGAGGGGCCGTATTTATAGGTCGGGGTTGGAGACTCTCGACCGTGGAAGTGGGGGAGGGCCACGGTGCACGCCACCGACAGTGTCAGCCAATAGAGATACGACACGTTTTGTATTTTTTTTTTTAGGGTTTGACTAGGTCTCGTGCCTCGTGGCTCTCGAGGGACTTCTAGTTGGCGTCGCCCGCTGCCCCTTGCGAACGTCTAGAAGCCTCCGGATGCGAAGAGAAAAAGGGGATCCGTTGGGCGTAGGCAGGTTCCCTTGCTTGTTGCCGAGAATAATCCTGGGCTGTTATGGATATGGTTGAAACAAGGCTAGGCTGACCTGTGGTCCGGCCCGGCGGCTGGGGCTTGGGTCCAAGTTTTTAATGCTCATAGATAGGTTAAATGATCGTAGGGGGTTAACTTAGGGGTTATTTGGGTATTGAATTGTAAAAGAATTAAGTTGCTTCAGTGTTAATTTAGCACTGAATTTTTAGAATCCTATTTGTATATAGAAGTTACGTTAAATTAAATATTCAGAATTGAAGTTAGATTCAGGCCATTTTAAGCCTGAATCGGCCTGAATCACCTTCGATTCAGTCTTCTAATCACTATTTTAAAAATTATAGATTTTATATTTTTAATAGTTATCGTTTATATCGATTTGAGCCTCGATAAACGTAAAATATAGGTAGGACCTACTTTAAAAATTCAAAATTACCTGCCCTTGTGGGATCTTGTTTGATAGAGTTTGAATTTAGAAGTGTAATGGTACGAAGAACGTCTATATCCGAGTTCGAGAAAGAGAGTTATATTAGTTTAAAATTTTAAAATTGAGTTTGACGCGACATCTGAATTTATTCTAACAAATTCTCTATCCAAACATAATTCAATTTTAACGGTGAATTTTTTGAATTAATTCGCTATTGACTTAATTCACTACTGAATTAATTCAGTACTCAAACGACCCCTTAAGGTCGAATAGGCTTAAATCGAGTTCAACTAGGTAAATTGTTAATGAACATACTTTACCCGATATTTTTTGAAAGTAAGAGTTTTAAAAAAGGTATAAAGAGGAATTAAATTAATTTAAGTTAAAATTTTTAGAACATATTAATAAGCTAAACCCATGCTGCAAGTTGTTTCATGCCATAAATAAACCCAGACACTTAAAAAATCCATTGGTCAAGAAAATTCACATCTCTTACAACCTACAGACTCTTTAGTTTTTGGAGTTGTTTAATAGTCGAAAGCATTAAGTAGCTTACGCTCTAACCCAAGTAGGGTTGCATCTCGGGTCGGGTTAGGTTGAATTTTGTAGGACCCAACCTGACCTAAGATAGGAACCGAGTTCCTTGGACCAACTCAACCCGAGATAAAAACCGAAATTTTTTTACCTAACTCGACTCAAAATAAAACCCACAAAACCCGAGAATTGAAATAGGAACCGAGATCTATCTTCAGTCGGGTCAGTTCCAATAATTTAAATCAATTTGATATTATATTGAATTAATTTTATCTATATAAAATTATAAAAATTTATATAACCAAGGTTAAATATGATTTTATAAGTTAATTAGGAACTTAGGTCGATTCGGGTTGGTTCTTGTGTTTTTATATGCTATACCAGACCGACTCGAGATTTACTCAGGTATTTTTTTCCTAGACCCAACCTGGTCTGAAATAGGTCAAGCTCACATCACTTCCATCTGCATTGGTTCAGGTTTGGGTCCGGGTTTTCGACCCAGCCCTAGACCCAAGTAGTATGGGGCACGTGGAATCCCATGTGAAATAGCAAGACTTAGGTTCGAATGAAACTCAAACTCAACTCATACTAGTCTTGAGTTCGAGCTTGAACTTGAACATGATTTTGAAATTATATATAAATAAAATATGTATATTTATATATTATATAAATATATTTATTAATTTAAATATATATTTATGACATACATAAGACATATAATCACATACATATATATTAATACCATGTATCATATATGTATACATATGATATATATCTTCATTAAATTATTATAAATATATAATTTATAATTATGATATATGTTTTTTAAAAGTTAAATTTTTGGAGATACAAACACTAATATACTACTTTTATCCCACCCACATTAATAGCTCCATTTGATTTTTTAAAATTAACTAAATTGACTAATTTTAGTTCATTTAAAAAAAATAAATGGGGCTATTAATTTGGGACATAGGAAATATATTCATATATACACTACATATGTGGTGTGTTGAAATTCACATGTATAATAAAATATAACTAAATGAAAAATATAGCTAAATATATTAATTTTACTCTAATGCACTAAGATACCAAAGAACTACTTCAAAGTTTGAAAAAAAAACTAAGGACTAAGGAGATAACATAAAGTCATAACTCCTAAGTTTTAACCCAAAATATATTTATAAAAAAAAGATACAATTGACTATATAATCATTGTGACATAATTGGCTACTTATTCACTCTTTGCTTTATTATGGAACATCCCTCCTCAAGAAACTATCAATATCTTTATTCCTCTCACCTTAGTTTATTATTTTTCTTTGTGTACGTTTTTTAGAATGTTTTTGAGGCATATCAAGGGTCTTTAATTCAATTTTTATTTTTTTTATATTTTTGTATTTTATTCGTAAGTAATGCAAGGAATATGTTAATGCTGCATTTTTAGAGTATATGAAACTAAAACTTATTTATTATACTTTTTTCTTAACTAATAACTATTCTTAGCTATTCAAGGTGCATTAATAATACTTGTTAAATGATATTTATTATTATTTAATACCAATACATCTTATAATGTGGGATACTATACATACTTTAGATATAGATTCATTTATTCTTTTTTAGTCCAGGTCAAGCTTGAGTTCGTGATTATTGAAGTTCGAGCTTGAGCTCGAGCTGAATTTTAGATTTTTAATTCAAAACAAGTTCGACCTAAATCTTTCAAGCTTGTTTGAGCTTCAAGTCAAGCTTATCCAGTTCGAGCTCAAGCCTAGTGAGCCCAATACTTGGCTCGTTAACACCCTTAGTTAGACATTGTTTCATTCGTGCTTTATCATTGCAGATTCTTGAGAAAATAGGCAAAAAGCCAGATAAGAGGTAGAGCCACAACTTTTGCCTAGGTGGGGTAAAAAAATGTTCTAAAATCATACTATTATCTATTTTTATCTATTATTAAAATCAAAAGGGTGGAGAAATTTTTGCCAAAAGTCTCAACTTGCTCTTCCGTCTTTCAGTATCAGTTAAAAGATACTTTATTAGCCTTAATATAATACGGTTAAAACACTTAATTTGACAATTACATAAGAAGACTGAGATTGTCCACAATGGCAGATAGTGTCCATTCTTTGGTCCGTGATAATAAATCTAATTAAAAAACCAATACTGTTTAATGAACTTTGCATATATCTACATTATATTAACGTCTATGGAAGGCTATTTCTCACAGCAGATAGTGTCCATTCTTGCACTTTGTGTGCAATTCATACTCATTAGGAATGAAAAGTCTTGCAAAAACCCTAATGTTGATTCTTCAAGCACCTCTTAATTATTATTATCCATGAGAAAGAAGCAATCTTTTCTGTGCATTGAACGAGCAGTCTCCACGTTTGATTGCTATCCTAAAATTATTTTATTCTATATGCAGCTTTTTTGTGATAAGTAAACATTCCCAGCTATGTTTAGCCATTCTATGGCTTCTAAACCTCTTTGTTGAGTCTTGTTGGTGTCCAATTTCTGCATTATTGTGATATATAGAATACAATTTTTATTAAGAGAGAAAGTGACATGGTTGAATATAATGTGTTCACATGTTTCTCGTGTGAGTTGCTGCTACTTTGAACTTTCGTTGCTGGAGGTCTTCATAAAAACAATTATGCAATCACTTCAAGAAGAGGAAGAAAACTCTGGAAGTTATTGAATTGCTTTATTTGCTCACTCTCTCTCTCTCTTTCTCTCTCTCTCTCTCTATATATATATATATTTATGGACTTAGGTTGATTCTTGATTATTATAGGTAGCAGGAAATGTGCAATGTTTCAAAGGATTTGAGAGGTGGTTGTAGGGATTTTATAAAGATAATTAGAAAAGGCCTTGAAGATGGCCTGTTGCATAAATTGATAATGAAAATTCTGCCTGTTTGCAAACAATAATATCCTCCTTAATTAGTTCCATCCCTGCTAGTGGTTGTGTCGGCCACACTTCAAAAAGTAAGTCAGCATCGAGATTATTGTCGATGATACTTCCACCCTCCGTTCTATCAAGCTGCTCATTCTACTAATTGCAAGAGCGAGGAGGAAAAGAAGGATGAGAGGAAAGAGGAAGAGTACGAAAGGAACGAGGAGGAGGAAGGGGTTGCGTGTGGTTGTGGTCTTTTCTACTTAAGCATTTAAATTTCTCTCAAATTTTGCAATACTTAACTTCACAAAAAAAGAATACTCTTATCCACTAATTCTATAAGGAGCCTATCAATAATTGGAGCTAGGTTTGCCTACCGTACGTGACCATAGAGGACTCGTTATGGGATATATATATATATATATATATATATATATATATATATATATATATATTTATACACACAATTAAATTAAAAGGAAAAAAACAAGCCATAGTTGCAGCTCCTTGACGTCAATTCATGATAAGGCCATGATTTGACAACTAAGGAGCTATACTAGACATTCAAAGTCAAAAGGGAGGTAGATATTTTCATTAAAAAAGTTCAATATTACCCTTAATACACTTAAAGTTTTATATATGAAATGACTAAAATTATTAAACTTGAAGCTCATTTTGTAAAAATTATTTTCACTTCCACTACAATTAGGATTCCCAATCCAAACGTAGAAAGGACTTGTAGTTAAGATGTTTCTATTTGAGATACACATTCACTGTCTTCCCTTGAACTCTTGTCGAATGCAGGTGAAGCAACTGCTCTTTTGTAACTATCTTCTCTTTCACTTCCACTACAAGTATGATTCCCAATCCAAACGTAGAAAGGACTGGGCTGTTTGGGTGTTGAATTGTGAGAAGATTCAGTTGATTCAGTGTCGATTCAGCACTGAATTTTTAAAATCCTGTTTGTGTACAGAAGGTACACTGAATTAAAAATTCGGTACTGAAGTTACATTTAGGCCGTTTCAAGCTTGAATCGGCCTGAATCACTAAATTACTTTAAGCTTGAATCGGCCTCATGAGGTGATTCAGTCGATTCAGTCTCCTAATCACCGTTTTAAAAATTACAGTTTCTATATTTTTCAATGGTTATCGTGCATATTGATTTGAGCTTTGACAAACGTGCCATATAGGTAGGGCCTACTTTAAAAATTCAAAATTACCTACCCTTGTGGGATCTTGTTTGATAGAGCTTGAATTTAGAAAAAGATTGGTACGAAGAATGTACATATCCGAGTTCAAGAGAGAGAGTTATATCAGTTTAAAGTTTTAAAATTGGGTTTGATGCGACATCTGAATTTATTCTAACAAATTCTCTAACCAAACATAATTCAATTTCAATGGTGAATTTTGTGAATTAATTCGCTAATGAATTAATTCAGTACCCAAATGACCCCCTAGTTAGAACGTTCCTATTTGAGATACACGTTTCCATCTTAATCAGATCCTACGTAGATTATCTGCGGTCTCTATTTTAATCAAGGACTCCTATATATATTTAAGAGAGCCCATGCTATGCTTTCTCACAATACCTACATAGACTATTAATACTTGGAGCTAGGTTTACCTATGTACATGTAAATTGAAAGGGAAAAAAAGGCATAGTTGCAGCTCCTTGGGCGTCAATTCATGGTCTGGGCCATGATATGACGAATAAGGAGATATAGCTCACTAAAACTACAACTTTGGCTTGACATTCAAAGTGAAAAGGGAGGTGGATATTTTTATTAAAAAAAGTCCAATATTACCCCTAATGCACTTAAAATTTTATATATGGAATGAGTAAAATTGATAAACTTGAAGCTTACTTTGTAAAAAGTAATAAGACTAAATCTTTAGAGTACAGTTCTGATGTGCCTGGTGTAGGCACAATCGATATCAAGGAGATTCACGCAGTGAAAGGGGAGAAACAAGGAAGAAAGGGGAGAAGTCTGAGTAATTTTAATAGCATAACTAGAAACAAGAAGGAGATTGCCCCATATAGGGGACAACTAGTCCCCTAGGGAGTCGTGCCCAACCCAAATTAGGCTAGCTGTAACGCCCGAGATTTTTCATCCCTTTTTCTCAAAACTCATAGAAATTTTTTTTTCCATAAATCGGAGTCAAAACGATAAAATCAAAACCTGTTTATAATTTAAAACATCATACGGTTAAACATCGTACTGTCAAATCAAATATCCTTAGGAGCTACCCGAAAACACACGTACGAATAAATTCTGCTATGATCATAGACTTTTAAATACAAATCACTCTCCCAGGCATCCCTGAGTACAAGTCCCATAACAGTCCACATTCTGATCCAAACAAAAGTCCAGAATAAACATCATGATGTCTCATCTCACCCAATACAGGAGATCGTGGCACAAATAAACTCACAGAGAGTCAAGCTGATACCTGAGTCAACGGGAATCAATCCACTACTGAAACGAGCGTCCATCACCAGGAGCTCTCCGCACAACCTGCAAAACCTCCCGTACAACGGGGCTAAAAGTAGTAGGGTGAGTATTTTCATACTCAGTAGGAAAATACCCAGTAGAGGAAACCCCAAACGGTGAACTCACAAGTTCATAAACACATGCGTCATGCAACTCAAACATGAAGCAGAAGCATATCATAATCATAAACATGCTCAAACTCATGCAAACATACCAAACGCACCATCGTGCCAAAATCATACCACAGGCACCATCGTGCCAAAATCATAATATCCAATCAACTTACACAAACACCCTTATCCAGGGTCATACAACTTATTCGTACCACCGTACGCATACTCATACAACATACGCATACTTGTACGACCTTACTCGTACAATCGTATGCTCACTCATACAGCTTACTCATACATGTACGACCTTACTCGTACAATCAGACTTGTACGACCTCACTCGTATAGTCTGCACAAAATCATACTTACTGTCTTACTCAGAACCATATTCTCACAATCGTACTCATACTCTTACAGTCGTGCTCATACTCATACGCTTACAGTCTTACTCATACTCATACGCTTACAGTCTTACTCATACTCATACACTTACAGTCTTACTCATACTCATACGCTTATAGTCTTACTCATACTCATACGCTTACAGTCTTACTCATACTCATACACTTACAGTCGTACTCATACACAATCGTACACATATCAACGACCACTGAAGCTCATTACAACTAATAGGCTCCAGCATCGAAAAGGAAAAGAATGCCACTGGGGCAACACCTTAACCTCCGGGGAGTGACTAGACGCCATGGACTTTTCCGAAGGTAAGGCACACCAATGCTCATGGGGCACTAGATCAAACAGGTAAGAGTAGATCCATGATACTACTTACCTGAGCGCGCAAACATAAACACCCACACATAAGGGGTCATACAGTTGCCCACCATAATGGGTCTTATAGTGCCATAGAATTGCCCACCATAATGGGTCTTATAGTGCCATATAATCGCCCACCATAATGGGTCTTATAGTGCCATAGAATCGCCCACCATAATGGGTCTTATAGTGCCATTGCCACTCTTGGGCAGAAAACATACAGTGCCACTTGGGCAGAAATGTACAGTGCCACTCTTGGGCAGAAACATACTACGCTCTCAACATAGCATCAAACGTCTGGGCTTACACAGCACACAGACCAAATCAGAAACATACGTCACTCTCAGCAGAGCATCAGACGTCTGGGCTTCATACAGCACGCAGACAAACTCAAAAACGTACATCGCTCTCAACAGAGCATCAAACGTCTGGGCTTATACAGCACGCAGACCAAATCAGAAACGTCGCTCTTAGCAGAGCATCAGACGTCTGGTGCTCTACATAGCACACAGACAACATCCCTCAGGATAAACACCATGGCAAGACATGATAAACGCTCAGCCAACTCATCAGCGGCCAGCTCAAACACGGAACTTAATCCGTCGAACCCTCAGGTCTCAAACTCACAACGCTATCATTAGTTGTGCTTATAATTCAAGTTTGAATTAAGTACATTATGCGGTACAATTATGCCACACAAACTCACAGTCCTCGACTGGTCAAACCGAAGCTGAGCCCGATCCGAAACCCAAGTTCGTTAGGGCAGCAGACTTCACTTACCCGTCCACATCATGGACAAAACTCATCGTACACCAAACCCTTACAGTCTTACACTTCGCCATCCATCTTATGGCCAAAACCTCTTACACTGACATCTTCAAATAACGCTCCTCAGAGCCAACCCAGTTGTCACCCTCTTACTTATGTCTCACTTATTATACTTACTTTTCACTTCATAATCTGTACATTATGCTTGTACAATTATGAACACTCTTACTGTCTGACAATCGCCCAACATACAATCCACCTCAAACTGATCCATTCTAATCCTTGCCCGTCATACTCTTATCCTCTATCATACGCTTACACAACTGTATCCAAATCCAGACAAAGCTTCTGTCACCTCTTACTGTCCATCGCCCATACCTCTGCCCACAAACACATACGCACATCCAAAGCATAGGCAAAATGCCATCATACATACGTATAACATACACATACGGTCATACATACATAACTTACAAACATGCACGCTAGCCATCACTAGCACATGCACAGACATTCATACATACGTCAAACATGCACGCTAGCCATCACTAGCACATGCATCCATTCACACATACATTAAACATGCACGCTAGCCATCACTAGCACATGCATACATCAAACGTACACGCTAGTCATCTCTAGCACGTGCACACACATTCTTACATACTTCAAACATGCACGCTAGCCATCACTAGCACATGCATAACCCATACATAGCATACTGACATATTTGCTAGCCATCGCCAGCGCATACATAATCCACATCCATAAAACATGCATACATCTCATGCATATCAATCATGCCATACAATCATGCTTACACGCACATCATGCAATCGGATCGTTACTTAACATCCAAGCATGGAATCATACAATCCTAGCATGCTGCTACTCATTCAAAGCATGCTTCATGAAATTATGAGTTCAAAGCTCCCCTACCTCGTAATCATGACGTTCGATGGTGAGCACACGATGGTGGCGGCATCGGCGGCGGAGTTGGCGGTCAAAACCGTTGCCTGGCTGAGAGAGCTGCTGTCCCGAGGGTTTCAAGATGCGCCGGAACTATCCACGGCCAAACAGAGTGTCAGAACTCAATGCGGTAAAACCCGCGATCCACGGCGGCACACTAGGGCGGCCGGGAGAAAAGTCGTGCCAACATATGTGGCGGTGCGACCCGAAGTCGATGGTGTACACTGAAGTTCAGCCGGTGACTAAGACGTGCACAGCCGGCCACAAGACGTCGAAATCGGCCGTGGACAGCACCCAACGGCGACGATTTCGGTCAACAAAGGCCCACATACGGGCGGAGAGCGTGGGGCAACGCTCGAGAACCAAATGAGAGGTGGTGGAGGACGGCTCTAGTGGTCAACTCCACTCGGTGGCAAAGCCAACCGATGGTTAGGCGGCACAAATGCGGCGCCTAAACCCAGAAGTACACGCGTGGCCACATGCGCACGCGGCCCAAAGGGCGGGGGAGAGGGCTGAACGGAGATGACCCAAGGCCCACAAAAGCCAACAGGGCTAAGGCCCTTAGCTGTGGCCAATCAAAGCGGCGACATCGCCGATCGCCACCCACAACCAAAACCCATGGTGCGGGCAGCTGTGCATCTCGCACGGTAGAGAGCAAGGGGAGGGTTCACGGTCGAGCAAAGGCCACGAGGCTGTCACTGGCCAAGGCCTGAGCAGGTGAACTCGTCCACCTTCTGTCAAGGTAAGACATACAAATTCTTGCCCGAGGCCGTCCGGTACCGACGGCGTAAAATGGGCAAGAAGGGTCAACGGCACACGTGCCAGTAAGGCGGACTAGCTGCAGCTACGGGCCGCAAGGCTGAACAAGACCCAGAGGGGTGGCCCACTGGCATCACCGGGCTGGGGCGGAGCCGAACTAAGGTCCACCAAAACAAATCCGGCATCCGACTGATAACGTCGTCACCACGTCCAAAACGGACGCAGACCAAAAATAAGGGACGATCGGGGAAAACCCATAAGGGCGGAGCGGCCAAGGTGGTGGCGGCTGAATCGGGCACGGAGGTGTAGTCCACTGCCTTCGCCGGAGCAAGGCGGGACTGGGGGAAGGCCGAATTGGCCGCAGATCACCGCCGGCGGCCACTGTTTGCCCAAAACAGTCCGTCGGCGGAACAGTGCACAGAGGGAGGAAGAGGGTGGGGCGGCGGTGCCGAGGCCCACCGGGCCGGGAGGAGGGGCTCCTCGCCGTCGCCAGCCCAGGGCGAAGCCGTGGCCGGCCGGTCGGGCCGTGCCGGCCCGTGGCGGCGGCGGAACGGCGCTATACAGAGGGACGGCAAAACAGGGCAGCAGAGAGAAAGGGAGCGGGACAGCGGAGCTGAGGCTGTCCGGGGCCGGGGGGAGTGGCCTCCCGCCGTCGCCGGCCCATGGCAGAGCCGTGGGCAGCCGGCCGGCCCTCGCCGGCTCACGGCGGCGGCGGAATCGCAATACACAGAGGAAAGGGGCTAACCGAGGGAAGAGGCGGCTCGGCCGTGGGGGCCGGGACGGCGGCTCCCCTGCCGTCGCACGGCCAGGGCGAAGCCGGTGCGGCGGTCCAGCGGCCTGCCGGCGGCCGGCGGCGGTCGGGCACACTGAGCAGACGAGAAGGGGGTGGCGGCGGTACTGTTCACAGTCCAGGAGCTTCTGGATCGGGCGATCCCGATCCCGATCCCGATCCGAACTTTTCCTTTTTATTTTTTTTTTCTTTTTCCAAACGTACGCTCAACGCGCATTAACCCACTGGTTACGCGTCGAACCTCTAAAATTCGCGTCGTAAGCACGCAGCGAGTCCCGTGGCCCGCGACTAAGCCCCACACCCGACTCTACGGGTATAAATACGGGAAAAAGACACAAATACCCATACGCTGAAACGTCATATTTTCCTGCCGAAAATGACCAGAAAAATGGCAGAAAAATCCCAGAAAATCGTAGAAAAATCAGGGACCTTACACTAGCCCAGTTCCCTAGGTGGACACGTCAGTTAGTGGTTCGGCTAGCCCAGGCCACTAACTGAACCAATAGTGTCTTACATCTAAATACTAAAGCAAAACAAATACTAAGCTATTACAATAAGAAAAAGTTTCAATGCCAAGAAGTAAAAGAAATAAAGTAGAGTCTGGGGAGGCATCTGAGAGATTGGTCATCGTGCACAACACTCCATCATGCTTCCGCTATTCGCCTTGTCCTCAAGGTGACCAAGCCAAAAATCATACCATAAACTCATCTTCAGACATCCACGTAGAATCCTCAAGCGGCTGCCCCTACCACAAAATCAAAACCTCTATAATAATGTGACCAGAGCGACGGACCCGATGCTTCTCAAGCACCGAAGCAGGGACAGGGTCGAAGGGCAGAACTGGGCCCATTAGGGGAGGGGGAGGAGCACCCACATCCAAGGACTTGTCACCCACAAATCGCCGCAGACGGGACACATGAAAGACAAGGTGAACCAAAGAGTAAGGGGGCAAGCCCAGGCGGTAAGCCACTGGACCAACACCTCCTCGATATCATAGGGACCAAGGAAAGGGGAGCAAGCTTGGAGTTCTCAGGCTGAAACAAGGAGGTATGTCGATGAGGAAGAACTGACACATAAACCAAGTCACCCACCACATACTCGCGCTCAATATGGCGACGATCATAAATATGCTTCATCCGGTTTTGGGCAGAGGATAAATTCTCCTTGAGCTTATGTAAGACCTCATCGTGTGTCTGCAGCATATAGTCCACCACCGCCACAGAGGAGCGATGAGGTACATACGATAACACAGTCAGTGGCGGACGACCATACAACACCTCAAATGGAGTGAACTCGACGCGAGTATGATAGCAGTATTATAAGATCACTCTGACCATGGAAGAGGCTGAAGCCATCAGCGGGGCTGCATCATAGTTTAGCATCGAAGATACTGCTCCGAGCAACGGTTACCACCTCAGTCCGACCATCCGTCTAGGGGTGATAAGCAGTGCTCATATAGAGAGAAGAACCATGTAAAGTGAAAAACTCTTGCCATAACTACAAAAGGAATATCCTATCACGGTCAGAAACAATCGTGCAGGGCATACTGTGAAGTCGGGCCACCTCTCAAATATAAAGCTCAACTACAGTCTTGGCGATGAAGGGATGGCCCAGCGCATAGAAATGAGCATACTTGGATAGCCTATCTACCACAACCATAATCACATACTTACCCTGCACCACGGGCAAAGCCTCCACAAAGTCCATCGAGACGTCCTCCCAAACCTTATCTAGAATAGGCAAGGGCTGTAACAAACCGGCGGGGGAAGTCGTGGCAGCATTAGCCCTCTGGCAAACATCACAAGCGGCCACATACTCGTGGACAGTCCGACGTATACCCTACCACAAGAAGCTCTGGCTGACCCATTTTTAGGTGCGGAAGGCCCCTTCATGTCCAGCCACGGGAGTGTCGTGGAAGTGCGAAAGGACGCAGAGGTGGAGGTAAGCAACATCGGGAACCCACAGGCAGTCCTTCCATAAGAGAAGGTCATCCTGCCAAACAAAGAAGGGTCGGGCAGCAAGATCGGTTTGGAGGGCGGCAATCACATCCTGCACCCAAGAATCCTCACGATAGGCCTACCTTAACTCCTCAATGAAGGGGCAAGATAAAGTAGAGAAAGCCAAGCAAGAGCCGAGCCCCGGGCTGCAAGAGAGAGTGTTGGCCATGATGTTCTCAGACCCTTTCTTGTACACGACCTCGTAGTCATATCCAAGCAACTTGCTTACCCACCGTTGCTGAGAGGGAGTGGACACCCGTTGTTCTAAGAAATATTTCAGTGGCTGGTGATCGATACGAATCAGGAGCCGGCGGCCAAGTAAGTAAGGCTGCCACTTTTCAACCGCAAGGACGATAGCCAACATCTCCTTCTCATACACTGACAGGGACAAGGAGCGGCTAGTCAAGGCCTTACTAAAATAAGCAAGAGGGCGCTCATCCTGCAAAAGAACCTCCCCCAAGCCCGCCTATGAAGCGTCTGTTTCCACCACAAAAGGGCAGCTAAAGTCAGGTAAGAGTAGAACCCGGGCGGAGGCCATAGCCTGCTTAAGCCCCTCAAATGCCACTTGGGCGTCTGTAGTCCAAACAAAAGCCCCCTTCTTAAGCAGCTCTGTAAGGGGGCGAGACAACTCACCATACCGATTGATGAACCACCGATAATAACCTGTAAGGCCCAAAAAAGCCCTCAGTGCCCGGACCCATGTGGGTGGCAGCCAAGGGAGCATGGCGGCCACCTTGGCTGGGTCAGTAGCAATGCTGCTCCTCGAGATAATATGGCTCAAGTAATCAACCTACAGGCTGCCAAAGGAACACTTCAAACGCTTCAGGAATAAGGAGTTAGCTCGTAAGATAGAGAAGACCGACCTGGAATGCGTCAAGTGCTCCACCTAAGATCTATTGTACACCAAGATATCATCAAAAAAGACCAATATATAGCGGCGGAGGAATGGCTTGAAGATATCGTTCATGAGGCACTGGAATGTGGAGCAGGCGCTGGTCATCCCAAATGGCATGATGAGGAACTCAAAATGGCCATCATGAGTCTGGAAGGCAGTCTTGTGCACACCTGTTTGTTGCACCCGAATCTGGTGATACCCCGAATGTAGGTCGAGCTTACTAAAGACCGTGGCACCTGTTTGCTCATCCAACAACTCCTCAATCACCGGTATGGGATATTTGTCTTTGACAGTGATTGCATTCAAGGCACGGTAGTCAATGCAGTACCTGCACGAACCATCCTTCTTTCAAACCAGCAGCACCGGAGACAAGTACGAATTCGTACTAGGACGAATGATCTCGAATTGGAGCATGCCAGCCACGAGCTGCTCAATCTCTGATTTATGTATGTGAGGATAACGGTAAGGGCGGATATTGGTCGGGGCCGCCCCCTGGATGATGAGGATCTGATGGTCATGAGGCCGGATGGGAGGAAGACCCTATGGCTCTGCAAACAAGTCCTGATGGTCTGCCAACAACTCCTGGAGATCTGGAGGCATCTCATCCCTAACTCACCTTGATAGTGGCATGCTGCTGCAAGAGAAGCCCTTGGGAAGCGAACTGGAAGAAAAAGCTTGCAGATTGGGCTGAGAGGAGGGTGCTTGGCCTAGAGCCTTTGATCTGGACCCACTGCCCGTGAAGCTCGAAGTCCATCACCATGTTTCGAAAGTTCCAAACCACATCACCAAGCTCCTGCAGCCACTGCACGCCCAACACCACATCCGCTCCCTTCGTAGCCAGCAAGAAGAGGTTAGTAACAAACGTGTGGCCTTGGACAGAGAGCATAACCTGAGCACACACCCCGGAGCTTCGGAGATGCTTCCCGTCGCCAATCAGCACATCAAATGGCTTAGAATATGAGACAAAATAGCCCAACCGATGGGCGACCTTGTCGTTAATAAAGTTATGAGTAGACCCATTGTCAATCAAGATAGCCACTTGTTGCTGCTTGAGGTAGCCCTGTACTTGCATCATGCGTGGAGTGAATGCCCCTGAAAATGCATAGACTAAAATTTCAAGCAGCACGTCATTCGGAGAAAATGAATCAACTCCGGCCCCCCTTAGCTGTCATCATCGATCTCCTCCATGAGAAGACTGCCCTTAACAGAAAAACAGTGCCCTGGAACAAACTTCTCATCACAACAAAAACATAGCCCCTTAGACCGGCGTTCCTCCATCTTGGTTGGGGTGAGGCGTCATACAATCTGGCTAGGCGACCTACTGGCTAGGGAGGCATGCTGCCAAGCTACTGGTGGGCATGGGCAGTGGGTTGGTGCTCAAGGTAGGCCGGGGCACAGGTCCAAGCTACCCGCCTCTGCGTTGCCTCGCCAGCTTCTCCTCCTCGATGTTGGCATGCCGCACGATGTCCTTCATGCTGGTGCAAGGGAAGTGGCGCATTTCCTCAAAAATCTCAAGCTTTAGGCCACACTTGAACGTGCCCACCAAGGAGGCTACTGGCCATTCAAGGAGGTGGTTGGCCACCTTCATAAACTATGTATAGTATGCACGGACAGTGGTGGCCTGGCGCAGGGTGGAGAGTATCTCATTGAAGTCCTAGAATTCATTCGGCCCAAAATGAATACAGAGCTCATCGAAGAAGGCGACCCAGGTGGGGTAGCGCACCTCTTTTCCGAAACTCTGGAACCAAACTGAAGTGTCCCCGTCGAGGTGGAAGGTGGTTATGCATAGGCGTTCAGCCTCAGAATGCATCCCTAGGTAGGCAAAAAACTTTTTTGCCTTGTACAGCCATTCTACAGGGTTGTCATCACCATTATAGCAGGGAAACTGTAGGCCAGCCAAACATGGTCTAACTGAACCAATAGTGTCTTACATCTAAATACCAAAGCAAAGCAAATACTAAGCTATTACAATAAGAAAAGTTCCAATGCCAAGAAGTAAAAGAAATAGAGTCTGGGGAGTCATCTGAGAGATTGGTCATCATGCACAACAAGTTCTGCACGTGCACTTCTACTAATGAGTACTATAGAACTTTCTATTTCATACTATTTACCCTCAATTTTTTTATCTTATTCTTTACTCCTAAAGTATGTTCCCTTGTGGTTATATGGGTTTTTCATCTAAATGCTTCTAAAAATTCCTATGTGCATCATGAAACCCTCAAGTGCTTCCTGCCTCCAACTCCCTCTCCTTCTTTGTCTCTTTCCCCGCCCCGTCCTCTACCTTAACTGCCCCGCCACCTAATTTCCCACCATCATCACCGCCACGTTGTTGAACCCTTCTCTAACTGCCACCACTGCCTATGCACTTCAGTTATCTTTGCTACCACGATGACCTACACATTAGCCAAATAGGTCTTTAGCCCATCGGTAAGCCATTCTTATTTCTTTCATTTTTTTCATCCTTTTTTTAATAGGCATAAAACACAATGCATATGGATTAAGGATGGATTATTATGCAACAAATTGCACCTTTGCGGAAATGATGGTCATGAATGTTGTAACTAGAGCTCTACAAAAGGACCCCACCCTTTCTCCTCCACTTCTCATGATGGACTTACATGATTGTTTTGTAGAAGTAGTGATAAATATTGTAACATCCCTAGTTCGCAAGGACCAAAATTTGAGGTCAAACCTGACCCGGGGTTTAGAAATTGCCAAAATAAAATTCTTTCGATCACAAGGATCCTCATCAATGTACAAGAGTTATAGCAATCACGGGCACCAATTTTGAATTTAATAAAAGATTAATTATTATCATTTTTCGGATCAGGCCAACATTATCTGATATTAGTTGCCTACATACTTATTGAATAACATCTCTAATGTTACTCCACCAATATCATATTTGTACATAGTTCTACCTAATAATTAAGGCCAATTAATAAGTATAACATCGTACATGCAATGCTTAAATATTTTCAATTGAAGGGAAAATATCATAAGTAAGAAAAATGCATGGGCATGTCAGTTATGAGCTTTTGATTGTTTTTATTTTTTTAGAAAAATCATGTACATAGATTCTAAATAAAGAGAGTTAAAAAATGTGAACTTAATCTTTACTAGGGTTTGAACAAATTTATCACTATTTGGTTAAGAGTGATCTTGTGAGATTCAAGATTAAAATAAACAAGAGTTGATTAGATTGGTAGTTTTTCTTCAAAAATTAATAAATGGGAAATAATGTGACAAAAAATAGAATAAAATTGACTACCAAATGCAAATAGGTTTGATTTATCTAAGGCAAGGTATTAATCAACATAATATGTGGATGCACTTACATTAAATGAGAATTGATTAAAACATCGTCAAATAGAGTTCAACTTTGATGATTTTCATTCACTTAATTTAATATGAGTTTTAGTAATTTGAAAATTTTTATTTTTATGGGAAGTGTTTTGAAATATTTTTAGGAATTTATTCGAATTTTTTGAATTCTTACAATTTTTATTATTTTTGGAAATTTTAAAATTATATTTATTTAAAAATCGATCGCCGGTTTTGGGTCATGGGGCATGACAACATACACATGTGATCTCATGGTAATAGGATCAGAATGAAAGAGATCTTCACATGATATCCCATTTCATGGGTGCCATATGCCTTAATAGATAGGTATCTATCGATAACTTTTGAGCTTTATATTAAATAACTACCCTACGCTAATATCGAAATAGCAAACACTCATGCTTGTAGGGCAATGAGATCAAAATAAAATGGATCTTCTAATGATATCTCAATTCATGGGCGTGACATATGCCTCAACATGTGGTATCTAGGAGTCATAACTCCAATAGCTTTTAGGCTTTATACTAAATAACTACCCTTCAAATCCAATCATTCCAAATACAAAAAATTTAAATACCCAAAATCAATGAAGAACTCATCAAATAATCATAAGTCATTTAACATCTTATTAAAACATTCATTGCATAAATTCATACATAATTTTGAAACTGTTTAGCTACATAAGGAATATATGTATGTATTAAAATCAAAAAGTCATAAATGCTCACTCCCCTTAGATTTCTAGAGGCAATAGAGTCAGAGATTCCCCTTCCTTATGGGTGTGCTTCTTTTGAGGCCTAGAGGCAACAGATGGAGCCTCCAATAACCTTAGGGTATTTTCTCTTTGCGGCCCGAAGGTGGCAAACAAAACCTCCCCTTGATCCAGGATGTTTCTCTCTTTGTGGCCTGAAGGCCGCGGACAAAGCCCCATCTTACCCTAGGATAATTTTCTCTTTGAGAGCTCATAGGCAGTGGACAGAGGACATTTCTCTCTTTACTGCTAGAAGGTTGCAAGCATAGACTCCCCTTACCCTGGGATGTTTCCCCTTTTAGAAAGGTTATCTCACAAAACTGACCCTCCCATGGCGTAGAGCACCCCTGATTTAGCTAGGTTTGCCTATTAAACAGGCTAAAATGGGTTATTAACATTCTAGATGGACGAAATATCAAAGATAAGAATTGGGTGTTGAAGGTGTGAAATGAGAGTGGAAACCCGCCCCCTATTTATAGGGGGTGGGGAAGCTGGATGCGCACCAGCATGCCTGTTGCGTTGACAGGCAAGCGCTGCATCAGCACCTAGCATGCAACATGCGTCAGTGCCACTTGAAACGCGCAGCTGCATTAGTGATTGCGCCAGTTCATGACATGGTGTAGACGGAATTTTTTTCGTTATTATTGGAAATTCTTATTTTCAAATATCAAACGCACGAACTCCCTACCCCGAGCTCAGATTAGTGCGATCTTAATACCGTTGGGCTCGTATTGATGAGCCTTATGAAGCAAGACCACACAAGGTCATAGCTTACGATCCCAAGTCTGATTTACATGTTCTTGGGCTCAATATATTCGTTTCACCAAGCCCTACCAAAAACCTTTAGCTTTTTTGAGCGAATCGAGGTCAAAATGGTTTGAATTTTTAAAAAATGATTACCAAGCCTAAATCCCTCTTATGGGCCCAAAAGAAAATTACAGGTCATAACAAATATATCTACATATTTCTTTGGTAATTCTCCTTGATATACAACTATACCATATTGTTCCTTTTTATGAAATAATGATTACACATTATGAATTACCTTATACTTTGATTTATTTAATTCTTACAGGATCCATAAATTCCTTTGATTTATTTATTTCTTATAGGATCCATATATGCATTTACACCTGTAGCATATGGGCGTGGGTGAACATATTTATACTAAGTCGGTGGAAATAAATTCTACTAATATGTTATAATATAAATTATAATTAAAGGTGCATAAAACATTCTTCCAATAATTCATGTAATCAATATTCGAAAGTCGACTTCAAAGAAATTAAAATATCATTGCTGATTCACACACAATCTAAATGTAATTTATTTATGAAAAATTGGATAAATCATTCATTCACATAATATCACTGATACTGAAGCAATATACACCCATGCTCATGGGGCAATGAGATTAGAATGAAAGAGATTTTTTTATGATATCCCACTTCATGAGTAGGCCATATACCTTAATAGGTAGTATCTAGGGTCCATAACTTCGATAGTTTCCGGTTAATGTGTCCAAGAACTATCATTCAAATATGATCATCTAAAATATTCAAAATATCATTCCAATGATATAATAATATTCAAATTTTGTATTATGATAAAATCCAATTAAGAAGTGTAACAAGACGCTACTATCACAATATTATTATGACCCCTGATAGTGCCCATTTCAAAATAAGCTTTAATTTACAACACAAAAGAATTATGAAAACACGGGGTCTAGTCCTATCATGGAATTAGAATTTAGGACCACCTATTGTTATGCCTTTTCTATTTTCGAGAGTAGTAGCATACGAAGCCTCCCTTTCCAAAATTGACTATTCTTTTGAGGCCTGGAGACTATGGGAAGAGTTTCCCCTCTCCCTGAGACTTTCTTTTTTGGAGGCCTGGAGGCTGCTGGTAGAGTCTCTCCTTACCCTCAACTTTCCCCCCTCTATATAAGTTGGTATCTCTAAATATTGACCCTCCTATAGTGTAAATTACCCTCAATTTTAGTTAGGTTTAACTTTTGAACTACTAAAATGAATTTAAAATGACTCCTAAATGAAGAAAAGAAGGTCCGAAGATGGGGAAAATAGCCTAAAGAAATGAGTTTGGACTAAAATAGGATGGAAAGCGCATGCCCCTTACATAGGGGGTGCCCTACAAATGCACGCCATATGATACACATTTGAGCACCCTACACCCAATGTGCACCGCGTGGCACACAAAAGTGTGCGATGCTTGCCTTTGCATGCTATGTGGCTCGAATTGGCACACCATGTACGAATCGGCAGCATGTGCTCCTTTCAACCCACTGGCGGTAGCTCCGGCTAATACAATAAATCTATTTTTTTCTTTTTAAAAGAAATATTATTTCGAAACTTTAAATGTTTGTAACTCCCTACCCTAAACTTGTAGTGAGTTATTAGTACCGATGGACTTGTATCAACGAGCCCTACGAAACAAGACCCAACATGGGTATGTTATCTCATACTTTGAAAGTGGGGCCACCCACAACATGCTTCTTGAGGTTATTGCCTATGATTCCATTTTCCATTTTACACATTATTGGGCACAATACTTCCCTCTCTCATAACCCTATCAAAGACATAAAAGTTCCTTTAAAATTATAAAGCTCATAATAATTTAAATTCAAGTAAGTCAGTTATTGGGGCCTCAAAACTCGATATGGGCCCAAAAGTTATTTTTTTCAAAACTTTACAAAATTCTGGGTTGTTACAAGTATACTTATTGGGTAATCATGAAGATCTCCTCAATGTTACCGCATATTCTTAGAGTTATCCATTTTAGCTTTATTAAGGTTTCAATGGGGTAAATATATGCATGTGAGAATTAAATGCATATATATGGAATACATATGTAATTAGTAGTTTGGATTAATTAAAAATTTATATGTATACATATTGTTCTATCTCATTGAGTATATTCAATATACTCAACGTCCATGTGGTGCAGGTATGTTGCAGGTAGAAGACACTTACAATTGGAGTAGGGAAGGACGTAGAAGCTGATTGGAAGCTAATCTCATAAGTTTATTTCCAATCTATGATAGTATTAATAAATGTAAGCATAAGAGTGTGCCAATTATTTAGACTAATTATTTGAATGATATAATGAGAGATAAGTGCCCGCTTAGTGTGTAATGGCCTGGGTTCATAGTGCCCAAAATTTGAGGGCAAAACCCTACTCGGGGATCAAAAATTACCAAATAAAAATTCCTTTGTCGATCACTAGGAT
This sequence comes from Saururus chinensis, assembly GCA_035235625.1. Taxonomy (NCBI): domain Eukaryota; kingdom Viridiplantae; phylum Streptophyta; class Magnoliopsida; order Piperales; family Saururaceae; genus Saururus; species Saururus chinensis. The sequence goes on along the minus strand of CP141148.1, from coordinate 31,792,325 downwards.
CATCATCCATGTGCAAGAGTTGTAGCGATCCATCGACACCAGTTTTAAAAAGAATACGATAATTAATTATTATCGTTTTCAAATCGGTCCAACATCATCAGATGTTAGTGTAACGCCCTTTTTTTCAATCATATTTAACCCTAAGGGCTTAGTATTAATCATTAATTTTTGGATAATAATTAATATATTTTGTAGGGTGAAATCCCCATATGCATTTAGTGCTCGAAGAAACCAGTGTAACGAATCAAAGAATGCAAGAAACGAAGGTCGGGAGTGAAAATTACAACATCGGGAAGTGTATCATATGGGCGGCACTTACTTAAAAAGTGTGGAATAACCTACCATGAGAGATCTAATTTCATAGGGCTTGTTGATACGAGCTCAACCGTACCAAGAATGGTAGAATCCAAGTCCGGGGTTAAAAAAAATATTAGTGTTTGAAGATAAATACACAAACATTGAGAACGTGAGAACCCAAGAACATGAGAAGAACGTGGGGTAAAAAGATACTTGCATTTGAAGTACATGAGAATGCGACATAGTAATGTAGTGCGTGATGGACACGAGCAACATGTAGCGTGCCCGTGGCAAACTTCTACATGTGCAAGCACCATGCGCCTCGGCGCAATCAGAAATGTCGGTGCTGCCATTTTTGGTGGTGTGGACAACCACTTGAGTGGTGTCATGCACTATAAATAGCGATGGGATTATTTTTGAATCCCATACCCCATTTCTCTCATCCTCGTGTATTTTCACCATTTTTGAGCCTTTTTAAGTCTGATTTCATCCGTTCAAGAGTCATTTCTAGTTAATTCGATGGTGTTCTATGCAATGAAAGAACTTATTTCTCAAGTTAGACACTCTAGAGGGGAAAATGGTCCAGGGAAAGAGGAGGCGCCATCCTCCACTGTCATGCTATAAAGAGAGAAGCGTCCCTAGTAAGGAGAGGTTTTGTCTACTGCCTTTAGGCTTGTGAAGAGAGAGATGTTTCGGGTAAAAGGAGATTCTATCTATTGCCTTCGGGTGCAATGAGATAATATCTTGGGTAAGGGGAGGTTGTGCTTGGGAAGGAGATTCTATCTATTGCCTTCCAGAGCCAGAGGAAGCTCTGCCCACCATCCCTAGACCTCAAGGGGAAAAACCTCAAGGGAGTAAGCATTTGTGACTTTCTGATTTTAATGCATGCATATGCTTCTTAATTAGTTAACTTAATATGTTAAATGAAATATATGTTTTGCTTCGATATGATTTATTTTGATCTGCTATGATATGCTCTTATATGCTCTACTCAGTTCTGCTTTGTTTAGTGAAAGAAAGAGTTGTCTCTAACTCTAATGATTTATTAGTTTCTATCTTATTCCGATGATTTATTAGATTTCTATCTGACTCCGAATGATTTATTAGATTATAAGTATACGAAATATATAGTTTTGTACTACTTGATGAATGTAATAGCCATTAGGCAAAACTACGATGGTATCCAATTGTATTGGAATAACATCATAAATGTTATCTAATATATATGTAGGAAACCAACATTACAGTAACATTAGCCCAATCCAAATTAGTTATAAATATAGATTTTGTTCCAGCCTACGCATGATAGAGATTTGGAACTTTGTCATACATAGAAGATACTTCCTCCTTTAAAGAAGAAAAAAATTTAATCCGAGATTTTAGGACCCCTAGGTCAACCCAAGTTGTTATAGTTAGTTGCCTATGTATTTATTGGACAACATCTTAAATGTTATTCTAACAAGATCTGATCCAGATATACTTCTGCCTAATAACTAAGGTATTTTAATAAGCATAACATCATACATGCAATGCTTAAGTATTTTTCAATTAAATACGCATTCATATATCACAATCGGTGTAGAAAATAAAAGCGTCGACTAATGAAACAAATCATTCATTCATGAAATCTAATGAATCAATCACATAATCATCATTCATAGAATACCACTAATACTGAAGCGACATACACATGTGCTCATGGGGCAACATGATCAGAATAAAAGAGATCTTCCTATGATATCCCATTTCATAAGTGCGCTATATGCCTTAATAGGTAATATCTATGAGTGAAAACTTTGATAGTTTTTAGGCTTTATACCAAATAGATACCCTTCAAATATGGTGATAGCAATTAGGATTTATACAAAATAACTACCCTTTTAAATCTGATGACAATTTTTGGGCTTTATACCAAATAAACTGTCACTCCCTGGGATTTTGGAAGTATAAAAATTTCTTTTCACAAAAATATCGAAGTTTACCTGGGATTGCGACTGGAGCCGCTTGCCTTATGCGATAATATAATAATAATAATATCCCCAGGAACAATGGTCCGTGTGCAAACACACAAGAGAAAAATAATGAGAGTTCTTTCTCGTTTTGGTGCCGTTGAAATCCTTGAAATCACATTGATAAAACTCGGAGTAGGCCCTTCTACGCGCATACTAAGCTTCGTCAAGTCCTGCAAAGTCTAGGGGTGGTGAGTATTTTAAAATACTCAGTAGGGGAGTTTATACTATCAGGCATAAATAAACATATGGCAGTTTCACATCACATATCATATATTTTTCATGAAAACAGGGTGTGTCTCTCACCCAAAACCACCCCTAGTGCTTTTTCTAACATATCGAAGATGTTTCTAGGGTTTGTAAGCTCTCATGGCTTACTACTAATGTCCCAAACATATATTAGTAATAGGAATTTGCTACGAGTACAAAGCAGCGACCAATTACTCCTCCACGGATCATCTCAAAACATTTTGTGCTTGTGGATAGAAGAGTCGCCCGTGCTCATGGGGCATCGGGATCTAGAGAGCAAAGAGTCTTCCCATGATACTCTCTACCCTAATGCACGTAGCCTTGATAGGTGCCCTTTGTTAGGGGCTAATCAAGGGTCTTGCCCTTCGTTAGGGGCTCACCAGGCTAAAATGGGTACCATGCATCCGATTCTGAACCAAATTAATATTGTGCCCTCATCTAGTCAACAGAGCTCTAACGGGGCGCCCAACAATAGCACTGGACAACCAAAACACTCTTCAGTCCTAGACTCATAATCTTGAGTTCTAGACTCATCATCAAAATCTTCTAGAGTTCCTAGACTCCAAAAAGGTATATTTTCTTTTAAAACATTCTATCCCAATGTTTACCCATTTGAAAACCCTAGCTTTGCCTCTACAAGCCATGGGAGGGTCACTATCAACGACTACAAAGGCAAGATTGGTTGCTCATTCCAATGAGACAGTTACCCTTCTTTGTTCCACTTCAGTGACTCCATCACTATGCTTATACGTTTTTTTCAAAAATAGTCTTGAGAATCCTCATTTCAACAAGGACGAGTTCTCTAAAACCATCTTTCAAACATATTGTATTCATTCGCAAGGAAAAACAGTGGCGAAGTTAGTTTGTCTCTATCTCACATACTCCAACATGTATAATTTATATCAAAATCCACGGATAAATATTCGATTAAACTATCATATATGAGGCAATCGTAGAGCATGCAATATATACAACCTATCAGTTTCGAACAAAATCATATATATGAGGAAATCATAAAGCATGCAATATATAAAACATATCCACTTCCAATGGCTAATAATTCGACTAATCGAATATATATAATAGAACTATAAACATACGGTATATAAATCACATTCTATCTCAACGATTAATCATATGACAAATCGAATATATGTGCGGAAATCATAAATCATAGCTTGAAAGTAACTCAAACACATAGCATGCAAGAGTCCTACAACTAATAATTTAAAAACATAACCAAAGTTTATAATCATCCCTTAAGAAAGGATAAAAGTTACCTTGCTCTCTGCACGAGTTCAAAGCTGATACACTGGACACCATGAAATTGGACATCCACTTTTGGGATTCTGGAGGTCTCCAACCAGAAAAATAACCTTGCCATGACGTTCGGCACACTCGATTTAGGTAAGAACGCCTCAAGAATGACTTGAATCAGACTTAAAATGAGTGAGAAATGAAGTTTGAAGAACATAAGAGAAAATGAAGAAACGTGGGAGAGAAAGAAGAACTTGAAAACTGGATGCTCTGGAGGCTATTTATAGAAAAAGTGGATGGACTTGAAGCAGACACGTGGCAAATAGAATTGACACATGTCAATCCTATCCGAATTGCACCAATCTTATCCGCTGCATCGTTGATCCTATCTGCTTCGTTGTCAATCCTATCTACTGCGTCGTCGATCCAATCCAGAATGATATTATTTTATTCAGATAATATCCTAACCTTAAAACGCGATAACTTTCAACCTCGACTTTGGAATTGTACGTTCTTGTTACTGATGGACTCGTGTCGACGAGCCCTTCGACACAAGACCAGACATGGGTAGGTTATCCCTCAGTTTTCATGTGGGTCTTGCTCATGTAGCAAACTTCCCGAGGCCTAACTTTCGACCTCGGTGTCCAATTCAGGCGTTCTTGGGCTCATTATGCTCATCTTTCCAAGCTCTAACACACCCAAATAAAAACACACCAAAAGTCTGCCTCTAGATAATTTAAAATTATTAAAAACTCATAAAATAACTTTATTAGAGTTAGAAAATCATACCAAAAATTCGCAGTCATTACATATATACCTTTGAAATTCAATCATTCAAAATATAATTTAAATATTAATTCAAAAAGTCTAAAAGGCCAAAGACCCAATACTAGTGAAGGACTCATTAAACAGTCATAAGTCATCCAACTTCTTATTAAAACTTTCATATCATGCATTCATATATAATTTCAAAATCATATGTGAACTAATTAAGAAACATATGCATTTATTCAAATAAGCATGAATTAAAATCATAAATCCATAAACGCTTACTCCCTTGACATTTTCAAAGGTAGCAGCTGTCGAAGCCTCCCATTCCTTAAGAAAGCTATCCCTTTGTATTTCAATTATGGTGGGCAGAGCTTCCCTTTACTTTGGAATGTTTATCTATTTGCGGCCTGAAAGCGACAGACATAATCTCTCCTTACTCTGGGACATTTCTCTCCTTGTGGCCTAAAGACGGAGGACATAACTTCTCCTTGCCCCAAGACATTTCTTTCTTTGTGGCCCGAAGATGGCAGACATAACCTCCCCTTTGCCCATAAATTTCTCCATCTCTAGAAATGTTATTTCTTGAAAAATACCCTCTTATGACATAGAGCACCCTTGATTTAGTTAGGTTTGCTTAAACAGGTAAAAACGGGTTAGAAACGACTTCGGAATAGAGGACAGAAGGTATGGAGATATGCAAAAAATTAGAGAAAAATAAGAGGAAAATAGTGCAAAATGGGAGTTGAAACCCACACTAAATCCTAGTGTGCGTTTATAGGGGGCTGGGGCAGCTGTGTAAGATCACTAAATCCTAAAAAATTTTATTTAATTTTATTTAGTTGTTATTGTGTGGTTTAATGTTAATTTGGTCAGTTTTGACTTATTTTTTAATTTAAGGTTGTTAACTAAGGTTTTAATCATTTATTTTTTTTTACTTTGATGGTTTTTATGTTAATTCAATTCAAATTTGTTTGGAATTTTTAGAATTTTTTACTATTTTTCTAAATATTTTGTGGCCCGACATTAGTAGATTTGGATGGGTCCCACAAGGCCCTAAAAACATCTTATGACAATAATTAAGGGTTTCAAAATTTTTAAACTTCATTTTGGGCTTAAAATGAACAATTTTCCTATTTTTAGTGTTAAAATTTATTTAGACCCCACATTCTTATTAGGTCTACCTCAATACCTACTATAAATAGAAAGGCACAACCTCATTCCCATTTGGGAAGGGCTAGAATCTGGAGCTTAGGAGGCACTAATCCTCATTTCCAAAGAAGGAAAGGTGATTAGGGTAAATATTAGCTTGATTTTTCATTAATTACCTAAGGTTTCTCCTAAATTTTCTAAATCTCTTCTTTTACCATGGATTAATCCTAATTTTTACCCTTAAAGCTTCTGATTTTTACCTCTATTTCAAACCTCTATGGAAGGAATTTAGTTTTTGAACTCAATAAACCCTAGATCTACAAGTTTTCAAGTGATTTAGGGATTTTTAAGTGGTTTTATACAAGTATTAAAAAAACCCTATTGTGGGTGGGATTTTGAAGGAGTTGGAGCATCAAATTTAAGTCAAGAAAGTCACTGAAGGTAAGAGATTTCTTCCTAAATGGGTTTTTTTTTTCATATTTGAGTTTGGTGAAGTTTCAAGTGGGTTTGCATGGAGTTGAGCTTTAATGGCGGATTATGAAAAGCTTAATCGTTCTTCTGATTTCTTCGTTCTTTTGATGATAAATGACTAGATTTACTGCTACCTAAGCTTAGATTTCATTATGGTGATGTTTGGAGTGAGATTTGAAGGTTTAGGATTGATATGTGTATTTTTGGTTTTGGGTTTGAAAGGAAGAAGATGAATCAGAATTGTTGTTATGGTAATCGAATGACCCTGCAGGGCGTTCAAACGGCAACACTGCAGTTTGTTCATTTTGTTTATTTTGCTCATTTTTGTATTTTTCCTTTTTAGTACTATTTCCTATGATTATGATGAGTAATTTATACTAAGAAGAGCCCCTGGAAAGACATGAATTTGATGTTAGAAACTATGATGAATGTTTAAGTATTTTGAATTATCTGTTATTTAGTTAAGCATGTTATGATTTCTTACCTTGAATCTATGTTGAATGGTTCTTCATATTTTAAGTATGATTCTAGTATGGTTATAGCATAAAAATTGATTTGTATGCCTTCACATATTATGATTAAATTATGGGTAAATAACGGTGCCATGTTTAGCTTTAAGTGTGGTAGTGAATATGTTTACTTAAGTCTAGCATTAGATTGCACTTGATTTGAATTGTGTTTTTTGATGGTTTTCACTCATGATTTCAGTAAGTAGCCATGATTAAATGTTAAATAGCATGTGTGTAGTATGTTAATGGGATGTTTATAATGCATGTCCATATGCTTAGAATTGAATGTTTATGTAATGTCCCTGATTTTTCTACAATTTTATGTAATTTTCTTGCTATTTTTATGATCATTTTTGGCAGGAAAATATGATACTTTGGCGTATTTGGCCTTGGTATTATACCCGTAGATTTGAGTGTGGGGTTCAGTCGTAGGCCACAGGCCTAGATGCATGCTTCCGGCACGAAAAAGAGAGAGGAAATAAGAGACTTGATAAGAGAGAGTAAGTGGGGAAAAAAGAAAAATGGGCTCGGGCTCGGCCGAGCCCAATCCAGACTTTTCTGGAAGAGAACCACCCCCTTCGATTTCTTATGCCCCAGTCGCCGGTGGGCCATAGGGCCACCACCATCTGCTCCGCACCATTCGTGCAATGGTAGGGGGCCACCGCCCCGGCCCCCACAGTCGCGTCACCACTCTGCCCCTGTTAGCCCTTTATTTTTCCCCTCTCTTTGTTTTTATGCATCACCACTGGTGATGGCTGTCAGTGGCCGGCCTTCGCCCTAGCCTGGCGATGGCAGGGGACGACCGTACCTGGTCCAGTTTCTCTTGGTTTAGTCTCCCTTGATTCCTCCCTTTTTGCCCTTATTTTCTGCCCCTTACTGTTCTGTTAACCAGTGACCGCCAGCAGTGAGCCACAACCGACCCAACCTCCCTCCAGCCCCGCCTTGGTCTGGCGAAGTTAGGGGACCACCCCACCCGTTCTAGCTCCACCAGGTTCGGTCTTCCCGGCTTCATTCTCTTCTTCGGCTAGACCCTTCCCCTCCCCTATTTTTGTTTGTGAAGGAAATTGAAGACACGTTGGCTAGAGACAGCCTCCAACTTGCCTCTGGTGGGCTAGCCTTGGGCTGGCACTGGCAGGGCCATCCCCTCAGCCCAGCCCTACGGCACTTGATCATTTTCTGGTCCTCTTCACCTCCAATCACCTCAAACAGAGCTAGAATCGCCTTTTCCCTCTCTGTTTTCTATTTGATGCGGGCGAGCTATAGCTGGCCATGGCCGCTAACCTCAGGAAGGACTCTGGCATGCAAGTCTCTACTCGATGTAGCTGGTATAGCTTGTCATGGGGTAGTAGAGTGGACTACCCGTGACACATGCTAGGGCGCACATACGTGGGAAAGTGTTGTATACGAGGTGTGCATGCATTATGGGAACTGCCCTTGGTGTTGCATATCATGTGTGCAGGCATTGCGGGGAAGGCCTACTGTCACGCCCCGGCGATGCCCGACCCGAGCCGAACCCGGTCCAAGGGCCGGTCAAGCGCGCGGGGGCAACGAAGTGAAATTGAGAAATGATTCTAGCGGAAGACTTAATCCCTAACCACGGGCGATTAACAGCAACACGGAGTGCGCACAATCCTTTGAGCAAGAGTAAATAAAAGGGGAAGAAAAAGGTGTTGCTTATCACAAAGTAAACAACAATCTCAAACCCACAAACTTAGTTAAGTAAAGCCCACACCGGCTCAAAATAAGTCATAAGCAAACATAAATGTAACATGTGACATAAAACCACAACAAGAACCCTACACAAAGGTTCGAACATAAAGCATGAAAGAAACGATGATAAGTCACGCAACGATCTCCATCATCACACCCAAGCTACCTCTGACCTTTCCTCAAAAAGGCAATCCTGTCCGTCTGCGTGTCGTACCACGCAGCCCCAAATCAAAACACAAAAGAGGGGTGAGTTTTAACACTCAGCAATGGTTTTAATATCACTGTCAACGTAGAAAATACGATAGCTTAGAAATGAGATCGTTTCAAATCAAAGATTTACATGGTGCATCACTTTCTGATCACACATTCATATCACTTAACACTGCATAAAAATGCATAATTCAACCTGCATGGATGTATCTCTAGCATACATATTCCCACATGCATTCACATCATAACCAATCCCGCATGGATGTATCTCTAACGTACATATTCCACATGCATAACATCAAAATCAACATGCATGGATGTATCTCTAACATTCATATTCCACATGCATAACATCGAAATCAGCATGCATGGATGTATCTCTAACATACCTAATCCACATGCATAACATCAAAATCAACATGCATGGATGTATCTCTAACATACATATTCCCACATGCATAATGTTATCACAATCAACCTCCATCAAGGAGTAATCACACATTGACGTCACACAGACGGGAGCATAGACAAGGCCACGAAGGCGTGTCATGGTACAAAATTCGACACAAGAATTCAAGAAAGATCGGGGTTGTCAATCCCTAATACTGCTCGCCCTGGACGATCCTGGCCAAGGATGTCCCATTCTCACACAGAGAATCTAGAGCAGGGGTGTTCGCCCAGGGACATCTCCTGCGGAGGGAAGAGCCTGAGTTCTCACACAGAGAACCCTAGAACACGTGGTAGCGGGGTGCACACGGCATACCACACTGGATTCTCAGGGTCCAGATGACACACATAAAAATATTCTCACGTGTCCGCAAGACAAGTACACAACTCGTCCCCACATCATTCCATAAAACAAGACTCAACCCGGGGAGTGCACTCGTTCCACACAGGAACTCCAAATCGTTCCACACAGGAACTTCAAATCAAAATATGTCCTTTCGGACCAATCAACTTGCGATTAATCCACGACCGATAAACCCGGCACGCAATTCCATCACATTGCATCCAATCGGTCAAATTCGATTAGTCACGATGAAGCCTCAATTGGAAATCCATTTTTATGATGCGTGCAGCATGGTACATGCGTGGGCAAAGCATACATGAACCCTAATCATGATAAGTGCTCTCACCAGCCCCTAATGCATCATTCATAATCACGATATTAAGCTTCAACATCATCATTTAACCCCCACATGTGTGTGTGTGTAACTAGTAGAAGCCTTTCACATGATGCATATTAACATGCTTGAAAATCAACTCACTACCACACTACACATGTGAATTTCTACCTAAACATGAATTCCAGCGGAAATCATAGCAGAAGAATCGTTGAAATCTTAGCTAGATTCAAAACTCAACCACAAAGGCTAAACACCTATAACATCACTCATTCCATCATTGAGTCATGGTATTCACCAACATTCACACACCATTAATCACAATTTATCATGACAAATCTGTCCAACAATGATTGTAGTCCTACTGAAATATGCTTAACCAAAGGGAAACAACTATTCATAATTTCAAAATAACGATTCCAACATCATGCCACAAAACATAAGTCATTCCACCATCACTAAGCATATATCTCAACTCCATAAACTCAGTAGCATGCATTTCCAGTAGCCTAACATAGCTTAAAACACTCCACATTCGTATAAAATTGGCAAGCCAAAGTGGAATCATCAAAATAGGCATCATACACTCAACATGCAATTTTCTGTGTAGCCGATCGATCGCCCTTCAGGCCGTTCGATCGGTTACACGCAAAATTTTGAAATTTTCAGTTCAGCCGATCGATCGCCCTGCAAGGCCGATCGATCGCCAACACGGCAGAACAGTCATCTTCTTCCTCTCGCAAATCCAAACCGAAACACCATAGAAAACACTTCAAATCCACATCTAACACCCTAATCATCATCAAAAGTCCTCCTTGACTTCCAGAATATCAAACCAAACCATAATAATGCAAAACCCTAAGAAATCGGGATTAAATAATTCCATTTTCTAATCTTACCATTAACACACTAAATCAAGCAAACAATTTCGAAATAAGCCAAAAATGAAGAGTTTTACCATGGATAAACAGAGATTTCGAAGACCCATTACCTCAGCACTTGATTAAGCTCGGATTGAAGAGTCACCCTTCTTGAAGTCCTTGAAAACACAATGAGTTTGAATCAAACACCAATAGAAATCGATTTACTTAAGAAATCCTTAATTAAATCTTAGATCTAGGGCTTGTTGGTAGTAAAAATCGAATTTTGAAAGTTAGGGTTTGTAGTAAAACACAAATCAGTAGCTTTTGATGGTCAAAAACGAATTGAATCAAGGGGAAAATGGTAGATTTAGAAGAAATTAAGAGAAAAGCCATGGATTAGTGCTTAATTAGAGCAAGCTTACCTTAATCGGCTTCTAATTCGGGCCTAAGTGGGGATTAGGCCAGACCTCCTTCCTTAGCCTATTCCCAAAAATGGAAATGGCTCTGGTTTGCCCTTTTATAGTAAGGGTTGGGGTAGGCATAGGTAAGTTTTGGGGTGTACATATGAAAAGTAGGCTAAAAGTGGTTATTTTGCAAATTTAAGCACGAATTAAGCCTAATAAAATTCTGAAAATTTTTGTGTGACCTTAAGTATATGTCTAGGTTCATTTGACACAAAAATAAAATTTTCGACCGTGGGGCCCACAGGGGTCCTGCCAAAACCCTAATTTTTGGGAAAATAGTGAAAAATCCGAAAAATTCCAAAAATTCACATTTGGTTTAAAATCACTTAAAACCACTAATATTGAAGTTAATTTTGGTTAAAACCATCACAAACTCTATTTATTTACAAAATCACTGAATAAGATCAGAAAACACGTAAATCTCACGATAACCCATAATTAAAGAAAACCAAAACCGGTTTAAAGATGAGGGTCCTTACACCTACAACGTTGCACAACATGTGTGCGCAACATTGCACAGAAAGCACGCAACGATGTGCACATATAGTTGGCTATGTTGGGACATATGATATGCAACACCAAGGGCAGTTCCCATAATGCATGCATACGTTGTATACAACACTTTTCCACATGTGTGTGCCCTAGCACGTGTCACTGGTAGTCCGCTCCGCTACCCCGTGACAAGCCGCCCCGGCCCATCCCGGTTCCACTTTTTCCCCGATCAGCCCATTTGTTTTGGCTTTTGACGCTACCGGCATTCGCCGACAGTGGCCGAACGGCCACCATGGATTCCACCCCAACCTAGTAACAACCAGAGACGGTCCTACTTGGCCTGATTTGATTGCCTATGACCCATGCTCCTCCCTATGGTTCACAGCCTCAGCTAGTTCCGCTTGCCGGCATGTGTGCCCATTGACGCCTCTTACCCATTTTATGCCATTGGTATGGGACGACCTCTGGAAAAATTCTGTACGACCTAACTTGACTGAAGGTGGACGAGTTCACCTACATAGGCCTTGGCTAGTGATAGCCTCACAACATTTGCTCGACCCTGAACCTTCCCCCTTCCCTATGCCTTATGAGATGCACAACCACCCGCAACATTGGTTTTGGTTGTGGGTGGTGATTGGTGATGTCACCATTTCGATTGGCCACCACTAGAGCCTTAGCCTTGTCACCCTTTTGTGAGCTTTGGATCTACACCGTCCAGTCTTCTCCCCCTCCCCTTTGGTCATGTGTGCAAGTAGCCTCGTGTGCGATTTAGGGTTTATGCACCATATTTGTTTCGCATGACCATTGAATGGATCCTCCATCCTTGAGCATCGCCCCATGCCCTCCGCTCTTATGTGGGCCCTTGTTGATGCGAAATTATCACCGTTGGGTGCTATCCATGGCCAATTTTGATGTCTTACGGTCGGTCGAATACTTCTCAACCGCCGGCCGACCTTCAGTGAGTACACCCTCAACTTTTGGATGCACCGCCACTTATGTTGGCATGACCTTTCTCTCGGCCACCCCTAGTGAGCCACCATGGACCACAGATTTTACCATGTTGATCTGTATCAACCCTTTTGGCCATGATTGCTTCTGGCATTTCCTAAATCCTCAGGACAACAACTCTCTCAACTTGGCAATGCTTTTGGCAGCCAACTCCGCCACCATCATGTGCTCACTATCAAACATTATGATTACGAGGTAGGGGAGCTTTGAACTCGTTATTTCATGATATTATGCTTTGAATGAGTAGCAGCATGCTAAGATTATATAATTCAATGCTTTGGATGTTAAATCATGATCAGTTTGCATGATGTAAGAGGTTAAATTATGCCATGTTGAAATGCATAGGACATGCATGTGGGCTGTAAGTATGTTTGAAGTATGCGTGTGCTAGTGATGAAGCTACGTGTATGGATGTGTATATATGTGCTAGTGATGGCTAGTGACTATGTTGGTAAGCTATATATGAAAGTATGTATATGTTATACGTGTGTGTGTTGGACATATATATGTATGATGGCTATACGCCTATCTAATGGATATGTGTATGTGTGTGAGGGCAAAAGTATGGTCAATGGACAATAAGAGGTGACAGAGGGTTTCGTCTAGATTTGTTGTGGATGTGTAAGCGTATGATGGAAGACAAAGGATGTAAGTTTGATGGGCAAGGATTGGAGCGGTTTGTTTGGTTTGGATCAGAACGTATGTTAGGGGATTGTCAGACAGTAAGAGTGTGCATAATTGTACAAGCATAACGTACAAATTATAAAGTGAAAAGTAAGCATAATAAGTAAGGTATATGTAAGAGGGTGATAACTAGGTTTGGCTCTGAGGAGCTTAGTTTGATGATGTTTATGTAAGATGCTGTAATGCCTCTGATTTTACCTACGATTTTTTGTGTTTTTCCTATGATTTTTTAGTTTATTTTCAACGGGAAAATATGACGCTTCGGCGTATTTGATCATGATATTCTTACCCGTATAGTTGGGTGTGGGTTCAGTTGTAGGCCGCGGGCCTAGACACGCGTTTATGGTTTGAAAATTTGAGAGAGAAGGAGACTATAGAAAATGTGGGAAAAAAAAGAAAAAGAGAAATAAGGCTCTGGCTCAGCCGAGCCCGATCCAGATGGTTCTGGAACAGGACGACCACCCCCCTCCCTCTGGCTTCTCTCTGTCCCAGTCACCACCGACCGTCGGTGGGCCGCAGGGCCACCGCCGTTGGCTCCTCCCCGACTGTGTGACAACAGGGGGCCACCGTCCCGACCCCCACAGGCGTTCCGCCCTCCGCCGGTAAGTTCCCCCTCTCTTTCACTATGATCTGAGTTGAGCCGCCGCCATGGGCCGCCAAGAGTCAATAGGCCAGCCATGGCCCCAGCTCGGGCTAGCAACGGTGGGAGGGTGTCCCTCCCGACTCCAGGGCCTCCTTTTTGCCGCCCTGTCCCCATTTCCGCTTCTGCTCTATTTTTCGCCGAACAAATTGCGCCACTCTGTTTTGGGCCACTGTGGGTTCCGCCCCGGCTTGGTGATGGCCCCCAACCAGTTGGCCCCACCTCCACCTCGTCCCCTATGTATTTTCCCTCCGCCCTATTTTCTGCCAATACCCTTTATGATATTTGTTTCTGGTGGCTGGTTGTGGCCGATTGGACTTCGTCCGACACACCTCAATCCGGGGATGGTGGGGAGCCACCCCTCTCATCCTAGCTCCGCCCTCTGCCGGTTTCCCCTGTCCCTTTCTTCCCTGTTCCTGGTTTGACGGGAAATTGTGGACGCACCGGCGGGAGCAAGCCTCTAGCGAGCTTATGGCTGGCCAGCCTTTGCCCAGCGACACGGGTGTAGCTGCCTCCACCCAGCCACACCCTGCTCCAGCCACCTACTAGCCCTATTTTCCCCTCCTGTCAGCCCCTATTTTTTGTCTACGTCCGTTTTAGACGTTGTGACTACCACTGCCAACCGGACGTCGGATATGGCCATGTGGACCTTTATCCAGCTCCGCCTCGGCCCAGTGATGCTAGTGGGCCACCCCTCCAAGCCCAGTTGAGCCTCCATTCACTCCGCCTTGTCAAAACCAGATCTGCATCCCGTGCTCGGGTGCTTTCAATTGGAAAAACAGGGTCTCTATTCCTCACTGTACTGTATGTCCGGCATGTCGCCGTTGACTTTGGCGGTCACCTCTAGCTGGAGATAGCTCCTCTTGGCTGCTAGGGCCACGATGGAGTCGGCCAGAGCTGTCACGCCCCGGCAATGCCCGACCCGAGCCAAACCCGGTCCAAGGGCCGGTCAAGCGCGCGGGGGCGACAAAGTGAAGATTGAGAAACGATCTAGCGGAAGACTTAACCCTAACCACGGGTGATTAACAGAAATACAGAGTGCGCACAATCCTTTGAGCAAGAGTAAATAAAAAGGAAAGAAAAAGTATTGCTTATCACGAAGTAAACAACAATCTCAAACCCACAAGCTTAGTTAAGTAAAGCCCACACCGGCTCAAAATAAGTCATAAGCATCACAACTGTAAAACGTGACATAAATCCAAAACAAAGAACCCTACACAAGGTTCTAAACATAAACATGAGACAAAAGAAGGTAAGTCACATGACGATCTCCAAGATCACATCCAAGCCATCTCCGACCTTTCCTCAAAAAGGCGATCCTGGCTGTCTGCGTGTCGCACCACGCAGCCCCAAATCAAAACACAAGAAAGATGGGTGAGTTTAACAAACTCAGCAATGGTTTTAGTATCACTATCAACGTCAAAAATTCTATAACATAGTAACAGGATCATTCAGATCAAATATTTACATGATGCATAATCAACCTGCATGAATGTATCTCTAACATACATATTCCCACATGCATCATATCAAAATCAACCTGCATGGATGTATCTCTAACATACATATTCCCACATGCATCATCTCAAAATCAACCTACATGGATGTATCTCTAACATACATATTCCCACATGCATCATATCAAAATCAACCTGCATGGATGTATCTCTAACATACATATTCCCACATGCATCCCATCAAATAAACCTGCATGGATGTATCTCTAACATACATATTCCCACATGCATTATACCAAAATCAACCTGCATGGATGTATCTCTAACATACATATTCCATCATGCATTATATCATCACAACCTCCATCAAGGAGTAATCACACATTAATGTCACACAGATGGGAGCATAGACAAGGCCACGAAGGCGTGTCATGATCCAAAATTCTACACAAGAATTAAAGAAAGATCGGGGTTGTCAATCCCTAATGCTGCTTGCCCTGGACGATCCTGGCAAAGGATGTCCCATTCTCCCATTGAGAATCTAGAGTAGGGGTGTTCGCCCAGGGACATCTCCTGCGGAGGGAAGAGCCCGAGTTCTCACAAAGAGAATCCTAGAACACGTGGTAGCGGGCTGCACACGGCATACCACACTGGATTCTCAGGGTCCAGATGACACTCATAATAACATTCTCACAATCCGCAAGACAAGTACACAACTCGTCCCCACATCATTCCATTTAATTAGACTCAACCCGGGGAGTGCACTCATTCCACATAGGAACTCAAATCAAAATATGTCCTTTCGGACCAATCAACTTACAATTAATCCACGACCGATAAATCCGGTACACAATTTCACCACATTGCATCCAATCGGTCAAATTCGATTAACCTCGATGAAGCCTCAATTGGAAATCCATTTTCATGATGCATGCAGCATGGTACATACGTGGGCAAGCATACATGAATCCTAATCCATGATAAGTGCTCTCATCAGCCCCTAATGCATCATTCATAATCACAATATCAAGCTTCAACACCATCATTTAACCCCACATATGTGTGTACCTAGTAGAAGCATTTCACATAATGCATGCCAACATGCTTGAAATTAAACTCACTACCACACTACACATGTGAATTTCCATCTAAGCATAAATTCCAGCGGAAATCATAGAAGAAGAATTGTTGAAATCATATCTCAATTCAAAACTCAACCACAAAGGCTAAACACATATAAGATCGTTCATTTCATCTTTGAGTCATGGCATTCACCAACATCCACACACAACCAACCACAATCTATCATGACAAATCAGTCCAATAATAGGTTGTAGTCCTACTAAAAATATGCATAACCAAAGGGAATCAACCATTCATAATTTCAAGATAACGATTCCAACATCATGCCACAAAACATAAGTCATTCCACAAATTTCTAAGCATATATCTCAATTCCATAACCTCAATAGCATGCCTTTCCAGTAGCATAACATAGCTTAAAACACACCACATTCATATAAAATTGGCAAGCTAAAGTGGAATCATCAAAATAAACATCATGCATTAGAAAATCAATCTGCTGTGTAGCCGTTCGATCGGTTAAACGCAAAATTTTGAAATTCACAGTTTGGCCGATCGAACGCCCAGCAGGCCATTCGATCGGCTGAACTAGAAAAGTGTCATTCTGGTAGTGTTGCCGTTTGAACGCCCAGTAGGGCCGTTCGAACGCCAACAAGGCAGAACAGTCCATCTTCTTCCTTTCACAAATTCAAACCGAAACACCTTTGATAACACTTCAAATCCACATCTAACACCCTAATCATCATCAAAAGTCCTTATTGACTTCCAGAATATCAAACCATATCATAATAATGCAAAACCCTAAGAAATCGGGATTAAATAATTCTATTTTCTAATCTTACCATTAACACACCAAATCAAGCAACTCCATTTCGAAATAAGCCAAAAATGAAGAATTTTACCATAGATAAATAGAGATTTTGAAGACCCATTACCTCAGCACTTGATTAAGCTCAGATTGAATAGTCACCCTTCTTGAAATCCTTGAAAACACAATGAGTTTGAATTAAACCCTAATAGAAATCGATTTACCCAAGAAATCCCTAATTAAATCTTAGATCTAGGGCTTGTTGGTAGTAAAAATCGAATTTTGAATGTTAGGGTTTGTAGTAAAACACAAATCAGTAGTTTTTGATGCCCAAAAATGAATTGAATCAAGGGGGAAATAGTAGATTTGGAAGAGATTAAGAAGAAAGTCATGGATTAGTGCTTAATTAGATAAGCTTACCTTAATCGGCTTCTAATTCGGGCCTAAGTGGGGATTAGGCCAGCCCTCCCTCCTTAGCCTATTCCCAAAAATAGAAATGACTCAGGTCTGCCCTTTTATAGTAAGGGTTGGGGTATGCATAGGTAGGTTTTGGGGTGTAAATATGAAAAGTAAGCTAAAAATGGATATTTTGCAAATTTAAGCACTAATTAAGTCTAGGAAAATTCTGAAAATTTTTGTATAACCTTAGGTAGATGTCTAGGTTCATTTGACATAAAAATAAAATTTTTGACGGTGGGGCCCACAGGGGTCCCGCCAAAACCCTAATTTTTGGGAAAATAGTAAAAATTTTGAAAAATACTAAAAATTCACATTTGGTTTAAAATCACTTAAAACCACGAATATTGAAGTTGATTTTGGTTAAAACCATCACAAACACTATTTATTTTATGAAATCACCGAATAAGATCAGAAAACACGTTAATCTCACGATAACCAACAATTAAAGAAAACCAAAATTGGTTTAGAGATGAGGGTCCTTACAAGAGCCACCAGTAACCACTGCTCCTTCGTGCCCCAGGGTTTTCCACCTATTTTGGGCCATCGAGCATCATTGGATGACGAACACCCTCTGAACCAACATACTTCCGTGGGTCTCATCCTAGAGATGGCTGGCCGCCCTAGTGCGGCACCGCCCCTCTTTTTTCGACATGAGCCACGCGTCCCCTCTATCAGTTGTGTTTGACTGCACTATTTAGAGAGTCACCATCTTACCCTCGCCGAACGTCGCTTGGCCTCTAGTCGGCCTACCTCGGCACAACAACGGCAAAGGTTGTCTTTGTTGGTCACTACCCTTGGGCATGGCCCTACCGCCCTTCCGAGCTTTGGGCCGAAACTGTCTAGCCCTCTCCCCCTCCATTTGGTTGTGTGTGCATGTAGTCGTGCATGTAGTTTAGAGTTTAGGTGCCACTTTGGCACCGCTTGACCGTCGGATGGCTCCGCCATCATATGTATTTGACAACCAGAGTCCACCACCTCTCCTCCATCTTTGAGTGTCGCCCTCCGCCCATATGTGGGCCCTTGTAAACACAAAATTGAAGCCGTTGGGTGCTGTCCATGACCGATTTCAACGTTTTGTGACTGGTTGGGTATTGTTCAACCGCCGGTCGAATTTTAGTGAGTACACCCTGCCTTTCGGTCGCACCTGCCACTCATTGGCACAACCTTTCTCCCGGCCGCCCCTAGTGTGCCGCGGTGGATCGCAGATTTTATCGCGTTGACTTTGACACCCTATTTGGCCGTGTGTAGTTCCGGCTTTTCCTAAATCCTCAGGACAGCAGCTCTCTCGGCTAGGAAAAGCTTTTGGCCGCCAATTCCGTCACCGATGCCTCAACCATTGTGTGCTCGCCATCAAACGTTATGATTACGAGGTAGGGGAACTTTGAACTCGTAATTTCATGATAGCATGCTTGAATGAGTAGTAGCATGCTAGGATTTCATGATGGGCATATAAGCATGATTATATGGTATGTTTAGATACATATGGCATGCATATGAGCTGTAGGTATGATTGATATATGTGTAATATGTGTGCTAAGTATGATTGATATGTATGAGTTGTACATATGTTTTATGGATGTGGAATAGGTAAGTGCTAGTGATGGCTAGCAATTTTGAGTAAGTTACGTATGTGGACTGTGTGTGTGGGCAGAGGTATGGGCGATGGACGGTAAAAAGTGGTAAGGGTTTGGTACGAAGTTGGATGTGGATTTGGATGTGTAAGCATATGACGGAAGACAGAGAAGGTAAGTTTGAAGAGTGAGGATTAAAATGGATCAGTTTGGTTTGGAGTATACGTCAAGGGTTCGGTAAGTGAGAGGACTTAGGCTGGGAGCCTTATGAGGGTTTATTAGATAATAAGAGCGTGCATAATTGTACGAGCATAACGTATAGATTATGAAGTGAAAAGTAAGAATACTAAGTGAGGTATTAAGTAAGAGGGTGATAACAGGGATCTACTGTGAGGAGCTCAGTTTGACGACATAAGTAAGATGTTTTGACCGTAAGGTGGATGTTAGAGGCTGTATGATTATGTAAGGATTTGATGTACGGTGAGTTGATCATGGTATGGATGGGTTAAGTGTTGTCTGTTGTCCTGGCGAACTAGGGTTCAGATTGGGCTCAGCTTCGGTTTGATTAGTCGAGGACTGAGTTTGTGTGGCATAATTAGACCGCATAATATACTTAATTCAAACTTGAATTATGAGAAAGTTAATAATAGCGTTGTGTGTTTGAGACCTGAGGGTTCGACGCATTAAGTTCCGTGTTTGAGCTAGCCGATAATGAATCGGTTGAGCATCTCTTGTGTCTTGCCATGGTGGTTATTCCTGCGGGATGTTGTCTGTGTGCTATATAGTGCACCAGACGTCTTATGCTCTGTTGAGAGTGATGTATGTTTTGATTTGGTCTGTGTGCTCTATTAAGCCCAGACGTTTGATGCTCTGTTGAGAGCGCTATAAGTTTTTGCCCTTCGTAGGCTATGTATGTTTCTGCCTATAGATGGCACTGTATGTTTTGTCCAAGAGTGGCATTGTAAGATTACTGCCCTAGAGTGACATTGTATGTGTTTCGCCCTTAGTTGGCACTATATGGCCCTAGAGAGTGGGTATTTGCGAGCTCAGGTAAGTAGTATCATGGATCTACTCTTACCTGTTTGATCATGTGCCCCATGAGCATAGCTGTGCCTTGCCTTCGAAAAAGTCCATGACATCTAGTTGCTGCCCAAAGGTTACGGTGATGCCGTTGTGGCATTCCCTTCCTTTCAGACATTAGAGTTTGTTAATTGTAATGAGCTTCAGTTGTCGGTAGTATATGTACGATAGTGAGGGTATGTTGTATGCTTTAGACTTTGAGTAAGTTGTATGTGTAAGATCCAGAGTAAGTGTAAGTGTAAGCTCCTAAGGAAGACGTAAGAATATGTTCATGTGTAAGCGTATGATTGTACGGGTAAGGTCATACAAGTACGTGTAAGTTGTGTGAGTATGAGTATAAGTATGATTGTAAGATGATGATTCTGAGTAAGAATGTAAGTGTTAGTTTCTGAGTAAGACTGTAAGTGTAAGATTGTATGAGTAAGGTCGTACAAGTATGTGTAAGGCTTTGAGTATCCGTACGATGGTACGAGTAAGTTGTAAGACCCTGATTAAGGGTGTTTGTGTAAGTTTGCTTTCATTAGTGTGTTATGCATTATTATATGCATATTATGATTTTATTATGTTGACTACTTCATGTTTGAGTTGCATGAACGTATGTATTTATGAACTTATTGAGTTCATTGCTTAGATTCCCCTACTGGGTATTTTCCTACTGAGTATGAAAATACTCACCCTACTTTTTTAGCCTCGTTGTTCGGGAGGCTTTTGCAGGTTGTGTTGGAGAGCTCCTAGAGATGGATGCATGATTCTCCAATGGATTGTTTCTCCTTTTGATTCAGGTATATTTGACTCAATAAGAGTATATTTGGTGCCACGATCTGATGTATTGGGTGAGATGAGATTTAAGTGTTTATATCTTCTGGACTTTTAATTTGGATCAGATAGTAGACTGTTTATGGGACTTGTACTCGGGGACGCCTGGGAGTTATTTGTATTTAAAAATCTATGATCATCATAATTTAGTCGTACGTTTGTTTTTTAGTAGCGCCTAAGGATATTTGCTTTGACCGTACAATGTTTGACCATATGATGGAAATATTTAGATGGAAAATTGATATTTAATGTTTTAAATTATAAACTATTTTATCAGGTTTTGATTTCGTCATTTTTCCTCCAATTTACTGACATTATATTAAAAAATCCGTGAATTTTAAGAAAAATGTATGAAAAATCTCGAGCGTTATAGATGTTTTGGCCATAAGGTGGATGGCAGAGTACGTAAGACCGTAAGGATTTGTGGTATGGTGAGTTATGTTGTGAGATGGATCGGTTAAGTAAAGTCTGCTGCCCTGACTAACAAAGGCTTTGGATCGGGCTCAGCTTCGGTTTGATCAGTGGAGTATGGTATGTTTAAGAGTTTGTGTGGCATAATTGTACCACATAACTTACTTAATTCAAACTTAAATTATAAGGTAAGATAATGATAGCGTTGTGAGTTTGAGACATGAGGGTTTCGACTGATTAAGTTCCATGTTTGAGCTAGCTGATAATGAGTTGGTTGAGTATTTCTCATGTCTTTCCATAGTGTTTATCCCGCGGGATGTTGTCTGTGTGCTATATTGAGCCCCAAACGTCTGATGCTCTGTTGAGAGCGATGTATGTTTTTGTTTCGGTCTATGTGTTGTATTAAGCCCAGACATTTGATCCTCTATTGAGAGTGTTGTATGATTCTGCCCAAGAGTGGCGTTGTATAATTTTTGCCCAAGAGTGACATTGTATGATTTCTACCCAAGAGTGACATTGGCACTATAAGACCCATAATAGTGGGCAATTGTATGGCCCCTAAAGTGTGGGCATTTAAGTTTATGTTTGCGTGCTCAGGTAAGTAGTATCATGGACCTGCTCTTACCTGTTTGATCTTGTGCCCCATAAGCATTTGTGTGCCTTGCCTTCGGAAAAGTCCATGGCGTCTAGTCACTCCCCGGAGATTAAGGTGATGCCCTAGTGGCATTCTTTTCCATTTCGGTGCTGGAGCTTATTAGTTGTAATAAACTTCAATGGTCGATAGTATGTGTATAATTGTAAGAGTATGAGCATGACTGTAAAAGTATGTTTCTAAGTAAAACTGTAAGAGTACTGTAAGGTCCCTGATTTTTCTATGATTTTCTGGGATTTTCCTGCTATTTTTCTCGTCATTTTCGGCAAGAAAATGTGACGTTTCAATGTATTTATAATTATGTATTTTCTCCATATTTATACCCGTAGAGTCGGGTTGTGGGGCTTAGTCGCGGGCCATGTGCCTCACTGTGCGCTTACGGAGCGAATTTTGGAGGTTCGACGCGTAACGAGTGAGTTAACGCGCGTTGAGTATGCGTTTGGAAAAAAAAAGAAGGATCGGGATCGCGATCCCGATCCCGATCCAGAACCTCCCAGTTGATGAACAGTGCACCGCCCCCCCTTTCCATCTGTTCCTTGTGCCCGGCCGCCGGTGGGCCATAGGGCCGCCGCCACCGGCTCCGCCCCAGTAGTGCGACGCCAGGGGGCCACTGCCCCGGCCGCCTACAACTGCGCCGCCTCTTCCCCGG
This sequence comes from Saururus chinensis, assembly GCA_035235625.1. Classification (NCBI taxonomy): domain Eukaryota; kingdom Viridiplantae; phylum Streptophyta; class Magnoliopsida; order Piperales; family Saururaceae; genus Saururus; species Saururus chinensis. The sequence goes on along the minus strand of CP141148.1, from coordinate 31,769,432 downwards.
TTTTCCCTCTCCCCGGCAAGGGCCGGCCGGCCACCCATGGTTCCGCCCTAGGTCGGCGATGGTGGGAGGACACCCCTCCCTGCCCCACTTGGCCTCCTCCGCCGTCCCACTCCGTTTTCCCTCTCTGGAGCTCTGTTTTCCGCCAGTTTCGTTTGAGCATGTCGGCTGACTTCGGCCGCCGTTGGACGGCCCGGCGGTGCTCAGTCTGACTTGCCTTGGTCCGTCGACGATGATGGGCCACTCCTCCCGGCCCTAGGGGGTCTCTGCACCGCCGCCCCAGTGGTTGTTTCCCCTGCCCTTTTTTTCGCCGGCGATCTGTTTGGTTGAAACGGAGGCCGCCGGCAGCAAGCCATGACCGTCTTGACCTCTCTCTAGCCTCACCTTGGTCCGGCAAAGGCTATGGACCACTCCATCCAGCCCGGTTCCATCTCCTCTTCCGTCCTCTACTCCACCCAGTCCGATTTGCACCGTACTGTGGGTGGATTTTCCAATGAGTTGGCTCCGCCATCGTTGGCAGGTGAGGGTGACTTGACCACCATGGGCTCCACCCCGGTCCGGGGACAGCCCCACCCAGACCGGTTTAGCCTCCGTCTCTCCCTTGTTCAGTCCGGGCGTCCCCCATTTTTGGTCTACGTCTGTTTTAGACCGTGTGACTGGCGTTATCAGTCGGACACCGGATTTGATTTAGCAGATCTTTGTCCTATTTCGCCCCAGCCCGGTGACCCCAGTGGGTCACCCTAGCTTGGCCCCACCTAACCCGGTGTTATTGTCTCTGACCTATGCCCTTCCTTGTGGCCCGTACCTGCAATTAGTTCCGCTCACCGGCATATTTGCCCGTTGACCTCTCTTGGCCATCTTATGCCATCGGTACCGGATGGCCTCTGGCAAGAATTTGTATGACTTACCTTAATTGAAGGTGGATGAGTTCACCTATACAAGCCTTGGCTAGTGATAGCCTCGTGGCCTTTGCTCAACCCTGAACCCTCCCCTTGCCCTATACCGTGCGAGATGCACAGCCGCCCGCACCATGGGTTTTGGTTGTGGGTGGCTATCAGCGATGTCGCCGCTTAGATTGGCCACAGATAGGGCCTTGACCCTGTTGGCTTTTGTGGGCCTTGGGTCGCCTCCTTTCAGCCCTCTCCCCTGCCCCTTTGGGTCTCGTGTGCATGTGGCCATGCGTGTGCTTTTGGGTTTAGGCGCCGCATTTGTGTCGCCTGACCATCGGTTGGCTTTGCCATCGAGTGGAGTTGACACATAGCCCTCCTCCACCTCTCCTCTATCCTCGAGCGTTGCCCCATGCTCTCCGCCCTTATGTGGGTTGACCAAAATCTTCGCCGTTGGGTGTTGTCCACGGCCGATTTTGACGTCTTGTGGCTAGCTGAGCACGTCTTAGCCACTGGCCCATCTTCAGTGAGTACACCATCGACTTTTGGTCACACCACCACTTATGTTGGCTTGACTTTTCTCCCGGCCGCCCTAATGTGCCACTGTGGATCGCGGGTTTTGTCGCATTGACTTCTGACACCCTGTTTGGTTGTGACTAGTTCCGGCACTTCCTAAAATCCTCGGGACAACAGCTCTCTCAGCCAGGCAATGGTTTTGACCGCCAATTTCGCCGCCGATACCGCCACCATTGTGTGCTCGCCATCAAACGTCATGATTACGAGGTAGGGGAGCTTTGAACTCGTAATTTTATGATAGCATGCTTGAATGAGTAGTAGCAGCTAGGATTGCACGTTGTGCATATAAGCATGATTATATGGTATGTTTATATACATATGGCATGCACATGAGCTGTAAGTGCGGTTGATGTATGTGTAATATGGGTGCTAAGTATGATTTATATGCATGAGATGTATGCACGTTTTATGGATGTGGATTATGTATGCGCTAGCGATGGCTAGCAAATATGTCAGTATGCTACGTATGGATTATGCATGTGCTAGTGATGGCTAGCATGCATGTTTGGAGTATGTATGTATGCATGTGCTAGTGATGGCTAGCGTGCATGTTTGAAGTATGTATGAATGTGTGTGCATGTGCTAGTGATGGCTAGCATGTATGTTTGACGTATGTATGCATGTGCTAGTGATGGCTAGCATGTATGTTTGACGTATGTATGCACTAGTGATGGCTAGTGAGCATGTTTGTAAGTTACGTATGTATGACCGTATGTGTATGTTATACATATGTGTGATAGACATACGTATGTATGATGGCTATTGCCTATGTTATGAATGTGTATGTGTATGTGGGCAGAGGTATGGATGATGGACAGTAAGAGGTGACAGAGGTTTTGTCTGGATTTGGATAGGGATGTGCAAGCATATGACGGATGATAGAGGATATGAGTATGACGGGTGAGGTTTGTCAGATAGTAAGAGTGTGCATAATTGTACAAGCATAACGTACAAATTATGAAGTGAAAAGTAAGTATAACAAGTGAGATATAAGTAAGAGGGCGACAACTGGGTTGGCTCTAAGGAGCTTCATTTGAGGATGTCAGTGTAAGATGATTTGGTCATAAGATGGATGGCGAAGTATGTAAGACTATAAGGGTTTGATGCACGATGAGTTTTGTCCATGATGTGGATTGGTAAGTGAAGTTTTCTGCCTTGACGAACTAGGGTTTCGATCGGGCTCAGCTTCGGTTTGATCAGTCGAGGACTGTGAGTTTGTGTGACATAATTGTACCGCATAATATACTTAATTCAAACTTGAATTATAAGCACAGCTAATGATAGCATTGTGAGTTTGAGACCTGAGGGTTCGACGGATTAAGTTCCGTGTTGGGCTAGCCGATAATGAGTCGGCTGAGCATTTCTCATGTCTTGCCATGGTGTTTATCCTGCGGGATGTTGTCTGTGTGCTGTATAGAGGACCGAACGTCTGATGCTCTACTGAGAGCGACGTATTTTTCTGATTTGGTTTGCGTGCTGTATAAGCCCAGCTGTTTGATGCTCTGTTGAGAGCGATGTATGTTTCTGACTTTGTCTGTGTGTTGTATGAAGCCCAGACGTTTGATGCTCTGTTGAGAGCATTGTATGTTTCTGCCCAAGAGAGGCACTGTATGTTTTCTGCCCAAGAGTGGCATTGGCACTATAAGACCCATTATGGTGGGCAATTCTCTGGCACTATAAGACCCATTATGGTAGGCAACTGTATGACCCTTTATGTGTGGGTGTTTATGTTTGCGCGCTCAGTTAAGTAGTATCATGGAGCTACTCTTACCTGTTTGATCCAGTGCCCCATGAGCATTGGTGTGCCTTACCTTTGGAAAAGTTCATGGCGTCTAGTCACTCCCCGGAGGTTAAGGTGTTGCCCCAGTGGCATTCTTTTCCATTTCGACACTGGAGCTTATTAGTTGTAATGAGCTTCAGTGGTCGTTGATATGTGTACGATTATGAGTACGAGTACGACTGTATGAGTATGAGCGGGACTGTAAGAGTATGAGTACGATTGTGAGAGTATGTTTCTGAGTAAGACAGTAAGTGTATGATTTTGAGGAAGACTATATGAGTAAGGTCGTACGAGTATGATTGTATGAGTAAGGTCGTACAAGTATTCGTATGTTGTGCGAGTATGCGTACGATAGTACGAGTAAGTTGTATGAACCTGGATAAGGGTGTTTGTGTAAGTTGATTGGATAGTATGATTTTGGCATGATGGTGCCTTGGTATGATTTTGGCACGATGGTGCATTTGGTATGTCTTTGGCACGATAGTGCATTTGGTATGATTGTATGCATATGTGCATGATATGATTATATTATGTTGATTGCTTCATGTTTGAGTTGCATGAATGCATGTATTTATGAACTTAGTGAGTTCACTGTGTTGGATTTCCCCTACTGGGTATTTTCCTACTGAGTATGAAAATACTCATCACCCTACTTTTTAGCCCCGTTGTACGGGAGGTTTTGCAGGTTGTGCGGAGAACTCCTGGAGATGGACGCTCGTTTCAGCGGTAGATTGATTCCCGTTGACTTAGGTATATACTTCACTCACTACGAGTTATTTGTGCCACGATCTCCTGTATTGAGTGAGATGATAAGTTAGATGTTTATTCTGGACTTTCATTTGGATTAGTGTGTGGACTGTTATGGGACTTGCACTCAGGGATGCCTGGGAGGGATTTGTATTTAAAGTCTATGATCATAGCAATTTATTTGTACGTGTGTTGTTGAGTAGCGCCTGATTATATTTGCTTTGGTCGTACAATGTTTGACCGTATGATGAAAATATTTAGATGGAAAATGGATGTTTAGTGTTTTAAATTATAAACTGTTTTATCAGGTTTTGATTTCGTCATTTTTCCTCCGATTTACAAACGTTATATTGCAAAAATTTTCTGTGAATTTTAAGGAAAATGTATGAAAAATCTCGGGCGTTACAAGTACGATTCTAAGTAAGATTGTAAGAGTATAATTTTGAGCAAGACTGTAAGCATATATTTATGAGTAAGACTGTACAAGTAAGGTTGTACAAGTAAGTGTATGATTGTATGAGTAAGATCGTACATGCATGTGTAAGTTGTATGAGTAAGCGTATGATTGTACGAGTAAGTTTGTTGTGTATGTGTAAGATTAGTTTGATGGTATGTATTTGGCATGATGGTATGCGTGATTGCATACATATGTGCATGATTATTATATGTTGCCTGCTTCATGTTTGAGTTGCATGAATGCATCTATGTATGGACTTACCGAGTTCACTGTTTAGAACTCCCCTACTCGGTAGTTTCCTATTGAGTATGAAAATATTCATTACCCTATTTTTAGCCCCATTGTTCGGGAGGCTTTTGCATGTTTGTGACGGAGAGCTCCTCTAGATGGATGCTCATTTCCGCAGTTGATTAATTCTCTTGGACTCAGGTATATACTTGACTTGCTACAACTATTACTTTACGCCACAATTTAATATATTGGGTGAGATGAGAAGTAAGGTGTTTATGCTTTTTGGACTTGTAATTTGGATTAGACTATGGACTATTATGGGACTTGCACTCAAGGATGCCTGGGAGAGATTTGTATTTAAAGTCTATGATCATAGCAATTTATTCGTACGTTTGTTTTCGAGTAGTGCCTGAGGATGTTTGGTTTGGTTGTACGATGTTTGAATGAGTAAAAATTTGTATGGGAAAAATTGATGTGTGATGTTTTAAATTATAAAACTACTTTCACAGGTTTTGTATTAGTCATTTCCCCCAATTTACAGCAGTTATATTACAAAAAAAATTCATAAATTTTGAGAAAATATGATGAAAAATCTCTGGTGTTATAGTTTCTACCATGTACACACATGTGGGGGTCATTACGGTAATTGTTGATACTTATGATTAGAAATGATGCATGTATGGTTGATGGGAAGCACGTTTCATGAATTAGAATTCATGTAGTCATTGCTCACATATGTACCATATTGCTTGCATCATGAGAGGGATTTACAAATGAGATTTTATCAAGATCAGTTGTGTTGATCGATTGGGTGCAATTGTGTGATATTTCTTGTCAGGTTAATCAATCGGAGGCTTATCAATTTGGTATTATGTCCGAAAGGATGGGGTTTTACATCCCTCGAGGATGGGTTTTCCTCCCCAGGTTGAAAAGAGCGGCAATGCTATAAGATCAAAACTATTGATACCATCTGGACCGGCTTACTAGGGGGCAATCTTCCTTGTTAGGGAACTTACCCAAACTGTGTAATTCCTTTAAATTTTCTAATCGGGGATTGTTTGAAGTGAGCAGGGTCTTCTTAAGCTTCAACCAATTAAGCAGGGTTGATATTTTTATCGATATGCATGATATGATTGCCTATTAGAGACACTCCTCATGTAGGTTAAATGATTATGGATATGCATTGTTGGGGGATTTCGGTAGTTCTCTATGCGCAAGTCAAGAGAATGGATCGGATGATCCTTCCTTGCAAGGGATAGAGAATAACATTTTTTTATGTGGGATGACCTTCTCTTGATTAATCAAAACTACTCTTTACACTTTAGAGTGAGTAGTAGTGATTAATCAATTTTCAAAACCCTTCGATTAATTGGCAAAATGGAAGAAACAACTAGAATTTTATTAAAATAAGAAAAGAGAATTGCCAGGAGAAGTGGCTACAACTTTTGAGTTTAAAAAGGAAAAGCAAAGAAGAAAATAAGGAAAATTCTTCTTGAAGATGAGAGCTCCCCTTGCACAAGTTCTTCTTCCTTCTTGAATGCTTCTGCTTGTCTTCTAATTCCTCGATCTTCTTCAACTTTTTGAAGATCAAGGCTTTTTAGGAACTTGGTGTGTGATAGACTTCTGAATTTCTCTTTTGGAGGTTCTGTAGACTTGAAAGCCAAAAGCCCCTTCTTATGGAAATGAAGGGGTATTTATAGGATGGGAGTTGCACAGTTAAGCAAAGTAGTGTGGTGAGTTGGAAAGGTAGTTTGTGAGAAGTGGAGAGTGGATTAGTGGGAGATGAAAAATAGAAAATGGGTTAGTGGGAGTGTTGGTGAGAACCACTTGATTAGTGGAGGAAGCGAGAAGTGTGAGAGAAGACCGGGCATTATACCTTTGACTTAGTCATCTCCACTTTTTTTTTAAACAAAACAATAGCATGGGACCCACAAGTCTTACCTAGCTTTTTTCATTTATTATTTTTATGACTATTTCGTTGTGAGACTTATGGGGTCTCACATAGTCCTTTGCAAATTTTTATTATGTGGCCATGTGAGGCTTACAAAGCCTCCCTCAGCCGTTTAACTTTAAATGTAAAGAGGCCCTCATAATGCCCTCTCATAATGAAATTTTTTGTTGGAAGCCTTAGTCCATTCCTACGTGTGTAGGATTAGATCTTACCTCTTCACTTTTTTTTTTGTTAAAGCCTTAGTCCATTCCTACGTGTGTAGGATTAGATTTTGCTTCCTTACTTTTTTTTTCTTTGGACTTTGTCCACTTCAGAGACTTTGTCCATTTGAAAATTTGGTCTCACTCAGAGCTCGTCAAGCTCCGAAATCTTGGCCTTTGGATTTTGATAATATATTTTTTTCTTTTGGACTTTATCCGAATTTGAGACTTTGTCCATTTTAAAAATTTAGTACCATCCAGAACTAGTCAAGCTCTGAACTCTTGCCTTTGAAGTTTGATTTTTTTTTAAAAAAAACACATTACCATGTGTGTAACTTTAGAATTTATTTCATTTTTATTTTTTTTTCTTTTTGGATTTTTGCCAACTTTGGAGACTTTATCTGTTTTGAAATTTTAGAGTTATCTGGAGCTAGTCAAGCTCCGAGATCTTCGCAATTGTATTTTGATTTGATTTTTTTTATGTCAACATGCATGATATGCTAGTGTGTATGTGAGACACTTTTCATACAAGATGGTTGTTTATGAATGTGCATGGATATGTATAGTGTGTGTGAGACACTTGTCATGCAAGATGAATGTATATGAAGGAGAATGGATATGCATGAATATTTATGGTGTACTAGAGACATTCTTCATGCAGGATAGATGTTTATGTTATGATGTGATTATTTGTGCTACAAATAGTGTGTGAAGATACTTTCATGCAAGATAGTTACTCATGAGCAAGTATGGTTATGATAAAGGAAAGTAATGAGAAATGAGATATTATATGATATATTGATGTGATAAACTATGTTGGATGTCACGGTTGTTTTCTGATTTACCGTTTTAGCATTCAAAACCTTACTAAGTTTTATGCTCACCCCGGTTTTTTGTGTTTTTTGTTTTGGGGCTGCATGGACATGTAGACGATCAGTTCCCTTTGTATGAGGTGCATGTAGATGATGATCAGGTGTTTGTGTGGGAGCCTAGAGATCTTACAATTTTTTCTGATTATTTCTGTTGTTTTATTAGAACTTCATGTTTACATGACTTTGTCTCGTACTTAATGTTGTTGTTGGGTTGATTTTCGCCAAGCCCGAATCCGATACTACTTAAGAAAACTATAACCCGAATCCGACCCAAACCTCGCCCATTTAACCCAAATAGAATAAAAAAATTCAATTTTTTTAAAAAGAATATTAAAAAATACATAAAAATTTAAATTTTATATTTATAATTATATTCAGGTTGGGTTGGATCACCTAAAACCCGAACCCGACCCGAATAGCTATTAGGGTCAATTTTTGAAAACCAAACCCGACCCATTAGGGTCGGGTTTTACCATTTACCCTACCCGAGTGGCATCCCTACCCGTACTCTATTAGTCATTGTGGCTTAGACTTGTTTTCAGATGTTATGGCATCAGCCATGTTAAACGGCTTAGTGATTCTATGTTTGTGGGTTGAGACTTGAGGACTATTTTAGAGTTAATGTCCATTTTTACTCTTTCTTATTTCTACTGCACAAACATAAAGCGATGTGCTACTCTGTGTGTGTGCTACCCATTAGAGGGGTCAAGTCTTCCACAATTTTAATACTTTGTCACCCCCGTGTGCTTCGATCGTCCCTTGGACTGGGATTGGCTCATGTCGGGCGGGTGTCGGGGTGTGACAAGCTGGACCACATGGTGTGCATCTAGAACAATTGATGTGCCACCCGACACACACTAGTGCCTTATGTGGTGTTGACACAAAGCCCCCTTTTTATATTTAGTATTTATTTGAAATCCGATTTTAAATTACAAACGATCATAACTCCTTACCTTGAACTCGGATTCACGGGTTCTTTATACTGTTGAACTCATATCGATGAGCCCTATGAAACAAGACCTTCAAGGGTACATTATCTGGTGAAATTAAAGTGGAGCCCGCCAATGACACATTTCTCGAGCCCGTAGCCTATGATTCCAACATCTTATTTATGCATTCTTGGGATCAATATGTTCATCTCTTTAAGCCTTAACAAATATCTTAAAACTTCTTTAAACAAATCAAGCTTAAAACGGTCCAAATTTATTAAAAATGGTTATTGGGCCCAAAAACCTGGTTATGGACCCAAAACTTTTAGAAAATGGCAGGTTGCTACATAGTGGGTCATGTGTTTTCTTTATTTTGACCTAATTAATTAGGAATATAATTATTGTGATAACTCCATTTCATTAAATTGTGCAAACTATAGCTCATGCCCCCAAGAGTTTCGAAGTCATGATTTAATAATAATTTTTACAAATTTTAGTTCGTTTTATTTCTATTGTTTGCATATTTTTAGAAAAAAAAATTATTTTACATGAAAAATTGGGGGTGTGATAAAAAAATTTACATAACCAAGCCCCAAAGATGAAAAGTCTCCACCCCCTCTTTCAACCACCCCACCCCCATTGCACATAGTTGGTAAATATCTATCGTCTTTGTATATGTGGGGTGGGCTAGCTAAAATAAGGGGTGAAAGACTCCTTATCCAAACCCCAATTGAAATCTTATAAACATAATTTACTTTTTATATTGCCCTTACCAAAAATTTTCTTTAGCTTTTTCTTAATTTTCAAGAATTACAACAACACTCTTTTCTCTTTCTCAACCACCTTTCTCATCTCCCTCAATTCTATGTCATATGATTCTTTTCTCATTATTCTTTTATAGCATTCTTATATCTTAATATAATTTTAAAATTTCAACGTTATTATGTTTTATTTGTTAATATCTTAAAAGTAAATATGTCTACTAGAAAATATGAATTTGGGAACAAAAAACTTACAAAAAAATAGAATATTAGATAAATTAATTCAACCTAGAAAAGGAATTTGTGATAAATTTGTTGTAATTAATAAATAAAAATGTAAAGAGAAGTTTACTAGAAGGTTTAGTAATTAGAAATTAACATAATTAGAAAATAATGAAGTAGCAAACTAAATAAAAACAATTAGCATAATAAACCATCATATTCTAATCCCAAAGGAATTTAGAAGACAATGAAAATCATAATAAAATTACTAAAATATCTGATTCTATTGTTGCAACACCCCATATTTTCTAAAGAGAATTCTATATTTTATTTTAGTAAGTTTATATTTTTGGTCATTTGTGACATGTTGATGGACTTGCCGATAGCATTATGGAGATTACTGTTGGCAGACTCACCGACACGTTGATTAAGTGGCTGATGGTAATTGCATGCATATAGTTAATTCGGAATATGAGACAGTTAATCAAATTTGGAATCTGGGAGTAGTTATGATGGTATTTAAAGCATAGAAACAGTTTGGGAAAGAAAAATGAATCTAAGAGGGAGATATGTGTAAGGTCCCTAATTTTTCTACGATTTTCTAGAATTTTTTTGGTCATTTACGGCAGGAAAATGTGACGTTTCAGCGTATGTGTATTTTTCCTGTATTTATACCCGTAGAGTCGGGTGTGGAGCTTAGTCGCAGGCCTCGCTGCGTGCTTACGGCACGAATTTTGGAGGTTTGACCCGTAACCAGTGAGTTAACGCGCGTTGAGGATACGTTTGAAAAGAAAAAAGAAAAAAATAATAAAAAGAAAATTTGTGGATCGGGATATGGCGACCCCGATCCAGAACCTCCTGATTGATGAACAGTGTGCCGCCCCCCCTTTTTTCGTATGTTCCTTGTGCCCGGCCGCCGACAGGCCGCAGGACACCGGCACAGGCTCCGCCCCGGCGGTGCGACGCCAAGGGGCCACTGCCCCGGCCGCGCTGCCTCTTCCCCGGTTTGCCTTCTCCCCTCTGTTTTGTGTTTCGGCCGCCACCACCGTGGGCCGGCAAGGGCCGTCCGGCCGCCGTGAGCTTCGCCCTGGCCCGGCGACTTCAGGCCGCCGCCCCCTCTCTGTTCTGTGATTCCGCCACCGCTGTGGGCCAGCGAGGGCCTTCCAGCCGCCCATGGTTCCGCCCTGGGCCAGCGACGGTGGGAGGACACCTCTCCCGGCCCAGTGGGCCTCCGCTCCGCTGCCCCATCCCATTTCCCCCTCTCTGCCCTACTTTGCCGGTGCACTGTTTTGGGTAAACAGTGGCCGCCGGCGGTGATCTGTGGCTGACACGACCCCCATCTAGCCTCGCCTTGGTCCGGCGAAGGGTATGGACCACCCTACCCAGCCCGGTTCCATCTCCTCTGCCGTCCCCTACTCCGGCCAGTACGCTTTGTCGTACGATTTTCCAGTGGGTTGGCACCGCCATCGTTGGCGGGTGACGATGACTTGACCACCGTGGGCTCCGCCCCGGTCTTGGGACAGCCCCACCTGGACCGGTTCAGCCTCCGTCTGTCCCTTGCTCAGTCCGGGCGTCCCCCATTTTTGGTCTACGTCTGGTCTAGACCGTGTGACTGACGTTATCAGTCAGACGCTGGATTTGATTTAGCGGATCTTTGTCCGGCTCCGCCCCAGCTCGGTGACACCAGTGGGTCACCCTAGCTTGGCCCCACCTAACCCGGTGTGATCGCCTCTGACCCGTGCTCTTCCTTGTGGCCCGTAGCCACAATCAGTTCTGCTCACTGGCATATTTGTCGTTGACCCTTCTTGCCCATTTTATGCCGTCGGTACCGGATGGCCTCTGGCAAGAATCTGTATGACTTACCTTGACTGAAGGTGGACGAGTTCATCTGCATAGGCCTTGGCTAGTGATGGCCTCATGGCCTTTGCTCGACCCTGTGTTGTTACGTCTGAAACAAGACTATGAAGAAGTCAAATTCAGATTTATTTTACTTGCCAATTGTAGTAGACAAGGTCGATCCACAGGGAAAGCCTTGTGCAACAAAGAAAATAGTTACGAAGAAATAGAGGAAGAAAAATTAAGAAAGAAAGAGTAGAAGAGTATTGAGGGAATAACACGTTAAGAAATCAAGATAAGAAAACACTAAGGCATTAAAGATCATTGTAACATCTAATGATGTTCTTCATGTATCATGTTATCTCAGTTAGAATTGAATGAAGATTCTATCTAACCGGAAGATATGAACATTAAAATTAAAACTGAAGATAGAAAATACTTTGGATAGATGAAGGATAAAAATAATTGTCTCTTCAAGTTTTCTATGTATCCAAATCACAAAAGATCAAGAAGGATAGCCTTCAAGCATCTTATGTATCCAAATCACAAAGAAACAAGAAGAAGAACAATATTAAATAAACATCACTTCAAATAAACAATACTTACTTGAAACCATTGATGAAACATGAATTGAACTCCATTAGATTGTTACAAATCACCTCTAGCCTTAGCTTGAGAGCTTAGAAAGCCATTACAATAAAACTAAAAACAAAATTACAAAATAAAAGAAGAAAATAGGAGAAGAGAGCTCCAAAGAGGAGAGAATGCCCCATCTATCACGTCCACCCCTCTATTTATAGGAAAAGAAAGGGTTGCTTCAAAGGGTAAAATCAAATCATATCTTCAGATTTTATCCTGATTGATTGCCTGATTCGACCCCTATATCTTCGGAATTTGGAATTTCTTCCTGAAATAACACTTGTAGCCACGGAAGTCTTCTTTCCATTGCCACCAGAATCATATCAATCCGAATTATACATAAAAAGATATGATCGAAATACTAAGGCTGTGTCAATCTATCCGAATCAACTTCTTTCATAATTTAGTTCTATTCATACAAATCTCAAATCAAATGGGTCCACAAGGTTGTGTTCGACCATTCCATGCATGTTAGACCATTATGAGCCCATTCTTGACTTTTAAATAGCTTTGGGTAGTTGGGCTTAACTTCCTCTTCCAGTTGTATCTTGTTGAAGCCTGTTTAGACATGTAAACTCAAAACATAAATAGCCCAAATCAGTAATGAATTAACACAAAATAGGATTGCAAATAGAAATTTGAAAATATTTTATTAAACATTATTTCAGTGCATCACCCTGAACCCTCCCCTTGCTCTCTATCGTGCAAGATGCACAGCTGCCCGCACCATGGGTATTGGTTGTGGGTGGCGATCGGCGATATCGCCACTTAGATTGGCCACAGCTAGGGCCTTAGCCCTGTTGGCTTTTGTGGGCCTTGGGTCGCCCCCTTTCATCCCTCTCCCCCGCCCCTTTGGGCCGCATGTGCATGTGGCCACGTGTGTACTTCTGGGTTAGGCGCCGCATTCGCGCCGCCTAACCATCGGTTCGCTTTGCCACCGAGTGGAGTTGACACATAGCCCTCCTCCACCTCTCCTTTGTTCTCGAGCATTGCCCCACACTCTCCGCCCTTATGTGGGCCCTTGTTGACACAAAATCGTCGCCGTTCGGTGCTATCCACGGCTGATTTCGACGTCTTTGTGGCCGACTGAGCACGTCTTAGCCACCGGCCGATCTTCAGTGTACACCATTGACATTTGATCGCACCGCCACATATGTTGGCATGATATTTCTCCCGGACGCCCTAGTGTGCCGCTGTGGATTGCGGGTTTTGCCGCATTGATTTCTGACACCTCGTTTGGCCGTGACTAGTTCCGGCGCTTCCTAAAATCCTCGGGACAGTAGCTCTCTCAGCCAGGCAACGGTTTTGATCGCCAACTCCGCCGCCGACGCCACCACCGTCGTGTGCTCGCCATCGAATGTCATGATTACGAGGTAGGGGAGCTTTGAACTCGTAATTTCATGATAGCATGCTTGAATAAGTAGTAGCATGCTAGGATTGCACGATGTGCATATAAGCATGATTATATGGTATGTTTATATACATATGACATGCACATGAGCTGTAAGTACGGTTGATGTATATGTAATACGTGTGCTAAGTATGATTGATATGTATGAGATGTATGCACGTTTTATGGATGTGGATTATGTATGCGCTAGCGATGGCTAGCGAATATGTTAGTATATTACGTATGTGTTATGCATGTGCTAGTGATGGCTAGCGTGCATGTTTGAAGTATATATTGATTATGCATGTGCTAGTGATGGCTAGCGTGTATGTTTGAAGTATGTATGAATGTGTGTGCATGTGCTAGTGATGGCTAGCGTGTATGTTTGAGGTATGTATGCATGTGCTAGTGATGGCTAGCGTGTATGCTTGATGTATGTATGCACTAGTGATGGCTAGTGAGCATGTTTGTAAGTTACGTATGTATGATGGCTATTGCCTATGCTATGGATGTGCGTATGTGTATGTGGGCAGAGGTATGGGCGATGAACAGTAAGAGGTGACAGAGGTTTTGTCTGGATTTGGATACGGATGTGTAAGCGTATGACGGGCAAGGATTAGAATGGATCGGTTTGGGTTGGATTGTATGTTGGGTGATTGTCAGGCAGTAAGAGTGTCCATAATTGTACAAGCATAATGTACAGATTATGAAGTGAAAAGTAAGCATAATAAGTGAGATATAAGTAAGAGGGCGACAACTGGGTTAGCTCTAAGGAGCTTCATTTGATGATGTCAGTGTAAGATGATTTGGCCATAAGATGGCTGGCAAAGTATGTAAGACTGTAAAGATTTTGATGTGTGATGAGTTTTGTCCATGATGTGGATGGGTAAGTGAAGTCTGCTGCCTTGACGGACTAGGGTTTCGATCGGGCTCAGCTTCAGTTTGATCAGTCGTCGACTGTGAGTTTGTGTGGCATAATTGTACCACATAATATACTTAATTCAAACTTGAATTATAAGCACAACTAATGATAGCGTTGTGAGTTTGAGACCTGAGGGTTCAACGGATTAAGTTCCGTGTTTGTGTTGGCCGCTAATGAGTCGGCCGAGCATTTCTCATGTCTTGCCATGGTGTTTATCCTGCAGGATGTTGTCTGTGTGTTGTATAGAGCACCAGACGTCTGATGCTCTGCTGAGAGCGACATATATTTCTGATTTGGTCTGCTGCTGTATAAGCCCAGACGTTTGATGTTCTGTTGAGAGCGATGTACGTTTCTGACTTTATCTGTGTGCTGTATGAAGCCCAGATGTCTGTTGCTTTGTTGAGAGCGACGCATGTTTTTCATTCGGTCTGTGTGCTGTATAAGCCTAGACGTTTGATGCTCTGTTGAGAGCGTTGTATGTTTTGCCCAAGAGTGGCACTGTACGTTTCTGCCCAAGTGGCACTGTATGTTTTCTGCCCAAGAGTGGCAATGGCACTATAAGACCCATTATGGTGGGCGATTCTCTGGCACTATAAGACCCATTATGGTGGGCAACTGTATGACCCCTTATGTGTGGGTGTTTATGTTTGCACGCTCAGGTAAGTAGTATCATGGATCTACTCTTACCTGTTTGATCCAAAGGCTCCCATGAGCATTGGTGTGCCTTACCTTCGGAAAAGTCCATGGCGTCTAGTCACTCCCCGGAGGTTAAGGTGTTGCCCCAGTGGCATTCTTTTCCATTTCGACGTTGGAGCCTATTAGTTGTAATGAGCTTCAGTGGTTGTTGTTATGTGTACGATTATGAGTATGAGTATGATTGTAAGCGTATGAGTATGAGCATGACTGTAAGCATATGAGTATGAGCACGACTGTAAGCGTATGAGTACGAGCACGACTGTAAGCATATGAGTATGAGCACGACTGTAAGTGTATGTGGATGAGCATGACTGTAAGAGTATGTGGATGAGCATGACTGTAAGAGTATGTGGATGAGCACGACTGTAAGAGTATGTGTATGAGTTTGATTATACGAGTAAGGTCGTACAAGTATGCGTACGTTGTATGAGTAAGCGTACGATGGTACGAGTAAGTTTGTAAGACCCTGGATAAGGGTGTTTGTGTAAGTTTGATTTGATAGTATGATTTTGGCACAATGGTGCCTTTGGTATGATTTTGGCACGATGGTGCATTTGGTATGACTTTGGCACGTTGGTGCATTTGGTATGTTTGTATGCGTATGAGCATGATGATGATATGCCTGTTGTTCATCTTTGCGTTGCTTGAACACATGTATTTATGAACTTATTAAGTTCACCATTTAGGATTTCCCCTACTTGGTATTTTCCTACTGAGTATGAAAATACTCATTACCCTACTTTTAGCCCCGTTGTACGGGAGGTTTTGCAGGTTGTGCGGAGAGCTCCTGGAGATGGTTGCTCGCTTCCGAGGTGGATTGATTCCCTTGGACTCAGGTATATGCTTTACTCACTGCGAGTTTATTTGTGCCACAATCTAATGTATTGGGTGAGACGAGACGTTAATATGTTTATTTTGGACTTTCATTTGGATTAGTCTGTGGACTGTTATGGGACTTGCACTCAGGGATGTCTGGGAGTGATTTGTTTTTAAAGTCTATGATCATAGCAATTTATTCGTACGTGTGTTTTCGAGTAGCGCCTGATGATATTTGCTTTGGCCGTACGATGTTTAACCGTATGATAAAAATATTTAGATGAAAAATGGATGTTTACTGTTTTAAAGTATAAACTATTTTATCAGGTTTTGATTTCGTCATTTTTCCTCCGATTTACAGACGTTATATTGCAAAAATTTTCCGTGAATTTTAAGAAAAATATGTGAAAAATCTCAGGCGTTACAGCATGTGATCGGAGAAGAGAGCAATGTCGACTGAGAGTGAAGCAAATGCTAGGAGTTTAAGTGAAATTCATGTTTCAAGGTCGGATCGCTTTCTAAACTTGAAGTTTACTGAATTTATGTAGTTTCATATTTTCTTCAAGTTCTCCATGATTTGTATTTGATGAAGTTAGTTGAAATGAAATATTCAAGTTTTATATGCTCCAATGGTAACCTCAAGGTTTTAGTGTATTACGAATGAAATATGGTTTGGGTCAATGATTTCTTCTTCATGAAAAGATTTTCAAGGAGTTTATATGTATAAATTGTTTTCCGAAATAAATGGGAGCATTTGTCTATGTTTCTGATCATCGGTGGAATTATCGACACATCGATGAGGAAGAAGATGAATAGTATCCATGCATGCATGCGTAGCAAGCATGCTATTTTGGTCACTGGCGGTGTGGGTAATGCATTGAAGAGGGGCGGGTGAGGATGACAAAATAGTGTTATTCCACTATCGGTAAGGTTCAATATGTTGGTGAACTCACCAATGGCCATCGGTAAGGTTGTCAACCCATTTGTGAAGTCACTGATGGAATTCCGGCTTCTCTGTTAGTAAAGTTTGGCATGTCGGTGAACTTACCGATGGTTATCGATAAGGAAAGCGACTCGCCTATAAGGTTACTAATGAAACCTTATAATTATTGTTGGTAGGGTTCGATGTATCGATGAACCCACTGATGGTCATCGATATGGTGATAGACACGTCGGTAAAGCAACAACTGGAATATGTGATTGTGGATTTTATTGTGATGATAGCTAAAGTACGTTATAGTAATTATGATTAATATTGCATGGTTTTGAAGTATTTATGTGATATGGATGAACGATCAATTATGCACTGATTACTTAGGGGTTAGTAAACCCTAATGCATATGTATGAAACTTGATTATGATGAATGGAACCCAAAGACAATGCATATAGCACACAAGGTCGGAGGAACTTTTGGTGCCTTGGATCCAAAAATGAGTCATTAGCCACATACACAGAAAGAGTTTAGTATGAAATAAGACCAAGATCTTCTGGCTCTTTAAGGATAAGAGTTATGTAGAACTGCTTCCCTAGCCTAGGAGTCAATTTCTAATGGACTAGAGCATTAAAAGATGGTTGGTCCCACACAACATAATATAGGAGGTTTCGATGATTAGGTATGTCAGAATCTCAGCACTAGGGTCCATAAGCCCTAGTGAGCCTTTACTTCATGGCATGGATGGGGTGAGACAAACTTTAGAAGAATTGGTGTTGTTATGTGATGACTCAATAACTAGTAAAGTAGAGCTCCTAAATGAGGTCATAGTGTCTAGAAAACCTTTATAAAGGGTTTTGTTCATGAATTGAATAATTGACATCAAAGGTATATACTTTTTCAATTGTGATGAATTATCTGGTTTTCTAAAAATAATTCCTTGGTATGTTAATCGAATATTTATGTTTATTTAAGATTGTTATCCCATTGACTATTCTTGTATACTCAGCATCCATTGCGGTGCAAATGTTTGGGTCACAATTAGAAAGTATTAGGAAGACTCTAACTGCAGTAAAACTCTCCCTTGCTATTTTAGAGTTTCTTCATATAGGTTTGATTAGGCACGTGAGTGTATCATTTTATTTTCATTGGTTTAGACATTATTAATAGACAATGATGAACCTGTGAATCTTGTGAATATTTTAATGTATTAATTATATAGATTTTTATTAAAGTTATTAGCATTACATCAAAAGATTACGAAGGGTAATAATATTCAACCCCTAATCCTCTATTTCAATGATTCACTTTGTATATTTTCCTGTTATATTTAACAAGAAAGAAGAATAAAAATTTGTATAATTTATATTTATAGGGAAGGAAAAATATATTTTACAAAAATTATATGTACAAATTAGGGGTACGATAATTGCTTAGTATTTTTAGAAAAGATAACGAAGGGAAAATATTGTAACAAAATTAAAAAGTTATCAAAATAAGTTTAATTGGAGAAAATAATATATGTTTTTCTAAAAAAAACTAATCTTTTTTCAAGTACACATCACCGTCAAAAATTGCCAAAGGAAATAAAGGGATAAAGGAAACCATAAAAATTTAATTGTAGTACAAGTCTGCATCCAAAAGAGAGGCAGCCACCGTGTCCTAATAATAATTAATTGGGATCTGGTGCTGGAAGAAAATCATTAAACCAACCTGCCACAACTGTGCTACAATTTTATTTTTGTGCTCAAAGAGCACTAGAGTGCAGCCTGATTTATTTTCAAGATTTTCATTGATGAAGATATCTTTGAGGTGAGACCCAATAAGTCCACTAACAGACATTCATCCAAATCAGGGTCATTATTCCTTATCCGCATGCATATAAATTTCTTATCTTCTCTAATCATCATAGCCATACACTCAGCCTAAAACTCATATCAAAAGACGAGATGCTATACAGAGGAAAAGGTGCATGAAAGCTTATCTGGAGGAATATTCGATTATCAAACATTGTTTATTTCGAATCACAGAGTACATTGAAACATAACCGCTTCTCTCATCCACGACATTTTGGATTAATATACTCAATGTTTAATTTCAGAAACAAAAAAACTTATCTTCCCTTATCCTCCGTTATCACCCCAAAATATGTTATCGTAATAATTAATAACTAAAACTCCTTATATGATGAACTAATCCTCTTTCCAAATAGGGCATTTTTTTCTTCTCAATTTAATGTGCTAATAATGTAAGGATTCCCTGTTTATATACATTTGATGCATGTCTATCTTCAAGAGAAGGTATCCATTAGAACCGCTTTACCACATGGGCGTGTATATATTTATTGATATTTAAACATGTAAACGATAATTTATACCTCAATTTACTCACTTTCAAACAAGTATAAATTAATTAAACATGTCAAATATTAAAAAGACATATCTACTACGTAGCCCTCAACGATTCTACTAAATAATTTTTCTGTCTGCAAGCGGCAATACAATTTCCATCTCACGGTACTCACTCACCTGCCCATGATATACATATACCGTTAAATCTTGATCCGATAGTGCATAATGCATTGGACACACCTCAACCTAAGTGCACCCTGTTAACTATTTCAATAATATAACGTTTTTTGTGCATTAAACCCTGAGGACCGCCTATCAACCCCATAAACATATAGAAGTTGGGATAAAAGCCCATGGGCCTATAATAATGTACTCCATGGATTTAGCCTCAAGACAGGGCCCACAAATAATTTATATATGAATCCAGGTTGAGAGTGGACCCCACATTGTACCCTACATCTGACACACAATCAACGGTTGAGATTCATGTAAGCAATAAACAAAACTGCTAATCTATACGTACAAAACTTGTGTGTGGGCCCAATCTTCAACGTCGTACATCAGCAAATCAACGGCTGGGATCTAGTGGACCACCCTAGAAAAAGAAGAAGGGCACGTAGAAAGGTGGTTCACAAGGAAAGCCGCATGGTGGCAGCCAAATGCCATGCTGTCATCCATGCAACCCTTGCGTGCTCCATCCACCGCCTCCTTCCCCTTATAAAACCCCTCCCCCCGCCCTGTCCAGCCCTCTGACCACCGCCATGCCGTCCGCCAAGACCCTCCACCAAGACTCGGCGGAGTCCGACTCCGCCCCTGACGGCTACGCCTGCGATGAATTCCGCATGTACGAGTTCAAGGTAAGCCGCTGCGTCCGCGGCCGCACTCATGACTGGACTGACTGCCCGTTCGCCCACCCTGGCGAGAAGGCCCGCCGTCGCGACCCCCACCGCCATCACTACTCTGCCGACCCGTGCCCTGACTTCCGCCGCACCGCCGCCTGCCCCCGTGGTGACTCGTGTGCGCTCGCCCACGGAGTCTTTGAGTGCTGGCTCCACCCAGCGCGGTACCGCACCCAGCCTTGCCGTGACGGCCCCGCCTGCCGCCGCAAGGTCTGCTTCTTTGCCCACTCCCCCCGCCAGCTCCGCCTCCTCCCCTCTCCCTCTCCCTGCCTATCCTGCTCTTTTCCGGTAGCCTCCTCCGCCGCCTCTTCCCCGACCTCCACCCTCATAGGTCTCTCCCATTTCTCGCCGCCCTTGACTCCCTCGAGCCCAGGAGTGGACTACAAGTACAAGACCTTATTTGCTGATCTCGTGAACTCGATGGAGGCAATGGATCTTTACACTCGGTCACAGGGCTCCGCCGGCAACACTGGAAACCAATTGCTTCTCTCGCCGCCCCCATACGGCCATAAGGGGGAGGAGTTAAAGGAGGGAGGAGGAGATGGAGATGAGGGCTACAAAGGCTGCCCGGACCTGGACTGGGTGGAGGAGCTGCTGATGTAGACCGTAGTAGTATACATGTAGAACCATACGAGTATATGATCTGTATGTATGTAAGTAAATTGGGCTCTTTATTTTCTGGACGAATTGTTTCTTTTTGGCAATATTGGAGGATATCATGGATGAATATTGACTGTAATTACTGATTATGAGCAGTAATGCTAGGAGTTAATTTGGTGGGCTTTTTGTAATCAGGAACAAGAAAGAAGTGATTAGTAGCTTTGCTATGTCTACAACTTACAGTGTTTCTAGCTACTATTTTAGTCCATGGAGTTTCGCCCTAATATTAAAAATGTTTCCTAATTTATTTAGAATGTGATAAAGATTCGAAGTGTCTTATGTATTTTTAGTGATTAAATATTAATTTCTCTTCTATATTTGATGAATTAAATTAATATTTGATTAGTAGTTAAATACGGCACATTCTGTACGCTGACTGCTGATTTCACGTAATGAAATCCGGTCACCTAACCCGGAGATTAGGTTTCGGGCCATGACATGATCATGCAAAAAGAGTGAGCATGAAATCATGTTCTAATTTTAATTAACTTTTCCCTATTGCTAATAAGGATAGCATGAAACTAAATAAAAAAAATGAGACAAGTGTAAGTTTTTAAGTGATGAATTAAATTATATGTGATGGATTAATTATATGATTAATAGAAGTTGTTGAGTGAGACAACTGCAACAGCCTTGTGTCAAGATGGGGGCTTGTCCGGTTTGTTTTGTGCGTCGTTTACAGTAAAGCTGCACCTAATCCCCTGACCCGGATAATGGTCTGCTATACTACACTAATCTCCTTGTCCAATTTTCACTTAAACAAAGTATATCCGCCCTAGATAAGTTTATAATTGTGTGTAAGAGTATGGGCCCCCTAGTATTGTATACTACTAATTATTGGGAATCTGTGCCGCAGTTAATTATTTTTTTTGCTTCCGGCATATTCTCTTATAGTTTAAATAAAACCCACATAAAGGATGATGAAGAGTCCCTGCCTGTACACAAACTAAAATAAAGAGACTTCTCATCCAAACTCGCATTGCTCTTCCAATTCTGGACTAGTAACTTATGCAATTTTTGCTATGAATTTTTTTTTAAGATATTGGTTCTGCAGATAAGGTCTGTTGTGGTAAAGATGGCTAGTCTTAATCAATGTGCTTTCATTAAAGGTGGAGCAAAGATGGCTAGTCTTAATCAATTTGCTTTCATTAAAGGTGGAGTTATTTGCAATAGTATTATTTTAGCTCGTGAACTTTTCATATTATACAATCGAAGAAGGCCAAAGATGAAAAGGAGGGAGGTCTAGTGGCTATTGGCTTTAAAATTGATAGAATCGATTGGAAGTTTATTGAGCAAATGTTTTTAAGCTTAGGGTTTCATCTAAGTGGGTTCAACTCGTTATGTTTTCAAGAAAACGGTTTCATAGTCAGAGCTTCTTCGATGCATGCCTTTTTGTGGTATTCGATAAGGTGATCTTTTATTTCTTTAATCGTTCTTGCCTAAGAAATGCTCTCTGTTACTTTGGCCAATGCTGGAAGTTGTAAGCTCATCCATGGTATGCACATTACCCTCGATGATACTTCTTTTGTTTTACATAAGATTTATTTATTTTAAAAATAAATTAATTTATTTTAAAAAATCAAATAGGGCGGAGGGAATTGACACTCTCTATCTTAAATTAATAGCTTTATTTAATAAAAAAATTATTCTATATTTATAGTTATATTTTGTTAAATTTAAATAGTTGAGTACTTAAAAAAGACTATTATAAACTTATTATTCCTTTAAATTTCACCATTTAATAAAAATTATTTTTTTTTAAATATAACTATTAACATGAAATAGAGGAAATATTATTACTTATTTGTGTCAAGTCAAAAGATTTCTTCAGACTATTGTAAATAACTATTGAAATACTGCAAGGCCTTCTTTTAATACTGATAAAACTAAGATATGGAGTCCAATACTAATAATGCCACGAAAAGGAGTTAAAAAGAAATCTCCAACATATCTAGAGCTATTTCTATTGATTCCTATATGGGAGTGTCTGTTATGAAGGCATTATTGCAAAAAGATCACTGTCTATATATGCCATCTAAATTAGACGATATGCTAGATGGCTGAAAAGCCGAGCTGTTTGGTCAAACTGGCTGATCCATTCTTTTAAATTTGGCTTATTCTACCAAATCTGTTCACTTGTGTCTGTGGTGGAAGACAACATTCTTCATATTCCAAATGTTTCATCATCCTCACCTATGTGGAAGACTAGTGAGCGACATTTACCTTTAATTGTACAAAGCAAGTAAACGCTTCACTTTACTTGCTCTTCTCATCATCTTTGCTGCCTAGTTAGGTTGTGAGTTTGAGAGGATGTGGAGCCTTTAAATCACTTTAGTATGATACTTAGGGGCTGTTTGGGTGATAAATTTTTTAGAAAGGAAAATAAAATATTTTAGAATTAATTTTAGAAATTTCCTGATAAATGTGAATTAAGGTTGATAATAAAAAAATTTAGAATAAATTTAGCTATCGTGTCAAACCTAATTTTAAAACTTTAAACTAATATAACTTTCTCTCTGAAACTCAGATATGCACGTTCTTAGTACTATTACGCTCTTAAATCCAAACTCTATCAAACAAGGGTAGATATTTTTGAACTTTTAAAGTATGCCCCCACCTATATAGCATATTTCTCGAGGCTTAAATCGATATGAGAAGTAACCATTGAAAAATAACAGAATCTGTAATTTTCAAAATGGGGGCTAGGAGCCGAAAATAACAAAATCACCTAATGAAGTGATTTGGTGATTCCAACCAATTCTGGCATGAAATGGATTCGAATCAACTTTCGGGCAGAATTAAAAAATTCTGCCAACCATCTATACACAAACATGATTTTAATATTTCAAACTGAAATTGCAGTAGAATTAATGAAATCTAATAGAAATTCAATACACAAACAACCTCTTAGGCATTGAAGCTTAAATCAAGCTCATGCTGGACTGCAAATATATCCTCTTATTCCCTCTGTCCCACATTAAATAGGGTTATATCTTAGGTCAAGTTAAGTTAGGTTATTCAGGACCTAACCTGACCCAAGATAAAAACCGAATTCCTTGGACCCAACTCGACCTAAAATGGAAACATAATTTCTTAGACCCAACTCAACCCCTAATAGAAACCGAAAAACCTTAGAACCAAAATAGGAACCGAGATTCTTTCTTGAGTTGGGCTAATTCTTATAAGTTAAACCAAACTAACACTATATTAGGTTAAATCAATTTATAAAAAGAATAAAAATTTATATAACTCGGTTATATATAGTTTTATAAGTTAAGTAGAAATTCAGGTCGGGTTAGTTATTAGGTTTTTATCATGCTAGAACTGACCTGACTTGCGATAAGACCTAAACCAACTCAGGTCAGTTCCATCCGGGATGGATCGGGTCCATATTTTGAACATAACTTTACACATTAATAATCTCATTTGGTTTTTCAAAATATTGCAAAACCAAATGGGACTATTAATGTGAGGACATATGGAGTATCAAAATGAATTATTTGTATTAAATTAATTCATTTTTTTGTTGTATTGGTGCAAACGAGTAACAAATGAAAAACGAAAAAAAAACTAGTACTAAAGAATATATCCTTTTGTTCCACATTAATAATTCCATTAGAATTTAATTCATTTTGAAAAACTAAATAAAATTGTTAATGTGGGATAGACGAAGTATCACTTATGCTAATGCTCCTCAAGTTCAACTAGTTTTTTGTTTGGATTTTTTAATAAAAAACATAAGCTAGGAAGAAAATTTAATTAGCAATAAAGAAGAAACAACTATAATGAGGGATGTAACGAGCTTTATGTAAGAACTACAAAATTTTATTATTTTTCATTAGTGCATAGTTTTGTTTTTTTTTTTTTTGTGTTTGATGGTTTGGTCTATTATGAATTTTTCTTGGGTTTATTTTGATTTTTAGTTAGTGTCTAGCATAATCTACTAAGTGTCACACTAAATCTTATTATTTTCCATATACATTTTTTTATTAAGAAAGTGGGCCCACCTTGGAACCCACTAACATCTTAGGCAATATGTCAACTTCTTGGGTTGCCGACCCTTAACATTTTTAATGAGTTTGGGCTTTTTCAAATTTCTTTTTAGCCCATCTCACTAAGTGAGTCCGTTTATTTCCCTTATACGGGTCATTTCAAGCCCACTTACTTGACTTACCTATGAATAGAAACATTATCAATTTTCCCATTTGAGGTGGACTGAGATTTGGGAGGCTTTGGGAGAGCTCTACTCCCTTTCAAGAAGAGAAAACTTAATCCAAGGTAAAATTACTCTAATCACTTCTATGTTTTCCTTTGTTTTGCCTAAATCCCATGTTTTTTTCATCTTGAATGTAATTCTAGGTTTTCTTCTTATAAAGTTTATTCCTTTACCCATGTTTTGAAACCCTAAATTTAGAGTTTTTGTTTCTACTCTTGTGATCTTCATTTTGGGCACAAGAGGATGTTAAATTTATATTCCCTTAGTAATTTTGAGTCTCTATTTGGTGGAAGAAATGAATTTTCGTTGAGGGCTAATGTTAGCTAATTTGATGGGTAGGGATTCCTTAAGCTTGGGAATATATTAAATACTATATAATCTGATTTGAGGTAAGAGGTTTTTATTTGTTGAAGTTTTGCTTATATTAACATCATATTTGTAAGTGAAATCATGTTCTTAAAGTTTATGGATGGGTAAACTTGAATATTCTTGAACAGGGTGATTTAATGTTATTTTTACATGAATATACATGAGAAATGTTAGATTTTGTATCATCCTTCACGTAACAAAATTATTTAAATGTTTGAAAATAAATATTTGAACTGTGAAGGCCCATAAAATCAACACTCATAACTCATAATTTTTTCACATAAAAAATAAGATAATAATTGCCAAGTATTATTGTGCATAGAGCTGGTAATTATAGAGAGTTATTACTCCAGGAACTTCGTGCTTGTAAACATCGGTCAAACTAAATAATTATATAATTGTTTCTTGCAACAAAACATTGATAAGCTTTTCTTCTTTAACTTCTACCTTTGTTTCGTCACTTGCAGAATGTGTAGGTGTGTAAGTATCTTTATACTAAGTAGGTTCTACTAAAGTTTAAAAATATGCTAATCAAAAAGACTTTATAAAATAATTATTATCTTTTTAAAGAATCTTTTGTCAAAAAATAAATCATCTAATAATAGATCAATTCAAAAGCCACGATACTAATAGCTTTCTCCCATGCTCATGGGGCCACATAAGTTAGAAGGATAGAAGCTTTCCCATAATGTTCTACATCTAATATGCGCTGGTCAATTTGTTTTTCTAGGCAAGTATCCAGAAGATAATAAAAGTTCATAATTTATCAACCAAGGAACTAGCCAAATAGTACAAACACCAAGACATATCATATCACAATCAAATCACCTAACATATAGATTTTTTCAAGAAAATATAGCTATAAAACATACTCTAGCAAAATATTTCAAAAGAATTAAATTCCTTTAATAGAGCATAGGTTTACAATTTAAAACCCCCTACCTCAATGTTGGGTGTTAACTTTTCTAGTGTTAGAGATCTCGAACAAAGAAAACGACTCCACCATGGCATCCGGCATACTTGATTTAGCTAAAAAATTACATTTTGAACCACCCGAATCAGACTTATAATGACTTAAAAATTATGAAAAGAAGTTTGAGGAGTATATGGCTAGAAGAAGGGATGGAAGAAACAGAAAACTAACTCCCATGTACACTATTTATAGTTGTGCGTGGCATCCGCATTAGTGCATGGCATGGTCTTGCTCCACCGCGCGGTTCGCGCACATTGCAATGCACCAAGCATTATTATTTTATCTATTTTTCTTTTTCAAATCGACTTGAAAATTCAAAATGATGTAACTTTTTACCCCGAAGCCCATTTTGCTTGGTTTTAGACACGTTACTCTCGTTTTTCAAAGCTCTATCATATCCTAAAAAACCTTACTATATAAAAACTTCTAAATAAATAAAATTTACTAAAAAAATCTTTATTAAATCGAGAAAATATTACCAAAAATTCAGGATCATTGCAGATCTATCATGTATTAGGCTTATATAATGTTTATATGAAGTTTTATACAAATTTATGGATTTTTGGAATAAATTTGATTTGGTTTCGAGCATAAAAAAGAACTATTTTTTTGTAATTTATGGGCCAACCATTTGATCGCCCTGTCAAATCAATTGAATATCCCGCTAATCACTCAGCTAGACAAGCCAATTAATCACCCAAACAATGAAATCAAAATTCTTTGTTCTTGATCGATTGGCCCTTTAAGCCGATCGATTGGCTATATTGAAATGGACTTCATGATTGTTTTAGTTAGATTTTGACAATTTCTTCATATCTATCATATGATACTCATAGAGTATGGTCATGCTAAAGTATGCATGTTTGCACATAGGTTACAGTAATTATATATAAATCATGTTCCACATGTTTTAACTTATTTTTAACATGACCATATATGTTTATGTTTACTTACTTTTACATGATCTTATTAGCCATGTATGGATCATGTCTCATGCATAATATGACTAATTAGTATATGACTACTTATGCTCATATACATTTAGCATTGTTCACATTGAATCATGTTGCATACATCATAATAATGATTTGCTAGGCCCTGATTACTTATGTTTAACCGTGATTAGCTGTTGAGTGCCATAATTTCCTGGATTAGTTGCGTTGAAGATTTAACAAATCGGCTTTACATCTATTCAATATGAAAGGATGAGATTTTATGCCTGAAATGATGGGTTTTCTCCCCGAGTGAGTAGAGCGTAATGTTATAATGAGATAAACTATTGAGACTTTTGGACTGAAAATTCATGCTAATTTGTCTATGTACACTGGCTAACCAGGGGCACTTCTAGATAGGGTTGGTAAACTACTTCGGTCTTCCTTATTATGATTTCTAGAGTGAACAAGGCTGCTTAGGCTTATGCCAAGGTGAGCAAAACATGTAATACCTCATTTTTTTTATTACATCTGACTAAGGGTTTAGAAGTAATTAGTTAAATTTTTTTTATAAATTATAGAGGGTTTCAAAGGTTGAAACCTCCATATATAAGTAGAACTTGAAGAAACGAGCATAGAGAATCAAAGAATGCGCAAAACGGAGATCGGGAGTGAAAGTTAAGACCTCAAGAAGCATGCAACATAGGTGGGACCCACTTAAAAAGAGTGGTATATACTACTTTAAATGGGCTAGTATCAAAGAGCTTGTTGATACGAGTCCAACAGTACTGAGAACGCGCTAATCCGAATTCGGGGTAGAAAGTTATGCGCATTTGAAGATAAATATTCAAGAAAAGAAAAGAAAAAACAGCATGCAGCGCGTGCTGGCCCGCATGTGTAACGTGTGGGCGCGAGCTGCACCACACATTATGGCAGGCACCACCGCCCAAAATCCACAGTTTCGGCTCGGCTCGGCTCGGCTAGGGCTATAAAAACCCCATTTTGATCCATTTTTACACACGAACTTTGTTTTCTCCGTTTCTAAGCGTTCTGAGTCCAATTTAGCCTGTTTAAGAGGTGTTCTTAACTAAATTGAACATGTTTTACGCAATTAAGGGGTCCTTTTTTTGAGTTAGATACCGTATAAGGAGCAAACATCCCGAGACAAGAAGAGACTATGCACGTCATCCTCGAGCACCATAGAACTTCTTTTTCTATGTTTCTGACCGTTCTAACTTTGATTTAGCCCGTTTAAGAGGCATTCTTAAGTGAATCAAGTGTGTGCTACACAATGGAGGGATCCGTTCTATGAAATGGCAACCGTATAAGGAGAAAATGCCTCAAGACAAGGAGAGGCCCCGCCCATTGTCCTCGAGCATCGGAGAAAGAAAAAGGGGCTAGGAGCAAGATGGGGTTCTGTTTGTAGTTGATGGGCCACAACGAGAGAAGCGATCTATAGTAGGGGAAGCTCTGTCCCCCACAAAAAAGCTACCCAATAAGAAAGGCATCCCCAAGCTAAGGGGAGGCTCCGTCCACATTTCATAAGCGCGAAAGGAGAAAAACGTCTCCGAAAGGAGGATGTTCTGCCCATCACCTCTGAGCAAGGAAAGTAAGGAGCGTCTATACGCGAAGGGATGCTACGTCCGTCTATTTCAAAGGTGATTATGCCTGCCATCTTCAAACCTGAAAGGAGGGCGCTATGAAGAAATGAATAGCTCTAAACGTCGTCACTTTCGATGTCTCATATAAGTAAGTACTTCTGATTTTCTGTTTTAATATAAGTATAAGAATCCATATCATCCTAAGTAGTTAACTTAGGATGTTAAATGACATATGCTTGCACATCTTAATTAGTAATAATAATATACTAATTAAGATGTATGATTTTCTATAATCTGATGTATTTTGATTTGAATTACTTTGTTATGCTTTATCTGATATGATTTGAAGTATCCTACTAAGCTTTGATTTATTGTGTTATGATATGTTGTGTTTAGATGTGACTAAATATGATCTATCTCGTTCTAGGATTGAACAAGACATGTGATGTGTTTGGTCTGGGTAAAGCTAGATGTATAAATGTGTTATTTTCTACTATGTAGTAGAGCGAGATATGTAATTTCGTTGATTTATTAACTTCCGCTTGACTCCGATAGATTACGAGTTTCAGTATGACTCCAATTGAATATCAATATATACGTATTTTAACATATATGATTTTGTGATGCATGATATATGTAGTAGCCATTAGGCAAAACTATGTTTAGATATGATCGTATTTGAATAATATTGTAATGTTATCCAATATATACGTAGGCAACCAATGGTAAGGCAACATTGACCCGATCTAAATTAATTATAATTATAAGTTTTATTCTAATTTACACGCAACAAACTTTGATTTTTCGTTGTGTGTAGATGAATGTTACAACTTGAGTCTACATACGGGGAAGCTTTGAAGCTCCGTAGTGTGTAGATAGACATTGTACCTCTCGACACAGATAATGATTCCTTATTTAAGGAAGAAACTTTTTTATTTAGAGATTTTCTAGACCCCGGCTCAAGTCGGGGTGTTACAAAATTGGTATTTTTGGGTATCGGGATTTCTCTATCATTAGACATTCATCGTGCTATTTGCATATATTTGTGTATAGATTATAATGTTCATTTACACATGTTTTGTATAAGGATAATGATATTTATGTATAACACCAGTTGCTTATGAATTATGATACTTAATCATGCAAGACATGTATGAATTATGACCCTTGAACATGCACGAAATGTATCGATTGTGATAATTGATTGTGCAAGATGTGTATTGATTATGCCACTTGAATACACATATTGTTGTATATAGATTATGATATATTGAGTTATCTTACATGGGTTATGATTATGGACATGTGATGGATGAATGAGATATTTCACAAGTTTTATGTGTAAGGGATTTAACATGCTCTTGTGTTATTAACACCAATTTGCATGATGCTCATATGATACTTCTTATAGAATATGTTTTGGTGTTAACATGAGCATCATGTTTTTAAAACCTTACTAATTTAAGCTCACCCCATTTGTATTTTTATTTTAGGGCTATATGGTTATGTTATGCAGGTACTCAGATAATCTATTTTACAAATATGAAGGCAAAAAGATGCATTTAGTGTGTGGGCTAGTTCTTTATAATGAGATAGACATGTTCATTTCGTATGTTATAATTTTGATACTTTAAATGTTTACGAGAGAGTCTTCTTTGATGGCTTAGACATATTGTTGGCTTTAAGGCTTGAGATTTATTATATTTTTATGAGCTTATTTGGGTATGTAATTGACTAAAAGATTTTAATTAATTTTTTTTATCTTTCATTAATTACTTTTATATAAAGAGAGTATTATGTACTTTGATTTGACTTATTTTAAGTTAGCTTTTTGCTTTACTGCTCTCACTTAGACCAGGTTCGAGTCAAAGTGTGCTGGGGCGTGACACTTTACCTTTAAGATCACCATATGTAATCCTAAAATGTTACTATGGGTATAAAATGCAAAACTACAAAGAGACTATGCAAGATCTTCATGGCCAAATTGTAGCCCCTTTTCATAGTAGATATTCCATTAGAATTACCCACCGAAATTAGTAAATCATCGAACGGGGAACTAATTGGAATGCATTCTATAACGAGTGCTTCATATGTGGGAGGAACATATGATATAAGAGATATTTCTACTCACCCTCATGTGGTGTTAATGAGCTAACTTTTGCTTTCTCAAGCAAAATTTTATAAGTCGTCAGAGAAGGAAGTCAACGGGCGTGGCCACACTTTAATACAAAGCTCATTTCCAAGTAGCCATCTTGAGCCCTTTAAATAATTCTTGACTTGAAAATACTCCTCCATGCATAAGCTCATTTGTCCATTTACTTCGCCTCCACAAATTACAATAAAAAAAATAATGAGCCCTATAAAATATGGATTAGTATTATACAATAATCACCATCCTTAATTTGCTCTAAGAGAAAAATTAAAAGCGTCTAAATTAATTGGATATTTGATTGTAACTTATATTTTATAGAAACTTTTCTTATAAATTTGGTAAAGTTTTAAATTTTTATAGGTGACACTTTGGTATTCTTACTTGTAAAACTCTCTACGCTTTTAAAAATGTGAGAGTTGCCCAAACACCCTATAAACCCCATTTTTCATTATGTTTTTGTTCCAAGTTCTTTGCCTAATTAATCTCAAATGAGAGCCAATTTTTTTTCCCTTTTCTCACTAAAATTTTTTCACCAATGAGTTCGGGCTCATGTGCATCAATGTACACCCACGCATTATCGGCCATCAGATTATAATTTGACGGGTAAATGGCTTTCTGCCTAAGATCCCACGGCTCATGCGGGGTCCACATATATGTGTGGAATGTGGATAGAAGAAGGCTGTGTAAGAAACCGGACGCGGGGATATCGGCATAGGCGTGGATGATGAGCCGGGCTCAGCAGGCGCTGAGCCAGCACCTCAACCTGGAGGGCATCGCCGCCTCCGCCGCCGTCGTCTCGGGGCGGCAGGACGTGCGCCTGGCCCTCCCCCACCTGACCGTGCCGGACCTCCGGTGGGTAGACTGGGCCTGCCTACGCAGCCTGGGGTTCAAGGGTGTGGTCTTCGACAAGGACAACACCCTCACTACTCCCTTCTCCCTCCGTCTCTGGCCCCCGCTCGCCCCCTCCCTCGCCCTTTGCAAGTCTGCATTCTCCCCGGAAAAGCTCGTCGTCTTTAGCAACTCCGCCGGCCTGCTCCAGTACGACCCCGATGGATCCAAGGCCCAGGCCCTCGAGGACTCTTTGGGAATCCATGTCCTAAGGCATGGCAAGTCTCTCCATCTTTTATTCTTTTCGCTACTTTTATGCTATAGCTGGAACCTTCATCCATTTTCATGATGTGGGTTTTAATGGGTTTAATCTGAAACACATGGTTTTAGGAATTTCAAGTCAGTCTGAGCTACAGAATTTTGGGGTTGGAATGAGTCAGCAGTCGCTGCTCAAAGTTTAGTCTGCCTGTAGTGCTATCTAATGAGATTTTGTTTGAATTTGATAACTTCATCATACTCTGAGAGCGATTGACATAGAAAATTTGTTTGTATTTTTTTTAAGGTTGGTTTTTGTTGTTAGAGTCCATAGTTTGTGGAGTTAAGGCCATTACTAGCGTAAACGAGTTAGTACTTAATATGGGGGAGGTGACCTACTTCGATGACATAGAGGAAAAGAGAGTAAAACAGATATTCAATCTGTGGCACCATTTGAGGCTGATGTGATAGAGCTGTAGAGGTGTGATTGTGTGAATTACATATTTCAATCACATACAAAAGTTATCTTACAAAACTACAAAGCCCTTTGCTGCTTATGGAAGTGTAGGAGTACATGAGTTTAGTGAGAGCACCTAGACAGGATTGCTTTCTCACCCGACAACAAAACCTTTGGACTGTGTACATGGACTGATATTGTTAAATGCAACCACTGAATATTTTCTTGGATTTGCATTTGTCTATTCTAGAAGAATTTGGTATGATTATGGTCACATTGTAGATTTTTCTTAATTATGGGAGCTATATATGATGCATGAATACTGCAATTAATCATCACTATGGTCTAGGAAAAATGAATTTCTAATGAGAGCATTAGCTCCAGAGGTCCTTCCATGCCAACGAAAATACTCTCATGCCAAGGTCAATTCACGTAGGAACGCCAACATGCATCAAACTGACTGGAGGAAAGAGCTTTGTTAAACGCATCAACTACTTGTTCAGTTGTGATGACATATTTAAGTTGTATGGACCTGTTAGTAATCTTTTGAAGGAGGAAATACACTTCTATTTTAATGTTTTTGGTGTGGACACGAAACATTAGATCGTTAGCCATGTAAGTAGCATTTAGATTGTTACATCCAATAAGGTTGGTGCAGAAACTGTGTCAGAAATTTAGAGTTGTTCAGAACCAATAATGGCAAAATGTCAATATTCCACGAGCCTGTAGTTTGCTTGTGAAACTCAGGATTCTCAAATAGTGAGAGAGTGAGAACCTGTAGTAGTGGGAGTGGGAGAGGGAGAAGAGACCTTTGCAAATAAAGTTGAACTTGTCTAAGCCAAATGACAGTTGTTATGAGGGAGCTTGGAAGACATTTCTTGAGAAGTGCAATGGCCGTGATAGTTGCTGAACAGTTGGTGGTTGAGGATTGGAAGATGCCATTGGAGGAACAAAAGGAAATTACCTGATTGACTTATTCCATTAGAAAAATGTAACTCTTCACCCTTTTTTGGGTTTGAAAGAAGAGTTTGGCATGCTTACAGCATTATACATGGTAGATTTTGATTGATGATAAAAACTGTATATATAGTAGATGTTACAATCAATCACTACGTTTGTGTAGACAAATTCAAATTTCTGATGAGAACACTGGCTTCTGGAATCTCTCCATTCCAGCTGAGGAATGCTCACAGGCCAATAGTATTAACCAAATTCAGTAGCACGAAAAGGGGTTTAGTATGGAGGAAAGCTTTGGGCCTCTTACAATGAGCTGTAGAGAATGGGTGATGAATTAGTGAGAAACAGTTTGAGATTTACATCTGAGTCTTTATGAGAAAGTTCTATATATGTTTTGCTCTTGCATTTTCCTCTGTTATATGCCTGATTGGTGAAGTAAACATGCACCTTGTGAATGTTGGCAAATTGCCAAACTACTTAAAATTTTCATCATTCTACTTTCCCTGTTTTGATTTAAAATTTTCTCCTCATGATGCATTTGTTGAAATATCTCGTTACACTTTAATATTGACTCTGCAATTACAATAATACCAATTTTGATTTACATGGGGTTCTAACTTATTTGGTAATTATATGGATTATATTGTCACCAATTATGCCCACTTTCAATAGTCATTTCTATATGGATAGTAAGACATAGAAGGTGTGTAAGGTTTATTAGTTTAACTGATTCATGAAAAGCTTTTGCCTTTGTATGTCTATATTTAGAGTGTGCATTATAAACTATGCAACATTAGATGTGATTGCATAAGACAAATTCTTATGAATGAAGCTAACTTTTTTTTGGATAGGCAGGAACTCACACACCCTTTTCACACACTATGCCACAGGCCACGGGGATTCAACACTGGGACTCCCCCTCAACAGGGAGAGATCCAACCGGCACAACACAGGCTGGATCGGCAACAAAGCTAATCTTTATAGAATTTAACAGTTTGGAACTAGTGATCCTTGACTGTCTGTGGGAGATTAAGGTGTTTGGTGTATCTTTCTTTGTTCTTTTTTATTTTCTTTTATTTTCTTCCTTTTTTATTTTTTTTGGGGGAGGGGAATGATGGCTTGTATTATATGGTCTAGATATACTGTTGTTTTTGTTTAACCTTCAGATCCTATTAGTAATGTTATTTGGTTTAAAAGAGCTATTATCTTTGTAAGATTTGTGTTTTGCCTTGTCCACTTGGTTCTCTCTCTTTTGTGATTTTTTATGATTATTTCTTGTACACTTTATTTTTAGGTGCAAAGAAGCCAGGTGGGACGGCTGAAGAGATTGAGAAGTACTTTGGCTGTCCAACATCATTACTTGTCATGGTAAGAATTGATTGCATTGAAGTATTTTTCTGTTCTTTCTATTATCTGCTCATTTCTGCTTGTTGTCTTCCAGGTAGGTGATCGACATTTAACAGATATTGTGTATGGCAACAGACATGGTTTCTTAACTATCTTAACAGAACCGTTAAGTCTTGCCGAGGAGCCATTTATTGTTAAGCAGGTTTGTTTTGTTCCAGTTTTCCTTGGTTGGATTGTAACACTACTTGCCTTGAGAATTGCCTACTTGAATTGTTATCATCATTTCATGTTGTGTGGCTTAATGTACGAAATTTTTATGTGTTTTATGAAAATGTAGTACCTGTATGTTTTATTTTTGAAGTTTATATTTAGCTTTTTCCTTTTTAGATGATTATGTTTTTCAGCGCCGAGATTCAAATCCCTGCCTTGCTTCGTATATCTTTCTGGTTTAGTTGAATTTGTGTATTATTTGCTTTTGCTTTCAGAGGATTAAAAAAATTCTAACAAATCTACATTTATGCATGTGTAAAGGATCATTTAAGTTATGTTTCTTTGGTTGGGATAGCTCTTTTTGACTTTGATTTATCCAAGTTTTGACAATCCATTTTATTAAAAAAACGATAAACCTGCCTCAATTTGCATCATTGGCTGTTCACTTAAGAATATTACTTCTGAGATCGTAGCTTGTCTAAATCTTCAATTGTGGGATGCCAAAGATTTATTGGTAGGCTGTTCTTGCTGTGTATGCTTCATTATCTTAAGTGCTTCCGCTTTGTCTAAATCTTCAATTGTGGGATGCCAAAGATTTATTGGTAGGCTGTTCTTGCTGTGTAAGCTTCATTATCTTAAGTGCTTCCGCTTTCTTGTGGCAGGACTGACGGCATCTTTACATATATACTATGTATGTATTTCAGGTGAGAAAAATGGAAGCTTATTTAGTGCGTACATGGTATAAAAAGGGGTTGAAGCCAACCCCACACCATTTGTTGGCCCAGGGAGCAGAAGAATGTGTCAAGGATCCGAGGCTGCTAAAAAAATGAGTTGATTGTTATTTTGTTAATGGTAGATGAGTGTTTTTTTGTTCATTCAATATCTGTTTTTTTATAACCTTTGCTATTGAGGGGCTTGATGAATTTTGGAATTAGTTGAAGTGTTTGTTTATTGCCAAGCAAATCATTTTTCAATGACGATTGCAAGCAAAAGTGAACAACAAAGCACCACTCCAAAGAGTGTCATAAGCTGCAAGATCCTTGTATAGATTTCATATGATTTTCTAGGTGTAAACTGTTATCTCTGTTATCAGGTGTTTAAGACGACGGAGCACCACTTAAAAAGTATCATCATCGGCTGAAAGGTAGAATATATTCACCTCAAATCTCCTCTGTTGACTTAACATAATTATGTAAGTGTACAAAGTTCTCTGTTCAATAGACAAAAAACAAAAAAAAGTTCGTTTCAAGCCTTTGGCCCTGTACATCGGAAGAACAATTATTTTTGTTCTGCAGCGTCGGCACTGATATGTATTGGACAAGATTACGAGTCATACCGGATCTTATTACAGATAAACTAGTCCATATCTCCTCTAACACGTCACGCTCGTTCCTTCTAGTGAAAATGGAAAAATTACACTGACGCTAAGTGTCAATCTCACCAGATGATTCATTTGATGATTATAATTAAGAATATTGAGCTTGAGGAACTTTTCCGAACCACCCAAAGGGTCTAATTCTCTAATTTAGTTGGTTCGCTATTCCGCATTAATACAACTACACGAGGGAAGGACTGATTATCTCCCCTGTGCACACAATCACCCTGGTATTACGAAAAGAAAAAAAAAGAAAAAGAGGATCTTCCACAGAGAAAACTAACATTAGTAACACATTTAGACGTAGTAGCTGGTGGTCCAGTTCTCACTCCCCAAAATCATTTTGTTGAAGGAGATATGCAGAGGAAATAATTACATGAACAGTTTCTACACATTACCACTATCAGATTGCACCACGCACAATTAAGATTGCCAGATATCATAGTTCTTGCTTCTCAGTTGGAATGAACCGCCAAATTCCTGCCAAAATGCTGCCGTAGATAGAGTGGCAAACACTAGAAACAGCACAGGGTACTGCTGAAAGTGGATTGCTGAAATGTTGGCCAGCGAGAACAACACCAAGCACTGAATTCTGCATTCGAGCAACATATGAAGCTAAAAATCAAGATATCTTAATTGGCTCGGTTTGGTCACCCAACTCAAGATTAATGAAACTATAAAACCATGTGTGTGGAGAGAGAGAGAGTACCTGCATGCCAACCTCGATAGATATGGTTCGTGAAGATGACACATTCAGCCCAAGCATCCTTGAAAACACGTAGCCAAAGAAGAAACCTGAAGCATGGAGCATACAAGCAGCTAGGACTACTTGCTGACCTGACCTAAGGATAGCAGCGGAATTATGTGCAATAGCTCCCCCACATAAAAGGGCCACTGTCGTCACAGCTATAGGTGGCATTAAGGGAGAAACGACTTTCACAATACTGTGGCAATACTGGTTGAGAAGAACACCAACTAGTACCGGGGCAAGCACAACCTAATAAAAAATTAAAAGAAAGTGAAGGACCTTCATAGAATTATCAAGTATGATGCTTGGATTCACATTTAAGATAGAAGACGGATAAGATATGATTGAAGTGCCAAACTCTCAACACTGCTAACATTTACTCAAATGTGACAGTTTTAATTGCACCATATTACATCTAGCTCTCAGAAAGACTAATATTTTTTGAAGCCCTCTAAATTCAAATGTTAAGGACTAACAAAAATTTAATAAAAGCAAGAGGTTTACGCATTGATCGAGCAAAAAAAAAAGAAGTTTAAGCACGGTTTGCTCAAGTTCTATCATGACAAGTAGTAAATAATAATTTGTTACCTGTACTGTGGAGAAAAAGAGACCAGCAGCATCTACAGCAACATATTGCCCAGCAAGTTTGGCTGTCAGAAACGGAGTCATAACCTGCAATTGAATAATCTTGATAAAGAAGTAGATTTTCTAAAACTTGTACGAGGAGAAGACAGTTAAGAAGAACTAGATGCCACTATAAAGTGGTATGAGTCTCAATACCGCAGCAGAGAATGTACTTGCCGCTGTCATGAGCACTGAAAGGGCCACATTTCCTCTGAATCATGAAAAGTAAAATATTTAATAGAGAACTAGGTATAGTAGTTTCAGTAAAAGAAAAGTTTTTAGGTATACCGTGCCAAGTAAGTAACAATGTTGCTAGCTGTCCCTGCAAAAATACAAAGATATTGATGTTGATATAGTTTTTAAGGAGACCAAGGAAAAAAACTTAGTCATGAAAATCAAGGAATATAGAAACAGACCTCCTGGACAACATCCAACCAATATTAACCCAGCAGCATAATAAGATGGAAGTTTTAGAATTTTGCTCACTGCAAAACCAGATAATGGCATCACCTGCCACAAGGTTATCCACAAATCACTTGTTAACTTTATGGCTCAAGCTGACAAAGATGAATATAATATTCCTATCATCAAGTTCTTGAGGAGACGGCCAAAAAACAAGTTAAAAAGCCTAACAAAAAACAGAGGACGTCCCCGTAACAAGTTTTAGCATTTTTAGTGTTTTGGATATATCTTAATTTTGTTTGGTAGTTTTTAGCTTTTGCTCCAGGGTTTTAGTCTCAGTATGGTGGGTGGGTAATTTTAATTGTACTCACCTTATGTTCCTGTCCTTTTAAGCTTAATACATTCTTTGTTTACCTAGCAACAAAAATGGCACTTTGGCGCTCATACTCAATAACCGATTAAAACTATTTGGCCATACTAAAGGATCTCCTCATTGATTAGAGCATGCTATGATCAACTGATATGAAGAGTCAGACTCAAATGTACTGTCAGTGGCCCAATTATTTGCACCAGTAAGCTCAGGGAGGAGCACATGAACTAGATTGGACTATTGGAATATGTTACCATTGTTATATTAACATAGTGCTTAACATAGCCAAGGCATTTAAGAAAAATTGTTGTGCTAAACATTTCAATTTTCATCTGTTAATCATACAAAAAAATCAAATAATGAAGCATCTTTATAGGAAGACGGAAAAGTTAGAATTTAGTTTCTCAGTTTTATATTCATTCACATGGAGGTACAAAAAAAGCAGTCAGCAGATATCCCTCATAGGAAGCTTGATTTAAATGAAAATGTCTGATTTTTGCAACTTATTCGCATGTTTGCAAGATAAATGGGAAAAACTTGTGTTCAGTCTGAATTCTCAAGCAATAATACACAATTCTAAGGGGGATGCAGCTTGGATGTAAGTGTAGAATGGAAACTAAGATTTGAAAACACTGGTCATTTCCAGTATGGCTCTTGGTCACCTTGATGAGCCATGAGAGTTCTTCCGAGGTAAATCTGTCATTGTGGTCTTTAAACAGCCACTAAAAAATGCTGGAATGAAAATCACACTCGACAATTTAAATTGTTAAGATAAATGTTGCATTCAATTAATATTGATGGTTATATTCACAGAACGTATCACTGTTTATTCCACTTTACTTATTCTCTCTTTGTACTTGTTCACACATTGCATTTAGTACATTTGTCTTCCATCAGAGTTCATACAATCAGAAGAACAGATACTGGCTGAAGGCGAGGAAATAAGAGCTGAATCAGTTTAGTTCTGGCGAACAAAGACAAAACCAAGCTGAATGGTTCTGGAATACACATTGAGCTGTTCTTGTTTTATAAACCAACCTTTCGTCCAATGTCACATTACAGAAAACTCAACATGAGAGCTCAT
Organism: Saururus chinensis; assembly: GCA_035235625.1. Lineage (NCBI taxonomy): Eukaryota > Viridiplantae > Streptophyta > Magnoliopsida > Piperales > Saururaceae > Saururus > Saururus chinensis. The sequence continues at coordinate 31,729,781 of CP141148.1, read as the reverse complement.
CCATGCTGCATATCTCAATTCAAGTGATCTATTAAAGCTTATCTATTAATAATTTACTCATACCAGTATAGAAAGCACCCATAAATGATGCAAACGCCACAAATCGAAGTGTCCTAGTTTATTTGAACCTTAAAACAAAACACACATAAAGTAGACTTAGAATCTAACCGAGTACTGGAGAACAAACCCAATAAGCAATTCCTTCGGCATTGCCATCGCTCCCTTCAAATCATCAAATGTAAGCGTCATGCCCATACCTTCACATCCAACACACAGAAACAACAATAAGGATAGAATGAACAACAGGTCGTGCAAAAAAAAATATTCAAATTCCTAAATGAAAAGAAGTAATAGCTACAGACCAAGCATGGAGAGGGTAATGCCCGCAATCTGCCACTTCTTGTTGAGCCAAGCAAAGGAAGCCGGCCTGAAGAGCCCATAGAAGCAGGCAAACGCGACCCACAATGGGAACCCTGCTGACAGTACCTCGCCCACAGACTGGAGCCCACCTAGAATCGCCCCACTGAACGGCGACCCATCACTGCCGCTGCTGCTCCCCTCGGTTGGGCTGTCCAAAGAGGAAAGTACGGGCGGCAACAATCTCTCAAAGTTCCGACATTGTCTCACTGGAACAACCGGATCAGCCGAGGAGATTCCGGGTCTCGGGGAGGGAGATGGGGCCATCCAGAGACGAAGCGAGACCCTTCCCACGATTTCAGAATATGGGTCTCGCCTCACCAGGGAGTCCGGGGCCTGCGTCCGGCAGCCGCCGCCGGAGAGGGCGGGCAGCCTCAGCATTGTGGATTTCTTGCCAGACTCTGGTCAGCACAGTGAGGACTGCCACTGGTTTTGGCCGTCGGGTGGCAACATTCGCCTCGCTCTAATCTCTGTCTCCCACCCCTTATTTTAGTCTGTCGACCCCTTTTAAGAGTACCGGGATACCTGCCGTCTGTATACACGCGGGGTAGGCAGGCTAAAGCATGAGTGTATCTTTTTTAAATAAACACGGATTATTGGTAGGTTCTACACTTGAAAGCTCAAAACAGTTTTTTTTTAAAAAGTTAGTTTTTAAATAAAAAAAGTTATTTTTTATTAAAATATTTTTGAAACTGTTATTATTTATTATTTTCTTCATTGTAGAATAATAGCTTCTTTGGCAAAAAATTGGTTCTTTATTAATAGTTTCAATTTGTTAAATTTAATGGATATTTAAGAAATAGTATCATAAATTTATTTTCCCTTCTTTTAGATTTAAGTTTCACAGTTTAATAAAATTAATTATTTTTTAAATATAATTATTAATATCCAATAAAGGAAGTATTAATCTATTCCATATCTATATTTATTTGTTATTGAAGTGAGAAAGGGCTAAGAGATTTTTACTATGTTATGTATATATTATTGACCTTTTAAAGAAAATTCTAATCAATTAAAAATTCAAGACACCTGAAATATTATAATAATTTTTTAATAAATATAACCTTGCAGCTATATAAAAAATATTACAAATATAAATTTCATAATTCTAATTGGTTTATAACTTATTAAATTGAGAAGAGGGCAAAAATTTTTGTCATAGAAATCTTAAATTTCTCCTAATCTATACAATTATTAAAGTGAAAAAAAACTTAAATTTTTATTATAAAAGTTATTACTCTCAATACTCTGAAAATATTATTTATAATTCGGGTAAGATAATTAAACTTAACTTGAAGTTTAATTTGTATATAATAATATAAGACTCTAAATCAATAGAGCGAAACCTGTGCATTATGTACTCACACTTCTACTACTATATTAAAGTGAATAAGGGAGTGAAGAATCAATTTAGTTGGGCTTTTACCTAATAACTTATTTTGTATTACTTAGTGATTTGATCTTGTTAGAACACATTAGAATTAGGTATAAAATATATTATTATTTTATTTAAAATAGAAAAATAAATATTATAACTTAATTGTGAGTTAGAAACTTTTTATTTTTCTTAATTTGTGTATGTCACATGTATTAATCATAAACCAACACAATTAAGCCAACTACACTTTGCTGATTTGGTTTTGGGCCATAGTAAATATCTTTTTTAATTTGATGAATGCATTTGAGATGAAAATATTGACATATATGTGTACGATGCAAGAAAAAATTAGCCAGTGATAGCATTGCATAGACTCTTTAAGTAAGGGTATTAATGCAAGTTTGAATGCTTGATTCAACTCGGCTCGCATTCTAGCACAAACTCAAAGTTGGTAAAGCCAAGCTCAATCATATATGTGTTCAACTCAGTAAGGTTTAAAGTTTGAGAAAAGCTTATCCTCATAATGTGTGTGTATATATATATATATATATATATATATATATATATATAATTTTTAAGTTTCAACTTCTTCCATAATATATGTCATTTTTCACTTTTTTTTAAGGATGGCCTCCTCAATCTTTTTGTTATAGAAAATAAGTATTATATCCCATGAGAATTAGGACTATTTTTGTAACTTTCAAAAATTCAAACTAGTTAGAACATTTATAAAATACTCTTATTGCATTATATTAATAGTTCCTATTAAAAAATTAAAATGAAGTAAAATTACTTCATTTGGTCTTCTAATACGGACCATAGAATGATGAAGTAAGTAAGATATGTGAATATAAGGTATAATACTAATATGATTTGTTGGTAAATATTTATATATTTATGTAAAGTAAATACAAATCCTACGTGGCACATGGGCCCAGAGAATGATTTTCCAAGGAGAGGGAGCCATAACAAATTTGGTCCGAATGGGACATGCAGACTCCCTATCTAAAAGCTGACAAATGCAATTATACAAGAAGTGTCAAATGTAATTAAGGAAAGAGACAGGAAGAAGGTAGTTGGCAAATCTGGGGTATACGATAATCTCAGGCGAGACGGTTTCTACAAAATTCAACCACGAAGATAAGCAGCCAGTCAAGGTCAAGACACAAGACCATGGAAGTGTTCAAAACTTCAACATCATCTCCGCAGCCATTTACCACCTCCCTCTCTATATAAACAAACTAGAAGCGGAGAACAAGAATCACACCTGAACTTGCATATTCATTCAGATTTGCTCTCAACGTTCGACGAATTAAGGATAAAACTAAAAAGGGTAGATCAGCCAATCAGTCATGGCGGCCCTGAGACTTTCTGCTCTTCAATTGCCTTCTTCTTCAGCTTCAAAAAATGGCAGATTTGCTGCCGTACTGCAAGCACCTTTGTCTAAGATAGCAAGAGTTGATCATCAAACTTCCCTACCGAAGTTGCTGATCCAAAAGATGGAAGAAATGAGACCTACAAATGTTGATGGCTTGGACGTGGTCGGAGGCGGCGACCCCAGTGCAGTCTCGAAACTATATGCGGTGGCGGAGGTAGTGGCGGACCGGGCGGAGATGCATGCAAACATTGGGGAGCAGCGGGCGGATTGGAACAAGCTCCTCCTTGGCTCCATCAACTCGATCACCCTCGCAGCCGCCACCATGGCCGGCATCTCGGCGATTCCGCTTGGTGCGTCGGCCTTGGCGTTCAAGGTGTCGGCCACAATATTGTATTCAGCAGCCACCGGACTGTTGATGGTGGTGAACAAAATTCAGCCGTCCCAGCTGGCCGAGGAGCAGAGAAACGCCGCCAGGCTCTTCCGGCAGCTGCTCTGCGAGATCAAAACAACTCTCGCCTCCGGCCTCTCAACTCGCACCTACGTCAACCAGGTCGTGGAGAATGTCCTGGCCCTAGATAAGGCCTACCCACTTCCATTGCTCCCCGGAATGTTAGACAAATTTCCAGCCGAGGTAGAGCCTACAGTGTGGTGGCCAGCTCGATCTAGAAAGCAATCAGTGCAACAACACGGGAAGAACAAACAGCAGCAGCTGGTTGGTGACAAGGTTGGAACAAGGAATGGTTGGAGTGGAGAGCTTGAGAAGGAGATGAGAGGAGTCCTTAGCGTTCTGAAGAAGAAGGATGTGGCTGAATACGTCAAACTGAGCAAGCTGGTCTTGAAGGTGAACAGGGCCTTGGCCTTTAGTGGTCCATTCCTCACAGGCGTAGCAGCAATTGGGTCGTCACTTATTGGCTCCTCTCCAAATGTTGGCCCAAGTGCTGCTCTAATGGTGGCCGTGGCTGCTGGGGCCATGGCGACCGTGGTGAACACATTGGAGCATGGTGGGCAGGTTGGGATGGTGTTTGAGATGTATCGCAACTGCGGTGGATTCTATCACCTGTTAGGGGAGACGATAGAGGGCACCTTGAATGAACAGGTGGACATGAGGGAGGATGGGGAGATGTTTGAGATAAAGTTAGCTCTACAACTAGGGAGGAGCGTGTCTGAGTTGAGAAATCTCTCGTCTTCATCGCATGTGCTGGATGGTGAAGCCACAGAGTTTGCCGGGAAGCTCTTTTGATTTGGGCCTTGTCCCCTTTATTTGTACAGGAACCACAAATTGTACACAATCATCTCACTTTTCTTCTGTCTACCTGTGAAGCTCAATTAAATGATTTTTTGGACATAATTTATTTAGTATCTCGTAATTTATTTCATTGCTCCTTTTAAATTTGTGTGTGGTCTTTGACAAAGAAAAATACATTGCTAGCAGTCTTTAATGAATAACCATGATAAGTGCCCCCACTGGGGCAAGACGATGGTCGCATATGGGCTTAAGTTTCTGTCCCATGGCCACACTTTTAAATAAGGGATGTTAACATGCCGAGCTACATTGAGTTTTAGATCGTTCAAGGTTTGCAATTTCTAATTTTTAGTCACGAGTTGACCTCAAGTCGAGTTGAGTTGCTTTATTTTGTAATTATTTTGTAATTTTTTAATTGCCACACGAGAGATATTTAAGGAAAAGATTACTAATACAAACATGAGTTGCCCAATGTGTTAGGATTAGAAAACTAAATGAACAATACAAATTCTAGTTCGCATGAGACATATTAGCTACTTCCTCTAACAAAAAAAGTATAAGGTAGTTGTACAAAAAAAGTAAAAATGAGATACTTGATATAAGGAGTTGAAACTTGGGAGGTGTAATGTAAATATATATAATGTGAGTCGACTTGGCCATTCAAAGTCGACCATGCGTGTCTTACTTTTGGTGACCTACCAATGCAATACTCATTTGACCTCTGAACTTTTTAAGTAAAATTACTTCCTCTGTTTTTATTATTTAGTTATGAAACTTTGGGGTTAAAAAATAAAATGTAAAATATTTGAAACTCTACCAAGAATGCATAGATCATAGTTTAGATGAAAAGTTATATCCGTTTAAAATTGGGTCAAAGGTTCTGTTGGCAAACCACCAACATATTAGCCAAGTTGATGACATCAGAAGTAGTTTCTTCAATGGGCTTCAAAATTGCCAAGTTGATAGCTATGTTCTAGAATTTCATTCTTCCCTCTTATAAATACTTTTTGAGGCTCCATAGGCTCTCATTTATACAAAAGCTTCTCAAAATAAAGGAGGAAACTAATGGTGTAAGGACTCTCATCTCTAAACTGGTTTTTTTTTATTTATCGGTTATCATGAAGTTAACACGTTTTTTGATTTATTCGGTGGTTTTAAAAATAAATAGTGTTTATGATGGTTTTAATTAAAATTAACTTTAAGATTAGTAGTTTAAAGCGATTTTGAATCAAATGTAATTTTTTGGGATTTTTTAGAATTTTTACTATTTTTCTAAAAATTAGGGTTTTGGCGGGACCCCTATGGGCCCCATCGTCAAAATTTTGGTTTTTGTGTCAAATGGACCCAGACATCAACTTAAGCTTATACAAAAAATTTTAAAATTTTCTCAGATTTAATTAGTGCTCAAATTTATAAAATGCTCATTTTTAGCCTATTTTTTTATTTACACCCTACAACTTACTCATACACACCCCAAAGCTTACTATAAAAGGCCAAACCTGAGCAATTCCCATTTTGTGAATAGACTGAGGAGGAGAGGTCAAGCCTAATCCCTAATTAGGCCTGAATTAGAAAGTGTTTAAGGTAAACTCATTCTAATTAAGCACTAAACCCTAGCTTTCTTTTTAATCCCTTCTAAATCTACCATTTCCCCTTTTATTTTAATTCATTTTTAAACATTAAAACTACTCATTTGCATTTTTACTACAAACTCTAGCTCTCAAAATCCGATTTTTATTTCAACAAGCCCTAGATCTAAGTTTTTAATTAGGGTTTTCTTTGTTAAATCGGTTTTAATGGAGTTTAATTCAAACTCTATGTCTTTGTAAGGTTTTCAAGAAGGGTGATCATCAAATCCAAGCCTAATCAAGGGATAAGGTAATGGAATCTCGAAATTTCAGTCTTTCTATTGTAAAACTCTTGATTTTGTGGTTTATTTTGAATGAAGTTACTTGATTTAGTGTTCTAATGACATGATTAAAAAATGGTAACCTTTAATCTCGATTTTATAGGGTTTTATCTTGTTATGATGTGGTTTAGCATTTTGGAAGTCATAGTGGACTTTTAATGACATTTAGTTGTTAGATGGTGATTTAAAGTGTCATCAATGGAGTTTCGGTTTGAAAATTCGAAAGGAAGAAGAAGGTTGTTTCTGCCTTGTTGGCATTCAAACGGAACGGCAACACTGTCGAATCGACAGATTTATAGTTTAGCCGATCGAACGGCCTGCTAGGTGTTTGAACGACAAAACTGTAAATTTGAAATTTTTCTGTTTAGCCGATCGAACGGCCTTCTGGGCGTTCGAACAGCTATACAACAGATTTGTGTTCTATTTGCATGATGTTTATTTCGATGATTCCACTTTAACTTGCCAATTTTATATGAATGTGGAGTGTTTTGAGCTATATTATGCTACTGGATATGCACACTATTGAGGTTATGAAGTTGAGATATATAATTAGATATTTGTGGAATGACTTATGGTTTGTGGCATTATGTTGGAATTGTCATCTTGAAATTATAAATGATTGATTCTCTATGGTTAAACATATTTTCAGTAGGACTACAACCTATTTATGAACTGATTTGTCATGATAGAATATGGTTAGTTGATGTATGAATGTTAGTGAATGTTATGACTTATGGATGAAGTGAATGATCTTATATGTGTTTAGCCTTTGTGGTTGAGCTTTGAATTGAGTTACGATTTTAATTATTCTTCTCCTATGATTTCCGCTAGAATTCATGATTAGATGTTAATTCATATGTGTAGTGTGGTAGTGAATTAATTTTCAAGCATGTTGAAATGCATTGAGTGAGGTACTTCTACTAGGTACACACACATGTGAGAATTTATGATGATGATGAAGCTTGATATTATGATTATGAATGATGCATTAGGGGCTAATGAGAGCACTTATCATGAATTAGGATTCATGTATGCCTTGCCCACGTATGTATCATGCTGCATGCATCATGAAAATAGATTTCCAATTGAGGCTTTATTGAGGTTAATCGAATTTGACCGATTGGATGCAATGTGGGAAATTGTATGCCGGATTGATCGGTCGTGGCTTAATCGAAACTTGATTGGTCCGAAAAGACATGTTTTGATTTGAGTTCCTGTGTCGAACGAGTGCACTCCTCGGGTTGAGTCTAGAGAAATGGAATTATGTGGGGATGAGTTGTGTACTTGTCTTACGGATGTGAGATTGTTATTATGAGTGTCATCTGGACCCTGAGAATCTAGTGTGGTATATCGTGTGCACCCGCTACCACGTGTTCTAGGGTTCCCTGTGTGGGAATTCGGGCTCTCCCCTCCGCAGGAGATGTCCCTGGGTGAACACCCCTGCTCTAGATTCTCTATGTGAGAATGAGACATCCTCGGCCAGGATCGTCCAAGGCGAGCAGTTTTTAGGGATTGACAACCCCGAATTTTCTTAAATTCTTGTGTAGAATTTTGGACCATGACACGCCTTCGTGGCCTTGTCCTTGTTCCCGTCTGTGTGATACTAAATTGTGATTACTCCTTGATGGAGGTTGTTACGATGTGATGCATGATGGAATATGTATGTTAGAGATACATTCATGCAGGTTGTTATGATGTGATGCATGATGAAATATGTATGTTAGAGTTACATTCATGCAGGTTGTTACGATGTGATGCATGATGGAATATGTATGTTAGAGATACATTCATGCAGGTTGTATGATGTGATGCATGATGGAATATGCATGTTAGAGATACATTAATGCAGGTTATTATGATGTGATGCATGATGGAATATGTATGTTAGAGATACATTCATGCAGGTTGTTATGATGTGAATGACACTATGTGGATCATGCACTATGATGCAGGTTTATGTGATGTGTATGTGTAATCAAAAAATGATGCACCTTGTCAATCTTAGATCTGAATGAGTTTATTGCTATGCTATCGTATTTTCGATGATGATAGTTATATTAAAAACTATTGCTGAGTTTGTTAAACTCACCCCTCTTTCTTGTGTTTTGCTTTGGGGCTGTGTGGTGCAACACGCAGATGGACAGGATCTCCTCTTTGAGGAAAGGTCAGAGATGACTTGGATGTGATCGTGGAGATTCTTATGTGATTTATTTTTCTTGGTTTATGCTTTATGTTTAGAACCTTTGTGTAGGGTTCTCTGTTGGATTGTTATGCTACTTTATACAGTTGTGATGCTTAAGACTTATTTTGAGCCAGTGTGGGCTATGTTTGACTAAGCATGTGGGTTTGAGACTAGTTGTTTACTTTGTGTTAAGCAACTCTCTTTCTTTTCTTCTTACTTACTCTTGCTCAAAGGCATGTGCGTACTCCATAATTCTGTTAAGTTGCCCATGGTTAGGGTTAAGTCTTCCGCTAAACCGTTTCTCATTTCTCCCCTCGTCGCCCCCACACGCTTGACCGGCCCCTGGACGGGGTTCAGCTCGGGTCAAGCATCGCTGGAGAGTGACAAATGGTGCCTCAAAAATTGGAAGAAGCAAGTGAGGGGTTTAATTTTGTAGAGAATAATCAACAATGAGCATAAGAAGAGATTTTCATATCATGATAAAAGTCTGATTGATAACCACAAAAATATAATCACAAAAAAGCATGATTTAGGCCTTATAGATTACTCAATCAATTTGAATGTGTGGTTTTGGGTTTAAGTATTATGTATGAGAAGATTATATAACCATTCATATGAAAGCCATGGGTTAAAGTTATGAATTTAGACTTTCAAGTGTTATTTTTATCTTGTATAGACAAGAATATAAGGTTTTATGCATGTATACATTTTATTTAAATGATTCATTTTAAGGGAATTGTCTTGGCACTAGTTTGAGAACGGTTTATTCTCTTGCTATTGTCGTTGGGATATTCAATGACATGACGATTATGGTGTCGATGGTTAGGATAAGATGATAGTTGCTGGCATCGACACATGGGGGTGTGTCCATGTTATACTGGGTATCAGCATAGGGATCAATGCTTTGATGATGATGTCAATGAACTTGACTCACAGTAATCTACTCACTGTTGGTAGGGGCCAACGTGTCTTTGGTAGTATTGACGGCCATCAACAATGACACCAACACGACGATGGGGTGACTAACAACAGTTCGGTCTATGTTTATATACTGAACATAAGTAAATACCAAAATATATGATAAAATACATAAGAAATATGACTCAAATGCAGCACAACAAAGGAGTTCTCAACAATCATAGAAGACTAAGAATTTTGACCACTTGGGTCTATGAGCTCATGTGGGCCTTATCTTTATGGCGTGGTTAGGTTGAACAATAGTATTTTGCAAGAGTGTGAAGTGGTTCGTGGTTTACATTTGAGGAGTCACAAGGACATCCTTGATGTTGTTGTTGGTATTAGATAATTTTTTAATTATTTGTGATTCATGTTAGGCATTTTAAAATGACAAGACAATAGACTATATAATTATATACGTGTAAATACATTATGAGCATAATGAATTATGTGATTTCTTATTTAGCTTTTACATTAGGTATACTTATATAGTCAGTGTTTGTGTGGTACAAAGATACCTTATAAGATTAAAGTTCTTTTGAGAATTTGTATGCGTGACAAGGATGATATTGCTAGGCTACCTTGCATGTTTATTATATTTAAATATTATCTTATTTAAGAGTAGATAGTTATATGCACGTGAGTACTAATCTATTTATATTAGTCTATCAAGATATTTATAGATATACTTGGGTTGAACCCTATTTAATTACAAAATAATGTTGACAATTTCATGATATCTAAAAGAATCTTGTGAAAAAAATTATATTATTCTATTTTCAAAAATATATTTGAAAATTCTTGAGGATATGACACCCATAATTCTAGAATAAGAATGTTAAATAGCCACATTACAACACTAATTAAACATGAGCAGGAGTGGCCACCAAACAATTATATAGGGCCTACATAATAAAATAGTTGCTATTATGTATACTTGGCACATTTTTCAAAACATGTATTTTATTTAAAAAGAAAAAAATACAAATAGTAAGGCCTACAATGATCCAAAAGATGTAGAATTAAGAGGGATATGTTGTTACATCTGAAACAAGACTATGAAGAAGTCAAATTCAGATTCATTTTACTTGCCAATTGTAGTAAACAAGGTCGATCCATAAGGAAAGCCTTGTGCAACAAAGAAAATTATTACGAAAAAGTAGATGAAAGAAAAATTAAGATAGAAAAAGTAGAAGAGTATTGAGGCAATAAAGAGTCAAGAAATCAAGATGAGAAAACACTAAGATATTAAGGATCATTGTAACATCTAATGATGTTCTTCATGTATCATGTTATCTCAGTTAGAATCAAATAAAAATTCTATCTAACCGGAAGATATGAACATTAAAAATGAAATGAAAGATATAAAATATTTTAGATAGATGAAGGATAAAAATAATTGCCTCTTAAAGATTTCTATGTATCCAAATCACAAAAGATCAAAAAGGAGAGCCTTCAAACATCTTATGTATCCAAATCACAAAAAAACAAGAAGAAGAACAATATTAAATAAACATCACTTTAAATAAACAATACTTACTTAAAACAATTGATGAAACAAGAATAGAACTCCATTAGATTGTTACAAATCACCTCTAGCCTTAGCTTGAGAGCTTAAAAAGCCATTACAATAAAACTAAAAATAAAAATACAAAAGAAGAGAAGAAAAATAGGAGAAGAGAGCTCCAAAGAGGAGGGGATGATTCATCTATCACGTCCACTCCTCTATTTATAAGAATAGAAGGAGTTCCTTCAAAGGGGAAAGTAAAAACATATCTCTGGATTGCATCCTGATTGATTGCCTAATTGGTTGCTTCTTTGACAATAATTAGATTTTAAATAAATCACATAAATCAATGATTTATTTAGCAAATAAGTATCTTTGAATCTTCCTTTATATATCCAACTAGCCTCATTGTCTTTCCTTATGTGTATCAATCATAATCAATGAAAATATTCTTCATGTATTGACCTCGGGTTAGTTTACTAGCTGTCTATTTCATGCCAAATTCGACCTACAAATTTGCGGAATTTAGAATTTTTTCCTGAAATAAAAAATGTAGCCACGGAAGTCTTCTTTCTAATTCCACTAGAATCGTATCAATCTGAATTATATAGGGAAAGATATGGTCAAAATACTACGGCTGTGTCAATCTGTCCGAATCAGCTTCTTTCCTAATTTAGTTCTCTTGATGCAAATCTCAAATCCAACGGGTCCACAAGGTTGTGTTCGACCATTCCATGCATGTTTAGACCATTAGGAGCCCATTTTTGACTTTTAAATAGCTTTGAGTAGTTGGGCTTAACTTCCTCTTCCATTTGGATCCTGTTGAAGCCTGTTTAGACAAGTAAACTCAATTAAGGTCCAGCTAACCTATTCAAAACATAAATAGCCCAAATAAGCAATGACTTAACACAAAATAGGATTGCAATTTGAAATTTGAAAATATTTTATTGAACATTATTTCAGTGTATCAGGATAATGACTTTCTTAGTTTCTCCAACAAACTTTTACAAATGGTTTTGATGTAGGGGTGTAAATGGATGGACACAGATGTAGACAAGGGTTGTCTGCATCTGTCCATTTTTACATGATTACATTGTCCATCTATTTGTTTTTAGTGATAGACATACTTTAATTGCCCGTGTTTTGATTACTCCTAAACTAAGGGGTCAGGGGTATTTACATAAGTTTTAGTTAAGTTTTATGGAGTTTTAAGAGACAAAATCCCCGTTTATCGATAGAGCTCGAAGTAACGAGTGTAACGATTCGAAAAATATGCAAAATGGAGGTCAAGAGCAAAAGTTAAGACCTCGAAAAGCATGTCATAGGGGCAGAAACAATGTAAAAAGTGTGGAGTAACCTACACATATAAGGTCTAATTTCAAAGGGCTCATCGATATGAGTCCATCGGTACCAAGAAAGCACGATTCCAACTTTGGAGTAAGAAGTTACCATGTTTTGAAGTTAGAATTGTATTTGAGTATAATAATAATAAAATAATAAAGAAAAGATAAAATAGATGATGTCAGCCGGCACCGAGGCGGAGCCATGGCATGGAACCGCGTCCATGCGATGTACCACAGGCATACTAGAAACCTTGCATCCGTGCGATGAGCAGTAGGCGCGCTAGAAACCTCGCGACGCATGACATACACAAGCATGCCAACCACGGTGTCGCGTCATGCATGTGCGACACATGGCACGCAATTGCATGCATTGTTTTGTCCACTCGCAGGTACACCTATAAATTCCGGTTTCCATTCAATCTTTTGGGAAAGTTTTCCACTTCGTTCTAAGTCCATTTTCATCCATTCAAAAGGCGTTAAATCTAGAGTGTTTTACGTAATAGAAGCATCTATTCCTTGAGTTGGTGACCATATAAAGAGATAATACCCTAGGGTAAGAGGAGGCTCTGCACGTCACCCTCGAGCCATGAAGAAAGAAAAATGACCCAGAGCAAGAGGAGGCTTTGTCCTCCATCATCAGGCCACAATGAGGAAAGTGGCTTAGAGTATGGGAGGCTCGCTCCTTCACTAAAAGGTCATGTAGAGAGAGAAACATTTTCAAGTTAAAGGGAGGTTCTGTCCATAGCCTACGGGCATGAAAAAAAGGAAAGAGTCTCTGGGTAAGGGGATGGTCTGTCCGTCGCCTACAAGCACATAAAGAAAGAAGCATCTCTGGGTAGGAGAGATTCTATTCGCCACCTACGAGCACAAGAAATGCAAAGTGTCCCTGAGGGAAGTTATATATGTCGCCTTTGGGCCACAAAAAGAGGAACATTCTGGGTTAAAGAGAGGGAATGCTCGTCTGTTGCCTTGAGGCACAATGAGGGAAACGTTGGGGAGCTAGAGGAGGTTATGCTGATGTCTCCAGACTTGAAAGAGAGGATGCCTTGAAAAATCTAGCAAATATGCATGCCGCTATTTTCTTAACGACAAGGGAGTAAGTGTTTATGACCTTCTAATTTAATATGATTTATATGCTTACACATCTTAATTTGTAATGTTAATGTATTAATTAAAATATATGATTTGCTATGATCATGATGGATTTTGATATGTTCTGATTTGATCTGTTGTGACATGTTCTGATCTAATTTACTTTGAAATACTCTATTTAATTTGATATACTCCGATCTAATATGTTATAGTTGGATGAAATCTGATATTATCTGATATGATCAAATATGCTCTATTGTCTCTTCTACTCCGCTCTGTGATAGAGTGGCATGTGTGATTCTATTAGTGTTCTGTTCACCTCTGTGATAGGTGTGATTCCGCTGATTTATTGACTTTTGTTTGACTTCGATGATTTATGATATTTTCGTCTGATTTCATATGATTTATTCGGATATAAGGGTATACATATTTTAACGTATATGATTTTGTGATGATGAATGCATGTATTTGCCATTAGGGAGACCTATATTCAGATCATATTTGAATAATGTCGTAGATGTTATCCAATATGTACGTAGGCAACCAACGGTACGACAACATTGGCCTGATCCAAATTAGTTATAAAATTAGGTTTGTTCTGAACTACGCGCAATAGAGCATTTAATCTCATAGTACGTAGGGGAACATTACGACTCTTTAACTCGGAGTCTGGCGCTTATGGTTGGTCTCGTTTTTTATTTTTGTTTAAATTTAATTTACTCTAATTTAATTTCCCGAATAATTTTGTATAATTACACTAAACACAGACAACTACACTACATCCTGTATAATTATTCAACATGTATAATTCAAATACATATAATTCAACCTATTGGTTTATTGTTATCATTCATCCAAATACATATCATTCAACCTGCATAATTATCTCATCAATTCATTCATCATGTAACATTTAATTCAACCTACTTTTTAATCAATCATCCATCCTATAACATCTAAATAATTTATCCTATTTTTCATCTATCCTTAAACATCTAAATATAAAAAGTAAATTGTTCAACATCATTCACAAAGACAGCATAGTCTATAACACCTAAAAACCCTATAAAATAACATCAATCCATAGCATCAAACCATAGTCCAACTTACTACATCACTAAAAGTCTTTAACAACAAAAAAGATATCAACTTTCTCAACATTTTCTCTATTCTCCAAGACTTCAACTCCAACTCTTCATATTTAAACTACAAACATAAAATAAAAAATTAAAGTTAGATTAAAATAAGATGTAAGCAATAAAGTAAATAATAAAAAATTTGAAAACTTACAATGTAGTAAACATCTCTAATCATTTGTAATTTTAGTTTTTTCATCTTCTAAACTCAACTCAAATATGCTTGTACGAAAAGCTCCATCTCCCTCAAAATTTGTTGATTCTTCATCTACACACAAATATGGAGTTAGATAAATAATTAACTTAAAAATAATAGATATAAAACCAAAGTAAACTAAAATAAAAATATTTTACCATCTTATTTAGATGTCAACCAATCTTGTGAACAAATTAAGTTTTGCATTATCTCTGTGCTCAAGGAACTCTTAAATTACTTGATTACTCTTCCACCTATACTAAAAGTTGATTTTGATGCAAGAGTGGATAAAGGAATGGCCAAAACATCCTTTGCAATTTGTGATAAAATTAAAAATCTTGAAAAAATTCTCTTCCACAAAGTCAAGACAATGAAAGAACTAAAATTGATATCTTTCACCACCTAAAGATGAACTTCTATGCTAAGTTGTATCAATGTTTTCACTTGACACTTAGGAAACATATTCTTCGTATAGCCTCATTAACAATCCACAAACTTCAAGAATTTTTATTAGAGAATATGATTCACCATAAAACTTTAAAAAATAAAAGTCAATGGGTTTCATTCTAAATCTAGAATCCAACACACAAGCTATCACCAAGATCAAGTTACTCTTTCCCCAAATGTAATAACCATTTTCTTTGTCATAGATGAAAGAAAAATATTCATATCCAAGCACCATTCATCTAATAATAATTTCAGCTCACAAATGCTACCCAAAAATGATTTTGAGGTAGGATATTTGGAACCCGAGAAAAGATTAGTTAAACAATAAAACACATTCAAACAATTGTTTACAACCCTCACATTTTTCCATTCTTTATCCAAAGGCAAATAAACATAATGTGAATCCAAAGAAGCTATACGAGCAAAAACATCTTTAAATTCTAAAACAACTTCAAGCATCCTATTAGTAGAATTTTATCTAGTAGAAACATCAAGAAGAAGTTTTTTTTTGCTTTTAGTTGTTCAGCATGCTAATAAAAGTTTTATGCTCTTTAAGGAGAAGATTTGAGATATTTAAAAATTTCATGGATATTATCCACCACACCTCAAACCATATTGAACTATTAAATTAAGAATGTGGGTACAACAATGCATATGAAAATAATTACCATCGAACAAAAGAAATCCCCTAAAAAAAATTATTTTTGAATTAACATGTTGCCACATCATTAGCACTTCAATTATCTAAAGCACTACAACATAATTTTCTTTCAATGTTCCAATTAACACATTGTGTGTAAAGAAGATTTGCTAATAATTCATCTTTGTAACGTGCATCAATATTGGAAAAATTAATTATTGTAATCCTCCACTCATTGTCAATGTAGTGAACTGTCAAAAATAATGTAAGGAATATTTTTGTTAGAAGTCTAAATATCACTTGTGAGACTTACTCTACTATCAATTTTATTCAATTCCTCATAAATAATTCTCCATTCACTCTCATAAACATTTTTGCTTTCTTATGAAATGACATGACAAGTCATGAACTTAAATTGTGGCTGCAAAGCCCTCACAAATTTTATAAATCCCTTTTGGTTAACAGCTGAAAAGGGGTATTCATCCAATACAATTGCCTCAGCAAGGTCTCTTTTACTTTTTTGTTGGTCAAAGTTGTATTTCATAATAGAACATGTGTCATCACTTTTTTCTCTCACCCAACTAATGCTTTGCTTTTCCTTTTTCTTAATTTTCCTCATTTCTTGTTGATATTTAAAACATTTGTCCAAATGCCTTTTCATATGATCCATACCTCTCACTCTTGTATCCCCATATAACATATGAGCACAAAACTTGCAAATAGCCCATGGTACACCATCTTTATTTCACTCTTTTTTAAAAACTCTCAATATTTAGATGTTAAGTTCTTATCTTATTTTTTAGGGATAGTAGATAGTTTTGATGTACTAGTTGACTCTCCTCCAACTCCAAACTCTTCATATAAAATTGTAGATAGAACAACACCACTTGTGTAAGATTTCTAATTTATTTTCTTTTTAATTATCTAAATTTATTTGTTTGGTGGTTTGATTTAATTTTCTTGGGGTAATGAGTTAGGTTATTTATAAATTTATTAAGGCTTAATTTTATTTTAGTTTAGAGTATTAGTGTCAAGCTTGAATCACCCAAATTTTTACTTATTTAAAAGAATTTTTTTAATTTTTCCTTGGTCAATGGAGCAGGCCCCACCATAGCACCCACGTTCATGTGGGATGACGTGTTACCCATTTTAGCCGCAAATATTTTTTTATTTGTCTTGGGTGTGATTAAAATATGTTTTTGAGTCAAAAGTGCACTTCAATTATCACTTGGGGCATTTTTACATATTTTCTAGCCCAACAATTTAATTCTCAACTTATAAACCTTACTATAAAAGAAAAGGCCTACCTATTTCCTAAATGGGGAATGACAAAGAATAGGAAGGAAGTTAAGCTCTACCCCCATTTCCAAAGGAGACCCATCTTAATGTAAGGTTTTCCCCCTTAATTTTACAATATTTGTCTTAATAATCTCAATCTTCACTTCTCCTATTTAGATTATTAATTTCCTTCCATCAAATTATATTTTGAATTCCGATTTAGAACCCTAATTAAGTTTTTTTTGTTTGTAACGGAAGGAGGTTTTAAATCTATAATTTCCTAAGTTGATTTAAGTCTATTAGTTAGTTTTGAATAAGATTAACCAAAAGTCCTAATTTTTTGGTAGGATTTCTTGAGGTTGAAGATCGTTCAAGGTATTCACAAGCTTGATAGAGGTAAAGGGTTTTTTTTAAAGAGATTTTCTTCATTAAAATGCTATTATTATAGGTTTCTTTGAGCTTTTGATTCATTTTGATGTATAATGGTGATTTATTAAAAATATATAATTTATGGTTATTTTTATATATTTAAGTATGAAAAATATAAATCAATCAAGTTTTAGGCTTGCGTGATGATTATATAAAGTTTTATTAAGTTTTAGGAATTTTTCTTAATTTTTTGAAGAATTCTGGTTCTATTTTGTGAGGTAGGAAATAATTATTTTGATAGTTATGTTTTGATCATTCGATCACCTATGGGCTGATGGAACAGGATGACAAGTCGTTTGAATAGTTAGCCATTCAAACGGTCAAATAGACCTCTATTTTGGATTCACGACTATGTTTTGGATATTTTTACTCTAAGTTTTGCTCTCATATTTTTTCTAGGAATAAATTATCATGTCTAATTATATTCCTAATTTTTTAGATTTTTCTATAATAATATGCATTTATTATACAATAAAACAACTCTATGTTTCCTTATTTAGAAGCTTAGGGATAAAAACATATAATTTTTGGTTTTTTATTTTTATGATGGATTGATATATGTGTTATGAGTATATCATAAATATTTTAAGTTATTTAGAGCATAATAAGTTAATGACATAGTCATAAATTTGAAGGTCGATGATTCTAGCAGAACTGCAGAGTCTCATTAATTAAATCACGAAAGTTATTTTTTGGATTTGTTTTCATATGATACTTATTTATATATTAATTAATACTAAGATGTAGTATCTCTAAATTTCACGTTGATTAGAGTTTATTTGCTATTTTTTTAAATATACAAGTTACATGATGTGATTATGCTAAAACATCTACTTAAGCTAGTATGAGATAAATAAGTATATGCGTAATTTTAAGTTCTATTTTGATGATTTTTTCATATTTACTGCATGATTCCAGTAGATTATGACCGTGATGAATTATGAATACTTGCATATGTCACATTCATTATATATGAACCATGTTCCACATATTTTAGCTCAAATATAGACACGATTATGTATGTATATTTTTACTCATGCTTATATGATTTTATTTATCACAAATGGACCATGTTTCATGCATATTAAGACTTATTAAAGTATGTTTACCTATGTTTGTATTCATTAAATATTGTTCACGTATGTATCATATTGTGTGCATCATGAGAATGACTTGTAAATTAAGATTATTAGTGTTTAATCGTGATTAATCAATTAGTTTCAGTAGTTTTCTAGATTAGCCGCATTGGAGGTTTATCGAATCGGTTTTATGTTTAATTGAACTTGGTTTCATGTCCATTGGATGGGTTTTACATTCCTTTGAGGACAAGTTTTATCCCCGAGTGAGAAGAGCATAATATTATAATAAGTTAAATTGATGAGTCTTTTTGGACATGAGAATCAAGGTTGGTTTGTTCGTGTGCACCGACTTACCAAGGGGTACTTTCCCCAATAGGGATTTACCCAAACTACTTTAGTTGTTCCTTCGGCTAGGATAAACATGATTATTTTTTCTATTGTGAGACATTCACTGAATTATTTATGCGGATTATAATACTCATTGACACAGTTTGTGTAGGGACAATAATGCTTATGTTATACATGATGTGTATGGAATAATTATACTTGAACATGCAGAATATAATATGGTTTGATACAATTGATTATGCAGGGTGAATGTGAATATTGATGTTTGCTTCATGTAGGATGTGAATAAACAATAAAACTTAAATGTTTGCACATAGTGTACATGTGTGTTATGAATTATCAATGAATATATGATACACAAGTGGTGTGATTGTGTAGATAGAATGTAATTTATCTCATGAAGTACATGTGTAGAGAATGAATATGTGATACATATTTAAATTGACTTTTATGAGAAGAATGCATGTAATGTTATCATGAACTTACATTTTATTTTAAAATCCTTACTTAGCTAAGCTCATCCCTCTTTTATTCGTAGTTTTGTTTTGGGGTTGTATGATATGTCATACAAGTGCTTTGGATGGTCTTCATGTCAAGTTTGAGGATGTACATGAGTCATGAGAGGCGCTAGATGTTTTGGTTATTTTAGACTTATGTGATATGATGATCTTAGATTTGACTTTAATTCATACTTTGGATAGCCTATGATGGATTTAGATATGTTGCATTCTTAGGGCTTGAGACTATGTTTATTAATTTATCTTGCCATCTTCATTACATAACATGAAATAAAAAATAAGACCCTTAAATCGACAAAAATCCATCCAATATATCATGTTGTCTTGTCGTCTTTATTACATAACATGAAATAAAAAAATAGACCCTTAAATTGACAAAAATCCAACCAATGTCATGTAGTCTTGACATCTTGATTATAGAACATGAAATAATAAAAAAAACTTTAAATCAATTAAAAATAGACCAAACTTGATATGGAAATTCATTTCTACTAAGCTATTCAAGATCCAAATAAAAAAAACATAGAAAGAAAATCCTTGAAATGAATAAGGTATGGAAATGCAAAAAAAAAATGATACCTTTGACACCGGAGGACTCCATCAAGAGTCGGGAGCTGATCTCTGTCGTTGTTGTCGACAACCGCAATGGTTGATTGCAAGGAGCCAGGAGGGAAAGGTTGGAGGATTGGAGGAATGGATGGGATGGCAGAGGAAGCTAGCAGAAGAAGTCGGCGGGAATGGCAAGGGACACCAGAGATGGGCCAGGTGGTGGAGGGAGGAAATCAACAGGCCATGACAAACACAATCCAAAACACGTGCCCAATCGCCACAGCTAGAAGAGAAAGCTCAAAAAGGACATTAGGGCACAATTGAAAGAGGGTGTTCGGAGTTTAAAAAGTATATATATTAACAAATGTAGATAGTTGTACACATGGACAATTAAACTATGTTTGCAGCTGCGTTTGTTAAAGGACCGGACCAAAACTACCCTCCGTAGCCTTGTTTGTGTCCACGCGAACAAGCAAAAACTATTTGTTTTCAATGTAGACAGACACATATGCAGACACAATTGCCATTTATTTGTTGTCCATTTACATCCTTATTTTGATGGGACAAAGAAAAGTGAAGAACCTATCTAGCATGACCAATCTCGATGACAAATAATGAAAAATTGCCACATCATCAGGAAGTGGTGAGAGAGAAACTTGGGAACATGATCCAAAAGTTCCCATGTTTCTCCCCCTTCACATATCCATTGAACCTGCAATCTAGTCATTCTTAGTGGTTTGGAAAATAATTTTAAAAAATAAAGCCCACCAAAAACCAATTCTAGATTTTGTTTTTTGGTGTAAGGCTGTCACCAGAGAGAGACCCAAAGAAGAGGATCTTACTACACATACTCCGCTTTTAGTCATGTGGGCCTATTCTAGTACCAACTAGGCCAATTTGGTTGCATATTCCCTCCATCTTAAAATAAATATCTAATTTAAAATTTTAATTTATTTCAAAGTAAGTGTCCAATTTGCTAAGTTGTCACCTATTTTTTCCTTTTTTATACAATTTTTGTGTATATTTTCTTAAAATATTTTTTATTAACTTTTTTATGTGTTAATAAAAAAAGGTAATTTAAAAAAAATAGTGATAACTGAGAACTTAAACATTTGACTTTTTCGAATTATAATTGTTAAGGTAGCAATCAGCTGACAAAAGCAAAAACTATTACTTAGGGCTACGTTGAAACTTGAAAGCCCGGCCCCAACTCGATCATGATGGAATGAACCTGGATTGGGTTGGGTCTAAGATAAAAAATACCCGAGGGTCTAGCACGTAGAAAACCCAAGAATTAATCCTAATTATATAAAGTTTTTATATTTTTATAAATAAAATTGGGCCAAAATAATTTTTATTTAGTTTTAATTATTTAAACCGACCGGACTCAAGATAAAATTTTAGTTCCTATTAGGTTAGGTCCATAAAATTTAGTTCCTATTTTATGTTAGGTCAATTCTAAAAAACTTGATTTATATAGGGTCAGGTCCTACCCGACTTACAAAATCTGACCTAATCTTGCCCAAAATGCAGCCCTAAAATAACTTATTTAAAAAGGGAAAAAACAGCGACGACAGACCAGACTGCTTTTACTTCTCCGTTATTTTGCGAAACGACTACTTCTACTTCAAATTCAACTATATTATAAGAAGAGGGGCAGCCAGTCAAGGTCAAGACACAACACAGTTGAATGATTCAACAACTACTTAGCCATCAACCACATCTAGCTATATAAAGAGACCAGAGAACAAGAATGATTCACACCTCAACTTACATATTCTTTCAGATTTGCTATCAACGTTCGACGAATTGAGGATAAAGCTCAAAAGGGTAGATCAGCCAATCAGTCATGGCGGCCCTGAGACTTTCTGCTCTTCAATTGCCTTCTTCTTCAGCTTCAAAAAATGGCAGATCTGCTGCTGTACTGCAAGCACCATTGCCTAAGATATCTAGAGTCGATCACCGAACCTCCTTACCGAATTTACTCATCCAAACGATGGAAGAAATGAGACCGGCAAATGTTAATGGTTTGGACGTGGCCGGAGGTTGCGACTCCAGTGTAGTTTCGAAACTCTGTGCGGTGGCGGAGGCAGTGGCGGACCGGGCGGAGATGCATGCAAACATAGGAGAACAGAGGGCAGATTGGAACAAGCTCCTCCTCGGCTCCATCAACTCGATCACCCTCGCAGCCGCCACAAAGGCCGGCATCTCGGCGATCCCATCCGTTGCGGGTCTTGGTGCGTCGGCCTTGGCGTTCAAGGTGTCAGCGACGATCTTGTATTCAGCAGCCACCGGGTTGCTGATGGTGGTGAACAAAATTCAGCCGTCCCAGCTGGCCGAGGAGCAGAGAAACGCCGCCAGGCTCTTCCGGCAGCTGCTCTGCGAGATCGAAACAACTCTCGCCTCCGGCGACTCAACTCGCAGCTACGTCGACCAGGCCCTAGAGAGGGTCCTAGCCCTGGATAAGGCCTACCCGCTTCCATTACTCCCCGGAATGCTAGACAAATTTCCTGCCGAGGTAGAGCCTACAGTGTGGTGGCCAGCTCGATCTAGCAAGAAACCAGTGCAACAACACAGGAAGAACAAACAGCAGTAGCAGCTGATTTCTGAGAAGGTTGGAGCAAGGAATGGTTGGAGTGGAGAGCTTGAGAAGGAGATGAGAGGAGTCCTTAGCGTTCTGAAGAAGCAGGATGTGGCTGAATACGTCAAACTGAGCAAGCTGGTCTTGAAGGTGAACAGGGTCTTGGCCTTCAGCGGTCCGTTCCTCACAGGCGTAGCAGCAATTGGGTCTTCCCTGTCAAGTTCTGGCTCGAGTGCTGCTCTAATGGTGGCTGTGGCTGCTGGGGCTATAGCGACCGTGGTGAACACATTGGAGCATGGTGGGCAAGTTGGGATGGTGTTTGAGATGTATCGCAACTGCGGTGGATTCTATCACCTCTTGGGGGAGACAATCGAGACCACCTTGAATGAAGAGGTTGACATGAGGGAGAATGGAGAGTCGTTTGAGATGAAGTTAGCTCTGCAACTGGGGAGGAGTGTCTCTGAGTTGAGAAATCTCTCGTCTTCATTGCATCTGGAGGATGATGAGGCCACAGAGTTTGCCGGGAAGCTCTTTTGATGTAGGCCTCCATTTGTTTGTACATAAACCACAAATTGTAAACAATAACCATCTCACTTTTTTTCCTGACTATGTGTATAGCTGAGTTAAATGTATCTTTTTTTGACATAATTGATTTAGCGGCTGTCTGGGTGTAAAAGTTTTTGGCAACGGAAGTAATTTTTTTTTTTGAATTAATTCAATGGATTCAGTATAGAATGAGTATTAAGGTAGCTAATAAAATTTTTTAGAATAAATTTAGATAGAACTATAAACTCATTTTTAAAACTTTAATCTAACAAAACTTTTTTTTACTGAATTTGGATATATGTATTTTTGATAATATTACTCTCATATTGACAAGCCTTATCCAAAAAAGATGCAACATGGGTAAATTATTTTGAATTTTTAAAATGTGTCCTACCTATATGATACTCTTTTGGAAGCTTACATCGATATGAAGGACAATAATGAAAAAAATAATAGAATCTTTATCTCCAAAATAGGGGGTTAAGAATCAAAATTGATAAAATCACATTGCAATTTCAGCTAGAATAATCTAATGTATATTTCTTCTTAAAAAAAGAAAATGTGTTAGCGGGACTCTCCATACTATTTAGATTTTAAAAATAAACTAGTATTTATTTAGACTGCTAAAGAGAGTGCACACTAATCTAATGACTAATTAGGAATGATATGTAAGGTCATTTCTTAACTACCATTATCATTCATGTTTATCATATGAAAATTATTACACACAGTCTAAGGTGTCATTTGGAAATTATTTTCTCCTTCATTTGTGGCTCATTTGTGCCAAAAGTGTATGTCAAATTACTTTTTTCAACAAATATTGGTAAATGATTCTTATTTGACGATTTATATTAATTATTTTTTTACAAAATTATTTGTGAAAAAATTTATTCAAAGAATCTTTTTGCACAAGGAAAATGGTATTCATATTTTATATTCTTTACACTATAGGTCTTACACTACCTTTAGTTGATTCGATAGAGAAGTTAAGTCTTACCTCACTACATAAAATTTTTTTTTCCTATCTAATTATAAGTGATGTAAGCCTTATAAGTGTAGGAAAAATGATATATAAATATCACTATCCTTTATATAAATGGCTTACAAAGCCTTATGATGATGTTCGAGATAGCATTTAAAATAAAACGTCATTTTCTTTACCGTCACACTTAACTACCTTTAAATGTGTTCCCGAATGACATCGGTGCCAAAGTTTGATTTGTTTGTTTTCCTATGAAGCCTTAGTCCATAGAGCTCCTTATATTGTGTCTATATATACCCGTCACTGCAGCACCCCAGCAGCAATGCCAGAAAGGAAGCTAGTCATGGAGTTGCAACATGCTTACATTGTGGATTGTTTCTTTTCATTTTGCTTAGAAAACATCAATATTCAAGGCCGAGCCTATCATTGAGGGTGCAGTAACTGATCTCTACTCCACCGCCTTGATTGAGAGTATTGGCTTAGCAGACGGGATGCGCCAGTCCTGTTTCAGTGCAGGCGTACATGAATCTTTCTACGGGAGGCTCTTCCCAGCCAGAAGCCTGCATTTCATTCATTCTTCTTACAGTCTCCGCTGGCTCTCTCAGGTAAATCTAAAAACTGAAAAATTATCAAGTGCAAAGCCACCCAGCTGCAATTAGACATCTCGGTTATGACTACTATGTTTTCATTTTTTACTTAGTCACCAGAAAGGATTTTGTGTATCCCTTTTTTTTGGCAATAAGGGTCGTCTGTCTGATTTTTCTTTGTTAATGCCTCAGTAGCCTTAAACAGTGGGAACATTCACATTTCAAAGGCTAGCCCTTTCGGTGGGGTTAAAGCTTACTTTGAGCAATATGATCGAGAGTGACTTCTCACTATTTTTAGAAAGTCGTCAGGAAGAAATGGTTCCTGCTGGAAGAATGGTCCTCACACAACTTATATAAGGAAGGACTTGTATATTCATCGAACTCAAGTTCACTGATTTCTCTTTTAAATTTAGGGAATGATTGAAGAGGAGAAACTGGATTCTTTCAATCTGCCCTTTTATTGCCCATCGGTTCAGGAGATTGAGTGGATCATCAAGCAAAATGGGTCATTTGATGTTCATGAACTTAAGATCATTGAAGTGAATTGGGATGCCAATGGTGATGAGCATGGTGAGAATTTTGTGTTTGATAAGTTTACCAGTGAGTTGAACGTTGCCAAGCACATAAGAGCCGTGACTGAGTCCTTATTGGTAACCCACTTTGGTAAGGAGAATTGATGACCTGTTCCAAAGGCTCCCCGAGACTCGGGGGGAACACATGTCCAGGAACAAGTGCGCATGCCAATCTAGTCTTGACTAGAAGAGGGAAAAATCATCAAGTGGAACCGTTGCACGGGCCACATGGTAAATACGTCATCTTGATGAGTGACAAGTTTAATTAATTTATACATATTTACAAGTAAGATGATGCATGAATTTTGATTTATGTGTTTAAATATAAATCAAGGTATGCACCACCATGTGGTAGAGCGGTTCTACCAAATACTTTATACTAAGAAATCCTATGGCAACAACAAAACTACAATTCTATCAAAATAATTTGTAATTTTCATCTCATCTGCCTTGTCATTAATGATTCAGTATTGTATTACATTCTCACCATCAACATCATCTCTCTCACTCCCTTTTTGTTAGAATATTTTCAAAATAAGAAAAAAATATATAAAATATATACAAATCCAACATAAAAACAGTGTTTTAGTTATATTTTAGTTTTGAAAAACATCATTAAAATGGGGTTATGAATTTCATAGATAACAAAGGTTTTTTGTACTTTTGAAGGGAGAGAAAATTCTTCTCACACAGATATTAAAATTCTATAGTGTATTTTCACAAGTGTGATTTACATACAAAGAAAGTAAGCTTTATTGTATATTGAGAACAAATTTGTGGAGATTTCAATTACACACCAATATCTATAATTAGTGGGGTCAAACACTATTTTTAGAAAAGTATATCATGCCTTAAAGCAAAGCGTTTCAACGCATTTTCTAAATCAAAACTCCAAATTTTAGTTAGAAGTAAACAAAAGTTCTACATCAGTCACCATCCACATTTCTCCCTCCCTAAGTGACAAAATATTGGTATAGTACATATTTTATATACATACTTCACATTTTCCCCATCCTAACATAAAAAAACACAATATTATTCTATTTTTAAAAAATATACTAAACATTTCATTCTCGTACTTCACGTTTAATACACATACTTTGTGTTTAAAATGTACATATTATATTCATACTTTGTCGCATAGCCTTTTAACAAATTTTCTTCCAATTCCTTAATATTTTGGTTTTGATTGGCTAAGGAGCTCTCTAATGATATTTTTTACCCACTAACCTTCTCTAAATGTATGAAATAGAGCTGCTAGTTTTTAATCTACTATTTTCAAGGAAGAAGACATCTTATTTTTAGTATGTTTTAGTAATACAATCTTTTGGGCTACATTTTGTATATATTTTTTTATTTTTATTATTTCTCCATTTTTCTTATGTTGTTTTCTATACTTCCCTTTTTTTGTCATTTTTTGTGTACGCTCCCATATTTACATTATTGTCATATCTGTAATTTGTCACTTAGCTCCCTCCCCCCCTCTTGACTATTTGTGATAATTCTTCACTCACCGTAAAATTTAAAATATATTTCCAACTCAAATTAAAATTTATACATTAATATTAATTATAAATGTTAAGAGAGGTAGATTGGTTAAGAAACTCATTCTTGGGCAGAATTTTTTATTCTACCCAACTTCTACACTTAATTATGATTCCGCTAATTCCTTACAAAATTTGACCTAAAGTCATAATCTTTCAATTGATTGCATTAAATTAGAATTATGGTTGGTAAAGAAATGTTTTAGAAAAATTCAAATATATGAGTCAAACTCATTTCTAAATCTTTCAATTAACTTTCTCTTCTGAACTCAGATATGCACGTTCTTTGTATTGTTGTGCCCGTATTGACAAGCTCTATCAAACAAGACCCCACATGAGTAGGTTACTTTAAACTTTTAAAGTAGGCACCACTTATATGGACATATAATATACAAACAATCATAATTTATGTACATATATGATTGTTTGTGATACTTCAATATTTACAGAATGTGTGGCATGCACATGAGTAGGTTATTTTGAACTTTTAAAGCAGGCCCCACCTATATGTTTTATAGTTGATCTAATATTTTTATAGTTAACTATACAAAAATAATAATAAATCATATATTTTTAAGGAATCACCATTACTCATCAAGATGCTTCGAAAGTTTAAATAAACTCACAATCATGACATTACAAGTAAGAAAATCACTCAATGTGAAAATCCCTTACCTCTATTCAGCTTGTGAATCCCTTTAATAAATTTCAACTTCAAGAAATCTTACCAAAAAATTAGGACTTTTGATTATTCTTAATTAAAACTTAACTAATAGATACAAATCAACATGAGAATGATATATTTAAGACCTCCTTATGTTAAAAATGAAAATAACATATATTAGGGTTCTAAATCATAATTAAAAAGATAATATGGATAAAAAGAAATTAAGAATCCAAATAGAAGAAGTGGAGAATGAGATGATCAAGATAAAAATTTAAAATGATTAGGGAGTGATTAGGGAAAATCTTACCTTAAGAAGCGTTTTTCCTTTAAGAAATGAGGGTAGAGTGTAGCCTCCCTTATCTTCTTAGCCCTTCCCTATTTGAGAAAAGAGCTAAGGTTTTCCTTTTATAATAACAGCTTGTGGGTTAAGAATAAAATTGTTAGGCTAGAATATAGGAAAATAAGACCTAAGTGACCATTTAAGTGCATATTTGACTCAAAAATAAATTCAGTCACACCCAAAACCACTTAGACAAATCAATATAAGGTTAGCGTCTGACATGGGTTACATGTCATCCCACACGGACGTGGTCCTACTGTAGGGCTTGCTTCTTTGATCAAAGAAAATAGAAATAAAATGCCCTTAAATAGGTAAAATTTTGGTGAATCAAGCTTGACACTAATATTCAACTAAAATAAAATTAAACTTTAAAAAATTTATAACAAAACTAACTCATTACCCTAAGAAAACCAAATCAAACTAAAATAGACAATTTTACACAAATAAAAAAAGTAATAAATCAAAAGATCTTACAGATTAAGTGAGTTAGTGGAGTTTAAGAGGAAAAAAGAAAGTGACAAGGGTAGTTAGGTCATTTTAAGCCACATATGTAGCATCTTACATGTGCATAAGTCTATTTGGGCATTATACAAGTTATGCACATATTGTGGGTATCATG
This sequence comes from Saururus chinensis, assembly GCA_035235625.1. Classification (NCBI taxonomy): domain Eukaryota; kingdom Viridiplantae; phylum Streptophyta; class Magnoliopsida; order Piperales; family Saururaceae; genus Saururus; species Saururus chinensis. The sequence continues at coordinate 31,701,317 of CP141148.1, read as the reverse complement.
GTCTAGTTACATCAAATGACCTATTTTATGGTGTTATTAATATTATGATTATTTACATCTTTTATAATTTTTGTGGTATTGTATTTGTTAATAAATGTTTGTGTGTTACTTATTGATTGTGGCATTATGTTCAAATGCAACGTTCCACACATTTCTTAGTGCATCCCCAACATATCATTAGGGCAAATTTGCATCAGTGGTCATCGATATCTAGTGCCTTTGATAACGATATAACTTAAAATATCTTTGAGTCTTAAATGGTGCCATAGGAAGGGCCCTATTTTTTGTTTAAGACAACAAGAAGTAGGAGTTAAAAGAATATGCTCCAATTTAGAGATTTAGGCTTCACCCAACTAACTCATGCAATTTGATAAAAGAGGTTTTTATGCTCCTTTCTTACTATGAGCCCAACATAAGAAAAATACGTAAGCCCTTAATATTTAAAATAGACGCACATGTTAGCTTATATCATAGATGAAGGCCTCTTATATATTATTTAGAGTGGGCTTATTACATTAATGTAACATTAAAAATGATTCTCAATTTGATATCGTCATAATTAAATATAGCTAATAGCGGACAAAAGCATTAAATGACATGTGCAATGGAAAGAGACAGGAAGAAGGTAAGGTAGTTGCCAAATCTGGGTATATATATACGCGAAGCTAAGACGAGACTGTTTCTACTTCAAATTCAACTACAAGACGAGGGGCAGCCAGTCAAGGTCAAGACACCAGACCACGGAAGTGTTCAAAACTTCAACATCATCTCCGCAGCCATCCACCACCTCCCTCTCTATATAAACAGACTAGAAGCGGAGAACAAGAATCACACCTGAATTTGCATATTCATTCAGATTTGCTCTCAACGTTCGAAGAATTAAGGATAAAGCTAAAAAGGGTAGATCAGCCAATTAGTCATGGCGGCCCTGAGACTTTCTGCTCTTCAATTGCCTTCTTCTTCAGCTTCAAAAAATGGCAGATTTGCTGCCGTACTGCAAGCACCAATGCCTAAGATAGCAAGAGTTGATCATCAAACTTCCCTACCGAAGTTGATGACCCAAAAGATGGAAGAAATGAGACCTACAAATGCCGATGGTTTGGACGTGATCGGAGGCGGCGACCCTAGTGCAGTCTCAAAACTATATGCGGTGGCGGAGGCAGTGGCTGACCGGGCGGAGATGCATGCAAACATTGGGGAGCAGAGGGCCGATTGGAACAAGCTCCTCCTTGGCTCCATCAACTCGATCACCCTCGCAGCCGCCACCATGGCGGGCATCTCGGCGATCCCCTCCGTGGTGGGGCTAGGTGCGTCAGCGTTGGCGTTCAAGGTGTCGGCTACGATATTGTATTCGGCGGCCACCGGGCTGCTGATGGTGGTGAACAAAATTCAGCCATCCCAGCTGGCCGAGGAGCAGAGAAACGCCGCCAGGCTCTTCCGGCAGCTGCTGCGCGAGATCGAAACAACTCTCGCCACTCGCCTTGCAACTCGTACCGATGTCGATAAGGCCGTGGAGAGGGTCCTGGCCCTGGATAGGGCCTATCCACTTCCATTGCTTCCCGGAATGCTAGACAAGTTTCCAGCAGAGGTAGAGCCTACAGTATGGTGGCCAGCTTCTAGCAAGAAATCAGTGCAACAACACAGGAAGAACAAACAGCAGCAGTTGGTTGGGGAAAAGGTTGCAGCAAGAAATGGTTGGAGTAGAGAGCTTGAGAAGGAGATGAGAGGAGTCCTTAGCGTTCTGAAGAAGAAGGATGTGGCTGAATACGTCAAACTGAGCAAGCTGGTCTTGAAGGTGAATAGGATCTTGGCCTTTAGTGGTCCATTCCTTACAGGCTTAGCAGCACTTGGATCTTCACTTGTTGGGTCCTCTCCACATGTTGGCTCCAGTGCTGCTGTAATGGTGGCCGTGGCTGCTGGGGCCATGGCGACCGTGGTGAACACATTGGAGCATGGTGGACAGGTTGGGATGGTGTTTGAGATGTATCGCAACTGCGGTGGATTCTATCACCTCTTGGGGGAGACGATCGAGAACACCTTGAATGAACAGGTTGACACGAGGGAGAACGGGGAGTTGTTTGAGATGAAGTTGGCTCTGCAACTGGGGAGGAGCGTCTCTGAGTTGAGAAATATCCAGTCTTCATCGCATACGGAGGATGGTGAGCCCACAGAGTTTGCCGGGAAGCTCTTTTGATTTGAGCATTGTCCCATTTATTTGTACAGGAACCAGAAATTGTACACAATCATCTCACTTTTCAGATTATATACATGTAAAGTTGTAAATTACGAAATTTTTTGGACATAATTCATTTAGTGTGTGTAAATACACGTACATATATAATAATCACTTTCGAGTGATTAAACTATTTAAGAGAAATAAAAATAAAGACTTTTAGGCTTCTAAGGAAAATTCTCTAAGGCAAACCTCTCGTTGAATAAACATAATTTCAAAGCAGTTATTCAACTCAAGAAAGAGAAATAAACATGAAAAGAACAAGATTTGGGTATCCACATATAAGATTCTAATAATACAAGATTTGGGTATTTAAATATTTAAAAATTTGTCGTTCAAATCTAAGAATTTAGATTATATTTTAAAATCTCATATTCTAAATATTTTAGAATTTTAATTGACTAACCCCCTTAAGAGAATTTTGAAATACCAAAGGCAAACATAGATAGGAAGGAACTCTAGAGCATACTGGGGTTTTACAGATGAATAGATATAACTAGGGTTTTAGGAGTAAGTCGATCTAGCTATATATAGCTAGTTGGGAATAAAATTGGCATATTTTATAAACCTGTCATGTTAAGTAGATGGAACTGCCAATCTATCGACTCATCTAGATAGAAGTAGTAAGATGTAAATTGATGGACTAACATTATACTATCAATTGTTGGAAGCAAGTAGATCGATCTATTTACAAAAAACAGTTAAGATGTAGTCTAAACTCATTTCTGACTTTTTTGGACTTTATAGATAGAAAGAGTATAATATAAAAAGATAGAATTACTTTATGTTTGAAGTAGTTATGAATCACATGTTTTTTTAATGATTTTCTCATATCTCCACATGTATCTTGAATCAGTTAAAATTCTTCGAATTTTTCATAACTTCAATCTTCAAAACTCTTAAAGCTTATCTTAATCACATATAAAATCAACCTTCATATATATATATATATATATATATATATATATATATATATATATATATATATATATATATATATATATATATATATATATATATACAATATGGATCCATTAGTGATTTTACCATGGGAATTGTCAATATAAGTTTTTTTTCTCTCCATGGAGGCCAAAACTCACCAAAAGGCGAGATAATGGTAGGCTACAACAAAAGTCATTTTCTAGACTTCCTAGTGGGAGAAGGACCATAAATATTATGACTTTTGCTGCTACCTGGTTTAGACTAGAAAGGTTGTCAATTCTATCCTGATCTATATCTAACCACAACTAGGCCCAGTTTGGTTGTAGCATTGCCTTTTTGGCCGCTTAATAGAGGTAACCTTTTTTTGCTAAACATATTGCAACGCGACTTGTAACACTCTCGATTTTTTGTTCTATAAATTTCCTAGAGTTTTTGGGAATTTTTTATAGTTTAGACACCATTTGAGAGAAAATGGGGAACTGGGTAAGCAGGCTCACAAGATTGGGTCAGGCCAGGCATCCGCCAGCCAAGCCCATTGGCCCATCTAATATGTGGTTTTGGCGTCAAGTAGTGGATAACCCCAAATTGGAACTAATTTGATTTTCTTGTATTTGATTTGATCTAATTTGATAAACTTAGAAAGTAAATCAACTAATTGGAGGAATTACCTTGTGAAGGCAAACCCTAAAAGGAGGCCACCGGCCCCCCTCTCTCATTCACTCTCCCCTAGAGCCGAATCCCTCCCTCTCTCCCCTTCTCTTTCTTCTGGTGGCTGAACATGCCCTTTCCCTTTCTCTTTTACATTCTGTTTCCCACACTTCTCTTCTAATGCACTATCTTCTATCCCATGTTTTGCTTAACCTTTTGCTATCATTAATTCTTGATTGAAGAACCTTGAGATTGACTTGTGAAAGCATCAGTGAGGAAGTTCCACTATGGCTTGGTACACCTATAGAGGAGAGTTCTTTGGATCAATTTGAGATAGGTTAAGCCAAATCCTTGTTATTGTTTGATTGATTATGTGGTTTCAAGTTCGGTTCTTAGATTTTTGAATTCTTTAATTAGGGTTTAATCAAGAAAGAGGATTTCTTCTTCTCTCTTCTTCAATATTTATGTTTTGGGGATTTTATTTCAAGGTAAGTAACTTCTCACTTGCTGATTTATGATTTCATGGTTACTTTTATGTATAGTTTGAAATGATTAATGCCTAGGGTTTTCTTAAAATGAAGTTTCCAATATGATTCACGTGATTCATGTGGTTATTGGCATGATTGGTCTTGAAAATATGATAAATGATATTCGTAGCTCATTCTTAGTTCTTTGATGTCTATTTTTCTTAGATATGATGTTTTTGATTACTCTAATAGTTGGTTGATTCAGATGCCTTACAAATACCTTGATTATTCTATGTTATGTTGTTCCCAAATTTTACTGTCTCCGGTTTGGTCAATTTTTTTAAAGGCCTTCCCGAACGACTACAAAAAAATGAGCTACAACAACGGCCAAGAACTATCGTTATATCTATTTGTAGTCATCGCTAAAGTTAATTGTGACGGCTAATAGACTTGTATTTATGTATATTTTACTTAGTTTGTATTTATAGAAATAAAAAAATGGTCTTAATTCTCGTGTAATATGTTGTACTTATATCATACATAAAAAAAGTGAAAAATTGACATATTATAAAAGGAGTTGATATGTGAAAGACATTGAAACTTATATATAAATATTATAGATATATACAAGTTTTTCTCAAACTTAAAGCCAAGTAGAACAATCATAGCTATAATTGAGCTTGGCTTTACTAATTTCGGGTTCAAAAATGTTGACTGCACCTTTATGACTCAACCAAATGTGATGACCGCTTCAGGGCTCACGCAGGCACTTTCCACATCTCTTTCTTACAAGTGTAATCTTTTTGTCCTAAAATAAGTATCTTATTTAAATTTTTTAAATAAATTAGAATTATTTTATTTTAAAAATTAAATAAGACACTTATTTTAAGGAGTAGGGAGCATAAAATGGCATGTGTGCTAATTTTGATCTAAAGGACTGAACGCTACAGAGTTGGGAAAGCATTTTAATTTCATCTCAACCTCAAATGTGTTGTTTACTCTTCCTTTATACAACCATTGTTTAAGTTCTAAATTAAACAAGAAGTCCAAAGAGATCGTTATTTTCATTTTCTATTGCGCGCCATGCAATTTCTTTATTTTGATAGGTGCAGCATGCAAATTATGAGGCAGAAAGAGAGAGAACGAAAGTGTCAGCGACAAGTGATCATGAAAAATTACAATTTTTAGGCTTATGGAATGTATGATTACACTGATCTACAAACATTCACAAATTGTGTTACGATGGAGATAACTGTACAAAACTTCTATAAAACATCTGACATCATGTACACGCCGGAAGTCAGGATGACCAACACATTAGAGCCAGATCAGAAGAGCTTCCCGGCGAATTCAATGGAGCTGTCTCTGTCGTTGGACAGGGAAGATGAGAGATTTCTGAGCTCAGTGACACTCCTTCCCAGCTGCAGAGCTAACTTCATCTCAAACAACTCTCCATTCTCCCTCATGTCGACCTCGTCCTTCAAGGTGGACTCAATCGTCTCCTCCAAGAGGTGATAGGATCCACCACAGTTGCGATACATCTCAAACACCATCCCAACCTGCCCACCATGCTCCAATGTGTTCACCACGGTCGCCATAGCCCCAGCAGCCACGGCCACCATTAGAGCAGCACTTGAAGAGGACCCAATAAGTGAAGACCCAATTGCTGCAATGCCTGTGAGGAATGGACCGCTGAAGGCCAAGACCCTGTTCACCTTCAAGACCAGTTTGCTCAGTCTCACGTACTCAGCCACATCCTTCTTCTTCAGAACGCTAATGACTCCTCTCATCTCCTTCTCAAGCTCTCCACTCCAGCCATTCCTTGCTTCAACCTTCTGCTGTTTGTTCTTGGGTTGCACTGATTTCTTGCTAGATCGAGCCGGCCACCACACCGTAGGCTCTACCTCGGCTGGAAACTTGTCTAGCATTCCGGGGAGCAATGGAAGTGGGTAGGCCTTATCCAGGGCCAGGACCCTCTCCAGGGCCTGGTCAACGTCGGCGCGAGTTGGGAGGCCGGCGGCGAGAGTTGTTTTGATCTCGCGGAGCAGCTGACGGAACAGCCTGGCGGCATTTCTCTGCTCCTCGGCCAGCTGGGATGGCTGAATTTTGTTGACCACCATCAGCAGCCCGGTCGCCGCCGAATATAGTAACGTGGCTGACACCTTGAACGCCAAGGCCGTCGCACCAAGCCCCGCCACGGCCGGGATGGCTGAGAGGCCGGCCATGGTGGCGGCCGCGAGGGTGATCGAGTTGATGGAGCCAAGGAGCAGCTTGTTCCAATCCGCCCTCTGCTCCCCTATGTTGGCATGCATCTCCGCCCGATCAGCCACAGCCTCCGCCACTGCATACAGCTTCGAAACGGCACAGGAGTCGCCGCTGCCGGCCACCTCCGGTCCATTCACATTTGTGGGTCTAATTTCTTGCATCTTTTGGATCAGTAACTTCGGTAGTGAGGTTTCAGGATCAACTCTTCCTAACTTAGGCAGGGGTGCTTGCAGAACGGCAGCAAATCTGCCACTTCTGGAAGCAGAAGAAGAAGGCAACTGAATAGAAGAGAGTCTCAGGGCCGCCATGGCTGGTTGGCTTGTTAACCCTTTTCAGCTTTATCCTTGAATCTTCGAATACTGAGAGCAAATTTGAAAGCTTATGTGAATTGATGTGTGATTGATTCTTGGTCTCTAGCTGGTCTGTTTATATAGAGCAGTGTCTTAGGAGATGCTGAAGTTTTGAATCATTCAATAGTCCTGCGCCTTGACCTTGACTGGTTGCTCATATTCTTGTAATTGAATTTTACGAAGAACCAGTCTGGTCTTATCTGGCTTTACATGCTTGGTTGCTGACAAATTTGCACTTTTTTTTTTGCAAACAGCAAGTTTCCTCTCTCCTTCCTTCACATCTTTGGCTCTTTAATCCTATTCCTGTTAGTTGTTAATTATATTAACTAACATCAACTTGTCAATCCGAGATTCCTAACTGAAAAACTAACACTACTTGTAGTTTATTTATTATTTTTGTATAAAGTAGTTGCATGTTTAAGTGATATTGATTGGCTTTTTGCTCTTTCACACCTGCTCTTACGACTGATTTGAGTTTGGTCCACGTCTAAGCTGATATTAATATTCACTAAGTACACAAAAGAAAACTATAGTTTCTGGACATGCAGGTCTGACCAGCTTTCATTTTGACCTATTATGCTTCTGAATTTGCACTTTTTTGGAAATAAACTAAATTAATTAAGTGCATCTATATCTAGTTCTCATTGATATATATTGACGTTTAGTTTGAGATAGCTTTCACTGAATCGGCAGTCAGTCCACCAGTGGGCCACTGGTCATCTGTGACAACGTTTAGGCAGGGTGGTGAGTCTAGTGACCAAATGATAAGATGAAACAAACATTGGTGTACCCTGATACGTCCACGTCCAATTTTCATAATGTAGCATGTATTGCCTGTTGATTAATTTTCGTCGTTATTCCTGAAAAAAAAAAGTGTCATAATTTTTTTTTAAAAATCACTTTTAATAAACTACATAGTATCTTGAATTTAAAGAAGAGGTAAATAGAAAAGCTTACACTAATTAATCCTTATATCTTGAAATAAACTCCAAATATTTATATGAACGTGGTTATTAAACCCTTTTTTTTTTCTGTCCCTATTTCTCTCTTACCCCACCATCTTTTATTAAAATCTCCCATATTTCTCATTTTACCCCATTTTCGTTCTTTCCCACTTCCTTCTTCTTCTTTGGCATCGGCACGAATGTCGATAACTTTCATGTACATTATTAATTTATAGTACTTATTTAACCATCTCATTAGGTATATTTGTATATTCAGTTTTCTCGTGATGCAGGTTTACCAGAAAAGTAATCGGGCTAGGATCGTTGAGCAACAGAAGGATATTTAGTAGTAATGTAGAATTTTTTTATCTTTGACAACAAAGATTTAATATGATTTGTAATTTGAACATAGACACATGAGTGTCAATTACTTATGATTGTATATATTATAAATCTTGGTATGTACTCGAGTAAGTCCCTATATGATTTATGTGTAATTTGACCTTGTCATATGTATGAATATAATGGTTTGGATATTCTTATATTTGAAAACAAGTGAGTTACTCAAGGATAATCTTTTCGAAAGATTGACAAAAAGGATTTTTATAAAGAAATTTTATTTTCATTGATTTTACTATGATAAAAGAATAAAGTTGATTTTCTTACTCCACTTTCTCTACACTATAAACTACAATAAAACTTATTTTTAGGAACACTTTTATTAGCGACGCACACCAATGTGTCGCTAAAATAAACTACTAGCGATACTTTTATAAGCGTCGCTAGTAATTAAGTTTTTAGCAATGCACTTACATAAGCGTCACTATTATAAGTTGTATTTGTGACGCTTAGTATCAAACCGTCGCTAGTATATTTTAGCACCTCTTTCTGTGTCACTAGTATATTTTATTTAATTCCTTGTCTCTCTCTCCCCCTCTTTACCTCTTTCTTCCCCTTCTCACTCTTTCTCTCTCCTTTTTATTATATATTATATTTTAAAATTAATAAAAAAATTAAAATAAATAAAAGTAATTATATAGAGAGGGTGAGTGGAGGGAGAAAGAGGATTATTTAATTTTAATTTTTAACAAAATTTTAATGAAATATTATATTTTAAAATGAATAAAAGAAATTAAAATTAAAGGTAGTAGAAACGCATAAAAAATACGTCGCTACTAACCCAAGTAGTATCGACGCATAGCAAAATGCATCTCTACTAACCTAGGTAGTCGCAACGTATAAACATATGCGTCACTATTACATTTAATTTTAATTTCTTTTATTTATTTAAAAATCTAATATTTTAATAAAAAATCATAAAAATCTAAATTAAATTGTTTATCTCTCCTCTCTCTTAATTATCTCTCCTCTCTCTCCCCTCTCTCTCCTCTCTCCCCTCTCTCTTTTCTCTCTCTTCTCTCCTTCTCTCCCCTCTCTCTTTTCTCTCTCTTCTCTCCTTCTCTCCCCTCTCTCTTTTCTCTCTCTTCTCTCCTTCTCTCCCCTTCTCACTCTTTCCCTCTCTCCCTTTTATTATATATTATATTTTAAAATAAAAAAATAAAATTAAAAGTAATCATGACGCATAAACATATAAGTAGCTACTAACCTAGGTAGTAGCGACGCTTATGAATATGCGTCGCTACTACCTAGGTTAGTAGCAACGCATTTTGCTATGCGTCACTATTACATTTAATTTTAAATTTTTTATTTATTTTAAAATATAAGATATAATAAAATTTTTATAAAAATCTAAATTAAATTCTCTATCTCTCCTCTCTCTCTTCCCTATCTCTCCACTTTCTCTTTCACATCTCTCTCCCTCTCTCTTCCCCTTCTTTCTCTCTCTCTCTCCCTTCTATTATATATTATGTTTTAAAATTAATAAAGAAATTATATAGAGAGGAGAGTGAGGGGAGAGAGAGAGTGAGAGGGGATATATATATATATATATATAGTAGTGAGAGGGGGAGAGAGAGTGAGACTTTGTGAGAGGGGGGAGAGAGAGTAGTGAGAGGATGAGAGAGAGAGGGAGGAGATAGAAAAGATAGAGAGGGATGGGAGAGAGAAGATTTATATTTTTTTATTCATTTTATCTTATTTGCGAAACTTATAAAGAAGTGCGCAAATAGTATAACTATTTGCGATGCTTCCATATAAGCGTCGCCAATAGCTATACTATTTGAGACACTTCGTTGCTAATACCGATGTTTTTTCGCACGCACCGGCAAAATTTTCTCTAGCACGTTATATATACCCCACCCCCCCGTGCCCCTCTCCCCTTCGGTTGTCGCCCCTCATTCCGTCACTGCCACTAGCTCCCCCAGCCTCTGACAGGAGCTCCTCCCCCCGCCCCCTTTGGCCCCCGCCCCCTTTTGCTCCCCTCCGGACAGAGCCCCCGTCCCCTATTCTTCTCCCCTCCCCCTTCTTCTCTGCTCTAGCCGCTCTTCGGCCAGAGCCCCTGCCCCAGGCCATCGCCCACCCCCTCCCCAAATCCCACCTGAGTGGGATTTTGTTTTTTTAATAAAATCCTATTAGTGGTGCTTTTAAAAGCGTCACTAATATTTTAGTATTTATTTATTTTATTAGCGACACTTTTGAAAGCATCGCTAATAATTTTTTTATATTTATTATTTTTATTAGCTACGCCTTTAAAAGCGTCGCTAAAAACTTTTTGTATTTTGTATTTTTGTTATTAGTGACGCTTTTAAAAGCGACTAATAATTTTTTTTATTTTTTCTTTTTAGCGATGCAAACATAAGTGTCGCTTATATTTTAAAAATATTTTTATCAATATTTTTTAATATTTGTGATGCTTTGTGAATAAGCGTTGCTAATAATTTACTATTTGCGACATATAATTCGGCATCACAAAAAATTGATATTAGCGATGAAAATATAAGCATTGCTAATAATTTACTATTTGCAACGTATGATAAAGCGTGAAACAAAATTGATATTAGCGACAAAAATATAAGCGTCACTAATATTACTATTAGTGAAGCTTGTGGATATGCGTCGTTAATTTGCATCAGTGATTGTACTTTTATCGACACATTTAGCGATATTTTTTAAGCATTGCTAATAGGCATTAGCAACATTTTTATGACTATTAGTGACGCTTAAAAGTGTTGCTATTAGTACTTCTTGTTGTAGTGGTAGACCTTACACCACTTATGATTGGATAGGGAAAAGTGAATTTCATGTTGTGAGATGGACCTATCTTCCTTATCCAATAAAAAGTGGTGTAAGGCTATGATGTAGAGAAAATAGAGTATGAATATCATTTTCCTAAAAGAATTTTAAAAATCCCAAGGCATGATACAAACAACATTAATTGGTTGTGTGCCCTCTGTGATTGCCAAATGGGGGCGGAGTGTGGGAATGAGGTTTGCACTCTGTAACTACCATGCAACATTATCAAAACTTGATGAATAGGGCTTTCATGGGAGTTTGGAAGTTGAATGTAGATGGAGCAAGTCCCACAGTTGTAAAGGAAAGAATTACTAAAGGAACTAGACACTTCTAGTTAACCATTAACACCAAGAATAAAAAAAATAAGATTCAATTACTAAAGGAAAGAATTTAAAGGATATAGCATAACAAATACCAAACAGCAGTAAGAAAGAATTTACTGGTGTTAATGGTTAACTAGAAGTGCATGGTTCCATGGCAAATTCATCATGTTGTTCATGTGATATGTTCTTTGATTATGCTTCATCATATCCATCTCTGTCACATTTAAACAGAAGTGAATTTTTGTTTGATTTTCTAGTATCTCTTGATTGTATAAAAGGAGGTTCTGCCATTATTTTGGTACTATGGAGTGAGATTTTTGTTTGCTTAAATTCTTCCCTTGAGCATCAGAGTCAAATGATTTTAGTTTTCTTTATCTTTGTTGCTCTTTAGTTTTGTGCTGGCAGATTATGTACTTTTCGGGATGAGGCCTTATGTTTTCCCCCTTCTTTTATATCAAGAGTTTTTTCCATATTACCTAGCTCGATATACAAATATTCCATATTCCTTGGATTTTAACACTTAATCCCATATGACCTAGTTTAGGATAAATATACCCTTAAATCACAACTAAACCTATACCCAAGCTCTTATCTCATTATTTGTGAAAAATGACTGGCGATGACACAAATTGGTATGAGCAAAATCAAAACACTTTGAATACAGAAAAAAAAAGCACCCACTTAAAGATAATCGATAAAAAGTAAAAAATTTCTCCTTCTCAATTGTGTGTTCCAAAGAACAAATCAGAACAGAGCCATCTCCCAGTTTCAATCCAAAAACTAGTTCCTAGTTTAAAAAAAAAGATGAAAATAACAAAATTCAAAACGGGGAATTAAAGGAAGCCACTTTAGTGCTTGCTGAATTGCAACAAACATATTATTCCGACAATATGAAAAACTGAGTTGCGTTTAGAATGGATTGAAGGACTCCGGAGACTTGCCGCAAATAGGGATTTAACGCTGCAAAAAGAAAAGATTTTTGGGAGTACAATGAATCCGAATGAAATCGGGTAGAGTGCATTCATTCTGCATGACTCATGAGACTTCTGAGAATGCAAGAACGAGAGGATGACTCCCACTAAATGGACCAAAGATCTCACACTCCGCATGGCTTGTGTCCAACATTTAATTCATATCGCATATACGATAACTCGATATGTCAATAAAATATATTTTTGATAATACGATATGTATCCTTTGAGCCAACAACCCATAATATGATATCCTCTATATTGTATATACGATAACATGATATTCGCCTTAGCATGTTATCGATAACACTATATGCCAACAATGCGTGCTATTGATAATACAATATGTTACAATATCATTTATATCGCACATACAATAATACGATATTTGCCATAGCGTGTTATCGATAACACGATATTTGCTACAACGTATTATCAATAACATGAAATTCGCCATGGTGTGTTATCGGTAACACGATATTGTGGCATAGCGTGTTATCGATAACACGATATGCCAACAAGACATGTTATTTATTTTCTTCTATGTCTCATATACTATAATATGATATCCGTCATAGTGTGTTATCGATAACACGATATTCGCCATAACGTGTTATCAGTAACACGATATACCAACAATACGTGTTAATGATAATACAATATATTGCATATACTATAATAGGATATTCGTTATAGTGTGTTATCAATAACACAATATTCATCATAATGTATTATTGATAACACGATATTCACCAGTATTTGTTATTTATATAATTGTTTATAAAGTCAGGGATAAAAACCTCTGAGATCGTGTACATGCTTACATAAGAGTCCCTCTTTGCATAATAGGGTAGGAGGCTATCATGACTATTCTACAATGTCCTTCCTTGGCATCTACATCCTTCTTCATTCTTATATAGCTATGTTCTCCCTAGATAGTCCCTCAAGATTCATTTTTGAGTTGCAGTGTCATCTTGATCTCCTTTTGTAAGGATAAATAGTTTATGTGGTTATAAATTTTTGGACAAAAATCAGAGAAGAGCGATCGCCGATGAAGTGAGGGAGGCCGACAGTCACCGAATAGAAACCGGCAGGCGAAAATCACAAATCGTCACTGAGCTCAGATCTCCTCTTTGTTTATGCGTCGTCACAACTAGTTTACACGATTTTAAACCCTAACCTTGTTGAAAGGGTATTTTGGTCTAATTTTTTTCCAAATATCGTGTAAACCTAGGTTCTATGGAATGATTTTTACAAAACTAGGGAATGTGGAATATTTGTATCTTAGGCCAGGTAATATGGAAAAAACCTCTTATATCAATAAACTCTAAGGGATCTCCGCTTAACCCCCACTCCTGTAAGTTGTTTTTATTTTTTTATAAATAAATTAACATGTACAACGATAGACTTCAACTAATTGGGAAAAAGCCCTTGGGTTATCAATCAAGTAACATATTTGGCAAAACGGGGGAGAGGTCCTTTGTCCATTGGGTATTGAGTAATAAGGATACCCCATCTTCCTTTGGGCCATAGGGTCCTGGAAACTCTTTCAACTAATGAAAATGGATATCTTCGCTACTAGTTTGCCAATGCTATTGTTCTTTTTTATTTATTTATTTAGTAACAAAACTAATCTCTCTCTCTCTCTTCATCTTTATATATTTTTTCTTCCTCCCTTGCACCTCGCTTCTATCACCACATCCACTATTGTTGTTGCCACCTCCACTATTGTCATTACAACATTCATGTTGTCCTCCTTCTTGTCTATCATCTTGCCTCCCCCTTGCACTAGTGATTGCTAGAGCCAAATTTGGTTGTTATCATGTATGAACTAATATGGCATCACCTAAATTTAGTTGGGTGCAAAGGTTCAACTCGCAAGGTACGTATGGTTGCAGCCAGTGCTAGGTCGCATTCTTGGCCTTCAACACATATTGTCCGGTGAGATATTGTGGGTCATCTACAATAAAATAAAGGTAGTAATATTTATACACTACATCCATCCTAAAATAATAGATCAATTAGACAAAAAAAATTTGTTCCATATTAATAGTTTTATTTTGTTCAATTTAAGTGATTGAGTACTTAAAGCTTATTTTTCCTTATTTTATATGTAAGTTTTACAATTCAAATAAAACTATTATTTTTCTAAACCTAACTATTAATATTGAACGTAGAAAATATATAATAATTAAAGACATAAAATATTTATTTTCTTTGTTTACAATAAAAACATTCATATTTATTGTTAGCTCTATTGGTAAATGGTTAGCAATCCAACCGAGCTCTAGCGATGCCGGCAGAGCTCAATAATTGTTCGACATAGTACCCGATGGCATCTATTAGACCCCTAGCTTCAGAATAGGCTAAGGGGCAGAGAAATCTCAGCTTGGAGAGTAGGCAACCAAGGGAAAGCTGAGAAATGATGGTGTTGGTGTGTTGGCAGACTCATTTTCAATTCCTACTCGGAGTAGGATTTGATGGCTGGTTGGGTTCCATCACCTAAGGTGGTTCCTAGGAAGGTCGGGACTTTTATGGACACCTACTACTTGAAGTAGGAGAGACACTAGTGGTTGTTTTTTATTCAATCTCATGTTTCCTAGAGCGACTAGGAGTCGCCTTGGGGGCCTAATGTAAGTAGGAAGCCTGGACAAGGAGTTGTGCTCAAGTTGGATTACTCAAGACGGCCGAATCCTAGTAGGACATAGACTCCATGCAAGAAGAGGACATAGCCAAGGCTTTGTTGAGATGAGATGACATGTGAGTAGAAGACTTCTAGCCCAAGTAGGAGTCCGAGGAGTGCTTAGAGAGGCGAGATACATGAAGGAGGGCTCAACTATACTTTTAGTTGGGTTAGGACTCTTTTGGGACTGTTTTGAGCATGTATATGGGTTGGTTTCCTATTTCTAATGAGGCAAGGATTGAGATTTTGAATTTGTAACTAAGGTTGGACGAGTCCTAGTGATACTACGCTTCCCAACCTTTCCTCTATATAAAGGGGGTGTCATGGCAGGTTGAAGGAAGGTTATTTAATCATTCAAAACTCAAACATTTGCAATGGTCGGATTGGGAGTTTTGGCCACAGTTCCGGAGGGTTGTTGGGCAGCAAATACTTTGTTAGCGACTTTGGAGAAGCTGCTGGGAGTGTACTCAACCAAGGGGACCATACTCAGCAAATTTAACGAGGCTTGAGGTAGTTTTTAGCTAGGGGTGGCAGGTTTACAAGATAGCTAAGATGGTATTGGGTTTGGGAGCAAGGTTGGGGCCTTGTTAGTGTAAATTGTGTGCTGAATAAAATGTTTTAGAGGTGGGTTCTCATTTTTCCTTATTTTCCCTGTGTTGTACTTTATTTGGATTTGCATAAACTTGGGTGAAAGGGGCAGATAATGGTTGCGCAGTGCAGCCAGGCTATCACGTCTGCGAACGTTAGGATCAACTTCATGCACATAACAACATCCCTGGTGGCTAGCAGAAAGAATGGGCAAAAGAAGGCACATAATTGCACTTTTTTTCCCTACAAGATTTGTCTCTCCCTAAGAAGTGTTGCATGCCCTTATCGATCATGTGACGCCCCGACCCGAAAACCGAAATTGGTAAAAACCAAACCCATAACCAAGAGCGGCACACTCTGAGTGCGAGAGTCTTCTCTTTCCTCTACGTGCTACGGAACTTTAGCGCTCCATTGCACGTAGGCAAGAACTGGCCTAATTATATAACTAATTCAGACCAGGCCAATGTTGCATTGCCGTTGGTTGCCTACGTACATATCGGATAACATCCATGATGTTACTCCGATATGATCGGATCTGGATGTAGTTCTGCCTATTGGCTACTACATACAACCGGCATACCAAAAACACATGCGTATAAAATACGTATCTCCGAATATTTAATTGGAGTTATACAAAAACCTGATAAAACACCGGCAACACACATCTCGCTCTATCATAGAGACAAGCACCACACGACCACCACAACATGCCTCGCTCTATTCCAGAGCGGATACATCACATTCACATGTCTCGCTCCATCACTGAGCCGAGACCAAACACACACCACACGTCTCGCTCTACGTAGCGTGAGACAACACACATCATAACATAAAAAAAACACACATCATGGCATATAAGCACATATCATGACATATAAGCATAGCAAGCATAATATAAACACACGCACAACCCGTCTCTCTCCAACCCAGAGCAAGACGGCACACATCATGGCATATAAGCATAGCATATCATAATATAAACACACGCACAACCCGTCTCTCTCTAACCTAGAGCGAGACGACACACATCATGACATATACGCATAGCATATCATAATGTAAAAGATCATAGCATATCATGGCATATCATATCTCTTATCTAGCACATGCATTCTATAATTAAAATAGGAGGTAGGAAACTCTTACTCCCCTGATGTCTCACGGGGTAGCGGTATTCGGGAAGCTTGTTTCTGGGCATCCTCCCCCTCAAATCCAGAGACAGCAGACAGAGCCTCCTCTAGCCTCCATATGTTCATTGCCTTGTACCGAAGGACGACCTGACCAACTCTCCCCTTTCCCGGAGACTTCTCGTTTTCTACGCCCATGGGCGGCGGACAGAACCTCCCTTACTCGGGGCGTTCCTTCACACATCGTGGCCCTTCGGTGGAGAATGGAGCCTCCCCTACATCGGGCCACTTCTTTTGATCTAGCCCTGTAACAGAGGACAGAGCCTCCTCTCTCACCGGGCCATCTCTCTCACTCTCGGGGCAGGAGAGTGGTGGACAGAGCCTCCTCTTGCCCCGGGTCGTTCCTCCCTTTTAGGAGTGCCAACTCAAGGAATGGACCATGCCATTGCGTAGATCACCCTCGAATTAGCTAAGAACGCCTCAAGAACGGAAGAAAACAGACTCCAAACGAGTCTGGAAACTCCCCCCGAAAAATGAAACGGAATCCAATTTATAGGGGAGAAGCCGAGGGCGTATGAAACGCCCCCGGAGATGCGTGTGCCACGCGTCACGCGGCTGCGCGGGTGCAACGCGCAGCTCCCGCACGTCGCGCAGGAGCTGGCCCACGACACGGGCCCCATCCTGCGTACGCGCGGGCCCCCCCGCCATGCGGCACCACGTGGCGCATCGGGCGGCGCAATTGACACTAGCTATTTTGTCCTTACTTGATTAAAATAATATTTTTTTATATTATTTTAATCTAAAATTATCTAAACTTCAATGCGCGATATCTTCTTACCCCGAAGTCGGAATCGTGCGTTCTTAGTACCGATGGACTCGTATAGACGAGCCCTTCGAAATAAGACCACACATGGGTAGGCTATCCCACTCTTTTCGAGTAGACCCCGCCCATGCGGCATGCTTCCCGAGGTTGTAGCTTTCGCTCCCAGCCTCTAATTCGCGCGTTCTTCAATTTGTCATGCTCGTTACTACGAGCTCTACCTGGATACGGGGACTTCACCTAATGAAACCCCCTAACACTAATCTTAAATTATTAAAATACCCTTAATCTTTCCAAATTAAACGTAACCAAAAAACGGGTCGTTACAGATCAATCCTCCTTGATTTTTATGTAGGACATGTTTATACCTATAGGATTGATTAGGACTCCGGGCCATTCATTTTGGACTCTTTTTAACATATGCCCCCTTTCATTTACCTTTGTGAAGTTTTTTGACAACTATGAATAAATTTATAGGCCCACATTCCATAAGACCACTGGCCATCATTTGATTCATTTCCCTTTCAGTTTCATTCACATGCATCCTACCATATTGGAGGGTCACTTTTAATATCATGGCAAGTTACCTTTTTTATATTTGGTAAATCATAACAAGTAACTTACCTTTTATAAAATTTAACCTCACATCACAGCTATATATATATTGAACATTTATTAGAGAATTCGTCTTTATCTTAAAAGAATCTCATGGGTGCAAACTTGTGTTGACAGATACCATCTATGGTCTACCGGAAGAGAGAAAAATAAGCTCAATAATGGGTAGTAAAACCACTTAATGTGCAATTGCCACATTTAATATCCCTTCCATAACAAGATCAAAGAATTTTTTTCATATTTACCTAAAAGATTTTAAGGGAAACAAAGAAATAAAAAATTTATCTTAAACTCCTGTAAATAAGGACGGGAAATCGGGTCGGGTCGACTTTGACCCTCAATTAAATCGGGTCATGTTATGCAGCATGTGTTAAAAATGACACCTATGCTCTAAAAAAGAGAAAAAAATTAGCCTACTAAGAGTTGGTAAAACCACTTAATGTGCAATAGCTACATTTATATCCCTTCTATAACAAGATCAAATTTTTTTTTCATTTTTACCAAAAAACAATTCTGATGGAAAGAAATAACTAAGGACTTGATCTTAACTCCTATTGAAGTTTGTATAATAAAAAAACTCCTATTAGAGTCTAGCCATGATCCGGATTAATCTTCCTCCCCCCACTATCACTAAACCCACTCGTTCGATCCACATAAGAGGCCAAATGCACTCACCTCAATATCGTCTAAGGGGTTATTTGGGTGTTAATTTTTTTTTAAAAAATGGAAGTAGATTTTTTAGAATTAATTTTAATAATTTACTATTTAATGAGAATTGTGTTTAGTAATATAAAAATTAGAATAAATTTGAATGTCACGTCAAATATATTTTTAAATTTTAAATTAATATAACTTTCTCTTTCGAACTTGAATATGTATATTATTAGTATTGGTACACTCTTTAAATTTGAGCCCTATCAAACAAAATCCCATATAGGTAGGTAATTTTAAACTTTTAAAATAAACCCCACCAATATGACACATTTTTTAAGACTCAAATCAATACAAAAAATAATAATAAAAAAATAAATAAAATTTTTAATTATAAAAAAGGAGGTTAAAAGTCGAAATCGACAAAACCACCTCACATAGTAATTCAGTAACTCCAACCGATTCTAGACGAAAACGTCCTAAAATTAACTTTTAAACAAAATTTTTACTTTCATCCACCTTCCATATATAAATATAATTTTAATAATTTTAATTAAAATTAAAATAGCTTAGAAAAATTCCATATCAAACAGCGTTGCGACTCTTCTCACAATCCTTCCACCATCTCCCGCACGTGCCTGTCACATGCGTTTTTTTGTACGCCCCACCGAAATTCGTTTTATGTCCTCTGCTGGCTCTCCCACTTCTTCACAAGGAGAAAGGCAGCACTCCTCCTGCTTCGTCTCTGCATGGCTCGCTCCCTCTCTTCTCCTCTCCCCCTTCTCCCTCTTGCTAGTATCGACATACCCATTAAGCCTCTCTGTTCTCCTACTCTTCCTCTTTTTGTTTGTACGTCTTTCGTGTTTGATCGTTCTGTTTGCTGTATCCATTAGTTGTATCACAGCATGCTATGTGTGTCTGCTTTTTTTAGTCCTTTTTTTTTGTTATGGGTGTCGTTTTTACATGTTTTTGTTGGATTTTCTCTGATGGGTATTTGATAGAATGAATGCTGGGGTTGGCAAAAGGCTTGTTTGGTTTGCGTTGGGTGCTCCGTTTTTTTAAAGTACGGAAGTTGAAGGTTTTTCGTGTATATGTGTTTTTGTTTGCAAGTTTTTGCGTGAAGGGTGGCGGAGAAATTTGTTCTCTTGACGAAAGCTATGGCGGGTGATGATTGGAACCTTGATAAGATGTGAGTTCTTTTTTGGGATTCTTTCCCCCCTTTTGTTTTGGAGTTCTATCTACGTCCTTTTTGGTTGTTGCCATGATGCTATTTTGGGCTTTGATTTTCTTAGGCTTGAACTCTACATACATGATTATATGGTGAAACACGGCATGCACATGGCAGCGGAAGTTTTCAGGAAAGAGGCGGAGTTGCCCGACCATTCTGTAGGTAAAGTGTCTTGCGTTTGATTAAGTGCTACAGGATTTTCCATGATTTTTCTGCTGACGAAGTGAAGTAGTCAGCTGTACTTTTAGAGTATGCTTCTTTGAATGAATGTTATGACCTGCTCCTTGCTGGAGGGTACCATTTCGGGTGGTTAGAAGGCTGAATCAAATATGGTGCTTTTGGTTGCTTCTATTTTATGGTTAGTCAAGGAGTCGAATTTTGACACCCATGTCAAAAAACAAGGGTTCACCATGTAAAGGTGTTTCTTTCATGGAATGAGGAGCTCTTAGCCTTTTTAATTTTTACATACAGCTTTGAAAGCATCCTTTTTTTAATCTTAGCACTTTTGTCTGTCAATTTGAAGTGTAAATCATATGTGAGGCTCGTTGGGGCTATTACTATGCTTATTAGTACCATGAATAATTATGCTTGATTAGTCTCTGATTGGACTGTTGGATCGCTTGTCACCTACAGCAATTGATGCTCCTGGAAGTTTTTTATCTGAATGGTGGTCTATATTCTATGACATGTTTGCGGCTAGGGAGCAGAAGTATCTCAATGCTAGAGAATGCTATGCCAAGGTGACTGTCAGCTCTCCCACCTTTTCTCTTGCATAGAGTTTATTTGCTATTGTGCTGTTCCTCAGTCTTTCTGAATCTGCCGGTTCAACAGCCAGGGCTTGGTGATATACAACAAAAACACCCTCGTTTCAGTCGGGTACAGCCATTACAAATGGTCCCGTCGAGGATTAGACAGACGACCTGCAGTACTAATCATGTAATTGGGCAACCAGCACAAACAGATCATGAGGTTTACGCAGGCCCGTTACCTGGATGCTTGACTTCAAAAATGTTAGAGGAGCGGCTTAGACATCAGATCAATAGTGGAGCGGAATGCAGCAATACCAGTAAATTATCTGGGTGCAAGGGGGGTGGTTACAAACAAAGGTAACTTGATACCTGAGGAATATCTCAAGCAAGATGGAAAATGACATGTAATTATAGAACTTTTAATTATTGTCTATGTTCCTAAAGCCAGTGACATGGCTCAATGCTGTATTGTAAAATATTCTTTTTGTTTATTATTACTCTTTAAGGTGCTTTTGACAATGATAATTTATGCAATCTTCAGATTTGCTATATCCTTGCCATATCAACTCTTTCTTGTCTGCTTTGAAATAGTTTTCTGAGATCCTATTTTGCTCTTTTAATTTTTCAAATATATTTTGCTAAAAAGTTCTAGCATTGTGTAATTTCTGGAGCATAATCTTGATCACATGTGTATATGCGTATTTTTGGTGTCAAAGTGTTGCTTGACTTACTAACTTTTCTTTGTTGTATTACATGATACAGTTGCCCGCAGCGGCAGGGTTTTGGGCACAATCAACAGCAGATGGCTAGGGTATGAATCTTTTATATGCAAGACACAAAAACTATAATCACTTTTTTTTCCGATGTAATTTTGCAGTTCTGGAGCCTCAGCATTGATTGATCCTTCTTTCATTTTTCAGGACAACAAACTTATAAATGGTGTTGCTAGGTCATTTCCTGCAGACACTTTGTTTCAGGGTACACCAAAAGCTTTTATTTCGGAATCAGGATTTTCTCAGCCTGGTTGGTTAATATCCTTTTTTAATCAGTTTTAATAACTTAAGCCCATGTCTGCTCTTTTGCTTGTTCACTCAGAATTTCTGTTCCTATGTCGTAAATATCATGATTTGTCTTATTGTTTGCAGTCTCTTGCATAAAAGAAAAAAATTAATTTTCTAAAATGCATGCTTGAGGAAATTTATGTAGTTCATATCAGTCAAAACCACAAATAGAAGTGAAATGGACACTTTGCTATGTGTCTTTGACTATACAGATATTGGTTGTAAAATGATTTATAGATTTGTCCTACTGGCCATTACGGCTTACTATTATCTACCAATAAATTAGGAATTTGATTTAGATGACATTGGAAATTGGTTTGTCCGTGTACAGGAAATTTGGAAGTTTCAGCTATAGTTCCCTTGTAAAATACTGAGTAGGCTGACTATGCATTTTTTAAGCTTATAAAGTTTATAAAATTATCTGAATTTTTTAAATTCTTATGGATTTGATGTGCATATTGGGAATCATTCATTGGTTTGGTGGCTGCATCATGTGTATTCGGGAGCTCACCCTGTCCTTTCTAGTATCTTTGCCAAAATTTATTAACAAAGCTTTGGAGCACCTTGAAATGTTAACCATTCAGAATGTTTTTAAGTAAAGCAATCGGTTAATAATTTAAAACACCCTGTTTTGGTTCATATGACCTATTTTTTTGCGTTTCTCTTCACTTATAACCAGCATTTTGAATTGATCATACTACTTCTGACTGTTCATTCTGTACATTAGTTGTCACTTCCTTGTTAAGAATGTTTCTGTTATGTTTGTAACTGATTTTTTTATGAAGGTTTAAATATGGGAGTTACACTGAATGGTTGTCCTTTAACTGTAAGTTCTATTCATTTCGGTTTAAGTTAATTTATTTTTCTTGAGGTGAGAAAATTTGAAAATTTTAATTTCTAGGGCATGGATCAAATGAGCACTGACATGGGTCAACAATTGCTAAAATCAGTCTTAGAAAATCCAAAACCGCTGCAACAGTTGGATTTAAGTCATCAACTGCAACAGGTCTCAGCGCAACAATGTTCCCATTCAAATGCAAGTTTAGTGTCGTCTACCGTAAATTGTGCTGGCGTGGACCCTCAAAGGCTGCATGCTCATGGTAGTGTTTTAAATGGAAAAGGTAGTCAGTCAAGTCCTTGTTTTAGTCAGTCAATTGCATGTTCTTCTGGGGCTGACAGAATTGACCTTCAAAAAGAGGTATATATGCTTGTAATCATCAATCCTTTATGTTAATTTGTGATCTACTAATAATTTTCTCTGTCTGTTCCATGACTGCCCAACAGTGGCTTTTTTGCTGTAGAGATTTATTTGCTAATAAGTACTTTTAGCATTCAATGTCATAGTTTTTAAAGTGTTAACCTGGGCACCTATATGGCTATATAGGCATGATTTGGGATCTTCTGGGGTAAAAAAAGCCTTGATGGGGATTCACCTTTTGCAGTAATGTGACTTTAACAGGTCTCTTTTGAGGGAAGGGGCATTACAAATAAACCTAGTTTATGGATGGCCTTGGTCCTCATTAGCTTGCATATGAAAATGTCTAAATTGGTGATTTCTTTGGGCCTTGTATGTTCACAGTGCATTAGGTAGAACATGATGTTAGGCGTATTTTTCCTGGTAAAAGAAATTACTACTGATGAGAATATGAAACTTGATACAAGGACCAGGCAAAAGGTGCCAACTCTTATCCTCTGAAAAATTACTATGATATATTTAAGCATCCAAAGGATATATAGTAGTTTGCAGGGGAGCTTTTGTTGGAATCTCCTAAGCACCAATGCTAAGATTGTGTTTGGGGCAGCTTGAAAAAGTTTCTTAAGCGACTTTTGGCCAGTTCACAAAGTGGCTTGTGTGAAAAAGTAGTGTTTGGTTGACCAAGCTCCTTTTGAGTGGCAAGAAAGCTGGTTAAGGGTGGGTTAGGGTTTTTTGCAAATATAAAAACAAAAAACCTGGGGAAAAATTGTTTCCTAGGGAAAGTAATTTTTGTTACAAAAATAAACACCATGAAAAAAGTTTTTTCATGGGTTAGGGGTTTACTATTGAAGGATTCATTTTCTAGCATTTTTCTTCACCTAATCTAAAGATTCATTTTCTTACTTGTACTACTTTATAAAAGGTCACATGCGTCTTTATCCAAAGTAGCAATATTGCGCTACTTGGTTTTTAAGCTTCTGCAAGCGCTGCCAAATGCAGCTTTTCTGTCTCTTTCTCAATGAAAATAAAGGGACCCATATATGAAACAGGTGCAGATTTTGTGGGCATTTATTCCGATAGTTTTTCTAGTACCTGTTTAATTTCAATCCAGTATAAACTTTGTGGCACTGAAAATGCAGAAAGAGCATCTAATTAGGTACCACCATCTGTTTGGATTTGTCACTTAATTGGGTAATACCGGCCTGTCCAAGATTTGTGGATTGGGTTGCTTGGGTCAACTAAAGGGGTTGTAAACTAACTAGATTGGCCCACCTTTTCATCTGCTTTCCTTTCCCGGCCTTCCCACCCCAACGCATTTTTTGTCTTGACCCTCTTCTCCTCCTCCCTCAGCTCCACCTCTACCATGCTACCTTTTTACCTCTTTTCCAACTTGCCCCTTGCCTAACCCCAGCCACCTTCTTCCTTATTCTTCTTATTTGCCTCCCCCAACTTCAACATGCAATTGTAGTATATTTATGTGCAGATGAACATGTTTAGGTGATGTGGATGAAATTCTAAAAAAAGGTTTCAGCTTGTCATCTGAGCATAATATCCGTCAGTAGGCCCAACCAAGGATGGCTTCTACATAACTTACCATTGGATTGGCTTGAGACCATTGGAAAGTGGTCTTCATCCTATCATCGTATAATTATTATGAGAGGTAGCTAGAGGTTGCAAAATTGCATAACCTGCAAACCTTTAAAATGTGGATTTGACAGCCTGGGGATCAAGTGGGTGTGGGAAGAGGACTTTTTAGATGGCGTGTTCACAATTTTTAAGCAGATATAGTGGCTTCCTAAGGGAATCATGATGCTGTAGATATCATATTGAAAATGTATTTATGTGCAATAGCCTTTGATTAATTCATTTTAGTAGTTTTTTTAACATATTGCCTTAGGGTTTCTCAAGGAAAAGTTATTTGTACTTCTGTAAACTTCAGACCAACAAGAAAAGCATGCAATTGCCTCATTGTGGAACCAGGTGCTCTGTCATGTCAAATGGAGTGGACAGCTCAATGTCTCATGCTTTAACTGAAAGACATAATACATTTAAGAAGCAAAAATCCCAATTTTCTGGAGTTGTGCAAACGGCAGTAAGCATGGTAACTTCTCTTTTGTGTTTTGCGATTGTAAATTGCTAAGATTTATACTATGACACTGTCTGTGTTACTAACCGTAAGCTGTAAAACTGCAGGGTTGTGTAGCTGATGGGGATGGTGGATCTTCAGATGATAATGTTGAATCGTTTTTATCCCACAATGATGAAGATAATACAGAGCCGGCATTCTGCAGCACCATGAATGGATCTTCAGACCACAAGAATGAATTAAAAGGTAAATAGCATCAGTCTGCAACATAATGATGATGCTAACTTTATCTCATGTCTGCTCTAAAATTGTTAACTTATTGAATACTCATTTAAATTAATATACATGCTAACAATCACATATATATGTATGGAGATGGAGCCTATTAAGTGTAGGATTACTTTCCTACTACGCAAATGTCTGATAGAAATTAAGCCTGTGACTGCAAGGGCTGTTTAAGTTTTGCATTTAAATATTTTTAACATTAAAGCTGACATTTTGAGTCTTAAAGCATGGAATGTCTAGTTTTATTTTGGTAATAGAATGTCTAGTTGATTATTAACAACATGATAATAGGCAATCTGCAATTTTCTCAGAATGTAAATAAAGAAAATGCCACATGCAGTCGTGTTTTGTTGAAGAACAAGTCTTGGACTCGAGACTGATGACTCCTATTGACAATGACTTCATCACTGAATTGTATCTTTCTAACCCCCTTCCCCGTCAAAGCACTTGGAAATATCCAGGCTGCAGACCTATTCTCATTATTTATGTTCATCAGCATCATCATCTAGTTGGTTGGTCATCTAGCAAAGCCTATTTTGGGTGATAGTCAAGATTGATTATATGAGTGGATACTCTAGAAAAACAGTTTGTATTATTCCCTTGATAATCTATGGCAATTAGCTGATGAGGGAAACACTTGTGTTTGTAACTGATTGCGACATACTGCAGGGTTGAATTTTGCTGAGGTGAGTTGCCTTCATGCAAGTACAGGCAAGGTCTTGTGTTGCGATTTCTCATCGAATGGGAAGTTATTAGTTAGTGCTGGGCATGATAAGAAGGTGGGTTGATTAAATGATCTCTCCCTCTCTCCCTCTCCCTCCTCTCTGAACCACATTTTTCTTATCAGGTGGCATTTTGGAACATGGATGACTATAATTTCCATACTTCCTTGGAGGAGCACACTCTATTAATTACTGATGTTCGCTTTAAACCAAATTCATCTGTCTTGGCAACATCATCCTTTGATAAGACAGTCAAAATTTGGACTGCAGTTAATGTGAGTATTTATAACTATCTTAAAGCCCATTTGGTGTACTATATTATGAAGCGCAGATTCGACCTTTTACATCTTTTTTTCATTGCATCTGCTTTCTCATAAAATCTTATTGAGAGTGTTTGCAATTGTGTTAGACAGGTGTTTGTCTTTTTATTTATTTATTTGGTCACTCTAGTTACGTTGTTACTGCTAACTGCGAGTTACGTCTTGAGGTGTGGAGGAAGGACAATTGATTGATACATAGTAGTTGGCCTGCCAATTCCCCCATTTTATGAGATGCACCTCTTTTAGAGCTTATAATTGCATACTAGGCATATTTCAAGTAATTGCTCTTTTTCTATTGCCTTTGTTAGATGAAATTGTCTCATTTATGTTTGGTTGGACAGGCAAGCCGTTCACTATTGCAACTAGTTGGGCACAAAGAACAAGTACTGTCAATGGATTTTCATCCAAAGGAGGATCTCTTGTGCTCAAGTGATGGTAGTGGTGAAATACGGTGGTGGAACATGAAGAGGAATCACTGTGAACGCTTATCAAAGGTCTCTCTCTCTCTCTCATGCATGTCTGGCCAAATATACGCTCACATTTATTCACGCACGTATACACGAACACTTAGTCTTATTTGTGCACATTTTTGTATCCTCTGTAATCCTCCTCATACACCTTTGTTAAACCGGGTGTAGATATTCTTGCTTGTGGTTGCTTTATTTCAATTTTCTATTTACCTGCTCAGACTATACTTTATTGTTTGAAAATATTAAATAAGCATCAATTATGCCTTTTGATTCGTATATGTTAATAAGAAGTGCAAAAACAAATATATGCTGACAAATCTTCTTGCCTACACTTTTTCTAATGCAGCCACGCGGGTTGCCTTTGGTATGCAAACAGGCAGTTGTGGATACCTTTTTTTTAGACTATCCAATTATTTTAGCTGGTTATTTGATACATCTTCAGTCAAGCTTTGTTTTTTTATTATCATTGACAAAGGGAAATATGTCCTTTTTTGTTCGAACAAATGTTGAAGTTTTGATTGATAATGCACGTCAGGGTGGGAGCAAACAAGTCAGGATCCAACCACAAGGTGGACAACTTCTTGCTGCTGCTTTTAATAATGCAATTAACATTGTGGACATCGAGACAGATCAGCTTCAAATTGCGCTCAAGGTTCTGAGAATTTTTTTTTTATATAAGAAATTGGGCTGTACATATTAGTAACCAAGGGTGGCATTTGTATTAGGGACACAGCGAAGAAGTATGCTACATTTGCTGGCACCCAACTGGTGATTATCTGGCATCTATAAGTGAAGACTCTGTTCGTGTTTGGTCCACTGCATCAGGATGGAAATGCATACACCATTTGCAGTCCAATGGCAACAAGTTCCAGTCTTGTACGTTTCATCCTGGATATCCGTTGCTTCTGGTTATTGGAGGCTACCAGGTATGTCTTCTTAAGCCTCAATTAAGTGACATAAATGTCAGAGCTCTATAGAATTCTTAGACTCAAATCTAGCATATATCAATATGTAACACCTTTCTTATTTAACATTTGTAACATATGTACAATTGACCTACTTGCCTCAGCCATAAGACTGAGCCACTGACCTGCCACAGTCAACAAAAGCAAGTCAGTAAAATATGGTATATGCATAATAATATATAGGGAAAAAGTAGTCTGCATGTATGCTAGACTGGCTTCTCTGCACTCAACATGGCGCAGGCTGAAGATGGTGGAGCACAGCAGCCGGCCAGCCAGTGATGAGTGGAGGAGCAGGGTGCTCCCCTTCTCTCTCCCTAGGTGGACACTAATATTTTATAAAAAAGGACAGACTCTAATATATATTGAAGTATAACACCGCAATGTCTATACATGTATATTGTAAGACGTATTCTAGGCATGGAGAAAACCATAACAGAATTATGTATGACATAATTCTATAACTTAGCGAGTTGACTTGGTTACGGATAAGGAAAAAATGGGCCAGAGCTGCAGATTCAGTGATCTGTAGGGCCATCAGATCATGGCCGTTGTGACTTGACAATTCACCCACCAAATTATCCAATGCTCCCCAACACATGGTTTTTATATTCCAGTGGTCCAGATATTGTCTCAGTTGAGTTAACCTTGGCGAGTTCCTTGATGATGTTTTTTTATTTCAAAAAATTTCAAAAGTAAATGATGGTGCTCTTGGTTGCTTCAAAAGACTTGTCGCTCATCTTCTCAATGATTAAAAAATTTAGTTCAGTTTCTATTAATAACCTTAGCTTAAGCTTATCATTATTCTTTCTGGATTTTTTTGGATCGGGAAAGGATCATCATGATATCGAACAATTTGATAAGCTGTAGCCTCGATTCTCCTATTTATACATAAATGATATATGTTACAAATTTTGATCAATTTGAATTGGTTTTCAGTCGCTCGAGTTGTGGAACCCAACAGACGGCCAGACATCATCAATTATAGCGCACAAAGGGATGGTTACTGCACTCTCAAGTTCCATGTGTGGTGGATTTGTTGCATCGGCCAGCCATGATCAGTGCGTCAAGCTCTGGAAATGAAAAGTGTTGTGCTTATCAGATTGTTCTTGTATAGGAGCAGACCACTTCGTTCGTTCTCCTCAGCTTCAGCAGGAAAGATAGCTGATTTTGTCACTCCAGATTTCGTCACCTTCAACCATTGTTACTGGTAAAATAGTGTAGATGTTTAGGCTCAACATAAGCAAAGCATTATTCATGAGATAAAAATTGCCAAAACAGAAAGGGAACAGGAAATTGTCTGTGGTCAATTGACCAGATATAAAGAAACATACATGTCCAAATTGTACTTGTAAACATTTCAATCGAGACTCAAGCTCATTGCACTACCAATTCATTTCCATCAAAATGTTACAATTGCAATCTATTTGAAATTATTATGTATTCAGTCAAGCAAACCTATTTTTTGTGCTTGATGGTGGGTGGGTGGTGACTTAGTATTTTTTCTTCCCAAGATAAAGGCCCTGAAGGGCGTTGTGGCTATAATATATGTACCAGAATACAGAAGCCTTTTTTTTCTAATTCCCGTTTTGGATGCAGAAGATTGTTCGTCTATCAAATAATTAGAATTATGCATAGGAATTTGCCCACCAAATTTTGCTTTTCTCCTCATTGCCTTGAAATCTGTGATTGTGTTAAAATATTTTAAATTAAGTTTCAGGAGATTTTTCTTATTTGTCACCATTTTAGGTATTTCGAGACACTTTCCCACAAAACAATTTCAGCTGTGTACCAACTGTCGTGATAATGTGCGTGAAGTGGTTGTACTCTTGTCTCACATTAATAATCTATTTTAAAAAAAAATGAGTTAGTATTTTTTTTAAATCAAATTGGATTATTAATATGAGATTTATAATTTTATTTTAAAAAAATATAATACAATTAATATTGGACATATATCAAACAACAATTAAATACTCTTTCTGTCTTGCAGTAATAAAAAATTATATATAATTTTGGCTAAGATTAAAGAGAACAAGTGTACTTTCAATGGAAGAAGCACAGATACTACACATTATACACAATTAGTAGAAGTTTTCTGTCTTATAGTAATAAAAAATTATGTATAATTTTGGTTAAGATTAAAGAGAACATGTATAATTTCAATGGAGGAAGCACAGATACTACACATTATACACAATTAGTAGAAGTGTATGAGCATAATACATGTGTTGTATAGAGTTTTATATTATTGTATGAAAATTGCGCTTCAAGTTTAATTATCTTACACGATCCTTATATAAAAGTTTATAAATAATATTTTTGGTATATTGGAGGTATTTTTGAACTTTTGTGATTAAAAACTTGGCCCCTTTTTTACTTTAATAATATTATATAAACAATAAAAATTTCCAACAAGTAGAAGTGTATGTGCATAATGCACATTAAGAATCCTATATTACCATATATAATTGAGCTTCAAGTTTAATTATCTGACTTGCTCTATAAATAAAAAATTATAAATAATATTTTTGGTATATTGGGGGTAATTTATAACTTTTATGACAAAAATTTCGGTCTTCTTTTTACTTTAATAATTATATATAAATTATGCATAATTTATGGTATCTATACCAATAATATCTTCCTTCTTCTCACATTAATAAGCTCTAAATTAATTATGGTTATGCAATTTATATTTTTTAGGTAGTAACAAGGCTATACTTAATTGAAAAAATTGTTGTAATATTTTATGTCTCTTGATTCTAAATTAGTTAAAAATTTATTTAAAAGGGCAATATAGGTATAGCATGGCAAACCCCTCCCCCTTTTCTCACTTTAATAATAATATAAGTATATATATACCCTTATTCTCACTTTAATAAGTTTTAAATTTATTAATATTATAAAATTTATATTTTTATGTGGCATTAAGATTATACTTATTAGAAAAATTATTATAATATTTTAAGTCACATAAATTTTAAATTAATTAACAAAGCATTAGTCATTCTGTATTTTATATTATAATTTATTAATTTTAAAATATGGCATTAGTCATTTGAGATTTAGAGTGCACATTTCAGAATGAGGTCTGTGTTGTTCAAGATTTCAGATTTGTATTTTGGGATTACTTCGTTAGTCAATGCATAAGCAATTTTTAAACTCGTATTACGTAGCCTTCACTTGTGTTTTTTTAAATTTCGTCCCCAACTCATGCGGTTTTAACATGCATGCAAAGGGCCAGGGTGAATTGGGGAAATGGGCCGTTATCTCATGGCGGGCGTAATACAAATAATTTGGGACGGCCCATTTACCTTCCATATCTCACTCCACATTGTCCTAAGAACGATGCTATTTAGACCTCGGTTTTTTCCCAGCGTCCCCCAAAAAGTGAAAAAAAGTGGGTTTTTTTTTATGCTTTGTCCCCCATTGTTTCCCCCTCATTTCTTCTCTTTCTTCCCCCATGTTTCTCTCTTTTTTTTTTTTTCTTCCCTCTTCCCCCATTTTCTCCGGCAACATCGACACCGGCGGCCAGTGTCTCCCGCGGCCCGATCTGGCTGTAGCCGGCAGCCTGGCCAGCCCGTGGCTGCGGCCACTGCGCAGTCGCGGCTGCGGCCTGCGCGGCCGTGGCCATTGAGCAGTCACGCGCTGTAGCGGCTGTGGCCTGCGCGGCCGCGGCCACTGCGCAATCGTGCGCGGTCGCGGTCACGGCCGCGGCAGCGCGCTGGCCGCGGCCACTGCGCAGCTGTGCGCAGTCACAGCCGCGGCCAACGCGTGGCCGTGGCTAGTGCACGGCCAGTGTAGCCGTGGCCAGTGTGCAACCACCGACACTGCTCAGCCGTGCGCAATCACGGCCGCGTCCAGCAGTCTCCGCTGTTGATACCAACTCGCCAGCGTTGATACCGGTTTGTCGACACTTGAGAAAGAAAAAGGGAAAAAAAGTGAGAAAATAAAAAGTGGGATAAAAATAGGAGATGTGAGATATTTCAAGAAATGAGGGCGGGTTAAAAAAGTAACGGGGGACACAGATAAAAAACGAGGTGCATATAGCTACGTTCTTGTCCTAAACAGCCCAGAAAAATGACATGAAACGTGGAGAGCAAGAGCCTCAGCATGCCGGTTACGTGTCCACTGTCTCCCTACGTGTCTCGGAGGCTCACCCGCCACCTCCTTCCCCGCTGCAGCTTAAATTTGATTGCCGGCCCGCCCTTTCTCCTCCGGCAGTGACCTCACTCAAAAAGACCTAAGAATGGCATCCCTGTTCGTGGCCAAAGGCGTCCTCTGCAGCTTCTCCAGGCCCATCAGGGCCCCTTCACTCTGCTGCAGGCCCTCAGCCCGGAAGACCGCCCGGCTCTTCTTCGCCGCCCACTCCAAACCGTACGATGTATGGAGAAATGTTTCTGCTTTGGAGAAGTCCGTTTGCTTTGTTGTGAGGAGGATTTGCTGCGCTGACTTTGTGTTTGGTGTTTTAGGCACGTAATGCAGCTGAGGAGGCCCGGGAGAGGGGTGACGGTGTGTCGGAGAAGACAAGGGAGGCTGCGGAGTGAGCAAGGGAGAAGATGAGGGAGTCGAGGGAGAAGGGGGAGGAGGCGGTGGAGCGGGTGAAGGAGTCTGCGAAGGAGGGGGTGGACAATGCCAAGGAGAAGGCGGACTGGGCTAAGGATAGGACAGGCGAGGTCAAGGAGAGTGTGAAGGGGAAGACCGAGGAGGGGATGAACAAGGCCGCGGAAAAGGCTGGGGAAGTGAAAAATAGTGCCGATGAGGCGGCGGGGAGTACAAAGGAGAAGACGAAGGAGGTGATAAGCGAGGCGGCAGAGAAGGCCGGGGAGGTGAAGGACTGGACTGCCGACACGGCCGGGAGTGCGATGGAGAAGACGAAAGAGGGAATGAGCAAGGTGGCGGAGACGACCAAGGAAGCGACAGGGAAGACGGTGGAGAAGACGAAGGAGGGGGCGAGCAAGGGGGCCGAGGCAGTGCAGACCCTCGGGGAGAAGGCGAAGCAGACAGTGCAAGGGGCGTGGGGAGCAGCCAAGGAGACGACCCAAAAGATAAAGGAGACGGTGGTGGGGAAGGCGGACGACACCGAGGAGCCCACGGCAGAGGAGGTGGAGGAGAGGGACTTTGGGTACCCGAGGGAGGGTCCGGATAAGGACCGGCGGAGGGCGGCGAGAGAGGGCAGAGACATTGATTAGAACAAGGCCTCAAGAGTAAAAAGAGAGTGCGAAGAGATGATGTAATTTTCTTACATTGATGTGCTTAAAATTTTGCTTATTTTCTTTTTCTTGTTTCTAGTACCAACTATCCACTTTTTTGTTTCATCAAAATGAAGGGTTTTTTTTTTTTTGTAAAAAAAAGGTGGGTTGTCTAGAGAAATCATGTTTTGTTGTTAATTTTGGTGTAAAAGCATGTGGTGTATATCATGACTCCTATTAGTACGTGCTTGACACAATTGAGGCGACATGTTGAAGCTTGGATTGTATGTATGGAGTAAATTTATACTTTGTCCTGTTCTATATACTAGATTGTAGATATAATGGTTTTGTGAATATTAGAACTTGATTTTTTATTTTGTGTTATTTTGCTAGGTTGTAAATATGAGTGCTATATATTTGCTTTAATGTAGCATTTTACTTGATTTCAAATGTATAAGTATACTTCAGTAACACCTATTGATTTGGAAATGAGTTTTCTAGTATGATTTGATTTTAAAGGTATAAATATATTGTAGTGTTGCCTTTTGATTTAAGACAATGTAAAAGGATGTAGCTTGGTTTTAATTATGATCGGACTTTGCATCATTTTTTAAAATGCACGTATAAGTTTATTATAGCTTGATTCTTTGTTGGCTTATCTAAAAGTATAAATTTCTTGTACCTCTATGGGATAGAGATACAGTTTTTTATAAGAATTTTTGCAGGGTATATTTTTATTCAAAAGTAATATTTGGAGCAGAAAATTTAAAGTATAATCTTGTATATGATTCTGTTTGTTTATGCACTTATGACATTTTAATAATTAATTAGTTTTTTTTCATATTCATTGTTGATTTTGTGTAGCATAATTTACTATCGTGTGTATAATATTAGTATCATGTGATATTACTTATGCACTTAAAAAACTAAAGACCATAAGGTTACTATCTTGGGCATGGTATTAACTTGGAGTATAAATTTAATGTTGTGTCTAATATTAATTAGTCTGATATTACTATCCTAATTAGGGGCATAGTTTTACTTTATGTGAATAGTAAAGCTTTTTGATTTGATGCAAGAGAATGGTATAGTTTTACTATTGTAATTAGGGATATAGTATAGGAAATTGATGAGAAAAAGAATTTAAAAATTTAGAATTAATGCAAATGATACGTGTTCTTGAATGATGGTCATGAGGAAGACTAGATCTCATATTACTAAGAAGGTAGAGCTATCGAATTTCTAGCTTCTATGGGTCCAATTTTTTAGTTCATGAATGACAAAATTTTGGATATTAATTATGCAATGTTAAGTAAGCCTTTTTTTTTTGTGACATTAGATGAATGTGCATACAAATTTGACTTTTGGAAATCTAGTGTAATTTTTTGTACCGGATAGTATAAATTTACTATGGATGGATTAGGAAAGAAGATTGGACATGCACTTTCTAGTAAAGTTAAAGTGCACATTATGATTCTAATTTTTATTTTGTTTACAATTTTGGATTATATGGTGTAATATTAAGTAAATCTATTTTAGAGTAAATCTATTATACACTTTTGAATATGTATAAATTGATTGAGATGTGAGATTTTTCATGTTATAGTATAAATATATTATAAACTTAACAGTGTATAAATTTATTGTAATTTGAACATAGTATAAGTTTACTATTACAACTTTGATGGCAAACTTTCAAATATGAATTTTATAAATTAATTAAGATAGAAAAACATATAAGTGCTAGGAAACATAATTTTGTATAAAATCTCTTTACATGGTATTTTGTTGTGGCTGAGTGAAATTACTACATTGATTATATTTAATTTTTTTTAATTTTTTTCACCAAGAAAAGATATTTCCATCTTCTTCAGCCTCTTAGGTTGCCTTCTTGACAATAGAGGCAACAATATAACGTCATAAACAATATAACATATTTCCTATGAGCTTCTTATTTTTCGAATCTAGGAATAAGATTGATTGATAAGATGAGAATAAGATTTTTGAATTTTTTTTGTAAAATACTCATCACAAGAAACTTTTTATAAAATACTCATCCTAATAACCACAAGGATTTTTCTTACTTTTCATTAACACATATATGTATAGAAACTAAAAAAATTATAGTATTATTGACATATTTAGAAATTAAAAGCATAAATCAATCCATCAACCTACATGGAATGAAGTATAATGAAAAAAGGCATAACAATAATATGGAGAATGACATACAATTTGTAGTCACAAAAATAATTACAAAGGAAAAATAATCAATAACTAAGGGGAAAAAAATTAATTTAATGATAGTTCATGGAGAATGATTTTAGTGATAGGCATGGTAAAAATGTACTTTGTAATGGTACAACATAAGACATCTACTTTAGTTGGGTTAAAAGTATAAGCGTAGGGAAAAATAATTAATTTAATGACAGTTCTGTAATAGTATAATACATAAGACATCAGCTTTAGTTGAGATAGACGAATATGTGTTAACTTCAATATTATTAGGAATTTGAAACATAACTCCACTTAATGTTCAACAAAAAATATAAGCATTATATTCAGGCAAATTGAGAGTTTTATGAGCAAATAACCTAAACTCTTACATGTGTCCATGATAAGTAAAACCTATCAAATGATTAAGACAAATTCAAACATAATAACACTTTATATGCAATGATTGAGGGCGATAAAAGTGAAACTTTATTACATCTACCAGTCATTAACCAATGTAAAATAATAATTAATAATTCAACACAAACACTTTAAAATTTCATATTTCAAAATTCTATTCATAACACAAAATTTTAAAACAAATAAACAAAATAATAATTATAAACAAAATAATAATTAGAATATCATAAACAAAGAAAAAAAAATATTTGAACACAAAAAAAAAACATGATAGTTTATTGGTCAAAGTGATAATTTCCGGTGACTTTTGTCACAATAACAATCTAAATTTCAATTTAACAACATAGCAATACCACTTACACAATCTAAACTAACGAATTTCAGTCCAAAATTGGACCAATATGGGATGAGAGAAAAAAATAAAAATCCAAACATTGTACACAAATCAAAAGTTCCCTCAGAGGAGAAATCTATGAAGCAAAAAATAAGAGAGGAGATCTGGATGGAGCCAGCAAGAGAGACACGAGAAAAATCAAATGGGTTTTCAGAGTAGATATGGTCCGAGATGAAGGAAGAGGACCTAATTTGCCTAATTAGGTAAATTCGGGTAGAGAAGAGGACAAAGATAAGGATAAAAATGAAGGCGGAGACGGTGATGGAGGGAGGGAAGATTTAGTGAGGGGGACAAGAAAAAAGCTGGCTTAAGATGCAAGAAGAGAGAGGAAATTGGGTAGAGAAGATAAAGGGAGGAAGGGGTTGAGGGTGGAGTACGCGACAGAGGGAGGGAGGAGATAAGGTTGAATTTGGCAAAAGAGGAAGAGTTCATATGCCGGTGACAAAAAAGAAGATAAACAAGTGAAAAATCGATCTCATTCAAATGTAATCATCCTTGAAGGAAGGGGTACTTTAGTTAACATTTGAGAATTTTCTAAATTTTTTATATTTGGCTACATAAAATTGAGTTGACCCTTAGGTCTTATTATTTCCTCTTACATGGAGTTTGAATATGAAAGTTTATTATTAAAAAAATAGACATAAATAGATTTGTATATGTAACATCCTGGATTTTATTACGATTTTTTATATTTTTTTCTGAACTTTTTCAACGAGAAAATATGACACTTCGGCGTTGTTAACCTCGGTATTCGTACCCATAGAGCCGGGTGTGAAGTTCATCGTAGGCCACGGGCCTTAACGCGTGTTTGCGGTGCGAAAAAGAGAGAGAATGGGAGTCGGGTTAAGAGAGTAACTAAAAAAAAAGGCTTGGGATCGGGCTCGATCCAGAAGCGTCTCTTCCCCCTTCATTCTGGCTGAGCCTGAGGAGCGCCGCCGGCCGACCTCAGCCTGATGACAGCCAGGCCACCTCCCCGATGCCACCCCAGCCTGATTTGCCGCCCCGTGCTCCTCCCCTGTTTCGCCGATCTCTTTGCTCTCTCTCTGTTTGGTGCTGTGGCAGCACCGATGCTGGTCAGTGTGCACCGCCCAGCCTCTGTCTGGCCAGTCTCAGGCCGGCAACAGTAGGGCCGCCGCCTTGGCTAGTTTCGCCGGCTCCCCCACTTGGATCGTCCCGGTAAGCCCTCTCTCCCTCTCTCACTGTATTTTATGCTGAGCCGTCGCTGTGGGCCGCCAAGGGCCGGCCGGCTGGCAACGGCTTTGCCCTGGGCCGGCGACAGCGGGAGGCCACCCCTCCTGGCCCAATGGGCCTCCGCTCTGCTGCCCCGTCCCATTTCCCCCTCTCTGCCCTATTTCGCCGTTGCACTGTTTTGGGTAAACAGTGGCCACTGAAGGCGATCCGTGGTCGACACGACCCCCATCCAGCCCCGCCTTGGCCCGGCGAAGGTGGTGAACCACCCCTCCCTACCTGGTTCCGCCTCCGCACTCCCTCTTTCCTCCGGTTAGACCCATGTTTGCCCTTGTTTTTGTCTATGACGGATTTTGGGGCTGCGCCGGTGAGCGCCAGCCTTGGCTCGCCTCTTGCCGACCAGCCTTGGGCTGACGATGGTAGGACTTCCCCCAGCCAACTCCACTGCCCCCATGGTCGCTCCACCCTTATTGGTTTTCCCTGGCCAGTCCCTCATCTCCCCTATTTTGCCCGTGTTTGTTTGAGTTCACTGGCTGGCACCATTAGCCAGACACCGGACTTGACCCACCAAACTGTTGTTCGGTCTCTCTCTGGCCTAGAAACGATGGTGGATGTTTCCACCCAGCCCGGTTTAGCCTTCGTCCCATCTATTCCGCTAGAACGAGATCTATCGCCCGCCGGTTGATGTGCTCATCCACAGAAAACCGAGCTTTTGCTCCTCACATTGCAATTTGTCCGGCGTGTCGCCGTTGACTTTAGCTGTCACCTCTGGCCGGAGATAGCTCCTCCTAGCCGCTAGGGCCACAATGGAGTCAGCCAGAGCCGCCAGTAAACCCTGCTCCTTTGTGCCCAGGGTTTTCCACCCATTTTGGGCTATCAAGCATCTTTGGATGCCAAACACCTCTGGACCTTGTAGTTTGGCGGGTCTCAGCCTAGAGATGGCTGCCTGCCCTAGTGTGGCACCGCCCCTCTTCTTTCGACATGGGCCAGGTTCCCCTCTGCTGATTATGTGTCTAACCGTGCTATAGAGAGCGCCATATTTTGCCCTCTTACCGTCCTACCTCCACCGGACACCATATGGCCTCTAGTCGGCCTACCTCGACACGACAATGACAAAGGCCATCTTCATAGGTCACCACCCTTGGTATGGCCCTACCGCCCTTATGAGCTTTGGGCCGACACCGTCTAGCCCTCTCTCCCCTCCCTTTGGCCGTGTGTGCAAGTAGCCACGCGTGCGGGTTAGGGTTATGCTACCGCTTTGGTGCCGCCTGGCCGTCAAATGGCTCTGCCATCATCTGCAGTTGACATCTGAGTCCTCCACCACCTCTCCTTCGTCCTCAAGTGTTGCCCCAAGCCCTCCGCCCATATGTGGGCCCTTGTAAACGCGAAATCGATGCTATTGGGTGCTGTCCACGGCCGATTTTGACGTTTTGTGACTGGTTGGGTATTGTTCAACCACTGATCGAATTTTAGTGAGTACACCCTATCTTTCGGTCGCACCTGCTACTCGTTGGCATGATCTTTCTCCCGGCTGCCCCTAGTGTGCCACTGTGGGTCGCGAATTTTATCGCTTTTGACTTTGACACCCCTTTTGGCCGTGTGTAGTTCTGGTGTTTCCTAAAACCTCGAGACAACAACTTTCTCAGCTAGGCAATGCTTTTGACTGCCAACTCTGCCACCGACGCCGCCACCGTCATGTGCTCGTCATCAAACGTCATGATTACGAGGTAGGGGAGCTTTGAACTTGTAATTTCATAATAGCATGCTTGAATGAGTAGTAGCATGCTAGGAATTTCATGATGTGCATATAAGCATGATTATATGGTATGTTTAGATACATATGGCATGCATATGAGCTGTAAGTATGATTGATATGTATGAGTTGTATGCATGTTCTATGGATGTAGAATATGTAAGAGCTAGCGATGGCTAGCAAATATGTAAGTATGCTACATATGTGTTTTATGGACTTGCTAGTGATGACTAGCGATCATGAGTTAGTTATGTGCGAGGATTGTGTGAGGGCAGAGGTATGGGCGATGGATGGTAAGAAGTGGAAAGGTTTTTGGTATGGAGTTGGATGTAGATGGGTAAGCGTGTGATAGAAGATGACAAACGTAAGTATGACAAACGAAGAATGGAGCAAATTGGATCGGTTTAGTGTGGAGCAAAGTCA
Organism: Saururus chinensis; assembly: GCA_035235625.1. NCBI lineage: Eukaryota > Viridiplantae > Streptophyta > Magnoliopsida > Piperales > Saururaceae > Saururus > Saururus chinensis. Next base: position 31,661,833 of record CP141148.1, on the reverse strand, counting down.
GGGGTTGGTTTCTGTAAGTAAGAGAACTTAGGCTTGAAGCCTTATGTAGGTTTGTTAGACAGTAAGAGTGTGCATAATTGTACAAACATAACGTACAAATTATAAAGTAAAAAGTAAGCATAATCAGTGAGGTGTAAGTATAGGGGGATAACGAGGATCTACTTTGAGGAGCTTAGTTTGACGATGTAAGTAAGATGTTTTGACTGTAAGGTGGATGACAGGGGATGTATGATTACGTAAGGATCTGTGTACGGTGAGCTATGTTGTGATTTGGACGGGTAAGTGAAGTCTGCTACCCCAACAAACTAGGGTTTCGATCGGGCTCAGCTTCGGTTTGATCAGTCAAGGACTGTGAATCAGTTTGGCATAATTGTACTGCATAATATACTTAATTCAAACTTGAATTATGAGAAAACTAATAATAGCATTGTGAGTTTGAGACCTGAGGGTTCAACGGATTAAGTTCCATGTTTGAGCTAGCCGATAATGAATCGACTGAGCATTTCTTGTGTCTTGCCATGGTGGTTATTCTTGCAGGATGTTGTTTGTGTGCTATATAGTGCACCAGACGTCTGATGCTCTGTTGAGAGCGATGTATGCTTTGACTTGGTCTGTGTGCTGTATTAAGCCCAGACGTTTGATGCTCTATTGAGAGAGCCGTAAGTTTCCGCCCTTTGTGGGCTTTGTATGTTTATGCCTAGATGGCATTGTATGTTCTACCCAAGAGTGACATTGTAAAATTATTGCCCTAGAGTAGCACTGTATGTTTTTCGCCCTTAGTTGGCACTGTATGACCTCAGAGAGTGGGTATTTGCGCGCTCAGGTAAGTAGTATCATGGATCTACTCTTACCTGCTTGATCTTGTGCCCCATGAGCATAGGTGTGCCTTGCCTTCAGAAAAGTCTATGGCGTCTAGTTGCTCCCCTAAGGTTAAGGTGACGCCCTCATGGCATTCTCTTCCTTTCCGACGTTGGAGCTTGTTAATTGTAATGAGCTTCAGTTGTCGGTAGTATGTGTACGATAGTGAGAATATGTTATATGCTTCAGATTCTGAGTAAGTTGTACGTGTAAGATCCAGAGTAAGTATAAGCTCCTAAGGAAGACGTAAGAATACGTTTATGTGTAAACATATGATTGTACGAATAAGGTCATACGAGTACGTGTAAGTGATATGAGTATGAGTATGAACACGATTGTAAGATGACTCTGAGTAAGACTGTAAGTGTAAGTTTTTGAGTAAGACAGTAAGTATATGATTCTGAGCACGTTTGTAAGTATATGATTCTGATAAGGACTATAAGCGTAAAATTGTACAAGTATGATCGTACGAGTATGTGTAAGGTGTTGAGTACGCATATGATGGTATGAGGAAGTTGTAAGACCCTGGTTAAGGGTGTTTGTGTAAGTGTGCTTTCTTTGGTGTGCTTGCATTAGTATATGCAGATGTATTTGATTATATTATGTTGACTGTTTCATGTTTAGATTGCATAATGCATGTATTTATGAACTTATTGAGTTCTCTTTGGATTCCCCTACTGGGTATTTTCCTACTGAGTATGAAAATATTCACCCTATTTATTTTAGCCCCGTTGTTAGGGAGGCTTTTTCATGTTGTGTTGGTGAGCTCCTGGAGATGGACGCTCGTTTCTACGGTGGATTATTTCCCTCTCGACTCAAGTATATTTGACTCAATGATAGTATAGTTGGTGCCACGATATAATGTATTTTGTGAGATTTAAGTATTTATATCTTCTGGACTTTTAATTTGGATCAGATAGTAGACTATTTATGGGACTTGTACTCGGGGACGCCTGGGAGTTATTTGTATTTAAAAATCCATGATCATGGTAATTTAGTCGTACATTGGTTTTCGAGTAATGCCTAAGGATATTTGATTTGGCAGTACGATGTTTAACCGTATGATGTTTTAAATTATAAACTGTTTATACATATTTTGATTTCGTCATTTTTCCTCCAATTTACAGTTGTAAGAAGAAAAAAAAATCTGTGAGTTTTAAGAAAATTGTATGAAAAATCTCGGGTGTTATAGTATAGGTATCAAGAGTATACAAATCGAAGCTCAGATGACGAAGTTATGATAATCCAAAATTGGACTTGAGGTGTTATCTGTGATTTGTTGATGCCTATCAATATCATTAGACATTTTTAAGAGAATAACTTTATCTATGAATAGAGTTTTGATCTGAAATTTTGTATCCTTGTAGTAGACAAAAATATCTTGATAAAGTCAATAAGTACATGTTAATAAGAGTTTGTATGAGGAAGTTAATGACGCCCGAAGTTGAGACCTGATACTATAGATAGTTATTTTTGGCAGACCACTAACATGGCAATGGGATACCTATAGTTGTGGGAAGTTATGCAATTAGGCTAAAAAATCATTCAGTTTGATAGTTTTATACTAAAATTATGTTTTCTTTTCCTAATAAGTGACTTTTGAAGTCCTTAGATTCAATTTTTCTTGGTTTTTCCAAAATGAAGAGGAAGAAGATCATTAAGAAGAATCAAGGGAGTAAATTTTTGATGGGATTAGTTAGCATTACACATAAGAAAGAGTTTTTATGTCATGAAATAAGTCGCGTTGTTAATCTTGAACTTTATATGCTTTTGAAATTATAAAATATATAATTTTAGGAATTGTGGGTTTCTAAAATATATTCATGATTGATTCTATGTTTGATTGTTAACCTTGAATAGTTTGAAGTGAATGAATGACATGAGATGATTATTAATTTACGTGATATGTATAGAATAATTTCTGAGATTTTTGTTTCCCCCTATGTTTAACGATCATTTAACACTAAGAATTATTATTTATCAATGTGGAAAGGTTTTGTGTAGGAAGGTTTATAATATGATATGATTTGGAGTGATTTTGGGAACTAGAATCAGTTTCAGTTGTTTTATCGGCACAACTACCAATACGTTGCTAATGGTATTGGAGATAACAATGCTAGCACTGATATGCATCGATGCATTTAAATATAATAGGTCAATCATTGGCAATGAAGTTGACACGTAGCTGTAGTATCGATCAGGTAAGTTGTTTTATGCTAACTTATTGTTAGTGAGGGTTCAACACGTTGATGGGTCGCTTATTGATAACTTGGCCAACACGTTACTGGGTTGCCAATGGGCATTAGTAACCTTGCCGACACATCAGTTGGTATTGAGTATTTCTCTAGCATGAGTAATGTTATGCTATAAGCTATTATTATGTAAAATAACAACATGAGTTTTTATTCATAAGAGTGCATGTGTATCTAATGATATGATTGTTGATATATAGATATGTGTATTCTTTGTGTGCAAGAATCTTTGTGTTGGATTTTACTTTTAGACTGATGGTAAATGACACATAAGATCAGAGATTCCTAGTGTCACTCTTTAATGAGTTATTTAGCTATGTAGAACGAAAGAGTTTGATATAAAATAAGATTATGGTCTTTCAGCTCTCTAATGATGGGAGTTATGTAGAGTCATTGTCTTGGCTTGGGGTTCGAATGAACTAGAGTATTAAAAGATGATTGATCCTGCACAACACAATATATGAGGTTTTGACAATCATAGTAATTGAGATCTCAATTATTTTTGTATATGAGCATTGAATGGCCTTAACTTCATGATGTGGATGAAGCAGGCAAGCTTCAGAAGAACTAAAATCAAATTATGAGTAGTTCATAGTTGAGTTAGGCATGGTTGAACTTTTAAACATGGCTACTATGTCTTAACTTACACTTGGGGAACAAGTTACTTTTAAGTGTGGTCATGGTAAAAAAATGTGTATGTTCTATGCTGTTATTTTGTGGTTGATTTCTATTATTTTGTTTTACTAGATGTGCCTGTGACATAATGATTCATAATATTCTTTTATAATACTTTGTTATGAATGTATTATTATTTGGTTCTTGTTTAGCTATCTCACTGGGTATATTCACATACTTAGTATCTATGTGATGTAGATTTTTTGCAAGGTTAAAGTTACTTTCGGACACTGGATATGCAGTAAGAACGATGTTGTTAGGTCATTTAATATATTTAATATTTTCTTACTTTAAGGTAGATAATTTGAAGCACATGAGTGTTAGTTTTTGTACATATTAAAATATTTAGATATGTACTATGGAAAAACTTTGTTCAATTTAAAATGAGATTTAACTTGGATTACTATTGTACTTAATTTAATATTTGTATGTTAAAAAATGATTAGGTCATACCCAAGATAACTTGTCGAATGCTTAACAAATTTTTTTGAAAAAATATGCTTCTGCTATTTTATTTATAAAGATGAATTTTAATATCTTTAGAGCGTAACATTAGGGTATTGAGGAAAAATTAATGGCATGGTTCGAAGAAAAGGGGACCTACAAGGAAAATTTACATGTTGAAAATACAAATTGGGAATTCCCATTTTGTCGGGATTTAAGGGAGATTAACTGTGAGATATAGGTTTATGTGTTAATACTCTCTAACTTTTTTTGTATATAATTGTGTGAAGAGCTAGCATATGAGCTTTGGCCATAAATTTGCATTTCTTTGGCCTTCGCATGCTTGCAATTTGTTATTCTACCAAGTTTCTGTTAGGAGGACAGGGTACTTCTCTAACTTTTGAACTTAATTTAGTAGTTAAAACAACTTTTGTACATTGTAGGTATGTAATTGCAGGAAGAGTTTGGTAATGAAAAGACGGATAAGCGCAGGAGGAGCTTATAATGGTTTTGTACAAAAAACTTGACATTTTTTTTGGAGTATTAGTCATGCTAGGTGATTGTTGTTTCATTGACCTTCATTGGTGATTACAAACTTGATTCGTAGCATCCTTTGTTAAGCAAGTTTATTCACTAGAAGCTCAAACATTTGTGTAGCGGATGAACTAGACTTACCATTTGAATTCCGCATGGCCTCAAAGAAGGCTTGCACAAAAGATTAATTTTGCACTTCAACTTAATTTACTACCGCATATCTTTACTGCTCTAATGACTATGTCACAATGGCTAATTATAATTTGTTTATTAGGCTAGGCATAGTTTTAAAACTCATTTTTTTTATTCCAAAATTTACGAGTCCTATTCTATTACTTGATGACTCAAATACTAGTAACTCATCTTGCTTGACTCAATTGAGAGTCCTCCAAGTGTTTTATTTCATAACTATTTTTTATTAAAATGTATTTTATTTATATTTTATAAACATTGAGGCTAGCCGCTAATACAGTGAAATAGAGTTAGAAATAATTAATAAAGATACTAAACACATTTATTCTAGATGATGAAAAATATTAAGTTCCTTAATTTTACTACAAAATGAGAGATTTGTTTGTCATAGAAAATTGTGATCGTTGCTAGAAGTAAGATGTGACTTATTTTCTTTATTTAATTAAAGGTTAAAGTAGGCTTTGAATATAAAAAAATTAAGGAAAAATTATTTAATTAAGAATTTTAAAAAATTACCAAATCAACCCACTTTGGGAAATATTTCCCAAAGTGGTGTTGCTTTTTGCCACGCAAGTACTAGCCAAGCCGCTGGCTCCTATGTGGCTTTTTTTTTCTAAAATTTTTATATGATTTCGTCATTTGGAATGACAAAATCAGGTTTAAGTTAATTTCGTCCTTTCAAAGGACGAAATCGGTTTATAATAGTTAACCCGATTTCGTCCTTTAGAAGGACAAAATCACCTTAAGGCGATTTCATCCTTCTAAAGGACAAAATCACGTCACTTTGCCAACTTGGGAAGAAATGAGTGGCTATGTATTGATTTTATTCAACACCTTCCATGAATCTAATTAAAAAAAAAAATTAAAACTATTTTAAACACCTGTCCCTGTTCATTCATTCAACACGTTACACAATCAACCTGTTCATTCATTCCACACATTCCATGCATAACAAACATAACATTAAAGTTATTGACATCAACTAATAAAAACAAACATAAAATAGAAATGTTTATCATATATATATATATATATATATTATCACATGTTAATAAAATGTTTAGTTTAAAAGAAACATATAACAAATCTAATACACTCAATGTCACGATCTCCTATGTCCTCGACCTCGAGGGTATTGTACGAGCTCCTCCTCATGATCTGCTTGCTCTGGCTTTGGCTCTAGCTCTAGCTCTGGCTCTGGTTCCGACTCAACATAAGTAATAGATGGTTCAACACGAGTTGGCCGATGTTGTCTATAATATAAAATTGGATCTAGCTGAGCTATATGTGCAGTGACCGAAAATGATGAACGAGGAGGAGAGCTATGCGCTGCTGATAAAGATAGAATATCATGTAATAAATCGTGTCTTGGTTGTGCCTGAGCAGCCTCGTCAACAAGATAATGTGTATCAATATCTTTAATCACCGACTGAAACAATAGCAAGCTACGAAAGACATTATCATGCTCCCTAAGTATCGACTGACATGATACTCGAAAGTCATCAATCAAAGTACAAGTGTTAATCATGTCAGTCAAATGCGCATTCATATGTTGCACTAAACGAAGCTATAAGAAAAATAAATTAAAGATTAGATAACTAATAAATAAGAAATAAGAAAATAATATTACATAATTAATAAAGTTATACTTACCAAAGTTGTCTCAGACGTACCCCTGGGCTGATATGATATGTCATCTCCTCTACATTATCGCACGATCAAATATATCTCCATGTACTTAGTAAATACCACTGCATATATGCGCTACGAACATCTCGCAATGTTGTAGCCATCTCCCCATGGATAACAGTGACTCTCCTATCCTCCCATTGAGCGATATATGATGCATGATGTGTAGCCCAATCCATAATATGGCGACCCTGTCGAGTTATGCAATGGACAAACTCGACGGTAGAAGGTGGGACCACCTGCTCCAGGTTAAACTAGAGTATTACATGATATGGCACATACATATCCACAATCTCATAACATATCAATGGCGTCCACCATAGACACACTTCCCAACCGTCAGTGCATATAGGAGGTATCACAACCAATACTTCCGGTGAGTACAGATGTCAAATAACCTATACAATATATAAAGATAATTAAGTTTAAATAACCTTACATATTTTATAATCATTACAGAAAAAGTTCAAAATAAATAAAATTATCTGATAGGGCAGCTCGTGGTCTAACTCCCCTCTATATAATCAGAGGACTCCTTGTAGATTTTCAGTTCTCTTTTTCCAAACATTCCACCTTAAAGAGTTAAATTTTAAAAATGAGTTCAACATAAGTAAATAAAACCTTCCTACAAAAATTTAAGTATTAAAAATAAATATCCCCTACCTCACTCCTAATGGAGCACCCTCGACTAAGTGACCCATCTCAATACTTGGTTGACCGATGTGTAAATACTTCCATGACCATAGCTATTTCATAGAATATGATTAAAGTTATTAAAAATAATAATAAATTATGTGTGCAAAAATATATTGAAAGTGGTGAAATCATTTACCTGATGAAGGGTAAGACATCCTTCAATCCCCGAAAGTCATGGCTTGACATGTTTCCCCAACTTGCGGTATGAAAATGCAAGAGTAGCACTGCCCCATGAATAAACACTTACTACGTCGAAGTCCGCAAGGAGGGAGAGATATGCCACATGTACATGGTTGCTCATAGTATCCGCAAATATTATGGCCCCAAGTAAATGTAATAAATAGGCTCGTGCATGCTACTCGATAATTATCTCCGTAGCTTTGGCTGTGAGCTCACAAAACTCACCTAAGAGCTATCGAAGGCTAACTCAGCTACCACACATGGATGTAGCAAGAGGAGCTCTACTAAGGAGTCTAACTAATAAGACTAAGTGACCTCCTCTTGTCGTGCTCATCATAGGAAGTCCATTGATGCAAAGTCCTAAGAGAAGTGCCACATCCATAAGTGTGATGGTCATCTCTCCATAGGGCAGGTGAAACGTCTGTGTCTCCCTCCATCTCTCAACGAGAGTTGTCAATAAAGGCTGATCTAGACAGACATACTGTAGATGAATAAAATGTCTAAATCTTGCTCGCTCGATATACGGTAACATCAGCTCATCTACTAGCCAATGGCAAAGATATGTAAAATGTTTGGTACATTCAAAGTACTTGGGGTCCTATAATAAAGTTTAAAATTATAACATAACTTAATTTATAATCTAAAAAAATAAAACAAAATTTAAAAAGAGTTATCATACATCTCCTCTCTAAATAGAAGCTGACCTATGTGACTCTTGTTGTACAAGTACACTATCATCAATCGGGTCTGGCCCGTAAGGAGGCTGTACATGATCCATATTATCTGAGGAGAATTAAGAACATATCATCAATAGTTAGAAACTCAATAGTGCAATCAAGCATAAATATTATGCAATATAATCAATAATTATTAGCAACTTATTTGAACTATTGGTTTCGGTTGCATGCATTGTAGTAGATAAACCACAAGGGAGCATTCCATTTTTATTTTGCACATGAGTCTTATACAAACTTGTTAAAAACAAACTGTACTAGAAAAAGAACAGCCTTCTAGTTTACAAGTTATCAATTGAGCTACAAAAATAAATACAATAAAAAAAAGGACAACAGTTTATTCATTGTTTGATAGCTTTATACACATCCTTTTAATAGTAAATACATAAATGACCCACCATCGTCATCTAAATTATGTTCACAAAATAGCAAACTGCAAGTAACTCTGACCCCGGCAATAATAATGTTTTGGCCAACAAAATATCTCCCATTCTGCAATACTTGAACCTGATACTTGAGTAGACTGTGCAGGGAACAAAAAATTTACCTTAGACAATGAAAGCTGGCCGGAGGAGAGGAGAAGAAATGGATGTGGGACACAACGACTAGAATTCAAGGTGGCGGTGGATCTGAGCGCAAGGTGGCGGTGGGGGAACTGGGTGTAAGGTGGCAGCGGATCTGGGCACAAGAGCACAACGGCGGATCGGGCACGACTTCGAAATGGTAGGGTGAAATAGCATAGGGCGAGACGGGGAAATAAAACCTTGATTTCTTCCTTCACAAAATCAGCTTTAAGAATGACGAAATCAATAGTTTTTAAACCTGATTTTGTCCTTTGGATCGTCCTTTCAAAGGACGAAATCATATAATTTTTTAAAAAAAAACCACATAGGCGCTAGCAGCTTGGCTAGCGCCTGTATGGCAAAAAATAACACTACTTTGAGAAATATTTCCCAAAGTGGGTTAATTTAGTAAATATATTTTTTAAAAATTATTATTTAAATAATTTCCTTAAAAATTAAAAAAGAGTATCAACATTCATGCAAAAATTATGTACTTTGGGTACGCCTCAAATTAGGGTTTTTCCATGTTTAAAGAAATATTGTTAATCCGGATATCTTAGGTTAGGAAGTATTTTTTAGTTTTGCTCTGATAATGAGCCGAGTGTAGAGAACGCACAATGAGCATTTATTTTTAAGATTAATAACGTATATACTAACACACGGAAAACACTTATTTTTAATATCACTTGTGTTAATATATACTAGCGTATACACAGTCGATATTCATGGACGCTTGATTCACGGTGAGTAAGGATTATGAAAAATACTTCCCTTAGGTTGGGTAAGAGCTGTCTATGATGAAGTGGCGTATACGCTACCGAATTGGCTACTCCTTTTCGTAGAAGATATGGTGGATATCCTCCCGAAGTACCAATAATGCAAGAAATCAAATTAGTAGTCTTGTCACTCTTGTGATCTCTAATCATCCTTTGCTCACAATTACCAATTTCAATTTGTTTATTAAGTTAGTTACTATTAATGCACCATCGTTAGTTAGAAGTATTCAATCGATCAATCAAAATGGTCCAAACAAGTTTGTTAAAAAGGTTTTAGGTTCCTCACTTTTGCCAGAAATTTGATGGCTTGTTAAGAAAAGACTTTCCAAACACAGCCGTCTGATCAATCAATTTGACGACTGAGATGGAGGAGACGTTTCCTGGGGAGCAAGGAAATCTACTGGCAGAACTGAAAACCCAGAAGCATGGCCAACCAACAGAGCAGAGCAGATATTTCCAAACAGTTCTGGGATTGCTCTGCTCAACGTGAAAACCCAAGAGCCCAGAGTGAGGGCAACTCGCACAGAAGATTATGGGAATTATTCCCTAATTATTCTCTTAAGAAATAATACCCCAACAACAGAAGAACCGCCGCCGGCAGCTGGCCGGCCGGCGTTGTCCCCGACGGAGAGGGTCGCCGATAGGAACCCATTTCGTTGCTCTCTTCCAGCTTCCAAGTGAGTGACGGAGAGGGGTTGGGAGAAAAATGGGAACTTTGGCGAAGAGGGCCTGGCATGGGTACCTGGTTCAGCTCCAGCTCCATCCCCTCAGGACCAAGGTGATCGATCACCCACCAAGACGTCAATTTTCTTCGTTTTTTTTTTCGCTTTCAACTCAATCACTTTCTTGATTTCTTTCTACCTCTGGGTTTTGTATGTCTTTTCTGTATTGTTTATTTCTCTGAAGAAGTTTGGCTGTTGAGCAGGCCATTACAGCTGGGGTTTTGGCGGGAATCAGTGACTCCGTGGCTCAGAAGCTTTCCGGCTTTCAGAGGCTCCAGCTGAAGAGACTGCTCCTCAAAGTGGTACGTATCATGTCTTTCCTTTTCTCTGAGTTTGGTATTATATGCACAACAGATGTTTGATTTTTTTCCTTCTTTTAAAAAATGTTTCGGAGTGATTGAAGTGTTTGACCACTGAAGTTTAGTTCTTTTCTTTTTTTTTTCAAAAAAAAAAAAGGTCCGTCATTTGTTAATAGAGTAAGTTGATTGGTGTGAGTAACCAATTTTCTCTCAATGAGAATTAGCTATTTGGATTTGCATATGGAGGGCCATTTGGGCATTTTATGCACAAATTGCTGGACATGATCTTCAAAGGGAAGAAGGATAAGAAAACTGTAGCCAAAAAGGTAGTTACTCTGATCATCTCTCTTATTTTCTGCTTCTTTTCGTGAAAAAAATTGACACTATTAGGTGAACTCTCTCCAGTTAATGTCCCTCTACCTTGTGTACAAACTATATTCCGCCCTAATAGTAATTGAAGTGGATATCCTCTCAAACAGTTTACCAAAATTAAATATTTTAAAATCAGTTCACTTGAACTGATTTGTGTTCTCTGTTTGTTGTTTGTTTTCAGGTCTTGTTGGAGCAATTGACTTCATCCCCTTGGAATAACATGCTCTTCTTGCTTTATTATGGTTTAATTGTGGAGGGTATGCCATTCTATCTTAATTGGATGATGGTGTCTAAAATAGTGTCTTCTTCTGAAAGTAGAAGTTGGACAAGGATCAGTGATTTCTATCAATATATCATGTTTGTTGTTTCATTTATTGGTTATGTGATTGTCATCCCATCATTCCTTGTCTAGAAATTTGTTTAAGAGTAACTTCTCCTATTGTCAAGCTCCATGGTTTATAATTTTATTTTCTAAGTGCACATACTCATCCACGAAAGAGGCAACATGATTGGGTGATAAACCATAAAATGCAACTTGACAGGTATTTATTATCTTGTCGGGACATGAACGAGTCAGATTATATCTGCAAAGGTCACTTGATGCACCATTTATCTTTTCCTACTAAGTCAAATGATCACCACTCTAAACTGTATATAAGTAGTAACATTGCCATCAAGTTGAAAAATGCTGATCAAGTGTTGTGGCTGTTGTGAAAGAGTTTTTCCTGTTGTTAGATGAGAATGTTTAGTGTCATATCCTTTGAAGCTGGGAGCTGAGATCAAATCGCCTTAGTGGTTGTCACATTTGAACAACTTAACACTAAACCATATAATATGAGATACCCCATCTTACTGCTTGGTAGCCCCAGTTTTTTTACGTAATCTAGGGTGTCTTAAATAATGTTATTCTATTCTGCTGAATGCTGCCTTGTGCAATCCAAGATGTCTCTAGGCTCCTCTTTATCTTTCATCATCACCATCTTCATTGTGCTCTGTATTCTAGAAATCTGGAATAGGTGACACCATATCCTATATCACCTTTTGTACTCTCGAAATAGCAATCGAGGAGTCTGTCTCAGATGTACCTCTCTATAGTAAATAATTCTGATAGCTTTTACTTGGCCTGCAAACTGATATAAACTGATGCTACTAGGCTGCTGGATAATGTTTAAATTGGACTTGATCGGGAGTCCTTGAACATATTCTTGTATTCTGCCAAACCAATTTTAATAGGAATTGAATGTCTCTGATTCCTGTTTATAATTTGTTGGATCACCTTTATTTATGTCCGTGTAGCTCATTAACTCATTGCCTCTGATATTTTATATTTAAAGGATGACAGTCAGTAACAACAAAATTTGTTACCCAGCAAAAAACAAAAAAAAAAACAAAACTTGTCGCCAAGTGACTTTCACAAATGCTAATGTCTTAACTCTGTCTGAAAGGTGACAAACCAGCGTCTTTTAAACATTTTAGGTTTACTATAACTTTTGCAATGCAGGAAGACCATGGACACAAGTTAAAAGTAAAGTAAGGAAGGAATATCCCTCAGTTCAATTGACAGCATGGACGGTATTGACTTTGGCATTTCCTTTCTTTCATGCATATGTGATGCTCACACAAACATAATCTCATATTAGTTGCCTATATATGCAGTTTTGGCCAATAGTAGGCTGGATAAATCATCAGTATATGCCCTTACAGTTCCGTGTTATCTTCCACAGCTTTGTCGCATGCTGCTGGTACGTCTTTCAAACTGTCTCCTTGATTTCAAATTTTTGTGTATCAATATATTTTTTCTGTTCATTTAGAGCTTAAACTTCATTTTGTGATTTATTAGTCTTTTCATGAGAAAAAAAATGAAAAAAGAAAATATTTGAGGTGAGTTATTGGAATTTCAGGGCCATATTTCTGAATCTCCGCGCAAGGTCTATGTCTATAACTAAGAAGGCTTAACTGAGAAGAAACGGCTACATTTTTACATGGCAGTGATTTTTTAATGATGATTTATGAACTATACCTGCTTCCATGCTGCTGCCTTCAGCAGATTACGGCACGAAGATGTTCACATCGTAAACATTGATGAAAGCTAAATTCTATTTGTCATCGTAGCTTACTTGTTGGATTAAACTAGCTTGTGCCTTTTCCTTTACCCTCGCATACTATAGCTATCAAGCTTCTTGTCGTTCACAAACTGGCTTTCTACACTTATACCTCTCCTCATCATTGTTTGCTTATTTGAACACCTTAATTCTGGTGACTAATATGTGTATCAATCAGCCATCTGGCATTTAATATTATTTCACTTTTTTTTGGGCAGAAAAAAAGCTTCTATGAGAGAGAATGATTCTTATTAATATAACACGTAGTGGTACAACCTAACGAGTCTTGGTACAAAATATCATTTACAAAAGTAGCGGGGTTAGACACCCAAGTACAAAAGAATTGGTCGAAGGCAAAATTAACAAGCTTCACTGAGAACGTGCAGGATCTCAACCTCCTTAAAAGAAAAAGGGGAGTCACATGTGGATTTCCACTGTTTACACATACACGTATGGGGAATATTGTTATAATTTCGAATTAAGATTTTCTTTATTAAGTATGCCTTAGTTTAGGTTTGCTTTCCTAGTTTAGAATTACTTATTAAAGGTATGATTCTTATTATTATTGTTTTCTAGTTTAGATTTGCTTCCTAATTTGAGAAGATTCAAGTCTATAAATCATGTGATCTCCCACAATTATGGATTATGAATTTGAGCAATAAAATAGTCTAGCTTATTTATCTCTGCCCTTCCTTAACTCTCTTCTCCTTTTTCTTCCTAATATACACTCTTTCCATATTTTACCCTTGTAACCCTAGGGGTTATAACATTGGTATCAGAGACAGGTTTCTTCCTACGCCATCGCTTCTTCGCCAACATGGGATGCCCAAAGAAAGTGGTTTAAAATTCTGCTATCGAGCCCATAGATGTGATCGTCTCCTCCCCTCATATAAACGTCGAGCTCCAAGGTGAATCGGGTGTTGAAGCCCTCCAACAGAAGGTGGCCACTGACAGTTGGGCAGAGCAATTTCAGAAGCTCTTAGACACCCTCACGGTCATAGTACAGTCACAATGTGATGTTGTTGTGGCTGTGAAAGCCCAACAAGACTCCCTGGCTGATGCGATTTTTTGATGACCTCTATCTAGCAACTCGCCGACCGTCCACCCTCTGCACCACCAACTGAACTGTTGCCTCAGGGACCTCCCATGCTCACGTTGGCACCAAATTAGGGGTCATCATTTTCAGCTCTGCTGGCTGTTTCTTTTGCCTCACCGGCCTCGGAGATCTCCACGTATCTAGAACGCTTCTCAATAATATTTTTTTATATTTATGCATATATTATAATATTTTAATTTGTATGTTTTTAATGCCCTACAAAACCCCCTAAAGAGTTTTATAAAATGAGACTCTTCACCAAATTAGTCCTTAATATGAATAATGTGCTCCACAATACAAAGTCCTTTGACACCATTGACTTCACTGACTTATGACATAATATTTAGGTGATAGAGATTTGGGTTTATACATAGTTGCTTACTACAAGTGTATTAAGAGTTAATATAGAGCACATGTATATAACTAATGATCATTATGATCCTCAAAGCAATATATTGTTGTTATAGTAGCATGAAAAGGAGACCTTTGTTTATTACATATTTTATTTCTAATTTAATTTATTTTACCTGATCTAATATGTATTTTTATGCATAATGTGTGTGTATTCTTGGTAGTAATTATAACATAGGATTAACCTTTAAAATGAAGTCAAGACGTTCACTAAAGCCATGACAACATAAAGGAAATTTTTATCTCTTCGAAATGTGTATTGCTCCACAAAGCAACTTCAAACTCTTATTAAAAGCTATTACCTGCTCCATCCATGTCGTAAAGTTAAGGCCTACAAGGGCTAATGGACCTAGGTAAGCGTGTTAAAAAAACTTGTAAGCTTGACTCACTTTCGACTCAACTCAAGTTAGAGCTTGAACTTGAAATTAGTCCAGCCAAGCTCAATCATAGCTATGTTTGTTCAACTTGGGTCGAAGCTCGAGAAAAGCTTGTATTTATAGTGTGTGTGTGTATATATATATATATATATATATATATATATATATATATATATATATATATATATATATATATATATATATATATATATATATATATATATATATATATATATATATATATATATATATATAGAGAGAGAGAGAGAGAGAGAGAGAGAGAGAGAGAGAGAGAGAGGATAAGATAATGGGAAGCGAGGTGGAGGTAAGGGGAGGTAGTTTAGTAGGATGGTGGAATGAAGTGGAAGAAGAGAGGGCGTGGTAATTAATTAATTTCCTACCTCATTTGTGGCCTTTCACATGTAATCATGCAATGAAATTAGGGCTGGGAATGAGGTCAAGTTGGGATAGGTCAGCCTTGACCCACACTTAAGTCAGGTTAGGTCATGACCCAAACCTATTTATCAAACAGCTAGAAAATACAAACCTTAATCCTACTTAGGTCGGGTCGGGTATGCAAGTAAATCTACTTTTTTATTAATTAATTTTTTTCTTAACTTAGATATACGTTAACTGTGCAAAGGCCAATCATAGAATGAATTTAGATACATAATAACATTATAAATAGATATCAAATATTTTCTATGTTATTTGGGTAAGTGAGAATTGGAGAGAGAGCATTGCCTCATTATAAGGTATGCGTCCAACACCATCAAAACCCTACAAAAATGACTAATTGACTATTAAATAAAATAAAAAATACAAGAAAAATAAAAATATAAGAGAATTTCTTTCAAATCTCTCGAACTTGAATTATGACATTGTAAAATAATAGGGTCGAGATCAAGTTGTTTGGGTAATGTGGGTAAATTCTGACCTAACCCTACTTTAAAAAGGGTAAAATTTTAAAACCTTAACCCTGACCTTATTTTTAATCAGGTCGAGTACAGGTTAAGTAAGTCGAGTACGGGTTATGCAGATTGGGTTCGGGTTAGGTTAAATTTTATAATTAATGTTGTAATTGGCTACAAGGAAAGATTGGCTAGTTAGTTATCCATCATGTCAGATAATGGGGCTTCGAGACTCATGGGCCAGTCGTCTGACCTTATGGCCATATTGGAAATATAACCTCTCTAACCTTTGCATGTACGATGCTGAAATAAACATTATATTACTTGAGTTACCTAAGTTGCACCCCCTCTGGTGAGCTCACTTGAAAAATAGCTCGATAGATTCGCATGCCCGCCTTGGGGCATGTTCGTCACTTGAGTTTGTAGACTAGATGTGCAATCATATGACAAAAAGCTAGGACTGAAAAATAGGTGACTGACTTGGTTAATTTGCATTGCGAGTGCCACACATATGGTTGGATCAACACACATAGATATCATCATAAACTTCATTTTGAATAGGCTTTAACAAAGGAGAAAGTTAGCATGCACATGAACGCGTATTGAAAATATGTGCATGGCTGCATGGGCAACGTGCGGCATCAGATTATGATCTAAGTGTGCTTGTATTTTAGGGGGCAAATGAGAATTACTCAGCCCCAACTGCCCCGATTTACTGGTATTACACAGATCAAAATTGTGCGGCCCAAAAGTAAATCCTTTTACAAAGCCTAATGTAAACTCTATAAATCAACGGCTAATGTCAGCTTTGCATATGATTCAATATTTTAAGAAAAATAATATTTACGCATTAATAACATACAATAAAAATTTATAGATGAGTTTTAATTATTTTAGATAAGTGACCCAAGTAAACTTTACGTGAGGCCTTACTTCACAAATTCAATTAAAACTCGTGTGACTTTTTGATAGTGCTTTTTATTGTGAAAATATCACTATCGTTTTTTATAACCATGAACAGTGGATCATTATCCAAAATAAAAAAGATCCAAGTCATCGCAACCAAAGCGTTGGCATTATGTGTATCTTTGTTCATTTAATCTGTTGAAGATCCATAACCTGTGACTCCAAAATCGCTGGAGCCCAATTGAGAGATTGGCGAAAGGAACATGAACTCTCCTCACATGAACTTGTGATCGATGGCTGATAACGGATGATTTTCAGGACGCAAATCCAACATGAGCCATACACGTGTATCCAACTCTCTTGGGAAATATCAGCTGATAGTTCCCCGCCGGATTCTCTTCGCCATTAGAGCAGCAATCCATCTGAGCCAATCAAATATTCCTGAACCCAGTAAGTGGCCCTTTTGTTCTTTAATTTTTCCCTGGCCTTCTTCTCAACCTCTTTAAGTACTATTTTGCCTTTTCATTTTGCTTATAGCTTAAGAAGACTTCAAACTCTGTGACAGAGTGGTTCAGAATTTGGATTCTCTTTCAGGTGAGGGGCACCATTTCTCTACAAAATGAGTTGTAGAACTGAAATTTGGATTGGTTGCTCTTCTGCAAACTCAAGGAGCTTAGTCTTATTAGTAATTTGATGTGAAGGTGTTGACTGCTGATTGAATTAATTCTCTTTTAGCAAAAAACTTCCAAGTTTACAGGAGTTTGTTATATATTCCATTTGGAATGTTTTTATGTGATCCCAGTTTGTGGGTTTTACTCCTTTAGGTCTACCTTATCAATCAGTTCTGGGCATTTCATATATCATCATAATATGTTATGTACGCGCATTTTGTGTCTCTTAGTTCCATGAGCAACATAATAATGCTTTTTCATTGGGCTTCCGATGAGGATACCTAACTCTAGCAGATAGAAACTGTTTTGCATCAGTTCTGTATGCCTACAATGTGAGGTTATATTCCGAAATATATGATCATAGCTTCAAAAAAGAAATATAGATATAGTTACACTGTACAGCCTCGTACACTTAACCTTTATTATAGTTATTTTAGCTACTCAGAACAAATTGTACAAAATGATCTATACATATTACATACATAAATCATAATTATTTTATAATTATTATTATGAAATGCGGGTCTCTTCTCACTAAATATGGTTAAGTATCATGTAGATCTTAGAAAACTTTCCAATATTAGAACATCTATACATCACACAGACATTAGAGAAGCAGAACTTGATGTGGCTGTTTCTGGTAGGAATATGGTCAAACAATTGTATTTGAGTGTTAAACATCTGTCGCGAACATTATTTCTTCCAAATATGCATGTTCCTTTGGAAAGGACCACAGTCCGATGGATGTTGCAAACTGAAGATGGAAAATTAAGATTGAAGCAATATTCATTTGGTGAAAGGGGTTTCTTAAAATCACTACCTTCATCATGTCTCCTTGATCTGGTAACCAAGATGATTTGACCTTCTGTGTAGGCTGCTTGGAAGTCCTGTTTTCTATTTTCTTTGTTGGGTGAGTTCTTACGGTGAACTTACAGTCATAAAGTTTCATGTTACAATTTTAACAGATTTTCACGTGCAAATCAGTCCGTAAAAGTAAGGAATGTCTTTTTTTGGCCTTTTTTCATTTATTATTTGTTTGATGCAGAGGATGAAGGTTTCATCATTGATTTTTCTTAGCTGACCTTTATTTATTTACAATATTCACTGCAGTTTAATTGTTACTATACATCTTGAATTGCATTTTTTACTTATTGAAATGTGCCAGATTTTTTGTGTTGTTGTGATTCAATCAAATGAATATCATTAATCTTTTATTCTATTGTTCTTACGATATCTTGTCTTTATTTTCCAAGGCAACACTTTCTCATTTGAATGGAGTTGGAAACAACATCATAATCCGATGGTTAACCATGGTTCAATCATGCTGACACTATATTCTTCAAAAACAATAACGCACTGGCTTGCCAAAGAGAACACCAAAATATTGCTAAATGTGGCTCCTTCCAGCATTTCATGTGTGAGTTTCCAGAATAAGCCTGCAACTTCTCACAACCATCTATGGAACCCTTGCAGCCAGGGTGCATTGACTTCCGGGATATCAAACTATTTGACTTTGAAGAGGTGGCCGGTGAGTTTGTAAACAAATATGTCTGGATGTTTCATCAAATTATATCGTCCTTAGCAAAAATGGTGCAAGGGAGAATGCTGCCTACTATAGATAAAGTACTTGGTTTGCTTTACACACACACACACACATATATATAGATAGATAGATAGATAGATATTCTTTCAAATGTCAAAACCAATTGGAGGGTGCCACAACCCATTTTTTGAGTTCCAATTGATGATCCAACCTTTCAATGAGGAACTTAGGTCAGCTCACATGTAGTTCTTCATATGGTTTCTTAGTAGTATTATTTTAGTAATGAAGCCCCTATGTACCCTTTGCAGGTATGTGCTTCATCAGATGATGAATATCGGTCTTCCCGTAATATAGCAATTAGCCTTTATAGGCGGTACAGGAATGTTATTGACCGTGGAGGAGGTGACAACCTAAAAGTATATAAAGTAGTTCTTGTTATACATCTCATGCAACAGCAGTTCAAATTGCTGCTGAAGGAATCATATATTCTCCCGAAATTAATATATGTTGCTCTGGTCTTTTAGGAGTTTATTAATGCTGGAGTTAATGCTTATGCCTTGGGCTGTACTGATGAGGGGTTGAGAAAGGAACTATTGAGCATGAAGGAATCTGGTGTTGAAATAGAGGGGATCGAAAATTACAGTGGAAACACCAGTTTGAAGTCAAAAATATTCTCAAAAGAAGTCTCTCTCTCTCTCACTCCCTCCCCCCCTCTCTCTCCCACTCACACACACACGCACACGTGCACACAGGCACACACAAATTTAGCATCGGCTAAGGCAGGGTGATGGGCCTTTTCCTGCAGGTTGATGAATGTATCCTGTGGTTGGGCATTATATTTATCACCATTCTGTGTACCCCACAACCTACTGTTGTAAGGTGGTCTTCATCACCTCCAGTCTCACCTGAAACCATGTCACAGTGGAAAGGTTTCTGTGCTTTGATTGCTAATGCATATTACGTGAGAGGAATGGCATGGTGAGATCTCTTAAATGAAAAGGATTAGTTTATCAATTACCTTGATTTTACTTGTAGTTGAATTGTTTGTTTCCCGCTATAAATCTTAGATATTATACCTCATTCAACAGGCTTCCAGTGAAAACTCTTCAGTTAGAACAAATGGCTGTGGTTGGAAAGGCTGAGGAGCCATCTGTTGTAGCCAGTCGAATGAGACTTGTGTTTAGCACATTAGAGGTCAGAATATAAGTAATACTATGTAGATTCATAGAGTTATGGAGTACGAGTATCTGTTTCTAGTCTTGCAACCACTTGAACCATAGCAAATCATTTACCTTGCCAGTCTCATCATTATAATTTTCATTCAAACTGAACCCATTTTAATCAGGTTGATCCAAGCTTTTGTGGGTGCTAACATCAATGGCAAGGGTTCTGCCAGTGTTATCTTGACTTACACCCTACATTGCTTGTAGCTCAATTGCATGATCCATTCCTCCCATTAGCTCTGTTCGAAAGAAACAAACTTATTGTAGTTCTGCAATTATACACTATTTAAAACTACAATATGATTCATGTATTTATATAGTTATATTCTCACATGCATTGTAATTGCTAGCGTATGTGGTGATTCACATATTTTATTTGTTTGTGCAGGTTGTCAGCCCCCAATGGCCTAGGGGTTAGTTTCACCTACCAAGATATTTAGGTAGAGAAAAGAAAATTTATACAAAACTTATTACCTTGATGTATTCATTTATATTGTGATTGGATTGTCTTGCTTCACATGCAACAACCCTCTGTAGTTTTAAAAGCTTAAATTTGAAAAAAAAAATGTTATCTCCACAAAGTTAGCGACAAGAAGTGAATAATACGGTTGTCATTTTAGAAGGTGAGCTAATTAAGTTTCAAATGAAGAAAAAGGGGAAGGAGTTGAGTGCTCTTGTGATATATTTTGTGGGATGTTCAAAATTACATGCAATTGGAATAGCATGGAGCCTATGTAAGTGATTCTCTGGAGATCATCATCAACAGTTGATTTTTGCTGTGAAACTTTGCCTATATTAGCAACATCTGCCCCATTAGTTAGCAATTCATCATCCTGCAGAAGTACCGGATGACACAAGTTCAGGTATTATATGGCATACGTATGCCTGAAAATAATTAACAATTAGTTCAACAATGAGCGTTAAATGATTGCAATAAGTTTCAAAAGTTTTTTATACGTTTATTTGTTTATTCTGATAAAGAACCGGTGCCAACAAAAGCTCGATACCCCCCATATTTTTGACACCCCAATAAAAAATATAATATTACTCATGTATACATTACCCCACCCCATTAATATTTTAAACCCAAGCAAAACTCATGTATTCTCCTTCTCTGGCACCAGCGATACTAACTTTTGGTGCCGGTGGAGCAACTTCTGCTGTGGCAAAATCCGGAGCTGATTGGCTGAGAAAATTCTCCTCTGGTCCGAGCGCCGACGAAGGTGAAAACACTTGCACATTGCTTGCCACAACATACTATGGTTTGACTGCCGCGATATTGGCTGGCGCGGCTGTGCTTGGCTAGCCAGCGACTCTGGCTAGAGGACTCTAGATAGAGAGCCTCTGACTAGATCGATCCCTGGCCAGCTCCTGTTTTTGGCCGAGAGGCTGGTCAAAGGTGGTTTCTGACAGACCTCATATTACGTAGGGAAGAGTTTTTCTTGTTTCTCACTTATAATGAGCTCAGTGTAAGCTATGTATAGAAGTCGTTCATCCACGAGATTGATGATAAACATATTAACGTACTTTAGTACTTTAGCATCAATTCAATGATGCTAATATATGCTAACATGTGTGCCATCGATCTTAAATATCTACGGCTCCTCATGCATAGCTTACATTGAGCTCATTGTCAGAAGGGAACATGAAAAATTCTTCCCTCTAAAAAACCTCTTCTAGCCAAAGACCACCTCCGGCGGTCCTCCTCTAGCTAGAGGTCACTGCCAGAGGCTAGATTGATATTTGGCCGGAGGCTACCTTTGGCCAAAGGCCACCTCTAGCCAAAGGTCCACCAGAGGCATGTTAGGGACAATATCAAGGACTCCTATGTACGGCTTAGCTAAGCTCATTGTAAGTTGGGAGCATAACAATGCTTCCGTAAAAACATGAAAAAATTTGGTGTTAACTTGGCTTGCATTTGCACACATTTTTAAGCCAGATGTGACTGATTAGGCACTCACATGCCATCACTCACAGTTAATCCAAACCGGAGTTAGTCGGGACAACAACACCATGGTGGAAGGTAACATGTCTTCCCTTGTTCTCCAAAGACACAAGGAAAGTGAATTCACTAAATTAAATCCCAAATTGTCCGAAAGTCCAAATGTAACTTACAAGATTTACTCATATCAACAAAATTGACATTTTGTTTTGTTTCGGTAAGGGGTTATTTTGGGTTAGTTCATTTCGTTTCTCAAAATTTTTGAAGTGTAAAAGGAAAAGGAAAAATAAAAAAGAGAAAAATAACTAGGAAAAATGAAACTAAAAAAATGTTGTCTTAACTGTAAAAAATTAAAAATAACATGTCCAAATTGTTAAAATGCCTAAAATTATCTTGCCTAAACTATAAAAACAAAATAATTACCCTCTTAAAATGTATTTTTTTTTAAATACCTGCCTATAATGTGAAACCCCAAAAATAACATTCCTAAATTATGAATTTCACGAAAGTATGAAATTTCACAATTTTTTGCAAAATAAATTAGTGTCATCTCTTGTCCTCCCATAGACAAAGAAAGTGAATTACAGAATTAAATCCCCAAATTACCCAAAGTACAAATGCAACTTACATGTTTTACTATGTTTACTATAATTTTCATAAAAAAAATGGCATTATGCAAGATGAGATGAAATGACCTATTCTTTTAAATGACATTTCAATGTTATGGTTCGAACTTCAACTATGATACAATAACACTGTCAAAAATAAGGAAGTTGATATTCGTACTTCACTTTCTCTACACCAAAGACTTTACTGATGTAGACCAAGGGGTTTACACAGGAAAAATTAAAGGGAAAGGGGAGAGAAGAGTGGAATTAGGGTAGAAAATCAAATAAACTAATTCTGAATTTCTATTAACTGATTTAGAATCAGTTGTGCACTTTTATAGAAATCTAAAGTAGAATTCCTAATGAAATAAGGAAAACAAAAAAAAACATTAATCCTACTTAATTTAGAAGAAGAGATCTAGGAAAGCTAAATTCTAGTCTAATTAGGATCATATCATTCCACCATGCTCTGCATTGCCTTGTCCTCAAGGCACCATTCTGGATATTGCCGAAAGAACTCATCTTCACGTATCCAAATAATATCCTTTGAAGAATTGTGTAACTAAGTAATAAGAGCCTCTTAAACAACACGTCTACAAAGGTGAACACATCGTCATTCTAAAATATCATGAGGCATTAGAAGGGCTGGATTACAAGAAATCATTTGTGGAATAGATGAAAGATCACCAACAAACCTCTGTAGATGAGAAACATTAAACACCAGGTGAATTGGTGCATTTGGGGGTAATTGGATATGATAAACAACCTTCCAATACGCTAAAAAATCAGATAAGGACTATGAAAGCGATGGGCAAGTTTCTTGTTAGAGGGTTTATGAACGGAAGTTTGGTGATAAGGCTAGTGATGAAGATAAATAAGATCACTTACTTCAAACTCGCGATCTACATGATGTTTATCATAAACTTGATGTATATGGTTTTGGGAATCTGCCAAATTAAGACTAAGCTCATGCAAAACCTCATTACAAGTTTGAAGAGTACTATTCACGACATCAATAGAAGCATGGAGTGGCATATAATGGAGCAATGTAGGAGGTGGGTGGCCATAGACGAGATGAAATGGAGTATACCCACAACCATATGGAAAACAATGTTATAAGACCACTTGCACAAGGAAGGAAGAAAGGAAGGAGAGTCACATTCAGGTTTGATCACCTAAAAAACATCGTAACTATTACTTGAGACAATGGTTTACCACTTCAAATTATCCATCCGTTTGAGGATGATAGGCAAAACTCATGAGAAAGGAAGTGCCTTATAGGCAAAAAAATTCTTGCCAGAATGTAGAAAAGAACACCTTATCACAATCACAAAAATAGTCTTAGGTATCCCATGAAGACGAGCAATGTTGCACATGAAAATCTTGTCAGTATAAGGGTGAGAGAGTGTTGAAAAGTAGGGCTAGTCCTTAGCCAAATAGCTGACAGACAAGGTTTGTCCATGCCTTTGTTCGTTATCATTTTGTCTATGGACAAAGCCTCTTTTTTGGCAGACACAACTATTGTCCATAGACATAGCCTCTTAGGCGATTGGATGAGTGTTGAAATGGATGGAGAGAATGAGAGAGGTATTGACGAGTTTGACTAAGTTGGGCAGCTACGGTGATGATCTCTGGATTGAGTGACTTAGCATATAATAATAGTTTAAAGTTATATATGTCATATTCTTTAGTTGTAATATTACTATTGGACAAATTTGTTCTTTTTGAAAAGCCAAATAGAGCTATATTTGTGGGATAAAAGAAATAGTTAATAATTATCTTTAAACAAGAACTCAAATATAGCATTAACATAATTATATTTAAATTATTAAATATTTAAGGATAAGAAAATGATGCTTAAGAATAGTTATAGAGAAATAAAAATTGTCTTTTATATAAGAATGCACATTGTATTTAAAAGTTAACTAGTCCTTTGACAAATAGTCAAATGAGGTCTTTGTCCATAGTTGTGTCCAAAAATTGGTTGACTAAATAGTTAAGCCAGACACTACACAGACACATTGGACACGGCCCAAACGATGGATGTTTATGACCAACCCTACTGAAAAGTGAGCATACTTGGAGAGCCTATCAACCACTACGAAGATAATGAATTCACCCTAAACCTTGGGTAAGCCCTCTATGAAATTCATGCTCATATCCTTCCAAATTCGCTCGGGAATAAAAAGTAGTTGAAGAAGAACGGAAGAGTGGTAGAATCACTCTTAGATCACTAGAAATTGTTGGATTGCCCGTATATGACCACATAAGGCAAAGTTTTGAGATAACCTTTTATATGTTTGAAATATATATTTATGTCCTATAGTAGACATAGAACAACAAATATGGAGAATATCCTAGTGATACTACTTAGAATTAGGAACCCAAAGGCAACTATGCCATAACATTAAATCATCATGCAAAATGAAATGCGGTAAGGAAGAAGGATCTACTTATAAGTGCTTAACAATAGCACAAGTAGCACCGTTGGCCTCATAGGCTACCCATAAGTCCTTTACAAAAGGAAAAACTAGAGTGACGAGGGCTTGGAAAGTGGCATCCTCAAACTGTCGAGATAAAACATCAACAATGCGATTCTTGAGGCCATGCTTTAGACCCATTCATAATCGTATCCCAATAACTTAGATACTCAATATTGCTGAGAGAGAGCTGCCACATGTTGATTTATGGAATATTTGAGAGGCTAATGATATGTCCAAATGATAAATTGGTAACCTAAGAGGTAGGCCCGCCATTTAGTCATAGCATGGACGATAGCGAGCATCTAATGCTAATAAGCAAATAACAGAAGAGAACGCCTAGATAAAGCCTTGTTATAAAAGGTTATGGGACGATCGTCTTGCATAAGAACTGCACCAAGACTGATATCAAAAACATCACTTTCAACAACAAATGTCTTAGCAAAATCCGGGAGGGAAAGAACATGGGTGGAAATGAGGGCCTTTTTTAGTGCATCAAAAGCACGTTTGGTGGAGTTAGACTATATAAAGGCACCCTTCTTCAACAAAGTTGTCAAATGGGCAACAATAATACAATACAATGAGATGAAACATCAATAATAACCTGCAAGGCCTAGAAACCCATGTAGGACATGTGTAGTAGAAGGACGGGGCCAATCTTGAATGACAAAAATCTTACTTGGATCCATAGCAACGCTTTGGGCCGATATAATATGCCCTAAATACTCAACCTGCTAACAACCAAAAGAGCACTTAGACCACTTCAAAAAGAGTTGGTGCTCATGGAGGAGTGAGAAGACAAAGAGCAAGTGCTATAAGTGGTCATCTCAAGTAAGGTTATAAATAAGAATATCATCAGAGAAGACCAAGACAAAACAACATTGATAACTCTGGAAGACATTGTTCATCAAGTATTGGAAGGTGACCGGGGAATTATTAAGACCAAATGGCATAAATAAAAACTCATAATGTCTGTCATGAGTACGAAATGACATCTTGAAAATATCATCAGTATGCATACCGATTTGATGATAACCCGAACAAAGGTCAAATTTCAAAAAGAATTGGGTCCATGATAACTCGTCAAGCAACTCTTCGATAACCAGAAAAGGGCATTTATCCTTTAATGTAATAAGGTTAAGGTTCATATAATCCACAAAAAAGCGCCAAGAACCATCTTTCTTGGGAACAAGTAGGAGATAAGAAGAGTAAGAAGACTAATTCAAACGTATAATGCCAAAATAAATAATCTTACGAAATAGGTGTTCAATGTCTATCTTCTAGATATGAGGATAATTGTATGATCGGACATTAGCTGGAGGAGCACCTAGCCAAATTAGAATATGATGGTCATAAGAACGGACCGGTAGTAATCCCTTTAGCTCCTCAAAGATGGATTGATGCTCATCCAAGAGAATAGCCAAAAGTGGGAGAAGAGCATCAATATGTGGGATCTTGATTAAAAGACAGTGTTCTAGTAAGAGGCCATGACAATGATAGTGAGAAAGAAATTTCAATGACTTGATAGATTGAAGCAACACAGTGGATGGGCAGTGATATGCACAGGTTTGCCATTATAAGTGAAATTCATAGTCATACAATGGAAGTCCCAAGAGATAGGATTTAAATCCTCAAGCTATTGAACTCTAAGAACAACATTAGCCCCCTTAGTAGGAGGCAAAAATAAATCTATAGTGTAAGTCTTACCCTGCAATAATAATTCAACCTTGGAGCAAACACCACGACTGTTGAGACAGTTTCCATCACCAATCAAAACATTAAGGGTCTCAGTCTTTAATAGGATATCCGAGGAGATAAGTAACCCGATTATTAACAAAATTATGAATACTCCCACTATCAATCATAACAAAGACTTATTATTTCTTAAACAAGTCCTTAACACGCATAATAAGTGGGGTATAAGTACTTGCAAATGCTTGGAGGGTAATCTCCATATCACAGGCATCGACAAAGCTTGATGTATTTTTCCCAAAATCATCACAAGTATCATGTACAGGGTCCTCATCAAAACTTTCATCAATCCTAAGCAATTTTTGCGTCATGCAATGATGTCTAGTGTTAAAATTTTCTTCACAATTATAATATAAACCCTTAGAAAGACAATTAGCCATTTGAGAATGAGTGGGACAAGTAAGAGGAGTGGAGGAAGAAGTACCTGAAGGATGACCACCTAGTGCTTGATCAGAAGATGAAGCATGGCGGGATGGAAGGGTGGAGGCCAATGGGCTAGAGAAGGAAGAATGACAAAGCTGGGTTAACTTCTCCTTGTATACACAAACCATACACATCATTTTCATCAAGAAGATGCATATGAATGTTTACAATTCGTCCTTAATATGAGGCTTAAGGCCGGTTATAAAGACACCAATAAGTGCGTGCTTTGGCCAGCCTTGCACGCGGTTCACCAAGCACTCAAACTCATCTTGGTAGTCTTGAACAAATCTTTTTTGTCAAACTTGATGCAAGAGTTTGGCTGAAACGAAGAAGAAGAGCATGCTCAAACTCAAACCAAGTTGCATTTGGGTGCTGAGCAAGAAACTAGTCAACCCAATGCATAGCATGACCCTTCATATGAAAAGAGGCTAATTCACACTATTCGTGAGACGAGGCGCAATGAAAGTGGAAGAAATTATTCGCCCAAGAGACCCATTCATCCTAGTCATTGCCTTTGAAGATCGGGAACATAATGTGAATTGGGCGAGCACGAATGACTGGATTTTGAGTGTGAAGCATGCACCATAAGGGTAGTTGGCACGGCTACAAGGATGACCTACATGCTCATGGAAGTCTGTCTTGTCAAGAAAATCATTATCATAGTCAATATGGTCTTCAAGAGGGGAGTAACCCCAAGGATATGAGCCACGTGCGAGGAAATGGGGACATGATGGCAGATCTGGTATCGCTTATTTAGGCACTAGTGGGGCCATATGGGAAAATTGGCCATGTGGGTATGATTCCTAGAAAAGGACCAAACCCGGTGTGAACTGACCCAGATAAAGTCTCTTCAGTCTGCATCAATTTGTTTGGAAGGGGAAAACCAGGCTGGCAAGGTTGATGCATTTGGAGGGAGAGAGGAAGTCTATCAGAGCAATGCGCGATAGGCTAGCATAGGAGCTCAAACGGCCGGAGGATGACCTACCAATAGAAGGGAGTCATTGCCTTAGCCAATTTGAGCATTTGAGAAATGGGGGGATGTCGAGAAGCCAAAGGTGTGGACCGAACCAACTAGGAGGCACTGGTCGGAGGAGAAGCGGCCATGGAAGAGGGTGGCATTGGGAGTAGTAGTGGCTGAGTAGATCTGGCTAGTAAAGATGGAACGACAGCCTAACTTGTAGCAAGAGGAACAAAGGCAAGTGGAGCTAAAATTAGGGCACCAATGACAATGCTAGAACTAGACGGAGGCTCAGAGGTGACTGACAAAATGTAAGGAACACCAAAGGGTCCATGGGCCAAAACGGCAGCTAGATCCACTAGCTTGATGAAAGATCCAATTGAAGGAGGTCCCAGTAGGGCTGAACGAAAGTTAGTGCGGGGACAAGGAGCTCAGAATCGAAGGGGCGAGCGGCTGACGGTGTGCTAGCCATTGGTGTAGCTCTTGAGCGTTGGGGAGCGTAGGGTCTTGGCGGCGGTGGCTAGTTGGCAGAAAGGGAATTTTTTTCTACCAAAGAGGAACCAACCACTAGAAGCACGATGAGCACCAAGGAGGAAGATTGGACATTAGAGAGGGTGTGCAAGGAGTGCATGACCTCGTCAAAACAACGATGGCTTTCGTCCCATCTCTTATCAAACCTACGAGTTGTGTCTACTTGGATGACAACAATAATGATTTTTACTTTGGTAAGCTTCAAAACTATGGTTTTTAGTTGATGTTTACGTTATTATGTGTGGGAATGAAGGGAAGCGAGGGAGGACTTCGCAACTGGCACGTCACGAAGGGCAAAAGAATCCGTTGCCATGGACGGAGGCTTAGCACTGGGCATCAGACTCTTCCGATGTGGTGTACTCATGACGAAAGTGGGGTGGATGAGCGGGCATAGGGAGCAAAATCTCCCCTAGCTACCAATGATGTAGACCAAGGGGTCTACATGGGAAAAAATTAAAGGGAAAGGGTGTTGGTTGGTTAGACTATGTGTATGACATAGACAAACCGAGAAAATAAAGTGCCCCTGACTCACAATTAAGTTACAAGCTTTAATTTCTCCCTTTAAACAAAATAGGCCTAGAATTTAACCAACTAAACATTCCTAATTGCAATATATTCTACCGAGAAATTTGTAATCAAATCAGCAATCAAAATACACAATAATTTTTACGTGGAAATCGAATCAAGGAAAAACTATGGAACACTCTGTCTAGATTAACTATGCACTATGTAAACTCAAGATTACAGAATTACCAATTACATAGACAAAAGACTTTTTTTTTCTTCAAACCGGCTAGTTCTTCATACTACTTTTAAATTCTAAATTAACCACTCTTTAGTTATTTATCAGCTATAACTTGATCTTCTTATCCTTTGTGCTCTTTTGATCAATATAGATCTTTCAACTCTTCCTTGGATTTAATCTTCAATTTACTTGATCTTCTTAGAAACAAATTTAAACAAACACATAGTATTTTGTGCTCTAATCTAACATCTAATCACTCTTTTTTATTTATGTTGGAGATTTTACTAATTTAAAAGACAATTCTCTCAAAATTCTATTGAAGAGACTCCACATAAGCTCTCAAAGTTTTTCAAGTCTATACTCTGCCTCCATCACATTCCAATGACTTTCTATAAACTCACAAACCCTAAAAAGAAAAGGTCACTAATTCAAAATCGTAACCAAACCAAAAATCTTAAATTTGGCAACCTGCTGCTCCAACGATTGATCGTTTCCACACAGCGATCAATCATTCCCTATATTTTTCAATACGACTCTTCAAATGAATGATCGCTTAATCATATTGTTCGATCGCTAACTCTCGGCTTTGTTTTACACAACAATTTTAGGTATTGATTGATCGCTCTATGAAACCGATCGATCATTTTGTCTTTTTTTTTTTACTTTTTATATATCTAAACTTCACCATTCTTTTACCTAAGGTCTCTTTTACCCTAAAGTGTGTAAATGCAATATATGTGCATACTATTACCTAACATAAATATAGATTTAAGTTTTCTTTTCGTTTTACCTTTAGAAATCTATCTTTCAATACACATTTCATGACATTGTTTTAATCATAACAAAAAATAATACATAAAGACATTTATATTTTTACAAAGGGGAGATAAGAGAGGAATTAGGGCAGAAATTAAATAAACTAATTCTGAATTTCTATTAACTGATTGAGAATTGGTTGGACACTACAATTTATAGAAATCTAAAATAGAATTTCTAATGAAAGCATGAAAGAAAAAGAAAACATTAATCCTATTGAATTTAGGAGAAGGGACTAATCTAAGACAACTAAATTGTGGTCTAATTAGGATCACATCATTACATCATATCTTTTTCAATGGGAAGGTGAGTCATACATGATAGTATAAAGAATCACTTTTTCCTATCTAATCGGAGATGGAATAAACCTTTGATGTAAAAAAATTGGAATAAGAATATTATTTTCTAATAATAATATAATTAGACATAATTTTTCTTACACATGGGCAGTTGGCCTCACATCCATACACTTCCATAATAATCAATAATAATTATAAAGCTTATCCTAAATTGGCAACCCATAAGTTTTTAGAACGCTTCCATATGCACTCTAATAATTTTTTAATACCTATTTTACTCATAAATTTATAAGGGGGTTTATAATGTTATTAAGGTACTAAGGAGATTATTTAGGTATATATAATCACATTCTAAATTTTATTATTTATTTATATATAAACATATGACGCATTTGGGGGGCATTTGCGCCAGGCACGTATTGGCTATGGGATCTTGACTTGACAATTGTGATGCATCCTCTGTAAAATTTAATTAGCCCAGTTTAAGAAAGAGAATTTGACATCATGTTTTTCCTAGTTTTGGGAGTTATTTTGACAAAGTCTTCCGAGAATACTTCATATTTGCCAAGTCCGTTTGACTAATTCTTGTCGGTTCCAAAGTGATGGGTTTGCTCCAGGACATAAATTGCCATATTTGCATGACCATTATTACTCTCAAAACCCACGAGGCTTGATCTGGCCACCATTGGCAAAACTCATAATCGGTGGCCCTCACTATGTGGGCCCCACAATCGAAGTTTAATTCTTAGAGCTGTGGGTCCCGCATTTTTGTGGGTCCACAAGCATAGGCCATAGTGGGACCCAATAACGTAGGCATCAGATCCATGTGATTACGAACTGGTTCAAGATCCGATTACGGAGATCATCAATGGATAACTCCGGAATAACTGATTACTGAGAGTAGAAGTCCATAAGCGGACATTCGACCCGTCCAAGAAAAACACAGATCGTCCCAGCTCCGTCCACCTCGAAGGGTGTCCGGGCTTTTAGCTTCCTAGTGAAATGGTCCAAGCGCTCGCGCGCAGGATCGCTCCATTGCACGCTCGCCAAGATAAAAGCATAAGATCCCCTTTAAGCGTGTCCCACGCAAATGGGCCTAGGCATCGTGGCGAGCATGAGGAGAGCGGTCCTACCCACGCCAGAGTACATGACATTGTCATCTAGTCATTTTTTTTTAGTAATAATCTCTCCGTCTTATATTAATAATTATATTTAAAAAAATAAAATTTTATTCACCATCTAAAAGAAGGAAAAATAATCATACCTAACTACCTAAATTTAATAAAATAGAATTATAAATATAAAACAAATTTTTTTACTAAATTGGGCTATTATTCTATGGATCCGATCACAATCTGGGCGGAGAAATGGACCGATCACTGGGACCCGCCCTGTATATACTAGACCCGGTTGCAGGGAGCCATGAATCATGAGCAGATGAACTCTCTCCCCCACTTCATGTAACCAACTCCCCGCCCTTCTCTCCAAGAGAGAAGTGACAACTCACCATCCTCTTCCTCTCTCTCTCTCTCTCTCTCTCTCTCTCTCCCCAGTTCCAACTTCCAATCCATATTCAGTTCAGTATAAGAGAAGTGTCAGAACAACAGCCAATTCAAATTTCTTTTCTTCTTTCTGCATTGCCTCTTGTTCTACTGTTCTCTTCCATGGCCACTAGTCATTGTTAGACACCTCTTATGCGTTGCAGCCATTTGTCTCCTCGACGAATTTCTCTTTAACAGGCTCAGCATCTGAGAAGTGAGATGGGAGGGGAGATGAGAAGCAAGAGCACACTGAGTTGCTGCTTAATCATTTTCTTCTTCATTGCACTCCGTGGTAATGGCGAAGACCCGTATAGATTCTTCAATTGGAACGTGACATTCGGCGATATCTCCCCTCTAGGAGTGATACAGCAGGTACCCATCTTCTTTT
This sequence comes from Saururus chinensis, assembly GCA_035235625.1. Classification (NCBI taxonomy): domain Eukaryota; kingdom Viridiplantae; phylum Streptophyta; class Magnoliopsida; order Piperales; family Saururaceae; genus Saururus; species Saururus chinensis. The sequence goes on along the minus strand of CP141148.1, from coordinate 31,629,124 downwards.
TCAGTTGCTCGGATCTTTTCATGGCTTGAAATTCTTGTTTTCTTCTGTTTTGCTTCGGTGAATTTGCTGAAAATGGGGGATGTGCGTGGCAGGGGATTCTGATAAACGGGCAGTTTCCAGGTCCTCAGATTGACGCAGTGACAAATGATAATGTGATAATCAATGTCTTTAATGGTCTTACTGAACCTTTTCTTCTCTCATGGTAAATTGGATTGCTCTCTCTTAATCTCGGTCATCATATAGTCCCCTGTTTTCCCTTGTTCATGATTTCATGGTGGCAGTAGGAGATTGGATGTCGGTTAGATTTGCTAGTCATTGGTGCAGGAATGGGATCCAGCAGAGGAAGAATTCATGGCAGGATGGGGTATATGGGACTAACTGCCCTATTCCTCCAGGGAAGAACTTCACCTACATGCTACAGATGAAGGATCAGATTGGTAGCTTCTTCTACTTTCCTTCACTTGACTTCCACAAGGCCGCCGGTGGGTTTGGTGGCATCGCCATTCAGAGCCGGCCATTGATTCCAGTCCCCTTCGACCCTCCTGCCGGTGATTTCACTGTACTGGCCGGCGACTGGTTCAAAGCCAATCACACAGTGAGTAATCATCATTAGATTGACACTTGAGTTAGAAGAGAAGTTGTAGTCATGTGTTTGAGTTTAAAATTGGTCGTAGTTTGAGCTGAATTTCGTGTGTTTCTTCAACATGAATTTCTATCCAACAGGACTTGGGAGCAATTTTAGATGGTGGCCATAACTTGCCTTTTCCTGATGGCCTTCTCATCAATGGCCAGGGAGCAAATGGCAGCACATTCACTGTAGAACAAGGTCAGTCATACAATTGCATTTGAAATTGTGTTTAGGAATAAACCTTGTTCATGTTGCATGCACAATCGAGACGAATGGTAAGAGAGTGTGTATAGATATACCTTGAGTAACGTAGGCTGTTGGATTTAAATGTGATGGTCATAAAGATCTGAGCCACGGTTCTAAGAATTTGGGCTCACATAATCGAGTATGAGCCCCAATCCAATAGGTAAAGAAAAAGTTAATATAGGCCCAGGCTCATACTTGTGCTGCAGCCATGAATTGAGATTCGACGAGATGGGCGATTAATTCAAATCTGTTCGACAATGTACATTACTAAGGGGGACAGGCGGGTAGTTCTGAGTAATGTGCACCTTCAAATTGCAATCCAATGGCCTGTGATACCAGGCTCATGCGACACACTAACAGGGCTCTTTTAACAACTGGTCTATGTTTAGTCTGTAAATTACCTTTTTATGATGTGCAGATAAAACTTACAGGTTTAGAATATCAAATGTGGGGTTAACAACATCCATCAACTTCAGGATTCAGGGTCATCTCATGAAACTGGTTGAAGTAGAAGGATCTCACACTCTTCAAAACACATATTCCTCTCTAGACATCCACTTGGGCCAGTCCTACTCTGTCTTGGTCACCGCCCACCAGCCACCACAAGATTACTACATTGTCGCCTCCACACGCTTCACTGCTCCGGTGCTCACAGCCACAGCCATACTCCATTACAGCAACTCCACCGGCGGAGTTTTGGGCTTTCCGCCGCCCGGGCCGACATCGGACATTGATTGGTCCCTTAATCAGGCCAGATCAATTAGGTAATCACCTTGGACACATTATGAAGGCAATTCTAATCACCATTATATTAATCCAATACATCTGTGAATTAGGTGGAATTTGACTGCAAGTGGTCCTAGACCCAATCCTCAGGGGTCTTACCACTATGGAACAATACCTGTTAACAGGACAATTAGGCTTGCAAATTCTGCCCCAATCATTAATGGCAGCCAGAGATATGCTGTGAACAGTGTATCCTTCATACCAGCAGACACACCATTGAAAGTGGCAGATTTCTATCAGATCCCTGGGGTGTTCAACGTAGGGAGCATCCCTGATAACCCCACTGGTGGTGGTGGCTACCTCCAAACATCAGTTATGGGTGCCGATTTTCGGGCATTCTTCGAAATTGTGTTCGAGAACAATGAAGATGTTGTTCAGTCATGGCATATGGATGGATACTCATTTTTTATTGTTGGGTAAGTTTCATATTGAATGCATCTAGCCTGACAGGGAACATGTGACTAACCTACATAGGGGTTCTGAACATGGTACATAGCAAGCAACTTATTATATATTATGCCCTCTTATGTATAACGTTAGGAACACTATGTGGGCTGGTCACGAGGCTCTGGTCAGGGAGTTGGTTAGGAAAACATTTTTCTTTCATAAAATGATCAAATTTGATTAAACAGGATGGACACAGGGCAGTGGACACCAGCCAGCAGAGTAACATATAATCTGATAGATGCAGTTTCTCGTTGCACTGCTCAGGTGAAATATTTTGTTGCTTGGAAAGCATTCTGATTGAATTACTTCGGCAAGAAATAAACATGTGAATGAAATAATATTTTTTTTAAAGTTAGCCTAATATAATTCATACACCTTAATTAAGTGCCTAATATTCACACTTGCCAAACCAAGGGCTGAACGTCTTGATTCAATTAAGAGCAACAAGATTTATAATTATGAGTAAGATGCTGAAATTAAAATAGCTTTATCTGTCTAATTGGGGACAGATCAAATTTAAAAACACTCATATAATTAATAGGAATGTTTAATTTTTAAAACACTGTCAGAAACTCAAATCAACTAAACTCAGCTTGTTAATAAACCCTAAATATGAAACACAAAGGAAATTTCTAATGGGAAAGACTGATTTGCTTGGGAGTGCAGGTGTATCCAAGGTCATGGACTGCAGTTTATGTGGCCTTGGACAATGTGGGAATGTGGAACATAAGATCGCAGGCTTGGGCACGCCAGTACTTGGGTCAGCAGTTCTATCTTCGAGTCTACACTCCGGCGAAATCATGGAGAGACGAGTATCCCATCCCTAAGAATGCTCTCCTCTGTGGCCGGGCCTCCCGTCGACAAACTCGGCCTCTCCGATTGAATCAAGGCCGGCATGGCCGATGAATGGTCTAACTGCTTGAAGGTGCAGCAAGATGCACCCTGCATTCCCCAACTTACATGCAATTGAGTTTATTCTTTTGAGTTAGTGTTAAATTAGCATCATTGTAATAGTTTTTTTTGTCTTAGTCATGTTAAATGAAATAATAATAATAAACAACAACATCATTATTTTTTGTCATTAGCTGTGAATTTAACTAACAATCATTTATCAGTTCTTAGACATATTATAAGCCAAATTTTTGCCTTCTATGAGTTGCAGCATTTTGATAAGTGGCTCCTTCTTGTCATCTCTTTATATTGGGTCCTGACCTTAAAGTGAGACCAAATTTTATTGGCAAAATAATAATCATCCTATAAATTTGTTCAAAAAATATGGGCTCAAGTGAGCTTTTGTTATGTCATCTAATAATGTGTCACTTAGGAATTTAATTGAGTAAGCTAGTCAATTATGAGTTACAGTAAGATTTAATTTGGTTTTGATTAGAATTAATTATATTAATGTATGTGTAGCCAGATGGTTTTTCTTATGCAGCCCAGTGTAATCAGGAATCAATGAAGAATTATTTGCCCTAAACTTTTCTTTCTCTCTCCCCGACTCTCTCTTTATCTCTCGAGTTCCCTCTTTCTGGCTTAACTCCTTCTCAATCTTCCTCTCAATTTCTTCTCCTAAATCATACAACCCTATCACTCCCTCTCAGTTTCATCTTCCAGAACAAGCAGTCGTAACAATTTGGTATCAAAGTATTCGATCTTCACCATGATGATGGGGAGAGTTAATGAGCTGCGGAATCAGGCACCCGTCATGGACGACTCGCCGCCGGTGGACGCCCCAGCGGACCCTGGCCTTTCCGCTAGCGCTAGCCCACTGCTTGGCAGCTGGGAACAAGTTCTAGCTGCCCTTACCGCCATCCAGACCCAGGCAGCGGACTCGCAGTTTTTCACTGGATCAAATCCAAAAGGATCAAGCGGCTTTGCAGATGATGGGATGTATGAGCCAGCCCCTAAGGCGAACACAGTTTCTCTTAATTTTTTAAAGTAGTGTGGCGAGGACAATCCCAATAAATGGGTCTCGTGCGCCGAGCATTTCTTCTCTTATTAAGGAGCATATTCGGATCAACATATGCTTTTGGAGTCCTTTCACCTCAAGGGAGACGAATTTGTGTGGCTTCAGCAACTCAAGCATCAGGAGGGAACTATCACATGGGAGTATTTGGTAGCAGAACTTTGCGCCTGTTTCGGTCCAAACGAGTATGAGGATTTTGACTCCCGCTTACATAACCACCGTCAAACCTCTTCAATTTGAGCCTATCAGACATACTTTAAGTGGCTGGGCACCTGAGTTGATCGGACACCTTCAACCCTCCTTTCTAAATTCGTGAGTGAGCTGCATAAGGACATCTAGGCTGAAGTATGTCAATTTGAACCGGCCAATCTCTGCGAGGCCATCCACCTATCCCATATCCAAGAGGAGCATCTCTAACGTCTATGCAGGGGCGGCCGTAATTTACAAGTAACACGGCCTAACCCTACTCCATTGCCGACCTCTAGACAAGTGCAGCGCCTTACCCCTGCTCAAATGGAGGATTGCCACTTCCGTGGCCTCTATTTTAATTGTGATGAGTGTTTTGTACCTAGTCATAAATGCAAGCGTTCGGGTTTTATTCTGATAATGGAAGAGGGTTTGGACACAGGTGATAATTTCCAGTATGAAGAGCCAGAGGGTATTCCCAAGATTTCCATGCATGCTTTCGATGGATCCTATGAACCCCGTACATTTCAAGTGGATGGGTAAATCAAACAGTAGGTTGTCTCCTTTCTTATTGACAACGGAAGCACTTATAACTTCATCAATAGCTGGGTGGCTCATAAGATGGTGTGTTCCATTTAGCCATCCACCTCCTTTGATGTGCTCATCGGTGATGGGCGATACTTGCAAAGGAGTGGTGTCTGCCCCTCCATCCTTTTGGTGATCCAAGGTCATACCTTTCATGTTGATTTGTTCTTGCTTCCTACCAGGGGGGCTGATATTGTGCTTGGGGTGCAATGGCTCCAGGACCTCAAACCCATTACTTGGGATTTTAAGTACCTGCATATGGATTTCCTCTACGGTGATACACAGGTTTAGCTATGTGGGCAGCAACCAGGTACTCTTCACTCAGTTCAGTCCATGAACTCTCTTTTAATATTTTCTGCTAGGGGTTTGTTACTACAGTTGTGCACTGATATGTTGTTAAAGTCCACTTGTGTAAGGACCCTCATCTCTAAACCGGTTTTTGGTTTTCTTTAATTATCAGTTATCGTGAGATTAACGCGTTTTCTGATTTATTCGGTGATTTCATGAATAAATAGTAATTATGATGGTTTTAACCAAAATCAACTTTAAGATTAGTGGTTTTAAGTAATTTTAAATCAAATGTGAATTTTTGGGATTTTTCTAAATTTTTACTATTTTTCCAAAAATTAGGGTTTTGGCGGAACCCTTGTGGGCCCCATAGTCGAAATTTTGATTTTTGGGTCAAATGAACCCAGATATCTACTTAAGGTCATACAAAAATTTTCAGAATTTTCTTAGACTTAATTAGTGCTCAAATGTGTAAAATACTCATTTTTAGCCTACTTTTCCTATTTACACCCCATAACTTACCCATACATACCCCAACCCTTACTATAAAATGTCAAACCTGAGCCATTTCCATTTTGGGAATAGGCTGAGGAGGAGAGGTCAGGCCTAATCCCTAATTAGGCCCGGATTAAAAGGTGTTTAAGGTAAGCCTACTCTAATTAAGCACTAAACCCTAGCTTTCTTCTTAATCTCTTCCAAATCTATCATTTCCCCTTTATTTCAATTTATTTTTGGACATCAAAAACTACTGATTTGTATTTTACTACAAACCCTAGCTTTCAAAATCCAATTTTTATGTTCAACAAGCCCTAGATTTAAGTTTTAATTAGGGATTTCTTTGGTAAATCGATTTTTAATGGAGTTTAATCCAAACTCTATGTTTTTGTAAGGTTTTCAAGAAGGGTGACCATCAATCCGAGTCTAATCAAGGATAAGGTAATAAACTTTTGAAATTTCAGTTTATCCATGGTAAAACTCTTGATTTTTGTCTTATTTTGAATGAAGTTACTTGATTTGGTGTGTTAATGACATGATTAGAAAATGGTAATTTTTAATCCCGATTTTATAGGGTTTTGCCTTATTATGATATGGTTTAACATTTTGGAAGTCATGAAGGACTTTTGATGATAATTAGGGTGTTAGATGATGATTTGAAGTGTTATCAATGATGTTTTGGTTTGAAATTGCAAAAGGAAAAAGATGGTCAGTTCTGCCTTGTTGGCGTTCGAACGGCCCTTTTGGGCGTTCGAACGGCAACACTGTCGGATCGACAGTTTTCCAGTTCAGCCTATCGAACGGCCTACTGGGCATTCGAATGACAAAACTGTGAATTTGAATTTTTCCTGTTTAGCCGATCAAACGGCCTGAAGGGCATTAGAACGGCTACACAGCAGAAAAATTATGTTGTTCACATGATGTTTATTTCGATGATTCCACTTTAACTTGCCAATTTTATATGAATGTGGAGTATTTTGAGCTATATTATGCTACTATAAAGGCATACTATTGAGGTTATGAAGTTGGGATATATGATTAGAGATTTGTAGCATGACTTATGTTTTGTGGCATGATGTTGGAATTGTCATCTTGAAATTGTGAATGGTTGATCCCCTTTGGTTAAACATATTTTCAGTAGGACTACAACTTATTAATGGACTGATTTGTCATGATAGAATGTGGTTAGTTGATGTGTGGATATTGGTGAATGTCATGACTCAATGATGAAATGAATGATCTTATATGTGTTTAGCCTTTGTGGTTGAGTTTTGATTTGAGTTATGATTTCAACGATTATTCTCCTATGATTTCCACTGGAACTCATGTTTAGATGGAAATTCACATGTGTAGTGTGGTAGTGAGTTTAATTTCAAGCATGTTGACATGCATTGTGTGAAATGCTTCTACTAGGTACACACACATGTGGGGTTAAATAATGATGTTGAAGCTTGATATTGTGATTATGAATGATGCATTAGGGGCTGATGAGAGCACTTATCATGGATTAGGATTCATGTATGCCTTGCCCACGTATGTACCATGCTGCATGCATCATGAAAATAGATTTCCAATTGAGGCTTCATCGAGGTTAATCGAATTTGACTGATTGGATGCAATGTGGTGAAATTGTGTGCCGGATTGATCGGTCGTGGATTAATCGTAAGTTGATTTGGTCCGAAAGGACATGTTTTGATTTGAGTTCCTGTGTGGAATGAGTGCACTCCCCGGGTTGAGTCTAGTTAAATGGAATTATGTGGGGACGAGTTGTGTACTTGTCTTGCAGATTGTGAGAATGTTATTAGGAGTGTCATCTGGACCCTGAGAATCTAGTGTGGTATGCCGTGTGCACCCGCTACCACGTGTTCTAGGGTTTCCTGTGTGGAAACTCGGGCTCTTCCCTCCGCAGGAGATGTCCCTGGCGAACACCCCTGCTTTAGATTCTCTGTGTGAGAATGGGACATCCTAGGCCAGGATCGTCCAGGGCGAGCAGTATTAGGGATTGACAACCCCGATTTTTCTTTAATTCTTGTGTAGAATTTTGGACCATGACACGCCTTCGTGGCCTTGTCTATGTTCCCGTCTGTGTGACACCAAATTGTGATTACTCCTTGATGGAGGATGTTATGATATGATGCATGATGGAATATGTATGTTAGAGATACATTCATGCAGGATGTTATGATGTGATACATTCATGCAGGATGTTATGATATGATGCATGATGGAATATGTATGTTAGAGATACATTTATGCAGGATGTTATGATGTGATGCATGATGGAATATGTATGTTAGAGATACATCCATGTAGGTTGTTATGATATGACGCATGTGGAAATGTGTATGTTAGAAATACATCCATGCGGGTTGATTTTGATATGATGCATGATGGAATGTGTATGTTAGAGATACATTCATGCAGGTTGTTATGATATGACGCATGTGGAAATATGTATGTTAGAGATACATCCATGCAAGTTGATTATGACATGATGCATGATGGAATATGTATGTTAGAGATACATTCATGCAGGTTGATTATGGTATGATGCATGATGAAATATGTATGTTAGAGATACATTTCATGCAGGGTGTTATGATGAGAATGAAATTATGTGGATTATGCACTATGATGCAGTTTTAGGTGATGTGTATGCGTGATCAGAAAATGATGCACCATGTAAATCTTTGATCTGAATGATCATATTGCTATGCTATCGTATTTTCGATGTTGATAGTGATATTAAAAACCATTGCTGAGTTTGTTAAACTCACCCTTTTTTTGTGTTTTGATTTGGGGCTGCGTGGTGTGACACGCAGACGGACAGGATCTCCTCTTTGAGGAAAGGTTGGAGATGACTTGGATGTGATCGTGGAGATCGTTGTGTGACTTATTTTCCTTTGGTTTTATGCTTTATGTTTAGAGCCTTTGTGTAGGGTTCTTTGTTTTGGATTTATGTCACATTTTACAGTTGTGATGCTTATGACTTATTTTGAGCCAGTGTGGGCTATAGTTGACTAAGCATGTGAGTTTGAGATTAGTTGTTTACTTTGTGATTAAGCAACTCTCTTTCTATTCTTCTTATTTACTCTTGCTCAAAGGATTGTGCGTACTCCGCAATTCTGTTAAATCGCCCGTGGTTAGGGTTAAGTCTTCCGCTAAATCGTTTCTCAATTTCCCTTCGTTGCCCCCGCGCGCTTGACCGGCCCTTGGACCGGGTTCGGCTCGGGTCGGGCATTGCCGAGGCGTGACAACTTGCCTCCCATTGGATCTAGTCTCTTTGTTGGCCAAATATGATAGAATTTTTTAGGAATCGTCCTCCTTACCTCCACCCCACCTTCATGATTACTATATTCATATTCAGCCGGGGTGCCCACCAGAAAATGTTCACCCTTATTGGTGCCCTAAGGTGCAAAAGGATGAAATTGAAAAGTTGGTACAAGAGATACTCACTTCAGAGCTTATCCACCCCATCACTAGTCAGTTTTCTTCTCCGGTACTCTTGGTTCATAAAAATGATGGCTCATGGTGTTTTTGTGTAGATTACCGTGCCCTTAATGCCATAACAATTAAGGATAAATATCCCATCCCTGTGATAGAAGAACTTTTGGATGAACTCGCAAGGGCAACTGTCTTCACCAAGCTGGATTTGAGCTCAAGGTACCATCAAATTAGGGTGCATCTAGCTGATGTTCACAAGACTGCTTCTTGGACACATGACAGTCATTATGAACTCCTAGTTATGCCTTTTGGCCTTTCGAATGCTCCATCTACCTTGCCAAGCTTAATGAATGACATATTTCAGCCATTTTTGTGCGTGATTTATGTTGGTATTCTTTAATGATATTTTGATCTACAACCATTCTTGGTCAGAACATCTTGAGCATATTCGGGCGGCATTCTCTACTATACTCAGCCATGATTTGTTTCTTAAAAAGTCAAAGTGTGCTTTTGGGTTGCTGCAAGTTGATTAACTAAGACATGTCATCTCAACTATCGGGGTGTCTACATATCCATCCAAGATTGAGGCCATTACAATTTGGCCAACTCCATCTATTGTTCATGTACTCTAGTTGTTCTTGGGCTTGACTGGATATTACAAGCATTTTATCAAGAATTATGGAACATTGGCAGCACCTCTCATAGCCCTCCTAAAAAAGGGGGCTTTTTAGTGGACTTTAGAGGCTCAAACATCTTTTGATACCCTTAAACAAGCCATGTTATCGCCGCCCGTGCTTGCCTTACCCAACTTTTCTTAGCTTTTTGTAGTTGATAGTAATGCCTCTTCACATGGACTAGGTGCAGTGGTACTTATACAAAGTGGATGACCCATTGCTTATTTTTCTAAGGCCATCTCGGGGTGTACCTCACAGCTCTCTACCTATGAATTAAAGATGCTAGCTATTGTCCATGCAGTTACAAATTGGAGGCTTTATCTCTTGGGTCAGAAATTTTTAATTTGGCCAGATGATCATAGTCTGCAATATTTTTTAGATCAATGAGTTGCATCTCCTTCTCAGCAAAACTGGGTTTCCCAACTCCTATGGCATGATTATGACTTCGTTTATAAAAAAAGAAGTGATAACTAGGCCGCATATGCATTGTCTCGCCAGTCAGAGAATTCTACCTTGCCACAATGACCATGCCAATCTTTCCATTCCTAGCTGACTTGATTAGTTCCTATGAGCACAACATAGAGAGTGCCACCCTTATCTCTCGCCTATGTGTTGATCCACTATGCTCACCTCCTTTTGTTTTGTAGGGTGAATTATTCCTATGGCATGACTGCTTGTGGGTTCCCCCTGTTCCCCAGTTGCGGAAATAACTCCTCCATCAGTTCCACTCTTCCCCTATTGTAGAACACGAGGGACAATTTTGAACCTACAAGAGGATTTCTGTCACGCCCCGGCGATGCCTGACCCGAGCCGAACCCGGTCCAGGGGCCGGTCAAGCGCACGGGGGCGACGAAGTGAAAATTGAGAAAAACAATCTAGCGAAAGACTTAATCCCTAACCACGGGCGATTAACAGAAACACGGAGTGCGCACAATCCTTTGAGCAAAAGTAAATAAAAGGGAAGGAAATGTGTTGCTTATCACAAAGTAAACAACAATCTCAAACCCACAAGCTTAGTTAAGTAAAACCCACACCGGCTCAAAATAAGTCATAAGCATCACAACTGCAAAATACGACATAAATCCGAAACAAGAACCCTACACAAAGGTTCGAACATAAAGCATGAAACAAACGCAGGTAAGTCACGCAACGATCTCCATCATCACACCCAAGCTACCTCTGACCTTTCCTCATAGAGGCAATCCTGTCCGTCTGCGTGTCGCACCACGCAGCCCCAAATCAAAACACAAAAGAGGGGTGAGTTTTAACACTCAGCAATGGTTTTAATATCACTGTCAACGTAGAAAATACGATAGCTTAGCAATGAGATCGTTCAGATCAAAGATTTACATGGTGCATCACTTTCTGATCACACATTCATATCACCTAACACGGCATCGTAATGCATAATTCAACCTGCATGGATGTATCTCTAACATACATATTCCAACATGCATTCACATCATAACCAATCCCGCATGGATGTATCTCTAACATACATATTCCTACATGCATTCACATCATAACCAATCCCGCATGGATGTATCTCTAACATACATATTCCTACATGCATAACATCAAAATCAACATGCATGGATGTATCTCTAGCATACATATTCCACATGCATAGTATCAAATCAAACTCCATCAAGGAGTAACCACACAATAATGTCACACAGACGGGAGCATAGACAAGGCCAGGAAGGCATGTCATGGTCCAAAATTCTACAAAAGAATTAAAGAAAAATCGGGGTTGTCAATCCCTAATACTGCTCGCCCTGGACGATCCTGGCCAAGGATGTCCCATTCTCACACAGAGAATCTAGAGCAGGGGTGTTCGCCCAGGGACATCTCCTGCGGAGGGAAGAGCCCGAGTTCCCACACAGAGAACCCTAGAACAAGTGGTAGCGGGGTGCACACGGCATACCACACTGGATTCTCAGGGTCCAGAAGACACACATAATAACATTCTCACATATCCGCAAGACAAGTACACAACTCGTCCCCACATCATTCCATTAAACAAGACTCAACCCGGGGAGTGCACTCGTTCCACACAGGAACTTCAAATCAAAATATGTCTTTTCGGACCAATCAACTTGCGATTAATCCACGTCCGATCAATCCGGCACACAATTTCATCACATTGCATCCAATCGGTCAAATTCGATTAATCACGATTAAGCCTCAATTGAAAATCCATTTTTATGATGCGTGCAGCATGGTACATGCGTGGGCAAAGCATACATGAATCCTAATCCATGATAAGTGCTTTCATCAGCCCCTAATGCATCATTCCTACTCACAATGTCAAGCTTCAACATCATCATTTAACCCCCACATGTGTGTGTGTAACTAGTAGAAGCATTTCACATAATGCATATCAACATGCTTGAAAATCAACTCACTACCACACTACACATGTGAATTTCTATCTAAACATGAATTCCAGCGGAAATCATAGTAGAAGAATCGTTGAAACCATAGCTAAATTCAAAACTCAACCACAAAGGCTAAACACATATAACTTCACTCATTTCATCATTGAGTCATGGCATTCACCAACATCCACACACCACTAACCACAATCTATTATGACAAATCAGTCCAACAATGATTGTAGTCCTACTGAAAATATATGTTTAACCAAATGGAAACAACCATTCATAATTTCAAGATAACGATTCCAACATCATGCCACAAAGCATAAGTCATTCCACCATCTCTAAGCATATATCTCAACTCCATAAACTCAATAGCATGCATTTCCAGTAGCCTAACATAGCTTAAAACATTCCACATTCATATAAAATTGGCAAGCTAAAGTGGAATCATCAAAATAGACATCATATGCACAACACACAATTTCCTGTGTAGCCGATCGATCGCCCTTCAGGCCGTTCGATCGGTTACACGCAAAAATTTGAAATTTACAGTTCAGCCGATTGATCGCCCTGCAGGGCCGATTGATCGCCAACACGGTAGAACAGTCATCTTCTTCCTTTCGCAAATCCAAACCGAAACACCATAGATAACACTTCAAATCCACATCTAACACCCTAATCATCATCAAAAGTCCTCCTTGACTTCCAGAATATCAAACCAAACCATAATAATGCAAAACCCTAAGAAATCGGGATTAAATAATTCTATTTTCTAATCTTACCCTTAACACACTAAATCAAGCAAACCATTTCGAAATAAGCCAAAAATGGAGAGTTTTACCATGGATAAACAGAGATTTTGAAGACCCATTACCTCAGCACTTGATTAAGCTCGGATTGAAGTGTCACCCTTCTTGAAATCCTTGAAAACACAATGAGTTTGAATTAAACTCTAATAGAAATCGATTTACTCAAGAAATCCCTAATTAAACCTTAGATCTAGGGCTTATTGGTAGTAAAAATCAAAATTTGAATGTTAGGGTTTGTAGTAAAACACAAATCAGTAGCTTTTGATGGTCAAAAACGAATTGAATCAAGGGGAAAATGGTAGATTTAGAAGAAATTAAGAAGAAAGCCATAGATTAGTGCTTAATTAGAGTAAGCTTACCTTAATCGGCTTCTAATTCGGGCCTAAGTGGGGATTAGGCCAGCCCTCCTTCCTTAGCCTATTCCCAAAAATGGAAATGGCTCAGGTTTGCCCTTTTATAGTAAGGGTTGGGGTATGCATAGGTAAGTTTTGGGGTGTAAATATGAAAAGTAGGCTAAAAGTTGGTATTTTGCAAATTTAAGCACAATTTAAGCCTAATAAAATTCTGAAAATTTTTGTGGGACTTTAAGTATATGTCTATGTTCATTTGACACAAAAAAATAAAATTTTCGACGGTGGGGCCCATAGGGGTCCCGCCAAAACCCTAATTTTTGGGAAAATAGTAAAAATTCCGAAAAATCTCAAAAATTCACATTTGGTTTAAAATCACTTAAAACCACTAATGTTGAAGTTAATTTTGGTTAAAACTATCACAAACACTATTTATTTACGAAATCACCGAATAAGATCAGAAAACGCGTAAATCTCATGATAACCCATAATTAAATAAAACCAAAAACCGGTTTAAAGATGAGGGTCCTTACAATTTCTCATAGCTGTTATTGGCGTGGCTTCAAGAAGGATGTCCATGATTTCGTTGCTTCATGTGATATTTGTCAATGAGCAAAGACCCTCACCTCCTCACTAGCAGGGTTGCTCCAACCTCTTCCTATCCTAGAGAACGTTTGGGAAGATATTTTTATGAACTTCATTGAGGGGTTACCATTGGTACAAGGCAAGAGTGTTATTTTTGTAGTCATTGATCGCCTATCAAAGTATGCTCACTTCTCACCATTGGGACACCCCTACACTACCAGCCAGGTGGCCAAACTTTTTGTGAGAGATGTTGCCAAACTACATGGCATACCACATTCTATCGTCTCAAATTGAGATCCGGTTTTCTCATCCAAATTTTGGAGCAGTTTCTTTGAGCTATGGGGCACTACTTTAAAAATGAGCACATCTTACCATCCTCAAACGGATGGCCAAGCAGAGGTCCTTAATCACTATCTGGAGCAGTATTTGCAGGTGATCACCCCCATTGTTGGCTCACACTTCTACCATGGGCTGAATGGTCGTACAACATAGCTTACCATTTAGCGATTGGCTTGACACTATTTTAGGTTGCGTATGGCCAGCCTCCCCCCACCATTCTCTCCTACGTACCACATCATTCAGCTATGAGGGTAGTTGATCAGTTACTATAGGAGTGGGATGGAGTCCTCTGTACTCTCCAGCTGCATCTCAAGGCTGCCTAGAATCGAATGAAGCAGGTTTATGATCGACACCATACAGAAAGGGAGTTCGTAGTTGGTGATTGGATGTACATTCGGCTTCAGCCTTATTATCAACTATCTGTCCGTTCAGCCAACAATAAACAAGCTCCTACCTCGTTTCCATAGTCCCTACTTGGTTTGTTAAAAAGGTGGGAAACGTGGCTTACAAGCTTCAGTCACTGTCTACTGGCCACATTCACCAGGTATTCCATGTCTCTCGTCTTCATTGGTTTATGGAGGATCCAACTACTATTCCTCCTTCCAGTTTGCCCTCTTCACCACTTTCGGATACACCACCAGCCTTATTTCTAGCTTCTATCCAGATTACTCACCGCATTTGGTGTAAGGGTCGCATAATTATTGAAGTCTTTATTGCATAGCATGATCAGCCTTTAGAGGATGTCACCTGGGTTCTTGAAGATGATTTCATTAGTTAGTTTCCTAACTGGATGCCTTGAGGACAAGTCATTTTTCAAGGGTGGTGGGGTGTTATGTCCCGTAATAATGTATCAGTTAGGAAGTTAATTGAGTAGGCTAGTCGGTTGTTTGAGTTGTAGTAGGATCTGCTTTGGTTTTGATTAGAATTAGTTATGTTAATGTATATGTAGCCAGATGATTTTTCTTATGTAGTCCAGTGAATTAGGCCAGCCTATTTAGGCACTTTCTTTGTAATTGGGAATTAATGAAGAATTAGTTGCCCTAAACTTTTCTCTCTCTCAAGTTCCCTCCCTCTTTCCTGCTTAACTCTTTCTCAATCTTCCTCTTAATTTTCTTCTCCTAAATCGTACATCCCTATCACTCCCTCTTGGTCGCATCTTCTAGATCAAGCATCATAACAATCTATTGTAAGAGCCATATATTCTCTCCAACCAAAATAAAAAATCCAGTTAAAGAGTTGGCGGGGTTTATTGTGTATGCATCACTATCTTTTTTATCTCCTCATACATTCCCAATAGAAACTTCAATGAGGGCTGCCTTATTGCAAGGAAAAATTATTTACCCTTCCGAGTAATTTTCACTTTAGACGAACTTTAAACTTCATATCAGTAGTGCATATGTTAGTGCTTACATGTGCACCCTTGTAATGTACGAGTAAATCTCATGTAGTACTCTAGAATTGCCTAATAATTCTTTAACATAAAATAATATTTCTGCTTAACTTTTTTTATACCAAAAGCCTACTGCCCCTACCCTATGTCTAATTAAATTGAGAAAATTAAATCTCTATACTATTATGTGTGAATATAAATTTCCTTTTTCAACACACTTGCATTTATAGAGGGCCCCATATTACTATGGGGTTCTCGTAGGCTCATAGTTTGTAGTAGATCACCTTTACTACCCTTTGCTTGGCTCAAATGATACTTAATTAGTCAGGTAATCCTTCTGAATCATCACATGACATAATTGCCCCAAACTTAATCATTATATTTCATCTGTCATATATTAATAATTATATTTTAAAAAATAAAATTTATTTAATAATACAATTCATATTTAATAGAATAAAAAATAAATTTATAACAAATTTTTAATTACTTATTTATTTAAATTAAATTAAATAAAATCGAACATTTTTTTTTCAAGTAGAGTTATTAATTTAAGAACATTAACTTAAGAGCAGAAGGAGAACATAAGTATTAGTTTAATTAAATATTTTTAACTTAGTGGGCCTTGAATGGATCGTCTAAAAAAGCCCATGACTAGAGGTTGAATTCAGTTGGGGGAGATTCGAACGGAGGAATCGGAATGGTGGATCCTCCTCGTCGTCCGGGAAAGTAGGTGGGCCCCAGGGCGGGGGGAATGGAGGCGCCCGCGTCTCTCGTGGCCCGGGCCAGGACCGCCTTCCACTCCGCCGCCGCCCGCGCCGAGCGCGCCATCTCCGACATTAAATCCGATCGCAGCCCCCAACCGCTTCCTCCCTCCGCCTCCTCCTCCGGTTGATTTTTTTCCCAATTTCTTTTTCTGATTTGGATATTTGGAAGTCCAGTTCTTTTGTACTTCTGATTTGGTGAGAAATTTATCATTTTTTGCATAATTTTTTTGATTTGAATCGGTTAGGAAATGCGAACGATAGTGAGTCGGGGGAATCGCCTGATGATCACAGTCAGGGAGAGGTGAGCTCCATTTCAACGCTCCTGAAGGCTTTTGGATTGTGTCTCTTATGTAGTTTGTATGTGATTGTTTTACTTGATTGGATTTTTGTTTTTTTATTTAATTCTACTGGCTCAAAGCTATAATGCTGAGGGATTTAATGTTTTTTTTTTGTGTGTGTCATTCTTGTTGATCGGTTTATGCCATACAAATGGTGCCTCTTTCCATTATTAAATGCTTTTAATCCATTTTTTAGCTACTTCGTAAGGCTGATGATGTTTTCATGTTTAGTAATTGATCCACGTCAAAGTTTCCTGATCACAAAATGTATGGCTTATCTATTTGAGAACGAAGGCATTTTTAGCTAGCTTAATTGAGCTGAACTTAAGCTTTGCACAATGTAGCTATGCTGGTGATTCCAACGTTAAATTTGGTGAAGCAGTTGAACCTAGTGGAGTTTGACTCGAGTCAGTTTTTTTTTGCCATTATTTTTACTCGAGTCATCTATCACTGTCTTAGATTGAGACAAAATTTCTTACTTTTTCTCAAATTATGGCTTATAGGTTTTTCTGTTTCAAGAATGTTGACCTAACAGGAACTACATGGGCTTGCATTTGCATTAAATGCAATCGCCCATCTTCTTGTATTTTTTTCTTGTGTTTTATTAGATGTGATTTGCTGTACTACTTTATTTTAAACATATAGGAGTTTGAGAGCAATACCAGGTTGTTCTTCTTGGCCATTCATGCAGGCCTTGTACTAAAAGCCATCATTATCGTCATCATCATTGTCATCAATGTCTTATCTCAGCCATTGTGGTCAGAAACATGGATTCTATATCACCATTTGACTCTAGTTATAATTAAAATAATGATTCAAAATTCATGTTAGAACATGGTGGCAATAACTTTTAGGCCAAATGCCCTTCCTGATGAAGCCCTCTGAGGAGGGAATAATGAGATGAAGGTTCAACAGCATCGTTGTCATTATATATGTAGGAAAAAAACATCGTCGATTCTTGGTTATTTGGAATTGGCTTCATGAAATGTTGGTTGCAGGAGAAACATTGATATGTGTATCTTCCACCATGAAGCTGGTGTGATGGGACTAGTCTGCTTTTACATGGAAGCGTGACCTTATAGTAATTGTATATTCCCTTTCTGTCTTGCATTATTGGAGATACCCACATTGTGTTTTGTCTTGTGTCCTTTTTTTAGTACATTCTCTGTATGTCATTCAGCATTATACCAGCATTCCATCCTTGTCATGTACTTTGGTTGCAACACTCACCCCAAATGAACATTTTCTGAGTTAGTTGATGCCAGACTTCTTGAAATCTTACCCAGACACAGCATGAAGTCAAGCCTTCACGATGGAACCCACGAGAAATTGGGAAAAACTTTAAGAACATGAAAAAAGGAAAACAAGAAGCAGAAGCGAAGGAGAAAGCTGAAATTCCAAGTCCTACTCCTGCTGCATTTCCTGACACTGATCAGAATAAGATGAGTCAGACAAATGCATCTGAAGAAAAGGTATGCCAGGTATATTCTTACATTATCAAACTCCCAACTAATGATTCCTTCCTACAAAGAGGAAAAAAAACATCTCTGGTTGTTGTTTATGATAGAGGGTATGGACAAATTACAGGACTCAGAAGAAAGTGATATGAAGATGGGAGGTAATCAGGATGCTCTAAATGCATCTACTCTTGCTCCAGCATCTGCTATCAAGCAATTAGCAATTGCCATTGAGTAAGTTTCTTTTTCGATTTATGGCATGCAGTTGGTTATTGTGTCATTAGTCCATTGTCTGTATTTTCCTGTGAAATTTTCAAAATGTGCATTTCAATCATGATTTTGATTGATTTTGGGGCCATATCTTTTAATTATTTTCCCTTTTTCAGAACATACTTTTTTCCCTTTATGGACATCAATTTAGTTTTGTACTCAAGGAAATTATCTTTTTCATTCTCTTTATTTTCAAGAGGTTGCATATACATTCAAGGAAAATAGGAAAGAAAGTCAATCTATCTCTTTATGTTTATCATTGCTATTCTTCTGCTTCAAATAATTGAGTTTCTCCGACAGAACTGGCAAGAAGTTCAAATCTGTAAATGATCTACTGGCGTCAATTAAAGATTCTGACAAGCATGGGTTGAGCTTTTCTGCCATGAAATCTATAGTTTTACGCGAGAAGGAAGATAAATCAGCTTCTGGGAAGTATGGTAATGAGGAAATTCTTTTGCTAATTCGGGCTGTATTCGATGCAGGTGAGGATGTAATAGTTGTGTTCATTTCAAGCTTTCAGTAGAGTAGATTTTTGTTTCTTATGTTCAGCGTTTATTCTTTGTAATCTTTTACATTCATTGTAATGTGTACAAGATATGTGCAGAGGATTCTTTCTCACGAAATTATAGTTCTTTAACACCATACTTTCCAAGAGATATTCATGGGGCCCCACCAGAAAGTTTTGTTGTCAGGATCTCTAAAATCATGGGAAGCTTGAGATCTCTCCGGAAAATGGCATTATTTTGGAAATTTGTTGTTGTTGAAGTAAGTTGGTTGCTTCTATGCTGGGTAATTGAATTTTTTCCCCTACCAATATGACATTCATCCAAATAAGATTGCAAACATTATGTGTTAGGACTCAAAATTAGGAATTTCCTTTTCTAGTATTTCCTAGTTTAAATAGAGCTCAATTAGTGTTATGTTTTATTAACGGTAGGATTCTTATTTTCTATTACTTTCCTTGTTTAGAATTACTTACTAGTGGTAGATTCCTAATGCTACTTTAATTCCTAGTTTAGATTTACTTCCTAATTAGAGAAAGGCTGAAGCCTATAAAATATGTACCCCATACTGATCAATTATGAATTATTGAGAAGCAAACTTTGTCCAGTTAATTTTCTCCCTCTTCCTGTATCTCTCTCCCCTTTCTCCTACGTTCAAACCCTTTGTAGCCAAGAGCTAGAGCATTGGTATCAAAGCAGCCCTTCCTGCGCTGGCCAATCATGGCGTTCGGGATACTTAGCCAGCAACAAAAGTGGGCTGAATCGGCCTCCGACACGGCTGACACTTTTGCCTAGCTTCCATGGCACCATGATTTGGTGTCCCCTTGGCATGAGCTTGCCATGCTCCATACCTAGACCGAGACACCAGCTACTGAGCTTCGCCAGGTCTCTTTCAGCCTTCATGAAACGATACGTCAATTCGACACTGGACTTCAGATGACATTCCAAAATATAGGGGCCAGTAACTTGAAATTGAAAGAACGCTTTGCTGTGCAACACCAACAGATGACCGCGGAGTTCGCTGCTCTGTATGAGTTGATTTGTGCAAATCTTCTGCCGCCATCCTCTCATCCGAATACCACTGGTGATCAGCCGCTGGTATTTGGTACATTCGCAAAAAACTCTTCCAGTTTGACTCCTCAAGCGCCTTCATCGTTTGAGGTGAGTCCATCTAATGCCTTTCTGGCCGCGTCTTCCCCCATCTCCCCCCCCTCTGTGGAGCCATTGCAACTCCCTGATCATTTGCTCCGGCCATACAAATCTCCTCCTTTCCCCTGCATGCCCAATGGCGACAACCATGGCTGCGACTTCCTCGTTGGATTCTGCTGCTTTGTCTGATCTCTCTCCAGAAAGCTTGTAGCTGTCTGTCATTCCTTCTTGGATTGATCAACATGTTCAAAGTCATGACCTTTCCCTCCCCCCATCAGCAGCTTCGTTCGCTCAGTCATTGCCCTAGCTTGCATAGTTTTGCTAGTCGGTGATCGACCAACGATTGGTGCCGCTGCATAGGCCTTCTTTGTTTGCAGTCAAATTTGTTGGCATCGCCACCTCACTGGCCCCCGGCACTCAGGGGCTTTCCCACTCGCTGATGTCACATGCAGCACAACCGACCTCTTTTCTCTGCACGTTGCCCCGTCCGATCCATTACTCCAGTCGCTATATGGTTCGCACCTTCCAGGACCTTCACTGCTGAATCAGACTTCTTCTGCAGGTCTTGTTTCGGGTCACACACCACAACAGCCCATTCCGCCAGCTCAGTTTTATGCATGTCCTACAACCACCATGGGTTCCGCTTCATGGGCCTAGGCCGACGTTGGCTCCCTTGTCTCCAGCCCAACATTTTGTTACTTGGGTTGCTCTTGCTATTGAGTAGCCACGACAACCAATCTCCATTCCTCAATTCGAGCTGCCACGAGTTCCTCAAGAGTATGGACTGCCTCGTCGAAATTTTGATGACAAGGATGACCTTCGTGGATTGGACGATGTCTTTCACAATGACTATGCTCCTCATACGGATCGTTGGCCTAGGGGTTGGGGCTGCATTTTTGATGAACAACCCCATTGTGGCACCAATGATGGGCATGTCCAGACCTGTCCCTCCCAGCTCACCTATCCCATGTTCAACGGTGACGAGCTGGACGAATGGGTCTCTTATGCCCGCCATTTCTTTTGCTTCCACTGGACCCACGGCTGAAAAGATTGATACGACTTTATTTTACATGGAGGGTTGTGCCCTCTGTTGGCTCGACCATTACCTTCATCACAACCCACATGCTACTTGGGATGATCTTGAGCAGTCCTTGCTTGTTTGCTTTGGTCCTTCCTCTTATCAAAACTTCAACTAGATACTTCCTCGGGTTTGCTAGAAGACTCTTGTCCAAGATTTTGTGTATAAATTTGAAAAGTCGGCCAATTGGGTCTGCCATTGGCCAGAAGATGCATTGGTCAGAACCTTTATTGGGGGATTGCGTGACGACATTGCCAATGAAGTGGATACTCTCAACCCTTAAACTTTAACTAAGGCTATTTGTGTTGCTCGTACTTGTGAAGAGAAAGTCAATAACTAGCGGCGTCTCATTTGGCTTCCCACTTTGCTCCCTCTTCCAGTATTCCTCCCTCTACAACAACGTCCACCGCCACCGTTCCTATAAAAATACTTATTCAAGCTGAGATGAATACTAACGTTTTAAGGGGCTTTGTTACTAGTGCTGCATCAAAAAAACCTAACTGAATTGAACCGAACTGAAATTAGTTGGTTCGGTTCCTAATTCGGGTTTGGTTCGGTTCTTAAAGTTAAGGAACCAGTTGATTTTTGATTCAGTTCAGTTCCAGCTTCCCCTCTCCCCCAGCTGCCTCCTCCCTTTGCTCCGCTCCCCGCTGCCTCCACTCCAAGAAGTGGGTGGCATTCTCAGACATGACGGAGGGGGCCCAGATCGTTCCATACCATGACGAGATTCAAGCTCAAGAAAACTCCAGTGTAAGATCCCTGACTCTCTTTAATTTTCAAGCTCAGAAATGGCAGTTGCCATCCCCACCACTGGTCCATTTTTTATCAAGCCATGAACTTGATTGTGCAAATATGGAAACAACCAGATGGGAACATGGGGTCTATGGTTTCAACCAAAGATCAACTTCTCTTGTGACCATCACTGATCACCCATAGGCCATAGCCATATACGAGTTCCAGTAAATTTTCGCTTTTTATGTGTAACAAGTTTGGATCTGAATTGATATAGGTATATAACATGGAGATGAGGAGCATGGGGCTGTGGAGTGTGCCGGACGAGGGGAGCAGTGCAATGGAGGAAGGTGGAAGCGAGGGGGAGACGAGGAAGATGGGGCAAAGGGAGGCCAAGGTGTTGAGATACAAGGCCAAGAGGCAGAGCAGGCTCTTCTCCAAGCAGATCCGATATGAACACCGAGAAGTGCCCTTGAATGACAGTGGTCTTGCTGTGCTTGTAGGAAGGCGTGGAGGTGGGCAGGCGGTCTGGACTCTTGGGTCCCACAAAGGAGCAGCATAGGCTTTGCCGGAGCCGGAAGGACTTCTTCCGTCTAGGGGACACTCAGGGGGCACGGGAGTTTGGCATCATGCGGCGGAAGGAATATCTCGGTTCCAAACTGGTTTTCGGTTCAGTTCCGATAAAACCAGTTCCTTATTCGGTTCCGGTTCAGTTCCAAAATTTCAGTTTCGGGTCCGGCTTGGTTCTTATAGGAACCAGTTAGAACCGAACCAAGATGTAGCCCTATTTGTTACAATTGTGAAGAGAAATATACCCATAGCCACCGTTGCAAAATAGTTCACATGTTTATTACAAAAGAGGATGAGGATTCCATTGCCGGTTTGATGCAGATTTATCCATGCTAGTCAATGATATCCACCATATGATATCCGTACATGCACATTAGGGTGTTGATGCTCCTTATACCATGCGCGTTAATGGCCAAATGGCAAAACAATGGGTCCTTGTGTTTGTAGACACCGGCGGCACTCATTCCTTCATCAATGAGGGAGTTCCCGCACATTGGGATTGATAATTTCACATTGTTCTCCATTTGATGTTATGGTGGATGATGGTGCCAAACTACGTTGCTTGGGCATTTGTTGTGGCACTACCTTAATTTCCGAGGGTATTCCTACTACTATAGACTTTGACCTTCTCCCTCTGAAGAGGCGGATGTGGATTTTGGGATTGCTTGGTTTCGTACCCTTGGAAAAGTTGAACGGGACTTTGATCAGATGCATCTCACTTTCCAACTTGTTGGTGACAAAACGCTGGAGAAGTTACACAGCCAAGCAGAAGCAGTGGTGGATTGTTATGACTCAAAATTAGGAATTTGCTTTTCTAGTATTTAGTTTAAATAGAGCTCAATTAGTGTTATGTTTTATTAAAGGTAGGATTCTTATTTTATATTGCTTTCCTTGTTTAGAATTACTCATTAGTGGTGGATTCCTAATGCTACTTTAATTTCTAGTTTAGATTTACTTCCTATTTAGAGAAAGGCTGAAACCTATAAAATATGTACCATGTAGATCAATTATGAATAATTGAAAAGTAAACTAAGTCCAGTTAATTTTCTTCCTCTTCCTATCTCTCTCCCCTTTCTCCTACGTTCAAACCGTTTGTACCAAGAGCTACAACTTCATGTATGGCTATTTGCTAGCAAGGTTGGTCTCATTTGGAAGCTATTACATAATCACATCACAAAATCCTAAAATGTAATTGGCGTAGTTTAGAGTGATATGCCTATATGCATAACTTTCTAATAATTATCTGATTTCCGGAATCTTAAGACCACCTGCATCTCTTTGAGATCTTGCCATCTTTGGTGATCCTCTCTCTCTCTCTTTATTTTCTTTGGCCACCTGAGATCTCATTACTATTAATGATGGCAAGCGTTGGTTGGTAAGATTTAAGAATGCATAATTTGGAAGTGGAAATGGTCTACTAAAATCAACATTATTACACCACTGCCACCACATCAATAAAAACAGTAAATCCTGTTATTTGGGGTAGGCAAAATGGATTTTGCTTTACCATGCAGCCCAATTGTACACCATTTCCACTTCCAACTCACACATCTAAGTGCCTTCTTCAGTTGCTCCTTCCAAGTCGTCCTTTACCATCTCTTTTTTGTAGGGGCTAATAAAAGGCACTGATTTTATCTCCTTTTGGGTGTTATTGACGGTCTCTTTTGCACATGATTGAATTCTCCCTCGGCTATCACCATTGAACACCAATTGGATCTTGCTTTAAGCTTTCTTTAATTCATTCATGGTTATAAAACTGTCCTTTGGAATCCATTTCAGCATTCTCACTTCTGCCATACTCATATTAGTGCATAGAGTAAAGCAAAGTGGTAGAACTTAAATTCTTTTGTATCTCAATTGATTGGGATAATGTAATGACAATGATGATCCTTTCTTATGACGAATGCCCTTGGCTGCTTTGGTGCTTTTACTGTGGTCTACTATGATTTGAGGACTTCTCTAATCTGTATGTCACTTGTGGATGCTTTTATCTTCATCTAATTTGGATGCAATTGGCCTGTGTTCTAATTCCATTATTTCACCGAATCATGAATGCATTTGAGCTGCCTCATCGCTTTTTCCTATGGTTCAATGTACCACAGGTCATTTATGACTTCATTATATGTGCAGCTAAAAACGTTATGGTCTGAAGGACAGCCAGTACCTCATGTGCCATTGGATGAGATTCCACACTTGAATTACTGCCTTTTGCACCAGCAGTTGCAGGTTATAAATTGTTGTGTTGCAAGGAAAAGGCGTCGCCAAAGTGCTGTTGAAGCACTGGATTCTGTGACGAAAATAGCAGAAACTGAAGGTTCTGTTAATTCTAACAAAAATTTGTCTCATAACTCAAATTTGTATGCTAAAATTAGTACTGGAGATCTTGTTATCCGACTTGGAGCTGCTCATCAATCTGAAAGTTTGACAATGTTAGAAACTGATGAACCAGTGTTTTCTCCAGTAACACAGGTTTGTGAAGACCAAGTAGAGATTTTGCCGAGATAAGCATTTTTTTATTGTTGAATCTAATTGATCTTTACTGTACATATGCAGGAGGGCCCACTTTTGACAGAAGATCTTGCCCGAGAAAATGAGGAATTTGTGCTTCGAACAGGAAGGTTAGTGTTTGAATGTTTTGTTTGGATATAACAAGATAGCTTTTAATTGTGTACTTTTTGTTTCCTAATGAATATACATTTATCAACAAAAAGTATTTGTTTAATAATATTTTATTTATGATAATCAGCCGGCAAATTATTGTGTAGAAAGTTGAAAGTAGGAGATTTAACAAAGTATTGTTCTTAAACATTAGAGAGAAGGAAGTTTTGGGAGGTGGCCACTGGATTACTAGGTTTCCCTAATCATTGTAGATGCAATCTTATGTGGTTGACAATGAGGAGCTTTTTTTTCTATGATTTTGAAATTAGATTAAGAGTATCTGCGTTCTGCCATCACACTAAACACTTCTGCAAGCAGTAGTATAGCTTTGAAACCATATATAAGAACAAAGACATCATCATCCACGCCATTAGCATTAGTGGAGGATAATATTCAGGCGTTGATTTCATGCTACCCTATTTTTTTGTTGTATTGAACTGCCATTAAAATTTAGTTAAATTTTGGTCTCATATGAATGTGTGTAGATACTGTTCTTTTGCATTTATTTGAACAGTTGCACAAAATCTTGTTGTCGAGTGTCTTGGATTATCAAGGTGCTTATCTAATGGGCAATATTAAAACATTTGGCGGTGAACGTGACTGCTAACTGATGAGACTGCCAAGGATTTAAGTTCTGAGTTATATTGTTAACGTGAACTCTTCATCCATGACACACACTAGAAAGGATCCTTGCCTTTGATGTTAATGGTTTCAACATATTGAAATTCTGATTTGTGGTTATGGTGTACATAATTAACTCTAGATATATCTTGTGGGAGCAGTAGTCCATATTTCTGAATCTTTTTATTAGGGATGTTAACAAGTGCTTGAAATTGCAACTTTGTGATGCTAGTAAATTTAGAAAATTACTTGTAAGCGCCAGGGTTTCCAGTTAGATTCAAAACTTTATGACATCCCTTAATGTGGATTCATGTATAGTGCAAAAGTATTGGCTCCTGAGTTATATGCGTCTGACATGCAAAAGAAAAGAAAAATGGTGAATAAAATTTTATTTTCATCTACAAGGTACATGGGACAAAAATTCTGTACCTACTACCTAGTGAAGATTTGTACTTTTAGGCTGCAAGTACTCACAAATTTTTTCAAGAATTGTGAGCAGTTTTTCTGTTTTATTATCTATTTTTCCCCATTCACGATGTGTGTTTTTTTTAATTGTAATTCATGTTCCCATGCTCCTTTTGGTTTACCTCTTTTGTTATCCAAAAGAGTAAAACAATTTGTAGGAATATCTTTGCTGTAGTTGATGTTCCGCATTTTTTTGCACTTAAAATAACTGCTCAAAAAACTGTTTGGAGTGTTATAACTGCATAGCTCAAAAATGATTTTTAAGCTTTACTTTTTCTATCTTAAACTAGGAAGATTTTTACTCATACATAATGCTCATTGTGAAAAAAATTTGCGGCCCTATGTAGACTTGGAGTAGGCTGAAGCTAATCTCTGTATTTATATCCATGTGCAGCATGGGTGCTGGATGTTCCCAACTCCTTTCTGATATGCAGGCTTTTAAGGTAAAATCTGAATCCAAATTTAGATGTATCTTTTTTCCCCTTACTTTTATGGACACATGCATGCACACAGTAAATTTAATATCTGCATCCAAAGCGTATCTACTCCCACGTTTTCATATGCTCACCTGCATGTTCAGGAAGACAGTAAATTTTTTGTCTTTTAAAAATTGGGCATTTTAGAAATACACAGAGTCAAACATTAAACATACTTTATGATGTCATCATATAATTTCATGTGGCAGGCTGCAAATCCTGGATGCATCTTAGAAGACTTTATAAGATGGCATTCTCCACCAGATTGGGCAGGAAATGATTTATGTAGTGAAAACAGTGATCCTTGCGATGGAGGAGATTCAGCATCTAAAAGAGGTCAACTAAGCAGTAGAATGCAAAAAGAAGGTAAGTTTAGTACTATTTCTTTAAAAGAAGAAAGTGCTAGAGTGCCACACTAGTGCTGCCTAAGACAGCAAGACTTGCTTGTCATGTCATTTAGAGAACGGAGTTTTGCTGACTGTGTTGATGTTTAGTCTATATCCGCAGGTTTTGTCTTTAAATTTATCCTGTGTAAACATAACCAAAAAATGCTATCAATATTCAATTTTTCGAAGACATTTTCCAGACGAGACACTCCTTTCATTATAACATTGTTTCAAGTAGCTGGAGTAATCTCAGAAGCCTGCCTAGTTGGAAATCCTCCTTTTTGGTATTTTTTGATGTGACATAATTGTCACTTGTTTGGCTTCTCCAAAGGCATTATAAGATCTCTTGATTAAACATTGGTTCTAAACACTGCCAGATACAAAAAGGAACAAAAAATGACCTAGGCAAAGATGGAACATTATTGGAACCCCACAAATAACGTTTTTTAATATTACATTGAATATCTAATATATGTCACTTTTGAGTAAGTTTCCATGGTACGTCTCAAAGCATTCTGTCCAGTGATATTAAGTTCACATCTGTCTCTTATTTTCATAATATGTGCTTAAGTTTCCCCTCTCAAATACTATTTTCCTGGCTGGATATTGTTACATGACCTAGGTCAGCCTCCATGCTTCTACCTCTTTTTTCTTATTTACAACCTTCTTAAATACCGTACAGTTTATCTGTAAAAAGTAGTTTATATTAGATTGCTTGTACAGGGAGGCATACACGTCCTTACTGATCTATGTACTGCTCTCTTTGAAATTTACTGATCCATGGTATTGTCCCTGTGGGTAGGCAATTTGTGGCGTGAACTCTGGGAAACTGCCAAACCACTCCCTGCTGTTAAACAGACACCAATCTTTGATGAGGACTTAGCAGTGTAAGTTGAAACATGAAGAAATTTTTAGGTATTTTAACATATTTTGGACATGATTGGATCACTAAATGTCGTGTATTGATGAAGACTTGGGAAATCTATATGCAATGCATGCATGTATGCCTGTTGACATCAATGCCCAGATTCACTGTCTGGTAGTAAAATATTGTGAAAACTGTGTTTAGGGAAGGAAGCAAACATCTGTAACTGGTTGAAGACCGGGTATGAGCTGTATGCATCTGAGTTTGACTATAATCACTGATCAAGTGAAGTCAGACAGTCACGGGCAAAGCCTTGACTGTGTTTGATATTTAGCACGAGTGTATTTAAGTACAAATCCATCTGATCTTACCCTTTTTATTTGTGATACTTGTACCCTGGTAAGCTTGGAAGGTGGTTCAACTCTACTCAGAATGATGTGCCAATTTTAAGTTGTCATTAAGTTTAAAATAAGTTTGAAATTCCATTATGTTTTGAGCAACAAACTGTGGAACAAATGTCTATCTATTGTTTGCGTTTGAGCCAATGTCTGACTGGGGAAAGTCAGACACGTTTGCATAACCCTTATTTGACAATGGGTAACTAACTTTAGCCATTATATGAAACATCCAATTGACATATGGCATTGAGCACATGTCATTGTGTACTTTATGCTGGCCATATTAACAAATTTTGTGGAAATTTCTTTAATTTCGGAAAAATAGGCCTAAACCAAAATTCATTTCAAAATTTTGTCCATTTTGCTAAATTTTTGTAATTTTGAATTTTTTGTCTAAGTTTTGCAAACTTTACAGTTTAGGCAGGTAATTTTCAGATTATTACATTTCAAGCAGGCCATTTTTTTGTTTTTTATGCTTTAGGCAAGATAATTTTAGATGTTTTTACGATTTGGGCAAGTTATTTTTAGGTTTTACATTTGGGGCAGATTCTTTTTTCAGACTCCCTTCTTCTTCATAGTTGTTCCTCCACTTCCTTCTTTGTCCTCTTTTTACACTTCAAAACTTTCCTGAAAATTTTTCGAAAACAAAACAAACCGATCCCGAAATGACCTCTCACTGTAATGAACCGAAATGCCAACTTTGTTACTATGCATATGGCACACATGATTAATTGCTGTTAATGTTTTGATGAAGAAGGGGTGGATGGCTCTTTTTTGTAGGGAAGGTATCTTGAACGTATTAGAGGACATTTCACCTTATGAGCTTTTCATACAACTTTTTCTTTCTTTGGTAAGTTCTGTATATCTTCAACTATTTTTTTTATATTTTTATTCATATTTTTCAATTCATATAAGAATCACGCCCTTGTAATTATTTAGTGAATAAATTCAAATGATCCAAAAGGCGTGCACATTAGGATTAATGGTTTTCAAAATTGTGGTAGTGAAAAATAATCAATGTATTCAAAATATCACTTTAATAGGAAAAGGTAAACTTTAAGGACCATTACCCTAGCCACTAAGACTAAAATTTTTATTCCTGGTCCCAGTGCTAACATCAGGAAGAACTGTTATGGCATTAAGATGCTGTTAGCTTGAGAGTTGGTGCAAAGGCACGCAAGAAGACTGTTAGTGTTATCATATTGCTTACAGATGAATATTTAGAGCCATTGACATTATGATTATATTATTTATGTTAGTGTATTAATATAAAATGTTATCTAACAGCTTAAGATTTTAGGACAAGTGGTTAACTAACATTGTATCATAGCTAAATTCTGGGTTTTAGTCCTGCTGGATGTGGGTGTGTGCCCCCTCTGTGTGTCTTATGTGCAATGCTCAATGTATGGTGTTTGCATGTGTGGGGGAGTGTTAATATAAGATGTTTTCCCTTCCGTAACAACTTGAGCTTTTAGGGAAGTGGTTAACTTATAATTTCTTATATTTACTTTGTTTTCTTGAAATATATTCCCTCTTTCTGCTCCAATGAAAAATTTAATTATGTAGCTTTTGCAAAAAATGCAGTCTCCTTGATTGTGGCCTATTCTATATTAGGCTATTGGGGAGCAAGGGAAGACAAATAATAATTGGGGTTCAGGTGGTGGGGTTTGCTTTCTCCTTCATAAACCACTGGGTGACTTGGGTACTTAGGATTCATTAGTTTTCCACAGGCCAGAGCAAGCCGTTTATCTTGGGGCTGGCCGGTGATGCAGGAGGTTGGATATTCCTGTTTCAAGTTATATAGCCTTAGATAATCTCCATCAACACGATCGTCTTGCATGAGTTCTTTTTTTATTGAAAAAAACTCATGCTTCGTTTATCCCTTCTTCCTAAATAAGTGGAAGACTAATTATGACGTAATTGATCTGGTCACTTTTAAATTTTAAATGTTCTCCAAATGTTGATCCTGATTTTGAAGTTCTGGAAATAGTTTGTAAGCATAGGGCAGCATTTGAGCTTGTTAATGTTTTTTTCTCCCAATGCTTTATATATTTTGTAAGGAAAAGGGTTAACAGCCGAACCAAAAGAAAACAACTAGTCCTCAGGGGAGTCATACTGTAGAGAAATCTGCAAAAACGACCTGGACTTGTCAACCCAGATTTTCCCCTCAGATAGGAACCATGCAGTGGGTGAAACCCCATTTCCACTGCTGAATATCTGAGAAAACTTAACCGATTCAGAGCAATTGAGCCTCATCTGGGACAGTTGCCCTGTGCTTGAGAGGTCCTCCCCTCTTGCTTGAGAACTAGCAGCGGCATTTGAAATCTCAGACTCGCATGCCAGTGACAACTGTAGCATTTATAGTTCCAACTAGGATATAGTTTTTAATCGCTATTGCTTCAATCATTCCGGACCTTTGATCATCTGTTAAGTTTGGTCTCATGGCCTACAGCAGGAACCAGAGTTTTTGACTTCCAACTCTTTAGTTTCTGTGCTATTATTTTAATTGTTCGAACATGAACAAGGGCGGTGAAACTGAACCACTCACCAAAGAATGGTACATAACATTTGACCGCAGACAGGATGGACAGAGCAGGGGGCTGGAGGTTGGGGCTCACTGTTCAGGCGGGCTCCTGACCCACTCCCCATCCTGCTTTTCTGCCTGCCACTCTGTCGGTTTTCTACATTTTTCTACTAATAGCTAAATGAATCAGAATCTGCACTAATATTTATACACTGTTGAAAGTGAAGTAGATGTTCCACAATATGATTTATCTCCGAGTTTAGAATTTATACCAAAGACCATAGTTCATATGGGTTACTGATGATTTTTTTGGTTTGGCATTCTCAGCTGAGCACAGGCGTTGTGATTGCAGAATCTACTTTGCCTACAAATAGTAGCTTGTCTAAACTACTTTATGATTGTAAAGATTATGTAAATGCCATGTGTCAGGGTGATCTATCGGCAGACACCATTGATGCCCTCTGTCAGGTATGCTGACTTCCAATAATCTCACAGGTAAATAAATGTCAGAATTTGATCAATTAGAATAAGATGTCCCTCCTAATTTGATTCTATAGGCCAATGTCCACACAGGATGTGGTGCATTTTGGGTGATACGAACAACAGCTTATATGGGTTATGGACCATTTAATTTCTAATAAAAGAGGCATATTTAGGTAGAAGTGAAGTGTATTAGCCCTCTATATATCTTTGCAACCACATACATGCCTTAACTGTTGGTAGGAGCTTAGAGACTTTAAGGATGGTAATGTGATGCCACTGCATGTATGGATAAGTTCTGTGGTTTTTCATCTTACGGAACTTAAAATGCATTTAGGAAGTATGTTTTTTGGTGATGTTCTTCAATTATATAGGTATATGAAACTGTAGAGACAATCATTATCCATCCAGAAGAGGGTCTCGTCATCATGAAACAGTCTGAAGAAACCACTGCAGAACCAAAGGGGCGGTTTAGGAAATTCAGCCTAAATTTTCCTGGCAAGGACAAACAGGTTTTTGGCAAGTCATCCTCAAAAGACCAAAAGAAATCCAACACAAATCACATGCGGGCATTCACTAATTTATTTGATGGGAAGCCATCGCTCTTCACAAAGCCTCAACTGAAGCCCAGAACGAAATCCGAAGCTGAGCTCCAACATGTAGACGAAAATGACTGGACTTTTGTTTAACAAAAAAATAAAACGCTATAAATATTGTAATTGTGCAGATAATCAAGTTGGAAAGTGTAAATAAATGATTCTGTAAATTGCAACATAAAAGCACCGATTAATACAAGAATGGATTTAGTACTTGTTATTTCGCAGTCCAAAACTTGCGTGAAATGTGTGAAAAGTGTAGGAATGGCAAAAGGGAGCGAGTCATAGGAACATTGTACTTTTCAGCTTGTCCATCATCCTGTGCCCCAGTAGCAAAGGCATTTGGAAAAAACACTCACACTTTTGAGCCCTTTTTTGAGTTACGCTTCTTTGCACCTAAAGAGGTTTGATCAACTGCACCTGCTTCGCTCATTGAATCACCGGTGAAGGTTTTCATTTTCTGGACCACTTGGTCTTCGTCTGTCTTCTTTGAATTAATGTCTTTCAGAATCATGTCTGGAACAACAAAATTGGCGAGCCAATAGACCAGCAAAAGCACTCCACTACAGATCAAGGAAATGATGAGATACACAAATGATTAAACCATATTCCATATGTAGTGATAGTAAATGTTAAATACCAGTCTATTCTTAAATAAAAAAAACGCCAGTCTAGGAGTGTTCAATAATTGAACAAATGCACAAGAGATAAGTGGTGCCTTGCCTGATAGGGACGATCACTGACAAGTCTCTGGAAGAATTGAGAGGCTCCACAGCAAGCAACAGAGATGAGTCAGCAAGAACTGCTGCTTGGAGGGGCGTCTTCCCTGGCCCCCGGAGCGGCTTTGGAAAGATAGATAAAGATTGATATAGCTGAAACTGAAACTGTGGTTGTGACACTCTCAAATGCTTGTTGAAGAACTCCGATTGAAAAAATGGAGAGTAATGGTGTCGGAGAGAACTCATCTGTCATGAAACTAAAGTTCTCCTTTCTCCTCTTGCTTCTTCTCTGCTTCTTTTGACCTCTGGTTCTTCTGTTGATTTTGTTCAAAAGTGGATAACGATTCTCCCTTCACCCACAATTTTGGGTTATAACTGGAACCTCTTGTACCTTGTCTTCTTTTATTTTTCCTTTGTCTGCTAGTGCTAGCGCATACAGATATTTTTTTGCATCTGGTATATTGATATACTTGTAAGAATGCACGTGCTATTGGAATTCAAAAGTGTTTTATAATTTTTGTAAAAAAAATAAAAAATATATGTCATGTAGCATAATTTCAGTATTCCCAAATATTGAAAGTACTTTAATGAAATTAGTTTTTATGTAGTCTTACTCCAACTTAATTATGTTTAACTAAAAAAAACATAAGGAAAAGCACCTATGTGTGGATGAATAGTCTTTAACGACGTATCATGTCCTCAATGGCTTCCCGTCCTTCAACAAAGACTAAATCTTTTTCTTGAATCTCCTTACTGCACATGCCCACAATATATGCAACCCTCGTGCCTTTACCCACACTTATGCCACTCTTAATCCTATCCAATGAAGTCTGACATATGTTATGAGTTTGCACTTATTGTAAGAGAGATGCGGTCTTCCTCAATGCCTCCTCATGTCAATCTCTCAAAATTTCAATCATATCTTTTCTAGTGTTCACTTGCGATTTCAAAAAATTTACCCTCGCTTCTAATTTAATCTTCTGCCTATTGGAGTTCTTCTTTGCCAACTTTTCAAAGAATGCTTTTAACTTATTAGTTGCCACCTTCAATGGCCGCCTCTGCAACTTTTTGATGAACACTATCCACCTCCCTCTGCCCAATTCTCGTTGGCAGCGAGGTTCTCCTTTGTCAACTCTATTATATCCTCCTTTTGAATAACGTTCTCAGTTTGAAGTCGTGTGTGTGGCCGTGAGCTCTTTGATGTTTGAATAGTTAAAAATGAAAAGTTTTATCATACCCCCTTTTACTTTTTTAATATTGTATGATGAGTATGATTTATAAGAGGGATAATTTAGGTAATATATAAAACCTCTCCCCCCCTTCTGACTTTAATAATATAGTATAGATACTACCCTTCCATGGTTAACTTTGGATGACGCTTTGTGTCATCTTGAAAGTTGCTTTTGGTTGAATGCCTTTTGAAAAACAAAGAAAAAACGAGTTATATTTGGATATATATCATAAACAAATAGTTTTTTAAAAAAAGTTTTAAAAATCTTGTTTGGCTAGCCATTGTATTCCGTATCATCTCCGTTATGAAAAATACTTGCTTTGCCCTCCAATAATTAGAGGAAAAGGGGTCAAGTTTTTGAGGGTAGTCATCATCGGTAGACGAGGGTAGTCATGGTGGGAGGAGAAGGGGAAGAGTGATTTTGCTAAAAAGGAAAAAAGGAAGGGAGTTAATGTAATGCCTTGACTCGAGCCAGGGTCTAGAAAATCTCTAATAAAAAATTTTCTTCCTTAAACAGAGAATTATTATCTGTGTGTGAGAGGTATAACGTTCATTTACGTACTATGGAGCTTCAAAGCTTCCCCGTATGTAGACTGAGGTTGTAATGTTCATTTATACATGACGAAGCTTCATAATCCATCGCATGTAAATCATAATAAAACTTATAATTATAATTAATTGGGATCGGGCCAACATTTCTTTGTTGTTAGTTGCCTACGTACATATTGGATAACATTCATAATATTATTCTAATACGATTAGATCCAAACGTAGTTCTGCCTAACAGCTACTGCATACATCAGGCATCACAATATCATATACGTTAAAATATGTATATACTAATATTCAATTGGAGTTATATAGAAACTGATAAAGCACTGGCAATACATATCTCACTCTATTATAGAGTTGAGTACCATACGACTACCACATGCCTCAGAGCGGATCTAGCACACACACACATGTCTCGCTCTATCATTGACCCGAGACCGAACACACACACACACACTACACATCTCGCTCTACCCTAGAGTGAGACAGAACATAACAGGTCACATCAAAGCATAACAGATCAGAACACAAAGGATCAAAGCATAGCAAGACACTTTAGATCATATCAGATAAAGTATAACAAAGTAATTCAAATCAGAACATATTAAATCATAACAATTCATCTATCTTAATCACTACATTATTATCACTAATTAAGATGTGTAAGCATATAAATAATTTAACATCCTAAGTTAACTACTTAAGATGAATGTGTGTTCTCATACAGGAGATCAGGTGTACTTACCTATAGAAGACATCGGAAGCGGCAGTGTTTAGAGCTATTTGTTTCTTTAGAGCGTCCTCCTTTCAGATCCGGATATGGCAGGCAGAGTCTCTTTTGAAGTAGGCGGACGTAGCATCCATTCTCTTTGAGACGCTCCTTACTTTCCGTACTCAAGGTGACAAATAGAACATCATCTTTTCGGAGATGTTTTTCTCCTTCCACGCTTGTGAACTATAGGCGGAGCCTCCCCTTAGCTTGGAGATAACTTTCTTACTAGGTGGCTCTTTGGTGGAAGACAGAGCCTCCCCTACTTTGGATCGCTTCTCTCGTTGTGGTCGGACAACTTTAGACAGATTCCCGTCTTATTTTTGGCCCCCTTTTCTTTCTTCGGTGCTCGAGGAAGACAGGTAGAGCCTCTTCTTGTCTCGGGATATTTCCTCCTCATACAGTCATCAACTCAGAGAATGGACCACTCCATTGCATAGAACACACTCAATTTACTTAAGAACTTGAACGGGCTCAATCAGAGTCAGAACGATCAGAAATAGCGAAGGAGAAGTTCTTTGTGCTTGAGGATGGTGGGTAGAACTTCTCCTTGTCTTGGGGTGTTTCATCCTTATACGGTCTCTAACTCGAAGAAAGGACCCATCATTGCATAGAGCATGCTCAATTTACTTAAGAATGCCTCTTGAACGGCCTTAATCGGACTCAAAATGCTCAGAAACGGAGAAAATGAAGTTCGTGTCTAAAAACAAAAGGGAATGGGGTATTTATAAACCTTCGGCGTGCCGAAACCGCGGTGCCGCACCACCAATTTCGGCGGTGCTGTGGTATTCACGATGGCACAATGCACGTGGCATTCACGTGCCACGATGCACTTTACGCGCATCGCGTTAACACGTACCATGAGCGCATTCGTTGTGCGTGACACGTATTTTTTTTCTGTTTCTTTTCTTTTTTTTTGAATATTTATTTTCAAATGCGCGT
The DNA here is from genome assembly GCA_035235625.1 of Saururus chinensis. Lineage (NCBI taxonomy): Eukaryota > Viridiplantae > Streptophyta > Magnoliopsida > Piperales > Saururaceae > Saururus > Saururus chinensis. Next base: position 31,592,976 of record CP141148.1, on the reverse strand, counting down.
AACTTTCTACCCTAGATTGGATTCATGCATTTTTGGTACCGTTGACTAGTATCGACGAGCCCTTCGATACTAACCCACTTAAAGTAGTCTATCGTACTCTTTCTAAGTGGGTCCTGCCTATATTCCACGTTTCTCGAGGTCATAAATTTTGGTCTCAACCACTATTTCGTGTGTTCTTTGATTCTTTACGCTCATTTCTTCAAGGTCTACTCATATACAAAGGTTTCAACCTCTGAAACCTTCTATAATTTATCAAAAAATCAACTAATTACCTCTAACCCCTTGGTTAGACGTAATTGGAAAAGTGGGGTATTACAGTTAGTGTAGGAGAGAAGAAAAAAAGTGTGCGAGGGCAGCCATGGTGGGAGGAGAAGGGGGAAGAGGGTTTTATTAGAGAGGAAAACATGCGCACGTGAAAAAAAATGCAAAAGGGATTTATGGCAAGAGAAATGAAAGGGTAAAAATGTCAACTCGTGATATTATTGCCCTTTTCCAATATGCTTTTAGGCATCGTTTGGATGACGCTTTTTGTCATATGAAAAATTTCTTTTGTTTGAAATAGCTTTTCAAAAAATAAAGCAAAAGCAGGTTATGTTTGGATATACATTATAAAAAATTAGCTTTTTAAAAGGTTCTAAAAATCTTGTTTGGGTAGCCATTGTATTCATATAATCTTCGTGATGAAAAATACTTGCTTTGCCATCTAATAATTAGAGGACAAGGGGTCAGGTGGATGAGGCTGTTATTAATGGTAGACGAGGGTGGTTATGGTAGGAGGAAAATGGAAAGAGTATTTTACAGAAAAGGAGAAAAAGGAAGGGGGTTAATGTAGGAGAGAAGAAAAAAAGTGTGTGAGGGTAGTCATGATAAGAGGATAAGGGGTAAGGGGGTTTTACTGGAGAGGAAAATGTGTGCATGCAAAAAGGAAAAATACAAAAAAGGATTTATTGCAAGGGAGAAGAGAAGGGTAAAAATATCATCTCGTAATATTTTTTCCTTTTTATGATACACATTAAGCCTAACCCTCATCAGGAGGAGAGTTAGATAGAAAGTGGTTGAAAAACAAAAGCAGGTCAAAAATAGGGTTAACGGTATTTTTGAAACAAAGCGAGGCTTTTGGTTTGAATTGCCTAACCAAACAAGATTTATATGCAAAGCAATAAAAAGCTGATAGAAAGCGGTTGCAAAGCGTCATCCAAACAATGCCTTAGCCTAACCCTCCTCAGGAGGAGATTAGGTAGAAAGTGGTAAAAAAGCAAAAGCGGGTAAAAAATGGGGTTAAAGGCGATTTTGAAATAAAGTGAGGTTTTTTATTTGAATTGTCTAACCAAACAATATTTATATGCAAAGCAATAAAAAGAGAACATAAAGTGGTTGCAAAATGTCATCCAAACGATGCATTAATTAGGATTCATGCCTATGCTTTTTTAACACAAATGCACACATGAATGAAAAGACCCATGCTTTCCATGTGCCAATTAATTTGCCAACAAGATCAACCCTTGTGTTACTTGGTGAAAATGAAAATCATGTTATAAACTTTGCTCTATAAAAGTGGCTGCACCCTGCTAGAATCCTTCCTAGCTTTTGCTTTGGTTAACAAACATATGGATGCTATTCCTAATAAGTGAAGGGGGATTAAAGGCAACAACGTTAACCAATGATGATAGCACTTGATTGTGATTTGTAGTTCTATGCTCTTGTACTCGATTGCAAGAGGTTAGGTAAAACCTCCAAGCATTTGGAAAGCAAGATAGTAAAATAAGGGAGGCAAGACTGGGTGTGGTAATTGTAACTTCGTGTGAGATGGTGACAATCATGACTCAGATTTTATTTTTATTATTAATTATTTTGTGTGTGCATGTGTGTTAGAGCATGGAAGTGCTACTACCACTCACACGGAGGAATGTTTGCCAAACACATACTACCATGAAGGCATAGGGCCGCATTTAGGCATGGAACATGAACATTGTCATGGCGTTGTGCTCGTGACATTTGTTGGTGTACACATATGCACGCAAGTGTCGCGCCTTTGCCCGCAATGTTGTACACATGTGCCCATGCAGTGCAGGAGTTACATACAGTGTTATGCTCTCATGGTCGGCCATGGTGGGACACTTAGTCGACCATGGTGCTATTTAGTCTTTTAACACGTCCCCTCCCCTGATTAGTGTTGAGGAGTCTTGTGGAGTGTTTTGGATTAATTTGGTTGATTTTAGTCTCAGCATGCCAGTATGACCATTTTGGCTGCCACTCCAGCAGAATGCGAAAAATCCTTCATACTAAAGGGCTATTTGGCAAGCCATTTAAAAAGGACAAGGACATTCCCTTGAGTGAAAAATGTCACATCATAGAGATGTTTCCTTTCTACTCTAACCCTCTTTATGAGGAGGGAGGAGGGTTGGAGAGTAAAGACACTTTAAGTGCATTTCCTTTTCTTTTCAAATGGCTTGCCAAATAGCCCCCATTTGGTGATGTAGTAACCTTCTATTGTTCAGAACCCAATCTTCGTCATGAAAACTAATCTGGATAAAACAAGTCCTAATATATGTGCCTTAATTTTTTTCTTGAGTACTAAAAAAATCTCAATTAATGTAAGTGCTGAAGAACAATTATAACTTGCATTTTTTAGAAGAGAAGGTAATATTCATCAATTAGTAAAAATGAATGAGAAAGTGATTGGCTTCAATATAGCCCACAACAAATTAGTTTGACAATGATTGCATCGAGAGACACTCAAAAAATAAAAAATCTGAATTAACAACATTGATAGGCAATGCAATTCCAAGTTTTGCCAAAGGCAGCAAAAGAGTTCTTGAACCTCTTGACACAGATCTATGTAACTAGGTAGTGCTGAAAAGATAAAAGGAATCTTGTATTAGAAGAATCTCCCACCCAATGGTATTGAATGAATATGTTGTTGGGCTTGTTTTTATATTGAAACATCAAGTGGCCAAACTATCTCAATTGACACTATTTTGGGCTTTTAAAACTATCTGGGTAATGGGTCCAAGTCTAAAAACCCATGAAGCTGTGGTTTAAGTGGCAAATTTGGATTGTTGGTTGACCTCTGGATGGAGGGTCAGAATTCTAAGGTTCTTAACAATGGTGTCCTGGTTTAGTTATAAACATGTTATTAGCCATCCTAATACGGTACTTGAAGTGAAATTATTTTCAGTCAAGTTCTAAACTAGAAACTCATTGCGTGATTCCGAAGAGGTTTAGTAGAGACAACACTTCATCAAAAGGATTAAGCTTGGTTAAAGGCTCTAATGGCTACATGTATTCCTATACTTTGGTATTCTACTTCTACATATGCCTCGATAATTATGAATAGAGCGAGGAATAATGGGTAGGAAAGTCTTGATACTAGTGAACAACGGTAAGCATTTTGCTTTAAAGTAATTAAGACTTCCAAGACTACTAATTATCCCCAAAAATGGCACACCCATGTAATTTATAGTTTCTAGTTTAATAGGGAAACTTGTTCCCCCCTATCTACTTCTACACCCTTTTCAACCAACTTGTTGGCCTCTCATCAACTTGCCTCCACCATCTTTAGTCCCCCTATCCCCACCTCCTCTTTGTAGGCAAGTTATGTTTTATTAAAATTGGTATTTTTTTGCTTTAGTTAGCATAGATTTGGAGTTTGTTGCTTGCTCTTATGCATATGAGTTTGATTGTTTGTAAGGAATGACATTTTTGTTGCCAGCTTCTCACATGGGCATTACACTTCTCGATATGATGGGTAGAGGTTCACGGGAGTCATTGTCATTATTTTTTTGTTGTCACACACTTTGTCATCTTAGCAGGGTTTGTGTCGCCTTATTGTGGATCAGTGATATTTCTCTGCCAAAAAGCATTTCAAATCGAGTCCATATTGGTGCCTGGCCCCACCCCTAGAGTTTGATTTTGGTGCTCAATTCATCTTTGGGTGGCTCATAAGCATGCATAGGCACTATGTTACAACATATGCCGACCCTTTGGAGATTACTAGAGGGGTTAGTGTTTGAGGTCCTTCATAGCGGAGGTAGTCTCCTTTGCATGCAAGTGGCATGATTGAGGCTTTTGCTTCTTGCTACAAATTTGATGGTTTGGGTGGGTGCAAGGTTGTTATCTGAGTTTTCCTTAGTTGGTAATGTATTTTGAAATTGGGAAATATTGTTTCTCTTCATCTTCTCATAGTGAGTTTGTTATAGCGAGCACTGTTTGTATGATTTATGTTCTTAATGAAAAATTCTCTAGTGAAAAAATTATGGCACTTGCTGGTAGTGTTTGTTAATTTTATACTACTTTATAAAGTGACTATAAATGTTTGCCAAACTTCCCATATTGCACCCACATTTCTTATAATGCCCTTAGATATAAGTTTGAATTGGTTCATAGTTTAGGTGTATTTTGGTAAATCCCTTCACTTAAAATTAAATGTAGACTAAGTTACTTAGACTCCTGAAATGGGATTCTTGTATATGCTTACTATAGCCTAATACTAGCTGACATGATAAAGACTCTACTTTTATAATGTTATTTCTAATTTTGTAAGGTTATATCTTGCAACTCTTGAACTCGTATTTACTCATTTTTGGTATCATTATAAAGCTCTCGATGAGCTATGTAAAATAAGATAACATGAGTTCTTTAGTTTGTTTTTTGATTACATACTTCTCAATAATAAATTTATATTTTGCCCATATTTTGAGATTTTCATATTTTTGATACCATTGAAAAACTCTTGTTGACCTCCCTGCATAGACATGTAAACCTTCCACCAAACTACATTTTGAAAAGAATAAGATAAAGAGACAAATTTCCAAAGAAAACCTGAAGAAATCTTGGAAAGGCGGAAACATGAAGCCCAAAAGAGTTGTAAACCATTTATCACCGTTTTGCTCTAGGCATCCAACGTAAGATAGAAGACGAGTTTTCCAACCACTAATTCTTGCTACCCCTTTATCAATGAGTGGTCTACAAAGAACATAAAATAGCTTTTGTGAGCTAAAGGGGATACCCAAATATCTAATGGGAAGAGTACCAATAGCGAAACAAAAAATAGAGCTGACATTTTCTTTCAAGTTGCACCTTATTGAAAAAAATAGAGATCTTTTAGCAATATTGGCTTCCAAACCCGAAGCACTGGCAAGATCATGAAGAATTTGGTGAAGCTTACGAGTTGAAGCTATGTCCTCCTTAGAAAATAGTAAAATATCATATGCAAATAAAAGATCACTCACTGGGGGAGCCCCTTTAAAGTGAGGTGGGAGAATGGAATCATCTTCACAACTGGTATGTAACAAAAAAGAGAAGGCCTTCGTGCATAAAATAAACAACTAAAGTGAGAGTGGGCAACCTTGATGCAGCCCACACTTGGAATGGAAAAAATAGTAGTAAGTGCCATTTATCAAAACACTAAAGGAGGTAGTGGAGATATATTAGACCATATGTGTCATGCGTTAGGTTAATTAGCTAATTTTGTATTTAATTAGATGTAGTTGAAGTCGAGTTATATTTGGAATTGATAAACTTGAAAAATAAGAGCATGCACATTCTTATCATTCAAGACTAAAGACTAAAATATGTTGATGAGTTATAAAGCTTATTTCGATTACATTATCATACTAAAATCACTTGAAAAAGTTTCAGAAATGATTTCAGAGGTTTCAGAAGGATTTAGGGTAAAAATGACCAAATTGTCAATGAACAATACCATTGATCGATGGCTTGACAATACAAAACATGAAACGATTGATCGACACTTGAATCGGCCCTTTGTTAAATGAAGCTAAAAGTTCATTGATTGCTCCGTAGATGAATCGATTGTTAAAGGAGTCGTGACTTAAGAAGATATTGAACGATTGATTGCTAACAGTTTTAGTTAACATAAAATAGCTTTATGGAGTGGATTTCTTTCTGAAGTCAAAGTACCAAATTATATTGGAGACCTATATAAAGGATAAAAAGTGACGAAATTGATAAGAGGAAAACATAGAAAAAATTAGAGAAGAAGGGAGGGATCTTTGTTTATTATTTTCCATAAAAATTCACAAAGAGTTTAAAGAGAAGATCAATGGTGAATTCATGAAGCTAATACACAACTAAAGAAGATATTTCACACATAAGTTGTTAAGAGGAGTTGCAAAAAATCTTCAATGAGATTGAAGAACCCAAAGGCCAAAGTTATTAGAATAAGAGGAGCTTATAAGGCTAGAAGAAGACAAAGATAAAATAATAAAAAATTAAAGTTTCAAGTTGTAATGCCCCGACCCTTGTCGGGGCCCATAAATTCTCTAATAAAAATTTTTCTTCCTTAAACAAGGAATCACCATATGTGTGCGAGAGGTACAACACCCATCTATGCACTACAGAGTTTCAAAGCTTTACTGTACGTAGACTCAGTTATAACGGTCATATACACACAACGAAGCTTCAAAGTTCATCGCGTGTGAATCAAAATAAAACATAATCCTAATTAATTTGGATCAGGTCAACGTTGCCTTACCGTTGGTTGCCTATGTATGCACTGGATAACATTCATAATATTATTCCAATACGATTAGATCTGAATATAGTTCTAACTAACGACTACTACATACATCAGATATTACAAAATCATATATATCAAAATACGTATATTCTTATATTCAAATACATCATTCGGAGCTAGACCAAAATCTCATAAATTATCGAAGTCAAACAGAAATCTCATAAATTATATAAATCATTGAAATTATATGAAAATTTCATAAATCATCAGAGTTAAACGGAAATCTTATAAATTGTCAGAGTTAAACGGAAGCAAATAAATCAATGAAATCACACATCTCACTCTACTATAGAGCGGAACATAACACATTTACACGTCTCGCTCTACCCAGAGTGAGACCAAACACAACAGGCGTCTCGTTCCATCCTAGAGCGAGACAAGTTATATTTAGTCACATCTAAATGCAACATATCATAACACAATAGATCAAAGCATAGCAGGACACTTCAGATCATATCAGATAAAGCATAATAAAGCAATTCAAATTAGAACATATTAAATCATAACAAATCATACATCTAAATTAGTACATTATTATCACTAATTAAGATGTGTAAGCATATAAATAATTTAACATCCTAAGTTAACTACTGAGGATGTATACATATTCTCATACAGGAGATTCGGTATACTTACCTATAGAAGACATCAAAAGCGGCAACATTTAGAGTTGTTCGTTTCTTCAAAGCTTCCTCCTTGTAGATCAAGATATGGCAGATAGAATCTCCTTTGAAGTAGGAGGATTAGCATCCCTTCACCTTGAGACGCTCCTTACTTTCCGTGCTCGGAAGTGACGAACAGAGCATCTTCTTTTTAGAGACATTTTTCTTCTTCCACGCTTATGAACTATGGACGGAGCCTCCCCTTAGCTTGAGGATATCTTTCATCCTGGGTGGCTCTTCAATGGAGGACAGAGTCTCCGCTACTCTAGATCGCTTCTCTCATTGTGGCCCGACAACGGTAAATAGAACCCCGTCTTGTTTGTGGTTCCTTTTTCTTTCTCCAAGGCTCGAGGATGACAGGTAGGGCATCTCCTTGTCTCAGGATATTTTTTCTTTATACAGTTGCAAACTTAGAGAATGGGCCACTCCATTGCGTAGAACACGCTCAATTTACTCCAAAACGCCTCTTGAACGAGCCTAATCAGAGTCAAAATGATCAGAAACAGAGAAGGAGAAGTTCTCTGGTGCTGGAAGACAACAGGCAGGGCCTCTCCTTGTCTCAAGACATTTTCTCCTTATATGGTCTCCAACTCGAAGAACCCCTCCATTGTGTAGAGTATGCTTGATTTACTTAAGAATGCCTCTTAAACGGGCGTAATCGGACTCAGAATGCTCAAAAATGGAGAAAATGAAGTTTGTGTCTGAAAACATAAAGGAATGGGGTATTTATAGGCCTTCGGCGCATCGAAACCGTGGTGCTGCGCTGCCAATTTCGGAGGCGCCACGGTATTCACGCTAGCACGGTGCAACACCCATGCATAAAGTGCATGACGTTCGTTGCACGTGACAAGTTTTTTTTCTTTTTTTTTTAATATTTATCTTCAAACGCGTGTAACTTTCTACCTCGGATTCGGATTTGCACGTTCTTGGTACCGTTGGACTTGTATCGATAAGCCCTTTGATACTAACCCACTTAAAGTATTATATCATATTCTTTTCAAGTGGGTCTTGCCTATATTCTACGCTTCTTGAGGTCATAAATTTTGGTCTCGACCTCCGTTTCGTGCGTTTTTTGATTCTTTATGCTCATTTCTTCGAGTTCTACTCATATGAGAAGGTTTCAACCTTTGAAACCCTCTATAATTTATAAAAAAAATTAACTAATTACCTCTAACCCCCTGGTTAGACGTAATAAAAAAAGCAGTGTATTACACAAGTGCTTGAAGAAAAAGACTTGAAGACCAACAATGACCAGAATGTGTAGAGATCTAAACAAAAAGAGTTTATGTTAGTGTCAAAACAAAGGTTGGTGATTTGCTTGTGTTGATATAATTGTCTTGCTTATTAGTAGTGCATTGATTTGGTTCTTTATTGTGATTGGTGTAGCTTTATACCCAAATTTGGGTTTTTCACATTAAATTATTGTGTTCATGTGTAGTTTGCTTGTTTTATGCTTTATACTTTGATGATTGATTAATCATAAGTGCTTTTAAAAATTAGATTTTTAGTGTTTCCGCTATATAAGAATTATTTTTGTAAAGAGGGCATATCTCATAGTTTTTATTTTTAATAAATAATTAAACTAATGGCAATGTAGTAATCCACTATGCCGATTAAACAAATATTAAACTCATAAGATAGACTCATATACCCATCTAACTAAGATATTATAAACCAAATCTTTGAGGACATGAATTACAAAAGCCCATCTAACTCGATCATATGCCTTCATTAAATCAACTTTAATGCAAAACTTACGATGAAGTTGAGCTAGTAAAATATTCTCCCCAATGAGTCTATCCTTAAGACGAAAGAGGGCAACACGACCACTAGGTGATTAGCCATTAGCTTAGGAATAACTTTGTAACAAAAGCTGCGTAGTGATATAGGTCAAAAATCATCAAAATTTTTTACATAATTCTTCTTTGTTTAATAAAAATGTATTATTAGCAGACCTCAACATCTTATCGGAGGAGAAGAAATCTTTAACTGCTGAAACTAAATCATGGCCAACATTATCCCCGGTAAGCAATAAAAATTCTTTATGATATCCATCCGGTCCAGGAGTTAAAAGCAGAAGACCCCATTATAGTTGCCTTAATCTCATCATCTTCTATAGGATGGGATAAAGACGAATCAAGAGTAGAGGATTACTTACTCTTAAAAGGAATAGTCATAGGACACGCCTGATTACGGGGGATAAAAATCTTCGTGAACAACCTTTCAGCTTCATCTCCATTATGATCCAGATCATGTAACCTATTCCCATTTGTATCAAGAATCTCATGAATAGAATTAAGGAAATAGGCAGCAACCACTGCATGAAAGAATTTCGAACATTTATCCCCTTCACACAGCCAATTAATTCTTGACTTTTGACGATAGAATCTTTTTAAATACTTGTTTCCTGGCTGCACAATCTTGTTCTTTTAGAAATAAACTCATTGGATCTTGACGGAGCATCTCTTCAGCAACTTGAAGATAGCTTAGCATGTTTAAGACGATTACCCACAAATCCAAAAGCCTCTTTGTTCCATCGCTTGAGAACCTATTTATGTATCTATTGTTTTTAAAATAAAATAAACATTGGCCAACCCTCCATTTGTATTTGCCAAGCCATTTGAACTGTTTGCGTAAATGATGAATCCAGTAACCACATCTTAAGAAATCAGAAAGATTTAAGAAAAAATCATTAAAAGCCTGCATATGAGAAAGGAATGGGGATGCCGCCCAACTTTTCACCGTCCACTTTTATAGAATTAAGATTTCCCATCAAAATCTAAGGAACTGATACAGCCTGACATAGTGGACGGTGGAGATAAGCCCATCTATGTTAAGTCTTAACGGTAGATGTCATGAAACGTGCAGGATTTACGCTAGAAATTTTACATGAGGAAAGAGAAATGAGGTAAATAGGAGTTTTTTGGGGTCCTCATAGCAGTATTCTTTTATTAATACAAATGAAGTGAATTGTAGCAAATATGATACCAATATTCCCTTAACCACTAGAAGAGCTTTCATTTAGAAACAAACCAGAGCAACTGCAGTTCTTAATTTTCTAATTAATGGCTTTAGCACTGTTGATCTATGCGATCTTTCTTTGTGTTGATCTGTATGATGGTTGAGAAGAAACCTTCTACAGGTAAAGTACTTCTGGCTCTTTTTGTTCTGTTTCCTGTAACTTTCTTCTGATTCAAGTGCCCCATCGACCTTGTGTCCGGATAAGACCTATCCAGGAGGGCTAAGCACATGGTAGTAATTGCAGATGTTCTTCGGAGTCTTAACTCTTGACCTGTGGAGAGACAGAAGAAGAAAAAGGGGCCAACTTGGTGTGTCTCCTTTGTAAAAGTCTTCCAAAGGAGACAGTTGGCCCTATTAACTATCCCAACACGGATAGTCTATGAGCAAGAAGGATGGTTGGAGAAATCTACCATTTTTTATCCCCCCATTGACGAGGGTGTGATGACTTAAAGGATGTGTTAGGCCTCTCAGACACTAGACAAAGCTGTTGGGGGTGGAATTACAGTGCTGGCGAACTACCCAAGCAGTTTTCGCCATTAAAACCTTCTCAACTGTCTCTTTCCATGCAAGGCCTCCCTTCATCTATAAAAGCCACTGGTCGACTCATTCGCTACTCACCAAAGCAAGCAAAGATGACTCGCCTTCTCCTCTTTGTGCTTCTTGGTGCCCTTGCCTGCAGTGCAAGTGCAAGGAAGCTAACTGGGGCCAATGCAAGGTGGGAAGAGGAGAAAACCTTCCACCACTACCCTGGAATAGGGGGTGGGCTAGGAGGTGGTGGTGGGTATGGAGGAGGCGGTGGCCTTGGTGGCGGATCTGGTCTTGGTGGTGGAGGTGGGTATGGTGGCGGGGCAGGACTTGGAGGTGGATCTGGTCTTGGAGGTGGCGGTGGAGGAGGATTTGGTGGTGGGGGTGGACTAGGTGGTGGTGGTGGTGCCGGCTTTGGTGGGGGAGCTGGCTATGGAGGTGGGGCTGGTGCAGGTGGGGGACTAGGTGGTGGTGGTGGAGGCGGCTTTGGTGGCGGAGGTGGAGGGGGTGGAGGGCTTGGCGGTGGTGCTGGATTTGGTGGAGGATCTGGTGGAGGCATCGGCGGCGGATTCCCATAGAGCAAATATTTGTGGTCATTTGCTGTACTAGTGATCACATTTGCACTTGTTATAACATGAGGTGTATGATGTGTCATTGCTATTATTACTAAGTGCTTCTATATGTGTAGTTCTGTATCTCTTGCTTGCATGATTAATGAAGAATAAATATTGAATAACATTATAATTTTCTTGGAGGGTGCATTTGATACAACTGATGCAGATAATGTTTGAGCTTGAGGATAATTTAATTTGAACATGATAAGATTTAGTACATGAAATGCTTAAGCTAATCTTGTTGACAAGAAGTCAGCCATGCAGTCTCTCTTTTGAATCTCTTTTAACTTATGTTTCACCATTATGAACAACCTCAAATAATTATCTGGAATTAATTGGATTCTTCTCCTCATGACTGATCATGAGGATTTCTAACACCCATTTTTGTACCCGAGGCAAATTTCATATTCTTACAGTAATTAATTAGAAGGTTTCTTTTTAGTCCCTTCCGAAGAGCCGTAGAAGCTGCAAAAAAAAGTGTTCTTTACGATAAAGAATGATAATCAAGAAGCTAATCAATCAATATAATGACAGTGATCACAGCATAAACCCATTTCAAACTGAGGGTATGTTTGGTTACCTAGAAAGCAAAGTAGTGCAAAGAGAGAAAAGAAGAGGAAAATTGAAGAAAAATAGGAATCAGTCATAATTTTAAGGTGGTGGTATATAGGCCACCTTGACATATAATAAGATTTAGTACTTTTATTATCTATGTTGGGTTAAGTGGGTTAAGTCTACTCAAACCCAAAATAATTAGTAAGTGAACAAAATTTAGGTATTATAAAGGAATGACATTTGGAATAGTCCCATATAAAAAATGAAACTTTTTTAAAGTGAGTATATAAGACTCAAGTTTGGCCTTTAGTAATAGGCCTTTGGGCTACACCACTTTTGTAGAGAAGATATATATTGGACCCATGAACCTAGGCGGGCTAACCCACACGCATGCCGTTGCTGGCCAGCTTGGTTCGGTTTGTACGTGCGGCCTATCAGGTCAGGTTGAGAAGCGTTTTTTATGCTCCACTCTGACAGTGAGCCGGGCGTAAGGAACGCTCAGGAGCCATTGGATTTCAAGATCGGTGGCACACATGCTAGCGCATGTTAGCGTAAGTAATACTTACGCTAACGCGCGTGCATTAGCGTGTGTGCCAGTGATCTTGAAATCTGACTGCTCCTAGGCGTTCCTTATACTCGGCTTACATTGAAGAGGGAGCATAAAAAACACTTTCGTCAGGGTTGGGTTAGGCCAAAAAGAATAAAATTTCTTTTTGGGTCAAATTCTTTTAAGAATTAAATGTCATTCTTATCCTTTCAGAATTGGATGAAGATGAAGTCTTGATGGGTCAAAGGATCTTATCCGGATAGTCTTCCCAAGATGCCCTTTCGTTGTATATGCATGTGTCTCCTTTGTCTATGCATGATGTCTCCTTTGGTCTTGGTCGCATCATTTCACAATCTATATAAGATGGTCTTTTACTGCACTCAAAACGAATTTTTCTGCATAAATTGAGTATGTGTCCAGAGGTAAAAATAGAGTTATTTTTGTCATGGGTTGCTATTATATAAGTTGAATATGTGTCCAGAGAGTAAAAATAAAGTTATTTTTATTGTGGGTTGTTGTTGGAGTGCTTCCAACAAGCAACAATAGATCTTTTCATCCTGGGAGATAGATATCCGTTTGTCCCAAAGCACGTGTGGGGAGGTTGTATTTGTCTTAAGGAGATAGCCAAGGTAAACTTCATCTTCTCTTCCAATTTCCTGCTCATCTTATGCGTGCAGTTTTACATCTAAGTATTCATTTAAGGCAATTGCGATTTAAAAGGAGAATCCAACGAACTACAAGCTTGAAACCCCATTTGTATTTTCCTTTTGTATATCCTGTTCTTTTTTCTCTCTTTTTGGACTAATTGTTTTGTGTATGCAGCGATGACTACAAACATCAAAGGTACTAACAACATTGTGACTCCAGTCACAGTCCCTCTATATGTTCCCCATGTCCAAGTTCAGCAAATCAGATTTCAAGTGCTAGAAATAAAATATATGCTATTTTATCTAACTAGCTCAACCTCTCTAGGTTCCTAACTCAAACATGTCCTATCTTCGAAATGGATGAGATTGACAAGCAAGAAGTTGATGTTATGAATGCTTGAAAGCATTTTGATTTTCTGTGTCGTAATTATGCTTTGAACGAACTAGATAACTCAATGTATAATGTATACTGCACACTAAAAAATGCTAAAGCAATATGAGATTCACTAGAAAAAAAATACAAAACTAAAGATGCTGGCACTAAGAAATTTGTAGTCGGCAAGTTTATGAATTTCACAATGGTGAATTTCAAGACTGTAATTAGTTAAGTTCAAGAACTCAAAGTCACTACAACAAAATGCAGTATTAGCGACACATTTATTAGCGATGTAATGTTAAGCATCACTAAAAATAACTATGTATGATGAATGAAAAAGCATCGCAAAAAAATAAACTATTAGTGACTCATTTTCTTATGAGTTGCTAATAGTCATATATTAGCAATGTTTAGTTTAAAGTGTCGCTAATACTAACCATATTAGCGACACTTTATTATAAACGTCGCTAATAGTTCCTCTATTTGCGACGTTTTACCCAAACGTTGCTAAAAGATATATATTTTAAATAAAAAAGAAAAAATATCTTTATTAGTGACACTTTTTTTAAGCGTCGCTAATAGCTTTCACAATAGCGACACTTATTCCAAAGATTCTAATAGTGCTACTATTATCGATGCTTAAAGAAGTATCACTAATAGTTATGAATTAAAAATATAAAAAATAAAAATTATGAATTATTAGCGACGCTTAAAAGTGACGCAAATACCATTGCTAATAGCGACGCTTGTTGACAAATAAATTAATAGCGATGCTTTATTAATTAATTTTATTTAATAAATAATAAATAAATATTAAAAAAATTATAATAAACTTCCTAAATATAATATATTTTATTCAATATTCACTATTTGTATATATAATAAATAAATATTAAATTTTCAAAAAAAAGTAGTGTTAATAATATATTCAACTTTCGCTATTTATATATAATATATTTTATTTTTAAAATTTTTTTATTAATTTTAAAATATAATTTATAATAAAAGAGAGAGTGAAGAGAGTGCATGGAGAGAGAGAAGGTGAGGAGAGAGAAAGAGGGATCAAAGAGAGAGAGAGGAGAGAGAGGGGGAGGTGAGAGAGAGAGAAAGGGAAAGTGAGATGGGGGAGAGAGGGTGAGGAGAGAGAGGGAAGAGAGAGGGGTAGAGAGGGTGAGGAGAGAGAGGGAAGAGATGGGGAGAGAGGGTGCGGAGAGAGAGGGAAGAGAGAGGGGGGTAGAGAGAGGGTGAGGAGAGACAAAAGGGAGAAAAAGAGAGAGGGAGAGAGAGGGTAGAGAGGAAAAGTTTATTTTATTTATTTTATATTTAAAATTAATTAAAAAATAAAATAAATAAAAATGTATTAGTCATGTATAATATTATGTCGCTAATACCTTAGAGTATTAGTGAGTATATGCCTATATGTCGCTAATATATTTTAATTTATTTATATTTTAATTAATTTTTAAATATAAAATAGAGAGGATATAGAGAGGGGGAGAGAGAAGAGAGAGGGAGGAGAGAGAGAGAGGAGAGAGGGAGGAGAGAGAGATATGGACATGGAGAGAGGAAAGGGAGAGAAGGGTGATGAGAGAGAGAAAAAATTTTTATTTTATTTATTTTATATTTTTATTTAAAAATTAATTAAAAATAAATAAATAAAATGTATTAGCAACGTATAGGTATATACGTTGCTAATACCCTTAGTATTAGCGACGCATAGTCCTATGCATTGCTAATACATTTTAATTTATTTATGTTTAAATTAATTTTTAAATAGAAAATATAAAATAGAGTGGATATAGAGAGAGGGGGAGAGAGGGAGGAGAGAGAGGGAGAGAGAGATAGGGAGGAGAGATGAGATGAGGGAGAGGCGGAAGAGAGAGAGGGAGGAGAGAGAGGGAGGAGAGAAGAGAGGGGGAGAGATAGGGAGGAGAGAAGAGAGGGGGAGAGATAGGGAGGAGAGGGTAGAGAGAGAGGGAGAGAGATGAAAATTTTTATTTTTTTTATTTTTTATTTAAAAATTAATTAAAAAATAAATATGCATATATGTCTCTAATACCTTAGAGTATTAGCAACACATATATGCTGTAATTAATTTTTAAATAGAAAATATAAAATAGAGTGGATACAAGGAGAGGGGGAGAGAGAGAGAGAGGGAGTCACGACCCGGATTTTTAAAAGCATTTTGAAATAGCACGGACAGTAAGTAGCGATAATTTTTTTTCTTTAAATACAAAGCAAACCCTTCGATTAAATATCCAGGTCATGATAACTGGGGTTCATAAATATGAATATCAAATCATATGATATTATTCAACGTCTAAAAATTCATAAAGACCAACTCATCCAAGTATAAGTATGTCACCCGTCTGAAAATAAATAACAAGTTGACTCTCACGCTTAAGGTACACTTACATACCGGAGTTGCAGAAACGCGGAAACCTCTTGTGCTCGCCTGCCTTGGTCTCACTTGTCGTCGTTTGGAGAATTTACAACAAAGCAAACCAAACAACAACCACAACCACAATGGAGCATCTCCGCCTTTAGGAGAAGGCTTCCAAAGGACAAAAAGTTTTATTAATATTTTTCGGATCAGGCCAACATCACCCGATGTTAATTACCTACGTACTTATCAGACAACATCTCCAATGTTTTCAACAAGATCAGATCTAGACGTAGTTCTGCCAAATACTACAATATACTAAGAAGCATAGCATCACATATGCAATGCTTAAGTATTTTCAAGCAACCTACATTTTATGCAAGTCCTTTAATCATTTTACTTGTTCTAATTAAACAAGCAATATCAATCAATGTTATTAATTATCTCTCGAACCATTGTTCGATAATTAATATTCCCGTCTAATCCCAATGACAGACATACTCATCAGATGTCAACCTAAGTGACAAATGACAATGAAGCACCCAAAAATCCGCCAAGCCCCTGGAATTCATTAGGAAGTGTCATCTCCCAACCTAGCCCATAAGGACCTGACCGGAGTGGAAGGGCATGGCCCACAACTGCAACTGAACAAAAGTGATCAGAGACGCCAACAAAGTAGGATGTTAGCGACCCTAAATGTGTGTACACTAAGTGATCCTCAATAGACCAGTGTGAGCCCGGCTCACATAGAACTCCCTCCAATGGGGAGGTGCAAATACACGGTCAAATCAGCGGCTCCTCAATAGAGTTAAAACTTAGTAAACCATTTTGAACCCTATCTTGCTCATCTATAAGCCAAGATTCTGAATGACTATCCCAAACCCTTTTAGTCCCTTCTATACTAGGGTCTAAAACTCGAAACTGCCATCGGTTTATCAACCAATGCTTATTATTAGGTCAAAAGCTTTGTTTACTGTATGAACTAGTCCCAGACCTCTCTGAGGTATTTTAGTCTTTATCTTGATTAGGTGTTCTCGCCCAATCTAAAGCTATCAAACACCATTAATTAATCTTTCAATAATCTTAAGCTAGTGATAAGTTACTATCACCACATCAATATCAAAAATCGAAACAAAGAACAACATAAACAATTAGAACTACAAAGGTCCAAGCAGATCTTAATATCAATAATAAAATTCATTAATGATATAAGAATTATTCGAGCTATCGTGCCCTAACCCTCCTTGGGCTATCTTAATAAATCTTTATGAAACTGGTCGTAATGCACCTAAAGGTATTAGAGTCTTTAACCTCTCAAAAGGTTTCAGTATTACATTGGCCTGTTAACAACATCCACGCGAATGCATTCCGGTTTGCATAGGGGTCGTTGTATTATTTGGTTTAAGGCCTTAATGACATCCAACGGGTCCAAAATTGAACTCAAGCATACTACTTGACTTCATGGACTATGTAATTTTCCTGGCATGTGATGAGGTCGTGAACCCCTTGAACCGACCCAGGTTTATTTAACACTTTACGATTAAACCTAGGGGCAAAAAGGTTAATTTTCCACTCACTAGGATTTTTCCTCAGCCAAAGGTATGACCTATAATTTGGTTACCCATTAAACTCTCACTGAGAATTTTTCCAGTTTTTAGATCCACTCATATGACCCTGAACTAGAGCCTCAAACTCGAGTAAGTTAATATTGTATGATAATTAACTAACAAGGGAAAAAGGTCATTTCACAACCTCTGAGATTTTTACCTTGGCTAAAACTTCGTCAAAATACTCCCATGCCTCTCAAGGTTCAATAGTAATTTTCTAGGATTTTTCCCACACCTAATATCTACTGAACCGGACCCGGTTCAGTGGGTGTTAAATTTACTTTTTTTTATCAAATTAGACCGGACCGAATCAGGTTGGGAAACCCGACCAGGTCCAGCGGCTGACGACCCGCATTGCGGGTCATCTTCTCTGCAACCGGCCAGAGGCCGTTCGGCCTTTGGCGGTGCCCCAGAACTACGGTGGAGGAGGGGGCAGCCCAAGTGTTCCTGGACAAAAGGCCGCCCTTTCTTTCTTTGTCCTTTTTTTTCTTTTTTAAAACCTAGCGGTGGCGTAGCGACGACAAGCTGCCACGGCCTGCCGATGGGCCGGGCTTGACCAGGTCGCCATCGTTCAGTGATTCTGGCAGCCCTGATTCATCCTCCAGCCGACGGCTGCGCTGCACCGCCACAAGTTCTCATTTTATTTTAATTTTTTTTAACAGACCCGGTGGCCTAAAGAGCTGTAATCGAAGCCACCGCTACCAAGGCCTTGCTGGATCAAGGGTCGCTACGGCCAGACCAGGGCCAGCGCACCTCTCCCATAATATATCCAGCTACCAGCAATCGGCCGCTGGCCAGCCGCCGGCAATTGAACAGTAAAATAAAAAAAATGGCTCAAAACAAAATTGCATGAACAATGATTTCCGCAATCAATGTTCATCTAAATTACGAATATGACTTACATTATAATTTACAAATCTCTGCTAATTGTCAATCTATTGCCACCAACGCTTCGCCAGAGTCTTCCCAGAAAATTTCATCATCGCCTTTTTCCCCTTCGCTTAGCGATAAAAAATCCCCCCCAAAAGCCGTAATTACTTTTTTTATAGGCATATAATGAGGGATCCTAATCCCATGAGATATTGGGCTAAAAACTTTTCAATTCAACAACCAAATTGGGCCCAAAACACAATTTCGAAATACTAATTGATCGGGCCCGTATAGTGACTAAAACGGATAATTCACGGGTCCAATTCGGGTAAACGGGCCCTCCACAATATGTTCAACTTCAAACTGTCGTATCTCCCTCATCCGGACTCCAATTCATGCGTTCTTGGTGGTGTTTCAAAGCCCTTTCTGTCTACTTTCCATTCACATAGATTTTAGCTACCAATTATAAGCATTGGTTATGTTATTCCAACGAGAAGATCAAGGGGTCCAACACCCTAATTTCCCGCAGTTAACTATGGGAATTTAGAAAATTCCCGAACGTTATTGAGGGGGAGAGAGAGGAGAGGGTGGAGAGAGAGGGAGGAAAGAGAGGAAGGAGAGAGAGGAGAGAGGAGAAAGGAGAGAGGAGTGGAGAGGGTGGAGAGAGAGGGAGGGGAGAGAGAGAGGGGGAGAGAGAGAGAAAGAGGGAGGACAGAGAGAGGAAGGAGAGAGGGGAGAGGGAGAGGGAGAGAGAGGAGAGAGAGTGGGTGGAGAGAGAGGGAGAGAGAGAGAGGGAGGGAGGAGAGAGAGAGGAAGGGGTTGTGATGCTTATGGATAAGCGTCACAAATAATACGATTTTTGTGATGCTTATTTATAAGCATCGCAAATGAAAAATAATTGTGATGTAGTTTGGTCATTGCTAAAGATTGATGTTTGCGAGGCTTAGATGAAGTGTCGCAAATTACTTTTGTTTGTGATGCTCTCTAAGTGTTTGCGCTCGCATGATGCAAAAATGGCCCGCGTAGGGCAAAATTTTCACCTCGCGCGAGCGATTTTGCCCGCACGGGTGTTTTTCTTCAACAACCTCCCCCTTCTCTCCTGCCCCTGCCGCCGTCTACCCTCGACCGCTGTCCACCGCCCACCCTCGACTACCGTCAGCCGCTGTCCTTCCTCCGCCGCTTGTCCACCACCCGTGCGCCTCCGTCCGCCCCACTTCACCCCCGCAGCTCCTCCCCTCCTGTGCCCCACCCCTTAACTGCCTTCCGCCACCTGCATCCGGCCCCGGTAACCCTGCTTCGCTCCAATCCCGACCACCCCACATCTGCCCCCGACGCTTACAGTCCCGGCCTCCCTCCTGCTACTCCTTCCCTCCTGTGCCCCACCCCATAGCTGCCTTCCGCTGCCCGCGTCCGGCCCCGGCCACCCCACGTCTGCCTCTGGCATTCTCTCCTTGGCACCCACAATCCCGGCCTCCCTCTCTCTACCCCCTCTCCCCCAGATCCGCCCTCTCCTCTAAAACTGAGAAGGGGAAGCAAGGGACCAGGGGGTGGACCCAGGGAGAGAAGAGGGGGGAGGAAGGACACCAGCCAGGATTACGGGCGGCAGGATTTTGGCAGGGACCCAGAATCCGGCCCTCTCTCCCCAGCCTCCCTCCCGCTTTCTGCTCTCTCCCCTGGTCTGCCACCCCCTCCCTCCCTTTCACCCCCCTTGCCCTCAATAGAGAAGGGGGGCGGGAGGAAGAAGGGGGGGGACTTGTAAGGACCCTCATCTTTGAACCGGTTTTGGTTTTCTTTAATTATGGGTTATCGTGAGATTTACGCGTTTTCTGATCTTATTCGGTGATTTCGTAAATACATAGTGTTTGTGATAGTTTTAACCAAAACTAACTTCAATATTAGTGGTTTTGAGTGATTTTAAACCAAATGTGAATTTTTGAGATTTTTCAGAATTTTTACTATTTTCCCAAAAATTAGGGTTTTGGCGGGACCCCTATGGGCCCCACCGTCGAAATTTTTTTTATTTTTCTGTCAAATGAACCTAGACATATACTTAAGGTCCCACAAAAATTTTTAGAATTTTATTAGGCTTAAATTGTGCTTAAATTTGCAAAATACCCACTTTTAGCCTACTTTTCATATTTACACCCCAAAACTTACCTATGCCTACCCCAACCCTTACTATAAAAGGGCAAACCTGAGCCATTTCTATTTTTGGGAATAGGCTAAGGAAGGAAGGCTGGCCTAATCCCCACTTAGGCCCGAATTAGAAGCCGATTAAGGTAAGCTTACTCTAATTAAGCACTAATCATTGGCTTTTCTCTTAATTTCTTCCAAATCTACCATTTTCCCTTTGATTCAATTCGTTTTCGACCATCAAAAGTTACTGATTTGTGTTTTACTACAAACCCTAACATTCAAAATTCGATTTTTACTACCAACAAGCCCTAGATCTAAGGTTTAATTAGGGATTTCTTGGGTAAATCGATTTCTATTAGAGTTTAATTCAAACTCATTGTGTTTTCAAGGATTTCAAGAAGGGTGACTCTTCAATCCGAGCTTAATCAAGCGCTGAGGTAATGGGTCTTCAAAATCTCTGTTTATCCATGGTAAAACTCTTCATTTTTGGCTTATTTCGAAATGGTTTGCTTGATTTAGTGTGTTAATGGTAAGATTAGAATATGGAATTATTTAATCCCGATTTCTTAGGGTTTTGCATTATTATGGTTTGGTTTGATATTCTGGAAGTCAAGGAGGACTTTTGATGATGATTAGGGTGTTAGATGTGGATTTGAAGTGTTATCTATGGTGTTTCGGTTTGATTTTGCGAAAGGAAGAAGATGACTGTTCTGCCGTGTTGGCGATCGATCGGCCTTGCAGGGCAATCGATCGGCTGAACTAAAAATTTCAAATTTTTGCGTGTAACCGATCGAATGGCCTGAAGGGCGATCGATCGGCTATACAGGAAATTGTATGTTGTGTGTATGATGCCTATTTTGATGATTCCACTTTAGCTTACCAATTTTATATGAATGTGGAGTGTTTTAAGCTATGTTAGGCTACTGGAAATGCATGCTATTGAGTTTATAGAGTTGAGACATATGCTTAGAGATGGTGGGATGACTTATGTTTTGTGGCATGATGTTGGAATCGTTATCTTGAAATTATGAACGGTTGGTTCCCTTTGGATAAGCATATATTTTCAGTAGGACTACAATCATTGTTGGACTGATTTGTCATGATAAATTGTGATTAATGGTGTGTGAATGTTGGTGATTGCCATGACTCAATGATGAAATGAGTTATGTTATAGGTGTTTAGCCTTTGTGGTTGAGTTTTGAATTTAACTATGATTTCAACGATTCTTCTACTATGATTTCTGCTGGAATTCATGTTTAGGTAGAAATTTACATGTGTAGTGTGGTAGTGAGTTGATTTTCAAGCATGTTGATATGCATTATGTGAAAGGCTTCTACTAGTTACACACACATGTGGGGGTTAAATGATGATGTTGAAGCTTAATATCGTGATTATGAATGATGCATTAGGGGCTGGTGAGAGCACTTATCATGATTAGGATTCATGTATGCTTTGCCCACGCATGTACCATGCTGTACGCATCATGAAAATGGATTTCCAATTGAGGCTTCATCGTGATTAATCGAATTTGACCGATTGGATGCAATGTGATGGAATTGTGTGCCGGATTGATCGGTCGTGGATTAATCGCAAGTTGATTGGTCCGAAAGGACATATTTTGTTTTGAAGTTCCTGTGTGGGACGATTTGAAGTTCATGTGTGGAACGATTTGAAGTTCCTGTGTGGGACGATTTGAAGTTCCTGTGTGGAACGATTTGAAGTTCCTGTGTGGAACGATTTGGAGTTCCTGTGTGGAACGAGTGCACTCCCCGGGTTGAGTCTTGTTTAATGGAATGATGTGGGGACGAGTTGTGTACTTGTCTTGCGGATATGTGAGAATATTATTATGTGTGTCATCTGGACCCTGAGAATCCAGTGTGGTATGCCGTGTGCACCCCGCTACCACGTGTTCTAGGGTTCTCTGTGTGAGAACTCGGGCTCTTCCCTCCGCAGGAGATGTCCCTGGGCGAACACCCCTGCTCTAGATTCTCTGTGTGAGAATGGGACATCCTTGGCCAGGATCGTCCAGGGCGAGCAGTATTAGGGATTGACAACCCCGATCTTTCTTTAATTCTTGTGTAGAATTTTGGACCATGACACGCCTTCGTGGCCTTGTCCATGCTCCCGTCTGTGTGACATTAATGTGTGATTACTCCTTGATGGAGGTTGATTTTTATGTTATGCATGTAGAATATGTATGTTAGAGATACATCCATGCAGGTTGATTGTGATGATATAATGCATGTGGGAATATGTATGTTAGAGATACATCCATGCATGTTGATTTTGATATTATGCATGTGGGAATATGTATGCTAGAGATACATCCATGCAGGTTGAATTATGCATTATGATG
The DNA here is from genome assembly GCA_035235625.1 of Saururus chinensis. NCBI lineage: Eukaryota > Viridiplantae > Streptophyta > Magnoliopsida > Piperales > Saururaceae > Saururus > Saururus chinensis. The sequence goes on along the minus strand of CP141148.1, from coordinate 31,570,136 downwards.
CAGTGTTAGGTGATATGAATGTGTGATCAGAAAGTGATGCACCATGTAAATCTTTGATCTGAACAATCTCATTTCTAAGCTATCGTATTTTCTACGTTGACAGTGATATTAAAACCATTGCTGAGTGTTAAAACTCACCCCTCTTTTGTGTTTTGATTTGGGGCTGCATGGTGCGACACGCAGACGGACAGGATTGTCTCTTTGAGGAAAGGTCAGAGGTAGCTTGGTGTGATGATAGAGATCGTTTCTTTCATGCTTTATGTTCGAACCTTTGTGTAGGGTTCTTGTTTTGGATTTGTCATATACTACAGTTGTGATGATTATGACTTATTTTGAGCCGGTGTGGGCTTTACTTAACTAAGTTTGTGGGTTTGAGATTGTTGTTTACTTTGTGATAAGCAATACCTTTTTCTTCCCTTTTATTTACTCTTGCTCAAAGGATTGTGTGCACTCCGTGTTGCTGTCAATCGCCCGTGGTTAGGGTTAAGTCTTCCGCTAGATCATTTCTAAATTTTCACTTCGTCGCCCCCGCGCGCTTGACCGGCCCCTGGACCGGGTTCGGCTCGGGTCGGGCATCGCCGGGGCGTGACAGGACTGGATTCCTGCTCCCCACCAAAATCCGGCAACCCACCCCACCTCCTCCCTCTCCTCCGCTCACGATCACTACACCCCCCTCTAGGCCCCAACCTCCCACCAGCGCCGGATCCGACACTTCCTTCAAATTCCAGTACCAGGTTGTTTTTTTTTAAAATTTTCTAAAGTTTTTAGCGAAGCTTATAAAAGTGTCGCTAAAGGCTTTTTTTTAAAAAAAAAATTATGAAGTATTAGTGATGATTCAAAAAGTGTAGCTATTACACAATTTTTTTAAATATGTTGTTTCATTAACGATGCTTTAAAAACTATTTTTTATTATTTTTAAAAAAAATTAGCAACGTATAAAAAGCATTGCTAATAATTAATTATTAGCAACGCTTATATCTATGTATCGATAATAAGTTGATATTTATTTATTTTGAATAATTTTTTATATTAGCAACATGTAGTAAAGCGTCACTCATAATCAATTATTAGCGACGCTTAAGTATTATGCGTCGTTAATAATTTACTATTAGCGACGTTTACTATACGTCGCTAATACTAAAATTATTAGTGATGTATGAATAAACATGACTAATGTGCACTATTAGCGACACTTTACATAAGCGTCACTAATGAGTAATAGCGACTCGTGTTTTAGCGATGTAAGTAGCAACGCTTTTTAAGCATTGCTAATAGTCATTAGCGATACTTATACTATTATTAGCGAGGCTTATAAGCGTTGCTAATAGTTTTTTTTGTTGTAATGAGTCCTTCTCCATGAAATTCATGCTGAAGGAATGATTCTTAGTGAATCATTTAATTTGCAGCAATTGTGGAGAAACTGTCGCCCTTGTGGAAAGATTTTAAGAATTATTTGCAACACAAACGCAAGGAAATGAGACTGGAGGACTTGATAGTCTATTGAGAATTGATGAGGACAATCGCAAATATGAAAATAAGAGCGGTAATGATGAAGTGGAGGCAAAGGTTAACATGGTTGACCAATCTAGCCAACATGTGAGTAACAAAAAGTGAAAGCCATTTGGTCAACCTCCTAAGGATGATCATAAGATCAAAAGGCAACGGCATACCAAAGTACAAGTTTAAAGCAAAGTGCTACATTTGCGACAAAAATGGCCATAAAGCCAAAGTTTGCTACGAATGCAAAGCACAAGGAGATGTCCCAAAGAAAAAGCCTATTGAAGCCAATATGGCTCAAGTTGAGACTCTTTCTACAGACGTGTCTAAATTATCCCTATCTACAATTGTCTCAGAGGTCAACTTGGTGACCAATACTCGAGAATGGTGGGTGGACACCGGGCCACACACCATGTGTTCTTCAACAAGAAAATGTTCACATCTTTCGCTATTGTTAACAATAGAGAACAACTGTTTATAGGAAGTTCTGCTACTTCCAAATTCAAAGACAAAGGCAAGATTGTCTTGAAAATGACTTCCAACAAGGATCTCACACTAAATAAAGTGTTGTATGTCCTAGAAATTTGCAAGAATTTGGTGTCTAGTACATTGCTGATTAAGCACGGATTCAAGTTATTTTTTGAGTCTGACAAATTTGTACTCACTTAAAGTGGGGTGCATGTGGGGAAAGGGTACTTAAGCGAAGATGTTTTCAAGCTGAATGCTTTGACTGTTGTACTAGCTTTTGTGATAAATAAGAAAACATCCTTTTCTTATTTGGCTGACTCTTTTAATTTGTAGCATGCATGTTTAGGACATGTTAATTATGATTCTATACATAGATTAGTTAACATGGACTATGTTCCAAAATTTAATATTGACATCAATCATAAATGTGAAATATGTGTGGAGTCCAAATTAACAAGGACATCCTTTCCCAATGTGCAGAGGAGTATTGACCCTCTAGAATTAATTCATACCAATGTATGTGATTTAAAATTTGTGCAAACTAGAGGTGGCAAAAAGTACTTCATAACGTTCATTGACAATTGCACACACTATTGTCATGTGTACTTGCTTAATAGCAAGGATGAGGCAATAGGAAAATTTAAAGTTTTCAAGAATGAGGTTGAGAATCAACTTGCATGATAAGAAAATTAAGGTTTTAAGGAGTGACAGAGGGGGAGAATATGAATCACCTTTTGGTGACTTTTGATCAAGCCATGATATTATACACCAAACAAAGACTCCATATTCACTGCAACAAAATAGAGTTGTTGAGCACAAAAATAGAACTTTAAAAGGAATTATAAATATCATGTTAATAAGTTTTGGATTACCACAGAACTAGCGGGGGAAAGTTGTGTTTCCCTCAAACTATATTCTCAGTAAATTGCCTCACAAAAGGACCAATAAGACTCCCTATGAATTGTGAAAATGTAGTCCACTCTCCTACAAATTTTAAAAGTGTGGGGTTGCTTTGCCAAAGTTGCAGTTCCTAATCCAAAGAGAGTAAAGATAGGACCAAAAACCGTTGACTGTGTGTTTATTGGCTACACACATAATAATAGCACATATCGATTTCTCGTTTACAAATTAGAAATTCAGGTTGGTGCATGTCAAAACCATTATTGAGTCTAGAAATACTTCATTTTTTGAAGACATTTTTCCTGTAAATCACAGTCAAGGTTTCATTAAGAGAACTTATGGCAATGACCAAGAAGAAAAGGATGAAGAACCTAGACGTAGTAAATGTCCTCGAATATCAAAATCCTTTGGTCCCAATTTTTCGACATACCTATTAGTAAATGAGCCTCAAAGTTTTAAGGAAACAATTTCTACTCCTAAGGCACCTTTTTGGAAAGAGGTTGTGAATAGTAAAATTGACTCAATTTTGCAAAACTATATGTGAGAGTTGGTGGGTCTTCCACCAGTATGTAAACCTCTTAGATAGAAGTGGACATTTAATAGGAAAATGAAAACTAATGGATCAATTAATAAATACAAAGCTAGGCTCATAGTCAAGGGCTACATGCAAAAGCATGGAGTAGACTACTTTGATACTTATTTGCCAGTATCAAGAATAGCATTCATTCGAATGTTGATTGTCATTGATACATTATATATATAACTTAGAGATACATCAAATGGATCTTAAGACAACATTCTTCAATGGTGAATGGGAGGAGGAAATATATATGGAACCACCACTGTGGTTCTACGGCAAGAACACAAAATGTGCAAGTTTATAAAATCTCTATAGAGATTGAAACAAGAACCCAAGCAATGACATATTAAGTTTGATTGAGTCATACACTCCAGTGGATTCAAAATCAATGAATGCAACAAGTGTGTTTACGTCAAACAAAGTGAGAAAGACTATGTCATAATATGCCTCTATGTGGATGATATGCTTATACTTTGTAGCAATAATGACATCATTACAACAACCAAGAAAATGTTAAACAATAAGTTTGACATGATTCTTATGACTTGCAATATCAAGTGAGAATTTAACTTTGTCAGGAAAAGATCAGTGTGAAGATTATTGTCTAGGTTTATACAAATAGCCGAGCAGTTCAAAACATCGTGTTTAGTGATTGGCTAGTAAATCCAATAGTCTTTTACAAGGGAAGGTTCAAGGTCCAAAGCAATGTATCCCCATGTAGTGATTTTCCAATTACCGTCTGGTGTTTTCATTTTTACCTGCACTGTTACCACCCAAATTTCCTTCATGTGGGTGATTGTTAGATAATATGGTTTAGTGTTTTTATTATCTATGATGGGTTAAGTAGGTTAATTCTACTTAAACCCAAAACCATGAGTGAGTGAGTGAATAAATTTTAGGTATTATAAGGGAATGACATTTGGAATAGTCCTATATAGGAAAAAAAAATTTCCTAGAGTATATAAGACTCAAGTTTGGCCTTTAGTGATAAGCCCTTGGGCCACCTCACTTTTGTGGGGGAGATATATGTTGAACCCATCTACCTAGATGGGTTGCGTGCCGCCGCTGGCCATCTTGGTTCAGTTCGGTTCATATGTGCGGCTGGCTAGGTCAGGTCGGGTTGGGTAAAACAAAATTAAATTTCTTTTTAGGCCAAATTATTTCAAGAATTAAATGTCATTCTTATCCTTCCAGAATCGGATAAAGATGGACTCTTAATGGGTCAAAGGATCTTATCCATATGCTCTTCCCAATATGCCTTTTCGTTGTGTGTGCATGTGTCTCATTGGTCTATGTATAGTGTTTCCTTGGGTCTTAGTTACATCCTTTCACAGTCTATATAATATGGTCTTTTACTGCACTCAAAATAATTTTCATGCATAAATTGAGTTTGTGTCCATAGAGTAAAAATAAAGTTATTTTCATTGTAGATTGCTATAATTAGAGTGTTTTAATAAGCTGCAATAGATCGTTTTATCCTAGGAGATAGATGTCTGTTTGTCCCAAAGCACCTGTGGGGAGGACATATCTGTCTTAATGAGATAGCCAAGCTAAACTCAATATTTTCTTCCAATTTTTTGCTCATCCTGTGCATGCAAGTATACATCGAATGATTCATTCAAGGCAGTTGTGATTTACAAAGGAGAATCTAGCGAACTATAGTACCACCGACATGACTATTACTCCCTCACCACTACCACTTGACATGAGTAGGAGTAGAAATTATGATAGTGGTAGCAACGATAGAGGTGGTGGGAGCTATGGTGGCAATATAGTAATGGAGGTGGCAGCGGCAGTAGTAATGGTGATTGTGATAGTAGCATTAAATTTAGACTGTGTCTATATGTACTGTAATAATCCACTAAGTACCCTACTTCACTTAAAAATTAATCCAAGGGATTTATGGGTTATCAGGGTACTAAAGGGAATTTTGGGGTGCATATTGATACATACTTAAGTTTAAGGCAAGATGGAGATAAGTAGGGGGATATTCGAAAGCATGGTTTTAGGGTAGAAAATTTGGAGCCTATTTTCAACCCAAATAGAGAGTCTTCATGCAACTATCTATTTGTTAACTTTCCTCTTTGTTTGATTAAACAAAGATGAAACCGGGAGATTCTACTTTCCTTTCTCACGCTTTACAGGAAAGCAAAGAGAGCCTAATCTCAACTTGAAAGCATTCCTACCTGGTCTTCTTGATCCTTTATGCAGCAGTTTGAAGGGCTTCAAAATGGTTTTAAGATACTCCGTGTTTTCTTCTATCATGTATATTCTAATCCTCCTGCTTGTCGATACTTTTGTTGGATAAATAGCACAAAGAGTTAGGAACATGAGATATATTACATATTAACATGTTAAATTATACACCTTCCATCTTGGAAAGAGTACCTCGATTGTAAAATAAGTAAAATACTCGTTCCATTTTACATTAATAGCTTCGTTTAACAAAGAAATTTGTTCCATATTAACAGCTTTATTTTATTTGATTTAAGTGATTAAGTACTTAAAAAAGAGTATCATAAGCTTATCTTTGCTTCTTAGATATAGGTTTCACCATTGAATAAAAACTACTATTATATTTTTTTAAATATCTATTAATATTAGATAGACAGAGTACTAGGATGAGCCTAGCACGCAATGAAAACATCATAAAAAGCGCAAGTTTTACGTCTCAAAGCTTACCATTGCGAACAATCCATTGTAGAAAGTGGGTGAATCAGACAATCTAGAGGGAGAGATTTTTTAAATTCAGACACTCTTTGTGGGACAGAGGGAGCAGCTATTACATGTTAGCACGTTAAATCATGGATATTACTATCCATATCCATGCACATGGTCTGATGTCAAGAAGTCATTCAATTGGCCTTTGCCGCGCGTGCATATCCTCCTCATTTAGCCATGAACTCGGTATGACCTTTCCCCACGTGATTATATTAAATGCTAATCTTGCTTGTTACAGCCAAGCACCTCTACCAAAGACTCAAGGGCCACTAGCTAAACTGATCATCACTGCTTTTACATCCTTTAAAAATGAGAAAATTATCATATCCTCCCTTGACTGCTGAGAAATTTCAAAATCTCCCTTGACTGTCACCTTTTTTATATAGCTCCTTGTAAAACTTTACTATTTAAAAAAATTAATAAATTTTTTAAAAACACTACTACTGTTTTCCCATAAATGACAAAGTTACCTTGGAGTTCACCTTCCCTAACCAGGTTTGGTTTTAGGGTTCTTCTTGAAAAAAATTACCTTTCTCCTTGGGCATGTCATCGCTGTTGTGGGGCCGGGGCGCAACCTAGTCAAAGCCAGGCTGGTTGTGGTCTAGTGGCGGCCGGACCCACCGCCGGTGGCTTGGCAGTTCACAGCCTTACTGACAACAAGTTTGGTCGCACAGCAACAGAAAGGGAGGAGTGGTGGTGGAGTTGCTTTGAAGATTTTACAATAGTAATTCAATCATCTAATTTTTCAATAAATTACACAGAAAAAACTGTACTTCCTTAATATATGATGGAAGGAGTATTACAATAATATACTCCTCTACCTGTCCTTGTTCAATAAAACTCCGATATTGACTTTGTGAATAAGACTAGAAGGCGCATCACATAATAGTTGTGATTAACTCTCAACTGTTTCCTACTATCGACTTCCATTTCGGATTTAATGCTAAATGTTGATGATGAAGCCGCGTTTTATCTTATTTACACCAAGTATTGATGAAGCAATTCTGTGTTTTTTTTAAGGAGTAAGTATATCTTCGATGGTCAGCATGAACTTGCTATATCTCGCAACGCGTTTATCTTATTTCTCCCATTGACGCTGGTGTGATGAATTAAAGGATGTGTTGGGCCCCTTTGCAATTGGACCTGCCCAAGTTGTTCTCGCCATTAAAACTCGTCAACTTGTCTCTTCCCATGCAAGGTCTTTTTTCATCTATATAAGCCTCTAGTCGCCTCATCCGCTTCACATCAAAGCAAGCGAAGATGACTCGGGTTCTAGTACTCTTTGTGCTGCTTGGCGCCCTTGTCTGCAGTGCAAGTGCAAGAAAGCTAGCTGGGGCTCATCCAGGGCTCGGGGAGGAGAAAAGCTTCTACGGCGGCTACCCTGGAGGAGGGAGTGGGCTAGGTGGCGGGTATGGAGGGGGAGGTGGCCTTGGTGGAGGGTATGGAGGAGGCGGTGGACTTGGTGGCGGGTATGGATCAGGTGGTGGCCTTGGTGGTGGGTATGGATCGGGTGGTGGCCTTGGTGGCGGGTATGGAGGGGGTGGTGGGTATGGAGGGGGCGGTGGTCTTGGTGGTGGATCTGGTTATGGTGGCGGAGCCGGATATGGAGGCGGGGCAGGACTGGGAGGTGGTGGAGGATATGGTGGTGGTGGGGGACTAGGGGGTGGTGGCGGTGCGGGCTATGGTGGGGGAGCTGGCTACGGAGGTGGTGCTGGTGGAGGTGGGGGACTTGGGGGCGGCGGCGGATACGGTGGCGGCGTTGGAGGAGGATTCCCCTAGATCAAACATTTGTGTTCATTTTCTCCTAATGATCACAAATGCACCACTTTCCATATGGAATGTGTCCCCTATCCCTAGCCAAAAAAAGGCATGGTGTGTATGGTGTGTTATTGCCACTATTTACTACGTTGTATGAGCGCTTACATATATATACTATATTTTCATGGGTGATTTACGTGGAAGTATGTATGGAATAAAATTGTTTTTTCCTATTAAGATGCACATGAACCAGCTTATCATTAGCTAAAGGAAAAAAAACACAGGCGCATTTAAGCTTTTTAATGGCCCTCCCAAACCTACTAATTTGGGAAAGTCCATTTTAATCATGGGAAAGGTGTTGTGCCAAATTACCCATAAGTATGATTTTGATTCTCCCTTAGAGGTGAACTTTTTTACGGATAATAAGAAATTACTCAGGCAATGTATTCCTAATAGTTTGTAGCTTATATTGAACCGCTGTTCATGAACTCAATGATCTCAAATTAATTGTATTCTTTTCCTCATGTAAGGAAAGTCTTGTCATAAATCTTAGCTCTTCACGACTTGTGACCAGGAGTATATGTGGGAGCAAACACGCATCTGCTCAAGTTGATTTAGGAATTTTCTTTCATGGTCAATAGATGGCAGCCATATTTTTTGTTTCAATATTTTGCCTCTTGTTTAATTCTCTTCATGATCTTTTGTAATCACTACTACGCTTAACAGAATTAAGGGTCATCTCCCCATTTAACCGATAAGAAAAAAAGGCTGCCAAAACTCATTTTTGTTAACACAAGGCATTTTTGTTCTACATTACGTACACTGAATGGGATAACTTTTATCTTGTTGATTGCCATTTGAAGAGATAAGAAGAAGTAGAAGTTGCAATCAAGAAGATGACAATCAAGAAGTTGATCAAAGTAATAGTAGTGATCATACACACACTTTTTGTCAAACTAACTTCTTGGAAGCATGCCTGTCCAATTCTTGTATATCTTTCCTGAAGAAATTTGAGGGACCAATTACAATTGATATGGTTATTTATCTTCTTTTTTTTTCTTTCTTTCTACAGTTCTGTTGGATGAACAATTCAATAGAGGTTGGGAACATAAATTATCCTCTCTGTTTTAAAGTAAGTATCCTATTTGGTTGTTCAAAATGAACTAAAATTAATTTATTTTCAAAAATTAAATAAAACATTTTAGGACGGAGAAAGTATTACATATTAACATATTAAATCTTTGATATTACCTTCCATATTCATTTATAATATCATAAGATGCCATTAACTTCTCTAGTCAATTTGTCCTTCAAGTGGCCTTTTCTGTGCATTTGCTCATTTGTCTATAAAATGGATGAATTGATATCTTCCTATTTCAAGTGAGGCGTATCGCTGCATATTTGCCAATTGTCTGTCTTTAAAGACCTTTTTCTCTACTTAATCTCATTAAATGCTAATCTTACTTGCAGGCTTGCAGCCAAACACATCTACAAACTTCTAGTTTCGAGGGCCACTAGCTTAAAAGATCATGCACTTATCATTACTTTATTTAATTTTTTGCCTTCTGTTTTAAAGATATTAATCCCTTTATGTTGACTTTGTGAATAAGACTGGAAGGGGACATCACATAATAATAGAAATTGATTGTCAACCGTTTCCTTCTATCAACTTACATTTTCCCATTTAATGTGAGGTGCTAATCACCCAGCTGCCTTTATCTTACTAGGAATAGAGCATTTGCAAAAGCACATAAAATTGTTTAAACTTTACTTTGATGTGAAAAAATAAAAATTTATTACAACATTCCAAAAAATTTATTAAGCATTATATTCGTGGACAAAAGACTTGCATATCATATATATTATTTAAGCAATACATTTACATGACAGGCAAGTTGTATAGCAAAGTGTAAGCCAAAAAAGATTTTATTATTAAAAAATCAAGATTAACTAAAGAAATAATGTTCTATATAAATATTTTAAGATATATATATATATATATATATAATTTCAAGTGTGTTAAAGTTATAAATCATCATATTTTTTTAAAAAACATATTTTAGAATGAACTTCTGAAAGTCGTACACATTAATGCAATAAAAAGAAAAAACTTTAATATAAAGTTAAAGAAAAACCACACATTTCTCTACGGGTCCCATTAGAATTAGATATCTAAAATGCCTTCTTGCTTTGTGATCTAGATACACTATCTTGCAAAACAACCATAAAAATATACTTTCAGGCATATAAACAAAGTTATGAAGTTATATGAGTCGGAAGACATTAGATTACATGAAATTATTTTCTATTTGTGATCCTCGTATCAAGAAACTTATACTTGAATATATATTACTAATATAAATGAATTTTAGAGCCATAGAATAATAAGAAGGGGAAGTCAAATTTCTCTAAAATATTTACACATCTTAATATGGACGAAGAAAGATAATTTCCAAGCCAACCCAAATTGAACCATGACATTGTTCATTATAGCAAAAAAGAATTTCCATACTAAAGGTAGTGAGAGGAACCCATGTCGCGTGGAACTGCAACTTGAACACAATTTTGGTCCTATTCTTGTCGGCTAGATACAAGGTCATCGCCTCAGCCTATTTGCAAGTAATGTTCCGAAGTGCCTTGTAATCTCAAAGCCATGTAAACCCAAGTATTCCTCCTCTAAAATTAGCATTTTGTAATCAAAATTCTCAACACCAAGCACTGAGATTGTATATGGAGCATAAGTCAAATGTGCAACTATATTATAGGATTTAGAGAATTGAAGATAATGGGAGAGCAACAAGATCAAAACTCAATCTGTGCATGTGAAAATGGCTTGTGTTGCTTGTTAAAGTCGCACCGAGGTTTGGTGAGAGACAAGGACAAGTGGATTGTGGAGCACAAAAGATAATAAATAACCACAAGAAAATAAATAAACCCAAGCAAATCAAAGCAAGGAACCAAAACACACATCTACAACCGAATCTATTTCAAAAAAAGACCTATAACAAAACTTTACCGAAATAATACAAATATTGGGAAAAAATTGCCCACAAATATATACACAAGAAAAAAAATAGTAATACAATATAAAAAATTACCTAGAATTTGATCAAACTAAAAATCACACACAACTTCCTACTAATACCACGCACAAGTCACCAAGAATGCGAACAATCAACATTGCAAGCGGGAAAAAAAAGTTAGCAAGAAAATACAAACCAAACGAACATGAGAAACAAAATCATTTAGGCACAACTATATAAATAAACAATACATAAATGAATAGAAATTTAAAAGCCACATAGTGCATGCCATAAATACAAAAAACCCAAAAAAATGATTACAGAAGTTTAAAAGCCACACCATAAAGAGCACACCAAAAATTCCAAACATACCACAATTTTATCAACCAAACAAAAAAAATACATATATACCCCATGCAAAAAATAAGGACATAAAATCTAGTAAAAAAATTTAGGAGGAAGTTTAAAAGGCAAGACCATAATTACACACAAAGAATACCAAACACATACTACTACTAATTAAGTAGGATATTAATATCCCACATACTCATACATGTACTTACCAAAAGGTATACATGATAATAAATGTCGTATTTATTAGTATCAATCAACCACAACCAAAACACCATCTTCACTCTCATTAAATTTAAATATTTACACTACAATCTATTTAATGCAACAAGTAATCATAAAGGTCATTTTTTGTACTTCATGCCAAAATGTCTTGTTCTCATTTAATTTTGGCCCGAAATTCCCAATGTATACATGGAGAAGGTAAATAGTCACAAAGTTTAAAAGGCAAGAACAAAACCCAAAATAGAAGACCAAGACTCATCAACTCCAAAATACTATAACCAAACATGCAAGGAAGTTTATAAGCACATACACATACCAATAAAAAATCATCAATAATAAAAACAACATTTATTAATATTAATTAATTATAGCTCATATAGTAAATATACACTGTTAAATTGCCAAAGTTACATCAATACCATAGGAAAAGGAAACCCTATCGTAGAGGACATTTTTGTACATCCAAGCCAAAATGTCTCGTCCACTATTAATTTTGGCCCCATATACCTGGGATACCCCTATAAAGCGACTATATTTTCATACATACCCAATTACAAAAATATGTGAATACCCAATCTTTGATGATATAATTGGTATTTTTTCTATAGAAAAGTCAAACTTAGCCTGGTTCTTTTTATATAATACAGATTTACAGCTAATATGTTGAAAAGGAAACTCTTTGATGTGCATAGACCTGCTTTGGTCCTTGTTAATACTTATCTATTGAATTTGCAACTGTAATTTCTGCCAACTTTTCATAAAGTTTCTTAGCAGATAAAAAATCATATAGTTGATCACATACCTTGATCATACATGCCAGAGAGGTTACGTGGTACTGATTGAGACCATAGATATAAGATATTTGAGATTTATCAGAGATCTCATGTAAAATAAGATTGGTAGTTTAAAAAAGTTTTTAAATGTATTTTCAGAATCTATAAGCACAAGCATTGGATCACTATAATGCACATGATAACATAAATAGTGATATCATAGGCCTAACAAAAGGTTTTTAACAAGTATTTTCACAATTTAAACTATATTGAGATGTATTTTCACATACATACTGAAGTGCAAATTTTAAATATATTTTCATAATATAAATGTGTGTGTGTGTGTGTATATATATATATATATATATATATATATATATATATATATATATATATATATATATATATATATATATATATATATATATATATATATATATATATATATATATATAATGTTGGTATATGATCTTAGCTACTAGCAATGACTTTAAGAAAATGCTCCTCCATGTGCAGTTTTCACTTTATGTCATTATTTCCCACTATTTTTGGTACGTACTTCTCTACTAGCTAGTGACAGTCATTTGAGTGGAAGTTCACCTATTTGTAGTTTTGTACAGGGCCTTCAACCTCTTCTTCCTGCCGCCCCTCTTCCTCCTCCTCCTCGTCATGCAAACTGGAAATGGTGTGAAGGGGATACATAATGATCAAAAAAGAAAAAGAAAAAGGTGTGTGTGGTTGTGAACAAAAATGGATAAGAAAAAGGAGAAATTGTAGATATATTGGACAATATTTGGAAATTATCTATTCCCAAATATCAAATATTGGCAAATGTGGTGATATATAATACCTTGAAATACTTTTGGTATTAAAATTTATGGAATTCTTTTTCTATATAAAAGATGGAATTTGTAATCTTTGATGATTTTCTCTGACTCTTGTTTTCCCTCCCTTAGAGCTTAAATAATTTTACTTATCCCTCAAAATTTTTTATTGAATATGCATATTTAATAATTAATATCAAATGCAATTTGCGGATGAAACGAGATGTTCATATTGAAGGCATCTAATAAGAATCCAAGCTCGAACTAAATCAATTTGAATAATAATGGAATTAGATGATCATCTCATAACAAAGTTCCACATCTTAACATGGGATGAATCCTTTAGTATTTGTGCTTCTCGACATATTAAGTACTGCATTCCTTTAAAAGTAACATTTTTTAAAAAATTTTGATTAAAGAAGGCATCCGAGGTAGTAGATTGGATAGAGGTTATGCCGTAGGAAGCCTGTCAATGACTAAGGACAATTCAATATCAATCACGAACACAAAACACTGGCCCTATGTAGCACGTACATTATGGCTGGATTGGTAACATAAGTCATAACTTGAATAGACAGATCATTTGAAAAGCCAGGGTCACAACAAAAGCACCACCCCATAAGTGAATATTGAACCCTAATGTAATTGAACACCAATATGAGTAAACTTTTTTAATATTCGCCTTTGATAATATGCCCAAAGTAAGGAATATATAGGTACCCTTGATATTTAAGATTAATGGCATATTTACTAACATATATCAGCATTAGTGGTATTATTATTAATGTATACTAACATGTGCCTTGTCGATCTATAAAAAAACTCTCATGTGTTTCTTACATTAGGCGAGCATTGACAATGCTTCCCATGTTCTACTCAAATGCTATATTGATAAATCATATTCCTTCCGCCGAGTACTGGAACAAAAAGGTAGACCAGGGCAAAGAGGAGACGACACCAATTAATGTCAAGACAAAAGGGCACGCTAACAATCATACAAATTCTGTGGACCTCTACCCGTTGACAAAGAGATTTGTGATTATTACTCCCTCCGTCTTATAGATTGAGAAAGGATAGTGATATTCCCACAACAAAAGTACCCACAAAAACTCACACAAGAGTTTTGATTGGCTTGCACAAGTGGGCTTCACAATAAACTCACGTGGGCTTACTCATCTTAACCAATCAAAAGTCATGTGTGAGTTTTTGTTGTGTACTTTTGATGTGAAAATATCATTTTCCATTGAGAAAAAGAGAAAAGAAATAAGAAAAAATTGGCGTAGGGTCTGTTAGGCTGAAAGGCATTAGGCACCCATAGACAAACTATCCCTAGGCATTTTAATAGGCTTAGATACCTATTATATAGGAGGGGTGAGCTGGCTAAAATTGGGGGGTGATTGAGTCCTTATCTATTAAAAAATTTTATCCTTTTTGTGGGTCCTAATTAAGATATTTTTAGGCAATCCTTCACACCTATTAGAGAAGTTTTTGTGAAGTGGAACCCAAGCCTGTTAGTGCACACTCATTGGAGAAGCTTTTGTGGATTCACTTGTGTGGGCACTTTAGTGTCACACTTCACACGTATGCATTGTGGCACGTAAAAGAAAATTTGTTGACACGGAGTCAACCGTGCACATGGTGGGATATAGCCATTAATTTCTCGTCATACTGGTCTTTCCAATGGCCCTTGCCATTTATCCAAGAAAAAAAAGAAAGAAAGAAAGGCTCTTGTCATGCATATCCTCACTATTAAAATGGTGAGTTGGTGATATCTTCATATCGCAAATGAGGTGTATATCAATCCATATTTCTCCGACGATGGGAGGTCTGATAGATACTCCCTCCGTTCGAAATTAATATAGGATGGAGTACATCTTTAAAGACTCTTACTTATTGATCACATTAAAGACCAATCCTACTTGTTTCGGGTGCAACTAGCTAAAAAATTCATCAACTGATCATCACTTAATTTAGTTTTCTCCTTTTTGTTTGCATATTCATCCCTTTATATTGACTTTGTGAATGAGACTTCGGTGCGATCATCACATAATAATTGAAGATCAACTGTCAAATGCTTCCTTTTATCCACTATCATTTTATCTTCAATGTGAGATGCTAATTAATCATAAAGAGAGTACTCGCATTCACACGCCATAATTGTTTGTTTTTTGTTTTTGCAAGAAACCACCATAAAGGTGTGGGTGTTAGGCTGGCCCTAGCCTTCAATTAGACGAGAGAGGCAAACAAAAACAAGGGGGGGCATAGGACCTTACCACAGGATAATAAGAAACAAATTGAACTAAGTAAAAAACCAGGAGCTACATCAAAAGCAACTCCTTGATACTGAAATTCCACCCCACAAATTGGTTACTTCACTTTACAAAAAGTTCAGGAGTTGTAACTGTATTCCACCTCACCACAACATTTTAGCCAGTAGTTTCTTTGAAAGGGGACAATCAAAATGTCTATAGTGAATGCTCTATAAGTAGTAGCTTGGTCTTATTCTTAAAGCTGTATAAGAAGCTGCTTCTAAATCATAATAATAACCTTAAATTTAACAAAAATGAAGGATGCATGCAAATAGTTAAAGAGCATCATGTAATCTATAAGGGACCCAACATATATACTTGTTACCTTGCTCCTTTTACAATAATCTAACTAGGGTAATTGCCCCACCTTGCCCCCGGCTCTTGAACCCTTGTTTGTCATGTCACCTCTGTAACACTAATTTTTTTTCTAAATTCCTTAGACTTGGCCATATAGAAATAAATAAGTTTGACAAAAGGTCTTATTGGTATAATAATTTTCTTTATACATAGAGTTTAGATATGAAATTTTATTATTAAAAAATTATACATAAAGAATTTCATAGATTTTCCAAGTGTGCGCAAATTAAAGCATGGATGACGAGGAAATTATGATAAATGTAACATCAATGAAGTTTTGAAGTACACATGGAAAATAGTCATTTTGACCTTTAGGAATTCTAGTGTGATAACTTATTATGTTGTTTGAATTTATATGTAAAAATTCTTTTATAAAAAACTAGATAAACATAACTTTGAAACGCTTCTAAGAGTTGCGAATTGGAGTTTGGATGAATGAGTTATGAGCATATGAAGTTGGACATGTTGATGACTCTCATACCCGTGCTAATATGACCCTTGGTCATTCTTAATGATATAACTTTTTCTATAAAAGGATTTTTAATCTAAAATTTTGGGGTTAAAAATTATACATAATTATCTCCGTAACTCCATAAAGAACATGTTAATCAGAGTTTATATGAGGAAGTTGTGATCATCCGAAGTTAGGACTTAGTGCATGTAACGCCCCGACCCGAGCCAGCGCCCAAAAAATCTCTAATAAAAAATTTTCTTTCCTTAAGCCAAGAATCATCATCTGTGCGAAAGACACAACATTCATCTATACACTACGAAGCTTCAAAGCTTCCTTATACGTAGACTCACATTGTAACGATCATATGCACACAACAAAACTTCATAATTCGTCACGTGCAAATCAGAATAAAACTTATAATTATAATTACTTTGGATCGGTCCAACGTTTTCTTGCCATTTGTTGCATACTTATGTACTGGATATTATTCCAATACGATCAGATCCAAACATAGTTCTACCTAACAGTTATTACATACATCAGACATTACAAAATTATATACATTAAAATATGTATATACTAATATTCAATCGGAGTTATATAGAAATTTGTAATCTATCAGAGTCAAGAGGAAGTTAATAAATTAACGAAATCGCACATCTCACTCTAACACAGAGCGGGATCAATCACATTTACACGTCCCGCTCTATTACTGAGCTGAGACCCAACATAACATATGTCTCGCTCTATCACTGAGCCGAGACTGAGCACAACACCTGTCTCACTCTATCATTGAGCCGAGACTGGGCATCACACATCTCGCTCTACCCTAGAGTAAGATAGAACATAAACAGGTCACATCAAAACATTGCAAATCAAAACACAAAGTATCTAAACATAGCATGACACTTCAAATCATAGCATAACAAAGTAATTCAAATCAAAATATATTAAATCATAATAATTCATACATCTTAATTAGTACATCATTATCACTAATTAAGATGTGTAAGCATACAAATAATTTAACATCCTAAGTTAACTACTTAAGAAGTATATGTATTCTCATACAGAAGGTCAGGTATACTTACCTAGAGAAGACAAAGGAAGCGGCAGTGTTTAGTGATATTTATTTCTTCATAGCATCCTCCTATCAGATGTGGATATGGCGGGTAGAATCTCCTTCAAAGTAGACGGACGTAGCATTCCTTAGCTTGGAGATATTCCATAATTTCCATACTCGAAGTTGACGGATAGGACACCTTTTTTTCGGAGACATCTCTCTCCTTTCGTGCTTGTGAACTATGGGCAAAGTCTCCCCTTAGCTCAGGGATGTCTCTCTTACTGGGTGCTGGAGGACAGAGCCTCCCCAACTCTGGATTGCTTCTCTCGTTATGACCTAGCAACCGCTGACAGAACCTCATCTTATTTGTGGCTCATTTTTCTTTCTCCAATGCTTGAGGATGACGGGTAGGGCATCTCCTTATATCGGGACATTTCCTCCTTATATAATTTTTAACTTGAAGAAATGACCCCTCCATTACGTAGAACATGCTCGATTTAGTCAAGAACGCCTATTGAATAGACTAAATCGGAGTTAGGATGCTTATAAACGGAGAAAAAGAAGTTTGTCGGTGCTCGAGGACAACAAACATGACATCTCCTTCTCTTGAGGCATTTCCTCCTTATATGGTCTCCAACTCAAAGAAATGGCCACTCCATTGTGTAGAGCATGCTCAATTTACTGAAGAATGCCTCTTGAACTGCCTTAATAGGACTCAGAACACTTAGAAAAGGGGAAGAAGGCATGTCTGAAAAACAACTGAAAATGGGGTATAAATAGGCCCGAGCCGAGCCAAAAACCTGCAACGCCGCCTTTTATAACCAATGGCGCAACCAGAAATGGTGGTGCCCACCGTTACACACCACAATCACGGATGTTGCGCGTGTGTCCATAGCGCACACCTCTTTTTTATTTATTTTTCTCTTATTATTATTTTTCCTTTTTCTTCTTTCTTCAACCACGCGTATCTTTCTACCTGGATTTGGATTTGCACATTCTTAGTACTGTTGGACTCTTATCGATGAGCCCTTTGATACTAACCCACTTAAAGTATTATATCCTATTATTTTTAAGTAGAATCTGCCTATATTGCACATTTTTCGAGGTCATAAGTCCCGACCTCTATTTTGCGCGTTCATTGATTTGTTACGCTTGTTTCTTCAAGCTCTACTCATATGCGGGGGTTTCAAACTATGAAACCCTCTAAGATTCATTGAAAGGTTATCTAATTACCTCTAACCCCTCAAGTTAAACGTAATTAGAAAAGTGGGGTGTTACAGTGTAGTTAGTAGTTATCGGTAACCATAGATGGCCTTGCCGATGGTTCAGACATTTTTGTAGTTTTTTGCTAAAAAACCACCTAGATTGATAGTTTTAAACTAGAACTTTGTCCCATTTCCCATATAAGTAACTTTTGAGGCCCTTAAACTCTATTTCTTTTAGAAAAACCCCCCTAAATGAAGTGGAAGAAGATTAAGGGATCTCTAAATAAAGAGAAATCAAGGGAGGGAGCAAATTTTGTGGTGATTGGTCAGCTTCATGAGCGTAAAAGGATTTATAAATCATAAAATAAGTCAATTTCTAACATTATACTATGCTTTGATATGAGATATGTATGTTGGATTTGAATTACGAAATCATTATATATGAAAGCATGAAAGTATGATTTCTGTGAATTCGTGCTATAATAATGTTGAGGAATTATGATTCTATGTTTGATTACAAACCTTGATTTTATGATTTAGGTTTGAAGTGATTGTATGATATATGTTTTTGATTGCTTGCATAACATGAAAGCATTTAAAAGATATTTTTTTAGATTTTGTCATGATTATGTTATGATATCATGTTTTTTCAATGTTTGATGATCAATTGATAATAAGAATCATCATTTGTCATTATGGGAAGGCTATGTGGGACAGATTATGATATGTCATGATATAGAGTGAGTTTGGAAAGTCGGGATAGTTTCTATTATTTCTTCCCGACCATTGACACGTCCATCAAAATTTCAGTGTTGTTGTCAATGTAACAAAGAAGATGATGGTACTAACATTAATGAGTATCGACATGTCAGTATGTTATTAATAGGGTTGTCAATGGAACGATACAGTTATGGTATATATTCCATTACTATAACCATTTTTTAAATCTTTATCCATAATTATTCCATTAAATAAATGGTATAGATACTTCAATAATCATTCCTTCCACCAATAATCGGCTAGTTAATTTGATAATCATTATCCATTTCATTTTTTTCATTGTGCTAAAGAAGGCAAAAATAATTTTTTATTTACTTTATCAAATATTAATAAAGTAAAATTTTGACATCATTGCTATTGTTGTTTATAGTTGTTGCAAATATATTATAATTATTAAACATGAAATGTAAATGGACATGTACATTAGGCATATATACCTAATAAAAAGTACTTATTTTCTACTAATTCTTTCTTATCATATGACTCCAGCTCCAAAACATATATCCACTATTTATTTCAGAATATTCCCAAATGTAAGAAGAACAACACTTGCCTTCTCACAGCCAGTGTCTTGCAGGCAAGAATGAGACCACATACAGTGATGTACATCATCTAGTAGTGTCTCTTTAAAACAATGTTTTAAGACCCGACCCAAAACTTAACCCAAATTAGTAGTTGGGCTCGTCAACTCGAGTTGATTGGATTATGACATCTTCATCTAAAAAAATTTAAAAGAGTCCCCCCGTACTTTATTCACAATTTCACTTAAACATGTTTGGTCATTCAAAACTTATTGAATCATTATTCCAAATTCTGCAATCACATTTACAACTATGACTTGTAACATAATCATGATTCCAACCAATATATACCAAACCTCAAAATAAATCACCTACACCACTCATTCAAAGTTAAGTCAGCCAACACTCAAATCAAGCCAGTTCTAGATGTGCCAAACTAGATTTTGATTCTATTAGCCCAAGTTCGAACTTTCATTTGAGCTAACTTGAGTCTAGCCTCGAGTAGAATAGAGTTGACTCAACAATCCTTCTCCAAACCTACTAATCATTTACTTGCAGAAACAAACACTTCATAAGTTTAATTATCAAAAACAAAAAAACACTTATGTGTTTGAGTTATTTAAATGGAATCTAAACTAATATGAGAGTTCAAAAATATTTTGCACAAAGTGTTTGTGTAGCTAGTTAAGATTCTAGCACATATGATTAAAAATGAACCCTAACCTAATGAGAGCAGATAAATTAGACAAAACAAGTAAATGAGAAACACTCAAGCAAAGTGAGTTTAAGAGAATATAAAATATAAATTGCAAATGGATAATTTTTTATCAAAAAATACAGTTAGATATGAAATGGTAGAAAGTGTAAATCATCTTCAAGTATATATTTAATGATTATAAGTAGTTAAATTAATTCAATAAATGTTTTGTATTTGAATGATATCATTGAGTAAATCACAGTAGTGAATCATGACATGAAAATTACTGTAAAAGACCATAAGCCAATGTATTTTGAAATTAAACCACGTATATATATATATATATATATATATATATATATATATATATATATATATATATATATATATATATATATATATATATATATATATATATATGACAAATGGGTATGGAAGAATATTTTTTATTACATTTCATTTAGATAAAGGTTAGATAAAATTATCCTCTTATTTACCTATCAAATAAATTTAACTATACTATTTGACTTCTTAATGATACGGTAGAGACTGTAGAACAGGTACCATTGGTAGCCCTAGCTATCGATGGGTCACAGGTAGTGAGGTTGATGCTTTAGTGAGGAGTCGGTGAGGAAGAATTTCTTTTTCATCCTACTGACAACAAGGGTTTGACGCATTACTAAGTTACATATGGACATCAATTATTTGGCCAACATGTCAATGAGTCTAATGACAACAAGTTAGTTTTGGGTAAATTCTAGCAATGAATGCTAGATATGTTGGGCTATTATTATAAGATATAATATTATAATATTTAATGCATGATATGCATGAGTATGTGATGTTAATTGACATGTCGGTGTGTTGTCGATGGACATCGGTGACCTTGCTGACACGTTGATGAGTCTATCGACAGTAAGTTGGAAATTAGTATTTTCAAAATGAATTGCTATTTGACATAAACTATTATTAAGTAATTTAATAACATAAAATTCTATGCATGAGTGTATGTGTATGAGATGTTATGATTGTTGATATATTGGATGATATAAGCTATTATTAAGTAAAATAATAGCATAAAATTATATGCATAAGAGTGTGCATGTGTATGTGATGATATAATATTTGATGTTTGAGAATATATGCCATTGTGTGTGGAAATCTCTATAATGGATCGTACCCCGAGACTATTGAATAAGGGCATTAAGGACGAAGGATCCTTACATAGATATGACTCTCAAATGAGTCCCTAGCCACGTAGATGGAAAAGGTTCAATATAAAATACGACCAAGGTCTTCTAACTCCCTAAGGATGGAAGTTATGTAAAACCACTTCTATGGCCATAAAAATGTTTTCGAATAGACTAGAGTATTAAAATATGACTAATCCTATGCATCGCAATAGATGAAGTTTTCATGATCATGCAAGTCAATTTCTCAACCACTTGGGTCCATGAGCCCCTATGGGCCTTAGCTTCATGACATTGATGGAGCAGACAAACTTCAAAAGTACTAAGGTCCAGTTGTGAATAGTTCATGATCTAGTAAATTGAAGCTATACTCCTAGATGTGGCTACTGTGTCATCGAGAATCTTATCACTTACACTTATGGAGCAAGTGAACTCCTAAGTGAAGTTACATTATGATTTTGAAATTATAAGAAATGTATTTGTGAATGTTATGTTTGTTCTTCTTATGTGTGGTGATGATGATGCATGCTATAGGATATGATAATTGTTGATTATCTAATGATGTCATGTGATCATGTACATTGTGATTAGATATCTCTCTGGGTATATTCGTATACTCAACATCAGTGTGATGCAGGTTACTAGCAAGGTTAAAGTTATTTTAGGACCTTTAATATGCAGCAAAGATGATGTTACTAGGCCACTTGTCATATTTATATTTTCTTACTTAAAGGTAGATAATTTTAGGCACATGAGTGCCAATCTAGTTGTATTTATGCCTATTAAGAAATTCAAACATGTACTCGATTAAAACTCTATGTGATTTAGGACATGGTTTGACTTGAATTATTGTACAATGATTTAGTACACATGTTCAAAAAATGATTAGTTCATACACAGAGATAACTTGTCGAATGTTTGATAAAAAAATTTAAAATTTTTATTTTTGCCATTATATTTATAAAAATAAATTTAAAAATCTCAGGTTGTAACAACACCAGCCCCAACCCAAAGTTGGTCTAAAAAGGGAGAAAGGTTGCCAAAGCCAATAGAGTTAGTTGTTAAAGAAGGTCATCGAAATTGGTTGCCAAAGATGGTTGAAGTTGGTCGGTAGCATTCGTTGCCGGAGTTGGTTGCTACAACAATTGGTCTCGAGAGACTATAGGAAGATGAAAAAATATGATCTCATTAAAGGGTTGCCTAACATGCGTTGATACCCACTAAAGGGATGGAAAATTGGAGTGTGAACATTTGTAATGAACTTCAGTTGCTTCTTAAAACTTAATTGTTGAATTCACCTAAAAGAAACTTCTTCCCCTTTCTCCTCCTTTGTCGGCCCCTTATTCTTCTTCCCACCCTGGCCTGCCTTTGCTACTTTGTGTTGCGCCAAACTTTGCTAAAAAATCCTCTTTCATTGTTCACGCACATATGATATTAGGATTTAAAAAATATAGACTTAAGCTCTAGCATAATCTAAAAAATGTGTGGTAGTTCTAACTATTCCTAGAACTAGACCTATGCACATATGAAAGCCCACACAATTGACAAGAAAATACCCAATTATCCTTCCCTCCATCTTCCACTTTATCTCCACCAGCCCACTAAACTAGTTTCTTCTCCCTCTATGCTTCCTCCTCTTCCAAACTTCCTCCTCTTACGTTTTCTCTTCCATCTAGAATTTGGGAGGACAATTCACTAGTCATGGAGTCATTTAAAATTTTACAAACTCTAATCTTAAAAGGCAAACCTATAAACATATTTATGTACTTAAAATCAACAATTGATTTCAGTTTTACTTGATTTCAAGCTTTCTCCAGCTCTAGACAAGCCTACGACTTCCATTAATGATAGCTAGCCCCTTTTACTGTGTAGAGATAACATGCTGCTCACAGGTCATAATTGTCTGATTTATTGATCTAAAAGGGGTAAAAACACAACATAGTCTGTAAGTATATCTCCCTCAAAGAAAACCCAAGAGAGAAATAAGAAAAATAAAGCATATCTAAATTTAGTAGTTGTCAACAATCTACATTTAGTTGTAAGCTACGAAGTAACAACTATCAACTATCAACTCTTAACTATTAACTATCAGGTGTCAACTGTGTTCAACTGTTAACTTAACTATCAGGTGTCAACTGTGTGTTATTCCCCAGCATCCTCCTTCTATATCAATGGCCTCCTCCTTCTATGGTGCTAGAACACTTATTTTATTATGAAAAAATAATACACAGTTGACAATTCATAATCCATAGCTCATATCTCACAACTCATAGCCAACTTCTCACAATTGATAGCTCATAGCTGATAGTTTCCATATGAGTGTTTGTATTAGTTGGGTAGTAATAAAGGGTGCATTCAGTTATACGTTGTCAACTGTCTATTATTTTTGCACAGTAAAAAGGGCAAGCCACCATTAATGAAAATTTGAGGTTAGTTTGGCGCTTGAGAAAGCTTGAAATCAAATAAAAATAAAAGTCATTGCTGATTTTAAATAGTTGAAGATGTTTATGTTTTCATATTTTAATTTGGGAGAATGTAAAAGAAAAAAACAGTCTTTAAATGGCTTCATGAATTGGATTCTTGTCAGTCTAGCTAGATTCCGGTAAGGAGGAGGAGGAGAGAAGGAGGCAGAGGTACTTGAAACAGATTATCCATGCGAAACCTAAGGTCTATTTCTCATAAATCCTTTATGATTTTTTCTATGATGATTGTTGGGGTTTGCTAGTATGTAATGACTATAATGGAGATATGTTGTGGGCCACAGCCACTTGTTGTTCCAATCCGTGTATCTAGAAGAATTTAATTATATCCATCATCTATGAGTTGAACTGAATTTAAATCAGGCAAGCAATGTAAGATCATAAGCTAGGACTTCACTCTAGTAAGCAAAGGACTGGTATGGAATCTATCCCTAGGAATAGCTAATCCTTATTTGATTTTGGCAGTGTGCCATTGTAACAGACATATGAAGGATATGTTGTGATCCTTATGGAGACTAAATTTATTGTTCTGTACACACTTCTTCACTTAACGATTACAAATTAGACTTTTGCTTGAACAAAGAAATAAAATCAATCATATGGGGTCAAGGTGCAACAATAGTGACCTTGGAAGGTAATAACGATTGTCAATGAAATTCTTTGATGTGTTTCAAAAACCTTCATGTGACCTTGTCTCACGAAGAGGGGAGCAAATTCTATTGTTCATGAGCTTCTTCTCTTTTTAAAATGCCATATCTTCATTGTATTACTTGAACTTTAGAAAAGTGCTTGAGAAGAAATCCAACAAAATGGTTTACATTAAGTACACTTTAATTACCAAACATAAGAGCACTTCAATCCTCTTACAAATTTCAGCTCACAAATTGAAACTCACAAGGGTACACACCATTTTTGGGGGGAGAAACAGGAACAAACCAAGTTAACGATGCAATGGACATGCTTTTGTCACTTGTTTTGCGCGCAACGCAGACTACTTTTGCATGCATGACTATGGGCTATTGATGCTGTATATAGGGCCTGCAATAACAGATGTAATAAGAGGGACTAGTGCCCGCCACCGCCGCCACCGGAACCTCCTCCGGCACCAACACCTACCCCATGGCCGCCACCGACACCAACACCGATTCCTACCCCAATTCCTATCCCAACCCCACCACCGACACCATGCCCACCTCCTAGACCCCCACCTGCACCACCTACACCCCCACCGCCAGCACCAAATCCGCCACCCTTGCCTCCTCCGCCACCTACCCCACCTCCTCCACCCCCTCCAAATCCTCCACCACCTCCTACGCCACCACCAGCTCCTCCACCTGCACCAAATCCTCCACCATGTCCAGATCCACCACCTACGCCACCGCCACCGCCACCGCCACCGCCACCGCCTCCGCCAAATCCACCCCCACCCCCTACACCACCCCCAACTGCTCCTCCTGTTCCGCCACCAACCCCAAACCCTCCACCATGTCCAGATCCCCCACCAGCTCCTCCACCGCCACCACCCCCGAAACCGCCGCCTCCTCCAACACCTCCTCCTGCCCCTCCTACCCCAGCTCCAAATCCACCGCCATGGCCAGAGCCTCCACCAGCCCCTCCACCTCCACCAAAACCGCCTCCTCCGCCTACCCCTCCACCACCACCTACACCAATTCCTCCACCATGTCCCGAGCCACCTCCAACCCCACCACCAGCACCTCCACCAAAGCCCCCGCCTCCTCCCACTCCACCTCCACCTCCTCCCCCACTACCAAACCCACCACCAGCACCTCCTCCTAGTCCCCCACCGCCACCAACTCCACCACCACCCCCAATTCCACCACCGTGACTACCTCCTAGTCCACCACCACCTCCAAGGCCCCCTCCACCACCAATGCCTCCACCAGCGCCTCCACCTCCACCAATCCCTCCACCGTAACCACCTCCCAGTCCACCTCCACCTCCTAACCCCCCACCACCACCAGCTCCTCCACCTCCGCCAATCCCACCACCACCTCCTCTTCCAAGCCCGCCTCCACCTCCTAACCCCCCACCACCACCAAGTCCTCCACCTCCACCAACCCCACCACCGTGACCACCTCCAAATCCCCTCCACCTCCTAGCCCCCCACCGCCACCAGGCCCTCCACCTCCTCCAAAACCGCCACCTCTTCCAAAACCGCCACCTCTACCTCCTCCAAAGCCGCCACCTCCACGACAGCCCCTCCAACCCCATACCGGCAGCCTCCAGGGCCCCCGCCAAATCCTCCGCCCCTTCGGCCACCAAACCTCTCATCATCATCATAATCACCAAATGCAACTGCACTCAACTCCAACATAACACACATAAGCAGAAGCGCCACAGGCAGCCATTTTCCATGACGCTCCATCTCAGCTCTCGCTCACTTGTCTTGCTCCTGCTCCTTCTATTTACTCCCCTTTATAGCCCATCTCCGTGCCTTATCTCCAGAGAAAAACTACTTTACAGGCATTTAATGGTGCCTGTTCTTGACCGCGTTTAGGCAGTTGAGGTGATGGAGGGAAAGATTAAATGAAGGAAGAACTAGTCAAAACTAAGAGCTAAGCTCGTGCACCGATCTCCCATGGCCGACACTGGATCCATATATGCTGCTCTTTATCTTCAACTACAGAAAGGAACACAACTTGAAGCCATTCTTCTGTTTATGTTACTCTGACTTCCATCGACCACTTGGGTGTCGGCCGCACTAATAACAAATTGGAGGGACTTTATGATCACGGGAAGAAGCACAATAAATGCTTTTTCTTGGTCGCTTCATACTTACCATTATAGTGATAGTACCAGAAGATCAAGTTTAATTAAGCATTTAAGCTTGGATGAATGTACAGATATTAACTGTGAAAACTGAAGACTGGAGCTGTCGGTGACAGCTCCGGGTGAAGGGGACTCCACGGTTTGAGTAGCCCCACCATGGATGGAACTTCAAACCATCTTAGTTTACCATGATCACATGTTTATTTGGAGATGATGTGCAACAAAACATCCATAGCTGAGAACTGAATTAACGAAACATAGAGTCAGATTCATGTACCTTGCTCAGGATGAGCTTATGGGTCAGCGCAAGGATGGCCCCTTTGCGCCTATTTTAGCTTTGCGACATAAAATGCGAATCAGAAAAGCAGTACGTTCTATCTAATTAAGATGACACAATATTACAACTGCAGAAGGGACAGAAAACACGATTCATATATTGTATTAATCCCTCAGGGTTATATTTCACGAAAAAGTTTATTGGTTTGAACTTTAATGCATGCATGTATGTTTTTTCCTATCATATTTTGTCCTTCGTCTCGGTAGCATCCATTGGTCTCACTTTTCTATGAAAATAAATGTATTTAATTAATTTTAATTTATTTTAAAAAATTAAATGATAAAGACAAGGAATAGTAAATAGTGGTATGTTATATAACTCATATTCCTTCGGCCCCACATAAATAGCTATATTTAGAAAAATAATATTTTTATTGAATAGTAAAACTCACATGTATGATAAGGAAAATAAGCTTATGATATTTTTTTAGGTATTAATTACTTAAATTGAACAAAATAAAACTATTTATATAAAACAAACTTTTTTGCGAAATCGACCTATTAATTTAAGACATAGAGAGTACTTATCAATGTCCCCACCTAGAATTGTATATTGTTTTTAGTCATGGTTATTCATGAATGATCCATACTGAAGTCAACTTCACTGGTCGATGCTTATTCCAGTCACAGTTTTTAACTTACAGCATAGTCTTTGACCCATGTTCAGACGCAGGTGGATGTGTGATGTGAACATGTTATCTTCCCTGATTGCCTGACCTTTGCGATAGTGGCATGCATTCGGATGCTTTGTATGCTGTTTCAGTCCCCCGATAGATTTATTACTTATTGTAAATCATGAACCATTTGTGGTAATCATAAATCAAGATAAGTATATGCACGAAGGTTTCAGATAAGTTGGCCGTATAAAAAATCCCAGCCATATAGAAATACATTGGATCACACTTCATACAGGGTACTAATGAAGCATTAACTAGACATTGAGGACGTCGTTACAGCGTTGTCATTAGGTCGGCATATGGGTATATTGTGATTTCGTATGTTGTGATCTTTCCCCCTCCGCTAAATACCTACTACCTTAGTATATAACTATGTTTCATCCAGCATTTCACAGGTGACAGATTCAGGTTTATGTCACATAAACAAATGGTTACTAACATAAAATTGTAGAGTTTTTTCTATATCACCTAGCTCAAGAAGTTAATATTTCATATTCCCTAAATTTTAAACATAAATGACATATTGCCTGTTGTAAGACAAAACTGCCCATAGGTTTTAAATAAACCCACTACCCAAACATATTATGGTAAATGATCTCTGGAATAGTGTAGCATCGTTCTGGTAAAGAAGATTGATTAGCAGCAGTCAAAAGTTGCCAGCGGGAGTTAACCGGCGGTGACTCACCGAAGAATTCTATTATTTAGTAAAAATCTATTTTTTTACACTCCAGAAACTAGTGAGGGCCCCAAAGGCTTCATTTCAATGGATTCGATCATTGTTTAACCCCTATAATGGATAAGATTGGTATTTATATATTATAACGGAGAGGTAGGCAATGATGGTGTGTATATAGGTGGAAAGGTGTTGTTGATGAATATTAATCATTTTGTGAAGTTTGGCGAGCTGTTGCTTCAAGTCAAAGAACGACTTGTCGTCAATGATAATGTGACTTCGAAGTATTTAATTTCATCTTCCCAATCACCTATTATATATAAATTAGAAGATGATAAAGGCTTGTAATCAATATTTTTCATTCATTGGAAGGCAAATAAGGAGGTATTATCACTGTATGCCGAGATGAAAAAGCTCGATAACGGTGATAAATTATCATCCGTAGAAAGGAACCAAACATTTAATAGAGCTAAATCACCAATGGTTATGGCTCAGACCAGCTCTAACTTCATATTGCAGACGGGAGTTAATGATATACAATTCACTTTTGAAATTGTTAAGTAACAATGAATTTTAGATTACACAATACTGTACTTTATTGTGTACTCTATCACACAATATCTAACCTATCTTGTTCAACTCAAAGAATACCATGTGAAGAAAAAACACGATATTTATAATATCACATAACTAATAATGTGAAATACAAAAGTGATATAACACCCCTTCTTTTTAGCGTAGATGTAATAGCACGACCTATATACATCATGTTAAAGATAACACAATATAATTTGTAAATGTGTAACCGAATCTATGATGTCGAGTTATATCGCATATTGATTAACACATTAATACCCATTGTAGATTGGGAGAACTAAGAAATTTGAACTCAATAAATCCATGTCATTCTTCTTACAACAATCCAATGCCTACAGAACCTGTAATATAAGTGAATCAGACTGGGTTAGAAAAAATATCGCCAACCATGGGTGCGATAATGACTTCATTTGATAATTATGAACCCCCATATAGCCCTTGTAATTACGATGGTGAAGAATTTAAAGAAGTGTGGGGTGGTGATTAATGGAACGAGAATGATATAATTGACATGGAAAGTATGTGTTACCATGAAGAATTAGGACACAGCGAGGTACCCAATAATTTTGACTTTGAGGCCGAGGCACAATGGGAGACAGTCAATGACCTCAACCTATTGGAACCAAATATTGGTGTGGATAAACAAATGACTGGAAGTCTGCAAGCAAAGGACTACCAGAATCTACTCCAAATGGGTGCATGTTTCCTAAATTTGTTACATTTCAAGAGGGTTTTGATCGACCTAGCAATAAAGGCAACTTTCACATATCATGTTGTGGATGAAAAAATGAATATTTATGCCACAAAGTGCTCTAATCAGTCTTGTAATTAGTACATAAGGGCTTCAAACATAGGAGATTATGTGGCTATGATAAAGTTAGTGCCCAACCATTCATATAGAACGCAAAGGAAGTCAACTGACCATCCTCTAGCATCTCACCTTTAGATTAGGAGAAAATGTTATGGGTTGTTTAAATATTCAGTAGCCATTACACCAAAAAGCATAACAAGTTATATTTTGTAGCACTGGGGTATACTGTAACTATAAAAAATGTTGGTGTGTAGGTAAAGAAAACTTATGAGATTCCTTCAATCTTGTGTTCAGTAACATGACATTTGAATATGACGTGTTATCGGGCACACGAGGTGCTTACGGTTATATTCTCTTACAACA
The DNA here is from genome assembly GCA_035235625.1 of Saururus chinensis. Taxonomy (NCBI): domain Eukaryota; kingdom Viridiplantae; phylum Streptophyta; class Magnoliopsida; order Piperales; family Saururaceae; genus Saururus; species Saururus chinensis. The sequence continues at coordinate 31,539,713 of CP141148.1, read as the reverse complement.
CAACCTAATTACCTATCGTGTTAACATGAACATGATGATTATACATTTTAGGTTAAGGAAAATATGACTACAAAATTTGTTGTGTTATCGTGAACATGATGTATAAACTTATCATATAATCTATATTAGAATGTTAACAACTTAATATTTGGTTGTGCAGGTAAAGCACTGACTTATTTATTAGATGGGGACTGAGACGAATCATGTCACATACTTCTTATATAAGGAATTCAGATAGAAAGTAATAATACAGGAAGTGAGTTGTTTCAATCAGATCATGTGATATTCCCAAACCTATAGGGAATACGATTTTAAAAGTCTTTTGGATGTTTGGGCTAGATGTAAAAGCCTTCAGAACAACATTGAGGACATTGCTAATGGTAGATGCGCTTTTTCTTGAAGGAAAAGTATCCTGATCAACTATTGATAGCAACTGCACTACATGATAACAATAATATACTATGTGTCGCATTTGTAGTGGTCAAGAACGATTGTGAGAAAATGTGGTGTTGATTTCTTGAATTCCTTAGAAATAATATATTTTCGGATCCTCTAGCCAAGTTGGATACAATTGTTTTAGATAGAAAGAAGGGCATGGAAAATGTTGTTAAGCAATATTTTCCATCTACACACTATGAATATTGCATCCATCACATGACATCAAATATGTTGGATAAATTTAAATACAACTACCTGAAGAACCAGCTCCATGTGGCAGCTGAAACTTTCAGAAAGAACGTGTATGATGAAACAATGACCAGCATTAAAGAACATAATCTTGAAGCATTATCTTGGTTAAATAAGATAGGTTCATAGCTTGGACCAATGTTACATTTTTAGGTAAAAAGATATGCATCACTCAACTCAAATAGGTTTGAAAATGCTGATGCAATGTTCAAACAAGCAAGGTCGATGTTATAACTCAGTTAATTGAGCATACAAGTGTAACGACCCATTTTCTGGTTATGCTTAACCCAGGGGGTTAAGGGTAATTTGGTAATTTAAGATCAGTGTTAGGGGGTTTCATTAGATGAAATCCCTGTATGTGGGTAGAGCTCAGAGTAACGAGTATAATGAATTGAAGAACGCACGAAACGGAGGTCGGGAGCGAAAGCTACGGCCCTGAGAAGCATGCCATATGGGCGGGACCTACATAAAAAGTGTGGGATAACCTACCCATATGTGGTCTTATTTTGAAGAGCCCGTCGATACAAGTCCATCGGTAACAAGAATGTGTGATTCCAACGTCAAGGTTGGAAGCTATCGCGTGTTGAGTTCAGGATATTATTTGAATAAAATAATATCATTCTGGATAGGATCGATGACGCAGTGGATAAGACTGACGACAAAGCTAATAGGATCGACGATGTAGTGGATAGGGCTGACGATGAAGCGGATAGGGTTGCTGATAAAGCGGATAGGATTGCTGACAAAGCAAATAGGATTGCTGACGAAGCGGATAGGATTAACACGTGTTAGCCGCACATCTATCCAGTTTTTCTATAAATAGCATCCACATCATCCAGTTGGGAGGGGGAGACTCTCCCACATTCAGAAACTTATGTTCTTCGTTTCTCACTCATTTTAAGTCTGATTCAAGTCGTTCTTGAGGCGTTCTTAGCTAATTCAAGGGTGATCTACGCAATGGCATGGTCCATCCTTCAAGTTGATGTCCCTAGAAGGGGAAACGGCCTGGGGCAAGAGGAGGCTCTATTCGCTACCCTCCTGCCTCGAAGAGAGAGCAGCGGCCCAGAGAGAAAGGGGAACTCCTCCTCCATCACAGGCTGCATCGTGGGTCGTTGCTCGAAGTAGGGAAGGATCCGCCCTTCACGAAGGGTCACACAGTGTGAGAAATGTCCCAAGAAAAGAGACGCTCTATCCATTGCTTACTGGCGCAGAAGATTAGAAGTCTTCGAGAAAGGGGACAGTTGGCCAGTCGTCTTTTGGCGCTAGGCAAGGAACATGCAAAGGTTAGAGGAGGCTTTGTTCGCTGTCTCCAGATCCAAAGGGGAGGATGCCCAGAAATGAGTACCCCGAATACCGCTACCTCGCGAGACATTAGGGGAGTAAGTGTTTTTGACCTCCTATTTTAATTATAGAATGCATGTGCTAGATAGGGTATACGATATGCCTTGATATGCTATGATCCTTTATATTATGATATGTTATGCTTATATGTCATGATGTGTGCCGTCTCACTCTAGGTTAGGGAGAGATATGTTGTGTGTGTGTTCGGTCTCGGCTAAGTGATCCGTCTCGCTCTGGGTTAGAGAGAGACGTGTTGTGTGTGTGTTTATATTATGATATGCTAAGCTTATATGCTATGATGTGTGTCGTCTCACTCTGGGTTAGAGAGAGACGTGTTGTGTGTGTTCGGTCTCGACTAAGTGATAGAGCGAGACGTGTGAGGCATGTGGTCTCAGCTCAGTGATGGAGCAAGACATGTGAATGTGATGGATTTGCTCTAGGATAGAGTAAGGCATGTTGTGGTGGTCGTGTGGTGTGCATCTCTATGATAGAGCGAGATATGTGTTGTCGGTGTTTTACGGGTTTTCGTATAATCCTGATTAAATATTTGGGTATACATATATATTTTTGTATGGTTTGATGTATGTAGTAGCCAATAGGTAGAACTACGTACGGATCCAATCGTATCAGAGTAACATTACAGATGTTATCTGATACGTACGTAGGCTACCAACGGTAAGGCAACGTTGGCCCGATCAGAATTAGTTATATAATTAGGTTTGTTTTGGCCTACACGTAACGGAGCACTAAAGTTCTAAAGCACGTAGAGGAACAAGAAGACTCTTGCACTCAGTCCGCTCCCAGTTCTGGGTTTGGTTTTTATCAATTTCGGACCCCCGGCCTGGGTCGGTTTCCGGGTCAGGGCGTTACAACAAGGGAGCACACAACCACACTCTTTGAGAAACATCGGACAAATGGACAAAATATGATTAAAGAGTTCACCCATTTGCCCATAAACACATCGAAAGTAGAAGAGAAGAAACAAGGAATGTGCATGTATTGCCGGTATTAATGTATGAATTCTAGGCTAACTTGCATTATCACCAAGTAAAATGCAATTAATATCATGTGTAAGTTCATACTTTATTGTCTATCTCGTGTAAGTTTATCTATTAAAATAACACGATAGTTTTGATTGTAAGGATAGTGTTTATGGGTCGTGTTTTTTATAACACGACATTGATCATTTATCGTGTTCTCTTTCACATGATATTCATTGAACATGATGTGAATCTGGTTGATTGTAGCTACACATGCAGAAATTTTTAGCATCTGGAGCTACTAATGTAAACATGTAATGGCAGCAATTGATCACAAACACTTTTATGTGTCTAACTACTACTAAAAATGGTACTCCAAAGAAACATATAGAATGACATATCAAGAGACTTTATACCCAACGACAGATAGGCACCAGTGAGCACCGAATGGAGTTCTACCTACATTCAACCCATCTATCCTACTTAAGCAGCGGGGGCATCCATGAAAAAACTGGATAGAATCATAACCAAAGGTAAAAAGCCCCACACAAATGGTTAGCATGCGGACAGTTGGGTCACAACAACAAATATTGTACCAACACCTAAGAGGACCCTTCAAATGTGGCTGATGGTCCAAGTGCAAGCCGAAGGAAGGTGAATAAAAGAGTAGGAAAATGATATGAGGAAGGGGAACACCGATCAGGGTTGCCTTTTCCACCTCCTTTCTTTGGCTGATTGGAGGAAATTCCATTGTACAATCGTGTTCTTAGAAACACGATTTGTTCATGCATCCTATTATCGATAGCACAACCTAGTTAAAGATTGTGATGTCGATAACATGATATTTTGATTTTTGTTTTGCAAACATTCTATAATGTATACATATTGTATTATTGGAAACACTGTCAAAGGGTTTATGTGTTACCAATTATATGATTAGAAAAGACTTTCAATGAATATTATATTTTTTTCTGCACAACGTGTCACCAATTACACGATATCATTAACGTCATAATATCGATAACACGACAATAGCATTAAATAGACGATCAATTTTCAAAGAGTCACTCTAATTTTTGGTGTCACCATTTACTGAAGAGTCAGTCCAATTTTTGGTGTAGACTCCATAAGTCTGAATCACCAATTTTCGATGCATCCATTTCCAAATCAGCAATTATAAATCTGCACCTCCTATTAGATTAAGTCATCATTCAGCACCCACTACCAGGAGAATGCTCACACATGGAACTTCACTGTCGGGATGGATCAAACACTTGTCTCCATGAGCACAGCATGGTCAGCTATCTTGCCAAAATGCAGGCCATCTATACATTGAAATAATGCTCGATCATGACTGAGTAGACCGGTGAAGTCTTCAATCGCCTCTGAGGAGGATGACTCATAATCTGGGGTTATTTTAATGTCCTGATTGTCTAATTGCATTTTATGTTATGGCTCACCAAGTTGTGGTCATAGAGACAGTTGGTGTATGATCTTCTTAAGATAAATTTGACTTTCATTATCTATTGTATTAATTGTGTTTAAACCTTCACTTGAAGTTGGTGGTGGAGCAGCGCCTGCAAACCCTCTAGGAGATAGATGCTGAAACTTCTAGACATAACATCTATGATGAGGCAAATGGTGTATGATCTTCTATTTTTAGAATTGTGATCAGTGAATGGATGGTGGTCTAATGATGTATTTTTTTGTTTTTTATGTTCTATAAAGAATAGTATGTAATTGTTTATGTAATGGACTCATCAAGTAATATTAATAAATGAAAGTGTTTTTCCCTACAACTTTGAAGTTTTGCTTTCCTTTTATGCAACACATGAAATTGTTTCAAACCATGCTTTTTAACACTACCGGTGACAAGACCTCATCTGGATTATTGTCTTTATACATGACTTGTCTTTAACTCGCGTTATCGGTGACACAATCAACGTATTGTTGTGTTCTTGGTTATACGACCAATTAGATGCTTGTCTTTTAACTAACACGACATATATACATCAAGTCGCGTAGTTGATTACACAATCAGCTACCATATATTGCATGATCTAACAAGCTGTCCTATGATCAATGACACGACATATGTCTTGACTTGTTGCTTACACGAGCTATAGCCTATCTTAGACGACTGAACATATCTTCATGTTATGAGTGGAATGACTTACGTATATGCATCATGCTAATTACACGATATGTATCCTATGTTAGACAACCAAACATGAGTTCGTACCATCAGTTCATGTGCTTGATTACATGATCAGCTACCATAGATTACACAATATTGAATGAAACTAAAATAGTTGAGTGAACTTTATAAATTGTGTATTGTCATAGAGGTCCAAAAAATATATATTACAATTCATCTGATTCTGGATCGAATTCCTGATCGATTTGCCCATGAAGAATTGCCACACAAATTTGAGGCCTAATTAAATTTGTGATCTCTGTTTGGGTAAAATCTGGTTGAAGGGCTCCTCCAGCCAGCTTCGCCACATAATATATGAGAAACACACCACAGTCTTTGTTGTCTCTTGATATGGATATTTGTTGATCTTCATCAATGGCCACTTTGTTGCACCCTTTATGTGCAAGACCCTCTCCATTTTTGGGGAAACACGTTTCTAAATACAGTCCACCTCTGTAAAGTGGTGATTGTGGTCACTCTTTAGTTAGTTATACCACCTAAACCTCTTCTCCCTACATCGGGCAATTAGCAAAAGAAAATGGCTAGTGACGTAGATCGAAATGAAACCACTCTCAATGGTAACATTCAGCTTCTTCATCAAGTTGCCAACAATTTTGGGGCACATCTCATCCTTGACATGCTATGTCCCAATGTTAATGTTAGACCGCAAATCTCCTTACAAAATAGTTGGGATAAATCATGAGATATCTAATATTGCACTCCCCTAGAAGTTAGTTGAACAAGTCTATGACCTAAAATCATCAACAAAATATTAGTGTTAGTGATAACATGACTTACAATACATCATGTCAATACAAGCACGACATGTGAATTTATCGTGTAATCGATAAAACGACATAAAATATGTCATGTAAACACAAACACGCTAGTTACACATGATAATTTTTAAAAAAAAATATTGTGTTGTTGATACAACAATATCTGTAAGTTTCGTATTATCAATAACTCGATAAACAGAAGTCCTTGTAGCCACTTTTCACATGTTGTGTGATTCATATCACACTATGTAATACATCATATGTTCAATAACACTATAATTAACTATTCACTAATTATTACCTCATTCATTATGCACTCCTGTCTAAGAAGAGACACATAATCAATGTAGAGAAGCGTCACCATAGGCCATTCCTTGTGTAGGTGTGCCAAAAAGTCTTGGACGTCTCCTGATCTTCAACTCGTAAAATCTCTATGTCGAACATGATCTATAGATCAAGGTAGTTGTGCGACACCATAGTGACTTCCTCATCCTTTTGCTGCTTAGCGTGCTCTTTGACGTCCATCACATATCGGATACTTTCAATATAGTGGGACTGCTAGAAGCAACTTTGATCTCACTATTTCTAGGGTCAGAGACTTTGCAGAAAATGCCTCTGGTGTAGGGATAATATATGAGGCAGGGATGGATGCCAATGGATCTTGATCCCTGAGTTTGCCTTCTGCTCCTCCCTTGCCGACTGAGTCATCTTTGCAATCTTCTCGGCAATGTAGCTGTTATATCCCTTTAGCTTCTTTGCACCCTCAAATGTCACTCCTTGGTAGGTTCCTCTGCCTTTTATTACATGAGCCGGTGGATTAGCCAATGTGTACCTTGTCCTCCTAGTCACAGGGGGTAGTAGGGATGCAATGGCACCAGCATCTAAAGCTTTCCGCTTCTTTATCTTGATGAGCTTTATTTGCTTCAGTGGCATCGTTGCCTCCTCCAAGCCTTGACCTAATTTTTCCTCTTGGGATTGTATCTTTTCCTCCTCCCAAGAATAAACCACTTCTTTGTTAATTTCTTGAGGAATCTAGTGATTACCGTCCTTTCAACCTTCAGACCCTTCTTCTTTTTTGGGAAGGTAGCTTTCAGCTCCCTTTTCTTTGCATAGAATATGTAAGAATTCATATGAGTAAATACATGATAGGAAAACAATGCATGTTATTGATGACATGACATTTCCACCTATCATATTGAAATTAATACGTTAATATATATGGTCGTTTTATTGATCACACGACCACTACCATTTTATTTTCATATAAAATGATAATGTATGTTTGCATGTTATCGATGACATAATGACCTCAAAATTAACACAATAAAAGAAAAGGACGTGTTATCAAATATATACTTAAGCAAAATAAAATCCTCATTGACAAACTGAGGGACAAATTTTCTTTGCTCTTGACGAGCAGATTGGTAAATAGCTTCACTTGATTTGCAAGATCTAGACTTGACCCAAACCGATGTCTCTGCTTCAGTTGTTGGCGAATGGGTTGTTTCATGTCAGATCTTCGGTTCAGGCAGTTCATGCAGCTGCTCAGTCTCTAATTCAGGTGGGGGCTGCATTTGTTCTATTAAGCTCATTGCTACCTTGAGAGCCTTTTTAACTCTCTGGAGAGCAACTTGCACATTGTCGGTGATCCAACCTTGCTCCCCGTACAAGATGGCCTTCTCCAATACCACATCAATGATCCCAGTCATGATATCCACTGGCATGAAGAAGCTCTTAATGACATCTTTGCTAGATTGGGATTCTTCTCTTGTTGCTTCCCTGCGAAGAACCTTTTGAGGAAGTTCCCCTTACCTTGGGTAGCCTTCCCGTCACCACTATCCAACTTCAACGATTTCCCTTTCCCACTCAAACCCGTGATCAGTGCGATTTCTTCGACTGTAAGGGGTAGTATTTTTTCACGAATGTTAAAAATTTCTTGTGAGTCGTCCCAACACTCACCTATTAAAATGTTCGGGAGCAGCCTGGAGATAACAATTAGCTCATAATTGTATACTAGGTAGAACCTAGTCTCATCCAAGACTGCCTTGCATCCCGGCCTCAATTCAACAAGGTCTTTTGATAGTCTAAGTCTAGTGGGGAAACTGATAGTTCCTAGACTGGTCTCCTCCCATAAATTCTCTTCTTCTCTTTTGATGCCTTCACTGATTCTGCCATTTGATTGTATTTTTGTAGCTCTTTGTCTATAAAAGATGTTATACATATGTATATCAATAATGGGTCATGACCAAAATCAAAGAATCGCGTTGAATCACATTATGTAACTAACATACAATTACATGCTAAATTCATATATTGTGTTATCGGTTACACGATATGATACCTTCTCAAACACAATAGCACAACAATTGAATGTTGTCTTCCTAATATCGTGTTATTAATAACACGTTATGTATGTTATGCATACACGATAGGAGGACATCTCCATATCGTATATCCTATTCTCAATAACATGATATAGTAAATAACATATACTTGATAAAATGACAAACTACTAAGGAGATGAAAGTACTAACTATGTCATGTGTTCCATAACACAACATATGAACAATCGTGTATACGAACTACGATTTAGAGAGAGAGAACTCCTTACCATGAAATTGATCTGAGCTAGATTAACTCCTCGATTGGCTGGTAATTTTTGCCAAAGTTCACTGCTTTACTGGGATCGCATCAGTATACACTCGGATGGATCCTCACTTCATGGCCAAAGCCCACTTGAGGGAGGAAATTTTGAAGATAGCATGTCAGAAACAACAAAAACCAAATGTTGTGGAGTCTTTTGTGTCTCACTGATCGCACATTAGAAATTGATTGTCAGTTTTTTGAAATCTCCAGTGGGATAGCTCAGAAATCAGAACTCACACTCTGTATTAGCTTTTTACTAATCGGATTGTGGAAATCACTAGTCGGATGGGTCATTTGTGTTAAATTTGACGGGGTAATGGGTTTACACGATATAAAACCCTAAACCCTAACCAAGGGGTATTTATATCCAAAATTTATCTAATATCGTGTAAGTCTGGGTTTGCATTTTTGTGAAAAAAATAAGGAATATGGAATATTCACTTCTTCAGCCAGGTAATATGGAAAAAAAACTCAAAATTGTTGTCATAAGTAGGCATCTAGCTAGTGGTGAAGTTTATTTTTATTTTTTTATAATTAATTTTTCTTCATAGGAATTGATCAATAGATGAATATACAATATAGAAAGTATTTAACCAAGATCAGCACACAAAAATGGGAGAAGGTTACAACGAGTGCAGCCTTGTAAACTAAAATTTGTAAGAAACTAATTATTCCATAAATCATGTAAGAAAGTGCAATGATCCAAATTTTTTTGTTTGATGAAATAATGTGGTGGGTCTGATTGATGGTGTTCGTGGTTGTAGAAGTCATCTCCTTCTCCTTTCCTTAAATAATTATGTCATTCCTTTCTTTCCACACAAAGGTTGTGTAGATAGATAAAATTACACTCTGCTTATACTTATGGATGTGAAGTCTCCCTCCTTAACTTGATTGGTAAATATCCATTGTTTGTATATATTCATACAGTAGATATCTACTGAGTCGTTGTAGGCAGGGTCGGCTGGCTAAGATAGGGGGTGGTAAAATCCTCATCCTATACTTATTATATACTAGAGAATATGCATGAAAACTAGTCCCTTCTACTTATACTCTTAAGAAGATTGGTTAACTATTGGAAGGCACAATGGATGCTTTGTAATAAGCCATACAATGCAGGTGCCAAAATCAAAATTTTCTTGCCTCAATGATGAGAATCATGCATTAAACATTCATAGTAATATGAGCAATAATCCAAGTTGTATGCAGCCCGAGGAGCAGGTGGCATGCATCCTAAGGAGGGAGAGAGAGGGGGCAGTCAAGGGGAAGGGTTATTGCAACACATTGGGCATGTGGTAGGCATGATAAAAGCATGGGAACATCAAAAGGAAATTGCATGAAAGAAAGGCGCCATGTGCGAGTGGATCACCGAGGCAAGCCAATGCATGGTGCCATGGTTTGGAGCATGAAACTCATGTGTGTTCTTTGGCTTTTTAAATGTCTTTCTAGTGTCAAAAATAAAAGTGAAATTTTATTCATGTAGGTAATATATCCTATCATGAGCCATCTACTCAAGCTGGGGAGGAAGAATAAAGTAGTGGCTCCTAGCTATTGCCCTAAATATAGGGGAAAGAGATCGTTCTGCTAGAGAGAGGTGGATTCTCTATGGGCTAAACAAGGGAGCAAAGGGGTGGCAACTCAACCCTCAAGGGGAGTTGCGACCAGCCCAAGGAGGAAGGGAGGCATGAGAGAGAGAGAGAGAGAGAGAGAGTGAGGAGAAGAGTGGGGAGTTAGGGCTCCCCTCTTCTCAAGTAGTTGGACTCCTTCCTCCTAAGTGGGCTTGGGCATTAGGCCCATAATGATTCTCCAAGGTTATGGGATCAACCCTATTGACCCATGGAGGCCTAACACACCCCTCATAGTTATGCCCATTTGGGGGCGGACCTCTAGAACATTCATGTGTATCCTACGAAGGTCGTGCACAAGTTTAGAGCCCACAAGGTGTATATATATAAGTGAGTGTGTGTGACTCGGGCCCACAACATTTGTGTGACAACGGGTAAAAGGTTGTTGGTCCACCCCAACATACTTTGACCTTTATGAACGTGTGTTGGTTAACACCCTAACTAGATTCCTCAAGTTGGGCCAATATGAGATAAATATATATCAAGGCGCAACATCACCCACTACAGGTGAAGTGCTCATAGTGGCTCAATAAAATTGACGTCTATTTCTTTTGAAGTCCCAAACTATGAGCATGCTAAACAAACAGACCCGTAGGTAGGGTCTTAGTCAACGAATCTGACAACATCTCAGAAGTAAGAAGATGACTAACTGACAACTTTCTTATCTTTAGCATATCAAAAATAAAATAGTAATGCACCTCAATGTGTTTACTCCTTGTGTTGATCTCCTCATTCTTTAATGTTGACACGGTAGCTAGATTATCACAATAAATTGGGACAAGGGCATCAAACCAATTTATTAGCCCCAACCTAGCTAGAAATTCCTTAATCTACATTGTTTCTAAAGTTATCAAGATGCATGCATAAAATTTAGTTTCCATAATGGACTTAGCAATAGTATTTTATTTCTTACTAGCCCATGCTATTTCATTACCTCCAAACATGAAGACATAGCCAGCAGATTTCTTGCCATTTGGGTCCCCTACATAGTCAGAATTATTATACCTAGCTAATGATATATGTCTTATACCCTTAGTGCCAAGTAGGTACCTAAACACATGTTTAATAGCTTGTCAGGGTTTCAAACTTGGGTAAGCAGGATATCTACTCAATAAGCCTACAACAAAGCTTAAAGCAGGTTGAGTACATATCATGGCATACATCAAACTGTCAATAGCCTAAGCATATGATACTAACTTCATCTTGAGTTTTTACTCACTGTTTGAGGGTGTCAATTTTTTAAAGAATTCTACCTTTGTATATAATGGATTTCATGGTTTCCATCTAATGACACCAAAGCGCTTTAAGATGCTTTCAACGTAAGCTTCATGAGATATACTAACTTTTGCAACTTTTCTATCGAATTCAATGGTTTTCCAACCATTGTATTAAATGTATGATTATTTCTATATTCTACAGAAATAAAAGTCATATTATAGAGTTAATTAAGAACTAAAGAAGAAGTAGGATGATATATACCAAATAATCGGTTAGAAACATGTAAAAAATCATAATAATCGTTGCAATTTCAAAATCATTAACAAATAATAAGCACTTGGGGATTTTATTTATACAATATAATAATATCATTTCTTTTAATTCATAACAAGATTCTAATATTAAATAAGTACTATTCTATATATGTTTAAAATCTAAGACAATTTATTGTTTACTAAACTATCTAAATTCTTGAGACCTTGATGAGGAAGAACTAATTTATACTAGTGCTTTTCTAATATTCTTTACATATTCTTTAACAATATTTAAATCATCTTCAACATATATAATAATAATATGACAACACATCTTCCATGGAAGAGTTTCCATTTAATACAGGGCGCAAATGTGTTTTAAGATAGTTCACAACATTATTATTATTTGAAGAATTATCTAAGGTAATTGAAATAATTTTATCATTAATATGACAGTCTTGTAAATCCGACATTACATACTTTGTAATTATAGTTCCTATATGAGGATATTCTAATAAATAAAATAAATTTTTTTATTTCAAACTTAATCATGATCAATGTAATGTGCTATAATACAAATATATCGTAAATTTTGGTTATTGGCATATATATCTAAAGTAAGAGCAATTTTTGCCTAGAATAGTACAATGAATTTCTATAAGTTTACCTTTGTAGTCATTGAAGAGTTTAGTACACTCTGACTTAGTTGTATTACGCTAAATCTTGTAGAAGGATGGTTGAAGGGGTTATCCACATACCTTTCTAAATTCATATCTTTTGTAAAAGAGAAGGGTTATTTGACGTGCACAATGTATTTAGCTAGCTCATTACAATTTGTACTTTTGTTGCATGTGAAAGTACTCAAATTATTCGATGATCTAGCCATGTTATTAATTGTGTTTGGCTTGGATTTATGAGTCCATACTTTGGGATGTACTAGTTGATATGCCTAGTAAGATGACCAATACCTCCACCACCTCTACAATTAAATTGTGTTTTGTTATATTTGCATATTGCCTTCATTGCTGACACATGAAGATTTTTTGGGTCTGGAATTTCTTCCTTTGACATGTGTCATAGTCAAGATGAATCAGCCTTTGATTGGCAGGTGTTTGACTTTCTAGAGTTTTACAGAAGGCCTCCTCATTGATAGAAGCATGAAATTGAGAGTAGTATGCCATTTATCTAAAAGAAAGAAATACGAAGAGAAAATTAAAAAATAGTATGGAAAAATGAAGAATGAAACAAAAAAATAAGTTTACAAAAAATAATTACCTCAAATTTATGTAGGTAGTTGAAGACTACCCCTTGTAGTGTAAAGAATTGCAAGATGAAGATTGATTTCGTAGATAGATTGAAGAACTTGAATATTGCTTCTTGAAGAACTTGAATAATTTATCGAGAGTAGAGAGTATGAGCCTTCCCAAAGAATTTGAAAGATTGAATGTGAGGTGTGAAAAATCCCCTCCCTCTCCCTACTATTTATAAGGGTTTTTCCTTGTGAAATATCAAAAATACCCCCCCCCATAACTACCAAAAAATGGCTCTATTTGCATATACTTTAGTCAAATGGCTTATTAAAGCCATTATGGAGCCGTTGGGCATTGGAGCAAACAAAGGAGTGGTTGGGGGCTCGTTGGCCTGTTTTTAGGTTATGCCTGCTCTAGGTTGCCAACAGACCGTGGGCCGCAAATTAGAGCCCAATACAGCCAGAGCCTTGTATGTTTAGGTCGAAGCACGTCTGTGAATGGGTCGGGCTTAAGACCAACCTGTGCATAGTGCCATCCTAACCCATTGCCACCTCTAATAGTTCACTACAATCTTGTACCACTTAGAGTGTTCATTGTATCTTATAAAGCTATACTTTATTGTCTTAGGGTCTAATGTACTTTTATGTCTATCTGACACTTTTACATATGCCTTAGACCCCCATACTTTCAGATGACTCAAATTTGGACATATATTTGTCCAAAGGTGTCCTATTGACAACCTTAGTTTGTACACTGATTACTACATAGATAGTGGTCTCTAATGTTTCACCCCATAAGTTGGTTCCTAGTTCTTAGTAGTTTAACATTGATCTAACCATATCTAGAAGTGTTCTATTTCTCCATTTAACAACTCCATTTTGCTGAGGAGTATAAGGTTGTGTATATTGATGCATCACTATTTCGTGGTTGGTGAAATAGTCATTTAACTCATTAGAGATGCATTCACCAACTCTATAAATTCGTAGGACTTTAATAGTCATCAATGAAGGTGACAAAATATATCATTCCCCTATGTGCTAAACATTCATTGGCCCGCAAATGTTTGAGTGTATGACCTCTAAAAGGTTTGTGCATGTTGCCTCTTTGGAAAGGGTTGTCTGCCAAGCAATCCTCACGCACATGTAAATCCCTAGACAAATTAGGGAGAAGTCCATATTCAACATCCTATGCAATTTGTTCATATGAACATGGAATAATCTCAAGTGCCACAATAAAGAATCACTATTAGACAAGCACAAAATTTAATTAAACTTAGTTACTGCATTAAATGAAGATTTATCAACTACATCAAGTTTAAATAAACCATCACTAAAAGTTATAGAAAATAATACTTTATTATTCTTCCCTATTGTGGCCTTGTTCCCCCTTGAACCTAGTGTCAAATCCCTTGCTAGTCATGAGGAGTGGAATTGAGATGAGGTTTCTTCTTATGGTAGGGGCAAACAAGACATCAGTAAGCACTAGATTAATCCCCCAAAGAAAATAAATCTTCTAGCAGCCACATCACAATAGGTGTTGTTCTCCATATGAATCTTGTGCTACACTAGAGTAAGATTTGTCATAATATCACCCCTGATCATAGTCACATGCTTGGTGGTTGTGGAATCCAGCCATCAGCTGTTGCCATTAAATATGGTCTAGGTCATAGAGATCATGCATACTATATCATTCCCTTTCTAATTTCCCTTGCACCTATTCCCTTGTCCCCATTAGGTTAGTTGCTTTTGAAATGACCCATATGGAAAAACTTGAAGAAACCCTTTGGGTTTGCTATTGATATTACCTTTTATTGCACTAGGGGGTTTGCCCCCTTTTCATAAAGTTCTTTCCATGGGTCCACCTTGACCACCACCATCACCTCTCATAGAGCTATTGTGTTAGGCAAGGTTTGCAAATGCACTGGAGGCATTCACATAGTTCCTCCTATACTACTCTAAGCCAAGCTTGGCAATGAGATCATCCAATGTGAGATCATTGTCAAATATGTGAGAGTTTAATATTTGTCTAGTAGCGGGTCACTAGATTGCCCATAATTCGATTATCTTATAAAGATAAAAACTATTGGTTCTAGCCTCAATGCAAATGAATTTCTATTAAGTAATGAAAATGATAAAACTAAGTCTTTATGCATTTATGCATCATTCTATCAAATAATCGAACCACAAAGAATGTAAATCACACAAGAGCACATACAATTTTTACATGGAAAACCCCAACTAGGGTAAAAAACCATTGCATCCTTTATTGGCCTAAAATAAATGTACTAGATAATATGACACTATATAGACACAAGCAAACCATCAACCTTTGTTGTTGACTCTAACCCAAAAACCTCATTTGCTTCGATCTTCAACAAATTTTTTCATTGTTGGCATTTAAGTCTTATCCTCAAACACTTGAAAATCTTCTTCTACTTGCTTTGTCTTTGTCTCCTTCTAGTTACCACAATAAACTCCTTTCGTTCTTTGACTTTAGCCTTGATCCTCCTCAACTCCTTTAAAGATTGTTGAAACATCGCTTTGATTTGGTGTGTGTATGACTCTTCTCTTTGTTGTGTGTCTTCAAGGAGTCACTATTAGCATAAGCATGAAGCTCTAAGATGATATCCTCTTAGAAAACAATGGAAAAAGAACTCCCCTTTCTTCTTTATGAATTTTTAGGTTTTTTACTATTCAATTTTGTGGTTAACTAGCCTTTATATAGTCCATTAAGTAGGTTTGTGTGTTTGACTTCAATTAGGAATGGATTCTCTCTAGGAAAGGCATCCAATGCAGACAATGATCGATCATTTGACAAAACAATCGATCATTCACTGTTTCAATTAGGGTATGACACTACTAGTGATTGATCTTTCAATCCTTCGATCGATCGATAAACTCTTAGCTTAATTTTACAAAGGCCAATTCAGGTACTAATCGATCGATTGGTCATGTGTAAAGTGCAACGATCAATTGATGGTACAATAAATCACTTTTTACCCTAATTCGGTCTAAAACTCCCAAATTCACTTAATTCACTAAATCTAAGCTAATCTAAGTGAATTGTGTATGTGAGTAGTCTTCAACATTGATCGATAAGAACATTTTTGCTCCTGTTTTTTAAGTCAAACAATTCCAATTCTGACTTGACCACAACTAAATCTAGTCAAATTCCTAAGACTAAAAATATATATGAAGTTTTGACATAATTTTGATCATCAAAATTAGCCAATTGCGATACATATGCCTTACCAAGCCCCGGCACCTGCCCAACCCAAGCCGTACCCGGTCAAGGGGCCAATCGAAACGCACAAGGGCGACAAGATTGTTGGTTTAACACGTCGAGGAAGTCTAAACCCCTCTAGTGGGTGATTAACGAACACAGAGTCACACACCTTTAATCCTTTGTACAAGAGAAATAAGATAAAATAAAAGAAGATAACATCTTTCAAATAAATCCTCAAACTTAACCCACGTACTTAATATCCTAAGCCTAAACACAGTGCTCGAATCAAAAAATTTTAGACAAGTCTAAAAGCATAAGATGTACACGAGTCTGGAACATAATCATCCATTCAAGATGTTCTATAATCATAATAACATAAATTAGAAGACAAAACAATGTCCAAAGGCACCCACACCTACTCCCACACATATAATGATCGTCCCTCATACAGGGAATCCTAATCAAATGCATGTTGTACCATGCAGCCTCAAAACAAAACACAAAAAGAATGGTGAGTAAAACTCAGTAAGGTTTAAAATATGGTAAGGTTAATCGGAAAACAACCTCAGCACATCAAATATGGTAATTCAAATCCACATTTCATATAATACCCCAATTCTGATTATTTTCCTTGTCATACCCCTACTTACCATAAGTAATTATACTATATACGAGTATCTCATATATACTAATCATGGCATGAATAATCCCATTAGGACATCACATCCATCCCGTATAATAAGCGATTCTCACACAATCACATCATGCATAATCATTACATATGCCCTGCATGATAAGTATCTTTACCACACATTCAGATTATGCATAAACATCACATAAACCTACATAAGAAGTGTCTCTAACACACATTTCAGATCATGCATATTCATCACATAAACCTACATGAAAAGTGTCTCTAACACACATTTCATATTATGCATAAACATCACACAAACCTGCATGAGAAGTGTCTCTAGCACACACATTCATAACCATGCAAGTCAATAAAAACAACCATGCTTAATCGGTCGAAGCATAAGAAGTCCTTGCGCACTCCAAACAATCCCCAACAGGAAAGTACGAAGGAATTCCACAGTTTGGGTAAATTTTCCAACGGGAAGAATACCCACGAATAAGCCGGTGCACTCGGGTACACTAGCCTGGATTCTCAGGGTCCATATGGTCTCAAACAGTTTCTCTCCTTATAGCATTGCAACACTTCTCATGCAGGTAATATTGAATCCAGTCCTCAAGGGACATAAAATCCCGCCCTCAAGGGACATAAAACCCCGCCCTTTTGAACGTACAATTCAATCGACAAGCCTCGATCGCTTAATTTAGCAAGTAATATCACACAATTGCATCCAATCGATCAACACGACAAATCTCGATAAAATCTAATTCGTAAATCCATCTCATAATACATGTAACATGGTATATACGTGAGCAATCTCTATATGAATCCTAATTCATGGAATGTACTCCCCATCAGCCATACATGCATCATTTCTATTCATAAAGATCAATAATTACCATGATTACCCTCCTATGTGTGTGTTCTATTTCTAAGTATATAGCCATGTATTGTAGATAACTCAGAAGACACTACACACGTTCTCTTTAACATCTAATCATGGTTCCTAACTAAAATCATGAGTGAAAATAACCGAAAAACATAAATCAAGTCGAGTACAACCTCATGCTAGAAGTATATAAGCATATGCACATCATACTTGAATCTAGACATGGCACCATCATTTACCCATTATTTAATCACATTATAAGAAGACATACAAGTCTATTCTCATAGTATAACCTTGTTGGGATCATGTTTAAAAACATAAGGAATCATTCAGTCATGAGTTCAAGATAAGCAATCCTAACATGTTTAGCCAACAACATACAATTACACATAATACCTAAATATTCCTCAATTTCCAACATCAATACCATGCCCTTCCAGTAGCTCATTCTAGCATAAATTACTCAACATGAACATAAGAAATAGTATATAAGAACAAAAACTCAAAAATGGACAAAATAGCAAAAATCACCAATCTATCGTGTTGGCGTTCGAACGCCCTATAGGGACGTTCGATCGTCAATACATGTTTTTTTTGTTCGTCTTCCCCACATTGAAATCAAAACCGAAACTTCACATACACTTCATAAATCATCAAATATCATCCCTAAAAGTCATAATAATCAAATTCATGCTTAGAAAACATCAAATCTAGCCATTACTAAACAAAAACCTTAAAAAAATTTATCAAAGATTAAACATTTCTCAAATCGCCATTAAAACTCATAACCATGGAACCTACTTCAAAACTCTATCAAACTCAAATCCAAAATCACAGCCATGTTTAGATTGAAAATACTTACCTTCAACAAGCTTCCTTACTCAAAATAGCTCCTCCAACACCTTTGAATCCTACCCAACATATGTCTTTTATTAATACCTTCATAAATCCGATTTAAAACACCTAAATCTCTAGAAAAAAACCTTAGATCTAAGGTTCAAGAAGCTTAAAAATGAAATTCTCATCATTAGGTTTTGAAATAGAAACCCAAATCAGTAGTTTTTGAATAAAAATTGAGATTAATCCAAAGTAAAGGAAGGGATTTGAAATATTTAAGAAAAACCCTAAGAGATTAATGAAATATTAAGCAAATCCCTACCTTAATTGTCACGCCCCGTCAATGCCCGACATGAGCCAAACCCGGTCCAAGGGCCGGTCAAGCACGCGGGGGTGACGAAGGAGAAATTGAGAAACGATTTAGCGAAAGACTTAACCCTAACCGTGGGCAATTAACAGAATTACGGAGTACGCACAATCCTTTGAGCAAGAGTAAATAAAAGGAAAGAAAGAGAGTTGCTTATCACAAAGTAAACAACTAATCTCAAACCCACATGCTTAGTTAACTATAGCCCACACCGGCTCAAAATAAGTCTTAAGCAAACATAACTATAAAATGTGATATAAATCCAACAAAGAACCCTACACAAAGGTTCCAAACATAAAGCATAAAATCAAAGGAACTAAGTCACACAACGATCTCCACGATCACATCCAAGTCATCTCCAACCTTTCCTCAAAGAGGAGATCTTGTTCGTCTGCGTGTCGCACAACGCAGCCCCAAAACAAAACACAAGAAAAAGGGGTGAGTTTAACAAACTCAGCAATGGTTTTTAATATCACTACCAACATCGAAAATACGATAGCATAGCAATGAGATCATTCAGTTCAAAGATTTACATGGTGCATCATTTTCTGATCACGCATACACATCACCTAAAACTACATCGTAGTGCATAATCCACATAATTTCATTCTCATCATAACCTCCTGCATGAAATGTATCTCTAACATACATATTCCATCATGCATCATATCAAAATCAACCTGCATGGATGTATCTCTAACATACATATTCCATCATGCATCATATCATAATCAACCTGCATTGATGTATCTCTAGCATACATAATCCATCATGCATCATATCATAATCAACCTGCATGAATGTATCTCTAACATACATATTTCATCATGCATCATATCATAATCAACCTGCATGAATGTATCTCTAACATACATATTCCATCATACATCATATCATAACATCCTCCATCAAAGAATAATCACAAATTTGGTGTCACACAAACGGGACATAGACAAGGCCACAAAGGCGTGTCATGGTCCAAAATTCTACACAAGAATTCAAGAAAAATCGGGGTTGTCAATCTCTAATACTGCTCGCCCTGGACAATCATGGCCAAGGATGTCCCATTCTCACATAGAGAATCTAGAGCAGGGGTGTTTGCCCAAGGACATCTCCTGCGGAGGGAAGAGCCCGAGTTCTCACACTGAAAACCCTACAACACGTGGTAGCGGGGTGCACAAGGCATACCACACTGGATTCTCAGGGTCCAGATAACACTCATAATAACATTCTTACAAATCCGCAAGACAAGTACACAACTCATCCCCACATAATTCCATTTAATTACACTCAACCCCGGGAGTGCACTCGTTCCACACAGGAACTCAAATCAAAACGTGTCCTTTCGGACCAATCAACTTTCGATTAATCCATGACCGATCAATCTAGCACACAATTTTACCACATTACATCCAATCGGTCAAATTAGATTAACCATGATGAAGCCTCAATTGGAAATCCATTTTCATGATGCATGCAGCATGGTACATACGTGGGCAAAGTATACATGAATCCTAATCCATGATAAGTGCTCTCATCAGCCCCTAATGCATCATTCATAATCACAATATTAAGCTTCAACATCACTATTTAACCCCCACATGTGTGTGTAACTAGTAGAAGCATTTCACACAATACATGTCAACGTGTTTGAAATTAAACTCACTACCACACTACACATGTGAATTACCATCTAAACATGAATTCCAGCGGAAATCATAGGATAAGAATCATTGAAATCATAACCCAAATGAAAACTCAACCACAAAGGCTAAACACATATAAGATCATTCATTTCATCCTTGAGTCATGGCATTCACCAACATCCACACATCAACTAACCACATTCTATCATGACAAATTAGTCCAATAATAGGTTGTAGTTCTACTAAAAATATGTTTAACCATGAGGAATCAACCATTCACAATTTCAAGATGACAATTCCAACATCATGCTACAAAACATAAGTCATTCCACAAATCTCTAAGCATATATCTCAACTCCATAACCTCAATAGCATGCCCTTCCAGTAGCATAACATAGCTTAAAACACTCCACATTCATATGAAATTGGCAAGCTAAAGTGGAATCATCAAAATAAACATTATGTATTAGAACACAATTTTGCTGTGTAGCCGTTCGAACGCCCTTCAGGCCATTCGATCGGTTAAACGTAAAAATTTGAGATTCACAGTTTTGTCGTTCAAATGCCCAGCAAGCCGTTCGATCGGTTGAACTGAAAAACTGTCGTTCCGACAGTGTTGCCGTTCGAACGCCTAGCAGGTCAATCGATCGGTTGAACTAAAAAATTGTCGTTCCAACAATGTTGCCGTTCGAAAGCCTAGGAGGGCCGTTCGAACGCCAACAAGGCAGAACTAGTCATCTTCTTCCTTTCGCAAATCCAAACCGAAACACCATTGATAATACTTCAAATCTATATCTAACACCCTAATCATCATCAAAAGTCCTTCATGACTTCCAGAATATCAAACCATATCATAATAATGCAAAACCCTAAGAAATCGGGATTAAATATTTCCATTTTTTAATCATGCCATTAACACACCAAATCAAGTAACTCCATTCGAAATAAGCCAAAAATCAATAATTTTACCATGGATAAACTGAGATTTCGAAGACCCATTACCTTAGCACTTGATTAAGCTCGGTTTTGAGGGTCACCCTTCTTGAAAACCTTACAAACACATTGAGTTTGAATTAAACTCCATTCAAAATCGATTTACCAAAGAAATCCTTAATTAAAACTTAGATCTAGGGTTTGTTAAACATAAAAATTGAATTTTGAACACTAGGGTTTGTAGTAAAACACAAATCAGTAGCTTTTGAGGTCTAAAAACGAATTGAAACAAGGGGAAAATAGTAGATTTGGAAGAGATTAGGAAGAAAGCTAGGGTTTAGTGCTTGATTAGAGTAGGCTTACCTTAATCGGCTTCTAATCTGGGCCTAAGTGGGGATTAGGCCAGACCTCCCTCCTTAGCCTATTCTCAAAAATGGAAATGGCTCAGGTTTGCCCTTTTATAGTAAGGGTTGGGGTATGCATGGGTAAGTTATGGGGTGTAAATAAGAAAAGTAGGCTAAAAATGGGTATTTTACAAATTTAAGCACTAATTAAGCCTAATAAAATTCTAAAAATTTTTGTATGGGCTTAAGTAGATATCTAGGTTCATTTGACCTAAAAATCAAAATTTCAACCGTGAGGCCTACAGGGGTCCCGCCAAAACCCTAATTTTTGGAAAAATAGTAAAAATTCAGAAAAAACCAAAAAATGCACATTTATTTTAAAATAACTTAAAACCACTAATCTTAAAGTTGATTTTGGTTAAAACCATCATAAAAACTATTTATTTACGAAATCACCGAATAGATCAGAAAACGCGTAAATCTCACAATAACCGACAATTAAAGAAAACCAAAACCGGTTTAGAGATGAGGGTTTTTACATTAATCTCCTTTTTTTTATAAAAATGGGGATTAGGCTCTGAAGATCATGGTCTCAACCCTTTCCAAATTGGGAAAGTGGTTGGGC
Source organism: Saururus chinensis (assembly GCA_035235625.1). NCBI lineage: Eukaryota > Viridiplantae > Streptophyta > Magnoliopsida > Piperales > Saururaceae > Saururus > Saururus chinensis. The sequence goes on along the minus strand of CP141148.1, from coordinate 31,517,239 downwards.
TATTCTTTTTATAGTAAAGGGTGGGGTAAACCTAATTAAGTAGTCGGGTACAAATAAGATTTACTACTAAAAATGAATAAACTTGCTTATTTAAACCCAAATTGAAGTCTAAAAATTTTGAAATAATTATTTTCTATCTTAGGTTGATGTTGGGGTCATTTAAGGCTAAAAATTTAAATTTTGCACGTAGGGCCCAAGGTGGGTCCCGCTCCCTAACTTTTCAAAAAAAAATTAGTAAAAATTCCAAAAAATCCAAATGACTTAAATTAACTTTAAAACCTTAAATGTGAAGAAAGTTTTGGTTAAAAACTTTGTTAACCACTTTAATTTTGAACATAGTTAAAACCGTTCAGAATTGACATTAAACCACACAATGGCAATTAAATAGAGTAAAATAAACTGATTCAAGTTTAGGGATCTTACATGTCTCATATGTTCTTTTAATCTCCCCCTTTGGCTATTTCATGACAGAACACTACAAGATTCAAAATCAAATAAAAATTACAACTCTTGACATAGTGCATTGATTTTCACTTATACATATATTTGACTTGACAACATTAAATCTTAACTAGGACAATTTGTAATTGATCTTGAAAAATTCTGGATGATCAAATGGTCTCTTAGGTAACAGTGCATTCACTAGTATCTGTTGCTCCTCCTTATCTACTCCCTCATATCCCCTAGTGTAAGACATCATGCATCGAACTGTAACAGAATCAATAGGTCCCATGGCAACTAAAGTAGGCTCTCCTCATGGGATCCTCAAAAAAATAGAAGTGAATATCCGACATAGGATGTACATATATAGTAGCATCTCATGAGTATGACCATGTAAGAAGGTCATAATGTGTCCAAAGATAATTGACGGCAAATCTAACTCTACGTGAGACTCCGACAAAAGAAACAATATCCTGGTTGTCATCCCATCTTCTCTCTCCTTCCTTGGGCTTCAGAAGTCATACTAAGCTATCAAAGGCAACAAATGATAGTCAGTATGATAATCAGTAGTCATCGAATGTGCTAGGAATGAGATGATGAGCTCTCTACCTCGTGGTAATCTTGTAAGTCAACTAGTCAAATCACTATCAGATGGAAACTAAAATCCATCGAAGCCTGGATATCATAGAGGTGTCCTCTCACACTAAATCACATTGGCAATAATATGAAGCATGACTTGAATAATTGTGACTCTAGCAACTCCAATCAAAGCATCCTCTTTGTCATAGTTGAGGTGGGTCCACTACTTGGTCCAACACTTGGGCCAAGTTATCAAGCAAGAGAATGTGCATGATCCTCCTTTTTAAGGTGTGGTCATTGGAGCTATTGAGCTTTCGTGTCTTACTCAATTTACTTGTTACTATTTAGGAATATGCCATGGTTATCACACCCCCAAATTTACAAATGCACTTTTATCTTCTTTTTTTTGAAAGATATGTAAGAAACCTCGAGTTGGATGCAACAAAATAATTTTAAATAAGGTACATTTGTAATAAATGATGAAATCATTTGGGAGTAAGATTGCTCATTTTCACAATATAATGTAAGTGAGTAATACAATATTTATATCACTAAACAAAATCTACTATTTAACACTTGTCTGTTAATACAAAACCTTGATTAATAATAGAAATAAATGGCATATCCTAAAACAAAATAAATTTGTGTGCCTACAAAGCAATCCTAAAACAAAAGGAAAAAGCCTAAGCTACGGAGTCCTCACTACGGCTGGCTCAACCTTAGGTGCTAAGATCCCCACCTGCAACACCTACACTACAATAGATGTTGAGTATATAAATATACCCAGTAGGATGAATAAACAAAAACCACAATAATAGATAAATCAATGGAACATATATCAAGTCAAAACACTCATACCCTTCAATCTTTCAAAGACTAAGTGTCACTAATATCTATATTCTTAGTGATGCTTTATACTAAGTGTCTCTATTAGTATCATATTAGCGACGCTTTTCAAAACATCACTACTATAAAAATTTGAAAAAATTTTAAATATAATTATTAGAGACGCTTTATGTTAAGCGTCGCTATTAATATAATATTAGCAATGCTTTTTAAAGTGCTGCTACTATAAATTCTTTTTAAAATTAACAAAAAATAAAAAATATAATTATTAGCAACACTTTTTAAAGCATCACTATTATATAAATATTTTTTTAATAAAAATTTTAAAAATTATTTTAACATTATTAGCAAATAAAAATTTTAAAAAATATTTTAACATTATTAGCAACTCTCTTAAAGAGCATCGCAAATAACATAAATATTTTAACTCTATTAGTGATGCTCTTAAAAAGCCCCGCTAAAAAAATTATGAAAAAAAATTAAACCACCCTTGGCGGTTTAACGGGAGAGGGAAGAGGGGGGTTGGCCAGTGGGGGGAGCCTGGTCAAGAGGAGGAGGGGCGGAGGAGGAGGGACTGGTGGAGCAACATGGGAAGAGCAGCAGCGGAGAAGCAGCAGGTAGAGCGAGGGCGAAGCAGCAGCGATCAAAGTGAGGGCATAGCAATAGCAGTAGGCGGAGATGGGGTGAAGCAGCAGTGCAAAGCGGAGCAGCAGTTGGGGGAGCAATGGCAAAGCACAACAGTGGTGAGCGGAGCGGGGGCAAAGTAGAGGAGGGCAGAGCAGCAATAGGCAGAGCAATGGTAGGCGGAGAGGGGGCGAAGCAGCAGGTAGTAGAGCGACGGGCGGTGGCAGGAAAGTAGGATGGTGGGCAAGCCAGAGTTGGAGTCAAAGGGAAAGGGTGGGGGTGGTTAAATACCCGTGTAGGCAAAATAAAACCACGCGCGCATGAAATTTTGCGTGGGCACAGATTATTTTTAGTGACGCTTAGTAAGCATCACAAGTAACACACATTTGCAACACTTAATTAAGTGTTGCAAATGGTTTATAAGTGTCGTAAAAAATGAGTTTTAGCAACACTGCTTATAAGAGCCGCAAATATTATTATTTTAATTAAAAATAAAACCTCTCTCCTCTTTCTACCTTCTTTCTTCTCTCTCTCTCTCTCTGGGCAAGGGGAGCTTGTCCAGCTAGAGAAGGGGAAGCAGGCGGTTCTGGAGGAGGGGTGGGCAGAGCAGCAGCTAGCAAAGCCGGCAGATCTCTCTCTCCTCTCTCATCCTCTCTTCTTTGTCTCTCCTCTCTCTACCCTATTTCTCTCTCTTTTCCTTCTTTCTCTTTTATTATATATTATATTTTAAAATTAATATGTTAGCGACACATAGGAAAATATGTTGCTAATACACTAGGTAGTAGCGACCCATATGCATATGTGTTGCTAATACACTAGGTAGTAGCGACCCATATGCATATGTGTTGCTAATACCTAGGGTACTAGCGACCCAATATATATGTGTGTGTGTGTGTGTCGCTAATACATTTTATTTCAATTTTTTATTTATTTTAACATAATATATAATAAAAAATTCCTAAAACATCTAAATTAAATTCTTCCCCCTCTACCTCTCCTCTCATCCTCTCTCTTCTCTCCTCTCTCTCTCCTCTCATCCTCTCCTCTCTCATCCTCTCTTCTCTCTCTCTCTTCTTTCTTTCTTTCAGTCTCTTCTCTCTCTACCCTCTCTCTTCTCCTTCTCTCTCTTTCATTATATTATATATTTTAAAATTAATAAAAAAATTAAAATAAAATTTAAGTAGAGATGCATATGCATATGTGTTGCTCTACCTAAGGAACTAGCGACACATTTTATTATACGTCGTATAATATATAATAAAAAATTCCCAAAAAAACTAGATTAAATTCTTCCCCCTCTATCTCTCTCTCTCCTCGCACTCTCTCTCTCTTTTCTTTCTTTCTCTCTTCTCTCCCCACTCTCTCTACCCTCTCTCCCCTCTCTCTCCCCTCTATTCCCTATATTCTCTCTCGACCCTCTCTCTTCTCTAGATCTCTCTCTTCACTATCTCTTGTATTTCTCTCTCTTCAGTACTCTCTCTCCTCTTTCTCTATTCTCTCATCTTTCTCTTCTCTCCCTCTCTCTTTTCTCTCTCCTCTTTCTCTTTTCTCTTCACTCATCTCTCTCACTTACATGCGTAAACATGAGCCTCAGCTCTTAGGAGTAGGGATAATGTAAAGGGAATTTTATTTATTTTTTTCTTATTTATTAATTAAATATAAAAATTTTATACATTAAATAAAATATATTATAATTATAAATTTAAAAAAAATAATATTTATATATTATAGATTTAAATAATAAATATTAAATAAAATAAAATAATAAAACTATTATCGACATTTTTTAAAAAGTATTGCTAATAGTAGTAATATTAGCAATGTTTTTTAAAAAAATATCACTAATAGTCTCAATTTTTTTTAAAATAACTTTATTTTATTTGCGATACATTTTTTAAGTGTCGCTAATAGTACAACTATTAGCAACAATTTTATAAAAGCATCGTTATTATTAATACTATTTGCAACACTTTTATGAAAGCATCGCAACTAGGTCTATTTTTTTTATTTTTTAAATTTATAACTATTAGTAACGCTTTATAAAACCTTCTTAAATAATGATAATATTAGTGACATTTTTTAAAAGTATCTCTACTAGTTATATTACTTGCGATGTTTTATAAAAAGCGTTAGTTATAAATTTTACAACACTTATATTTGTCGCAAATAGTAATTTTTAGCAACACGCTAATAGTCCTTTTTTTTGTAATTAATGCCTCTCCCACCTTAAAGTTCCTCTCTCCTTAAAGCTTGGGCTTTAGGCCCATAGTGATTCTCCAAGGTGGGTTTGATAAGGTTATGAGCTCAACCCTATGGGCCCATGGAGGCATAGCACACTCCTTATGGTCATTCGCATGGGGGCCCAACCACTAGAAAGTTCACGTGGGTCCCTCAAAGGTCGTGAAAAAGTTTAGGGTATATTTATATGCACACTTATATTATAATGTCTAGTATATGTGTATAGGGTCATGGGTCCACCTCTACGTACATTGACCCTTACAATGTATGTCAATTCACCCTAATTAGATTCTTCAAGTTGTGCCAATATGGACCAAACCCATATAAGGCCCAACAAATAACGTAATAAGAGAGCATGAAGTCCTTACTTCATGTCACCATGAGATTGAGGGGATATTACATACTCATTGATCATCCCTTCCCCTTACAGCTTGAGCACGTCAGAGAAGTGGTTTACATTATAAACAAGTAATATATCAACTTACGATGTCACATAACTGAGGCATTTAGTACACTTTTTTTTTTTTTTAGAGGGAGTAGCGTCTAGTACATAGTTACTATCAAAGCTTAGTGACTAGTCACCAAAGAGTACCCAACACAACTGAAGCATTTAGTACACAGTTTTTGACTAAGACTTGTCCACCAGTTTTCCTTATCAAGGTTATGACTAACAACGGGAGGCTGTCTGCCACAATAACCAAAAAAATGGTGATGAAAGGCTCCCAAGTTGCCCCTTCCATGTATCCGCTGGTAAGGAAAACTAGTAACGCAAGACAAGTCCCTTGCATCAAGTTCTTAATTCTAGTATTAATCAAAATTCCTAGGCGCGAGAATCACTATTTGAAGAATAGCCAGGAAGGAACCCCAGTATTCGTGACCTTGTTCGAGTTGAAGATAATGATCCGCCCAACAAAGCACACAGACTTTGTCCTATAGAGGTCGACTATGAGTCGCCAACCATTTCTATCTTCAGAATTATTGAAGTTGACGTTTAAGTTATGAAGTGTGAACTTGTGACCTCCATTAATGTTCGTTCCATCTCCATAACTGTTCACAAACACGCGTTTGACTTGTGTGATGACTGGACGAGATGTTTACGTAATGCTATAAAAGGAAAGCTTGGGACGGAGGTGTTGGCATCAAGCTCGATCGTGAGATGAAATTAGAAGAGAAGCAGTCATTATCAAGTAGCCATGGGTCTGATAAGCAAAGGGCTCTCTGTTTTGCTCTTCCTCCTCTGCAGCATTGCCCTCCATGTGGCAGCAGCTGCACTATCCGAAACCAAGGATGTGAAACTTGGTAGGCTGGGTGGTAGGAGGCTTGGAGGTGGTTCTGGCACTGGCAGTAGTGGTGGCAGGGCGTTTGGTGGAGGAGGAGGCGGTGGGGAAGGAGGTGGTGCTGGGAATGGTGGAGGCTTTTGTGCTGGTAGGGAATTGAGCGATGGAGGTGGAGGAGGTGTGGGTGGTGGAGGTGGCTTTGGTGGAGGTGGTGGTGGAGGTGTAGGTGGGGGGTCGGGACATGGGGGAGGGTTTGGTTATGGTGGTGGCATTGGAGGAGGAGCTGGAGGAGGCATTGGGGGTGGTATTGGTGGTGGTGGTGGTGGTGGTAGTGGAGGAGGAGGAGGTGTTGGAGGAGGGTATGGGAATGGAGGAGGGTTTGGTGTTGGTGTAGGCATAGGCATAGGAGGTGGCATTGGTGGAGGAGTTGGTGGTGGTGGTGGTGGTGGTGGTGGAGGAGGAGGAGGAGGAGGAGAAGGGTCTGGACATGGAGGTGGATTCGGCGTTGGTGGAGGCATAGGTGGTGGAGTTGGAGGAGGAGTTAGTGGAGGAGGTGGTGGTGGTGGCGGCGGCGGCAGCGGTGGAGGAGCCGGTGAGGGCGTTGGACATGGTGAAGGGTTTGGTGCTGGTGGAGGCATAGGTACAGGTGGAGGTGGAGGTGGAGGTGAGGGCTTGGGTAGTGGTGGAGGACTTGGAGGTGGCCATGACATTGGTGGAGGCATCGGAATCGGAATTGGGGTTGGAGTCGGAGTCGGAGTCGGCGTAGGGTCCGGCCAGGGTGTCGGAGTTGGGACCGGTAATGGAACCGGAGGTGGAGGCAATTAACCTAGGGTTGTAAGGCTTATAAAGTGGACAAAAAGCCCGAGTTAATAGTAATGAAGTAAAACTGATTAATGTAATCCATGGGTAATTTTTTCTGCATTAATTTGTTGTACCCTTCTATTGTCAAGAGAAATGAAACTTGATAAAAGCCGTAATCTTTTCCTCATCTTCTTCAATCGACACTTATAATTATGTTCGTCCCATCTTTGGATGAACGGATATTAAGATCTTGATACTTGATTAAAATTGGTTGTCAAGGAACATAACACAGTTTATTTGTCAATTATCCCAAAAAAAACACTGTTTAATTGTAGATAATATACTCTGATCATGGTCTGCTATATGAAAGACCATGAGAGACAGAGTATCTCCGTGCGTGTGTGTGTTTTTAATATTACTTTTGTCTGCTAGGAACTCCTTAATTGAATTATGCTTAATAGTTTGATTTGGTGAGGTTTTCCTTTGTTTCCCTTCTTGCTCTAAGCCTTAGCAGCATAAATTTTGAATGATTTTACGTTTTTCTTAATTATCTTAATTACACTCTCCATATCACATTACTAGCTTTATTTAATTTTTTAAAATAAATTAAATTTAGTTCATTTACAAAAATAAAATGGATCTATTAAATATGGATAGGTAAAATTTGTTTTAGGATGGACTGAACATTGTCTTTTGTATCAAGAAGAATTAGCCAAGTTTTTTTTCAAAAATAGAGTAACTAATCAAGATAAATGGTCCATATCTTTAAACCATGTAAACTTAGGCTTCTTGATGCAAGCAAGCAAGGGCCAATAAGGCCCCCATTGTACTCTTTCCGAGCTACTTGACCTGATCATTGTGTAATCCCTATATTAATCACGTCATATATAGGGCAAGTCGTGAAATAAATGTTATCAAATAAATTCTAGTATGTAGTTTTGATAGGTTTGTCCTTCCGTTCAATTGGAATTAAAGGGGACTTAAGTTAAAAGGCATTAGATAAGGAGAATTAAAGGTTTCTTGTAAACAAAGGAGATTACTCATTTAAGGTTTTTTGTAAACGTATTAGGTGGCAAATAAGGCCTGGACCCACCATGACTTTTGGGCCCAAATAAACGGACGAATCGGTGCATTATATGCTTTAATTTGTTGCAAATAAGAGTTTATAACAACATTTCCAACGTGGGACACTATTTCCAAATCGTGCCGTGCATGGAGTAAATGACACCCTTTTGGGGTGCCATTGTCCATCCAATTCGGGTGTCATTTCTAACAATCGAGACGCCTTTTTTTAATCCTCTTTTCACTGCTCTTTCATCTCTTTTTTTGGTACCTCTCTTTTTAAATATTGTATTTGACATATATAATTAGAGTTTACAAGTTGTTAAAATGTCATATAGGTAAATAGAGACGTCAATTTAAGCCACTTGAGCATGTCCAATGCTCAATTGTGCCATCTTCCATTAGAGATGCTTTAATGCCCCACTTTCCTGCCCAGTGTCAGGTGAAGTTTTAACATTTTCTTTCCTGCTAAATTTTCATGGAAGAACATGGCTATATGGGCATCCTTAAACTCCTCGGTACTTCTTTCTGAAATTTTTTTTCATAATTTGAACTACTCATTACCCCATCTTCCCAACACTATATTTTCTCACACCTTACTTCATCCTTCACGAAGGATAAACATTTTAAAAAAATTACTAAATAAAAAAAAACTATGTTAATAAAGAATATCATATTCATGTCCTTTACACATATTTTTTGTTATTTGACCGTGAGTTTGTTTTCCAAATTCCAAGGATGGCATTGAACAAATGTCTAAAACACTCATAAATATAGCTTCCCTTGAGTGTTCCCTTTCCATTTGAAGGAAATAGGCCACGACGAAGTTTGTCCATGAGATAGTGTCCTTGAAAGAGAGTTTCTCGAAAAATGCATGAGCTTCTTAAACTAGTCCACTTGTAATTAGTCCCAACAAGTAAGTGGTGTTCCATGAACGTGGTCCCTGCTGAAGCATTTTACTAATATATGTAAGGTCATCATTCAATTTTCCACAGCCAACAATCTCATCAATTATCTCATTCCAAGAATTTCAGTTTGATAAAAATGTCCGAACTTCATAAGACCTGCGATGATGGTATTCCAAGATATCACATTTTTCACAGCCATTTTGTTGAACAAAACAAGAGTGAGCGCCGTCCAATAATGAGAATTTTAGGAAACAACATCCTTTGTGGGCATTTGAGAAAAAAAATCCATGCAACATGTCCGGAATCATCGTACTGCATCAATCATAGTGTTGTATGAGAAGATGTCCTGGTTGGGCATTCTTTCGAATAGGTCCACCCTCTTTTTCGGGGGTGGTCAGAAAATAAAATTTTCCAATTTTCTAAAACCCCTAACTAGGTACAAAGTTATTTTCTAGAAGAAATTTATTTTCCCACTTTTTTTTAGGAACCCCTAACAGGCCCTAACTAAATAAATAAAACACCTATTTTTTTCCTCATTCTCCTCAAGCGCCAACATAATTACCGCCATGGTTTCTTCATTAATGCCAATCCGGGCTACCAAATAAAGGCAGTGCAGTGCAGCTAATAGAGAAACCATGGGCCAAATTTGGCAATGTATGGCGTCCCTGTTTCCTTCTTTTGATGGTCGCAATTTGTCTATATGTAGCCGCACATGACGGTATCAGCAAGTAAGAGGAGGGCCGATGCTAGGGTGGGCTGTGGTCACAGCATTGACTCCACTGCCTGAGGTGAAGAAGTGAGGAAGGGGGTAGGTTGGGCGTAAAATGAAAATTAAAAAATTAAAGATACTATGGGGTATTCACACTTGAGAGATGTCAAAAACCTCACGTGGGGTAAATGAGATAATGATATTTTTGGGATCCATATAACCATGTTCTTAGGGGAAGTGGGTGAGGGGTAGAATAAGAATAAAAGGGCACATGCCTGAAATAATGTGAGAGGGTCGATATGTTCCAACCGTGGATCTTATGATCAACTGTTCAAAAATATCAAAATCATCATAGTCATTGGACCAAGACAACAAAGAAAGGGTAATTAGGGGTTGTTTGGGTACTGTCTCAGTTGATTCAGCCTCAATTTAGGGTTGAATTTTTAGAATCCTATTTGTGTGTAGAAGCTGCGCAAAATTAAAAAATTTAGTACTAAAGTTGATTCAGGTTGTTTCAAGCTTGAATCGGCCTAAATCACTAAATCACAGTCGATTCAGTCTCTTAGGGGTCATTTGGGTACTAAATTAATTCAATAGTGAATTAATTCAAAAAATTCATTACCAAAAGTGAATTACGTTTAGTAAGAGAATTTATTAGAATAAATTCAGATATCGCGTCAAACCTAATTTTAAAACTTTAAACTAATATAACTCTCTCTCGAACTCGAATATTCATGTTCTTCATACCATTACTGTCACAACCCGGATTTCTAAAACCCTTTTTAAATAAAGGACACGCGATAAATTATGATAATTTTTTTCTTTCTTAAACACAAAACAAATAATCCAATTAAATATCCGGGTCATGATAACTGGGGTTCACAAATACGAATATTAAAACATATGATATTATTACACGTGTCAAATTTCGTAAATAGCAAGTTAACCCTCTAAGCACAAGTTTGTCATCGGTCCGAAAATAAACAACCAAGTAAAGTTGGCTCTCACGCCAATAATCACAATTACTTACAAGATTGCAGAAGGAAGAAACTAGATCCCACTAATGCAACATCGTCGTCAAATCTTCACCAGCGTCCCGATCTCGCAACATCCCCATCTAAAGAACCTGCAAGCATACAAGACCAAGCAAGCAACAAAACATATCCTCCCCTTGGAGGAGCATTCAAAAGAACAATAGTATTATTTAATATTTGTTGGATCGGGCTAACATCACCCAATGTTAGTTGTCTACATACTCATCAGACAACATCTCCAATGTTTCCAACAAGATCCGATCCAAACGTAGTTCTGCCTAATACTACACTATACTAAGAAGCATAACATCACACATGCAATGCTTAAGTATTTTCAAGCAACCTACATTTTATGCAAATCCTTTAATCATTCCACTTGTTCTAAGTAAACAAGCAATATCAATCAATGTTATTAATTATCTCTCGAACCATTGTTCGATAATTAATATCCCTGTCTAATCCCAATGACAGACAGACTAATCAAATGTCAACCTAAGTGACAAATGATAACGAAAAACCCTGGAATGCACCAGGCCCTTAGAATCTACCAAGAAGTATCATTACCCCTCCTAGCCCAAGAAGGACCTAACCGAAGTGGAAGGGCATGGCCCACAACTGCACCTAAACAGAAGTGGCGGGAAAAGCCAACCAAGCAGGATGTCAGCTAATCCAATTGTGTGTGCACTAAAAGATCCTCAATAGATCTGTGGTGAGCCCGGCTCACACAGAGCTCCCTCCAATGGGGAGGTGCAACTACATGGTCAAATCAGTGGCTCCTCAATAGAGCTAAAACTCAAGAAACCATTCTGAACCCTATCTTGCTCATCTATAAGCCAGGATTCTGAATGACTATCTCAAACCCTATTAGTCCCTTCTAGACTAGGGTTTACAACTTGAGACATGTCATCGATTCATCAACCAAGACAAATCGTGAGGTCAAAGGCTTTGTTCACTCTATGAACTAATCTCAGACCCCTCAGAGGTATATTAGTCTTTATCTTAATTAGGTGTTCTCGCCTAATCCAAAGTTGTCACGCCCCGGCGATGCCCGACCCGAGCCGAACCCGGTCCAAGGGCCGGTCAAGCGCGCGGGGGTGACGAAGGGAAATTGAGAAACGATTTAGTGGAAGACTTAACCCTAACCACAGGCAATTTAACAAAATTACGGAGTACGCACAATCCTTTGAGCAAGAGTAAATAAAAAGGAAAGAAAGAGTGTTGTTTATCACAAAGTAAACAACTAATCTCAAAACCCACATGCTTAGTTAACTAAAGCCCACACTAGCTCAAAATAAGTTTTAAGCAAACATAACTATAAAATGTGACATAAATCTAAAATAAAGAACCCAACACAAAGGTTCTAAACATAAAGCATAAAACCAAAGGAAATAAGTCACACAACGATCTCCATGATCACATCCAAGTCATCTCCGACCTTTCCTCAAAGAGGAGATCTTGTCCGTCTGCGTGTCGCACCACGCAGCCCCAAAACAAAACACAAGAAAGAGGGGTGAGTTTAACAAACTCAGTAATGATTTTTAATATCACTATCAACATCGAAAATACGATAGCATAGCAATAAGATCATTCAGATCAAAGATTCACATGGTGCATCATTTTCTGATCACGCATACACATCACCTAAAACTGCATCATAGTGCATAATTTACATAATTGTCATTCTCATCATAACATCCTGCATGAAATGTATCTTTAATATACATAATCCATCATGCATCATATCATACTCAACCTGCATGATTGTATCCCTAACATACATATTTCATCATGCATCATATCATAATCAACCTGTATGAATGTATCTCTAACATACATATTCCATCATGCATCATATCATAATCAACTTGTATGAATGTATCTCTAACATACATATGCCATCATGCATCATATCATAACATCCTCCATCAAGGAGTAATCACAATTTGGTGTCACACAGACGGGACATAAACAAGGCCACAAAGGCGTGTCATGGTCCAAAATTCTACACAAGAATTCAAGAAAGATCGGGGTTGTCAATCCCTAAAAATCTGCTCGCCCTGGACGATCCTGACCAAGGATGTCCCATTCTCACACAAAGAATCTAGAGCAGGGGTGTTCGCCCAGGGACATCTCCTGCGGAGGGAAGAGCCCGAGTTCTCACACAGAGAACCCTAGAACACGTAGTAGCGGGTGCACACGACATACCACACTGGATTCTCAGGGTCCAGATGACACTCATAATAATATTCTCACAATCTGCAAGACAAGTACACAACTCGTCCCCACATAATTCCATTCAACTAGACTCAACCCGGGGAGTGCACTCGTTCCACACAGGAACTCAAATCAAAACATGTCCCTTCGAACCAATTAACTTTCAATTAATCCACGACTGATCAATTCGACACACAATTTCACCACATTGCATCCAATCGGTCAAATTCGATTAACCTTGATGAAGCCTCAATTAAAAATACATTTTCATGATGCATACAGCATGGTACATACGTGGGCAAGGCATACATGAATCCTAAGCCATGATAAGTGCTCTCATCAACCCCTAATGCATCATTCATAATCTCAATATCAAGCTTCAACATCATCAGTAAACCCCCACATGTGTGTGTAACTAATAGAAGCACTCCACACAATGCATGTCAACATGCTTGAAATTAAACTCGCTACCACACTGCACATGTGAATTACCATCTAAACATGAATTCCAGTGGAAATCATAGGAGAAGAAACGTTGAAATCAGAATTCAAATCAAAACTCAACCACAAAGGCTACACACATATAAGATCATTCATTTCATCCTTGAGTCATGGCATTCACCAACATCCACACATCAACTAACCACATTCTATCATGACAATTCAGTCCATTAATAGGTTGTAGTCCCACTGAAAATATGTTTAATCATAGGAAATCAACCCTTCCTAATTTCAAGATGATAATTACAACATCATGCCACAAAACATAAGTCATTCCACAAAATCTCTAATCATATATCTCAACTTTATAACCTCAATAGCATGCCTTTCCAGCAGCATAATATAGCTTAAAACACTCCATATTCATATGAAATTGGCAAGCTAAAGTGGAATCATTGAAAATAAACATCATGCATTAGAACATAATTCTGCTGTGTAGCCGTTCGAACGCACTTTAGGCCGTTCGATCGGCTAAACGGAAAAAATTCAAATTTACAATTTGGTCTTTCGAACGCCCAGCAGGCCGTTCGATCGGTTGAATTGAAAATCTTTTGATTCGACAATGTTGCCATTCAAACGCCCAGGAGGGTCGTTCGAACGCCAACAAGGCAGAACTGATCATCTTCTTTCTTTCGCAATTTTAAACTGAGACACCATTGATAACACTTCAAATCCACATCTAACACCCTAATTATCATCAAAAGTCCTTCATGACTTCCAGAATGTTAAACCATATCATAATAATACAAAACCCTAAGAAATCGGGATTAAATATTTTTATTTTCTAATCATGTCATTAACACACCAAATCAAGTAACTCCATTCGAAATAAGCCAAAAATCAAGAGTTTTACCATGGATAAACTGAAATTTCAAAGATCCATTACCTTAGCACTTGATTAAGCTCGGATTTGAGGGTCACCCTTCTTGAAAACCTTACAAAAACATAGAGTTTGGATTAAACTCCATTAAAAATCGATTTACCAAAGAAATCCCTAATTAAAACTTAGATCTAGGGCTTGTTGAACATAAAAATCAAAATTTGAAAGCTAGGGTTTGTAGTAAAATACAAATCAGTAGTTTTTGATGTCCAAAAACGAATTGAAACAAAGGGGAAATGGTAGATTTAAAAGAGATTAAGAAGAAAGCTAGGGTTTAGTGCTTAATTAGAGTAGGCTTACCTTAAACACCTTCTAATCCGGGCCTAATTAGGAATTAGGCCTGACCTCTCCTCCTTAGCCTATTCGCAAAAATATAAATGGCTCAGGTTTGGCCTTTTATATTAAGGGTTGAGGTATGTATGGGTAAGTTATGGGGTGTAAATAGGAAAAGTAGGCTAAAAATAGATATTTTGTAAATTTGAGCACTAATTAAGTCTAAGAAAATTCTGAATTTTTTGTATGACCTTAAGTAGATATCTAGGTTCATTTGACCCAAAAACCAAAATTTCGACCGTGGGGCCCACAGGGGTCCCGCCAAAACCCTAATTTTTGGAAAAATAGTAAAAATTCAGAAAAATTCTAAAAATTCACATTTGTTTTAAAATCACTTAAAACCACAAATCTTAAAGTTGATTTTGGTTAAAACCATCATAAACACCACTTATTCATGAAACCACCGATTAAATCAGAAAAAGCGTTAATATCACAATAACCAACAATTAAAGAAAACCAAAAACCAGTTTAGAGATGAGGGTCCTTACAAAAGCTATTAAACCTCATTGATTTATCTTTCAATAATCTTAAGCAGATGATAAATTCTTATCACAACAAAAATGACAAAATATCGAAACAATGAACAGCATAAACCATCAAAACTACACAAGTCCAAGCAGATCATAATATCAATAATAAAATTCATTAATGATATAAGAATTATTCGAGCTCTCGTGCCCTAACCCTCCTTGGGTTATATTAATAAATCTTTATGAAACTGGTCGTAATGCACCTAAGGGCATTAGAGTAATTATCCAACATTGGATACAATCCTCTCTACACTCGGGTAAGTCTTTAACCTCTCAAAAGGTTTCAGTATCACATTGGCTCATTAATAACATCCATGCAAATGGGGCTGGTTTGCATAGAGGTATTTCTGTCATTTTGTTCAAGGCTTCCCTGAACCTCAATGGGTTCAAAACTAATCTCAAGGTTTACACCTTGACGTTATGAGCCCGAGAAAATTTTCTTAACAATTAACGGGGTCATAAACCCCTAGAACCAACCCTGGTTCAATTAATCATTTTACCTTAACCCTATGGGTAGAATAGTTAATTATCTACATACTGGAATTTTTCCCCACCTTGTAGATTGGTCAAAATTTAGGTTACCCATTACAATCTCATCAAGAATTTTCTCAATTTTTAAGATCACTCATAGGCCACTAAACCGGAGCCCCGAAGTCGGGTAAGTGGTTTTCACACAATAATTTAACTATAAAGGGTAAAAGGGTTATTTTATAGTTTATGGGATTTTTCCCAAGATAAAACTTGGTCCGAATACTCCCACGCTTCTCAAGGTCCAATAGAAATTTTCTAAAATTTTTTGACACTTTTAGCCCCCTGAACTGGACCGGTTCACTCCATTCTTTCATTTTTTTTATACATCAGACCCAAATCGGGTCTGAGAAAATCAGGTTCAGGTCGACGACCGGCAATGCGGGTCATTTTCCCCACATCCGGCCAGAGGCAAAACGCCTATGGCAGTGCCACCCTTGGCCACCATGGCCGGGGGGCGGGCTGGGGTCCACTGGATCGCCTCCAGGCGGCG
Source organism: Saururus chinensis (assembly GCA_035235625.1). NCBI lineage: Eukaryota > Viridiplantae > Streptophyta > Magnoliopsida > Piperales > Saururaceae > Saururus > Saururus chinensis. The sequence continues at coordinate 31,501,241 of CP141148.1, read as the reverse complement.
ATCCCAGTGAGGCTGGCCCCCGCCGCCGCCTGATGGCCGGCTAAGGCCAAAGACGCATTTTTATTTTATTTTTTATTTCACCGGCGAAGCCGCCACGGCAAGGCGCCACAGCCGGCCGATGGGCTGGGCTTGACCGGATCGCCATCATCTGGCGATTCCAACCACCTAGGTCCCTCCAGCAATGAGCTTCGCCGCACCACCACAGTGTTCTCTTCTCTCTCTCTCTCACTATTTTTTTTTCTCTGCGACGAACCGGCGGCCAGCACAAAGGCAGCCAAGTCCACCGCCGCCAAGGCCTCACCAGAGCAAGGGGCCGCCAAGGCCAGAGTCATGGACACCGAGGCTAGGGCCACCATGGACAAGGCCATGGCCGCCCTTGCTTACGACCAAAACCGACTATTCACGTGAACAGTTTTTGCAAAAATTGTTTTTGATATTATTTTCAATAAAATAAATTAATGAATTCCCTACAAATTTCAACTTGAAATCCTACCTCAACGGCTGAGTTGTCGTCGATCCACTGCCACCAGAGCCTCACCAGAGCTCCGCCTTTCACCACCTTCTCTCCTCCAATCAGGCAAAAGACCCCCAAATTGTGTCATAAAAAGGCCTTTTATAAATATGGAGATTAGGGTTCCTAATCCCTCTAGAATTTTGGCCCAACCACCTTACTTAAATACCCTAATTAGGCACCTAAAAATTAATTTTGGAACTCTAATTAACCAAGCCCGTAAGACAGCTTATACGGGCCAGAAATACATCTAAATTGGGTAAGCGGACCCTATATAATATATTCAACTTTGAACAGTCGTATCTCCCTCATCAGAACTCTAATTTATGCATTCTTAGTGGCGTTACGAAGCTCTGTCTGTCACTTTCTAATAGAATTGTTCAATCACAAATTCTATCTATGGAGGAAGTTATTCTACTAAGAATGTCAATGCATCAAACACCCTATTTTTCAGGTATTTAATTTTTGAAACTTAGGAAAATTTAGGATATTACAATTACACTTCTAAATTCAAGCTCTATCAAACAAGAACCCACAAGGGTAAGTAATTTTTGAATTTTTAAAGTGGGCCCTACCTATATAGCACATTTTTCGAGGCTCAAATCGATATGAATAATAACCATTGAAAAATATAGAATTTGTAATTTTTAAAACGGTGATTAGGAGATTGAATCGATTCAGGCTGATTCAAGCTTGAAACGGCCTTAATCTAACTTCAGTACTGAATTTTTAATTCAGTGCAGCTTCTACACACAAACAAAATTCAAAAAATTCAATACTAAATTGAGGTTGAATCGACTGAATCTTCTGATGATTCAGAACCCAAACAGCCCCTTAGTCCCCGTTTTAAAAATTACAGATTCTATTATTTTTTAACGGTTATCTTTTATATCAATTTGAGCCTCGAAAAATGTGCCATATAAGTAGGGTCCACTTTGAAAGTTCAAAATTACCTACCTTTGTAGAAGCTTGTTTAATAAAGCTCGAATTTAGAAGAATAATGATAAGAAGAACGTGTATATCCAAGTGAGAGAGAGTTATATTAGTTTAAAATTTTAAAATTAGGTTTAACGTGAAATCTGAATTTATTCTAACAAATTCTCTTACCAAATGTAATTCACATTCGACGGTGAATTTTTTGAATTAATTTACTATTAAATTAATTCGATACTAAATTAATTCAATACCCAAACAGTCTTTAAATAAGTGTACTCAAAACTACAATCCAATCTAGGATTGTGTTTGTATTCCCCCACCCCAGAAAAAACATGGAACTCATATTTACTTATTTCATTTTTATTGGGGGGGCTACAAAGTATACTACCACTTTCTTGATCTAAAAGGCTGCTGTAATCTGCATCGAGATTTTGGTAGGAATAGGATCGAATGTGAACCGGGGTCGACCATCGAACCGGTTTGACACGGCCCGATGCCGAACTAGTTCTCAGCTCAACACGCTCTCCAAAACTTGTCACCGCTTTTGTTATTCCGTTGCAGCCGGGCCCGAACGCGTACAAGCATATTGCTTCATTGTCACGCTCGCATGCGGTTGGTTTCCTTATTTGACCCCACTTTCCTCCTCACAGCCCTCCGATATCGGGTAGGAAGTCTCTCTGCCGGTTCAGGGCACTAAGCCAAGCAGCCCATCATCACGAACAGCTTATTTAAGAAGCCTCCTTAATCTGAAGGCCTACTTTGATGTATCTTCTTCTTCTTCTTGAGTAGTAGTCTGTAGCTTTTACTTGCTCTATCTGTTGTTCTATTTCTCGGTTATACTAGCTTTCTCCTATCATATTGTTCTTCTGTAGTTGGTCTTTTGTATGAATGCGTTGATATGCATAGATTATTGGCTTTTGCATGAAATAGCACTGACTCAGTAGATATCTCTTGCATGAAATCTTATGCATGAACTTTGACTGATGATGGTCTTCATGGTGGACATCGAACCCTGTTACATCTTTTTATTTTTACTTCTTTTGCTGCTTAGGCTGGTCCATGCAGTTCATGAACTAGTTAACAATTTACCATAATGCATTAATTAATGGTATCTTGCATTGAAATAGCAGAGCAGTCCGTAACTGAGTGATTGTCTTTTGCCTAAATTCACAAATTAAGATTTAATTTATGATGTCCTTCATGAACTGCTGATCAATTCTGTTTTCTTCTAGCTCTTCTTTACAAGAATTAGAAATAAAATTGGATAAGGTACTTAGGTGGTGAATGGTCTTTTTAATGTTTTCCTTGAGTACAGTTTCTCAAAATTTTCTTCTTCATAGCGTCAAAGATCAACAACATGAACAACTGGAGATAGACACCACAACGGGTGCAGCGAGATGGGAGACCCACCAACACGAAGGACCTCAGTCCACCGCATCCGAGAAAGGATTGACTGCACCCATGGCAACTAAGCGCGTACCTCTACTCCAACACTCACAAAAAAGAGTGGGAGGAAGGCAGAAAAGAGGTGAAGGAAAGGACAGAAGATTGCTATGGCAGGGAGAGGGAAGAACGGGAGAAGAGTGAAGCAGAAGGGAGTGTGAGGAAGGGACAGAGTGGAGAGGAACTTGGCCAGGGAAATCCGGGAAACGGAGAAGTAGAGGCAGGCAAGGAAAGGGACAGGAAGCCGGGGCCCATAAATCATCAGCCCAATGCGTATTTGCTTCATTTTCACGCTCGCATTCACTTGGTTTCCTTATTTGAGCTCACTTTCCTCTGTTGCAGCCTTCCTATATCGGGTATCACGCACTTGCTGAAGAAGTCAGAATAGGAGACCTCTCAACCGGTTCAGGGCACTCAGCCAAGCAGCCTATTGTCACAAACGGCTAATTTAAGAAGCCTATTTATTGTTCTTTTGCTCTATAATCTCCTATCTGTTGTTCTAGTTCTAGTTTATACTAGCTTTTAGTCGATGATCTCCTATCACATTGTTCTTCTGTAGTTGGTCTTTTGTATGAATTCGTTGATATGCATAGATTATTGGCTTTTGCATGAAATAGCACAGCAGATATCTCTTTCATGAAATGATAGACATGAAGCTCTGTTTCCTGGTTTTTTAGTGTTTTCTGTTTTACAGCTTTAGGCTACTTATGATCTTGGAGAAGCTGAAATTTTTTGGATCCCAGAGACATTTTTATTCATATGAACCGTAAGGCTTCTTTTGGAGCTCTGTTCCCTGCTTTTCTGTGTTTTTTTTCGTTTACAGCTTTAGGCCACTCCATGCAGTTAATTATCTTTGCAAGAATTTACAATAGCGTAACTTTTGATCTTTGTTTGTTCTGGTATTGTTCTGTTCTCTTCATCTTCTCTTTTGCGTTAGATTAATGATCTCTAGTGCTAAATTAGCATAGCAGTCCTTAACTGAGTGATTTGTCTTTTGTTTCACTTCACAGCGTAAAATTTAATTGATGATGGTGTTCATGAAGTGCGGTTAAATTCTATTTCTTTGCAAGCAACTCTTTACAAGAATTCGAAAAAAGTTAGCTAAGGTCCTTCAGTTGATATTCTTTGCGTGAATCTGCAGCAGAGCCAACTTCATGGTGTTTAATTAAATTGCGTGGATTATAGTCTCTTTTGCAATCCTAATTTGAGAACAATTTACTAGACCATGTTGTATGGTCAAGTCTCTTATGTTGTCTGATTGTCCAAAAAAGAGGTCTTGTATGTTGTCTATTATTGTTTTTTATTGAAATCTTCAGTTTAATGGAGGATCAAGAATTAGTTAAATTACAGGATACCTAAAAATCCTGAGGGCCAGCTCCTTCTTCTGTTTTATAAAGTAGGTGATTGTTGATTCAAAGGAGACTCAATAGTTCTTGTGAAGAGGGCTTTGATCGACTTCCCCCCTCTTTTGAACAGGTTTTTGGGATTCAGGATCAGGTGGAGCAATTCAATGGTTTCCCTGGCTGAGAGAGACAGGTCCACACTTTTACTTGGTTTATTATTTAATTTGTTCTTAGTTTTTGTTCTATTAATTTTCCTAATTATATTAGTTTCATTGTTGTTCTTTTTGCTACGGGTCTTTTGCATGAAGTAGTGGATAAAAGATAGATACTCTTGCATGAAATTGCAGTTATCAAGTCCCTCAGTCCCTGTACTTTGTATGATTTGTTAACATTGTCTCTATAAAGGAGTCTCTTTCTGCTTGAAGTTATATCCCAAAGGCTGAAACCAACTTTAGATTTAATTTATGATGGCCTTCATGAACTGCATTTCAATTCTGTTTTCTTCTAGCTCATCTCTACAAGAAATAGAAATAAAATTGGATAAGGTACTTAGGTGATCTGTCATTCCTGTAAATCTGCAGTCAACTTTGCACTCAATTAAATTGCATGGATTACAGTCTCTATTGCTATCCTAATTTGAGAACAATTAACTGGACAACGTTGCTTGCTCTCAAGTCTTTTATTGGTTGTTTTTAGCTTTCGTAATCTGTCTTTTATAAGTTGCATTAGATTTGCAGTTTAATGGAGGATTTAGAACAAGTAGAAAAACAGAAAAGAGTTTTCAGGGCAACTCTGCTTTGGGCTTCGGGACCAGGTGATGCAATTCAATTATTTTCCAGGGTTGAGACGTGAGAGAGATAAGTCTGTACTTTAACTTAATAGTTTTACTTTTGATTTGGTCTTAGTTATTGTTATAATCCTCTTCCTAGTTTATATTAGTTTCATTCTTACTCTTCCTAAAATGGGTCTTTTGCATGAATTTGTTGATAAAGAAAAGATTACTGGTTCTTGCATGAAGTAGCAATTACCAAGTGCCTCAGTCACTGCAATTTATATGATTTATTCATTAGCTCTTAAATAGTCTCTTTCTGCTTCAACTGTGATTAATTGCGTAGTCATTATGAAACACAACTTCCTTTCTTTCCAAACTATAAATATTTTCCTTGCTACCCTTCATACTCTGTCAGATTTCTCAAAGGCCTTTATAACAAACAAAAAAGATATATCAAAGGCTGAAATCTATTTTGCCAATTTCACATCTCACTGGAACTTACAGACAAGAGAATAACAATTCTAAGCGTAAAAAAGCTCTTCTCAGTTATGAAAAACTGAAGCACAATAGACAGTAATTGTATTGCACGTCTCTTGAACTGTACACATTCAATCAGCTGAAGCACCTTCAAATCCAGATGGATAATTCAAACTACCCAAAAGAAAATTTTAACAGAAGACCTGTCTGGATGCTTTAAAATTGCAACCTTGTGATCACTTACAACCACAAAATCACTTGTCCCTCTGTTTTCTTATCATCCTTGCACATAGCAATCTTCTTCTAGTTCCATGTAGGATTTATAGAAGTTTTACAAATACTTTGTACAAGTATAGAGAACTTGCTTCAAAACTAGAATTTATCAATCTCCAATGAAGTTCAATGGTCTGTGGACAATATACAAATCCATAGTTCTGTGAAAACCAGAGTCCATCTTTCCCCATGAGAAGAGTTTGACTTGTAGAGCAGATAGAATATGACAAACCCATTGTAGTTTCATGAAACCCGCTGTAGGCATATGCTCAAGCAGAAGAAAATTTACCAATGGATTCTGCTCATAACTAGAAATTTCTTCTATGAATCAAAGCCTAATAGGAAAGAAAATTATAACAGGCTCTAAGAAAGAATCAACAAACCCATGTCTGTTGATACTTAAGAAAATTCCTGCCTACAACAAGGAAGCAAATCTGTATCTTTATCAAACACTAATCTTATTGCATATTTTCCATCAAACTTCAAATTCCAGAACAATCAAAAGTTATATCCACAATTCAGAAATCTTTTCGAGAAATACTAACTAGAAGACCCATGTCCACAACACCTACCGACTACTTGTTTGGTATTGCAAGAAGCAGAACAAATCGAAGAAGAAGAGAGAAATAGGACCAGAACTGCAAGAAATCTTCATTTTCTTCCACTACATCTCCTTCACTCATGCTCCCTGCAACCCCTCCTGCTTATGCCTCATCCAGGACCGAGACCCATTCTTCCAAACCAGCAGGTCAGCTGTTCCTCCTTTCGGTAATCCTCGAACCGTTGTCGGAGTTGCTGTTCTTGAACCTCGCTCAGCGTGGAAGTAAGAAATGCTGCCGGCTCCGACCAATTCTTCCCGTCGACTCCGGCATCTACAGCAGTTGCAGAGGTCAGTGCCTCCCTCCCGACCCCCGTTGAACACCCTTCAGGTCGCGAGCGTCCATTTCTGAGGATGATCGACGAGTCCCGCTCAAATCCTGAAGCCATGGGTGGCGTCTATCAAATGAGAGGTGGCGTGTTAAGTGTGTCTACTTGGCTAAAATAAGGCGGAAATGGGAGGCGCTCTGATGTGCAATGGCGCATGCTCGTTGGATGCGCCAGTCCGGTTCTAAGTCTCACTTGAGCCATATTGATGTGGCAATCCTCCACTGTTCGTCTTTCATGAAAACTAAACTAAGTGATGCTAGACAAGTCCATCACAAAAAACCTCCTAATGTCCCTCTTCCCTTCCTATTCCCATTTGGGACATCATGCCTTCATAATTTGTGCAAGGTCCCTCCTCAGTCCATCCTCCTAAATAAATGTCAAATGGAATTGCAGGCTGTTCGAGGGGGGGAGTAAGAAGGTGAGGGAATTGGAATAACAACAACAGTAGTTAGTGAGAATGGGTTGAAACTAGGTGCATGCTTTAACTTTGACCCTGAGCCTAGATCATGGCCAACAATTTTGTCAATGCTTCGAAGATTACCGGAAGCAAGAACAACTGATGTGCTGATTTGGTGTTGTGAATGGACCTTTTCGGGAGAGGCATAAGCACAAGAGAATAAGAGTTGTGGGAGCAACAATCATGAATAAAGGAGATAATGAATGAGGAAAAGAAGAGATTTGTTTAATCTTGGGTCTCTTCTCCCTTTCCTTCCTTGTTCTTGGATTATTTACTTGTTTCAATAGGATAGTAATCTAGTAAATACATAGGCATGCCTTAGACTTCAATGCTATTGGGCATTATAAATTAGTAAGAATCTATGTAAAAGTTAACGACATGGGTTCAAAACCACTAGGGGAATGCAAGGCAAGCTCAACAAAACAAGGCTTTTGCACCGATGCAACCCATGGATCGTATAGTTAATTCTATGAGAGGTTAAGAAAATTTGACTATTTATAATTTATTTGAGATAAGAAATTAAATGTACATGTTTTATTAAGCTATTGTTTCATGAAGTTATAAGATTATACAAATTATGTGCAATTGATAATTATTATTTTAAGTATGATTTGTCTTTTACATAATATATTTATGCTATGTAAATAAATATGTAGAGTGACTCATTTTACGTAGTATCATGTTAGGCTATTTAGAATTACGTATGGGTTCGATATTCTTCTACCTTAAAGTAGTACGTAGCGTAATTGAAATCAAATGATGTTAATCCGATCGAAATATTAGGTTATTAATTTGTTATTATAGGATGTATTTGTTTCACTATCTTGTCAGTTCGTCTACATAGTAATCACTGGTAGTAAGAATATTTTAGTATAAAGTGTATTTTATGTCAATATTGTATTATTATTATTAAAAAAAATCCTCTCGATAACTTGTCACTGGTATCGTATTGCTTTTGTTAACCCGTTGCATCCGGGCCGATAAACCATCAGCCCAATGCCTATTGCTTCATTGTCACTTTCGCATTCACTTGGTTTCCTTATTTGAGCTCACTTTCCTCCTTATAGCCTTCCTATATCGAGTACGACGCACCTACTGAGGAAGTCAGAATAGGAATCCTACCGGTTCAGGGTACTAAGCCAAGCAGCCCATCGTCATGAACAGCTTATTTAATAAGCCTACTTAATCTGAACGCCTACTTTGATGTTTCTTCTTCTTCTTGAGTAGCCTGTAGATTTTCTTGCTCTGTCTGTTCTATTTCTCGTTTAAACTAGCTTTCTCCTATCATATTGTTCTTCTGTAGTTGGTCTTTTGTATGAATGCGTTTATATGCATAGATTATTGGCTTTTGCATGAAATAGCACTGACGCAGTAGATATCTCTTGCATGAAATCTGCATAAGCTGTGACTGATGATGGTCTTCATTGTGGAGATCGAGCTCTGTTCCATCTTTTTATTTTTGCTTCTTTTACAGCTTAGGCCGGTCCATGCAGTTCATGAACTAGTTACCAATTTACCATAATGTTACCAATTTACCATAATGCGTAAATTAATGGTATCTTGCATTAAAGTAGCAGAGCAGTCCGTAACTGGGTGATCGCCTTTTCCCTGAATTCACAAATTAAGATTTAATTTATGATGGCCTTCATGAACTGCTGTTCAATTCTGTTTTCTTCTAGCTCTTCTCTACAAGAATTAGAAATAAAATTGGATAAGGTAGGTGGTGAATGGTCTTTATAATGTTTTCCTCAAGTACAGTTTCTCAAAATTTTCTTCTTCATGGCGTCAAAGATGAACGTTTTTTATGTTGCTCGAGCTGTCAAAACCACTAGGGGAATGCAAGGCGAGCTCAACAAAGGACTCCACAACATGAGCAACTGGAGATAGACACCACAACGGGTGCAGCGAGATGGGAGACCCACCAACACGAAGGACCTCAGTCCACCGAATCGGAGAAAGGATGGCCTTCACCCATAGCAACAAAGCGCATACCTCGACAACACTCACCAAAAAGAGTGGGAGGAAGGCAGGAAAGAGGTGAGAAGGAAGGGACAGAGTGCAGAGGAACTGGCCAGGGAAAGAAGGAGAAGGAGGCAGGCAAGGAAAGGGACCGGCAGCCGGGCCCCATAAATCATGAGCCCAATGCGTATTTGCTTCATTGTCACGCTCGCATTCACTTGGTTTCCTTATTTGAGCCCACTTTCCTCCGTTGCAGCTTTCCTATATCGGGTATCACGCACTTGCTGAGGAAGTCAGAATAGGAAACCTCTCAACCGGTTCAGGGCACTCAGCCAAGCAGCCTATAATTGTCACAAACAGCTAACTTAAGAAGCTTATTTACTGTTCTTTCGCTCTATAATCTCCTATCTGTTGTTCTAGTTCTTGTTTATACTAGCTTTTAGTCGATAATCTTCCTATCATATTGTTCTTCTGTAGTTGGTCTTTTGTATGAATTCCTTAATCTGAACGCCTACTTTGATGTATCTTCTTCTTCTTGAGTAACCTGTAGCTTTTACTTGATCTATCTCTTGTTCTAGTTCTCGTTTATACTAGCTTTCTGCTATCATATTGTTCTTCTGTAGTTGGTCTTTTGTATGAATTCGTTGATATGCATACATTATTGGCTTTTGTATGAAATAGCACTGACTCAATAGAAACGAGGAGAACAATCGAAGAAAACCGGGAGAAGGAGAAGGAGGCAGCCGCGGAAAGTTGCTACCGGCCAAACCGAGCCCTGTTGCCGGCAGCCGGGCCCGAAAGCTTCATTGCCATGCTCGTATTCACTTGGTTTCAAGAGCCACTTTCCTCCGTAATAGCCTTCCTATATAAACCGGTTCAGGGCACCAAGCCAAGCAGCCTATTAAATCTGAACGCCTAACTTCGATTCTTTTTCTTCTTCTTGAGTAGACTCTAGCTTTTACTTGCTCCACTACTAGTTTTTACGTATTGTTCTATGATTTCTTGTTTGTTGCTCTGTTTCTAGTTTTATACTAGCTTTATAGGAGGGGAGTCTTTTGCATGAATTCGTCGATATATATATTATTGGCTTTTGCATGAAATTGCACTGACTCAGTAGATATCTCTTGCATTGTATCATAGAAATTAAGCAGTGATTATGATGGTCTTCATCGTGGACACGGAGCTCTGTTCCCTGCTTGCTTAGTGTTTTCTCTTTTACACTATGCACATCTATTGCACTCTACGGTCATGAAGATGGTTCAGGAAGACAATATGCCATGCCATTGGCCTTCCTTAATTAGGTACACTCAAAATAGGAAAGCTCAAACCATCAATTAGATAAAGCTTCAACAGTTCTTCCAAACCCGTGTCTTTGCTCAATCTTCTCAAAAGATTGGTGGTTTTCACGAGCTGGTAAAGCGATTCATTGACAGATAAGTCGGCTGTTCTACTATTTGTTTTTTATGCAGTTTTCCTATTTCCATTACTAGTTCATACGATTAGTTTTGCAATTAGTATTCTTTTGATACAAAAGTCTTTTACAATAATTTGTTGCCATAGATAAGTTGTCTTGTCTTTGTTGATTGGCTGAAGTCATTATCTTTAAATAAGTTAGCCCAACACCAATATTTAGTTAGTAACCAAACCCCCCTCCTATGTCTTCCACCTACACTTCCGCCTCCGCCATATTCACCACTCACACCTCGGCCAGCTCCTCCTCTTACTCCACCACCACCAAAACCCCCTCCCCCATGCCCCAGCCCCCCACCCCTACGCCTCTTCCGCCACCTCCTCCTCCGCAGCTTCCGCCACTCAGAACCTTCTTCACCTCCACCATCTACTCCTTCACTAGCAGCAAACCCTGCTCCATGCCCAGGACATGGGGGTGTGTTTGGTGCTGGTGGTGGGGAGGAGGAGGAGTTGAAGGAGGTGCTGGTGGCGGGGGTAGCGGGGGAGTGGTGGAGGAGGAGGTGTTGGAAGAGGGTCCAGACATGATGGAGCTGGGTTTAACGCTGGTGGAGGCGTAGAAGAGGTAGTGCTGGTGGAGGAGTTGGCGGTGGCAGGTGTGGTGGCGGAGGAGAGCCGGCAGGGGATTTTTGTGGCCCATGGTGGTGTCGGTTTGGTTCAAGCGGTGTAGGAGTTCAGCCATCACTAGGCTGCATGTCATATTATAAGTCCGAATAGGTCTCTTGCATGAAATCATGTCCACAATTGTGCTCACTGGAAACAACCCTCCTTGTGTTCGCTCTCTCCATTGCCCTGATATTGGAGCATGCATGGAGGAACTGAAAGACAGAAATGCACCTTATGATTTGTCTTGTGGGAGTCTTTCAGGTAGTAGGACACAATGGAGCTGGAGTTCTATTGGGTTTTAAATAGGAGCGACTTGGCCGTGCAGTATTATGTAGCCTCCGACAACACAACTAAACGCTGGTCAAGTAGGAGGGGTTCACATAATACTGTATTACGGAGTCGCTCCCATTCAAAACCTAATAGAACTCCAGCTCCATATTGTGATCCACTCTTTGAAAGACTCCCACAAATCACCCAAGTTTCTTTAAATATGGATGCATTACCATCAAGTAGGGTTTGGGGAGGCAGAGTGGGATGACATGCAAGCCCCCCATGGATCTAGTTGGTGACCTAAAGAGGGCACTTCTGATCCTAATGCTAATGCTATGGAAAGATGCCAGAGGAGGAATACATGTTGATAGACTTTCTTTTAAGTTAGGTGCATGGCAAATATAAAAAGTGCAATCTGTGTAACTACATTTGGCCTTGTTACTCAGCTTGCATTTTTTATACTTGCTATGTACCAAACTTAAAAGGAAGTCCGTGAATGTGTATTTTCTGTACTTGCTTCATCTATTCTTGCTCAAGCTTTCTTAGTAATAAAACTACGCGACTCAGTTATAGTCTCCTGCATTAGATCACAAATATGATAATTGATTGATTCATGAATGTGCCCCGTGCTCTGTTCCATGTTTTAGGCCACTCTCTGCAATGTATTATCTTTTCAAGTAAGGAAGGAGCACCCGTTCCTCAAGTTGGGACCTTTCTGCTTCTTCTGCTGGTCCACGGTGAAAATCTTTCTCTTCTCAGTTTAATGATTTTCCAAATTCTTGTCTTCAGCATAGCTTTATCTAAACTCAACAATGTGTATGTAACAAACATGATTTTACAAAGTTATACCTGAATTTGTCATTGATGCAAATCTGTCATGCATTTAATGTTAGACCAGAATGTGTTAATACAATATGAAGTAGGTATGTCTTTATCACAGAGTGAATCATCTTGCTGAGTGATATTTGTGAGGGTCTGTATATCACAGAGTGAATCATTTTGCTGAGTAATATTTGTGAGGGTACAGGGTAATGGTCTTTGGAAGACAAGTCTGGAAACGTCAAAAAAGAGCAACGTCTGCTCTTTTTAAGCATGCAACAGGTAGAAGACAAGGGTTCGATTCTATGGGACGGATCATTGAAATCCGGTCCGGTCTATAAGAAAAATAAAAACAGAGAGTAATCATCTTAGCTGTCTAATATTGTGGAGGAAATGGGGTAATGTTGTTTTAAAAAGAAAGAGTGTCTCGAACAGGGCATTCACTGCTCTGTCTTGCTTAGAAGTGGGTTGAAGACGACGGTCCGGTTCAGCATTTAATTTCCGGACCGGTCTAATAAAACCAGCCGGTCTAATAAAGTGGAATCAGATATTTGGACCCGGTTTACTGAGATAAAAAACTGTATAAAAATTTAAGAAAATTATGGAAGAACCTTAGAGTCTAATGAACGTCCCCACAAGTTTTTAGGTCAACCAAAAATCTTCATAATAGTGATAAAGTACGAGTTTGCCCTCAATTGTGAATGTTATCTTGCCTACAAAACCGGCCACGGTTTAGGGGGAAGTACTAATGGGTAAAATTTAAGAATTTTACTATAGCATTATGACTTTCTTATGAAATTATATTTAAATTGTTAGATCTAATAGAGTTATCAATAAATTATAAAAATTCCGAGAGTACCCTTATATATGATTTTTATGTTTAATGCTCTAGGGTGTTGGCTACTTATGAACATGTTTAGAAATTGTTAACTCTAATAGATGAGCACTAAGAGGCTTTAAAGAGTATGATTTGACTAAAAATACCCTTAAAAAGAAATTAAGGTAAAGTGTATTGAACTAAAGTGTAAACTTTTAATGGGGGTAGAAGATAAGAACTAAGCAAACGAAGATGCTTTTTAGAATCTGTAAACAAGGATTAAGGGCTCAAGGCCATTAGATCTTTGGGAGCTAATATTAGTCCTTATTAATTGTTATGATGAAGTTGTGCATATGATTTAGATCATATATACATGGTGAATTAAGGGGTTTAGCTATACATGTCTATTTAATGAATGCATACATTTAGCCATATGTGTTGGATCATTTGATGAATGAAATGTGTATATATTATGCTTGTACCATGAATGGTTCTATATGCTATGACTTATAATTATTGTTAATCTTTACTTGAGGGCAGTGAATTATTCATTTTTATCACTTTTTATAGACATGTGAGAGGAATATCTTGCATAAAAGGTAGATTTAGGAATTAAGAACCAACCTAAGAGTGAGAGGTTGAACCAAGGGGTTAAGGTCAGGGTGTAGTACCTTAACTTCAAGAGCAAGATAATAATTTTACTCAAGTGCCACGTAGGGATGAGGGTGGACCCCAGCCTTTGGCAGTTCCCTCCCGGTTTTCACGGGTCATTACGAGTGCACGCATATAACCACCCACGGTATTTTCACACCGACATAACTCACGGATCACATAGCTAATTCTCTGGGTGATATAGAGAATGGGTTGTGTGAATGTTACGTTATATGATGATTATGTAAATGCTATGATATGGTGGATATCGATTGATCATGTACATGATAAAGTTATGCTACGTATATGATAACCATGTATTGGATATGATGACCATGTTCTTTTGCATAATGTATGAATGGCATGCAAATAGATATGCTGAGTGATGCATTTCACGTAGTATCATGCTAGGGCATTCAGAACTACGTATGGATCCGATCCTCTTCTACCGTGAAGTGGTACGTAGGCAATTGACATCAGATGATGTTGATCCGATCCAAATATTAGGTTACTAATCTTCTCTTGTAAGATGCAGGTATTTGGTTATCTTTATAATGCAGTTCGTTGGCATGGTAATCATCCTAGCCAATGATCATGGGAAATGAACGGCTAGGTTTTCTTGAGGAATTCTATGAAGTGAGAATATTTTAGTATGAATTGTATTTTATGTTAGTATGATATTGTCATTATTTTAAAAAAAAATTCCTCTGAAAATTCGGGTTGTGACAGTCCTAGTCTTTTTCCTGCATCTATTCTTGCTCAAGCTTTCTTAGTAATAATTCTAAATTCAATTATGATTTCCTTAGGTGCCAGTATAGAGTGTACAAACAGAAGAAGCAATAAGTCATACAAGAGTACCTTCTTCAAGAATTAAGAATCACTTATACATAATTCGTAAACAAACTTGATCAGTACACTTCACAGGGGGATGGATAGCTTTAGCCTGTAATGACCAAAAACCTTTGGTAATCTATTAAGTCCTTGTTTATTAACTCCCATTGAATAAGTGAAAAGATGCAGATGCAATCTCTATTCAACTGAGAACTGTCTCAGCTCTTATTCTTATTGTGAATGATATCGTAGAATCAAAATTTTGTGTGCATGAATTGGATGAAACTTATCCAACTGCCCCAAAATATATAAAGGCTTAGATAAGAGAGAGTCAGTCCTCATACTACAGGAACTCGATCAAGATATCAAATTGCATGAGTGTAGCAATGGATGCAAGTAGAAACAAGTACATACCATTCATGTCACCGTACACAAGTCTCAAGGACTGTAGTTATAGATCCTCTCTCCATGCTCCATGGTATAAACTTCATGAATTCAAACCAGGCGCTTCAATGGTGACTTAAATCAGCTGAAAATCATAAAAGTCTAGAGCTGATATATACAAGGGTCCATACTTTGCATGCCTTTGACAGAAGTTCATTCATATAGATCCAAGCAATGACACCAGATTGTACAAAGACTGGACCAATGTTTGTTTAAGTACATATCAAGAATAATATTGGAAACCCATGTCTTCAGCAGGTGGAAAGTAGACTAGAAAGAGTGATACGGTATTGAATTCCCCTGTTTGTATTTGTGGGAGCTGATTCTTGGCCTGGGAGAGCTCTCCTACATCTCGATTCAAACTTTCACATTGAACAGATTCATGGTCATGATTCTGCATTTAGCTACGAGACATTCCATCCTGTATCAGACTTTTTGGCATCCTGAAATTATCTTAGTTCTTGAGGATTGCATCACTCACTAGGAGGATTTTATGAGATCAAATTGTTTCAAACTGGCTTTTTATTGGGTTGGTTAGGTCAGTATGACGAGTACATGAATTGGCGCTTGATGGTGTTGACCAGACCATATGTCCTGGGAGGAGTTGCTTGAGTTGGATGATGAAATTGGGAGGAAACAATTTTAGCCATAAATTATGAATCATGGGGTTGTTGAGATATACTTCAGTAGAGAAATGAAAGTGATTTGCAATTATTTTTTCCTTTGAGAAATGAAATTATGATCTCATCCTCTCAATAAGAAGTCAGTTTGAAACACCATTGTCCCAAAAAGCCTTCATTGTCAGCGATGCAATCCAAAAAAAACTATGATACATAGGATGTTTTCTCATAGCTAAGTGAACAATCATGATCATAAATCCATTCAATGTCATTGAATAGTTTGCCCGGCCGGCTTGAGGTTTTCAAGATTCCCTCTCAAACACTTTGACGGCTGAGATCGAGTTTCGCTTGTGGCCCATCTCGATCATGATTCATGGGGCCACAGGATGTCTCAGGTGCCCCGCGCGCGGAAGCGTTGACAAGCCTTAAACGAAAAGAAGAGCAGTGACTGGGGAGAGAGGTTAACCTTGGCCGGGCTGCCGGCGATCGGTTCCGGTGAGATTGGCCGGAGATCTGCGGGTTGGTAGGATAGCCGGATAGGGGAGATGAGTTGGTAGAGAGAGGCGATGGTGCGGTAGGGAAGAAAGGGAGGCGGTGGTGGGGGGAAGAAAGGAGGAGGATGAGCGACGCCGTCAAGGAATACGTCGCGGGCTTCGCAGCTGGCGTCGCCACCGTGGTCACAGGACATCCTTTCGACACAGTTAAGGTATTATCTAAATACCCATTTGCTCATTTTGGCTGGAACAAGCTGTTGGTACTATTGGCTGCTTTGGTTACAGAGAGCTGCGTACTTAAATGGAAGTTCTTAAAAATATGAAATTTTGTTCCATCCAACCAATGTTGATGCAGTGGTTCTGATCGAGGTACTATTTGTGCGGATTCATTTGTTGAAGTTCTTTTTTTGTCCTAAAGTTTGAGAAAAATGTGTAAATTACACACCCACGTATTATGGAAATCCTCTTATATAATCCCATGAATTTAATTTTTCGTTAGTTTAGATAATGGAAGATGATGACGAAATGACATTATTGAGTTCAAGATTTTTTAGATGATTTTACACTTGCAAGCTAAGGAATAACACAACTCCCAATCCCAAGAATTATACTTTAAATAACGCATACATTACTTCTATGATATAAACCGGCCAATTCTTCCCCAGTTTTATCTGCTTGAGTTACAGTTCTCCCGTTCTGCCAACCTTATTCTCACGTAATGCATTGTAAGAAGAAACTAATATAGTACACGTTTTAGCATATTATCTAAACCTTACTTCCAGAAACGACCATTCTTTCTTCTTAGTTTCCCCATACCTCAGCCTGTATTGCTATAATAGTGGAGCTTCGCGTCCCCACCCACCTTCTAATGATTACACCTAGTTGTCACTGATGGACTCAGCATCGCAATGTTGCCCCCCAAGAATGAGCAGAAACTGATCGAAACAAGTGGCTTTTGTCACAGCAACCCTGACGTAGGCCAAGGAAGGGCCACATGTTTACTATTTAATGACTGCGTGAGTAAGCAAGACATGGTGAATACATTTGAGAGGCTCGGACTTGGTGGGGAGTCGCCCATGGTGTCATGAGAGGTCTGTTTATTCTAGATGGGCCCGGAGCTGTTTGAACTTTGCAAATGAGAATGCTAATTTCTAGTCTTCTTTTTCCATGGCTTCTATACTGTTTCATCATATGGGTTTCCTTATACTTCCTACTTCTTTGTCCCTTTTTGGCTTACGATGAACATTGTTCTTTCATCACCTTTCTTTAATCTAAATAGATGAATATTTTCTTGTTTCACTCATCATCTCTGAACTTGCAAATCTCCTCAAGAAATTGTTGAGGTTGTATGAAGCTCTCTGCTTCATAATTTTTTCCATGTTGTGTTTCTTCTTTCTACAGTTAGTGGGCTCCTAGAAAATTTGCTCCAAGCAAGATTACACAAGAAATAAATGGGTTCTCATTATGGCCTTTCACTATTCTTTTTTCTTTCAATTTTGCCCCGATGTCCCAGGGTCATGGAGAGAGGATGCATACGCACAACAGACGGAGATTGTGTTGTGAGATGAATAGTGTGGTCTTCCTTCTACTTGCCTCCATTGCTTCAGCGACGCAAGCTGAGAGTATTCATCTAGTTCCTGCAGAAGAAACATTTTGTCGTATCCCTTCCTTCTATAACACACAAGGGTTCTTTTTTCACACTCTTCCAAGCCTATATATGTAAATTGAGGCAATTGGATGGTTATCATCTACTTCATAGGGGAGGGGGAGAGAGAGCTACTATATACAAGAGTTTCATATATTATGTCTACCATGCCTGTTTTTACTTTGAGGCAATAAATACAAGAGCTGAGGCACTTCTTATTTCAATAGAGATTACATTTTATTTCTAAGCTCTTCTCATAACTTACAAAGAGGGTTTTAGTTCAGTAAATGCCAAAGCTATCAATGCACTGAGTAGATGATAACTGTGCAAACTTAGGTTGAGAAAGCCGTAAAGACTGTCTACTATCAGAGATGGAATTTGTTGAAGAATCGTCAATCATGTTTCATGTACCTTAATTCTACATTCTTGCAAAAGGCATTCACTTTTTTTAATCTGATATGATAACCTATGACTTATTGATCTGACTATTGCTACCTTTTTATTTTGATTTGTGACTAGTGCTACTTGATGATTGTCAAGCTTTTATGTATACAATTCACACTAAGACCGATAGCTAAGATAACCAAGAAAACATAATTGAATTCATATTTCATGCAAATAAAGTTAGAAGAAGGGAAACAGAAGAACACTATGACAAACTAAGCATAATCTAATCAACTACACATACTAGTAATAATCTTTCTTGTCTCTTAACTGCCATTGAATGATGGAATCACCTCAGAAACTCCTGACCATGGGTTTGATTAAAACCTTTTACAGAAATAAAAATTGATGAAGGGTAATATCTCCATTCATATTCTATCATATATAAGATGGGATGACAGGTGATTAGTATTTGCTAAACAATGGTGGTTTTGGTCATTTTAAAGTATGTCATATTGTAATCTCATGAAACATTGTTGTGCGATTTGGGTGCCTAGTTCTGAACACTGCCATGTGTGTAGGATTTGAATTTTCACCCGAGTTGTTCTTGTCTTTTACTGTTCCTAAGTACCATATGAATAAGCTTTACGTGGACATTTCTGCTACAGGATTAACAACTCTTATGGAGACATTTTTTTAATATTGTTTGTCCTGTATGGTGCTTCATATCTGATGATCCCTAGTTCTTGTTGTTATTAAGTGTGTGTGCTTTATTAAGTGTGTGTGCTGTGTAGGTGAAGCTGCAAGCTCATAACACTGAAGCTCCGGGGAAGAAGTACAAAAATGCATTGCACTGTGCAACTCGAATTGTAACTGCTGAAGGAGTAAGCTTTCTCTACTCGTCATCTGCAGCATATTAGATATGCTCTTAAATCATTGATTGATATAAACATTTGATTCTATCCTGCTGCTTATTTATCGTGGGGGTTTGAAAAATGAGCCATTTGTTATTATGTAGTTTTTTAGTTTGTGTGTGCGTGTTTATGTGTGTGCCTGCACTCACTGACACGTGTGTTTCGGGTCATAATTCTATTATAGTGACACTTGATGAGCTTTATTAAATTTATCCGGTAACTTCACTTGTGAAGATGGAATATGCAAAATTCTATGACGAGCTTCATGATTTCATGGAAACCAACTTTTTTATGTAGGAAGATTATTTTTCTTCATTCGTTGAAGCAGGGTATAATTAGAAAATCAGTGAGATTGGCATAAGTTTGACGCTTATGCTTCAATTGAAGGTTGCTTGCCCATGTGGATTTTTGTTTTTAGTAAAAGTTCTTACTGCTCAGCTTGCATGTATGACATTGTCTACTTTCTCATTATAAGTAAAAATTTGTGTCTCAAGTGTATGACATTCCTTCATCTGTTATAAATAATGTATTAAGCTAAACTCTGTAACCTTCTAAAATCGAGTATAAGTTTATCCACTGTCTGATTCATCAAGTATATTAATACTGATCCTTTTCTTAAAACCTAATATTTCATGTGGGAAACATACAATTAGTAATTGAGTTTCTCTCTTCATCTGTCAATCTTGCAACACACATAAGCAATCCATTGGCTGTTTAGCCTTCTAAAAAATACTAGCACAGCTATATGAAAAATCTCTCTGAGAGCCATCATAATTCCGCTGCCATTGTTTAAATCCTTGTATGAACTACACTGTGAAGTTGTTTTTCTAGAATTTTGGATCTCTTGCTTTTTTACCTCCTAGATTTAGTATGAATTATTGCGTTAATTTAGGTGAAAGGACTTTACAGAGGAGCAACTTCTTCTTTTGTTGGGATTGCATTTGAAAGTTCACTTTTCTTTGGATTGTATTCTCAAATGAAGAAGGCATTACAGGTAATAAGCATAAATGACTCTGAATTAGTTTTCTTTCGACTTAAAGGCTTGTAGATATGCCAGATTATTTATTTGAGCTACCATTTGCTGTCTTTTTTCTTTTTAAGGGGGAAGTACCAAGTAGTAGGCCCCAGCTGCAGGTGGTAATTCCTTCTGCAGGTACTAGTGGCGCAATAATCAGCATGATACTATGTCCAACTGAGTTAGTAAAAGTTAGTAAACTGGAGATACGATCCTTAATCATGTGCATCTACTGACTTGTTAAATCTGAATATGACCGTATTTTTTTCAGTGTAGGATGCAAGTTCAGGGGACAGAAACAGCAGTTAACAAGTATGAAAAATACAGCAGTCCACTTGATTGTGCTGTAAAAACTATGAGTGTAGAAGGGGTGCGTTGCATTTTTGAAATGGCTTTTGCTTATGTGAGTAATGATAGATTATGAATGGAAAGAGAACATTTATTTTCAGGCCAGGGGCATTTTTCGTGGATATTTTGCAACCTTGTTGAGAGAATCAATTGGAAATGCTGTGTTCTTCAGTACCTATGAGTACAGTCGTTATTACATGCGTTTGCAACTGGGCTCTTCTTCTAGTATTTACAACCGACAGCAGAAGGCATTGATTGATGTAGGAATTGGCATTATCAGTGGTGGGCTTTCAGGAATTGCCGTAAGTATAGACATAAATACTATTTGGGCTAAATGTTACAAATCGGTTATTAATTAATCAGTGATATGTGCAAAGTAAATTAGAAATTCGACATATTTGTCTTCTGTCGTGACAGTTCTGGATTGCTGTTTTACCCATTGATGTGGCAAAAACTGTCATCCAGACTTCTCCAGCCACCAATTCTAGCACAAATCCTTTTGAAACATTGAGCTCTGTAATTAACTTAACCCTTCTCTACATGGTTTTGTTAGCAGATTTGCATGTACTAAAGGTTTTTTTGCTTCAATAGATATACCGAAGAGTGGGAATTCGAGGATGTTATGCTGGTCTCGGACCCACATTAGTCAGAGCATTTCCCGCAAATGCCGCAGCCATAGTCTCTTGGGAACTTGCTGCTAAAGTTCTTGGCATTCAACGAGTTTGAACAAAAGCAAGGCCAGTCATGGAAGGTGGTGTGTGTTGTCGGGGACTTGGTTTAACTACTGTTACGAACTGGTTCAATAAAGATCAAATACATTTATTTGTAGGAAAATTTTCCAGGTGAGAACGCACCACAATTTATTCAGTGGCGTGTCTATATATGGACAGGCCGATTAGAGAATTCAAGATTTTAAGCTAGAATTGAGGATTTGCCACTGCCCACTGTTGCATGGGCACGCTTATTTCCACAGAAAATGATTTTAACCTAATGAATTTACTTAACAAACCCTGTTAATTGGGTTTTAGTTGGGCAACATGTACCCAAGTAATCTTTGTGTGAAACCGACTATAGGGTAGATTTGTTAGGTGTATGTGGTGGTGTGCTGCCAGTGTTACTTATATTGCATAGTCCGGTTACAGTAGAGCAGCGTGACAGTTGAATGTTTTTGTAAACACGTAATCATATCTACTAAACATAGTTAAAGTTTAAGATACGACTGTGGATATTGATAGGGTACAAAGAAGAAGATATGTGAAGATCCGAAATCGAACTATAAACAAAGAGTATAATAACAAGTGAGAACACCCACACAACCACCATCATTATATTCGAAATACCAGTGCACTTTTGCAAGAATTGTCTTCATAGGGTCGGTGAGATGCATATTAGTGGCAAAGGAAAAACTCCACGGAAGCGAGGCAGGCCCAGATGAGGACTTCGTTGAAGGAGAAGCCAAAGATGGACACCACAAACGACACACACCCTTTGCGGCGAATTCA
Organism: Saururus chinensis; assembly: GCA_035235625.1. Lineage (NCBI taxonomy): Eukaryota > Viridiplantae > Streptophyta > Magnoliopsida > Piperales > Saururaceae > Saururus > Saururus chinensis. Next base: position 31,479,316 of record CP141148.1, on the reverse strand, counting down.
AAATCCCACTGTCGTCCGAGACCATCCACCCATTCCAAGAAAGGATGGGGAACGCCTCGATCACCACAGTGGGGACCATTACTTCAACTTTAAATAAGGGAAGTAATTTCTATACTCCCATGGGCAATGCTACTAGCATTATGAGTGCATGGGAGTACTTCATCTATGAGATTAATGGTGCACACACTAACACATATTAGCGTTAGTGGTATTGATGTTAATATGTGTTAATATGTGCACCGTTAAATCTCAAAAGTTCTCATGTGTTCCTTACATTGGGTACATTGTCAGTGATGAACATACAAAATTCTTTCCTAAATAAGAGGGGTTGGAGGCATGTACGCCAACAATGGATTGCAAGTGTGGGAAGTCGTCAACTACATCACAAGATGTACTCATCCAAAAGGAGAGAGATCAACAAATGACACACCAAATAGGAGCAAAAGGAAAGTTGTCAAGAGCCAATTGTTAGGAGTAGCGGAAGCGGTGGGCCTGACGATGGCTGAAGCCCAAAGTGATGGTGGGAATGCCTTGGGTGGTGCCGAATGAGCAATTCCTTGCACAAACATGCAATAAAAGCACTTTATAGTGAGCAATATAAAACAAGCACATATATTCAATTAATCTTAGAATAAAACGCACTCACCTTTGGTTGGAACCTTGGGATACAAATTGAATAAAGCTCTCTACCAAGCACCCCTTTAAGAAACAGATTATACACACTAAAGAGATATTAGAGTTACCTCTTCAATGAAGTATTGATGTACCCGGTGGAGGCTTGTCTTCTTTTTACACCAGAGGGGATGACCCTTCCTTCACTTGCCAATCGTTGGGAGCAACCTGCTTTAAGAGGGCTTGAAGGAATAATCAGATCAATTAGAGAAATTTTCGGTGTGCAAAGGGCTTGAAGAAAAACCATTATTTGTCCTTAGGTTGTCATGCAAACACGAGACAAAACATTTGGATTTTTCTCTATTTTTCACAAGTGTGTTGCCCTTGTTCACGTGGGAGAAAAGGAAAATGCCAAAACGAATGAGAGTTCGCCTCCCTCTCACTTTTATAACTACCCACATCAAATTCTATGTGAAGATAGGATTGACCAAGTCCTATCTTCGATTGAATTACGTGCCCACCTGGTCTCCTTCAATTTGACTCTCTCTCAATTTCTTCTGGGTTTATTTACATGGGTCACGAACCTATGCCCAATATCCCCCACTTGGGTGAAGTGTCTACAAACCAAACAACAATTTGTGCACCTAGTTCTATCTTTGTCCAACCTGAAGGTGAAATGATCATATTGAACTCAATAAGAACTAGCACATTAGCCCTATCAAAGTCCTATACTATGAACAAGATGTACAAACTGATATGTGGTTAAGGCCTTTATTAACATATCCACCAACATCTCAAAAGTAAGAAGATGGTTTACCAACAACTTTTCTTTCTGCAGCATGTTAAATATGAAGTCGTGATGCACCTCGATATGCTTACCTCTAGACCTTATTTCTCCATTTCTAAGTATCAACATAGTTGTCAGATTATCACAAAACGTATAGCCAGGAGAATAATCCTTGCTCTCTATCATGAACTTAGCTAGAAAGTTTTTCATCCACACTACTTCTGAAGTTGCTAAACTGCAGACATAAAATTTAGCTTCCATGGACTAAAATTTAGTTATTATTCCAAGCTATAGCACTATCTTCAAACATGAAGACAAAACCAGCAGTGAATTTCATGTTATTTGAGTCCCCAGCATAGTTTGAATCACTATACTCAACCAATGGCAACTCCTAAGTGAGTTTCATACCCTTAGTTCTTATGAGGTATCTAAAAATTCACTTTACTATTTGCCAATAAGGCATGCATAGGTTTGTCTAGTATCTATTCAAGAGCCTTACAACATAGTTCAATTCACGTTGAGTATAAGTTATGGCATACATTAAGTTGCAAATAGCCTGTGCATAAGGCATTATTTGAGAACTGAAAAGTTTTAATGTGTACTATTTACTTTAATTGTGTAATAGTTTGGTTTAATTATGAATTTTCGTAGTCTTGTTTTGAATTTAGTTGAAAAATATTAGTGTCTAACTTAAAGTACCAAGTTACCATACTAATTGTTGTAATTTTCCACAAGTTTCCTTGTATTAAGGAAGTGCGCTACCGATATTCACTTGATATCTTAGATGGGCTTGGGCCTTGTCACATTCATTCTGGCCTATTTAGAAAGTGGGCTCACTTACTCATTTGTTTGGTCAATGCAAAACCCACTTACTTACCCTTAGTATAAATATATACATTAGTCATTCCTCCCATTTGGGGTGGGCTGAGATTTTTGAAGGGTTTAAAGTGTTTTACTCCTTCTCAAGAAGGGAAAGCTTAATCTAAAATAAATTAATCAAATCCCTTCATATTTTTTTGTGTTTTTACCTTCAATCTTGTGCTTTTCTTCTTTTGAATGTGATTACATGTATTCTTCTTTTCAAGTTCATTCTTTTACCCATGTTTTAAAATCCTAGATCTTTAATTCTTACTTCTACTCCTATGATTCATGTTTTGGGCACAAGAGAATAATAAATTTATCTTATATTAGTAGTTTTGAGTTTCTATTGATTTTTGCTTAGGAATAATGTGACCTAATTTATTGAGTTGGGATTCCTCCAACTTATAAGAAGATTGAAGAGTCTACTAACTGATTTAAAGTAAGAGTTTTTTTTTAATGAGTTTTCTCTAACATTAACACTATGATTATAAGTGGATTCATGTTCTTAAAGTATATTGATGTGTGAGCTTAAATCTTTTTGAAAATGTGTTTTGATGGTGTTTTGACATGAATACGTATGAATTAGTTGGAATTGTCATGTTTAAGGCTAAGATGATGATTAATTTAAGTTTCATGAAGTTTTAATATGGATTCAGATTGGTTTTCTTCACAAAAATAGAATTATTTTTGTATTTTTAGGCATGACTGATTAATCGCACTATCAGGCTAATTGATCAACTAGCCAATCGATCACCACTATAAACTAATCAATCGATTATCCTGTGAAACGAATGTAATTTCTTTGTGCCTGATTGATAGGCCCTTAAGGCCAATTGATCATTTAATTGAGACACTATCAAATAAATTCTGATTGACCTCATTTTGATTGTGGGTGATATGGTTAGTTTGGCATTAAAGTCATTGGTGGATGGGCTAATGAGCTAAATTGGCACACACCTTGTCCCATCTTAAGACATTTTACTTGCTTACCCATTTAACCCCTTATTCTTTTGCTTAAATCAATCACTCGTAGCATCCCAAATGACTCTTGCTCGTCTTGGGTACTCTCGAGTATTTGGGTCGCTTGAGTACTTTAGGGTTTTTAAGCAAACAAGTTGACTACATTGACCAGCAACCCGTGTTAAAATGTGGGTTACTTTGTAATTTTCTTTTGTTATATGGACCTTTATATGAATTTCCTTGTAAAAACATTAAATGGTCTATCTTCTTTGTCATATCCTAAGTGATTTTTGGGCTTCTAGCTACAGTGATAAAATAGTTGCTAAAATTGAACCAAAAAATAGTTTTTGTGGCTCCTTTGTTCTCCATTTTCCCAATAGGAAAGCTCTCGTTATTTATACTATTAAAAATCTCCATATTTTTGCATATTCCGTTCTTTTTACCCATCTACTCCAACAAATCTGGTAACTAAAGTTTGACTCTCATATCTTGTTCTTCCTAATCATATTCATTTCATTACTCATTGCTTCTATCCAAACTTCTTCTTTTGAAGCATCTTTAAATTTTGTTGGATCGTAACAAAAAATTGCAACATCACATTCTTCTTAAATTTCTTAAAGTGAATGTACATTTCTTGGATACAAATTGAAAAAGGTTGATACAAATAAGAAACACACCACTTTTCTAACAAATCTTACTCACGATGATTTTATTTGAGCTCAAATCTCATCACTATTTTAACTGCGAGGAAAGATGTAGCTTTATTGAAACTTGTTTCTTTGAATTCATTGGTTTTTATTTAGTAAAAGCATATTTTAAGGATGAAAAGTAAGACTAAGCTATCTCATCTACTACTTGTTTTTTATCTTGGACTTACATAGATTTAATTAAATGAGGTTATCTTTAATAAAATATTAAACTTGAAACTCAATTTGCATATATTGGAGTGTAGCATGTGCACTTCTACTAATATATATTGTCACGACCCGGATTTTTAAAAGCATTTTTAAATAGCACGAACGGTAAGTAGCGGTAATTTTTTTTTTATTTAAATACAAAACAAACCATTCGATTAAATATCCAGGTCATGATAACTGGGGTTCACAAATACGAATCTCAAATCATACGATATTATTTAACGTCTGAAAATTCATAAAGACTAGCTCATCCATCTAAGTACAAGTTCATAGTCCGTCTGAAAATAAATAATAAGTTGACTCTCACGCTTAAGGTACACTAACGTACCGGAGATACAGAAATGCGAAAACCTCTTGTGCTCGCCTGCCTTGATCTCACCTATCCTCACCTGGAAAATCTGCAACAAAGCAAACCAAACAACAACCACAACCACACTGGAGCATCTCCGCCCACAGGAGAAGAGCTTCCAAAGGACAAAAAGTTTTATTAATATTTTTCGGATCGGGCCAACATCACCCGATGTTAGTTGCCTACGTACTCATCAGACAACATCTCCAATGTTTCTAACAAGATCGGATCCAAACGTAGTTCTGCCTAGAAACTACTCTATCCTATGAAGCATAGCATCACATATACAATACTTAGATATTTTCAACCTACATTTTAGTAAGTCATTTAACCGTTCCACTTGTCTAATTAACAAGCAATATCAAACATTATTATTAATTATCTCACAACTCTTGTTCGACAATTAATACTACCAAATCTGTAACTAAAAGATAACTCGCCCCTCGAGAAATCTCCAAACAAAGGACTCCAGCCTTGGAGTCGACTGCTTAACAGCTGTAACGCCCGAGATTTTTCATCCCTTTTTCTCAAAACTCATAGAAATTTTTTTTTTCCTTCCATAAATCGGAGTCAAAACGATAAAATCAAAACCTGTTTATAATTTAAAACATCATACGGTTAAACATCGTACTGTCAAATCAAATATCCTCAGGCGCTACCCGAAAACACACGTACGAATAAATTCTGCTATGATCATAGACTTTTAAATACAAATCACTCTCCCGGGCATCCCTGAGTACAAGTCCCCTAACAGTCCACAGACTAATCCAATCGAAAGTCCAGAATAAAACATCTTAAAGTCTCATCTCACTCAAAACAGGAGATCGTGGCACAAATAAACTCGCAGAGAGTCAAGCTGATACCTGAGTCAACGGGAATCAATCCACCGCTGAAACGAGCGTCCATCTCCAGGAGCTCTCCGCACAACCTGCAAAACCTCCCGTACAACGGGGCTAAAAATAGTAGGGTGAGTATTTTCATACTCAGTAGGAAAATACCCAGTAGGGGAAATCCCAAACGGTGAACTCCATAAGTTCATAAATCCATGCGTCATGCAACTCAAACATGAAGCAGTCATATCATAATCATATCGTGCACATACACAAACGATCATATTAAATGCACTATCGTGCCAAAGACATACCAAATGCACCACCGTGCCAAAATCATATCAAGGCATCATCGTGCCAGAATCATACCGAAGGCACCCTCGTGCCAAAATCATACCAAAGGCACCATCGTGCCAAAATTATATTATCCAAACAACTTACACAAACACCCTTATCCAGGGTCATACAATTTACTCGTACCACCGTACGCATACTCATACAACATACGAATACTTGTACGACCTTACTCGTACAATCATATGCTCGCTCATACAGCTTACTCATACATGTACGACCTTACTCGTACAATCAGACTCGTACGACCTTACTCGTACGATGCACAAAATCATACTTACTGCCTTACTCAGAAACATATTCTCACAATCGTACTCATACTCTTACAGTCGTGCTCATACTCATACGCTTACAGTCTTACTCATACTCATACGCTTACAGTCTTACTCATACTCATACACTTACAGTCCTGCTCATACACATACGCTTACAGTCTTACTCATACTCATACACTTACAGTCTTACTCATACTCATACACTTACAGTCCTGCTCATACACATACAGTCGTACTCACACTCATACCGTCGTACTCATAATCGTACATATATCAACGACCACTGAAGCTCATTACAACTAATAAGCTCCAGCGTCGAAATGGAAAAGAATGCCATTGGGGCAACACCTTAACCTCCGGGGAGTGACTATACGCCATGGACTTTTCCGAAGGTAAGGCACACCAATGCTCATGGGGCACTGGATCAAACAGGTAAGAGTAGATCCATGATACTACTTACCTGAGCGCGCAAACATAAACACCCACACATAAGGGGTCATACAGTTGCCCACCATAATGGGTCTTATAGTGCCATAGAATCGCCCACCATAATGGGTCTTATAGTGCCAGAGAATTGCCCACCATAATGGGTCTTATAGTGCCATTGCCACTCTTGGGCAGAAAACATACAGTGCCACTTGGGCAGAAACGTACAGTGCCACTCTTGGGCAGAAACATACTACGCCCTCAACAGAGCATCAAACGTCTGGGCTTACACAGCACACAGACCAAATCAGAAACATATGTCGCTCTCAGCAGAGCATCAGACGTCTGGGCTTCATACAGCACGCAGACAAACTCAGAAACGTACATCGCTCTCAACAGAGCATCAAACGTCTGGGCTTACACAGCACACAGACCAAATCAAAATGACGTCGCTCTCAGCAGAGCATCAGACGTCCGGTGCTCTACATAGCACACAGACAACATCCCGCAAGATAAACACCATGGCAAGACATGATAAATGCTCGGCCAACTCATCAGCGGCCAGCTCAAACACGGAACTTAATCCGTCGAACCCTCAGGTCTCAAACTCACAACGCTATCATTAGTTGTGCTTATAATTCAAGTTTGAATTAAGTATATTATGTGGTACAATTATGCCACACAAACTCACAGTCCTCGACTGGTCAAACTGAAGCTGAGCCAGATCCGAAACCCAAGTTCGTCAGGGCAGCAGACTTCACTTACCCGTCCACATCATGGACAAAACTCATCGTACACAAACCCTTACAGTCTTACACACTTCGCCATCCATCTTATGGCCAAAACCTCTTACACTGACATTCTCAAATCACGCTCCTCAGAGCCAACCCAGTTGTCGCCCTCTTACTTATATCTCACTTATTATACTTACTTTTCACTTCATAATCTGTACGTTATGCTTGTACAATTATGAACACTCTTACTGTCTGACAAATGCCCAACATATAATCCAACCAAACCGATCCATTCTAATCCTTGCCCGTCATACTCATATCCTCTGTCATACGCTTACACAACTGCATCCAAATTCAGACAGAGCTTCTGTCACCTCTTACTGTTCATCGCCCATACCTCTGCCCACATACTCTTACACCTACCCAAAGCATAGGCAAATGCCATCATACATACGTATGTCTCACACATACGTATAACATACACATACGATCATACATACATAACTTACAAATATGCACGCTAGCCATCACTAGCACAAGCATCCACACGTCAAACATGCACGCTAGCCATCACTAGCACATGCATACATCAAACGTACATGCTAGTCATCTCTAGCACGTGCACACACACACATTCATACATACTTCAAACATGCACGCTAGCCATCACTAGCACGTGCATAACCCATACATAGCATACTGACACATTTGCTAGCCATCGCCAGCGCATACATAATCCACATCCATAAAACGTGCATACATCTCATGCATATCAATCATGCCATACAATCATGCTTACATGCACATCATGCAATCGGATCGTTACTTAACATCCAAGCATGGAATCATACAATCCTAGCATGCTGCTACTCATTCAAAGCATGCTTCATGAATTTACGAGTTCAAAGCTCCCCTACCTCGTAATCATGATGTTCGATGGCGAGCACCCGACGGTGGCGGCGTCGGCGGCGGAGTTGGCGGTCAAACCGTTGCCTAGCTGAGAGAGCTGCTGTCCCGAGGATTTCAAGATGCGCCGGAACTATCACGGCCAAACAGAGTGTTAGAACTCAAAGCGGTAAAAATCCGCGATCCACGGCGGCACACTAGGGCGGCCGGGAGAAATATCGTGCCAACCTAAGTGGCGGTGCGTTCAGATGTCAAGGGTGTACACTCTGAAGATCGGCCGGTGGCTAAAACGTGCTCAGCCGGCCACAAGACATCGAAATCGGCCGTGGACAGCACCCAACGGCGACGATTTCGGTCAACAAAGGCCCACATAAGGGCGGAGAGCGTGGGGCAACGCTCGAGAATCAAAGGAGAGGTGGAGGACGGCTCTAGTGGTCAACTCCACTCGGTGGCAACGCCAACCGATGGTTAGGCGGCACGAATGCAGCGCCTAAACCCAGAAGTACACGCGTGGCCACATGCGCACGCGGCCCAAAAGGGCGGGGAAGATGGCTGAACTGAGGCAACCCAGGGCCCACAAAAGCCAACCGGGCTAAGGCCCTAGCGGTGGCCAATCTAAGCGGCAACATCGCCGATCGCCACCCACAACCAATACCCATGGTGCGGGCAGCTGTGCATCTCGCACGGTATAGGGCAAGGGGAGGGTTCACGGTCGAGCAAAGGCCACGAGGCCGTCACTGGCCAAGGCCTGAGCAGGTGAACTCGTCCACCTTCTGTCAAGGTAAAACATACAAATTCTTGCCCGAGACCGTCCGGTACCGACGGCGTAAAATGGGCAAGAAGGGTCAACGGCACACATGCCGGTAAGGCGGACTAGCTGCAGCTACGGGCCGCAAGGCTGAACAAAACCCAGAGGGTGGCCCATTGGCATCACCGGGCTGGGGCGGAGCCGAACTAAGGTCCACCAAAATAAATCCGGCGTCCGACTGATAACGTCAGTCACCACGTCCAAAACGGACGCAGGCCTAAAATAGAGGACGACCGGAGAAAACCCGTAAGGGCGGAGCGGCCATGGGGGCGGCGGCTGAATCGGGCACGGAGGTATAGTCCACTGCCTTCGCCGGAGCAAGGCGGGACTGGGGGAAGGCCGAATCGGCCACAGATCACCGCCGGCGGCCACTGTTTGCCCAAACAGTCCGTCGGCGGAACAGTGAACAGAGGGGGAAAGAGGGTGGGGCGGCGGTGCCGAGGCCCACCGGGCCGGGAGGAGGGGCTCCTCACCGTCGCCGGAGCAAGGCGGTGCCGGACGGAGGTCCGATCGGCCGCAGCTCGCCGCCGGCGGCCCCAAATCGCCCAAACAGTTCGCCGGCGGAAAAACAGGGCAGGGAGGGGGATGAGGACGGGCGGCGGAATGGAGGCCCACCGGGCCGGGAGGAGGGGCTCCTCACCGTCGCTGGCCCGGGGCGGAGCCGTGGCCGGCCGGTCAGGCCTTGCCGGCCTGTGGCGGCGGCGGAACGGCGCGAACCAGAGTGGGGGCGGAAAATAGGGCAGCAGAGAGAGGGAGCGGGACGGCGGAGCTGGGGCCGTCCGGGGCCGGGGGGAGTGGCCTCCCGCCGTCGCCGGCCCATGGCGGAGCCGTGGGCGGCCGGCCGGCCCTCGCCGGCCTACGGCGGCGGCGGAATCCAAATACACAGAAAAGGGGCTCACCGGAAAAGTGGGGGCGGCGCGGCCGTGGGCGGCCGGGGCAGTGGCCCCTCGGCGTCGCACCGCCGGGGCGGAGCCTGTGCCGGCGTCCAGTGGCCTGCCGGCGGCCGGTGGCGGCCGGGCACAGTGAAAAGGCGGAATGGGGGCGGCGGTACTGTTCATCCAATTTCTGGATCGGGCCGAGCCCGATGTTTTATTCTGTGCACTTCTTTATTTTTTCCACGTACGTCCCCAATGCGCGTTAACCCACTGGTTACGCGTCGAACCTCCAAAATTCGCGCCGTAAGCGCGCAGCGAGGCCCGTGGCCCGTGACTAAGCCCCACACCTGACTCTACGGGTATAAATATGGGAAAAGACATAAATACCCATACGCTGAAACGTCACATTTTCCTGCCGAAAATGACCAGAAAAATAGCAGGAAAATCCCAGAAAATCGTAGAAAAATCAGGGACCTTACAACAGCAGCTTGACCAAAATCCCCAGGGCTCTCAATAGCCTACCACGAATTTGGGGAAGAGGATCCCAACTATGCTCATGGACACAGATTGGCAAGAAACACAAGCCTTCCATGATGCTCATGTAACTTCGCTTTTCGTACGTACTAAATAGTCCTGGGAAGACCTGCGGGAGACCCGCGGTAAAGACCCTCTGGCCAATATCCAAACTGTCGTGGCGATGAAGATGCATATTGCAATCTTCACCTTCCCAACGCTGGGAGAAAATGTCTTATAAGACATTACTAATGTATCAATAGAAGCCTTAGGTCCTTATGACCATTGACTCCCCCCAAACATCTGAAACTTAGACTAGATTATTTCCATCCAGTCAAGTGACCACTCAACCTTGTGGGTCCTCTTCACCTTGTGAATTGGCCCACAAAATATCTCATCCACTGAGCTATGACTCAGAGAACATCCCATAGTAACCATCGGTTCATTAACCAAGGTAAGATCTATGTCAGGGCCCCGTTCACTCCATGAACTGGTCCCAACCCTAAAGAGGGTATTTTAGTCATTATCCTTGTTAGGTGTTCTCCCCTCAAACCAACAGCAACCCATGTCTCTTGATTAATCTTCATTAATCTTAAGTTACTGATATAAATCAATGCATCAATATCAAAAGCATGCATCAGCATAAATAATCATGCAATCATACAAACGTATAAATAATAAACGGAGGCCTATTGCATTCATTTGCAGGGCCAGGGCTCAGAGACTTCAAGCCCAAAATGTAAATTAACATATTCCACAAGTGACGTATATAATGCCCTAGTGGATTTCTACGTTGTGTTACAGACACGTGCAATACACTACCATAAACCCTTAGAATTAGGGCTTTCCATTGGTTTCCATGACACTGTGACCTGTCAAGGTCTTCGTGTCACCTACCGGTCACACCCCTTCCTTTTGAAGTCATTTAGAGGGTACCTTAACTCTTGATTCACTAGGTCATCTGTTTCATCAGAAACAGAATATATTGCCCCTAAGGGCATTAGGGTAATTTTATCACCTAAGGTATGATACCCTCCCTTGGGTCATTCTAGTCATTTACTGCCCCTCTATTGATTTAAGTCATTGACCTCTCACAAGGCTCCACTCTCAGACCGACTCACGCTTCCATTCACACAAATGTGGGCGGATCCACCCTAAGGGGTATTTCTGTCATTTGGTTTAAGGCCTTAATGACATCCAATGAGTTCAAAATTAGGGTCAAGGGTACTACTTGACTTCATGGACTCTGTGTAATTTTCCTGGCATGTGACGGGGTCGTGAACCCCTTGAGCCGACCCAGGTTTTGACTAACGGTTTACTATAAACCCTAAGGGTAAAATAGTCAATTAACCACTCATTGGTATTTTTCTTCACCAAGATATTTGGTCTATAAATATTTTACCCATTAAAATCTCATTGAAAATTTTCCCAATTTTAAATAAACTCCTAGGCCCCTGAACCAGGGCCTTGAACTCGGGTAAGTTAATATGATACGATAATTAACTAGTAGGGGTAAAAAGGTCATTTAACAGTATCTGGATTTTTCCCTGAGCTGAAACTCGGTCAGAATAATCCAAAACCTCTCCAAGTCCAATAGTAATTTTCTAGGATTTGTTTGACACAATTAACCCCCTGAACCGGACCCGGTTCAGGGAATATGAATTGTTCTCTCTTTTTTTTTTAAGTCGGGCCAAACCGGGTCGGGTTAGCTGACCTGGTCCGGGGAGCACAGACGACTTGCGGGGTCGTCTTCCCCGCGACCGGCCAGAGGCAAGGCCTCTGGCGGCGCCGCCCCCCACCGCGGCGAAGGGCTGGGCGGCACACGGCCTTCGGATTGCCGGAGCACGGCGGAACCGAAAAAGTCGATCCCGCTGCCATCTGGTGGTCGTCCGGCGGCCAAAAGGCCGTCTTCCCTTGTTTTACAACGGTGTGCTTCGCTGCAACTGGGGCCAGCGCAGACCATGCCGGCGCGGCCTGGGCCGGTGCGGCCGGGACTGGTGCGGCCACGGCGGCGCAGTCTCGGCCAGCACCTGGTTTTATTTTTATTTTATTTTATCTTTCTGCACCGGTCCGGCGGCCTGCTTGGCGGTAGCTGCGTGCCGGAGCCTGGCCCGCCAGACGCCGCCGCCTGTCAGTCAATGGCCGGTGACGGCCGGTGGCTGGCCAGTCAACGCGGGCCGATCGGCGGCCAGCCAGCAAAGACGTGGAAATTTTACAAAAACTGAAATTACAGAACAGTTTATGCACTGTTTAACTAAATTACAAATTACATAAATTTGAATTTATTTAATAAACTTTAATTAATCTTCAATCGAGTACTAAGGCAACAATCCTAACTTAATCGCCGATTTGTTGTCGATCAACCGCCGCCAAAGCTTTGCCAGAGATTCGCCGAAAAAATCCAATGCCGCTCATTCTCCTTCGCTCCAAAAATCCCCATTCTCTGCTTTGATTAGGCAAAAGACCCTCTTTCTATTAGCCCTAATTCGCCTTTTATAGGCATGGGATTAGGAGCCCTAATCCCATGATAAATTAGGCCTCAAAAACCTAATTTCGGAATAGTAATTAATCAAGCCCGTATAGTGACTTAAACGGACAATCCGCACGTTCAATTCGGGTAAACGGGTCCTGCACGTTAAAGTCAACTTCAAATAGTCGTATCTCCCTCATCCGGACTCCGATTTGCGCGTTCTTGATGGTGTTTTGAAGCTCTTTCTGTCTACTTTCCATCAATATAGGATAAAGCCACCAATTCCAACTGATGACCAAGTTATTCCCACGAGAAGATCAAGGGGTCCAACACCATAATTTCCACGTGTACGACTTCGGAAATTTAGAAAATTCCCGGACGTTACATTATAGCCATGAGGGGTGTGCTAGGCCTCTATGGGCTCATGGACTTGAGTCTATATCCTTGAATGAGACACCACTAAAAAGCCCGGTTAGAAAGAGACTTGTTAGGCCTTAATTTCAAACCCAACAAGGAGACGGTTACCCTAAGTAAAAAAGGGGGCATAAAGCCCCCTCTTCCCCACTCTCTCACATCCCTCTATCACACCTCCCTCTCTCCCTTTGGCATGTTGAGGGTCAGCCTTCTTCTCCCCCTCCTTATGCTCTCTCCCTCTCTGGCCTAAAGCTTGGCCACAAATCCCCCTTCATTGGGTTGGTCTACTACCCCTCTCCTCCCGTTGTCTTCTTGCTTGGTGATCAAGAGAGGATTATCCTCTCATCCTTGGCGCACCTTGGGCTGCATGCAAAGAAGAAGACGCCTCATTGGTGGCTTGTGCACTCCAAGAGGAGGAAGTTCTTCAGGTAATCTCTTCCATTCCATGCATTAGGGTTTGTGGTGATCTCATTCAACTAGTCTTCAAAGAGGCAATTAACATCCCCTCTTGTTTAATTGAATTAAGATTGAAAAGGATCGTGCTTTATTGCTTGTGGGTGATCTTGGCCATGTCCTTTGGGCTCAGCTTCAAAAGATCAATACGTATTTACCATTTCTATGATTCTTAATTGATTATTGATTAATCTGAAGGTAGATTTATTGCTTATATATGTGTGTGTTCTTGATTGCATGTAAATCATTGTTTGAAGAATCAAATATTGGAATTTTTGCGCCTCCACCATAAGAGCTCACCTTAAGGCTTCCACTAATGCCACCCAACACCTATTGCTCGAGAATTAGTAGATGATGAACCTCCATCATCTAAATACCATTAATTAGTAGGGCTACTTTTTGGACCTCACTAATTAACGTACTTGATGATGAAAGATTATCATGTATAAAACTTTAGGTTGTAGCATTACTCTTCTAATACTCTTGAAGGAGATCATGGTCAATCACGAAGTTGACACTACAACAAAAATAAGCTTTTGCAACAAATTTATTTGCAACATAAAGGATTTTGTTGCTAATAGTGCGTTTTTACAACAAATTTATTTAAATGTTGCAATAACTCTATGATTTTGAAAGTTGTAAACTTTTTTGTAACATATTGTTTATTTTGTCGCTAAAAAGTGGACCTTTTGGGATAACCTTTTTGCCACAAAGACACCTATGTCGCTTATAGTGATTTTTTGCAATGATTGTTGATATTTGTCGCAACAGAGCTTATGTGCTCGTAGAGTGATAGTTCTTTTTACGACAAAACAAATGTGATGTTGCAAATAATTATATCTTTTGCCACAAAACGTTGTGTTTGTTGCAAAAATAATTTACTTTTTACAACAAATCATTGTACGTTGCAACAAATTAAATGTTTTTGCAACATAATATGTTGGTTGTTGCAATAGATTTTAATATCAATTTATATAAATATTTTTAAATCAAAATTCTGGAATTCATTTGCAACAACATAGATTAATCGTGGCAAAAAGTATATACATTTATATTTTATGATAATAATCAAATTTATTGAAAGGGTATTTGCAACAAATAAATTGTGGTGTGGCAAAAAGTTCTTAATCAAAGATATTTAGTGACAAAATAGTAAATTGTGGCAAATTATTTTTTGTAAAGTAATGTGATAAAGAAAAAATAATAATTTTAAAAAATTGAAATGAGCTTCAAAATATTATAAATACTATAATATTTGTAACACATTGTTCAAAAAGTGTCAAAAAAGTGCTATTTGCGACAATTGTAAGCTGTGGTAAAAGAGTCACTATTTGTAACATTTGTAAACTGTGGCAAAAAATATATACATTTATATAATTTTTTTAAAAAATAAAATTATTTGTAAGTGAATTTGGTGTTACCCATTTATCAAATATGCCAAAGTTTTACCCAGTTCAACATGATTTTGTAGCCAGGAAGATTCATTAATTATATGTTCCATTTCTTATCAAGGGGTTATGATTTGTTCTAGGACTAAGGTGGAATTGAGTTGATCTGTATGGGATTCATTTTTTCCTTAAGTTGAATGCCCTTGGTTGGACTTCTTAATGCTGCAAGGTTAAATCACAATTTCTTTGGTTGTGCCTGGTTCTCTACAGTGAACTATCACATTGCTATTCATTCCCATTTCTGACTACTGGGTGAACATAATGTGGTGTATGAATCTGATCGCAATAACATATCATCATACGTTATCACACTAGTTTAGATCACTTTTGTACTTGGGTTTCTATGTGCCGAACTTTTCTCAGTTTTTTTGGCTAATTTATCCAAATCCCCACCAAACCTAATCCCATTTTTGACCTTGTGACAGAGATATCGATTTGTAAAGAGATGTCAAAGTCTTGGAAACATCTCATTACTTTTTAAGATTTCTTACTCTCCGAAAAGATCTGGGCACTTCTTCCATGGTGGAAGATATACGCCTTTGAATCTGCAATTGCTTTTGTTGTGAGTTATTTATACAGTTAGAAGCTTTATATGAAATGGTTTTACATAACTTGGCATTGTAAAATTGACTGTACAGTAGTGTTATTTTTTCCAAAGTTTTGCTGTATGAGTTATTTGTCATCATATTGTTCTGGCGTGCTTTCTGTCTAATCTATGCATCATATGCCGCATCCTTTTTTATTGATTGTCATGGGATCCTAGTTAAGTAGATTCTTATTTGTGGAACATTTTTTGTCTAAATATATTGTGTTTCTTTTTCTGTTTGTCCCTCAAAGCAACTATTCAGTCTAAACTCCCTGATCTGGCGTATTAATTTCTCTGATTGGCATATCAATTGCAGGTTCTTAGAGAATAGCGTGCTCACCTGTATGGTTTCTTATTTGGCGGATTGATTGCTGTTCATGCTTCATGCAGAGTGTTGTTTTACATCTGACATTGAATCACTAGTCTATTATGGCCAGTTTTTCGTGGTACATATAAACCAAACTACATATCCGTTATTGGAAATAGCTGGGAGCATTGGGATTGAGAACCTCAATCTGTTTACTATGCACATCTCATTGTTGTTTGATTGGGTGGGCATTTATGTAGGTTTACTAGTTATTTACAGACGTGAAAGTCATGTATAAAAAATAATCACTTCTTCTTATCAGTTTTTTCTTTACTGATTTCAGGTAAATATCCTATATCCCTTATAAAATTATCACTCTAAAACAGTCATCTAAGTACTAACTCTGGGCACTTTTGGTTTTCATTTCAGAAATGTTTTTCAAACAAGTACGTTTTTGAAGATATATGTTATTTTAATTCTGACGTAATTGGAGTTGGACTACCAGTTTTCATATTCGTTGACATGTCATAATGTGTCCTCAGAGGAACCCAAGCTCGTATTAAGGGTGTATTTTTGCTTTCCATTTTATTAAATCTCTGAGTTTGCTTGTCGATAGTCAGATTTTATATTCTTCACATTCTTCAACTCTGAGGCTCTTCTTTCCTGCTCTAATTATGCTTGTTCAAGTATTAAATCCTTTGTTTTTCATGTTTTGCATTTAGGTTGCAGAGACTCCTCAAGAAAGTGCAGAGGAGGTTCAAACCTATGCTCAATATCGATATCCTACCATGAGTAAAACTCGGGGTAACTTCAAGCTGAAAGCTATTGAGGGAGAATTTACTAATTCTCAAATTAGTGTGATGCTGGGAGAGAATGGGACAGGGAAGACAACTTGTATCAGGATGCTGGTAAAATTTCTGACAGTGGTGATATTCTAATAGAAGGATTTTAAGATATTTTTTGCATGATGCAGTGCTAGAATGTTAAGAGTTTGTATTTAACTTGTCCTGGAAGCTAGGGGTAATTTTATTTGTTAGTTTGGTTAGACAAATAAGAATAAACCATGAATTTACTAACTATTTACACAGGAAAAAAGAGAAAGTAAAATAAAGGTGTAAGTTGATGATATGCAATATAAGTTTTGAATCCTCTTCTTTTCTAATATTTATGGAAACTTTATTTTCAGTTTTTTAAATGCATATAATGCTAGGGGATTGCCTGTATTTTTATTCATTTTCTTAGATTACTAATATTATGTCATTTTGAACAGGCTAGATTATTGAAGTTGTCTTCTTGTCCATCATTAGGTGTGTACCTGTAACGCTCCTCGTATTTTCGAATAAAAGAAAACAATTTTTGAAAACGTAACAAAATTTAATTACAATTGCCAAGGATCACTGTGTACTAAAACAGTAATTACAACATACTTTGTATTATACAAAGATTGTCCAAAATTAGGCATCACGTGCCTTTGTACATTGGTCAATACAATAATTTACATGAGTACAAAAACAGTAATACAAAACTTGTAATTTAAGGAAACCCTTCGTCGACTCCTTCAGAATCGAGTGAAACACCTGCAAAGTCTGAGGGTAGGTGAGTAAATTTATACTCAGTAGGTCGAATTAAGTTCTAAGAATATGCTTCGTGCACATGCCATTTTTCTTTTTGGAAATCATTCAGAAAACCTGAAAACACGATCACAGAACGTAGCGATACCAGACGACTTACACCCGCGCCCATGGGGCAACGCGAGACTGAAAGGAAGGGATTTACCCATGACATCCCAATCCTGTGCGCGCCAGATGCCAAATTTGGCGGTATCCAAAATCATAATAATTCTTAGCTCCGAAGAACCGAGAACTATCCAGACGGCACGATTGCCCAAAACTCGGAGAAATTTTCGAAAGGAGGAGATGATTTTGAAGTCAGAGCTTTTTTTTTCATAAAGTAACAGAAAACTTTTAGTAAAACATTAGCAAGTCAAAATCTTGACATACGATTAGAATTTAAAACTACCTACCTATAACACGTGTAAAATCTCCTCGTAGTGTAAAGAGAGTCCCGCCTTAATATATCAAACCTTCGAGCGAGAATTTTGGCAGAATAACCACTCCAACACGTAGAACGCCCTTGATTTAGTAGGGTAGGGCTTTGGAACGGGTTAAAAAGGTTTAGGAATAGCTCAGAAATAGTAAAAAGATGAAAAGAGAGGATTAGGGAAGGGGCACGTTTTTCGAGGTCTTAGAGGGGCCGTCTCGGGAAAATAACGCTTCCGGTGCGTAGAGCACCCTTGAATTAGTAGGAAACGGGTCTTAAAATGTGAAAATCGGACTTAAAACGGGTCGGGAATGGTGAAAACAGTGAAGGGGGCTGAAAATCGGGTGTGGGTGAAGAAGTGGCCGGAACAGGCATTTATAGGCGAGGCGGAGGCATATTCCGGTGGGCGCCGCCGCCGGAACAGGCGGGTGCCCACCGGCGCCGCCACAAAAAATGGCCGGTGCCCACTGGCGCCAGCGAAACCGCGTTCGCGCCGTGCTGCACCGAGTCGCGCCGCGCCGAAAAATAAAATATTATTTTATTATTTTAAATTTCAAAAAAATTCCAAAAATTCTAAAAATCGTAACTTCCTATCCCGAACTCCGATTTGCGCGTTCTTGGTACCGTTGAGTTCGTATTCATGAGCCCTACGATACTAGACTATTTAAGAACCGATCCACTTAAATTTTGAAAGTGGGTCCCGCCGGTCGACCACGTTCCCCGAGGTCGTAACTTTTGCTCCCGACCTCCGATCTTTGCCTTTTAAGACTTGTTACGCTCGTCTCCACGAGCTCTAACCAAAACTTAGGAAAATTAAAAATAATAGAAAATTGTGTTTAGAAATTAGGGTCATTACAGTACCTCATTTAAAAAATTTCTCTGGAACCTAAGTAATGGTAATGGTAAATTTTAATTTTATACGTATATTATTCTTGGAAAATGATGTGATCCGTTTGCATGTAGTGATATTAAAACAGCTGACCAATTAGAAATGTTGAGAATTAACCAGTCTATTGCCTTTAATTTGCAAGTCTTATAGGTGTCTAAGTCCTGGAATTGCTCAATTTTTCTACTGACATCTAAGGTCAAGGAGACCATCATCTTTACCCTCATGCTAGTACCTTATTGAAGAATTGCTTTAAACCTGAAAAATCATACAGCTACAGTTGCATGTAACTTTTTCCTTGAGTTGAATAGAACTGTAGATAGTATCGTCCTTGTGAGGTATTGAGTCATGTCTGGGTCTATTCCACTTCTTCAGCTCTGTACCTAATTTATAAATTTTTAATTTTTCCTATTTCTTCTACACAGGATCTTGGGGTAAAGGTCGTATTCTTGGAAACAGTGAAGGTGAAAGATTTATGGATATGCTTCTACCGCTAAGGATCTTGTATCTAGAGATGTTGTTTTAAGATCAAGGACCATGGAAATTCATGAAGTTTGTGGAAGAAATCAGCCAGACAATGAGCTATCTTGAGATCTATTTTTGACAACTTACTGAATAGAATATTAAACAAAGATAGAGTGACCCATGACACACCTAGCTATTTTAGGATTTATTTTTGTCACTAAATTTGTTTGTCCCATGTATACACTTTTGAGATAAAATTATTTGTTGCAATTACATGGTACATTTTATTAGAATCATATATTGTAACAAAAGTTGTTTATAATTAATATATTTTACCCTTTTCGGATGATTAATTTTTGTCGCAATACCACTTGTATAATTTTATAAGGTTTTTGCAACAAATTTGTTTTGTCATAAATACAAATTTATATGTTTTTTGTTGCAAAAACAAATTTATATTATTTTTTAATATTCATTTTTGCAACAAAATAATTTGATTTAGCAATTAATCGATTTGTTGCAAATATATATCATTTGAGACGAACCAATATTGTGGCAAAAAAATTATTTAAATATTTCTTTATAAAATTAATTTCATTTGCAACAAAACTTTATTGTTGCAAAAATAAAATAATTATTAAAAAAATAAAAAAATATTTTTATTTGCGACAAACAAATATTGTTGCAAAAAAATATCAAAATTATTTTTTTTCCAGTGCGTACATTATACTTTTTGCAACATATTAATAGTTTTTGCAACTTATTATCTAGTTTTTTGCAACAACAAATATTGTTGCAAAAGGGTTATATTTGCAACAAATAAAGTTTTGCGGCAAATTACTTTTTGACACACACTTTTTGCAACAATTGTGCAACAAAAATTTTTTTGTTGCAAAAACACTATTGCAACAAAAAAGTACCTTCTTGCAACAAATTTATATGTTGCAAAAAACTATTTTTGTTGTAGTGTGAATGCAACAAGGAGAAAATTTGAGAACTCTTAATCAAATGGAGGGGCCTACCACACAATTGGGAGCCAGAAGAAGAGCTCAGCCCCTAACATGTTGATCAAGTAAAAGCCAACTTCATGGAGCATCGACAACAAGGACATTGATAGAATTGAGTGGGGCAGCACATCACGGACTACGTTCCAGGCACCCTACCAATTCTCATTTTGCTTTACTTATATTTATTTTACTTTATTTTTTATATTTTTATTTTTTATATTTTAAGTTGCAACCATTGTCGTACAAACACTTTCGTTATTACTCTAACTACATAAAATAAATCTCATGTGCTATATAGGAGAAGTGATGTGTTAGTATTATTTTTTAAAGTGTTGTTGCATTCATTGTTTGTAAACACATTAATAGTGATTGCAACCTGATTTATTACTTTATGTTCATTCATTTTCTTGCAATGTGTCACTCTCATTCCCCTACCTTTTGCTTTGTATGAGCGCATACAAGTAATTTGCACAACGCACTCGTATAAGGTAAGCTAATTGTCCTATACAAAGCTTGTTTGTTGGGCTCCAAGACTACAAGCATCACACGGTCGGTTGCCTTGCAGGCATGTCCGTGACATTGTCTCTTTATAATATAACTACAGCATTTTCATTTCGTATGGATTTACTTATACTTGATTATATCATTCCTGATAATCCAAGTTTTGAGTGCTTATGATGATGAACCCAGGTTAAATGGGGTGGGCAGGCTCCATGTTAATGGAAGTTTCTGATATAATTATAATTTCTACGACGTGATTAAATCTCTCAGGCTGTTGCTTGGAACTGGAGTTTCCTAATCTCGTCTGCAACTCCTTCATAAACAGGAATAAAGTGCAGAAACACCCACTAATCTATATTTGACGAGGTGGCATAACTTATTATGGGCTTGGGAGGAATACCTTAATAAACGTATATAATTGATTTGTTTTGTAAGCAGATAGATTGGCTCAGCGGGCAATGCTTGTTGGATAATATAATAATTAGGAGATGGAGATCAGCTCCAATATTCAACTACTCTGCAAAATAAAATAAAAAACCACAGAAAATTCTTATTCTAAAACAACTATTCATGCAAGTCGTCTCAACCTTATCTCAAAACATCCTTCTGTTAAAATTTGAACAATTTGTCATTTTCAAAAATGATTGAATTGCATGCCAGAGACTCCTGCTGTTAGTACTACTGTTGGTGACATTGAAGATATGCTTTGTATTATCCAAGATAGTTGTTAAACATAGAAAAGCCATAGACTGATCAGAATTATATCTTTATTGTAATAGAAGAGGTTCCATATTAATGGGAGTCTGCCTCAAGATCTTAAGCAGGTGAGATGGGATCAATGGTAGTGATTACGGAGGATTCATTATAAAAGCAAACGATAACTGCAACCAATACTCATAAGTTAGTTAAGACTTATAAGACCATTTGTCCCAGTAAGCTTTGTTAATCATGTCAAAGATCAGATTAAGAACCATTCAAATTTCTAGTCCTGTTAATAACCAGTTCAAAAACCAGTCTTATGCGGCTATGCCCCTCTAACCAGCCTAACAAACAAAAAGAGTACAGGCAGCCAACATCAAAGCTTTTGGTTTATTTGACTCTTGGATGCACTGCCGGACTGTTTGGCTCAAGTGCATGGCACACCCTGCAGGCAGACACAAGCGGTCTGAAGAACGACTTGCCCATCCAAGACCTTGTTTCAGCTTCCTGCTTCTTCTCTACTCCGTTCCTTTTGGAGCCGTGAGGCCCCGTCCCTCCACGCCTTACACGCCCAGAGACATCAAAAGATGTTATGGCAGAAGGAGGTGCCAACTTCTGGGCTCCCACGCCTGGTGCAAACCTGACCTGTTTCTTCACTGTATTGGACTTCTCTGAGCCTGATCCTTGTCTTGTGGAGCTGTTCTGACGTGAGTTTCTGCTGCCGCTGCTGCTGCTTCGACTGCAGCTGCTGTTGCTGCTGTTTCTGAGAGACGAAGTCATGGGCTCTTTGCTAGACACTGTGGTCCAGCTTACTGATCTAGAGATATCAGAACTGGACCTGGGGCTGTTGGTGAAGTGGGCAGGAAAAGAGTGGGGAACAAGCTGACCGTTGGAGAAGAAAGCCTCTGCAGGAGATAAATCCTTTCTAGGGGAGTTCGTCGTACCAAACAAATAAGGAGAGGTGTTGCCCTGCTCTTCGGGATCCATGGGCGCCGCAAAGGAGAATGTGTAGTCCTCGATGGCGTCGCTGCCCTGATGGTCTTTGTCCATGGCGTTGATAGAGGCTGAAGATACATAGGCATAGGTGGAATACCCACATATATATACATGAGTGTTCAGAGGCTGGAAGGATACTCTAACCGGACATGGAGGAAAGAGAGAGGTGATATGTACAAGGGTGAGAGTGACATTTTGGTTGATAGAACCGTCCCATTGCCTCCCTTGTGTTAATTTGGCTTCTATTCAGGTTTATCCCTAGCCAAGTTTTTATCCATTGTCATTGTTGTTGCCGGTGAGGATGAGACTCTCCATTTTTATATATGCACAGTCCCTTATTCTAGAACATTATAAGCAATGTATAATAATCACTTAGGATCTGCGAGTGACATGCATCTGGATTCTGGACATTGCAAATTACTGTTAGGCTGCGTGCCGGCCTTTGTAAATAAGACATAAAATCAATTAAAATGTTTTTATAGAGAGAGAAGAAACAAAATTAGATTCTTCTTTGAATCTAGGCCGGATAGTTTACGCATTGGATGAGTGCTAAATCACAGTAGAACCCTCGATTCTATAAGCTTAATTTAACGAATCTATTGGCTGAAAAACGTTCAGTCGCCAAGGAAAAGGAAATAAAAAAACATCGTCAGAATGAGCCTAAACTTTACAGCTTAATGATCTCAGCAAAAGAGATTATTATATATGAATAAGTATGTTCAAAGATAGTGTCCAATCTATACTATAGAAAGCAAAATCTTTCTGAGCTACACTCAGAAACGTTGAACAGCATAAAATTAACTGGAATAAGACGACGGCCCAGGCGTGGAGATTCAATTTCAAGTATTTGATCATGATATGATATAATGTTCACTCAAAGTAATTTTAACTGCTTTTCCATTCCAGTGCCGGTAAAAACCTGGACTATCATATATATTCACAGGTTCCGGTAAAATAATTGTCAAATTCCAATTTTTTTCATTATAACTAATGCTTTCTTTTGCCACTGATGCAGGCCCAACCGTCCATCTCCTGGACACTCAAGCAATCTAAGTACTTGGAGTAGCACTGTGTAATTTGTGGTATCTGCAAGGATGAGGATCAAGTTTGTGAAGCACGATTAAACAATGAAATATACATGATGATTGATATTGATGTCATCCTTAGTTGTGAACAAATGCAATCACAGTCAGCCTGGAGAATAGTACAAATATTGTAATGGTGCTCTTATTCTCTCCAAATAAAGTGATACTCTTGATGCAGCTTTGTCTACAGAACTGATATTATGGCCAGCAAATCTTACCTGCTCACAAAGAATGCCGGAAAGCCCAATAACTCCTCCAGGTTTAGCATATGAGACGATTTCATCAGCTAACTTTACTAGAGGGTTTAACAGTATATTTGCAATGACAATATCATATTTGCCTTTTTCGTGGTCTAATCCCCAGACATATGAATTTAATTCTTCTGTGGTGCCATTCTTGGTTCCATCTGGGGAAAGATTGGTGTTCTCACCATGACTCAGGTGTAATCGCATTTTATCAGGTTGTATATCATTCAAAGCAGCATTCTGACGTGCAGCAGTAATTGCTTGAGGATCAATGTCAATTCCGACAGAGAATACTGCACCTAACTGCATATAAGAGACATGAAAGAAAATAACGTACATGTAACTATATTTCCAAAATGCTCATCATTCTTATTCATGAAAGCATTAAAGAAACGGATAATCTAAAAACAAGGTTGGAGATCAACAGGGGTGGAAAATGATTTGTCATTTAAGTTACCTTGAGTGCAGCAATACAAAGAATACCAGATCCTGTGCCAAAATCCAAAAAAAACTCTCCTCCCTTTAACAATTCATGTAAGAGCAGCACACACAGCTTAGTTGTTGGGTGCTCTCCAGTTCCAAATGCCAATCCTGGGTCAAGAATGATATTTATTGCATCAATGTTCTGCA
Source organism: Saururus chinensis (assembly GCA_035235625.1). Lineage (NCBI taxonomy): Eukaryota > Viridiplantae > Streptophyta > Magnoliopsida > Piperales > Saururaceae > Saururus > Saururus chinensis. Next base: position 31,454,877 of record CP141148.1, on the reverse strand, counting down.
ATGAAACATAAAATAAACATAAAGTTCAGTTGCTTATTTTTTGAAGACATGGATCACAAGATAAGTAGAACAACTAACATCATACAACAATGTATCAGTTTTTGGGAAGAAGATAATAGTTGATATACTTAAGATATGCCTATACAATATTGACCTTTGCAAGCATCCTAATGTTGTAGATAGGTTGTCTACTAGAGAAAATTGAAGAGAAATGGGAGAAGAGAGGGATTAGGGCTAGAGAAATTAAATTAAATTAACTAATTTGCTATTGATCTCTAATTAAAGAATCAGGACAAAGCCCCTACATGTTTATGGACTCTCAATTAAGAACCCTAATCCTAATAGAACTCTTAATCAAAATGGGCCTAACATTAAGCTAAAGCCCAATATAACAATAAACTCCTAATTACTCAATTACCTAATTACCCTAATAAGTAAATAAGCCAATCCTAATTATACTATGAACCCCAAAGGTAGACCCAACCCCTTCAGGGGCAGACTGGTATCCCACAAGGCATCATAGAACTCCTTGAAAGGGTGGTGGCGGAGGACTTGGGGTCAAGGAAAACCGTCCCAGAAGTCAGTGAAGCAAGGCAGCAGTTCCAGCGGAGATGGCGACTTGCCTGCAGGAGCAAGAAAGACGATATGCAGGGTGTTGTGTGAGAGAAGGCTGCCATGAAAGATGAGTTCTTTGAAGACATTCATGGAAGACGGGTTGCGGCTGAGAATTTGTGTGGTGGAGTTACTAATTGCAAAGTTTGTATGGCAAGCAATGGAAATAGAGGCAGCACTTGGGTTGGGGGGGTTTGGGTTGTGTTCACTGCAAGTAAACCATGCAAGCGACGGATGCAGCATCCGTCATGCTTCATGTGGGGGATCCAACATGGATACTGAACTGCAAGTAACCATGCAAGCGACGGATACAGGCGTCCATGGTACTTCCGGCAGGAGATCCAACATGGATGTTGCTCCACTGCAAGAAGATGAAGAATGTAGAACTCTATTTCGTCTTGTCGTGCACTCTTCTATGTGTTGTTGATGTATTCGAGCACATTCCTCTCGTCGCTTCCATTCGGCAAGCATCTTTTCACCTTAGCGCTTCCATTCTGCACACTGTTGTTGCCATTCTTCAGCAAGTCACTTAGATTCTTCGGCTTCTTTCCTGGACCTATCTATTGCAGCTTGTAATCTTCCTTGAATCTGGGCAAGAACACAAGGATCAATGTACATCTTTCGTACAAAAACAAACCCTCAGCTACCAATGTTGTAGACAGTTGTCTATGAGGAAAAATTGAAGAGAAAGGGGAGAAAAGAGAGATTAGGGCTAGATAAATTAAATTAACTAATCTATTGATCTCTGATTAGAGAATCAGGGCAAAGCCCCTACATATTTATAAACTCTCAATTAAGAACCCTAATCTTAATGGAACTCATAATCAAAACGGGCCTAACATTAGGCTAAAGCCCAATATAACAATAAACTCCTAATTACTCAATTACCTCATTACCCTAATAAGTAAATAAGCCAATTCTAATTATACTACGAACCCCCCAAAGGAGGACCCGACCCCTAGGGCAGGTCATAACGCCTATGCGTGAGATCTGGATGCATCAACCCGGAACATGACTAAATGTCACTTTAAACTTTTGTCTCATATAACATAAGAACAATTTATTCAAATAACTGGCATAGCAAACTTATGTTGTTAATCTCAAACAGATGAGAAAATTGTAGATGAACAAAGCTAAGGCAATTTTGCATTTCTTCAGTATCTTAGAGTACAAAGAAAATCATGACTAAAAATACCAAAATTACTTCTTTTAAGATGGGAAAATATCGCGCTTGCACAGGATATCATTTGCAAACCCAAGACTTTGGTCGGGCACAGACCCCGCTGATGTGGGGAGCACTTTGGGATTGAAGGAGATCATTCCAAAGCAGATTGCCAAATTTGATCCCATTCAGACATGTGGGCCTCCCCCATCTTGGCATGTAAAGTATAAATAAATTTCCAGTATTCATGGAAATTCTAAAATGCTGAAATTTTTTACATGCCAAGATGGAGGGGATTCACATTTCCAAATGAGACCAAATCAGATGGGCCCTATCCTTGGAAGGCTGTCTTTCAATTCCAAGTGTTCCCACCTTAGTGGGATTTGTGTGAGGCTGCATTTCAGGAGTTCACAAAGTCCCCTATGATAGAGGATCATTTTTTCTTAAGACAATTGTATTAATGCTCTCCTATGAGTCATTAATCAGAAAATAGAAGTTAATAGCATATGCACTAGGATTTAAATACTACGATGTTTGTATACTACAGCATGAATTTCTCTATTCCCAAACAAAACCTTTTAAGCAGATATTGGATTTAGTCATACTGGGGGAGTCCTCCATGCAGGAATAATCCATAGTCCATCAGTCACATTAACTGGATGAAATGTCTCCTGCAATAAAAAATAAATTTATGTGATCCTTAGAGCACAACATGTCAGTTAGTTCACCATCAAGAACAAATGCAACACAAGTTCTTTTCTCAAAGTTCAGTAGATCGACAGAAATATTACAGATTAGGTTAATATATTACAAATCGCAAGTTCAGTTTTTAGGGAATAATATTAATGACAGTTGAGTATGTTGGCAAATAGTATGTTCAGCATTTCAAACTCTACAAGGTAAAATTCCACTTCCAATCAGCCAATTCTTTCTACAACAATTTTATATAAACATTGGAGGTATAAAACTCTATGACAATTGTGATTTGATCAATAGAAGGGATTATTTTATATCTAGAAGTCCACTACAGAGACGTCACCTTGATTATCTTTAATAACAGTCATACTATAATATAAAGCAAATTGGTGTACTATAAAACTTCTAAATTCAGACTATTTGATCCATGTTTTATGCTATTAATCCCTATTTTACCCCTATTTGAAGCATCCTAGTCCCCAAGAAGTAAAAAATATTAAAATCCTAATCCCTTTTTATTAGATTATGTTGATTTAAACTTTATGGTATGATATATTGCACTCTCAAACTCAGATTTGTGCATTCATGGTATCTTTAGAAATCTCTTGACGAGCTCCATCAAATGAGATCCCACATAGCACACTTTTCAATAATAATTTTTTATATTTTTACATATATTATATATATTTGGATTTGCATATTTTTAACACCCTTCGAAAACCCCTAAAGAGCTATATCAAAAGGGATATGCTGACAAACTGGTCCTGGACATGAATAACATGCTCCACAAGACAAGTACTTCAACACCATTATCTTTGCTAGCCTATGAAATAATATTTACTCTATGAGAGTTGGATTCACAATTGCCTACTATCGGTGTATATAGGTTAATATAGAGCTTGTGTATATAACTAATGATCATTATGATCCTCAAAGCAATGTATTATAACTATAGCATGCAAGGAAGACCTTTGTTCAATATACATTTTATTTCTAATTTATTTTATTTTATCTTAGCTAATCTATATTTACACCCATTACTAGCTAGTAACATATAAAGCAGATAACGAAGTCATTTGTTTCTAGAAAGATGAGACACATTGATCAACAACAATCAAACTAAGTGAATGCTATATCAGATGTAATTATTTAACAGTATAAAAGAATAAGTGCACAAGTGAAGTCAAAGAAATGGGATAAAGAACAAGAGAAACAAATTATAATATTCCATCCATCCTATATTAATAGCTACATTTAGAAAAATAATGGTTTCTATTGAATGGTGAGACCCATAGGGAAAATAAGCTTATGATACTCTTTTTTAAGTACCCAATCACTTGAAAAACAAAATGAAGTTATTAATATGGAATGATTTTTTTTTACAAATGGAGCTATTAATTTAGGACAGAGGGAGTAATGGCATGTTCATAACTACTACATACTGACTTGTGAGGCCTTCACCCAATCACAATCTTCCCCATTAGAAACTTCATAACGAAGCATGTTCTTCAATCCGATTGATTCTGCAGCATGCAAGATACAGCTACCTATATCTTGGTCACCAGTGAATATGGAATTGATACAGATCTGCAAAGCAAATAGAATACTTGTTGCTAATAGAATTAGAGATTTATTAATTCATATTGAGAAGTGTCGATCAAATAAAATATCAGAGCAATTTCAATGAGCTACACTTCTCTGAGTTATTAAAGAAAGGAACTTAAGTTCTAACGTAAGCCAGGCCAGATTTTATATAGATATGTCAAGGTCACAGTAGCCAGTCACAAGTGACGCAGCAGATGAACTAAAGGGGTATAGAGTTCAGACTCACCTCATCAGTGGCCTCACCACTATCGGCTTCCTCCATGCTAGCAGAAGTTGCACCAAAACAGAGAAGAGATTCTGAAAGCATATCCTGCCAGAATGTAATAGCGTGAGAAAGAACCGTACAGCTTCAAAATAAGCAGGTTCACACAAATTTCATGTTTCGTAAAAAATACCTCTGCCTACAATCTAGAGAAGAATACTGTCACTGAACTTTAAAGTCAAGCAGCAAAAATGAACCAAAAAAATAGTAGAATAAACAAGAAAGCCAAACTTCTGGCCACTACTTGCTGCGAATCTGCTATCACTGCTTACGACTCGAGAATAAATATAGGTTCTCGAAGCAAACCAGAGAAGATCAAATGCAACTAAGCACTCTCCTGCTCAGAAAATTTCCAATCAAGCATGTGACTATGCACTAAATGTCCAAAAATCATGGTTGATCATGTGAAAGAGTGGTTACCACAATAACTCAAAATAAATAATGGGTCTCATTTATTGAGGTACAATGTTGCCCATTCCCTAACAAAAACTGAACTTTTCCATAACATTGGAATTCCGCGATATAATTCAGTCACTTCCAAAGTGAAGAGATAGAAACCAATGAACAGAGTTACAGAAGTTGAAAAACATGCTACGTACATCAAAAACACACCCAAAAAATGCAAAAGACAGCTAATGAGACAATCCAAGTAACACATGATCATTTCATTTAGTAAGAAAAAGTTTTTAGCTTTCATGTTTTCATGAACTTGAGCTCATCACTCCAAGTTCCAAGTTCACATAGTATAAGCATGAAAGGAGAAGAAGCAAACGTACAGCAACATGCCTCGGACACTTGATGCAAACGGAGAAATAGGGAGGTGAGTCGGCGGAGCAGGAGACGGACCGGCCGCCGGAGGGGAGGATTCCGGCGGAAGGGAAGTGAGCAGGGCGGGGAGGTGGCAGCCTGAGGAGAGAGCAGAGGCGAGCGCGGGGCAACATCTGCTTTCTTCACTCGCCCCAGGATGAGATTTCGGACCAAAAGCCCATGTTGGCCCAACATTTTCTCCGAAGTGTTTTTCGAGTTCCCCTCGGACGGCGTAAGGAACGTATGTGAGGAACGGCGCATATATTAGCGCATATATTAATAATGATTTTATCACGACTAAAATGTGTGGGCCACTAAAATGCCCGCACCAGCGAGCCAGGTTTGGCCCAACCCATAAAGAGTATAGGTTGGGCTACATCCCACTCCCTTCAAGGCTTGAGCCAGCCCATAGGCTTACCCAATTGGGCCGCAGGGCCACGACCACCCCAACTCCCTATTGTCATAGTAATTTTTTATTTTTTTTTTATTTTTTTATTTTAAAAAAATCTAGGGATGACCTATGGAGCTGACCCGCCAAGAGGGCCTAGCAGGCTGTGACGAGTTGGCCTCCCACCCCTTTGGGCCAGGCCCGCTCTAATTATGGGCCGTAATAGGCTCAGCCAGTTTCCAACTGTAGATGTCACTTGGGTCGGGTATATAATATATAACCCAACCTGACCTTAATGAGTTGGGTTTAAGTTTCACATGATCCATCTCGACTCTACCCGATTAAACTTGTAAATGTAACCCGACCCAACGAATAGTTATTCAATTCGGATTCGGGCTGTAATTTCTTAAATTGATAAAACCCGACCTTGTGGCATCTCTAGCAAAGGTCTATTTTAGCCCAAAATTTAGTGGCTTGGTATAGAGCTCTACTCGATTTTTAGTTTAAGTTCGAATTAATTCGTGTCGAGTCTAATATATGCTCAATTCGGCTCAACTCAAGAGATTTAGCTTTAATAAAGCTTGAGGTTGAGTTTGATTATGATTTATAAAATTTAATATATAAGTTATATTAATCAAGTTAATTTGTTATAGAAATAAAAAATAGACAAGATGTGAGTTCGTGTTGAGCTTAAGCCTTACTTCAAGCACAAGTTCAAGTCAAGCCTCGAGTGTGATAGTCGAGTGGAATTTCAAATAAATGGCTCCAGCCCTACTCGAGTTCCAGTTGAGCTCAAAGTAAGGAGTTCAAATTTTTCAGCTCAACCCATTAATGGTCCAAGTAAGGGCATTATCAAAAAAGAAAAAAATAGGGGCTAATTGGATAAATTTACAAACTAGTTTTTTGGCCACATGTTTTTACACCCCTAATTTTCATATAACGTAAATCTCTATTCATCCATCTTGTCAATTGCAACAGTAAAATATATGAAATACATCATTAAAATAGAGAATTAGGGGTATGAGTATCATCAAGGTTTATAATCATTTGATGTGATAATAATAACGTTAATAAGAATAATATATAGCTATTATATTAAAATATTTACAAGATCCATAAGTTCATCATTGTCTATTAATGATATCTAAACTAATGAAAGAAATATAGCATACTCACATGCCTAATCAAACCTAGCATAAGAATCTCCATAAATGCATAGTAAAACTTTACTACAGTTGTGACCTTCACATTACCTTTAAATCCAAACTAATGAAAGAAATATAGCATACTCACATGCCTAGTCAAACCTAGCATAAGAATCTCCATAAATGCATAGTAAAACTTTACTACAGTTGTGACCTTCACATTACCTTTAAATCTTGACCTAAACACCTACACCATAATGGATGTTGAGTATACAAGAATACTCAATGGGATAGCAATCTTAAAAAAAATATACAAAGATCCAATCAACATACCATGAGTTTCTCGTTAGAAAACTAAATAATTCATCACAATTGAAAGAGTACATACCTTTTATATTAATCATTCCATTCATAAGTAAAACTCTTCTCAAAGGTTCTTCAAACACGATGACATCATCTAGGAGCTCCACTACTAGATAATGGGCCATCACATTACAATTTTAGTGTTTTGAAGTTTGTTTATCCTCGTCCAGGTTATGAAGTAAAGGCTCACTAGGGCTTATGGTATAATGCATTGTTTTCTTATTATGTCTAACCGTAAGAGTTATGGGTAATTAAAGAATTTTGGAGAAATTTTAGGGCATTTTAAGGGACGAAATCCATGTATATGAGTAGAAGTCAAAGTAACGAGCATAATGCCGATTTTTCATCGATCCACTACCATCAGAGCTCCGCCGTCGACCACTTTCTTCCTCCCAATGTCCTCTAACTTTTTTAAGGCACAATTAGGACTAGAATTAGGGTTATAATTACGGAAATACTCAAGAGAAATAATATGGCTAGTACCCATTTCTTCTCTTCTCACTAGGTATTGCCCATTGTCGACATGCTCTGGCCATAGCAGAGTTGAGCAGCCGGAAAGATCCCTTGTTTTATTACAGTCCCCCCCCCCCCAATCAGCGATTGAACACACACCCCGGTAGGTCTAGTCCAGCTACCAAGGTTTTTAGCCAAAAGAGAACATCTAGGCCTTTGGCGGTCCAGTGATAAAGGACCGGCTTGCCGGCACACTTAAAATGAGTTTCTGTAGATCTTACTATTCTTCGTAATTACAACCAAAGACCATTGTTCATCATAATTATGAGAACAACTCTAGAATCAATATTTAAGATAATTACAAGAAGAGTGATTATAGAAATCACAGTTCATCTAAGTTACAAAAGCATTGAATTGTAGAAATTACTATTAATATAATTTACATCCAGTTTAATTCAATAAAATTCCCACTAATCTCAAAATGAAGACTTAGAAAGTGATTTTTCTTCGATCCACTACCGTCAGAGCTCCGCCATTGACCACTTTCTTCCTCCCAATGTCCTCTAATTTTTTTAAGGCACAATTAGGACTAGAATTAGGTTATAATTAAGGAAACACTCATATTTATAGATAGGGAATTAGGGCTTAATTGGGTAAGAACTAAACCAAGTAGGATATGGATTCTTAGGTGGCTCAGACCCTCCTAAATTAAGTGGTTGATCACCACTTAATTGGGCCTATAGTGGGCCTTGTAAATATTTCTATATAGCCCAAAAATTATTTTTCATATCCTGTAAAATTCCAAAAAAAATAAGAAATTTTTTTAAAAAATACCTAAAATTTTCTATACATTACATCTCGTCCATATAAGTCCATTGGTAGCAAAACACATGATTCTGACTTCGAGATAAGAAAATATCATGTTTTGAAGTTGGAATAATATTTGAATAAAATAATAAGGAAAATGATGAATTTGCTGGCATCATGGATGACGCCAGCATCTAGTGTCAACGAGCATGTGAGCCACATCATGGGGCCCACACATACTCAAGCCTTCCACGCAATGGGGTAGATCCCCGTGGTCCCACGCGACACGTGGTATATGCGCGACAACACCTCATGCTTCACGCATAGCACACATGCGTGTGTGTCTTGTCTGCTCTCGGGTTTTTCACTGTAAATAGCGAACCTGTTCAGTTTTTCGGAAGAGTTTTCTGACCCATTCTAAGTCCGATTTTGCCCTTTCAAGAGGTGTTCTTAATTATTTTGAGGGTATTCTCTGCAATGGAAGTATCCACTCCTCGAGTTGGCAACTCTAGAGAGGGGAAACAGCCTAGGGCATGAGGAAGCCATGTCTGACACCCTTGGGTCAAAAGAGAGAAGGAAGTAGCCTGGAGTAAGGGGAGGCTTTGTCCTTCACTAATGGGCCACACAGTGAGAGAAATATCCCCGGGAAAGGGGAGGTTATGTTTGTCACCTTAGAGAACATAGGGAGAGAAACATCTCGAGTAAATGGAGGTTTTGTAATCCGCCTTCGAGCGTGCAAAGAGTGATGCATCTATGGGATAAGGGAGGTTATGTTCATCACCTTCGGGGGTAAAGTGTAATATCCCTAATTTTCCCAAGTTTCAAAATTTAAATACGTGGAAATTAAGGTGTAGGACCCTTTGATCTTCCCATGGGAATAACTTAATCATCAGTTGAGAAGTGGTGGCTAAAGTATATATGGATGGAAAGTAGACAGAAAGAGCTTCAAAATGCCACCAAGAACACGCGAATTGGAGTTCGGATGAGGGAGAAACGACCGTCTAAAGTTGAACATATCGTGCAGGGCCCATTTACCCGAATTAAACGTGCAACTGGGCCGTTTAAGTCGTTTAGAGGGCCCGATTATTTAGCATTCCGAAATTGGGTTTTTGAGACTCAATTTCTCTTGGGATTAAGAGCCATAATCCTATGCCTATAAAAGGCAAATTAGGGCTAATAGAAAGGGAGTTTTTTGGGGGGTCTTTGGTCCGATTTGGAGAGCTTTTGGGGGGACGGTGAAGGAGATGAGGGAATTCTCTGGCGAAACTCCGGCAAAGCGTTTGCAGCGGTGGATCGACGACAACTCGGCTATTGAGGTTGGATTTCGAGTCGAGATTTGCATAGATTTGTAAATTAGAAGATAAATTATATTCGTAATTGACATGAACAGTAATCTCTGCAATTACTGTTCATGCAGTTTTTATAGTTATTTATTACTGTTCATCTGCCGGCCAATCACCGGCCGACCGCTGGCGGCTGGACCCATGGCTGAAACGGAGTGCTGGTGCTGGCCTCTGCCGTAGCGGCCGGGGATGTTTGGCGGCTTCTGCCGCTGCCGCACAGAAAAAAGAAACAGACAGAGTGTCGGCGCTGGCCGAGGCCGTGCCGCCCGTGGCCGCGCCGGTCCCGGCCGTGCCTGTCACGCCCCGGCCATGCCCGACCCAAGCCGAACCCGGTCCAAGGGCCGGTCAAAGCGTGCGGGGGCGACGAAGTGAAATTGAGAAACGATTCTAGCGGAAGACTTAATCCCTAACCACGGGCGATTAACAGCAACACGGAGTGCGCACAATCCTTTGAGCAAGAGTAAAAAAAAGGGAAAGAAAAGGTGTTGCTTAACACAAAGTAAACAACAATCTCAAACCCACAAGCTTAGTTTAAGTAAAGCCCACACCGGCTCAAAATAATAAGTCATAAGCAAACATAACTGTAACATGTGACATAAATCCACAACAAAGAACCCTACACATAGGTTCTAACATAAAACATGAAACAAAATGAAGGAAAGTCACGCAACGATCTCCATCATCACACCCAAGCTACCTCTGACCTTTCCTCAAAAAGGCAATCCTGTCCGTCTGCATGTCGCACCACGCAGCCCCAAATCAAAACACAAAAGAGGGGTGAGTTTTAACACTCAGCAATGGTTTTAATATCACTGTCAACGTAGAAAATACGATAGCTTAGAAATAAGATCGTTTCAGATCAAAGATTTACATGGTGCATCACTTTTTGATCACACATTCATATCACTTAACACTGCATCAAAATGCATAATTCAACCTGCATGGATGTATCTCTAGCATACATATTCCCACATGCATTCACATCATAACCAATCCCGCATGGATGTATCTCTAACATACATATTCCACATGCATAACATCAAAATCAACATGCATGGATGTATCTCTAACATACATATTCCACATGCATAACATCAAAATCAACATGCATGGATGTATCTCTAACATACATATTCCACATGCATAACATCAACATCAACATGCATGGATGTATCTCTAACATACATATTCCACATGCATAACATCAACATCAACATGCATGGATGTATCTCTAACATACATATTCCACATGCATAACATCAAAATCAACATGCATGGATGTATCTCTAACATACATATTCCACATGCATAACATCAAAATCAACATGCATGGATGTATCTCTAACATACATATTCCACATGCATAACATCAAAATCAACATGCATGGATGTATCTCTAACATACATATTCCACATGCATAACATCAACATCAACATGCATGGATGTATCTCTAACATACATATTCCACATGCATAACATCAAAATCAACATGCATGGATGTATCTCTAACATACATATTCCACATGCATAACATCAAAATCAACATGCATGGATGTATCTCTAACATACATATTCCACATGCATAACATCAAAATCAACATGCATGGATGTATCTCTAACATACATGTTCCACATGCATAACATCAAAATCAACATGCATGGATGTATCTCTAACATACATATTCCCCATGCATAATGTCATCACAATCCACCTCCATCATGGAGTAATCACACGTTAACGTCACACAGACGGGAGCATAGACAAGGCCACGAAGGCGTGTTATGGTACAAAATTCTACACAAGAATTCAAGAAAGATCGGGGTTGTCAATCCCTAATACTGCTCGCCACAGACGATCCTGGCCAAGGATGTCCCATTCTCACACGTAGAATCTAGAGCAGGGGTGTTCGCCCAGGGACATCTCCTGCGGAGGGAAGAGCCCGAGTTCTCACACAGAGAACCCTAGAACACGTGGTAGCGGGGTGCACATGGCATACCACACTGGATTCTCAGGGTCCAGATGACACACATAAAAATATTCTCACGTATCCGCAAGACAAGTACACAACTCGTCCCCACATCATTCCATTAAACAAGACTCAACCCGGGGAGTGCACTCGTTCCACACAGGAACTTCAAATCGTTCCACACAGGAACTTCAAATCGTTCCACACAGGAACTTCAAATCGTTCCACACAGGAACTTCAAATCAAAATATGTCCTTTCGGACCAATCAACTTGCGATTAATCCACGACCGATAAAACCGGCACACAATTCCATCACATTGTATCCAATCGGTCAAATTCGATTAATCACGATGAAGCCTCAATTGGAAATCCATTTTCATGATGCGTGCAGCATGTTACATGCGTGGGCAAAGCATACATGAATCCTAATCATGATAAGTGCTCTCACCAGCCCCTAATGCATCATTCACCACCACGATATGAAGCTTCAACATCATCATTTAACCCCCCACATGTGTGTGTGTGTAACTAGTAGAAGCCTTTCACATGATGCATATTAACATGCTTGAAAATCAACTCACCACCACACTACACATGTGAATTTCTACCTAAACATGAATTCCAGCGGAAATCATAGTAGAAGAATCGTTGAAATCTTAGCTAGATTCAAAACTCAACCACAAAGGCTAAACACCTATAACATCACTCATTTCATCATTGAGTCATGGCATTCACCAACATTCACACACCATTAATCACAATTTATCATGACAAATCTGTCCAACAATGATTGTAGTCCTACTGAAATATGCTTAACCAAAGGGAAACAACTATTCATAATTTCAAAATAACGATTCCAACATCATGCCACAAAACATGAGTCATTCCACCATCACTAAGCATATATCTCAACTCCATAAACTCAATAGCATGCATTTCCAGTAGCCTATCATAGCTTAAAACACTCCATATTCATATAAAATTGGCAAGCCAAAGTGGAATCATCAAAATAGGCATCATACACACAACATGCAAATTTTCTATGTAGCCGATCGATCGCCCTTCAGGCCGTTCGATCGGTTACACGCAAAATTTTGAAAATTTCAGTTCAGCCGATCGATCGCCCTGCAAGGCCGATCGATCGCCAACACGGCAGAACAGTCATCTTCTTCCTTTCGCAAATCCAAACCGAAACACCATAGAAAACACTTCAAATCCACATCTAACACCCTAATCATCATCAAAAGTCCTCCTTGACTTCCAGAATATCAAACCAAACCATAATAATGCAAAACCCTAAGAAATCGGGATTAAATAATTCCATTTTCTAATCTTACCATTAGCACACTAAATCAAGCAAACCATTTCGAAATAAGCTAAAAATGAAGAGTTTTACCATGGATAAACAGAGATTTCGAAGACCCATTACCTCAGCACTTGATTAAGCTCGGATTGAAGAGTCACCCTTCTTGAAATCCTTGAAAATACAATGAGTTTGAATCAAACACCAATAGAAATCGATTTACTTAAGAAATCCCTAATTAAATCTTAGATCTAGGGCTTGTTGGTAGTAAAAATCGAATTTTGAATGTTAGGGTTTGTAGTAAAACACAAATCAGTAGCTTTTGATGGTCAAAAACGAATTGAATCAAGGGGAAAATGGTAGATTTAGAAGAAATTAAGAGAAAAGCCATGGATTAGTGCTTAATTAGAGCAAGCTTACCTTAATCGGCTTCTAATTCGGGCCTAAGTGGGGATTAGGCCAGCCCTCCTTCCTTAGCCTATTCCCAAAAATGGAAATGGCTCAGGTTTGCCCTTTTATAGTAAGGGTTGGGGTAGGCATAGGTAAGTTTTGGGGTGTAAATATGAAAAGTAGGCTAAAAGTGGTTATTTTGCAAATTTAAGCACGAATTAAGACTAATAAAATTCTGAAAATTTTTGTGTGACCTTAAGTATATGTCTAGGGTCATTTGACACAAAAATAAAATTTTCGACCGTGGGGCCCACAGGGGTCCCGCCAAAACCCTAATTTTTGGGAAAATAGTGAAAATTCCAAAAAATCTCAAAAATTCACATTTGGTTTAAAATCACTTAAAACCACTAATATTGAAGTTAATTTTGGTTAAAACCATCACAAACTCTATTTATTTACAAAATCACCGAATAAGATCAGAAAACACGTAAATCTCACGATAATCAATAATTAAAGAAAACCAAAACCGGTTTAAAGATGAGGGTCCTTACAGTGCCGGCCCAGGCAAAGACGGCCCTGGATGCACCGGCCTGGGCCGCGCTGGCTCTGGCCACGGCGGCATCGCCGCCAGTTTAAAAAAAAAAAAACGAAAAAGGGGCCAGCTTTTTGGCCACCGGCCGGACACCAGACGGCAGCGGGACCGACCTTGTCGGTTCCGCCGTGCTCCGGCGATCCGGGGTCTGTGTGCCGCTCATACCTCCGCCGCGGGGGTGGCGGCGCCGCTAGAGGCCGAAACGCCTCTGGCCGGACGCGGGGAAGACGACCCGCGTTGCGAGTCGTCGACCCAAACCGACCCGGTCCGGGTCGAGTTTTTTTTTAAAAAAAAAAGAAGAGAAGAGAGAAGGGAGTGAACCGGGTCCGGTTCAAGGGGCTAAAAGTGTCAAATAAATTCTATAAAAATAGTCATGTATCTGGAGAGGTTTGGGATTATTCTGACCGAGTTTCAGCTTGGGGAAAAATCACAGAGATTGTGAAATGACCTTTTTACCCCTGGTAGTTAAGTTATCGTGTGAAAATCACTTACCTGATGTAGAGGCTCCGGTTCAAAGGCCTATGAGTTGATCTAAAAAGTGGAAAAATTCTCAGTGATAGTTTAATGTGTAAACTAATTATAGGTTAAATCACTTATTGAGAAAAAATCCCAGTGAGTGGATAATTGACCCTTTTGTCCTTAGGGTTTATAGTAAACCATTAAGCAAACCTGGGTCGGTTCAAGGGGTTCATGACCCCGTTGCACGCCAAGAAAATTACACAGAGTCCATGAAGGCCAGTAGTACCCTTGAGTTGAATTTTAGACCCATTGGATATCATTAAGGCCTTAAACCAAATGACAGAACTACCCCTATGCAAACTGGCCTATATTCGCATGGATGCTATTAACAGGCCAATGTAATATTGAAACATTTTGAGAGGTTAAAGACTTACCCGAGTGCAAAGAGGACTGTATCTAATGTTGGATAATTACTCTAATGCCCTTAGGTGCATTTCAACCAGTTTAATAAAGATTTATTAAGATAACCTAAGGAGGGTTAGGGCACGAGAGCTCGAATGATTCTTATATCATTAATGAATTCTATTATTGATATTATGATATGCTTAGACCTGTGCAGTTCATATGGTTTATGTTGTTCTTTGTTTCGATTTATGATATTGATGTTGTGATAGTAATTTATCACTATCTTTAAATTATTGAAAGAATAATTGTTTGGGGTTTGATAACTTTGGATTGGGCAAGAACACCTAATCAAGATAAAGACTAAAATACCTCAGAGGGGTCTGGGACTAGTTCATACAGTGAACAAAGCCTTTGACCTGACGATTTGCCTTGGTTGATGAACTGATGGCATGTCTCAAGTTGTAAACCTTAGTCTAGAAGGGACTAATAGGGTTTGGGATAGTCATTCGGAATCCTGGCTTATAGATGAGCAAGATAGGGTTCAAAATGGTTTCCTAAGTTTTAGCTCTATTGAAGAGCCGCTGATTTGACCGTGAAGTTGCACCTCCCCATTGGAGGGAGTTCCTTGTGAGCCGGGCTCACCGCAGATCTATTGAGGATCTTTTAGTGTACACGTAATTAGGGTCGCTGACATCCTGCTTGGTTGGCGTCTTTGACCACTTCTGTTCAGGTGCAGTTGTGGGCCATGCCCTTCCACTCCGGTCAGGTCCTTATGGGCTAGGTTGGGAGATGACACTTCCTGGTGGATTCCAGGGTGTTTCTTATCATTTGTCACTTAGGTTGACATCTGATGTGTCTGTCTGTCTTTGGGATTAGATGGGAATATTAATTATCGAACAATTGTTCGAGAAATAATTAATAACATTGATTGATATTGCTTGTTTAATTAGAACAAGTGGAACGATTTAAGGACTTGCATAAAATGTAGGTTGCTTGAAAATACTTAAGCATTGCATGGGTGATGGTATGCTTCTTAGTATAGTGTAGTTTCTAGGCAGAACTACGTTTGGATCCGATCTTGTTGGAAACATTGGAGATGTTGTCTGATGAGTACGTAGGCAACTAACATCGGGTGATGTTGGCCCGATCCGAAAAATACTAATAAAACCTTTTGTCCATTGGAAGCTCTTCTCCTGAAGGCGGAGATGCTCCATTGTGGTTGTGGTTGTTGTTTGGTTTGTTTTATTGTAGATTCTCCAGGCGATAACAAGTGAGACCAAGGCAGGCGAGCTCAAGAGGTTTTCGCATTTTTTATACTCCGATACATAAGTGTACCTTAAGCGTGAGAGTCAACTTGTTATTTATTTTCAGACGGGTGACAGACTTGTACTTAGATGGATGAGCTGGTCTTTATGAATTTTCAGATGTTAAATAATATCATATGATTTGATATTCGTATTTGTGAACCCCAGTTATCATGACCTGGATATTTAATCGAAAAGTTTGTTTTGTATTTAAAGAAAAAAAAATTTACCTACCGTTCGAGCTATTTAAAAATGCTTTTAAAAAAAAATCCGGGTCGTGACATAAAGAGTGAGAAAAGCCCTTGAAAAGGGGAATGTCTATATGTCGCCTCGAGCACAATGAGAGAAACATTCTGGATAAACAGGAGGCTCTGCCCACTATCTCCAGACTTGAAGGGGAGGACGCCCTAAAGGAGCAACCTTGAGCGCAGCTATTTCTGGAAACCTCAGGGGAATAAGCATTTATGATCTTCTGATTTAATAAGTAATTATATGAATGATTGTACATCTTAAGTAGTTAATTAAGATGTTAATTAAGTGATATGATTTACTCTGATCCGATGTGTTCTATATGTTTTACTTTAATTCGATGTGCTTTGAAAGGCTCTATTTTGATCTAATATGCTCCAATCCGATCTAATATGATTTGATATAGTCAGATGAGATTTGATATGATCTTATATGGTCGGATGAGATCTGATATGATCCAATATGCTCTTATGTATTTTGTTGCGCTTTGTAATAGAGTAAGATGTTTGTTTCCACTGATTTGTTAGCATTCATTTAATTACGACAATTCCCATCTAATTTTTATTTGACTCCAATTAAATATTTAGATATATGTATTTTGACATATATAATTTTGGACTGCCTGATGCATGTATTAGTTGTTAGACAGAACTACATTTTGATCTGATCTTATCGGAATAACATCGAAGATGTTATCCTATAAGTACATAGGCAACCAACATTATGACAACATTGGCCCAATATAAAATAAGAATAAAGTATAGTTTTGGTTTGGCCTACACGCATTGGAGAGCTTAAGCTCCATAGTTCGTAGAGGAATATTATGACTCGTACTCAGATGCCGCCACTCCTGGTTTGATTTTAAAATTTAATTACTTCAATTTTGTGTTCCGAATGTCCAGCCCGGGTTAGATCTCGGCCTAGGGCGTGAAACATGAACCCTAGTATTGAGATTCTACCTTTTCATGATCATCATAACCTCTTGTATGGCGTTGTACGGGAACAATCATCTTTTAATGCTATAGTCTATTCGAATATGACTCTTGGGTTAGGGAAGTGGTTCTACATAAGAGAGCTAGAAGATCTTGATAATATTTTATACCAAACCCTTTATGTCTACGTGGCTAATGAGTCACTTTTGGAGCCAAGGCACCAAGGGTTTTAACGACCTTGAATGCCATATGAAAAGTCTTTTGAGTACCTATTCATCACAATTAAGAGTCTCTCATACACATGCATTGGGGTTTACATACCCTTAAGTAATACATGTTTAATGTATCCTTCATCCACATCACATAACACATAAAAAACCATGTAATATAATTAATATAGCATACATTAATTATAATGATAATAAAATCCACCAATCACATGTTCCATGGGCAACCTTGCCAACAAGTTGATTACCCCACTGATTACCATCGGTGGGCTCATCGACATGTCGAACCCTACCAACAGTGGTTGTGAAGTCCCATCGGTGAGTTCACTAACACGTTGAACCTTGTCGACAAAATCTATCAGTGACTTTACAAACGGGTTGGCACCCTCACTGATGGCAATTGATGAGGTCTCTGACACGTCGACTCTTACCGACAATAATGCCACATGATATTAGTGACTTATCAAATGGGTCGGCAACCTCACTAATAATCATCAATGAGTTCATCGACACATCGGACATTACCAATAGTGAAATAACACTATTTTGTCATTCTCACCGATGCCTCATCAATGTGTGTTTCACACATCCAATGACCAAAAATAACATGCTTGCTACGCACACATATATGAGCACTATTCATTTTCTACTTCCTAAATTGGGACAAATTCATGGGTTTAAGAGCGGAGGGCAAAACCTCCCCTTGCATCAGAACATAATCACCTTTCGAGCTTAAAAGCGGCAAACGGAGCCTCCCCTTGTACTGGGACAAATTCCCTTTCTGGACCAAAAGTGGAGGATCCTTAAATTAAGACAAATTCTCCCTCTAGACCAAAAGTGGCGGAGAGGTTTTCCCCTTAAACTTGGATGTTTCCTCCTTTCGGCCTGAAAGCGGCAGACAGAGCCTCCCCTTATACCAAGACGTTTCCCCCCTTTAGAATAGCTAATTAACAAAATAAACCTTCTATATTGTAGAGTGCCCTTGAATTAGCTAAGATCGGTTTTTGAATAGAAAGAATCAGGTGAGAAACGGCTTAAAATCGGGAGTGAAATTTAAGGCAATGAGTAAAAATTAGAGACAAGAGAAATAAACTCTATGATGAGAAGACACCTCCCCCTTTACCCCCCCCCTTTTTAACATTTTGGCATTGTTGGATGTAGGCCACATGGCGCACATCCCACGCCTACAAAGCTGTCATTCATCAGCACTGACACATGCACAACGCGTGCATCAGCGCAAACACACACGGGCCATGGCTTGCTATTGCACAGGCCATGCCACCATGGCTTGCTGTTGCAAGCCAAACCATGGCTTGTAGCAGCAGCGCTGCTGAGGATAATGGCATCAGTAGTGCTAATGCAATTATTTTTTTAAAATTTTGTTCTCATTTTAAAACAAAATTTAAAACTTCAAACGTGCGTAATTCCTTACCCCGAACTCAAAATCACACATTTTTGGTACTATTGCACTCATATTGAAGACCCTTTCGAAACAAGACTACTCATTAGTACCTTAACTCATAAAATTATAGTGGGCCCCGCCCATGACACTCTTCTCAAGGTCATAGCCTATGATCCCAATGTCTGATTTACACATTATTGGGCTCAAAACGTTCATCTCTTAGAGCCCACTAAACAACCTTAAGGCTCCTTTGAATGAATCACTTTCAAAATATTCCAATTTCAAGAAAAATGGCTATTGGACCCTCAAACTCACTTATGGGCCCAAACATTCAAAATTTTAAAATATTAAAATTTTGGGGCGTTACAATTTTGGATTAAATTATAGAATGTTTATGAGATTGTACTTAGGGATTCATGAGATAGATTTTTATTTAAAGCCCATGATTATGATAATTTATTTCATATATTTATTTTTTAGTAGTATTTGAGAATATTTGGTTTGGTCGTATGATGTTTAATTGAATAAAAAATTTTATATGGGAAAAATTAATATGCGATATTTTAAAGTATAAAACTACTTTCACATGTTTCATATTTCATCATTTTCCTGATTTATAAACATTACATTATAAAAAAATTATAAATTTTGAAGAAAATATGTTAAAAATTCTCAGCCATTACAATATTATCACACACGAATCGTATCATATATGTGTCTCGGTTTTGTCAGTCAATAAATCATGCCGGTTCATCCAGTTTCACAGTTCAACCCGGCCGGTTAAACCGTTGACCCTCGCACCATCTTACATTGTAAAGAGAATACCTAACCCACTAGCTATGGCTGTTTTGGTGTATGCAACTTAGCAACTATTTTATTTATTAAGGTCTGAAGGACTCTCCCAACTGAGTTACCAATTTTTTATGTAAATAATAATTTTAACTTTATATTTAATCGAATATATGGTAAAACGTGGTCTATCAAAATAAACCTCTGTTGAACCCAATTGACCTGGCCCATCGACCATTCCAGGTGAATGGCCGAGCCGGTTTTTAAAACATTGGTCTAGACACAATTTTTTTTTATGTTCTTACCAAACATACAACAGAAAAAGTGACTATCTTTTAGTGCTTTTGTTTTTGTTTTTGGTCATCAAAACAACCCCCATGGAATCTTTGGGTTATAAGAGCTGGTTCGAGCTTAACCCAACTTTAGCTCAAACCACTCATATAAACGAACAATGGAAACTGAACACCTTGACACAGGGTTTGGAAAATTAACCCAACCCAAATCTAACCGCCTAACATGCAATGACCTGACGTTATTAAAAAAAAGGGGTCAGATTTTAAATTTTTACACATTTTAAAAATAAGATTGGGTTAAGATTTACCCACAACCCTTATAATCTTTAATGCCCTAGAAATTCAATGTTTTGAAAATTTGAACGGTTGGGGCCATTAGCAAGTTTTAAGGCCCAACAATGATTTTTTTCTTAAAATTAGACTAATGTGAGTGTCATTTGTTCGAATGAGACGTAAGGTATTTTATAAGGCTAGGAGAGACGAACATATCAAGCCCAAGAACGCGTCAATCGGACATTAGGATAGTAGGCTATGACATTAAGAAGTGTGTCATGGGTGGGACTCACTTTAATTTAGCGAGAAAACATACCCTTGTGTAGTCTTGTTTTATAGGGTTTGGCGATACGAATCCAATGGTACCTAGAATGCAGGCTTATGAGTTCAGGGTAATAAATTACGTTTGTTTAAAGTTTTGAATTTTATTTTGATTTTTTTAAAAAAAATTAAAAATATAAAATAAAATAAAATCATTTTTTTAGAAAGTTGCGTTGGCATGCGTAAGCCAGCTTTGGCATTAGCATGACACAGATTTGCTGCGATAGTTCACTTGCTGCCGTGGTAGGCCTATGACAGGCTAGTCGTAGGCTAGCCTTCAGGAGTATGGGCTGCCATGCTCCTGCAACCGTTGGATATGTGACACGTGTTGTACATCTAACAGCTCGTTATGGTTATAAATAAATGAGGGGAGGGAAGGTTTCAACTGGCCCCGATTTCCTCCCCTTTGAGCCCAGCTTAAAGCTTTAAACACTGTTTCTAAGCCTTTTTTTGTCCGTTCTCTTCTATTCGTCCTTAGTTGAGAGTAATTATTAAAAGAAAAATAAAATTTCATCTCTTAAAGTCTAAGCACAATATTGTTTTATGTTCTTATCAAACACAGGAAAGAAAAATTGACTTCCTTTCAATGTTTTTGTTTTTTTAAATTTTTTTAGTCACCAAAACAAACCCCATAAAATCTTTAGGTTATAAGAGTTGGATGGAGCTTAAAACAGCTTGAGCTTAAAACAGCTTTAGCTCAAACAACCTATTTGACACCTTGGCATAGAGTTAGGGAAAATTAACCCAACCCAAATCTAACGTGCCTAACATGCAATAATACGATCTTATCAATTTAAATTTTACCCATTTTAAAAATAAGATTGGGTCAAGATTTATCAATATAACTTTATAATATCAATATATCATGACATAAGGTGGAGAAGATTAAAATTATTTCTTTCTTATAATTTTATCCTTTTCTTATATTTTTTTATTTAATATTTAATTAATAACTTTTGTGAATTTCTTATAGTTTTGAACATATGTGTTATAATATTACAATGCTCTTTTTTCAACTCATACTTTCTTAAATAACTCATAAAATATTTGACAAAATATTAGAAAGCATCTAAAGTCTTTATATGTATGATCCTACAAAGTTAAGATATAAAATACCAAATTAATTAATAAAAAATATAAAATTACCCCACTCGATTCAACCTCACCCAGCTCAAGTAAAATTAGAATTTTTATTTTTATTTTATTTAATAAATTTATGTCATAAATCTGACTCTGGGTAAGGCAGATCCGACCGGATTCCCAGTCCACTCGGATCGTGACTTGATCAAGAGAGTCAAATATGGAATACAGGGGCAATTTAGTAAATTTATATTATAGGGTTTTCCTACTTCTCTCTCAATTTCCAACTTGAGCGGAGCGCCGCCCCCGGCCCACTCCCTCCTCTCAGTCGCTTCCAACTATAAAAGCCTCGCTCCAATCATTTCGTCCTTCGCCCTCACCCGACGCCGGCCGCGGAGCAGACAGCGGCTTTCCCGGCGGCCACTCGCAGGTTCCTCCCTCCTCTGCCTCCTTCTCCCTTCTCCGCACTTATATCTCCAGTTTTATCGTAGCTGTTCTTAGATCAGATTCATAGTCTCGTTTGAACGCGATCGCAGCTTCTCTGCTTCTCTTCGGGCTCGGTTTACGGTTTTCTATGCTGTGCTTATTCCTTCGGAGTTCATTTTGATGTTTCTTGATGGTTTGTGTTGAAAAAAATCCGATTTTTATGTGGTTTGTGTGTTTTGTAGTAGATCTATGCCCCTCCAATTTTTTTGGTTAGATGCTCGCTCGCCAACTCTCTAATCTGTTTGGATGGAATTGCCATGCTTTTGATGGAATAAGAGTGTTTTGTATCAGCGTTCCCTGCTGGCTTGATGTTCAGATGATGATCTGTCGATTTTGGTCGCGTGTTGTGCTTTGCTGGGTACGTTAGTTAGAAATGTCGAGCTAGAAACCACGTTTGGTAGATGGAACGGAGAGATAATCACGACTATGTGGATTTAAAATCTATTAAAAATGTAGTTTGTTTGGCATGTATGCTTATAATCTAATTTCCCTTTTTGTAGTTGCTGTATCTATGACTTGTTTCGTCATTTGCACTTGGAAATTCCGGTTCTTGTTTGATCATTTACCAGTGTCCATTATGATAAATTACAGCTTATAAAATCGTCTGCTTGTGGATGTCTTGAATGCTGCTTTCACGTTTCCTTCTTTATATATCTTCATTCTTTTATATAATAAGAGAGGAAAAACTCTTCTTATGGCGTCTGCTTGGATTCTGTGCTCATATTGTTTGGCTTTCGAGGTTTATGTGAAGCATATGTTTTTCTAATTTTTTGTGATTCTACTGATTAGTTTTGTTATCTTGTACAGGTGTAAGGAATTGGGCATCTCAAGATGGCAGACGGATCATATAATCCGTCTATAATTGAAAAGATCCATGGGCGATCTGAACTTTTGACCAGGCTTTCTCCTAATTTCCAGAACAGGAATGCTGGTCTCAGAAACTTGTCTGGTGCTGCATATGTAAATGGAGCATTTAATATGCCTTTTCTGCAGCACGCAGGTGGTTTCCCATCACGTGTTTCCCCAGTGTTTGTGCAGGCACCGTCCGAGAAAGGTGCTAAGGGTTTCCTGATTGATTTCCTCATGGGAGGGGTGTCTGCTGCTGTGTCAAAAACTGCAGCAGCACCAATTGAACGTGTTAAACTCTTGATTCAGAATCAGGATGAAATGATTAAGGCTGGCCGGCTTTCTGAGCCCTACAAAGGTATTGGAGATTGTTTTGGAAGGACCATTAAAGATGAAGGATTTCTTTCTCTTTGGAGAGGAAATACTGCTAATGTCATCCGTTACTTCCCCACGCAGGTCAGTTCTTTGGTGTTTTCAGGAGGGCTGAAAATGGGCCGCTTCCCGCCAGAGCTTTGTCTCTATCCCATAATATTATTTTTATTATGCCCTGGCCTTACGAGGGAATGAAAAAGTCGGACCCTAGCCCAGTTTTTTTTTTTATTAAAAATATCATTTTGATGAAAAATTTATAAATTTTGGGTGGGATCTGGCTAGTTAACTCTACGGCACAAGATCATATGCCTTTAAGTGGGTTCACAACTAACTTTATTAACTTAAGCTTAGAAATTTATAAACTTCCATAAAGTATAATACATTTACACTTTCTCCTTCCCTTTCCACCTATGTGGATTTACCGAAAAAAGTAAAACAATATTTTTTATATTTGGGGCTGGGCAGAACGTGCCCAATGGGCTTTTTGCCACGGACCCTAATTAAGGCGGGCCTAAATTTTTTAAAACTGGGCCCAAAATTTTTTGGCCCTAACTAGCATTTTTGGGGCTGGGGCCCGGCCCTTAAAATTTTCACCCCCTATAGTATAATTAAATGAACTAAAAACTTAGTGGTAGTCATTTTGGTTATATGTTATTAAACATGGTATTGCATTTTACACCAGGCACTGAACTTTGCATTCAAGGACTACTTTAAGAGGCTTTTCAACTTTAAAAAAGATGAAGGCTACTGGAAGTGGTTTGCTGGCAACTTGGCATCTGGAGGGGCTGCTGGAGCTTCTTCCCTCTTTTTTGTGTACTCTCTTGATTATGCTCGAACTCGTCTTGCCAATGACTCTAAAGCAGCAAAGAAGGGAGGCGAAAGGCAGTTCAATGGCCTGATTGATGTTTACAAGAAGACTCTTAAATCTGATGGAATTGCTGGTCTCTACCGTGGCTTCAACATATCCTGTGTTGGAATTATTGTCTACCGTGGTCTTTATTTTGGAATGTATGATTCCTTGAAGCCAGTTGTGCTAATTGGTGGATTGCAGGTTAGTATAACTATGAACTTGACTCTTGAAATTGACTCTTGAAACAGGGCTGTGAATTATGGATGGTTCTTATTTGTCTTTATTTAATCATTTGTTACAGGATAGTTTCCTTGCTAGCTTCTTGTTGGGTTGGGGGATTACAATTGGCGCTGGTCTTGCTTCATACCCTATTGATACTGTCCGGAGAAGGATGATGATGACCTCTGGTGAGAAGGTTAAATACAAGAGCTCTGTGGATGCGTTCAAACAAATTGTGAAGAATGAAGGATCCAAGTCCCTTTTCAAGGGTGCGGGTGCAAACATTCTTCGTGCAGTGGCTGGTGCTGGTGTTTTGGCTGGTTACGACAAGTTGCAGCTAATTGTCTTCGGTAAGAAGTACGGTTCTGGCGGCGGCTAAGATAATGATGAAAAGGGAGGATCCTAGCTAATAGTTTTGTGACTTTATAATAATTGGAAGTGGCAGAGGCTTTTAGAATTTGCATGAAACTGTGGTGAATGGTTTGATTATCTGTTTGCGTTTTGTTGTCGCATATTCTCTTCAAGAGCATGATATGGTTAGTTATCTATTAGCTAAGCTTGAACTATGAGAGATATGGTTCAGATACTCCGGGGTTTTGTTATAGAATAACATTATAAGGCAACATTTACACTTGATTCCAGCTATTATATTTAGTAAAATTTTTACTAGAACATATTAACATTACATTATTATGTTTGATCTCATTTAAGTTAATGCATTATCTGATCATTATCCTTTCGTTCCTGTCTTGAACTTGTATCTTGTGCGACTTTTTTGCTATATGTTTGGCCAGCCACGTCACTACATAGCGCTTCTACTTTCTTTATGCTGCATATGGTAGGGGAAAAGCGTGTTATTCCCCCTAAAAAAGCAGGTAGTAGTGCGTAAATCTTTTAGCCGGGTCACGGCTAGGGGGAAAAAGTTCGAAGGCCTATCTCTAAATATAAGAACGACTGTTTTTAGGCTTATAAGAGAGAGAAAAGTTGGAAATTATATATTTTTAAAAAATTTATAATATTTTTAGCTTGAAAAGTTATAATGATTAGCTATGAAAGATCTTATGCAAAGGCCAAATATTTGTGACTTGATGCCTTATGAGGTTAACTAAGGGGATATTATTTAAAAATTCTAGAGTTTTATTATGAAATTATTTTTTTAAAATAATATAAAATAAAAGCATGCAGCCCAACTTGAGCCCTCCTAGAGCCGGGTTAAGGTCAAACTTTTGGAAACCAGCATAGTGGCATAGGTTAGGGTTGGGCTAGGGGCTCAGCTCCAACCCATTGTGGACGGGCTTTGTTGCAGCCCTAATGACACCTAACTCCAAATGTGCTTCTCCCGCGAGCTCCACCATTTTCGTCCCATTGGCCAAATTTACTATTTTCCACCTTTATCTGTCACATTTTGCCCGAATATGCCCCTTTGTTTAGCTCGACCTTCTTTGCCTAGCTACGCCTCTCTCTACCCACTTCTTGCATCGCCCTTCTCTGCCTTGCTCCACTCTTCTTTGCTCCATATCCCATGGTTCGGGCTTCACTGCCCGAATATGCATGATTGTAGTCTCATCCTGCTTCTGCCTTGCTCTTGCCCCCTTCTAAGAATAAATGCCCTTGCTCTAGCCATTTCAAAACAATAATTTTTTTACCTAGCAGTGTCTGCTCCCCATTAATCCACCCAGATCCGCCCCTAATTGCATGATGAGAGGCTGCAGCCCGTTGGGAATATAAATCCAACAACAATGAAAGAAAGTGATGCATGGTGGCATCAGGTTTTCTAGTTTCTTTCAAACTCTTATTTACATTGTCGAATTCCTATTTTTGGTTAGGAAATGATAGTCACGAAATTGGTCAAGCTAGCTGGATCCAAAGTTTTTTTAGACCATCTCATATTGGGAACCTTGTGGTACAGCAGTGGAAGGTTGTGTCAGTTGAGATTGACACGGTATAGGGGGTGATATGCCCCCATGTGAATCTTTGATATGTATTGGCCATATTGGCAGTATCGTATCAATATGACCTATACATATCATTGGTTATTTAAACATTTTTTAAAAAATTAATTTTTTTCCTGAAAACAAAATCATGATTCAAATCCAACTTCTTTGAAGGTTTAAATAAGACAATGTTTTTGTTATCTTAAAAACTATTTTTTAAATTATATGAGATCGATACGTCTAATTTATATAATTAATTTTTCTAAATATAGTGCACCACAATTATGTATTTACTTAAACGTCTAAATTTCTCCATTGTGACTCATATTATCTTATTTAGTTCCAAAATTTACTAATTTTAAAGTACTTAATATGGGACGGAAGGAGCAATAATTTGTACAGGACAAATGGAGTAATAGTATATGATTCCAAAATAAACTAATTTTAGAGCACCCATTTCGGCCAATATAGCCTACCATGTCTTATTAGGCTCTAAAAAAATATTATAATGATCTATGATTAGTTATAATATTTTTTGTGTATCAAAGGGTTCCGCCAATTTTGGCGAGTACTAAGTATATTATCAATGCGTACTCATATTCATAGTCATCAATATGTCATCTATATTGATACTACCTTCCATGAGTGCAACAATACTTCATAATTTGTTAAAAAGAGTAAATTGGACGCTTAGGTGTCATTGGCAACCACTTTCCCTTACAAATGGACTTTCCCTTACCCCTTTGTACCCACTTTCCCCTTAATATTGTTTGGATGTCATATTTCATGTCAAATTACGTTTTTTAATAAATATTAGTAAATCATTCTTATTTGTCAACTCACATAAATTATTTTCTTATAAATTTTAAATAAATGACATTGAATTTTGAACTTGCACCAAAAAAAGTCATAAAGTTCTTTTGTAAAAAAACTCATCACAAAATGGCTCAAAATTCTGATGATTGCCCTCATAGATTTTGAGGCGCATTAATGACTTATTTATATAGAAACGCATCTCAAGCAATATTTTTTTTTTACCTTCAAAAATGTGTTGCCAATTGACACCTAGGACACTGAGTCACGAGTGTGGACAGAACAATTCATCTCTATCTGTGTGTGACACAATTATTGGACTATGTGATGTGTGCGCATAGATTCCCAATTAGTATTTTCTCCCATTACAAACGTAGTCAGCAATTTTGCGTATAACACGTATAGTACAATGACATTCTCTATGTGCCCTAGTCATTTCTAAGTGAAGTAAGGTAAACAAAATAGTACTCCCCCTGACAACATCAATAACTTAATTTAGTTTTCAACATGATTTATTTCAAAATATAATTTTGAAATATGGGTTTAAAATAATAATGGTAAAATACACATTTAAAGAATAGATATTTTTGTAAACTCAAAAACAATGACGGAGTATCGGAAAATAATGGTACAAAAGGATGAAAACAATTAGAATTAGATTTTATTGGAAACTATGAGTCAGATTTATGCATAATTTGTGCTCCATAAGTTGGGTACTAAAACATTGGTGTTTTTTTTATATAAGTCTTCAATATGTTCATAAGAATGCTCATGACAATGAATGTAGGTCCCTATTTGTAAGGTCCCTGATTTTTCTACGATTTTTTGGGATTTTTCTGGTCATTTTCGACAGAAAAATGTGACGTTTCAGCGTATGGGTATTTGTGTCTTTTCCCCGTATTTATACCCGTAGAGTCGGGTGTGGGGCTTAGTCGCGGGCCAGGAGCCTCGCTGCGCGCTTACGGCGCGAATTTTGGAGGTTCGACGCGTAACCAGTGGGTTAATGCGCGTTGAGCGTACGTTTGGAAAAAGAAAAAGAAAAAAATAATAAAAAAGAAAATTTGGATCGGGATCGCCCGATCCAGATCCCAAAAATGGTGAACAGTGCACCCCCGCCCCCTTCCGCCTTTTCCCTGTGCCCGGCCGCCGCCGGCCGCCGGTAGGCCGCTGGACGCCGGCACAGGCTCCGCCCCAGCGGTGCGACGCCGAGGGGCCACTGCCCCGGCCGCCCACTGCCGCGCCGCCCCGACTTTTCCGGTTAGCCTCTTCACTGTGTATTTTGGATTCCGCCGCCGTCGTAGGCCGGCGAGGGCCGGCCGGCCGCCCACGGCTCTGCCATGGGCCGGCGACGGCGGGAGGCCACTCCCCCCGGCCCCGGACGGCCCCAGCTTCGCCGTCCCGTTCCCTCTCTCTGCTGCCCCTGTTTGCCGCCCCACTGTTTCTCGTCGTTCCGCCGCCGCCACGGGCCGGCACGGCCCGACCGGCCGGCCACGGCTTCGCCCTGGGCCGGCGACGGCGAGGAGTCCCTCCTCCCGGCCCGGTGGGCCTCGGCACCGCCACCCTATCTCTTTTTCCCCTCTGTTCACTGTTCCGTCGACGGACTGTTTGGGCAAACAGTGGCCGCCGGCGGTGATCTGTGGCCAATTCGGCCTTCCCCCAGCCCCGCCTTGCTCCGGCAAAGGCAATGGACTATACCTCCGTGCCCGATTCAGCTGCCGCCCCCATGGCCGCTCCGCCCTTACGGGTTTTTCCCGGTCGTCCCCTATTTTTGGTCTGCGTCCGTTTTGGACGTGGTGACTGACGTTATCAGTCGGACGCCGGATTTGATTTAGCGGACCGTAGTTCGGCTCCGCCCTAGCCCGGTGATGCCAATGGGCCACCCCTCTGGGTCTTGTTCAGCCTTGCGGCCCGTAGCCGCAGCTAGTCCGCCTTACCGGCATGTGTGCCGTTGACCCCTCTTGCCCATTTTACGCCGTCGGTACCGGACGGCCTCGGGCAAGAATTTGTATGTCTTACCTTGACAAAAGGTGGACGAGTTCACCTGCTCAGGCCTTGGCCAGTGACGGCCTCATAGCCTTTGCTCGACCGTGAACCCTTCCCTTGCCCTATACCGTGAGAGATGCACAGCCGCCCGCACCATGAGTTTTGGTTGTGGGTGGCGATCGGCGATGTCGCCACTTAGATTGGCCACCGCTAAGGGCTTTAGCCCTGTTGGCTTTTGTGGGCCTTGAGTCGCCCCATTTCCCTCGCCCTTTGGGCCGCGTGTGCATGTGGCCACGCGTGTACTTCTGGGTTTAGGCGCCGCATTCGTGCCGCCTAACCATCGGTTGGCTTTGCCACCGAGTGGAGTTGATCACTAGAGCTGTCCTCCACCTCTCCTTTGTTCTCGAGCGTTGCCCCACGCTCTCCGCCCTTATGTGGGCCTTTGTTGACCGGAATCGTTGTCGTTGGGTGCTGTCCACGGCCGATTTCGACGTCTTGTGGCCGGCTGTGCACGTCTTAGCCACCGGCTGATCTTTAGAGCGTACACCCTTGACTTCGGGTCGCACCGCCACATATGTTGGCTTGATATTTCTCCCGGCCGCCCTAGTGTGCCGCCGTGGATCGCGGATTTTTACCGCATTGATATCTGACACTCTGTTTGGCCGTGATAGTTCCGGCGCATCTTGAAATCCTCGGGACAGCAGCTCTCTCAGCTAGGCAACAGTTTGACCGCCAACTCCGCCGCCGACGCCGCCACCGTCGTGTGCTCGCCATTGAACGTCATGATTACGAGGTAGGGGAGCTTTGAACTCGTAAATTCATGAAGCATGCTTTGAATGAGTAGCAGCATGTTAGGATTGTATGATTCCATGCTTGGATGTTAAGTAACGATCCGATTGCATGATGTGCGTGTAAGCATGATTGTATGGTATGATTGATATCATGAGATGTATGCATGTTTTATGGATGTGGATTATGTATGCGCTGGCGATGGCTAGCAAATATGTCAGTATGCTATGTATGGGTTATGCACGTGCTAGTGATGGCTAGCGTGCATGTTTGAAGTATGTATGAATGTGTGTGTGCACGTGCTAGAGATGGCTAGCGTGTACGTTTGATGTATGCATGTGCTAGTGATGGCTAGCGTGCATGTTTGATGTGTGGATGCATGTGCTAGTGATGGCTAGCATGCATGTTTGTAAGTTATGTATGTATGGCCGTATGTGTATGTTATACGTATGTGTGAGACATACGTATGTATGATGGCTTTTGCCTATGCTTTGGATGTGCGTATGTGTTTGTGGGCAGATGTATGGGCGATGGACAGTAAGAGGTGACAGAAGCTCTGTCGGAATTTGGATACAGTTGTGTAAGCGTATGACAGAGGACAGAGGATAAGAGTATGACGGGCAAGGATTAGAATGGATCAGTTTGGGGTGGATTATATGTTGGGCGTTTGTCAGACAGTAAGAGTGTTCATAATTGTACAAGCATAACGTACAGATTATGAAGTGAAAAGTAAGTATAATAATAAGTGAGATATAAGTAAGAGGGCGACAACTGGGTTGGCTCTGAGGAGCGTTATTTCAGGATGTCAGTGTAAGAGGTTTTGGCCATAAGATGGATGGCGAAGTGTAAGACTGTAAGGGTTTGTTGTACGGTGAGTTTTGTCCATGATGTGGACGGGTAAGTGAAGTCTGCTGCCTTGACGAACTGGGGTTTCGATCGGGCTCAGCTTCGGTGTGAGCAGTCGAGGACTGTGAGTTTGTGTGGCATAATTGTACCGCATAATATACTTAATTCAAACTGGAATTATAAGCACAGCTAATGATAGCGTTGTGAGTTTGAGACCTGAGGGTTCGATGGATTAAGTTCTGTGTTTGAGTTGGCCGCTGATGAGTTGGCCGAGCATTTATCATGTCTTGCCATGGTGTTTATCCTGCGGGATGTTGTCTGTGTGCTATGTAGAGCACCGGACGTCTGATGTTCTGCTGAGAGCGATGTCGTTTTGACTTGGTTTGCGTGCTGTATAAGCCCAGACGTTTGATGCTTTGTTGAGAGCGATGTACGTTTCTGAGTTTGTCTGCGTGCTGTATGAAGCCCAGACGTCTGATGCTCTGCTGAGAGCGACGTATGTTTCTGATTTGGTCTGTGTGCTGTGTATGCCCAGACGTTTGATGCTCTGTTGAGAGCGTTGTATGATTTCGCCCAAGAGTGGCACTGTACGTTTCTGCCCAAGTGGCACTGTATATTTTCTGCCCAAGAGTGGCAATGGTACTATAAGACCCATTATGGTGGGCAATTCTCTGGCACTATAAGACCCATTATGGTGGGCAATTCTCTGGCACTATAAGACCCATTATAATGGGCGATTCTATGGCACTATAAGACCCATTATGGTGGGCAACTGTATGACCCCTTATGTGTGGGTGTTTATGTTTGCGCGCTCAGGTAAGTAGTATCATGGATCTACTCTTACCTGTTTGATCCAGTGCCCCATGAGCATTGGTGTGCCTTACCTTCGGAAAAGTCCATGGCATCTAGTCACTCCCCGGAGGTTAAGGTGTTGCCCCAGTGACATTCTTTTCCATTTCGACGCTGGAGCTTATTAGTTGTAATGAGCTTTAGTGGTCGTTGATATGTGTACGATTATGAGTACGACTGTATGTGTATGAGCAGGACTGTAAGTGTATGAGTATGAGTAAGACTGTAAGCGTATGAGTATGAGTAAGACTGTAAGCGTATGAGTATGAGCACGACTGTAAGAGTATGAGTACGATTGTGAGAATATGGTTTTGAGTAAGACAATAAGTATGATTTTGTGCAGACTGTACGAGTAAGGTCGTACGAGTCTGATTGTACGAGTAAGGTCGTACATGTATGTGTAAGCTGTATTAGTGAGCATACGATTGTACGAGTAAGGTCGTACAAGTATGCATATGCTGTATGAGTATGCGTACGGTGGTACGAGTAAGTTGTATGACCCTGGATAAGGGTGTTTGTGTAAGTTGTTTGGACAGTATGATTTTGGCATGATGGTGCCTTTGGTATGATTCTGGCACGATGGTGCCTTCGGTATGATTCTGGCACGATGATGCTTTGATATGTCTGTGGCACGATGGTGCCTTTGGTATGATTCTGGCACGATGGTGCCTTCGGTATGATTCTGGCACGATGATGCTTTGATATGTTTGTGGCACGATGGTGCCTTTGGTATGATCGTATGCGTTTGAGCATGTTATGATTATTATGTTGACTGCTTCATGTTTGTGTTGCATGACGCATGATTTCTGAACTTATGGAGTTCACCGTTTGGGGTTTCCCCTACTGAGTATTTTCCTACTGAGTATGAAAATACTCACCCTACTATTTTTAGCCCCGTTGTACGGGAGGTTTTGCAGGTTGTGCGGAGAGCTCCTGGTGATGGACACTCGTTTCAGCGGTGGATTGATTCCCGTTGACTCAGGTATCAGCTTGACTCTCTGTGAGTTTATTTGTGCCACGATCTCCTGTATTGAGTGAGATGAGACTTTAAGATGTTTTATTCTGGACTTTCGATTGGATTAGTCTGTGGACTGTTAGGGGACTTGTACTCAGGGATGCCCGGGAGAGTGATTTGTATTTAAAAGTCTATGATCATAGCAAAAATTTATTCGTACGTGTGTTTTCGAGTAGCGCCTGATGATATTTGCTTTGACAGTACGATGTTTAACCGTATGATGTTTTAAATTATAAACAGGTTTTGATTTTATCGTTTTGACTCCGATTTATGAAAAAAAAATTCCGTGAATTTTAAGGAAAATGTGTGAAAAATCTCGGGCGTTACACTATTACTCAGAACTTGATTTTCTATGACCACTTGAGTGCAATATGAAAAATGGAGACATCTAAACGAACTATTGATTGTAGGCCCACATGAATCCCTGGGGATGAAACACGCATGGTCTATTTGGATTAGTGAAAAGTGGGAGAAAGAGAAAGTGAATCTAGGTGAAAGAGAAACTAGGAGATTCTTTAAAAAAATTATTATTTGGTTGCACAAATGATAGTGGTAGGGGAAGTGGAGGTAGCAGTAGTGGCAGCGGCAACAATGGTGGTAGGGGAAGTGATAATGGTGGTAGTGGTGATAGCGACGAGACATAAGTTTTTGATACGCAGATTTTCTCCCAAAATCTATGAGTTGATGGGTGAAAATTTGTGGGATCAAATTTTCATCCACTTTGTCTCAGTTTTCACTCTATTTTCTTTTTCCCTATTATACAAAACAATGGAAAATGGGGGATTTTTGAAAGATTCATTTCTTTTCCCCCGCTTTCCACCATTCTAAATAGACCCAAAAGGGGGCACAAATAATTGGATCTTACCATATTAGCCTATCTAAGTTCTGTCTTTCTTGTCTCATTTTGATTGGGAAGTTTTTCTTCAAACTTTATGAAGGAACAAAATACATGAACGAAAATGGTACTTAGATTCAGTGGCGTATGGATAGGACCTTCCCTGTTGAGGAAGCGGTCCCAGATTCGAGTTGAGCTTGTGGTACTTTGAAGCGAGAGGGAGGAAGGGGGTAAGCAATGTGTATAAAAAAGAAAAAAAGGAAGAAAAAAAGCACGAGTGTATGTAGCATTACTCTTCTATAAATCCTTATGCGAGCCATTTTCGGTATGATCACCCTGCTGCCATGGAATTGCAAAGAAAGGGTTTAGGACTGTGAGTCACTCTTGCAAGTAAATATCATTTGCATGTGATTAAAGACTTATTTGCAGCCACGAAGGTTCTTAACTATACACAATAAATTCTTCTCATGGAATATTTGACTATAAGAAAGTACTTTCTGATGTAGATTTTGTCATAGAATCACATCTGATCTCATGTTTGTTTCCCAAGTTGCGGATTAACATCCTTGAGAATTACTATTTTGCTATTACAGTTATAGAAAGAGTTTTTTTAAACATGGCCGAAGAAGCCCAAATTTCATATTTCCTACTTTTGAAGATTAAATGTCATAAAACTTGAACTTATACAATATTTAAAAAAACTAGACCAAAATACACTTATGTTAAGGTTTAGGGTTGTATATCATATTAACCGAGCAGAATGCTACATTTACCTGGAAACAACAAACCGTTGAGAACAAGTTCTAATTTTTGATTGTCAATTTCTAAAGTCTGACTAGTGAGAAACGAAAGTGCAGTGGGAGGTCCAATTTTTTACTCTAGATTTCAAAATTTGATTTTGTAGCGCCTCGACTTTTTAAATAACTTAAAAATCAAAGTTCTGTCAATTCATAATTGAAAGGGGGTTAAGATTAATTGTGTATATAAGAGTAACTTTTTATTTATTTACATAATTACAAAATTTACGTATCATACAAAACAAGGCTCAATGTGCCTTAACAAAATAAAAGTGACGCAAAAAGACATAAATATTACGTATCAAAAGAACTTATCAAAATTAATCCAAACATAGATCTTTCGAAGTTCTATTACCTATCTTCATTAAAATCATCTCATTAGTTTATACTTGTAGTGTATGGGGTGAATGAGTATATTTATACTTAGTAGGTATAGTTAAATCCTATTAACATGCTATAACATAAAGTATAATCCAAAATATATAAAACATTCTTCTAATAATTCATACTCAAAAGTTGACTTAAAATATGATTACCGACTAATAAAATCCAAACATATTTCTTATAAAAAAGTTGTATAAAATAGTCCTTTACAGAATCCCATAAAATCGAATAAATCATTCTTAAGCAAAATTTGATAAATAATTCAAAGTCGAATAAATAATCTTTCATAGAATGTCATCAGTACCAAAGCAATATACAAGCATGCTCGTGGGGCAACAATATCAAAATAAAAGAGATCTTTCTACGATATCTTATTTCATAAGTGCACTATATGCCTTAATAGGCGATACCTTTAAATCATAACTCTAATAGGTTTTGGGCTTTATACCTAATAACTACTATTTAAAACTAATGATAGTTTTTGGGCTTTACACTAAATAACTACACTTCAAATTTGATTAAAATCATTCGTAAATGTCATACAAAATATTAATATTTTAAAGTTCATAGCATGATTAAATCATACTAAGAGGTATGCGAGACATTATTTTAGCATTGTATGACCCCTAATAATACCCTTTTTTGAAATGATCTTTTATGAAAGAATTACGAAATAGTACAACCTAGTTGTAGAATGGAATTAGATGTTAAAGCCACCTATCCTTCATTCTTGAATTTGTCCGGAGTAACGACCAGTGATCGGAGCCTTATCGCATTCTTAGGCTTAAGATTGGTGGGTGAAATCTCCCCTCGTGCCTAGATAGAATCTCCTTCCACACTCGGAAGTGGTGGACAAAGCTTTTCCTTGCACTAGGACCGAATCTCCTGTTGGGCTTAGAAGTGGCATACGGAGCCTCTCCTTACACTATGACATTTCTTTGTTAGGCCCAAAAGTGATGGACGAAATCTCCCCTAGTCGTATTCCCCCTTTAAAGTGACTAATTCGAAAAATGGACCCCTCCACAACGTAGAACACATTCAAATTAGCTAGGATTGATTTTCAAACGGAAGAAATTGGGCGAGAAATGGCTTAGAAATAGGGGTTTAAAGTTTCAAAGTGGGCAGAGGTCACAAGTGAGGGAAGAAGGGTGTGGGGTGAGTTTGAACCTGCCCACCCTCTCCCCATCACCCTCTCCCCATTTATAGGGAACGGGGGCTGTCAAATGCGCAACACATGTTGTGCATCCCATGACAGATGCAGGAGCCATAGCCTGCAAACCGCAGGCCTAACATGTTGAGATGGGTTAACCAACTGTGACAGGTGGCATTAGTGCAGCTGGCATTAGCTTGTTGATGTTAATTTTTTTTATAAAATTTATATTTTATTTTAAAACAAAATTGAAACTTCAAACGGGCGTAACTCCTTACTCTGAACTCAGAATCACACGTTTTTGGTACCGTTTCACTCATATTGACGGCCCTTCGAAAGAAGACCATGCAAGACTACCTTTTCCCTCAAATTTAAATCTGTCCCTATCTATGATATGGTTCTTAAGGTCGTAGCTTATGATCTTAGTGTCCAATTTATGCATTCTTGGGCTTGATATGTTCATCTCTTAGAACACTTCAAACATCCTTAAAGCTCCTTCAAAAGAATCGTGCTCAAAGTATTTCAATTTTTAGAAAATGGCTATTGGGCCCTAAAACTAGCTTATGGGCCCAAACGTTCAAATTTCAAAACATTAAAATTTTGGGGCATTACATACCCATCAAGTGAGGTTCCGGCCGTGAAGTGAGGTTCAGCCCAAAGGTATATTCACACGCCCTCGAGAAAGAAGTCATTTATGGTGAAGATCAGCAGCCCATTGAGGGGTTAATCCTACGAAGCTCAGCAGCATTAACCAGTTGGCAACTTCCCTGGTAATGGCCTAGTATTCAAACTCTAGTTTTTTTCATAAGTTCGAATACACTATTGTTCATACATTGTGTTATAGGGTACACTATAGGTAGTACTTGCATACGCATGCATAGTACATAGTCATGTTATCAATAATATGATTCAAAATATAGTGTTATTAATAATATGATATACGATATATGACATTTATAAATTGTATTATTATGTATGGGAAGGCATCCTATTGTGTGAACGATAACACAATATATGAACTTAAGCATGTGTTTGACGGTTATTTGGGCAGTTACATAATGTTAATGAACATGTCTCTTTGATTTTGGTCACAATACACACACACATATGTACATATATATAATATATATATATATATATTTAATATTTTTTACAAACAAAGGCTATGAGAATATAGTCAAATGGTAGAATCAATGAAGGCCTCATAAGAGAAAAAGAAGATAATTTATGAGAAGAGACTGGGGCTGAGAACAAACAATTTCCTTGATAGACTTCGACTATCAAAATACCTTGTTGAACCAAGGCTGGGATGAAAGACAATTTTGGAAAAGACTGAATTTCTACCTAGTAGATGATTACAATTAAATCATACTCTTTAGTCCACTCTTGGAGGTTCTAATAGGTGAGTGTTGAGATGACACACAAGATGTGTTCAACATTTAGGAGAAAATAGTACCCCTCATGGAGGAAGACGTGACACTTATCACGGGTTTGAGAGCGAAAGGAAACATGTTGAAGTTGGATAGTGGTGACAAGAAGGCTACCCAAGGCAAGGGGCAGTTATTGAAAAGGTTCTTTATGGGTAAGGGGAGGTTATGTGTGTTGCATTCGACAAGTAGAGAGATAAACATTGTTGGGTTAGGGGGGTTTTGTCCATCACTTAAGGGTGCGGAAAGAGAGATAGATCTCTGGGTGAGGGGAGGTTTATGCTCATTGTTTTTAGACAAGAAAGGAAAAAAAACATTCTAGAGCAATGGGAGGCTTTGTTTGATGTCTCCGGACTTGAAGGGGAGGATGCCCTGAAGGAAGGAGCAAAACTTAACACCATTACTTAGATAAACTTTAGGGGAGTAAGCTTTTTTTGACTTTAATGCATTTTAAATAAATGCATGTACATCTTAAGTAGTTAACTTAAGATGCTGAATGAGATATATGCTTTGCCCAAATCTACTTTGTTCTAATATGATATGATGTTATCTAACATGATTTAATATGCTTTGATGTGTTTTGCTCTGCTTTGTGATAGAACAAGATATTTGACTCTGATGATTTATTAGCTTTTGTTTGATTCCGATGATTTTATGAAAGTTCCGTTTGGCTCCTAATGTTTTATCATATTATAAGTATATGAAATGTATGATTCTGTTTTCCTTGATGAATGTATTAGCCGTTAGGTAGAATTATGTTTGGATCCGATGATATTGGAATAACATTAACGATGTTATCCAAAGATACATAGGCAACTAATGACACAACAATGTTGGCTCAATCCAAAATAATTATAAATATGGATTTTGTTTTGATTTACGTGTGGCAAAGTATTAAAGCTTTGTAATGCGTAGAGGAGCGTTACAACTCTTGTATACAGATGGTGTTTCATTGTTTAAGGAAGAAAAATTTTATTTCAAGATTTCTGGACCCTAGGTTAGCCCAAGTCGTTACACATATTAATATGACTAAAAATATAGGACATGTCTAGCATAATCAATTTTCATGACCAAAGCTTGATGACTAAACTGCCACATCACCAAGCAATGGGTGAGAGAGAAACTTGAGAACCTCATCTAACATTTTTGAAAGGTTTTCCCCTCTACATGTCCATTGGTCATACATTGTAATCATATAAACATTTTTCAAAAATATACTAGTGAGATGCATTCCTAACCAATGCTTTTCCCATTGATACGAGCCTCACTTGTGTGCAATTACCTGAGCGAGAGGATCGGGGGCCAACGGATTTCTGACTGGATTTTGATCGGACAAGGCTTGTTACACAAGGGACATATTCTTTTTGAGTAACATACTATCCTACAAGTTTCTATGCTCTGACTCATGTAGGTGCGTGTAAACATGGGCTCAAATTAAGTGCCTACATTTTTTGAGTACTAACTCCACTATTATAAATTAATAACTTCACTTAGTAAAATAGTTTATTCTATATCAATAGCTTAATTTTGTTAAGGGAAAGTTATTTAAATAATAATTAAAAAAATTATTTACCAATTTGGACCACTTTGGGAAATATTTCCCCAAGTGGTGTTACTTTTTGCCATGCAGGCGCCAGCCAAGCAGCTAGCACCTGCATGTTTTTTTTTTAATTTTTTATATGATTTCGTCCTTTAGAATGACGAAATTAGGTTTAAGTTGATTTAATCATTCTAAATAATGAAATCAGTTTATCAATTTATAAG
The DNA here is from genome assembly GCA_035235625.1 of Saururus chinensis. Classification (NCBI taxonomy): domain Eukaryota; kingdom Viridiplantae; phylum Streptophyta; class Magnoliopsida; order Piperales; family Saururaceae; genus Saururus; species Saururus chinensis. The sequence goes on along the minus strand of CP141148.1, from coordinate 31,415,887 downwards.
ATTTAACCTAATTTCGTCATTTAGAAGGACAAAATCGCCTTAAGGAGATTTCGTCCTTCTGAATGATGAAATAAGCGAACTTGCCCAATTTAGCCGTTAGAAGGATGAACTTACCTTATATTCACCTTATATGGTGATTTCGTCATTTTAAATGATGAAATCACGTACGTTTGCAACTCGAGATGAACATCTCGATGATGCCGATGCCCCCTTCGGGGGTACCGGAGTTGTAGATGCGGAAGCTATGGTTGGTGCCAGGGGCAAAGCAGCTGTGCTCCTGGTTGAAGGAGAGGTGGAGGAAGGTGGGGAAGGAAACTGCCTGGATTTGAGTCCCGGTTGGTAGGATTGGGGCCGGGGCCATAGAGAGGCAAGGAAGAGGTGGGCATCCCTCTCCCCTCTCCTCTCTCTCTCTCCTCTCTCTCTCCTCCCTCTCCCCTCTCCTCTCCCCTCTCCTCTCTCTTTCTCCTCCCTCTTTCTCTCCTCTCTCTTCCCCCCTCTCTCTATCCTCCCTCTCCCCTCTCTCCTCTCTCTCTCTCTCTCTCTCTCCTCCCTCTCCCCTCTCTTCTCTCTCTCCTCTCCCCTCTCTCTCTCCTCCCTCTCCCCTATCTCCTTCCTCTCTTTCTCTCCTCCCTTTCCCCTCTCCTCCCTCTCTCTCTCCACCTCTCTCTCCTCCCTCTCCCCTCCCTATCCTCTCCTCCTTCTCTCCCGCTCTCTCTATTTTTATATTTTTTATTTAAAAAAATAAAAAAAATAAAAGAGTATTAGCGACGTATAGGCATAAACGTCGCTAATAGAGTTAAGTAGCAGTGACATATATCCTATACGTCACTAATACTCAAGTGTATTAGCGACGTATAGGCATATACCTCGCTAATACCTTTAAGTATTAGCGACATATATAACTATAGGTCGCTAATACTCTTTTATTTTTATTTTTTATTAATTTTATAAAAATAAATAACAAGTAAAAAAATATAAATAATATTTTATCTCTCTCTCCTCCCTCTCTCCCCTCTCTCTCCTCCATCTCTCCCATCTCTCTCCTTCCCCTCTCTCTTCCCTCCCCTCTCCTCTCTGAAGAGGCGGGGTCAGCTAGAGCATTAAAAACTTTGTGTAAACTGGGGGTCAGCTAGAGCATTAAAAGCTTGGTGTAAACTCTACCAGTTAAAAAATGAACTAAGGGTGGTGATTTCGTCGTTTTGATGACGAAATCATGGAATATGCACAAAATACTTCCTTTCCTACTCCACACCATGTTAAAATGATTGGATGTGCAATTTAATTTTCGTTGCCTTGGAAGGTCATGGCACAACCTCAGTCAAAGAAGTGGAAAAAAATATTAGGATGAACAGGACACTACAATCATTGAAATTAAATAAAAAATACAAAGTATACAGGCAAGCTGATGAGGTGCATTGTAATGAGAAAAAAATAAAAAAAAACTGATGAAGACCATGGATTGAAGAATGTAGAGTTGGTGAGGTGCACATATTGCCACACACATACCTAGGATTTTTGGTCTATTATTTCAATTGTTATAAATTTACTTAAATTAAGTGTGCCTAGGGAATTGTAAGACCCTCTAAAAGTACTGCCAAAGATTATGGGGCCATATTTTAATAAGAGTGGAGCATGCTGACAATTAAGTTGAAAGGATATTAATTAGAATGGAGTATGCCAGTAATTAAGTTGAAATAATTGCTTGATTTTGGCAACTTATGGATGAGAGATTGTTGTTGAAAGTATGTTTCGTGTGAATACTTCAAATAGGGAGTTGAAGAGAAACTAAGTGTGGAGTATGCTTCAAATGGAGACTAAGTGTGGCGATTTTGTCATTTAGAAGGATGAAATTATCTTAAGTTAATTTCATCATTTTAAATGATAAAATCGGGTTAAGTGTTATAAACTGATAAATCGATTTCGTTTATTAGCTTAAAGGATGAAATTATATAATTTTTTTTTTAAAAGTCATGTAAGCGTTAACTACTTAGCTGATGCTTGTGTGACAAAAAGCAACACCATTTTAAAAAATATGATCTGAATTGATGAATAATTTATTTTTAAATAATTTTTATTTTTGTTAACTATAAGCAGCTAGATACTTTAAAAAGATTATTATATACTTATTTTTCTTTAGGGACACTTCTTTAAGATAAATAACGCAATTAATTTATCAATAGGTCGTGTACAACTTTGTAATTTTACTTTTATCTACGAACTAAGTCACTCCAAGGACGGATCATATGGTAATTTATTTGTTATAAAAATCTAATAAAAAAATTTATACACCAATATACTTTATAAAAGTACTAAATTATAATAAAGAAGAAACTTATCTTATGTTAACACCCCTCAATTATTTATATTTTACTATTATTTTAAGCAGACACCTGTAAGATTTTAGCAATAAACTTATTAATACATATGGATGAAAGCTGAAATTATCTCTTAATTAATATTTACCCAAATGTAACTATTAATATGGGACGGAGGGGGTACGAGTACACGCAAAATTTTTGGCCGCCTCCGCGGCTCCACGGCTACATGAGTAGCCTAGAGAGAGAGGAGGGGACAAGGAGCAGCAGCAGCGGCAGAAGGAGAAGAAGAGGCTGGAAGAAGATCCATGGCTGCCGCCACTTGACTCCCTCCATTTTTACTCTGTCCCAGCGAGTTCCTATCTTCTGCTAAATACCCATTTCGATTTGTTCGTTTCCTCGCATTCTTCACCTCAAAAAACTCCGACTTTGTTTCCCCTCTCGTCGAAATTGGATTGACCCGCGGAGGTGAATTTGCTCGGCGGCGTTGCCCGTCTCCGTCGTGTTTGTTGCACCTAACAGGTCGGTCGTTTTCGGCATCCTTGGTTTTGGGTCTAAGCTATTGTCTGTCATTGGCCCCATTTCGCTTGGCTTCGATGTGATCGCTGGATTTGGGTTTAAGGAGATGAATTGGAAGATTTGAGAGTCGACCAAGGCCAATTTCGGTGGGCGACGGGAACTGGGTCGTCGGGAAAATGTCGGATTCGGGGTCGATGATTGCTGCCATTGAGGCCCGGTTCAGTGATCTGGAGCTCATTGGAAAAGGTTCTTTTGGCGATGTCTACAAAGGGTATGTTCTTCGTGTAAATGTAGTAGCCGATTTCATCTCGTTGAAAGTGCAATGCCGGTTTAGTTTTTTTGTTGTAATTTTTGCAGTTTGCTATTCTGCTTGGTCGTTATTTTGTGGCAATCTAGGAAACACCAACATTCTTAGTTTTAGATATAATTAAAACTACAAAGGAGGAAGACATAAAGTTATCTGATGTTAGAGCGGCATTGTCAATACGATTACAAATCGTTCGTGTATTAGAGACACAGCCTAGCAAGTCACTTGTGTTCGTCAAATATGCGCCGTTCTCTCATCTCATGCTGTGAAAAGCGGTAGAATTAAATGTCGAACGCTTCTGTGAAAAAGTTTTTTTAAGTATAATGCAATTGATGAATTGCTCACTTCTAAATGAACCAGTCGGACTTATTTGCTATTGTGTAAGATTCTTGGTACGCTTAGTTTTTGAGTACTGCCCTTTGTAGTCGATTTTACTTACATGCCAATAATAATGTCTTATTTCAAATAATCTGGAAAGCTTCCAATGTAAGAACATATACCGAAAGTTGCCTTAAATGGAGAAACGGAAGAACTTTGGTCTATGATACCACTAATCAAGTGTATACTATCTCTGTCTTGACTTGTTGATTCCGAAGTGCCTTTTGGCATCAAACAACTCGTCCAACTATCTGTGGTCTTTTGTGGTAAAAAATATAGGCCAGTAGCATCACGGCATGTAAAAAGAAGGCTGTATTTAGGAACTTTCTTCAGTTACAAAACCAACAAGCTTATTGTTGGCAATTGGTTTTCTTTTTGCTAATGTGGAAATATATTATACTTCAATCGTAGAAATTTAGTAGCATCACGGCATGTAAAAAGAAGGCTGTATTTAGGAACTTTCTTCAATTACAAAACCAACAAGCTTATTGTTGGCAATTGATTTTCTTTTTGCTAATGTGGAAATATATTATACTTCAATCGTAGAAATTTCCCAAATTTGGATATTTTTTTCTACACTTCAATTTTGCTTCAATCGTAGAAGTTTCCCAGTATATGATATGTGGATATCTTGGGGATGTTCCTTTATAAGTTCATCAGACAAAGAATGTTCAATAACTAACAAGAAGAAAAGGATCTCTATGAAGGTGATACAAGAAACTCTATTTGCATTGGTTTTTTCCACAAGAAAACAAACATTTCGAAATAAGTAATCTGACTTGTATAATTGTATTTGAAGATGGGATTAACCTTGCCTTTGGATAGTATTATTGCACATAAAGTTATTAGAATCTACTGTGCAAGAGAGTTAAAATAAAGCTAGATTAAATGGATTCTGCGCAATTATGATTAATTGCATTGATGTACATATCTTTAGATAGGTCAGCTGAGAGATTTTGAAGATTTCAGAGACCTGAAGTCTATATGAGTTAGAAAATGTTACATAGCCTTTTATAAATGCACAATTCATATCTAGTAGTTGAGACTGATTTTTGGTTTGCAAGCTTTAGATAGCTATAAACTTCATTAATTTTTAATCCTTAGATATGTTTTTTATTGGTATTTGTGTCTTGCACACTAGTAACTATCCTGAATGAATGATTGTTTATATGATTCTACCCTTCAGGTTTGACAAGGAACTAAACAAGGAAGTTGCAATCAAAGTTATAGATTTGGAAGAAGCGTAAGTGCCTTCTAGAATTCCTTGAATTCTTTGACATTGGCAACACTCTCGGTTGAAAGTAGTTGTTTCTTTTGCAAGGCTTCTTGGTCATATGAAAATACTCATGTCTATGGAGTTGTTACCTGTATACATAGTGGCAGACTGGTAACACTATATTGATGGTTTAGTGCGTTTAAGATTGGTCTCTGAGTCAGTAGTAGAAATTGGTATCATGCCAAGATGTTAGCTTTTCTTGGAATTTTTTTAGTTCGGCTTTCATTTTTTAATGTTTATTTTAGTTTACTTTTTAATTGGCACGCCATTCATCATTGTCACCACCACATCATTATGAAGACCTCATCTCAATTATGAGGTTGGATTGCTGCACCGCTTGGATTTAATGTAGACCATTTCTGCTTCCTGCATGTACATCTCCAAGTCTCTTTTGAGTACCTTCCAGATCCTCCTGGTCCTGTCTCTCTTAGTGACCTTAATTTTTTTTACCAATTGAAGCTATTCCTTACCTCTTTGTTCTTTGGGTTGGTTGCCAAAGAAATGTTCAGCTATAAATACTCTTATCCACATGAACTGTCTTTACTTGAATGAAGGAGAGACAGAGACACTTGGAAATAAAAGCAAGAAAAATGTGCCCCAAATGCATGCAAGTGCATTCCAGTAGGGGGGAGGGGAGATTTATAGTTGAAAACGAAGCCAAAGAAAAAATAAATATTCTTCCTGATTGAAATTTTCTATGGCATTACAAGATATTGCATTGGAGATAGAAAGAGGAGGGGAGGGACAGATAGGATTGGAAATCAATCAAAGAAAATATACACCCTGTTTTCCTGTTTTGAAATTTTTTGTGGGAATTCAGATGTTTCATTCCATAGTGGTTCATATCCAGCATGCCTAACCCACCCCTTGTGGTTCATTTTGTCGTATGAGTTTTAATAGTTTCCACTCACTCATGTTTGCCATAGTCATACTATCTGTATGATGTCTTTCTTGCACTCCCAGCAATTCCTACTTGATTCTTAAAAGTTCTTTTACTCACTCATATTGTCCACAGTCATATCATCTGTATGTTTTTTTTATTGTCCAAAACTATACCCCATGTAATATTGCCTGTCTCATTACAATCCTAGGATGTATTTGCAGTTTTCTTGGGTTTGTGATCATAACAAATGCTCACCATTTTTGCCTCTTAGCCCTGATCCTATGTATGTAATAATTGATTCAGGATATCTAAATTGACTATGTCTATGTTACTCATCATGGTCTAATTTAACAAACAGTTCGTTTACACTGGCATGCTACTGAATTTGTGTCGTACACTTAGTTCTGCAATTTGAAAATTTTTGAACTCAAGCACTTCCCTGCACAGCATTAACTTCTTATTGAACCTTTTTCTGCACTATAAAAAGAACGTAAGATGTGAATTCTCTTGAAAACCAGTTGTTGATTAATCCATTATTAACTTAAAGTTTTATGAACTTAATACTGATGCTTGATGCACCTTCATACATGGCTACTTACTATAAAATGGCCGCTTTAACTCCTTTCTTTTTGAGCAGTGCCCTAATAACATCTTTTAGCGCCCTATCATATATCTTCTCTAAATAATCAAGGACCATGGAACGATAATTTTTCTCTAAGTTGTTCATCAATTATCAAATTTGAAAATAGCTTCAGTTGTGATTTATTTTTCATTAGATAAATAAAATGGTCGAAATTAGTAAGTTAAGGTTGTTGGAACTTGATATGTTTGTTTAGTATGTAATTGTAAGACATTAGTAATTCACATGTCATTAGATGTTCCTACCATATAGTGGATGCATGTTCTTTTTCTTTGGGATCCTTATTTTTTCAGTTATCCAAACTTTCATGTGAGAGTGCAAAGGGAAAATTACAGAAGCCATTTAAAACGCTAAACATCGTACTTCTTACTCTATTTTTGCTCCTAATATATGGTGTTCTTTCTTCCTGTAGCGAGGATGATATCGAAGACATTCAAAAGGTATTTGATTGCTTGACAATTTAATTGTGTAGGTTGAAAAATTGAGTAAATTACACTTACATGACTTTTTTGTTTTTTCTTTTAATTCCAGGAAATATCAGTTTTATCTCAATGCCGATCTCCATTCATTACTGAATATTATGGCTCCTTTCTTCACAAAACTAAGCTGTGGATAGTGATGGAGTATATGGCGGGTGGCTCTGTTGCTGACCTAGTAAGTTCCTCTCTTCCAGTTTTTATTTGCTTTTAGAAAAGAAAGTAGGATGTTTTGATAGTAAGGTCTTCTTTCTCAAGTATGATAATTTCCTAAAACTTTGAAAAAGTCTTATTTAGATATGACAATTTCTTGCCTTTATGGCCTTAAGGTTGTAATTTTTTTGCAATTTAATCCGATATTGCTTTACCCTTCTTTCGTATGAGTTCAATGGTAGATACTTTATGTTTACTTTAGATCAGGTCTATGAAAATCCGTGTTTTCTTAATGACATATTAGACTGGAAGCAAAGCGTTTTTTCTTTTTGGGCTGATTCTGTAGTTTGGAGAAGATGTTTATGATGAATACTTTCTTAATATTTTTGGCCTAGAGTCTTGGAGGTTTATTGTTCTTCAGGATCCCGGGCCATTGATTGATTACTTGGGCTCCTTTTCCCTGTCCATTTTGATGATGAAGTTGGAAAGCTGGAAAGAGAACAATATCAATTACATGAATATCATAAAATACTATAGAACATATATATATATACACACTATAGTTCTTAATTGCCTGTCCGACCATGATCCAATGGCCCATATTGGCTTATATTCCCTCCCATTCTCTGTACAGCCCCCCAGGAAACAAAACTGGATTGAGTTGGTGTGTGAATGGTTTGATAGGGGTGTCTGCAGCTGTCCGCATTAGGGACAAACATAAAAAAAATTGTCCATTTTAGTATGGACAGACGTGGACGCGGATGGACAACCGACAAACAGATGCTGTTTACACCTTAAAATAGGAAATTATTAACTGTTTGATCCAATAAAATATAATTATTTCTTGCGTTTAGAAGAAAGCATGAATCTTTTGTCATTCTTGATGAAAAAGATTTATCAGGTCTTTTTCATTGAATCCGTTAAATAAGAAAAACTGGTGAAATCAATATTGCAGAGCTGTTGTGCATGGCGTGCTGGTGGCAATGGCAGTTCTGCCATGGCAGAGGAAGATAGTGGCAGAACGGTAGAGCTGAGTGACTCAAGTTGGTTGAGTGCATGCATTTGCTTCCTGGCCTGCCAGACCCAGCTTTGTCTCCCCTAGCTACTGACTCCACTCCTCTTATCCATCTTCCGCTCATGGCGGTGCCTCCACTACTCCCCATCCTTCCCACCCTTCCTCACTCTATGCACTGCTGTCCTCTACTTTCCGATGCTGGCATAGCTTCAGGGAACTCAGCTGGGTTTTTACCCTGGTTAAACCTAGGGAAACATACTAAGGACAGTCGGATGATCTAATACTACAGCACAAAACTGGGTTTTGATCTGCAGCGCTTCTTGGTTTTTTCATATATATAATATCTATATATATATGCACTGTGTATTGGAAATAGTCAATATGCACTGTGGCGCATTGCATACTGTTTGATCTCAATCCGATGGTGCAGGCTAGCACCCCTGTGCACACACCCTTGATCACGCGGCTCCCATAAATCAGCCATTCCGGCATTTTAAAATCCCGCCTTGGCCCCCCATTTTTCACGGCTGTGGGGTCAGCATCCAGTGGCCTAGCATGAGCCTTGTGCAGGAAATTTTCCTGCGCACTTGCTCACTCTAACTTTTTCCTTTGTATATCTGTGTTATTTTCCTGCACACGTGCTCATGCTAACTTTTTCCTTTGTATATATGTATTACAGTTCTTGTATTTTTATAGACTATTTATGATCTTGCCTAGATTAAGTTATCTGTCAGGATTCACTTCCTGCTCATATTACACGGGATCTAGCTTACAGTTTTAAGGATGGGGGTAGATTGGATTCGATTTGAATATGTGAAAACTCTCAAACTGGAAGAAAGCTAAGAATGGAAAATGGATCTAGGAGAGGCGGCATCCCTTAGGTAACCCGTGCATCATATTTTTGGTTGATAATGTCAAAGATAGAACGAATTAATTAGAGGGATGACTACTAACTTTGTAAGTTGTCACACCTGACATACTTTTAGCATTTACTTGGAGGTGAAGAGGCATCCCACCCCCAATGTAAGTGATGTAAACCCTATGGTTTACAGGAAGATTTATTACTGAATTTGGATGAAAGGAGAGTAGGGAATCTTGCTGGTATGTTGAAAACCAGCAGGTGATGGAAAGGGGAGAGCTTGGGTCGACAAGGGAGAAGGAAAACGGGATTAGAATTTGATTAATTGCATAACCTCCATTAGGGTGGAGAAACCCTTACATAATATGCCCTTAATGAGCCTGGGCCTTATTATCTAATCCTACTTAAGCCTTAACTAATACTACTTAAGGCCTAAATACATAATAACTAATGCCTATTAGCCCAACAAACTTATGAATAAAAGAAATCCTGCAATCCATAACAATCCACCACGCTCCGCTACCGCCTTGGCCTCAAGGCGCAAAATCGGGAAAGCGAGTATAAAAATCATCTTCGGACAGCCAAGAAACTTCCGATAAAGGACAACCCTGCCAAGCAACCAATATCTCCGGAAGTAAACGGCCAGCCCGACAGACTCGGCGAGTGTCAATGATAGCAGAAGGACTCAATGGCGGTGATGGAGGAGCCAAAAGCGGTGGTGGCGGACTGGAAAGCACATGAGATGGATCCCCCACAAAGCGCCGCAGCCGCGAAACATGGAAAACAGGGTGAACGGACGAACCCTCAGGAAGCTGGAGGCGATAAGCAACGGATCCAATACGCTAGAGAATGGGATACGGTCCATGGAACCGGTGGGCAAGCTTCGAGCTGGGGGGAGCATAAAGTGAAGACTGCTGGTGTGGAGAGAAGCTAACAAACACCAAGTCACCCTCCTGGATCTCCCTATTAGTGCGGTGTCCATCATACACCTGTTTCATGCGGTTTTGAGCTTTGGACAAATTCAGTTTGAGCTGGCGTAAAAGGACATCCCGATCCTGTAGCATAAGATCGACCTCACCGACAGATGCGCTATGAGGCACATAAGACAAGATAGTGGGGGGAGGCCGTCCATAAACAATCTGAAAGGGGGTAGTACCAGCAGCTATATGGTAGGCAGTATTATAGGAGTACTCAGCCCAAGGCAGAAAATGAAGCCAACGGTGAGGATTGTCCACCACAAAGCAGCGGAGATACTGCTCTAAACAACGATTCACAACCTCAGTTTGGCCATCCATCTGAGGGTGGTAAGTTGAACTCATCTTGAGGTCGGTACACTGCAGAGTAAAGTACTCGTGCCAAAAGTGTGAGATGAACACCCGGTCTCTGTCGGAAACAATAGTACGGGGCATTCCATGAAGCATAGCGACATCCCGAAGATACAACTCAGCCACTTCCTTCGCAGTAAAAGGATGTCCTAAAGGGCTAAAGTGAGCATATTTAGAGAGTATATCCACCACGACCAAAACCACTGATTTCCCCTGAACCCGGGGTAAAGCCTCAATAAAATCCATCAACACATCCTCCCAAATGCGCTCGGGAATAGGGAGGGGCTGAAGTAATCCCGCAGGAGCCGCCATGGAAACCTTCGCACGCTGGCAAGTAGGACAAGCAGCCACATAATTATGAACATCCTTATGGATGCCACGCCATAGAAAGTTCTGACTCAGCCTTTTGTATGTACGAAAAGTGCCCTCGTGGCCAGCCATGGAAGTTCCGCCAACAGTCTGAAACGGGCCGGCGACTCCCTGGGAACCGCTGGTGGCCTGGGGTCCTGATGCCGCATTCAAGCCACTCTGGTTATTCTTGTCCTTGGCCGCCATGCTCTTAGTTTGAACCATAAATACCACCCACAAATAGGAACGTAGTCTCTAATATAAACCCTATGGTTTACAGGAAGATTTATTACTGAATTTGGATGAAAGGAGAGTAGGGAACCTTGCTGGTATGTTGAAAACCAGCAGGCGATGGAAAGGGGAGAGCTTGGGTCGACAAGGGAGAAGGAAAACGGGATTAGAACTTGATTAATTGCATAACCTCCATATGGTGGAGAAACCCTTACATAATATGCCCTTAATGGGCCTGGGCCTTAGTATCTAATCCTACTTAAGCCTTAACTAATACTACTTAAGGCATAAATACATAATAACTAATGCCTATTAGCCCAACAAACCTATGAATAAAAGAAATCCTACGATCCATAACAGTAAGAGAGAACTCTACAAGGATAACCCTGTTTTTTCTTGAAATGAGTACAACATTTATTGGGTCAATTGATCACAATTTTCTATTTTAAGTTTTTAACTCAATCATGTCTGTTATGTATGACCTTCCAATCGTTTGAAGATGAGCCAAGATGCCACCCATTTAAGTAGGACTTCTATAAGATTCTGTTTGTGAGGAAACTTAACAATAAGGATTCTCTTTGTTCTTTGGATAGAATTAATGAAAGTTTGCATAAATTATAAATACCATAAGTGCCCCCATTCTAGCCTAAACTGAAAAAACTATGCATCATTCTTTTTTTTTTATACAAAAACTTGCCTTTTAGCTCTTAATCTTCAGAATGGCCAATGCATGCATTATGTGTTGTATTGTAGTCCATCAACTGCTCAATGTGGGTAAAGATTGAGGTTGGTTCAGTGGCACCAATTGATGAATGCAAAACTTTCTTGAATTATTAGAGAACTAACATTAAAATAATTAACTAGACAAAGAAGAAGGGTGATGATTATTGGGCATCATACCATTGTATTGAGCCAAGGTCTGAAGAAGGTGTCTAATTATCTTCAGTTGAGGTAAAACCAGTGCGGGCAACTACTGAGGATCGCATCCGAGAAAATCTTAGGCTTCTTAGCAGCACGTGAAGAGAAGATAAGGCAACTTTTCTTTAGAAAAGGGCCCTTCATGCCACCAACTGTAACAGTAAACTCCATGAGAGTAGCCCTAAGTTTCATCATAATTGAGTAGTCTTTCTAGGCTTGGATTTTAGCCAATTACCTATTCTCACTTATATTTCTTATTAGTCTAAATTAGTCTCTAGATTTTGCATAACTTAAATATAAATATAAATGCAGATCTAGATTTGTTTTCTGCATGGATTTGTTATCTAAAGATGACTTAAAAGTACAAGGGTGGGGTGTATGGTCATGTGGGTCTTGTTTTCACCAATTCTGAGGGAGGCTGTTCAAAGTTATTATTGCCTTTGAATTTCAAGTTGTTATGTAATTGAATCGACTGACTTCCAATAACGTGAATATTCTGCTATGGTAGCTTCAAACAGGTCCTCCTCTTGATGAAGCATCTATTGCATGCATATTGCGTGACTTGCTACATGCAATTGAATACCTCCACAACGAGGGGAAGATCCACAGAGACATTAAAGGTTTACTTGATCATATTAGTTTATGAGATGGAGTTGTCATCTTCTTTACAAAATTTTCTTCTTTAATTTTTCTATTTAAATGTTAAATGACCCAATAGCTATAGTTTTGGCATAAAGATTCTTCTAATATGGATGATATAATTCTTTTTTTTTAACATTTTTGTAGCGGCTAACATCTTGCTGACTGAGAATGGAGATGTAAAGGTATACTTCATCTGTGATGGAATGTTTTTTGTGCCTTATGCAGTGGATATAAACCTATCTTTTGATTGAATGTAGACGTACTACATGTAAATTTATCATCATCAGCTTACACTTGCCTTTGTTTCCAATATAGGTTGCAGATTTTGGTGTGTCTGCACAATTGACACGAACAATATCAAGAAGAAAGGTTGTATTCACGCATTAATTTAGGCAGCCATTTTATATTTGTACTTGTTTGATACATTGTTATCAAATGAATTGAGATAGTTGGAATGTTGAATTACATTGTTGTACAACGTTGTGGAACCAAATTTGAATTGCCTCTTTGGTCAAAGCAATTTTAGATGAAGGCGAAGAACTATTGAAATATTGGCCCAACTTGAACGCGTTTCAGTTAACTTTTAAAAATAATGATTTCCTGTCACTCTTGGTCCGGCCTTATTTTATTTCCTTACTGACTTGGGGAACGCTTTTTGCACGTTTATATGATGACTTTGTTATTTAATTTTTTAGATTTAAACTGTGTATCTTTGCTGATGCAGTAACTTTCTTTTTTAGCTTAGTCCATGGATGAACTTCAAGTTGGTTATGTTCTTGTGCATTTTTTAAAATTCTCAACCAAGTAATGCAATATCAACTCTTGTATATCTGGGCTCCAGCCTTTTTTGAAATATGGGAATCTTTCAGACATTTGTAGGCACCCCATTTTGGATGGCACCAGAGGTAATTCAGAATTCAGATGGATATAATGAGAAGGTAACTCCATTGCCTAAATATTGTCTTTTATATTTTTTGTAAAGAATTAACTTGTTTGTTATTGATATTTTGTGATTGAAACAGGCTGATATATGGTCATTGGGAATTACTGCAATTGAGATGGCAAAAGGAGAACCTCCTCTAGCAGATCTCCATCCAATGCGAGTTCTTTTCATTATACCACGAGAAAACCCACCACAGGTTCATTTAATCATCTTATAAATCTGAAGTTCATTTGCTGCGGATAAATTTGAAGCCAGTCTGATGTTTGTAAAGGAAAATGAAATAAGCCAATAGATGATGGACATATGTAGTACGATGTAGGACAATAGTCCTAGGAAAGGGAAATGGGAAAATTTTTGGTAAAGGGGTAGAGAAAGAAGAGGAATTAATGAGAGGGATGAATTCTTCTGGAATCACCACTAGAGAACACCGCCGGAATCACCACTGGATGGCAGGTGGACCACCAGAATCACCACCGGGGTTTGCTGGAATCAACTCCAACAGAATCTCTTTCAGCGGAGAACATAATATTTTTTTTCTTAAATCATCATAAGCTATCCCATTAATGTAAATCAAGGCCTTTTTATTGGCTTTACAAATAGGTCTATAATTGGAAATAAAACAACCGGGAGATATTTCCTTCTAAACTTAGGAAAATCAAATCTAAAATCATAATCTTCTAATGCAAGTAATTTCCAAATAAAAGACAAACTTAGGAAAATTAAATCTAAAATCCTCAATCAAATAAAATCTCTACTTCAACTCTTACTTAAAATAAAACTCCTAAATAAAATTAAGTCCTAAATAAGGATGAGAAATCAAATCTTCCAAGTCCCATATGGCTCATTAGGGCTCCGCATCACAGAATAATCAATGAGTTGTTTTAAAGATAAAAAGGATCTCGTCATATGGATAATGTATTTATGTCTTGTGCAGCTAGATGAACATTTTTCCCGCCCTCTAAAAGAGTTTGTCTCCTTATGCTTGAAGAAAGTCCCAACAGAGGTACTTATATACTCTTTTCTCTTACGCTTTTGCTTTCATTCTAATTTAGCTTCAAATCATGCAATAGCAGCATATTAAGAAGAACAGGAATTGGACTGGCCAGGAGGCTAGTTCTGCGTGTCCTAGTGCTACTGGCTCAACCAGTAGCTTGACTGGTTTGATCCACTTCATATCTTTTCTCTTTATCCAATAAACAAATTTAATGATTTCATGGAATGTCAGCATAAACAAAAAATATTAAAATGAATTGTCAGTTTTTTTGGTGCAAATTAATCTTTATGAATTACATCTAATTTAAATATAAGATTTAAGCCAAATTATTGCAGTGAAATAGAATTTCTGCGTTTATAGTTAGTTTTAAAATGATGTCTGATAAAAGTGCCAAGAAATTTCATCGCTTTCGGTTATAACTTTTTGACAGCCAACACTTTTGGGGAAAGAGTAATTTCTAGGGCTGCATCTTGGGTCGGGGTTTTGCAGGCAACCGAGTTCCTTGTACCCGACCCGACTCAACCGGAGATAGGGACCGAAATTCTTGGGCCCGACTCACCCAAAATAAGAACTGAAAAACATAAGAACCGAAATAGGAACCGAGATTGGTTGGGTCGGTGCCAATGATTCAAACCAATTTGACACTATATTGAGTCGATTCTAACTGTAAAGAATTATAACAATTTATATAATCCAGGTTAAATATGATTTTATAAGTTAATTAGGAGCTCAGGTTGGGCCAGGTCGGTTATTGGGTTTTCACATGCTAGACCCGACCCGATCTGAGATTTACGCGGGTGTTTTTTTTCTTGGACCCGACCTGGGCTTGGGTCAGTTCAGTTCACATTGGTTTGGGCCTGGGTTTTCAACACAGCCCTAGTAATTTCTTCTAGCTAGCATTATTTTAAACACCTTTTTTAGCATCTGTTTATAAGAAAAATCAAGGTAGAGTCTAAGCTTGTTAATTGTGGAGAGATGCCTTAGATAATAAAAAATAATTTTATAGAGATGGTGACGAGGCTGCTGTATGGTTCAACCTTGGTAGGATCAGAGGAAGATAATTTCCTCCATGGTTTAAATACGGTGGAAAATGTACTTTCCTACAGGAAATTTTGACAGTGATGCTACTATGTTTGATTATTGTGGAGGAGATGCGTCACAAAAGCAGATTTGTAGAATAATAGTTTGGAGAAAGAGAACTAGGGGTCTGAACAAATCTAAAGCCTGAAAAGTAAAACAGGAGCTTCTTCACTGGTTCTCTACATGAGGCCAGCTGAATTGGGCTGTTTTTGAGACAGGTGGGTTTCAAAACCAGCCAATCCATATGAGCCCTTTTGCCAATTCACTTGAGGTGTACAGTCATGTTGGTTATTGGCCCAGTCATAAGGGGGACTATAAAGGGAAAATTTGGAATAATTATAACCCTATGATATTGTCAAAGTTACACTTCTTTCTCACACTTTCACAATTTTAAACCTATTACATTGTATGTACTTATTTACAAAGCACACATATGGGCATGTGACCCCAAGAAGTAAACGAATATGAATGGTTGACAAAGTTGATTGGGTGTGCTTATATTTTAGTCAACCCAAGCCACATTTGCCTGGAATTTACACATTGCATAGTAGTTGAGATGTTCCTGGTGCAAATATCTGATAGGAGTATCTCAACTCAGAAAGGCTAGGACTTCAGGTTGTAGTGACCACTCATACCCTCAGGTACTAAGCTCATTGGGCTCCTGTCTGCCACCTATTTTGACTCACCCCAATAAATGCATCAATACCATAGCCATTATATAACATTTTGTGACATGTCATAAGATGGACAAGTAGTTTTGATAATTCTTATATGCTTAATTAAATAAGCTGTTACAATTAATGATGAGGCTTTTTGGAGTTAATGTTTTCAATATTTTGCCTTTTACCTTTGCTTATGCTTCATAAATACTCATATACTTTGTTTGCGTTTTTGTCCCGAAAGGTAGAGATTAGTCGTTAGTATGAAAGCAAAAAAGGCGAAACCTGTAGACACAGCCTAACACACAAAAGTATCTAAAATTCATCCCTAGCATGCCATTAGGGCGAAGGCTTCTGGAATTTTCTTGGATTCTTCTCCATAATTTGTAAATCTTCATTATCCACAAAAAGGAAAACCCTGTTTTTTTAATTAGTAGAGATGATGTGGAAGATATTCTGGGTAAACTAAAACATCTTGTTAAAGCTGGTTTTTTGACACTCTTTTGCCTTTATTTGGAAGCTTCTATATTCTACTAGTTTAAACATATTGTTAAGAGTGGTTGCTGATATAGATTGTCTATTGATGACTGATCTCTTCTATGACACTTTTTTAGCTTTTTCAGAATGAAGTTGCTAGGAAAAGCAGTTGAACTTTCAATATGGTTTGACTTGCTTATCTCGACATTATAGAACTATAATTTCTTACTCAAAATAAAAATTATATTACAGCGACTAAGTGCCAAGGAACTGCTAAAGTCTCGGTTCATTAAAAGTGCCAGAAAAAGTAGTAGCAGATTGCTGGATAGAATACGGTGTGTAACTCTTCTATTTTCTACTTTTATTTTCTCCTGGAATTGCCTACCAAATGCTAATATTTTTTTGTGTCTTGCTTTCTCTTCATTTATTTCTTTAACAGGGAGCGTCCAAAATTCTCTATTAAGGATGGAGGAGATACTGTTAGAAATGGTCATGAGTCTGATGATGTTTCTACAGGAACCGTAAAAGTGACTAAAGATTCAAGAGATACCGAAACTGTCGAAGCCAGGTGGCTCTCTGGTGGATTGATAGTTTAGTATGGTTTGATCATTTTTTATTTTAACGTTTTTATGGTTTTGCCTTTTGGTGTCAGTTATGGGAACTCTATTATGAGTTCTGGTTGGGACTTCAGCCTGGGAGATTCCCAGGGAACAGGGACTGTCCATAGTGCGGTAAAACCACCTCAGGTTGGCGGTTCAAGAGAAAAAAAGTCTGAAATTTCATATAATGCGAGAAAGCATACAGATAGGGGTTTTATAGATTTTGCTTCAAGTGAAAGAGATAGATTAGGTCAACTAGGTGATGGAAGACAGGAGACTTTTCTGGAGACGTCAATGGAAGATGTAAGAATTGTCTTTTCTCTGGTTACGTTGATTATCACATTATTTAGCAAGTCATTTTCTGAAGGTTGTGCGTTATTCATATTTACAGTTATCCATAAGTGGCTCTGGAACTGTTGTTGTACGATCTCCAAAGGAAATTCCTCCATCTCCGATATTTAGTGAGCAGAGTAGCATGGTAACTACACTTTACTGATATTAATCTTGAATATGATTTTGATTTCTTTCTATGGATTGCGCCAGAAGATCATGTATATTCTTTTAAGTACTTGTAAATGAATAGGTCCTGCATTAGATCTTCAGTCTTTTGCTCTTTTGCAGTCTAGCAGCAGATGGTCTTTGTTTGAGGATGTGTCTGCCAGTGGAACTGTTGTTCTCCGCGGCCACAATGAAGAATCAGACACTCCTCGAACCCCAAAATCTAGACTGGGAATAGTAGAAAAAGCGTCAAAGGCTTCACAGGAAGACAGTGCTACCAATCTTGCTGAGGTTTTTCTTACATTCATCTATTTTGATCCGTCTATCTTTTTTAGATTTAGTTGTTGCTGATAACTTGTTTTAGTGATTTCTATAGGTGTATTTAACATATTTTCCTTTTCTCTTGCTGTGTGTTTCCTCTTGGCAATGTTAGGCAAAATCTGCATTACAAGGAGGGCCAAGAAGGGGAAGAGCTGGTTCTAGTAAACCTAACAAAGATGGGCATGAAACTAAAATTACGGAGCGAACTGCTATTGGCTCTGATTCTTCCAAGTACAAGAATTTAATTGCATTTTACACACTGTTCAAGACAGAAAGAGATATGCTATTTATAGATCTTAATTATTATTATATCATGACAGAGATTCACGCGAACGTTATGAGTCTCCAAGAGTTTTTCCGAAACTGCGTGAAACAAATAATGATCTAGGTGTAACACGATCTTCTGTTGCAATATCTTCTCCTGCATTGTCACTATTGCTGATTCCCTCAATTAAAGAGGTATTCTTATATTCTTCTATTTGTCGCAGTTACTATTGTTGATACTATTTTCCAATATTAGAGATGCCTTCTGGTTGCATTTCATTCCTTTTACATCACTACTCCTTGACTTCCATGTCTGCATCTTGCGTACTTTTTTCAACAGTAAAATCTGTTCCAATTACTCCTTGCTGTTATGTAACCTTATTTCACATATCTTCACTCCATGTATGTGTGCATGTATACGTGTGTATGCAGTCACTAAACAAGTGTTCCTTCAAATATATTCTAGTGGCGCTAATTTGAATGTTTGAACATCAGACTACGTTTTTCTTGGAATAAAGAACTTTATTAAACTGGCAAAATTGGCAAATTTGTGGTCGAAATATTTTAGATGGATTGAGGCCAATGTTCCATAGAACAGTTTGTACTTGGACAAGAGATCATGGGCTCAAAGATTGCGATCTTTGCGAGATGTTGCCGAGTTTGTTTTATTTTGCCAGGATCCTGAAATGGAAATAAGGAAAAAGAATAAGTTTCCTTTTCTAGGCAAAAATTGTTTGCTCGCCATATCTTGCTAAAATACAGGATTTTTTTTCAATTTTTTGTTCTCGGGAAGTTCTTGGAGGCAATATCTCGCTAAACCTGCTATTTCCCATATTAGTTGTGTGTAATTTATCCAGTACTTGAAGAAGCCAGCATAACATTTATTATCTCAAATTACAGTTGCCATGCTTAATTAGAAAGAATATATCGTCTCTTGGTTTCCCGCTAGCTTTTTAATCAGGTATAATTTGTTTCTGTACTTTGAAGTCTCTTACATGACATTTTAAGTACTATAATATTATTGGCATGCTTTTTTTTATAGAACTATAATTGACATGCTTAATTGGATGCTCAAATTGCTAAAAACTGACCTTGTCATTCATTGAAGGACTGTAAATATCCACATGTAGACATTTCAGATTTCCTAAATCATGCATAGCAGCTATGTTTCATTGATTATCTTTAGTATGACACAAACTTGGTCGCCCTCAGCATGGGCAGGTGGGTGCTTGAATCCAGGTTAAGAGGAAGGACTATGTGATGGCAAATGAGAGTTAAAGGACTAAGTATGGGAATAAGATCCTTCTCTATTAGAAGGCTAATGTGGAATTTACAATGAACTATGATTACATTTGCCTAATAGGAAAGCAATGAATTCACTTGATGCGGATGCACATTTGAGCCGCAACTGGTACGGTCTAAAGATGTGGGCCTGGATTGTTTAGACTTGCATCCATGAATTTTAATTTGTATGGAAAATTTTATTTAAGTTGCTGTTTTATTTTATGTAAAAGATTACTACTTTAGGTTTAATATGATTATAGACCAATGCTCTACCTCCCATTATACGCTCTTTGTAAGCCTTGTAAAAAGGCTTCCAGTATGTTAATGAAAATTAGCCTATGCTTAAGTTTTTTCCTCTGGAGTACTTCTGCTGATTGAAGACCTCCCCATTCAGCGCTGATGCTGAACAACCCATTGGTGCCGATTCCAATGGTTCTTTGGAGTTGATTTCAGAGAGTTATCCCCCTCCGTTTCCCTCCAAATTCTACACTTCCTATCCCACAAGACTTTGTCCTGCATCATCACTGGTCATAAGCGATAAACTAATGCTGACCATGCCAGATTTGAAACTTCTATTATGGTCAAAACTCACACATAATTGAAAGCTCAAAATGCTACCCGTAAAAATAAAATTTAAAATGATGGTTATGTGATATTTTACCAAAGAATTGCGGTTCTGCTTGCTATAATATGTCATAAGCTGTTCTAAATAGCTGGGAAGAAGAAAAATAATGTTTATATGGTTTTATTGATTGGAGAAATTATATCATAGGTCAAGGGATATCATTTTGCAGGTGCTAGAGAGGAAGAGAGTTACAAATGTTTATAATTTTGAAAAATCAAATGTAGCTATTAATGTAGGGCGGAGGGAGTATTAAAGATATGTACGTAGGTTTTGTGACTAGTGTAAAGACTATATTGGTGTAAAGACTCACAAAGTTCTTGTAGTTTTGCATCAAGGATGACCTAGTTAATAATTTTTGCATTAATAATGGATGAATAAACAAGTCATATTTAAGGTTCCTTAGTGTATAATTTTTGCTAATGCTACTCTTTAATAGAGAAGCATTCTAAGGGTTTATTAGGAAGTTGGAGTTGCGGAGAGAAGCATTCTAAGGGTTGTAGGATTAGTAAACCTAAGACTAAATATATGGAATGCAAATTTAATGCTAAAAGTCATCAAAACGAATTGTTTATTACATTAGATGGAGAGAAATTACCTAAGCATGATTGATATATATCATGGCTCTGGAATTGAGGCACATGGAGAGATAGATGAATATGTTGTTCATAGGATTAGAGCTGGGTGGTTGAAGTGGAGAGCAGTTAAATGTATCCCATATAAATTTAATGGTGAATACCAGAGGACAGCAGTGAGATCTGCTATGGTGCATGTTGTGTAAATAAAGAAAAGTTATATATATTAAATGAATGTCGCAGTTAGGGATCACATAAGAAACAACCATATTATGCCGAAGTTAGAAGTACCCTGATTATTGATAAATAGAGAGAAATAGTCAATTGAGATGTTTTAGCATTGTTCAGTGTTTTAGACTCTAGATGACGAATTAGTGATAAAAGACTAGTGTGAAATTGGTTTATGATTGGGCTGAATTGTGGAGTAGAATCCATGTTACTGACCCATACATATGAGATCAGGTGTTAGATGACAGTGATGAATTTCTATGATGATGAGACAATTAAAAGATAGTTGTGGAACATTGCAAAATAAGGTGAAAAAGGGAGAATAATACTACCTTACGATATATTTGGTATTTACTAGTGCTTGGTACGTACTGTCTCAACTTTTTATGTGAATTGTGTTAAGGCTCTGGGAGAAGAATCAGTTGGCTCGACTAGATTTTCTGTAGCAGATTCACTGATGGATATGGAGCGCATCAAGCCGGGCTTTTGTGAAGCCCTTGTCAGCAGGTTGCTTGAAAGATTGGGAAGGTTCAACCCATTAATTTTCCGGCCTCAATCTTCGTCCTTTTTCTTTATCTTTCAGCTAAGGATCACACTATTTTTTCCCATTTGTGATTATCTTAAGATGTACATATTTGTTCAGCTCCAAAGATTCCTCCATGAAGGGACTACAAGAGTTGGCAGCTCAAATTTTTGCAAGAAACGCAAGTTCATCTAATAAGGAAATGGACTTTATGGTGTCAGATGTACCTTCTAAGAAGAAACAGTCGGATGCAGACTTATCTGAGAATTCTAGCCTAAGCCCTCTTGCCAAATTTTTACTTGCAAGGTCTATTCGTATCTATAGTTAAACATCCCTTGTTGACTAAATACTCCTTCTGTCCTAAGGAGGGAGTACTCAATAACAAGTTGCTAATAGATAAGCTTTGTCGTTTGTGGTTTCTGCAGATGGCATGGCCAGGTTTCGCGAGATCTGAATTATGTTTAGCTCTGTTTGAGGTACTTTTTCTTTGTGAAGGAAAATTTTGTGTGTGATATGTATTCATAATTATTCTGATGTACATATCAAATCAAAAGGTCAATTTTCTTTTAACCCTATTTTTGACAGAAAATGTATTGTATCATTAATGGGGTTGATCTCATATTTTAATAATATTGTATTGGTTTGTGCTATGACGATTTAGGCAATGAATGTTCCTAGTCTTTTTACTGAAAGTGTTTTGGATCAGAAAATTGGGCCCTGTCTTAACATTATTCCGCACATCCAGTTTTAAGAAGAAAAATTTCAATGTGAATTAGTGTATCAATTTAGTTATTTATGTTGCTACAAATGTGATATCTGTATTGAGGAAAGCTTCATATTTTCAACCAACTCTAGTGAATGTGTTTTCGAGTTATTACACTTGCTAAGAAGGAAAGGGGCATTTAGGGATTGACCTGAGGATGAGAAACCATAACAGGCATCACAATTTTTCAGCAAATTTTATGCCTTGTTCTAATATCACATAAAGAACAATTCACGTATGTGCTGCAAGTTTTGTCACCAGATGTGAGATAAAAATGGAAAGAAGATTCGCCATCAAATGCTTTATCTCAACTATATTGGAGGAAGTACCATGTAATAATATGCTGACAAGAAGGTATGATTTATGCGGTTGAGTTACCATCAATACCAAAGTTTCCGTAAATTTGTCTTAAATGCATACATAATTGCACGGGCTTCATACACTAAATGAAAATAATTCCCTTTTACGAGAGGAAGTATACTTTCTGAGTGGGTAGTTTTGACGCTTTTCTGTTTTGTTAACAAGGGCCGCGGGTGCGTGTACTACTTGCATTAATTCTCATACTTTCAAGTGTTTAACCTGCAATGTCTTTGTTCTTGTAATGGAAACGAGTCCTTAATGTCAAAATAAGGAACGCACTAATCGTTATAATTAGGTGTGGAGATTATGTCATCTGAACTTTTACACAGCTAAACGGATTTGGCCTTTGGAAGTGTGTGTTCAATCGTTTCTTTGCTGACTATCCCAAGTTTATCTTATATTCCCACCATTCCAAAATAAACGTCCTATTTTATTTTTTAAAATAAACTAAGATTAATTTATTTGAAAAATCAAGTAGGATATTTTAGGGAGTATTATTAATTAGGGTTTTTGCTATTAATGAAAGAAATTGGCAGCAAAAAAGGCTTCGCAGAGCCATTGCAAGTTTACTAATGAAGGAAGTTTGAAGAGTAATGCTACATATATGGGCCCCATGTGCAGGTCCCAAGCAAACATGTAGACTCCACGCTATGTGGGGAACGTTACCCGAGCATCCTCTTGGGTAGGGGTGTTAACAAGCTAAGCTGAGTCTGAGTTGAGTATTGGGCTTTTACGGCTCGAGCTTGAACTGTTAAAGTTCGGCTCGAAACTCGAAATTTTGAGTTCGAGCTTGGCTCGAATTGGAAATCTAAAGTTTAGCTCGAGTTCGAACTTGAACTTAAATAAGTGAATCATGAGCTTAGGCTTAAACTGGGCTCTATTTAAAAAAATAAAAATAATATATATATAAATCTAAAGTATATGAAGTATCACATATATTAATATATTTTTGTATTAAATATTAATAAATATACTTTAATAAGTATTGCGACTACACTTTGCACATATGATTATAGTCACTATGAAAGAAGAAAATTATGACAATTAAGTTTTAGTTACATATGCTCAAAAATTGTAACATTACTATTTTCTTCTGTTTATTTGCAAATAATCACTAAAAAAATGCAAAAAATAAAAACTCATTTATGCAAAATTACTATCTACTTATTCGTATTTTCTTTTATTTACATGTTTATAAATCACTTATAAAAGAACTATTCTTTAGCCTTAGTATATCTCTAAAAAATTTTAAAGTACATGTAAAAAGATCTATATTTTGTAAGCTGAGGAGAGTCTTAGTGTCATGCATAAATTTTTAAAAGAATATCTTATCATTCTTTTGTAAACTAATGTTAGTTCCCTTAATGTTATGCTTCTTTTAGAAGTATTTTTAAGTATATTAGTGTGATATTATGTTGACTCTTCATTGTATACTTATAGCTCTCTTTGGTTTTTCAATTAAACTAATTTTAGTTCATCTTTAAGAACCAAATGAAGCTATTAATTTGGAATATGAGTATATTAGTGTTTTGTGTCTCCAATTTTTTATTTTTATAAAATATATATCATATATAAAAATTATATATCTATTATAATTTAACAAAGATATACATCATGAAAAAAATTTATGAATTTAGGCTCACGTACATTAGTGTGAGCCAAGACATCATAGGCCATCATATTGAGATTCGAGGGTGCAATGTTATGTATGTTGTTAGATCGTAATATAAGAATGCACGACATCGAGGCTTACGCAATCGTGAGTGAGCCTTGGCTCATACAAACGAGTCTCATATATTATATATGATATATAGTATTGGTACATATATGTGATTATATATCATTTAATATATTCCATATGTCCTAGATTAATAGCTCCATTTGATTTTTTAAAATGAACTAATCAAATAAAGCTATTATTCTAGAAGGGAGGGGGTCTTTCATAAGTATATATTTAAATTAACAATTATGGTTTATATAAAATATGCATATTATATATATATATTATTTATATATAATTTTAAAATTATATTAAAATTTGAGTTCGACTTCAAGTTGAGTAGCGTCAAGTTCGAGTTTTATTCGAGCCGAGACGAGTCGAGTAGGGGTTTGCTTGAACTCGACTTGAGCCTATTTGAGCTCGAATCGAGTTTAAACCAATGTTTTAATAACTGGCCCGGACACCAACCCGGATTGGTATTCAGGCTAGTTCAATCGGGTTCAACCCGGGTTGAACCGTGTTGATATAAATATCTTTCTTTCCATAACCCTAACAATAAAATAAAAAAATTCAACTTTAGTGCGGCGGCTCTCCACTCCAAACCACATTCCTCCTTCCCCTCCCTCTCCTCCCCGATGCGCCGGCCATAACCACGGTCGGCCAAGGACCCCTTTCCCCTCCATATCCTCCCTGGTGCGCCAGCCACAACCATGGCTAGCAGGCGACCCCTCCATATCCTTGCCGCTATCTCTTGAGGCAGGAGCATTTCCTCTTCCTCATCGCTCCCCTCTTCATTCCTTTCCAAATCTGCCATCTTTCCACTTTTGTCGCCATTCTTCAGTGGTGGCGCTCCCATGCCCATCAAGACATTTAGCGGCACCGACTAGTGGAGCTTCCCTGTTGGCAGGGATTGCGAGTAGAGCTCATGCAACCTTGGAATCGCTAGAATCATCCGAGACGGGGAGCTAACGAGGAACTTGCGATTCAGGAATTGGGACTAGGGCCACCGTGTGCTCTGCTTCTCCATGCTGCCGCCGTCATCTTCAAAGAGTGCAACAAGAATACCTTGTTTCTCTGGCTGATGTTGTATTCCTCGATGGTCGTAAGCACCAGGGGTCGCACGTTGCACCGGAGGAAGTGGATTGGAGGGGTCGCGACTGCTCTAGAATACCTCATTTTCAAAAAATCGGACCGGAACACCAAGTAACTGGTTTAACCGGCTGGGTCACGCTGACCTTACCGGGTTAAACTGCCCCAAAAATCCATTTGAACCGGCCCGTTGTTTACAACGGGTCCGGTTGAAACTAGGGCTGGGAAAATCCAACCCGACCGACTACAAGTAGGGTCAGGGTCAGGGTTTAGGCTCTTGACCCGTTTTGAATTTAGGGTCGGGTTGTACCCGACCCGCACAACCCAATCAACCCTACTTTTACCCGACTACAAATAATAAAGAACCCTATTATTATAATGTTAATCTATTGGACTTATTTATCCTATTATTATAGTATTTTTTTAGTGGATACTATGTTGAACTAGAGGTGCTTAAACATAAATTTAGGCATGAATAAGATGTTTATAGCAAATGTGTGATCACATATATTTTGCTTTGTTGTAGACATCCATTTTGAGATAACAGAGAATGATATCTTCAAAGTGTAGTTAATTTATATATAGTTTAATTTTTTTTTGTTATTCTTTTAGGTGTGATGAATGAAATAAAAATATGTCATATTTTGTTATATTTATTACTACAAAAAAAGTATCCACAAATTAGCCAAAAAACCAAACATTTAAATTAATGTTGTAATGTATTTAATTTCATTTGTGTTTGCCCTTTGCAAAGAGAGAAGATATATAATATGAGTTTAACAAAAAAATTGTGAAAAAAAGTAGGGTTACCCGTATAACCGACCCGACCCGACTCAAATAGGGTTAGGGTTTAAATTTTTGACCCGATTTAAAAATAGGGTCGGGTCATGACCCAACCCGATTTCAGTGAGGGTCAAGGCCAACCCAACCCGACCCAATTCCTAGCCCTAGTTGAACCTGGTTGGACTGGCCAATCTGATTCGGTTTTTAAAACATTAGTTCGAACTGAGTCCGATTCGAGCCGAGCCGACTCAAGCTTGGCCTACTCAACAAGCTTGCTCAGCTCGTTAAGAGCCCTATTGCTGGGCGGTGCATGGTTTTAAATTGAATATACAAGGGAGAGACCCCTTCTAAGAGCCTAACAAACTACTATGTCTTTGCATGTCTAGAATTAATAAATCGTTAGCCATGAGTAGAACTGTTTTTAGAATGATATAGTAAAAAAATCATATTTATAATTTCAAACAAATTCTGTAACCATATTCATTGCTATAATTCTCTAGCATACAGAACGTTTGGAAACAAATAGAACTAATATAGTGAATGAGTTTACCAACTTTGGTTTGTAGTCTTCTTACGAGATGCCATGAGATATAAAACTCGTCTTCGGAGTTTACATCTGAGAAACAAGATCACTGATTTAGATCTTTACTTAACTTCTCTTTACATGTGCAAACCCTTTAAAGTGGACTAATGACGGGAGATTAATCTTCTACTCAGTTCTAGCCAAAAATTTCCTCTCCTAGTAGCGAAGTTCCAACAACTTACGAAGTAGTTTCATAACCCTTACTTTCATTACTGTGCTAATTTCTTTGTCATGCTGGTTCAACACCAAACCAGCTTCAGCTGCCCAACCAATCGAACCTGCAACAAGCTGGTGCCATAAAAATTGACCCGGGTTAGCTCCCGGGTTGGCTGGACCTGGTTCAACCAGCAGGGTCAACCCATGACAACGTCACAAACTGCTTCCGCTTCCCAGGCTCACCTGTTTATTTCTTTACCCAACCCAGCTGGGTCATCGGTTCAACTGGCCAAGCCACACATGCAACCGGCCTTTTCAAAAAACCCAGCCGCGTCTAAAAAACCCAAAGACCTGGATGGCCCAACCTGATAAACCTGCATGAACATAGTGTGCTCGGATGCCACGAACTCGTGAACCGTTTATTCTAAATCAAGCCTGCTTTTCCCTGCACTCTTTTGCACCTTCATCTGTTTCATCTTAACCCCTAACCATC
The DNA here is from genome assembly GCA_035235625.1 of Saururus chinensis. NCBI lineage: Eukaryota > Viridiplantae > Streptophyta > Magnoliopsida > Piperales > Saururaceae > Saururus > Saururus chinensis. The sequence continues at coordinate 31,388,588 of CP141148.1, read as the reverse complement.
TAACCTTCGATTTGCTTCCACATACATGTATACCAAAATGAAGTATGCCCACTGTCTGCAGGATCAAAAACCATCGGCTTCTTTCCATCACTTTCCCATATTTCCAAATTTCTATTTAGTATAAAACCACCCTAACGAGCTCCCAGACAACACATTAAGCTCAATCTGCATATTTCTTATCAGGCACATAGGTTTTTGAAGAAGTCTCTTCTAATCTTTTCTAGCCAAGATTTTCTTTTTGCCCCTGGCATCCAGCCTAAAGTAAGCTAACAAGCAAATTCATATCCTTATTTCCTTCATTTTGCTAATCTCTTTGTAATGCATTAATGTTGAACTCTGGTTCCTCACCTACAAGCTTCATCTGCCCATCCAATCCAATCAGCAACAAACTAATCTCATCAAATAAAGAATGTGCAGTATCAGATGCCACAAATTCATGAATCATTCCTCCTAATTCAATCAAACTGTTCCCTGGACTCTTCGGCATCCATTTCATCTTACCCCTAATAGTTGCAACATCGGCCCATTGATTTGCTTCAACATACATATTCACCAAAAGAGAGTAATAACCACTGTTTTCAGGCTCTAAAACCATCAGTTTCTTTGCAGCAATTCCACCTATTTCCATATTTCCATGAAGCTTACAACCACCTAAAAGAGCACCCCAGACTACAGAATTAGGCTCTACTTTCATACTTTTTATTAAGCTCATTGCTTCTTCAAGTAGGCCTGCACGACTTAGAAGATCAACCATACAGCCGTAGTGCTCAACCTCAGGCATGATTAAGTGGTCGTTGATCATGCTGTGAAATCTGCGGCGACCTTCTTCAACTAATCCTGCATGGGTACAAGCACAAAGAATACTGATAAATGTGACGCCATTTGGCTTGATCTTCTCTTTCTCCATCCTACAAAACAGGCTCAATGCTTCTTTGGCAAAGCCATGAGCTGCAAGCCCCTCAATCATGGAATTCCAACAAAAGAGGTTCTTCTGCTGCATTTTGAAGAAAATCACCAGGGATGTCTCTAAACAACCACATTTTGCATACATATCTATCAATGCAGATCCCATATATACATCAAATTTATAGCCCTTTTCAGCTGCATAAAAATGAATCTCCTTCCCAAAATCAAGAGCCCCAAGATGAGCACAAGCAGAAAGAACTGTAGCAATGGTTACTTCATCGGGCATTATTTTTGCAGTCTTCATAGCCTCAAAGGTTTCTATTGCATCTCTAAACCGCTTGTTTTGAGAATAACACGAAATCATGGTGGTCCAGGACACCAAATCTTTTGAAGGCATTTGATCAAACAGTGCCGCTGCAGATTCTACATCCCCGCTTCTCGCATAGCCTGCGATCACGGTGTTCCAAGCCACTGTATTCCTCTCAGGCATGCCCTCGAACAATTTCTTCGCAGATACCATATCCCCAGACCCAGCGTGGACGGAAATCATAGCAGTCCAAGCCACGGTGTCTCTCTCGCCCATTTCATCAAACACCCGCCGAGCCTTCCCAACCCTGCCACAGGACGAATAGAAATCCACCAGCCCGGTCTGAACAAAGACTTGCGACTTAAACCCACATTTCCAAACCCGACCATGAATCGCTTCTCCAAGCCCCACAGCCGGAACCAGCGCACAGGCCTTGATCAGCGACGAGAAGGTAAAACTCGTGGGCGAGACGGAGGACCGGCACATCCGCCGCACATAAAACTCAAGAGCCGCAATCGGGGACGAGCAGAGAACGAACCCCCTCAGCAGGGCGTTGTAGACAAACGCATTGGGGTCGTTCATTTGGGCGAAGACCCGGAGCGAGTAGTCGACGCGGCTAAACGTCGAACAGGTGGCGGCGATGAACTGGTTGACCATGAAAGAATCCTGGTGGGCGCCGCGCCTGATCATGGCAGCGTGGACCAGCTTCAAGTCCTCGAACCGGAGGACTTTCTTCAGCAATGTGAGGATGGTCTCGCTGCTGAGAGCGGGTGGTCGGGAGGTGGAGGAGGAAGAAGAGGCGTTGGGCGGAAGAGTTGAAGGAGGAAGTGTGGGCAGCGGGGAGGCTAGTGCTGGGACAGTGCGGGCCGGGCACCCGTGCCATTTTGGCGCGAACATGCGCTTCCTTTTGGTCCATTCACCCCCAAGCGTTTGGCCGTCCCTTTCCTAACAGGTTTCTTTATATATATTCAAGGATAAAGTTTATACGAGCCTAGGGTTAGGGTTAGGGTTAAGGTTAGGGTTACACACACTGTAAAATATGCCTCCTAAATTATATATACCATTGGATTAAATTCGATGGTGTATGATACACTTGAGTTCGGGTTCATATAAATATGTCTTATTTATTAAAAAAAATTATTTAAAAAAAAAATTTATATGAGCCCGAGTTCAATGTGCATGAGCCTTTGACATTATAAGTTGTTGGATCTCAGTGTAAACTAGGTATCATAAGATGTTGGATCGAGATCCAACAACTACACAAAAGGGTAAAAACTAACCTATCCCAAAGTTATGTATAAAGTTAAGATTGAAAATTCGATAGTGCTTAATGTCCAGATGTAAGAACTCTTCCTTTTTACCATGTCACTTATTTAAACATGGGCACGAGACAAAAATATCTTCTACTTGCCATCAAAATTTCAGATTTTATGTTACCCAGGTGAAAACCGTAGCTACCACTTATCGTAACTGCCCTTGTTGCGCCACCCTTTTGCTTTTGTCGTGCCCTCCTTTCCCCCCACCCCAATTTGACAAAGACGACAATGGCCAAGTAGCAGTGGCATGAAAGTTTGGATTTTTTAATATTTTGAACTAAATATGGAAGTATAGGTGTTAAAAGAGTTAGGCCTGGCCCGGCGTGGGCCTGTATGTGGGCTGGGCCAGGACCTCCACCACTAGGCCTGGCATTGCCCTCGGGCCCTATGTGTCGGGCCTAGGGGCCGGCCTGCTAAAAAATATCTTTTTTAAAAAAAATTATCTCCACAAGGCCTTATAGGCTTGGCCGATAAGGGTTATTGGCTTCGGTCAGGCCTCTGGCCAGCCCAAACCTTCGACACCTTTACATGGGAGGATAAACCTTAGATTTGATTTTATCATTTAAAAAAATAATGATTTTTTTTTATAAATTTAATGTCTTTTTTTTAAAATAAAAAGTTATATGAGCTATACCCCAATAAGATTGATAGTTAAAAGAAAATTTTGAAAATTTCCTTTAAGAGATGATGAATTTTTTTAATCTATATCTATACTATTATTATTAAAAGTAAGAGGATGAGGCAAAATTTTTTGTAATATAAGTCTTATATTACCCCTAATGTATACTTTTAGGTTTTCCCTTTGGTCCATTCGTTGGCCAAAAATACTAATGTTGGCCATCCCTTTCCTAGTATAATGAAGTTTTATTGAAAAAAAATACCTAATAAAAACTCTCACTTGGACTGAACAAGTAAACCAAGTCAACTTTGTATGAGGCCAACTTGTTCAGTTCAATCAAATCTCATTTTATACTTTTTGCTGGTATTTTTATTGTATAGATATCACTAACCTTATTCAAAAAAGACCTTTGAAGGGGTGTAAAAGTTTTTCCACCATGTTCAATAATAAAAATGGGCATGAGACGAAAATATACCCGCCATCAGATTTTCGAAACTCATGCAACTTATATGAAAACCTTGCCTAGTGCTCACGGCCATCGCCCCTCTGCTTGTGTCGTGTTGCTGACCGCATGCCTAGCCACCTTTGATGGCCGCGTCCAAAATGACAACGGACAAGTAGAGAACAGTCATAGAAGAAAAAAATTAAACATAAACTAAACTTGGTAGAACATAGATAAAGCTCAATGTGTTTTAATAAATAAAATGATATATACACACTCCATCCTAAAATAAGTGTCCTATTTATTTTTTAAAATAAGTTAAAATTATTTTATTTTAATATATTAAATAAGATACTTATTTTAAGACGGAGTGAGTATATATTATTGTTAAAATCTCATTAAAATTTATGCCAAAAACATTCTTATTAGTATTGTGCCTCTATTTATTCCCTTTTTTGATTTACAACTCCGTGTACTAACCTCCAGCATACCAAGGTGCAACTGATACAGCAAAACATTTGTACCAAATATCTTAAATCCGAACCCATAGCCGATGATTACCCTTCAATTCGAATTAGCAAAAGCATTTAGCCATTCATTTTAGCTGAAAGATAACTTATACTTTTGCCAGACCGTTGTATCTTCTATTAGTAGAAGTTATCAGACTATTGACAACTTGCTCCCTGACATGAGAACATAAATCTTTTTCCTAAGTTGGCACTTATTTCCAATACCTTCGGAAAACAAATTGCAAGCTCACAGCACCAGTTTGACACCTGACTTAGATTTTACCAAATAATTTGGTGCCACAAACTTGTGGATCATCCTTTGAATCAAAGGCGAGGATTAGGCTTGACCGCTTGTTTGCCATTGTATGTGTATACACCAATGCCACGTTTGCGTCCAAGTCGTCCGGCATCAACATACTGCACAAGTAAGGGGCAAGGTGCATACTTGTCCCCAAAGCCATTGTGAAGGATCTTCATTATCGAGAGACAAACATCTAGTCCAATAAAATCTGCAAGCCGCAATGGGCCCATAGGATGGTTAGTGCCAAGCTTCATCCCCGCATCAATATCCTCTTTGGTTGCTACACCCGTATAAAGTGCATAAAATGCTTCATTAATCATGGGCATCAAGATCCGGTTTACGATAAAGCCTGGGTAATCTTGAGAGCATATTACTGTTTTTCCCATCCTGCAGTTCATTATGATTGTAATGAAAACACAATACATTCAATGGAGGATGTGTTGAAGCAATTACTTTGTACAATAGGAACTCACTTCTCTGCTAAGGTTTTGATCTTAACAAAGACGTCATCTGATGTATCAGCACCTCTGATAATCTCAACTAATTTCATAACAGGAGGAGGATTCATAAAATGCATACCAATCACCTACATCAAACCCAAGTTTCATTCAGTACTTAGAACAATGCCATATACTGGAAGAAAAACAAGAAGCTAAGCGGAGCATGCAGTCTATCTAGAAAGGAAGAAATTTCTAGTTGAAGAAGAGACAGCCAATTAGTAAACCAGAAGCGCTTTCAATATGGAGGAATTTAAGATACAGAGTCACGATATCTTTTGCTTGATAATAAGTCTGAAAGGCTTCCAACACAGGAGAATTTAAGAATTGCAGAGTTATGTTGTTATTCATGTAATCTTAAAATACATTCATATCAAGTTTGCTTCCAACAGCTTTGGTGCCTCAGGAAGGGAGGACAGTTGTTGACATTAGAATGGTGACAATTCTGTTATGTGACTTCTAGGTGTGGAATTCCTCTCAGATTCAAAGGATTCCACCACAATTCCGTCCCGATTCAATGGAATTGTGGTTGAATACAAAAGTAGCACGAAATTAAAAATTTTGTCAGAGGGAAGATTCGGACCCATTTCCAATGGAATCATCGAATCAACGTGATTCATTGATTCCACCTATTCTAGCTCCCAGCCTCCCATTTTAGAATTTTGGGTTCCACCATTTTTTAACTATTACCTTTTATATTAATATGAGCCTCGAAAAGTGTGTCATAATGAGTAGGCATCTTTAAAAAGTTGAAGATAACCTACCCATGTAGGATCTTGTTTGAAAGGGCTTGTTGATTCGAGCACAACAAGACCAAGAACGTGTATATTCGAGTTATGTAGAGAGAGTTACGGTAGTTTCAAATTTTAAAAATGGGTTGAAAGTTCCACCCAAATTTATTCTAAAAAATTCCATTACCAACCTTATTCTAATTCTATGCTAGATCGATTAAATTAATTCCAAAAAAAATTTCATTCCATTTCTAAAAAATTCCACACCCAAAAAACTGAGTCCAACATGTATTCCTTCATTTGCTGAAATAAAATTGAGGATTTGAACTGGATTACTTAAATTCATACTCCAGAATTTGAACTCAACAGGTTCTCAAAATTGAAGAATCCAATATTTAGAATCAATCATTTCTACAAGGTTTAGAATAATCAATTTTTTACGATTTTAAAGTTTTTGACCAAAAAGCTATAGAGAATATAGCTCAATAACAGTCACTAGATGCTGAGGAGTTAGAGAAAGTTCTAACTTTGCATCCATAACCAAGAAACAATAAGGTGCAACAATAAGCTAAACCTGGGAAGACCGGCTAGTTGCAGATGCAATACGTGTAATGGAAATGGAACTTGTATTTGATGCTAAAATGGCTGAAGGTTTTGCAATCTTGTCTAGCTGAGCAAATAGTTTCTTCTTTACATCTTCAGACTCCACGATGGCTTCTATGATCACATCTGCAGATGCAAACTCTGCCAAATTCGATATACCCCTCACAGCATAAGATTTAACACCAAGTGACTGCAAGGCAAAGGAAACATGTCAGTTAATGGGCTGAAAGCCTATCAAATGGATGCAATCTACATAAGTTTAAAATCTATATTAACTTGGAGTACGTGCCAAATATCTGAGTTCTACATATAAGATGCAGAATCTGGCTTCTATTTGTCTACAAAGAACAATTCTTCCAGCATGGGGCATAACGTAATACGAGTACCAAGCCTGAATAAACATGGATACTCAACAGTCAATTCAAGCTAATGTTAATGTGCTCCCAGAAGCAATGCACTGCAGTGGAAGGCTTGAAAATTTTAGTACCTAAATCTGAAAAAGGTGCAAAAATAGTCGATTACAAACATCGTGAATAAAACTCGAGTTCATTTCACTAGATTATGATAGAATACAACAAAACAAACGCAATCCATATCAGATTGCAATTTAATTCCAAAAGATTATCCAAATAAGGGTGGTTGGATTGTCATCGAACTCGTGAAAGTTTTTGTTGGGCTCTTCGTCGCTGACATGGAACGACCCATGTAATCAGACAGAGGTATCTACGTCATTTGGAACAAAAGTAGCAACAGGGGTGGACAACAACACAAAAAGGGAGGGGAGCATCAGCAACACAGAAAGATGAGAGGAAATAGGACTTTTGCATCAAGGAGCAATGGATAGGGAGGGGAAGAAAGAGTCAAAAGAAGGGAGAAGTGAGAAGAGAGCAGCAGTGACCTTGATTGCCCGGTCGAGGGCGTGGGGGTCGGCGTCATGGAGCAGGACGGAGAAGCCGGCTGCCCCGGCGAGCTGGGCGATCCCGGACCCCATCTGGCCGGCGCCCACCACCCCAATCACCTTCACCTCCATCAATCTCCTGTTAGAGCCGTCTTCCCTTAGTATCTTATCTGATGAAATTGGTACGTCTTCTTTCCTAATGTCTTACCTCATTTTTGAACTGTGAAATGGTTGCTTCCCTCTGCACGGAACCCAACAATAATCTAAAAGCAAGGGCCTCTTTAACTTACGCTTTAAAGTAAAAAAATATAAATTTTTATTAAAACTTATTTTTGATAAAAATAAAAATAAAAAATATTTAGTTATAATTTACTTAGATAATTTTAAAGAGAAATTTAATCTTAGCTTATTTTTTATTTTTGTATATAAAATTAATATAACTATAAACAAATATGGGTAAAATGACTTTTTACATCATTTTAAAAAAGAAATGGCTTTCATCAAATGCTATCATCTCGAAGAAATCATATTTAGGCTAAATTGACACAAAAGGTAATTTTTAGCGGGAAAAGTTATTTTAAATTGACATGAGCCATCTAAACGTGTTTAACTCCTTAAGGTACTTTTTCACATTTAGAAAGCGGTTTTTAATTGTGGAAAACACCTCCCAAATTTGACTAAGGGTTATTCTAGTGTGCATGAATATAATGTTAGGATAAAATTTGGGGGGAATTTTATTTTAGGCAATATGTTGGAAAGTTATCCAAAATAAACATGGGTTTAATGGACAAAGTTTAGAATAAAAATAGGTTTTATGAATAAATTCATAAGGGGCCGCATTAAATGCTTCCCATGTCGTACGCATGAAACAAAGGATGAAATTAACCTTTTGGCTAGCCATCTTGTTGCCTCTATTTCAAACTGTCGCATCGCCTCTCTGTGCCAGTGCCGCATTTTTCTCAGCCATTGTCTATGCTCATCATCTCTCCTCTCCTCTCCACTTTGGTCTCCTCTCCTCTCCTCTATGCTGCTCTTCTCTCCTCTCCACTTTGTGCCACCGTGCTCTCCATTCTGGCATTCCTCTCTTTCCCGATGGTCTAGACTCTTCTCAAGTACAAATGATGTCCAACAAGCAAGTAAGTTCCCTTTCCGTTTCATGTTTATTTTGTCTCTTTTTATTCTATAATGTGATGGGTTATGATATGTGGCGGCAAGGGGGGGGTGTCACAATAGGGAAGGAGGGGTGGGAGTTGTGATGGGGCAGAGGGGTGGGTTACAATGGGCAGAGATGAGGGAGTTGCGGCGGGGTAGGGGGTTGCGATGGGGCAGAGAGGGGTTGTGATGGGGTAGAGGACATTGCCAACCAAGGGGCCATTGCAACCCACCCAGATGCTATCGCAACCCACCTAGATGCCATCACAACCCACCTAAATGCCATCACAAGTTTGTTAGTTTTATTTTATTTATAATTTAAATCTTAATTTAACCCTAACTGTCATAATTATATGCTTGTAGATTGGCAAGTTAGACTTTAGATGCTCAACTACTAAAATGGTCGAATGGAACTGAGTTCTGACAAGGTATCTGAGAGCATTATTTATGATAACTTGTTTTAAGAAGTTTCTTTATCTACATAAGTTTCTTTATCTACCATTGACATAGGTATGCAATCAACTAATTGCCTACCTACTTTCTGTGAGGCAATCTAGCCGCACATTTAACATTAGTAGTTAGTGGCCACCTTCAGGCCACTAGATGTTACCTTCATCCTTGGGCTGCCTCTTCATGAGTTGCGGGATGCAGGCGTAGTTGAACAAGCATTCAAGTCAAACTTGAAAGAAAGGCTCTTCCCAAAAATGTCAAGTGTCAAAGATAGTGACATTTTGAATAAGAGCAAGGTCAAGAAGAATGTAATGGAGGACAAGGACTGGCTTGCTCCTCTATATATCATAGTTGTCTTCCTACTGCCTAGGGCATGGGGCCAATTGATTAAAGTATTGACTATTGGTGGAGGAGGATCTCAAATCGTTCAATGCCTTCCCTTGGGGGGAGATAGTATACCAGGCCCTGAGGTAAACTGTGAGGAATGCAACCCATCGTCTATATAAAGATAGGGTCAATTTATTTGCATATTAAGTTCTTTTGTAGGTAATTATTTCTTTGCATATGAACTATACTTCTATGACATTTCATTCTCTTACTAATTACTTGCATATGTACTATACTTCTCATAGACTTTTTGTAGGTGTTTCCCATTTAGTATTGGCACTTTAACACATCTCTTTCCATTATGCAGATCGAGTGGTGCACTAATGAGTGACCTAGAGTCCTGCAATGGAGTGTGTATATAGCCCTAGATCTAAAGCAAAGATCCAAATGATACAAGACTAGGTTGTCCACTCTATGGAAGTCACCAATGAAAAGGGCCAGATGTTTGTTGCGGTGAAGGCACTAACATCGTCGCAACAGATAGAGGCACAAGTTTTAGAGGAGAGGGGTGATGAGGCATCATCCATTCCTCTTACACCTTCACCTGTGAAGAGATGACATGATAATGCATCCCCCTCAGATCCCCTCAAGAAAACGAGTTGAGGCAATTGGAGCTGAGCCCCCCCTCAATACATGAGCTCTTTTCCACGTAGGGCCTTTGCTAAAACCATGAGCCCTCCCACCCAGTTGCATGGGGAGCCATCACTTGACTTGCAGCCATAAAAGACTTTGCTTGCAAGCACAAGCCCTCCCACCTTGTTACATTAGAGCCATTCACGACATCACAATCCTCCGCAAGGGATGCAATGGGAGCCTTCCCAAAGTTCACAACCCATAGGGAGATATGAGGCTAGACATAGATGTGGGCCCCACTTTGGAAAGGAGGGCAATCACTTTGGAGGCTCATGAAGAAATAATACAGCAGATGCTGAAGAACTTTCAATACATTTATGATGTCAACTTGTGGCTAAGGGAGGGAAATAACAAGTTGAAGTACATGTAGCAGAGGGAAATCAACTCCCTACAACAACTATACATGGTGCTTGAGAAGGAACTTGAAGTGAAGATGACTACGGGAATAGTGCCCCCACGGCCACCATTAGTGCAAATTGATGAACCTATTTTGCCTCTTGTGTCCAACACCTGATTTAGGATGAAAACAACAAAGTTACCGCTGTAGCGTATGATATTTTTGAGGACGTTGATGAGATGGATTTTCCCCCTTGCCTCTCAACTATTCCAGTCTTCTAGTTTGAGAGAGTTGAAACAATAACATCCACTCCCACTAAACCAACTATTTGCTAAAATGAAGAAGGGTAGAAAGAAATGGTCACTCCAAAAGAGGCACCGAGGACAACTGCTAAGGATAAGGAAATATCAGATTATAACTGACATTGGAGTAGAGGGTAAGAAATCTACCCGTCTAGCTTACTAGTGGAGGTTGAGACCTATAATAGCCTTTATTTTGTGATTGCTATATGCCCAACCAGTCGTAGTGCCCATCATTGACCTTAAGGAACTTGTGTTAAGCTTCATACAACCTATGCATCCTAAGACACTTGTGGTAAGTATCAATTTTGTATTTCTTATAGCAACTTTTATATTTTGAACGATTGACATGAGGAACAAGTAAACGATCCTTCTAAGCTGACATCATATGCAAGGGATGCATTGCGAGGGCCTTGCTGTAAAGACCCTTTCTATTGTGATCTTGTAGTAAATTATAAGATTAATGATGACCCTAAGGATGAGTTTGACATCCTTGACAAAGATGTGACCTTAGTAGATCTTATATAGAGAATCCCTCGGGGGCTACAATTCCACAACATAGGGCTGGTTGCGGGCTTATCAGTCAATGTGGATAACCCTCAGAGCATGAGATGGAGATATTATATTTGTGAGGAGGACGGGGGGATAATGCTGGCTGGTTTGATAACTTTGTTGTCGACACATATGTAGAGCTACTCCAGAAATATGTGTAATGAGGGAGGTTAGATGATGAAGGGGACCCCACAATCCACATTTTTATCCACATTTCCTTGTACATATTTGGCCATCTTATCATAATTTCTCTTTAAAATTTACTCATTTACCTATTTTACTTTGTGGTTGCTATAAAATTCAGACTCATTCATTGACAAACATGTGACCAATGGTTTCATTTAAGAATTTGTGCCTTTTGGAGTTTAATATGTAGTAGAAGTAGCTAAATCTATTGCTCACTGCTTGACTACTTCAAATGCTCATATCTCATTTAAACAACTAAAGGGGGGCACAAAATTTGTTCTTATCACATTACATGTTTACTTGGTTCACCATTGATTGTATAAGCTATATCAAGTGATACATCTGTATACATCTATTGATTGTATAAGTTTCATACTCTTTTCATATGTGTTTGCAGATTCATGACAGTTTATGTAGGTGTTTTCTTCTTTGCAATACATTTTAGGCACTTGTAATGACATTTTTTATGGAACTTGCGATGGCACTTGTGATGCAATTTTCATTCCCTTTCTATTTTATTCATTTATCTACTTTAGGTTGTGGTTGCTGCAAAATTCAAACTCAAACATAAACAACATTTGACCAATCATTTGATTTTATTTGTGCCTTGTGGAGTTTTAATATGTACTCAATGAATCTATTACTCACTGTTTGTGTTTGTAGCTTGAAACTCTTCTGTTGTATAATCTCATATACTTAATGTTATTGTTTATATAGTAGTTTTAATATGAGGCTTGGGTAAATAGGACAAAAAGCATAGATGCTCTATGTGATGAAACATTCTATGAGAAATGACATACGGAAACAATTGTGCATTGTGTGCTTCTGAAAGATTCAGATCTTCATGATAAATCTATTTAGCATAAATCTCCTTTCTCTTTGATCTTCTCTAAAACTTTCATTAGTAAAAACTTTATCCCATCAAGTGTTTTATGCTCTTCCCTCAACTCTATTCACTATTTTTTATTATGGTTGAAAAATATATGAACAAGAAGACTATTTTTTCTCAAAAGCATCATAAAAATATTCACACTTTTTCTGTAGGTTTTCTAAGTCTTATCTCTCAGTGTTTCCCATGTCCTACACTAGTTTTATAGCAACCCCAAGTTCAATAAAGAATTCTAGCCTAACTAGAAATTTAAATCAAACAAGATTGGGCTAATTTAAGTAATTGTGTGTTGAAGCGATCGTTCCCTTAGTCTATTCAAATACAATTGCCTATGAACAGATGTATTGATTGATGGATTGTGTTCTTGATTGAAAATCTCAAAGGATATTCCTTATCTGATTGATCTATCCATTAGGTGATCGTTCAGTTATGAACTAAAGAACCTTGCGAACAACATTCAAGGCTGATCAATTATTCAATCCTTAGCAATCAATCATTGATGAACAAAAACTCAATTTTTGTTCAAAATGTCTTTGAACACTCTACTACACTCTTAAATAAGATTTCCTTCCCCCAAAGTGTATGAGTGTGATGTGCGTATATGTTTTTATCATGCAAAATAATGATCAAGTTTGCTTTTCTGCTTCGTCCTAAACATATGATCTTTAGACATACTATGACAAAGTTTACACACATATGACATTGTTTTGATCAATACAAATGACTCCATATGTTTTACAACATGTACTTTGGTAAAACCTTATTCAATTTATGATGTTATTTAACCTTGATTACTATTACACTATTGCTTGGTATTTGTATGTTCAAAAAATGAGAGGCTCGCACCTCGAGATATCTTGATGGATGTCTTGACATATAAGTATTATAAATTTGTTTATGTATTTTATCCATGGAAAATGATTTTGAAATTTTTTGGGTGTGATAATTTACTGTTGCTATGTCCAAACTAAGACTACGAAGTAGTCTAATTTGGATTTATTTTTTTTACTTGTTAACTATAGTAAACAAGGTCGATCTACAGAGAAAGCTTTGTGTGATAAAGAAAACTATTATGAAGAGAATAGAATAGAGAATGAAGGTAAAATAGAGAATAAGAGACAATCAAAGAGAAAGTGCCAAGACATTGAAAATCCACTTGTAATAAATCTCTAATGTATATTTGATTCAAATGAAAATTCAATTAATATCAAATAAAAATTCGTCTCAATTGGAAAATTTATCTCTCAAAGAACTTTGAAACAGAATAATAGTAAATGATTATTTACTATGTGAAAGTATTAAGTATATAATCATTGGGAATTAGAAGCATTCAGTGTGCTTTTCGTTAACGTCAAATCAAATAATTATATAGATTATAAACTCATTAAATATAAAACATCAATTTAAAATAATAAAGAACTTACTTGAATCAAAATAGTAATTAAACATCAAGTACAAGCTTCATCCTTAGCCTTAACCAAGACCTTAGAAAGCTATGACACAAAACTAAAACAAAAACTACAAAATGAGAGAAGAAAATAGGAGAAGAGAGTTCCAAAGAGGAGGGAATGATGACTCTATCACATCCACCCCTCAATTTATAAGAGGAGAATGAGTTGGTTCAAAGGGAAAAATCCAATCATATCTCTTGATTGCATCTTAATTTATTGCTTGATTGATTGCTTCTTTGGCAATGATTAGATTCTAAATCAATCAAATAAATGAATGATTTATTTAGAAAATAAGTATCTTTGAGTCTTCCTTTAGTTATCTAATTAGCCTCATTGTCTTTCCTTATGCATATCAATCACAACCAATAAAAATATTCTCCATGTATTAGCAATGGGTTAGTTAACTAGCTATCCCTTTGCATGCCAGATTTGACCCATATAGCTTTATAATTATGAATTTCTTTCTAAAATAATGATTGTAACCACTGAAGTATTCTTTCCAATGCCACCCAAATTGTAGCAATCTGAATTATACATGGAAATATATGGTCGAAATACTAAGGCTGTGTCAATCTGTCCAAATCAGCTTCTTCCCAAATTTAGTTCTCTTGATGCAAATCTTAAATCTAACGGGTCCAAAAGTTGTGTTCGACCATTCCATGCATGTTTAGACCATTATGAGCCCATTTTTGACTTTTAAATAACTTTGGGTAGTTGGGCCTATTTTTGAAGCTCATTTAAACATGTAAACACAACTAAGGTCTAACTAACCTATTTAAAACATAAATAGCCCAAATAAGCAATGAATTAACACAAAATAGGATTATAATTTAAAATTTTAAAATATTTAATTGAACATTATTTCAGTGCATCACTTATGAAACAATGCTCACAAAAGTCTATGTTAATAGACTTTAACCTCTCAAGTCTTCTTTTGGATAGCATGACTTTTATGCCCTTCTCACTTGCATGGCCTTGACACAAATCCACAACATAGCATCATCCATCAACAATATGACATCTCTGGTGCATGTCTTTCTTGTCATAGAGTGCACCATTTTTCCCCCTTGAGCTACTGCTAATGCTCTTTTTGTAATTTTTCATAAATCATGGTAAATAGTGGTTACATAACCTACATCTACCAATTGACTTACCGATACAAGGTTCTAAGTCAAATGGGGTATGTGTTGTACCCTATGTAAGTTTAATACACATTTATTCGTTAATATCAAGTTCAAATATCTTTTTTCCAACAATTTCACATGGCTCATCATCTCTTATATAAGCCTTACAAAAAATCATCTTCAATGTAATTATGTAAATAGCTAAAAAAATGAGCAAAGTGAAAGTAAGTACATGAGTCAACAATCCATGCATCTTCCTTTAACTCACATGTGAGAACAACTACATCATCTAAATTTGAAGTTTTTGCCACAATAATACCTATACTCTCCTTCTCAAAATTATATGATAGTTTATTAGGCCTTTACTGTCCTTCCTGAAGTGCCATTTATGTCTACACATCCAATGTTCCTTATTATTTGGACCCTTAGACTTTCCTTTTCCTCTTGACTTTGACCTTTCCATGCTATTATCACCCCTGTCTAGATATGCCATCAAGTCAGGTTTGGCTCAAGTTTTGCCAAACTTGAACCTAATACCATATAAAACATAGTAACCCTCACCCGACTAGACCCAAACCCAACCCATTTAGAATAAAAAGATATTTTTTAATAAAATTACTTTCCTATTAAAAAGTTTAAGAGTTATTACTAAAATATAAATAAAAATATAAAAAAATTTATATTTATAACTTTAATTCGGGACCCATGAAAGAGTGGTATCCAATATCCCTACCCCTTTCAAATCTTTGCCTATGTTCTCATTATTCTCTAAAGTTATTGTCTCTGACTTAACCTTCTTACTTTGTTCATCAAAAAGAGTACTTACCACATCATTCAACTTCAAAGATGATGCCCCTTTGGAACTACTGATTACTTGAACCGTCATTTCCCAACTTTCTAGCAATGTGTTGAGAAGCAACATCGTGAGTATTTCTTTGTTAAGCTTCATACCAACAAACAACACTTGTTTAGACAAGTCATTGAATTTTCCAAGGTGCTCAATAAAACTTCCTCATTCAAACGTCTTCTTGTTGAACAACCACTGCAAGAGAGAAACATTGTTGGTAACCAAAGGCTTCTTATACATCTTTGTCAACTTAGCCATTAACTTTATCATTGTCTTCATTTGATACACATTTATGATGGAAGGATGCAACATAAACTAAACCGTGCAATGTGCCTTTAGGTCCAATTCCTCTCAATCATCATTCGTAAAATCAGAAGGCTTCTTCCCTGTCAATGGTCTTCATAAATCATATTGTCATAGATAATCATTAATTTGGATCTTCAACAAAGCAAAATCTTTACCATTCAAATTTATCTATCTTCACTTGGCTATTGTCTGTCATTACTCCCACTTAATTGAATTCCTCAATTAAGCAAACACTCCAAAATTCTCTTGAGTTCTCACAAATGGTGCCACTTGTTGGGGTTTATAAACATCCAAGCATCATTTCCTTTGTTTTCTTAAGAATATTGTTAGTAATCGTATTTTTTGGACAAATCTGACTAGATTCATCGCTCAAAGTTATATTGTGGTGCTCAAAAGTCTAGCTTCACAATATCGTCATTCCCACACCCACATGACCCTACCCACCAATATCTTGTTGGCTTGAATAATTGGAGTTGACAAAAGATCTATCTACATATTCTTTTAATAAGCTTTAGTTGCATTTTCACCTCCTCCTCCAATCTGTAGGGTGGGTTGAGGGTCAATTCAATGAAATTTACATGTCTTCAACATTTTTTGCACATATTACATATGTTAAGGTAAATGCAGCATAATCATAAGATATCACTGTCATTATATGATATCACTAAACTGATTTCATGATATCTTAAAACTTACATGAAAACATGTACTAAGTTCAAGAAAGGTTGAAGCTATATAAATTCCACCACGTTGACTTAACGAATGTGAACCCCTTTTTGAAAGTGAAGAAAGTTTTTGGAGGATCTTACAATCAAGGTGTAATCTCATTTGTGCGAGAAACCTTTGCAAACTGCCCATTGGATATAGGCACATTACGAAACCACATAAATTTTAAGAAAATATTTTTCTAACCAACTCTATGACTAGAGCCCCGTGACCAGCCCACATATGACCTTGAACATGGTACAAAAGATGACATTTGTATGTGGATAGTGAGTTGCCCTTTATGTACTATGTTTAAAGCCTTATGTAGGTTAGTCATGGGGCTCTAGTCACATAGCCCAATCAGGCTAGATGCCTCCTAAATTCTGTGTTGTAAGTTTTTCGTCATTGCACTTTTCCATTTCATTTATCTTGGCAACTGCGTAGTTCACTATGTCTTTTCTATTGACACTACTTCCCCACCTCCCAATTTAGACGCCTGTGTGTGCTTTTAGGAAGCTTCATCAAGACAGAGTATTCAACTTCACTTGATAGTCTGAGAATAAAATTCTCATGTGAGTAGTCAATGATAAAGTCAGTAATGCCAATCACCTATTAGAATACTTATTCCTCTCAATAGAGGATCTTGCCTCTTAAGGACTTTAAAGCCATCCACAAAAGAGCAATTTGTCTCATTTGCTCATCTATCAGCCAATTTTTTAAGGGATGGTTGTAGGCTTACCACTATGGAGTCCACAAGCATTATCCTTTGATCGGTCATTAAGATAAATAGTTTGCCACACCTTTTAGCCAACACCCACCCCATATAGAGAGTCAGAGATATCCACCGACCATGATAATCTAAATGCCTAGTTACAAAACTTACAATATAATATGAGAATTGAAACAATTTTACCTTGGCTTCAATCTCACTAATGACCTAACATTACACATCTTAGCTTTAATCTATAATCTACTATTAATGCCTTTGTCTAGTGTCTAACTTTAACTCCCTCCATATCTTATCTCCATTTAGTGCAGTGCCATCATCAAACACACATTGGCCAACATGCTTTGGATTAGGCCAGCAGCCAAAAGTCCCTATGGCGCTTGGTAGTGATCAAGAAACCCCCAACCTTCCTACTCTTTCTCCTCACTGCAATGGTCATGCAGCCTGCATTCTGGATGCAGTACTCCACCGTCGCCCCGCTGCCAGCCCTTCTGCCGGCCATAGCCACCAATAGCCGCCACATTATTGATGGCCTCCGCCGCCCGAGGACTAGAAGAGATATTCCTTGCACCCTCACTGCTTCCACTATGGACGGCCCCTTCTCCTTGCTCTCCACCAAGGCTACCTCCACTTGCACCTGAAAGGTTTCCCACCAATTTCATACTTAACTGGTCTATTGTGCCATAAGATTATAGCTTATTAGATCAAATTAGTATTTCAGATATGAGATTAACATAAAATAGTTATATATATGATTTAAATTTTAATATAATCAAAAGATGTTTTAAAAGAAGAAGAAGAAGAAGAAGAAGAAGAAGGTGATGAAGAGAAGAAATTGATTAAGAATAATAGGTAATATTGATTAGAATGATAAATTGAAGGATCCAACCTCCGGTCTATTAGTTTGGCAGATGTTCTTCATTGTGCATAGAAGTTCATAACCCTTTAAGCTTGTCCTCCTATGATATTCTTCACCTATTAGCATAAAAGGCATGGACCTCATCACTGAAGAATCACAAATAAAAGTTGAAGAAGGGAGTAAAACAAGGGGCAGGCTACATGCCTAGCTTGGATGGCTCAGTGACATGGAGAAGAACAATAGTGTCATAGCTCTGCACTGTATGAGAGAGCGCCCACAGCAGGGCACTCTCCGCCTCTGGGCTCGAGTCGACGACCACCATGATTTTCTGGCTGACGGCAAAGCTCGTCTTCAGCCGGTCGCCGCCGGGACTCTTTATGCTTGCTGCCAGCCCGGAGTAGCCTGCAATGAGCTTTGGCTCAGCCGGTGGCGACCTGGCTCGGACCCGGATGTTGGCGTGGCTCAAGCAGAGGCCTCCTAGCATGGACCAGGCTCGATCCATCATCTCCCTGTCTAGCCTCTCCAATGGAGGTGACACAGAAGAGGTAGAAGCAGTTCGGTTTATATAGAGACAAGGAGACAAACAGCTTCCTTACTCTAAATTTGTAATGGCATATCTTCATTTTGTTCTCAATTTCAAAGTTTTTCTTTGTGGGTCTGGCTTATACGTGCTAGCCACCAATTCTGTGGAGCCCACATGTGTAGATGACTTAAGATGCCATATGACCCAGACGAGCATAAAGTATTTGCCAATGCTATTGATGAATAATTTAACACATGGTACCGAGCATTAAGGCTGTTTAAAATAATTGTTCATATATATATAAAAGGTTTATACTAGCCCGGGCGGCCTACATAAACCCGAGCTCATATAAATAGGGCTCTCTCTATATATATTCTTTAATCTTGACCTTTAAAAATAGGCTACAGCTGATTACCTCCGTCAGATGACCGGCTACATCCAACTTTTATTACCATGCACTCATCTCCAATAAGGGGTTCATTAAAAATCTCCCCTTCTATAGAGTTTACAACAAAGTAGCTGGCATTGGGGAAGAAATTGAACAAAAGAGGTCAACTCCATGCGTGACGTGAACATTCCTATATAGACCACGATGGAGTTAATTTATATTGGTGGCCAGCATGTCACTGGACTTGCCTTATTTCTCTTCTTCTCTGAACATGTTGTCAAATTTGGGCCCCTCCAGTCTGGAGAATTGGAGTTTGGCGCCCCTTGTTCATATTTAGGAGAGGCTGCAAGTCTGCAAACAGGTTTAAATATGATATGGACAGAAGTAGCTGCTCCATTCGTGTAGGCTTTCCAATTTCAATGGACATATGTGTGTAATTATGGAGGTTAGTGAGGATGGGGCGACAAGCACATTATGGCCCTTTACAGATGAATTTGCAGTACGATTAATTTGATTAAGGTTGGTTTAGGAGTCTACTTAGAACCAAACTATTCTCCATTGATTGCGGCGGATGATGGAGGGGAGTGAAGCCAAAGTGCAGAAAGGCCAAATGAGGTAGACTATTTTCAGTACGTATAGGAAGGAATGGGATTGATGATGAATGAGAAGGTCCAAAATAGAGAGGAGAATGGAGTCAAGGGGGCGTATGTTTTTAGACCTAACTTTCTAATGATGACGTGCTCAGATACATTGATATGAAGATGCTAGGCTCGCCGACACATGCGCCTGCCTATGGGCCAGCTCATTAGGCGCATTGGACGAGTATTATTTCTGGTCATAGCATAACTTATATTTGGATTGTTATAATTAAAATTATTCTTAAAAGTAATAGAGTTTTCTAATGAAATGTGTAAAAGAAAGGGAAAATGACTATATATATATATATATATAAAAGTTGAAGTCGGCCTCTGCTCATTTGTTGTTGCGTGAGCCTAAGTTTATTAGGCCATTTGACAGCCCACATTACTCAAGGTTCAAATAGCACGGGAGCTTAGGCTCACACAGCCAGGCATGATCCTATTGAGATCCTAGTGGGGACTAATAGCAAAACCAAAAAAGATGAAAATCTTAACGGGGGAAAATCTAAATAAAAGATTGTTTATGTTTAAGAAAAGGATGAAGATTTTTATAAAAAAAAAAGAATGAAGATGCAGAAGAATTTAAATGTTGTTTATATATCAATGTTCAATGACCAATAGATTAAACATGATAGATTACATAAAAGGTATTTCTTGATTGTTTATTAGTTTAAGTTAGGGGCCTAAACAAAGAGTAGGCAATGGCAGAGGTGTCGATGAGGCATGGTGGAGTGCTGCGGAGCACGATGGGTGCTATGTTATCCTGTATTACCCTTTCCCATTGTACATAGACAAGCACGACTTTCATAAAAATAAGAAAGTCTAAACAAATGCTCTTTTTGTCTTACATTAATACTTTTATTTGGTTTTTTAAAATAAATAAATTAATAATTTTATTTAATTTTTTAAGATAAATTAATTTTAATTCATTGTAAAAAAACCAAATGGAACTTTTAGTGTGGGACGAAGAGAATAGTATTATCATACAACCATCCATATAGCAGCTCAATCTTGTTGGCCCTATGGGCCTATCTCGACTGGCTAGGTCATTGTAGGTTGAGGAGGGTGTCGAGTGCTTAAACCTTCCAACCACAGTTTCCTCTCCAGCATAAAAAACAAAGCCCTTATAAAGTTGGAGTAGAATTCTGAATTCCAAATGACAAATACTCCGTTGTTGTTTCTTGCTTACTGAGACCATCTGCGATTCATCTCATTGGGACAAATTTTTTTTCTTCAAAACTTTACTTGATGTCAAGAAAACCACGGAGTAAAGGAGCACGGACCCAAAAGACCTATTTAAGGTGTGAATCGAGCATGGTTGGGTTGCCGGTCCAAAGTGCCAATTGATAATTGGCTTTAATTGCTCATCTTTGGCATTGACTAAAATGAGTAGCATTTATTGTAAGAAAAACCCAAAGTCTTATGTGGGTTTCTGTTGAAAAAACCTTAATATACGATTCTAGAACTTACAGTACCTTGAGACAAATTTTCGTCCTCCCTTGGTGGTGCTTGAGATCCATTAGACATTTGCCTCCCATGATACAATAATCGTACATACGTACACAGTAGAAGACAACAAGATGATGGAGAGAAAACCCATATAAGTAATATGTATGGCATACATAGACAAAATATATGATAATATTTAAAGACAGTATACCTAGGATATGATATACAAATATGGAAGGATTCATAAATGTATACTATTACAGTTAATTAATTAGCAAAAAATTATTTAATTC
Source organism: Saururus chinensis (assembly GCA_035235625.1). NCBI lineage: Eukaryota > Viridiplantae > Streptophyta > Magnoliopsida > Piperales > Saururaceae > Saururus > Saururus chinensis. Next base: position 31,367,264 of record CP141148.1, on the reverse strand, counting down.
CTGTGAACGGTGTTCAGACCTCTTGCGAGAAAGCAGAGAAAACTGCAGCTAGAATTTGAGCCATAAATGGTGTATCCTGGAGTACTTGCTCCTCCTGCAGTCCTCCTTGCTGATGGGTGCTTCAGAGAGTGCAGCATCCACTTGATAACAAGCAATATACAGAGAACAAAAAATTTAGATTCCAGATTATCACTTTCAACACTCAAGGGAGTAGATTAATTCAAGAGATTTTTCAGGAAAAAAACGCACTTTTTAATTTCTGTAAATGTTTCGGGAGATCTAATGACTTGAGCAGCAGGAACTTCCATTATTAATCTTCTTTGTTGCCGGCCTGGTCTGAATCTTCAACCTTTCGTACAGCAGATTGGCTTATGCTAGCCTTTGCCTCAGCCAAGAATCTGGGATCTGGCTGATGCCGCTGCCCAGAAGGCTCCTTCATTGCCAAATAGATGTAAAATCCAATAACCAAATTCACCAATATAACAGCAAAGATCCCACTAAATATTGTCTGCTGTGAAGAAGACAAACTGCTTAAACCTGTTCAAAGGACATACCATTAAAAGCCATATCTTTGAATCAACAAAGATATTTTTATTGTCAATGTTTGCGAAACATAAGTTATGTATAGAAGTGAACTATGTTCACGATAATTTCCACAGCAGGCCAACAAGGACAGAGCCAAATGGGATAAGGTGTTGATGATGACAATCATGAGGAACTGCCATACCTATGTACCTACCTGTTTTTTGGTTACAAACTACTGTAAGGCATCGCCTATGGAAGAGGCATCACCGAGCTAGAGAAGATATTGGGGTGAGGGGGACTCAAATGCATGAAATCAGGCCCCCCCAAAGCCCAAGCCAGTTAGGATAGGCCCAAAGGCCACATACCTACAGAGCTAATTAGTGTTTGTTTTCCTGTACATTTTTTTAGCTACAAACTACTGTAAGGCATCGCCTATGGAAGAGGCATCACTGAGCTGGAGAAGATATTGGGGTGGGATGGACTCATATGCATGAAATCAGGCCCAGCCACAAAGACCAAAGCCAGTTAGGATAGGCCCAAAGGCCACATACCTACACAGCTAATTAGTGCTTGTTTTCCGTCCCTCCTTGCAGTCTCATCAATACGGCACAAAAAAATTAAAAAAAGGTGATTAATGAAGTACTAGAAAGTCCTGGCAAATAAAAACCACTCTTCAAGGAGAAGGCAATAACCAAGCATTTTGATCTACGTTTTCTGTCATTGATGTTTGGACTTTGAAATGTCAAGCCTAAAAAGATTTAGTGTCAGATAAGTGACCATTTTACCACAAGAAGTAGTAAAAAGTCCCAAGTGAAGTCCCATGTAAATAAGGTACGGTTGTGGTAGTTACAATGCTAATGCAGGAATCTGGAAAAGAGGGAGGGGAGAGCGGGAGGTGGAACCAATAGCCTAGCTATCTCATACATAGACCTTTTCACTAAGATTGTTTCGAGTGGTTTTCATCCATTCGTCGATTAGTTTCATTTGGAAAAGATGGAAGTAAGAACCTCAAGTGACATTATACCAGGAAAGGGCCAAGATGGGCAAAGATTGGCAATTAACAAAAGTACTGCAGGAACAAGAAGCTCACCAGGAATCATATTGAACCCATACAAAATAGCAAGTGGGGCCATCCACATGAACATTGACGAAAGGAAAATTTCTTGGATTACTCCTGCCATTAGATCTCAACTACCTGCAAAAAGCATTAAGCTTACTTTTTAAATACATAAGCATGCACCCTTCTACAATAGAAATATTTCACATTTCTCATGGCATCAAAAAATATTTAGAGGCAGTTTTTTGTGGACAAGGACAGTGGTTGATAAAAGGAAAAGAGTTCAAGGATCAATGTTAAAATTTACAGAGCATCCAAATTACAATCTTAAAAAAGTTGTTCTATATCTATGCTTTTTTATTTAGTTTTTATTCTATGTAACTGCAAGAAAAAGTGTACATTTAATTATCATATACTCTACAATCAATGTTTTTATGTGTCCTATCTGTGGTCATCTGGTATGATATTTATTAATCACCATTTCTTTAGCATATTCTCTGAGAAAACTGAAACAAGTTAGAAGACTGACAATACTGAAATTAATTAGAAAAACAATTGATATAGTTGCCATCCTTGAACAAATATATACCAAGAGTAATGTTAATACTATTTTTCCAGTCAATTTATAAATGCTACAATTTTAATTGGGCATCCCACCACATGAGAGATGACCAGCTAAAATCCAAGAAAAAATTTCTTTAAGACATTTCAACAACTCATAATCACTACCCACATTCTGTTTTTTCAGCCCTAACTCTGATTTTGTACGAATTATGATTTCTTATTTGAAAAAGTTTTCCAGGAAAATCAATCTATCTAAGAAATTGGCTTCCATGAAATAATCTGATCATTTTAAATTCTTCCGGTGATTGGTTACAACCCTAAAATCTATTTCCTAAACAATATCATCACAGTTCTCCACTGGTTAAATGCACTTGAAATTGAGGAAAAATATAAGCAACCCACTCCAGAAATGAGCCATACTTACCACTTCTATCTAGCCTTATGAAGGACACACTTGTAACTTGTAAGTTAAGCCAATTTCTGTCATGCCATGTGTGAGCTCTACTTGTAACATTTACAAAAAACAAATAAAGTTTAAATTGATGTCTGGGAATTCTACAATTAAAATCATCAAACTTGAGAAATCTACAATGTAATACTTCGTTGAACTTCCTTTCAAATAAGGGTTATTTTTTTTTCCACGTAAACATTAAAAAACAACTTTGCTCCTACCATAAGTTACCATCAGTTAGATACAGAAATAAATCCAAGTCTTCAATTTAAATCATTACAGCAAAAGAATGGTGTATAGGCAGTAGCTTGGTACCAAAATAATTCTTCAAGTTCACTCGCCAATGCTATTATTTTGTGTCACTAGTTAGATGGCTATCAGAAAGTATATCTTTTAAACAGTGAACTAAAATCTGAACAATTACAACACAAAAACAACACATAGGTAGAAGTTAATTCTGTGCATGCTTTCTGATGTGGCTCACAATATACATAACTAGAAGGGTTTTCTGACAAATTTTAAATTTTAAATGTAAATTAAAAGAGTTTTCAAGGTACTCAGGTATAAATACCAATTCAGTTTTTATATTTTGTCTACAAATTAAGTTTTTTATTTTAGATACAAATAAAATTTGTTCCACTTAATTTGCTTTTCCATTTCCATTTCCATTCCCTCTCCCTCCTTGGCTTGCTATTCTATAAGAAACCAAATACTAACCTATCAGCAACCTCCCAGTCAAAACCAATGAAGGGGTAAAAATGAAAAAAACACACATCATACTATACAAAAAGGGTAGTTATCACACTACAATGAAGCTAAATAGTTTTATGCATATAAATAATATGGGATGGCATAAACCCTCAACCAATCCACATACCACATGGGTCAATCCCATCTTGGCAAGATCACTTGACAGATAATAGTAAGAAGATGCCATACAGCCCATACTGTTATCTGTAAAGTAAAGCATAGATGAACCATCACAGTAGAAGAGAGATTACCACATTTTTACTCAATTGGCTTCCTTGAGAAGTAAACATACTTTCTTTACAGTAATCAAATATATAGATATAGACATATTGCAACTTCATAAGCAAAGTTAATAGTTACTTTACTAGGATCAGTTTTGGTCTTCAGGGTTATAAATCTCTTCGTAATCAGGCAAGTAAGTTCACCAAAAGGCTTGGAAAGCTTTGTTGTTGGTAGCATTCATTTCTATTCACGGGCAGTTAATTTTTTAGAGTACAGTAACTAGACAAACCATTATCATGCAAATTTACTACATGAAATATTACAGTAACTGGAAAAACCATCAACGCTAGGTAGGTTAACGGATTGCTATATATAATCGGGATTAGTGGAGCCATCCTGGTGTCAGTGACAAGCTCCACTTAATTCCAGTGCACAAGTAATGTTAAAGAAAATTCATTACAAATTTACAATGCAGAGAATGCTAAATAATTATTATTTCTGAAATCTAATCGGACACATTCTGAACTCGATGTGCCATTTGTCTCGTTGGGAACAGAGAGAACAGTAATATCCGATGCGGCAACTCCGCTAACTAGAATGATGTCTTCCCTACTCAAAGCCCCAAAGATTTTATGTACATTACACACGCCTAGCTTAACTGTGAAACCCAATCGTAAAGACTAATTTGGGATATTAAACCTATCTAAATCATTCATATAAACCATAAAATCTGCTTCAAATCTTCCCACCACAGCAATAACCTCCAAAAATTTCCAAGGCTTGTAGTTCCACCAAACACAATCCCATTGTTGAAATCAATACTAGAAATTCATGCAGGTCTTAACCAACCGAATTCTCCTAGAATCTCATCAGTTGTTTCTTCTTCTAATCCAGATATTACCAAATTAACAACCCAATAACACAAAGGTTTAGCATATGCTACACTAATCATTTCAATTTAAAATAAGAAACGAAATCTCATCACTTGAATTGCAGCTTTTTTGCTCACACCCTTCTTCAACAACTTGCTCTTCTTCTCCCTGCACTTGCACATCTACTTTCTACCCCATTTTTCCGCTCCCAAAACACAAATTAATTCCGCAAATGGACGTCCATTTGATATTGTCCGGTCTTGAATTTGAAAAGCCGTGTGGAAGTTTGCACAAAAATGGGTGATACATATGCATCTTGAAATAAAAAAAAAAGAGCAAAAACTTCGACAACTTCAGAACAAAAAAGCTAACTCTTATTTGCATCTAATGATGGCATGTCTATCAAATCTTTCAGGAAGAAGGAACAACACCTGGAGAAACAATACAAGCCATCGCAAGGAAAAATTCTCAGCATTCCATTACAGAAACTCAGCACAATAATTTTAAATCCTCATCCGCTAACACTGGATTTTAAATGTATTGTTCTAAATCCTAATGACTATCGCAACATTATGGAGTTCAGGGATTTGATTTCAAAATCCAAAATGACTAACCTGTAAGACTTTCCCAGGCATTTGCTTCCATTTGCTTTCTGAGACTGGTACGTCTCTCGTGTGAATAAAATTCATATTTTATGTCTTATAAGATTTAAAATTATTTTTTTTATAAAATTTTACTCCCTCTATCATATATTAATAGTCTAAATTAAAAAATTAAAGCTAACATTAGTTCATTTGATTTTTTAATCTAACACATTAAACCACTTACTAACTATGTTTATTTTAATAATTTTTCTCTAAATATATTTGGGTCACTAATTACTAAACTAAGTAATAATTACATGGTTTAGCAGTTTGACTCGGCTTGAATTCAAACTCGATTAGAGTTTGACTCAAGCTTTAACATTATAAAGCTCAACGATACTTGGCTTGTTAACACTCCTATATAAACTATTTAAAATTTGAGACATTAGGGAGTACAATGCAAATCGGGCTATCATATTTATGTATGATGGCCCATGTTACTTAACCTTGGCCAGAGTAACTTGGGCCGTTATATTTAAATTTGATAGTTCGATGAGTTTGGGCTCACACAACCACGTGTAAGCCTAGGCTTATGTAAACGGGCCTTATATAATTATATATAATTACTCCCTCCCTCTTAAATTGATAGCTTGGCAAAAAAATTGTTGCATATTAATAACTTTATTTTGTTCATTTTCAATAGTTGGGTACTTAAAAAAGAGTATTATAAGTTTATTTTCCCTTCTCTTAAATATAAATTTTACTGTTCAATAAAAATTACTATTTTTTTAAATATAGCTATAAATATAGGGTGAAAGGAGTAAAATATATAATTTTTCTAAATATTTATACCCAAATGTGTAATAGAAAAATATGTACTCCCCCTCTTAAGTAGAGGTATTAAAATGAGATAGAGGTTATTCTTATGATTTCAAGAAAACTTCTTCCCCTTTTGCTCTTCTACTTTTGGCTCCTCTATTCTTTGATGGCTCCTCAACCAGTTGCCCTTTGCCTCTAACTCTCCTCTACCTCCTTTAACTCTGATTCTCATGACTCCTCATTTTCCTCTTTCCTAAAATTATCAGGATTGGTTAACTAACTGTGGAGTAATTTTAAAATTTTAACTTTTAATAAGTTCTAATATTAAAAAATAAACCCATAAATATCATTAACTATTTAAAATATAAATAAAATTTATTTTTACTTGCTTTTGAGCTTCAAAAGGCAAAACTACCACATTGCTAATTTTCATAATAGACTCCTTCTCTAGCATCATGAACACCCTTCTCCATCACTAGTATCCTATTATAGGATAACTTATTGTTTACCAATTTTGCAATTTAACTTTAAATTCGTTATAAAAATTAGCAATTTGACAGTTTTGCCGTTACACAGTTGTTTAGTTTTATAATTTTGTAGTTTGAAGCTCAGAATCAAGTAAAAATAAAATGCTTTCTTCTTTTTAAAAAGTTGATGGTGTTTATGAGTTCATTTTTTAAGATTGAATTTTCTAAAGAAGAAAAATGAGTTTTTAAAATGGCTCCATGGCTAGTTCACAACCAATCCCATCAAATTCCATAAAGAAGGAGTAAGAGGTGGTGGTGGAGGAGGAGACAAATTTTGTAGTTTTATACATTTTTAGTTTGGTAGTTTTAATTTTTAAAGTTTTAAAGTTTGAAGCTCAAAATCAAATAAAAATAAAATTAATTTTTATTGATAAAAAGTCAATGGTGCTTATGACATCATTTTTTAAGAGTGGAGTTTATAAAGGAAAAAATAAGATTTTTAAATGACTCCATGGCTAGTTCAAGGCTAATCCCATTGGATTCCGAAAAGAAAAAAGAGGAGGAAGAGGGGAATGACAAGGAGGAAGAAGAGGCAGAGAAGGAGGGGATGTGGATGAGGAGTAGGAGGAGGAGGTGAAGTGAAGCCATAAGTGGAGGAGGAGAATATCTAGAGGTAGAGGAGCCAGAGAGGAGTTTGAGTTAGAGGAGGGAGGAATTTCTCTAAGAAATGTCACAAGGATGAGTATCTCATTTTTTGTCACATGTTTAGGGGTTCACATACTTGGAAGTATGCTTTGGTAAATATAAGAAAACGAGTCACAAAATAAGTATATACCTCATGTCTACTTCAGTCAATTCCTCTAAACTATCGACATGGTTAATGACACCAATACTCTTATATAAGTAAACGAAGTTTCAATGTGTTTCCTTTTATTTATTCTCTCAATTCTCAACACCTATTTGCTATTCTTTCTTGGTAGGGATGTCACTGGTAGGGGTGTCAAAAGTGTAGGTTGGGCCAATAGGGGGAGTGGGCCTCTCGGCCTACCCAACGAGGTCACAACCACCCCGACCCCACGGCCTAGTCCCACCCCATTAGCTAGCCTCAGCAAGAGAGGCCACAACTCTCTGGCCACGGTCAAGCAATTTTTTTTTTTTTGGTAAAAAGGGATGATGGCGAAGGCGGAGCCGCAAGATTGAGCTAGCCCCTCTAGCCCATGGGTCAAGCTGGGCCCGACCCGCACCGCCATCAAGCCTCATTGGGTCAGGCTGTAGGCCGGCCTGGCTAGGCCATTCAGGGCCATGGGCTATCCAAGCTGCTGCCACTAGTCACCAGCCTCTTTGCCTTCACAATTTTTGTAATCCTAGCTCTCATACTCCCACATTGCAATATCCAACCCTCCCCATTAAAATCCAACAATGTTTAGGTGCCACTAGAATGGGGTGCCACCTCTACAATTACTTGCCCTTTTTAGTCTCTACCTTGTATAGGGCTACAGCTTGGGTCAGGTTCTACTAGACCCGACTCGAGATAAGAACCAAGATACTTGGACCCGACTTGACCCAAGAAGGGAATCGTAAAACCCAAGAACTGAAATAGGAACCCAACACTATATTGGGTTGGTTTTACTTATGAAAAATTATAAAAAATTTATATAACCCGTGTTAAATATGATTTTGTAAGTTAATTAAAAACTTGGGTTGAGTCAGTTCTTGGATTTTTTACATGCTAAACCCAACCTGATCTAAGATTCATCTGGGTATTTTTTCTTGGACCCTACTCGACCTGAGATAGGACCCCATTCGACCCAACTTGGGTCAATCTCGAGTCGGTTCTATTCGGATCTAATTAGGTTTGGATTTTGAACACAACCCTACCTTTGTCCTCACCATAAATCTCCCATAGACTATGGCTCAATCATCTCTATTTGGTCACTTTTAATTGTTGGGTTTTGTAGGGTTCGTGGACCAAAGTCAAGGGTAATTTGAAGTCCACTAAGAGTGACATGGTCACATGAAGGGGAAAGAGAGGAAGTAGAGTTGAGCCGAAAACATCACTATTGAATTTTTATGAGAGAACTTAATAACCATACTCCCCTACAGTTTGTGACATTATAGTTGTGGACCCACATACAAAAAGTCACCATAGGGGAATAGGTGGAAAATTGAGAAACTACTACATGGAATGAGTTTGTTAGGAAGGCCTTCCTTCCCGTACATTTTCATTGACATGGGTGTCCAAGGTCCTTAGGTCCCGACTAAAAGGAGCAAAGAGATCCTTGTCATACTTTATATGATGATTACAAATTAATGTTGCCTTTCAACTGAGTTAGTGGTTGGAAAGTGAATGTGGGCCCAAATGAACTTTGTGTGAGGCCCACATATTTTATCCAACTAAAACTCAGTTGTGAGGGTTTGCTAGGTAAATTTGTTGGGTGTATCTTCTTTGGGGCTGCACTAGAAAATCAGAACCGAACCAAATCGGGTGAAACCATACAGAAATTTAGCGATTCGGTTCGATTAAAAAAAACTGAATGAATTTTAGTTCAGTTCGGTTTTAATGAAAAAAATCGAAACCGGAACTGAACCGAAACCAAATTAGTTTAATAAAAATAATTTTGGTTCAATTCGGTTTTATGGAAAAAAATCAACTTTTTATATAAAAATGTGTAATTTTGTATTGCATCTACCTGATTTTGATTTATTAAAGTAATTTAATTAAAATATTCAATTTTTATTCAGTTTCGGTTTCTATTTCGGTTCGGTTCGATTTTTATATTTCAGTTCAGTTCCTACAGGAACCGCCAAAACTGAACCGAGATGCAAGCTTAATCTTCCTATTCAGAGAATAAATACTATCATATGCATAAGTTCAATATATATGTGTTTAAGCTTTAGAGAATATTTTAAGATATATACTCCTTTCGTCTCATATTAATAGGCAATAACATTATTTAATATAAAAAATTATCTTATATTAACAACTCTATTTAAGTGGCTAGGTATATAAATAAATATCTCAAAAGCTAGTCTAACTATTTAATAAAAATTACTCCTGGCCCAAAATAATTGTCTTATTTAGTTTTTTAAAATAAATTAATTTTAGTTTATTTTAAAAAATAAAATATAAACACAACTATTAATATGGGACAAAGGGAATATTTATTAATAATTAAAAATGTATTAGAAATTTAATGTATTAAAAAACTTGAATTAAATTTAATTATTAATATTTTTTAGTGCATCAATTTGCACATAAAATTAACTTATGAATATAAGAGGGAGCCAAGTTCAACAAATGTCTGAGCCGAAGTTATGCATGTGTGCTTGCATATTAGGCGTTCGGAAACTTAATTAACATAGTAAGATAGACCTATTAGCAGCATTATGCATAAAATACACAAGACAACTTAGAGCCGCATTGAAGTTGATGTGCCCTGGACAATCCACATTGCTCTGTCCCCAAAACAAATCCAATCATATTTATTAGACTCCTCCAACATTAGTATTTTGAATTGAACCTCTTCAAGACACTGCTTTCATTTGGGCAAATAATAGTAAACTTTACAATCCAGTTAAATTTATAACAAAATTTCATTTAATTGTGCGCATGTTTTAGCGGACAGGCTGCTTATGAAAACCCGGCCGCAAAGTGGTCGGCGCACGCACACACTCATACTTTTGGAACCCATATAAGTCATTAGCACTCAGTTCTGACGTAATCTTTTTTCCTTGTTACAAATAGGCTGTCATTATCTCACCGAATAAACCAAACTACTCAACGTCATAGTCCGTTAATGATTTACAACTCCAGTGTCTAATATGGCTCTCATGTTGAAAAAGAGGCATGCTATTAGTTTTGCTCACTATCACTAATGAAGGATTAATAATACAATTAGACAGTCTTAATTACATCATATGTTTTTAAGGAAAATGATATATATTCTTACTCCCCTGTTTCTGTATCAAAAGCCTATTCCATCTTTTTACTGAACTCGAAAAAGTGAATCTCCTTGTTGTCATGCGTGACTCACCTTCTCACATAGGTTTGAGTAAATTTTTGATATAGAGAAGGTGGAATATGAATATTAGCTTCTTATTTTTAACCTTCACCAAATCCCTTAGTTTTTATATTTTTTAAAGTTATTTTTTCCGATGGTGAGATATCCAACTATAATTTGGCAATCAATATTGAATATTAGCTCTATGAGTCCCGTTTATATGAGCCTAGGCTCATGTGCACCTACGTGAGCCCAACCTCTATAGGCCGTCAGATTTATATTTGATGGCTCATAATACTAAGGGCATTTAAACCCCATAGTATTATAGGCCGTTAGATGTAAATCCGATGACCCATAGAGCTTGGGCTTATGGAGGCTCATATAAACTTTTTTCTATATATATATATATATATATATATATATATATATATATTAAATTTTTAGCTCAATATTGTGTTGATTTTTATACAGCTTGTTTGATGATCATTTGAGCAAAAATTGGAACACAAGTATTCGTTGACTTGTCCAATTGGGTTATATTTTGGCTTGGAATTGGATATTTTGTTTGCTTAATTAGTACTTACTGTTTATGAAGTAATTGGTCATCTCATTTGCTTTGGTTGAATTTCATTTGTTTTAGCTGAGGAAGTTTCTAATATTCATGGGTAGTTGTGGTCTGTCTATACAAGAGAAAGAAATTTTCATATATAATAAAAATACTATAACGTTTTTATTTAGTCTGGAAATAGAGTGAAGACAATAATGAGCAAAATTTACCCTTTTCTTTTGCCAAAACTTGGTGGTTGTTGTAGTATTCAATGTTTTTTTTTTTTTTTTCATTCTATGGTCAATCTGGGTGTTGTGTTTGATTGTCAAACGTCTAAGGAAGAAGCACAAGCATCAGTTTTTGTTTTATAGCGAGATTGGTTAGACCATGATCTGATAGTTAGAGTTGCATTGGCTATACATTCTCCTTTTTTAAGTAGCTAATAATATTTATGAGTTTATTTTTTAATATAGAGGTTATAAAAAAATAAATTTTTTAAAGGATTCTATGACTAGTTCATGGATAATCCCATCAAATTCTAAGAACAAGTAAGAGAGGGAGCTGGAGGTAGAGTTTTGCAATTTTATGTTTTTCAGTTGTAGTTTTTTTGGTTTTGCAAAATTTTAATTTGAATCTTAAAACCAAGTACAAATAAAACGAAAATTTCTTTTTAAGAAGTTAATGGTGTTTATGAGTTCACTTTTTAAGATTAACGCTTATATAAAAAATAAAATTATTAAATGGCTTTATGGCTAACTTGCAGCCAATCTCGTGAGAGATGGAGAGAGAGAGGAGGGGAGGAAGAGATGGAGGAGCTGGAGGAGTAAGACAACTAGAGGCAGAGGAGTTAAAGGGGAGGGAGTTAAAGAGGAGTTTGAGTTGAGCCAAAGAGGAGGAAGTTCTCTAAGAAATGTTACAAAGAAAAGTATGTTATTTTTTATCACACATTTAGGGTACAAATTCTTAGAAGTCTATTTACTTTAGTAAATATAAGAAAAGTGGTCATAAAACGGGAATATCCATAAACCTAAGTCTACTTTGATGAGTTCTTCTAAACTATTGAAATGACTGATGTTACCAATGTTTATATAAAAGTAAACAAATCAATTTCAATTCTTTCAAATAATAAAACTATTTTATTTGATTTTGATGTGTTCTATTTAGGCCACATATGGATGGATCTTTGGTAGAGAAATTAAAGCTGTTTTCAATGATTTTTCTTCTTTAAAAGAAAATCAAAATGGGTTCATGTTTGGTAACTCTATTTTGTTATTTTTAAAAGATAAATGTGTTTTTAGCTTACTTTTACTTTTTATGTATAAAATAACAAAAAAATTCTAACAAAAAGAGGAAAATAAGTAACATAATGAGCGATATGTCTTTTCACATTATTCAAAAAAATTATCTTTATTAGAGAACCCTTCTTTCTTTAAAGGCCTTTCCTTAGGATATTTATTTTTTAAAGTTACTTTCCTTGTGATGTGACATTTTACTATCACACCTTGGATTTTCTTAATTTATTTTGAACTAAAAAATAGTAAAAATAATTTTTTTTAAAAACTCATTTGTCAAATTATTATTATTATATATATATAATAATAATAATAAAAAAATCACAATCAAATCTCTAAGGGTCTTGCCCACATACATATCAAAATGTATAATATACATAATTATAAATAATTGACACTTTTGTGTCTAAGTCTTAATGTTACACACCAACTAAACTTTAATATCAAGATTAGAAAATCCTATATAAAACTAAGAACTTCATGTCCTCTTTTAGCATAAGAGTCCCCCACTCTGCTAATCTTTTGATGAACTTGCATACAAATAGATGCTGAGTATACAAATATACCTAGTAGGATTGCTAAACTAAAACTAAAATACTTTCAAGGATTATTTCACAACAACGTTCCAAAAGAATTAGTATAGTAACCAACATGAATTTCATTTCAAAGAATATTGTACTTCAATCATCAAAAGCATAACAATTAAGCATGCATTAACTTTCTTCTAGATATTATGTGACTCTCACTCAGAAGTTTCCAACTTTATAAGTGCAAGTCAATGGGGTCTCTATGATATGGTAACTATATCTAAGAGTACAACCTTGCTACTAAACAATGAACTACATACATTTGGACCTCAAGTACTCTAAAGTTTGCTTAATATGCTTGCTCTATCCATGCTATAAATCTAAGGCCCATAGGGGCTCATGGACACAAGTGGTTGAAGTTTCGACTCCTATGATAATCAAAACCTTCTGTATTGTATTGCATGTGTTTAATCATCTTTTAATATTCTAGTCTATTTGAGCACGTCTCCCTGGCTAGGGAAGTATTTTCACATAACTCATATTCTTAAAAAGCCGGAAGACCTTGGTCCTATTTCATACCAAATATTTTTTGTCTACATAGCTAAATACTCATTTGAGGATCTAAGGCATTGAGGGTTCCTTTGACCTCATATGCCAAAAGACATCAATTTCGAGGTGCAGTATATTATAAGGATATTTACACATAAAGGTACACACACTCAATCATAATTCATCACATCATCACGTATAATTGCAATTTATGCATCAAATAATATGTGATCACTTCTTATAATAATAGCCTAATATTCATAACAATTGTTTTCTAAAAATACCAAAAACCAACTTACTGTCGGTGGACTCATCAACGTGTTGACCAAAGTGTTGAACCCTATACTAACAATAAAATGAATAGGAAAATGATCCTCATCGATGTCTTCATCTACATGTTGACATCACTGCCATTGATCCATTAGTAAGACACCGATGACCCATGGTTCATTGGCATTGCTCAATCTTCTTCTTTCCACATTGGTAGCATCATCGACACATTGACAAATGCACTGGTGAACAGGAAAATTGAAGAATTGTATATTATCATCAAAATAAATTTATGGAATCAAATCTAATCATGTAAACAACTTTGAATTAATCATCAACTATCACATGGAGATATTAAAAGGATAATTATCAACATAATGATAAATATCCATACATGATTCATAAACATCATGTCAAATCTAAATTTAAAGAATATGTTATTCTATCATCATTCATAAACACGAATTTCTTGCTTTAGCATCACAGTTTTAGGTTAGCAATCCGACCTCTCATCAAACAATGAAGAGATCTTCACAAATTCAGTTCCTACTTCATTCTCCAAAACTTTGACTTGCCCTAACCCACTGATCACCCCCAAAGCTGGAGAGTTTGTACCCTTTGTATCAATAATTTGTTAAAGGTATTTATAAGTGTAATGCCTGAGATTTTTCATACATTTTCCTTAACATTTAAGGAAATTTTTTGCAATATAATTGCTATAAATCGGGAAAAATAACAAATACAAAACCGGTGAAAGCAATTCAAAATTTAAAACATCACACATCAATCATTTTTCCATCCAAATTTTTACTCATTCGATTAAACATTATACGACCAAACCAAACATCCTCAGGCACTAATTAAAAATAAACATACGAATAAATTGCTATGATCATAGACTTTAAATACAAATATCTCCCAGGCATCCTTGAGTGCAAGTCCCATAATAGTCCACAGTCTGATCCAAACTAAAAGTCTAGAATACATACATATTTTAATTCTCATCTCACCCAATACAAGAGATCATGACACAAACATTACTTGCAGTGAGTTAAGTATATACTTGAGTCCAAGGGAATCAATCCACCATGGAAATGAGCATCCATCTTCAGGAGCTCTCCATCACAAACCTGCAAAAGCCTCCTGAACAACGGGGCCAAAAATAGGGTAATGAGTATTTTCATACCCAGTAGGGGAGTTCTAAACAGTGAACTCAGTAAATCTATACATAGATGCGTTCATATAACTCAACACATGAAGCAAACAAGTATATCATAATCATGCTCATACGCATACAATCACGCATATCATCATGCTAAAATCATACCATCAAATCGATCTTACACATACACCCTTAATCAGGGTCACAAACTTACTCGTACCACCGTAAGCTTACTCAAACAACTTATACATACTTGTATGACCTTACTCATACAATCTTACTCAGAATCATACTCTTACAGTCTTGCTCATACTCGTACTTTTACAGTTATATTCATACTCTTACAGTCGTGCTCATACTCATACTCTTATAGTTGTGCTCATAATCATACATACCAACTCACATAGTCGTACATATACTATCGACCACTGAAGCTCATTACAACTAATAACCTCTAGCGTCGAAATAGAAAAAAATGTCACTGGGGCATCACCTTAACCTCCGGGGAGTGACTAGACGCCATGGACTTTTTTGAAGGTAAGGCACACCAATGCTCGTGGGGCACAGGATCAAACAGGTAAGAGCAGGCCCATGATATTACTTATATGAGCGTGCAAACATAAACATCCACACATAAGGAGTCATACAATTGCCCACCATAATGGGCCTTATAGTGAAATAGAATTGCCCACCATTATGGGTCTTATAGTGCCAGTGCCACTCTTGGGCGGAATCATACAGTACCACTCTTGGGCAGAATCATACAGTGCCACTCTTGGGAAGAATCATACATCGCTTTCAACAGAGCATTAGACGTTTGGGCTTATATAACACACAAACCAAATCGAAAACATACATTGCTCCCAATAGAGCATTAGATGTCTGGGTTTCATACAACACACAGACAAAGTCAGAAACATATATCTCTCTCAACAAAGCATCAGACGTCCGGTGCTCTATACAGCACACAGACAACATCCCGCAAGATAAACACCATGGCAAAACATGAGAAATGCTCAGCCGACTCATTATCGGCTAGCTCAAACATAGAACTTAATCTGTCGAAACCCTCAAGTCTCAAACTTACAATGCTATCATTAGCTTTCTTATAATTCAAGTTTAAATTAAGTACATTATGTGGTACAATTCTGCCACCAAAAACTCTCAGACATACTGTGCTCCATTGATCAAACTGAAGCTGAGCCTGATCCAAAACCCTAGTTCATAGGGGCAGCAGACTTCACTTAACCCTTCCATCTTACAACATAACACACCATACACCAAAATCTTACGTATTCATACAATATCTGCCATCCACCTTATGACCAAAACATCTAACATAAATGTCATCAAACTAAGCTCCTTAGAGCCAAACCCAGCTATCACTTTCTTACTAATACCTCACTTATTATGCTTACTTTTCACTTTATAATCTGTACGTTATGCTTGTACAATTATGCACACTCTTACTATCTAACAATCCCCCAACATAAGCTATGAACCAAACCAAACAAACCACTCCAATCCTCGCACATAAGACTTACATCCTCCATCTTTTGTCATACGCTTACACATTCACAACAAATCCAAATGAAAACCTCTGTCATCTCTTACTGTCCATCACCCATACTTTTGCCCCCAAATGCATACACATATCCATAGCATAGGCAAATAGCCATCAAACATACATATGTCTATCACACATATGTATCACATACACATACTTTCATACATAACTTACAAACATACTCACTAGCCATCACTAGCACATACATACATATACGTAGAAACATATTCGCTAGTCATCACTAACACATACATATATATCCATACACGTAGCTTACCAACATACTTACTAGCCATCACTAGCACATACTCAATCCACATACGAAGCTTACCAACAAACACGCTAGCCATCACTAGCACATAATCGATCCACATACGAAGCTTGCCAACAAACACTCTAGCCATCACTAGCACATACTCAATCCACATACGAAGCTTAGAAACATACACGCTAACCATCATTAGTACATACTCAATCCACATACGAAGCTTACCAACAAACATGCTAGCCATCACTAGCACATACATACTTCCACATATGTAGCTTACAAACATACTCGCTATGTAACATCCCTGATTTTTCTGTAATTTTTTTGCATATTTGTGCTATTTTTTGCAATGTTCTGCAGTTTTTTGTTCGTATTTTTGATGAATAAATTTGACGCTTCAGCATATCCATATTCGTAATATTAGTGACTGTAAGAGTCGGGAGTAATATTTAGTCGCAAGTCATAGGCCTCGACGCATCGTAGAAATTTTCGGCATGAAAATCGGACGGGACGTGGGAGAACAGAAAAGAGAAGAAGGGAAGAGATAGAAAATTGGACGGGACATGAAAGAACAAAAATGAGAAGAAGTAGTGGCCGATCGAAATGGCAACATCACCGATCGCCACCCACAACCAACATATTTGGTGCGGGAAGCTGTGCATCTTGCACGGTATAGGGCAAAGGTAAGAGGCCCATTCTGAGTGGAGGTATAATTGGGCCAAGTGGGGCTGACCCCTCACTATCGCCGAGCTGGGGCAGAGCCCACGATGGCCAAATGGCCCACGGTTCACTAATGACAACGACCTAAGACGCACCCAAAACGTCTAACTGGGCAGAGCAAGACAATAGGGGCGAAGTGGGGTCAAAAACGGTAACCTCGAACCGACACTGGGTCAAGGTAGGATGAACAAAGTTTGACTGGTGGCCGAACGATGACCAGAAACACCGATGTCTCAAAAATATGCATTGGATAGTGAGATGATAATGTGATTAAAAACTGACCAAAGTACCGGTAGTTCATTGCGGAGTGAAGAAAGCATGGCAGTGGCTCTAGCCAGTAACTATGGGTTCCTAGTGGCCAAACAAACATAAGTCTAGTTGAGGGCGGCCGCAAACGACATCAAAATTGTACCCCCACGACAAATGAGATTTGAAGGAGAGAAAAACCGAATAAAAGTTTGGTACCTCGTAGAGGAGTGAACAGGCCATGGCGGTGGTCAAAGCCGGTACCTATGGACTCGTGGCGGTGAGGCAAAGTGGATCCCAACAAAAATCGGCAAAATCCTATGGAGGAGGGAGAACAGAATGATCAGAATTGAACTCGGGTTTCTTACACTCTTATTGGATGTCAAAAAAACCTTCTGGACATCTTGTTTCTGGAATTCGATCAACAGGTCTTAGAAACTTATATATTCTTTTTAATTTTTTCATGTACATCCCTAACATGTGTTAACCTCTCGATTATGTGTTGTACCTCCAAAATTTGCACCGTAAGCACGTAGCGAGGCCCGTGGCCCGAGACTAAGCCCCACACCCAACTCTATGGGTATAAATATGGGGTAAATACAAAAATATAAATACGCCAAAGTGCCACATTATCTCGCAAAAAAATGACCATAAAAATAGCAGGAAAATCACAAAAAATCGTAAAAAAATTAGGGATATTACAATAAGGAAGTCTACAAACCGAATTTTGGTGCTTAACCTACTCTAAAAATAGTTTGAAATACCTTCAATTGCATTTTTGCAACTATAGGTAGATTGGTTCTTTTGTGATCAAAGCGTCGAACCTTGCCAACAGAGAAAATATAGCTTCATTGATGAGTTTGTCGACATATCTAACCTTGCCGATAGAGGATTTATTGTCTCATTGGTAAGTTCATCAACATGTTGAACCTCATTGACAATGAAAATATTGTTTCATTGGCAAATTCATCGATGTGTCAGTGACTTACTGATAGAACTCTGAACTTCAAAATAAATAATAATTTTCATATCTTCTTATTTATCATTATTACTACTTTCTTAAGTAATTATTCCAAAATATTATAATTTAAAAGGTTCGAGAATTCTCTTTGGAAATCACGGGTGTCACATTTACACTTATAAGGAAAGTAACTTTAGTTTTCAAAGTTGCCAAGCATGCCCAAAAACTAATGAAAAAATGGCCTTTCTAGGCATTAAAAGCCACTTTCTTAGGGAAGGTGGCATCCAAACTTGGCATTAATTCTTCAATCCTAAAACCAACTTTCTTCCTTGCTAGGGATGCCACTGGCCTTTTTACCTTCACATTTTTAGCAAATTGTCTCTCCTACTCCCGCATTGCAAAATCCAACTCTCCCCATTAAAATCCAACTAGGCAACTATACTTAGGCGGCTGATGCTATTCCCCTCTACCATTACTAGTCCTCTTTAGTTCCTGCCTTTGTCACAACTCTGAATCATCTATGGACCCATGGTTCAACCATAACTATTTGGTCATTTGAAATTGTTAGGTTTTGTATAGTTTGTGGGCCTAAGTAAAGGGTAATTCAAAGTTCAATAAAAGTAAAACTCATTATAGCACAATGGAGGGAAAAGAGAGGAAGAAGAAGAGGTCAACCATCATATGATGACATGTCTGTTGAATTTTTATCAAGTTCAATAATTGGATTGGCTCCCATCTGATTGCCCCTTCTTCAATACCCATGCTCCCCTATTTGGGACCCTTGCGGCCCTTGACTTGGATGAGTGGCCATGCCTGGTTAATCAGGATTCAACCGTAGGTTAATCCGGGTTGACCTGGTTTATGACATCAACAGTGAATCTCCTAAAAATATATGAAATATATTAATTAGTATAATAATATAACATAAATTTAGTGATTATAGATCGTTAACGCCTCATCTTTAAGTTGTTGGGTATGTTTCATTTCAAATCCTGCACTTTTGCACAAAAAATTTAGTCATAATCTTAATTAAAATTATATTAAATATACTAGCAAAAATACACATGCATTATGTGTGTAAATATAGATTAAATAAGATAAAATAAAATATATATTGAACAAATGTCTTTCATGATGCTATATTTATAATACATTGCGTTGAGGATCACAATGATCATTTGTTATACACACAAGCTCTATATTAATGGAACACTTGTAGTAAGCAATTATAGATTTAAATCTCATAGGTTAAATATTATGTTATTAGTTGGTGAAAATAATGGTGTTGAATAACTTTATGTTGTGAAACATGTTATTTATATGTAGGACCATTTTGGCGGCATGTCTCATTTGATACAACTCTTTGGGGGGTTTTTAAGGGTGTTAAAAATATGCAAATATGAATATATATATATATATATATATATATATATATATAATATAATATAATATAAATATAAAAAATATTATTGAGAAATGTGTTATATATGTAGAGCTTACAAAAAAATTCAAAAAAACATAGTCATGTAAGATCTTATTTGATAGAGCTCATAGAGAACTTTTTAACAATACCTTAAGCATGAGAATCTAAGTTTGGGAGTGCAAAATATACTATTATAAAATTAATATTAACATAACTTAAAATATAAGGATTAAGATTCTAATATCTTTGACTTTTTGGGGATAAGAATGAGTCAAATAGAGGTAAAATAAGGATTAATGATATTAAACATGGGTCATTTTGCTTGATTTTAAAAATTCTATAATATACTAATTTAATTTATATTATAGTATAATTAGTTGGTATATATATATATATATATATATATATATATATATATATATATATATATATATATATATATATATATATATATATATATATATATATATATATTTTGGTGGCTCATAATACTCATGGGTTATACTCATTAGTTAAGCCTATGAATATTATGGGCCACCGGATGTAAATCTGACGTCCCATAGAGCTGGGGCTCACGTAGATTTATATGAGCCCGGGCTCATATAAACTTTTTCCATATATATATATATATATAGACACACACACACATATAAAAAAGTTAATGTGGTACAAGTGGCTAACACCTCAATGTAAGTTATTCGGTGTGTTCCAAATCCTGCCTCTCTCCAAAAGTGTTTCCACCCTTACAATCTTAAGTGAACTGAACCTACTCAGCTTGTTCACAGGTTCTAGTTGAACTCGGTCCACCTGGGCAGTCTGGTCTAGGTTTAAAATATTGCCACAAAAATCACTGGTAGAGATTAGGTAGAGAATTGAGAAACCACCAGAGGGAATGAGTTTATTAGGAAGGGCCTCCGTGTCATACATTTTCTTTCTTGTTTTTCATTAGCATGGTTGTCCAAGTCCTTGGGTCTCAACTAGGAGCAGAGGCATCCTTGCAATACCTTATATGATGGTTACAAATTGATGTTACCTTTTGCATTGCATCTTCCCAATAAACACGGACTTTTCATTCTTAATTGACAACAATATTATCAAACTAAAATTCAATATTATGTTTTAAGTGAAATTCTATGTTATGAGTAGTAGTAATAAATGAAGAAAATGATAATAACTCAACAAATTTATCCAACATATCCTACCAACTGAGTTATAGTTGGATAGTACATATAACTTTGTATTAGGCTTTATGTTTTATCCAACTAAAACTCAATTAAAATAGCTTGTTCCCTAGAGTCTTTGGATGTATGCCACCATCCAAAAAATAAATACTATTATATTCATATATTCAATATATATAAAATCAAGTTTTAGGAAAGATTTTTGAGAAGTATATTTTATTAATAATCCAAAATGTATTAGAATTTTAACGTATTTAAAAACTTGAAATTAAATTTAATTATTACACTAATTTGCACATAGAATCGAGTTGTGAATATAAGAGCGAGCAAAGTTAAATTTATCATGCGTTGCTTGAGCTCACTTCGACGAGTGTTTGAGCCCAAGTTGTGCATTTGTATATCAGGTGTAACATTGTAAGATAGACCTATTAGTAGCATTAAGCAAAAAATATTCGAGACAACTTAGATGCATATTAAGTAGATGTGCCATACACTCCTCATCTCAAACATTGGATTAGTCCGAGTCAACATAGCACTTTCCCCAAAACAAACCCAGTCATATTTAGACTCCTTCAACATTAGTATTTTGACTTGGACCTTAGAAGACACTACTGCTTTCATTTGGGCAGTCAACAGTAAACTCAATCCAGTCAAATTTATACAAAATTTTATTCAACTGCACGCGTATTTTAGCATGCAGGCAAGTTATGAAAAACCCGCCTGCCTACCCTATTTTATGGGCACCACACAATCAAAATAACGCGGCCATAAATTGCTTGATGTATTATTATAGGATAGTAAAACAGATTATTTGTGACACATGATGGGGTACTTTGTGACACATGATGGGGTACATATATATGTAAAAATATTGTATATTAGGTATATATGTATTATGGGAATCACATATGTTTTGGGGAAGGCCTGTGTGCATAATATTATACAGAATATATATAATAATACGCACACATAGTTGACTATGTTAGGATATATAATCGGTTAGTACATCTTTAGAGTTTTAAGATTTCCTCTCCCCCCTTGCGCAATCTTAGAGGCCTTTCCCATTAACACCTATGTATATAATGTACAACATTATGAGCCGTTCCTGTAACATATATACACTTAATATATAAATATTTCTATACATATATATACCTTATAATTAATATATATATATATATATATATACCTTATAACGCAAATAATCAGCTTGGCTACGGCATGACAGCACACATGGCTTTTCCTACAGTGCAAAATATTTTGCTAGTGATCAGCATCAATTTGACCTTAGTATTATTGAATTGCCATATTCTCTCATGCTTTTAGAGCTCATATAAAAGCCATTGAAACTTACGTGCCTTCTGACGATAATCTTTTCTCCTCGGAACAACTGCCGTGTCATTGTCACGCAGAATAAACCAAACTAATTGTCGTAGTCCGCGATGGATTAGAACTCCAGCGTCTAATATGCCTCTCATGTTGAGGAAGAGGCATGCTATCCGTTATAGGGACTATCACTAATAAGAGATTAAGAATACGATTAGACCGTCTTAATTACTCCCTATATTTTTAAGTTGCACCAAATCCCTCAATTTCCGCGTTTTTTAAAGTTTTGCTTTTTCCGGCGAGATATCCAACTCCAATTCGGCAATCGATTCATCCGAGCTCCAGAAGAATCTCTCGTTCTTCCTTCTTTTCCTTTAATTAATTGGACGAGCTGGGTCCTCTCCTCCTTCATCTCCCTCTCTCTACAACGTTCGTATTCATCCCCTGCTCTTTATGTATTTTTTTTTTCGAATTTTTTAGCTCAATATTGAGTTGATATTTCGTACAGCTTGTTTGGATGGCCATTAGAGCAAAAACTGGGGCATGGGTATTCGTTACCTTGTCCAATTTGGTTGTATTTTGGCCTGGAATTGGATGTTCTGTTTGCTTATGTTGTAGTTAGTGTCTATTACGTAATTGGGCATCTCCTTTGCTTTGGTTGAATTTCATTTGTTTCAATTGAGGAGGTTTTTGATGTTCATAGGTTGTTGTGTTCTGTCCATACAAGAGAAAGAGATTTTCATATGTAATAAAAATACTAGGACTTTTTTATTTGTTCTGGAAACAGAGTGAAGACTATAATGAGCAAAATTTGCCTTTTTTTTGTGTTAAAACTTGGTGATTGCAGTAGTATTCGATGATTTTTTTCTTCTTTTATGTTCAATCTAGGTGTCATGTTTGATTGTCAAAATTGCAAGGAAGAAGCGCAATCAATTTTTGTTTTACAATAATCCGGGTTTTATCATTAATCCTTCTGTTTTTCTCTTTCTGTAAAATGAAACTGAGTAAGCTTTTCTTTTGATGATTTTTTTTTTCACTTGTAAAGTTCTCTCATTTAGGCAAGTTATTTTCAAAACAATTTCCCAGTTTAATAAAGTGTGTATATCTTCTTGAACAGGTGAGGAAAACTGGATTTCAAGTATCTGTCTTCTCTGCGGTTGTTTTCTTGTCGGGTTACATCATCTGATTGGTTCCAGAAGAAGAAGAAAATCTTTCTTGTGAAGATTCTGTATAATTTGCTACATTGTCTCCTCATTTTGACAATTGTTTTACATCCTGAAGAAAGAAATATACTTGGTGGACACTTATAAAGATTTGCTACGTTGTTGTTAACGTATCACCTTGTGAATCATAGTTGGGGGAGCAGACTAAGGTGGTAATTATACATGGGTGCTGCCTGCTGCTGTTTGCGTCCTGAGGATTCTGATGACCAACAATGTATCTGCTTTGGATGCTTCGTTCACCCTTTTGCAAATGTGGTATGATTCTGTTCCATGATGTTATTTGCATTTAAAAGATGTTTGGTACTTATTTTTCCATGATCAGGACTTTTAATACTTTAGTGGTGTCTAGATGGGTTACATATTTTATTTCTGTACATTATTTGTAATAAATTAATTACCGGGCCCTATTTTGTTACTTTATGTATAACCATATGCATCAGTCCTTCTCTGACTAAACAAGGAAAAAATGGTTAAATTTATGTTATGTATCCCTTAAAATACTGCAGAATTGTTCAAGAATTTCATAGTGTTAGAAATAGATAGAATCAGTTACTTAAAATGTTTCTAGTTGGGGAATATTGCTTTGTGGATGAATTTGAGCAGACACCATTGTAGTCCTTTGTACTCTTGGTCATTGGGGACATAGGATTCGTGATCGTGTTCTGATGACTAATTAACTTGAGCATGGATCATAATTTCCTCAGCTTCAAGGGAGGAGATGGTTTTCACTTTCAACCCTCTGACTTTCAACTTTTGTATAATTTGGAGTTTCAGATTACTAGTTGTTGTGTATGCACATGTGTGTATATGCATATGTTAAGTACACATTTGTAGTCATATGTATTTGCAATAAAGAAATGCATAAACACCCACAGGCATTTCTGAGTCTGTGAAAAGTTGGCAACCTTGAATGATTATCAGGGTGTTTCTTCAATGAATTGGTTTTGGGCCCTTAATGTATAATTCTGCGTTTATGGGAAAAAAAACTGGTTGTTGATTTTTTGGCTAGCATCTACTATAAACTGATTAGTTCTTTTATATGCCGCTTCTGGCCTATAATCTGCACCCCATTTCCGGACTCCTTCAAATAATCGATCTAGGCTGCCTTTGCAATGACCATAGCCTGCTTGTATGCCTTTGTGATGCCAGGACATATGTATCATCATGCATAGGGGCTATTCTTGTGAGACATAACATTAATTTTACTTTTATTTTGATAATGATGGATGTAAATGCATGTTTTTTTTTTGCAGTACTCTTTGTTATTTCGAAGAGGTGAGGTTCCTTCCGCAGTTTCTGGAACAGCTCCATTGGCTTCCCAAGTGCCAACTTCACCATCTGATAGTTCTATGCCCGAGACTTTCCGTGCCCCTCCAAGGCCTTTGCCTTATGATACGGACCCAAGATGTTCACAGTTTCACCGAGCTACATTGGTTTCAAGGCGTGAGAAGGCTTCAAGTCACTGCCATGAGGAGACTGAGCCCCTCAGACTTAGTAATGCCTCTTGTGGTGAACAATTAAGTGCTACAGGCAAGTGGAATGCTCTTTGCTATGAAGGTGGATCAAAAGTTTGTCCTGATTCATCAATATTGTATTCGGTTGCAAAATTTGTGAGTGGAGATGCTTATATACTTAATTCTTCTGAAGATGAAGATGTCTGCCCCACGTGCCTTGAAGGTATGCCTATAATATACAACTCTTCTGGATGATTTTATCATTGATACAAATTTATCAGAAAATATCGAGTATCATCAGTTAATGTCTGCTTCTTATGTTTCTTAGAATTATTCGAAATTGTAGACTCATGGTGCACTTTTGTTCTCTTGCATCCTTTAAATGCTTTTATTTTGCAGAATATACACCTGAAAATCCAAAGATAGTGACTCAATGCTCTCATCATTTTCACCTTGGTTGTATATACGAGTGGATGGAAAGAAGTGAAACATGTCCTGTTTGTGGCAAGGTAAGCTTCTCATGTTTCTTATCGAGTGTTCAGTTTTTCTGTTTAGAACATTTATCAATAGAAACTTAGATTTGATATTGCACACTGCCTGTAGTTTCCATGGGTTTTGTGATACCACCATTAACTGACATACCATAAAAATAAGTCTTTCTAATCAATCAATATAAGAATAAGGCTTCGTAATAACCATGATTCGTAATATCTTTTATTGGAGACACATCGGTGACCCAAATATGGTGTTTTCAAGTGTTTTTTTGTTAATCTAAGCATGTTTTAACATCTAAAAGCACTAAAACTAATCTCAAACAATCATAACACCATGCGAAGACACTTATAACGCAAATTACCCTTATCGAGTAGAAATTATGATCAATGATAATAGAGAACAACAAGTTTGAAGATAATGTTTATTATTAGTTGGACAACATGATGGTGTACACCAAAATATTACTTGGAAGTCACACCAAAGTATGTATCAATAATAGCTCGAGTGATGTGGAGGTTGGAAAGCTGCCTGACCACTAGAAGACAGAGCATGTAGGGCAAGTGGCACAATATTGCTCCCATGTTGTCATCATATGGTAGGTACTAAAATACTTGCATGCCTCATATTCATGCGTGGGCAAATGATGTGAGATCCCATACGGTGGCTAGGTTGTAAATGTGGTAATGGTTGGTATGGACATGTGTACTGGTAGTTCACTCACATATCCCGTAGGAGGTGTAGGGTCATAGCCATATCCATACCACTGTCCATATTGGTATGCATCTGTTTACTCAGCCATCTCTAAACCACTATGACGTGCTCCATATGAGGAACTTGAAGACTCATGCCTACCTCTATAACCGTGAATAGAGGCCTGCTGCCAGATTGAAGTCATATGTCTAAAATAGACTGCATGTAGCCTACTGTCAGAGTAAAAAGTGAAATGAGAAAGGGACTGGGGCCAAGGGGGTCACAGGTGGGGGAAAAGGTCATGGGTGAGGTCTGGAAGAGGTAAAAAATGTCATGAATATCTGTTATATATTATTAATATGAGATATTGGGAAAGATATGATTGTTTGAATATCTGAGGTATATATAAGATATTTGACGTATGATCAGCATTCTGCAACTAGGAGTTTATTCATATCAGCTGGTTTTAAGTTGCGTTTTGAATATTTCCCTGACTGTAGAGAAGTTATGTCCAGTTTGTGGTAAGGTAAAACTTTCCAATATTGATCTAAATTTTGTTGACATACGCTTGACCATATAATTGAATCTTTACACAATTGAACGCATTGCTCTTTTGAATCTTGATTGTTCCCTCACCCCTCTGTATGAGCAGTTCACAAATGTCCGTGTGTACTTTTTTAATGAATGCTCCAATTCTTGCTCTCCTTTAAAAGTTCAAAAAACCCTTATTTGAGCGACACACCCTAGTTAGGGTGAAGCTTTGGAGAATAGAGTGGATATTTTGTAGCCTCTTAATATTAAGCTTGATTCTTGTAACCTGTACTATCTAAGATAGAATGTATTTATACGCATAACTAATGGACAGATCGCTATTGAGCTATGATACTCTGTAAAATATAGCATTTAATCTAGCCCCTTTGCTCTGTAGCTTGGTTTTAACAAGGATTGAGCTTCTTGCCTTCAATTTTGTAGGTGATGGTATTTGACGAGACCTCATGAAATCTTATTGGCATACACAATTCAATTCTGGCAAACATGGGACTGTAACTGAAACATGTGTATAAAGTGTGAATAGTTCAAGTCATTAATTAAAGGACGACAGGTAGTTTCCGTGGGTGTGCATAGATCGGAAAATTTCACGTTTGCTGTGAGGACCCAGCAAAATGCTTGAATGCTTGTTTTTCTTTCTCTTTACAGTTTGGAATACATGTATACATCACATCCCAAGTAAATGATCAAACACTAAATTGCAAGAAGATGCTATGTTATATATGCATAAATCTCCCTATAATTTATTTAAGAATTGGAAATTCGAAAATCTATGTCACCAAGTAGTATTCTAGATGCCTTTTTGCGGGTTGATTTGATCCTGGAAGCAGTTTAGCCTCCTGCTTTTGGTTTTCATTGATTTGGGTGTCAGGTATCACCTTGGATATATATATATATATATATATATATATATATATATATATATATATATATATTTGGCCTAGAACTAAACTTATCTATTACTTGAGAAACTATCACAATAGCCAATAGGAGCTCGATATACAAAAACATGGCTGTGGGAAGCCAAAGCAACGCTTCTACATGAAGTACAAATTAATAGTAAAAGAAACAAATGACAGGCTTCCTAATAGGAGATCAAAATAACAGAAGTAAAAGAAGCACCAAATTGGATGGTGAACGTGGTGAACACCGCCACAGCCACAACCGTAACCGGCCTTGATAGTGAACGGATGTCTCCAAAGGGTTGTCTAGATAAAGCAAGATCCAAATTCACCCAATGTGGGCAGGATGGCGGAAAGAGCCACAGGAGTAACACACCACAAGAGACGAGAGTGAAGACGAGTAGAAGCACGGGTGCCCCACAAAACACACAAAGACGGACAGTTATCTGTCTACATGTGTTGGGTCTGGAAAGTATGGGAGATCTACACATTTAGGAGTGAGCTAAGCGGAGTTGGGCAATTTCTAGCTTGGCTTGAGTTTGCTCATATGTCGAGCTGAGTGGGGCTAGCTCGATTGCAGCATTGAGCTAAATTGACCTGGTTTGAATTTTTTTTTTTTAAATATATTGATATATAAATTATTGTACTCCTTCCATTTTAAAATAAGTGTCTTATTTAGTTTTTAAAATGAACTAATTTTAATTCATTTTGAAAAATTAAATAAGATACTCATTTTAAGACAAAAAGAGTATTTTTTATGGACATGTTAAAAATATACATCATCAAACATAGAATAGAAAGTATCTTTTAGGATAATTACGGAATAGTATGTTGAAGAATTGATTAATGGGGAAATTTCATGATAGAAGGAAAGAGTAGAAATATAACCAAAATGGGTAGATATTCCTAAAGTATTTTAAAGAAAAAATCAGTTTTATATCTACCCAAATTGGGGTACATGTATTAAACCCTATAGCACTTACACTATCGCAACAAACCCTCACAACCATCGTCATTCACCATTGCAACCACCATCATAACCAACCTATTGACAACTGACCATATTTGGCTATTGTTGTCGTGGTGGGACTTTGCTTGGCATGGCCTAGAGGTTGTCCGCCATCATACATCATCATAATTAACATTGTTTGTCGTCCCAGCTATTATTGTTCACCATTACAACACATCGCAATTGCGTTACTGGCCCGACCTAGCCAGAATTTGCCATGTCCTAACACAGTTGGACCTTGCATAGCATACCAGTCGCAATTATTGTCATACGCCATTGCAAACACCTCACAACCACTCTATTGTCTCAGGGATGACTAGATTTGGCCATGGCATGGGGCAGCCGGGACCTCACATGGCACGGTCTAGCAAGTCAGTCGCCATCATACATCATTGCAACCCCCCCATCCAGCAACACGTTGCCTGCCTTCACGTCTTGATGCACCACCGTAGGGTAGTTCTTGAGGTGTAGGGACACTAGTGCCCTGCCACCTCCAATTGGCATTGCCACAAGAGACACCTTCTGTCCGCGACAAGTTTTTTCAAGTTGCTGCCTCCTCGGATGGGACCATGCCGCTCAACCCCTCCATATATATATATATACCTGGAACTCCTCCTCCCTCCTTCGCCTCTAGTTCGCGACAAGTCCCTTAGCACCCCCATCTCTGCTTAGAACTATGGCTCCCCTCTTATTCCTCCCCTTCTTCACTGCCACAGGATCGGATGGTTGATCTCACGAGTCTATGGAGCTTGACTCAATGTCATGTCACCACCATCGTATAGCTTGTTAGGGCGGTGGCTGGCTTGGCATGACCTAGTTGCGGTTGTAACAGTCTTGGCAGTGACCGGATCTACCATTTTGCCATATACCCTATGCCTCATAATGCACTTTGGGTCTAAAAATATTTACAATCAGGCAGTAGCCTGATTGAACATACTGCCTGATTGAACATATTTTCTTACCCAAAGTACATTTTGTAATTCCTTGTTAAATTTATTATGGTAAAATATACATACATAACAAAATATTTGAATCTAATTCAACTTGAGTTGAGTCAAGTCGAGTTAAGCCAAGCTGAAAATCCTTAAACTTATGCACATATAAGATTTGTGGAGGCCGAGAGGGGGTTAAAGAGTGCCATTATAAAAGTGTTTTGAGCCTAATACATATTGAGCTGAGTCAAGTAGAACTAAGCCAAGCTTGAGCACGGCTCAACAAGCTAAATTTTGAGCTACAGGTCCAGCTAAAAAAGCTTGAGAGCTGGCTTGGCTTGTTATCAAAACTATGCACAGGCCAGATATACAAAGTCCCCACGAATCCTCGTGCCCTGGACGCTTGTATAAGCCTTGCCATGATAAAGGTTCAGGTCTTTTGTTAGCATGGGGCGGGGCCAGATTACATAGCATTGCTCGTTGAAACGATTGGGTAGATCAATTGATGGAAGGGAATAACTGGTTGACATTATTATTAGAATTAAACATTAGAGAAATGCCATATTCAAAACGGGATTATATTACCACAACAACCAGAACCAAAGAGGATAACATGACTAAATGGGAAGAACTGAGAAATCTTTGCTAAAGCCTGGTAATCACATAAAGTCAGCACTTGATCAATGCTTACATGAATGTACAAGAACATACAAGCCATCGTACTTATTGTAATTATGCCCATTAGAAGGGAAATGTTTTATTTCTAGTGCATAATAATAAAAGGAAGACCATGGGAGCAGGTCCAAGTGTGGGCTAATTAGCTGCTGTTTTGAATGCTGCAAGGAACGTCTGTGGTGGCTGGGCACCATTCAACTTTATCCTTCCATTTATCTGTAAAAGCAGCCCCCTCTTACAAACAAGACAGAATCATGTGAATGAGAAAGACTATCATCAGAATATATGTAACTAAAACCCACCAGAAAGTTTGGAACTCCTGAAATGTGTGATGAATACTTCTCGAAATCTTCATTAACCTTCAATATTCCGTGGGAATTATGTTATGTCTGCAACTATATGCTTAACTGAAGAACAATCATGGGAAAAAAGACAATGGAGAAAGAAAAATAGGAAATCAATACCTCTTTAAGACCCTTATTTGGATCTTCGAGCAGCTCCGCAGCTCCCTCAATACCAACTTTTGCAGCAGCTTCTACCAGAACTCCCCTATAATCAAATGAAAACTTTCTATTAGAATGCTATGGTTGAAAATAGAGTGATTGGTTAACTGCACCTTTTCTTATTCATAGTTATTTTTTTTATCACCAATATATTTAATTAAATAAATTCCGAGATATATAAATGCATGAGAAAGACTTACTTATCACCAATATATTTTCCTTGTACCATATAGTTCAAAAACAATTCTTCTACAAGAGCATTTTGCTTATCCAAATCCAGAGTCCCTGCATAATTAATAAGCCTATGGCTATCCAAGGTATTCCCCCTGCATTATGAGATCATCAGTTACCTATCAAAGAAAAATTGTCCTTTTGTCTCTTGCCAGTAATCCATAAGTTAAACTTACGTCAGCCCAGCAGTGTTGTACTCATATCCCAAACCCCGGAAGATCTGAAACAAATCACAAAATTTTATAAGGACAGTCAAAATTTCAAGCCATACTTATCTGCACAGACACTCTAAGTACAGATCATGTGCTCATATATCACATATATCTCTAAATTCTATTCAGTAAAGACTCATTTGGAAAAATAAAAACATTTCACCAAAGATTATGAAAAACCTGTGCCATATTAGATGCCATACGACCCCACTGAGTAGCTCCAAACTTCTTTGTGTAGTATTCAGACTTAGAAACACCTTCTTTTGGTGCAGATGGATTAAGAAAGAATGGATGCCATCTTACCTGTTAACAGATTTCACAATAAAGACATGTTTAAAAATAAGTTTTGTAAGTTCTAAAAATAATTGAAACAAATACCTCAAAATCATATTGGTCTCTGGAGGAAGCAATTGCCTTCTCCAGGTTTTTCTTTCCCACAAAGCACCAAGGACAGACTGTGTCACTGCTCACATCTATTGAGATAAGCTTCTTGGTGGCTGAACGAGCCATGAATTTGATGTACCTGGAAGACAGAAATTGTCATTTCTTTATTTTGTTGCCCATCACCAATTGGTTGCTCAACCTAAAGACATTTGAAAAGAAGGCATGCTCAGAAGTGACACTGTAGAATGACTTGAGTATCATGCTTCTATATGGAATGGTGAATTGCACCTTTTAAAAGCAGCATGTAAGCCGTGATGTAAATTGAAGTCTTGATCCATTGAGAATTATAAGTTGTTGACAAATACATCTAGAAGTCCAGATTTAATAAGTTGTTGACAAATGCCCTTTTCCTGATTAATGCATATCAATCTGGACTTTTAGATGCCAAATTTCATAATCTAAAGATCCCTTCTCAACAAAAGCCTTACATATCCAGTTAATATGTGGCATAATTCAACTAATTCTAATCATCTAATTCATCTTCTCTGTTAGTGGAAAATGATGACGCAAACAACACTTACTACATCCGAAAAAGACAATGCTCGAGTAAGTTAAAAAGTGTATAATAAGACATAAACAGGCAACAATTGCCAACAATGTCCAGTTAGTACATCAGACACTGAAGTGGGATCACGTCTGCAGCATGACAGTTCCTACTTTCCATTAGACAAAGGACCAGAAAATTATGCATGGACTCTCGATTTGGATAAGAAAAATGCTCTTTTACAAGAATCGTTTTTTACCATATGGTCAGAGGAAAATATAGCAAAATTCAATTAGATCTAACGAGCATCTTCCACTTTCAAAATCTAGCAAAAATATCATTAAAATCAACAACTATATTTTTGAGACATGTACTGCATGTGTGCTTTACACACATGATATTTTAATCATCATCGTAATAACTTTTAATAAGAAAACAAGACAAGCTCGGAAGAATTAGAAGGGGTGGACATATAGTCTTCGTCCAATTAGACTGTGTAAATATATGCATGAAATACAGAGATCAATTTCGATTTTCTAACAATCACAGAGCTTCCTTCAAATTAAGGTGTGTATCCTCCAACGAAAATAAAAAACATAAAAGTGTTGATTGCCAACTCCATCTCAAGATTTTCTCACTTTACATGTTTTTTATCACTCAACAACCAATTAAAGCCAATAAACCGCAGGGAAAACACAGAAAAATGAAGTTCAACCCATATATAAAACTGAAAGTTCCATTAATCACAATCTTCCCAAATTGAATTTGGCATAAAAATCAGCAAACCAAGCAGGATATGGCCATTAAAACCCAAACCAATGAGAAATAAGAAGCAAACACAGAATCTGTAATCTGGGTTCTGACCAGAAATGATGAATTCATACCTCAGCAAAGCAAACAGAACAGAAGCATTAAAAACCCATGTCAAGAAGAAAAATAAACCGCAAACACAAATATTGTAATATGGGTTTTCATCAGGAACGATGAATCCATACCTCAGCAGAGCAAGCAGAAGAGATCATTAAAAGTCCATGCGAAGAAGAGAAACAAAATGCAAAAAATAAATTCCGTATTGTGGTAACTGCTGAATCCATACCGTGGAACAGAGACTTGGACGTGAATGCGAAGAAAGGTAGACAGGAGACAGCTTTCGATCCCTTTGACAGTGAACTTTATGGTGCTCCATGGGTGTGGGGGAGGCAGGGAGGTCGGATGTCAACAACTCAACGGTCAAATGCAGACTCAGCCGCTTTGCTGGATGTCAAGAGCGATAATAGCCGTCAGTTCATATTGATCTAATTGTTGCCGTTGATTTATTACTTCTTTAGGCTAGAAAAAGCCCTTTTGGCCGGGATTTATTGCTTGGTTGTTCACATTCACCGACTTGATTGGTGTCATGGTTCGGGTTTTCCGGTTCGCCCTGTTCTGACCCGGTTCAGATGGGAGAAGGTAGGGTTCAAAACCCACACCCAACCCGATCTTAAGATAGAATAGGTTGATTGGACTTCTGGGTCCTATCTTGGGTCGGGTTGGGTTAAAAAAAATGTTTGGGTAATTTTTGGGTTGGATTGGGTCTGGGACTTGAGTTCTTGATATGTCTATAAAATATTATTTAACCCATATAGTATAATTTTTTATACATAAAACTACCCAATATAGTATCAATTTGGTTTGAATTATTAAAACTTACCTGACTCAAAATAAAATCTTGGTTCTTATTTTAATTTTTAGGTTCTTTGATTCTTATATTAGGCCTAGGCCGGGTTAGGTCCAAAAAATTCTGTTCTTATCTCAAGTAAAATTAAGTTTAAGAAATTCAATTCCCATTTTAAGTCGCGTCAAATCCTATAAAACCCGACTCAACCTAACCAAAGATGTAACCTTAGGATAAGGTAAGCAGAAAGACCAGCTTAGAACCTCGACTGATTAGACCTAATTTGATCAGGCCAGGCTGGTTTTTAAAACAATGATGTGGGATCCACACTATGGAAAAACCAAGAAGAAATAAGGGGTAATAAAGCTAATAGGGGTTTTGACGCCAAGGTTGTCAACTTGAGGATAAGATATTCAATAACATTATCTTGTTTCTAAGTAGTTTCTTTCCTTAGACATTGTACTCTAGTATTTGGTGTGAAAGCTTTGTATACATGAAAGTAAATTTTACTTTTAAAACTGTACCCCTTATGTGCTTTATTTAGTGTCTCATTTCGCAAAAGTTCACATTAAGTAAAACTTCTAATATACACGTTGTCCCATTTCCCTCCCTCTGGTAATAAATGTACTAGATTAGAAAACAAAAAAAAATTACTTCATTTTGATTTTATAATTTAGACACTTATTATGAGACAAGAGAGAGTACTTCATAAGTAGGAGGAGCAAGGGAATCAAAGCTAGAATAGTTATAATTTTGAGTTTTTTCCATATTGCCTGGCAGAAGAATAAAAAATTTCATATTCCCTGGATTTTAAACGGAAATGCCATATGACCTCTTTATGGACAAAATTGCCCTTAGGTATCCACTATATCATATATTTTAAATTAAAGAGTAATAAATGAACACTGGAATAATGTTGTGCCATTCCGGTGTGCTAGGAGTCATCAGCAGGGAACGAAAGTCTCCAATGGGAGGTGACAGCGGTGACTCCCTGGCGAGCATCAATGAATAAGAAAAAAACATTTTATGTCACTGCAGATGCTATGTGAGTGCTCCAAAGGCTGCATTTCACAGAATCAATCCTTCTTTTACACCGATCATGGATAGGATTGGTATTTGCATTAATTATAATGGAGAGGTAGGAAATGATGACGTGTATATTGGTGAAATGGCACAGTTGATGAACATTCATTCGTCGGTGAGCTTCGGCGAGCTACTCTGGTGTAAGTCAATGCACAACTTTCCATCAATGGTAATATCAATTTGAAGTATTTAATTCAATCATCCCAATCATCCATGATATATGAATTACAAGACGATGAGGACTTCCAATCAGTGTTCTCCATTCAAAAGAAAGCGAATAAGGAGGTGTTATCATTATATGCTAAGATGAAAGAGCTCGACAATGGTGATAAATTACCATCACCATCCGTAGAAAGGAACCTGATAGTTAATAGAGCTAAATTACTGGTTGTAATGGCTCAGACCAGTTCTAATGTAGGGTATCATACCGGATTCAATGAATCACAGTTCATATTTGAAACTGTCAGGTAACAATGAATCTTTAGATTATACGCAATTGGACTCTTTCGTATACTCGAGATCACAATATCGACCATATTGTGTTAAGTTAAAATCATATCGTGTGAAGAAATAAACACGACATATAATATATCGCATTAGTAATTATACAACATACATATACGATATATCAATTATGAGATGCAGTGTATATATAATAACACGACATGCATTCATGTCATGGTTTCGATAACCCATTTTGAATTGTAAGCGTGTTAACTGCATACACGATGTCGACTGATGTCACATTTTTTTAACACAATAATGTGTAATGTAGATTGAGAGAACCAGGAAGCTTGCCCTCAACAAATCCATGTTAATCTTCTTTCACCAATCCAATGAGTACAAAACCTGAAATAGAAGTCAATTAGAATAGATCAAAGGAATTGTCGCCAACGATG
Organism: Saururus chinensis; assembly: GCA_035235625.1. Lineage (NCBI taxonomy): Eukaryota > Viridiplantae > Streptophyta > Magnoliopsida > Piperales > Saururaceae > Saururus > Saururus chinensis. The sequence goes on along the minus strand of CP141148.1, from coordinate 31,331,474 downwards.
GTGGGACAATGACTTCATTTGATAACTACGAACCTCTATACAGCCCTTATAATTACGACAGTGAAGAAGGCGAAGAAGTTGAAAATATTTCAGGTGAGGATCAGTGCTACAATAATGATATAGTTGACATGGAAAGTATGTTTGACCACAAAGAATTTAGAAACAATGAGGTTCCTAGTAACGTCGACGTTGAGGCGGAGGCAGATTGGGATACAGTCGATGATTTAAACATGTTGGAACTGAATATTGGTGATGGCTAGCTAATGACGGGCAGCTTGTAAGCTAAGGATTGCCTGAAGCTTCTCGAATTGGGTGCACATTTTTAAGCTTGTTGCATTTCAAGAGGGTCTTGATCAACTTAGCAATAAAGGCGAATTTCACATACCATGTTGTAGATGAAAACCAGAAAATGTATGCCGCAAAGTGCTCTAATCATTCTTGTAACTGGTACATAGGGGCTTCAAATATAGGAGATCTTGTGACTATCACATGCTTAGTGCCCAATCATTCATGTGGAACCCAAAGGAGTCAACTGACCATCCCCTAGAATAGCACATTTGGATTAGACATTACACCTAGGAGCATAACAAGTTATATTTGAAGCATTGGTGCATAACTGCAAACTATAAGAAATGGTAGCGCGCAAGTAATGCATGAGAATAATTGAAGTGTTGATTTAGTGTCGCGATATGTTAGTCTAGCATGTTATCGTGTACATGCTTATACTATAGTCTCATTTTGCGCTCACACGACATATGTAAATATAGTGTTAACATGAACACGATCGGTTATCATGCATTGATTCCGATCACACAAATACAAACAATGTTGTGTGCTCGGGAACACGATGAAAGCTACTGTCGTATAACCTTTACTATATTGTATTTGGTTGTGCAGGTAAAGCACTAACTGATTTAATAGATGGGGACCCAGATGAATACTACTGCATACTTCCTACTTACGGAAGGTAGATAGAATATATAAATCCGAGAAGTGTAGTTGTTCTAGTGAGATCATATGATATTCCTGGACCTATAGATGAGTATGATTTCAAAAGAATATTTTGGATATTTGGCCTCGTTGTAAGAGCTTTTAGAACAACACTGAGGCCGTTGCTAACGGTAGATGCAACTTTCTTGAAAGGAAAGTATCTTGGATAGCTATTGATAGCAATTGCACTGGATGGGAACAATAATACATCATGCGTTGCATTTGTCGTGGTTGAGAACGAGTGTGAGAAAACATGGTGCTCGTTTCTTGAGTTGTTTAGAAATCATCTATTCTCTGATCCTCTAGCTAAGTTGGATACAATCGTTTATGATAGACAGAAGCAATTGGCAAATGCCGTGAAGCGGTTTTTCCCATTTACACACCATTGTATTGCATCTGTCACATGGCAGCAAATATATTGGACAGATTCAAGGACAACTACCTAAAGAACTAGCTCCATGTTGTAGCCAAAACTTTAAGACAAAATGTGTATGATGAAACAATGAACAACATTAAAGAACATAATCCGGAAGCATATGCTTGGCTAAATAAGATAGGTTTAGAGCACTGGGCTAATGTCTCATTTTCAGGGAAAAGATATGAGACCTTCAACTGAAATAGGTTTGAAAGTGCAAATGCAATGTTCAAAAAAGCTAGATTGATGCCTATAACTCGGTTAATTGAGCACATGGCGACATTATTTGAAAAACGTCGGACAGATGAACAAATTATGATAGAAGAGTTAACCACATTTACCAGCAAACCCATCAAAAATAGGCGAGAAGAAGCAAGGAATGTGATTGTATTGCCTGTGTTAATGTATGAATTCCAAGTTAACTTGCTATATCACTAGGTACAGTTCATTCATATGGCAACTTTCATAGTGTGTATTCGTTTATGAGTTAGTTGTTCATATCATGTTAGTGTGTACATGTTATTTTTATTTATCGTGTAAGTCGATATGATTTATGTAATGATCGTATGTTATGTCATGTAATTGATGACACAATGGATTCGTTCATCATGCGCTTATACTCACAATATTTTCTTCACAAGATGTGGTAAACTTGGTTGATCGTATATGCGCATGTGGATAGTTTTAACATATGGGGCTACCATGTAAGCATGCAATCACAACAATCGATAATACACACTTCTATGTGTCTGAGTATTGTGAAAGATGATACTCTACTGAATTGTATAGAAGACCTATCTTGAGCCATTACACCTAACAAAGGATAGGCACCAGTGGACACCGGATGGAGTTATGACTACATTCAGCCCACCTATCCCACAGAAGCAGTGGGGGTGTCCTTGAAAAAATCGGATAGTCACAACTGCCTATCAATGCCCCACAAAAATGTGGAACATGCGGTTAGTTGGGCCACAACCGCAAACGATGTACTAGTGCACAAGGGGGACCTCCCAATGTGGCAGATGTCCCAATGACAAGCTGAAGGATGTCGAATAATAAAGTACGCAAACGATGTAAGGAAGGATAGCATCAATGAGGGTTACCTTTTCCACATTTATTCTTCAGCTAAAATTTTTGTATATGCATCGTGTTATCAACAACACATAATATGTAATTAACATATTTCAAAAACACAAAATGTTGTATAGAGGGTATACTATATATTTGTATTGTGTAATCAGAAACACGTACAAAAGGGGTTATGTGTTACTAATTACACGATAAGAACAACTGATGATAAATTCTTTTGACAAGCATTTCCATTCATTACATGATATTGATCATGTCGTGTGTTCGAACACATGACAATTTCATGCTAATAATGACCCAATTCCCAATGCATCATTCCCGAAGCATCATCACAATGTCCACTGTATCAATAACTTCCATAACTCGGTGGTTCGTGACCCTCTCACCCTACCTATATATATTAGGGTTAGGGTTTACAGAATGCTCGCCCACTGATGTTTGGCACTGAGACAGATTATTCTGGAGATTGCTTTTGTGCCTGATGGTGAATCTTCCCTCGTCAGATACGATCCTCAATTGCATCTGGTGTGGGAAGAACACATTCAGGCGTTATTGCAATGTCACGAATGTTTTGTCCAATTGCATCTGATCGGTCCTCACCAGATATATTTTTGTTACCTTTTCCCATTCATAGTTGTATTGTAGTATATCTGAGGAGTTTACAGGGAGATCACTCGCATAGTGATGATCTTCGCAGAGACGGATCATTCGGGAGATTGCTTTTGCGTCGGCTGGTGAATGGTCCCTCTATTGGATATGGTCATCACATATATCCGATGGCCGGAACGACTCACTAGACAACGATATATCAATGTCTCAAATGATCTGTTGCATTTGCGCCGTATCTATTATCAACATCCTCCGAAGTGGTTGTCTAGAATGTTATTTTATTTGGTTTTCTGTTTGAAAATGTTATGTGAATAATAGTATTTTTGATGTCATGAACTAGGGTTATGTAAATAAAAATAGAAGTAATAGTTATTGATTTTTTATCCAAACAAACAAATGGAGTAATTATATGTAGGTCATCTATTTTGATACACAACTAATGTGCCAATCGTCGTCGTAATAACATGCATTAAAATGCATCATTTGGTAGGACAAATGATATGATACACTATTTGTCGTTTATATAATAGCATGACATAAGTGACTATTGTCATATCGATAAGACGATATGCCGAAGTATTCTTCTAATCACATTTACTAGGACATGACATTGATCGAATACACAACAACATCAATGACAAGGTGTCTCACAGTATATACGATACGATCATATGCTTACTAACACGTAAGCATATGAATAATACATTAAAACACATGACTAAATGCGCCGTCGTGTATAAACATGATATCCATAGAAGACGTCATTTGGATGATAACATGACCTAAGCGACTATTGCGAATTCGATAATACGATATGATGAAATGTCAGTACTGCATTCTCTGGGACATGACTTTGATACATTTCGGGTTTCCAATTAAATTCCCGAGGAATCAATTCTCTAAGAGTTAGCACAATTTTCGGTATTCCACTCAAATTCCCAAAGAGTAATTCCCGAAGAATCAACTCAATTTTTGGAGTTTCAATAACTTCCATAACCTGGCGCCGAGACGGATCATAGACACACTCATGTTATTCATGGAGATGGGTCATTTGGGAGATTATCAATAAAGGGCATGATTCACTAGATGACGATATATCAATGTCTTGAATGATCTGTCACATTTGGGTAATCAACAAGTTATTTGGTTTTCTGTTTGAAACTATTATGTGACCAGCCTCTATCATGAGATTGATAATAAGATGGCCACCAAGTGTTTCGAAAAAAAGTTGGTCGTCAATTAGGATAAACGACATCGGTTGATATCGTTTGTTTGATTACACGACATCATCATCGGCCATGCGTCTCCAAGTATTAATGCTACGATTGTATTGTTACTAACAAACAACCATAGTAATGGCGTGTATGTGATAACACAACCTAAGTGGCTATCGTGAGAACTATTATATGTTTGGTTGAAGTTTTCTTCCTTTTCGCACTTTATGTGACACAACATTGGCACATATCATTTGATCGAATAGATGCCACATGGCTGTAACACTCCACTTTTCGATTACGTCTAACCAAGGGGGTTAGAGGTAATTAGTAATTTTTCTAATAAATTATAGATGATTTTAATCATTGAAACCTTCGTATTTGAGTAGAGCTCGAAATAACAAGCCTAACGAATCTAAGAACGGGCGAAACAGAGGTCGGGACTGAAAGTTACGACCTTTGAGAACTGCAAAAAATAGGCGGGACCCACTTAGAAAAAGCAGGGTTTATTGTTTTAAGTGGGTTAGTATCGAAGGGCTCGTCGATACTAGTCCAATGGTACCAAGAACGCGTGAATCCGATTACGGGGTAGAAAGTTGTGCGCATTTGACTTTTTAAATATAAAAAGAAAATAAAAAGAAAAAGAAAATGGGTGATCCAGTGCGCGGCGCTCAACTGGCACACGCCACAGCTCGAGCCAGTGCGGTGAGACCTGCGCCCGAGTTCTCGCAGGTGTCGCAGTTCTACGCAGCCCGCGGTTTCGCATGCGGATGCAACCTGCGTAATGCGCAGGCATGAGCCGAGCTCGTAATGGCGGCCGCCGCTGCCCGAAACCAATGGCGCCGCCGCAGTTTTGGCGCTGCTTGCGGGTTATAAATACCCCCATTTCTCCTATTTTTCGATGGGGAGCTTCTCCTCCCCCGTTTCTGACCATTCTAAGGCCGATTAAGGCTGTTGAAGACCTGATTCCTACTTAATCGAGCATGCTCTATGCGATGGAGGGGTCATTTCTTCAAGTTGGAGTCTGCATAAGGAGGAACCCCAAGACAAGGAGAGGTTCTACCCGTTATCTTTGTGCACTGACCAACTTCGTTTTCTCTGTTTCTGGCCATCCTAACTCCGATTTAGTCGATTCAAGAGTCGTTCTTGACTAAATCAAATGTGTTCTACGCGATGGAGGGTTCTATTTTTTGATTTGGTGATTGTATGAGGAGGAAATATCCCAAGACTAGGAGAGGCCTTGCCCATCATCTTCGAACACTGGAACGAGAAAAAGAGACCTGGAGCAAGACGAGGTTCTGTCCGTAGATACCGATACCTTACGAGTTATGATGAAAGTAAGCATTTCTGATCGTCCATTTTAATTATAGAAGGACATGTGCTAAGTTATGATATGTGCTAAGCTACAATCCATATACTTGCTATGCTTATATGCCACGAAGTGTGCTTATATGTTGTGAAGTGTGCTTATATGCCATGATGTACGCTGATATGCTACGTTGTGTGTGGTCTCGCTCTAGGGTAGAGCAAGACATGTAATATATGTTTTCGGTCTCAACTCCGTGGTAGAGCGAGACGTGTATGTGTGGTTTTGATCCTGCTCGGTGGTAGAGCGAGATGTACATTTTTGGCTTATTAATTTCTGCTTGACTCCAATATATGACGAATTTTTATAAATATCAGTATATACGTAATTTAACGTATATGATTTTGTAATGATTGTTGTATGTAGTAGTCGTTAGGCAGAACTACATTCGGATCCGATCGTGTTAGAATAATATCCAATACGTACGTAGGCAACCAACGGCAAGACAACGTTGGCCCGATCCAATTTAATTATAAATATATATTTTATTTTATTTTACACACGATGAACTATGAAGCTTTGTTGAGTATATGTGTCTGTTACAACCTGAGTCTACATACGGGGAAACCTTGAAGCTCCGTAATGCGTAGATGAATGTTGTACCTCTCGCACATAGACGATGATTCCTAGTTCAAGGAAAGAAAAAATTTTTATTAGTGATTTTTTGGCCCGGCTTGGGTCGGGTCGTTACAATGGCTGAACACGACTTCGTGTAAAAACAAACATGATAACAACATGTATTTATGTTCGAGTGGATAATTACAAAATAGGGGGTAAAAAAACAAATTTGTCAGTTAATTGTGTCATGAAAACAGTCTATTTTCTAATTACAATTCATCTGCCTTTAGATCAAATTCCTCGTCAATTCGGGCCAAAAGACTAGCAGCGTAGATCTGTGGCTTGACCAAGCCTGTTATCTCGAGTTGTCTAAAATTGGGCTGAAGGATGCCCCTTGCCAACTTCGTTACGTAGTACATGAGGTACAAACCACAATCTTCATTTGTTTCCTAGTACAAGCATTTGTTGATCTTAGTCATTGGCCACTACCTTGCACCCTTTATCTTAAGGGCCTTCTCCATTCCATTTGCAACATGTTTCTTGACATTGTTTGCCGCTGCAAAGTGGTGACTATGGCCACCCTTTAGAGGATTGTACCATCTAAATCGCTTCTCCTTGCAACAGACAATATGCAAGAGAAAGTGGCCCATGACATAGATAAGAATGAAACTGCTCTCCGTGTTAACATTTAGGCCTCTCAACAATTTGCCAGCGAGTTTGCCCTCCTCATCCGGCCCTTCGGCCGTGCCAATGTTAAAATAGTGCTGAATTGTGAACTTGCTAAAAAAATAGTTGGGGTTCCTGCCTGGATATCTCAAATTGCGTTCATCAATAAGTTGGAAGAAGACGTTTATGACCTACAACAAACCAAATGTGTTAGTCGTGACAAGATAGTCGACAGATCGTGACATCTTTCATACGATAAGTGATTATATTGTATGAACGATAACACAATGAATTTACAAACCGTGTATTAACCAACATGCTAGTTCTACTTCAACCATATAGACAAAAATTAGCGTATTAAGAAAACAATGATGTGAGCACATGTTGTGTTATCGATAAATCGATAAATAACTGTTCAATTTCATCAGTTATGCAATCATGTAAGTGATAACACAATAGAGGCTAAAATTTAGTTATCACAGTCCTTTGCAACTTCGGACTGTACACCAATCATCTTTTCTTTGCATTTAAAAAGTAAGTAGTTGCATTATTAAATAAATGATATGCACACCAATCGTCTTTTACCTTACATGATGAAACTCCATATCGTATTGATGGAAAAACAAAAAAAGGACTAATTGTGCTAACAATCACACGATCACAACCATATTGGTTTCCTAACAAATGTCTGGCTCAATGATTGTGTGATCGATGACACGACCATAACTAAATCGTCTTTCTTAATGTACGACTATTTAGGCTATTGTGTACTCGATTACACGAATATCCCCATACAAAACACGATAAATTAAAATGTCATACTTACTCAAAATGAATCCCTCATCCACCGACTAAGGGGCAGGTACTGGTTTATCTTCATGGGCAGATGGTTGGCGAGCTTCTTTGGATTTTGAAGCTCTTGACTTGACATGAATCGACGGCGATCCTTCGGTTCTTGGAGGAGGGGTTGATACATGACGGACTTCTGGTTGAGGGGGTTCATGCAGTTGTTTTGTCTCTGGTTCCTTAGGGGGTTGCATCTGTTCTATGAGGCTAGTTGCCACCTCCAGATCATTCTTAACACACTGGAGTGCAACTTCAACTCGCTCCGTGTTCCATCCCCGCTCACCATAGATAATAGCCTTCTCCAAAATAACATCACATATTCCTATCATGACATCAACTAGCAAGGCGAATGATTTAATGATGTCTTGGCTGGAATGTATATACCCCAACATCTCGCTGTGGAGGGCGTGGATGGGTCTCATTGGCCAAAAAATCTGCATACCCGCCTTCTTAACCTTTAGGGTCACCCTTTGGCCATCCATTAAGTGTGCCTCTTCGGTAATTGGTGTGATTTGCGTAATAATTTGCGAGTCTAGCTTTAGCTACATGAAGACCTCCTCATACCACTTCCTCATTAGGTGATGAGCTAGAATCTTCTTCCACGCCTTTTCATTGACTAGTTCAAGTTTATCGGCTTTCTATATATTGCTCAAAAGTTGGGTAAATCCGGGCCACCTCTTGCACCTCGGGCTACATGGAGGACCATTGGGAGCCCATATAGACATATGCTCATAAAACCATACTTGGGGGACAATACAAAAGAAAATGGTCAGTAGTGTAAATGGTTAATAGCGTAAGTATGTCAATTTAGTTGTGTTACTGATAACACAATAGTTAACCATCGTGTAATGTCCTATATAGGATATTATAGTTAGTCATGTACCCATACACATGATAGATCTATGTGTGTGGTATAGATCATATTCCCGATAACAAGATCAACTTGATATTGTGTGAGTGATACGGCGATATATATGTGTGTGTAAACATATCGTGTCAATATACAGACGACAATGGACTTTCTCATGGTTTGAATCATACGAGTGTTACCTAGAGCACTAATGAAGCCTCAACAAGAATTCCAGCTGTGGCGGAATGCTCATCTTGTCTGCTCATGATGTTCCAGTGCACTTCTGATATGCCTCTCATCAACATATCATGTACGGTGCCAGCCCAATTGTAGTTCCCCACGAGTGACATGTCATCTATGTAATCACATAGAGTTGGGGATACCACTCTGTTGCTTTGTATGAATAACACGGGGACACCTATGTACACGATAGCCAACCGTGCTAAGTCCTCGTCTGAAATAGTTTGTGTTTTGGCAGCCACTTCTTTCAACATTTCTTCAAGTCCTATCTTCTCCGGTTGCTTCCCTTGGAAGAACTTCTTGTAGAATTGCTCCTTGCCTTGGGCAACCTTTCCCTAGTTACTTTCTAATTTACATAGGTTCCCCTTTCCACTCAAACCCATGATCATTGCCACTTCATCCACAGTAAGGGGTAGTCTTTTGCCCCCTATGTTGAATACCTCATGTGAGTCGTCCCAACACTCACCAATGAGAACATCCAAGAGCAGCCTAGAGATGATGATGGGCTCACAATCATATACTAGGTAGAACCTAGTCTCCACCAAGATGGCCTTGCATCCCAGATGTGAATCTACAAGGTCTTTTGATAGATGTTGTCTAGCGGGGAAAGTATTTATTCCTAGACCCAGTCTTCTCCTATAGATTCTCTTCTTCTTCTCTTCTGCTTCCTTCACTGACTCTGCCATTTGATGTAATACTCTAACTTTATGTCGACAACATTAGATAAATATATGTATATCAACAATAGGTCATGATCATAATCAATAGTCGCGTCGATTAACATTATCTAACTAACTTCTATTTATACGATAAATATATCTATCATGTTATTGAACATACGTGAAGCAGAACTCTCATACACGATATCATAAAGGTTGAATATCGTGTTGCTAGCATCTTATCGAACACACGATATATGACTTATTGTCTTTCTATCCAAATGATTGTAACATCCGGGAATTTTCTAAATTCCCAAAGTTAACCACAGGAAATTAGGGTGTTGGACCCCTTAATCTTCTCATTGGAATAACTTAATCAATGCTTAAAAATTGTCACTAAAATCTATATGGATGGAAAGTAGATAGAAAGAGCTTAGAAACACCACCAAGAATGTGTAAATCAGAGTTTGGATGAGGGAGATATGACTATTCGAAGTTGAACATATTATGCAGGGCCCGTTTACCCAAATTGGACGCGTGAATTATCCGTTTAAGTCACTATATGGGCCTGATCAATTAGTATTCCAAATTTGTGTTTTTGGGGCCCAATTTGGTTGCCGAATTGAGGAGATTTTGACCCAACTCCTTATGGATTAAGAACCCTAATCATATGCCTATAAAAAAGAATTAGGACTTTTTGGGACGGTGAAGGAAATGAGAGAATTTTTCGGTGAGACTCCGACGAAGAGTTGGCGACAGTGGATCAACGACAACTCGGCCTTCGAGGTAGGATTTTGAATTGATATTAGAGATATTTTATTATTAAAATATAAATCATTTTTGTAAATGATGTAAATAGTGATTTCTACAATCATTGTTCACTTTTTGTGTTTGTTTTCTGACTGTCAGCCAGTCACCGGCTGATTGCTGGTGGCTAGACCCATGGCTGGAGGTGTGAGCTGGTCTTGGCCTTGGCCATGGCGGCCTTGGATCCGATGCCCATGGTGGCGGCGGATTGGCTACCACCGGGTAGTCACTTTTTTTTTAAAAAAGGGGGCGCTTTGTTCCCTGGCCGGCTGCCCTGCCATGGCAGCCAGGGGAGCGCCATTAGATGCAGAAATGCCTCTGGCCGGACATAGAGATGGCGCGGGTCTAGGTTGCACCGGCCGTTTGCTTTGGATTCGGAAGGCCGGATCTGGCTGTTCCCCGGCGGAAGAATTCTGCCGGTATCGGAACTCCAGGCCGGCGACAGCTAGATTCAATCCGGTTGCTGCCTTGCTGCACTATGGGCATCTTCTTGAGGAAGACAACTCATAGGCGGGTTTGCGGGTTCTGCCCGTTCCCGGGCCAAATCTGCGAGCCGGGCCGGAGAAGAGGTACTAAACCGAGTCCAGTTCAGGGCTCTTCTCTTATCGGAAAAAAAAATAGAAAAATTATCAATAGATATTTAGAGAGCTTTGAGTGTGGTGACCAAGTTTCAGCTCATGGAAAAATCCCAGAGACCATAAAATGACCTTTTTACCCCTTATAGTTAAATTATTGTGGGTAAACCACTTACCTGACTTTGGGGCTCCGATTCAGGGGCAATGAGTTGATAAAAAAATTGATAAAAATTCTCAGTGAGAGTTTGATGTGTAACCTAATTATAAGCCAAACCATGTAGTGAGAAAAAAATTCCATTGAGTAGTTAATTGACCCTTTTTCCCTTAAGGGAAGTATGTTCCATTTCTGTCGAAACTAATAACCTAACCACTAAGCGTTAGGGTACGCTATAGTGACGTGGAATGGCTTCAAAAGAAAGGGGTGTGACTAGTAAGTGACATGAAGACCTTGTCAGGTCATAGTGTCATGGGAACAAAGGGAGGAACCCTAATTCTCAAGGTTTAAGGCAGCGTATTACAAGTGTTTGCAATCGAGTACATCGAACAACTAGAGTATTTTATATGTAACTCGCGGGATGCGTTATAGTTGTTTACACTCTTGGGCTTGAACTAACTGAGCCCTAGCCTTGCAAATGAGTGCAACAGGCCTTTATTCATTATTTATGCATTGGTGTGAATGCATATTATTTATGTTGATTATACTGATGCATGCTTTTATTATTGATGTTTGATTTATATCAGTAACTTAAGATTAATGAAGGTTAATCAAGAGACATGGGTTGCCGTTGGATTCTGGGGAGAACACCTAATCAAGATAATGACTAAAATACCCTCTTTAGGGTTGGGACCAGTTCATGGAGTGAACGGGGCCCTGACATAGAATTTTGCCTTGGTTAATGAACTAAGGATGGTTACAAGATGTTCTTTGAGTCAAAGCTCAGTGGATGAGCTATTTAGTGGGCCGATTTATAAGGCGAAGAGGTCCCAAATGGTTGAGCGGATACTTGATTGGATGGAAATAATCTAGTCTAAGTTTCAGATATTCAGGGGGAGTCAATGGTCATAAGGACCTAAGGCTTCTATGGATACATTAGTAATATCTTATAAGACATTTTCTCCCAGAGTTGGGATGGTGGAGATTGCAATATGCTTCTTCATCGCCACGATGGTTTGGGTATTGACCAGAGGGTCTTTACCACGGGTCTCACGTAGGTCTTCCCAGGACTATTTAGTACATATGAAAAGTGGAGTTGTATGAGCATCATGAAAGGCTTGTACTTCTTGCCAATTTGTGTCCATGAGCACAGTTTGGATCCTCTTCTCCAGATTCGTGGTAGGTTATTGAGAGCCCTGGAGATTTGGGTCAAGCTGCTGTTAAGCAGTCTACTCCAAGGTTGGAGTACCATGTCTAGAGATTTCTCGAGGGGTGAGTCATCTTTGAGTTGCAGATTTGATAGTATTAATTATCAAACAAGGGATGTGAGGTAATTAATAACATTGTTTGATATTACTTGTTAATTAGACAAGTGGAATGATTAAAAGACTTACTAAAATGTAGGTTGGTTAAAAATACCTAAGCATTGCATGTGTAATGCTATGCTTCTTAGGATATAGTAGTTTTTAGGTAGAACTATGTCTGGATCTGATCTTGTTGGAAACATTGGAGATGTTGTCTGATGAGTACGTAGGCAACTAACATCGGGTGATGTTGGCCTGATCCGAAAAATATTAATAAAACCTTTTGTCTTTTGGAAGCTCTTCTCATGAAGGTGGAGAGATTCTATTATTGTTGTTGTGGTTGCTTCGTTTGGTTGGGTGCAGATTCTCTAGGCGACAACAAGTGAAACCAAGAAAGGTGAGCACAAGAAGAAGATTTTGCGTATTTGCAACTCCGGTATGTTAGTGTACCTTTAACGTGAGAGTCAACTTGTTATTTATTTTTAGACAAATGAGGGACTTGTACTTAGATGGATGAGTTGTTCTTGAAATTTTGAGACGTGTAAATATCATATAATTTGATATCGATATTTGTGAACCCCATTTATCATGGCCTGAATATTTAATCGAATTATTTGTTTTGTATTGAAGGAAAAAAATTATTGCTATTTACCATTTTTGCTATTTAAAAATACTTTTAAAAATCCGGGTCGTGACAATGATAGTCTGCTTCGATTGCTTATGTCGTGTGCTCTCATACACACCAAATAAAAAATTTTGCATGGAAATATCCAATGCAGATTTTTTTAAAGGCCTTACCACAAAACTACCGTTGATGTTCTCCAAGCCAAATTAGCCCCTCATTCGTCCGCTTCTTTTCTACAAACTTTACTCCTTTACCGGGATCACTGCAAACGGAACCTCGCTACAAAGATGAGCCAACTTTAGGGTGTACAATTTTAAACTCAATTTGAAAAAAAAACTCATTCCAGAACTAAGGCCGAAGTGTTTTTTGCTATTTCGTTCCAGAACAAAAAAAACCATAATCTTCAATGTCTGGTCAAATAGGTCTAAAAATCTTCTCTCACATCGTGCGAACACTACTCAATCAGAGGACTTTTTAATCAGAATGAACTTTTCAATTGGAGGAATCACTGATGTGATCATGTTGTGGCTTAATATGTGGAAAAATCATGTTTGCAGGAATGAAAGTTCGATTTCACATGGATGGATTTTAGCTTTATGGTGGATTTCGCTTTGATTTCAGTTTGGAATCATTGTTTTGAATGTGTTTAAGCATGCATATATTGTCTTATGAGTTTATATCAAACATTGGTCATGTGCTTAGATTATGCATGAATACACACACTAATGAGGAATTTACTATGTAATTGTAGTTAATTATGCCTTGATTATGATGCATGAGGGGACTGATTGGGAGCACATTCCATGTGTTGGAACCCACGTAGGTCTTGCTCACAGATATATCATGCTATCATGCATCATGCATCATGAATCATGGATTGGTATTCATGGATGAAGTTTTACTTATGTTTAACCGGAATTAATCAATTGTATGCAATGGTTGAGATTGCGTGCCAGATTAATCGCTCGGTGAATTAATCGGAACTTGGTTGGTCCGAAAGGACATGTTTTCGATTTAAGTCCTGTGTGGAACATGTATACTCCTCGGGTTGATTTGAGTCAAATTGAGTTATGTGGGAACGAGTTGTGTACTTATCTTGCGGATGAGATTAGTTGTTGAGATTATCTGGACCCTATAAATCCTGCTGGTTTGTCCGAGTGTACCGTCTTACCAAGTATTGTTGCTTGGGACTTCGGTCTTGACAAGTAGGGTTGCCCGGGAGTTTAGGCTTGATGGGCAGGAGTTGCTCAAAGGCTTTGGCTTTGAAAAGCAGGGGTTGCTAGAAGGCGTTGGCCTTGAGGAGTAGGGGTTGCTCGAAAGCTTTGGCCTTGAGGAGCAAGGGTTGATCGAAGGCATTGGCCTTGAGGAGCAGGGGTTGCTCGAAGGCATTGGCCTTGAGGAGCAGGGGTTGCTCAAAGGCATTGGCCTTGAGGAGGGTTTTCTCAAAGGCGTTAGCCTTGAGGAGCATGTCTATTTAGTATGGGTTTGCTCGAGGGCTTTGGCCTTGAAGAGCAAGTTTATTCTCTCTGTGTGTGGACTTGCATGTTAGACTGGTGTGTGTGAGACACTTATACATGCATGATGAATTAGAATATTAATGCATGATCTGAAATGTATGTTAGAGATACATCTCATGCAGGTTTATATGATGTTGATGCATGATCTAAAATGTATGTTAAAGATACATCTCATGCAGGTTTATGTGATATGAATGCATGATCAGAAAGTGTGTGAATGAGACACTATTATGCATGTTTATGTGATATGAATGTATGATCAGAAAGTGTGCAAATGTGATACTATTATGCAGGTATAGGTGATATGGTTGAATGATCAGAAAGGGTATGAAGGACACTTCTTATGTGATTTATGAGATTATCATGCTTGATTTGAGTAGATATGAACAAATACATATGTGGGGATGCATGTTAGGTTATAACTTGAATATTTATGACTTTACTTGATAGGTATGTCTTATGCAAGTTAGTTCTTATGTTTACGGTTAGATAGGGGTTTTAGCCATGGAAGGCTGTATTGATACGCACGAGAGTATCGATGACTATGGATACGGGTACGCGCCGATGATACGCTTGGTACGCGTCGAAATGGGCATAAACCCTTTTATAAACATAAAAAAATATTATAACGAATAATATATTATTATAATATTTCTTTTAGAGTATAATAAAACTGTATAATGTCGTATCAATCGATACGGGTATTCTAAAATTAGTTCATTTAGAACCATACACTATTATGTTCTTCGTCTTATACAAATTTTTTGTCATTCTTTCCCTATTAAGTGTTTTAAAATTAATTTATTTTAAAAATAAATAATATACTTAATATGAGTCGTTTAAATAAATGTATATTTATGGAGCACTATATGTAAAAAAAATAATTATATAAATTGCATGAACCTACCGTATTGATCTCATATAACTTTAAAAATATTATTTTTAATATAAAAAACTTTAAATTTTAAAAAATTTGGGTTCAAATTGTGTTTTCATTTTTAAGAAAAAAATCAAAAATTTTTTTTTTTGAAAAAAATTATTTTTTTTAATTTAAAAATATTTTTTTTGAAATTTTTTTTTAATTTAAAAATAAATTTTTAAATAAAAAAATATTTTTTAATACAGTATCGATATGTATCAGCCATATCGATATGGTACAGGCGATACGACCGATACGTATCGCGATTCACTGTGGGGGGCGTACCACCCCCCGTACCCGTATCGGTCTCCACCGATACGGGTACGTATCGGTCGATACGGGGCCATATCGACCGATACGGCCTTCCATGGTTTTAGCTAGTAAATGATCTGAAAGTGGTATAATATGTTAATTTTGGATTTGAATTGCTACATTTTCATACCGTCGTGTTTTCTGATTATTATAGTTGTATTCAAACCATTATTGAGTTTTTATACTCACCCCACTTTCCTTGTTTTGTTTTGGGGTTGTATGGCGTGACATGCAGTCGAATAGGATCCTTTTTATGATGAAAGGTCGGGGAGAGCTTGGGAGTAGGAGTGGAGGCCACTAGATTTTGCATCTCTCTCTGATTATTTTGTTATGATGTTAGAACCCTTGTAGAGTGATTTTTGTTTCAGACTTGTGATATATTATATATTTAGTTTTATTTGAAACCTTATTTTAAGCCAAGTGTGTTGGCTATGGATTATTAGTATGTGGGTTTGAGATTTGTAGTTTAATTTAGAGTTTAAGTAAATTTTTTGGTTCTACCTATTTACTCTTGCTCAAAGTAGTACGTAACTCCGTTAATTAGACCGTCCATGGTAAGGGCATAAGTCTTCCACTATTTCTTTAACAGTTTTCAATACCATCACCCTCGTGCACTGGACCGACCCTTGGACCGGGTTCGGCTCGGGTCGGGCAGTGTCGGGGCGTGACAGCTTAGGTATGGGCTAGTTGCTCTATATTCACTTTGGTGGATGATTTATCAAGGCTTAGTAAGCACCCCGTGTAGTATAAATGACGAAGGAAGGGAGGTTGTATTAGATTTCAATCATACAAGGTGTTCAGCGGACACTAAAGAGCTTTGATTCTTTGTTCATATACTAATTCAACAAATTATATGGTCTTAAGCTAAGTTGAACTAGAGAGGTCCATTGGTATGTCGCTTGTTGCTTAGATTCGTATTTCCAAGCTATCTGAGGTAGAAGGAGGATGTATTAAATTTCTTTCATACAAGATGTTGTGTGGATACTTGACGAGCTTTGGTGCAGGTGTAGTAGTTCTTATCCTATATTGCCTCTTAGAATGTTAATCTTGTGAACATTATGGGTGTGCTAAATGCATTCTAGATGTTATAAGCATGAATATGACCCCATATGGTTGTGGAGGTGTGGCTTAAATTTTCATTCCTTTGGCTAGTACGAGGAGAAACAATTGGCTTACCCCAGCAAAATTGCATTAGAGCTTTAGTTGAAGGTGGCCTTAGTCTAAATCAAATATGGAGGGTAACACCACAAGAATGTTTACTTTCAGTGGGGCTAATTGACTTATTATGAAGGCCAACATTAAATATCTTCATACTCACAAGAAGAAATTTAAGATAAATCCTATGAAGATTGGAAGAAGGAGAATAGTAAAGCATTAGCATGTATTAGATAATGTTTGGATGATGTTATATCTCACCATATGTTTAATAAAATATGACACAAAATCTCTATAGGAAAGCTACAAGAGTTACATTGCAAAAAAGCAAAAAGGCAGTGAACAAAGCCTTCCCCATCCAAAACCTCATAAACTTGAAGTTGAATTTGAATGAAATGAATTTATGCTAAATCAACTAGCAATGGTAACATTGAACTTGTATGATGAGTTGTAAGCTTTTATTGCTTAGTTCTTTAGTGGAAAAGTGGGTGACATGTAGTGTCTTTTAGAGGAGTGTTTTTGTTACATTATGTTCTCTTATAACTTTATTGTGAGGGGCCAAGTTTAATATTTAATTTTTTGAGGAATTTTGTACAAATGAAGTAGTAAGACTTCATTGCATTGCTTGGGCTCGACTTCGTATCAAGCTCAAGAATACGACCATCAGATGTTAGGATCATAGGCTTCGACCTTGAAAACATGTCACAAGTGGGCCCTACTTTTAGAAATGCTAGATAACATACCTATGTGGGTCTTGTTTTGTAGGGCTCTTCGATATGAGTCCATTGGTTCCAAGAACATGCACGTCCAAGTTTAGGGTAGAGAATTATAGTCATTTGGAATTTTGAAATCAAATTTGATTTAATAAAATAAAATGAAATAATTTATTGTGTTAGTGTGGCATCAATCAACATTGACTCAGGTTGACACTAGCACGTCGGAAGGCATGCAATGCCTCAACACGAGTGTGGTGCATCGATTCAAGCCACACACTGTGTCACGGCCCAAGATTTAAAAAAAACATATAGAGAGTTAAAAACTATAATTAGAGTTTGCTCGGGTTACGACATGGAAACATAGAAACATAAACGTAACATAATATACTTCATTTCCGAGGAAATACACTATATGTGTACAATCACACAAGTAAAGATATAAACAAGTCTTCTCAAGCTGAAAGATTGAAAGTGCGCTTAGGAACTACTGGTGCAATCGTAAACTCCTTAGTCACCACTTGAATCTCCCAAAAAAGTGCCTTTACTGGTCTCTTCTACCCACATCTATTCCACAATGGGTCCTGCAAGGTCTGGGGGGTGGTGAGTATTTTAAAATACTAAGTAAGAGTACTTATCCTATCATACACAAAAATAACATCTAGAAGTTTTTAAATCACATGATCAAGTAAATAAATAATATTTTTCAAAAGAATCAGTAAGGGTTTCCCTCACCCAAAAACTTCCATATGGCTTCTTCCTAAGTATCGAAGATGCTTCTAGGGTTTGTAAGCTCTCATGGCCTACTACTAGTGTCCTAGACACTTATTCTATTATAAAGAATTTGTTGCAGGTACAAAGCAGTGACCTCTTACTCCTCTATAGATTTTCCGTAAAACACTCTATGCTTGTAGAGGGAAGAGCCACCCGTGTTCATGGGGCACTGGGATCTAGAGAGCAGAGAATTTTTTCATGATACTCTCTACTGTAGCGCGCGTAGCCTTGATAGGTACCCTTCGTTAGGGGCTAAATAGGGGTCTTACCCTTTGTTAGGGGCTCACCATGCTAATGTGAGTACCGTGTATCTGATTCCAAACTGGATTATACCTGTGTACTCTCTATTATGGAACTCTATCGGTATATCTACCAATCAAAGCTCAAGACAATTAAATCTCTTATATTCCAGACTCAAATGGGAATTTTCTTTTCTTTTTCTTTACTTCAAACAATCTTCCACGAAGATCAACCTTTCAAAATCCTAGCCTCCCCTCTATAAGTTATGGTTGTGTTACTGATAATGTTTATAAAGGTACGGTTAGTCGCTTGTTCCAATGAGACGTTACCCCTTCTTTATCTCATCTTAGTAACTTGGTTGTTATGATTGTACGCATTTCTAAATTCATTTTGATATAGCAATAATTCCATAAAACTGTCTTTCAATCTTACCATATTAAAGTGTAATGGAGAAGCTAGATTTTCTTTATATCACATGTATCATAAAACCTAATTCATAATTTAATTCAAGATATAAACACTCGATAAAACAAGTATATGAGGCAATCTCAAAACATACATGAAAATTACTCAAGTATTTAACTGGAATTATCTATATAAACTTTTAAAGATAACCAATGTAAGTATTTATCTTTTAAGAGAGGATAAAAGTCCCTACCTCACTTCCCACATGAGAAAAAAATTGATACGCCGGATACCCCAAAATTAGATGTCGCGTTTCTAGGCCATAGAAATCTTGAAACAGAAAAATAACCCTGCCACGATGTCCATCATGCTCGATTTAGGTTGAAACGTCTCTTGAATGGAGTAAAATGGAATCAGAACAACCCTGGAAACTCCTCCGGAAGTTTGAACGGAAATGAGAATTCATAGGAAATTGTGTATGAGCATACAAGGAACAAGAATTTTGCTCACATGGACAAGCGCCATGTGTCACATGTCCATTGGACCGTGCTCACTTGACGCACATAACACGCGATCAAGCAATGCATATGGTCGTGATTGTACGGGTTGGCATGGCACACCAATACCTGGCACAACTGACGTCGTTATTTCATTATTTTATTATTTTTTCTTTAAAATTCAATTCCAACTTCAAAAAGCGATAACTTCTCATCCCAAAGTTGGAATTGCGTGTTCTTGGTACCGATGAAATCATATCAATGAGCCCTTCGAAACTAGACCCCACATAGATGGGTTATTTTGCACATTTTGAGTGGGTTAAGCCCATATGGCATGTTTTTAGAGGCTGTAACTTTTGCTCCTGACCTCCGTTTCACGTGTTCTTAGGTTCGTTACACTCGTCTCACCGAGCTCTATTCAACACACCTAACTTTTTCATAAAAAAATAGTTTAGTAACTATGGATGTTACACTGTGCCCCGGAGAAATGCGTGCAGATGTGCGCCATGTGTCATGCATCTTCAGTATGACCTACCCAATAAAAGGAGGAGGGGTCTTCTTCATTTTACACCTCATTTCTCTCTCTGAGTGTTTCCTATCTGTAGACTTTTATTTCTTCATTTTGGAGCCGTTTTAAACTCATTTTATCCTATTCAAAAGGAGAACCTAGCTTAATCGAGGGTTCTCTACACCGTGGGAGTGTCAGTTTCGAGAGATAACCATCCTAGAGAGGAGAAAGTCCTGGGCTGAGGGGAGGTTCTAAGCATTGCCTATGAACCTTAAAGAGAGAGTCCCATGGAGAGGGGAGACTTCGCCTACTGCTTTTGGGCTTCAAAGAGAGAAAACACTTTGAGAAGGGGAGGTTCTACCCATTGCCCCCGAGCCTCAAAGAGAGAAAGTTCTAGCGAGAGGGTAGACTCCATTCACTATCTCCATGCCTCAAAGAGAGAATGCCCTTTTTGGAAGGGAAGGTTTTGTTCATCGCCTCTGGGCCTCAAAGAGAGAAATGCCTTTTTGGAAGGCAAGGTTCTGAACGCGGCCTCTGGGCCTCATAGAAAGAAAGAACTTTTTAGAAAGAGAAGTTCTTCCCATTGCCTTTGGACCTCAAGAGAGAAAGTCTTGGGGAGAGGGGAGGCTTTGTGCGCTGCCTCCAAGTCTTGAAGAGAAAACACACATTTTAGAAGGGGAGGTTCTACCCACCACTGCCTTTGAAAATCTCAGGGGAATAAGCATTTATAGTTTTATTGTTTCAATAAATGTTGTTGGCATAAATGTGTATTTAGATAACTTATATGGTTTGAAAATTATGCACGAATACATGTTATTCATGTTTTAAAATAGTTCTACTTGGCTTGTGATTATTTGTAATGCCCGAGATTTTTCATACATTTTCCTTAAAATTCATAGAAAATTTTTGTAATATAAATCGGGAAAAATGACAAATACGAAACTTGTAAAAATAGTTTTATAATTTAAAACATAACACATCAGTTTTTCCATACAAATTTTTACTCATTCGATCAAACATCGTACGACCAAACCAAACATCCTCAGGCGCTACTCAAAAATAACCGTACGAATAAATTGTTATGATCATAGACTTTAAATACAAATCTCTCAAAGACATCCTTGAGTACAAGTCGCATAACAATCCACAGTCTAATATAATCAAAAGTCCAGAATATATAAACACTTGTTTCTCATCCCATCCAATACAACAGATCGTGGGACAAACAAAACTTGCAGTAAGTCAAGTGTATACCTGAGTCCAAGGGAATCAATCCACCTTAGAAACCAGCGTCTATCTCCAGGAGCTCTCCGCACAAACTTTCAAAAGCTTCCCGAACAACGGGGTTAAAAAGTAGGGTAATGAGTATTTTCATACTCAGTAGGAAAATACCCAGTAGGGGAGTTCTAAACAGTGAACTCTGTAAATCCATACATAGATGCGTTCATGCAACTCAAACATGAAGTAAACAGGCATATCATAATCATGCGCATACGCATACAAACACGCATATCATCATGCTAACATCATACCATCGAATCAAACTTACACAAACACCCTTATTTAGGGTCTTACAAACTTACTCGTACCATTGTGCACCTACTCAAACAACTTACACATACATGTACAACCTTACTCGTACAATCATACACTTACTCATATAACTTACACATACTTGTACGACCTTACTCATACCATCTTACTCAAAATCACACACTTACTGTCTTACTCATACTCATACTCTTACAGTTGTGCTCATACTCATACTCTTACAGTTATACTCATACACATACTCTTACAGTCGTACACATACTCATACTCTTACAGTTGTACTCATACACATACTCTTACAGTTGTACTCATACTATCGACTACTGAAGCTCATTACCACTAATAAACTCTAACGTCGAGTGGAAAAGAATGTTACTGGGGCATCACCTTAACCTCCGGGGAGTGACTAGAAGCCATGGACTTTTCCAAAGGTAAGACACACCAATGCTCATGGGGCATTGGATCAAATAGGTAAGAGCAGGTCCATGATTACTTACCTGAGCACACAAACATAAACACCCACACATAAGGGGTCATACAATTACCCACCATAATGGGTTTTATTGTGCAATAGAATTGATCACCATTATGGATCTTATAGTGCTAGTGCTACTCTTGGGCAGAAATCATACTATACCACTTGGGCAGAAACATATAGTGCCACTCTTGGGTGGAATCATATAATGCCACTCTCAGGTAAAAATCATACAACACTCTCAACAGGATCAAACATCTGGGCTTATATAGCACATAGGGCAAATCGAAAACATACGTCACTCTCAACAGAGCATCAAACGTCTGGGCTTATACAACACACAAACCAAATTAGAAACATACATCGCTCTCAACAGAGCATCAGACGTCTAAGTGCTCCATACAACACATGGACAACATCCCGCAGGATAAACACCATGGCAAGACATGAGAAATGCTCACCCGACTCATTATCGGCTAGCTCAAACACAAAACTTAATCCATCGAACCCTCAGGTCTCAAACTCACAACACTATCATTAGCCTTTACTTATAATTCAAGTTTGAATTAAGTAAATTATGTAGTATAATTATGTCAAACAAACTCACAACATACCGTGCTCCACTAATCAAACCGAAGCTGAGCCCGATCTGAAACCCTAGTTCGTCAAGGCAGCAGACTTCACTTAACCCATCCATCTTACAACATAACACACCATACACCAAAATCCTTACAGTCTTATAATCTCCTCCATCTACCTTATGGCTAAAACATCTTACTAGGAAGTCCTCAAACTGAGCTCCTCAGAATCAAACCCAGTTATACCCTCTAACTAATACCTCACTTATTTGCTTACTTTTCACTTCATAATCTGTATGTTATGCTTGTACAGTTATGCACACTCTTACTATCTGATAATCCCCAAACATACAATCCAACGCAAACCGATCCATTCTAATCATTGCCCGTCATACTCATATCCTCTGTCTTCTGTCATACGCTTACACATCCATATCCAAATCCATACCAAACACTGTCACTTCTTACCATCCATAGCCCATACCTCTGCCCACATGCACATATGCATATCCATAGCATAGGCAAATAGCCATCATACATACGTATGTCTATCACACATACGTATAACATACACATGTTGTCATACATACGTAGCTTACAAACATGCTTACTAGCCATCACTAGCGCATACATACACATTTATACATACTTCAAATATACACACTAGTCATCACTAGCACATACATACATATTCATACATACTTCAAACATGCACGCTAGCCATCACTAGCACATGCATAATCCATACATACTTCAAACATACACACTAGCCATCACTAGCACATACATACACATATGAAGCTTACCAACAAACACGCTAGCCATCACTAGCACATACTCGATCAACATATGAAGCTTACCAACAAACACGCTAGCCATCACTAGCACATACTCGATCAACATATGAAGCTTACCAACAAACACGCTAGTCATCACTAGCACATACATACATCCAACATACTTACAGCCAACATGCATGTCATATGAATTTCAACATGGCATAATTCATCCTCTTACATCATGCAAATGGATCATAAGCTAACATCCATAGCATTCAATCATATAGTCCTAGCATGCTGCTACTCATTTAAAGCATGCTATTTGAAATTACGAGTTTAAAGCTCCCCTACCTCATAATCATAATGTTTGATGGCGAACACACAACAGTGGCAGTGTCGACAGCGGAGTTGGTGGCCAAAAGCATTGCCAATTGGAGAGAGCTATTGTCCCGAGGTTTTTAGGAAGCACTGAAAACAATCACGACCAAACGGGGTGTCAGAAGTCAATGCGGCAAAATCCGTGATCCACGGCGGCACACTAGGGCGGCCGGGAGAAATGTCGTGCCAACATAAGTGGCGGTGCAACTAGAAGTTGATGATGTACTCACTGAAGATCAGTCAGCCGTAAGACGTCAAAATAAGCCGTGGACATCACCCAATGGTGATGATTTCGCGTCAACAAGGGCCCACATAAGAGCGGAGAGCATGGGGCAATGCTTGAGGATAGAGGAGAAGTGTGGACGGCTCTCGTGTCAACTCTATTCGGTGGCATAGCCATCCGATGATCGGGTGGTGCAAAAGCGGTGCCTAAGCCCTAAATCGCACACGTGGCTACCTGCACACATGGCCAAAAAGGACCACTCTAGGGGGAGATAGGTCAGACAGTAGCGGCCCAAGGCCCACAAAAGGGCAACTGAGCTATGGCCAGGAGGTGGTGGCCAATCGAAGCAGCGACATAGCTGATTGCCATCCACAACCAATATATGTGGTGTGGGCGGCTGTGCATCTCGCACAGTATAGGGCAAATGCAAGCGGCCCATTCCGAGCCAAGGTATAATCCGGCCAAGTGGGGCTGACCCTCACTGCCGCCAAGCCGGGGCAGAGCCCACGATGGCCAAATGGCCCACGACTCGCCAATGGCAACAACCCGAGACGCACCCAAAGCGTCTAATAGGGTGGAGCAAGACAATAGAAGTGATGCGGGGTCAGAAAAGGTAACCCCCTACCGACACTAGGTCGAGGTAGGCTGGATGGAGTCCATTCAGTGGCTAGATGATGACCAGAAACACCGGCGTCTAAAAAATATACTCCGGACAATGAGATAAAAATGTAACCAAAACCCGACCAAAGTACCGATAGTTCACAACGGAGCGAAAAAAGCATGGCAGCAGCTCTAGCCAATGCCTATGGGTTCTTAGCGGCCAACTAAACATAAGTCTAGTTGAGGGCGGCTGCTAACGACATCAAAATTGTACCCCTATGGCTCAAAAATGGGATTTGAAGGAGAGAAAAACCGAAGAAAAGTTTGGTACCTCGTGGAGGAGGGAAGAGGCCATGGCGGCAGTCATAGATGGTACCTACGGGCTCGTGGTGGTGAGGCAAAGAGGATCCTGACAAGAACCGGCAAAATCCGATGATGGAGGAGGGAGAATGGAGCGACCGGAAATGGGCTCGGGTTTTCACTCCAACTCTTTGGACATCGAATTTTGCTTTTGTAAAGTTTCTGGAACGAAACTTCATGGATTTGGCTTTTTAAGCCGATTTTACTATTTACTCTTTTTATTTTGCCATTTACACCCCCAACACACGTTCACCTCCTGGTTATGAGTTGTAGCTCTAAAATTCGTGCCGTAAGCGTGCAGCGAGGCCCACGGCCTGCGACTAAGTCCTACACCCGACTCTACAGATATAAATATGGGGTAAAATATATAAATATGAATACGCCAAAGCGTCACATTTTCCCGTCGAAAATGACTATAAAAATAACAAGAAAATCATAGAAAATCGTAAAAAAATTAGGGACATTACATTATTTGACGAGTTTTCATCTAATTTGGGTCTTCAAACTTTTTGAATTCACACATGAATTGGGATATCGTAGGAAGATCCCTTTCGTTTTGATCCTATTACCCCCTCAAGCATGGGTGTATGTTACTTGATATTAACAACATTTTGTAATTGAATAATTTAACCAATTTTGTTAATGATTTATGAGATTCTATGAATTAAATGATATTTTCAATTTATAGAATTCTATGAATGAATTATTTTTCTAATTTATTGGTAGTTATTTTTCTATGTCAACTTTGACTTATGAGTTCATCTTAAATTGAAAAATACTTAAGCATAAATGTATGAAGCTGTGATTGTTAAATGACCTTAGTGTTTAGACAAACTTACATCTGGATTTAATCTTATTAGAATAACATCAGATATGTGATTCAATAAGTACGTTTGCAACTAACACCATGACGATGTTGTCCAGATCTGAATAATAATAATAAGTAATATTTTTAGTCATTTAGACACTAGTACTAGAGGATTGTTATAGCTCTTGCACATGGATGATGATAAAAGAATATTTCAATATTTCTGACAACCGAGTCGAGTTTCACTTTTACGATTGAGTTGCTTGAGGATATGAGGCATTACATTTTTGCAATAGATTACTCAAAGGATTTGATAAGGTTTGTGAATAATTTAACAAAATTGTGCTTAGTAAAACCAAGTTTTTATTTCCCGTGAAGTGGAAGAAGAAAGCCTTGTTTGGCAAAGCAAAGCTTATTTTTTCTACAAATCCAAAACAAAGCACCTCAAAATTCGTGGCTATGAAAAACGCTGCTTGAATTAGCTTTGTGAGGACAATCTCTTCAAAAAAGAGATTTCCCACAAAACTAAAGGACTTAGCTATTTCAAATTTCGAGGCACAAAAAGGCAATGACATTGCATTGAGCTGGATTTGGATTGCCAACATTTGCTTTGTCAACAATCCAAAGCAACATATTGCTTTGTCAACATGTTAAGGGAAGTTATTGTGTATCTAGAACTATGCATATGGTTCAATTGGTTTACAAACTCATAGACCATATAAGGATGAATCTATATGAGTAACAAAAAATTGAATGAACAAGAAACTACAAGCACCATGTATGCACAAGGCACAAACTCCACAGTAAAAATGAACCATTCTGTATAGGGAGTATGTGAGCACCACTTAATGCATGAGGGCTTACCTCACTTACATGTAGTAGACACAAAATATGGGATACGACATACTGATGTTATCATCTTCTAAGACCACTAAGTATTGACCACAGATGGCTTCGGCATGCCCACAATTGGTCCAAGGTTTGGTCCAAGGCCGATCCGGGTGTTAGACTTTTGTTGAGGGATTTGTCTCATGACAATCTAAGTTGCAAAGGTATGATCCATTGTCCATTGCAAAAGTCATCTACATTGCTATAACAACTATCATAGCATGTACGATGTTCTTAAAGATGAAGAGATTTCTAAATAAGACCAAAAAGCAGAACAATGTCTTGTCTATGGTGATAGTTGAAATGTTATTCACTTTTGCAAGAATGTAAGATTCCACTCTTGAATATGACAACGAAAGTTATCCCAAGGAGAAACATAAGCTATGTAGAGATGGGGCTAGAATGAAGAAGAAGAGTTTTTCATGTTCCTCTCTCACAATGAGCCCAGCATAAGGTACACCTAGGAGCCATTGATATTTTAGATCGGCAGCGTACACATTAGCATAAGTATATCTTACGCTAATGTGCTAGTGTATGCACTGTCAATCTCTATGGTAACTCTTAACTCATAGGGTTCAAACTCATTCCCTTTAATGAACAATTCACTTACTATCTAGTCAAACCTTTAGTAAGAGGATCTACAATATTGTCTTTTGACCTTACACCATGAAAATAATTCCACTTGAGAAAAGTTTTATGGTATTATGTCTACAAAGAATGTGCCAAGACTTCCTCCCGATAACCAATTGGTTGTCTCAATGGATGCAAATAGGAGGTATGGGCTTTGTCCTCATTATAATATCCTTTATGAAATGAGGAAGTGTAACGCCCGAGATTTTCCATCCTTTTTTCTTAAAACTCAGAATTTTTTTTATATATATACGATAAATCGGAGTCAAAATGACAAAATCAAAACTCGTATAAACAGTTTATAATTTAAAACATGATATGGTTAAACATCATACCGTCAAATCAAATATCCTCAGGCGCTACTCGAAAACATACGTACGACTAAATTACCATGATCATGGATTTTTAAATACAAATAACTCCCAGGCGTCCCCGAGTACAAGTCCCATAAACAGTCTACTATCTGATCCAAATTAAAAGTCCAGAATACATACACTTAAACCTCACCAAATACATCAGATCGTGGCACCAACTATACTTGAGTCGAGGGGGAAACAATCCACTGCAGAGATGAGCATCCAACTCCAGGAGCTCTCCAACCCAACCTGCAAAAGCCTCTCGAACAACGGGGCTAAAAGAAGTAGGGTGAGTATTTTCATACTCATTAGGAAAATACCCGGTAGGGGAAATCCCAAACAGTGAACTCAATAAGTTCATAAATCATGCGTCATGCAACACAACATGAGGCAAATAACGTATAACAATCATGCTCATATGCAACTAATCATGAATAGCATACCATGAAACCAAACTCATACAAACACCCTTAATCAGGGTCTTACAAACATACTCGTACCATCGTACGCATACTCAAACCTTACGCATACTTGTATGACCTTACTCGTACAATCTTACACTTACTCGTACGACCTTACTCGTACAGTCTTACACTTACTGTCGAACTCATATTCAAACTCTTACAGTCGTACTCATCCTCAATCTTACAGTCATGTACATACTCATCATCATACGCTTACTCAGAAATGTACAAACTCAGTCATACAGTCGTATACATACTATTGACCATTGAAGCTCATTACAGCTAATAAGCTCTAGCGTCGAAAAGGAAAAGAATGCCACTGGGGCATCACCTTAACCTCCGAGGAGTGACTAGACGCCATGGACTTTTCCGAAGGTAAGGTACACCAATGCTCATGGGGCACTGGATCAAACAGGTAAGAGTAGATCCATGATACTAATTACCTGAGCGCGCAAACATACACCCACACAAGGGGTCATACAATTGCCCACACATAAGGGGTCTTATAGTGCCATAGAATTGCCCACCATAATGGGTCTTATAGTGCCAGAGAATTGCCCACCATAATGGGTCTTATAGTGCCATTGCCACTCTTGGGCAGAAAACATATAATGCCATTTGGGTAGAAATGTACAGTGCCACTCTTGGGCAGAACATACAACGCTCTCAACAGAGCATCAAACGTCTGGGCTTGTACAGCACACAGACCGAATCAAAAACATACTTCGCTCTCAACAGAGCATCAAATGTCTGGGCTTATACAGCACACAGACCAAATCAAACATACATCGCTCTCAACATAGCATCAGATGTCCGGTGCTCTATATAGCACACAAACAAAAATCCCGCAGGATAACCACCATGGCAAGACACAAGAAGTGCTCAGCTGATTCATTATCGGCTAGCTCAAACACGGAACTTAATCTGTCGAACCCTCAGGTCTCAAACTCACAACGCTGTTATTAGCTTTCTCATAATTCAAGTTTGAATTAAGTATATTATGCGGTACAATTATGCCACACAACCTCTCAGTCCTCGACTGATCAAACTGAAGCTGAGCCCGATCCGAACCTTAGTTCATCAGGGCAGCAAACTTCACTTACCCGTCCAAGTCACACATAACTCACCGTATACAAATCCTTACGTATGCATACATCCTTTGACATCCACCTTACAATCAGACATCTTACTTACATCGTCAAACTGAGCTCCTCACAGCCGATCCCTGTTATCATCCTCTTAATTCCTCACTTATTATACTTACTTTTCACTTCATAATTTGTACGTTATGCTTGTACAATTATGCACACTCTTACTGTCTAATAAACCCTCATAAGGCTCCAAGCCTAAGTCTTCTTACTTACCGAACCCCTTACGTACGCTCCAAACCGATCCTCTCCATTCCTCGCCTGTCACACTTATGTCTGCCGTCTTTTGTCACACGCTTACACATCCACATCCAACTTCGTACCAAACCCTTACCAATCTTACCGTCCATCGCCCATACCTCTGCCCACACAGTCCACATACGTAACTTACTCAACATCGCTAGCCATCACAATGTATCCAACACACACATACGTAGCACACTAACATATTCGCTAGCCATCACTAGCGCATACATCATACATCATACACATATATAACCATGCTTACAACTCACATACATACATGCATGTATCTCAATGTGGCATAATTCACTATCTTACATCATGCATACATGTCATGATTTAATATCCAAAATATGGAATCATAATATCCTAGCATGCTGCTATTCATTCAAGGCATGCTATCATGAAATTACGAGTTCAAAGCTCCCCTACCTCGTAATCATGATGTTTGATGACAAGCATATGACGGTGGCGGTGGCGGCGGTCAACACCATTGCCTAGCTGAGAGAGCTACTGTCCCGAGGTTCTAGGAAATGCCGAAAGCACTCATGGCCAAACAGGGGTGACACATGTCAATGCAGAAAATCCATGATCCACAGCGGCACACCAGGGGCGGCCGGGAGAAAGATCGTGCCAACGAGTGGCAGGTGCGACCAAAGGTCTGGGCGTACACTAAAATTCGACCGGTGGTTGAACCATACTCAACCGGTTACAAAACATCAAAATCGGCCGTGGACAGCACCCAACGGTGTCGATTTCGTGTTTACCAGGGCCCACATAAGGGCGGAGGGTGACATTCAAGGACGGAGGAGAGGTGAAGGAGGACTCCGATGTCAACTCTGGATGATGGCAGAGCCATCAGACGGTTGGACGGCGCCAAAGCGGCACCAAAACCCTAACCCGCACGCGCGGCTACTTGCACACGTGGCCAAAGGGAGGGGAGAGAGGGCTAGACGGTGTCAGCCCAAAACTCAGTAGGGCGGTAGGGCCATGCCCAAGGGTGGTGACCGACAAAGATGGCCTTTGCAATTGTCGTGTCAAGGTAGGAAGACTAGAGGCCATACAATGTCAGGTAGAGGTAGGACGGTAAGAGGGCAAAACATGGCGTTCTCTATAGCGCGGTCAAACACATATCATTGGCAGAGGGGAAACTTACCTCATGCCGAAAAAGAGGGGCAGTGCCGCACTAGGGCGGTCAGCCATCTCTAGGCTAAGACCCGCCACACTAAGTGGTCCAAAGGGTCTTCGGCATCCAACAATGCTCGGTGGCCCAAAATGGGTGAAAAACCCTAGGGGCACAACGACGAGTAGGGGTTACTGGCGGCTCTGGCTGACTCTATCGTGGCCCTAGCAGCCAGGAGGAGCTATCTCTAGCCAGAGGTGACGACCAAAGTCAATGGCGACACGCCGGACAAATAGCACCGTGAGGAGCAAAGGCTCGGTTTCTGTGGACAAGCACATCAACCGGCGACAACAAATCCCGTTCCAGTGGAACGGATGGGACAAAGGTTAAACCGGGCTGGGTGGAAACATCCATCATTGTTGCCCGGCCGGAGAGACCGAACAACGGTCTGGTGGGTCAAGTCCGATGCCCGGCTAACGGTGGTAGACAGTGAACTCACACAAAAATGGGCAAGATAGGGGAGATGAGAGACTGGCCGGGGAAAACCAATAAGGGTGGAGCGGCCATGGGGGCGGCGGAGCTGGCCGGTGGTCAGCCTTGCGGTCCCCGGCCAGTGGCTGGCCAAATGGAGGCCGGGCGAAGCCCACTGGCCATAGCCGGTGCTACCACAGTACAAAACAGAGAGATCGGGGGAGGAGGAAGCTGGCCGGGGGCTGACGGGGCTGGCCAGGGTGGCAGCCCTACGTTGCCGGCCTATGACTAGGCGGACAGAGGCCCGGTGGAGCCCACGGCAGATGTCCGGTAACTGCCGGCTAGTGGCGGCGATGCCAAATCAAGATACAAAGAGAGAGCGGAGTAGGGTTAACCGGAGGAATCCGAGTGGGGGAGCCAATGGGACTGGCCAGGACAGCGGCCTTGCCGTCGCCAGCTCGTGGCTGGCCGGACGGAGGCCGGGCGGAGCCCACCAGCCACCACCGGCGCCGCCAAGTCACGAGACAGAGAGACTGTGGTGGAATCAAAAAAATAGGGGAGAGGTAGAGCGGAGGCCGGGGCGGCGGAGGAGGACCACTGGGGCCGGGAGGGGTGGCCTCTCATTGTTGCCGGCCCAAGGCGGGGCCATAGCCTGCCTGCTAGGCCTTTTCGGCTTGTGGCGGCGGCAGAACAACACAATACAAAGAGGGAGAGGGCTCACCGGGGGAGGAAGCGGCGCGGCCGTAGGCAGCCGGAGTGGTGGCCCCTTGGCGGCAGCCTTGATGGTGGTGGCCCGGCAGCCCACTGGCGGGCACTGGTCACCGGAGAGAAGAGTGCAGAATGGGGGGGGTGGTTCTCGCTGCTTCTAGAACGGGATCGGGCGAGCCCACTCCCGATCCTGTTTATTATTTTTTTTATTTTTTTTCCACTTATCCTTATCTCTTCTGCACTCCGAATCTCTCTCAAATTTTTGCGTCAGAACGTGCGCGTCGAGGCCCATGGCCCACGACTGACCTGAAACCCGGCTCTATGAGTATGAATACCGAGGTCAAATACGCTAAAGCGTCACAATATCTCACTGAAAATGATCAGATAAAAATAGCAAAAAATCGTAATAAAAATCCGGGACGTTACAGGAAGCTACTCAGCTTCTTCGTCTACTATATCTAGTGCAATAAATTTATATTCTATTGTGAAACTTGTAATATACGTTTATTTTTAGGATTTCCATGATGCACTCCCAAGAGTAAAGATATATCAACTTGTGGACTTTGAATATTTTGAATCAGATATCTAGTTTCCATCACTATAGCCCTCAAGTAGAGCTTGATATTGAGTATAGTGCAGTGCAAAGTTCAAGGTATATCTTAGATATCTAAGAACCCTGACTAATACCTTCCAGTGGTCTCCCCTTGGGTTACTGTATATCTAGCAAGTTTACTCATGACGTCTACTATGTCCTTGTACAATTCAAGATGTAATTGAGACTACCTATCATTTGAGATGAGAATACTCTAATTGAGATGTGACTTCACTTTTATTTTTAGTTAGATGCAAATTGATATCTACAAATGTTCTCGTTGGACAACTATCACCGTTGTTATACTTCTCGAGTATTTTCTCAATATAATGAGATTGAGAAATAGTGTATCCATCAATTGTTTAGTGACTTCATCCCTAATGTTACATATGCAACACCTAGGTCTTTCATGTCAAAACCAGAGATTCTTGATGTCAATGTCAAGGCATTAGGTGTTGCATATATAACATTAGGGATGGTGCCAGACTGATTCAGATGGAAAAATATACCTGCATTGAAAACCTAGACCCGAACTGGTCCAAATGGAACCGACCCAAGATTGACCCATGTTGGGTCAGGTCCTATCTCGAGTTAGGTCGCGTCCAAGAAAAAAATACCTAGGTAAATTTTGGGTCGGGTCGGGTCCAACATGTGAAAACTCAAGTTCCTAATTAACTTATAAAATCATATTTAAACTTGGTTATATGATTTTTATAGATAAAACCAATTCAATATAATGTCAAATTGGTTTCAATTATATGAACTAGCCTGATCCAAGATAGAATCTCAGTTAGTATTTCGGTTCTTGGATTTTTCGAGGCTTATTTTGGGTTGAGTCGGGTCCAAGGAACTCGGTTCCTATCTCAGGTTGATCGGGTCCTACAAAACCAGACCTAACCCGACCCAAGATGTAGTCCTAAAATTGATATGTACTATTGTTATTTACATAACTAATGAATACACTATCAATGGTTTGAGGTCTTATCTTTCTTCTTTTGGGAAAAGAGATTGTTCGCTTAGCCAAACAACCCTACACCTTTAAGAAATTTAGGAAGGTTTTGACCTTTCTATAATTCATAGGGTATTTTGTTTATTTTCTTATGGGGTAATTTATTGAGAATATAATTTATTGAAAGCATAGCTTCCCCCCACAAGTTCTGGGGTAACTCGAGACTAATTAACGTAACATTCATTATTGCTTTCAAAGTTCTATTTTTTCTTTTAGCAAATCCATTTTTCTATAGGTTTTAAAACCTGGACTGGCCACTGACTTGGAATGGTTGTCAGGGTAGTTTAATTAAATTCAACTAGCAGTTAACTTGAGTTGACCAGGTTACTATAAAAACTCCTTAACCCCTCCCACTCACCTTAATTCTAATCCCTTGTAAAGCAGCGATAGGACCCATTTCCCCCCTTGGTCAGTCCATTCCCTATTCCTTCGTCCCTTATTCGTCTTTGGCCTTCACTAGTCTACCTTGGGGCTACTCCCTCTCCTACTCGACCTCGAATGTTCGACCCCAAACACAATGGTCATGGGCCATCCGTTCCTTTTGTGCTCTCTCCTCCCTTACCCTCTACGACAACAAAGCCACCACCCTCACCATTTCCAATGCATGCACCAATTCTGGCTCCTCCTTGCCACCATCATCTTCCACCCTTTGCATCCAAGGCTGCAAGCTTGTAGTTGTCCTTGCTGACCTCACCTAACTCCACCTCACTGACTCTGGCCGAAGTCATAGGGATGATCTATGTGCTGAGGAGGATATGGCAGCTGGCAACGAGGTGGAGAAGGCCCAGACCAAGGAGGATGCGACATCAATACGAGATAAAGTCAAGATTTTTGGGTTGTCACTGGCCCCAACTAGAAGAAGCCCTTATCCTGCTCCATTGCCATGAGCTCGGGAGGGCAACTGCAAAGCAATGATTCAGTTGTTCTTTCCATTTTAGCCAAACCGGATCGGTTTGGTCACCCGGGTCACCTATTCAACTTGGCGGGCCAAAGTGACCTACCTAGGACATACTCGCCTGTTACCCCGGACAACCCAACCCGGATGTTAGAGTACACCCTACTGAACCCGGTCAAACTGGCTGAGCCAGCCTGGGTTTTAAAACACTATTTTGCTTAGTTGAATAGGGTGTTTGTAGTTTGGTGAATAACACCATATTGTGAGTAAAATTCACTAAAAGGTGATTCATATTCCCCACCTCTAGTGCTGCTTAGAACCTTTATTTTTTTGTCAAGTTGATTCTCAATGTTAGATTTATAATGCACAAATCTATCTAAGGCCTCATCCTTGCTTCCAAGCAAGTACACACAGATCATCTATAAAAGTAATAAAATATTTTTTACCTCCTCTACCTTACACAAACTTCAAATCATGGACATCACTCTGAATTAAATCTATTGACACACTACTTCTTTTAACACTCTTGAAGGAAGTCTTTGTTACTTTTTATTCCACATAAGTTTCAAATATATGAGTAAAGTCAATATTATATTTAGGTAAATATTCTATGTTAACTAATCTAGATAGAGTATCATAATTAATATGTCATAACACTAACATTTTTAATATTAGCAACAAGTATAATAATTAACACATTGACCTTAAATAACCCTTCACTTAGATACTTTTCCCACATACATCTCACTCTCAATTAGTATAGATTTATCAAACAACACTAGTTTAAACCCCTTGTTGCTCAACAAAAATCCTTGCACCAAATTCTCCTAAATTTCTTGCACATGCACCACATCGTTGAGAGTAAGTTCCTGCCGAAAGTCATATTTAAAACTACCTTTCCGGTACCTTCAACCTTAGAGGTCGAAGAATCACCTATGCATCATTGTTCTCTATTTTTCACCGATTGATAAGTGGAGAACAATTTCTTGTTTGAGCGTACATGTTGAGTGGCCCCAGTGTCCACCCGTGAATCTCTTGCATTAGTTAGTAAATTCACTAAAGAGAATATTTCTAAATGGCTGATTTCATAAACATCATTAGAGAGATTCTCCACTTGAGTTATATTGGCTTGTGTATTCTTCTTCTTTGAATTCACTTGCTTCTTTTGCTTACGATATGTTATGATCCTCCCTAAAGGCCGGGTACCACCTTTAATCTATTTCAATTTGGAGATAATTATTAGTAACAATATTTTAGAGTAATTAGGATTTTGTTCCTATTAGGCTTAGGCTATTGTTAGAAACCCATTCTAATTAGAAATTCTATTATAATTGAGAATATAATTCTCAATTGTCTAAAAATATGTAGGGGCTTTGTTGTTTTTCATAATTAAGAAATTAGATTCAAGAGTTAATTTGATTTAATTTTATCTTTTAGTTATTTTTCTTGTCTTTCTCTCTAATTTGTCTTATGTAGCCATCGGTCTACAACATTGATATTAGAGCCATGTTTTGGTCCTGGGACCTATAAGTTATTGGTCTACAACACGATAGTCCTTAGCCTTGTGGCCTTATTTGTCACATACATAGCACTTAGCATTAAATTTGACCTTTGTTGAGTCATTATTTTACTAATTAAGATGCTTTTTCTTTTCGTTGTTATTTTTTTGCCCTTGTTCCACCACATTAGCCTTTGTTTCTATGAAATTGTTGTTATTGTTCTTCTTTTTAGAAGTCGTATTGTCTTCTTCAATCCTCAACCTTAATAGCAAGTCCTCCATGTTCATCTCATTATGCTTGTATTTCAAGTAGTTCTTGAAGTCCTTCTAATATAGTAGCAATTTTTCAATCATGGAAGCCACTTGGAAAAATTCACTATGTCATATGTTCTACGTGAATACCATGCAAGATTACTAAATGTTCTTGGACTTTACTTATGACAGTCTTAGAATTTGTCATCTCGAAGTCTAGGAATATGCTTATAACGAATTTCTTTGTGTCAACATCCTCTATTTTATACTTCTTGTATAGGGATTCCCACATTGCTTTTGTACCCCATGTTAAGAATGTAATTCATAAAGAGGAAATACGCATACTTTCATGCATCTAGTGTAGCAATAGCATGCTTAACATCACCCTCTTTCTCTTCAACAAGTATTGCAACATCTTCAAGAAGGAATCTTGCTAAATTTAGAGTACTGAGATAAAGCAATATCTTTTGTTGCCATCATTTAAAATTTGCACAGTTGAATTTCTCCGCCATTCCCCCATGATTTATTGTAACTTGAGTAGTATCTAATGTCACAATAGAGGTAATCTCAGTAACCACTTTAGTTTAGAATGGAATATTGTTGAATATATGGGTTTCTATAAATCAAAACACAAACAAGAAACAAAAATAAAATTTTAACTTAAGGTTGTTGGAAACTGCTTAATCTGTTTGTGTTCGTGAAATCCAAAGTTATGTGTCCTTAAGACATAATTCCGCCCTCCCCTATGTGCTTGGGATCCATTAGATGGTTTGTCCCTTAGGATGCAATAATCAGTACACACATAGTAGAAGCACCGCAAACTGTGTGCTTGGCAAATCAGAACTATGTTGTTACTCTCCTTAGCAAGTGCAGACTATGCAAAGAAATACCCATGGGAAAAATACATAATAATCCATACATAAACAAAGTATTGGACAATATTTATATACAATACACTAAGGGGTATGCCAATGATATACTAGATTGCACCCATACAATAAATGAACATATACAATATTATATGTACAAATATAGTAATTTAATAAAGTAAAAAATTAATTAATTACAAACTATTGAGTCTAGAAAAGAAGGGTTTTATTTTTTTAATGCACCTAACCCAACCCGATTAGGTTGGCCAAGTGCGACAAATTGAACCAAGCTGACTATTCTTAGGGTGGGTTTGCACTTATAGGTGCTTAGTCCAACATGTCTCTCCCCTATAAAAGTGGATTAGCTGAAGGGCCTATCTTGAATAGCCAAACTTGGTTTTTATATACCCACGCAATTTCCTAATCACTTTACTTTCTATGTAAGACTATTCGCCTTCCCTTTTTCTACAACTTGACATTTCCAGTTCATTTCTATAATGGGCTTGGGCTAAATCCCTCAACCAACTAAGGCCCATAACCATATTACATGATGGGCTCAATCTTAAAAGGATGAGTCTATGTTAGGCTCCCCTCCAACATATTCTAACAGTCCTTTGCATGCATTTATGAGAACATGTACAACTATAATCTTGAAGAGCTCCTCGTAATCACACTCCCATCCAACAGATTCTATCAGTCCTTTGCATCTATGGGATGACATGTACAACTAAAATCTTGTAGAGCTCCTCGTAATCACAAAGATAGGCGATTGGAATGAATTGAATTAAATCAAATAATGAAGTTGGTTTATAATTTCTTTATGATAATAGTGACCACAAAATGACCTACTTAATTATAAGGTCTTTACTTTCGATAATTTAATCAATCGACTGTTATAAAACATAGTGAGAGACCCATATGGAATCCGCCCACTAAAGCAGTCTTAAAAGCTTCATTAACATGAAATATTTACATGCCACGATTGGTAATGATGATTAAATCTGTCTACTTGATCCTTTGCATATATTGGATAGCAGTGCAAGGGAAAAAAGATGGCAAACGACCCAGTATGTCCGTATCAACCTAGCCAGCTTATGTTGGGCTGAAAACATAATTAACAAGCTGATTATTCTGCATTAGCTTATGACACTGTTCGTGCTTCATGCTTGATCTAGCCCTCTTTGCACTGTTGAACTCATTTTTTTCTAATTTCTTGGTTCTGAAAAAATATTGAATTTACGGAACAATCTCA
The DNA here is from genome assembly GCA_035235625.1 of Saururus chinensis. Classification (NCBI taxonomy): domain Eukaryota; kingdom Viridiplantae; phylum Streptophyta; class Magnoliopsida; order Piperales; family Saururaceae; genus Saururus; species Saururus chinensis. The sequence continues at coordinate 31,293,317 of CP141148.1, read as the reverse complement.
TAAGTCACTAATTGTTACTGCTTCGGAGCAGCCAAGCTGGCATGACAGTATTGTGCCCGGGGTGGGCTTCTTCTTTCTCTCCAGTTTCAGTGGCAGTACCCTGATGATAGCTGATGCATCACAAATGTTATTAATATCCGAATACACTCGATACACAATTTGCACAATAAACATCTTTTGATGCCTCAGTAGCACAAACACATGGTAAATTATATTTCACCCCTTTAATTTTAACATAAGCTATTGCTATATGGTAGGCATTTGCATGTAAGCCATGAAAACCTTTAATACCTAAAATCTGTGTAAATTGCTTCTTTTGATTTCATTACAATAGATTTCACAACCACTTTCTCAGTTTTGTATATTATTTCATAATCTATAAGTTACATGCTTGCAATTGTAATTGTAAGATGTTGCAAATTGCCCTGTCATGTGAGACTTCAAAAACTTTCCTTCCACTTCTACCCGATTTGAAATATATAACCCTAATCCTAAATGGGCTTTTTTGTTGCTTATTAAATGACTTACTAATTAGTGATCATTGCCAGGTAATATACAATACTAATTATTTCAAAAAATTTAGGTGCAGGATATTATTGGAAAGAGAAATGCACTGTTATGATATATTCAAGGTCAACTAATGGGAAGCATTTTTTATGCTCCCTTTTTAATGTGAGCCGAGTGTAAGGAACACCTGGGAAGCGTCGGATATTAAGATCGACGGTGAGCTAACATGCGCTAGCGTGTGCACCATCAAACTTGATATCCGATGCTTCCCAAGCGTTCCTTACGCTTGGTTCACTATAAGAGTAGAGCATAAAAAATGTTTCCCAACTAATGCATCATCTGATGATCAGTTGATCAACTTAGACATGCTAGTACATGTTTTCAGTTTAAAAAAATGGTATTCAGGATTTGGCCATCGATGATGGAACTGATCACTCATTTGTGACTAATTTTAAGAATAATATTTGGCAAGAATCATGGTCACAATACAAGTTGTTGAACCATCACCAAACATTATAAGAATAGCAGTGGCTCCATACAGTCTCAGTTGAACTTCTCTTACAAGATAAAGGATCAAGGAAGTGTTTACCCAATGTTAAGAGTTGGAAGGAAGGAAGGTGAATTTTGGGATTGGATTTGTTGTTCCCACTGGGCCTGTTGAGCCCTCTCCTTCTTCTTCTCCTGGATCTGTTTCAACTAAACTTGTTGCATCTCACTCTCAAAAATCCAAGGACTCAAGATAAAAGACATAAGTAAAGGCGTACCTTTTTTTCCATCATGTTGTTTTCGTCTCGAAGCAACTTCTCCTGCATGGTCAACATCGTTGTCAAGAAGGTAAAAACACCAGAAAGTCTTCATACTTCCTGTATAGGTATTTTACAAGCATGCGTGACTTGCATGGATGTCAAGCCTGCATGTACGGTCACTACCGCCGCTTTTATATAAAACAAATGACTCATGTGTTTTGAGGTAAGCTCCAATGGAAGATGCAATAATGATCTTGGATGTGAGAGAACTGGTAAAAAAGAAGAAGAGAAAGTATAGGCACCACCCGCTCACCTTTCTCCGAAGCTCCACCATTGAATCATAAATCACCTGATTCTGCTTAAGAAAATAAGCAGAAATTGTTGAGTAATTATCTCAGCAGGCATTCTTGTGAGTGTACATTTGGCATTCTAAATAGGGCTGGGGGGCCTTTTTTTATATTTTTACAAGGAAGCATGAATATGGATTCAGGACAAAGGTATGTAAGATATGAGTACGGTGATAAGGCAATTTTAATACTATACAAGGGATTACATGTATTAAAATATTATTTTTTAATGTATTTTAGGTATATTTTAAGCTAGCTCATGAATTAAAAGCTTAATTATAATGAGAAATATAGCTATAGGTTTAAAATACTATTACAAATATGGAAGAGTTTTTCATGCTCATTTCCAACAATAATCCAACATATATTATGCAAGGGAGCTATTGTTATTTAAGATCAACGATATACACACTAGTGCACTTTAGCATTAGTATCACTAATACTAACGTGCTCTAACTTGTGCATCATTGATCTTGTGGATGGACGGCTCCGATGCATGCTGGGCTCATTAATTAGTGAAGAGCATGAAAACTCTTACCTACAAATACCTCATATTTGCATAAAATGTTATCCCACAAAGAGTAATATATTACTTAAAGAATAATTTTATTTAGATCTTTTGAGTAGAAAACACAGTTTTAAGTCATATAACACTTGTTTAATATTTACCTTATTTAGAAAGGATTAGTGAAGTAATTTATAGTTGATGATCAAAGGTAGGATACACATGCAGCTTATCCGATACGAATACAATACAAATGTGGCACATGTTTTGAAGTATTCGTTTTCAATACTGATATAATACAAATACGACACATATTTTGAAGTATTCGTCCTTCCTAGTATTTCCAGTAAGGCAATACCACATAATGCAAGTACAGGATGGAGTTGGGGAAAGACGAGAAAATCGTACTTTTCTTGATTTTACATGCTTCAGAGCAGACTCAAGCTGGTTTTCCAACTGTTGGAGTTCTTTGGGGGTCAAAGCATCAAGGTCTTCACCCATCAACTGCCTGCAGATAAACGTACAAGAAAAAAAGATGTTAGCGTCATCTTCTTTCCTCGTAAGACCAGATAGATCATAATGATCTGATTCATTTTGAAATACCTTTGAATTCTTTGTTGAGCCTCGATCCTGGCTTTAAGTTTGCCATATTCAAGCCAGCAGCTTCCCTATTAAATTTAGCGGAAATAAGAAGTCATGATTTCCGTGAACCAAAATAAATGTAGTTTTTCTTTTGTTTATTTGTTTACAAATCATCAAAAATGCGAAGAAACTCAGCCAATTTAGGTGATGATCATGTTTTAACTAATGAAAATCCTTCGAAAACCCATCTCATATAATACATTGGCTTGCTTTGTGTGCAATTTTTCATGCCACACAAATTTCTTAGTGGAGAAGTGGCTAAAGAATGCTATCAGCATGTAGCTTAGGGAAAGACCACGAATGGACTAGTACAATCTAGTAAAGGAAAGGAGAAAAAGTGTAGCTAGTGTACCTCTGAGTCAGGACTGGTGACAGCAACTTCTCTCTCCGCATAGCAATATCTCTCATATCGCTCAAGAATCCTTGCCATACTGTTCCAATGGAAATTAATATACATTGCTTAACCACATGCTATAATAAGTATAATTTGGAGTAAAAACTGTTTCTGTTAAATACCTTACACTATCAGTGACAAATATTTGGATTCTTGTCCTTGGGAGAAATTCTAAGCTTATCAATATTCAAAAGAAATAAAAGGGAGAAATTATAGTATGAAAGAATAACATGATCCACTGATTCCTCATATAATAAACAAGGTGACGCCAATCGTTGGTTGAGGGAAAAAGTACCGAAAGGTGGAATACAAGTTAAGGGCATCTAAGAATGTATTCCGATGTTGAAGAATAATTTGAAGACTTAAAAATAGTTTTTTCCTTTCTCCTTCCAGAACCCAATCTTTGGTTCATATTAAGTCAAAGCTTGTTTTAGGTTCAGCATATACTCTTCCAATTATTCAAACCAGTTAAATTAATCTGGCGCAGGACGTTTTGATTACCGATTTGGCCAGTTCAAGTCCGCTTCTGTAAGCACTGATTACATATATCCTGATGATTAAAGCCTATTAGTGCAGTTCAGCATGTCTAGCTGACTTTTTTTTGTTGCCTTGCGCATAGACTTAATATATGTAAATCATATAAATAATATAATATTGACAATACATTGCTATTCCATTCAATATCAGATTAGGCTTTAATTAGGATATTACGCTTAACTTAGATGGCATTAAAACGGAAGTTTCTATGCATAAATTCAAGCGGATACATTAATCGTCATTGTATATTCCCAGTGTTTGTTATTTCATGTAGAGGTCATTTGAGTTTGGTGTGTGGGTGAGTGTTGATATAAATTATTCATTGCCTTTCCTATAGATATAAGCGTAAGCTTTTAGGGTACAACAGTATTTAACAGTTTAAAACAATGATTTCAGGCCAGAAGTACTCTCTTTTCTCTATTATTGTAGCTGATTAACGACAATGATCATAATTACAGTTCTTCTTGATGAGTTTCTACATCCTAGTACATTGTACAAAGCAAAACGATAAGAAAGAAAAAACTATCTTGTTGTGCACTTATACAGTCTCAGTTTTGCATATGCTTAAGGTATCTTAAGTCGATTTTTATGACACGTTTTTATATAACACCACCCCTTATCAATCTACTCACCTAGTGTCTTCTCTCATGCCAATAAGGTAGTTAATAAGTGCGTGTGTCATGATATTTTCTCTCATTAACAGCAAATAGAAACTAGGAAGCCTTTGATGATGCTATATATACACCAACTACATGAGGAGTGGTGGCTACAGAACATTTATACCGCGGCTCCAAATTTTTTTTATGTTTTATCTACACTAAGATGCAACTCTTTACATCCTGACATCGCAGCTATAATTTTCTTCATGTTTGAGCTGTAAAATAAGTACTATTACAAAGCCAAAAAGGTTGGCTTTTTTATCCATAAAAATTTTACAAAATGTAATTAAGATGTTTCTTATCATGATTTTTTTATAATGGGGAAAGCAGTTTTATCTGTACTGTTAAGTCTCATTTGTATTGGCAAAACAAAGCTTGGTGCTCGTTGTACAGTACTACTTCCGGACTTCTCTACTGGCCTCTATTACACCCTTATGCTTTATTCTTATTAGAAGCAATTAGCGCATAGTTACTCTCTTTTAATTGTTATATATATATATATATATATATATATATATATATATATATATATATATATATATATATATATATATATATATATATATATTGAGTCTCGTCTATATGAGCACGGGTTCTATAGGCCGCCAAATGCTCATGGGTTCGGCGGCTTATAGAGTCCGGGCTCACGTAAGGGTATATAAGCCCAAGCTAATATAAATTTTTCATATATATATATAGATAGATAGAGGTAATGTTATGGCGTTATTAATTTTCATATGTCAAAAGCCCACTTAATTATTTTCAAACCATTAAAGAGGAGGACCCAAGTGAGTTTTTAACGTGTAAAACTTAAGGTCGCAAAAATATTTTATATATATATATATATATATATATATATAAAGTTGAGAAGATGCACATTTTTTAAATTCGAAGTGACACACGGGTTTAACTGTTGAAGTGACCTCCTCGATCTTCAGAACATACCCAGATTCGCCTAGTGCCTCTCTTTTTGAATATTTTAAGGAGAAAAGGATTGACCTGCTTTATTTAGTACAAATAAATTTTTTATAAGTAAAATTTAATTAAAACGAAAGGAGAATTACATCAACCGTAAAACAAAGAGAAACAAATAAAGAGGGAAAGCCCCATCTGGATTTAAGAAAAGGAAATTCATTATCTAATCTAGAAAATTTAGAAGAAGACAGAATATAAGATCGGATATCCCTCTCAATAATTGTAAAATCTGAGAACGATTGGAATAGTACCAATATTTCTCTTCAACTTGCTATGACAACTTGATATTAATATTATTTTATTGTTTCCTTAACAGTGTGCATGAGGACCAAGATGAACTTAAAACTGATGGTTTATTAAAGTTAAACAGTTAGAGTAGTATGTCAAGATATGGCATTTCTTGCAGTTAATTTACTGCCGGTTTGTTATAGTTAATTTACTGGGTTAAAAAAAAGATGAGTAGTTCTCCAACCCATGTTTTAGTCAGCCCACCTCTACTATACAAATACGGTGAATATTTACTGTCTAATATCTACAGATTGTGGATATTCACAGAGCTGGCTAAAAGATGGAGTTATAAAACTACTCATTCCACAAAAAAAGGTTTGATACTTAAGAGACTTGTTGCACTGTACTGTTTAGGGTATATAATATTTCTTGCAGTGCATGGGCTAACGTGAATACGAACTAACACCAAATCGTAGCTAAGCTAGCTACCGGTTGCTTATCAGCTCATATGTGACCGTATAAGAAGCATTTTATGAGCAAATTTATGACATATGGTATTTGTTGCAGGTTAATTAGATATTTTCACAAATTTAGTCAATATTTTAATCTTAATTATCCAAAACAATAATATATTGTTACTCATCCTAAAGATGAATTAAAACTAGGAGCAAGTAACAGACGTTGACATCTTCATCAGAACTGTTGGCAAGAACTGAGTTCTTGGAAGAAAAAGCCTTCTAATGAGCTCCTCGGCCAGAAATGTTGATCTTGTTTTATGTGCCAAGGTAGAGAATAACGTCTTATTGCTAAGTTGTAATCTATAGTAAGAACAAAAGGGAAAGTAAAGACACTATTGATTGAACAGATAAACTGTTCAGATTGTTTCCAATAGACTAATATTGGCACAGTGGCCTCATAATCTGACTGAAATTTCCACACTGGAACGGGTGAATTTTTGGGTCAAAAGGAAAACAGCTCCTAAGGCACATATTGTCTTCACTAAAATAAAAAAAGGTATGAAGACTCTGGTCTTTCTTTTTGCAAAACATAATACTACTATAATATCAGAAAAAACAAAATTGTGTTGGTCAAAAAATCCAATGAATCATTGCATTCCATGCACTGAGAGTATAATTATAATAAGATAAGAACAAGAGTGGCTATTTGTGACATGCTGGTAGCATAGTCACCTAGGCATGCCAAGTTGGGAATATAGCACGGGCTTAATCTGCACGCGCCCAATAGAGAAAGAGAAGAAGGCGGCAAAAAAAGAGATGTGATACATGAGTTACTTTAGTATCATTATGAAATCGGATGTGTCCACTTTTACTCGTATTAGTGTGAGTATCCAATCAGTGCATGACAAGTTAAAAAAAATGTTACCGAATTTGTATCGGATTTAAAAATATATTTTTGACATGACATTCGTTAATTGGGCATTCACACCAATCATTGCTATAGAAGTGCACACTCAGCTCATCTGAACTCTCAGTGCAAACCGTCAAATTTTAATCCAATGGTGCATATTATTCAAGTGCAGCCGGGTTTAAATCACCCGTCGGACCCCTCTATTATTATGCACGGCTTACAATGCCCCTGTTAACTTTTTCAGTGATATGATTTAGACTATTCCGGATAGTTTCCATAAGAGAGAGTACGGTATGAGGCTGGAGTGAACCTGGCCACAAAAATTAAGCATAAAATACTACATAGTAATACGCAAAACCAGACAATATTAACCATATCATGAAAGCAAACCCGCAATATAAAAAGGTCATTATTAATCATAATGAAATGGGAGTAAGAAAATGGTAATCATATGAGGCAAGTGAAAATTCAATCAGTCCTGAGCAATCTACCATCAATGTGTTAGTCAGGAATCTCTACAGTTTTGTTTGGAGATAAATGGATCGGTTAGGGGCCAGGAATTTACAGTTGGTCTAAATAGAAATGGGTCAGTCAAGGAATATACACTTAGCTCACACTTCACTCACACCAGAGGGTCTAGTAGCAGGCAAACGCTCATGTATCTCCCACAAATGGCTCATGGATGAACAGAAGATTAAGAATTGAGTTCAAAAGCAAATAAAGAACAAAAAGAGCAGGTAATCTATGTGCAAACGGAACAAACACGAAAAAAGGCGAGGTGGGTCGATCATACCCGGCGTTGGTGGCGTACTCGTAGAGCTTTCCCTTGGTGGAGAAGACGATGAGCGCCACCTCCGCATCGCACAGCACTGATATCTCGTGAGCCTTCTTGAGCAGGCCCGTCCTCCTCTTGGAGAAGGTCACCTGCCTGTTTATCTTGTTCTCTATCCTCTTCAGCTGCACCCTTCCCCTCCCCATCTTCCTCTTGCTACCCTGTCTCAGATGTGAACAACGTCTTTCTTGCAGCTGCTTGCCTTTGCCTTTTCTTCTCCGTCCCTCCTCTTCTGTTCAGCTGAGGCCAGCGAGTGATCAGTGGTGCGCATGAAGCTCGTTTGCTGTATTTATGTAGGAACCGATGAAACCGCTCATGGAGGAACAGACGGGTTCGACAAACCGGGGTGGTTTCGAGGCATGCGTTGTCGAGTTGTGGCTGGAAGGCAGGCTGGACAGTCGTTGTTCTGTGGGACCCACCTGTACGGAATGTAATGTATACACTTTTGCTGTGCTAGGGTGGATGGTGGCGGCTTAGGCATCAATGCCTTTTGCAATAAAAATATTTCTACTTAATTGTTAAAATATAATAAAAAGGTCCTGAGTATGCTCAACAAAGCGTTTTTAATGTTTTATTATGATAATAAATATTATATAAAAATATATATAAGAATCCTTGTTTTATAAGATCGATAACATATATGCATATGCTTAATAGTATTAGTGATACATTATTGATCTTAAATATTAAGAATTCATATATATTCATTATGTTGAGGTCATTATAAAACAAAACATGAAAGATTTTTGCCACATGTAAGTACATTGTGAACTGTTCTTGCAAATATGAACCCAATAGATTGTTTCTTATTTTTAAATTTAGAAGGGTGTTGAGACCGTTGGGAAATCATTATGGCATAGAAAAATGAATTTTTTTCGACCTTAAATTATCATCAATGTAAATGATACTATTGTTATATGATGATCATGCTAAATTTTTCATAATATTTTGTACAAATTTGTATTATTTGGGACCACAATTACCCAAATCACTTAATCGAATTGTTAGAGGTTTTAATTACTACAAATCCTGAGTTTAAAATAAAAAATCAACAACAACTCTTACCGAACTGATAATTCACAAAAAAAAAACAACTTTCATAAATAGTTAGTCCATATATATTTATATCTAAATTGAGAGTGAGTTTCACATGGTTAACAATAACGATGGGCCCAATACTCCCTTCGTCCAATATTAAATGTTTATATTAAAAAATAATAATACTTAAGAAACAAATTTCTTAACCTTTCTACTCTATCTAGAAAATAAGTGTCTATTAGTTTATAAAAATGAACTAATTTAACATCAATTCGTAACAAACTATGCGTGGGACAAGGGAGAGATGATTGACACAAGGGCAATTAAACTAATAAGAGGACGTTTAATAACACTTATTGAGACCTGAATCTGGAAAGCAACCATTTCAGGAATCTTGCAGAATTATGCTGCCTTTTGGTAAGATTGATCCAACCCAAAATTAGTAAGTTGTTAACATTTAATAATGAACCTATTAATTAAGCATGTGCTTCTGGTGGACTGCCCCCCTTGAGATATTTTTTAGTCGGACATCTTTCAACTACCTCGGCCGCATGTAGAGTTAGTTGATGGGTTAAGCATCACTTCATAGACTACAATGAGCTTCACGCAAGCCAAATGAAAAAAAAAAAACAGAAGGAAAGAAAGAAAGAAAGCCGGTGCTATTTATTTATTTATTTATTATAAAATATTTTTTTATTTTATATTAATAGTTATATTTAAAAAAATAATTTTATTGATTGATGAAACTTACACTTAAGATTTAGAAAAATAAACTTATGATTCTCTTTTTTAAGTATCTAATTATTTAATTTTAATAAAATAAAGCTATTAATATTGAATAATTCTTTTTACTAATTAATAAAGCTATTAATTTAGAATATAGATAGTATTATATAATTTTAACAAATAATAATTGATGTATTTAAATTTTTTTAATAAAATATATAAGAAAAGTTTGTACAAGATGAAGGGAAAAGGTGAGAAGTTTTAATCATCATGCCCAAGTTCTAGCTAACATCGATGGGTTCATTTAACCACTATATATGAAAGTTATGTGCGTGCATGATGGGTAGAAGGTTCCAATTGTACGAGGAACGATTGCTTGTAATTTATGTTGTAAATAAAAAAAGAAAGAGTAAGATCATTAAGCCTAAAATAATTGTCACCCACTCCAAACACTTACCGCTTTTCAAAAGCCTGACAAGCCCAATATTATAAATACATAAAATATCTTTTTTAACCTGTAAAAATTTGAAAGGAAAAGGTTTATATGAGTTAGGTTTATGCGCATTAGTATAAGTTGGGGTATTATGAACTGTTGGATTAGATTCGATGAAAAAAGAGACAAAAAATAATTTAATTTTTTAGCAATGGATTAAAATCTAATGATGAATGATGCCCGGGCAAACGCACCAAAAATAGGACTCAATTTCAAAACCTACTTCAATTAAATTTTGGAAACTCTAGCACTGCTCTTCTCCTTTCAGCCACAATCGTATTAGCCACTCTATAACCATAGTAAGGATATTTTTTAACCCTTGAACTAAATGTAAATTTGGAAGGGTGAACCTCAAGAGCATTTTTGACATTTTCAAATGACTAGTCGCAGGTTACTTAAAAAAAAAAATTTAAGCAACCAAAGGCATGTAGGGTATAGTTGAAAACATATTTTCCAGACTAATTTTATATGACCAGTTTGTTTGAGGCTTTGAACATAATTAGTTCGTACTTATGTACCATGTTTGGAGTTATATGTGGTCTAGCAACCAGCTTTGGTTATAGAAACCAGTCACACTAAACATGCGTTTGTATAGTTGGCCTCTCAAAGCGTGGTAGGAGATTAAGGGCAGCTAGTGCTAGAAGAAAAAGTGCCCATGAAGAGTCCAACCGCCACTTTTTTTTTTTTGCTAAAAAAATAATTACCTAAATACTTTTCTATGCAATTCAACTACCTAAATTTAATTCCCATAAAAATCTCTTTGCCAGACGAGGCGTTCACACGGACTATCGCTGTTATCCCAGGGGAGCTTATATCACATGTTTTCTTTGTCCAGGTAAGGCAAAAGCAGACGAAACGAGTGGGGCCCTGTGGGTGAAATGGAATCTTGGAATTGTCTCCATTGGCTTGGAACATTTGCCATCTTTTTTGGGAAATTTTTCTATCTTTTATAAAAAATATAATGTATATTATATATATATATATAATAATAATAATAATAATAATAATAACATAATATCAACCTCACACAAATTTTTATGAGATTTTTGTTATTATTGGTAAAGGATGAAACTAAGAAAAATTAAAAGAGTAAAAAATAGAAGTCGAAAAATTTTAGGCTAATGGCCCCCTTTATCACACTATTTTAATCTCTCATTTAATTTAATAGTTGAGATTATTATTTTTTTAATTTGAATTTATGGATGTCACAAAAAAGAGTGAGATCAATTATGATTTTAAGATATAATTTTGATCAATCAAATTTAGTAGCATTTTAATATGTAAGACTTATTTATTTAACTTCCATCAATTTTAAGCTATTGTTTTAGAGTTAAAATTTTGACAGGTTATAATGAGTGGGTTCTACTTAGGGATGCCACTCGAGTTGGGTATATGGTAAAACCTGACCTGACCCTAATAGATCGGGTTTGGGTTTTTATATTCAACCTGAAAAGCTATTTAGGTCGGATTCGGATTTACCATTTCTTAAATGATATTTGGTTTAGGTTTGACAAAACCCAACCCAACCCCGACCTGGTGGCATCCCTAGTTCTATTTATCAAAATTAACCAAAAATTCATATAGCCTACTCTTATGATTTACTACTCATTTCTATTGGTCATATACCCGCTTATGATGATAATTCTACAAAAATGACTATACAAGAATCAGCATCGTGGAAACTTACGTAAGATTGACCTTACAATATGTCTCTCTATATATATGTCTTGGGAACACTTTGAGGTCGAAATAGGTAGAAGAATCATTGGTCTATTGCTAGCTTGTCCACCTCATTTTACTCCATCAATAACCACATCGACATTTTGAATCATTATCGTTCTTTCTACTTCCATTTTAAGAGAAATTATTAATACTTCCATAATACTTTTTAAGATTTGCACTCACTTTATGCAAGATGTCGATCCTGAATCCTGAGGATCAATGGGGAATGTACTTAGGGATGCCATTGGGCCAGGTTCGGGTCGGGTTTTGTCAAACCCAAACTCAATACTACTATTTGGGTTAAATTTAAAAACCCAAACCCGGCCCGAATAATTATTCAGGTTGAGTTTATGAACCTATTAAGGTCGAATTGGGTTTTATCAAAATATAAAATAATTTATAAAAAATTTATATTTATAACTTTATTTGGTTCGGGTTTTGTCAAACCAAAACTCAATACTATTGAAAAAATATTAAACTCAATTCCAACCAAAATAGTTATTCTAGTTAAATTTAAAAACCTGAACCCAACAAATTAGAGTCAAATCGGGCATTACTAAATATCCTACCCAAAGTGGCAACCCTAGATGCACTATTCCACGTCAACACAAGCGAAAAAAATCCTCATGTGTATTGATATACACTTACTGTTTCCCACTTAGCGTTTGTCAGCTTCCCACACAATAGTCACATGGCTATACGTGGGTGCAGACCAAAAAAATTTTCAAAATTTCGTTCTACTATTTTGATTGGACACGTTATTCATCTTATCTGTTTATTATAAACTAATCTCTCCTTTCTAATTTAATAGGCAAAAAATTTTATTTTATGTTAATAACTTAATTTTATATAATTTAAATAAATAAGTACTTAAAAAATATATTATAAACTTATTTTCCTTTAAATGTGCATTTTACTATTAAATAAAAAATATTATTTTCTGGTAATTAATATAAAATAAAGGAAGTATAATTTTTCTCCCCACGTGATACGAAAGATCTCGCTTCTGCACACATGTTATTCATTTAATTAGCAAACGTGGGCAGTGCCCAACCACTAAAGAAGCATACAAAATTGGGGATAAGAACTTTAGGCAACAATAGAAATGGCTCTTCAAGCCAAAACTTTTGCATTGTGGATTCTTGAACGTCATTGCTCTCATCCAGAACGTTGGAATAAAGTTTACTTTTAAAAAACGAAGCCCCCAACTTGGTTGGTTAGGCATTGGGCCCATGGAAATGCATACGGACCATGATCACATGTTCACAAGTGGTTGGTGGGAGTGCGTACATGCAGCAACGGTGGGCCCCACTAGAGGGCTGGGTGAGCATGTACTATCCCGATAATTTTTAAATATATTTTTTAGAAATTTATAAAAAAAATTATAATTGGGAAAAATTAACAAAATTTTGAACCCATGATTTTTAAAAAAAATTGATGTCATCACAGATAATTTTTTTGAGTTCAAAAGCAAACATTATCAGGCACAAATTAAAACAAATATTAGTAAATGTTATGATTATGAGCTTAAACAAAAACATATTCCCACTATCATTGAGTACAAGTCTAATAATAATAAAAAATATAGAGTCTCAACAAGTCTATATATATATGAGCCCGGGCTCTATGGGCCGTCGGATTCACATCCGGCGGCCCATAATACTCATGAACATTTAAACTCATGAGTATTATGGGCCGCCAGATGTAAATCCGGCAGCCCATAGAGTCCGAGCTCATGTAGGCGTATATGAGCCCCAACTCACATAAACTTTTTCCTATATATATATATATATATATCATCTCACTCAATACATATGTGATCAAAATAATACATCAAATTGTCAAAAAATAATAAAAGACTCATATCACGCCAAAGGTTAACCTGAAGTCAATAGAGATTGGTTCCCCAATAAAAGTAAGAGTCCAACCTAAGGAGCTCTCGATTTAGAACCTATAGAAGTCTTTGGAATATTTGGTGTCAAAATAAGAAAAATGAGTATTTTTATACTTAATAAGAGAGTTCTAATGAGTGAATTTTGTAAGTCTATATATAGCTCCATCCATGAAGCAGTAATAATTTAAACGAAATCATATTCTCACATAACAACATGCCCATACTTGCACATGTACCAATGTACTCAAACTCATACCATGTTATCCATGCAACTTTACACTTACAATCTTTCTCATACAGTCTTGCTCATATACTTGTACTCATACTTACATGTCTTACACTTACTAAATAGTCTTACTGATACTCATATAGTCTTACTCATACTTTTACACTTACTATCAATGACTAGAGTCTATTTGAAATTTAATTAGCTTTATTGTCGATAGGTAAGAATGTCACTAAGGCATCACTTTAACCTCTAGAGAGTAACTAGATGTCATGGACTTTTTTGAAGGCATGACACACTTATGTTCATTAGGCACATGATCATACAGGTCAGTGTAGATCTATGATATTAATTAATTGAGCATGTAAATACATACTCTCTGGGGCCATACAATGCTAACTAAGGACAAAAATTATACAGTGTCACTTATAGGAAGAATCATATACATGTTAGTGAGTTACCAATGATCATTAGTGACCTGATTGACACATCGATGAATCTACCGACTTCAAGTTAGTTTTGGGTAATTATTTAGCAGGGATTGCTATATGTGTTAGGGTATTATTATGAGATATGAAAGTATTATATTAAATACATGAAATGCAATTATATGTGATGTTGTGATTGATGATATTTGGGTATATGTGCCCTTGCATGTGAAAATCTTTGTAATGGATTGCACCTCCAGACTGTTGTATAAAAATACTTAAGGATAGAGGATCCTTGTGTCTTGATGACTCCTCAAGTTAGTCTTTAACAAAATAGACGAAAAAAGTTTGATATGAACCAACATTAAGGTCTTCAGGCTCTCTAAATAAAGGGGTTATGTAAAACCGCTTTCTTGACATGGGAGATGAGTTTGAATGGGCTAGAGCATCAAAAGATTACTGATCTTGCGCAATGTGATATAGGAGGTTTTGATGATCATGGAAGTTAGAATCTCAACTATTTGGGTCCATGAGCCCCTCTAGGCTTTAGATGCATGACATGGATTGAGCGGGTATGCTTCAAAATAATTGAGGTTTGATTGTGAGAAGTTCATGGCCTAGTGAGGCGCTCTTGTACTTCTAGGCATGACTACCATGTTAAGGAGAACCTTATGACTTCACTTATATAATAAAATACTCATAAGTGAGGTCACATTATTAATTTGAAATCACATGGAAACATTGATGAAGGTGATGCTTTTTTATACTTATGTTTAACCTTAATGATATATTCTACTGAATAAAATTGTTATTGATTTATGATGGTGTGATAAAATCATGTATATTAACATTTCATAGTACTATTTTAGTTATCCCACTGGGTATATTTGTATACTCAGCATCTTTATGTTGCAGATTCATCGGAAGCGTAATCGGCTAGGATCGTTGAGCAAGGGAAGAAAGCCAAACTCTTAGTAGTAATGTTGGATTTCTTATCTTTGAAACCAAACTTTTAGTATGATGTATAATTTGAACATAAGCACGTGAGTGCCAATTAATTATGATTGTATTTGCTATGGATCTTAGTATGTACTTAGGCATAACCCTGTATTATCTATGTGTGACTTGACCTTGTCATATATATATGATATGATGGTTTGAATATTATTATATTTGAAAACGAGTAAGTTACCCCAAGGTTATTTTTTTTGAAGGATTGACAAAAGGATTTTTGAAAAGAAATTTCATTTCAGGCATAACCTTGTATGATTTATATGTGACTGAACCTTGTCATATATATATGAATATGATGGTTTGAATATTCTTATATTTGAAAACAAGTTACCCCAAGGATAATTTTTTTTGAAGGATTGACAAAAGGGATTTTGAAAAGAAATTTCATTTTTTTTAATTTTATTATAATAAAAGAATTTTGAAAATCATGGGGCATGACAACTATGGCCTTCTTGATACTTCAAGCAAACTCTTCTATTTTGATAAACATGCACCACGAAGGATACTAAGTATACATGTATACTTAGTGAAATCACAACAAACCAAAAACAATATTTAAAAAAAACATACCGAAAAGAAAAATTGTCAAAGAAATAATTTAGCCAAAGATAAATCAAAACATGCATACCTTTTTGAGTCAAATATGCTCCTAAGCATGGAACTCAACTTCAAGGTTTACTAGACACGATAGCCTCATCAAGGAGTTCAACGCTCAACTAGATAACTATAACAAACTCAAGTTTAGTCTTTGCTTAAAGCTTGCCCTTGCCCCATCCACGCAATGAAGCAAGGGCCCATTAGGTCTCATGGACCCTAGGGATCAAGATTATGACTACCATAATTGTAAAAAATCTCCTATATAATGCTATGCTAGACCAATCATATTTTAATACTCTAGTTCATTTGAACTTAACTCTCATACCAAGGAAGAAGCTCTACATAACTCACACCCTTAGTGTAACCACCCCAATTTCTAGGTATAATTTTTTTGTGAAATTCATTTTGTTCCTTCTCTTCAAAAGAAAGTATCTTAAATCCCATATGTTCATCTTGTAGCAGTAAATCACACGAAATAAATCATTAAATTAAAGAATTGGGGGTATGAGTATCATCTATCTTCACAATTATTTGAATGTGATAATAATATCTCTAATAAAATTTTATATATCTATTATATTAAAATATTCACATGACCCACAAGTTCATAATTATTTGCTAACAAGATCCAAACTAATAAAAGATAAATAACACACTCACGTTCCTAATTAAACCTAGCTAAAATATTTCCATGAATGTAGATTAAATCTTTAATACAACTATGTCCTTCATATACCTTAGAGTTTTGACCTGAACACCTATACTAGAAAGGATGCTGAGTATAAAAAAATACTCAATGGAATAGCAATCTTAAAGCAGCATAAAACTTGATCAACATAGAGTGGGATTCTTGTTGGAAAAACCAATAGATTCATCACCATACAAAGAATACACACCTTTCATATTATTTATTCTATTTGTAAGCAAAACCTTTCCCGAAGGTTCTCTAAACACGATAACCTCATTGCACTCCTAGATATTGGGCCACTACATAATGACCTTAGTGCTATGAAGTCTGCCCTACTTATCTACGCTATGAAGTAAATCTTCACTAGGGCTCATAAACCATGGTATTGAGATTCTGACTTTTTATG
The DNA here is from genome assembly GCA_035235625.1 of Saururus chinensis. Lineage (NCBI taxonomy): Eukaryota > Viridiplantae > Streptophyta > Magnoliopsida > Piperales > Saururaceae > Saururus > Saururus chinensis. The sequence continues at coordinate 31,276,345 of CP141148.1, read as the reverse complement.
ATCATCAAAACCTCCTGTATTATGTTGTACGAGACTACTCATCTTTTACTACTCTAGTCCATTCGAACACAACTCTCAGGCTAAAAAAGCAGTTTACATAACTCCCATTTTTAGAGAGCCAGGAAACTTTGGTCCTTTTTCATACCAACCCCCTTTCGTCGGAGTGGCTAAAGACTCACTTTTGGAGCTGAGGCACAAAGGGCTCCTATGACCTTGATTGATAGATGCATAGTCTTTTGGGTACCCATTTATTACAACCAATAGTCTCATATACATGCAGTAGGGATTCTAACCCCTAACGCATAAGTGAACTTTCATCCACATCGCAATCACAAAAAACCATGCACTATTAATTATAAGTACTATAACATACATTAGTTATAATTCTAATGAAATCTAATATCATATATTTCATCGACAACCTTGCTGACATGTCAATGACCCCACCGATGACTATCAGTGAACTCATAGACATGTCAAACCTTGCCAACAGTGACTTTGAGGTCCATTGATAACCTCATGGACAGATCAATGACCTTGCTAATAACCATTGGTGAGATCACCGGCACATTGAACATTATCAATAGAGTCTATCAGTGACCTTACAGTGTCGGTACCCTCACCGATAACTATCAGTGTAATGATCCAACCTTATCCAGGGTCTAGAAATATTAAATTAAAAATTTTCTTCCTTAAACGAGGAAATATCATATGTGTACGAGAGCTATAACATTTGTTTACCCATTACAGAGCATCAATACTTCACCGCGCATAAATCAAAATAAAATATGTATTTATAATTAATTTGGATCGGGCCAATATTGTTGTGCAGTTGGTTGCCTACGTATGTATTGGATAACATCACCAATGTTATTTTAATAGGATCGGATCCGAATATAATTCTTCATAATGGCTAATACATGCATCACATGGCACAAAATCATATATGTCGTAATACTTATAATCCGATAAAAACATTTGGAGTTAGACAAAAATCTTAGAAATTATTGGAATCAAACGGAAGCTAATAAATCATCGGTATAAAAAAAAGTAGAATAGAATAGAGCAAAACAGATTAAAGCATAACGTAACAAAGCAAAGCATATATGTCATTCAACATCTTACGTTAACTACTTAAGATGCAGGTGCATTTATTTAAAAAATATTAAAGTAAAAAATGGTTACTCCCTTAAGATATTTAGAAGTAGAGGCGTTCTGCGTTGCTCCTTCTTTTAGGGCATCCTCCCCTTCAGGTCTAGAGACGTCGAGTGGAGCATCCTCTTGGGCCATTTTTCTATTTTCTTTTTCTTTTAATTCTTTTCAAATGCTCGTATCTTTCTATCCCGGACTCGGACTCATGCGTTCTTGAAACCATTGAGCTCATATCAATGAGCCCTATGAAACTAAACTACTCAAGGTAGGTTATCTTGCTCTTTTTAAGTAGGTACCACCTATGAGATACGTTTCCCAAGGTCATAATTTTCTCTTCAAACCTCTGTTTCTCATGTTCATCGACTTGTTACACTCATTTCTTCGAGCTCTATCCACATAGGGTAGTTTCAATCATCTATTTTGACTAATATCCCTTTAAAAATTAATAATTAATCTCAACCACTCACATTTAATGAAATCGATAAACAAGGTATTACAATCGCTGAGTTCACCAATGTGCTGACTATCACCTACAGAGATGTTAATCTCCAACAATGACATAACAAACAGGTCAGCGCCCTCACTGATAACCATCAGTGAGATCACTGACGTGTTTACTATCACTGACAGAGATGTAGATATTTACTGGTGACTTTACAGAGCGGTTGACACCCTTACTATAATGACACGACCCGAGCAGGACCCACAAAATCACTAATAGAAAATTTCTTCTCTTGAGCCAGGAATCATTGTCTGTGTACGAGAGGTACAACAATCAGCTATGTACTACGGAGCTTCAAGGCTTCTCATATGTAGACTTAGGTTGTAACGAACACATACACACAATGAAGCTTCATAGTTTGTCGCATGTAAAACAAAATAAAGCATATATTTATAATTGATTTGGATCGGGCTAACGTTGCCTTGTCGTTGGTTGCCTATGTACGTATTGGATATTATTCCAACATGATAGGATCCGAACGTAGTTCTGCCTAACGGCTAATACATAGAACAAGCGTTACAAAATTATATATGTTAAAATACATATATACTGATATTTAGTCAAAGTTATACAAAAATTTGTCATATATCGGAGTCAAGTGGAAATTAATAAGTTAACGAAATCGTTCATCTTGCTCTACCACAGAGTGGGATCAAAACCACATACACATGTCTTGCTCTATCACTGAGCTGAGACTGAACATACACACACCACTTGTCTTGCTCTACCCTAGAGCAAGATGGAACATAAACATGTCACGTCAAAGCATAGCAGAATAGAGCATAAAGGATCATGACATAGCACACATCTTAATTTAGCACATGCAGCTCTATAATTTAAATGGGATGTCAGAAATACTTACTCCCTAATTCTTTCCTTCTTGGCGTCCTCCCCTTAGGATCCAAAGGTAGTAGACAAAGCTTCCTTTAGCCTCCATACTTTCCTTGTATTGTATTGAAAGACTACGTACAAACGTTCTCCTTGCCGAAGACTCTTCTCATTTTTTGTGCTAGTGGGTGGTGGACAGAACCTCCCCTACTCGGGGATGTTCCTCACACATCGTTGCTCTTCAGTGGAAGACAGAACCTCCCCTACTCTGGATTGCGTCTCTTGTTGTGGCCCGACAACTTTAGACAGAACCCCGTCTTACTTCTGACTTCTTTTTCTTTCTTCGATGCTTGAGGACAATAGGTAGGGCTTCTCCTTGTCTTGGGGTATTTCCTCCTTATACGGTCACCAACTCATTGAACATACCCCTCCATTGCGAAGAGCACGCTTGATTTAGTCAAGAACGCATCCTGGATGGACTAAATCGGAGCTAGGATGCTCAGAAACAGAGAAAAAGAAGATTGTCGGTGCTTGAGGACAACAACTAGGACCTCTCCTTCTCTTGGGGCATTTTCTCCTTATACGGTCTCCAACTTGAAAAAAGAATTGCTCCATTGCATAGAACATGCTAGATTTACTTAAGAACGCCTCTTGAATGGCCTTAATTAGACTCAGAACGGTCAAAAATGGGGGTGGAGGAGATCTAAAAATTTGGAAGAAAAAGGGGTATAAATAGGTTGTCGAGCCGCCAAAACTGCTGCACTGCCAGAGATGGCGGCGCCGCGGGTTTCTGACATTCCCGATAACAACGGTGCCACCAGAAATGGTAACGCGCGCTTCACATCCGCATGTTATGCGGGTCGCGCCTGCGTGTGAAACCGCGATGCCCATGGCGCCGTTTTTCCACGGTGCCCGTGGTAACGCGGGCACATGTGCTGTGCTGGTCAGTGCTGCGGTGCGCGCTGTGTGCCGTTTTTCTTTTTTTTATATATATAAAACTAAATCTTTAAATGCGCGTAACTTCCTACCCCGGATTCAGATTCGCGCATTCTTGATACCGTTGGACTCGTATTGACGAACCCTTCAATACTAACACCTTAAAGTAATAAATTGTGCCCTTTCCAAGTGGGTCCCACCTATTTTCTATGATTCTCGAAGGTCGTAACTTCCAGTCCTAACCTCTATTTCGCCCGTTGTTTGATTCATTATGCTTGTTTCTTCGAGTTCTACTCAAATACAGAGGTTTCAACCTTTGAAATTGTCTATAATTTATTAAAAAAATACTAATTACCTCTAACCCCCTTGGTTGGATGTAAGCAGAAAAGCGGGGTATTATAGTCACTGATAACCATCAGTGAGTTCATTGACCCGTCGAACCCTAGTGATAGTGGAACAACACTATTGTGTCATTCTCACGAATACCTGGTTGTCACATCGTTCACACTACCAATGATAAAAAACTACTTGCCTATAATGCACGTATACATGAGCATTGTTTATCTCTTTCCTTTTGTTTGTGACACCACCGACACATTGATAACTTCACCGTCAATCAAAATCATGCCTAGTTGTTCTTTTTTTTTGGGAAACCATATATATATATATATATATGTATCAAAAATATCTCACAATAGAAGAAATCATCGACCCAACTATGGTTTTACTCCTTAATAGAGTAAAAATTGTGAATTGACTTGAAAGACTATAAAGCGCCCGAACGTCATTCAACTTGACATTATATTTAACACAAATTACAAAAATCATGAAGAAAATCGAAACTATATCAATTTGAGAAGATCTTAAGTTCAGAAAGCCATCTAACCTTGAAATGCGAGTGCCACCTGATTCTCTGGTGTTCCCCTCACTCCCAGTCATCCACTGCTCTCTTCTCCGGCCACAAGCCTCCCCTTTGGACTCTTTCTTCCCCTTCTCACTCTCTTTCTAATCCTTAAATACTCTACCCACGAAATCCGAAATTAATTAACTGTCTCATATTCGAGAGTAACTGCATGTATGTAGTTACCATCGGTAGCTCCATTGACACGTTGATGAGTCTACTGACAGAAATTCCTTAAGTTCCATTGGCAAGTCCATCGACACATCAATGATTTACTGATGAATAAAATATAATACAATTTATACTATTTTTTTTAGAAAATATGGGGTGTTACACTTGGAGAGCTAGAAGACTATGATGTTGTTTCATGCTATGCCATTCTATTTTACATGTCTAAACGACTCACTTGATGATCCAATTTGACACTAAGATCCTCTATCCTTAAATGTCCAATGCATCAACCAATTATCACATCAGAAGATCTCACACTCATACATTAGGGTTTACTAACCCTTACTTAATACATGTTTAATCGTCATCTGTTCATGCATCTAAATTCCTTGAAAATCTTGTTATTGTAATTTTTTAATAACTTAATTATTGATATAAAATATAACAAAAATTCCTTCTCACAAAGCACTATCAGTAACCTCACCGACGTTCGGCTAGGGTACTAATGACCATTGGAATCTCATTGATCTGTCGAATGTCCAATGGCAATAGGTTAGCTAGAAGAGCCCCCCTCATTGATGTTGCACTGACGCATCTACCTCCCCATTAATGTCTAGTAAACATGCATGATGTTGTATGCATGCACAAGTATTGTTTATCCCCCTCCCTTCGCTGATGCAAGCACCACATGTCAGCAACCTTACTGCGGACCAGGAAGCAACTAATTAGAGACCCTACTGAATTTCTAAACACTTTTTTCCATGAAAAACTCATTGAAATCTTCTCAAATCCAAGTTCTAAACCTTTTGTTTCATAAATGGAGCATTGAAAGAAATATGAATAGAATTCACTATTGTAGTGCACTCATGCATGGTTTGAAAAATCACTTGCACATGTTTAATCTCATCAAGAACTTGAAGAAAATCATACATTTACAAATAAAATTTTATTTTTTCAAGGAAATATTGCAATCCGACCCAAATCAAAGAGAGGTTCCTCCTCTCCCCATGCAAGTCTCCCCTGAATTGGTCTTGGACCCTCATTGGTGCTAAAATTCATTGGAAACTTCCTTCTCTCCCTAATCCTAAGTTTCACTCACCTTAAATATTGTGGTAACCATTTCTAGTGCCAAGAACTATCAAACTACTTTATTTTCTAAAATAATCGATGAATATAGTTTTCATCGACGGACTATTGATGCGTTGATGCTTATTGACATTAGTATTACACTCTTTCACCAATTGAGTGCCAATGTGTCAATGGTTTGCCAATGCAAATAAAAATTTTAAGGGAACAAAAGGGGTAAATGTTTCCATAAAAACACAGAGTCACACATACTCTTCACATCAGCATACATTTTAAACCATCCACATTATAGCCAAATAATCATATTCAGGGTAGAGATTAATATGTGATTAGTGAATTGCTTGAATCTATTATAGTTTACGTTTTGGATTCAAGACTATGTTTCATATATTTTAGTTTTGAGTTCTACTTTTAAATATTTTTGAAAGTATATTATTATGTCTAGATCGTATTACTAATTTTTTAATTTTTTCTAGAATAACATGTATTTATTATATTTTTTGGGATACACACTATAGAGTAATATAGTTTTCAATTTTTGTGTTTAGAAGCGTATTTAAGGATGCAAATGTATGATTTTTGGTTACTTTTTTTTTATGGATTGATATACATGTTATGAGCATGCTATAAAAATTTCAAGTCATTTGGAGCACGGTAAGTCAATGGCATATTCATAAATTTGAAGGTCGACAATTCAGGCAGAAATGTACTGTCTCTTTAATTAAATAACAAAAATTATTTTTTGTACTTATTTTTATGTGATATTGATATATATTATAATTAAGACTATGATGCAGGTGTTTGTATATTTTTATATTGATTAAAGTGTATTTTCTATTTTCCTAAAATGTACGAATAACATGTTGTGATTATGCTAAAATATCTACTCAAGCTAGTATGGGAATAAATGAGATATTATATTATTAATTGTGCTACTTTGGTACGTTGAGTGTGTTCAACTATCTTAAGGATATGCATGTGACGTGCTAGGGAATTGCACATAATAGGTTAAGTATGATTGATGTACATTAGTGTTCCTTATGCATAAATATATTTAAGGTTAATTTATTAAATCTATGTTACAAGCATATCTTAGTATATTTGATTTTATCTATTAAATTCAGTCTTATGTGAGATAATATGATTACTTAGGGTTGCACATCTAACTATACTTATATTTTATGTATCATGAAAATGCATTGTGAGGTACATTTAATTGTAGTTAGCCAAGGTTTTTTGTAGTTAACGGATAAGCCATATCGGGTTTTGAAAGAACTAGTTTTACATCCTAAAGGGTGGGGTTTTATGTCCAAAAGGACGAGTTTCTAAGGGTGTCAATGGGTAGGGTATGGGTCAAGTAAGGCTTTGCCCGCATATATATCCACTTCCAAAAATGTTATCCATACCCATACCCTACCCATTACCCATTTCTTCATTCATTACCCATGCCCTACCCACTATCTATTACCCATTGGGTAAATGGGTGGGTAACAGGTAAATGAACAATAAATCAATAAATAATAACAAATAATATAAAATAAATTGTCCTTAATTATTTATATTTTTTAAAAGCCTATTTTATGTATCACAGGCTCAATCCAATAAGGACATGAGCAAAATTGCATATACAAACCTCACAGCTTATACAAAAAAATAATATAATAAGAATATGACACCTTATATATACATATAAAAAAATCAAGACTTAATAATTTTCATTACTCCAAAGTCCTTTGATCATCATACAAATGCTACAAGATACAACACTAATCTTGTTACATATACAAACCTTAATCTTCTGATTAGCTATAACAAAGTAAAAACTGAGTACTTATCAAAATAAAAACACTTGACATCAAAAACTAAAAAAAAAAATTCTCACTGCTCACTCAACATTAAATCCTCTCACTTATCATTCACTTTCATACTATGATTCATCAAGGATAAAACTTATATTTTCTCTTCAAGATACACACTTTATGCAACAAGCATAACATAAGAAGACACAAAAGATTGACCACATTCTCTTCTATTTTCTTATCATCAGTTTGCATTATATATATATATATATATATATATATATATATATATATATATATATATATATATATATATATATATATATATATATATATCTTAAAAGTCTATCTAATATATCACAATGAAAATACAAAATGTTTCAAATGCAAAACATTCTCCTTTGGCAACATATGCAATTATGTCTTTACATATGATTCAGATAATGGGTAATGGGTATGGATAAGGGGTTACTCATACCCTACCTGCATAATAAATGGGTGGGTAAAATTACCCACTTATTTTACCTGTTACCCATTTATCAATTACCCACCCATAAATTTTGAATCGGGCGAGCGAGTGAGGCGAGTAAATGGTTACCCATTGGCAGCCCTACGGTTTCCTCTCCTAGTCTGAGATGATTGAGACTATTTATTTATTGAGTTTTTTGGGGTTGACTCTAGGCTGGTCATGCCCATTGTGCATCGGCTTGACCAGAGATTTCTAATATTTATGGTATTTGGAATATTGCAACATGCGACAGGTAATAGGTTTTCTTGGTAACACTCGTTTTATTGTCTTGTGAAAGATTCTTAACATTCTTTTACACCTGATGGTTATTTAAAGTTTTGGATTATATTTTTGAGATTTATTTACATTTGGTTTGTGTAAGGACTTTGCTTTGAATGTTGAAGCATGTGTTAGGGTGTTGATGCAATTTTTTTCAAAACCTTACTGAGTTTATAATCACCATTGCTTTGTTTTGGGAATCCTTCGGGATCTACACAAGTGCTCAGGATGACTTGTATTACAAGTAAGACGATATTGAGGAGCACTGAGTGGGGAAATAAGCATTATTAAGGAATAGATAGGAGAAAATAAATGAAGGAACACTTGGAAATTTCATATTATTTTGATAGGATTTCATTTCCAGTTGGTAGCTTTATTTCATTAGTTTGAGGAATATGCATATGCCATTGCACAATGACTTTGGTAGATGAGCACTCAATTATCTGGCCATATATAAAAAATTACTCTTAAGTATTTTAAAACATTTTTTTTTCGTGTACAACATCTTCTAGAATGCAAAACAATGATATATTTCATTAAATAATCATTAAACATAGAAATTATAATTCTTCAACAACATCATGGCAGAAAATCAAAGAAAATCCTCTTTTTCATACTTTTGTATCAAGAGAAGGAATAATCGATTTCATACATGCACTTCCAAGTTAAATCATAGTAGTGAGGTTAGCAATTTGACCTCTTATCTGACATCAATACCAATGATTCCACAAATTCGGTCTTCTCCCCCTTTCTTCTGACTTTGACACGCCCAAAGTCCTCCACCTTTCTCCTAAAGTTAGAGAATATGAAAGATTTTGGTCAAGGATTATCAAATGTATTTATATGGGAAATAATTAACTAAATTTTAACGCATAACCACCTCCAAAAACCTCTCAAAACTGTTTTCAAGTGTAGTTATGAACCCATCAGCAAGATTGTCCTAGAACACTGACTCATCGATGGTTGCCGATAGTGTTTCTGATGGTTCATTGGTAGATTGACCAACAAGCCGAACCTTACCAATAGTGACCCCGAGTTTCATCAGTTGGGTCATTGACATGTTGATGCCTATCGACATAAACTTATTTCTTAAAAAAAAGATAAAATGAAGTTTATATTTATCATTGTTGCTACTTTTTTGAGCTTATTACTCAATAATTCGATCTTTATCAAAGGAGTTTTCTAACTCATTGTACATGAAGCCTGTAAAACTAAACAGCCAAGAGAAAACCTTAAGTAGTTATACTAAATGTAATGCATAAGAATTTCACATGAAAATCATGGGTGTTACAATATAGCCCTTAGTTGGCACTATATGGCCCTCGTGAGTGGGCATTTGTGCGCTCATGTAAGTAGTACCATGGATCTACTTTGACCGATATGATCTTGTCCCCCATGAGCATTGGTGTGCCTTGGTTTTAAAAAAATACATGGCATCTAGTTGCTCCTTGGAGGATGAGGTAATGCCTGGGTGACATTCCTTCTTGTCGGTGCTAGAACTGATTAAATTTTGAATGGACTCTAGCCATTGATAGTAAGTGTACGAGTAAGAATAAAATTTTACTAATATAAGTAATATTGTATGAGTATGAGCATGATTGTATGAGAAAGACTTTAAGTGTAAGAGATTGAGTAAGATTGTACGAGAAAGATTGTAATTGTAAGAGTTTCTATGTAAGATTTTATAGTAAGATGGTTCGAGTCTGAGTATGTTGGTACTTATACGAGCATGAATATGTTATATTGTGAGACTCCGATTTATTATGTTATTATTGCTTCATGTTAATGCTTCATGAGTGCAGTTATGTACTAACTTACATAGTTCACTAATTAGTATTCTTTTATTGAGTATGAAAGTACTCAATTTCCCATTTTTTACTCCAAATATTCAGGAGGCTTATGCAAGTCCTAAATTGAGAGCTCTTGAGGATGAACTCTTGTTTTTATTGGAGGACCAATATGTTCCGATTCGAATTGTACCTTGACTCAAGATAAGTCAATATTAGGTGAAGTGAGAGTTTGATAGGTATATAATTTTTTGACTTATTTTTTAGACTACACACTTTGGACTATTATAGGACTTGTACTCAGTGGTGCCTGAGATATATTTTGTTTAAGCTCATGGCCATGTCATTTATTTTGTATGTCACTATAAGAAAAAAAATTATTAGTGTCGCTTTTTAGGCATAGCTAAATACATAAAAAAAAGTCCAATTGCTATTGTTAATTAGTGATGCATATGAAAAAGCATTGCTAATAGAATAGAAGAAGCTTTTTTTTGTGTCACTAATTAATTTTCTTTTGTGATGCTTGGTTATACGTCGCTAATAATAAAAATAATAAAAAATATTAGCAACACTTATAAAAGCATCACTAACAAGAAATTTTTTTCAAGAAATTACAAAAATTATCATTAGTGATGCTTTAAAAAGCATCGCTAATAAAAAAAATGTGTACTAGCGACGCTTTTAAAAGCGTCACTAGTATGTAAAAAATATAAAAATATAACAAAACAATTATTCGCGATGCTTTTGAATGCATCACTAATGACAATATAGAATTAAAAAAATCCTGCCAGAGGCGAGATGACGGGCTCTGGCGCCCCGCCTCAAACACGGGCAAGGGAGGGGGGAAGGAGCTTTGGATTCCCTTTGGAGGAGCCGGAGCAATCCTTCTTCAATGGGAGAAAGCGGAGGATGAGAGGGAGCAACCGGGTGGGGGTAGGGGGACTCAGGAGAGGGGAGGGTGACCTGAAGGGGGTGGAAGATGGGGAAGGCACCGGAATTTGGCAGAGGAGCTGTATTCGGCGTTGGGGGGAGAGCACAGGATTCCGGCCCCCATAGCCCTCTCCTTCGGTAGGATGGAGGGTAGGAGGGGGGGATCGTAGTGGGGGGAGTGAACAAGAGCTGGATTCTGGCACCCAGAGCCCCCTCCTCTGGTGGAACAGAGGGGAGGAGGGGGCAGAAATCAGGGGGGCACAAAAAACAAAGGGAAGAGGGGTGACTAGGGAGAGGAGGGAGGAGGGGGAACTGGAATCCGGCACACTGAGCCCCCTCCTTTGACAGGATGCATGGGTTGGGTCATGCAGAAAGGGAGGAAACAAGAGGGACGACCCCGGATGGCTAATCAGTGGTTGGATGGCTGAGGAGTGGTAGAGGGATGAGCAAGAGGTGGTAGCGGAAGGAGGGATGAGCAAGAGGGGGATGTAAACGCGGCCAAGGAAAATTTTTGACTGGCTAGGCGTAGGTGATTTTCTACGAAATTTATAATTTTTGCAACACTTTCAAATAAAGTTTTTTGCGATGTTTGTAAGTAAACGTCACAATAAGCCAAAACATTAGCGTCATTTACTTATAAACATCACTAATAATAAAAAACAGAGACAAAAGAGAGAGGAGAGAGACAGAAGAGAGAGAGATAAAAAGAGAAGAGAAGACATAGATAGGAGAGCGAAGAGAGAGGAGAGAGATTTTTTTATTACATATTATATTTAAAATAATAAAAATAAAATAAAAAATTATATTAGTGATGCATAGAAATATGCATCCCTAATACATCAGGTGTTAGAGACGCATAATAAGTGTGTGCCACTAATATGTAGGGTAGCAGCGACGAATATTCCTATGCGTCACTAATACATTTAATTTTTATTATTTTTTTATTTTTAAAATATAATATAAAAAATCCAAAAAATTGAAATTAAATTCCTCCCTTCTCTCCTCTTTCTCTATCTCACCCCTCTCTTTCTCGTCTCTCTTCCCTCTCTACTCTCTCTTCTCCCTCTCCTCTCTCTCCTCCTCCTCTCTCTCCTATTTCTCTCTTCCCTCTCCTATCTTATATGTCTCTCCTCTCTCTCCCCTCTCTCCCCTCTCTCTCTTCTCTCTAACACATGTCATCATGAGCCCCGGTTCTAAGGAAGAGAGGTGAGGTAGTATAGAAATTTAATTTTGTTAAATTTTTTATTATATATTATATTTTAAAATTAATAAAAATAAAATAAAATATATTTTTGATGTATATAAATGTGTTGCTAATACACTAAGTATTTGTGAATCATAGGCACATATGTATCTAATACTTAGGATATTAGTGATACATATTCCTATACTCACCCTCTCCTCACCTTTATCTCTCTTTTCTGTCTCTCTCCCTCTATCTCCTCTCCGTCTTCTCTCTTTTTCTTTTCTCTATCTTCCTCTTCTCTCTCTACTCTCTCTTTTTATCTCTCTTCTCATTCTCTCTGTCTCCTCTCTCTTCTCTCTCACTTTTCTCTATCTTCCTTTTCTCTCTCTCTACTCACTCTCTTCTCTCTCTCCCCTCTCACTCTCTCTCTATCTCCTCTCTCTCCCTCCTCTCACTTTCACGCGCGTTAGCATGGACCCCGACTCTGAGGAGGTGAGGGGTGAGAGTGAGAGAATTTAATTTATTTTTTTAATTTTTTTATTATATATTATATTTTAAAAAGTATAAAAATAAAATAAAATGTATTATCGACATATAGATGTATGTATCGCTAATACATTAGGTATTAGTGACACATATTAGTTTGCCTACCTTATACCTAGGGTATTAGTGGTGCATATTCCTATGCTTCGCTAATGTATTTTAATTTAATTTATTTTTATAAATTTTTAAATATAATAAGTAATGAAAAATTTTCAAAAATTCAAATTCAATTCATATGCTCTCTCCCCTTTCCTTCTCCTCCCATAGGGGTCCAGTGACCCTCCCACTCTCTCCTCTCTTCTCTCTCTCCCTTGATCCCTCTCTCTCATGAGCATCAATGTAATCCCTAGCTATTAGGAGGAGAGGGGTGAGAGTGGAGAAATTTAATTTTTATATTTTTCTATTATATATTATGTTTTAAAAATTATAAAAATAAAATATATTAAAATATATTAGTGATGCACAGAAGTATGCGTCACACTAGGTATTAGCAACACATATTAGTTTCTATCACTAATACCTAGGGTATTAGCAACACATTCCTATGTGTTGCTAATATATTTTATTTTATTTTTATAATTTTTTAAAATATAATATATAATAAAAAATTCTAAAATTCTAACATTAAATTATAATGCTCTCACCTCTCTCCTCCTCCTTCTGCAGAGTCCGACAACCCTCCCGCTCACCCTCTCTCTTTGCTTTTATTGTGTCAAATTTTTTATTGTGTCAAAGTTCTTATATTCACGTCTACTTTATTTCTCTTTTTGCTTTTCTCCCTCTCTTTGTATCTCTCCGTCTCTCTCATCTCTCATCTCTCTCTCTCTTCTTTCTATTTTATTTGTCTCTGTGACAACCCTGATTTTGGTACATTCCTTTTAACCAATAATATAATTTTAATATATGTTATTGATATAATACTATTTGGGATTTTGTACCTAAAGAATTATGGTAGAACTATAAAAGACGAACATAACGGTTTTTGAATCGTTTAAATCGGAAGTCAGAACCGTTGGTAACGACCATGGGAAGCATACCCTATAGACAAGATCCACAATAAAACTATTGTAAAACGTATTCCTGAGTGGTCTTGTTTCGAAAGGCTCGTCAATATGAGTCCATTGGTACCAATAATGCATACCTTTGATTTATGGTTAAAAAGTTATGACACCTGATGCGAGAAGAGATGAGGCACCACGCTGCAGCATCGTGGCACGATGACGCGCGGCTCGACCGCGCAATGCAAGCTATCTGTGCAACACGCGGGACCCATGTGTTGGGTCCCACTGCACTGTGCGAACACCACGTGCCATGTGCGGTTTCGAATGGCGGGCGCTGCGCCGACCACGTCCCTGTGTACAACGCGTGTCACACACGCGTCAAGAGCCAAATTTGCCATGTCACCCCAATTTTTTTATAAAAACCCGACTTCCAATGTGATTTTCATTTTCTACCACGTGTAAAAACTTTTGTTCCTCCGTTTTGGGTTGTTTTAAGTCCAAATTAGGCCGTTCAAAAAAGTTTCCAGCTAAATCGAAGGTGTCAGAGGATGTGACAGGGCCGGTTTTTCAATTTAAGCTCTCTACAACCATGAATTTTGTACCCCAAATCTAAGGTAGAGGGCCTTAAACTCTACCTTATGCTCTGCTTGTATGCTTGACTTTTTATGCACCGTTTTCATTCCGTTATGCTTATTTGTGTGAGTTTTATGAAGAAATGATATATGTATGCAATATTTTACCTACACAGAATTATGTTATAGTACGTGTATTTTCTGGATAGTTTTGGGATTAAACATAAAATGATATTTTGTTTGGATACCTACCGAGTATATAATTGGTATATGGCGAGCTCACATAGGTGTGGTGTGTCATGGGAAAACTCTTAGCCTTCGGAGCTTCTTAATGTCCCATAAGCATTGGGAGTAACGCCGTTCGATATCATGGCTCTAAATTTATCGTCATCGGACGAACTGGTATTTTTTAGAATTATTTATGAATTTGTTTCTATAATGAATTAATTTTAGAAAAAAACTATTACCATCATAAGTACTTTTACTTAGTATTAAATTAGATTTTAATTCTACCTACAGAATAGAAAAATACTCACCCACCTCTAGACTCTATAGGTAGTGAAATCAAACTAGAGGTGTTAGCTGAGGAATTTTCTACATAATTTTCTTGAATGTTTTAACAAAATTTTGTAATATTATGACTTTTATGTAAAGGTTTGTTATGCCTATATTTTGTGATCTGACTACTCTACAAACGATGTATCTGGGTTATGTCCTAATTTGACACTATTTTGTTAAAACATGTATTATCGTGTTATGTAAAATTTTGGGTTGTGTGTCAACTCCAGGTTTTATAAATTATGTTATTTTATGTGTCATTATTTTGGTTTGATATATATTGACAAGCGTCTCATTCTGTTTCACATGTGATGTAACACATGCTGAGTGGAAAAATAATTATACGTATTATATCGTATATATTATTTCATGATGATCGCCACATTTGGTATCGGAGCTCTGGACTCCACCATTAGTAGAGCAGTCATTTTTATTAGATACATAATATTGAGATATTTATATTCGATGTTTTTTTATGCTATGCTATGCTATGTTTTGTTTTGAAATGGTAATTCAGTTAACGGGAAAATCAAACTCATTTCGGGCTCTTTATATCTTATGTCAGCCCGAAAACCACCACTATCATCAAGAAAAGATAAGAAGAGTAGTAGTATGGAATAGTCTTCAGATATTTAAGAAATTATCGATGTCCTTCCCCAAAGTAATGATGACATCTAGGAAATAGTCAATATTCCCAACACGCCTCTATCGCTAGGAGAAGTAGAGGAAATAATAAATATTTCTGACTCAACCAACAAAGTTGATGAAGAGGATGAAGAAGAGGAAGACCCTTTGGAAGAAGAATCGTTAGAGGATGACCCGATGGAGGAAGACCCGTTAGTGGAGGACCCATGTGAAGAGAACCCGCCACCCGAGTTTGAGCTACCTAAGGAAGAACTATTAGACAACCCAACCAGAGGAAAGACCGATGGAGGAGAATCTAGTGGATGATGAATCTTTTTGGAGAGAAATGTTAATCAATGTCCCGGATGAGGGGGAGATGATAGAAAACATGGGTGGGGAAGATAGGATGGAAAACCCGGGTGGGGATGAGAGAATGAAGAACCCAGGAGAGGGTGAGGGGATAAATAACCTTGTGAAAGACTTTGATTTAAATATCCTGCCCCCGGAAGTGGAAGAAGTCGAAGTTGAGAATGCGCAATGGGGGGATAAGGATAAGGGAATAGTGTGGTATACAGACCAACTGCCAAAAATATGTGTATTATGTGAGCAGAGGGGGCATTATTACTATCAATGCCTTGGTACAGAGAGCCTATGCCTAAACTATGCCCTATATGTGAGCAAGACATGCACTACTTCTTCCAATGCCCTTTTAGAAAAATATTCCCTTAAACATTTCTCTCAAAAATTTGAATGTGTGTTTGTGTTTAGTCAAGACTATTTGTATAATAGTTGCCTTGTCAAGTGTAGTTGATACACTTCTTTTGTTTGATGTAAATCGAGTCTTTTGGCATGTTAGGTGTATTAGATACACTTCTTTTGTATTATGTAAATATGTAAATGATTATAAATATATACTTTTAGTTTACAAAATTTCTTGTGAATTCAAGGTTGTTACAATCTACTAGCTCCCTGAAATGTCTTCTGACAAGGAAGTACAATTGTCTGACACTTCTGCCTAAGTCGAGAATGTTGTTCAAGATGCGGCGACACCTGAAAATCATATGGACAATTTTCTTGACCTAATGATTCAAAGAATGACTCAGTATTTGCAGACTCAAGGATTCCAACCTAGCCCTAACCACTTAAGTAACTCTAGGGAACTAACTGAAAATAGTTATAGTGAGAAAGATAACTCACTTGAACGATTTAAGAAAATCGCTCCAGAGTTTTCTGGAGAAGATGGACCAGAAGCTGCCGAGAAGTGGACGTTTGAAGTCGAAAGGATATTTAAGGCGTTGAAAGTCCCTAAAGATAGGAAAGTGGATGTAGCTACTTTCTCTATGATAAGAGAGGAGGCTTTCTGGTGGACATCGGCTGAGCGGTATTTCTTCCCCAATAAAGGGAATATCAAGTGGGAAGAATTCAGAGAAGTGTTGTACAACAAATATTTCCCTCCTCATGTTTAGGAGAAGAAAGAAAAGAATATTTGGATCTCATACAGGGTAATAGATAGTCTTTCAGTACAAAAATAAATTTCTTCAGTTATAATGCTTCAGTCTTGAAATTTGCTCCACAGAGTTAATGAAAGCCCAAAAATTTGTTAGAGGATTAAACAATGGGCTTCATAGTCGAATAGTAGGATTTCAACCTACTACTTTTTCCAAGGCTGTGGAATTGGCTTCATTGCTGGAGAAAGAGTATTAGGAATTCTCGGCAGAGAAAAAAGATCACTGACAAGGTAACAAGGTGAAAGATCGGAAAAGAAAAATGATGGCCCCTATCCAGATCAATAATCAAAAATTTAAACGACCTCTGGACCATCACCCCAAAACCAAAGAGAGAAGAAGTTAGAGAAGTGCTCCAAATGCAACTAATTTCATCCACTGAGAATCTGTTATCTTTTCAATAGACGATACTTTGCATGTTGAGACCCTGGACACAAAATCAATGAATGCCCCAAAAAAAAGATCAAAGAAGAAATCAAGCTGGAAAAAAAGCCAAAGGCTCAGGTGTGAGTGTATGTTATTACTATAGAAGAAACTCAAACTTCAGGAGGAGTTATACAAGGTACATGTTGTTACGTCTGAACCAAGACTATGAAGTAGTCAAATTTAGATTTGTTTTACTTGCCAATTGTAGTAGGTAAGGTCGATCCATAGGGAAAGCCTTGTGTAACAAAGAAAACAGTTATGAAAAAAATAGAGGAAAGAAAAATTAAGAAATAAGAGTATTAAGGTAATAAAGAGTTAAGACATTAATAAGATAAAACATAAGGCATTGAGGGTCATTGTAGTATCTAGTGATGTTCTTCATGTATCATATTATCTGAGTTAAAATCGAATAAATATTTTATCCAATTGGAAGATATGAAAATTAAAAGCAAAAACAAAGATAAAAAATACTTTGGATAGATGAAGGATAAAAAAAATTATTTCTTCAAGAATTTTATGTATCAAAATCACAAAAGGTCAAGAAGGAAAGCCTTTAAGCATCTTATGTATCCAAATCACAAAGAAACAAGAAGAAAAACATTATTAAATGAACATCACTTTAAATGACTAATACTTACTTAAAACTATAGATGAAACATGAATAGAACTCCATTAGATTGTTACAAATCACCTCTAGCCATAGTTAGAGAGCTTAGAAAGCCATTACAATAAAACTAAAAACAAAAATACAAAGAAGAGAAGAATAATAGGAGAAGAGAGCTCCAAACAAGAGGGGATGATGCCTTTACTACGTCCACCCCTCTATTTATAAGAGTTGAAGGGGTTGTTTCAAAGGGGAAAGTCCAATCATATCTATTGATTGCATCCTGATTGATTGCTTAATTGGTTCCTTCTTTGGCAATGATTAGATTCTAAATTAATCAAATAAATCAATGATTTATTTAGAAAATAAGTTTCTTTTAGTCTTATTTTAGTTATCCAATCAGCCTCATTGTCTTTCCCTATGTATATCAATCACAACAAATGAAAAGATGCTCCATGTGTTGGGCTTCGGTTAGTTGACTAGATGTCCCCTTACACGTCCAATTTGACCCATATATCTTAGAAATTATGAATTTTGTCCAGAAATAGAGATTGTAGCCACGGAAGGCTTCTTTCCAATTCCACCAGAATAGTATCAATCTAAAGTATACATAGAAAGACATGATTGAAATACTAAGGCTGTGTCAATCTGTCCAGATTAACTTCTTCCCAAATTTAGTTTTCTTGATGCAAATATAAAATCTAATGAGTCTATAAGGTTGTGTTCGACCATTCTATGCATATTTAGACCATTAAGAGCCCATTCAAGACTTTTAAATAGCTTTGGGTAGTTGGGCTTTACTTCCTCTTCTACTTGGATCCTGTTGAAGCCTATTTAGACATGTAAACACAACTAAGGTCTCACTTATTCAAACATAAATAACCCAAACAAGTAGTGAATTAACACAAAATATATTTGTAATTTAGGATTTTAAAGCATCTAATTGAACATTATTTTAGTGCATCAATACACTTCTAATTTTGGATAAAGTTCCTAAGGTTTTAATAGATCCAAGATCGACACATTCTTTTATATCCCATGACTTTGCTTTAAGTATGAATTATCCAGTTATGGAACTATGATATATCCTAGAAGTGTCAATTCCTGTAGGAAAAATTTTTATAGCTCAAAACTTTTTGCAAGATGTGTTAATGTCATTAGAAAACCAAAAATGGAAGGCTAACCTGATACTTTTAAGTATGACTGACTATGATACCATATTAGGAATGGATTGGTTGGCTGATAATGAAGCATTAGTAGACTGTAAGAAGAAGAAGATTATGTTCCATAGACAAGGAGAGGAAAAATTTACCTTTTATGGAAATAGAGATCCTTCATAGGCATTATCATTTCAACTATGAACGCACAACAATTGATATCTTAAAGATGTCAAGCATATCTTGCTAGTGTAATTTCTGAGGAACCATCATCTTCCAAGATATAAAACATTGAAGTGATGATGGATTTCCCAGATATATTTCCTAGCGATCTTCTTGGGGTACCACCAAAGAGAGAGATAGAATCTAATATTGACTTCCTACCAGCAACATAACCTACCTCTAAGGCACCCTATCATATGGCTCTTGCAAAATTAAAAGAATTAAAGAGTCAACTGCAGGAATTATTAAATAATAGATTCATCAGACAGAGTGTCTCACCCTGGGGAGCTCCAGTCCTTTTTGTCAAGAAAAAGGATGGATATTTGAGACTATACATAGACTATAGGATACTTAACTCAGCAACTATTAAGAATAAGTATCTTTTACCCCGGATAGATGACTTTTTTGATCAATTACAAGAAACAAAAGCATTCTTAAAAAATATATTTAAGGTCTGGATATCACCAGTTGAGAATACGGGATGAAGATATTCCAAAAATAGCCTTTTATACCCGATATGGCCACTATAAATTTTTAGTGATGTCATTCAGATTGATGAATACTCCTGCAGCATTCATGGATCTTATGAACTGAGTTTTTTGACCTTATTTGGATAAATTCATGATTGTTTTTGTTGATGATAAATTAGTTTACTCTTCCACTCCCGAAGAACATCATGCACATTTACAAATAGTTCTTCAAACCCTAAGAGACCATCAGCTATATGCTAAGTTGAGTAAGTGTGAGTTTTGGTTGGACTAGGTTATCTTTTTGGGTCATGTTATTTCTAAAAAAGGAATATAAGTAAATCCTACCAAGATTGAAGCAGTTTTAAAGTAGGAAAGACCCAAAACCATCACAGAAATTAGAAGTTTCTTAGGGCTTGCTAGTTACTACCGAAGGTTTATCTAAGGATTTTCAAGAATCGCTTTACCTTTCACAAAGCTAACCAGAAAATGGGTGTGATTTATATGGGATGAGGAATGTGAGAATGTATTTCAAGAGTTGAAACAAAACTTATCCACCACTCCAGTCTTATCCCTACCATCTGATAGTAGAGGGTTTATAATTTATAGTGATGCATCAAGAATGGGTCATGGATGTGTTTCAATGCAGAATGAGAAGGTAATAGCCTATGCTTCAAAGACAATTAAAGAAGCATGAAGGTAATTACCCCATCCATGATCTTGAATTGGCAGCAATTGCTTTTGCCTTAAAGCTTTGGACACATTATTTATATGGAGAGAAATTTGAAGTTTATACAGATCATTAGAGTTTAAAGTACATTTCTCTCAAAGGGATCTAAATTTAAGGAAAATATGGTGGATTGAATACCTAAATGATTATGACTTCTCTATTTAGTACCACTCAAGAAAAGTCAATGTAGTTGTTGATGCCTTAAGTAGGAAAGCCACAGGGATGGTAGTTCAAATGTTAATAAAAGAATGGAGATTGATGAAAGAAATAATAGGCATATAACCTCATGTACAATCAGGAAACAAAGAGGTGGTTGTAGCTAATTGAGCGCATTCTGGAGGCACAAAAGAGAATGTAGAAGTACAAATCTTCTTGGCTAGGCTTGACTTTATAAGAAGCTCTAATGATGGAATAAGATACAGAGAATGAGTGGTGGTCCCTATAGTACATGAACTAAAACAAGAATTGTTACATGAAGCTCATACGTCTCAATACACTATCCACCCAGGAGGAACAAAAATGTACCAAGATTTAAAAAAATGTTTTTGGTGGAAGGGGATGAGAGGGATATAGGAAAAATTGTCTCTAAGTGTCTAACTTGTCAACAAGTTAAAGCAAAATGTCAGAAACCACTAGGTACTCTTCAAACTATTGAAATTCCAAAATGGAAATGGGAGCACATTTCTTATAGATTTTGTTTCATGCTTACCCAGGACATCATCCGGTCATGAATCTATTTGGGTCATAGTGGATAGACTCACTAAAAGTGCTCATTTTCTTTGCCTAAAGAAGTCTCAGACATTGAATGTTTTGGCCAGAATGTATATAAAAGAAATTGTGAGTCGGCATGGAGTACCATTTTCGATCATTTCAAATCAGGACAGTCAGTTCACTTCACACTTTTGGCAGAGACTCCAACAAGAATTAGGTACTAATCTCATATTTAGTGCAACCTTTCATCCACAGACCGATGGTGTAACACCCCGCTTTTCTAATTATGTTTAGCCTTCGGGGTTAGAGGTAATTAGATAGCCTTTCAATGAGTCTTAGAGGTTTTCAAAGGTTGAAACCTCCGTATATGAGTAGAACTCGAAGAATTGAGCGTAACGAATCAAAGAACGGGCAAAACGGAGATTGGGACCAGAATTTATGACCTCGAGAAATGTAAAAAATAGGTGGGGCCCACTTGGAAAGAGCACAATATGTTGCTTTAAGTGGGTTAGTATCAAAAGGCTCATCAATATGAGTCCAACGGTACCAAGAATGTGCGAAACCGAATCCAGGGTAGGAAGTTAAGCTCATTTGAAGATTAGTTTATAAAAAAATAAAAAAAACTGTGGGTGCGCCATGTTTCAGCGGGTGCCAACACCCAAAAATAGCGGCACCGCCATTTCTGGCGGCGCAGTGCCGCTGTTTCAGTGCACCAGGGGTCTATAAATACCCCATTTGAACTGTTTTTCAAGGACATCTTCTTCTTCCCTATTTCTGAGAGTTTTTGAGTCCGATTAAGGCCGTTCAAGAGGCGTTCTTAAGTAAATCAAGGGTGCTATACGCAATGGAGTGGTCCTTTCTTCGAGTTGGAGACTGTATAAGGAGGAAATGCCCCAAGAGAAGGAGAGGTCCAGCCCGTTGTCCTCGAGCACCGACAAACTTCTTTTTCTCCGTTTATGAGCATCCTAATGTTGATTTAGTCTGTTTAAGAGGCGTTCTTGACTAAATCTAGTGTGCTCTACACAATGGAGGGGTCATTTTTTCAAGTTGATGACTATGAGGAGAAAAACTCACCAATATAAGAAGAGGCCCTACTCATCATCCTCGAGCACCGGGGAAAGAAAAATGGGCCACGAATAAGATAAGGTTTTATCCGTAGTTGCTAGGTCACAACAAGAGAAGCAATCCAGAGTCGGGGAGGCTCTATCCTCCACCACCTAGTAAGAGAGGCATCCATCCATAGTTCACAAGCATGGAAGGAGAAAGATATCTCTGAAAAGAGGATGTCCTATATGTCAGCTCCGAGTATGGAAAGTAAGGAACGTCCCCAAGTTAAGTGATGCTACGTCCGCCTACTTCGAAGGAGATTTTGCCCGCCATATCCACATCTAAAAGGAGGACGCTCTGAAGAAACGAACAACTCTAAGCGTTGTTGCTTCTGATGTCTTCTCTAGGTAAGTATATCTGATCTTCTGTATGAGAAGACATATACATCTTAAGTAGTTAACTTAGGATGTTAAATTCTTTATATGCTTCCACATCTCAATTAGTGATAATAATGTACTAATTAGGATGTATGAATTGTTATGATTTAATATGTTCTGATTTGAATTACTTTGTTATGCTTTATTTGATATGATTTGAAGTGTCCTGCTATACTTTGATCCTTTGTGTTCTGATTTGCTATGCTTTGATGTGACTTGTTATGTTCCGTCTCACTCTAGAGTAGAGCGAGACGTGTGGTGTGTTATGTTCAGTCTCGGCTCAATGATATAGTGACACGTATGAAAGTGTTTGATCTCGCTCTGTGGTAGAGATGTGCAATTTCGTTGATTTATTAACTTCCGCTTGACTCCAATAGATTACAAATTTCAGTATGATTTCGATTGAACATAAGTATATACATATTTTATATGATTTTGTGCTACTTGATGTATGCAATAGCCGTTAGGCAGAACTATGTTCGGATCCGATCGTATTGGATTAATATCTAGTATGTACGTAGGCATCCAATGGCAAGACAATATTGACCTGATCCAAAGTAATTATAATTATAAATATTATTCTGATTTACACACGATGAATTATGAAGCTTCATCATGTGTAAATGATCGTTACAATGTGAGTCTACGTAAAAGGAAGCTTTGAAGCTCCGTAATTCGTAGACGAACGTTGTGCCTCTCACACAGAGATGATGATTCATGGCTTAAGGAAAGAAAAAATTTTAATTCAAAATTTTTTGGACCCGGGCTCGGTTACATATGGTTAGTTTGAACGAACTATTTAGACATTAGAAGATATGTTGAGGGTGTGTGCCATAGATTGGAAGGGTAAATGGGATGAGCACTTGCCATTGATTGAATTTTCTTATAATAACAATAATCATTCCAGTATGGGTATGGCACCATATGAGGCTCTTTATGGCCGACCTTGCCCTAACATTTTGGAGCTAAGTCGGGGAAAGAAAATTAGTAAAGTCAGAGCTCTTACAACAGTGCGTGGATAAAGTAAAGCTTATAAGGAGTTGATTAGAGATAGCCTAGAGTCATCAAAAGAGCTATGCCGATCAACAAAGGAAAGACCTCAACTCCTGCATAGGAGATCATGTACTGTTAAAGGTATCACTAACTCGAGGAGTTATGAGATTTGGTTTTAAAGGAAAACTAAGTCCTTGATTTTTAGGACCATTTGAAATTCTAGATAGAGTGGGGCTAGTGGCTTACAGATTAGCATTGCCTGTTAGACAAAGTCCATAATGTATTTCATGTGTCGATGCTTTGCAAATATGTACAAGATCCTTCTCATGTTCTGGATCGGACAATGGTCACCCTAGAACCTGATTTGACATTTGAAGAAAAACCGATCAAAATTGTGGATCGAAAGGAGCAAATCTTGAGAACAAAAAGGATTCCATTAGTAATAGTATTATGGTTGCATCATGCTTTGGAGGAAGCCACATGGGAACAAGAAAGTAAAATGTTAAAGAAATATCTATAACTATTTGAAGACTAGTGAGTTCAATTTTGAGGACAAAATTTCTTTAAGGGGAAAAAATTGTGACAACCCTGATTTTGGTACATTATTTTTAACCAATAATATAATTTTAATATATGTTGTTGATAGAGTACTATTTTGGATTGTGTACCTAAAGAGTTATGGTAGAACTCTAAAAGACGAACATAATGATTTTTGAATCATTTAAATTGGAAGCCGAAGCTGTAGGTAACGACCATGGGAAGCATACCCTATAGATAGGACCCATAGTAAAACCTATCCTTTTTTTAAGGGCTCATAATTACAATTCATTGGTACCAAGAACACATAATTCTGATTTATGGTTAAAAAGTTATGTCAGTTTTAAATTTGAAAAAGGTAAATAAAATTTTTTTATTTTTTAGTCAGTGCGTCAACCAACGCGAGCATGGGCTGCGTGTCAGGGCCGCACGACATGCGGGACCTGTGCTGACCAGCCTCGGTGCGCAATGCATGTCATACACGTATCTCATGCCAAATTTCATATGAATGTGGATTGTTTTGAGCTATAGTATGCTACTGGAAAGGCATACCATTGAGGTTATAAAGTTGAGGTATATATTTAGAGTTATGTGGAATGACTTATGGTTGGAGGTATGATGTTGGTATTTTCATCTTGAAGTTATGAATGGTTGATTCTCTATGGTTAAGTATATTTTCAGTAGAGCTATAGCCTACTAACGGACTAATATGTCATGTTAGGATGTGGTTAATTGATGTGTAAATGTTAGTGAGCGTCATGGTTTAAGGATGAAGTGAATGATCTTATATGTGTTTAGCTTGTGGTTGAGCTTTGATTTGAGTTATGATTTCAATTCTTCTTCTTCTATGATGTCCGCTAGAATTCATGATTAGACGTTAATTCACATGTGTAGTGTAGTAGTGAGTTAATTTCAAGCATGTTGATATGTATTGAGTGAAGTGCTTCTACTAGGTACACACACATACATGTGGGGTTTAATGATGATGTTGAAACTTGATATTATAATTATGAGTGATGCATTAGCGGCTGATGAGAGCACTTATCATAAATTAGGATTCATGTATGCCTTGCCTGCGTATGTACCATGTTGCATGTATCATGAAAATGGATTTCCAATTGAGGCTTTATCGAGGTTAATCAAATTTGATCGATTAGATGCAATGTGGTGAAATTGTGTGCCGGATTGATCGGTCATGGCTTAATCGAAACTTGATTGGTCCGAAAGGACATGCTTTGATTTGAGTTCCTGTGTGGAACGTGTACACTCCCCGGGTTGAGTCTAGAGAAATGGAATTAGGTGGGGATGAGTTGTGTACTTGTCTTGCGGATTTGAGATTATTATTATAAGTGTCATCTGGACACTGAGAATCCAGTGTGGTATGCCGTGTGCATCTGCTACCATGTGTTCTATGGTTCCCTGTGTGGGAACTCGGGCTCTCCCCTCCACAGGAGGTGTCCCTGGGCGAACACCCCTGCTCTAGATTCTCTGTGTGAGAATGGGACATCCTTGGCCAAGATCGTCTAGGGCGAGCAGCCTTAGGGGTTGACAACCCCGAACTTCTTAAATTCTTGTGTAGAATTTTGGACCATGGCACGCCCTCGTGGCCTTCTCTGTGTTCCCGTTTATGTGACACTAAATTATGATTACTCCTTGATGGAGGTTGATACGATGTGATGCATGATTTGATATGTATATTAGAGATACATTTCATGCAGGTTGATATGATGTGATGCATGATTTAATATGTATGTTAGAGATACATTTCATGCAGGTTGATATGATGTTAAGGCATGATTTGATATGTATGTTAGAGATGAGATACATTTCATGCAGGTTGATATGATGTGATGCATGGTTGGATATGTATATTAGAGATACATTTCATGCAGGTTGATATGATGTTGAGGCATGATTTGATATGTATGTTAGAGATACATTTTATGCAGGTTGATATGATGTGATGCAAGGCTGGATATGTATGTTAGAAATACATTTCATGCAGGTTGATATGATGTTGAGGCATGATTTGATATGTATAGAGATACATTTTATGCAGGTTGATATAATGTGAATGGCACTATATGGGTTATACACTATGATGCATGTTTAGGTGATGTGTATGTGTGATAAGAAAATGTTACATCTTGTCAATATTTGATTTGAATGATTATTGTTATGCAGTCGTGTTGCCGATGCTGATAGTATATTAGAAAGATCATTACTGAGTTTGTTTAAACTCACCCCTCTTTATTGTGTTTTGCTTTGGGGCTACGTGGCGTGACACGCAGACGGACAGGATCTCCTCTTTGAGGAAAGATCGGAGACGACTTAGATGTGATCGTAGAGACTCTTATGTGACTAATTTTCCTTAGTTTATGATTTATGTTTAGAACCTTTGTGTATGGTTCTCTGTTGGATTTATGTTATTTTATACAGTTGTGTTGTCTAAGACCTATTTTAGAGCCAGAGTGGGCTATGGTTGACTAAGTATGTGGGTTTGAGATTAGTCGTTCATTTTGAGTTAAGCAACTCTCTCTCTTTTCTACTTATTTACTCTTGCTCAAAGTGGTGTGCATACTCCGTAATTCTATTAGGTTGCCCGTATTTAGGGTTAAGTCTTCCGCTAAACCGTATCTCAATTCCCCTCGTTGCCCTTGCGCGCTTGACTGGCCCCTGGACTGGGTTTGGCTCGGGTCGGGCAGCGCCGGGCGTGACACATTTTCCTCTCTCTGCTTCCACACACACTCACTCTCCTCTCTCGCTCATCTTTCTCTCTTCCCTCTCTTGTCTCCCCGCTCTCTCTTCTCTCTCGTCACTCTCTCTTCTCTTTCTGTCTTTTCTCATTCTCTTCTCTCTCCTCTCTTCTCTCTCTCTCTCTCTCTCTCTCTCTCTCTCTCTCTCCCTATCTCTCTTTTACTCACATGCATGAATGTGAGCCCCATCTCCAAGGAAGAGTGGGGAGAAAGTAAGAGAATTTTATTTATTTATTATATATTTTATATTAAAATAATAAATAATAAATATAATATAATATATTTTTGAAACTTTTTTTAAAAAATTTAATTTTATTTATAATATATTAGATATTCAAATAATATATATTAAATAAATTATAATAATAAAACTATTTGCAATGCTTTTATAAAATCATTGCAAATAGTTGTACAATTAGCGACGCTTAAAAAGTGTCACAAATAAAAAAAATTATTTTAAAAAAAGCTATTTGCGATACTTTCAAAAAAGAGTCGCCAATAGCCTTGAATATTTTTTTAAAATAACTCTTGTTATTTGGGAAACTTTTTTTAAGCATTGCTAATAGTACAACTATTTGCGATGCTTTTAAAAAAGTGTTGTAATAGTTATGAAATTTTTTTATTTTTTTAACTTTTAACTATTTGTAATGCTTTATTAAAAGTAATGAAAATAGTACTACTATTAGCCATTCTTTTGAAAAAGTGTTACAAATAGTTATTTTTTTTGACACTTTTATATATGTTGCAAATAGTAGTTTTTAGTAACGCTTTGTATTGCATCACTAACAAAAATGTTGCTAATAGTTTTTTTTGTTGTAGTGTGTTTTGTTTTGATTCACGCATGAGAGTGTTAGATTTTAGACTTTTGATGATTTGAAAAGTTTATGAAGAAAAGATTTATGTATGATGACTTAAATTCTGAAAATTTGTTTTTAAAAGTTCAAAATTTCATCAAGTTTCCTTCAAATATAGTCATTATATTGTTATTTTTTAAAATTTTAAGAAATGTATGGAAAATTCTCGAGCATGACAACTGTTGGCAGGAATCAACATGTGGGTGTTTGTGTCGGTGATGCTAAATTTCTATTGTTGGTAGGAGATGATATGTTAGCAGTAATAATGGTGGTTCTACAGAAGTTCATCGGTAGAACCACTGACATGTCAAAGAAAACTGACAAGTGTGCCAACGGGTATGAAAGTACTATAAGATGCGGTTACCTTCAACTTTTTATGTGGTTATGCACAAGAATTCAATTGCTTTGCTCCTCTATAAATACCTTTGACGCCCTACAACCCTAATCTTTCAAATATTCTAACTTTGAGTAAAGAAGAAGAGACTTTAGGCATGTCAAAGTTCGAAGGAAGAGGAGAAAATAAGGGATTTTGGAGACCTCGTGATTTTGGTAGAGAGAAAAGGTCAGATTGCTAACCTTGTTACCATTTAATGGTTTAAATATATGGTTTGAACTGATTATATTCTAGTTGATTAGTTCAAAAGCATGTTGTAGAGTGAGAGTTATTCCACGCTAAAGATATGTGATCATGTTTTTTATTTATGATAATTAAATGATAATAAAACAATGGATTTTTATGAGAATATTTTGGTTCAAGTGAGGAATGAATCATTTTTATTGTTTTGAGAGCATTGGATGAACCAACACAATCTCTATCATTTTACTCTGATCATCGGCACGATCACATACATATTGGTGATGACATTGGTGACTGAATGAAGACAAACAATATTGACATTGACACTCTGTGATGTGTCAGTATTAAGTCTAGTCATCGGAAGTGTAGCTAACGCGTTGGTGGTGGCATCGGTGAGATGGGCTTTCACAACCTATCTATTATAGGTAAGGGTTAGACACGTAGAAGAGAAGTCGGTAGTCATTGATACCTTGGCCGACACATTAGTGAAGTCATTGATGGTGTATCATTTTATTGAAATTCAAGCATGTTTTCTGATAAAGTATATGCTATTTATAAGATATATAACAACATGATTGTTGTGTATGATGAATATGTAGATGCATGTTTAGCTATACATATATGTTATTGGGGGTAAGCAAGTATGTGTGAATCCTTGTAACAAATAATCACCCCTTAACCATTGCATTTGACGC
The DNA here is from genome assembly GCA_035235625.1 of Saururus chinensis. Classification (NCBI taxonomy): domain Eukaryota; kingdom Viridiplantae; phylum Streptophyta; class Magnoliopsida; order Piperales; family Saururaceae; genus Saururus; species Saururus chinensis. The sequence goes on along the minus strand of CP141148.1, from coordinate 31,247,264 downwards.
TTAAATACAAAAGATCCTTCTGTTTAGTTGGCTCCAAAAGTGAGTTGTTTTAGCCACATAGTCGGAAATGTATGATATGAAATAGGATCAGGATATTTTGGGTATAAAAAGTGGGAGTCTATATGAAGAGCCACTCCCCTAGCCTAGGAGTTAGGTTCTAATAGATCATAGTATTAAAAAGATTACTGGTAGAGCTACAAACAGGCTGAGCCTAATGGGCCAGGGTAGGCCCAGGCCTGCCCACAAAAAAAATTTCAAGGCCTGGCCCAAGCCCATGGTTAAGGCAAAACTTTTGTCCTGACCCAAAATTTAAACGAGCTCAGGTCAGGCCACGGGCTTTCGGACACAAAGAGAAGTGATATAATTCTTTTTAAATTCAAGTATTTTAGATGATAAATCTTTATCTTGAGCAAAGAAATAAATATAAGAATAGTTTAAAAACTAAGTAATTATATAAAAACTACATTACATTCTATTTGGTAAATAAAAATCATTGCATTCTATTTGGTATAGAGTACCTAAAAGTCCATATGTTTTAACATCTGAATAGTCCCCATGATAATAAGACATAACAAATTAGATAAGAGAACTATTCCTCTTTAACAACAAAAATATAGACCTATTAACTCAAGTAATGTGACAACCCAGATTTTTGGTACATTTAATAAATTTAATATATTAATTAATAGAGTACTAATTTAAATTTTATACCTAAAGAGTTATTGTAGAACTCTAAAAAACGAACATAATGGTTTTTGAAGCATTTAAAACGGATGTTAGGGCTGTAGGTAGCAATCATGGGAAACATGCTTCATAAGTGGGACCCATGGTAAAAACCACAAAAAAACTAATCTTTTGTGGTCTTGTTATGAAGGGCTCATCAATACGAGTCCATTAGTACTAAAAATGTATAATTCTAATTTATGGTTAAAAAGTTATGTTAGTTTTAAATTTGAAAATGCAAAAGAAAAAAATAAAAAAATAATATTTTTTTGGTCGGCTAATGCAAGCACTGCATCAGCCAACGCAACCATGGTGTCACATAGTTTGACCGCGCGACATGGTGTTGCACAATTTGACCATGCAACACGTGGTTCGATTGCGCAGCGTGCAATCCGCGTGTTAGAACTGTGCCATCCGCGCGACATGCAGAACCTGCGTGTCGGGTTTCACGGAACCATGCAGACATTGCACAACAGCGCGATTCTGCATGGTTTTTATTGCACCAACCACGGGCTGGCACGCAATGTGTATCACACATGCGTCGCGTGCAAAAAGATGCAACGTCGCCCAGTTTTTCATTATAAAAACATGAATTCCGACTGTCATTTCATTTTTACCGCCGGTTAAAAACTTCAGACCTTCCGTTCTAAGTCATTTTAAGTCCGACTTAAGCTGTTTGAAAGGCGTTTCGAACTAAATCGACTGTGCCGGATGCTGTGACAGGGCTAGTTTTTCCAACTAAGCTCTCTACAACTCCAAAATTTTCTACCTAAATTTAAGGTAGGGGGTCTTAAACTCTAGTCTATCCTTTGTACATATGCCTGACATTTTATGCATCATCTTTGTTCAATTATGCTTATTACCTTATGTTTCATAAGCAATGCCATGTTTTATTTGCACCGAATTATAATATAGTATGTGTATTTTTTAGATAGTTCTGGGATTATACCTATAATTATACTTTGTTTGGATGCCTACCGAGGAAATTATTGGTATTTGGCGTGCACACAGGTATGGAGTGTTATGGAAAAACTCCTACCTTCTAAACCTCCTATTGCCCCATGAGCATTGGAGTAATGTCGTTTAGTATCACGACTCTAGATTTGTCGTCAACGGACGAACCGGTGTTGTTTCAGAACTATTTTTGAATTTGTTTATTTAATAATTTCTGTTTTAGCAACAATTATTACCGTCTTTTACTTAGCATTAAATTAGATTTTAATTTCACCTTCTTAGTATAAAAATTCTCACCTACCTCCAAACTCTGCAGGTAAGAAATCAACCCAAAGATGTTAGCTGAGGAATTTTCTGCATAGTTTCTTTAAATATTTTCAATAAGCTCTGTATAACTTTATGTAGAGACTCGTTAGGCTTATACTTTTGTAATCCGACTGATCTATACATGGTGTATTTTGGACTATGTCCTAATTTGCTACTCGGATGTTGATTTTATGTGTGTTATGTGTAAAAAAAGTTTGGTTGTGCATCAACTCCAACTTAATATAAATTATTATATTTTATGCGTTGTTATTTTACTTGGTTTCGTACTGTCAGGTCGTCACGTTCAGTTCCACATGTGATGTAACACATGCCGAGCAGGAGAGTAAATTATGTGCATTATGTCATATATTATTTAATGACGGTCGCCACAAGTAATAACCAAAATAAGGTCCATATGCCTCACTTTTTGCAGGCCAGGTCGAGCTTTTACTATTCTTTTACCCATGCACAGGCCTGACCCAAAAATGGACAGGATTTTACATTTGAGGCCCAACCCAACGCGTAACCTATTTTTTAAGGCCCAAGTCCACTTATTTTTTGGCCAAGCTTGTGAGCCGGCCATATTATTTGCAAGCCTAATTACTAGTCCAGCATGACACAATATAGGATATTTTGATGATCATAGAAGTCGAGATCTCGACCAATCTTCATAACATTGATGGAGCTGGGCATTAGCTTTTAAAAAGGCTAGAGTTGAGTTGTTGTTGAGCATTATCTAGTGAGGTTGGTTTGACTCCTAGATGTGGCTACTATGTCGTAGAAACCTTGTGTGGCATGCACTTCAGCGAGGATGGTTGGACTTATGGGTGTTGCCATGGTGTTAAAGTGATTATTAATTATTATTTGCATATATTTGATGATTTTTAGTGATGATTGAATTTTTATTATAGTAATGCGGATTTGCTTAGCCATCTCACTAGGTATATTCATATACTCAGCATTATCGTGATGTAGGTTCAATCGAGGAGTGAACAGGTTATGAGACCTAGTGTCCTTATAAGTCTTGACATATGTTACAAAAATTTGTTTCTTCTCTTGGATTGAAGAAAAATAAATTTTAAAATGTTAGGGTATAACATGACCCCGACCCTAATGGGTCATGTTTGAGTTTACTGAAAACCAAAAAATATTCAGGTTTCAAGTGATTTAACTCGACCCAACCCTACTAAGGCTATAAATATTAAATTTTTATATTTTTTGTGTTAACTCTTATTTTTTTAAGGGTAAGAGATAAAACTAAATAATATTTTTAAATCTACTATTTTTTAATTTTTATGTTTATTTTAGAAAATTAAAAAATAAAAAAAAATCTAATAGGACTTCAATTAAAAGTCATAGATTTTTTATGAAAAAATTAGCTTTTTAAAAAAATATAATAAAAAATAAAAATAAAAAACCCATACCCCAGCCGTAGCTTACTTTGAGACGCACTAGGGTTAAAATTTTGGAAGCCCACCTAGGGTTATGGCTGGGCCATGGTTTAGCTTTAGTGGAGCCCAGTTTTGGGCTGAATATGTCTAAAATTGAAAAGCCTCTCGCCAGCTAACTGCTTCAAACATTTTTAATTTTTTCTACTTAAACGTAAAAGTACAAAGGGGCCCTAGCATGTTATATAAAAGTCTAACATATTAAATACCTAAATGGCATGGTCTTTTAATATATTCACCCAATAATTGTACCATGTTAGACCACTATGTACAATGGACATAGACTCCAATAAAGCCCAATCCAATTGGGAAAACATTTTTCTGAGAAATTATTTGGTATGTGTAAGAGAAAATGAGGCTCATCACTGATCCGTGATGGACACATGCAGTGGTAACCTGTGGACCCATAATGCAAATGTCATACGAGCACAATTTTCTCGTTATGTGTGCCTAATAATTTTTCTCTCCGGTAGCTCTACACAGGAGGGGGGAGGTACTGAGGTGCATAGCATTCAAGTATTTGCCATTGGAGTACACAGGGATTATGTCTTTTGAAGATTCCAACCCAACATTGGTTTGGTCAGAAACCATGTAGACATGTTTTTTGACACTACAACGTTTTCTTCCCTAGCGTGCCCTGTGTGCTCAATTAAAACTTATCATAGTAATTAGTAAAGTGCTCGCTTTGTTGATCTAAAGTTTTCCTTTATCCTTGTCTTCTTCAATAGGGGACAAAAGGGAGGGGTCTATCTTCCTCACAATTAGTGATGGCTAAAACAAGACCGGTTGGCATTGGCGACAGTGAAGTTGAGCTCACTGGGGAACGATCAAGACTGCATTTTGACACTGGAAAACGTGAATGTTTGGTACGTGGATTACAAACTCAGGCCATATCTAGGAAATTTAGTACCACCGGTATCCTAAGTCAAAAACACATTGCAAAAATGGATGTGAGGTTCCATATCTCTAAAAAGTCTGTGTACAACATCAATGGAACAAAGCGACAAGAGTGATGAATCATGAATGCACTAACTTTTGCAAAATGGAGGAATTAAGAGGGCATGTTCATCGTTTGGGTGCTTTAAATATTGGACAGTACATAGCCTCTAGCAGGGCTGGTCCCATGGATGCTGGGGAGCTCAGAATCTTTTATCTTTGATAGGAATATGGTAATCCAATAAGTACTATTGTCTCTTCAATTCTTCATTGAGAGCATTAGATGTGAACTGAACCAAAGCTGTCTCCATATAAGGTGGACATTATGCTGTCAGGTCTTGTGAAAATTTTCCCCTCTTTGCAGTTTATTAATTACAGGTTAAATTATACTCCCTCTGTCAAAAAATAAGTGTCTTATTTAATTTTTTAAAATAAATTATTTTTAATTTATTCTGAAAAATTAAAAAAGACACTTATTTTAAGACTAAGGGGATACTTTAAAAAGAATAAAACAGAAGAAGCAATGGTGGTAGTAGAGACAACCGGGTAAAATTTGTGACTCTACTTCCTAAAAAGAGAGGAAAGTGTGTCTGTGTTCCCTCAATCGGGATCCTACGACAACCTAGAGAAGGAGTGAATTGGTGTTTTATAAACAATAATATTAGAAAATTTTCCCTTAAAGGTGAATAAGCAGATGCTAAATCAAAGATCAAATCAGACTTTGAAGTAAAAAATTTAGACCAAGGCAAGAACGCAAATGGCGGATTAAAGTAAGATTAAAAAAGCACAAGGATTTTCTAGTGGTTCAGTATGATAAAACCCCAAGTCCACTTATTCAGTGTGGAGTGTTATATCCAAAAGTAGGAATCCACTATGTCGCCATAAATGAGGTGTTGTTATATATCCAGCCCTTTAAGAGAACAAAGTGGGCGTCTGAAATATATGAACGTGATAACTCTCCACTATGTCTACCCCAAATAAAATCTTCCAAAATCTCTCACCTGTACCTTGCATATGAAATATATGAATTATGTTATTTTGTTTGCTCCCTACACCTCACACAAATTGCCCTCCTGTACCCATCATAAAATTAACCCACACCATTCTTGGCCTCACTTCCGGGGATGGGTGCCACCATAAAGTTTTTTACAAGCTGGCAGGAGCTCATAGGCCACCGTAAAATTTATTTCGATCTGGATGATGGTGCCTACTACTAAAAATGTAATAAAAGTTTATTATTCTTGACCTTATATCTAGCGGGGCCACTGTGAATTTTTTTACATTTTGACAAGTGCTTAAATGGTACCATAATTTTTTTTTTCAATGTGGTGATGGGCACCCACCTCCAAAAAAGCAACAAAAACTCATCACTTTCAACCTCACTTTTGGCTGTGGGTGGCCTTTATGAAATCTTTTATTGTCACTCCCTGGGATTTTCAAAAGTATAAAAAAAACCTTCTTTTAATAATTAGAGTTTACCTCGGCCATGATTGGAGCCACTCGCCATAAGTAATAATAAAATAATTAATTTCTCAAGAATTATAGTCCGTGTACAAACACACAAGAGAAAAATAATAAAGAGAGTTCTTAATTACTTGTAATTTTTACGTACAGTTTAAATTCTTTAAAATCATTTCAATAACTCCCAAGTAGGCATGTCTACTCACACGCTAAGCTTTACTGAGTCTTGGGGGGGTAGTGAACATTTTAAAATACTCGATAGAAAAGTTTATATATATTATTTTTTATAAAATAGGGTGTGTCTCTTACCCAAAACCACCTCTAGAGCTTCTTTCTATATATCGAATATGTTATCATGTTTGTAAGCTCTCATGGCTCATTACAAGTGTCGCAGACACCTACTCTATTTTATGGAATTTGATGCAGGTACAAAGCAAAATCCTCTTACTCCACAGATAATAACAAAACACTTCATGCTTGTGGAGAGAAAAGTCACATGTGCTCATAAAGTGCTGAGATCATGAGAATAGAGAATTTTCCTATGATGCTATCTACCCTAGTGCGCATATGTAACCTTGATAGTGCCCTTCATTAGGGGCTAATCAAGGGTCTTGCCCTTCGTTAAGGGCTCACCAAGCTAATGTGTGTACCGTATATTCGATTCCAAACCGGATTATAATTGTGCCCTCATCTAACCCACGAAGCTTTATCGGGGCACCCAACAATAGCTTCAGACAACTAAAATATTAAACTTATAATCTTAAGTCCTAGACTCATAACCAAAATATTCTAGAGTTCTCAAACTCATAAAAGGTAGTTTTCTTTTAAAATATTTTATCTTGCGAACGGAAACAGACACAGACATAGGGTTGTTCATGTCCATTTGTCATTTGAACAACGCTTTTCCATGTCCGCCCTAGTCCATATTATATTTTGTCCAAGTCTGTCCACTATGGACATGGACGGACGTGGACAAATATTTCAATACCTAATTGTTTATCCCAATTCAAATTTTTAATACTTTTATAGCATGTAAAAGTTGTCTTAATATGTTACATAGGTACTAGATCTGTATTTCCAAGTTATCTAATATTAATTTAGTATATTAAGATTATCCTAACATGCTACATAAGTTATGGATTTATATTTTCAAACTGTCAAGTACTTATGTAGTATATTAAGACTGTTCTAACATGGTACGTAAATACTGGATTCATGTTTTAAGTTGTTAAGTGCCTATGTAGCATGTTAGGATTGTCCTAAGATACTACATAGGAATTGAATTTTTTTTTTTAATAGTTAGTAATAATTACTACTATATTTAAGGGAATGTTAGGTAAGAGTGGCGAACATAGACGTCCGCGGACATGGATGAGGGTATGTCTGTGTCCATGGCTCCCTATTAGTGTGGACCAAAAACTTTGTCCATGTTCGGCGCGGACAAAAAAAATATCTACTCTATATAAAAATAGACGCGGATACAAACCAGCATATGGACAATGGACGTCCATGAATACCCCTAATTCTTCATGGCGCAAGTTTCCAGGTCACATAAAGAAGTACAAGAAGGCCGTAGATGTAGCATGAATTCTCTCTCCAACCCATTTAGGCATTTCTTTTGGTTAGGTTTGTTTAGGCACGAAAGTGTGCTACTTTACTTCCATTAGCTTTGATGTGGTCGACAGATAATTATGTAATTTGTGGATCTTATATAGAATTTGATGTATTAGATATATAGATTTATATTAAAATTATTGTTATCACAAGAATGAATTTATGAAATGTGATGAAATTTTATGCCCCTGATTAATTATTTTGACAAATTAATTTAAAGAATAAATTTTGTTGTTTATATGAAGGAGATAGGCTACGATTTCAAATCATTTAATGAAATTGGAGAGTTTTTTTATTATCTAAAATGTGTTGAAAATTTGGGGGTGTAACAAAAATACACCATTTAACTTAAGTGTTTGTTCTAAGTTAGTATGTGGAAACACCTATATGGCTTGACCATGTGACTCAAGTGTGAGTGTGTACCTGTGGATGGATGAGATTTGCCCAGGATGGGGACATAACCGACTAGCCCAAACAAAGGGGTGAGGGCTAGGGGTGATTGATTTAGGGAACTATGAGAGGGAGAACATGTTTTAATTGAAGAAGAATGGGTTGAATAGGTAAGCGGGTAAATGGGCCTAGATGTGGTAAAGCATCTGCCAAATTAGCTGCCAACCCGGGGCTATAGTACAGTACCCCCGTACACAGTGATCGTCTTCAACCTCTTGTTGCCACAATACCACGAACAAAAAAATATTGTCGACTCTTCTCTTTGGCCGATTTTCATTTTCTCTTTCATTTTTTTCTCCATTTATATGATTGTCTAAAGTCTAATTGATAAGAACCATAAGTTCTCAATAGGAATAGCTCTTTCCTGGTTCAATTCGGACTCCCTTCATTGTCTTATGTGTACTGGACTCAAGCTAATTGGCCAAAGGCATTGGTCCCAATTTAACTTGTCACAACATCTGGTAATTGGACTCTTCAGCACTTGAGTATTGCATGCCTTTGAATATCTTCTTTTTCATTCTCAGCTCTTCCATATGTGCCATGGCCACCCAAAAATTAAATTAATCTTCTATTTGAAGCATGAAACATATTCCTTCTCATTAAAATTACAATGGGTTTCATCTACAAGTCGCTTTAGTACATCCTCCAACGAATCTATGTTTGAAGACTCCATTAATGGTGGCCTTGAAGCTCTTCGTCACTGTGTAACTCAAATTCCAACATCTCTCGGCTCCAAATTAAAATTTTGAGATCAACATATTATTCCTTTTTTAGTTATAAACAAAGCCCCAACTTAATTTATGTGGTTGCATCATATTTGAGCATCAATTACATCATTTTTCACAACTAGTTGTGTTTTCTACATTATGGATAGGACTGTCCAATTTCTTGTCCACAATCCTTTTTAACAAGGTAACCCTTGTTCACTGGACAATCAAGATTCTTGTCATTTTTTCAGCTTTGTTCATTAAGCCGTTTACAATATGTCTAATCTATTTCTAGCATGTCTGTGACTATGAAAACTTGTCCAAAACAATTGTAAATGTGTCAAGAGTCTTGTAAATTGTTCGCATGATTTTTAAGTGCTTCCTAAAGCATGCCAACCTACAAAACACTATAGGGTCATATTTTAGATGTGTAATATAATTCTGATTAATTTAAATACATGTTTAAACTAATAGTTTGAGGTAACTTAATAAATAAATAACTAAAACATCCAATTTCTATCTTACCACTAATAAATTATAATTAAATTTAAATTAACCTAATACTATGTTAACAAATTAGGTAAAAGGTGTATAAAACGAATATGGGCCTCTAACAGTATCCTAAGCCCAATAAGAATAAAATTGTAATAACTCCAAAATATTATCGCTAACAATTAAATCTTAACTATACTAGAATGTGAAGGCTGGACCCGACCTCTAGGGCGGGTCATAACACCAACCCACTAAGAGAGGAGTTGTGTTGGGATTAGGGCATAAGAGCTCTGAGTCCTCACTACTCCCTATTAATTTTATGTCTACCCACTATGCTCGTCCTCTCACCTCTGTCTCGTCCGACTCACCATTCCTTTGTGTTGGACTTGTCTAGCCTAATTAGTTTTATGACCAAGTCAAGGTGAGCAATAATAGGAGACAGAGAGAAACTTGAGAACTAGATCCAATAATTTTCATGTTCCCTCCCTCCACATTCTCATTGGCCATGGAATCTGGTCAGGAAAATACTTTTTCCTATGTGTTTTGGTGATAAGCAGAAGATTAAGAGAGGAAGACTCTCCCGCTTTCTATCCATGCATGTTACTGATTGTCTTCTCAAGGGCTAAACTACACCAAGTTCTTAATTGGTCTATGCTCAAAGGTCAAAGGATGATTGTGATCTCTAACATAATCTACATCAATTAAGAGGTATTCCTCACTTTTTTGTTTTACAATTTGTTTAAAAAGGCACATTTGAATGATTATAGGAAGGCCACATCCTAGGGGTAAGCCCCCAAGGTTGATATGTTATTGATCCTTGATAATTAGATATGTGGTGATAATTGTTGATTTAATTGAATTGATCATTGTTTATAATATACGATTTGTGTATAGTGTCTGGAGGAATTCGGAAAAAAATTGTAATTGACTCCACGACTTGCATTCGTTGCACTATGCCCTTCGTTATTTACACACAAGTAATGCATTGAATGAAGCTGAGTCCAGTCCAAGCAAATCTCTGATCGGCCTGGGTACTTGACCTCCTCTATTCAGAAGGTGACATGGGAGTGGACGACCAAAATACTCGCTTACTTTAAACATCAACTTGAAGAAGACCTCATGAACAGCAACGACGTCCAACTGACAAAATAAACATTTTGACATTTACATGCCAAGTTGACACTAACAAAAGTTGGCTCAGCCGTTATAATGGTAACAAGAGTACATGTCTTGATCTCTTGGCAATCAGATGCTCTTTCGCTGCCGGTTTGATTACAAATGCATCTCACGTTGGCCTTATTTCTTTTCCAATTACATTTACCGAACCAACGTGCAAGGTCCAAAACAACCAAAAATATATAATTATGGCACTGTTAACTGCATCCTATTTATACTTCAGAAGTTCTCTAATCATACCATCCACCCAGGGATGAAGCCATTGACATTCTGTGGCGGGGCTGTGGCTGGAGCTGCCATTGTAATCTGTTGTTCCTCACCCACTGGATGATAACTGCAATAACAAATAATAAACCAAGGCTAATTTGTTAGCTCCCAATCCAAAGAGTCAACGAAAACACTGTGGAGAGAGTTCAGAAAAGATCATATTACCCAATCTGTAATGTTGGATTGCAGTCCAAAGGCTGAAAGAAAGCCTCTGAATGAGAAGGCTGGCGGCTGTAGTCGTTGCTCTGCCCACAATTTTGCCATGAGAGTTGGAGAAGATTTTCAGGTCCATTTTCTACCAACTTTGTGAATTGAAGTTCAAATCAATGTTATTATTGAAACCAGAGGGGGGGGGGGAGAGAGAGAGAGAGAGAAAGAGAGAGAGAGAGAGAGTACTACTTTCTTTTTCAGGATTTTGTTTGCTTCCAGTAAGTGTTGCTCCTGCACAGAGACAAAGAATCTTATGGAAGAAGCCTTGTAACTGACATAAAAACTAGTGGAACACTTTCAAACACGTTGATACTACCTTCCTTCTAAGATCAGAAACTTGGTCAAGCAAGGCCTGGGTCTGCAATATAATAATTATCAACTTAATCATATAGTCCTTTGCTGATGATGCAACTCATCAACAGGGTCTGAGAATTGGAAATGCAGTGATCTGAGTAGACGACTTGGATCACCTTGGTAGATCTGATTTGCCTCAATGACTGCTCAAGCTGACTCTCAAGCTGCTCTAGCTCCTTGCTAGTTAATGGGCCCAACTCTTCACCCAGTAGATTTCTGCAGTTAATTTCCACTTAAATCAGTTCCATTAAGCTTCAGCTAATAATTGATTATTATTATCTTCGAATTAGTAAAAGCAATCGCAGTGACCTTTGAGTGCGTTGTAGAAGGTCAACTTTCCCTTTCAACCTCAAGTATTCCTGATAGCTTTTCTGCTCTCAAAGAATACAACAAAATATCACTCAGTTAGACACACCTTTGTCAAAGACCAACTCGTGACTAGAGCCCTGTGACCATGACATATAGGGCCCTGGCCCTGTGAAGTAGACGGCCTTATGTGGCCTGGGCAAGGCGAGACGCATCCTTTAATCAAAAGCTAAGCATTCAATAACCAATAGTACATGCTTGTTCATGAGAAAATTCTAAAAAATGTGATCAAATTTGTGGACTGACATTGCATATAGATCCTGTGAGTTTTCAAGAGAAGGGCATCAGTAGGGGGTAGAGAGAGAATCTGCTCAGAAACTCGGAATCCATGAAAAAGTATTGAAGTTAACACATACTCCATGTATAGCCACATACCTCTGTCTCCCTTGATGGGCAGCTAGTTTCTGGCATACTATAACTACATTTCTGGTACCGCTCCAGAGTCTTCATCATGCTGAAGTAGAGGACGAAAAGTACATGCATTGTCAGCGTGAAAGAGACTGAAGGGGAACTAAAGGAGTTTATGAGCAATTAGTGAAAATGAAGTAAGAGAGTATTTATGATAAGAGCGAAAGACACATTGAATTCTTGACTGGCTGGTTCTCGATTGGTGATACAAGAGAAACCCCTTGGTTCCTTGCATTAAAAAAAATGCAGAGGGATTTGCATATTGGCAAGTCAATGTTGCCGGATTTAGATTTAAAGATATCATCATAATCAATTTTACAACGTGATTTTGTAATAAATTGTAAAACATGCCAAAGTGTAGTATTCACAAAAAATTCGGTCACTATCTAAACTCGATAACTTTGACCCACCAATTTGCAAATCCCTCTATAATATAACATAACAGTTGTGGAACCAAAAGTATTAAAGATAGCACCCAAGGAATACTATTATTAAAGGGCTAGATGGATCAGCATCCGTCCAACTGGGAGCTATGTAGTATGTATTTGGCTTCATCTTTCTTTTCAAAGAAGTGTCGGGAGCAATGTAGTATGTATTTGGCTTCATCTTTCTTTTAAAAAAAAAAAGTGTTTAACAAGTCAATGAAAGCATGTGAAATGTAAAAGATGTGCTTTAAGACTTTAAATTTATGTCTAATATATATAACTATATACCCTTGTTTCTGGTTATTTTTAATTTAGGCATCTTGATATATATTATATAACAAAAAACAATAAACCTAGCGTAAGAAACACATAGAGCTATTGCTATTTAAAATCGACAGGGCACATGTTAGTGCATGTTAGAATCATTGGCCCTGATGCTAATGTGCACTAGCGTATATGTCGTTATTTTTTTGGATAAACAATTCTTATGTGTTCGTTATGCTAAGCTCAATGCCAATAAGGAGCATAGAAAATGCCTCCCTTACAAAGTGAGGGCCTTTTTGTTAAAAGTTTAGCATGTTAGAGAACGAACTAACTATATGTGCATGTAAATAAAAAATAGAATTCAATCTCATGGGGCTTTTTGATAGTCTCATTCTTTAAAATGGGAAAATTTTGTATAATGAGACCTTATGCATTTTGGATTCAAAAATATTTCCTTGACCAACTCAAAAGACGAGGGCTCTGCCTTGTGACCAGCCCACATAGGACTCCAAGCCAATTGCCCTCTTTTATATTATATTCAAAGCCCTATGTGGCATGGTTCTGGAGCTTTGGTTACAAAGCCCAGCCATGCTAGATGTGTCCGTTTGGATTATATGGGTCCGGCCAACTAAGAAAAGTGCTTTAGATACCATGTTGTGATAGAGGAGGAATTGTTTAGGAAGGTATTGTAGAAATTATCAATATCTGTTTTGACTTGTTCACGTTATAGAGAATTTACTAGTGGCTTCTATCTACAATAAAAGAGATCTAATTGAGATGGCTATGTCCTTTGCAAAAAGAATGGCCAGATAATCTTAGAAGCCAAATTTCTCAAATGCCTAATTAAGTTCGTAAGAACTCAGCCAAACCATGCTTGCAAAGCAACACCCGTGCAATTATAAGAGGTTTAAGTACATAGATAGGGATCTTCAGCTATAATACCATAAAAAAAATAGTCTCATGCTGTAGATCCGTGTCTACATAAGAGAAATTATAGAAAAAAATAAGAGAAAAATAACTAAAAAATTAAATTAAATTAACTTTTGAATTATGAAATAGTGTAAAGTCTTTACATATTTATAGGTAATTGAAAATCCTAATCTTAATACTAATAAAACTTTTAATTATAATGAGCCTCTAACATTAACCTAAGCCCAATAAGAATAAGTTATTAATTATAATAAAATATCATCACTAATAATTATTATATTAAATTATGAACACAAAACTTAAACCGTCAAGACGGGTTGTAACATTCTACCTCACTTCTACTCTACCTTTGAGGTGGTATCAAATCAAAAAACTCCACCAAACTTTGCTGCGAATGATATTGGAATTGCAAGGCATAGATCTTGGGAGAGGGAGACCCACAACAATAGATTTCAGGTTGGGAAATAACACCACATGCGAAAGATACTGATATTCTCACATCAAAAACACCAAAAAATATTTATAACTTTAATTGGATTTCATACAAAATTCATATAGGCTCGTTTATGTAGACCAATCAAAACTCATTTACGAGTTTTGTGTACCTAAAAAATATCACACTAAGAGACCAGAAGTAGAGTCGTAGCTGAAACAGGAGGATGTGATATGATTGATGGAGGCGAGCAATCCGGACCTTTGGCCATAATAGAAACTGCCAGAGATGAGATAGGATACCTCCTAGATCGAAGGAGCCATTGACGATAGAGGCATAGACGAGGGCATATATAGATGTGGCTGGAACGCTGAAGAGGAAGGGACGGCCTTGGGTGAGCCAAACAGGGTGGAGGCAAGTGCCTGAGCCACGGCGAATCCTATGAGGAGGAAGGCGGAGACGCTAGCGGAAGCAGTTCTGGCCGGAAAGGAAGGCGCGGCGGCTTGAGCCGCAGCGGGAGGAGTAGAGGTGGACGACATATATATGCTAGGCAAACGGAGCCAAAATCAGGAGCAGGCAAAGCTGTAGAGGCTGCTGACGATGCTCGGGTGGTCCAGTATGATCTGGCAATCTAGGCGATGATGACCCACAAACAGTTTAACCTCCTCCTCGTTGACAAGGCGCCGGATGACGGGGGTGGCCGTCAGTGTTGAAGAAATTGCGGTTCTTGAAGCGCTCCAAGCACTTCTTTTTCTTAGACTTAATCTGATCGATAGTAGAACTCAAAGGGCGTCGCAGACGAGGTTGGAGAAGAAGATCTGGTCCAGCATCGGCCTGGATGTCAACGGACGACTTGAAGACGACTAGGCAGAATTCTAGTGGAATTGTCGTATGGCAGTGGGGTTGCGTCTTCTCTCATAGATTGCCCTTTGGTTTGGCTCAAGTTCTTCCTAGTCATCCTTTAATGGCGTTACCCCACTCTGCTTCAATGGTAGCTACAGGTAGTTCTTCATCAGCTTGGTTTGTTGCTATCGTAAGTTCTTCCCAGTGATGATCTTTTGATGGCGGTTGTGGCACTGCTTCAATAGTAGCTACAGCTAGTTTTGAGCTTGGTTGGTTGCTATGATAAGTTTCAGCTCTATTAACATCCTATGTGATAAATTTATCTATGAGTGAAAATTTAAAATCCAATACTAGTGTTATAGAACAAATTAAAAAAAATAAATAAATAAAAACTAAAATTAAATTAAATTAACTTCTAAATAAAATTGTCTAAATTATGAAATAGGGCTAAGTCCCTACATATTTATAAGCAATTAAATTTTTTAATTCTAATACTAATAAATCTTCTAATTAAAATAAATTTCTAATATTAATTTAAATTTAATAAAAATAAACTTTCAATCATACTAAAAATATAATAATAATAATTTATAAATGCAGACCCAACCCCTCCGGCGAGTCATAACATCTCCTCAATAGTTAAGTTAGTTATAGAAATGCCACTGAGGGCTTGGAAAGGCTCATGGATATTGATAGAGCCAAAGACAAATTCTGTACCTAGAATAGTAGGATAAGGTGGTCACCGTGACAATAGTGATCAGCAGCGTCTGGATAAATCTACCGACAATAGTCCTGTTGCTTATGCAAAACTACAAAAGCTGCAAGTCAACACAACATAAAATGCATACGCTTCTTTTACACAGAAAGCTTTTGTCGACGTAACTGAAGCAGCCCCTCATTACAACCGGATTTTCTCTAGGAAAACTTCAAATGAAGTGCAGAAGCCATTACAACGCTACCAATAAAACAAACAAGCACCACTAAAGCCTAACAGCCTTCACTTCTCTTAAAAGCTTCAAAGCTTTTAACTTGCACGAATGAGACAGTTAGAATCTCAGCTAGATGATATAACTACAACCATGTACACCTAGTTATACCAGAATTCAATACGAAAAATTTTCATATTATATATGTAGGACTTACACTTATCAAGCACAAAATGGAAAAAAGGAATGGACACGCATATCCTTCAGGTGCAATTTATTTGCTAGCAGAACACATGAAGTCTGGTATTTTATATTGTAAGCAACGAAATAATTTTAATATTTTTTTTAAGACATAGCAAAGAACAGCTAGACATAATTACAGAAGTCAGAATGAAAGGTTTGCCTCTCTTTGTCTCCGTTTCAAAAACAATAGTACCAAAGTCACACCTCAAATTCAGCAAAATCATACCAATGGAATCTTATTCAACATCCCCATTTTAATTCAATGACTTTTAAGTACCTGGATACTCAAACTATTGATAATATCAATCTATCAATGTTTTTCCTACATTTTAATTTTTAAAGATTTTGAACCGTTGATATCAGGACTAACAAGTACTGACTACTTCAAGACACATAGTAAATAGAAAGAGATAAAAAGTCACACGAAGATGGATATATTTCATATACTGTGAATGATGCCATGTAAAGTTTGTCTCCACAACTAGTATTCTTGAAGCTGAAAATCAAGGAAATTAGAGCATTGGATGCATTGTGAGAGGGAAATGAAGGGACTTTTGTATAATTTTCTTTTCTTGAAAGAAAATCAAGATGGATTTTTGTTTAGGTCTTTTAAAAAATGAAACAGAAAATAGGAATTAAAATTGCTTCTGCATTTAGTATATGAAATGAAAAGAGAAGAGTGACTTCGAGAACGGTGTATATAGGCTCTTTTCACGAAATTCTTATTAGAAATGACCTTCTCAATTCAAGCTGAATTGAACCTTAAAGGCATTTCCTGAGCTTTTTGCGTAAAAAAGGCCATTTCTGCTTGAAATTGCCCATCCAAACATGATTGAGTCGGAAATGATATTTTCACCTTCTAAAAGCCACTTTTTCATTAAAAAAACGGTATCCAAACAACTCTTGTAAAAACTAGAAGTAATATCTGTCCAGGGTAGTGCCAAAGAACCGTAAACTGAAGAAAAACCAAATGAAATAGTCAACGGAAAAAAAACAAGATCAATTTACTACTTTTCATTCTAAGAGTACGTCTATTCCACCTAATATATAGCGTTTGTACCAACATGTGCACCTAGAATTTCAGGAATTGTGTTTTGTGTGCTCATGAAACTATACCTGTAATAAAAGAAATATCCATTACCAGGCAAAAAGCACGGCTCTGTCAGTGACATAAAATGCCGTTAATAATTGTCATGACCGTCCACCCACCATTACTGAGTTGTCCGGCACTCGACGGGTTTCTTCAATCAAATTTCCCCATGTTAGTCAACCTCAATCCAAATTAGTTAGCATCTAGGATGCTAGACCTTGGTCACCCTTTGTGGTTCTAATTTAACTAGTGAGACTGCCCAAATTAATAACATAGTTTCTCCATTGATTATGGCCATTCAATTTTCACATGCATAGCGAATGTCCCTACAGAACGTAGACTTTTCTCACAGATGAAGTCTATGATGTCAATTGTAAGCTTTTGGATGGACATGATCGACCTACCAGAACGCTGTGTGGAAAACTATATAGGAGTATATGATATAGCCAACTTTATCAACTATTTAGCCAAAAAATAAAAAGTGTCAACTAGATTTCTATCTTTTTGTTCCACCTAGCGTTACCATCCTCATGAACTGCTCGTCACCCTACCTTCCAGTGTTTCTTCAGCATCATCTTTATACTCCCTCTGTCCCACATTAATTGCCTACTTGGTTTTTCAAAATGAACTCATTTTTTAGTTTATTTTGGAAAACCAAAGGGAGCTATTAATGTGGGGGCGGAGGGAGTGTGATAAACCTAAGTTCGGGCTAAGGGCTATTTTAAAATAATGCCCCTCACATGCGTCAAATACAAGGCACCTTGCAATTCTTGCAAACTGAATAGCAAAACAAAGGAAGAGACAGGGAAAAAATAGCTATATCGCAGAGTGAAGAGATCTTTTGATACTTCCATCCATATACTTCTGAATGAATGACTTGAAAAGCCATGATAGGCTTTCTTTAATTATTGTCACAAAATGAGAGAAAAAGAAAAATAGATACAACGGGATTAAGTAGCACTGCTTATTGTACCACAGTTTATTTTATGCATGTGTTTTGAGAGTAAAAATATCGAATATGTGCTGATAGATATTTTTTTGCTCTATAATGATAGATATTTGATATATAATCATTTAACACTAACCAATACCAATATAAAAGATATTGATAATTTTTCTGCACAAGTCAAATTGGAGCGAGATGGTAGATTGCCCTCGTGAACCTCTCATCAAATGGCTACCACTTCCTTTAATTGGTCTTCTAGAAAAGCCTGCTATGTTATGTCGATTGTTGGACCAAAAGCTTACAGTTACCTTCTGTTTCTGTTTAGCAATTTAGAATACCCTTTCTAAATATATGGTAATTTTCTTTAATTTTTTAATAAAAGATTTCTTCTCTTTCTCTAAATGGACTTTTTCCACTTACATGTTTCCACAAATGATCATGCTTTGTTGTTGGTTGATGGTATTGAGGGTCTCAAAATTTTGCCAAGAGGAGATTGATGAAAAATACAAGGTTTTTTTGGCCGATTGATCTTCTAATCTATCGAGTCATTGTCTGGGAATCTTAGGGATCAGATGCAATCGTTACATATTGTATGCCAATTGCGTGAGGGAAAATGATCGATCACCTCATCAATTGCTCTAACGTTTGAAAGATTTATGGCTCAATTTTCAGCCCCGGTTTTCTAGAGTTCAATTTAATCTACGTAGTCCCTCTGAACTATATTAATAGCTCCATTTAGTTTGTCAAATTAGTTTATTTTAAAAAACCAAATGAAACTATTAATTTGGAATGGAGGGAGTAATATTTTCCCTTATGTACCACTAGCTACACAGGAAAGCCCCAAGAAGCTTCTCTCATGTTTTTACAGCCTATAAATTATTTTACTTTCTCCTTACTCTCTTATCCATCCTTTTGCACTTTCTGGACTCTATTTGAAACCATAGAGAGAATTTTGTTTAAAGAGCTTGTTTTGTGGGGAAGTGCTTGTAAAAAACTTGTAATTGTTCTTGAATTAATGAATTTGATTTGGTGGAGCTAGGCTTTGGCAGAACCACATTATTGTCTTTTTTGCTTGTGGTTGTTAGTATATCTTCCTTTGTTTGATTTGTTTACAATTATTTGATTTTGCATTGACTATAGTAGTGTGGGATTGTGTACATGGATTTGCATGAGAAGTACTTCATTTATATGTGGTTGAAGGTCTACTTCACTTAATTTGCTCTTGTTTTATTACATCATGATCATAGTGCTTAAATTGTTAAATTAGTTTGTTTTGGTCCTTTGGGATGCTTTTTTGTTGCACAACTGATCATTCAATACCGGCAAAACCAATTATCTATATATCACACAACAATTTTTGAAAAAACTAGTCGTGAACAATGAAATAAAATGCGATCTAAGTTAAATTTTTTTAGCAGAAATGGTTGTATATATTGTTATAAGAAAATCGATACAATGTACATAATGTTATAATATATATTAGATTCTCTCCATCTCATATTAATAGTTCTATTTGGTTTCTTAAAATAAACTAAATTTAGTTCATTTTAAAAAATTAAATAGAGTTATTAATATGGGATGGGGGTTATAGATTAAAACCATGTCAATTTAAGGCTTTACCCACATGCATCCATACCCAATTTCAAAAAATTTATCTAAACCCTACCTAGTATTTAATTCCCTATTCATTATCCATATTACCCATTACCTATCTGGTGAATGGGCAGGTAACCGGTAAAAGGCCAACCGATTAATAATAAAAAATAATAACAAACAATACAAAATAAATTGTCTTAAATAATTTATATTTTCTAAAAGTCTATCTAATGTATCACAAGTTCAATTCAATAAAGACATAAGAAATATTGTATCCACAAACCTCGTAGTTTATATTAAAAAAATATAATAAGAATCTAACACCTTATATAAAGAAAGATCAAAACTTCAAAGTAATTTTCATTACCCCAAAGTCCCTCGCTCATCATACCAAAATATTACAAGATACAAGAATAATTTAAACCTTACTTATCCTATCACATAGTAAAAACTAGGTACTCATCAAAACCAAAGAACATGAAATAAAAACCCAAGAAATGAAATTCCTACTGCTCACTCAACACAAACTCCCCTCGCTCATCATTCACTCTCCTATTGTGATTCGTCGAGGATATAACCTATATTTGCTCTTCAAGATACATAGAAGATTGACTACATTCTCTTCCAATGTATTTCAATGAAAGTACAAAATGTTCTAAAATGATCCATATGCAAGACATTCTCCTTAGGTAGTATATATAATTGTGTCTTTTTATATGATTCGAGTAATAGGTAATAGGTATAGACAAGGGGTTACCCATACCCTACCTATATAATAAATGGGTGGGTAAAATTACCCACTTATTTTACCCGTTACCCATTTATCAATTATCCCCCCACAAATTTTTGATTGGGCAAGCAATTGACATGGGTAATTGGTTACAGTTCATTGACAGTCCTACCCCAAACACCCAAAATATCCCCCGTGGTCTTCCTCAAAATTAGGGCAGTAAGCATGTGTGTTCGTCCGACCATGTCCATGCCAAAAATAGACATGGTTTGGTCTCCTTCCGAACATGGCAACAGTCATGAAGACAAGTTTTAGCCATATGCTAAGTCATGTCCATTTGCTAATTATTTTCTTTACTAGGATATTACCAAATTTGCATAAGATCATCTTTGTATTTTAGAAAATTTTCCATTTGGCTATCATTTATAATTCTAGCAAAATTCAATTCAATTCATTTACTTAATTAACTATTTGTACAATAATATTGTTATTTGTAGTATATCTTTATTTTTTGTTCATTAGGATTCTCTATTTAAGTGTAAGGGTTATGCCTTAATTGGGTGGTGAATGAATTATTAGTTCTCTTGTCTTCTTCCTGTCTACCTCTCCCTCTTTCATGGCAGCCACGCTACTCTTTCTCCCCTTTCGTTGCCATCTTGCGCAGCTCCCTTATCCTAGCCTGATTGCTAGGCTGTTTTGGACACTGGTCCACGACAATGGTATTAATACTCCCAATAGCTCCTCCTTCCTTGCACGTGATTACCATCTTGGATATAAGTCCAGACAGCATCCATGCCAACCAAGGTGTTGCCTCAGGCTGACCCAATGCCAACACCATCATTTGCTTGGAAGAAGAAGATGCAACAATTCAAAAGAATGACCCTTTGCTGTAAAGAGAACCAATTCTGAAACACTTTTAGATCCCACTCAGCCATCTGAATGAAGCTCCCATCTGCCCACACCAAGCCATGGAGAAGATCCTGTGTCTCTACTCCACCATCGACCTCGAAGTTGACTGCCCAATGGTCTGTGGGACAACTGGTGGACACGCTCTCGATAACTCCTTCTCAGAACGTGGCTACTATCTTGGCGACATGTGCAGAGATCAGAGCCTCATGGCAGGTACCACATGCACGTCCACTGTCGTTGTTGAATTTGGCAGCCCCTAAGTAGGTCTTTACCTCTGACGTCATTCCAGAGGCCGTCCAGTCCCTCCCACTGTTTGTCTTCTCAACAAATCTGGTAGCATCTGTACATGTAACCCTCACCTCCATATGGATGCTTCAATCAAATTATTTCGGCACACAAGAAACATCACCCAAAAATCATCACCTCTATCAGCAGAAACTGAAATTAGGTTGTTGGCGGTCTCTTCTCCTGCGATGATCACCTCAAGTCGCAAAGGTGATCCCTGCCACCGCCAAAACCTAAAATTCACTGCTGCGACTTCTTCGATGGGCCGCTTCATGATCAGATCCAACCTAAAGTGTGCTGAAGATTTCAGCCTCAATGATGTTGTTGCTTTGCCCCACCAATGTGACCCTCTTCTCCTTCAAAATTTGCAACAAGTATACACCTTTTTGGCAAGTTGTAGAGATTATGGACACTTAGTTCCTTCTCCACTGCCATTGCCAATCATGGCAAAGAGTTCGCAGCTCTAGCCCATCTCGATTGCACTTTTCAACAGAAATCATTATCCTTTCCAATCAACAAGTTTCCTTACTAGTCTCATAAAGGACTTGTCAGCCAACCTTCATAGCGACAATCTACCTTATTTGGGTCCTGCAATTTTGCCAATAAATCATAGAAAAATCCTTACAAAATTGGAGCAACTCATCAAATCAGGCTCGTGCTTGGGATTGTTCTTGATTCTTCCCCCCACTGTAGACTACCAGATTGATTCTCCTTTCATTAGCAAAAATCATGGCTCCCCTCATATACAATTATTGTTCCTGCCATGACATTTCTTCGTGCATTGCAAGCTTCGGTCATGGTTGGCCAACCTCAGTGACAATCATCTTCACAAAAAATCTAGCCCATATCGACACTCCTACCAATTGTAGCCATATTTCCTTCCTAAATCACGTCTTCATTGATGTTTGCACGCAGTTGACCCAATTAAGAATGTCAAGACTGATCTCTTACTATATGTAGAAATCACAACTCGACTCACCTCCAAATTGAGCTTCTTCCATCAACTTACTCTTTCGAGTGGAGAAGAGCAATATTTGCCTTCCCTTTCCGAGAATCATGGCTAGATCTTCCTATGGAGGGTTCTCCCTAAATTTTTTTTCTAACAGCCCTGACAAGTTTCTTCGTGCAATATGGCAACTCGATAAAGGAAATCTGAAGCTTATCTTGTGGAGATTGGATGCAAGCCACCTTAGTGCTTGCTGGAATTTCTCAATTCATTTTCCTTCCATTATGTGCCCACCCGAATTGGATACTTCAACAAGCTATTTTGTGCATTTGGCAAGCAACGGTGGGCCCTACCCATTAATGAGCACTTCTTGGACCATTTGGATGCAAGTCCTCAGGCCCAATTGCCATTGGATCAGTTCATTTGGCCCCTATTGCTCTTGAATCCTGTGGTCCTACCCATAGGTATATGCATCCATCGACTTGACTTCCTACATGTTTCCGTTAGCTTCTTCATGTTGGTTTTGAGTACTGGTCATTGCCTTGCATCTTTCTATTTGTCTCATCCATAGTTTAGGACTGGTTGTTCACAGTGGAGTTATGGTAGGCGCGATACTAGGAATTTTAGGCCACCTCAAGGATGAGGTAATGTGCAAGCGAAATGTGGTGAAATATTGTGTACCGAAAATAGGTTGTCTAAGGGGGGCGTAGGCCTTAGTGTTTATTAGTTGTTTCTTGATTATTAGAGAGTTTATTACTATTTTTATTTAATAATGTTAGTGGGCTTTTAGGCTTTTGTTAGTGAGCCCAGCTTTTAGGCATTTGTTAGTAAAGCCCATTAAGATTCTCTATCTAAGTGTAAGGGATATGCCCTAATTGGGTGGTGAATGAATTGTTGATTCTCTTGTCTTTTTTATCTCTCTCTCCCTCTTTCATGGCGGTCACGCTGTTCTCTCTCTCTTTTCCTTGCCATCTTGCACCGCTCCCTTCTCCTACCCGGTTGCTAGGCTGTTGTGGACACAGGTCCACAACACACATATGGATAAAAAAACCGCATCAAAAGCACATCAATTATAGGAAGGACGAGACAGATCAAACTTCTTGATGGCAAGCACTTAAGAACACATCCCCTCGCCTGACTTATGATTGAAAATAAGAGAACCGTAGAAAAACGTGTTTTGATATATGTGTACAAGGGATCTGAAGTTGAAAGCTGTAAGTTATTTGTCTTACTAAAGAAGATTTCATCTGAAAAAGATTCAGGTATGTACAACAAGTCCAGACTAAAAGATGCTATAAAAAGGATTATAATCGTTAATATGCATCAACTATCCACAACTATAGAAATCAGTGGCAATAAAAGATGCTATAAAAAGGATTATAATCGTTAATATGCATCAACTATCCACAACTATAGAAATCAGTGGCAACAATTTAAGTAAAGCTTTGCACATCTCAGAAGGCATCTTTAGAAAGATGCTATAAAAAGGATTATAATCGTTAATATGCATCAACTATCCACAACTATAGAAATCAGTGGCAACAATTTAAGTAAAGCTTTGCACATCTCAGAAGGCATCTTTAGGGTTTTCATAGACAAAGTACCTCAAAGATGAGCTAGAAACATACATAACGTTCAAACTAGAATCAAACAAAAAACGGTCGGCAAGTATGTAGTAGCAATATCCAATATCATGAAAACAAAAAACACCAATAGCACTTAATCCCTATCTTAGCCAAAGATATTTTGTGTCCATATATCACAGGCATCTTATCAAAAGACAGTGGATTAAGGAAACTATCATACCATCCATTTTTATCTTTTTTTTAGTGGGAAAATATCACACTTCCATCGCTTAGATAGTTCAAACAAAATCTCCCTCCCTCTCTCTCTGACAGACACGCTGCACATACAGAATTATGAGACGTCAGTCAACATTGTCCGGAATCTGATGATATCCTAAGGACATCAACTCCTACAAACCGGCAATCCGGACGGGAATAAAAATTCCGTATACCACTCGTACCAAGAGGACGGCAAGATGGCAACCCATCAAGCGCACATCATGCCTATTTGCCAAAGAAATTGCATCAACATGGCTCATGGGATGTTCCTCAACTAAGAGAGATCAAACCACCTGAGCATTGAATCCACATAATGCATCCATGAAATAACAAACTAAACCCTTCCGCATTAAAGAACCTCTGAGTTACCGACTCTTTTGTACCAATATTATAATGGTTTAATAAAATTAAAGACAACATCTTTTTCAATTTTGAAAAAAAAATCATCAAGCTGCAGGTTAATGACGGTGATAATAAAAGGAAATGAACGTAGAACAACTGAGGATATACTAATCAGGAACATGTGCTGTCAGAAGAAAAAAAACATATACAAAGCACTTGACTTGCACCCAGTAATCACATAAAATCAGCTTATTTATCTAATCCCAAAGCTGACAAGCATCGTACATCCAACCTAGTCAGAACCCACCAAAATCTCCATAAACGCCGACCTTAAAAACCTAATTAGAAAAGACATGCAATTTTTTTTTTGAAAAAGTTTTACTTCTTCAGTTCTTTGCAAAAGCACTTTTAGGCTGTGGGCATTTCTTCCCAAATAAAGGATGATAATAGGAAAACAGTAACAACAATATATAACAAATATCCAAGATTAATCAAGCACCACAGAGCATTATTCACCGATCAAAGGATCAACACATCACCTGGATGAGCTGCAGAACTCATAAAGCTTCCCACGGTTGGAGAAGATGATCAAAGCTACCTCGGCATCGCAGAGGACAGACAGCTCGTAAGCCTTCTTCAGCAGCCCGTTCCTCCTCTTGGCAAAGGTCACCTGCCTGTTTATCTTGTTCTCAATCCTCTTCAGCTCCACTCTCCCCCTCCCCATCTCTCTCTCTCTCTAGATCTCCCTCCCTCCCTCCCTCCCTCTCTCTTCACCTGATCACTTACTAGACAAAAAGAGAAGCAGGTAAAAATGGGTCTTTTTCACAGTGCACATATATAGCTATACACACTGGGCAAGGAGAGGAGGAGGAAACTGAAAAGTGAGGGAATTTTTTTATTCTATTATTGTTTAAAATCTTTGGTAATAAAGATTTGGTTGGAAGTTGAGAAATGGAAAGTCTGGTTTGGATCATGGGTTGGAGAAGAAGAAGAAGAATGAAGATAAATTTACTTAGCTAATGTGATGATTAATAGGCTTTTATGTCTATAGCATGTCAACAGCAAACCTTAAAAACTGTCTGGACACCTGTCGACCCTTTATAGGCTTGTCTTCTCTAGTGGCAAGATTGCCCTTCTGTCTGAACAGTATTGACTGTACATTTTGTTTGAAGTATTGTACATGTTGTGATGTACTATAAGGTCTGTCTTGGAGAAAGAACAAAATTTACATATTTAACATTAAAAGTATTGAGGAAAAAGTTAAAATAGACATGGTCACGTGTAACTGTTTGAGCCGCGGCAATGAAAATTGTTGGATCGAGATCTAATAATAAGTATTACAAAAAAGTTGTTTGCCCCTAAGTAACATGCATTAATCAAAATTTGACGGTCCACAATGCCCGGGCTCATATGTGAGCGAGGCTCATTATTAATTTGCTTCTTGAATGATGATACATGATAAATTTGTGTCTCTGAGTAATGTTGCAAGTAGAGAATTATTTGCTAGATATTGAAAGAGTGGCACAAATCCCTTTTGAGGAGAAATGAAAGCGAATAAATGAGTTTTTCCAATTTATTTGTGAATTATATTGGTACCTGTCCATATCAACATTTATGGCTTGGCATATATATAGTACATAGTGTAGGGTGTGCAAGAGATCTGTGTGCAGCTAGTTGTAAAACTTAGAGCAGGCAGCTCAATTAATCCCAACCAAAGTAACCTAATCTTATCAACATTATGTACTATAAATTCTAAAACCACTAATTAATTTATATCTACGTTTTAACATCCATGATATAGATTTGGGGCTCCTCTAATCACATCAATCTATGACGTCCACATTTTTGAATTCACGATCAAGATCAATTAAATGTTCAACTGGTGGGTCCATCAGTAGGTATTAGCATTCTCCTTTTCAGTCAAGCTCCAACTCATGTACTAATTACATTAGCTTCGATTGATCTTTCCCAAACTCCTCTCATAATATAGTTCACCTTAACATTTGTTGGTATCATGAGACAAATTTAACCAACTAACCAAGTCAATCACTACTTAATTTGTTTTTGTTACATGAAACCACACGAGGATATGATCACCATGCTAGAGAGGAAGATGAGGTCTGATGGAATTTAAAATCTCGACATTCTCCCAAATCGTCGACAACCAAATCGGTTGGAATTACAATTATTAGATGAGGGTTGGTTAGACTTGTCCTTAGGGAATCGGATCACGATCAACCATAATCTGATAGCAAGCTGCAACTCTGGCTAATTATTTCTTTATTAAATATTACACAAGCTAAATATAATTGTCTTATAAATTGATCTATTTCGATTTGAACGTCAATATTTTCAAACACATAATACTCCATCCATCCATCCCAATTTAATAGTCCAACTAAAATTTTTAAAATCAATTAAATTTAGTTAGGGAGAAAGTAGAACGTACGTAGTAGTTGAGCATGAGCATGTAAGGGAGGGGTTAAACGAGAGTGGCAGTTATGCAATTTAACAAAGAAAGGGGGGGCAAATTAATTCCATGTTGAAGGCACAAGCTTCGCTGATGTCATCGCCTGCAAAATTTTCATGATTTTCCTCGAATCCGAAACCCGGCTCTTCTGAAAAAGCCGCCGAGGAATCCTCTACCCAACGATACGTGTAGATCCTTCATTGGCCAGCAAGTCGCCTTCCTCACGTGACGCGACCTGTCTGCTACGGCTCATGCGTAACGCCGTACAAATGGGTCAAAACATGTGTCGTTGTATGATACGTAGAAATGTATAAGATTTGCGTCATGGATTGGCGGACCCAGCACTGTTTACGGTCTGTCCAGACACGAAAGAAAATAGAAAAATAATATTTTTATCTTAAAATTATATATTAAAAAATTATGCATGAGTTTTGTTTAGTGAACCCGGGGATTATTTATAAAGTTTAATTAAAACTTTTATATAAATTTTTATAAGTATTTTTATTGTAAAAATTATTTTATTGTGAAAAAATACATCCCGTCCGGTTAGGATGCCACTTTGGTTGAGTACATGGCAAAATCTGACTCAACCCGAACTATAAAGTCGGGTTTGGGTTTTTGAATTCAACTAAAATAGTTATTTAAGGAAAGTATTTTTTATGCTCTACACTCACTCTGAGTCGAGCTTAAGGAATGCCTGTGAGGCGTTCATTTTCAAGATCAATTGCACACACGGTAGAGCACATTCGTTACCATGTGTTTCGTCGATTTTGAAAATAAACGCCTCACAGACATTCCTTATGCTCAACTCACATTCTCCACAAAGCATAAAAAACGCTTCCCTATTCAAGTTGGATTTGAATTTATTATTTTTTAAATGTTATCGGGTTGGTAAAATCTGACCCGAATAAGGTTATAAATAAAAAAATTTATATTTTTCTTTCCATTTTAATAAAATCCAACCCAACCCTAATAGGTCATGTTTGGTTTTCTGAATTCAACCCGAATAGCTATTCGGTTCAAATTTGAGCTTACCATTTCTTAAATAGTATAAGGTTCGAGTTTGGCAAAACTTGACTTGAACTAAACCCGGTGGCATCCCTCGGTCCGGGCTAGGGGTGTAAACAATATCCATTTGTCCGGTGTCTGTCAGCGTTAGCATCTGTCCGCACTAAAATGGACAATTTTTTTTTGTCCGTCCCAAATACGAACGGACATGGATAAGGGTTGGCCGTGTCCGTAGCCGTTCGTATCTACCAACTATATATTATACTCTCACATGTCTTCTTTAATATTAGTATTTATTTATTTTTTAGATTAGACTATCTTATTATTATAATTAATTTTTTAATTAATTTTTTACTAACCACCCTTAATTTTGCTATAAAGTAGTATATGTTAAACTTTCACTTTTATTTCATCCGCATCCGTCATAGACAAATACAGACAGACAAGCACATGGTCCGCATAAAAATAGCGGTTGCAGACATGCCTTGTCCGCATCCGTCCGTTTACACCCTTAGTCTGGGCAGCATGTTTTGTACCTACTGAAGTGGCATTTTCATAGTTAAATACCATTACCCACTTCACCTGGATTGGTTATAGAGAAGAATTTGAAGCAGTATTTTTAAAATTGACCCGGTCACCAATCCAGGCATGTGGCCAAGTTCGAACTTTTCCAGTTCAACCGGATATAAATCAAGTTCAATAGGGTAACTATAGATTTAACCGGATAAATATAGGTTTAACCGGTAAATGACCTTACCCAAAAATCTTATTGGGTTCAATTAAATTCTAATAGAAGTGTGTTGTTTAAGTGTTAAAAAAAAATTATTCTATGGAAATCGCTTGTTTAACTATATTATAGAAGAAGAAGAAAAAATTAGCCTATGGAAAAGGCCTCACATCCTTATTGTGCATGTTGCTAGCCTACGCAAGTGAGGCAGCCTCCTATTTACTATTCCATGTGCCATAATAATTGTCTGAAATTAAAAAATGTCCCAAACCAATCGTTCTATTCCACATTATCCTTCTCATAATAATTAATAAAAAGGGTAAAAAGGTTAATAAATCGACTTTTGTATATATTATGTCTTTTAAAATATGGGCAATTAATATGAAACGAAGTGAGTGCTATAGATATTTGAAAAGGGAGTGTCCAATTTGAGTGTAAATAAGATTGGTTCCAGGCAAATTATGTTTTGGGCCCCACAAGTACTTAATAAATGGAAGACAATGGGAACTCGAATATGTCCCACTTGAATGGTAGGGCCTCTAAACTTGGCATCGTCCAAACTTATGGGCTCCTTCTAATGCATCACATTAATATCATGCTAAGATTTAATGCTAGAATTTAGCACCAAAGAGGGAATATATGCTAGGTTTTTCTTGGCCACTGCCTAAAGAAGGGGGTCACCAATAGAGGATATTCGGGCGAAGTTAAACTTTAAGGCTCAAAGTTCACCCAACCTGAAGATCAATGTCATTTGTGTATAAAAAGCCTGAATGTACAACTAGAGCTTAGAAAAAGGAAAAAAAAGTAAAAAAGTCATATGCATTCACTCTCATCGAACTATTTACACATAATGGCTTATCTTTATTTTCTTTTTGCATAATTTTTAAAATAATTTTTCAAATTATGGATACGGTCGCCTTGAATCACTTAGCCCTAACATATAGTTTCTAAATACTATAACTACCCTTCCCCTTATACCTCCTTTCTTCTTCTCACTTTCTCCACCATGGTATTGTGTTGTAAGAGGGAGGTTTGATTCTAGTTAATTATGTGTCATTCTATAATATTTAATAATGTCTTCTGTTCAATATTAGGGGCACTTCATGATGAAAAATAATTTATCACAACCCAAATCTTGGTGGCATATGCATGTGTTTCAAGGTCAAGGTTATGTCATAGTTGTCCTAAATTGAATATTAAGGATAAGAAAGACTCGAGCACTAGTGTTACACGTTTTGGTGTTGGTGATGATGAAGAACTTGATCTACTTCATTTACCATCGATTTGTCATTATGATGAGTTGATTTTCGTTATACATATTATATGTGTTCTAATATATTTTTTTTAGCTTTCAGGACTTGGATAGTGGTATGGTTTATATGGATAATGACATAACTGCTAAAACACTTAAAATGAGTACTATTCAGTTGAAGTTGTATGATGTCACAATTGGTGTCTTGCATGATGTTCAGAATGTCCTCAACTAAGAGAAGAATTTTATCTCAGTGTGGACTATTAAGTCTAAAGGCTACTAGATTAACATGTAAATTACATTGAGAAATCAGCTAGTTTTGAGATACACTTGTCAGAAGAACCTTTTTTTTTCGGAGAAAAGTCATATTCAAAGTGGTACAGTTGATTTGGTGGCCAAAAAATTTAATGAGGAGATGCATGTATTCAGGTGGAGGCATGTATAAATTCTTCTTCTAGGTGACTTGAAGAGTTTAAGTCATTCATTACAACAAAACGGACTATTTACAATATTTTTATTATCATCGCAATAACAAGTGTCACTAATAACTTATTTTTGTCTCAAATACTAAATATTTTTTTGTTGAAAAAATTTATGTACTATTTGTGATATTTATAATTAAATGTCGCAAATAAGTAAATAGTATTTGCTATGCTTTTATAAAAGGGTTGCAAACAATGGTACTATTTGCTATGTTTTTATCAAAGCATCACCACTATTTGCGATGCTTTTACGAAAGCATCATAAATAATATTATTTTTTTAAAAATATAAATCTAATTTTATTTATTTAGTATTTATGATGCTTATGTTTAAGCATAGCAATTAGGAGATGTATTTGTGACATTTAGACAAAAGAACCACCAATATTTTAGGGTATTTCGGACACATAAAAACTATACGCCCCAAATACCCTATGCTATTTGAGATGCATAGCCCTATGCGTCCCAAATACCTAAATTTTATTTAATATATATTTTTATTCTAAAATATATTATTTAATATTATAAATTAATATTTTCATTCATGTATATGCAGGACTTTGCATGTGTTAGTGTTAGGCTCAATGGGATGTCGAATACAAATTGGACTACACAAATGACTCATTGGACACAAGAAGGATGCATCCCCTCATACACCGTCGAATCTCGATCCAACAATTCTCATAGTTTGAGCTCACAACTAGGAATAAATAATTTATTTTAATATTTTAAGTAATAATATATTATGTAAATATATATATATTAAATAAAATATATGGTATTTGGGACGCATAGCCTTATGCATCCCAAAAACACAAATTTTATTTAATATCTATTTTTATTCCAAAATATATTATTTAATATATAAATATATATTATTTAATATATAATTATTTTAAAAATATATATTAATATTTTCATTCCCGTACATGCAGGACTAGGCTCACGCAGGTCAATGCCAACCCCAACTATGTGGGACATCGGATAGAAATTAGACATCATATATAACTTATTGAACATAAAGGATGCATGCCCCCATGGGCAGTCGAATCTCGATCTAATTGTTCTCAAAGCTTGAACTTATAATAAGAGAATTTATAATTACTTGCGACGAATAGGTTTGAGTGAGAATGGGCTCACACGCATTAGATCTTGATTCGATGGTGCTCAGACCCTGAGCTATCACATAAGTAGCTTACAAAAACCAAGGCTCACGCTGACGTGCATGAGCTCCATCACACATAAACAAGACTTATGAAATTAATTTTATATTTTTTTTGTAATTATACATTATAGATTTATATATTGTATAATATATTATGTATTTAAATAATGTATATTAAATATAAATTAATATTTAAAATAATACCATTTGCCACATTTAATATAAAGTGTCGCAAATATGAATAAATAAATTTTTTTAATTGTCTCCAACTCGTGCCCATATTTTCTCACTAACTAAGCAAATAATTATTTTTTTGTACTCTAGCTCTACTCCACTGGGGGATGAGGAGAGAGGAGAAAGTAAGAGAATTTAATTTATTTTTTTAATATTTTTTAAATAAAATATATATAATATTTATGATGCATTGACCTATGCAATGCAAATACTACATAAATTTTATTTTAAAATTATATGTATAATAAAATAATAAAAATAAATTAAATTCCTCTGCTTTCTCACCTCTCCTCCTCTCAATTCCCCCTTGGTTCCCGATATCCCCCTAGCCTAGCTAGAGTACAAAAAAATATTATTAGCTAAATTAGTGAGAAAATGCGGGCACGAGCTGCAAACAATAAGAAAATTTTATTTATTTATATTTACGACACTTTATATTAAACGTCACAAATGGTATTATTTTAAATATTAATTTATATTTAATATATTATTGAATTATATAATATATTTTACAATATATAAATATATGATATATAATTATGAAAAAAATTGTAAATTTAATGTCATAAGTCTTGTTTTATGTGAGGTTGAGCTGATGTGGGTCGGCATGAGCCGTGACTTTGTGTGGGCCTCATATGTTTTAGTTCAGGCTTTAAGCACTATCGGATCGAGATCTAACGTGTGTGAGCTCATTCTCACCCAAACCTATACGTCGCAAATAATTATAAATTCTCATATCATATTTTATCCGACCATACTGATCATATCATATTTTATCCGACCATACCGATCATATCAAATCAGATTATATTAGATCACCACATAGCATTTCAGAACATATCAGATCACAACAAAGTATATCAAAGCATATCGAATTAGAACATATCATATCATAGCAAATAATATATCTTAATTAGTATATTAGTAACATTAAGTAAGATGTGCATGTATATAAATCATATTAAAACAGAATGTCAGAAACGCTTACTCCCCTGTAGTTCCAGAAGTAACGATGTTCGGAATTTCTCGTTTCCTCATAGCATCCTCCCTTTTAGTTCTAAAGATGGCAGGCAGAACCTCCTCTAGCTCCAGAACATCTTTCTCATTACATATGAAGGCGGTAAATAGACACTCCCTTTAACTTAGGACATTTCCCTCGTTGTGGCCCAAAGGCGACATACATAATTTCACTTAAGCCAAGACATTTTACACTTCTCGTGCTCGTAGGCGGAAAACAAAACCTCCCTTACCTAGAGACACTTCTCTCTTTGGGGTTCGAGGGCGACAGGTAGAGTCTCCTTTTGCCCCAGGGTTTTCCCCCTTATAAAGTCGTTAATCTCCATTGCATAGAACACTTTCAAATTAGCTAAGAACATCTTTTGAATGACTTAAATCAGACTTAAAATGAGTGAGAAATGAAGAAAATAAGTTTCAGAATGTTCTGAATGTAAATAACAGACGGTTTATATAGAAACGGAGAAAGAACATGCGTTTGATGCATGTCTGATGCGCATCATGCGTAAGATGCGTGTCTGACACGCATGCATGTCAAACATGTTTCATTTTCTGATGTGCCTTTATGTGGCACGCGCATGGCTCGTGTGCGGCACATTTCATCAATTTTTTATTTTCTTATTTTCTTTTTTTTTTAAACTTAAAAACGCGATATCTTCTTACCCTGAGTCGGAATTACACATTCTTGGCACTGATGGACTTATATTGATGAGTCCTTCGAAACTAACCCCACATGGGTAAGTTATTTCATATATTTTAAGTAGGCCCCGCCCATATAGCATGGTTCCCGAGATCATAACTTTCATTCCCGACCTCTGTTTTACGTGTTCTTTAGTTCATTGCGCTTGTTATTTCGAGTTCTACTTATATACCAGAATTCTATCACTTAAATCCCCTTATAATTTAACTTAAATTTATGTCATTTCTTCAAAACCTCCGGGTTAAGCGTGATTGAAACACGGGGTATTATAGTTAAGTAATGGAATCCCTAATCCTATCCAACATCCCTTCTCCTTGTGCATCTTTCCTCCTTCAATCTCAATGTGTCACTCTTTTCTTCCTCCTTCACCTTCTCTCCTCATTTTTCCTATTTTTACCATTTACATATAGCTAGCTTCTTTCACCTTCAATAATGAGAATTTGCAGGGAAGACATACGCCCTTAGCAGTTTACACCAATTAGCCCAAACAAATAGGGAAGCATTTTTTATGTTCCCAATTGACAATGAGCGTAAGCTGTCCATGGGAGCCGTTCATCCATAAGATTGATAGTGTACATGCTAGCATCTATGTTACTGGCACTAACGTGCACTAGCATATACGCTGTCGATCTTAAATATCAAGGACTCCCATGAACGGCTTACGCTATGTTCATTATCAGTGGGGAACATAAAAAATGTAGCACACAGTACTAATGGACATGGGCTACGAGTATGCAGGGAGTGCATGGGTAGTAAAACTATGGGCCAAAAAATTCATTTACATCAATTATGGGATCAATATCACAATTAGTACAACTAAACCATAACAAAATAATACTCCTATCCTATTTTAATTTTTCCATTTTTAAAAGATGTAAATACTTCATTTGTTCCACATTAATGACCCTATTCGCTTTCTTAATATGAAATGGAGCTATTAATGTAAATAAAGTATTATAGAATGTGAGAAGCCCATTCAACTCCAAAAAACGCAAAATTGCGATAGTTAGAGCATTTTTTTAAGGCACCGAAAAAGTCAAAATTTGTCCATAACTTTTTAAATTAAAATTTTATTTTGGTAAAAAAATAGAAAATAGAAAAAATAATACGGAATAAATATTTTTTTAAATAGGACAATTAATATAAGACAGAGTAAGTAATAAAGTGACATGGTATCAAAAGGTCTCAATAAAAAAATTTAATTCCTCACTACAAAGCTTCTCAAACCGGACTTCCTAATAATTTGTATGTTGACCTCACACATGACATTGCCCAAGTCCTTGTGTCAGACTGGTTGGTCGCGTGCATGATATTCACAACTAACCATGATGAGTATTAATGCCTTCAGGGGTTAACCAAAGGATGCCGATAACCCTATAATACATTCTTCTAACAAAACCATGATATGATTAGACAGAATAAATTGGGTCTCACAATAGACGGACCCCGTTTTTTTTATCCCATTAAAATATGGTACAAAGTTTTGTTGGATAAAAAAGTGTAAAAAATTCATTATCCTAAACTAAAATAAAAAAGATAACTAAAAAAAATTTATTAGACTTACTTTCCCAAGAGAAGTAATAAATATTTAATAAATACTCTTTCTGTCTCATATTAATTATCTTCTTTAATTTTTTTAAAATAAATTAAAATTATTTTATTTTTTAAAAATTAAATAGGACACTTAATATGGAGTAGAGGGAGTCTACAATACAAACAAACTTGAGCCATAATAATGAATAGATGTACATGTGTTACAAATTAAATGAGCTACGTACATGTACAAAATTAGAGTTTGATAGAAATGGAACATTTAGTCTAAATCTTATAGCCAATATATCATTGGACCGGATCATCAAAGATTCTAAATTATGTACTCCCTCCATCCCTATATCAATGGCTTTAATAAAAAAAAATATTTTAAAATAATTGCTCCATTTCACTTAATTTAAGCTAAGATGAATTTATTATGCTTGTCACTTTTAGGGGTTATAGTTCTCACTTTTAGGGGGGAACCGCCGTTAGAGCCAAAGCCTTAGCGGCAAACCCAGCTAGCCCCGGCTAGAGCTATCGCACAGAATCAGCAGAAATATAATGCAAGTAATTGTCATCTTGGGCAACATAATTGCAGCCTTGCTAGTACTCATCACACCCTACTTGTATTGCAGCTGCCACAGAACAGAGGAGGCGTTGATGGAAAAGTAGAAGAAAAAGAACAAGTGCAAAGAGAGGCAGGGGCAGTGGGGTGAGTACTGGGTAGCAGATGCTGGGGAGGGGGAAGGTGGGGACGACATACAAGGCGGCACTGGAGGGCAGTGCAAAGGTGGTGGTGGTGGTGGTGGTGGTGAAGCGGGTGAAAAAGAATCGGAGCTACAAGGAGGTTCGTCAAGTACTCAGAGGCATCAGTCTGTTAAGGCACCAGAATGTGGTGTCGCTTCAGGCTTACTACTACTCCAGAGACGAGCTCCTCCTCGCTTCCGACTTTTTCTCCCCCGACTCTCACAGTATTATTTTCAAAGAAGAAAAAAACCAGGGACTCCCTTAGCATAATACCTATTTTTATTATGCTAATAATTAGGTGAGACTCATGATAAGATAAAAATAACAAAAAAAGAGAAATGAAGCTATTAATATAGGATGGCGGAAGTATAAATTATGTAATTATGAGGGTTTTAAGCAAATACTCCATCCGTTCTACATTAATAACTACATAGTACCCACTTTTATTATGCTAATACTTAGGCGAGACTCACGATAAGATAAAAATAACAAAAAAGAGAAATAGAGCTATTAATATAGGACCGGAGGGAGTATAAATTATGTAATTATAAGGGTTTTAAGCAAAATCTCCCTCCGTTCTATCTTAATAACCACATAGTTTATGAAACTATGTGAGACAGAGGAAGTACATAATTTGGCCCCATGTCACCTAAGGGATTTATAAATCATGCCAAACGCTTGTTTCAAATCAAATATACAAAGATACATGGAAGCTCACATAGCATAGTCTTGAACAATGATTTACATTTTTAAGTCTTTATTGGAAAACGCAAACATATCCTAACTACTATGTTGTGCACGCTTCCTCGTACTATGATAGCTTAATCACATTAAGGAAAAATCTATAACCAAAACGTCCCTGTGAAAAGTTTGTGATCTTACATGGCTAAAACATGTAAACGTACACGTGAATAAGCAATTGAAACATGATAATTTGGAAGTAACATACTCCTCAGCCCCACATTAATAACTCAATTAAAAAAATTAAAATAAATTAATTTTAAAATAAATTAAAATTAGTTAATTTTAAAAAACCAAATGGAGCTATAAATGTACAATGGAAGAAGTATGATCGTAACATGATCAATTTAAGCCATATAAAACTCATAAGGATGAGAGATTTGAAGGGACTTGTATGATTGGTGGGAACTCTTAGTTTGGTATTGTAAACTAAGGACCTTTTAATAGGGACTTCCGAAGTTGGGAAGCCGGTTCCTCTTGATCTGGACTCAGTATCATCTAGGTATGGTTAACCGGTCCAAGCGAGTCTTAATGCATTTGGATGCATCTAGCCTGACCGGGCTCTAGGATCATGTCCCAGACTATAGTACTTAGAGGTCCTAACGTGGTACATAGAGGCTATGCTAGGCGTCCATGGGAGCCCGCCATGAAAATATTTTCCGCTAACAATCCCCATCTAAAGTGCATGTAGAAGAAAATATTAGCTGTATTGAGGGAGACTTTTCCCCATTTCAAGTGGAACATTTACTTAGCTTGACCTTGTTGGGATGACCTGTTTAGCTTCACCTTGTTGGGATGGCCTAGTCCCTGGACCACTCAATAGAAAAGCAAACAAGGGTAGAGAAGGTGCCCCACTATATTTGTCTATTTCCATGAAAGGAACAGAAACTGAACGTCTGTTATGAATTGATTGAAACTTGAAAGGGAGATGATAAAGGTGAGTAGAGTAGTACTTTCAGTGAAGACAGTTCATCTACAAAATTGAAGTGGAAAGCGATTGCCAGAAAACAAAATTTAAATTGCCTTGTTTTGCAATATAACGATGAAGAACTGTTCGTTAAGTTCATTGATGAACTAATGTTAGGATAATTGACTTCTTTTAAGATAAGAAATGTAGACATAACGGAACTACTACGGTGCAAACATGGATAAAATTTTCACCAAGCACATTCACGAAGAATTAAGTTGTAAACTTGGAAAGAGACCCAGCCCGAGAAATTGTGATGATGGACACGCCAAATAATAACACGTAGTCCGAGAGAGGGATGTGAGGTCCATAATTTTAACCAATTACCTATAGGACATGTCTAGCCTAGCCTGATTAATTTTAATTACTAAGGCTTGGTGACCAATAATGGGAGGCTGTCATATCAATAATGAAGTGATATGTCTAGCTTAGCCATCAATTTTCCTTACCAAGGTGACCAACAATAGAAAGTTATCATATCAATAATGAAAGGGTGAGAGAGAAACTTGAGAACCAGCATTACCATTTTTTTTAACCAAGACTTGTAACCAACAATAGGAGGCTGTCATATCAATAAATAAGTGGTGAGAGAAAATTTTCAAAACTAGATCCAATAAGTTCTTAGGTCCCACCCTATACATGTCTATTGATTATGCATTGTGGTCATAGTACATGGTTAGGTTAACATTTTCTTACCTATATAGAAGAGAAAATTCAATTAATGATCAGCCTTTAATGAGGAGATATCCAGTCTGAGTCCCATTGGCATAGAGAGTTAGGGTGTGTGAGTCTTACCTAGCAAAAAAAAAAGGGTAAATAATTAGTTGAAATGATACCACATAAGAGAGAACGATTCAACCTCTGGGAGACAAGCCTAATTGGTGCAATCACTTGTAACTAAGGGTGTTCATGAGCTAAGTTGATTGAGCTTTAGGTTGGCTTGACTTTAAATTTTCAAATTTGCATTTGAGTCGAACTTGCACAGAGTCGAGCCTCAAGCTGTTTTAGCTTGCAAGTCAGATTGATTTGTTAATGCTCTTAGCTGTGAACCCTGGCTAGGTTTCAGCATCTCTATGAATAAAGCAAAATTCAACTGGATTACCTAGTTAAACTTTTGGTTCACTATTTCACATTTTTTGGGAAGCTCGAGGATAGCTTATGTTTGAAATAAAAAGGTTAAAAATAAAATAAATCAATGCAGGATTTTGTAATTGGTGGCCAAAGCTACTAGGAGAAAAAACCATTACACATTGCAGTTAGGGGTACTCACAAGAGGAGTATCATCAAGCTTTAGATTATTTAGGCTTGAGCTTGAAAGTTCAATTTCGAACTCGAGTTGAGCTTGAGTTGCTTTACCTTGTGATTATTGCTTAGTTTTGTAATTAGTGTCCCAAAGGTATTTAGAGAAAATCCACTAATACAAACATGTTCAGAAAGCGGTCCAATGTGTTAGGATTAGAAATCCAAATGAATTAGTTTTAGTTTATTTCAATGTTTGAATTAAACTATTAATACAAGATAGAGGGAGTAAACTTTTGTAAGAAATGGTTCTAGTTTTCATGAGACATATTATCTATTGCTTCTGCAAAAAGTGTACATGAAAAAAGTGAAAATGATATATTTGATGGAAGAGTTGAAACTTTGGAGATATGATATATATATATATATATATATATATATATATATATATATATATATATATATATATATATATATATATATATATATATATATATATATATATATATTTCAAACAATAACATACAAAATATGAGTGAAGCTTTTCTCATGCTTCAAGCCAACTAAGTTGAACACATGTACGTTTAAGCTTGGCTTGACCAACCACTACAACAAAATGTAGTATTAACGACGCATTTATTAGCAATGCAACACTAAGTGTCGCTAAAAAAACCTACTTGCGATGGATAAAAAAGCGTCGCAAAAAATGAACTATTAGCAACGCATTTTCATATGCGTTGCTAATAGTCATATATTAGTGATACTTTATTATGCTAATAGTTTCTCTATTTGTG
Organism: Saururus chinensis; assembly: GCA_035235625.1. Taxonomy (NCBI): domain Eukaryota; kingdom Viridiplantae; phylum Streptophyta; class Magnoliopsida; order Piperales; family Saururaceae; genus Saururus; species Saururus chinensis. The sequence continues at coordinate 31,207,568 of CP141148.1, read as the reverse complement.
ATGCTTTACACAAACATCGTTACAAGATATATATTTTTTAAAAAAAATCTTAACTATTGAGACGCTTTTTCCTAAACGTCGCTAAAGGCTTTAACAATAGCGACGCTTGTGCAAAAGCGTTGCTAATATCCTGCTACTAGCGATGCTTAAATAAAGTGTCACTAATAGTTATGAATTTAAAATAAAAAAATTAAATTTTTAGCTACGCTTTTCAACAAGCATTGCAAATAGCATTGGTAATAGTGACGCTTGGAAATAATAAATAACAATTAAAAAATTTAAAATAAACTTTCTAAATATAATATATTTTATTTAATATTTACTATTTGTATATATAATAAATAAATATTAAATTTTTAATAAAAAGTAGTGTTAATAATAGATTAAACTTTCACTATTTATATATAATATATTTTATTTTAAATTTTTTATTAATGTTAAAATATAATTTATAATAAAAGAGATAGTGAAGAGAGAGAGAGAAAGTGAGGAGAGAGAGAGGGATCAAAGAGAGAGAGGAGAGAGAAAGAGGTGAGAGAGTAGAGAGGGGGAGGTGAGAGAGTGAGGAGAGAGAGAGAAAGGGAAGAGAGAGATGGAGGAGACAGAGGGGGAGGTGAGAGAGAAAGGGAAGAGTGAGATGGAGGAGAGAGAGGGTGCGGAGAGAGAGAGGGAGAGAGAGATCGAGGGGTGAGGAGAGAGAGTAGAGAGGGGAATTTTTAAATTTTTATTTTAAATTTTTATTTAAAAAATAAATAAATAAATAAAAATATATAAGCAATGCATATAAATATGCGTCATTAATATTCTTATGTTTAGCGACATATAAAAATATCTATCGCTAATACCCTATGTAATAGCGACGCTTATATGTATACGTCACTAATAGGTATAGTATTAGCGACACTTATATCGAAGCATCACTAATACATTTACTTTATTTATTATTTTAAAAATAAAATTTTAAATTTTAAAAAATCTACTAATCTTTCCCCTTTTATCCTTAGAGGCAGAGCTCATGGTGACACACGTGGAAGAGAGAGATCAGAAAGAGAGAGAGGAGAGAGAGAGAGTATATAGAGAGGGAGGAATTTAATTTAATTTTTTTTAGATTTTTTATTAAATATTATATTTTAAAAATAATTAAAAAAAATAAAAAAAATATATTAGCGACGTATAAAAATATCTGTTGCTAATACCTTACATAATAGCGATGCTTATATGTATACGTCGCTAATAGGTATGGTATCAGCGATGTTTATATCCAAGCATAACTAATACATTTACTTTTATTTTTTTATTTTTTCTTTTAAAAATAAAATAAATAATTTAAAATTTTTAAAAAAATAATTTTTACTAATCTTTCCCCGCTTATCTTTAGAGCTGGAGCTCATGGTGACACACGTGGAATTGAGAGATTAGAAAGCCAGAAGGGGGAGAGAGAAGAGAGGAGAGAGAGAGGGAAGAGAGAGGGAAGAGAGAGAGAAGAGAGAGGGAAGAGAGAGAAGAGAGAGATTCCGAGCTTGCTTTAACACCCCTGGTTACAGTACATACATGCATTATGATGGAGAGAAGTAATCTTAAGGCATATTATTCCCTTTATCAAAGAGTGGGATAGTCTTACTTAAAGAACAATGGAAAATAATATATTTAGTATAATATCAGTATATACATAGTTAAGAAAATAAAACAATATATACTCTCTGTGCCACATTAAGTGTCATATTTAATTTTTCAAAATGATTTCATTTATTATAATTTAATTTTAAAAAATACTTTATTTTAAAAAACTAAATAGGACAATGTAGGATAGAGTGAGTCTAATTGTTAAAAATTGTTAAAAAAAGTCAAGCCCGACTTCAAACTTACTTTAAAATTTTATCAAGCTTAGTTTTTCCAAATTGAGCCAAGTTGAACCTAAGTATATTTAGCTTGGCTTGATTTACTTTGAGTTCGAGTTCGAGTCGAATCATACTGGTTCATCTTACGAGGTAACTTAGCTCATGAAGACCCTTGCAACAAAGAACAAAATGAGATTAGAAAAATAAAAGAACAAACTGAGATTTTGGAACCTTATGGAAGTTCATATGTGTTCCAATGCCCAATGGAGAACAACATATGTCACACTCTTTTTAAAATCCCTTTTGAAAATGCAATATTAGAAAACACCATCATTATTAAAAAAAAAAAAGAATCAAGATATCTCGAAGGTGTAACCTACTCATTTTTTAAATATAAGGCTAACAAATAGTATTACAATAGTAATTGTCACAAATTCATGATGCAAATCAAATAGGATCATGCCTAAGTATATATTTGAATATCAACATAAAATGAATTGACACTCACATGCCTATAATTATCCACATATAATTTTGATAACTTTTAAATAAAGTCTTACATGCTAAAGTAGCCCGGAAAATGTCATCCTCACTGCACACTATATTATCTGAGAATTTTTAAAGTTTCTAATTCTAACATTTAACCATTAGACCCTCTTACTAGAATAACATCCAATTTAATTAAATTTTATGGTTGAGACTTATGTGGTTAAAAAATAAATGAAAAGAATTTTAAAACAACACTAAGAACGAGTGCATCAAAGTTTAAATGAATGAGATATAACTCTTCGAAGTTAAAGATGATGCACATGGTTTATTTACCCAAATTAGACTTTGAAAAATGATCATTTATTAAGATCCATAGGCCTAGTTAATTTAAGTAATAGAAATTAGGCAAAAATGACCTAATTAGGCTGCCTAATTAGGAATCATAATCCTCATTGGTATACGAATCCCCTAGCACTAAAGCAAATCCTTGCTATAATTAGTTGCTCACACTCATATAATGGAGTTCCCTATTTACCAAAAGGGTATTATTTGTAGTTCCCTATTTTCCATTAACATGGCAAGTGAAGACATAAGTAGGGGTTAACAGCATTGTGAAGAAAACACACTGTTTATGCATTTATGAAACAAACCCCTATATGATTAGGTAAAATAAGTGCATCACACCTTGGAGTTTGAATATAAACATATCCACTCACATTAATAGCTCCAATTGGTTTTTCAAAATAAACTAATTTCTATTTATTTTAAAAATCAAATAGAGCTATTAATATAGGACAGAGGGAGTAAGTTATAATGTTTCTTTATATAAAAACCACATAGTTGAATGATGCATGAAGTCAGAAAGAGCAGAAATCCGCAGAGCTATTTACTTCTGTTGTCTATTACAGTTCAAAAACGATTCTTTACAGGCCTTACAGCAAAATAAATTTGCTAATTTATCATCATTGCCTTCTCAGTCAAATACTTATTCCGCTTTGAATGAGCCAACTTCGGGTCTCTTCTCACCAACTCAATCCATGGTCTGGCTTTCCTCTGAGACACTCAAGAGTCACACAGCAATCACAATCTCACATGGATTTTCTAGCTTTTACATATGGTATCCTTTGATAGTCATCTGCATAAATGCAACAAATGAGACATCTGTAATAAGATCATATAGATTTCAAACTAAAACAAGAAAAGGCAGTTTAAAATGAAGATTCTTATAAAGACTATAAAGTGAAAGAACTCGGCTCTATGACATTGATATACCTTCCCTTCAAGAGTGGATAAATTCAGACACTAAGAGCAAACAGGGCAGCTCAGACGACCTTTGGCTTGACATTCAGTGCATGGAATGGACTTGGTCATCTTTGTCCCTCCATCAAATGACTGGAAGAAATCTTCTATCAGGAAGAAATTAAATGGCCCTCCTCCTTTGATCACTCCCAGACCTTTGCATTTTGAGCATGCTATCATCCTAAGATCGCCACATCTTTTGCACATTCCTAGATTGCTGCCCATGTTTATTAGCCATTTAACAGGTCACATTCCATTGGATACCAAATTAACTCACATCAACACAAAATTTGGTAGTTAATAGCATGCTTTAGAGAATAGATGACACTAGAAATAATCTGACAATTCCGTCCCCTGTTTCTATTTCTTTGACGAGATTCCATGTTGAAATATCATGTGGCATCTATAGAAGAGAGGGAAAATAAGTGAACGATATGTTAGCTTCAATTTATACATCAGATTTCAGTAAATGCTGCCAATTTTTTTTCTTCCTGGAAATCAAGTCTTCTTGGTTGGATATAGCTGACTTAAAAAGACATAAGGAAACCCAAACAACCATATGCAAGATCAATAAGATGACAAAAGAGAAAAAAAATCACCTTTTCTAATTTTCATCAAAGTATACCTCCCTCTTAATAAGCTACTAAATTGTTCATATGTTACATTTCCATTCACCAAAACTGTGTTTGAAGCAAATAGAAATAACAAAGGAAAAAACAACACTGAAGAGACGCTTTAATCTAACGTAGAAGTATTAATTCTTTTCTCATAGAATATCTTCACATTATTACGTTATCAACCACCTATTGATACCATGCTAACTACCCACTGCTGTACCAAACAAGCAAAAAAAGGACCACCTATTGATTGGAGAATGGTTAACATATTGCGACAAAGTTGTTATCATATCAGGCAAACAAAACCCTCCCAAACTCCTAAAGAATATTCAACTATAAAAGATAACTCTAAATCTCCTGTATTTCTCTGCATATATAACAGAGTAAATGTACTCCTAAAGAGTATTCAATTATTAAAGATAACTCTGATCTCATTTTGCACTTCTCTGCATATATAACAGAGTAACTGATCTTGGAGTCCACCAGCAGAAAAGAAGAACATAAGGTGTTACAGATTCCCTCCACACGGTGAAATGTTCTGACAAAATCTGGTCCTCTCACAACTGAACAAGAGAAGATAGTTAAGTACATGGAAGAACCCATTGCCCGACACGATCATCAACAAAGAGAAGAAACTGAGACAGCGGCAATTCAACTGACACAGATATTCAGGCAGGAGGGTGTTACCTCCTCTGAGAGGCGGAGATGAGAGCGTCGACTTTAGGGGCGGCGACGGTGGCGCAGAACAGCAGAGCGCCGACCCCAAAGCCAGCCACCTCGCTGGCTGTTATGTTGTCCATCGGCAAACGGGCGGGTGACGTGAATGCCCCCCCCCACCTTATCTCCACCTGAGAGTCTCGGGTAAGCACTAACTTCGCCTGCCAAAAGTGCCTCATATTTATCTCAGAACGTTTGAAAGAAAAAAGTATATGAGCCGTAGGATTTTGTCTTAAGGAAAAAGTTTGTATGAGCCCAATGAACCGTCAGATTGAAATCCAACGACAGAGGGGATAAAAAACTAATCTTTCACTTTAAGTAATGTTAATTGTTAAATTTTAATTTGATGGCTAATAATACTTAAGCAATATAGGCTTATCTAAATAAGACTCATATTTAAAAAATTACTCTTCTTGTAAGGGGGACCCAATGGGGCATGACTTTTTTTAGAGTTGCCCCCCATTAATTCAAACATTTTGTCATGTTAGATATGTCATTATGCCAATCTAATATGCAAGATAGGGCCTCCTTCATGGAGGGAAAGGCTCCATGTTCGCATACTTAGTATTCTCTATCTCTATTAATAATTTTATTTAATTTTAAATATGAATGTAGGATAGACGGAGTATATGGATGTAATCTATTGTGATAGCTTTCACCTCTCGCACCTATTGGACATGTATTTTAGGGCACATTATTTCTCATGTTTTCCATTGAATTTTGGTTTTATTTCGATGAATGAAAGGCCATGGCTCAAATAACTGAGGTCACATATTGGAATGGGTTTTCTATAAATTAATATCATAAAAGGCTCCAAGACAATGATTAATTGCAGTTTTCTAAAAAGATAAATTAAACACCAGTCTTGCCTCAGACAGGTTGGATTTGGGAGAGGTCCCACTGTTGAATCCCATTGGCATCACATATGTGAATCTATCCTATCAAATTAAAAAAAAAGACATAAATTAGATGTATCTCAAGTATAAAACCAAATCCATGTTCCCTTAAGTATTTGTATTAAAGGACAAAAAGTTCTATTAATTTCTATACATCAAAGACAAGAAAAAGGTAACAGAAGTTTGAAGAAGAGACAAGATTCACATTATTCTACCACAAAAGGTAATAGTGTGAGAATGAGAAAAAGAAGAATAAAATAGGGGGAAAGAACTAATCGAATGCAAAGTAAAATTTTGATTTGGAGCTATAAAGAGTAAGGTGGGAAGTTCTTAAGATTCTGGATTTGTAGTTGAATGCTGCTGCTCACCGGGGCTGAGATGAATGAATGTGTTGTTTAATAATTCAACCGTTAACATTTTCTCTTCCTCTTTATCTTTGATCCGATTTACGTAACAGGTGGGGTTAATCTGGGTTAATAGGTGATTAAATTGGGACAAAGGAGGTGATTATGGGGGTGACAGGCCATGGGGAATGAGCACGAGATGGAGGCATGGAACCCTTAGTTGGCCTCCCCAAGTTTTAGCGGTTTGCATAGCAAAGCTTTTTGTATAGAGGACTCCCTGTGTACATGCTTGGGGCAATGCTGCAAAATTTACACATCTAGTCTTTTTCTCACTTATTATATATTTTTATGGCACTTCTATGATATCATGAAATGGGTTTAATCTCTAGCATTCATGTTATCCTGTCAATATATCAACTGAGCCGGAAAAATATACACAAAAAAGTTGTCGAACTGGAGCCAGCTACTAAGGCTTGCCAGAACTGAAACGTCCATTGAACATTATGTAAACTTACTTCAGCTTCCAGAATTGTAATGGAAAAATTGACTTCTCCTGGTTAGTAGAAAATAATTGATAGAAAAAATAGTCACAAAAACTGAAGTTGGCATCACTTTTAATATCAGAATCCACTACCTCGTCAATAAATCTAATTGTTCGCTGGAGTTGTTCAGAATTTCACATCACCCATACATGATACAATTGTTACATCGGGTAACAAAATGAAAAGACCCATGTTCTTCAGGTACTTAAAATGAGTAAGGAAATGCACATAGAAAGCTCTCAGCGATGCGCAGGACCACAAATGGGGCTATGCGCCATGGTGAGCGTGCTGCCCACATTCCAGTCAGCATGCGGGTTTAGCATTTTTAATTTAAAATGCATAAACAAATTAATTAAATGAAGAAAGACAAGTATACTGAAACACGGTTTTTGATTGCGCATTAAATGAAGAAAGACAAGTATACTGAAACACGGTTTTTGATTGCGCTCCCAAAAAAACCTTTTACTCGTCTCTTGATTTGATGAGTGGCTTTTTCTCCTAACATGATTGTCAATGAGCTTTCCTCTGAAAGTTCTCCATGAAATCAAGTCGCTAATTAATGCCTCAATAACAGTTAATAGATCATGCGGTACCCTCTTATTTGAGCAGAACAACTTCAAGAAGATGCACTGAGAAAAGCCAATTCATCCACAAGTGAGCGATCTGCTTGATATCAGAAACATGATCCAGAAATATAACAAAATCAGAAAAAAGGTAAGCTGAGGGTTTGTAAGTCCAACACAAACAACTAAGAATAACATACAATATTTCTTAAAGAAAGAAAATTAACATCTAATAACAATTTATACCAAAATTGGATTACAGGGATGTCTGAAGGCATAACAAATAGAACAGAAATTTATGCAACTTTTAGTCTAACATTCAATCAATAGGACACCTTTTTTACTTATCGTAGCCAGTAAGGAGGATTTTGTCTACTGTAGACCACAAGAATCAGGTTATCAAGAGAAACCCTAAAAACATATACTACGCTGAAATCTAAAATTCAATACTTCTATAACTTAAGACTATACATTAAACATAACACCTAAGCCAACTTTTCCTGTGCAAACAATAATGCACCTTAAAAAATCTCCCATTATATGGATTGTTTCATATTATATTAAATTTTAAAACAAAACAAACATAGGAAAGCCTATAGCATCTTCGTAATACATTCACAGTATAAACAAGATGAGGAAGGTTATAAACATTCGAAACAATGCCAATATCATGCAACATAACCCAATAAATCAATAAGAAAACAAAATAAAGGCACCATTCCCAGAAAAGCTCCGAACTTCACATTAATGCAGAAGGTAGTAAAAAATCCAACAATTGTAGATTCAGGATCATTGAAGACATATAAACCAGTATAATAGAAAACCAACATTAAATTTAAAACAAAATATTAAATGACCCAGTCCAGAAGAAAGTTTAGAACCTTATGCAAATATAGGAAACAGCAAATAAAATAAAGTTTAAGGATTCATAATATGAGTTAGTAGAATCCATATGCATCTATCAGTTAACACAATATAAGTTGAAAATTTGATTTATGAAGTCCTGAAGCTAAAGGAAACATAAAGTCCAATAGAAACAGAAAAAATGAAAAACAAAGTTATAAACCCAGAATTTGGAACCTGGATGGGGCCTTCTAGAGCAAGATCAGAGGAACTCATTCCTCCACCATCCAAATCAGGAGCTCTGGATCTTGCTCTGATTTTGTTCACCTGCATTTTGCACATATCACCAACAGAAAGATGAAACAGCAGCAAGAGGACAAAGCAGACAGCCTTCGTGGAAACAAAATTAATATTCCTTTTGTAAGCAAATCATAAATCATCTGCAGAATGCCAAGTTCCGGAGGAAAACTTGATTTTTTGTCCATGCTGATTGTGGAAATATTTGCACATTCTTCCATTTTAACCAACATAATAGTCTTGAATTGCTCCATTATGTCTTGAACTGATCTACAAGCCTCACTAAACTGTAAGTTTCAATATCAGGTCTGGCGCCTTGAATTATCATATTCCTCAAAAAGTCTGGAATATACACCTTAGCCTTAACATATGCCCTAAGTAGAGCATTATGCACAAATGTGTACCGGCTAAATCTGGATTCCCTCAATTCTGCAAACAGTTTCTTTGCGTTGGCTAAATCACCCATGTCAGCAAATATTTCAAGAAGTGAAAGCGTTGTTTCCAACCATGGAGTTGATCTCCTAATCCATGACACTGTGATCTGGTCTGAGCCCATTTCGAGAGTCTTCAAAGCTTCATCAACCAAACCTGCTTTCAAACAACCTAATGCCAGATTCCGATAAGTAATGGCATTCACCTTGCATCCTTTGATCTCCATTTCTTGAAATACATTGGAGGCTTTTTCCACAAGCCCATGTCTGCAGTATACGGACAAGATTGAGTTAAACTGTTCTGTTTGCTTCAACTGCTTCTTAGTTTTCATTTCCAACCATAAATCTTCAGCTCGATCAAGCTTTCCAATTCTTCCAAATGCTTCAATAGCTAGCACAAAGCTTTTAGATCTGACATTTGTAAGGGCTTCAACACTTCTCCAGGTCTGCTCCAATTTATGCTCTTTACCCAAATATCCATATAAGATAAGTAAAACATCTAGGGTTGACCAGTTGTCACCTAAAATTTATATTCTTCAGTGTTGATTTGAGATGATACAAATGAAATCAAATTCTACTAATCATCATCATCGCACACCTTAAATTCTACTAGTAACATATACAGAAGAAATTAGTTAATTTTGTTTAATTTCCATTGAATGACACATTCCGGGTAAATTCAATAGCTTGTACGTGCAAGATGTCTGCAAATGAGAGCTATCATCATCCGCAGGCATTTGAATAAATATCACTGAAACAAGACAATTAGGTATGACACTCAGGTCAACTCAATCGGATCTGAACTAAGCATAATGACTAGGAGCTTAGAGTGAATCTGCCGTGCAGGCCGAGGAGTCTGAGCCAGTCCACTATCCCCTGCCTTGACCCAATCTGTCCTGAATGACTCAACATAATAATATGTCAAACAACTTATAACTAAAATATTCTGATTAGTACGATAAGTTATTTCTACATTAATATTCATAGGGCTATAATTTTTCCTGGTATATATATATTTTTGTAAAAAACTGGATACATAATTAGTTAATGAGGCAAGTTCAGGTCCGAGTAGGATCCTGTTGAGAATATAAGAACCAGGGTTGACTTTAAGGAGGCAACACCATAGCTCAAATTTAAACCAGCCTGACAACATCCCTAAATCAAACTTAGCCATCCAATAACAAGTTGTTATTCAAATAAAACAATATTTTTCATTTTTCTGACTTTCAAAATTGAAAAGCAGTTACATTACCTGTCTTGGACTTCTCCACTTCTTCCACATATGACTCACACACAGCATATAGCCGTGCAACAGCATGTGCAGTAGCTAAAATACAATAGGTAATCTCATTAGGCTCAACTTTTGCTTTCTTCATTTCATTAAAAACCTTTGCCAGTCCTTCTATATTATGATCATCTGCTTCAATTTTCAACAGAATATTGAATGTTGAAGGATGGGGGGTCACCTTATCTGCCTTCATCTGAGTAAGAATCCTTGGGATAACTTTCCTGCGGCCTGGAGTTGAATGGAGAATTATTAATCGATTGAATACCAAGTAGGAAATAGGGAACCCAAACTCCCTCATTTTCTTCATGTAATCTAAAGATAGCCTTATTACACCCTTCTCTAAACAGGCTAATACAAGATTGTTGTAGAGTAATTCATCTTGGAACATGGGCGGAATACGAGTAAAGAGAGATTCTCCACAGGAAATGCCATGAAGCTTAGTCGTGAACTCAAGCAAATACGAGTAATCAAGCACTTTAAGCTTGTAAGGCTTTTCTCTTATAACCCATTCCATTACCTATCACAGGGAAAAAAGTGTCAGCGACATCACTAAAAACTATTTTGCCTCATCACCTGAAGGCAAAACAAGATGGTATAATCATAGTAGGAGAAAATAATTTTGAAAGAATTAAGAGTAGAATCTCAGTTAACTGTACTTGAAAGAAATCTATAAGGACTTTGGAGCCAAAATATGGTGGTCGAGAGGCTTAAGCAATTCTATTTAGCATAAAAATCATAAAGTTGACATTATAATAGGATAGAGCAAAATGCTGCCTTGATGATTCACACAGCCACCAATGCAATCACCAAGAGATGGGCAATCATCAGATCAGTAATCTATGCCTTTGCCTTTGTCTTTGTCAAAGTTTCAGCCCCTTTTGGGCTGAAATTTGGCAAATTTTACCTGCTCAGAAGAAGGGGCCTACATGTGGGAAATGGACCAAATTTGGTTGGGTCCCATTAGTTGGGGGTGAACTTGCAGTCCCACTTGGTCCCGCCTTCACGGGACCAATGTGAGACTCACAATGTGGGACTTCGCAATGCAAGTGCTCATAGGGGATCATTGCTCGAAAAATATTTTCATCTCAAATTGAGCATGACTTCACATCTGATAGTGAATTAGACCACTTACAAAAAGCATAAAGTTAATTTGGATGATCTAGGATTTCCACGTTGATTAGGAATATTATCTGCTGCCTTGATGATGCAGCAATTTAAAATTTTAAATAGAATTAATTGCTTCTGTTGGGTTTATTTTTGTTGATCAGTAAGATTTGGTGTTTGCTTAGCAATTTAAATAGAACTAATTGATTCTGTCAGAAGTAGACTGAGAGAAATATTGAAGAAGGTTTATTTTTGCTGGGTAAGCTTGCAGTATATGACCAGAAGAACTGATTAGTAAGCTTGAGGCTTATGACCCCACGTTTAAGAATTGCTCCACTTTAAGATTTGGTGTTTACTTAACAATTTAAATAGAACAAATTGCTTCTGTTAGATTACACTGAAAAATATTCCAAAGAAGGTTTATTTTTGTTGGGTAAGCTTGCAGTGTATGACCAGAAGAATTGATCAGTAAGCTTGCGATTTATGACCCCATGTTTAAGAATTGCTCCACTTTGAGATTTGGTGTGTACTATCAATTTAAATAGAAATAATTGCTTCTCTCAGTAAATTGAGATGATCAAATAATATCTGAATGTAGGCTACCACTCAATCATAATCAAGTAGTGCCTTTACCCAGCAATTTGGCATCAGCGACATAGATCTTATGCCTCTATTCTAGCCTATTTTGTGCCAACTCTTTCGTAAGAAATAGCATAGTCATATCCTTTCTTATTAACTTTGTCAAAGTTCTCTTAGGTCTCTCTTGCCCTCTTTTGGCATCATTTCCATGAATCCCTCCCAACCTTCTTACCGGGGCATCATTGGTCTACTTTATACATGCCCATACTAATGCAACTTGCACTCCATGAGCTTCTCCCCAAAAAGGGTTACCACTCAATGTTCAGTCTAAAAAATCACATGAAATATATAAGATAAAACATTCTAGGATGTTGTTTGACACATTACTCATCAAAATAAAATCACATGGGAAAGACCACATTGTAAGGGTTGGATATAGTTTTAATCTTTGTAAATTGTTTTCTAAGTAGCATACATTTATTGGGACATATACAGAGAGTCCACAATAAAATAAGCTAAGAAAATATAAAATGAGATCATAAATGTTAATCCAGATTAGACATATAGATAGGAGATGCCTGCTTTTTTAAACACGAAGAAAACGTTTTTAATGCAGCAATGCACTATTAGGAGGAATAAAATGCATCTACTTTTAAGACTCCAAATGTCAGTTTCTTAAGTTAAAATATGCAAATTCATATTAGCGCATCCTGAGCAAACCAGCATTGTCTCCATGTGATGATCCCAATCTTGCTGAGACATGCATTACGAAAAATGGACATCCTGGAAGTGCTATTTGTCTGTTTATGAGCTAGATACCACAGCCTAATCTGTCATGTGTCTTAAAAAACATAGAATGTTCTGCCTCACAAAATATTCACAGTTCAAAATGTATTGTAATAAATTTAGTTTAGCTTCAGAACAGCAACAGGTAGCATCTTAGTTCAGGAACTCATAATAACTACGCCCATTAGATATAATATTGTGGCATCTTCGTGCAGCAATAAAACAAACAACAAAAACAATAACCCACCAAAGAAAAGTAAACTCCTTGACTGATAGTTTGTGAATGGGTGAACACGAGAATCTCCAACAAATTACCGCATCTTTTTTTGGTCCAACTGGATATCACACTCACCAGCGAGCACTTAAATGCAGCACATTTTCTAAACCCTTATAACTTTCTTTAGAACCCAAGCGAAAGTATAAATTGCATCCAACTCCACTTGCCTTCAAACTACAGCTAACTCTAGCTTATATCGTCCAAATTATAAATGTTCAGTCAATTCGCAACGCATTCTGATTATTATTTACTTGGAAGCACGAAACTGAACAACAGAAACTTCAAAAATCATGCATTTGATTTACACGATAATCACAACAAACAGTAAACAAGTAGAATACTAATAAACGCATAAAAGTCAGCATTTTCCCGCAAAAGTTAGTCTTTAACAGGGAAAACATGTCAACAAACATAATCAACAACTAAAGATTGATATTAAATATTCAAAGCTACGCCACGTGAAAAACAAAATACGTACATAAATACACCTGAAAGCCATAGACTTGAGTTATCAAACAAGTTGTTGCAAAATCTCAATCAGCAAGAAAAACCAACTAGTTTTATGACGTCTAGAAAGAAGCCCATATAAGAACTGTTAAACCAGAGAGAATCAGTTGGGGCAATCACCTCGAGCGCGCGCTTGTTCATCTTAAGCTTCCGCAGGCGGTTAATAGCGTGGAAAATCTCCCCGCGGTGGACTGGGTTCCCTTGGGCCATCCAGCTCTGGAAGGCCGAGACGACGGACTGGGTCTGAGAGAGGCGCTCGATGCGGGATGACAGCGAAGTGGTCAGCTCTGAAGTTGGCGAGGTGGTGGAGCAAAGGTCCAGCCTTTGGGTGTAGAGGAAGAAACTCGTCGGAGGGCGACATGTTCGACGTAATGACTCTGAGGCCTTCTTCTGGGCGAGACGAAAGACTTGCATAGAAACATGGAGTACGAAAGCGCGACCAAAGGCATGAAGCTGTTTTCAAGGGAAGCATATACGAACCGCTTTTAATGCCCCTGAGCCCGACCGTGAACCCAGCGTAAGCATGGGAGTCACGCTAGCACATATTAGCGAGAGTAGTTGTACTAACATTAATATGAGCCAATGTATATGTCGTTGATTTTAAATATTAAAAGTTTTTATATATTTTTTATTATAAACTTATTGATAAAGTAAAGTATTAAATTTTTTTCTTTTATGTACCTACCATAAAGAGTACATGGGAGCTGTTAAACTAAAAAATTTATGGTGCATTATACTAGCACCCATTAGAGTCCACACTTGCTATCTTTCGCTAGTATATGTGTTGTTGATTTTAAGTATCAATAGCTCATGTAGGTTTTTTACGCTAGGTGCTTTATCTGTAGGAAGCATAAAAAATATTTTTATTGTGTCTTCCTATAGGGCCCACATATGGCCAATGGAGGGGCATGAATGAGAACATTTAAATAGGTGAAACTCGTGATGAGCTTGATTGAATGGGCTTTACAATGCAAACCTAAAATTGTATAAATAATATTTAAAATTTTTTATTAAAATAGTAAAAAGATAAAAATATTTATCAAAATGATGTTACTTTTTACCACTCAAGCGCCAACTAAGTGTTAGTGCCTGTGTATTTTATTTTTAGATTATTTTTTAGAAATTTACCTAAATAAGAAAAGATGAAATCACCATAGTGAAGGGATGAAATAGTAATTTATGAGTCTTTTTACCCCCATCCCCATGTTTCGTGGGTGATCCAGCAGTTTCTTCCATCTCCTCATGTTGCCTATGTGTCCTCTTCAATCCACCCCGACTCCTTTTTTTCTTCATGTTGCCCTTGTCTCCTCTATGAGAAGGACTTTCATTTTGAATTCGTCCCCTCAACTTGTCCACCGGGGTGCATCAAAGTCCTGCCTTCTCTACCTTGAATGTAATGTACCTACTAATCTTTTTCTCCTTCATTATTCCAAGCCGTACGTTTGTTTCTTTTGATGAAGGAGAAAAAGATTAGTAGGTACATTATATTCAAGGCAAGGAAAGCATGACTTTTATGCTCACCAACGAACAAGTTGATGCGGATGAAGTCAAAAGGGAGATCCTTTTTGTAGAAGAGACAGAGGCAACATGAGAAGAGCGAAGAGGCAACTGAATCACCCATGAGAAAGGGTAAAATAAAAAATCACCAATTAATGGTGATTTTAACCTGACAAAGGACAAAATTACTATTTAATAGTGATTTCGTCATTTTGTAACCTTGTTATGGTGATTTGTCTTTGGCACTAATGGGTGATTTGTCATTACATAAAATGAAATTCACCAAAGATTAAAAAAAAAACATGCAGGAGCAAGCATGGTAAAAAGCAACGCTATTTTGGTTAATATTTTCATCTTTTCATTATTTTAGTAATTATTTTTTAACATTATTTATATAAATTTTATACTGTTTTCTTATGTTAGTAAGGAAAAATAGTGATTTTTGTTAAAAGAAGGGCTTACTTTTATAAAATAAAGAATATTTTTAACAGGCTTTATTTAAGTACTTAGTCACTTATATTAAACTAAATAGAGCTATTAATATGAGAATTTTTTTCTAAAAAATTTATTTTATCCCATATTAATACTTTTATTTAATTTTTAAAAATAAATAAAAGTATTAATATAGGATAAAGAGATTATTAATTAATATGTGATAGAGAGACTACTAATTAATATTAGACGGCAGGAGTAATTGTGATTCATGTTTTGCAACCTCCATGAAAAAAGAGCTACAATATGTTCCCATTTTTTCTTCCTATTAATGCTATTTACTATGGGGTACCAATATGCACAACCCCGGAAAAAGGACACTAGATTGGGGTCCACAACATATGACGCAATTTTCAGGTGAGGTCTACAGTTCTAAGCCCTTGGAGTTGATTACAAAAGCGTTGATCTTCATGAAAGACATACTAACACATATTTATTAACATGCACTATTGTGTGTATGGAAGATTGGTGACTCCAATAATGTGGGAGTACAACTCACTCAGTACTTCAAGAAACATACTTCCTCCAAATGGCATGGAATACTCATTGGCAGTTTGCTGCACTTCAGTAGGGTTCGGCACATTGTGGCAACGTCGAGCAGACTAGTGGCGATTTCCCACTATTTAGTTGGGTTTAAAAGGGGGAGGACAATGGGGGAAGAGGCCACCAGGGGAGAAATGAGGAGATGAGAGGTGTGAGTGGGTGAGTGAGATGAGAATGGGTAAGCATTTCTAATTATATGAAGGGAGGTTATAATTGGAAGCTAGCGCATGGGTTGAGTCTTTTATAGTTGTAAGCTTGCATTTTGAAGTCGGTGGTTTTAAAACCAGTAGCACTTAACTAAAATTGTATTATGGAATCTGAGTGCAAAACCCGTAACCACTAACCGTGCAATCTAAAATGCAAACACTAAATCCCAAATATTAATGCTGCCTTTTGAATCCATGGATTGTATTTTAAAACCCCTAATGACGGGAGAGGACTATTTTACTGTATTTCTCTTCTTGGCATAAATGATAATCCTTTAGGAAAAATAAACATAAACTCCGGACAATAGATATAGTTAAATTTTAAGAACTTTCATAGCTTGTTGGTAAGGTTATATATATAAGAATGTTATAGCCAACATTTGGTAGATGTTTATACTTTAAGGATGGTTCCCCAACATGTATAGACCATATGTATGGCTACATATTGACAGTTGATATCCACCATCTAAATAACAAAATAAAATTTTTAATCTTAAAATACCCTCCGGGGGTTATTTTCATTTTATGGGAGCCTTCAATCTTCAAGATCAATTACACACATACAATCGCATGTTAGCACAAGTGAAAAAATGAGAATAAATCTTAGGATCAACAACTTTGGTAAAATGGGATACCAAACATTTATGCCATCTGTTTATCAACCGAAGTTGTTGGACCTTTTTGGGTATCACTTCAGTTTTTAAAGGAAAACGATTTTAGGTTAACAAAGCATAAAATGTCATATCATTTCAAAATGGCCATTAATTTTTAACCCTCCACCTAATGAGAGTTATGGTGGAAAGTCCATTTAAGCCATTTTTCTTCACACAGACCCGTACTGTTGGGTTATGTAAGCGGTTGATCTCTATGTATTATGTATTCCTATTAAAAAGAAGTAATGGAAGGAAGGCCCTTCTCCGTTACCATCAAAGGGCAATTTCAGCCGTCTTGTGTAGATATCAATCCAAATCAACCATAGAGGTCACTTTAGTTTTTAAAGGAAAGTGATTTTAGGTTACATCAAAGTATAAAATGTCATATCATTTCAAAAGGACCTTTAATTTTTAACCCTCCGCCAAATGAGAGTTATGGTGAAAAGTCCATTTAAGCCATTTGTCTTCAAATAAACCCGTAGTCTTGGTTATGTATGCAGTTGATCTTTATCTATGTATTCCTATAAAAAAAAAAAGTAACGGAAGGAAGGTCCTTCTCTATTACCATCAAAGGGCAATTTCAAGACGTGTGTAGATTTCAATCCAAATCAACCATACAGGTCACTATGGGAAAATATTAGCATAAGAAACATATGTGAGTTGTTTATCTAAAAAATGATGCTAACGTACACTAGTGTATATACACTACATATTTTAAATATCACTAGCTCCTATATGTACATTCTTTAGTCTGGACTCTCTGTCCGTGGAGAGCATTGAAAGAAAATGCTTCGTCACCATGGGACGTGAAAAAGAATAAAAGCAAACCGGATATCAATCCAAATCAACCATGTACCATCTGCAACAGAACATTCCTAAACTGACACGGAGGCCTTGAAGATAGAGTAGTGCAAATGCCTGTGAAGACTTTGGAATGTAGTTGTCTCTAAGAACTAATAGTAATGGGATATTGATGCATTATTGATGAACAGATAAGTATCATGTGGAATAAGATTTTTGCTCATAATTAAAGATTTGACCTAAAATGAGGTCACTTTGGTTTGCTCACAGTAATGTTGCCTATGATGGATTGTATCCATTTGATCTTAGTGGAATATCTCCATTGATAGCCCTTAGGCCTAGTAGTTGACTGATGATGTCCTTTTGCTATTGTCTGTCTCCCTATCTTTCAACACACTTACACACGTTGCCATCAATTCCAAAAGAAAAGAAGGAAGAAGAAATTCTCCACTTCCACACAATGATAAGGCCACCGCACGTAAAGCCCTTCAGAAAAAGTGCCCAAAAAGTATCGAAGAAAAAACTACCACATAATAATTTTTGTTAAGAAATAGAAGAACAACTTCTTTTCCATGTGTAGTTACATCAGTTCTTGCACTTTGCACGGCAACAGCATTGAGTCTACATGGATTTGATGCAAGAAAGAACTAATTATGCATGAGATGATGCAATTAGCACTGAAGTTACTTCTCTCTTGATGCACCCCACATGGGTCGTCTCATAAACAGGCAAGCCATTTGAGTAGATGCCCAGATCATAATTTGGAAGATCAAACAAATCGGAGCTTGAATCACTCTCTGCTCCATCATCCACCTCTCCAGCCCATGCAAAGCTCTTTTGTGATTGTAGTTCACCAACCACTCTCCTATCTCTGTGCATGCTGTTGATCTTCCCCACATAGCTCTTTCTCTCCTTATCCATACACTCTTTGCCCCAAATTCTATCTTTGCTTGAGGCAACATAACTCAATTTCTTCTCCTTTTGTTCATTGGAAGCTGGCTTGACATACCCATTTAGCTTTGACAAAGGCACAACTTGCCTCTGATCTGAATGGCCAGAAACAGTTGGAGGTGTCCTGATGCTGGAACTGGAAGAAGAGTACAAGGATCTGGGGTGAGAGGTACCTATGCCTGTGAAATGGCTTATGCTGCTTCTCCTCTTCCTCCTCCCACTTGGGCTCTCATCCTCCTCTTTGACTGACTGAGAACTTGATGACTTTGATTTCTTCTTGTGGGATGCCTGGCTGAAGAGAGAATTCAAGAAACTGGCCAGTTTACCACCAGGGGAGCTAGGTTGCTTGCTTCTCTTCTCTTTCATGAACTTCTCAGACTTACAAGATTGAGGAGGAATTGGGTCACTCAGAGGCATGTCCAAGCTCTTCCTCCCACCTTCCCATCTGGGCCTCATTTCTTCTAGGGGCATCTGAGCAAGAGCTGGGCCTCGAAAATCATCTGCCACCAGGGCACCGGAGAAGTACTGAGCAGCTTCAAACACATCCAGCTCTTCTGAGTCATTTCTTGTGTGTGTTGGCCTCCAGTAAGGCCTGCCAACTTCAGTGACGGTAGACATAGCTGAGGTATTATTGCTTATAGGAAGGACTAAGAGGATGTGAGTGACTCAAGTGGGATAGATCAGTATTTATGGGAAGCCAAGGGAGGGAAAGGGATGGATCTGAGAGGACTTCTGGCATGATTGAGATTATTGGGAGGAGTATTTATAATATGAAAAAGTTAATAGGTGCCCCTGCTCACCTTAACTGAAAGAGCCTGGGCATTGCAAATCATTGGATCTCAATCAGACGATGCGTGTTATTTATAAATTATCTACCCCTTAAGTAATATGTGCTATCAAATCAATATTTAAAGGCTTGCGATGCCAAGGCCATGCAGTTGCGCATGAGCCATTTTACTATAAATTTATATAATTTTTTACTCTTCTAAATTCCTAAATTATTATTATTATTCTCACCTATTACCTTAATTTAAAATAAGACAATATTTCTTTCTTTAATTCTGATAAAGGCAATGACATTTTTAGCAGCGGTGACCAATCGACATGAAAAAATAACTGCACCGCCTCCAAATTACCGACTGAAAGGGGAGGCCGCACCAATAACAACCAAGTAGTCCAACCAAACAACTTCAGAAGCGGGCCAACCAATTCTCTTTATGCTAATTTGGTTGCTTTCAGGCTAGGGCTCTTTGCAGCCAAACTAGCCATGGAGGGTCTAGCTCTGGCCACTGAAGGCCTCGGCCGTCATTGTTATCATAAAAAAGGTTAACGACTTTCATTACTGTCGACCAACAATACTGACACCGGTGCTAAAGAAAAGGAGAAGAGGCAAGCAAACAAGCATAATATTATATGGGTTAAATTTAAAATTTTAAAAAAATTATTATATATAATAAATACGAAAAAATGAGATATTAAAAAGATTAATAGGGTACAAGTAGACGCGTTTAGTGTGTGTGTAGAAGCTCATTGGCCTGATAAAGTTTGAAACCAACTCTTACCCCTTTCCTAAAATATGAGAAAGACGTGGCTGGCGATAAAAGGAGCCCCCTCCCCTTGGGACTTGGATTCTTCAGCTGCCCCCAATAAAGCTCTTTCCAAGATCTTGAGCTGTTAACGTGCACTACATAACTACCACACATTAAATTGTAGTGGATTGCCAAAATGCTAAGTGTTTATCCAACTTGCCCATTGCTTGAATTGGGACTTTGCGTTTTATCTTTAGCGTTCCTCTCTCTCTCTCTATATATATAGAAACTGTGCAATAGATGGAGACAGCCACTGCAACATAAACAGTTGCAACTTACGCCCAACTGGACGGATGACTAGCTGAAAGTATATATATCTTCGATCAACAAAATGGTATCTCTCTACCTTCAATGAATTTGGCTCATGGGTAATGTTGCTACTAGATTGCCTACTTTCATGCCAAAACGCAGGCAATTTTCAGTGCCTTACTGGTAGGCATCCAGCCGAAAGAACGTAGGCATCAACATCCGGATTTCATTTTCAAAGTACCACTGAGTGGCTTGGCCAATGCACCTATCCCCCCAAGTGAAACAAACTTTCTAGGCTTTAACGGCTAAACTTGGAGGACTTTCTGCCACCAACATTGTCAATTTCTGCTGGCTGAGTTATCTGGAAACTCGTTTTTTGTTACATTCTTGTACTCCACTGAAAGCACTGGGATGGCATTGGCTTGCAATGCAGTTCACTGATGTGACATTGATATCCAGATTGAGATATACTTGATTTAGGAAAGGGTTGCAAGCATGCATTTAGTGTTTTGGTGTCAGGAAAGTGAAACAAAAAAAAAGTTAAAAATAAAGCATAATTGCTTTTGGGTTGCCTATTTTCAATTGTTGCATTAATAAAATACCATTGAGCAATTTACATATTGGGTGGACAAACTTTGCAATCTACACATTAATAGATTTTGTTTTTATATATCACATCGGCTGGAATCCTTTTATTTTTTTATTATCATTCTGCCCTTATGTTTTCATGTTTCTATTACGCCTTGTACTTTCATTACTTTAAATGACCATTAAGCCCCGGTAACTGCCCAGCGACTGCTATCGACCATTGCTTGCTTCCGTTACGCCCCTGGACCTGAACCTCTAGGCCACAACGTCATCCTCCTTACCCCTTTGTCAAAAATAGTCTACAATTTCTTTGTCAAATTTTTCTTAAAAAGTAACCAATTTTTTACTAAACTCTTCCCCTAAGACTTGATGCAAAGTACTCCTCTACATATTCTTTGCGGCATTCACTTCCATTTATAAATTTTGAAATTTTCACCCTTCATCCATGACAATGACTAGAGTTCAAACACCATCTAGTGACCATTGTGAGCATTAAAATGAGCCAAGTGAGATTCCTTGATTCTACAATTTTGCATCCTTAATAGTCAAGTCACTTCTACATCCAACTTAAAATATGAGAGATTTACCAAATCAACCTAAAATATATTGTATTACATAAAATATTACAAATTTTTACGTAATACTAAAAATGACTCTGTGCACACGTGGCAAGAATTATCTAATTAATAGTCAGTCACTTCTACATCCAACTTAAAATATGAGAGATTTACCAAATCAACGTAAAATATATTGTATTATATAAAATGTCACAAATTTCTACATAATATTAAAAATGACTCTGTGCACACGTGACCCCCACATGTGGCAAGAATTATCTAATTAATAGTCAGTCACTTCTACATCCAACTTAAAATATGAGAGACTTACCAAATCAACGTAAAATATATTGTATTACATAAAATGTCACAAATTTCTACGTAATACTAAAAATGACTCTGTGTACACGTGACCCCCACACGTGCAAGAATTATCTAAAGTAGACCCCCCCTATTTTCTTCACTTCATCAACCCACTTCTCGCTTTGCTAGTGTCCAACTCTGACTCTACCACCTTCGCCATGGACTCTATTGCCTCAATCACTGATCCCTGCTACCAATTCTGCTTCCTCTGCCTTCACCTTTATCTTGTCCTCCTTCTCCTTCCCTCCTCTACTACCACCGCCTCTTATTTTGCAACCTCTTCCTCCTCCCCTCTCCCTCCCCCTTCACCTCTCTCTCTCCTCTTCCCATTCCTCCTCCCCTTGTCCTCTTCCTCCTCCCCTCCTCTTCCTCTTCCCCTTCTCCTCCTCAATCGCCTCATTTTCCTTCTTGGAATTTGATAAGACTAGCTACAAAATAGCTAGAGAAGCTATTAAAGATTTATTTTTTCTTTACACACTCAAATTTTAAAAAATAGACCTATAAACATGTTAAAGTACTCAAAACTAAGAGTGACTTTTAATTTAACTAGATATTGAGTTGTTTCCAACACCAAACAAATTTAAACTAGCAGTCAAAAGTTGATAACCAATGTAGATTTATCAAAAAGATAGTAAGGCAACATTTTAAGTGATGATATCTCCCTCAAATTAAAATATAAAATAAAGTATATTTTAAATACGTGATCATTGATTGTCAACTTTCAAATAGTGACTACCACATTAATAAAAGGAGTCACTGATACCAAAGAAGGAGGTCATCATCACCATAGAAGAGATAGGACACAAGTGGCGGACTCCATATTGTCCAGCGCTGGAAACCTCCTTCTTATTTAACATTGGTAACCTCCTTCTCATGCCTCAACAACTCCTTTTACTAATATATAATAGTTAAAAGTCAACCGTCAACAATCGATAGTTAGAAGTTGATAGTCAAAAATTGACAATAGCATGCTAATAATCTGCTTTATTTTTTTGTCTATCGTTGTAAATATTGAGGGAGACACTTGAACTTAAAATGTTACCTGATTGGCCCTCTACTATAATAAATCATGTTGTCATCTATCGACTACCAACTACCAATTACGAGTTTTGTTTAGCATTGAAAAGAACTCAAGATCAAGTTAAAATAAAACTTAGTCTTGGTTTTGAGTAGTTTAATATTTTATGGGTCAATTTTAAAGATTTGAGCTTGTAAAAAAATAAATTTTTAATAGCTTCACTAACTAGTTTATGGTCAATCTTGTTAGATTTTGGGAAGGAGGAAGCAGAGGGAACTGAGGAGGAGAAAATGGGGAGGGGAGGGGAGGAGGAGAAAATGGGGAGGGGAGGGGAGGAGGAGGTGGCGGCAGAGGATGAGATTGGAGGAGGCGAAGGTGAAGATAAAGGAAGCAGAGCCAGTGGTGGAGGGGATAGAGTTGATGGCAACAGAATTAGAGCCTTTAGCAAAGGGAGGAGTAGGCTGGTGAAGTGAAAAGGATGAAAATAGGGGATAAGTACTTTAGGCAATTCTTGTCACATGTGTGCATGGTCATTTCTAGTTTTACACAAAAATTGGTAATACATGTTATTACACATGTGTGCATGGTCATTTTCTATGATACAATGTATTCCAGTGAACTGAGAAAACCCTTTTTTTCATATCCACCTAACATAAAATAGTTTTGCATATCATAGAATCGATTCTATAGTTTCAACACATATCCTTAAATTGACCAACCTATTGTTGAATCAATATTATGATGTATACATCTATCAATTCTGTATAATTAGCTTCTTCCTGAGATCTTTTGTGGCTTGAACAACATGTGGCAAGAGTTATACATTCTTTTACAACTTTGGTCATATCTGGCCGGAGCGATAGCCTTCTTCCCTTGCTCTAACCCTTCTTCTGTACAATCAATTTATGGCCACAATGTTGAATTTGTGGAGCTTGCTCATGTTGAACACTACACCATAAAGAAATCTAGTATTCTTTTATGGAAACCATGCAGTAGAATAAATCACATCTAATCAAGATTTTTCAAGTCTTTGTAAAATTGTGGCATTATGAAAACCTCAAAGACATGATTATTGATTTGTCCAACACTTTTCAAGGGAAGATATCATAGCAATATACCACTATATCAACATAAAATTAAAGAAACACATGACCATATTGTTCGATAGTTGTCTATCATTACAAATCCAAATTATAGAGTCATAAATAAATTGGCACTCTCAAAGTTTCTAAAGAAAAAGATGAAAAAAACAGAATGAAACCTAATGAACTAATGGCTCATTTAGCTTCTATGTCCTTTCCAATCTTGAAGTTTCCAGGTGCATGTCATTTGCAACAAAACAACATGCATCACATAAAATTTTATTATATTGAGTATAGTCAATGGAATAAATTAATATTATATTAAATAAATAATAAAAATCAAAATGGCATAATTAGTACCTTCCTAACTTATATTTCATAAACTCTTACTTCACCCTAAGCCCTTTCATAGGTCACAAATATATAAAAACAATATAAACTCTATGACAACATCAATGAGGTTTTTTCGACTCCTTGAAATGTATACCACCCTACAAAGCAATTTCATACTCTTATTAAAGACTATTGTCTAGTCCATCTATACTATGAAGCTAAGGCCTATAAGAGTTCATGGACCTAAGTAGTCAAGTATCTCAGCATATGTATTGAGACCCACTTTCATTCTACAATATGATTATTTGAAGATCTGAACCAACTCCCATGACTGGGGAGAGGCTTAACAAACAACAAACTCCCAATGTTGAGGAAGCCGAATGTATAGTCTCTTTTAATACCATGAACTACCTCTATGTAGCCAAAGAACCCACTCTTGAAGCCCACAACAACACTTGGTACTCTTGACCATATCTGTCCTTCATCATTATCATGTCAAGGCCACTACTCTCTATTGTATATATGCCCAAACCCATGGTTTATAGTACTATCTTGACACATGTTTTTTATCCTGTTGTTCCTAGTATTTACTTGCATTTATTATGCAAGTAATGTTTGTCAAATCATTCTTCAATGACCAAAAAATGATAACGACAAAAGTCTATTTAAAAAACAATAACCAAACTATCATTGGTCATCCAATTGACACATCAAGGTTAGCGAATCGCCATTGACATGTCCGTCCTT
Source organism: Saururus chinensis (assembly GCA_035235625.1). Classification (NCBI taxonomy): domain Eukaryota; kingdom Viridiplantae; phylum Streptophyta; class Magnoliopsida; order Piperales; family Saururaceae; genus Saururus; species Saururus chinensis. Next base: position 31,182,482 of record CP141148.1, on the reverse strand, counting down.
GCCGATAGTGAGGAGACTACTATAAGTATTGTTCATTGGCATCTCCATCAACATGTTGGACCCCCTATAGATGCTCATTTTCCCCTTCAACAACATGTCATATACACATTGGTGTGGGGAATAGTTTACCTTCTCTTGACCATCGACACACCCCATGACACATCAATACCAATTCCCATAAGGGGACTAGTCACCCATATATTAAATCAATTATTTGAAAACCATTTTGAATGCATATCATAGGTACTTTTAGCTAAAAAACCCCATAAATTTACACAAAACATGAACATATAAACCTTGAATATAAATTTCTTAGGTATGGTGCTATGTACTAGACCTATATCATATTTTTTGTATTATATCATGCGTACCATGTCTTGATCATGTGCATTCTCAAAACTTTTACTTTGAGATTAGTCCATCCTACTTATGGACAAGAGATCAGCCATTGAATGCTCCCTTAATCCATTGTTTCCTTGTGCCAATTTTTGGTGATACTCCATCGATGTTTTATACATTAAAAATTCCTAGTGCACTCGATCCTGGACTCCCTTTCTCTATGGACTCTTTGGAATTTTCAAGGTCAAAGAGAATCCTTCTAGTGAAACTTGTCATTTTTAAATGAGTATAACTAACCCAATTAGCTAGCTAAAACCCATATAAGTACTTACGATTTTAGAATTATTGATTTTCATACATGTCATCAAGTACCGATATGTAACGGCCCCAATTTTAAAATTTTCATACATAGAAATTCATGGGTGTTACAACAACATTGTTGTATTAACAATTCCTGTATACAAAACCCGCAAAAAAATCATTAGAAGACATATTTCACTTCCTACTAATCATACTTAAATGTTGTCCATCCTCGTGCTAGTGATTTATAAGTAAAGATATGGGTTGCTTATACGTGCAATATCATAATGGCAGAGGCACAAGAACTAGATATAGCGAACACACAACTGACAAGGTGTTTAAAGACAATTAACAGTATGAAAGATTGGTTTACGCTCATATATATTCATGATGCACTCAATTAATCAACATTAATAAAAGGGCTTGGAAAATACCCATGCCCAAAATTTATTGCCATTTAAAGTCCCCATGTGTTTGTTTAAAAAAAGGGCTTGGAAAAGCTACATCTTCCCATGCATGAAGACTGCTATGAACACATGCAAAGACGCCTATATACCTACCATATAATCGACCCGCACGTTTTGATATTTGATATTTATTTTTTAAAAAATGTTGTCATTTGATAATTACATTTTGTACCAACCAAACTCGTGCATAAGCCAGAGGAGGCTGGAACCATGCTAAACCTTTTGTGCCTTTAAAATTATGATCCAAAACTGTCCACATATTTCTCTTTCTCCTATTACCTCCTTTCACTATCATTTCATCTCCTTTCAACCAAATAGAACCTCAATGCATTAATGGGAATTTAGTCATCTTCTGCCACACATAAATGTCTGTAAACACAACAACCGGAAACGTACAATTATTTGATAATTTGAAGCCACGGTTGATTAGTCACCATGGTCGAGGCCCCAAAGAGAAACCTGTGGTGGCCAATGGGGCCCATAGGAAAAAGCTGTTTCCATTGTTTCATCCTCTACAGCCTCGAGGCATTTTGGCCAGTACTGGTCCGTGCCACATGCTGCACCTTATCCTCAACCTAATTTCAGATTTCTCTAAAGTGTTGTTTCTTTCTTTCACTAGGAACCACGCGTTGTGAAAGTGGCACTGCATGGACCTCCTTCTCCCGTGAGTCTTATCTCTCTCGCTCTGTGTTGAGTCCTTTCACAGTTGAGGTGGGCAACTGCTGAGAACTTCTCCCAATTGCAGTGGTGATCCACAGGCGAAGGCACCCACCCCCATGAACATCTTCCTCAGGCTTAGCTTGTCTGAAGAACAGCAGACCATTAGCTTTTTAATGTCCCTTACGTTCAAATTATTTATTGGCGCCAACTAGATACATACCCCACAAGTTCTTTGGTTCTTGCAGTTCATTCTGACGTTTAGAGGCTGCACACGTGCTCCTGAGAAAGTTGCTGAGGTTGGATATGGAACATGTCTGGACAGATAGATTGTCCAATATTCCAAGCCACTTCCTTCCAATCTCATGGACTTAAAAAGCTTGAATTTGGGATATCCATATTGAAATTATCTGTATGAATCAATTGATATTTACTAGGTGAGTAAGCTGACTCCTGTATTCCCTTTTTTTGTGTAAGTGTTTGTTTGTTTTTGTTTTTGTGGAAAATGTAAGTACTGTGAATTCTTTTGGATCAATATCAAACTGAAGATATGATCTTATCTATTTTAATTAGGGCATATAATTTTTTTAAACCCAAAAATGCCCTTGTTATATGCCCTAAATTTTGAAATAACAAGGGCATTTTTGGGTTTAAAAAAATTATATGCCCTTATTATGAAAGAAATGAGCCTATGTTTAGTTTCGATAAAGGTTACGGGTTTAAGTATAATTTATTATAAAAATAATGATATATATGTACTTGTTTATTAATTTATATATCTATGCTACATTTCAAAATTCTTAAGAGAATTTTGAAAAGAAAATTTCCTGTACAAAACTAGTGATTCATATATATATTCACAACCAAAATGGTGAACGTAATGCTCGATTGCAAACCTTGTGCTGCATGCGGAATTGAAGAAGGGCCAACCATGCCATATGAGCAGTCTACTTAAAGGGGAACAGTTAATATACAGTTTTTTCCAATGCGAGTTGGGTGGATTTGATCGGCTTATCATCACCCAAATGTGCCTTCCACATACGGCATTTGGGTCCCCAAAGCATGTGGATAGCCAGCCATATGAGGCACTGAGAGAAGAGCCCAGCAGTTCCTCTTATCTAGTGAGTTGCAATGAAATCATTTGGTTCCCTTTGCTGTATACACAAATATTCCACATGAAAACGTGGCCCAATTCAGTGCACAAGCCTAGTTCACTATCTTAATACGTCTGGGAAAGTGAACCACTTTATACTCATAACTGGCTTATCCAACACCATGTTTTAAAACTTAGAGCAGACCCAGGGCTATTGGAGCGGTGGAACCTAGGCAACTTAGGCATTTGACAAAGCCCGACATAAAAAACCCCATTCCAAAGATTATACTCTCTTTACTTTATATTAATAATTATATTTAAAAAATTAATAGTTTTTATTGAATACTGAGACATATTTAAAAGAATAAAAAATACGCTTATGTTACTCTTAACTACTCAATCACATAAATTTTACCAAATAGAGCAATTAATATAGAATAAGATTTTTTTATCAAATAAAATTATTAATTTAAGATAAAGGGAGTACATTAAAGAAAGGGTGAAATTTTGCAGCTTTCTCTAATTGTAGAACTTGTTTACATCTCATCATTCTTATAAACTTCTAGACATAACGAGTGTTTCTCTGTCCTAATTTAATAGTTCTATTTGGAAAAAAAATTAGTTCTATAATAGTAGCTTTATTTTGTTCAATTTAAGTGAATGGGCACTTAAAAAAGAGTATCATAAGTTTATTTTTCTTTCTCTTAGATGTGGGTTTCATTATTCAATAAAATAACTATTTTTCCAAATAGAGTTATTAATATATATAGGATGGAGGGAGTATATTTTAATAGACCAATTAAAATAGACTAGTAATTAAGTGGGTATTTCTACTCCTTTTGTCCTAAACTAATAACTCAATTTGGCAAATAAGTTAGTTCCATATTAATTGCTCTATTTTATTTAATCTAAGTGCCTGTGTACTTAAAAAGACTATTTTATTTTATTTAATAAAATAATAATTTTCATTGAATATGGAGACTTATATTTAAGAAAAAAGAAAATAAGCTTATGGTACTCTTTTTTAAGTTCAATTACTTAAATTTTACCAAATAGAATAACTAATCTGGAATAAGATTTTTATCAAATGGAGCTATTAATTTAGGATGAAGGGAGGATATAAGAGAAAGGGTGAAAATAAGGTAGGTATAAATGCAACATGGGAGAAAATTTGCAGCTTTCTCTAATTGTAGAACTTGTTTACATCTCATCATTCCTATAAATATATAGATATAATGAGTGTTCCTTTGTCCTAAATTAATAGTTTTATTCACTGCAACAAAAAAGACTATTAGCAACGCTTTTAAGCGTCGCTAATAGTCATCTAAGCGTCCTCTCTCTCTCTCTCTCCTTTCTCTCTACCCTCTATATCTCTCCGCCCTCTCTCTCTACCCTCCCTCTCCTCTCTCTCTCTCACCTCTCCTCTCTCTCCTTTCTCTCTACCCTCTCTCTCTCTTCACTCTCTCCCTCCTCTCTCTCTACACTCTCTCTCCCCTCTCTCTCCATTCTCTCTTTTTGCCCTCTCTCTCCCTCTCTCTTCTAGCTCTCTCTTCTCTAGAGAGAGAGAAGGGAAGAGAGAGATAAGAGAGGGAGGAGGAGGAGAGAGAGTATAGAGAGAGAGGGAGGAGAGAGAGTAGAGATAGAGGAGAGAGTAGAGATAGAGGAGAGAGAGTAGAGAGAGAGTAGAGAGAGGAGAGAGAGGGGAATTGAAAGAAAATTTTAGTTATAACTTATTTTTAAATCCGTATGCGTCGCTACTACCCTATATGCGTCGCTAGTACCTTAGGGTAGTAGCGACGCATACTCACCACTACCTACTATAGTAGTGACTCATACGTTAAGCATTGCTACTATTTTTTATTTTTTTAAAAAATTAAAATAAAAGAGAGAGAAGGGAGTGAGAGAGAGAGGACAAAGGATATGAGAGAGAGGATAGAGAGATATGGTAGAGAGAAAGGAGAGGATGAGAAAAAGGGTAGAGATAGAGGTAGAGGAGAGAGAGGAGGAGAGAGAGAGAGGGTAAAGAGAAATGGAGGGTAGAGAAAAAGAGAGGGTAGAGAGAGAGAGAGTAGAGAGAGGATAGAGAGTGTAGCGAGAGAGAGGAGAGGATGAGAGAGAGTGTAGAGAGATGAGATTTTTTAAAAAAATTTAAACTATTAGCGAGGCTCTTTAAAGAGCGTCACTATTAAATATAGTAGTAGCAACGCTAAATGTCAAGCATCGCTACTTATTTACAATATTAGCAATGTTCATATCTAAGCATCGCTAAATAACTGTTATGTAAAAAAAGTACACCATTTACGACGCTCAGAGCGTTGCTAATAGTTCACATTCTTGCGATAAACAAAATTTAGCGTTGTTTCTTCAACAATTTGCGACACTCTTTACGGAACGTCGCAAATAATTTAATTTTTTTAATATAATAGTCTTTTAGCGATGCTCATCTAATATTGTAAATAGTAGTGACGCTTGAAATTCAGCGTCACTACTACAATGATTAATAGCAACACTCTTTACATAGCGTCGCTAATAGTTAATTTTTTTTACCATAACAATCTTTTAGCGACGCTCAGTAATAAGCATCGCTAATATTGTAAATAGCAGCAAGGCTTAAATTTAAGCGTTGCTAATCGTCTTATTTTTATAAAAAAAATTACCTCTTTCTCTCTACATTCTCTCTCTCATCCCTCCCTCTCTATTCCTTCCTCTCTCTCCCCTCTCCTCTCTCTCTTTAAGAAAATTTGATAAATAAAATATATTATATATAAATAGTGAAACATTAATATATTATTAAATCTACATTTTATTGAAATTTAATATTTATTTATTATATATACAAATAATAAATAATTAATAAGTTATATTATACTTAAGAAGTTTATTTTTACTTTTGTTTAATATTTATTTATTAAATAAAATTAATTAATAAAGCTAATAGAGACATTTGTAGACAAGCGTCGCTATTATCAATGCTATTTGCGATACTTATTTGCAAACATCGCTAATAGTTATAAATTTTTATTTTAATTTAAAATTTATTAATATTAGTGACGTTTTTATTAAGCGTCACTAATAGTATAAGTATTAGTGACGCTTGTATTAAGAGTCACGATAGTTAAAACAATCAACAACGCTTGTATTAAGTGTCTCGATTGTTAAAATAATTAGCACTGCTTAAGAAAAAGAGTCGCTAATAGCTTAAAATTTTATTCTTTTTTCAAAAACATATATCTTTTAGCGACACTTATTGAAAGCGTCGCTAATATGGTTTTTATTAGCGACACTTTAAGGTAAGCGTCGCTAAGATATGACTATTAGCGACATACATTATTTTGCATCGCTAATAGTTCATTTTTTTACGATGATTTGATATACGTCACTAATAGTTATTTTTAGTGACACTTGTATATGCGTCGCTAATAAATGCGTAGCTAATAGTGCATTTTGTTGTAGTATTGCCTAAACCCTATTACCAACAAAGATTTGACTATTCCTCTTTGACAATAAAAAAGTGATGTAGATGCTAACATGATTTTCAAAACTAGAGCTACATGGGTATTTCACTCTATAAAGTTCATGAGTCATCTAAGTTCACCATTAAAATCCAAAATAATATGGTAAATATTGCATTTTATAAGAATGGCCTTCCAAATAGTCTTAGCATATAGGCATGCAAAAAATGTATGGTCATGATACTCAACATTAGTACAACATAGAAAACGCATATATATCCCAAATAGAATCCCCTTTGCACAAATTATCTTGAGTAAGTAAACCATTTTGCAAGGCCAACCAAGAAATAAAAAAATAACATTTTATCCTATATTTAAACCACATTAACTTAGACTAAGGCTAAATAGAGGAATGATGTCAAATTCTTTCCCATGCCAATTCGTAATTGAATATATCGGTAGGCTTAAGACATCCATGCTCATCCTTATTATTTGTGAGAGTAGGCTTATGTGCTCCTAAAAAGTTACAAACCTCATGGGTCCACAATGTTTGAGGTAGAGACAGACTCCATCACCATCCTCAAATGATTGAGATAACACATCATCCTTTGGACCATAGAATTGCAAAACAGTTTGATGGCCAAACCAAATAAGTAAAGGTGGAAAACCGCCCATGGATCCTACAAGGTCAAAGTATGATGTTCATCCCCATTCTCAAGTGACAAAATTGTGTCATTAACTCCTTCAAATCAAATATACTCTTACAAGCAAAAGAAAATTGCATCAGGTTTGCCATCCAAGTGGACTTATAATGTAAGTAAAATCCATGGACCCAATAGTACCATTATGAGTTAAAAGCCCCCACAACAACTTTAAGAGACCTGCCAAATTATAATCATGTCAGGAACGAACACCAAGACCTCCCTCATTGAAAGGCATATTATAACACTCGAGAATTTTCTAAACTCCCTATACTTGGCCGTATGGATATAAGTGAGTTTGATCTTTAGGTCTTCTTGGTATAATAACTTCCTCTATACATGGAGTTTGGAAATGAAACTTTATTATGGAATAGTAGACATAAAGAGATTCGTAGAGCTAAGAAATTATAAATCAAACTTAGATGACAAAGTTATGATAGAAAAAACATTAAGAAAGTTTTGTGTGTACTAGAAAATAGTGAATTTGACCTTTCGTCATGCTAAGTAAAATAACTTATTATGTGGGTTGAGTTTAAGTTTAAAACTTAAAGATAGAAACTAGATAGACATGCTTTAAATATGCATCTAAGAATACATAATTCAAAGTTTGGATGAAGGAGTTATGATTGTCTGACGTTGGATCTAAGGTGCAGCTATGACTTACACACGCCTGCCGATCTAACCCTTAGTAATTCTTAACATTATTATTTTTCCTACAAAATGAGTTTTGATATACAATTTTTGTGTTAGAAAGTAGACAAAATATCTTTGTAATGCTGCCAAGGACCCAATAACCGGAGTTTGGATGAGGAAGTTATGGTCGTCCAAAGTTAGGACTTAGTGCAATCATAAGTTACTATTGATAAGATTCGACACGTCAATGACCTTGCCGGTGGTTCAACTAGTTTTGTGATTTTAGCTAAAAAACTACCTATATTGATGGTTTTTAAACCAGAATTTTGTCTCATTTCCTTTATAAGTGACTTTTAAGGCCTTTAAACACCATTTCTTTTAGAAAAAATCTCCAAATGAAGAAGGATAAGATAAAGGGCTCTCCAAATTAAGAGAAATCAAGGGATAAACTGTGAGAATTAGTCGGTATCGTGCTTAAGGGAGAATTTTAACACTATGAAATATGTCGGATTGCTAGCCTTGTATTGTGATTTAACATGGAATATGAAAGTATAATTTGAATTATGAAATCATTGGATATGAAATTATAGGTCGGATTGCTAGCCTTGTACTATGATTTAACACTGTCATGGTGATGTTGAGAGAGTATGATTTTATGTTAGATTGCAAAAATTAATTCCATATTTTGGTTTTGAAATGATTGTATGAGATATGTTTTAATTATTTTCATAACATGAAAGCATGTAAAGGATAGTTTATGAGATTTTATTATGATTATGTTATGATATCATATTTTCCCCGTGTTTAATGACCAATTAATAGTAATAATAATCATTTGTCATTATAGGAAGGTTATGTATAGAAAGGATTATGTTATGTCATGATATGAATTGATTTTGGGAAGTCAAGACAATTTTTGTTCTTTGTTCTGGACCATCAGCATATCCAATAAAACGTCAATGATAGTGCTAATATGATGAGCATCGATATGTCTCAGTATGTTACCAATGGGTCACCGACAGTGAGGTCAACATATCAGTGAGGCGTTGATGAAGATGATCATCAGTGACTTGGTCTATGTGTCGATGAGTCTACCAATATCAAGTTGGTTTTGAGTATTTTTACATCAACATATTCGTGTGTTACTGGAAAGTCACCTACAGTGAGGTTGACATGTTAGTGAGGTGTTGATGAGGATGGTTGTCCTTGTCATCCTACTATTGGCAAGGGATTTAATGAGTTGACAAGTTACCAATGGTCATTAGTGACTTGGTCAACACATTTATAAGTCCACTGATAGTATGTCGATTTTGGGTATTCTTAGTAGGGATTGCTATAAATGTCAAGCTATTATTATAAGAAGTAACATGCTATTTGATGCATGAAATGCAATTATATATGGCGATGTGATGAATTGTGATTGGATATATGTACCTTTGTGTGTGAATGTCCTTTTATTGGATCACACCCCAAGACTAATGTCTTTTGGAAACTGTGGTTGAAGAAACCCTCAATGCCTTAACTCCTCAAGTAAATCTTTAGCTGTGTAGACGGAAGGGGATTGGTATGAAATTAGACCAAAGTCTTCCATCTCTCTAAAAATAGGAGTTATGTAGAACCGCTTCCTTAGCCCGGGAGTTGTATTTGAAGGTACTAGAGCATTAAAAGATGATTAATCACACATAGTGCCATGAAAGTTGGAAATTTGACCACTTGGGTCTATGGACCCCTTTGGGCCTTAGCTTCATAACATTGATGGGGCAGGCAAACTTCAAAATATTTGAGGTTTGAATATGAGTAGTTTATAGTCTAACAAGGCAAGGTTGTTCTCTTATACATGACTACTAACCTTTGACTTGAACTTATGTAACAACTATGAATTTTCAATATGATTTGATGCCTCCAATAAAACTACAATGGGTTTATAGGCGGATATACAATGGGTTTACTTTAGGACGTGTTAGAGCTCGTTTTAACGAGCATAACGAGCCTTAAACTGCAAAATTGAACATCGAGGTCGAAAGTTATGGCCTCGGGAAGTGTACCACATGGGCGGGACCCACTTGAAAATTATAAAATAACCTACCCATGTGGGTCTAGTTTTGTAGGGCTCATTGATATGAGCCCAATGATACCAAGAATGCATGAATAAGAGTCTAGGAGAGAAAATTGCACACGTTTAAAGTTTTTGATTTTTTTGAAAAAATAAATATTTTAAAGGGAATTTATTGCGTCAACTAGCGTCAATGTGCAAATGCCAGCATGACACGACATTCAGTGCGATGCATGATGCACACATTACACATGCCGCACGGTGTGCTGACAGAACACAGTGCGAGTTGTGCACACGATGTGCAGCATCGCTGTGTGACATGGACGCATGACACACAACTGGCGTCCATGCAACACATGTGGTGCATGCGAACCATGTGAGCTTCAGGTTTTCTAGTTTCTTCTCTCCCACACTCCTCAAATTTTATTTCTCTCGTTCTAAGTCATTTTAAGTCCGATTGGAGTCGTTCAAGAGGCATTTCTTAACTAATTCGAGGGTTCTCTACACAATGGAAGGGTCAATTCCTTGAGTTAGTGACTATAGTTTGGGTAAATAGCCCAAGGCAAGAGGATACTCTATCTAATTCCCTTGAGCCCAAAGAGAGAGAAGCAACCCAGAGTAAGAGGAGACTATGTCCTCCTTTGACGGGCCACTAAGAGAGAAAAACATCCATAAGTAAGGGGAAGTTTTATCCGCCGCCTTCGGACGCAGAAAGTGAGAAATGTCCACAGGTTAGGGGAGGTTTTATTAGTCGTCTTTGAACACGGAAAGTAAGAATCATCTCTAGGGAAAGGGGAGGTTCTATTAGTTGCAATTATGCATGCCGGACATTGTGAGCAGGTTATTTTCTAGTTAGAGAGCTCTAAAGCTAGAAAAATGGACGTCCAAGTGTGTGGAGTCTTGCTCGTCATCTTTGAACTGCTTGGAGAGTGAGGTAGGGCTTTTTATATTTTTTTATGGCATGAATGTTACTTTAGTTATCTTTTAAACTTAATATATGTATAACTCTAGCATGTTATGCGTTAGAGTTAGTTTCAAGCTAAGTTTTATGACTTGACATATATTTAGTTTGTCGAAGGATTATCTGATGGAATAGATTATGATATATATATTGTATGCTTTATGATTCGCTTATATATTCAATTTTATCAAAGGATATATATTGTGCTTGTTATGATTGCCTCATGTTTATTCATTTTATCAAATGGTTTATCCTTAGATTTTGATAGATTATTCTACGCACGTTGAAGCGTGTGAGAGAAAAAATCTAGCTTTGTCACTATTTTATTTAGGAATGACTAAAGTACATTTGAAAAGCGGTTTAAGAAAATCATTCCTTGTAGAAGAAAGATTCTCAAGAATATTTTATAAAACATGTACAAGCATGGTGATTGAGTTGTTTGAATGGGATAAAGAGAGGGTAATTGTCACATGTAAACGAGCGATCAACCCTATCTTTGTAGTCATTAATAGTGACTCTCCCATGGCTTGTAGAGGCGATACTAGGGTTTTAAAAAAAGGATAAACATTGGGATAAAATATTTTGAAAAAAATTATCTTTTTATAAGTCTAGGAACTCAGGATTGATTAGTTTGTCTAGAATTGTTGTTGGGCACCTCAATAGAGTTCCATGGATAAGATGAGAGCACAATTATAATATGGTTTGGAATCAAATGCATTGTACCTATTTTAGCATAGTGAGCCCCTAACAAAGGGCAGGACCCCTAATTAGCCCCTAAAGAAGACACCTATCAATGCTATGTGCGCTAGGGTAGAGAGTATCATAGGAAGACTTTGTACTCTCTTGATCTCAACACCCTATGAGCACAATGTCTCCTCCACAAGCAACAAGGTTTTTTGCGATGATCCGTAGAGTAGTAAATAGTTCTTGCTTTGTACCGGCAACTAATAGACATCGTGGGTGCTGGTGGTGGTGTTTTGTTGTGCCCTAAATTAGAATAGATTAGATTATATTCCTATTTTAAGTTAGTTTCAATTCCTATTCTAATTCCTAATAGTTATACTCCTTATTTAGTTAGAATAAAATTAAAGATTGTCTCCTAGTTCTATTAAGATTAATTTAGATTTTCTCTTTATATTGTGTACTTGAGAGAAGATTAACAATTCATAAAATCAAAACCAAGTTAATTTAATTTATGTTTCAATTATCTTTTTATATTTTTATCTTTAATTTAGCTTATGTAGACCATTGGTCTACACCATGTGCTTTCCGTGGTGAAGCTAAGGATTTTCATCATTTTCTCTCCATGCACAAGCATGTAGAGTGCCTAGCGAAGAGGATGGTAATAGGAATTGATTTCATTGATGGGGTTGAAGGGGTGATGTACAAGGTGCTTGAGACTTTCCCTGTCGATGTTCTTGTGTAGATGATAGTCCTGCCCAAGAATAAAATCATCCCTATGGTGTCTACCGCTGAGCTCGAAAAGGTAGACGACATATGATGTGTTGTTCAGGTTCCCCACGAGGTTTAGGTGTACAATGTTGCAGATGAAGGCATTCTTTAACTCAATGGGACGACTGTGGAATGAATAGAAGCTCGCATGGAAGTTGGCAGGGTTCTCATCACCACCAAAACGCAAGGCAGAGGGCAGGAAACTACCATGTAAGTACTCTTCTTTTAATACTTATTGTTAGCATCACATTGTCTTATGGTATTTACTGACTACAAAAGAAAAAAAACTATCGTAGGCTAGCCGTCATCATCATTACTGTTGAAGAAGGAGAAGAAAATGAATGGGGTGCTGGGGTGGCTATTAGTATAACAATAGGGGACCATAAGGTGGGCTGAGTGATAAAAAAAGAAACAACCGGCTTCTAAAAAGTCTATGAAATACATTTAAAATCCACGTGATTTTAATTTTTGGATGAATTTACCCTTCTTCCTTACGTTTCCCCTTCTTCTTCCTTCCACCTTCATCAAGATCCTTAGTCCCTCCTTTTTCTTTAGGTTTCTCCTTCTTCTTCCTTCCACCTTCATCCTTAGACTCCAGAGCATTAGTCGTTGCTCCCTTTCTTCCTTAGTCTAGATTCCTCCTATCACGCCCCGGCGATGCCCGACCCGACCCGAACCTGGTCCAAGGGCTGGTCAAGCGCGCGCGGGCGACGAAGGGAAATTGAGAAACTATTTAGCGGAAGACTTAACCCCAACACAGGTGACTCAATAGAATTATGGAGTACACACATTCCACTTTGAGTAAGAGTAAATAAGAAGAAAAGAAAGAGAGTTGCTTATCACAAAGTAAACAACTAATCTCAAACTTACATGCTTAGTCAACTATAGCCCACACTGGCTCAAAATAAGTCTTAAGCAACACAACTGTAAAATGTGACATAAATCCAACAGAGAACCCTACACAAAGGTTCTAAACATAAGGCATAAAACCAAAGGAAAATAAGTCACACAACGATCTCCACGATCACATCCAAGTCATCTCCGACCTTTCCTCAAAGAGGAGATCCTATCTGTCTGTATGTCACACCACGCAGCCCCAAAGCAAAACACAAGAAAGAGGGGTGAGTTTAACAAACTCAGCAATGGTTTTTAATATAACTATCATCATCGGAAATGCGATAACATAGCAATAAACTCATTCAAATCTAAGATTGGCAAGGTGCATCATTTTTTGATCACACATACATATCACCTAAACCTGCATCATAGTGCATAATCCACATAGTGTCATTCTCATCATAACAACCTGCATGAATGTATCTCTAACATACATATTCCATCATGCATCACATCATAATATCCTGCATGAATGTATCTCTAACATACATATTCCATCATGCATCACATCGTAACAACCTGCATGAATGTATCTCTAACATACATATTTCATCATGCATCACATCATATCAACCTGCATGAATGTATCTCTAACATACATATTCCCTCATGCATCACATCATAACAACCTGCATGAATGTATCTCTATCATGCATCATATCATAATCAACCTGCATGAATGTATCTCTAACATACATATTCTACCATGCATCATATCATAACAACCTCCATCAAGGAGTAATCACAATTTAGTGTCACACAGACGGGAACATAGACAAGGCCACAAAGGCATGTCATGGTCCAAAATTCTACACAAGAATTAAAGAAAGTTCGGGGTTGTCAATCCCTAAAGCTGCTCGCCCTGGATGATCCTGGCCGAGGATGTCCTATTCTCACACAGAGAATCTAGAGCAGGGGTGTTCGCCCAGGGACATCTCCTGCGGAGGGAAGAGCCCGAGTTCCTACACAGGGAACCCTATAACACGTGGTAGCGGGTGCACACGGCATACCACACTGGATTCTCAGGGTCCAGATGACACTCATAATAACATTCTCACAATCCACAAGACAAGTACACAACTCGTCCCCACATACTTCCATTCCTCTAGACTCAACAGGGGAGTGCACTCGTTCCACACAGGAACACAAATCAAAACATGTCCTTTCGGACCAATCAACTTACGATTAATCCACGACCGATCAATCCGGCACACAATTTCACCACATTGCATCCAATCGGTCAAATTCGATTAACCTCGATGAAGCCTCAATTGAAAATCCATTTTCATGATGCATGCAGCATAGTACATACGTGGGCAAGGCATACATGAATCCTATTCCATGTTATGTGCTCTCATCTGCCCCTAATGCATCATTCATAATCATAATATCAAGCTTCAACATTATCATTAAACCCCACATGTGTGTGTATCTAGTAGAAGTACTTCACTCAATACATTTCAACATGCTTGAAATTAACTCACTACCACACTACACATGTGAATTAACATCTAATCATGAATTCTAGCGAAAATCATAGGAGAAGAATCATTAAAATCATAACTCAAATCAAAACTCAACTACAAAGGCTAAACACATATAGGATCATTCATTTCATCCTTAAGCCATGACATTCACCAACATCCACACATCAACTAACCACATTCTATCATGACAAATCAGTCCATTAATAGGTTGTAGTCCAACTAATAATAAGCTTATCCATAGGGAATCAACCATTCACAATTTCAAGATGACAATTCCAACATCATGCCACAAATCATAAGTCATTCCACAAATCTCTAATCATATATCCCAACTTCATAACCTCAAAAGCATGCCCGCATAATATAGCTTAAAACACACCACATTCATATAAAATTGGCAAGTTAAAGTGAAATCATCAAAATAAACATCATGCAAATAGATCACAAGACTGCTATGTAGCCGTTCGAACGCCCAGAAGGCCGTTCGATCGGCTAAACAGTAAAATTTCAAATTCACAGTTTAGCCATTAGAACGCCCATCAGGCCATTCAATTAGCTAAATTGGAAAAATGCCAGAACTGCAGTGTTGCCATTTGAACTCCCTACAGGGCCGTTTGAACGCCAACAAGGCAGATTCGACCTTCTTCTTCCTTTCGCAATTTCATACCGAAACTCCATTGATAACACTTCAAATCAACCTCTAACAACCTAAATGCCATCAAAAGTCCACCATGACTTTCAGAATGCTAAACCACATCATAACAAGATAAAACCCTATGAAATCGGGATTAAAGATTACTATTTTCTAATTATGCCATTAGCACACTAAATCAAGTAACTCCATTCAAAATAAACCATAAAATCAAGAGTTTTACCATAGACAAACTGAAATTTCGAAAGTCCATTACCTTATCCCTTGATTAGGCTTGGATTTGATGGTCACCCTTCTTGAAAACCTTATAAAGACATAGAGTTTGGATTAAACTCCATTAAAACCGATTTAACAAAGAAAACCCTAATTAAAAACTTAAATCTAGGGCTTGTTGAACATAAAAATCGGATTTTGAAAGCTAGGGTTTGTAGTAAAAATGCAAATTAGTAGTTTTGGTGTTTAAAAATAAATTGAAACAAAGGAGAAATGGTAAATTTAGAAGGGATTAAGAAAAAAGCTAGGGTTTAGTATTTAATTAGAATAGGCTTACCTTAAACACCTTCTAATCTGGGCCTAATTGGGATTAGGCTTGACCTCTCCTCCTCAGCCTATTCCCAAAATGGGAATGGCTCAGGTTTGACCTTTTATAGTAGGCTTTGGGGTGTGTATGGGTAAGTTATGAGGTGTAAATAAAAAAAGTAGGCTAAAAATGGGTATTTTATAAATTTGAGCACTAATTAAATCTAAGAAAATTCTAAAAATTTTTATATAACATGAAGTATATATTTGGGTTCATTTGACACAAAAACCAAAATTTCGACGGTGGGACCCACAAGGGTCCCGCCAAAACCCTAATTTTTGGAAAAATAGTGAAAATTCAGAAAAATCCCAAAAATTCACATTTGATTAAAAATCACTTAAAACCACTAATCTTAAAGTTGGTTTTGATTAAAACCATCATAAACACTATTTATCTTTGAAACCACCGAATAAATCAGAAAACACATTAACCTCACGATAACAGATAATTAAGGAAAACAAAAACCGGTTTAAAGATAAGGGTCCTTATAGCTCCTCCATGCTCTAGGCCTCTTTATCCTCCATACTCCAGATCATTAGTCACTACTCCCTTTCTTCCTTAATCCATATTGCTCCTCCATGCTCTAGGCCTCTTTCTCCTCCATCTCAATCTCCGACCACAGCAACTCCGATACCTCCTCTACTACGCCCTTCTCCACCACGCCCTCCTCCACTGTGCCCACCTCCTTTTTTTTTTTCTTTCTTCCTTAGTCTAGATCGCTTCTCCGTGCTCTAAGCCTCTTTCTCCTCCATCTCCCTCTTTGTCCACAACAGCTCTGATGCCTCCTCTACCGCGCCTTCCTCTATCGCGTCCTCCTCCCTTTCTTTTTCTTCCTCTGTCCAGATCACTTCTTCCTCCATCTAAATCACTGCTCTCTTTCTTCCTCCATCTATATCTTTACTCCATGCTTCATGTCTCCTTCTCCTTTGTTTCCCTCTCTGTCCACTGCAACTCTAACATTTCTCTCCTGATAAAGATAGCAAGTATTTACTCTCTTTGTTTATAACAAAGAGTGTAAAATTTTTTCTTTGTATATAACAAAGTGAGTAGATATTTACTGCCCTCTTCCCTATTGACTTCCTGATCTTGGCTGAGTAAGCCTGCTTGAACTCGTTGCTCATGTCGGCAAACTTATTCAGCCCCACTATGTAGTCCAACAACCTACAGCGCCACTCGGCATTCCCCACCACCACATACTCCAAGTTCCTCATGAAGTTCCAAAACTTGGCCTCCTTCTCCCCCTCGTGCCGGTAGACCTTCCCGTACCTCTCCATTTATAGCTCACTGACCTGCCTGAAATACTCGGCATCGTCATAGCCCAAGATGGAGAAGTCGCTCCTTGTTGACTGGACGAGAGGCCACGACACTGGGAGCGACTCAGTGTTGTCCGGGTTGTAGCCCACGATGGAGAAGTGGCTCCTTAACGATTAGACACTGGGCCGTGGCCGAAAAGTGCAAGTTGATATATTATATGAGGTGCTTCTAGAAGAAGGGGGAGGCTGATAAAAGAAAATGGGGCTCGTTAGTGGGTTCTAGTTTGGGCTCAATCTTGGGGGTGAGGAGGAGGGTGGCGAGGGGCATTATTGTATGAATATAAATTTTCCAGCTAATGACAAATTGATATATTTTTTTTGTAGTTAGCGTCTAAAATTCCTAAAACATACAAATATTTTACTTTTTTGGGGTATTAAGTATATGTTAGGGGGAAATACACGTTGCATCCAATTTAGGTTCATTAACTAGTGAAGCTGGATGAACTAGCTGGCCTGAACCACTCGTCCCAGCATGCAAATGAGATGGTTCATCAACCCGCAGATGTTTGAACCACCTGAGGCATGCTGGCCTGAGAAAACTGTGTCACGGGCTGTAGTCGCACCACATGTTACACTTGGAGGTGGCGTGGACTTGTGGGATACCCAAACTAAAGGAAGAAAGACCCAATCCAGCATAAAGATTTTGATCTGGGTATAGGGGTGTTCACGGATAAATACGGACGCGGACAGAGGTATGTCCGCGTCCATCCGCCAATTAGCTAAGTATTGTCCGCGTCCGTCCGTGTCCGTTAATGTCCGTAGCATTTATTGTCGAAGTACGTCTGTTACGGACACAGACGGACATGGACGGACGCGGACAATTAAGCCAAATCTTTATTTTTACATATACAGTCCTTATGTAGCATGTTAGAACTGTCCTAACATGCTACATAAGGTCTGTATTTATTTTTTTACATGAACAGTCTTTATGTAGCATGTTAGAACTGTCCTAACATGCTACATAAGGTCTGTATTTATATTTTTACCTAAAAAATACATATACAAAATACTAAAATAAGTTAAAAATCACCCATAATTAAATAATACTAAAATTTTAAAATTCTTATTATCAATTATAACAAAACAAAGTCTTCTTTGTAATTAAGTCAACTATAACTATCAAGTACTTAATATAACCATAATCCAATTTTTCAATTAGGTGGCGGACGCGGACGTCCGCGGACACGGACAACAGTTTGTCCGCGTCCGCAGGCACCTACAAGGGTGGACAAATTTAACAGTCCGTGTCCGTGTCCGAGTCCGCCCCGGACCAAAAAATTTATCCGCTCTATGTATTTATAAACACGGACACGAACGGACAAACGGACATTGGACGTCCGTAAACACCCCTATCTGGGTAGGATACGTTTTGTATTAAAATAGCATCTCCAGAATTAGATAAGAGTGGCTTACCATTGACAGCAACATAGTGGATAGGAAAGGATTTTAAACAGATGCTGATGCTTTGATTGGCCAAGGGAAACGACGCTTCTATCCCATAATTAGAAGGCCAGTGCCTGGACGAATGTGCGTCCCAATTTGCGTCTCCCTCCTCGTCATCGGAGCTTGGTTAATGGCGGACGCATGAACAAATTGATTCAGAACGTGGGACCTCTCGCAATACAGACTTCGTCGGACACACATTCTCCACATGATCGAATGTTAAAACATTTTGTGTTGAGTGTTGTGGTTTCCATTCATGCTTAATTCGTTGTGAAAAAGAACCGTCTTCTCAGTTCTGTAATAACTTCTGGAAACTTAAAATCAGAGTTAATTTCCACAAAGTCTAGCAAATGATAAACGCAAGAGGTCATGGTCAATTGCGCTATTGCTCTTTCCTCGTCTTCATTTAGCGGTTCACTTTCAATTTTACTACAAGAACTTTTGAGCTGCAAATGGTTTATTATCACCAGTTGGCAAATTCATGAGTATACCATGATGTTGCATAGTTTATACCCGTAAACCAAACCCCTAGAGAGAATTAAACACGAGGAAAGAGCAATAGAGCAGACAACCTCTAGTCAAACAAATCATTTTCTTCTTTGGAAATCTACCTAGGGCATTATAACAATAATCATCTAAATCTAATCTAAAAATTTTTTAGGAGGGCTCAGAGGATGGTAGGTCTAGGAAAATTCAAATATACCCAAACACCCGACCCAAACTCTACCCGTTGAACCAACACTTAACTCGATCGATTAAAAATAAGGTTAAAGTTTTAAAAAAAAATTCGTTTTAAAAATAGGGTTGGGTCGGGATTTACCCATGTAACCTATACAACCCGACCTCGACCCTATTATTTAATGATGATATAATCCAAATTAAAGAAATTAAAAAAATTCTCTTATAATTTTTTTTTGTATATTTTTATTTTATTTTATAGTCAATTACTAATTTTTGTGGGGATTTTATGACTTTGGATGTGTGTTTTATAATGTTGCAATGTTCTCTCTTCAATTCTATCTTTCTCATATAACACATAAAATGTATGATATCTATTTTAATGTTACAATGTATTTAAATTCTTTCCATTATTGGCCAATACAAAGATAATGCATAAAATATTAAGTTAAGAAAATAATTATCGACAAGAAAAGTAGGGTTACTCATATACTAAACTCGACCAGACCTAAGTAGGGTTAGAGTTTGCATTTTTTACTAGATTTAAGTATGGGTCGAGGCCAACCCAACCCAACCTAACTCCCAACCCCACAAGATGGTGATGGCCTTCTCGTTATTTTTTATTTATAGACAAAGTTTACAAGGAAAGGCACAATTAATAACAAGAAAAAAGAAAGTAAATATCAATACATTCTTCTAGCTTTTGTAGATGTCGTAAGGAAAAGTTGTGTGTGTGTTTTTTATACACATCATTAATATATGTATTGAAAATAATGGTTACAGAAAAAATCTGACCAAAAGAATGTTATTTTTTTGTTGAGGGGTGTCCAATTTCCTCTTATATGTACAAGACCCACACATTATACATTACGTAAATCGAGATATAATCATGTGTAGGTCGTCAACGGAGCAAGGGTTTGAACTCAAGACCTCCGCTTTTTTTGGGGTAAGTGAATATTGTTAAACTCAAAACCCTATAAAGGGAGACAATAAAAAAGGGAGAACCACATAAGAATTACATTGTCATTTAGTCATTAAAAAATAAAACTCTTTAAAAATGGAATGCAAAGTAGAGGTAGCAATAACATAAGATCGGGCTTCAAATTCATATTAAGCGAGAAGCTTCTCCCCCTTAAAAAGGAAAACTCTTTAAAAAAAAAAATTCTTGAATTCTGCTCAGTTCAACTAAGATGAATGGCAGAATTAAGAAAGAACTTGAAGAAGTAACCCAATCTAGGATTTTTCTTGCAAATGGTTGAGATACTATTGATAAGCTGGTGAGGAGCACAATTAGGAGCATCACCCCACAAAATTCTAACTACGGACAAAATTATTCATTTAGAATAGCTATAAAAGGTAGAATACCTGCCAAAAAAATTATCTAAAGGAAAATATGATATATTTTTTTGTCTTATGTTAATAGCTACATTTGAAAAAATAATGATTTTTATCGAATGGTAAAACCCAAATCTAAGAAAAAGAAAAGTAAACTTATTACTCAACCACTTAAATTTAACAAAATAGAGCTATTAATAAAGAATAAATTCTTTTTATAAATAAAACTATTAATTTAAGACGAATGAAGTATTTGATGTCAATGAAGACCCACGTCATCATCAATGAGTAGCCTCAATTAATTACTAACTAATGGTTCCAAAAATACTTACGTCTAGCACACTGAGGCTATGATCAATATATAAAGAAGGAAATGGCAGCTTTGCTCATAGGGTGTGGTTGCGCAATTTAAGAACAGTCATGTGTTTCCTAAGGAAGGACATGAAAAAGTTGTTTTGCTGCTGAAAACGTAGTATTTTTAAAATTAGTGCTACTTATACGGTCTCACAACAACACTTAACATGAGCAACAAAACTAGAGGAAAAGCTAGGCCTAGAACTTGCTAAATGGCTCGTATAGCACTTCCATTGTGTGAACTGCCCACGAGCAGCATGTGGCAGTGTTGCCAAGTCTTGTTCAGTCCCATACTTCATAAAACTGTCTCGCAATTTATGCCTTGATATTTGAGATGCTGTATTACTCAACTAACTAGAGTAGTTTGTAAAATAACCAATCTTTCTCAATAATGAAGCTGTTTTAAGAAAGGCTTTAAAGAAGCTATTATATATAATCCTGTTGAAGCTATTATATATAAATCAGGCAAGCATGGCTTTAAAGAAGGCTTAAGATGATAAGAAATAGTTCTCTACGCATGGAAACACACTTATAGGAAAAGCGCCTTACATGTAGCTAGCAATAGTCAACACATGACAGCTACTTAACTAACTAACACATGATCAAACAAAACAAAGACAGTGCCAAACAACACAACAATTTTCAGACATTTGATTGAACGAGGAAGGATCATGTGGAACACATCTTTCAGTTAGATGGAGCAGTTGACAGCATCAATACTCTTCACACCACCACCATTAGCTCTTCCCTGCAACATTGATCAAATGTTAAAAAACAAATCAGTGAGGGCCCTGAAAAGATCATCTGCAACTACAATACTATCTTTGTATTGAATGATAAATCCTTCACCACTATCTGTACTTGTTGGTTCATATTTCTGACTGAGTTGATCCCTGAGCTTGATGCATTCGGATCGTACCTAGCCCACTGCAGCACTCAATGAAGAATTTATTTGTACAAGTAAACAACACACCGAAAATCAATTTAACCAATAGAAACTTGTAAAGAAGAATGTACATTCTTGGCTGCCATACTGAAGGCCTCACGGTGAGGGATTTCTGGCTTTGCAGCTTTGATTCTTTGTATCTCCTCCCTGCATCATGTCACTTCCTGTCAAGTGCTTCTACTTATATTTATCAAAAAGCTGTAAAGCATTGGCTAAGAAATAGGTTTCCCTATTTAGTTACAAGGTGAGTTAGATGGATCAGTATAGACCATATATAAATCTGGCTTGAAAGAAATGGGAAAGTGTATATAAACATTTGTTGACCAGCAGGCATATTATATAACCAAATGTCAGATTGTTATCTAAATGGTGACGCAAAACTTGTATGCTTGCTCAAATGGAAAGATTCAAAACAACTAAAAATGAGTCCATCATGATTAATGCTATAAGAACTGAATAACATTATTGAGATGTCAAAAACATGAGATAAACGTGTTATAAGCTTGTCGACTCTTCATAAGAAATAACTATTGCAGTGGTGTAGTAGCAAAATAAAAAAGACCTGTGAGTTCTTACTTCATGAATCGGTTGTAAGCAGATGGAAGCCTGTGTTTCTTCTCTGGTGCTGTTCCCAAACAACAGTAAGCGGAAAGTGACAGTTAGAGAGAGAGAGAGAGAGAGAAGGGGAGGATTCATAGTCCTTACGTTTAACAACAAAGGGCACTTTCGGTTGCATCTGCTGGTTAGAAGTTGATGAGGATTCTTTAGTCGAGGGCTGGTTCATAGTCAGCTCAGTGCGCAAACCCTAATTCACATATCAGAACTGCCCATGAGCAGAATACTCAGTAAAGCTCTCACAAGAAGTCCATAGCTCATAGGTCCAGACAATAAATTACAAAACAAAGTCAAACATAGCATAGAAATTATAAAGAACAGAGATTGATACACGTAAAATGCAAGAAAGTTTCTTAACAACACAAAATTCTGAAACATAACATGTTCATATTGACAAAGGAGAAAAAAACGTGCATGGCAGGAGGAGTTTCATTTGTTGTACGTTTTCATAGTCGTAGGATTTATAAAGATGAACATAACAGTATGGAAGTAATATATTTGTAGCAATAATATTCTAAATAACAGAAGGAAATCATATTGCCATGAAGAAGAACAAGAAAAATAAAACGAAAAGATAACCTGGTAGCTCATCATTTGAAACTCTGGAGGCTCAGTGTGCACAGGAGGCCTGGTGCTAAAGAAGGAGATATTATGACAATGGCCACATTTCACAGTTACAGTCTCAGATGTCCTCTTGCTTGGTATGCCGACCTAACCAGAATATCATATACAGATCAGAGAAACAATGCTCATAGGAAAGAAAGATCTGTACATTTATATTCTGCTTGTCATGAAAGATATAAACAAGTATTATGGAGACTCTCTGATCAGTTTTTGCCAAGAATCTTATTTTTGGCAGAAGTAAAAACATTTATTAATCAAAAGCAAATGGAGTTCAAGGCAAAGAAAAATAATGAATTGCCAAACAACCCTAAAAAGATCAAGAATGATCAATGGAGAAAAGAAATGAAAGAACATTGAGACTTGATTGTATCTTCTAAATTATAGCCATATTTTTATTGATATGATATTCTTCTTCTGATCTTGTCGGCATGAAATGACTAAGGTTACTAGCAATTGTATTTGGAAATATCGAAGTTACCGCCAAGACGATGTTGCAGAAGCTGCAGCGGACATAGCAAACGTGCTCAGAAGAAGGGAGAAACTCCATGGAGGATGAAGAATGCAACAAGATGAAGACTATGTGAGTGTTGGGAAATGAAAGTGATCTCAAAGGGAAGAAAGTATTGGGTTTATGAAGTAGAGGGTGGGTATGTGACAAGAGAGCAAAATTAGGGTTTTACAGGGTTTGATATAATAATTCTCCAAGTGTGACCAGTAGATGCAGGAAAATCTTGTTATGCTTGTATTAATTTTCACTAAAATACAAAACAAAAATGCACAGTTACAAAGATGCTATTCCACATGCTGGATATTGAGAGACCATCTCATATCTCAGGATATATTCATCAATACAACAGATCATAATTGTGTGAAGCAAAACAAAATGAAGAGAATATGAAGGAGAAGTGATGAGTTTTATTGTGAAATGAGATGGAGGTCAGAAAAGGACTTGTGCCAAGAGTGACCAGCAATTTTATGGTTAAGTTGATGTGACCACTCTTCTCCATTGCCAAAATAAGAAGGCAAGGCTCGCTGCACTTGGGCCCTTCACCTTTCTCTCTTCATACAAATCCCTACACAAGCCTAAGGCTCTCCCTCCCATCCTTTCACACTCCACTTGTTTGTCTCCAAGGAGATTCCTTCCCAAGTCCCAAAGCCCTAATAGCTTCTCATTTAGGACCTGTTGATCAATTAGCAATTTGGGACATAATCACTAGATCTATGGAGACCCCTCTATTACCCCAATGAGGAAAGGATCATTAGTGGGTCAGCAATAGGGCTTCTAGGGCCTGCCCATCTTTTACAGTGTTCCAGTTCTTGAGCCATTTGTGTCATGTGGACAAAGTAGAGAAGTGACCGCTGGTCTTTACCCTCGTCTGTCATCATTCGTGGTACTTACTCTTCATCAAAGGCCTGAATTTCCCAGGTTTTGAAAGTTGTTTTGATGTCTTTCGGTGTGAAGGCCACCAAGTAACATCTAGCCGGCCGTTATGGACGTGAACATTAAAGCTGCTTTGTGAGCCATATGTTTCATGGAGATGCTTTTTTGACTAGCTACTGTGATATTGATGACGGCAAGCTGGTTCTGTTACAATGGTCCATTCCACTGCTCTGTGAACTGTATGTCACTATACTTTTCGTCTATAATCCATGATGTTAAATGTTGTATATATATATATATATATATATATATATATATATATATATATATATATATATATATATATATATATATATATATCCTAGGGTCCAATTTCACTGTGTTTATGTAAGCTGCTGTGATGTTGATTTTTTAAATACGGGTTATGTCAACATTTGTAGAGTGCGATACCAAAGAATATTAGAAGAGTACCATAAAATATAGAATGAGTTTATATGCACCCCACTAATCCCCTCAGTACCCCGTTTTACTCATAAATTCTTAAGGAGGTTTATAGGATTATTGGGGTATCGAAGAGATTATTGGGGTGTATATAGACTCATTCTAAAAAATAATAGTTCGCAAATTTTTGCCCATTTGGATGTAGGCCCCCTTCATCATACCATTCAATCTCTTCTATAAATCAATAATTAAAATTATATTTTTTAATTTGGATCTATAGAGGTTACAAAAAGGAGTAAGATCAATTGGGATTTAAATATATACTATTATTACGAGGGTCTACAAAATTTAGACATTTCAATACATAAGATGCATTCATTTAACCTTATCAATTTTAAGTCATTAATTTAGAGTTAAAATTTTAACCAACCCTATTAATATATACATTTATTAAAATTGACCCAAAATTCTCATAGAGCCTACCTTCATTATTTGCTACCTATTCTCCTTGGTCTCATACCCGGCCCGCTTTTGATGGTGGTTCCACAAAAATGACCTTCCAAAAAGCAGGCCGGGTATGAGACCCTCATCAGTGATCTCTCTATGATGTCTCTATAATAATTTGTCCTACTAAGGCTGGATTTGTTTAGCTTGAGTGCTGATTCTCCCACACCTGTTGGAAATATAGTTAGAGTATGATTAGAAAGGGTTATTAAGATCTGAAGTGCAAGCTATTTACCGAAAGTGGTTTCAGCCACCAAAACATATCTTAGTATCTCGCTCATTGACTCTTGCATAAATGATTATACATTTTTTTTCTTTAATTTAGGTAAAGGCAATAGGGATATGACTTGTGTGTTTATTTGTCTCGTTTTGTTTTTTATTGTTCTCGTACTGTCTTATATTGCACATGCAAAACACTAGATATAATACTCCCTCCTTCCCATAATAATTGTCAAATTAAAAGAAATTTTATATCAATTTTGTCTATTTCAATATGTTATCTTTTTTATAGTAACCAGGACTGCACTTGTGATTCAAATTATCTATTTTGTGAAAATAAAAAACAAGATACATGTCTTGTTACAATAGAGACGCCCTCTCTTAAAAGTAATTGTGTAAACCAGATAAAAAACAAAGGACTTTCTTGAAACTATTGAGTAATACCAAAGTTAGCAGTTGCACATACATTGTTTCAAGAAGATAATTATAAGCAAATACATATAAAATACATGTATCTCTTGAAAAAATGTTCCGAGTCATCAAACTGTGACATGAGACTTTCACTCATAGGTCTGCTGGATTATTTGTAACGTAAGAAACCCACAAAGTGCAATTCTTTAGTTTTACAAACTTACGTTGGTGCTAGATGCCCAAGCACAACTCTACAACAGGGGTCAGCTACACAACTCTGCAACAGGGGGTCAACGTCCCTATTTGCAATCATACATAAAAACAAAGAGAAAAATTCTCGCCAATCTATAAAGAACTTCAACCTTTGCACATTGAGAACTAAAGAGTGGGATGCTCCATTTAAACTTGTAGGCATATTGGCAGTCAACTCCATCCAATGACCTAACCCAAGAAACCTTTCACCTCTGCATTGAAGGGCTTGAACGATTTATAAACAGTCACCTTCAATCACAGGATCACTAAACCCCAAATGAAGTGCTAAATAGAAAGCTAAAATAGCAGCCCTCGACTCCACCTCAGTTGCTTCTACACCTGGCAGAATTATGTGGCTTAAACATGTCACCATTATGACACCCTGAATTTTTGAGGTATTTATGGGTTTAAAAAAATGGGTATATTTATTTTTAAATAATTATTTGTTTGTGTCATCGACGTTGACACCAAAACAGCAGTTGTGATCACATCGCTAAAACCAATATGTTTCTATTGGTAGACGCTAACACATTAATACACATATCAGCAAAACTTATAAGTTACCGTCAGTAGGAAATGACGTGTCAATAGTTATATCAATAGCTCACCTAAAATCATTGGTAAAACCACTAACACGTCAATGAACAATAACATTTATGTTCACGGGTTTAAAACTACCCCGAGAAAATGGTTACACAAAATTACTCACATAGTTATGCATTAGAATCTAGTTACCTTTCTCTCCAATAAATACCCTTTAATGCCTTATGACACTAATCTCTTTTTAATCTGAATTTGGGTCAAAGTCAGAAGAAGCAGATGAAGGGATGAAACTCCAGAGACCTTGAGTCCATTATCGGGAGTAAAAGGTTACATTATTAACCTTGTAACTATTTAATTATTTAAATGAATGTTTTCGATTATATAATATGTATGTTGATGTGTTTCAATGTGCGCTATAATTATTTTATAATAATTATGTCATGTTTAAAATAAAAAATGGTATTTTTAATTCATGGAGATTAAATAATTGATATCATGGTCTTTCATGAAGGATATATAGTTTAAGTGATGCGGGAGTCATGATTAGTATAAGAAAGGGTTTTGTTTTCCAGATCCGTTTTGTTTATTTTACATTCCAATCATTGATGTGATTGCTCGCATGTCGGTGATGATATACTGAACATTAGTAGTGTGTCTAATTCATCGGTGGTGGTGTCGGCAAGATGGATTTCCATAGCCTATCAATTGTCGATAAGGGTTAACGCATCGACGGAGACATCGTTCGTCATTGACACCTTAACCAACACATTAATAAGGTTACTGATAGTGTAATGACCCATTTTTTTTGGTTACGCTTAACCCGGGAGGGTTAAGGGTAATTTGAGATTAATATTAAGGGTTTTCATTAGATAAAATACTCATAGCCAGGTAAAGCTTGGCATAACGAGCGTAACGATTCGAAGAACGCGCGAAACAGAGGTCGGGACCGGAAATTATGATATTTGAGAAACGTGCAATATAGGTGGGACCCACTTGGAAATAGTGTGATTTGCTGCTTTAAGTGGGTTAGTATCAAAATTCTCATCAATACGAGTCCAACAGTACCAATAACGCGAGAATCCGAATCTGGGGTAGGAAGATATGCGCGTTTGAAGTTTTGGATTTAAAAATAAAAAAATAAAAAAGGAAATGGCGCGCGGCGCGCGACTAGCGCGCGCCGCAGCGCGTTTTAGGCGTGAGCCGGTGCGCGGCCATGAAACCGCGCACGCCCGCAGTAACTTCTCTATCCCTGTTTCTCTACCCCCGTTTCCGCGCGGCTCGGGGGCTATATATACCCCATTTCACTCCATTCTTCAGGCAGAACTTCTCTACCCCCGTTTCTGACCATTCTGAGGCCGATTAAGGCCGTTCAAGACTCATTTCCTACTAAATCGAGTATGCTCTACGCAATGAAGTTGTCTGTTCTTCAAGTTGGAGATCGTATGATGAGGAAACGACCCAAGACAAGAGGAGGTCATGCCCGTTATCTTCATGCACCGACGAACATCGTTTTCTCTATTTCTGGCCATCCTAACTCCGATTTAGTCGGTCCAAGAGGCTTTCTTGACTAAATCGAGTATGTTCTACGTGGTGGAGGGTTCCATTTTTTGAGTTGGCAATCGTATGAAGAGGAAACACCCCAAGACAAGGAGAGGTTCTACCCGTACCAACCAACTTTATTTTCTCTGCTTCTGGCCACCCCCAACTCTGATTTAGTCGATTCAAGAGCCATTCTTGACTAAATCGAAGGTGTTTACGCGATGGTGGGTTCTATTTTTTGAGCTGACAACCTTATAAGGAGGAAATGCCCCAAGATTAAGCAAGGCCCTACCCAAACACCGAAACAAGAAAAAGACACCCGAAGTAAGACGGGGTTCTATCCGTAGATACCGATACTGTATGGGTTATGATAGAAGTAAGCATTTCTGATCTTTCGTACAACATGTGCTAAGTTATGATGTGTGTTATGCTACGATTTATATATGTCATGCTATGTGCCTATATGTCATGCTATGTGCCTATATACTATGCTATGTGCCTATATACTATGTTATGTACCTATATGTCATGCTATGTGCCTGTATACTATGCCATATACCTATATGCCATGCTACGTGCCTATATACTATGCTATGTACCTATATGCCATGCTATGTGCATATATGTCATGCTATGTGCCTATATACTATGCTATGTGCCTATATGTCATGCTATGTGCATATATGTCATGCTATGTGCCTATATACTATGCTATGTGCCTATATGTCATGCTATGTGCCTATATACTATGTTATGTGCCTAGATGCCATGATGTATACTTATATGACGTGTGTGGTCTCGCTCTAGGGTAGAGCGAGACGTGTAATTTGTGTTCTCGGTCTTGGCTCAATGATAGAGTGAGACGTGTATGTGTAGTTTTGATCCCGCTCGGTGGTAGAGCGAGATGTACGTTTTTGGTTTATTAACTTCCTTCACTCCGATATATGACGAGTTTTTGTACACTCCGACTAAATATTCGGAGATATGTATTTTATACGTATGATTTTGTGATGCTTGTTGTATGTAGTAGCCATTAGGCAGAACTACGTTCGGATCCGATCGTATTGGAATAATATCCAATACGTATGTAGGCAACCAACGGCAAGGCAACGTTGGCCCGATCCAAATCATTATAATAATATGTTTTATTTTGTTTTACACGCAACGAACTATGAAGCTTCGTTGTGTGTACGTGCTCGTTACAACCTAAGTCTACGTACGAAGAAGCCTTAAAGCTCCGTAGTGCGTAGACGAACGTTGTACCTCTCGTACTCAGACGATGATTCCTGGCTCAAGGAAAGAGAAAAATTTTCTATTAGTGATTTTGTGGGCCCGGCTCGGGTCGGGTCGTTACAGATAGTGCATCATTTCATGAATTTCAAGTATTATGTTATTTATGAGATATATAATAACATGGTATTCATTTAACATGGATGTGTAAATATATGATAATATGTACATGTATGATATTGGGATAAGTAAGCCATGTGCATGTGTAAATCCTTATAATAGATAGCTACCCCTAATAAGTACATTTGACATTCAAGGATAAAGGAATTTAGTGTCGGGTTGGCTTTAAAAGTACACGTAGAGGAGGGTCATGGCATAAAGAAGGACCATGAGACTCTAACTCTCCAAATATGGGAGTTTGTTTGTAAAGTAGGTCCCTTGACCAGAGAATTAGGTTTGAACAAATCATAGCATAAGAAGATGAATGGTTTAGCATAATGCAACAAAGGAAGTCTCGATGACCATGAAAGTCTTTAATCATGATCATTTGGGTCCATAAGCCATTGTGGGACTTCACTTTATGTCATGGATGGAGCTAGGCAATAAATTCAGTAGAAATCTGAAGCTGAGCAGTGTAGTAAATCATATTCTAGTGAGGCATAGTTGAACTCCTAAATATAGATACCAAGTCTTAGAGACCTTATATGGCATATATCTCAATGATGCATAGTTGAACTCATAAGTGTTGCCACTGTCATGCCCCCAATTTTACTCCTAGGTATTATGGTTCATTGGGAGAAAACGAGATGAAAATGGGTTTAAGACAAAGAAATTAAGGGTTGAACAAGAAAGTGAGTAAACACACCCCAGATAGGGCAAAGCATGCACCAAGTTGGCCCACCCCACAAGTGACTTTGGCACCAAGCTTGAGAGAGATTTAGTATATTCAAATTTAAGTAAGAGATGGATTAAAAAATAATAGGTCTTTTGCTGATTGGTTGAGAGAGGTGGGAAAGATCTAAATCAGGAAATCTATCGAAAGAAGGATACCACTCTATAAGGAGGCCATCCCCTCTCTACCCCTACCCACCTCATCCTCTCTCTCACCCCCTTTGTTTGGTTGGTTCGACCCCTCCCTCTCTTTGTCTCTTTAGTTGCCTCCTCTCCCCTCTCTTCTTTTCCTTCTCCTTTGGTGGTTGAAGTTGGAGTTAACATCAAGACACTTGAAGAAGGATGAAGCAAACACCTTCACCCTAGGAGCTCTTGGAGAGGATTTGCATCGATGTGAGGTAGGGACTACTCCTCATCTCCCCTAAAATTGTGATTTTAAGTTGTAGCTTATGTTCTCTTTGCATGATTATGTGATTTTTGATTGAATAGAAAACATGTAGTAGAAGTTTTTGTTCTTGAGAAAAGTTATGATTTTGATGTATGAGCAATATATCCATGATTATATCATGTTAGGTCTTAGGTTTTTCTTGAAGATGATGATCGGCTGTGACACCCTGTGTTCTGATTATGCTTAACCCAAGAGGGTTAGGGGTAATTATGTAATTTTATTTAAATTTTAAGGAATCTAAATAGATTGAATTTTTGTATTTTGTTAGAGCTCGAAGTAATAAGCGTAACGAACCAAAGAGCGAGTGAAACAGAGGCCAGGAACAAAAGTTACAACCTCGGAAAATGTACCACATGGGTTGAACCCACTTTGAGATAACTTGCCTATGCATGGTCTATTTTTGAAGGGCTCGTCAATACGAGTCCATTTGTACCAAAAACGCACAATTCTAACTTTGGGATAAGAAGTTATCGTATTTTGAAGTTGGAATTGTATTTGGATTAAAATAATTATAAAATAAAGAATTAATGACGTCAGCTGATGTCAGCCAAGTTGGAACTGATTTGTCGGAGCCGCGCAGCGTGGAGGAATCACGGCTGATCACACAGTTTTAGTGCACAACGCGCATCTACACAGGAGTAGCGCCGCAGACGTGCAGCTCTGTCACGCGTGAGCCATGTGCGGTCCAACCAGAAGGTGCCACATGGCATGTGTGTCTGCAAGCATATATCCTTTTCCTTCGTACGCTCACACAAAATCTTCTCTAAATATTCATTTTTGTTCATTATTCTGAAGGAGTTTCTGGAGTCGTTCTGAGTCTATTTTCTTCCGCTTAAAAGGCATTCTTAGCTAATTTGAGGGTCTTATACGCAATGGAAGCATTCATTCTTCAAGTTAGAGACTCTATATGGGAGAAACTTCCTGGGTAAGGAGAGGTTTTGTCTGTTGCCTATGGGCACGTGAAGGGTAAAGTGTCCCCAGGTAAGGGGAGGTTATGTCCGTTGCCTATGGGCATGTGAAGTGTAAAGTGTCTCTGGGTAAGGGGAGGTTCTGTCCGTTGCCTACAGGCACATGAAGGGCAAAGTGTCTCCGGGTAAGGGGAGGTTGTGTCTGTTGCCTACGAACACGTGAAGGGTAAAATGTCTCCTGGTAAGGGGAGGTTTTGTCCATTGCCTACGGGCACATGAAAGGTAAAGGTTCTCCAAGTAAGGGGAGGTTCTGTCCATTGCCTACAGGCACGTGCAGGGTAAAGTATCTCCGAGTAAGGGGAGGTTTTATCCTTTGCCTACGGGCACATAAAGGGTAAAGTGTCTCTTGATAAGGGGAGGTTTTGTCTGTTGCCTACGGGCATGTAAAAGGTAAAGTGTCTCCAGGTAAATGGAGGTTCTATCCATCGCCTATAGGCGCATGAAGGGTGAAGTGTCTCTAGGTAAGGAAAGGTTCTGTCTATCGCCTATGTGCACAAAAAGAAAAAAGTATTCCAAAGTTAAAAAAAAGAAGTTGATATCACTACTCCGAATCTTCTACACCGACAGAGTGTCACCAATCATGTGCTACCACATCAGGCAGTACTGTGCAAAAGGACACGTCGACTTATAATTTGAATTTTAGATCAAAGTCAAATCCAATTCGCCATGCCCGCCCACTTCTCTTCTTCCTCTCCCACGCACTACTCTCCGTAGGTCTTCTCCCTCCTCCCTCAAGTGAGTTTCCGCGTACGATCTCCTCTCCCACTGCTTCAAGGCCATCTCTAGCGCGATCTAAGGCACAACGGTGGTCCACGGCAACTCCGACACTCGAGGCTGGGAGCTCTCGCGCTGGCCGTTGGGAGTCTCCCTTTGCCGCCATTTTCAAATTGGAACCAGTTCGGCTAGGGAAACCGCGCTACCCTCTACCAGATGCAAAAGCATCCAGCAGCTCCTCGAGATCCATGTTAAAATCGTCAAAGACGGCCATGACCAGGAGGTCTCTCTGCTCCTCCTTGTCTTAGAATTCTGCACCAAGCAGACGACCATGGAATACGCCGCCATGGTCTTCCAATGCATCAAAGCACCCAACTGTAGACCTCTACGCTGCGATGATTTATGGGAAAATGGAAGCTGATCACTACCAGGAAATCCTCCATCTGTACTGGCTAATGGTGGAGGATTCTTTGCAGCCCAGTTTCATTGTGATTTTGTCGGTTCTGAAAGCATGTGGCTGCTTGTTGGATGTGAAGGAAGGGCAGGAGATTCTTGGGTGGCTTTTGACGCTTGGGCTGGCTGTTGAAAGACTTGTGAGCATGAAACTGATAGAGATGTATGGAAAATGCGGTGAATTTGTAGATGCCCACAAGGTCTTTGCTGAAATGTCCGATAGAGATGTGGTTGCTTCGACTGTTATGATTGATTGTTATGGCGGTCATGGTTTGGTTAGGAGAGCACACGAAATATTCAATGCAGTTGAGGCTAAGGACACTGTTTGTTGGACGACTATGATTGATGCTTAAACTTGCAATGGCTGCATGAATGGTGCATTGAATCTTTTCAGGAAGATGCAGGGGGTGAATGTCAGGTCCAATGAGGTTACTATTGTTTGTGTGCTGATGGCCTGTTCACAGCTGAGAGTAGTGGAGACCGGAAATTGGATTCACCTTTATGTGGGGATGCACAGTCAAGCTGCATGTCTATGTCGGTAATGCTCTCATCGAAATGTATTTAAAATGTGGGAGCTTAGGAGATGCTGATAGAGCGTTCCACGAGATGCCAAAGAAGGATATTGTCACTTGCAATTCGCTAATATCTCGGCTACTTTTACATGGAAAGGGAGAAGAGGCTTTGAAAATGTTCAAGCAAATGACTGAGAAGGGATTGGGGCCAACTCCAATAACTTTTGTGGGTGCACTAATTTGGGACTCAAAATCTTTTACTAATGTATATGGATTATGGTATCAAGCCATGAATTGAGTCCTATGGATGTATAGCAGATCATTTGGAGCGTGTATGTCATTTAGATGAGGCTTTTAATGAATATATTTATTATTTCAAAGTCTATGTAACTCCAAAGAGAATAATTAAATTATTGTGGAGATTGATATATATTACTATGGTGCTTTGAATTCAGCAATCCTTTTACAGAAGTCTTTGATCGAATAGTAAATTTGAATTGGCCTACTGAGTTCCAAAATGCATGGCTAGTATCTTTTTTTCCCAATATAAATAGTTCTTTGTTCGGTGATGAAAATAAGTTGTTTGCTCATTAATTATAATTGTGAGCAGTTGTCATTTCTTGGTAAAAAAATAAATTAAAGGCCATGTTTA
This sequence comes from Saururus chinensis, assembly GCA_035235625.1. Lineage (NCBI taxonomy): Eukaryota > Viridiplantae > Streptophyta > Magnoliopsida > Piperales > Saururaceae > Saururus > Saururus chinensis. The sequence continues at coordinate 31,148,292 of CP141148.1, read as the reverse complement.
TGTACCTGGAACTTTTGAAGGGAAAAAAGCTTTGTAAAATTAAGGGATTTGCCAAAAATTCTCACAGAGAACAGTATTTCTAAAGGCATCACATTTCCAAATTCTTGAAAAATGATCTGAGTTAGATTTTCTTATCTGATACTTCTCTACTTGTGGAATGCTACACTTGCCCAAAAAAAAAACCTTAACTCTTTCCTGTCAATAGCCCAATCTGCAATAGCATTTGGATGATGAATTGATAAGGATAAATGGGATTTTATTTTCCTCATAATTAAACATTTAATCCTTGGGAGTTCTGCACATTCATTTTGGCCAAAAAAACTAAAAAATGTTCTACACATTCTGACAACCCATATCCTTAAGTAGACATAAGAATTGAAGAAAAACAAAGTTCCCTTGTAACAAATTCACCATTAGCATAGACTTGTACACATTTAAATAAATGAGATACTGTCTTGCACATTCTTTCCTGAAAAAACAAAAAACAAAAAAGGTTCTTCACATTCCAGCACACCCATTTTCAATAAACATGTTCCAATCCTTAAATAGACATAAGAAATGAAGGAAATGAAAGTTCCCTTGTAACAAATTCAACACTAGCATAGACTTGCACACTTTGGACAAACATGGTTATTTCTCTATGGAAAGCATTTCACTCATGAGATTGAAATCCTTGTCCTCCATGGATTGTCAACCTCCCCACCTTATCCTCTATATTTGAAGTGCCGTTTTACCCAATTGCACCATATGTTTTGACAAACTTGTGTCATTGCTTGAACTAGTATTATAGGAAGGGCTCCAAACTGCCACAAGGGGAAAAAAACACATCAGGACTAACTTCTATGGCAAAAAATGTAGCAAGACTAACTAAAATTAAGATGAAACTTTCATTAAAATATCATCATAAGTGAACTTCTAGTTGTTAGCCTTTCTTCACAAGTCCCTAGTCAGTTCCCAGTTCCAATGTCAAGTACAATCCCGGTAGACAAGTATTTGTTGCGCTCTTTAGAGGTACAGGTGGACAAATATTTATTGAGACACAAAAACAATGGAAAGCATTTCATAATCTAACATAAAAACTTGCAGTCATTTACCTCTGTCAATTAGTTCTTGCTAGAATATAGAGTATCTGTTAAGGATTAAGAAACTATGTAATAGGACAAGCTTGATAAGCGAGGTTTATTTGCTTGATTAGCTTAATAAGCTTGATTAAGGAATCCATGACTGCACACTTATTGCTTAAAATTTTGTACATATTCATATTCTTCATCAGTTGCTGGGATTATCCCACCTATCAAGGAAAAGTGAGCTTGAAACTATTCTATATCACACACTCTAAAGATCTGCTTGCCTCTATGAACATCGCATCTTTTAACTTGACAAACTTTAGGTGTTAACATAGAAAATACACAAGGAATTCCATCATGGGTTAATAGTTCCAACTAGTCTAATCAAAATTATGTTGTGTCAATAAGCTTTATGCAAACTCATTCAAAAATGCTGAAATTTATCACAGACATGCAGTAAACAAGGTTGGGCATCCAAGCAAACAGCTGCAATGCACAAGATAAATTCAATTGGATCCAAAAAATAGATAGACTTGAGGTTGACTCACTAGCAATATAGGACTCACTTGTCATATACTTAAAAAAAGTGGTTGTTCATGTCTTCAAAATTAAGCAAGCAAAAAGTCACTATCATAATATGCAAGTTACAATAAATAAAACAGGGATAACCTAGGGAATCATTTATTTGCATTTAAGTACCCATGAGAAACATTCCAAAAATACCAAAACAAATAGGAAAAACATAAAGAGTAAAACCAATGAAAATCTCTGGCGAATTTATCAAAACAGCCCTAATTTTTGAAAGAAAATATAGCACAATTGAGTCGTGGAAAAATGATGATAAGGAACTCTAATAGCACATCCAAAAAGTAAGCTTTGGCAATGACCGATAAAAAAGGTGCTTCAGCATAGATAGAGAGGATGATTGGAAGCCCTTCTCAGGCGTCGTTGCTGCCGTTCTCTAGGGAGGATCTGCTTAAAACGATCCCAATTTGTGATGGTGCCATCGTCTCTACCGCCTTCTCTTCTCACCCCAAACTAACTCTCGGCTACCCCCTCCTCTCAAGGCTAGCTCCCGCTCACGATTTCCTCTTATGCATATTATGAGCTCCAACAGGAGTCCACCACGTAAAATGTCTAAACATGCTAGAATTTAAACCAACAGTAACGAAACAAAATTCTTGCTCAAACAAGGTAGGCAATTACAACTAATAAGATTAAATACATATTCTGTCATGTTACAACGATTAAAAAAATCACTTGTACAAATAAAAACCTGTACAAAAAGGAACTCCTTGTGGGCTGGTAAAATCTAAGGGGACATTACTAAATCCCAAATAAAAATATATAGATACAACAAAAGTAAAATAAAAACCAGACCTTGCACCTGAAGCTCTGAAATTGGCTCGAAGCTAATAATGGCGGAGGACGGGTTTAGGATAAAGTCCGAATTCGAAATTGATTCCGGGGAAAGAGATAGGATGGGGGAGAGGGGAAATCAGGCTGTATGAAGAAGTCAGGAAGAGAGGAAGAGATTGAGAAGGTCGGGGAGAGAGACTGCCTGTGGACTAGACGGGGTGGTGGCGAACGTTTTTAGCGGAAGCAGTTTGTCTAGGAACTTTACCCAAATTGTGAAATGGGGAAGAGAGAGGCTGGAGGAGAGGGGAAATCGGCTGCCTGAAGGAGTCAGGAAGAGAGGGGAAAGAAGGTTAGGGAGAGAGACTGTCGCGGACTAGAGGGGTTGGTGGCAAACGTTTCTGGCGGAAGCAGGTCGTCCAAAACCCTAAAAGATTTCTAGCCAACGGGGCTTCTGGCGATGGCCGGTGGAAACGCAGGAGGGCGACGGATTGGAGAGGTCTGAAGCCTGGAGACGGTAGGGCGTGAGGGGACCCCACTGATGAGAAGCCTCTCAAGGCGAGATTTAGGAGGGCGGGCTTTCATCCTATTTTCGTTCATTCGCACGCCAAAACGTAAAAGGGAAGGGCCACGTAAGCAGTGTAAGGAGAGGTGTAGAGATGCGGAGTAGAAATATCAAGGAGAGGTGTAGAGATGCGGAGTAAAAATATCATTTTTTAGGAGGTTTTGCCCACTATTACCAGATCTGAAAAGGAAGACGCCCTAAAAAAATGAACAACTCCGAATGTTGCCACTTCTAAAACTGTAGGGGAGTATGCTTTTCTGACCTTCTAATTTAATATAATTTATATGCATATATATCTTAATTAGTAATATATATAATTTGCAATGATCTGACATATGCAGATATATTCCTATTCGGTCTACTTTAATGTATTCCGTTGTGATCTGAATTACTCTAAAATGCTCTATTGTAATCTGTTATACTCCGATCTGATCTGATATGATCAGTATGGTCAGATGAAATCTGTTATAATCTGATAAAATTTGATATGAGCTAATATGCTCTGTTGTGTATTTTGCTCCGCTCTGCGATAGGGTGGGATGTGTGATTTTGTTAGTGTTTTGCTCACCTATGTGAAAATGTTTATTTTGCTGATTTATTGCCTTATGTTTTACTCCGATGATTTTTAATATTTCTATCTAACTCTGAATTAATTATTTAGATATAAAGTATACATATTTTATTGTATATGATTTCGTTATGTCTGATGTATATAGTAGCCATTAGGCAGAACTACGTTCGGATTAGATCGTATTGGAATAACATTAGAGACGATATCCAATATGTACGTAGGCAACCAAATGCAAGGTAATGTTGGCCCGATCCAAATTAGTTATAAAATTAGGTTTGTTCTAATCTACACACAAGGGGAATGGTAAAGCTTCGCAACGTGTAAAAGAATGTTATGACTCACGCACTCAGAGTCTACTGCTCCTGGTTGTCTCGTTTTCAATTTTTGTGCTTAATTTTATATACTTTGATTCTGTCTTCTGAACTAACCCCCGTTCCAAGTCGGGTTTTTTGGGTCAGGGTTTTACAATTGGTAACGGCGCTTTGCTTAGTCTACGAGAGAAAAATATTTTAAAATATATTTTAATTTGTTTCTAATTCCAATTTTTTAAATTAGAATTTCTTTGTTACAAGTGTATTAACATATTTAATATAAAATTCAATTGTGATTTTTGTCGTTTTACACATGTGTCATCAGCTATAAGATGAACTCCAATTTTGAACATGTTGTTTTGCATTTATGATATCGGAATTAATATAAACTCCAATTATGTTTTTATCATTCTGCATATATGTCAATAGAATTAATTAAAATTCTAATTATCAACTACTGTTCTGCATATGTAATATCGGAATTAAGGAAAATTTTGATTGTAAAACCTCCATTCTCTTTGAGTGATATCAGAATTAATGCGGACTCCGATTTTTAAATTTTATGTTCCGCATATGTTTTATCAGACTGAAGGTGCATTCTGATTGTGAGTTTCTTTGGTTCTATAGGTATTTCATTGGATTTAATACAAACTTCGATTTTATGACATTCGAATTTGAACAAGAAATAATTTTAAATTTTCTGTTTTGCATGCTTTGCAAGTAATTGATGCAAACATCGATTTTTTGAATTTTGATTTCGAGTTAGAAATTATTACATTGGATTTTGATGCAACAATCCATTTTATAAATTTTAATTCTCAAATCTAAAATGATTTAAAATTTTTACTACAAATAAACTGTATCGGGTTTTGATTCATAATTTTGTTTTATACATTCTGATCTATTTAATTATAAGTAATTTGGAATTTCCCTCCTGCTTGTGCTATATTCGATTGATATTATGAATTTCATATTTGAATGATTATTATTTATAATTATTGTTCCGAATATCGATTTGATACAAATTCTGATTTTTTTATTAATTTGATATTTTGTTTCAACTATAATATTGGATTTCGAATTTCTGTTTTGAAATTTCTATTCGGTTTGCACGACATCAGATTTAATACAAATTATGATGTTATGAATTCTAATTTTTAATCGAAAATGATTTGACAATTATGTTTTGGATCAGTTTGTATCGAATTTGTTTTGAAAATCTATTTTGTATGTGTTACACTAGATTTCAAATGGACTCTGATTTTATGAATCCCGATTTTTAATTCAGGAATAATTTGAAATTAGGTTTTGTATGTGTAGTATTTGATTTGATCTAAACTCTGATTTTACGAATTTCGATTTTGAATTAATCAAAAATATTTATTTTAAATTTGTTGCATGATTTATTTAACAACCTCAATTTCAAATTGTTTGTCCAAATTAGTTTAAACAATGGTAGAATTACTAAGGGGTAACCACCAAGTGTCGCATGGTATGGGACACGAGGCATGGGTGAATGTCTCTATGATTAATTCTACTAGGGTATTAAAATAAAATTTGATTTCAAACTGTGTGTTTTAGAAAATGTATTTAATTAAGTTATTAATCTGTTTTCAAAAATGGTGGAACCACTTAAAAGCAACCACTACACACCACGGTGTGGGACGTGAGGTGTTAGCGGAAAGTTCTCGGGTTTGTTTTGCCGGTATATTGTCAAGAAAAATTACATTTCAAATTATTTGTTTTAAGAAAGCTGTAGAATTTTCAACGAGCAACCACTACACACCACGGTATGGGACATGAGGTGTTTGTGGATAGCTCTATGGTATTGACACAAGATTTACTTTTGAAGTATCTGGATTTGAAAGTTGTTTTAGAAACACAATGGACCTACCTAGAAGGAACCACTAAATGCTCGTGGTATGGGACACAAGGTATTAGTAGATCACTCTCGGGCTAGTTATGCTGGTGTGTCGAAATTAAATTCAAATATTTTCAAAGATAGTGGAATTTCCTTAGAGAAACTATCAAATATTCGTGGTATAGGACATGTGGTATTAGTGGTCCACTCTAAGGTTGAGTCTGCTAAAGGATTTAACATAGAAATTGAATTCAAATCTTCTAAGTTTTGGAAAAATGATTTGAAATATTTGTTTTGAGTATGATGCGACTCTGGAATATATGCTTTAACCTAAATGTGTGACACATTTATTTTAAGTTTTCTGCTGCTTCTTTGAAAAAGAGTATAATTGACTTCTGACTTATTTTATGTCCCATATTCTAAGTTTATTTTCCGTCGGATGCTTTAATTTTTGAATGCCTCTATGAAGAGAATATGCTTGAATTCTAATATGTTTTTGTCGAATGATTTAAAATTTGAAAGACTATGTAAAAAGTCTATTTTCTATCAGATGTTTTAATTTCTGAATGATTCCTTGAAAAGATTAGGAATATATCTATTTCTTATAAACATATTTTTATCTCATGCGTACAATGATACACAGGTGCTTGCACTCTATCTGGATACCCATTGAGAAAAATAATCGGTTCTAATGCACGCACATGGGTGTGGATCATCATGGGAAAACTCCTCACTTACTTAGCATCTTGATCCCCCATGAGTATCGAGGGGAACACCGTTATGTATCATGGCTCTGATTTTCTCATCACTCGAACGAACCGATGATTTGTACATATGTTTCTGCATCAAATTATTTATGACTCTTTTTCTAACAAATGATTTCCTGGAAGAGATCATAATCGTTTTCATATATTTTTGCTTAGTATTATTTTAAATTTTAACTCAACCTATTGTGTAGGGGGTTTTAAATTCTAAATTTATGCTTATTATCCATGTTTTTATGAAAAATATCATATTTTTGAAATGCTTTACATATGCTGCATTATATTTTGCATATGTGCACTTTCTAGATAGTTATGGAGTAAAACCTGGGATTATCAAAACACTCTTTATGTGGATACCTACCAAGAAAAATATTCGGTACTGACATGCGCATAAGGGTGTGAAGCATCATGGGAAAGCTCCTCGCTATCTGATTCCTCTCGCTACCCCATTAGTGTTAGGGGGGACACTGTCCGGTATCACGACATTTATTTGTCTGTTATGTTTTGATTCAGAAAATTTATATTATTCATATTTGGTTATCTAATCTTAAATCATGTGATTTATCAGATAATTTAATTCTGGAAATTTCTACATTGATCTGTCTATTCTGTTTTGATTCGGAAAATTTATTAATACTCATATTTTGTTATCTGATCTTACATTATGTGAATTATCGGATGATTTAATTTGGGAAATTTTTGAATTGATTTGTCTGCTCTACTTTGATTTGATTTACTCCAATTCTATCAAATGATTTTATCTGATCTTAATCATCGGATTCTATATGATATGATTTATCCGAATTTAAATTGATCAAATTTACGTTAAGTGTTTTTAACTGATTATAACTTATCAGATTATACATTTGAAAGGTTTTTGAAATTATGTAAAGAGATTTCATTAACCTTGCTTTGCTATATTATATTCAGAATAATGACTTATCTAATTTTAAAATAATTAAGAGATTGTGTTTAAAGTATCTTATCAAATTTTGTTTATGAGTGGTTAATCCGATTATAATTTATGGGATTTCATTTTATGAGTCTAGACTGTTGACTTATGAGTTTTATCTAATAAGTTATTGAATAATGTTATCCTATTATAACTTAGTTAATTGTGCCTCTGAATGTGGTATCCAATTAATTGGATTCATGTTTGTTATCTGACTAATAGTCAGATTTTCTTCTCATCATGTTGTATTTTGAAATTTATTTTTAGGTGAATTACGAGGATGCAATTCATTTAAGGGGGGAAGAATGCGACACCCAGTGTTTCGATTATGCTTAATCCAAGAGGGTTAGGGGTAATTATATAATTTTAGTCAAATTTTAAGGAGTCTAAATAGATCAAATGCCTATATTTTGTTAGAGCTCAAAGTAACAAGCGTAACGAACTAAAGAACAAGCGAACCGGAGGTCGGGAAAGAAAGTTATGATCTCAGGAAATGTGCCACATGGGCAGGACCCACTTTAAAAAAGTGAAATAACCTACCCATGTGGGGACTACTTTCAAATGGCTCGTCAATACGAGTCCATCGGTACCAAGAACGCGCGATTCCGACTTCTGGAAAAGAAGTTATCACATTTTGAAGTTGGAATTGTATTTCGATTAAAATAATTATAAAATAAGGAAATGATGATGTCAGCCGAGTCAGAGCCAATTTGTCCAAGCCGAGCCACGCTGTGTGCAGGACTTGCGGCCGTCCACGCGTCCGATTGCTCGGTTCAGAGCGCGACACCCGCGGGACGTGCGTCGGTGCAGGAGCTACACCTCGGACGCGCGGCTCCATCACAAGCATCGTTTTTTCAAAACTAGAAACTTTTAATTTCTTATTTTAAATTTAGACCTATTAGCGACATTTTTTCACAAGCGTCGGTATTGTTAACACTAGTAGCGACGCTTGAGAAAAAGCGTCGCTAATAATTTTGAATTTTTTTAAAAAAAATTAATATATATATATATAGCTTTTAGTGACGCTTGTTCAAAGTTTCGCTAATAACATAACTATTAGCGACACTTAATAATAAGCTTCACTAATAGTGATTTTTTTTTGACATTTTTTTGTGTCACCATTATTAGTTTTTAGCGATGCTTAGTTTTGCGGTTCTAATAAAAGCGCCGCTAATAGTACATTTTGTTGTAATGTAGGTGAGAGATTGTTCATAATGCGTAGACAATTAATATGTGACAAGGTAATGGGTGGTAGAAAATGCCATGAATATTAAGTGAACATGGAAACATTTTTGTTTGATTTCTTGGTTGAATGAGCATGGTGAGGTTATCAAATTGTTGCCTAACGAGTATTCCACCAACATTAGTATGCCACGCGGTGAGCATGAGATTATACATTTTTGGATAAGAAGATAATGAATTTGGTAAGTAATTTTGTGTCGAGTGCACAATGGAAATTGTAGGGAATTATCTAAGTAGGGCTCCCAAGGACTTTTGGAGGTGTGGTATGTATAGCCTTCAAGACTGGTGTAGGAAGCATACTGGCAATCGATCCATGTTACATGCATTTTGGTCAAGGGTGTTGAGTAAAGTGGAAGATCAATATCTATTTTCTCATAAATCCAATTGTGTTTTACTCGAAAAGGTTAGAAGATTGTCTGCAAGTTTACTCCTTGCAATTTAATCTAATAAAGGTGTGTGAGTAGACTTGATAGTTAAACTCATGATTGTGTGTTTATCTTGTTTTGATGATTAAAAAAATGATATTTGGGTATGTTACTCTATGAATTATGCTTATGAGAACATTTTATAGTGATATGATATAGCATATGCATGTCATGACATAGTATAATAAGGGTGTTTGTATATCATAAACTAGTTTAGATGTAGGGCAAGCCTACTGAGCTTTGACTCATAGGTTGACCTTCTACTACATATTTTTTTTGTATGCACAAGTTTGCAATGTTTCAATAAAAGATGGCTACAAGGACTATGCCATATTCAATGATTAAGTGCCTATAACTAACCACTTCAGTTCCCCATAAGGCAGTTTATTTGTAATAATTTTGAGAAAATTATTTATTGTATTATTTAAAATTATTTGGGGAGCTGAGTTGTGACATATGGTATGAAAAATGATCATGTATTTTTGGCTCCATAAGCTTGAGAGTTTTGTTTGTAGAGTCTCTCTATATGTCTAGGGAGTTGGTTCAAACAGGTTATAATTTTAAAAGAAGTATGACTCCAGCATAGCACAACAAAAGAGTTCTCAGCAATCATAGAAGACCGATGGAGAATCTAGACTACTTGGGTCCATGAACCCTTATGGGCCTTAGTTTCATGGTATAGATGACAATAGTCTTCAATAAGAGTCTAAAACTATTTCATGGAGAATACATTTCAAGGAGTCGTAGGGCCCTCCTTGATGTTGTCACAACATTAGTGAACCTCTTTATCCTTACTAGTATATTAATTTTATAATAATTTTATATATGGTTTATTGTTTAGTCATCATACTAGGTATACTCATATACTCAACATCCCTGTGGTGTGGTACCTTGCAAGATTAAAGTTCTTTTGGGAAATTATATGCACAAGGTAGCAAAGACAACATCATTAGGCCACTTCACATGTTTGAATATTATCTTATTTAAGAGTAGATAATTGTAGGCACGTGAGTACCAATTTATTTATATTGGTGTATATCGGGATATTCAGACATGTACTAAGGTTGGACCTCGTTTGATTACTACATAGTGTTAAGAATTACTCATGTACTTCAATTTGATATTTGTATGTTCGAAAAGTAAATGACTTGCACCCCGAGATACCTTCATAGATGTTTTGATTAAAAATATATTTCTACTGCTATATTTTTAAAAATGTTAATTTTGGGGTGTGACAAAAACCAACAAGGGAGAGTATATAGCTTGGATGAGGCACTCCAACATCCATGGTGTTTTTATACACCTAAAAATTAAATTTATTGTAGTAGACATGATAGTTTCATGTATTTTCAACCCTCAAAATTGTGAGTTACCCACCAAAATATATGGGGTACTTTTGGCAATGTTTTGAAAGTGTGGAGTTATTTTTTATAATCCTTTTGCCCATCTTAATTGCACTTCTTTATGAGTTAGTAATTTCACATTTAAGACACTTTTTAATGAGGTAATTATGGTAAAGCAAAGGGTAGAGCCAGTTGCTTTGGACAAAAAAATGAAACTTAGTTTCCCCCTTTTTCAATAGTAGGGGTGTTAACGAGCCGAGCTAAGCCGAGTATTAGGCTGCTATGGCTCGAGCTCAAATTGCTGAAGCTCAACTCGAAGCTCGAATAAACTTAAACCTTTCAACTCAAGCTCGGCTCGAATTAGAAATCCAAAGCTTAGCTCGAGCTTGAACTTGTATAAGTGAATCATAAGCCTTGGCTCGAACTAGGCTCGAACTAAAAAAATAAAAATAATATATATATATATATAAAGTATATAAAATTTCACACATACTAATATACTTTTAGTATTAAATATTAATAAATATACTTCAATAAGTATTACGACTACACCGTAAACATTTAATTATAGTCACTATGAAAGAAGAAAACTATGACAAATAAGTTTTAGTTACATATGTTAAAAAAATGCAACATTATTATTTTTCTCTCTTTATATACATATAATCACTAAAAAAATATGAAAAATAAAAAATTATTTAGGCAACATTGTCATCTACTTTTTTGTTTTTTCTTTTATTTACATGCTTATAAATCACTAATAAAAAAGTTATTCTATAACCTTAGTATGCCTCTAAAAAATTCTGAAGTACATGTAAAAAGATATATATTTTGTAAGATGAGGACGGTCCCAATATCATGCTTCAACATTTAAAAGAATATTTAATTATTCTTTTCTAAACTAAGGTTGCTCCACAAATGTCATGTTTCTTTTAGAATTATTTTTAAATATATTAATATGATATCATGTTGACCATTTATTATATACTTATAGCTCCATTTGGTTTTTCAATTGAACTAATTTTAGTTCATCTTTAAGAATCAAATAGCCCTATTAATTTGGGACAGAAGGAGTATATTAGTGTTTGTGTCTCCAATATTTTTATTTTTATAAAATATATATCATATATAAAAATTATATATCCATTATAATTTAACAAGGATATATATCATGAAATTTTTGTATATGAGTTTAGACTCTCATACGTTAGCATGAGTAAAGACATCATGAGCCATCAGATAGAGATCCAAATGTGCAATAAGACATAAACTAATCTACCTCCCGAGTTATGTGTGTTCTTAGATCGTAATATGAGGATGCATGATATCGATACTCACATAGTCGTGAGTGAGCATTAACTCATATAAACGGGTCTCATATATCAATATGATACATAATATTAGTATATAAATATGTGATTATATATTATTTTATATATTCCATTCGTCTTAGATTAATAGCTCAATTAGATTTTTCAAAATGAACTAATTAAATAGAGCTATTAATCTAAGAATGGAGGGAGTATGTTATAAATATATATTTAAATTAACAATTATGTTTATATAAAATATATATATATATACATTATTTATTTTATTTATATATAATTATAAAATTATATTCAAGTTCGAGCTCGAGCTGAGTAGCATCGAGTTCGAGTTTTATTCGAGCCAAGCCGAGTCAAGCATGGGTTTGCTCAAACTCAGCTCGAACTTATTCGAGCCCGAATCAAGTTCGAGTCGAGCTTAATTCAAGCCAAGCCGAGCTGAGCTGGGTTTGCTCACGAGCCAGCTTGGCTCATTTACAGCCCTAAGTAAATGGAGTAAAAAAGATTAATGGTTGGATTTAAAATTTTAATAAAGTGGCTATATTAAATATTACGGGTGTAAACGGCGTCCGTTTGTCCAATGTCTGTCCGTGTCCGCATCTGCATCCATGCACACTAAAATGGACAATATTATTTTTTGTTCGTCTCTAATACGGATGAACATGGACAAGGGTTGTCTGTGTTTGCAGTCGTCTGTATCCGCCAATTATAAATTTTATTATTATTTTTTACTTATACTAAATTACTAACCTATGTCACATAGTTATTCTTCATAAAAAGATTGTAAAAAATACATATTATACTCTTACATTATTATTTTTATTTTTTTAAATTAGGCTATCTTACTATTATTATAATTTTTTTTAATTATTTTTTTACTAGCCACTCTTAATTTGAGAACATAGTAATATATGTTAAACTTTCACCTTCATTCCGTTCGTGTCCGTTATAAAAAAAATACAAATAGACAAGCACATGGTCCACATAAAAACGGACGGCAGCAAACATGCCTTGTCCATGTCTATATTTGTCCGTTTACACCCCTATTAAATATTATATTTTTTAAAATATGAACAATTAATATAGGATATAAAAAGTAATGAAATCCTTCTAACTACAAGCGTAAATGTTGTTATACAATGTCTTATCGAGGGTGGGACTAGTTGGGGACCCAGCCAACAAATGTGGCTTAAGGGGTCCACATGCATCAATACACGAGCGAGGGGGATTAAAATCCCTACTCATGTCTATAACAAATTCTACCACCGTACTCCATCAAAAAAACAAAGTGATACATTTGATATGTGGTGATCTTTCTTTAAGGTATAGGCTCATGCGCAATTTCTACACAGGACTCATGGACAAATTTTATCTTTTTATATTCCAGTTAGTTACAATTGTCTTTGATCTTTTTGTACCCCATTTAGTTGTGAAGAGAAGTACTATTAAGTCAAATGGGTAAATTAACAATGACCATCCCTACCCTCTACCTAGTGTTGCCATTCAGTTGGGTTTTGTCAAATTCGAACCTGATATCACTTAAAAAAATTATAACCCAAACCTGACCTATTTGACCCGAATAAAATAAAAAAATAATTTTTAATTTTTTTAAAAAAATAATATTAAAAAATACATAAAAAAATTATATTTTATGTTTATAATTATATTTAGGTGGGGTTGGATAACCTAAAATCTAAACCCAATATTTAGGTCAATTTTTAAAAATTAAACCCAACCCATTAAGGACCCGACCCAAATAGCCTCAAAGTCACAAAGAAACCTCCCCAGTTCGAAGCATGAAGCCTTCAGCATCAATATCGGTGAAGGCCCTGATTGTCATCAACAACCGTTAAGTTACAGGTAGGGTTGGGGCTGGGTTGGCTCATGCTTTGCCACTCGCACGCTGCAGACAAGGTCCGCCCCCAAGGGTTGCACATGATATAACTTTCTTGTGTTTACACCAAGCTAGCATGAACAGTATCTACAGCCCCTCACTTTTGTGAACCATCTTCCCTTCTGGCCACCGTGTATCAACCGGTTGTTATTTTCCTCTTTAATTCAAATGCAGCATCTTCTTTTCATATGCTACCGACAGGGATTTTATAATCATTGAGGTAGTGCAGTACCATGCTGGGTGATAGTCCAGCATGACCCACAAATGATAAAGATAGTCCGAATGTATCCAAATACCTCCGCAACGCCAATGACAATGCCAAAAAGGCCGGCCGCCAACCTCTTTCACAGTTCAAATCAGATATTCGTTAAATTCAAAAGCTCCACACACACAAATGAAAACGCATATACCATACATCATCTTCATATAGAGGATTGAAGACATAAAAAACACTTAAATTTATTAATAAAGACTAGGTCCTCTTATTGCAATATGAAAATAAGAAACATAATAAGCTTTAAACCATCAACCTGCAAAAAATTACTGCCGAGCCCTCTACCAGAAGCTTGGAAAACTATGAAGTTCAACTGAAACAATATAGATCTGTATCTAGAGACGAGTTCAAAACTAATAACCAAAAAAGAAAGTGGACTGAGGGTAAAGTAAATCATGGCGAAAGTAGGCCTATTTTGCTTTGTTGCTGCCATTGGGTAGTTCGGCCGCGGGTTTGCCAGAGTTAAGCTCATCCCAAGCCTCAATCCATGTGACCATAGCGTCGGCAAGCTTGATGAAGTAAGGATCCACCTTGCCAAGCTTGGCTTTAACCTGCTTGGAGAGCTCCAGGTAGCAGTTCTGCACGGTGGTGCAGTCTTTCGGAAGGGTTGCAGACTGGAAGAATGGGATGAGTTCCTCCTGCCAGTAGATGCCATTATACTCCTTTTTAAGGTTCACAAATGGGTTGCTCGCCTTGCTGTGCCAGATGTAAGGGAGACCCGTTTTGACACCCCATCCCATGTGATCGCAGATCACCTGAAAAAAGATTGGCAATTCAAATCAGACAACTTCAACTAACTTATTTTTATCATAATTTAATTTGAGTCTCGTTAGCAAACATCCAGGTGCATCTCAAACCCTCAGTTCGAATCCAACTGTGCCATGTTACTCAAGGGGCAAGCGGGCTGGATTCGCACACACCATCAGTTCACATTTTGACGACTCATGATGCGCCCAGCCAGATGTGCAGTATTTCCATTTAATTTCTATCAAAAATCCTACTAGCAGTGTCGTTGTTATGGTTAACAATCTATAGAAAGTCTACAATTCAGCACACAGAACAATTTGTAGAAGCCAAATCATGAGTGGAAGACAATATCTTTCATATATTCAAAGAATAGATTAACATCAGCTAGTCAAGGAAGAGTTTCTTTTAATAAAATTTGGAATCATTGGTAAAATCATATTGAAGGCAACTATATTTCATAAAATATGAAGCCAGGTACAGAATTAATAGTTCATTTCCTGTCATTTCATCACTTGCTAGCAGGCCCGGCTATTTTCAAAAATGAGAAGAAAAATGACTCACTTTAGACAGGAAGAAAGAACCTATCGTAAAGCAATAGTTTTGAACGGAACATCAGGGCATGGACACAAAAAGTTAAATAAAGCATAGGCAACACAACAAATATGAGAAGCACATGCCACCACATAACGAATACTATTAAAAACTACAATGCCAGAAATATGTTAAGTTAATAAACTGAAAGCATAAAGAGAAGACTTAGATAAAATTCTAACCTTGGTGCACCAGCCAGCCCACATGTCATCATATCGTCCAATTGGCTGACCATCACCCATTAGACCAAAGTACATGGCAGGGCCAATCAGTTCACGGTTGAATGCCAAATTCATGCCGCACATTGGGAACAGGGTTCCTTTAGGGATGGTCAGAACGGCATCAACGAACCTGATGGAGCAAAAAATAAGAAATTAATAATTCTTAAATAAATGAGCAGTAAACTATAGGAGGAACATATAACACTACACAAAACTCTCTGCAATTATAATATATACCTGGTGTTTCTCTCTAGAGGCTTGACAAGCTGCGTAGGAGCATCATAGTCAGGAATGTTGAGCCACAGACCATGAGAAACAACAGTGGGAACACCTTCTCTGAGACTGAATGGGTACCCGCGGACAAAGTCAGTCCCTTCTCTGTATGGGTCATAGAGAGTGTTGAAGAAAAAGGGAGTTGATGGAGAAAGAAGGTTCTTAATATGCTGCTGAAGAGCATTGATTTCTTTCCCCGATGGGTCTTTGGCAACCTACATCAAAAAAAAAATCACAAAGTTTAGATCTTTAAAAAAAAAAAAAGAACTCACATGTACGCATTGACATATTTGATAATCAATTACAAATGACTAACTCACTCGCCACAAGGATAGCCTAATAATGAAGCTGGAAATAAATAGCATAAAATTAGTCAACCACAAACAGCAAACTTGGCTGATGTAGACAATCTCTCAAATTTTGGGAAATAGATAAAATAAAGGCAGTTGTGAATATAAACTACTTAGATGCGGATATAATTACAAAGATCAACGATCCCTTAACAAAGAGCAATTATAACCGATTAAACTACCCATAAGAACATAGACAACAATGCAATGTCTAACTTTTGCAACAAATTTGTTTTGACTACAAAATCTAAACCCTTGGCAAACTGATACGCTAAATACTTGAAATTGACACAATACCAATCTAATTGCATTAAGTACTTCAATTTGGGAAGAATGTAGCATAGACACAGCAATTATCACTTTTTTTTGTTTAAAAAGAGAGAGAGAGAGAGAGAGAGAGAGAGTAACCTTAAAAACCACATAACTCAAACTGGAAATCAGATTCAACTCCATAAAGAATATGGTCTACCATCAATATCCATAAATCAAGATTAGCAGATAAATACATCGAAATTTGGATGATTATGGATCGTGAACACATAAACGGGCAATCGAGAATGACATTGGTGAGATTCTTCACTGCACGGCCAAAAAGTTATGACCGGACTAACAATCTAATCAATCTGGAAGGGAAGGCAGATCAGACGTAGCAACTCGCATGCACAATAACAAATATAACAGCATCAAACTAAGTAAACAAAGTTATATAATCACATTAACCTCATGTTCTACCAAACTGCAAACAAAACTATGTTTCATAATTTCATTGGTCCGAAATTTCCAATGCTTTTCCCAGAGCCAGATAAACCACAACTGCACACCCCCAAAAGAAGAAGAAAATCAAATTGAAACAAGGAATTCACATATGTGAACACCGAAACCTCCAAAAAATATTTTCCAAATACAGGGAAAGATGAGCCGAGAAACTAAAAATTCAGATAGTTACCACGGACAAACTTCGAAATTCCAACTTCTCTGAGCGAAACCCAAAACCACTCAACTCGCAAAAAGACCCAGATCCGGCAACCATCAATTCAAACCACCCAACTCGCAAAAAGGAAAAACAAATTCAAAAATTGAGCCTGAAAACCCAAAACCACTCAATTTAAACTAAAAAATAAAGAAACGCAGCCAAATTGCACATTAAAATGCCCAGATCCGGAAGTTGACACAAAATGGACTTACAAAGCAGTCGTCGTCGATGGTGAAGATGTACTTCTTCTTGGAGACCATGTAGCCGAAGCAGCGGCAGGCGGAGTCCTTGAAGGAGATGCAGGAGGCCTTGGGGCCGAGGATCCGGTTGATGTCGTTCCGGTTGTAGAGCTCGTAGTCGAACCCCTCCGGGACCTTGATCACCTTGGTCGGGTCCCCGTCCTGGACGATGATCAGGTGGTACGGCTGGAAGAAGGGCCTCCACATCTCCAGAAAGTCCAGGTTCCGGATCGTCGGGATGACGATGTCTAGCTCATCCTTCAGCAGCGGGGTCGCCGGCACCGCATATTCCGCCATGGCCGCAGATGGCAGGTCCGATTGCCCGATTGCAACGGCGGAGGGAGGCGCTGGAGTAGGAGGAGCCGAGGAGGACGAGGAGTGGGCGAGGGAAAAGAGGCAAGGCTCCGGCCTGGGTTTTATAGCCGCGCGGCACGTGCCGTGCGCGACCTGTTCAAAGTCGCCCGGGGAGGGCATTTTGGGAAATCAATTTGGAAAAAAGCTCGGAGAGATTTTCGCCGGACCGACTTTGATGTGTCACTTTCCGACATGCTTAATCGTAGCCGTACACGTGGAACGTACGGGAGGATGGGCGGGAGCCCGACACCAGGAAGAGAGACCGCCCAGCGCGCGACTCGGAGGAAAGCCCCGCGCTGCGCGGTTTCTTCTGTACTTACCGCCCTCTTGGTTTGGACCCCACATTTGTGGGACCCTACGTACGTTATTGTGTTATGAAAAATTAAAAAGTTCAAATTCACGTAAACATCGTGAGTCATCCGATCTAAATTTAATAATTACAGAAATTCTATATCTAAAGAGTCTCTTAATTTTCACAAAATTAATTTATATCAATTTAAACCCTGACATCACAAGTATAAGGGGTAAAAAATAATTTACTTTTTATATATATTATGAGAAATATTTACTTTACGTTAAAAAATATACGTCAAAAGTCCACTTCATCTTCTCATAACCATTGATAAATAGGTCTCATAAAAATAAATCTCACTCATCAACTATGATGAAAAGATGAAATATACTTTTAACATATATTTTTTAACATAAAGTTAGCATTACTCATCTATTATTGGATCAAAATTTAATAATACAATCGCCCAACTCATATAAACGAAATTCTTTTTATTTACACCCTCCTAATTAAAACGGGCCTGCAATATGTAGTGATACAATCGCGATTGGCTGATGCACGGAAGATTAAGCAGGTAGGACCAACTTGAGAGTGGGCAGGGTCAAATCGGTAATGCCCTAATTTGACAACCCTAGGCCATCAATTTGGCTTTAAACTGTATCGACAATAAGTAAAGCTAAGTTATGGAGTTTAATGGCTTAATTATGCACTTAAATGGGCTGTCATTACACAATTTGACTTTAATAAGATCACTATTAAAAAGGTACACCTAACGTAGGACTCTATGTCAATTCGTGATTGTGAATTTGCACCGGATATGACCGGTACGGATGGACCTAGACTGCAACTGGGAGTCTCTTCCGGCTTCAATGGTTAGGTGGAAAACGCCGGTTTTTCTCCGGTCACACGGAAACCTAAGATCTTTTCTGGCCCATTTATGTGGGGTGACTTGAGAGCAATTCAGACCTCGGCTTATTAGTTTTGAACTAATTTAAATTGACAAAGGGTGGTATATAATACATTTGATATTACTTTTTTGTTAAATTAAATTAAAGGCCAACATTCATGTACCTTTTAGTGCTTTTTGCATAGCTAAATTTGGTAAGATATTGTAAAAAAAAGTGTGATAAGATTCAGTCTGGTAAGTTAATTGTAAAAAAAAATATGTAGTAAGTTTATTAAGTAATTGTTAAACCATGGTCCAATGGGTCTTACTACTTCAAAGAACCACCCCTCACATATACACCGACATGCTTGGCTCGCCTAGACAAAAAAGGTCTTATCCACGGAGGTATTTTTTATGCTCCTATTGTCAATAAGCCTGGTATAACTTGTGTATGGGAGTCTTTCACCCATGAGAGCACATGTTAACGCATGTTAGCATCAATATTTTTTACACTAATGTGTGTTAGTACACACGTTATAGATCTTAAATATCAAAAGTTCCCATATATAGCTTATGTTATGTTCATTATTAGTAAGGAGCATGAAAAACACTTCTCTTCTCTAGCTAAATTGAGTTTTTAATCAAAAATTCCAAAGTGATGCATGTTTCCAATGGAAATTACTTTAAATGATGAGATAACATGCAAGGTAACCACACTGTTCCCCCTAAATATGTATGCTCTTTGGCCCACATTAAAATAAATTGTTGTGCCCGGTGTAGGCACAATTGGTACCTCACACAAATCACGCAAAGGAAATATAAGAGAGAAGAAAAGAAAAGGGAAATGACTAATTTCTATTTCATAAGGAAAACACAAAGGAAGAGGACGACCCATGTAGGTAGCCGGGCCTCTCTCCTTGGGGTTCATGCCAATAATGGGCCCGACTAATTAGTGGGAACACTAACTGGCCTGTTACACTCACTAATCATAATGTTCATGCTATACTACTTATTACAGAAGCAAATAACAAATTAAGTAGCCTAATGCAAGCAAATAGCATATCAATAGAGCGGAAAAGAGCCTAGGTGAATGTGCACAACACTCCACCACGCTTCCGCTATTCGCATTGACCTCAAGGAGACCATGTTGGGTAGCGAGCCATCAACTCATCCTCTGACATCCAAGTAGCATCCTTAAGCGGCTGGCCCTGCCATGAAATGAGTACCTCTATAATAATGCAATCGAAACGGTAGACCCGATGTTTATCAAGCACCGAGCGTAGGAATGGGTTTCGCAGGAGGAGCCGGTCCTATCAAGGGAGGAGGTGGAACATCGGTAGTGTAAGGACCCTCATCTTTAAACCGGTTTTATTTTTCATTAATTATGGGTTATCGTGAGATTTACGCATTTTCTGATCTTATCCGGTGATTTCGTAAATAAATAGTGTTTGTGATAGTTTTAACCAAAATTAACTTCAATATTAGTGGTTTTGAGTGATTTTAAACCAAATGTGAATTTTTGAGATTTTTTGGAATTTTCACTATTTTCCCAAAAATTAGGGTTTTGGCGGGACCCCTGTGGGCCCCACCGTCGAAAATTTTATTTTTCTGTCAAATGAACCTAGACATATACTTAAGGTCCCACAAAAATTTTCAGAATTTTATTAGGCTTAAATTGTGCTTAAATTTGCAAAATACCCACTTTTAGCCTACTTTTCATATTTACACCCCAAAACTCACCTATGCCTACACCAACCCTTACTATAAAAGGGCAAACCTGAGCCATTTCCATTTTTGGGAATAGGCTAAGGAAGGAAGGCTGGCCTAATCCCCACTTAGGCCCGAATTAGAAGCCGATTAAGGTAAGCTTACTCTAATCAAGCACTAATCCATGACTTTTCTCTTAATTTCTTCCAAATCTACCATTTTCCCCTTGATTCAATTCGTTTTTGACCATCAAAAGTTACTGATTTGTGTTTTACTACAAACCCTAACATTCAAAATTTGATTTTTACTACCAATAAGCCCTAGATCTAAGGTTTAATTAGGGATTTCTTGGGTAAATCGATTTCTATTAGAGTTTAATTCAAACTCATTGTGTTTTCAAGGATTTCAAGAAGGGCGACTCTTCAATCCGAGCTTAATCAAGTGCTGAGGTAATGGGTCTTCAAAATCTCTGTTTATCCATGGTAAAACTCTTCATTTTTGGCTTATTTCGAAATGGTTTGCTTGATTTAGTGTGTTAATGGTAAGATTAGAAAATGGAATTATTTAATCCCGATTTCTTAGGGTTTTGCATTATTATGGTTTGGTTTGATATTCTGGAAGTCAAGGAGGACTTTTGATGATGATTAGGGTGTTAGATGTGGATTTGAAGTGTTATCTATGGTGTTTCGGTTTGATTTTGCGAAAGGAAGAAGATGACTGTTCTGCCGTGTTGGCGATCGATCGGCCTTGCAGGGCGATCGATCGGCTTAACTGAAAATTTCAAATTTTTGCGTGTAACCAATCGAACGGCCTGAAGGGCGATCAATCGGCTACACAGAAAACTGTATGTTGTGTGTATGATGCCTATTTTGATGATTCCACTTTAGCTTGCCAATTTTATATGAATGTGGAGTGTTTTAAGCTATGTTAGGCTACTGGAAATGCATGCTATTGAGTTTATAGAGTTGAGACATATGCTTAGAGATGGTGGGATGACTTATGTTTTGTGGCATGATGTTGGAATCGTTATCTTGAAATTATGAATGGTTGGTTCCCTTTGGATAAGCATATATTTTCAGTAGGACTACAATCATTG
Organism: Saururus chinensis; assembly: GCA_035235625.1. Lineage (NCBI taxonomy): Eukaryota > Viridiplantae > Streptophyta > Magnoliopsida > Piperales > Saururaceae > Saururus > Saururus chinensis. Next base: position 31,126,610 of record CP141148.1, on the reverse strand, counting down.
TTGGACTGATTTGTCATGATAAATTGTGATTAATGGTGTGTGAATGTTGGTGATTGTCATGACTCAATGATGAAATGAGTGATGTTATAGATGTTTAGCCTTTGTGGTTGAGTTTTGCATTTAACTATGATTTCAACGATTCTTCTACTATGATTTCCGCTGGAATTCATGTTTAGGTAGAAATTCACATGTGTAGTGTGGTAGTGAGTTGATTTTCAAGCATGTTAATATGCATTATGTGAAAGGCTTCTACTAGTTACACACACACATGTGGGGGTTAAATGATGATGTTGAAGCTTAATATCGTGATTATGAATGATGCATTAGGGGCTGGTGAGAGCACTTATCACGATTAGGATTCATGTATGCTTTGCCCACGCATGTACCATGCTGCACGCATCATAAAAATGGATTTCCAATTGAGGCTTCATCGTGATTAATCGAATTTGACCGATTGGATGCAATGTGATGGAATTGTGTGCCGGGTTTATCGGTCGTGGATTAATCGCAAGTTGATTGGTCCGAAAGGACATATTTTGATTTGAAGTTCCTGTGTGGAACGATTTGAAGTTCCTGTGTGGAACGATTTGAAGTTCCTGTGTGGAACGATTTGGAGTTCCACGAGTGCACTCCCTGGGTTGAGTCTTGTTTAATGGAATGATGTGGGGACGAGTTGTGTACTTGTCTTGCGGATATGTGAGAATGTTATTATGTGTGTCATCTGGACCTTGAGAATCCAGTGTGGTATGCCGTGTGCACCCCGCTACCACGTGTTCTAGGGTTCTCTGTGTGAGAACTCGGGCTCTTCCCTCCGCAGGAGATGTCCTTGGGCGAACACCCCTGCTCTAGATTCTCTGTGTGAGAATGGGACATCCTTGGCCAGGATCGTCCAGGGCGAGCAGTATTAGGGATTGACAACCCCGATCTTTCTTGAACTCTTGTGTAGAATTTTGTACCCTGACACGCCTTCGTGGCCTTGTCTATGCCCCCGTCTGTGTGACGTTAATGTGTGATTACTCCTTGATGGAGGTTGATTGTGATGACATTATGCATGTGGGAAAATGTATGTTAGAGATACATCCATGCATGTTGATTTTGATGTTATGCATGTGGAATATGTATGTTAGAGATACATCCATGCATGTTGATTTTGATGTTATGCATGTGGAATATGTATGTTAGAGATACATCCATGCAGGTTGTGATGATGTTGTACATGTGGAATATGTATGTTAGAGATACATCCATGCAGGTTGTGATGATATTATGCATGTGGAATATGTATGTTAGAGATACATCCATGCAGGTTGTGATGCTATTATGCATGTGGGAATATGTATGTTAGAGATACATCCATGCAGGTTGTGATGATGTTATGCATGTGGGAATATGTATGTTAGAGATAAATCCATGCGGGATTGGTATGATGTGAATGCATGTGGGAATATGTATGCTAGAGATACATCCATGCAGGTTGAATTATGCATTATGATGCAGTGTTAGGTGATATGAATGTGTGATCAGAAAGTGATGCACCATGTAAATCTGTGATCTGAACGATCTCATTTCTAAGCTATCGTATTTTCTACGTTGACAGTGATATTAAAACCATTGCTGAGTGTTAAAACTCACCCCTCTTTTGTGTTTTGATTTGGGGCTGCGTGGTGCGACACGCAGACGGACAGGATTGCCTCTTTGAGGAAAGGTCAGAGGTAGCTTGGGTGTGATGATGGAGATCGTTGTGTGACTTATCATCGTTTATTTCATGCTTTATGTTCGAACCTTTGTGTAGGGTTCTTGTTTTTGGATTTTATGTCATATACTACAGTTGTGATGATTATGACTTATTTTGAGCCGGTGTGGGCTTTACTTAAACTAAGCTTGTGGGTTTGAGATTGTTGTTTACTTTGTGTTAAGCAACACCTTTTTCTTCCCTTTTAGTTACTCTTGCTCAAAGGATTGTGCGCACTCCGTGTTGCTGTTAATCGCCCGTGGTTAGGGTTAAGTCTTCCACTAGATCATTTTCTCAATGTTCACTTCGTCGCCCCCGCGCGCTTGACCGGCCCCTGGACCAGGTTCGGCTCGGGTCGGGCATCGCCGGGGCGTGACAGGTAGCCAGGGAGGTGTCACCCACACAATGGCGGAGTTAGGAGACATGGAAGACAGGGTGGACCAATGAGCCAAACGATAGTACAAGACGGTAAGCCACTAGACCAATGCACTCCACAACAGCATACGGCCCATGGTAATAGGGGATGAGCTTGGAATGCTCTAGCTAGAATAATGTGGTCTAATGCTGAGAAAGGATTGAGATATAGACCAAGTCGCCTACATTAAACTCCCGATTAGCATGCTTTCTATTATAAACCTGTTTCATTCGGTTTGGAGCTAAGGCGAGGTTCAGCTTAAGCTGACAAAGAACCTCATCCCGTGTTTGTAGCATATAATCTATCTCAGCGACAGAAGAGCGGTGAGGAACATATGATAACACAGTAGGAGGTGGACATCCATACAATACCTCAAAAGGAGTGAACCCTATACTCGTGTGAAAGGCGGTGTTATACGACCATTTTTCCCATGGAAGAAGCTAGAGCCACCTACGAGGCTGAGTCATGGCGAAGCACCGGAGGTACTGTTCCAGGCAACGGTTTGCTACCTCGGTCTAGCCATCCATCTACGGATGATAGGTTGTGCTCATGTGGAGAGTAGTGCCCTGCAGTGCAAAGAACTCCCGCCAGAACTGAGAGATAAATATCATGTCGCGGTCAAACACAATAGTGCGAGGCATGCCATGTAGCTTAGCAACCTCCCGAACATACATCTCAGCCACATATTTGGCTGTGAAGGGGTGCCCAAGGGTGCATAAGTGTACGTACTTAGACAGCTTATCCACAACCATAAGGACCACCAACTTGCCTTGCACCAGGGGCAAGGCCTCCACGAAATCCATCAAAACATCCTCCCAAATTTTGTCAGGAATGGGTAATGGCTGAAATAATCTAGCAAGGGATGTCGTTGCAGCTTTGGCTCATTGACATACATCACAGGCGGCGACATAGACCTGAACAACCCGTCAAATGCCCCACCACAGGAAGCTCTGGCTGACCCTCTTATAAGTGTGAAATGCCCCTTCGTTGCTAGTCAGTGGCTTGTCATGGAAGTGGGAGAGAATGTGCCGGTGAAGGTTCTCGACATCGGGCACCTAGAGGCGGTCCTTTCAAAATAGAAGGTTATCTCACCAAACAAAGAAAGGGCAGCCGGCAAGGTCTTCCTGGAGAGATGTAATCAGCAACTATGTGGAAGGATCCCCTTGGTAGGCTCTTTGTAACTTAGCAATGAAGGGGCAGGAAGGAGTAGAGATGGCCAGACAAGTGCCTGAGGTAGAGCTACGAGAGAGGGTGTCAGCCACAGTGTTGTCCGCCCCTTTCTTGTACACCACTTCATAGTCGTATCCTAGTAATTTACTAACCCAATGTTGTTATGTAGGAGTGGAAACCCGTTGCTCGAGGATGTACTTTAAGGGCTGATGATCAATGCGGATAATGAAGCGGTGGTTGAGCAAGTAGGGTCTCCATTTGTTGACGGCAAGGACTATGACCAACATCTCATTCTCATAGATAGACAATGATAAGGAACGTCCTATTAAAGCCTTGCTAAAGAAGGCAATAGGTCGCTCGTCCTACAAGAGCACAACACCCAGGTCAGCCTCTGAAGCATCTGTTTCAACCACAAAATGGCGACTAAAATCTGGTAGAATGAAGATAGGGGCAGAGGCCATAGATTGTTTCAATGTATCAAAAGCAGCTTGAGCAGCCTCTATCTAAGTGAATCCGCCCTTCTTTAGGAGCTTTGTGAGGGGGCGGGCGATCTCTACATATCGGATGATAAACCTCCAATAGTACCCTATGAGGCCCACGAAGTGCGCAAACATAGGTGGATTTGGCCAAGAGAGCATTGCAGACACCTTAGAGGGGTCGGTGGCGACCCCATCCCGAGAGATAATGTGGCCAATATAGTCAACCTGTGGGCTGCCAAAAGAACATTTCGAATGTTTAAGGAATAAGGAATTATCTCTCAAAACGGAGAAGATAGACTTGAGGTGCTACAAATGTTCCACCCATGATTTTTTGTAGACAAGGATGTCATCAAATAAAACCAAGATGAAGCAGCAAGGGAAGGGCACGAAGAGATCATTCATAAGGCTCTGAAAAGTTAAGGGGGCATTGGTGAGCCCAAACAGCAAGACGAGAAACTCAAAATGGCCATTAGGATTGCGGAAGGCGGTCTTATGCACGTCGGTTGGCTGCACTCGAATATGATGGTAACCCGATCGAAGATTGAGTTTGCTGAAGACTGTCGTACCGGCTAACTCGTCTAGGAGCTACTCAATCACCGGGATAGGGTACTTATTCTTGACCTAATAGCATTCAATGCCCGGTAGTCAATGTAAAAACACCAAGTGCCATCCTTCTTACGAACTAGCAGTACAGGAGAGGAAAATGAGCTTGTGATAAGGTGTATGATGCCAGACTGAAGCATATCAGCAACGAGGTGCTCTATCTCCACCTTATGAATATGGGGATAGCGGTAAGGTACATTGGCGAGAGATGCCTCTAGGATGATGGGGATGTGGTGGTCATGAGGCCGCATGGGTATGAGGCCTCTGGGCTTGGCAAACACGTCCTTGTGGTCCATTAGTAGAGCAAGAAGGTCCTTAGGCAGCTTGTCTTGGTGCACCTCTACCACTGCCCATTGTTGCAGGAGGAACCCCTGGGGTGCAAACTGAAAGAAAGAGCTTGCTGATTGGGCGGAGAGAAGGGTGCCCAGCTGAGACCCTTGGATCCGCACCTACTGTCCCTGCACCTCAAAATCCATAACCATCTCGCGGAAGTTCTATACCACGCCCCCAAGTTCCTGCAACCACTGAACCTCTAGCACAACATTTGCCCCTTTTGTTGATAGCAAGAAGAGGTCAGTGATGAGGTGTGGCCCTGGATAGCTAGTGCGGCCTATACACATACTCCAGAGCTCCTGAGGTGCTTCTCATCACTGATCAAGACATCAAATGTCTTTGAATCTGACACGAAATAGCCTAGACGCTGGCCACCTTATCATTGATGAAGTTGTGGGTGGAGCCACTGTCGATCAGGATGACCACTTGACGCCACTTGAGATGGCCTTGGACCCGCATAGTGCGAGGAGTGAAGGCCTCAGAGAAGGCATGGACTGAGAACTTAGGCAGCAAGTCAGCGTAGTGGGAACAATCATCCCTATCCACCACATTCACCTCTTCTTCGACCTCTTCCACAAGTAGGTTGCCTTTGACGGAACAACGATGCCCGGGGACAAACTTTTTATTACATTTGAAACACAGCCTCTTGGATCGATGTTCCTCCATCTGTGCAAGTGTGAGGTGTTGCACAAGCTATTCTGGTGGAGGGGGCTACTGACCCGAACGAGTTGTAATTGAACTGCTGGCTGGGGTGGATAGGGGGCCAACACCAAGAGGGGGCCATGGGGAGGGTCCAAGCTGGTTTGCTGTCGGGCCAGTTTCTCCTCCTCAATTCGTGCATGCCGCACGATGTCCCCCATGGTTAAGCATGGGAAGTGGCTTATTTATTCTAATATCTCCGGTTTAAGTCCTTTCTTGAATGTCCCCACCAAAGCTACCACCGCCCACTCAGGAAGACAGTTCACGATCTTCATGAACTCCGTGCAGGGGGCGTTTGGCAAACAATTTAAAGTAGAAAGAAAATGGCTTTGTAAGAGAATTGATTTTTGACAAAAAAAAACAAAAGTATGATACGTTTGGTTATGGTTTTTTAGGATGATTTTTAAAAAAAATAAATTTAAGCTCACTTTTGATTTTCATGTAAAAATGACAAAAATGCCCTTCAACATAATGGGTAAATCGGATTTGACTAATGGGCAAAACGTCTTTTCACACCTTTTCAAACTAGAAAGTGATTTCTTCAAGAACTCACCTCAGGAGGTGAGTTCTTGAAGAAATCGGATTTTGGGTCAATTCGTTTTGAATTGACCCAAAAGTTGACTTATAACTGGAAAAATGATTTTACCTTAAATTGTCCTTCCAAACGATTTTTCGCCGGGAAAGTGATTTCCGCCCTCAACGAAGCGATTTCTGAGGGTAGAAATCGCCTCCCAAATGGGCCCGTAATAAGCCCGAACTATGGTGGTTTGGCGTAGGGTGGAGAACATCTCGTTGAAGTCCTAGAACTCATTAGGGCCTAACTGGACGCACAATTCATCGGAGAAGGCAAAGGAGATAGAAGAGAGAAGAAAGGAAGAGGAAAAATGATTGATTTCTATTGCATAAAGAAAACACAAAGGAAGAGGACGACCCATATAGGGAGCCACACCTCTCTCCTTGGGGGTCATGCCAGCTAGTGGGGCCGACTAATTAGCGGGGACACTAACTGGACCATTACAACTCACTAATCATAATGTCCATGCTATACTACTTATTACATAAGCAAATAACAAATTAAGTAGCCTAATGCAAGTAAATAGTAAATCAATAGAGCGGAAAGAGAGCCTAGGTGAATGTGCACAACATAAGCTAAAATTAATTTATTTTAAAAAATTAAAAAAAGCTATTAATATAGGATGAAGAGAATATTAAAATTACAAAATGTTAAACCTACGCATAGTGAATAACTCAGGGGATGCTCATCTAAGTGATCATAACTGTTTCAAGAATATAGGTCTCACATACAATCACTAGGTCAAAAGCCCATCTCATGTAAATAAATGAAAGGGTAAAATGGTTTATTATTATTATTATTATTATTATTAACAAATAGTTAATACTTAGGAGCTGCATATGCGCTCAGGAGGCAGATAGGTTTTCTTCCCCTTACTATCCTGTTCGTACAATTGCGATCATGAGGACAACATGCACCAGGTGTATATAACAAGACTATTATTATTATTATAGACAAGGCATGGTTCATTACAATTATAGGCTACATTGATTCATGGAAAGTAATCATCCCGAGTGTAATCCCATCTATAGTTCAACATGTATAGCCATTGGAAAATGGAACCACATCTTGTGGGCCCTTACTTATTTTGAATTGTGTGGGTGCTAAAAATTTTTGTTCCCTAAGAGCATATGCAATGGGGGGTTTCAAAAATAGATGTTGGAGATGCTCAAATTAGAGACTCATTGCCTATGTAGCAAAATAGAGACTCATAAACTCCAACCATGGATTCCCAATCCCTTATTTTAATATTAAAAAAAAAGTGAAAAGATAAGTAAAAGAAGAAGGTATAAAGTAAAAAAGGAAGGTATAATTAAAAAATTAAAAAAAGTACAAACGGCATCGCCATTTGAAGACACCATTTTTGGGGGCACTAATTCCAAAATGACGCCCTAATTGCAAGAACCAATGAACCATTTATGGCTATTGGACTGGCCACACGGGATGCCAAATAGATTTGGTGTCCCACATTGGAGATGCTCTAAGGATTAAGTGACAGAGTTGGGGCAACAAGTGGCAACGAGTTCATACGAGCGTCAATCCAGGAACATTTGTAAAGTAAAAGATAGGGAAAATATGTTCCTAGCCAGGCTCCATGAATATGTATATCACCATGATACATAGGGTTTTAACCATGGAATATAAAGGTTTAATATGCTATGTAGCTTTTAGGTGACCAGGCTATGTAGCTATGTATTATACTATTAGGTCATGCAACTTGCTTCGACCTCCTATATCCTATTAGGATGATCAATGGTACCTATTTTAATGATTTATTAATCTTGTTGTATGTCAAATAATTTAAGTGTTACTTATATTTACTCGAGAGGTGAATAAATGAATAACTTGATTTGACTTTTATCTAAATAGAATAGCTATGAAAATTGTTTTTCTGTATTTGTTATTTATTACTCATTTGATATATATATATATATACACACTCTATCCTACATTAATAGCTCTATTTGACAAAAAAACAGTTTACTTAAAAAAGAGTATTATAAGCTTATTTTTACTTCTTTTAGATTTTGGTTTCGCCATTCAATAAATATTATTATTTTTATAAAAATAGCTATTAATATAAGACATATGGAGTATTATATAATATTATATCCTCTTTGATATAAACCTCACCCACCCTCAATCGCCTTAATAATGTGTTGGAAAATTAAACTCACCCCAATATTCAACCCTTTGTGCAATTAAAACAAACTTTACCAAACCTTGCATTGAAAAGCTAGAGGAACAAAATTATTTCTTTTTTATTTTTGGCAAGGTGGAGCAGAAGCTTACTAACTTGTTGTTTTGATGGTTAAGGAACCTCAAAATTTTTGATATATGTGTAATGAAGCCAACTCTTGGAATTTAAATATGAGTGAAACTTACTTACTAAGTATTAGTTAGCAAATTAATTTGCTTAAATAATGATTTGACTTTTTTTAGTAGGTAGGTGATAAATGTGCTATTTTTTTATTTGTTTGATTTTTAAGTTTAACTATATTTGAAAAAAATAGGAGATTAAGTTAAATTATGAACCTTCATTAAAGGGGTAATGAGTAATGGTTAGCCGGTTAACTGATCAAGTAATTTTTAGATGTCAAAATATATATGGATCAACCTATATTATATACATGACATCACATTTATAAAAATCTTAAAAAATATTTATTATAATGAAATAAGTCTTACCATTACCATGTCATTTCAGGGGAAGTGTGAACTATGGTGTTGAAGCCTGATCAAGACAATAAACATGTCAAGTTTTTTTTATGAATATGGCTATTTACACCCCAAAAAAAAGAAAAACATCATTTGTATAATTGTTATACTATAGTACCCTATCTTTCCACCACAAGTTATTTATGCTTCCCCCAAAACTTGAATCCTCCAAAAAAATCCTATGATCCTTCTTCTCCCCCCCCCTCTGTTTTCCCATTTCACACTAAGAGTGGAAAGCCGTCGACAGTAGGACTTTTGCTTGTTAGCAGTGATTGGAATCTCCTCCACCAATAGTGGGTCGCCTTCCATATTTACTTGTGCATCTTCTATTACTTTTCTAGTTGTTGGTGGACATCACCAAATTGATATTTTACTGTAACCTGCAAGTGCATGCCATATTGTAAAATTTTTTACGATGGCCACCCACCATTTGAAGTGAGGATGAGCGTAACTCTTATATCTGCAACCAAATTGAAAAAAAATTCAAATGACCTTTAAGAGCCTGCCAATTTTTTTTTAAAATATGGCCACCCATTGCCATAAGTGAGGTCAACAAATGATAAGCTTATGTTATTTTTATGCCGGTGGGCACCCTCCACCATTTTGATTAAAAAATCATAGTGGTTTGTAAGCACCTCCAAGCTTGTAAAATTTTTACAGCAGCCACCCAGAGTCATAAGTGGGGCCGAACGTGATGAAAGTTTTATAATGGGGTATAGGAGGGTAATTTGAGCAGGGTGGAGTGAACAAAAAAATATATTGATCTTATCATACTATATCAAAAAGCACTTAGAGAGCACGATATATTTTGTTATTTATGATCCTTTTGCCCCTAAAATTTATATTTATATTGAGAGTAGATAGTTCTTTCAAACACTCCATTTTACACATAGGAGTACCTTATAAAGTGCAACCTTTGAACTTTCAGTTCCCCACATACTTCCCTCCTCTCTCGATCTCCTATGCTATGGGAGTTATTTTTCAATCTCCTCCGAGATATTGTAGGCGAATAAGTTGGATGTGAAGAAGTTTGATTGCATGGTTTGGGATCTCCGTAAACAAATCAAAGAGTTTACGCCTACAGACACGTGACTTTAAACTGAGACCGTGGTTTTAAAGAAGGAAGCAATGGAGGGGAGTTGATAAAGGAGAACTTGGCTGCCAATGGGAGTTGGGTAGAGGGGTTGGATAGTGTTTATTATAAAGCTAAAGAGGTAGCCATTGAAGGTGGCAACTAACAAGTTGAAAGTGTTCGTTAAAAAGTTTGGAAAAGAAGAACTCCAGCCGGCATAAGATGAAATTAGAAACCGACATGATTTTATTGAAATCACAGGTGAATGCTAGAAAAGATAAGATTGAAATTTTAAAAGCTCGACACTAGGAGACATTGAAGATGACTGCATCTCTCTTGCAACAAGTGCAAACTTAGAACATGCCACAAACTTCATTGGATATGATTAAGAGTGGCTCAAGTGTGGATCAAGACAAGAGGGTTTGCATATGTTAATTGTGGGCATATGTAGTAAGGAGAATAAAGAAAAAGCTCAAGCTTTTGTTGATAGACAGGAAGTCATCGAGGACTGGTGCATTGTTAAAGACCATATATGTACGTAGAGGTGCTTTTACTTTTATATTTTTAATTAAACATAATAAAGTTAGAGCAAGATCACATGGACACTAATTTCATTGAAGTATTTTTAATACTTGAGAACAGTGTTTTAAAAACCGGCCCAGCTATCGACCCGGAATGGTCGCCGGGCCGGTTCAAATGGGTTCAACTACGGGTTAACCCGGGTTGACCCGTTTCTCAATATATTATATTAAATTTAAAGTCAGTCACATCTGTACATGTAAAATCACTATAGCCGAGTGGATGAAAGTGAGTATGTTCTCTCACTGGGCTAGCCTCTGTGAGGATTTTTTCTGAAGGCATTATCCAGTTATAATATGTTTATATGTAATAGAAATCACTATTTTACTACTTAAAAACTGTGGCCCACTAGATAAGGCTTGAAGTTGTGCGTTGTTTGCGTGAGTTTGAATCCCATTGGGAAAATATTTTTAGTTTGGATTGTGAACCGGACCGACCCGGTTGGCCGGGTTGGCGGTTCAACCGGCCAGGTCAATACGACCCGGAAAAAAAGGTGACCCGGCCTATTTTATAGGCCGGTCCAGTTAAACCCGGTCCAACCGGTACCGGGTTTTAAAATACTGCTTGAGAATATTATAATTATGCTATGTGATATAAGTTATTTAATTTTTAAAATCCTTTTGAATTCCAATAGCACTTGCCTTTTATATGTACAATCTTACTAGTATTTTAAATGTAAAGTATACATGAGAAATTTTCATTTTTTTTAAATACATAAATTATAGGGAAAGAAAGAAATTTTTTAGGGTACATCCATATCAAAAAGGACACACATTTTAGTTAGTTGTATAAAAAAAACTCATTAGGACTGGTGGAAAGAAAACGGCAGTGGGACACATCTAACGGATTTTGTATCATTCTAAGCGCGGCGGAGTCCACACGGCTAACATGGGCGCCAGCTAATCGACCCACTCCGGGAAAGAATGAAGCTTTGATGTCCCAGTCACGTGAGACTCTCCCGGCCCGGTAAACGCGCTCCGGTTGTCCTGGCCCACCCTGGTAGGATTCTCTTTGGCCGGAGGTACGTCACTAGTCGTCCCTGCCCGCCACGTCACTATCAGGGACCCACATCGGGTTTGGCACGTGGGCCAGCCTGGCGTCAAACCACGACTTTCCCACCTTCCCCATTGTTAATCTTTTTCTCGTGGGGCCCGCGCGGTCGTAGGTGAACACCTTGTTTGCATGGCTGGAGCGGCGGAGACAATGAACGTGGGCTTTTTGGGAGGGCAGTTTGGTCATTCCGGATATGATGATTTGGGTTTGGCAGAAGTGAGAGCCGGCCCGCCGGCAGTTTGCTCCGGCCTGGCCCGATCCACCACTTGGCTGGCCCAGCCCGCCTAAAATGGGCCATGGGTGGGGCCCGGCCTGCTACCATTTCGGTTGGGCCGCTGGGAAAACAGTCCGGCCCGGCACATGAATATATTTCATTGAACCGGCTGTTGCCTGTGAAAGAAATGTTCACATAAAATCCGTCTCCAGAAAGAAATGTTTTGGCCACTTGAGTTTGATAGGTGGTGGGCTACGTCGTGCCATCACAATCTTTGTTTTAAAATGGAGCCTAAATAGTTAGGGAATAATTGTCACATGCTCTCTTTGTCCTAAATCAATAGCTCTATTTGACTAAAAGAATTGTTCTATATTAATAGTTTTATTTTATTTAATTTAAGTTGTTGAATACTTAAAAAGAGTAGTGTAAACTCCATTTCCCTTCTCTTATATATAAGTTTCATTATTTAATAAAAAAATTATTATTTTTTAAATATAACTATTAATATGGGTGGAGGGAGTATAAAACTAGACATGGGCACAACATAATTCTTCTCAAAATGACTCGCCACCTACCGAGATTAGAAACTACAAGACACAGCCCGGAAACAAACAGGTCTAGTTGGACTTGGTTTGATGCCTAGAAAGTCAAACAATACTAATTAAACTCAGTTTAATGGGCCAAGCCGGGCTGGTTTTAAAACTCCATCTCTCTTAAATTAATAGTTTTATTTGACAAAAAATTTGTTCTATATTAATTATTTTATTTTGTTAAATTTAAATAATTAAGTACCTAAAAAAGAATATTATAAACTTATTTTTCCTTTCTCCTAGATGTGAGTTTTACTATTTACTAAAAATTAATTTTTTTATAAATATCACTATTAATATACAACAATGGAGTAATAGATAAAATTATTCATTTAACTTTAGATTGATAAATTTGGTCTAAAAGAATATTGTTTAGATTTTTTAGAATTAGCTCATCTAACTACATAGGCATAATGTTACACCATTAATGAGCTGTTCTTGTAATTTTTTAGTAGTTACAAGTTTAACATGATTTTTCTCAAAAATTCAAAATAATAAAACTATCCTCCCCTTAATCCTTGTCTTCTTCCTCTCATCACTCTTACATGGCCAACAATGACCAGACTTGGACGTCGCTGTTGCCATTGCTCAGAGAGTCACTATGTGACAACCCAAATTTTCAATACGTTTTTAATAGTATAATTTTAATATATTGAAAGAGTACTATTTTAGATTTGGTACTTAAGAGTTATTGTAGAACTCTAAAAGATGAACATAAAGGTTTTTGAATCATTTGAATCGGATGTGGTAGTAGTAAGTATAAATCATGGGAGACGTTCATCAAGGCAGACCCACGGTGAAACTACAGTAAAACTTATCCTTAAATGGTCTTATTTTGAAGGGCTCGTCGATACGAGTCTATCGGTACTAAGAACGTATTATTCTAACGTATAGTTAAAAAGTTATAACGATTTAAAGATTTTAAAAAAATATATAATATTATATTTAGGTCGGCTGACGCAAGCAGATGTGCGACGGGCCCACGGTCTGCACGCAGGACCAAGCTGAGCAGGTACACTGCGCAGTGCACGGGACCGCGTGGCCCGCGACACATGCTGCATGACGGTCCTGCAATTGTGCGACGCGTGGAACCGTACAATGTGCGACGCGTGGCGAACACATGTCACGTGGTTCGCATCCTCTATAAATTCAATCTACCCTTTTTTTACTATTCACTTCTACCATGAGTCAAAAACTTCTGACCCTCCGTTTTAAGTCTTTTTAAGTCCAATTCAACTTGTTTCAAAGATGTTTTTAACTAAATCGATGATGCTGGACGCCGTGACAGGACTGGTTTTTCCAAAGAAGCTCTCTACAGCAACGAACCTTCTATCCCAACTCTAAAGTAGGGGGTCTTAAACTCTAGTCTAAGCTCTGCTCGTATACGTGATATTTTATAGATTGTTTTTATTCAGTCATACTTCTTTGCTTATGTTTTCAGAATAAATATTCTACGTATATCAAGTTTTATTTAATCGAGATTATGATACAATATGTGCATTTTCTGGATAGTTCTAGGTTTATACCTAGAGTTATATTTTTCTGGATACCTATTGAGGAAATTATCAGTATCTAGCGCGTGCACATAGGTATGGAGTGTCATGGGAAAACTCTTGCCTTCTAAGCTTCCTGTTACCCCATGAGCATCAAAGAAATGCCATTTAGTATCACGACTCTGAATTTATTGTCATTGGACGAACCGGTGTTTTTCTAAAATTATTTCTGAATTTGTTCTATTTAACAAAAATAATTGTTATTATCTTTTTATTTAGCATTAAATTATATTTTAATTCCACCTACTGAGTATCAAAATACTGACCCACCCCCAGACTCTACAAGTAGTAAATTAACCCGGAGGTGTCAATCGAGGAATTGTTTACTTAGTTTTAATTTTCATTAATCTCTGTAATATTATGACTTTTATGAAAAACTTGTTAGGCCTATATTTTGTAATATAACTCTTCTACATATAGTGTATTTTGGACTAGGTCTTGATTTACTATTATGTCATATGTAATATCTCGGTTGTGCATCAACTCCAAAGTATTATAAATTATTATATTTTATGCATTGTTATTTTTTTAGGTCCGTAAGGTCGGCCGTCACGTTTGGTTTCACGTGCGATGCAACACTTGCCAAGCGAGATATTAATTATGCGTATTATGACATATGTTATTTTATGATGGTTGCCACACACTATCGCATGGATGCTACCACCACTCAGAAGTTACAACTTCTCCCTCTCCTCCCCCTTTGCTTAATCCCTCCCCCACCCCAACCTTTAGAATCATTTGCCTGACATGCGCCACTCTGCATGCATGGAGTTGTACTTGGGCATGTGGCACATCACTCATGCATGGGGTTCACTCATTAGGGCACACATACAAGTGATTTTAGCATTATTTTAATAAATACATAACTGTATTTAAAGGGAAAAGAAGAAACATATCCACATGGTTTATCCTAGTATTACTCTAATGTGAAAGCTAAGTTGGATGTGTAGGATAATTAGGAAAGATATAATTATAAATAAGCATATTCGTGAGAACTTAGTGGTAGCAACTTCATAAGAAAAAATTAAAGAGTGTGAGTTGCATTAGTATGAATATAAAAAAAAAAGACTAATAAATGCCCTAGTAAGATGGTTGAAAAAGATCTATGAAAAAGATGCTAAAAGAATGAAAGAGACTAAAGAAAACTTGGATTAAGTTAATAAAATGTATGATTCTATTATCTCTTATGAAAGAGTTAGCAATGTATGTTAGAATAGAGGCATAAGATCCATGTCGCCACCAAATTCTTAGAACAATGCACTACTTCATTATAATTATGATTACTCTAATCAATTCATAGAAAAGTTAATCAATTGGCCAGCCTTAACCAAACATTGCTTATGGTTGAACTTGTGGATGACTAAGATCAAAACAAGGATGGCTGCTCAAGGGCTGGCATCTGTTTGAGCAAATTTGTTATTGTCAGATCAATTCATATGGAAGGGGTTCAAAGCTTTCATTAATCTATCCCATACAACATGAGTGGCCTTTATTCTTAATCACTAGCAACTTAAGCCCATCCACAATCAAATTTACTTCATTTATACGCAACGATCAATCATCGACATTCACTGCCCATGCCACTACAAACCAGTTGGCAATTCCTTCTTTCTAGTTTCTTGATTCCTTAATGTAGCTGATCACATATAAAATTCTTAATGCACTAGATAGGAAGCTAAATCAATATTGCATGGGAGGAAATATTGTTACACCAAGTGGACCAATGAAGCACAATGTTTATTCAATAATCACTACATAAATTTAGCTTGCGTCACACCCACCTGGCCCACCGACCGAGATGGCAAAACCATTAGGCTTTTCGATAACTCTGTCCACACCATAGCAATCTGGATCACTGTTATAGGTAGTGAGGATGAGGTTGCCAATGTCTCTACCTTCCCCATTTTTGTCCATCAACTCTATGTGCCTTATGTAAGCTGCTTTCTTAAAACCTTCACCAGGAAAATGGCCACTCCCCATCGGAGGACTGGGGAGGAAAATCGGACTGTAGGTCTCCCCACCCCATAACACTTGGTTCGCTACATCTGCTAAGGTGGTAAAAAGCTCCCTTGGCCAGTACCCAACGCCGACGCCGTCGCCAATGTAGAGCCACCAATTACTTGTCAATGAGTCCTATTTTGCAAGAAAAGGGTGCATCAATTGCCATCAGTGTTTTGTTCATTTGTACCATGATTATACATTAACACCAAATGTTGATTATCAATCAGCTGTGTCTAAGTAAAGTTAAACTTATGATTAATCCTATGGAAAATGTTTTCCTAACCAACTCTGTAATCAGAGCCGGATCAAGCTTGACGCATCCCGATCTTATTAGATCATGTTGATGAATATATAAACTGGGTAATCAATTGGCACCTTATGTAGGGAGATTGGTAAATCATATTGAAGTCCTCCATAGCTTGAAACAGGCGCTATAATACCCCCAAGGCCAACGTGATTGCTCACGCTAACGAAACCATTGCACATGACGTTTATACAGCCGGTTTTGTCGTACCCGTCCGCCTGTAGAGGAATACATAACCGTAGGATACCAATATAATTACTATTTGTAAGATAAATTAATAGTCATAGTAAGAAGACATTGGAAAACTTACAGTCCAGCTTGCTTCAAATCGCGTTTGGTTGTCATTATGTACATTAGGATTTACCTGAAATTGGGAGTTTAGTTTAAAACACACTTGACATATACAGATATTTCAAATAAATGACATCGTTCTTAATATTGAACCCGCTAGTCAGAGGAACCATTTTTAATACGCCAATGAGCCGAGTGTAAAAAACTATAAGAGCCCTCCATCCAGCCCAGTGCAATGAACTCATAAGAGCCTTTTATCCATGAAATCGATGAGTTAGTGCACATTAGTGTTAGTGGTGCTGTCATTTGTGCACAATCGATCTCAAATATCAAAAGTTCTCTTAGCTCATTGTTAAAGTAGAACATAAAAAAAAATTTCTTGTATAACCAAGCAAAATCCTAGTTCAACTAGTCAATGGGCAAAATCTAAATCAATTCGGTAAAAACAAGAAAATTGCTTGAAAGCCAATGAGTCCAGTCGAATCCAGTCTGACCGGCCAAGCCAGTTTTTAAAACGATGATATATAGCCTTAATTGGCGGTTTATCTTGTTCAAGAGCTACCCATTCAAGGAGTGAAAACATCACAGATTTACTTGAAACACTCACATCGAACTGCTCAGGAACGCAAATTCTAGATTGAAGTGGTAGGGAAAATTAAATTACTTACAGTCCAGCCCGCTTCAATTACATTGGTTTTAGTCACATCGGTAACAATTCCTCCCTCCCAACTTAGGACTGCAAACTTCATATCAGTGTACTGGGTACTTGAAATCTGATGGTTCCAGAGATTAAGAAGTGCTCTCGTGCCATAGTATTCGGCTTTATATGTGGTATAATATGCATACTGAGTAGCCACAGTAAAGAAATAATGTCATGATATTTACTTAAAAGGAATAATGCTTGTATTATAGCGATGGAAAAAGATTAAGATGAAAAAAAAAAGAATGAAGATACATACGTGATGGCCAGGAGAATAACTAATTGTATCAGGATGATGATTAAAAAAAGCTCTCCGGCGAGTAAGATGCAATTTTGCCCTTCTTAACTCTTTCTTAGAAGTCCTCAAAATGGGCACGGTTCCATTTGGGCATGAACCCCCTTTGAGATGCAGTACTGAATTCCTAGCATCTATGGCACCCTGATCCACATCTTTCTCCCTTGTTGGGATAAATGAAGGTCGTACCTGCAAGCCCAAGAAAAGTTCTCTTAACAAGAAAAATGGAACATTATGGCACAGTCCTATTGTCCTAAATTAATAGTTATATTTAATTTTTCACTATGAACTAAAAGGAACGTTATGACATACTTTTACTTTCTCTATTCTAAATTAATAGCTATATTTGGTTTGATTTAGTTCATTTGAAAAATAAATAAATGTAGCTATTAATTTAAGATAAAGGGAGTATTAAGAATAATGGCTCTTGTAGTAGTTTGTAAAGGTTGAAATCAAATCCGCTGGTGAAGCTTCTCCAGCTGTTGATGATTCCCGAATCGATGGTGCATACGGACTGTGTTTTTGCGTATAATTGATGAACTTTCGTCGGTGCCATCGATTTCGTGTCATCAACAGCCACTGGAGAAGCTTTATCAGCAAATTTGGGTTCGTAGGGGTTTGAAAAAATCAATACTTGAATTTTGTGATTCCTCAGCAATGGGTGATACAAGGATGGCTGCTTGTAAAGATCATAACAGTCGAAAATTTCTCCATTTATAGTCTGCAAGAAAAGAAACAGAAGGTTCTTGCTTCAGGCATGTACAGTGCTGAAAGAATGGAGAGATAAATTTAATTAGAAAGGAAGAAGGGAGCCCCACCCGAATTGTAGATAGAACATGCCTTGTAGCTGCATGGCCATGAGTAGTGAAAGCAGCACATAAGATCACTAGAAGTTGCAGCAACATTTGCCAAGGTCTTAGTCTGGAATTCTGAGCCAGCATTCCAATCTTTTGATGTTTTTTCACGTTGCTATTGCTTCGCTTATATTGTAATCGGCCCGGCGCAAATGGATTCATGCAAAATCTTTGACAGATGTATTGTTGGAATATAGGTAGATATACGTTTACTCATAATCCGGCACATGATTATAATCCCGATTTCTTTCCTAATCGACATTAGTATATATAGTACATGATCGTAGGAAATTTCGCTGAAAAGTCCGTCTTTAAATTAAAATTTATGGAAAACTTATCTGTTCCTCCTTTGATCTCCTCGTGAATGTTATATTATCGAGCTCTTGCAAGGGAGTTTTAAAATTTTAAAAAGGATAACATTATTACAAGTTAACCAGTGCGCACTCTCTCTGTCTTAAATTAATAGCTACACATGGCCAAAAAATTGTTTTATATTAGTAACTCTATATTGTTTAATTTAAGCGATTCAATACTTAAAAAAAGTATCATAAGCTTATTTTCCGTTCACTTAGATGTGAGTATCACTATTCAAATAAAATTACTATATTTTTTCAAATGGACCTATTAATAAAACAGACGTGTCGTGCTCGTTCTAGAACCACCCCCCCGCCCCAGCTTCTTTCATTTCGAATTGAGGCACTTGTAGCTAGTGGCCTTCGGCCAGCCATTACCCCACCTCTCTTCAACCGGCCTTGGGCCAGTGATGGTGAGGTCTCCTCCTCTGCCCGGCCCCGTGGCCCCATTCCTTTATGCCTCCGTTTTACCCATTTATCCTCCTCCCTCTCTGTTTTGTGATCTACCTGCAGCCACTATGTGCAGACAAGGGCCGGCTGGCTATTGTGGGCTTCATCCCGACACGACAATGGTGGTGGGCCAACCATCTTGGTCGGTTCTGTCTTCTCCTTCTCTCCTTTGTTTTTCCCCTATTTTCTGCCTAAACCATCTCTTCTCTAGTACTTCTTTTGCCACTGCCGCTAGCTATGGTTGGCCGGACCTTGTTTGGCCCGCCTTAGTCCGGCAATGGTGGGGAGCCACCCTACCCGGCCCGATTCTGCCTTTGCCCCTTCCTCTCCTCTGCCTAGTTTGTTTTCCCCTCCCTATTTTGGGCTCGAGATAGACACACGATGTCTATTTTCTTTTGTTTTCGGCCCATCTAACACTATCGGGCAACCTTAAGCCAGACTCCGTATAGTTGACCTTGGCCTTGTGAGGACATGGAGTCACCCAGCCTACTTATGATGGCAAGGACTAGTTGTCAACTCTTGGCTAGCTGTTGGGGGTGACCTGGCGATGATGGCAAGGGCCACCCAAGCCTAGCCCCGATGCTCCTTTGGTCTCAGTCTCCCCCACTCCTTTCCTTAGCCCTTATCCGTGTTAGATGTATAGCCACCCACACTAATTATTTTGGTTGTGGGTGGTGATCGGCGATATCACCGCCTTAATCAGCCACCACCTCCTAGTCACCCTTTTGGAATTTGGACTGCCACTGTCCAACCCATCTCCCCCTCAAGTGACACTCTTTGCCACATATGCACGTGGCAGCATGTGCAATTTAGGGTATAGGCCCCATTTTTGCTTGGCCTAACCATCATATGTGTCACGCCCCGGCGATGCCCGACCCGAGCCGAACCCGGTCCAGGGGCCGGTCAAGCGAGCGGGGGCGACGAAGTGAAAATTGAGAAATGTTCTAGCGGAAGACTTAACCCTAACCACGGGCGATTAACAGCAACACGGAGTGCGCACAATCCTTTGAGCAAGAGTAAATAAAAAGGAAGAAAAAGGTGTTGCTTATCACAAAGTAAACAACAATCTCAAACCCACAAACTTAGTTAAGTAAAGCCCACACCGGCTCAAAATAAGTCATAATCATCACAACTGTAGTATATGACAAATCCAAAAAAAGAACCCTACACAAAGGTTCGAACATAAAGCATGAAAGAAACGATGATAAGTCACTCAACGATCTCCATCATCACACCCAAGCTACCTCTGACCTTTCCTCAAAGAGGCAATCCTGTCCGTCTGCGTGTCGCACCACGCAGCCCCAAATCAAAACACAAAAGAGGGGTGAGTTTTAACACTCAGCAATGGTTTTAATATCACTGTCAACGTAGAAAATACGATAGCTTAGAAATGAGATCGTTCAGATCAAAGATTTACATGGTGCATCACTTTTTGATCACACATTCATATCACCTAACACTGCATCATAATGCATAATTCAACCTGCATGGATGTATCTCTAGCATACATATTCCCACATGCATTCACATCATACCAATCCCGCATGGATGTATCTCTAACATGCATATTCCCACATGTATAATATCATCACAACCTGCATAGATGTATCTCTAACATACATATTCCCACATGCATAATAGCAACACAACCTGCATGGATGTATCTCTAACATACATATTCCACATGCATAATATCATCACAACCTGCATGGATGTATCTCTAACATACATTCCCACATGCATAATAGCATCACAACCTGCATGGGTGTATCTCTAACATACAAATTCCACATGCATTTTATCATCAAAGTCAACATGCATGGATGTATCTCTAACATACATATTCCACATGCATTCACATCATACCAATCCCGCATGGATGTATCTCTAACATACATATTCCCACATGCATAATATCATCACAACCTGCATAGATGTATCTCTAACATACATATTCCCACATGCATAATAGCATCACAACCTGCATGGATGTATATCTAACATACATATTCCACATGCATAATATCATCACAACTTGCATGGATGTATCTCTAACATACATATTCCCACATGCATAATAGCATCACAACCTGCATGATGTATCTCTAACATACATATTCCATATGCATTTTATCATCAAAGTCAACATGCATGGATGTATCTTTAACATACATATTCCACATGCATAACATCAAAATCAACATGCATGGATGTATCTCTAACATACATATTCCCACATGCATAATGTCATCACAATCAACCTCCATCAAGGAGTAATCACACATTAACGTCACACAGACGGGAGCATAGACAAGGCCACGAAGGCGTGTCATGGTACAAAATTCTACACAAGAATTCAAGAAAGATCGGGGTTGTTAATCCCTAATACTGCTCGCCCTGGACGATCCTGGCCAAGGATGTCCCATTCTCACACAGAGAATCTAGAGCAGGGGTGTTCGCCCAGGGACATCTCCTGCGGAGGGAAGAGCCTGAGTTCTCACACAGAGAACCCTAGAACACGTGGTAGCGGGGTGCACACGGCATACCACACTGGATTCTCAGGGTCCAGATGACACACATAATAATATTCTCACATATCCGCAAGACAAGTACACAACTCGTCCCCACATCATTCCATTAAACAAGACTCAACCCGGGGAGTGCACTCGTTCCACACAGGAACTTCAAATCGTTCCACACAGGAACTTCAAATCAAAATATGTCCTTTCGGACCAATCAACTTGCGATTAATCCACGACCGATAAACCCGGCACACAATTCCATCACATTGCATCCAATCGGTCAAATTTGATTAATCACGATAAGGCCTCACTTGGAAATCCATTTTCATGATGCGTTCAGCATGGTACATGCGTGGGCAAAGCATACATGAATCCTAATCATGATAAGTGCTCTCACAAGCCCCTAATGCATCATTCATAATCACAATATTAAGCTTCAACATCATCATTTAACCCCCACATGTGTGTGTAACTAGTAGAAGCCTTTCACATAATGCATATTAACATGCTTGAAAATCAACTCACTACCACACTACACATGTGAATTTCTACCTAAACATGAATTCCAGCAGAAATCATAGTAGAAGAATCGTTGAAATCATAGTTAAATTCAAAACTCAACCACAAAGGCTAAACACCTATAACATCACTCATTTCATCATTGAGTCATGGCAATCACCAACATTCACACACCATTAATCACAATTTATCATGACAAATTAGTCCAACAATGATTGTAGTCCTACTGAAAATATATGCTTATCCAAAGGGAACCAACCGTTCATAATTTCAAGATAATGATTCCAACATCATGCCACAAAACATAAGTCATCCCACCATCTCTAAGCATATGTCTCAACTCTATAAACTCAATAGCATGCATTTCCAGTTGCCTAACATAGCTTAAAACACTCCACATTCATATAAAATTGGCAAGCTAAAGTGGAATCATCAAAATAGGCATCATACACACAACATACAATTTCCTGTGTAGCCGATCGATCGCCCTTCAGGTCGTTCGATCAGTTACACGCAAAAATTTGAAATTTTCAGTTCAGCCGATTGATCGCCCTGCAAGGCCGATCGATCGCCAACACTGCAGAACAGTCATCTTCTTCCTTTCGCAAAATCAAACCGAAACACCATTGATAACACTTCAAATCCACATCTAACACCCTAATCATCATCAAAAGTCCTCCTTGACTTCCAGAATATCAAACCAAACCATAATAATGCAAAACCCTAAGAAATTGGGATTAAATAATTCCATTTTCTAACCTTACCATTAACACACTAAATCAAGCAAACCATTTCGAAATAAGCCAAAAATGAAGAGTTTTACCATGGATAAACAGAGATTTCGAAGACCCATTACCTCAGCACTTGATTAAGCTCGGATTGAAGAGTCACCCTTCTTGAAATCCTTGAAAACACAATGAGTTTGAATTAAACTCTAATAGAAATCAATTTACCCAAGAAATCCCTAATTAAACCTTAGATCTAGGGCTTGTTGGTAGTAAAAATCGAATTTTGAATGTTAGGGTTTGTAGTAAAACATAAATCAGT
Source organism: Saururus chinensis (assembly GCA_035235625.1). Taxonomy (NCBI): domain Eukaryota; kingdom Viridiplantae; phylum Streptophyta; class Magnoliopsida; order Piperales; family Saururaceae; genus Saururus; species Saururus chinensis. The sequence continues at coordinate 31,103,490 of CP141148.1, read as the reverse complement.
AGCTTTTGATGGTCAAAAACGAATTGAATCAAAGGGAAAATGGTAGATTTGGAAGAAATTAAGAAGAAAACCATGGATTAGTGCTTAATTAGAGTAAGCTTACCTTAATCGGCTTCTAATTCGGGCCTAAGTGGGGATTAGGCCAGCCTTCCTTCCTTAGCCTATTCCCAAAAATGGAAATGGCTCAGGTTTTCCCTTTTATAGTAAGAGTTGGGGTAGGCATAGGTAAGTTTTGGGGTGTAAATATGAAAAGTAGGCTAAAAGTGGGTATTTTGTAAATTTAAGCACAATTTAAGCCTAATAAAATTCTGAAAATTTTTGTGGGACCTTAAGTATATGTCTAGGTTCATTTGACACAAAAATAAAATTTTCGACGGTGGGGCCCACAGGGGTCCCGCCAAAAACCTAATTTTTGGGAAAATAGTAAAAATTCTGAAAAATCTCAAAAATTCACATTTGGTTTAAAATCACTCAAAACCACTAATATTGTAGTTAATTTTGGTTAAAACTATCACAAACACTATTTATTTACGTAATCACCGAATAAGATCAGAAAACGCGTAAATCTCACGATAACCCATAATTAAAGAAAACCAAAACCGGTTCAAAGATGAGGGTCCTTACAATATGACTCTGCCACCAAATAAATTTGACCATCATATCCCCCTCCACCTCTCATTTGTTCTCGTGCATTGCGCCATGCCCTCTACCCCTTATGTGGGCCATAGTCGATGCAAAATTGCCGTTGTTAGGTGCTATCCATGGCTGATTGTGGTGTCTTGAGATAGGTCGAGTGCCTCTTAGCCACCAGCCAAGTTTCATTTAGTCCGCCCTCTTCTTCCAGTCTCACCTGCCACTCGTTGGCACGACCTTTCTCTTGGTTGCCCTAGTGTGTTGCCGTGGATCATGGATTTTGTCCAATTGATTTTTTACCCCCAATTGTCGTGATTACTTCTGGTTTTTCTAAATCTTGGGACATCTATTCTCTCAACTAGGTGATGCTTTTGGTCGCCAACTCCGCTGTCGATGCTGCCACAGTCGTGTCCTCTCCATCAAATGTCATGGATTACATGCTAGGGGAGTTTTGAATTCCTGATTTTACGATACCATATGCTTTGAATGTATAGCATCAAGCTAGGATTGTATGATTTAATGCTTTGGGTATTATGTGATTATTCAATTGCATGATGTAAGTGTGAAAGACAATAAATTATGACTTGTTTGAAAATACATAGGATATGCATGTAAGCTAAAAGTACATTTAATGTATGTGTATGTTAGTGAGTATGCTAGTAAGTTATGTACAGAATTATGTGTATGTTATGCATGATGGCTATACGCCTATGCGATTGATGTGTGTGTGGGGGGGGGGGCAGATGGATGGGCAATGGATAGTATGAGGTGACAAGAGGGTTTGGTATGAACTCATTGTGGATGTGTGACCGTATGACAGAAGACAGAAGATGTGAGTTTGATGAATGAGGGTTGGAGTGGATTGGTTTGGATCGGAACATATGTTGGGGGCTTAGTAAGTAAGAAGACTTAGGTTTGGAGCCTTATGGGTGATGGTCAGATAATAAGAGTACACAACATAATTGTACAAGTATAACGTACACATTATGAAGTGGACTGTAGGAAATAAGTGAGATATGTGTAAGACGGTGATAACTCGGGTTAGCTCTGAGGAACTTAGTTTGATGATGTATGAGTAAAATGTTTTGGCCATAACGTGGATGAAGGAGACTTTATGAATATGTAAGAATTTAGTATACAATTGAGTTATGTTGTGAGTTGGATAGATTAAGTGAAGTATGTTACCCTCATGAACTAGGGTTCCAAAACGGGCTCTACTTCAGATTGATCAATGGAAGACTGTGTGATTGATAGTTGTTATGGTATAATTGTACCTGCATAAATTACTCAATTTAAACTTGAATTGTAAGCAAAGTTAGTATAATAACGTTGTGAGTTTGAGACCTAAGGGTTACGACAGATTAATTTCCATGTTTGAGCTAGTCGATAATTAGTCAACTAAGATTTCTCATGTAATCCCATAGAGTTTATCATACAGGATGTTGTTTGTATATTGTATTTAAGATCAAACGTCTAATGCTCTATTAATAGCGAGGTATGTTTCGATTTGTGTATGTGTTGTATTAAGCCCAGAAGTTTGATGCTTTATTGAGAGTGTTGTATGTTTCTACCCTTAGTCAACATGATTCTGCCCAAGAGTGACACTATAAAATTTTGGCTCAAGAGTGACATTATATGATTCTGCCCTTATTTAGCATTGTAGGGCTCCTAGAGTGTGGGCATTTGTGTGCTCAGGTAAGTAGTATCATAAAACTACTATTACCTATTCGATCTTGTGCCCCATGAGCATAGATGTGCCTTGCCTTTAGAAAAATCCATGACGACTAGTTACTCCTAGAGGTTAAGGTGGTGCCCTAGTGACATTCATTTTCTTTTCGATGCTGTAGCTTATTAATTGTAATAAACTTTAGTGGTCGATAGTGTGTATGACTATAAAGAGTATGCATGTTTCTAAGTAAGTTTGTAAGATTATGAGTAAAATTGTATGTGTAAGATTCCAAGTAAGACTATAAGCGTATGTTTCTGAGCAAGACTGTAAGAGTAAGATGATAGGAGTAAGACTGTATGTGTAAGGGTTGTACGAGTATGATTGTAAGTGTAAGAGAAGTAAAATGGCATGTGTATCTACCTGATTGTTATATTATGTGACACTGATGTGTTTGTATATTTTTATACTTCATGTTTGTGTTCCATAAACACATCTTTGTTTGGACTTATAGAGTTCACTATTTAGATCTCCCCTATTGAGTATTTTTTTACTGAGTATGAAAATATTTATTTTCCCTATTTTTTAGCACCAATATTTAGTAGGGTTTTGTAGGTTTGTCGCGGAGAGCTCTTGGAGATGGACGCTTATTACTGTATGTGGATCAATTTCCATTGGCTCAGGTATACTCTTTGACTCATTGTGAGTCGTTATTTTTGCCATGATTTGATGTATTACATGGGATGAAAATTAAGATGTTTATACTTTCTCGACTTGTAATTTGGATTACACTGTGGACTATTTATGGGACATGTACTTAGGGATGCCTGCGAGAGATTTGTATTTAAAGTCTATGATCATAACAATTTATTTCATATATTTGTTTTTGAGTAGCGCCTAAGAATGTTTGGTTTGATTATACAATTTTTGATTGAAAAGAAAAAAAATGTATGGGGAAAATTGATGTGTGATATTTTTAATTATAAAATTGGTTTCACAGGTTTCATATTTTGTCATTTTTCTTGATTTATAGCTATTATATTGTAAATTTTTTTTGTAAATTTTTAAAAAAATTTGTTAAAAATTTTCGGGCATTATAGGTAACTCTACCTCTAGTGATGTCTTGCAACTCTGGGAGAAGAAGAGCTCCACCAGCACGACTTCACCTCCCACTCTTTGCTCTCTATATGTGTCATCAAGTGTTGGAGATGATTGCTTGTACAATGCCCCGCCAATCCATCATCAGAGCTTATCTTTTTGGAGAGAGAAAGAGATGGTCATGTACTTATACATGCAATGTATTTATAAATATGTCTATGTGCACCCTAATTACTCCATTTCACTGAAAAATTTATGATTTTTTTTACTTTTATAATCCTTGTAATCCCATTATTTGTCCTATCTATTACCCCAACCCAAAAGTAAACCCCATCTATCTCTCCAACTTTGGCAAAGATTGAAATATCTTCGGCGACAACAACTCCATCTTTGATGGTGACCCTACCTCCTTCTCCACTTCATCTTCCTCTTCTCCTTCTTCCTCCTCCATCTCCTTGTCATCGACTGAAAGGGGGGTTAGGCCGCAACATGCTAGACTAGGTTGCAACTAGCACTCTTGGCCTCAGTATGCTCTTGGCCTAGGCCGCAGCCTAGCCCTTTGGCCAGGGCCAGATCAGGGCCTGGCTGCAGCTTGGTCTGCTAGCCATGGCCATGCTCTCCCATGATTTAGCCCTATGCATTCGGTGTGGAGGGCAGGCCAGATCTAGTTAGGTTGGGTCTTGGTTGTGGCTTGGACAAAGGTGGAGAGGAGGAAAGGATGTTGAGAAAGGGGAAAAAGAAGAGGAAGAGGACATTGGTTGTTGACACCAACACCTGAGCTAAAGAAGAAGGAAGGAGGGAGTGGTAGATTGGGGTAGGGTTATGTCAGGAAAAATAATATATTATGGGTAATATATGAGAATATTTAAAAAATTTAGCTAGGGTTAGTGAGAAATGGGGTAATGAGGGGTTTATTGGGGTACATATAGACATGCTCTATATTTATGGAGTGAAAAATAAGGTTCTTTGGGTCTCCTCTCTAGGAGTAAAAAATCATTTGCGGAAGGGGCTGTAACACCTGAGATTTTTCTAAATTCCCTATATTGGCCACGTGGATATGAGTGAGTTTGGCCTTTAGATTTTCTCAAAATTATAACTTCCTCTATACATGGAATTTGGATACAAAATTTTATTATTTAATAGTAGACATAAAGAGCTTCGTAGATCTTCTAAGAGTACACACATCAAAGCTTAGATGAGAAAGTTATAATAAATGAAACATCAAGAAAGTTTTAGAGTACATGTGAAAAATAGTAAATTCGACCTTTGGTCATTCTAAGAACAATAAATTATTATGTGTTGAAATTATATGTGAAACTTTAAATATAGAAACACATGTAAGAATACCTAAATTAAGGTTTGGATGAAGGAGTTATGATTGTCTTAAGTTAGACCTAAGATGGTGTCAAGACTTGCATATGCCTGTAAATCTAACCCTGAGTCATTCTTATGATTATTAAAAGATGATTTTATATTTAAATTTTGATTGTAAAAAGTAGACAAAAATATCTTTGTAATGTCACAAAGAATGCATTAATCGGCGTTCGTATGAAGAAGTTATGGTTGTTTGAAGTTGGGACTTGGTACTGTCAAAAGTAACTATTATTGAGTTCATATATCTATCGGTGACCTAGCCTATGGTCACGGACAATTTTGTAGTTTCACTAAAAAACCACCTAGTTTAATGGTTTTAAACTAGAATTTCTTCCCATTTCCTTTGTAAGTGACTTTTGAGGCTTTTATACTCATTTTTTCTAGGAAAAACCCTTCTAAATAATGAGAAGATAAAACACTCTTCAAATCAAAAGTACATAAGGGAAGAAGTATTTTTCGATAGGGATTAGTCGGCATTGCGCATGAGGGGGGATTTTAGCGCTGTGAAGTAGGTCAAATTGCTAACATTGTGCTTTGATTTAACATAGAATATGCACATATAATTTGAATTATGAAATCATTACATTATTGAAAGCATGAAAAATAAGATTTGTTGTGAATTCATGTCATGATGATATTGAGAAAACATGATTTTATGTTAAAAAGCAAACATTGATTCTATGTTTTGGTTTTGAAGTGATTGCATGATATATGTTATGAATACTTGCATGATATGAAAGCATGTAAATGATAATTTCTATAATTTTGTCGTGAATATGTTATGATATCAAGTTTTTCTCATGTTTAATAATCAATTGATAGTCATTATGAGAAGGTTATGTGTGGGAGGGATTATGATATGTCATGATATGAAATAATTTTGAAAAATCGAGACAATTTCTGTTATTTCTTCCCTACCATCGGTGAGTCCATCAACACATCGGTAATGTTGCCAATGTGATGAGGATGACAATATTGATATCAATGAGCATCAACACGATATGTGTAACGCCCCGGAATTTCAATACGTTAAAATTCGAAAGTCTGGGCTCATTAATAAGTTAAGGCCTAATAACGACTTTTCTTAAAATTAGACTGTTTTGGGCTTAATTCACTCGGATGAGCTATAAGACATTTGATAGGATTCGGTGAGATGAATGTATTGAGCCTAAGAATGTGTCAAACGGACACCGGGATAGTAAGCTATGACATTGGGAAGCGTGCCATAGGTGAGACCCACTTTAAATTACCTAGAAAGGGTTCCCTTGTGTAGTCTTGTTTCAAATGGCTCATTGATACGAGTCCAATAGCACTAAGAACTCATGATTTCAAGTTCGGGGTAAAGTGATATGCCCATTTAAAGTTTTTATTTTTGTTTTATTTTTAAAACAAAAATTTTAAACAATAATAATAACAAAAAAGAGTTTCTGCATCATCCAGAGTTGATGCATTGATTTGTGTTAGCCAACAGGGTAACCTACCGTATTGCGGATGAACTACCACAATGCGAAAGTGTGTTCAAGCTAGCTGCAAGCTAGCCTCCCGAAGCATATAGGAGCCCTACAGTTTTAGCCTATTTAAGGAGAGGGAGGGAGGGGGGTTCAATTCGCCCCATCCTCTTCCTCCTCTTCTTCTCTTTGAGACGTGCCTGTTTCTATGCTTTAAATGTGCATTTTTACACCATTTATCACCTATTTCCTCCCGTTCAAAAACCATTTCTACCTAATTTGAGGGTGCTTGACATTTTGAGAGGGTCCGTTTTCCTAGTTAGACTCTCTAAAGGGGGGGGGGGAATGACCCGGGGCAAGGGGAGGCTCCGTCTATTGCTTTCAGGCCGGGAGGAAGAATTTGTCCTAACACATTTGGAGGCTCCGTCCGCCGATTCCAAGATAGAAGGCGAAATCATTCTAACACTAGGGGAGACTTTGTCTGCCGCTCTTGAGCCCGGAAGGAGATCTTGTCCTTATGCGAGAGGTGGTTCTGCCTGCTACTTTTAAGCCCTCAAACGAGACAAGACTCCGTCCGCCTGCCATTACTCCTGTCAATTTTAAGGACAAAGGGTAGGTGGCTTTAACTTCTAGTTTCGTGTTATGACTAGGCATTTTATTATGTGATTTATATGTCTCTTGTAATAAATATTATTTTAAAAAAGGATGATATTTATGAGAGGTCGGGCAAATGTTAAGATAATAGCGTATCATACACCTCTAATATGGATTTTATCATGATACGTACTTTATGATTATTATTATTTGAATTACATTTATGAATGATTATGACCGAATTTGAAGGGTAGTTATTTGGTATAAAGCTCAAAAACTACGATTGGTTTTGAAGGGTAGCTATTTGGTATAAAGCTCAAAAGCTATCGGGGCTATGACTCATAGGTACCGCCTATTATGGCATATGGCGCACCCATGAAGTTAGATATCGTGGGAAGATCCTCTTCATTTTGATCCCATTGCCCCACGATCATGGGTGTATGTCACTCCAGTATCGGCGACATTTTGTGAATGCTATTTTATCTGATTTTAAATTATTTATCGAATTCTGCTTACGAACGATTTATCCGAGTTTATCAGATTCTGTAAAGAACTATTTTCTCAGTATAAGAAGTGTGAGTCGACTTTTGAATATAAATGATTATGATTTATTTATTTATGCTTCATGTTTTAGCGTGCTAAAGGAATTTAATTCTATTTATTGAGTATAATTATACTCACCCACCCCTAGATGTTGCAGGTCTAACCGAAGGAGACAATATTAATGAAGATTACCCATAGAACTTCGAAAGATCTATTCTTTACCACATTATTTTGTTATATATATATGTATCAATTTTGGATGTGTGCGACTTTGATTATTTTAAGGAAGGATAAGCCTTATTTTGTAAACTTTTTTGTAATTACCTAAATTAATGAAAAGTTACTCTTCTGTGGACGATTGATCTTGACCCATATTTTATTATTACGAATTATTGGCGCTTTGACCTTTAAAGTAATTTAAAAAGTCGGAGTGTAATAGTATGTTAACGACGGATCACTGGTAGTGAAATTGATCATTGGTGAGACATCGATGAGGATGGTTATCCTTGTCATCCAATTGTCAGTAAGGGTTCAACATGTCGATCAGTTATAGATGGTTATTGGTAACTTGGCTGACACATTGATGAGTTCACCGACAACAAGTTGGTTTTGGGTGATGAGCATCAACAAGTCGGTGTGTTACCGACTGGTCACCAGTAGTGAGGTTGACACATTGGTGAGACCTTAATCAGGATAGTTGTCCTTAGTATCCCACTTTTGACAAGGGTTCGAAGTATCGATGACTTACAAATGACCATCGGTGACTTGGTCACACGTTGATGAGTCCACTGATAGTAAGTCGATTTTGGGAATTTTTAGCAGGAATTACTATGAAGGTTAGGCCATTATTATGAGAAGTAAGAGCATGTTAGTTTTTGCATAAATTGCAATTATATGTGATGATGTGATGAATTATAATTGGGTGTATATACCCTTGTGCGTGAATATCCTTGTAATGGGTTGCATCCCTAAGAAGTCTTTTGGCATATGATGTCGGAGGAGCTCTTAGTGCCTTATATGCACCTTAGTGTATGAATTCCCTTGTTATGGATCACATCCCCAAGACTGATGTCTTTTGGCATATGAGGTTGGAGGAACCCTCAGTGCACTCTTCAAGTGAGTCTTTAGCCATGTAGATGGAAAGGGTTTGATATAAAATTGGACAACAGTCTTTTTGCTCTCTAAGGATAGAAGTTATGTAGAACTGTTTCCCTCTCCCAAAAGTCATATTCGAATAAACTAGAACATTAAAAGATGACTAGTCTCATACAATACAATACAGGAGGTTTCAATGATAGGAGTCAAAATTTTAACCACCTTGGTCCATGAGCCCCTGTGGGCCTTTGTTTCATAGCGTGGATAGAATGGACATGCCTCAAAATACTAGAGCTCGTTGGTGAGTAATTAACGGTCTAGTGAGGCAAAGCTATTGTCACACTCTAGGATTTTGGAAGCATATAAAATTTCTTTTCATAAAAATATCAGAGTTAACCTAGGCCCGAGACTAGAGCCAACTCGCCATATGCAATAATAAAATAATAATTTCCCCAGGAACCACCGTCCGTATACAAACACACAAGAGAAAAATAATAAAGAGTTCTTACTCGTTTCGGTGCGGTTGAAATCCTTGAAATTAGATAAAAAATATTCGAAGTAGGCCATTCTTCCTGCATACTAAGCTTCGCTGAGTCTTGCAAAGTCTGGGGGGTGGTAAATATTTTAAAATACTAAGTAGGAGAGTTTATACTATCAAGCATGAAGTAAACACATGGTACTTTCACAACACATCATATATAGTATTTTTCATAAAATCTGATCGTGCCTCTCACCCAAAACTATCCCTAGAGCTTCTTCCTACATATCGAAGATGCTCATAGGGTTTGCAAACTCTCATTGCTTGCTACAAGTGTCCTAGACACCTGCTCCATCCTATGAACTTTGCTGCGGGTACAAAGTAGCAGCCTCTTACTCCTCTACGGATCATCCTAAAACATTTCATTCTTGTGGAGGGAAGAGCCACTCGTGCTCATAGGGCACCATGATCAAGAGAGTAGAGAGCCTTCCTATGATACTCTCTACCCTAGCACGCGTAGCCTTGATAGGTGCCCTTTGTTAGGGGCTAATTAGGGGTCTTGCCCTTCATTAGGGGCTCACCAGGCTAAAGTAGGTACCGTGCATCTATTTTCAGACCGGATTATAATTGTGTCCTCATCTAATCAATGGAGCTCTATCGGGGCGCTCAACAATAGCTCTAGACAACCAAAATACTCTTGAGTTTCAGACTCATAATCTTGATTCCCAGACCCATATTTTGAGTCTGAGACTCATAATCAAAACATTCTAGAGTTCCCAGACTCATAAAGGGTAGTTTTCTTTTAAAACATTCCATCCTAATGTTTATTCTATTTAAAAACCCTAGCTTCGCCTCTACAAGCCATGAGAGCATCACTATCAATGACTACAAAGGTAAGGTTAGTCGCTCATTCCAATGAGATAGTTACCCCTTCTTTGTCCCGCTTCAGTAAATCGATCATCATGCTTATATATCTTTTCAAAAATAATCTTGAGAATCCTCCTTTCAACAAGGACGAGTTTTCTAAAATCGTCTTTCAAACATACTATATTCATTCGCAATGAAAATAGTTGCGAATCTAGATTGTCTTTATCTCACATGCTCCAATAAATATAATTTATATCAAATTCCATGGATAAACATTCAATAAAATTATTATATAGGAGATAATCGTAATATATGCACTATACACAACATATGCACTTCCAACAGAATCATATATATGAGGCAATCATAAAACATGCAATATATAAAACATATCCACTTCCAACAGCTAATCATTAGACTAATCGAATATACATAATAGAATTATAAACATACGGTATATAATTTATATTCTATCTCAATGATTAATCATTTGACAAATCGAATATATGTGTGGAAATCATAAATCATAACTTGAATGTAACTCTAACGCATAACATGCGAGAGTCATATAAATATTAAGTTAAAAACACAACCAAAATGTGGGTCCTACCCATATGACACATTTCTTGAGGCCATAACTTTCGATCCTAGTGTTTGATTTAGGTGTTATTGGGCTCGTTACGCTTGTCTCTCCGAGCTATACCACACCCCAAACCCACCAAATATCTACCTCTAAAATAATTTAAAATTATTAAAAACTTGTAAAATAGCCTTATTAGAGGCAGAAAATCATATCGAAAATTCATGGTCATTATAGCTATACTCCTAGACATGGCTACCTGTCATAGAGAACCTTTAACTTGTAATTGTGAAGTTGGAGATTTCTAAGTGGGAGTAATGTTATGATTGTGAAATTATAAGAAATATAGTTTTAAATGTTATACTTATTCCACTTATGTGTAGTGATGATGGTGTTTTCTTTTGAATATGATAGTTGATGATTTTGTGATGTAGCGTAATCATGTATATGGTTATTACATAGTACTTGTTTGACCTTCTTACTAGGTATATTTGTATACTTAACATTTGTATGATGTAAGTTCCTTGTAGGGTTAAAATTACTTTAGGACTTTGGATGTACGACAAGGACAATGTTGCTAGGCCACTTGGCATATTTAATGTATTCTTACTTTTAGGTAAATGACTTTAGGAGTTTCAATCTGTTTGTATTTATGTATATCAAGATATTCAAATATGTACTCGGGTAAGACCTTGTGTGAGTTAAAATATAATTTAACTTAGATTATTAATATATTCTAATTTAAGTACATGTATGTTCAAAAAGACAGCTGGCTCATATATTGAGATAGCTTGTTGAATGTTTGATAAAAAGTTTTAAATTTTTTTTATTTTATTAATAAAAATAAGTTTAAAATTATTAGGAGCAGGACTGGGGCTGTAGAGCTTGGAGGAGGGCAAGGTGTTGCATTGCTAGAACATAAGAATGAACTCAAAGCAGGTTGCTCATTAGCAATTCGATTTCGGGACAGTCCAAGAAGTCTTATCGGCTCCGATGGTGCATCTAGCTGTCGTCCTAGGCAGAGCACCTGCCCTTCAGTCCTGAGGAGGACGAAGCCATCTTCCACATCCACGCCAGCAACAAGTGGGCCACCATCGCCAACCTCCTCTCTGGCCGCACCAATAATGCCATCACGAACCACTAGAAATCAACTCTAAAACACAAGTGGTCCTTCTCCTTGTTCTCCCCTACTTCTAGTTACAATGAGGCATTGGCGACGGAGAACAACTAGTCGATGCTAAAGTGGCCTACAAGTGCTGAGCCCATGGGCAATGGTGGTAACGGTGGTAGGTCGGTCTTGATGTTTGGCATGTCCCTCGGCCCCAACAGCCCCTCTTGGCCTCAGCTCAACGACTCTTAACATATATGCTGCCTATTCTCTCGTCATCCCTTATCTACCGACCCGTGCCAATAACAAAGCATGATCTTCCGTCTGCCGCAAGGCAGCAATGTCATCTATGACCAACAAGCTTGCGACCAAAGTCGGCTTGAGACAATTTTGGGCTTAAGGCGAATTTAAAGTCGGCTTGAGACAATTTTGGGCCTAAGGTGAATTTAAACAAGGCTTTGTATATCAACATGACAACTCCGTAAATTTTCACTATAGCTTCACCCAATATCTTGTTTCTTACAAGAGCTCATTTTTCGATTGAATTTATCTAGTTAATTTTTCTTTTAGATTTTATATCGTAATTCACATTTTATAGTAAGCATTTTTATTATATATTCTTTAAAAGTATTTACAAAAATATAGACCTTAGTAATGAAATGACATACTAAAAATAAAAACTAACATAAATTTATTTATATAAATCAAAACAATATTATAACCTAGTGGGCTTTGTCCTTGCTAGTGGAGAGCTATTAAAACTACTTATTTTTTAGAAGAGAGAGGAGACTTGAAAAATTGTGTTGCTTGGGATGTTGTTTAATAGGTGCAGTAGATTTCAAACGTTATAAAAAGAGGCCTACAAATGGTAATTGCACTTACCCTGGTTCTAGTAAAATAGGCATATATAGATTTTACTAAATTTTAAAAAATTAAAAAAATTAAATAAATAATGGGATAAAAAAAGGGAAGTTGTGGATCTTCACGTGAAGATTCAGTGGGATATTTTCTTTATGCGGCCTTAAGCAACTGCCTAAGTTACCTAAGCTCCAGCCGCCCTTTTACCTCTTTGACTATTTTTGTCTTTCCCAATACAAAATGACTTATGTCCTACAACTATGCTGATGAGTCATGCGTTGAATGATAAAATATATAGCTAACACAGTGTACGATGCACACCAAAAATTTTCTCCTTTCCCAGGGTCGACTTCTCTGGCAGTGTCCATTCACAGGCCAATAGCCTGACAATGACAACGCCCTAGCTGCTTCCCTTGTCACCTTTGCCACCGACGGCCCATCTAAACCTGTATCCAAACTATCTACGCACATTTTAAATTTCAAAGGTAAGAAGAGAATAGGAGATAATGCGTCAAAGATGTCCATAAAAACTTTATAACTGATACAACTCTAGAATTTTAGTTCCTAGCAAAGAAAGCGAGAAGTGCAGGCCAGCTGCTGCAAATGGGTCATTAGATTATGGTCCACTTCCGAGAGCGGTTGTCAGCTGCACTGTGAAGGTTTTTTTAAAGAAAAATAATCTTGAATTTAATTAGGTCACTGTTTACCAGCATCCCACCTTATTTTGATTAAGCGAGGGAAGTGAAGTTTGCAAGTGACAGTGAGCGAAGGTGGAACAATTAGCCATGCTCTAAGCTGAAAGGCCTAGGAACAAGTGTATGTAGACCAACATGTATAAGTATTGGTGATGATCAATACAATATAGGGGTGATATACCTTTACAAAAAAAAATTATATGTATCGGTTATATCATATCAATATATATTGATATTGTACTAATTTTTTATTAGTTATACAGAAAGATTTAAGAGTTATATATTTTATTATCCCTTGTACACCCTTGTAGCCGTCAAAACACTGAAGTCACATTTTCTTGAGAATGCATATTTTCTTGAAAATGCAAGGAATGCACATTTTTTTATACTAATTGATAAAATAAAAAATATAATAAAATTAAGTTTACCTATAGCCATTAGTGCTTGAACAAAGCTTTATCCCCTTTAGCAAAACTTTTTCTCTATTAATTTTTTATAAATCCTCACAATGTGTTTTTAGTTTAGAACTTAACTGAGAGTAATTATTACTTAAGACATCATATTAAGATGGTTAATAATATATTTGTAACTAAACCAAGACATAATTGTTAAGAACCCTACAATCTTGACCCTCCATTAAGAGGTCAGACAATAGTCTAGATTCACCACTAAAACTATATCTTAATAAGTATTTTGACTCCGACCCATTACCCCCAAATAAACATGTATTAATTGAGAGAGTTGGGCCTAATTAAAAATCAAGCTAAGAATTTTTCTCCATCTCTTTTTGTTGCGGTGATGAACCATTTCCACCCATGGAGAGTCATAATTTATGTGCAGATTTTTGTTGCTAATGTATGCCGAGCCATGAGAGGCCGGAAAAAATTCACCCATGAATCTTCTTCAGCAGATTTGAATTCTTACTCGTGTGTGTAAAAAGCAATGCATGTATTTGGTTATGAAGCAAAACAAATCATACACAAAAGAACTGCAAAAAGAAAGCAATTGCCAACATAAACCACTTATAGCAAGAACCATAAGCAAATACCACATGCAAAGTCTAAAAAGGTAAAACACCAATGTCAAATACTCCAATGTGTACATCAAACAGATTAATTGAGAAAATTCCCATCTTTTCTTTTATTTGGACAATCTTAAGACGAATATTCACGTGCAAATCATTAGTAAACCAAGACCGAATTGGATCCAGATCATAAGCGACCCACATCCTGATCCACAATCCCTTGGTTCGTTCTTGAAATGGTTCTTAGTATACATCCACATCCACATCGATGTCCACATCAAATATAATTGTACGAGTACTTTATTCACTGTACATATGTTCTACAGGAAAAAAACCGATTTGCTAATCTTTATCCTATCTCAGGTCATAATACTCTTTATTCTTCGTTTTGTGACAAAATGGCCTTAATGTCTATTGATTAGATGTGCCCTGGCGGTCTCTAATACTCCATTTTTCACATGATCCAAATTCTTAAAACATTCCTAATAGCAAGAGAAAGTGGGTGGTCTAACAAGGAGAGGAGTTCATTAGCTAGATGATCAGAACTTTGAGAAGTGGGTTAGATACTGAACCACTATCATCACCAAAAAGTCTCTTTCTCATAAAATTATTATACTATTTTTGTTCGTGGAGATAATATGGTTTGGCAAAATCTGCAATCAAATGGACACAATTTAAAATATTTTAGAATTATGGTGCATGCTGGTCACTTTGCAATGGGAATCTTAGGATAATATTTGCCTAGATTGGTCGACTATGTGAAGTGGATTAAGTGTCATTTCCATTTTGGTAGCTTTGTAAAATTTATTAAATAATTATAATTCATTCCTAGTGACTCACTTGCAAGTTGCCAGAGGCGGTAAAACCATCAACTCTTCTTCTTTTCTCCACAAAAGCTTTCATGGTTGCAAAAATTGTCCTTTCATTGGCGCCAATAACTCATTATTCTCCATCATAATAAACAAGGCGGCTCGTAATATGATGTGTCTCATATTGCATCAATAATAACACAATATGTCGACAATACATGTTATTGTTAATATGCAGTATGCATCATATTGTATTAACGATAACACAATGTGTGCTCTTTGTGCCAACAACCAATAATATGATGTGGCTTATATCTCATATATGATAATGCAACATGTGAATAATAAGTGTTATTAATAATACGATATGTTTTATTATTATATATACAATAACATGATATTTACCATAACGTGTTAATAATAATACAATATGTGTTATTTGAGCCAAATATTCATAATACGATGTAACTCATATCGCATATGTGATAATACGACATGTCAACAATATTTACTATTGATAATATGATATACTCCATATTGCATATATGATAACATGATATTCTCCATTGCATGTTAATGATAACATGATATGTCAAGCCTCTAACACTAATCCTAGATAGGGCAAAGTAGTAGTTCAACTGGCTAACCCAAAGCCGAGTAGAGTGCTCTTGAAAGTATAACAACATTTACACACATTATGCCAAAGATTTAAGTAATCTACTTAGCTCTATTTATTTAATAATAGAACTAAAAATCCAAGAATAATAAGAAGTCTAAAAATACATAACATCACTAAACATTATCAACTAGCCAAGTCCTATGAATAAAATATGCATCCATCAAAGGATCTTTTGTAACGACCCGACCTGAGTCTGGCCTACAAAATCAGTAATAGAAAATTATCTTTCCTTAAGCCAGGAATCATCTTTTGTATGCAAGAGGTACAATGTTAGTCTACGCACTACGGTGCTTCAAGGCTTCTCCATATGTAGACTTAGGTTGTAATGATCATTTACACACAACGAAGCTTCATAGTTCATCACATGTAAAATAGAATAAAATATATTATTATAATTAATTTGGATCGGGAAAACGTTACCTTGTCGTTGGTTGCCTATGTACGTATTGAATATTATTCCAATACAATCGGATCCAAATGTAGTTTTGCCTAACGACTACTATATACATCAGACATCACAAAATCATATTCGTTAAAATATGTATATACAGATATTCAATAGAAGTTTTACAAAAACTCGTCATATATTAGAGTCAAGCAGAAGTTAATAAGTCAACGAAATCATACATCTCGCTCTACCATAGAGCGGGATCAAAACCACATACACATGTCTCACTCTATCACTGAGCCGAGACTGAACACACACCACACGGCTCACTCTACCCTAGAGTGAGATAACACACATCATGGTATAAAGCACACATCATGGCATATAAGCATAGTGAGCATATGGATCATAGCATAGCACACATCATAACTAGCACATGTCATTCTATAGTTAAAATAGGAGGTAAGAAACACTTGCTCCCCTTATGTCTTGTGAGGTAGCAACATTCAGGGTTGCTTGTTTCTGAGCGTCCTCCCCTTCAGATCTGAAGACAGAGGACATAGCCTCCTCTAGCCTCTGTACATTTCTCGTCTATGTACAAATGTTCTCCTTGCTAGAGGTTCTTCTCGTTTTCTATACTTGTGGGCAGCGGATAAAACCTCCCCTAGTCGGGGATGTTCCTGACACATCGTGGCCCTTTAGTGGAAGATAGAGCCTCTACCACTTTAGATTGCTTCTCTTGTTGTGGCCCGACAACTTCGGACAGAACCCCGCCTTGCTCCGATGCTCAAGGATGACGGGCATGTTCTTTCCTTGTCTCAGGGAATTTCCTCCTCATGCGGTCACCAACTTAGAAAATAGACCCCTCTATTATGTGGAACACACTCGATTTAGTCAAGAACGCCTCTTGAATGGACTAAATCGGAGTTAGGATGGTCATAAACAGAGAAAAGGAAATTGGTCGGTGCTCGAGGACAACGAGCAAAACCTCTCCTTGTCTTGGGCGTTTCCTCCTTGTACAAATTCCAACTCAAAGAAAGGACCCCTTGATCACATAGAGCACGCTTGATTTAGTAGGAAACGGGTCTTGGATGGGCTAAATCGAATTCAAAATGCTTAGAAACAGGGGGAGAGAAGTTCTGATTAAAAAACAACAAAAGAGGAGTATAAATAGGCCCTTGAGCTGCCAAAACAGTAGCGGCACCCATAGAAAGAGCGGCACACCCATGGTAACATGGTCACACATGCTGCATTGGCCCGCACTGCGGTGCACGCCAATCACGTGCCGCACACGGTTTTTCCTTTTTTATTTTATTTTTAAACTCAAAACTTTAAACGTGCGTAACTTCCTACCCCGTATTTGGATTTGCGCGTTCTTTGTATCGTTGGACTCGTATTGACGAGCCCTTCGCTACAAGCCCACTTAAAGCAGTATATCCTGCTCTTTCCAAGTGGGTCCCTTCTATTTTTTACACTTCTTGAGGTTACAACTTTCAATCCCGACCTCCGTTTCGCCCGTTCTTCGAATCATTATGCTCGTTTCATCGAGCTCTATTCGTATATGGTGGTTTCAACCTTTGAAATCCTCTAAAACTCATTAAAAGGTTATCTAATTACCTCTAACCCTGTAGGCTAATGTAATTAGAAAAGCAGGGTGTTACATCTTTACCTTGCAACATCGCATCATCACATGTGGGATTCCCCCATAGGATGATTCCACAAAAAAATAAAAGGAGTGAGCTATATAACCTAGTAAGGAACAAAAAACACCAAAACTACAAGATATGAGTTTTCAAATCTTAAATTTACATTACATAAATTATATTATATTTATAAATAAAGCATAATATGTGATTAAGTATAAATTATTTGCCTTAAGATAATATTACACTCTCCAACTCATTCTTCTAACTTCCACATGAAAACATGCTATGTATTAACATTCACCATGCTCGTGTCAACATTCTACCCCTAGCTTTGGCCATTTTCTTAGATGATCGTCAGTCCATCTTTGAGGAGCCAAAGGGATTACCACCGATTTGTTCCTATGACCATCGGATTCCTATTCAACAGGGTCCTCCACTAGCTAATATCCAGTCATACCGTTATCTGCATATCTAGAAGACAAAGATTGAATGCCTTGTTTGAGATATGATTTTTTTGGCATTATTTGCCCTAGTCAATCTTCTTACTCCTCCGCTATTCTCCTTGTTCGCAAGAAGGACAACTCTTGGAGCTTTTTTGTGGACTATAGGGCCCTTAACCTTATTACTTTAAAGGATAAATACCCTACTTTGGTTATCAAGGAGTTACTTGACGAGTTATTAGGGGTCCAATTCTTTTCAAAAGTAGACCTCCGTTTAGGCCATCATAAGATCTATATGCATCCTGATGAAATTTTCAAGATAGTGTTTCATACTTATGATGGGCATCATGAATTATTAGTCATGTCATTCAGTCTTACTAATGTCCCTGCAACCTTCCAGTACTTGATGAACGATGTCTTCCGAAGTTATCTACATCACATTATCTTGATTTTCTTTGATGACATTTTTATTTATTGCCTTATTTGGGAGGACCACTTACAACACCTGTGTTATGTCTTCTTACTCCTCCATGAGCATAACTCTTATTGAAGTAGTCAATGTGTACTTTTGGTTGTCAACAGTTTGAGTATTTTGGACATTTTCTAGGCCCAAGGCATTGCTATGGATCCAAGCAAGGTTTTTGTCATTCAAGATTACATATACACTACATGGTTTTCTAGGCCTTGCAGGTTATTATCGTTGTTTCATCACATCGTATAATATTATTGTTGCCCCTTTGATGGCATTGTTGAAGAAGGGAGCTTTTATATGGTATGATACCGCTGAATGTATTTTTGATGCACTCAAACCGGCCCTTATTAAAACCCTTTTTCTTGCCCTACCGAATTTTTCCAAGATATTTATTATTGAAAATGATGCTTCTAACTCCAGCCTTAGCACAATCCTTCTGCAAAATCATCATCCCATCGTCTTTTATAGCAAAGCTTTGTGTAGACGTTCCCTTTTATTGTTTGCATATGAGTTTGTGATACTTGCTATCGTCCATGTCGTGAATGATGGCCCGACCTCTTCGGTTGTCACTTTATCATCTAGACAAATCATAAACATCTTAAATACTTCATGGATCAGTGAGTGGCAACTCCTCTAAGCAATGTTGGGTCCTTAAGTTGTTGGGATATGATTATGAATTGGTCTAAGCACGACCTCGAGAATTGTGTTACTGATGCATTGTCCCAATAATTTGAGGGTCACTTTCTAGGCCCTCTCTGCCCTAGTCTTTCCTTTTTTAGAGGACTTAAGAACATCCTAGGTGACCAACTTGGATGCATGTGATATTGTTACTCGCTTACAAATGGATCCTTCTTCTTTGGTGGATTTCATTTTGCATGATGGTTTCTTGTTATGCTGTAGTCGCTTTGGTTTCCTAATTCAAAGTAGTTGCATTGAAATATTATCCATCTTCATCATTCTACGCTTGTTGCCGGACATGAAAGGGTATTTTGAACATATGAATGTGTATATAAAAGCTTCACCTAGAGTGGTCTTAAAAGGGTAGTCCAACAATCTATGGCTCAATGTGATATTTGCTGATGAGCCAAGAGTGATTATACCACTCATTCAGGCCTTTTTCAGCCACTTCCTAATTTTGAGAGGATTTAGGAAGATATCAATATGAATTTTATAGAGGGATTACTAAAGGTTCAGAGAAAATCCATTATACTCATGGTAGTTGATAGGCTCTCCAAGTATGCTTACTTTTAAGCTCCCTCTCACCATTATATTGCAAAGAGTGTTGACGAGGTTTTCATGTGCAACATTGCTCGTTTTCATGGGATGCCAAAGTCTATTATTTTTTATCTTGGTAAAGTATTCTTATCCGCTTTCTGGCAAGTGTTTTTCTTCTTACAAGGCACTTCCTTTTGTATGAGTTCATCTTGTCATCCTTAGACAGATTGATAATATGAATTGGTAAATCATTGTCTAAGCAATATTTATGATGTTTTTCAAGTGAATGACCTCAGTTGTGGCTATCCTTTCTTCCTTGGGCAGAACGATCTTATAACACACCACTTTTCATACTATTGTAGGTTACACTTCATTTCATCTAGTTTATGGCCGTCCACCTCTTACATTGTTCTATTATGTGCCACTTCCTCTTAGATGTCGTTGATTCTACCCTTCAAACTCGTGATGAGGTTCTACGCAAACTTTGTCTTAACTTGGCGGATTTGCAAAACCATATGTAACAAGTTTACGATAAATATTGTGTGGACCCTACCTCCTCCTCCACTTTCTCTTCTCCTTCTTCTTCCTCCTCCTTAGCTGGTGACGCAGAGGAACAACCAAGCTATCTCCTTGTCATTGGCTGAAAGGGGGTGTGGTCAAATTAGGCTTGGTTAGGCTACAACATGCTAGATTAGGCTACAACTAGCATTCTTGGCCCTAGCAAGATCTTGGCCTGGGTCGCAACCTAGCCCATTGGCCTTGGCTAAATCAGGGCTTGGCCATAGCTTGGTCCTCTGGCCATGTCCAAGCTCTCCCACAATCTAGCACTATGAATTTGGTTAGGAAGGTGGGCCAGATCTGGTCAAGTTTGGTCTTAGTTGTGGCTTGGCCAAAGGTGGAGAAGAGGAAAAGGTGCTGAGAAAGGGGAAAAAACGAGGAAGAGGTCATTGGTCAGTGGCACAAACACTGGTGCTAAAGAAGGAAGGAGAAAGTGGTAGATTGGGGTGTCGGGTTATGTCAAGAAAAAAATATATATTGTGGGTCATATACGAGAATATTTAAAATTTTTATATAGGGTTTATGAGAAATGCATAATGAGGGGTTTATTGGGGTGCATATAGACATATTCTATATTTACGGAGTGAAAAATAAGGTTGTTTGGGTCTCCCTTCTAGGAGTTGAAAATCATTTGCAGAAGGGCTACATCGTGTCATCCAAATCTTTGTTTTAAAATTGAGCCCTACATATGAATGGTCACTGAATGATTGTTACATGCCCCTTTTGTCCTAAATCAATAGCTTTATATGGTAAAAAAACATTATTCTATATTAATAGTTTCGTTTTGCATAATTTAAGTGGTTGACTATTTAATAAAAAATTATTTTTAAATATAACTATTGATATCGGCAAATGGAATATGAAACTAGACATGGGCACAACATAATTCTTCTAAAAATGAGTCGCCACCTACCGAGATTAGAACTACAAGACCCAGCTTGTAAACAAACAGGTCTAGTTGGACTTGGTTTGATGCCTAGAAAGTCAAACAAGTCTAATTGCGCTTGGTTTAATGGGCTAAGTCAGGCTGGTTTTAAAAGACCCCCTCTATCCTAAATTTATAGTTCAATTTAACTAAAAAACTTGTTCGGTATTAATAGCCCTATTTTGTAACATTTAAATAGTTAAGTACTTTAAAAAGAGTGTTATAAACTTATTTTCCTTTCTCTTAAATGTGATCTTCATTATTTAATTAATATTTTTTTATAAATGCTACTATTAATATAGGATAGAGAGAGTAATAGATAAAATTATTCGTTTAACTTTAGACTGATAAATTTGGTCTAAAAGAATATTTTTTAGATTTTTTTAGCATTAGCTCTAACTACACATACAGAAGGTTACACCATTAATGAGTTGCTCTTGTTAATATATTAGTAGTTACAAGTTTAACACCATTTTTTTTAAAAATTAAAAATAATAAAACTATCCTCCCCTTAATCCTCGTCTTCTTCCTCTCACCACTCTCACATGGCCAACAAAGGCCAGATTAGGATGTTGAAGAGTCACTATCACTTGGATGCTACTATTATCACTTTGGAGCTGCCACCGCCACTCTGAAGTTACAGTCTCTCCCTCTCCTCCCCCCTTGTTAAACCCCTACCCCACCCCAACCTTTCGAATCATTTGCAGGCGCCATTGTGCATGTATGGAGTTGTACTTGGGCATGTGGTTCATCACTCTTATAGAGGGCTCACTCATTAGGGCACGCGTCAGGTGACCATTATTGTAACTCATAGAAAAGCTGATCAATTGGCCAGCCTTACCCAAATATTGCTTATGGTTGAACTTGTGGATAACTTAGATCAAAACCAGAATGGATGCTCAAGGGCTGGCATCTGTTTGAGCAAATTTGTTAGTCAGATCAATTTATATAGAAGGGGTACAAAGCTTTCATTAATCTGTTACATACAACATGGGCGACCTCTAAATGACTAGCACCTAAAGCCCATTCATAGTCAAATTTGCTTCATTTATACGCAACGATCAATCATTACATTCACCTGCCCGTCCCACTACAAATCAGTTGGCAAATCATTCTTTCTAATTTCTTGATTCCTTAATGTAGCTGATCAAAGATAAAATTCTTAATGCACTAGATAGAAAGCTAAATCAATATTGCATAGGAAGATATGATGCAACAAATATTGTTACTTTGCACAACAAGTGGACCAACGAAGCACAATGTTTATTCAATAACCACTACATAAATTTAGATTGCGTCACACCCACCTGGCCCACCGACCAAGATGGCAAAACCACTAGGCTGTTCCTTAACTCTGTCCACACCATAGCAATCTGGATCACTGTTATAGGTAGTGAGAACGAGGTTGCCAATGTCTTTACCTTCCCCGTTTTTGTCCATCAGCTCCATGTGCCTTATGTAAGCTGCTTTCTTAAAACCTTCACCAGGAAAATGGCCACTCCCCATTGGAGGACTGGGGAGGAAAATCGTACTGTAGGTCTCCCCACCCCATAACACTTGGTTTGCTCCATCTGCTAAGGTGGTAAAAAGCTCCCTTGGCCAGTACCCAATGGCGACGTTGTCGTTAATGTGGAGCCACCAATTACTAGTTAATGGATCCTATTTTGCAAGAAAAGGGTGCATCAATTGCCATCAGTGTTTTGTTCATGTGTACCATGATTATACATATATCATCAAATGTTGTTTATCAATCAGCTGTATCAAGTATAACTTATGTTTAATCCTACTGAAAATATTTTCTTAACCAACTCCGTAATTAGAGCCCGATCAAGCTAGATGCATCCGGATCCTGTTAGATCATGTTGATATGTATATATAAACTGGATAATCAATTAGCACCTTATGCAGGGAGATTGGAAACTCATATTGAAATCCTCCATAGCTTGAAACAGGCGATATAGTACCCCCAAGGCCAACGTTTTTGTTCAGGGAAACGAAACCATTGCACATGACGTTTATACAGCCAGTTTTGAAGTACCCGTCCGCCTGTAGAAAAATACATAATCGTAGGGTACCAATATAATTACTATTGGTAAGATAAAATAATAATCATAGTAAGAAGACATTTGAAAACTTACAGTCCAGCTTGCTTCAAATCGCGTTTGGTTGTCATTACGTACGTTAGGATTTACCTGAAATTGGGAATTTAGTTAAAAACACGCTTGTCATGTACCAATATTTCAAATAAAAGACATCGTTCTTAAAATTGACCCGACTACTCAGAGGAACTATTTTTAATACTCCAATGAGTTAGTGTAAAGAATTCATAAGAGCCCTTCTTTGATGAGATCGATAACATACATGTTAGTACACATTAATATTAGTAGTAGAGGCACTAATATGTATTAATTTGTACACAATCGATCTCAAATATCAAGAGTTCTTATGTATTCCTTAAGCTGGGCTCATTGTTAGAGTAAAATATAAAAAAATAATTTTTCTTGTATAACCAAGTAAAATCCTGGTTCAACTGGGCAAAATGTAAATCAATTTGGTAAAAACCAGAAAATTGCTTGAAAGCCAATGAGTCCAGTCGAATCCAGTCTGACCGGCCAAGCCAGTTTTTAGAACAATGATAAATAGTCTTAATTGGCGGTTAATCTTGTTCAAGAGCTACCCATTCATGGAGGGAAAACATCACAGGTATACTTGAAACACTTACATGGAACTGCTCATCAACACAAATTCGAGATTGAAGTGGTAAGGAAAATTAAATTACTTACCGTCCAGCCTACTTCAATTACATTGGTTCTAGTCACATCGGTAACATATCCTCCCTCCCAACTTAGGACTGCAAACTTCATATCAGTGTATTGGTTTCTTGGAATCTGATGGTTCCAGATATTAAGAATTGCTCTCGTGCCATAGTATTGGGCTTTATATGTGGTATAATATGCATACTGAGTAGCACAATAAAGAAACAATGTCATGATATTTACTTAAAAGGAATAATGCTTGTATTAGAGCGATGGAAGAATATTAAGATGGAAAAAATAGAATGAAAGATACTTACGTGTTGGCCAGGAGAATAAGTAATTGTTTCAGGATGATGATTAAAAAGAGCTCTCCGGCGAGCAAGATGTAATTTTGCCCTTCTTAACTCTTTCTTAGAAGTCCTCAAAATGGGCACGGTTCCATTTGGGCATGAACCCCCTTTGAGATGCAGTACTGAATTCCTAGCATCTATGGCACCCTGATCCACATCTTTCTTCCTCGTTGGGATAAATGAAGGTCGTACCTGCAAGCCCAAGAAAAGTTTTCTCTTAATAAGAAAAATGGAACATTCTGGCATAGTCCTATTGTCCAAAATTAATAGTTATATTTAATTTTCACTATGAACTAGAAGGAACGTTATGACATACTTTTACTTTCTCTGTTCTAAGTTAATAGCTATATTTGGTATGATTTAGTTCATTTGAAAAAACAAATATAGCTATTAATTTAGGATAAAGGGAGTATAAGAATTATGGCTCTTGTAGTACTTTGTAGAGGTTGAAATCAAATCCGCCGGTGAAGCTTCACCAGCTGTGTTTTTGCGTATAATTTATGCACTTTCGTCTGTTCCATCGATTTCGTGTCATCAACAGCCACTGGTGAAGCTTTATCAGCAAATTTGGGTTCGTAGGGGTTTGAAAAAATCAATACTTGAATCTTGTGATTCCTCAGCGATGGGTGATCCAAGGATGGCTGCTTGTAAAGATCATAACAGTCGAAAATTTCTCCATTTATAGTCTGCAAGAAAAGAAACATAAGGTCCTTGCTTCATGCATGTACAGTGCTGAAAGAATGGAGAGATAAATTTAATTAGAAAGGAAGAAGGGAGCCCCACCCGAATTGTAGATAGAACATGCCTTGTAGCTGCATGGCCATGAGTAGTGAAAGCAGCACATAAGATCACTAGAAGTTGCAGCAACATTTGCCAAGGTCTTGGTGTGGAATTCTGAGCCAGCATCCAATCTTTTGATGCTTTTTCACGTTGCTATTGCTTTGCTTATATTGTAATCGACCCAGCGCAAATGGTTTTATGCAAAATCTTTGACAGATGTATTGATCGAATATATGCAGATATCCCTTTACTCATAATCCGGCACATTATAACCCCGATTTCTTTCCTAACCACGTAAGATCGACATTAGTACATATAGTACATGATCATAGGAAATTTCGCTGGAAAATCCGTATTCTTTAATTAAAATTTATGGAAAACTTATCTGTTCCTCTTTTGATCTCCTCGTGAATTTTATATTATCGGGCTCTTGCAAGGGAGTTTTAAAATTTTAAAAAGGGTAACATTATTACAAGTTAACCAGCGCTTCATTGATACTCCCTCCGTCTTAAATTATATTAATAGCTCTATATGCCCAAAAAATTATTCTAACTTTTTTTTGTTTAATTTAAGTGATTCAATACTTAAAAAATAGTATCATAAGCTTATTTTCCCTTCACTTAGATGTAAGTATCACTATTTAATAAAAATTACTTCTTTTTCAAATGGACCTATATATTAATAAAATATGCGAGTCGCGCCCATTCTGGAACAAACCCCCTTGCTTCTTCTGTTTCTAATTGAGGAGGTTGTAGTCGGTGGTCTTCAGCCAAACATTACCGCGCCTCTGTTCGACCGGCCTTGGGCCAGTGATGGTGAGGCCTCCTCTGCTTGGCCCCGTTGCCCCATTGCTTTTTGCCTCTGTTTTACCTAGTTAGCCTTCTCCCTCTCTTTGTTTTTTTATCTACCCGCCACCGCCATGTGTAGACAAGGGCCAGTCAACTGTTGTGGGCTTCATCCCAACTTGACGATGGTGGTGGACCAACCGTCCTGGCTGATTCCATCTTCCCCTTCTCTCATTTGTTTCTCCCCTATTTTCTACCTGAATTATCTCTTCTTTGGTACTTCTTCTGCCACTACCACTGCCGCTAGTGACTGGCTAGACCCCGTTCGGACCACCTAGTCCAACAATGGTGGGGAGCCACCCTACCCGATTCTGCCTTCGCCACTTCTTCTCCTTTGCCTAGTTCGTTTTGCAGTCCCTGTTTTGAGTTCAAGCTAGACACACGATGTTTGTTTTCTTTTGTTTTTGGCCCATCAGATGCTATTGGGCAGCCTCATGCCAGACTTCGTACAATTGACTTTGGCCTTGTGACAACATAGAGTCGCCACTCTTAGCCCTTCTCAGCCTTCTATCGATTTTCATGTGAGTAGAGCCTTCATTATTTTGTTTTATCTTTTTGCTATCGTCAGCATTGACCGACAAGGGCCTTTGTTCAGTTTGCCCAGCCTTGCCAACTCTTGGCCGGCTGTTGAGGGTTTCACCTCGCCTTGGCAATGATGGCAAGGGCCACCCTAGCCGAGCCCCACCGTTGCTTTGGTCTCTGTCTCCACTACTCCTTTCCTTAGCCCTTAGCCGTGTTAGGTGTACAACCACCCGCACCAATTATTTTGGTTGGTGGTGATTGATGATGTTGCCATTCTGTTCAGCCACCACCTCTTGGTCACACTTTTGGGATTTGGAACGCCACCGTCCAACCCATCTCCCCCTTAAGTGGCCCTCTTTACCACGTGTCCATGTGGTCGAGCATGCAATTTAGGGTATAGGCCCCATTTTTGTGCTGCCTAACCATCGGCTGGCTCTTCCATTGAATGAATATGATGATCAAATCCCCCTCCACCTCTCATTTGTTCTCGAACATTGCCCCATGCCCTCCGCCCCTTATGTGGGCCATAGTCTACGAAAAATTGCCGCTGTTGGGTGCTATCCATGGTTGATTTCAGTGTCTTGTGATAGGTCAAGTGCCTCTTAGCCGCTAGCGGAGTTCTATTTAGTCTATTCTTGTCTTCTGGTCTCACTTGCCATTCGTTGGCACAACCTTTCCCTTTGCCACCCCTAGTGTGCTGTTGTGGATTGCAAATTTTACCCCATTGATTTTTCACTCCCGTATTGTTGTGATTACTTTTGGCATTTCTAAACCTCGGGTTATCAACTCTCTCAACTAGGTGATGCTTTTGGTTGCCAACTCCGCTATCGATGTCGTCACCGTTGTGTCCTCTCCATCGAACATCATAGATTACGAGGTAGGGAGCTTTGAATTCGTAATTTCATAATACCTTACTTTGAATATGTAGCAGCAAGCTAAGATTGTATGATTTAATGCTTTGGGTATAATGTGATTATTCAATTGCATGATATAAGTGTGAAAGATAATAAATTATGCCTTATTTGAAAGTGCTTAGGACATGCATATAAGCTAAAGGTATATTTAATGTATGTGGACTATGTGTATGTTAGTGATGGCTATTGAGAATTCTGGTAAGTTATGTAAAGAATTGTGTGTATGTTATGTATGATGGGCATACGTATGTATGATGGCTATACGCCTGTGCGATGGGTATGTGTGTGGGTTGGGGGGGGGGGGTAGATGGATGGGAAATGGACTTAAGAGGTGACAAGAGGATTTGGTATAGATTTGTTGTGGATGTGTGACTGTATGACAAAAGACAGAAGATCTAAGTTTGACGAGCAAAGATTAAAGTGGATTGGTTTGGTTTGGATCAGAGCATATTTTGGGGGTTTAGTAAGTAAGAGAACTTAAATTTAGAGCCTTATGGGGGATGGTCAGATAGTAAGGGTACACAACATAATTGTACATGCATAACATACATATTATGAAGTAGAAAGTAAGAACAACGAGTAAGATATGTGTAAGAGGGTGATAACTAGGGTTGGCTATAAGGAGCTTAGTTTGATGATGTGTGAGTAAGATATTTTGATCATAAAGTGGATGAAGGAGAATTTATGAATATATAAGAATTTGGTATACAATAAATTATGTTGTGAGTTGGATAGATTAAGTGAAGTATATTACCCTGATGAACTAGGGTTTTAGAACACACTCTACTTCGGATTGATTAGTGGAAGACTGTGAGATTGAAAGTTGTTATGACATAATTGTACCTGCATGAATTACTTAATTTAAATTTGAAACATAAGCAAAGTTATTATAATAGCACTATGAATTTGAGACCTAATGGTTTCAATGATTAAGATTTTTCATGTATTTGTTATCCTATGGGATATTGTCTATTTGTTGTATTTAAGCTCAGATATTTGATGCTCTATTGATAGTGATGCATGTTGCAATTTGTGTATGTGTTGTATTAAGCCCAAACGTTTAATACTTTATTGTGAGCATTGTATATTTCTTCCGTTAATCTGCATTGTATGGTTCTACCTAAGAATGTCAATATAAGATTTTGGCCCAAGAGTATCATTGTATGATTTTGCTCTTAGTTGGCACTGTATGGCTCCTAAAGTATAGACGTTTGAGTGCTTATGTAAGTAATATTATAGAATTATTCTTACCTATTTTATTATGTGCCTCATAAACATATGTGTGTCTTGCCTTCGAAAAAGTCTATGACTACTAGTTACTCCCCGGAGGTTAAAGTGATACCCCAGTGACATTTATTTTACTTTTAATGCTGAAGCTTATTAATTGTAATAAACTTCAATAATAGATAATATATATGATTATAAAAAGTACATATATTTCTGAGTATGTTTATAAGATTATTAGTAAAACTATAAATGTAAGATTAATGCATGTTTTTGGGCAAGACTGTAAGAGTAAAATGGTACATATAAGTCTATAAGAGTATGATGATATAAATAAGGCTGTAAGAGTAAAATAATACAAGTAAGACCATAAATTTTTTTAAGAAAGACTATATATGTAAGGGTTGTACAAATATAATTATAAATGTTAGAGAGGTAAGATGATATATATATATTTACATGATCATTATGTTATATAATACTAATATATTTTTATATTTTTATACACAAGTGATCCTTCTCTTTAATATTTTTTACTTTTTATTAGGACAAGGCAATGGTAGTAGTGGCGGGTGGGTCTTGATGTTGGGTATATCCCTCAGCTCCAACGGCCGGGCTGGGTCTCGGCTCAACCACTCCAAATGCTGCATGGTCACTGTCATCCCCTGTCTACTGACCCGTGCCAATAACAAGCATGATCTTCCGTCCGCCTCCCGCGCAAATTGAGGCAACAGTGTTATCCAATGACCAACAAGCTTGCGACCTCCCTGACTCTGTCTCTCCCAGGGTCTACTTCTCTTGCAAAATGTCCAATCACAGGCCACTAGCCTGACAATGACAACGGCCTAGCTGATTCCCTAGTTGTCACCTCTGCCACCGACGGCCCATCTAAACCTATATCCAAACTATCTACACACATTCAAATTTCAGAAGTAATACAGTTAAGTAGGTAAGAAGAAACAAGAATAAAAAATTGAAGATAAAGCGTCAAAGATGTCGAGAAAAAACTTTATTAACTGGTACAACTCTAAAATTTTAGTTCCTAGCAAAGAAAAAGAGAAGTGAAAGCCAGCTCTCGCAAATGGGTCATAAGATTTACGATGGTAGTGGGCTGCACTTGTAAAGGTTTTTTCGAAGAAAAATAATCTAGAATTTAGGTCACTGTTTACCAGCCTCCTACGTTATTTTGATTAAGCGTGGGAAGTGAAGTTTGCAAGTGACAGTGAGCGAAGGTGGAACAATTAGCCACGCTGCAATCACGAGAGGCCTTGAAACAAGTGTATATAGACCAAAATGTATAAGTATTGGTGATGATACAAGGGGTGGTACACTCTTTAAAAAACTTTATATGTACCAACCATATCATATCGATATATATTGATATTGTGCTAATTTCTTAAAAAACATTTACCCAAAACAATTTTATTTTTAATTTTTTCCCTTAGAATAATATTTTTGAAACCCAATCTCTTTATAGGTTTAAAATTAACAATGTTTTTGTTATATTAAAAGTATTTTCTAAATTACATAAGATTAATATGGGTGGGTCCAAACAATTTACATAAATTTTTGTTTAAATATAGTACTCCACAATTATGCATTTACTTGCATATATTTTCTCAATAATATTCGTTTGATTAATATTAAATATCTTATTTAGTTCTAAAATAAACAAATTTTAGAGCATTTAATATGGGACAAAAGGGAATAATAGTTTGCATGACCCATATTTTTTATATACAATTATGATGAGCTAATGCATTATATACAAAATTGTCTTATATTTGAGTTTATTTATAACATTGACTCATCTAATTTAAGAATCTTATGAAGGGGCCTATATCTAAGAATCACATATTCAACCCCATTTCCAATTGATGCATGTTACTAACATTAGTGTTATATGTTCACTTATAAGTTTTTTTTATTAATTATGAATTTAAGAGAATTGTTATGACAATATCTTATTAATTTTGTCAATTTTTAATATATATTGGAGGTTCGTAGCCATTTTAACGTGTATCATCCGTGCTTACCTGTATATATAGTCATTAATACTCTTATCAATTCCGATACTGCCTTCTATGGCTACAAGTAACTCCCTAGTTATAGATTGAGAAGTGTTGGAATAAAGAGTGGCAAAGGTAGGCAGCAAACAGTGGAGGAGGAGGGCAAGGTGGGAAGGTCCAGGTAGAGGTCTATCCAGTTCTTGTACTTGAGCTAGATGGTGTGTAGATGTTGTTTGGGCCTCTAGGGGGACCCCTAGCCCTCACAAGCGAAGAACAAGAGCATGTGGTGGTATGAGCGGTGGATGTAGAATAGCCAACAGGTGAGGCAGGCAAGGGTGTCCCGGTGGAAAGAGGTCAGGTAGCAGACGACTTCCTCATGCTAGGATCAAGTTTGGGGCTTTGAGAGTTAGAGTAGTGACATTCAAGAATTCTAAGAGGTGGAGGATGGAGTTTCCTAAGGAGGGGGGTTGGCATCAGGCAATTGGGAGAAGTCCTAGCCTAGTCGGCCATGACAAGGGAGGGGTTGTGGCCATTGTGGCAGGCCCAAATGGCGAGCATGACTTGCTCCTGCCAGGACCGCATTGTTGCACTCTCATTTAAGGTGTGCCAGACTAGAAATGTTTATTAAAAAAAAACAAAAAAAAATTGTACTATATAAAACAATACTAGTTTATAAGTTTACATGAAATTTTACCATTTGGAGATATTCAAGCTAGACAAAAATGTTTGGCTAAGAAAAAATGGAGTCTATCAACATTGGCATTGAGAGAAGTGAGATGAAGTACTTACTTTTGAATCCTAAAAATAATTTTTTAGGTCATATAAAATATAAAATGTAAAATTTTACTGTCTTAATAATAGTAATTAACTTATAGAGTTTCAAATATGTTGCAGCATCATCTGTTGTGGCAAGATTTATCTGACGAACCCTCATTGTGCTAGCCTAACCATGATGGCCATGGCAGCCTGGCCAAGATAACATGGATGCGGCCATGACAACCATCTGACCAACCATGGCGTAATCTGGCAGTTATGTAGCCGTGTGTATTTAATAAAAATATTCTTCTATGAACAAAACAAGCAAATATTTGTATCAACCTTATATAGCCATAAAATCTTAAAGGAATTTTAAAACATATTTATTAAGGGGTTGTTTGGGTGTTAAATTTTTGGAAATGGAAGTAATTTTTTTTTAAATTAATTCTAAAAATTCACCAATGAATATGAATTATAGTTGGTAATGAAATTTTTTAGAATAAATTCAGATGTCATGTTAAACCCAATTTTAAAACTTTAAACTAATATAACTCTCTCTCCCAAACTAGGATATGCACATTCTTGACACTATTGCACTCCTAAATTCGAGCTCTATCAAACAAGATCCCACAAGGGTATATAATTTTGAATTTTTAAATTAGTCCTCACCTATATAACATATTTTTTAGGCTCAAATTGATATGAGAGGTAACTGATGAAAATAACAGAATTTATTTTTTTTAAACAGGTGCTAAGAGCTAGAATCGACAGAATCACCTCATGAGGTGATTCAGTGATTTCGATTGATTCCGGCTTAAAACGGCTTGGAATAAACTTTTGTGTACAATTTTTAATTCCGCTTACATTCTACACACAAACATGATTCCAATAATTCGAGCCAAAACTGAGACAAAATCAACAGAATTTTACAAAAATTCAGTACACAAATATCCCCAAGGTGTATACACATCCTCTTACATGTGCATAGGTCCAATTACATCATTATGGACATTATGCTCATATTTTAGACATTAAGCATATTATGCAATTTATTACATAAAATGGCCAATAAATATCTATATGATCATAGTCAAAGTTGTGCCACTATATCCTGGGAATATTAGAATCTATGTACTTGATTGTTCACATTGAAATTAATCTAGAAAACAGTTTTTGCTCTTAATCCATATTCTACTTTCCAAAAACTTGAGACGTCTGCGATGAGCATTTTACTCACTTCAGCACCTATGTCATCCCCGGAAACCCAGAACCCTCTGTCACTCTTTAGATAACCAATGCACTATAGCCCGCGAGTAAGAGTTAGGCGATTTGGGGAAAGAAATATTCCTTCTATCTTAAATTAATAGATCTATTTGACAAAAAAAAATTATTTTATATTAATAGTTTTATTTTATTCAATTTAGAATTCTTGGTACATGTTCATTCCAACCTTCCATTAAATAACAGGCACTTACTTATAATTCTGATTTTAATCTTTCACATTGTTTTTTTCCTACATAATAATTATTAAGATGGAGTGGGTTGCGGGAATCAAATCCGCATCGTTAGCTTGGAAGGCTAGGTGTTATAGTCAACGTTGATTCATCATTTTTAACTAACACCTCTAATTCAAAACCGAACATGAAACTTTGGTTTCATTCGGCTCCTCTATGGTAGGTAGATAAATTCCCAAACCTAAGGTATAAATGAAAAGAAAAATTAGATGATATATTGAAAAAGGAAATCATAGCTAATCCGAATTCGATTCAAAGAAATTAGTTTTAAATATATGATCAACAATGAAAAAAATAAATGCAATAGCTAAATAATGATGAGCAATGTCTAAGAGCCATAAAGTTTGCATCTGTGGATGGAATCCCATGAGAAGGGTTAGAATGATAGTTAATACTCATTGGGAGGTACCAAATAAATAACTACTAAAATCCGGGTTCTGAGCATAAAGATTTCACTGACCTTTAAAAGTGCTCCCAACCTTTGAGGATATAGTAATACATCTAAAAAATTATTCTATCGGTACCCTTTGATCCGGGAATAGTGACATGAACTAAATGCCCTGTCCAAGTGTCCATACGAGGCCTATGACCTCTTTAAAGGATTTTGACCTAGAAAAAGAATTGATAGCTTGTACTTCTATCATATTAATTATCATATCAACGATCAACTTCTCCTATAATGATATCTTCATGATATCAGACAATTTTATTCTTTTAACTAGACGAGGAAGAATTTGCAAAGTAATGAAACCAGGTGGATGAATTTTCCATCTCCAGGGAAAAACACTATCTTCTCCTACCAAATAAATTCATAATTCTCCCTTTGGGGCTTGTACCCTTACATAAAGTTCTTGCTTCGATAATTCAAAAGTTGGAGAAGAGAAAATGAAAAACTGTTTCATTTTTTTTATCCTCAATCAAAATAAATCATTCTAATTCTTTACTCTTGGGGGTTGAATAAAAATTCAATTTACCTTTTGGCGGAATTGCTATGCTTAGTGATTGGCTCATTGGTTTTTTACTTTAGTTAGGATTCATAAAATAATAAACATACCGGTCCCTTACTAATAACAACTAGAGAACTAATAACCAACCCATTGCTTTGTATTTTTGAGATCCAAGAAATTGGTCACTATATGATCCACACATCATATAGTAGTCGCAAATGAATTTTTCATTGCTATCAAATAATAAAAGAAAAATCGATCTGAGTGTGGATTGTGAATCAAAATAGAAGGATGCCAGTAAATGGTAAGATGAGAGAAAGAGAGCAGTAAAATTTCAATAATATTGGATTCCAATATATATAGCCTACAAATAATTTCATAAAAAAATGTATAAAAGATAGGATTTGCAACCCTAGCAGGAAGGGGAGGGAAAAAGATATTCAATTTTAAGTCTGGGTACTTAAAAAAGAGTATTATAAACTTATTTTCTTTTCTCTTAAAAGTGGGTATCATTATTAAATAAAAACTATTATTTTTTTAAATATAACTATTAATATAGGACAGAGGGAGTATTAGGCAGTAGAAGGGGTACAATACTCTTGTTATCATTGTTATTATTTAAGTGTTCTTAGATAATAAAGTTTACGGTAACTAGAGATTAACACATTTTGGGAGTCATTAATATCCTTAATTGATAAAATCCTTAAAATCATAACATACGAAGGCATAGACCTACTATATTTTTCATTTTTTGCCATTTATTTAATTTGTGAAATCTCTCTTTTTCTTTTTCATGAATCATGATTTTGTTTTAGGCTACATCTACACACAAAAATTAACGGACAAAGGGGAGAAGAGAGGGATTAGGGCTAGAGAAAACTCAATTGAGAATCCTAATCTCAATAAATTTCATAATTAGAATTGACCTTCTAACAGTAGTCTGAGCCCAATAAGATAAACTTCTAATTATCCTAAAATACTCTTATTGATAATTTAATTAAAAGTTAATTTTATTGGTCTCTGAAGGTGGGACCCACCCTAAAGACAGGTCATTACATTCCATCTTTGTTTGTACTCCACCTTGTCTTTAAGGAGGAATTTGAGTATTGTGTCAGAGGCACAAGTAAGCGCAACCTTGGAAGATAAAGAAACATGTGCTAAGGGCTTACCATTACTCCTCTTCGTATGTGTGCATAAAATGCAAAATAAAAATATTTTTGTGACCATATTTGTATGATCAAATTGAATAACCATTGCCATGTGGAGGGGGAAAACATGAGAATTGTTAGATCCAAGTGAGCAAGATTTTCTCTCACTATTTGTAGGAGATGTGAAAGCTTCCCATTGTTGGTCATTTAGCTTAGTTCTCAAAACTGGTACAAGTCCAATAAAAAAAAGGATGGACAATAGTCTTGTAGGTTAAACGGATTCATAAGACCTGGTTCAGAAAATGTTGGATGATGGGTTGTGACCTAGACTGCACAGACCCGCTAGAGACCTGCAAGTGCAGAAATTGTTGGAATAAGGTCATCTTCTTCGATAAGCATTTGTGGGTTTCCTTGGTGTGAATAGCAGCCTAGCAGGTTGTCATGCACATAGCGAAGCAGACTATTCGTGACACGTATTGGGGCGCACACACGTGAAAAAGTGTTGTATACGAGGTGTGCAAGCATTATGGGAACTGCCCTTAGTGTTGCATATCATGTGTGCAGGCATTGTGGGGAAGGCCCGCAACGTTACTCAACATGTGTGGGCAACGTTGCGCAGAAAACACGCAACGATGCGCACACATAGTGGCTATGTTGGGGCACATAGCCAACTAGCAATTATTTGGATTTTAAGATGTCTCCTCCTCCTTATATAGTGTTAGAGGGTCCTTGGGAGTGTTCTCGGGCAGTTTGGTAAAATTCGAAAATACCATGCCCTTACGGCCACTTTGGCTGCCACTCCAGAGAAATGCAAGAAATCTCTTATGCTATATAGGGAGGGACATAGTGAGCTTTATGGACAAGCTGTTGGTATGATACCTAGCCTTGCAACATGCTGATCCAGATGGCAATGAAGACTCGTTTCCTTGCTAGCTATCATGCCCGGAGCCCATCCGCTAGTGGGATGTGGCTCTTCGACTCGTCGGGCGGCTGTCTGGCCTTATGGCCGTATTGGATACAAAGGCCCTTGCATGCACTTGGCTGAGAAGGATTATTCAGATGACCGAGTTGCCTAAGTTGGATCTGTGCATCGCAAGGAGATGTCCCTCTCCGGCCAGTTCACTTGGGAACAAGTCCCGGCATGTTCGCCTTGGGACGGGTTCGTTGCTTGGCTTTGCGGGTTGGACGCTTAGTCGAATGGAACAAGACCATGACCTTGATAAAGAAAGACTTACTTGCTCGACTATTTGGCCTTGCGAGTGTCGCATGACACCTTAGGATGAGTAGGGCTGTGACTAGGTGCAACTCCACCATGATGACCACCCTGGTTTCTATTGTTGACACTTGATATGGACCAACCGAAGTGGCTGAGTACAAATATGACTAGAGCTTTTCTGCATAGAGTAAAACAGCTTGCAAAAAACTATAAAAAATATGGACCACTGTTGACAGGCAAATCCATGTGGAATCATGCTAAGTCCGATTAGGGTCTATTTGGATTGGTGGAAATGGGGAGAAAGGGAAAGAGAAAGTGAATCCAGGTGAAAGAGAAATTAAGAGCTTCTTAAATATTTTTTACTATTTGGTTACACAAATGATGTTAGAGAAAATTGACAGTGACAGTGGTAGTAGCGGCGGTAGGGTAGCGGTGGTGGTAGTAGTGGCGGTGGTGGTGGTGGTGGTTGTGGCAGCGGCAGCATTGACAATTGTGGTGGTAGCGGTGGTGTTGGTGGCAGCGGCAGTGGTGGCGGCGGCAATGGTGGTGACAGTGACATTGGTGGTAGTGGCGGTGGCAGAGGCAATGGTGGCGGTGGTAGTGGTGGCGGCGGCAGCGGCGATGGTGGCAGAAATGGTAGTAGCGGTGACATTGGTGGTGGTGGCAGTGGTAATGGCGGCGGCACCGGTGGTGACGATGGTGGTGGTGGCAGTGACAGAGGTGGTGGCAAAGATGGTGGCGGCGGCCATGACATCGGTAGTGGTGGCGGCGGCGGTGATAATGACAGTGACGGTAGTGGTGGCAGTAGTGGCGATGACAACGGTGGTGGTAGTAGTAGCAGTAAGACATAAGTGTTTAATATAATAATTTTTTCCTAAAATCTATGGGTTGATGAGCAAAAAAATTTTAGGCCAAATTTTCATCTATTTTGTCTCACTTTTCACTCTAGTTTCTCTTTTCCCGTTGTACCAAATAGTGGAAACTAAGAGAATTTAAAAAAATTCATTTTTTTTCTCACTTTTCACTAATTCAACCAGACCCTTAGTATAAGACACTTTCTTCACCCAGCAAACCCAATAAATAAAAAATGGGGAGAGTTGTGGCTGAACCCGAAACGAAACAAGAGTCTAAAACTTGGACCGAGCAGCAAAAAGCCAATGCCATCTCAGGAGAGACCTTGCTGCATTCCCCGTCAAAACTAGCAGTTTCATGAAGGAAAAGGTAACCCAATCAATCACAGAAGAAGCAATTAAGTCAGAGTAGTGGGAAGGGATAGAGAACCACGACCAAAAGATAAGGTGGTGGATTCTGCATGTCGTTGGAACCGGAGAAGACAGGCAAGCCTGCGTGATTGAAGTTGATGTCGATTGGCGATGCAGAGACGGGCTTAATTCGGATGCAACGTTGAAAGAACCATCACTGCCGGTGGAGATTGTGGTGGTTACATGGTGATTATAACGATCATCAGCTTGATCTCTGGTTTGTTCTCCTCGGGTTTTGGATAGTGTGTGTAGTGTCACACATCCATTAAATGAGAAAGGGAAAAATGAAGGATTAGTGCTAGAGAAAATTTATTAATCTAAATAATTAATTGATTTCTTACTAATAAATTATTATGAATTTGAGAGTGCTTCTTGATCACAATTATGACAATAGTTTAGAAACAGAGAGAGAGAGAAATAGAAAGAAAAACAGAAACTCTCTGTCTTTATGCTATTTGTTAAATTGCACATGCAATAAACAATAAAGTTTTTTTTATATAAATCTCTCAAGTAAAACTACATCGATCTCTCCTAACTTGGAAGTGTTGAATGAGAAAAAAAGATTATAGGCTCCTTAAAAAAAATTGTTGAATCTTAGCAATTGATAGCTTTGTGTGGGAAGAGTTTTTTATGTTCTCCTTTTAACAATGAGTCCAGCCTAAGAAATGTATGTGAACAAACTGATAATATATACATTAGTGCATATTAGTGCTAATGCCAACAAAACTAATGTGCGGTAGCATGTACACTATCAATCTCATAAATAAAAAATTTCTACGTATTTTTTTACGTTAGATTCATTATTAAAATAAAATACTAAAAATATTTCCTTTATGTGATATATAGAAGGGGGTTAATTACTTAAAAAGGCTCATCGGGTTGATTGCCCACTAATATTAAGATTTCCTATTCCGTCTCCCGGTGAGTGGTACCGAATTAAAGAAAGCTATACAGATGCAGGAAATTTGGGCTAAAAAATGGAAAGTGGATTGCATAAATTGTTGGGCCCAATGGAATAAAGTGTAGTATGACGATAAGACAATACACGTGGGCTCTGATGTAGGCTGAGTTTGGGCTATTGTTTTGTAAGTTGGGTGAGGCCCCAAAATCAAACACTGGGGGCTTCATTTCATGAATCGGGAGAAGAAGATCACTGAAAATAGATGTGGTTGGAAGCCGTTGGATTAGAACCCAATGGCTTCGGTTTCACATGTAGATTATATTTCTTAATTAGTATTGATGATTACCATTTACTGGGGACAATGTTTTAGAACCTGGCCCGGTGATGGATCCAGTTTGTCATTAGGCCGGGTCAAACCGTTTCAACCACGAGCCAACCCTGATTGGCCCGGCAGAACACTAAAAAAATATTGATCATGCTCTGTTCATTAGATTGCAGGAAGCTCCTTTTGTTGAAAAACGAAATAAAGTTTTAAAATAATTTTTTTTTATACTTCTTCTATCCCATATTAATAGTTCTATTTAATTTTTTAAAATAAATATATTTTAGTTTATTTTTTTTTAAAAATAGAGCTATTAATGTAAGAAGAACAGAGTATTTAATTTTACTAATACTAACATTCATTTCTGCAAGCAGTTCTAAACCCTCCCACCAAACTAGAAATGCCAGCATTGACAACTATAAATTAACAACATATTATAAATACAACATAATATGGGATCATGTATAAAATATATAAATATTAAGCCAGTATTACATTCTTTAGCTCATTCTTCTAACTTGCACATGAAAACATACTCTATATTAACATTCACTATGCTCATGTCAATGTTTTACCCCCTGTTTTGGCTACCCTCTTGGATGAGCATCAGTCAATCTTTGGGAGGTAAAGGGATTACCGCCGGTTTGTTCCTATGACCACCGGATTCCCATTCAATCGAGTGCTCTATCGGCTAATGTCTAATCGTACCATTATCCACATATCCAAAAGATAGATTGAATGCATTATTCGAGAGATGATTTCTTTTGGCATTATTATGTCCCAGTTAGTCTTCTTATACCTCTCATGCTTTCCTTGTTCGCAAGACGGATGACTCTTGATGCTTTTGTGTGAACTATAGGTCCCTTAACCTTATTATTTTGATGGATAAGTACCCAATTCTAGTTATCGAGAATTGTTTGACGAGCTATCAGTGGCCTAATTCTTTTCAAAATTGGACCTCCGTTCGGACTATCATCAAATTCATATGCATCCCGATGAAATTTCCAAGATGGCATATTGTATCATGACGTGCGCCATGACTTCTTAGTTATTTCATTTGGTCTTACTAATGCCCTTGCAACCTTCTAATTCTTGATGAACAATGTCTTTCGGGGTTATCTACGTCGCTTTATCTTGGTTTTCTTTGATGACATGATTATTTATAGCCTTACTTGAGAGGACCACTTACATCACTTGCATTTTGTCTTCTCACTACTCCATAAGTACTGACTCTTCTTGAAGCAGTCGAAGTGCTCTTTTGGTTGTTAACATATTGAGTATTTGGGACATTTTATCTCAGCCCAAGAAGTAGCTATGGATCCAAGCAAGGTTTCTATCGTTAGAGATTAGCCTTGTCTTTCTACTACATATGCACTACATGGTTTTCTCATACTTACAGGTTATTATCGTTGCTTCATCATGTCATATGACATTATTGTTGCCCCCTTAATGGCTTTATTGAAGAAGAGAGCCTTTATATGGTTTGTGTCACCAAACATGCTTTTATTCACTCAAAGTGGCCTTTATATCCACCCTTATTATTGCCCTACAGGATTTTTTCAAGACATTTATTGTTGAAAGCAATGCTTCTGATGTCTATCTTAACACAATCCTTTCGCAAAACGATTGTCCCATTTCCTTTTATAGCAAGGCTTTGCCTAGATGTTCTTTTCTATTATCCGCAAATGAGTGTGTGATACTTGCTATCTTCTATGCCATGAATAAATGGCGGCCCTACCTCTTAGGTTGTCACTTTATCCTCTAAACAAATCATCACCCTCTTAACTACTTTATAGATCAGTGAATGGCAATCCCACTCAGCAACGTTGAGTCTCTAAGTGGTTAGGGTAAGATTATAAATTGGTCTATAAGCACGACCTCGAAAATCATATTGTGGATGCATTTGTTACGCCCCAACTTTTTAAATCAACTTAAAAAGTCAAAATCCCATAAATTTGTAATCAAAGAGGGGACCAAATCAACTGTGTATAAATAAGTAACCTTTACAAAAAATTTAATTTGCAAATATACATAATTTCAAAAAGAAAGTGATAATATGCCACAACATCTTGTCAACATAAATTTACAATATGGATAAAAGACACTAAATCAAAATCCAGTGCATAGGCCCTTAATTTTCCATGAACCGTTCTGCTAGAGCCCTATACTTATGTCTATACTAGCAGCATCTGGGGGTAGTTGAGTATAAAATTTATATTTAGTAGGTGGTATTAAACTCTACTAACATGTTGAAAGCAAAATGTAAATAAATCAAATTTCAAATTGTTGACTTAGCAATTGAAGTAAAGTCTTTTGTAGAGCTTAAAACAAATACATATCATTCATTGAATGCCACTGATACTAAAATGACAAACACTTGTACTCATGGGGCAACGAGATCAAAAAAAGAGGGGTTTTCCCTTGATACCCAACACGCTATAAGCCTTATTGGGTAGTATCTAAGAGTGATAAACTCCGATAGTTCTTAGTTCACTTGACGAAGAACTACCCTTCAAATTTTAAAATTTAAAATGACTTGAATAATTGGATGATATTCAAATACTTGTGCTTTGAAAAATCTCATTGCCGGGTAGACATTTGTCCAACCCTTACTGGTATTATAAAACCCACCACTTTCTAAGTAAACCTTAATTAAAACTTCAAAGGATTTCGAAAACGAAGCCTAGCTCTAGCATGAAACTAGGATTTAGAACCACCTACCCTAGTGAAGCCTTCACTCGTTATTGGCTTAAGTGTGCGGGTGGCACCTCCCCTCGCACTAAGATAGTCTTTATGTTTTGCTCGAGTGAGATGGGCAATACCTCCCCTAGTGCTTGGACGATCTCCGCTTTTGACCCATGAGAGGCGGACATGACCACCTCTTGGCATGAGTCTTTTCCCCCTTTTAGAGAAGCTACACTACAACAAAATTAGGTTGCAGCGACGCTTTTATTAACGACGCTCGAAAAAAGGTCACTAATAACCGTTATTTACGACGCTTTTAAGACAGTCGCAAATAAAAAATACTTTTTGCAACGCTTTATTACAAAAGTCGCAACTAATGCCATTGTAGCGACGCTTATTAAGAAACGTCGCTACAAGTTCGATTAGTAGCGATGCTTCACAGTAAGCGTCGCTACAAGATCGTTTATTCGCGACCCTTTCATGTAAACGTCACTAAAGGTTAGATTATTAGCGACGCTTTTAGCGGAGCGTCGCTATTAACTGTATTAGTCGTGACGCTTTTACTAGAGCGTCGCTATTAATTGTATTATTCGCGACGCTTTTAATAGAGCGTCGCTATAAGCGTAATTATTAGCAACACTTTTAATGGAGCGTCGCTATTAACTGTATTAGTCGTGATGCTTTTAATAGAGCGTCGCTATAAGCGTATTTATTAGCGACGCTTGTAATTGAGCGTCGCTATTAATTGTATTAGTCGCGACGCTTTTACTAGAGCGTCGCTATAAGCGTATTTATTAGCGACGCTTGTAATTGAGCGTCGCTATTAAATTAGATTATATATAAATATATTATATGAAAAAATAAATAATTATTTATTATATTATATAAAAATTTTATTTATTTTAAAAAATTAACTATTTACTAGTACTATTAAATTATATTGATGTAGATATCATGAAAAACATTACTACTACGTTAACATAAAATCTTAATAATTTGAAAAATGAAAAATATTGATGATATTCCTCTTCGTCATTGGTAATATTATTTTTTTTTTAAATAATGATGATAAAGTAGTAATAAATAATATCAATTTATTATTAATTTTATTTGCTAGTACTATTAAATAATGTAAATATAATAAAAAATATTTTTAATATGGTAATTAATATTTAGTCTTGCAACTTATTCTATTTATGACCATAGTGAAACTAATTTATCGTTTTTTATACCCTTTTAACCAGTCGTGTTATAACACTTTACTAAAAACTATTTTTTTAAGAAATTGCTCAGACAGTTGCCTCAAAGTCTAAACACCCGTCAAAGGAAAATCATGTCCTGCTTGACAATGAATTTTACAAAGCTATGATGATCAATGTCATACATACATTTGACATTCTTTCTCTTTCTTGAAAATATAATAACTAGTAATAAACAATACGAATTATGAAAAGCCACCAAGATGTATTCCAATTTATCTATCAATATTATATTAAATAGTATATTAAAATCTAAAATATATATTTTTTCCTAAACGGGCTACATTAGGTCGGGGTAGGAATTAAGCTATTAGTATCATATTTGGTTCAAATTTTAATATTGTATAACACTAGGTCTGCATCTCGGGTCGGGTTAAGTTGAGTTTTGCAGGACCTGACTTGAGATATGAACCGAGTCTATTAGACCTAACTGAGCCTGGCCTATGTGTGACTATATATGAATTGGATGGATGACAATTGGGTAGATGTATATATACATAAAGTATGGTACATATGTTTTGGTCAGGATCAAATTAGATTTTTTTGAAAACATTTTTAAAAATTAATTGACTCATAACACATATGACCTTGGATGGCCTGGGCTTATTTATATTATAATTAACTCAGCATTAAAAGTATTAGATTTTAATCTAAAAGATAAAATTTAATATAATAATACATAGGACCACGTAGAATTCCTCCTTTAATATTTTTTTAATGAAGCCTCAAATATACCGGCAATCCTTCCCGCTAAAAAAAACTAACTCCCACTCCCACTCTTGCATTTCATGACTAATCTACTAAAAATAGATATGCTAAGCAATGATATATATCCTTAAGAATCGCGTTAAATAAAATTTAACCCTAAACTGGGAATCTCGCTCCATGAAGAGGAGTCACACACCACGGAGGGATTTATTCACATCGGCCAAAAAATGGGAATCCCACGACAAAGAAGAGTCGCATGCTGCACATCGGCCAGAAAATAGGGAATCCCACGACAAAGAGGAGTCGCATGCCGTGGATGTATTTCTTCACATTGGCCAGAAAACAGCACAAATAGATTGTGTCTTCATGAAATTTTATCTTCAATCTTCATTTTTCAATTAGTAGAATCTAAATGTTCATTCCATATTCTATATTGGAATTAAGATTAGCGAATTCGTATATCATTTCAGCGTAGGGATGCCACTCGGGTCGGGTAATTAATGGTAAACCCGACCCAACCCTAATGAGTCGGGTTCGGGTTTAGGTGATACAACCCGACCTGAATATAAATATAAATATAAAATTTATATTTTTATATATATTTTTAATATTATTGTTTAAAAAAATAAAACCTCCAAGTTGAATTTTCTTGTTAAGTTGCTTCATATAAAGACAATTAATGGTTGGAGTAACAAATCATTCAATATGAACATTGAGTTGTTTAAAAATGCAATGCCAGAGGGGGAGACTTTGCCGACCTCGTATTATGAAGCAAAGAAGTTAATACGAGACCTAGGAATGGGATATATCTCAATCCATGCATGCATAAATGATTGTGTACTATTTTGGAAAGAGAATGAAAAAAGACAAGAGTGTCCCACATGTCACGAACCGAGATTTAAAGAAAGGCTAGGAAAATGTAAGAAAATTCCTCTTAAGGTACTTAGGTATTTTCCGTTAAAACCTAGGTTGCAAAGATTATTTATGTCAAGAAAGACGGCTTTAGATATGAGATGGCACAAAGATAAGCGAGTTAGTGAAAAAGATGTATCTAGGCATCTAGCAGATTCTAAAGCTTGGGAGGAATTTGACAAGGAGCATGAGTGGTTTGCTCGTGATCCTCACAATGTGAGACTTGGTTTGGCAACATATGGCTTTAATCCCTTTGGTAACATGACGAATGCATATAGCATGTGGCATGTAATGCTCATGCCGTATAATTTGCCTCCTTGGAAATGCATGAAAGATCCATTTATTTTCATGTCTTTGCTTATTCCTGGACCTAAAGCTCTAGGAAATGACATTGATGTATACTTGCGGCCACTCATAGATGAGTTAAAAGAGTTGTGGGAAACTGGGATTGAGACATATGATGTTGTGGAAAATAAAAAATTCAAAATGCATGCCGCAGTGATGTGGACTATAAATGACTTCCCTGCCTATGGAAACTTGTCTGGATGGAGCACTAAGGGTTTTTTGGCATGTCCAGCTTGCAATAAAGATGCTAGCTATGAAAGATTGAAGCATGGTAGAAAGACATCTTACATGGGACATCGTCGTTTCTTGCCACACAAGCACTATTTGCGATTTCGGTATAAGGAGAGATATAATGGGAAGTC
This sequence comes from Saururus chinensis, assembly GCA_035235625.1. NCBI lineage: Eukaryota > Viridiplantae > Streptophyta > Magnoliopsida > Piperales > Saururaceae > Saururus > Saururus chinensis. The sequence continues at coordinate 31,058,560 of CP141148.1, read as the reverse complement.
GGAATTGAGGTCAAAGCCGTTAAATTGTCTGGGGATGACTTGTTGTCACAGTTGGAAAATATGAGACATGTTGTATTTGGGAAGGGACCAAACAACAAGAAAAGGAAACGTACTGAGGGGGAGTTAAATTGGACAAAGAAGAGTATATTCTTTGAATTACCATATTGGAGAACACTCAAGCTACGTCACAATTTGGATGTTAAGCACATTGAGAAGAACATTTGTGACAATATTATTGGAACACTATTCAACTCGGAGAAAACAAAAGATAACATAAATGCCCGCTTAGACTTGGCTGATATGGGCTTAAGACCAGAGTTACACTTGAGGAAAATTGGTGATAAGTATGTGATGCCACCTGCATGCTATACATTGTCCAAGGATGAAAAACGTCGATTTTGTGCGTGGATGAAGTCAGTTAAATTTCCAGATGCATATGCATCTAATATATCTCGTTGCGTTCATGATAATGACTGCAAGATATTGGGAATGAAAAGTCATGATTGTCATGTATTTTTACAAAGGCTCCTCCTAGTTGCAATGCGTGGATATTTGAATAAGGAAGTGTCAATGCCTTTGATTGAGTTGGGGTTCTTCTTTAAAGACTTGTGTAGCAAGACACTACAATTGAAAGTATTGGAGACTCTTGACAAAGAAATTGTCTTTATATTATGCAAGCTAGAGCGAGTATTTCCACCGTCATTCTTTGATGTTATGGTCCATTTAGTGGTTCATTTATCTTATGAAGCGATAATAGGTGGGCCTGTGTAGTATCGGTGGATGTACCCAATTGAAAGGTTAGAATATAGTTTAATTTTTTTTATCAATTAAGTCCATGTTTAACACGTCATAACAGGTTCCTCCGCACTCTAAAACAATATGTGCATAACAAAGCACGCCCAGAGGGTTCGATAGCTGAAGCTTACATAGACAAAGAATGTCTCACCTTTTGCTCCATGTATCTTGAGGGTATTGAGACTAAATTTAATCATGAACATCGTAACCATGATGGATGTGAAGGCCAAACATGCACCAGACATTCTGTGTTTGGACAAAATGTTCGACCTTTAGGATCTGGCACTTTGCACAAGCTCAACCTAGCAGAGCTCACTAAGGCTCGATATTATGTGTTGAATAATTGTATCGAAATAGAGAATTATGTTTGGTAAGTTAACTTATATTTGCATATACAACTAAAACTGCCTATGTGAATTTAATATTTTTAATATATAATTCTAATATCTGTATGTAGTGAGCACAAGATAGAGCTAATGCGCGAAAATTCTCAAAATTTGCAACAAAGGCAAGAAAAACAATTTAGTGATTGGTTTGCGAAACGTGTAAGTGGGCATACAAATTTATATAATATACCTTATTATGATAATACATGAATTTTATATTTTAGAACTTTTGGTTTATCAATTTTTTTCCCGACAGATAGAACGCCTACGCCGTCAGGGTCAGTCAACTACCAATGATGAAATGTATGCATTAGCATGTGGTCCAGATCAACGAATAATAAGATATACAGGTTGCATCGTGAATGGTATGAGGTTCCACACAAAAGAGCGTGAAAAAAATCGTCGTACACAAAATAGTGGTGTCATTGTTAGCGGGGAGCACAATGGAAAACCTATAGAATTCTATGGTGTCTTGACAGACATTTTTGAGTTACACTACTTGTTTCAGTTTCGGGTTTTTCTTTTCAAGTGCGAATGGTGGAATACAGGAAAAAAATCAGCAATTCACACAGATGCCCACTTTACAGCCATTAATACATCTGACATGTGGTACAAGGATGACCCTTTCATTCTAGCAAATCAGGCTACACAAGTTTTTTACATGAAGGGCACTAAATTGCAGGGTAATTGGCAAATTGTGCAAAAGTTGAAGCCAAGGGGCATGTATGATGTTGTGGAAGCAGAGGAAGGCGAGGACCCTATCAACATTGAAGATGCCTATCAAGAAGAGGAGCAGGTTGCATACAATGGGATTGTCAATTTTGACAACGAAATTGATGAAGATGAATTATTACCATTAAATAGATTGGACATGGTTCCGATTGATATTGATTCACATGCAGTTAATGTCAATATGAGATTAGATGATAGAGCTTTGAATTTCATTAATGATGATATGATTGATGCAGAAGATGATACAATAAATGAGTATTGTAGTGAGGAAGAAACACTTATGTCGAGTGATGATGATACTGACATAGATGTTATGTAGTTATTTGAAGTTATTAGAAATTTGCAAATAAATCACATTGATTTATGGTATTTTTTAGTTGAACACAATATTCACTTAGTCAATAACATTTACTTGTTCTAAAATGAAATGGTATCCACTTACATATATTTATTGAAATATGTTTAAAGTTATGGCTCCTGGAGGCAACAAGCAACAACACTTAATAAACGAATATGAGGATGGAGAGTCTGTAGATGGCCCAGATGTTTCTTCTAGTGATGCAGGTAATATATCTATATGCCTTGTTATAATATGCTATTTTTCCTTGTTTCTTCTAGTTTAGTAGGTAGTCTCTCTATACGTCTTGTAATAATACGTTATGTTATATAATGTTTTTTATAGGATCTTCACAAAAGAGAGGTCGTGGAAAGGCAGTCAATAGATCATTGCATGAATTGGTATGAAAGAAAGGGAAAGTAATTGTTGAAATTCCCAATGATAAATGGAGACCAATAAGCAGTGAATGTGCCGAATTAACACGCGAAGCAGGACTCATCTGCCGATATTATGTATCATTGATAGATGATAATGGAGACGTTATTTCTGATTGGAGACATGTTCCAAGGCCAAATAAAGAGTTATTGCACGATAAGCTTAAGGTAGATTTCATTTCAGAATTTATTTCTCCTTTTACTAACTCTTAGTACTATACATATTATTTCTTTAAAATGTTGTTTTTATAATTTACTAGGATAACTTTGAATTACATGGAGACCCTGGTCATGTTACGACTGCACTTAATAGGATATTCGCTGAGAGGTTTAAAGACTTTAGATATCATATGCACAAACACTTCAAAACACATAGAGATCTAGCTACAGCGAAAGCCAATCCATATGATACTATTACCTCAGACAAATGGGAAAGAATTTGTGATAGGTTTGCATCGAAGGAATTTGAGGTATGGAGTATGATTATGTGCATAATTTTCTTGTTTATTTTGCTAATATGATGTTACATTATTCTTAGTATGAGTTTAACTTTCAATGTAGGATGTTAGTTCTGCAGCTAAGAAGAACCGTCAGGAATTAAAAATCTGACATACTGGAGGTTCCAAACCATTTGTTTGTTACTTGGAGGAGATGGTAATATTTGCAACGTCTTAGTTTTATTTATGGGCTACACTTACATTTATTTGTTGCATCTATCTTTTGACTTACCCTTGAATGATACAGCGTAAGCGGAATGAGAATGAGGATAATCAATTTAGTATGATTGATTTTTACAAAGAAACCCACTTCTCAAGAAGAAAAGGTGATTGGATAAGCAATGAGGCTCATGATTTGCATGTAAGACTTAGTTATTGATTAGTTTGTATGTATTGATATCATAACTTTAATTGTTTACATTTTTTAGTGACTTCATTAGACATTTATAATTGCAGAATAAAATGATTAAAGCTCGCAATGATCCTTCAAATTCAGACGAGTAGGCACAAGGACTAACTGAAGACCAGATAGCATTTCAGATTATAGGGGAACGAAAGAATTATGTGCGTGGTCTTGGAAAAGGTGAGGTGGCCCTAGTGTCTTCATCAAGACAAGAGTTGTCTTCGCAGCTTGAAAATGCTACTCAGAGAGCCGAAATGGCAGAAAGGTCAGCTTCTGAAGCGCGTGCGATGATTGAAGAATATAAAGAACGTCTTGAACAACACAACAAAGTCAAATTCAGGAACAACAAACTCAAATTGACACGCTTATGGAATTCATGAGGGAGCAACGATGCAAGCGTCGCTAATGCTAACGTAATACTTATTACTAATCTCAGCCGTCATTTAAGTTAATATATTTTATAAACTGTTCATTGGATCAGCCTTACGTAAAATAATAAATGTTATGCCTATGCATAATAGAACTTTACTTTGACATTGTTATGCGGAAATTCTAAAATTATTGCAGTTTTTATTGCAGATTTAATAGTAGCTGCTGGAAGGTCGTCAAGCTCTAGACAAACTTGTTATCCAGTTTTTGATACATAGTTTTATAACTGTTTCTCTTGATCTATGTAACTTCTGCATGCTTTCTAATCCAGGTTTTGGTATGCAGATGCTATTGAAACTTTTCTAGTGGATTAATGTAATACAGTTTTTTATAACTAAGATATGCATGTGTTGGAAATCTTGTTTTTTTTTGGAAATAGAAATATTTAAAGGAACATTGTTGTTGGTTCATCTTTCTAGACACATGTTTCCTTTTGGTTCTATACTCAATTGCTTGCAGGAAAATAACCCATTGAGGCAGTCTTTTACAACTCTAAAATGCACACAGGAAGGACTGACCACTCATGCAGTTCCCCAATCATGTTTTCTTTTGACCACTGATGCTTCTTTAGCTGCAACAATATCTTGGTATATATATCCTTTATCGAGGAATTAGTGATATGTGTGTGAAACAAGGTGTGGAAGGTTCAAATGCATGTACAAGTTTTCATTTCATATGTTGGTAGATAAAAGCATATGACTAAGAACCTTGGAAATTACTTTCTGTTCAGTCAATAGTGTGATAGCTAGCTATCAAACTGCTTACAGTGATGGAGCTAGCTATCACTGTAAGCTAGATATCAAACTGCTAGCTATCAAACCACTTCCTTGCTGAAAAGTGAAAATAAATGGGTAGGAAATGTGATTGCCCAGGACTGCTGACAAATCTCCTTTTGTGATGGAGCTAGCTATCACACTGTTGAAAAGTGATGGAGCTAGCTATCACTTTTCAGCTCATGCATTTTTGTTTGAGTTGCTATATTTCCCTTGCTGTCCCGCTCGCTTTCCTGTCTGATTTTTGGGGCCTGTTAATTATGTGATGCAGTCTTATGATGGTTTTATTTTCAGTCCTTACCTGGTGCTTATTAGTTGGTGCAGCAGCCATATACCGCAATGAAAGCTTTGGAGGAGCCAAGGAGGGAGATACCAAGGTTGCCCAAACGCACCAAGAAAAATTTTTAATTGCATAATGATGCTATTGTGCTCAGGTTGATGATATTTTTTCTTCTCTTTTCTAATTGTTGGTTTACCACTGTTGATTAGACCATGCAAAACTGTGATCAAAGTTTTCAGCTCTATCACTGTTGTGGTTACAGTGATGGAGCTAGCTATCAAACTGCTTCCTTGCTGAAAAGTGAAAATAACTGGGTAGGAAATGTGATTGCCCTGGACTGCTGACAAATCTCCTGTTGTGATGGAGCTAGCTATCACACTGTTGAAAAGTGATGGAGCTAGCTATCACTTTTCAGCTCGCGCATTTTTGTTTGAGTTGCTATATTTCCCTTGCTGTCCCGCTCGCGCATTTTTGTTTGAGTTGCTATATTTCCCTTGCTGTCCCGCTCGCTTTCCTGTCTGATTTTTGGGGCCTGTTAATTATGTGATGCAGTCTTATGATGGTTTTATTTTCAGTCCTTACTCAGTGCTTATTAGTTGGTGCAGCAGCCATATACTGAAATGAAAGCTTTGGAGGAGCCAAGGAGGGAGATACCGAGGTTGCCCAAACGCACCAAGAAGAATTTTTAATTGCATAATGATGCTATTGTGCTCAGGTTGATGATATTTTTTCTTCTCTTTTCTAATTGTTGGTTTACCACTGTTGATTGGACCATGCAAAACTGTGATCAAAGTTTTCAGCTCTATCACTGTTGTGGTTACAGTGATGGAGCTAGCTGTCAAACTGCTTCCTTGCTGAAAAGTGAAAATAATTGCGTAGGAAATGTGATTGCCCTGGACCCTGCTGACAAATCTCCTTTCGTAGGGGATGTGAGACCTGGTTGCAGCCAATCATCTCTGGAAACAAACATGTTTCGTGCACCTACTTTTCCCATATGCCCTCCTCAACTGACTACTTAACTGGTTAGATCATCCAAGGGAAAGCTTTCTCTAAGACGCATCGACAAATTATACACTGTTGGGCAACAGGTTTGATTTTTCTTCCGCTACTTATCTCTTAACTCCGTATATGTAAGCTTTGCTTGTTTGTCCATTGAAATTTGAGGGAATGGAATTGTAGAAAATTACGTAAAACTGTTTCTCATGATGAATTTTTATGTGAAATTTGAAGTATTAGGAGAATACATGTTTAAAATCTGTCTATAGAAGAAAACAATCTCTCTGTCTCTCTCTTGTCTAATAATTGACATCATTGGAATCACTTGTTTCTTTGTTCAAATATTTTAAGATCAAGTTCTTGGTTGAGATTAGCTCTTAAAGGCAGTTTGGATGATGGCTTGAAAATAAGATGTTGTGGTTACAGTGATGGAGCTAGTTCCACTGGCTTATGAAGTAAGGAAAATGGTACAGTTTTTCGTGAATGTCTCCAAATTATCTTCTTTATCTTTAGAATGAAGCATTAGACTGTCAGTGTTCAAGAACCAAATATTTGAGGTTGTTTTCTTCACGTTGGCCAGAAAACAGCACAATTAGACTGTGTCTTCATGAAATTTTGTCTTCAATCTTCATTTTTCAATTAGTAGAATCTAAATCTTCATTCCATATCCTATATTGGCCAGAAAACCAGTGAATTTGTATATCCTTTCAGCGTCCAAATTTTCTCGTAGCCCAGATATCTTCAGAGTCAAGAAATTCTTTGAGGTAAGAAATTTATTCTCAGAGTCGATTTTGGCCTTAAGCTATAGTCGATTTTGGTTTTAATTGGCAATATAATCAATTTTATCTTTGAAAATGTCTAATGTGTGTTCTTTTGTTTAATTTTTCTATCCTCTGTTACAACGGTCACGTGCTTATATGAAGGGTAGTTAATATTTTTCTTGAATTTTTCTCAGAGTCGATTTTGGCCTTAAGCTATAGTCGATTTTGGTTTTAATTGGCAATATAATCAATTTTATCTTTGAAAATGTCTAATGTGTGTTCTTTTGTTTAATTTTTCCATCCTCTGTTACAGCGGTCACGTGCTTATATGAATGGTAGTTAATATTTTTCTTGAATTAAGTTGGAGTTGATTATACTCAATGGTTATAATTGGTTGGATAACTTTCATGTCTTTTTTTCTATAGTAAACACACACCACCACTGACTCACACACGCACATGATGGCACAGGGATTTTACCCCCATACATCTCACTCAATAGGATGAGATCCATAAAATTCGACTTAGGCTAGATTGGCTGTTTGTGATGATAGTATTTGGTGCAGATTCCGTGATGGACATTGTAAATGGAAAATTTCTGCCTTTGTTTATATTGCAGATTAACCCAGCTGAAAGTTATGCAACACCTTTCTATAGCCAAAAGTCACATTGAAATTAATATCACACAACCACTTTAGTTTTTTTGGGTAGTTGAAGGATAAGATTTTTCACTACGTTACACCTTTCTGTGGCCAGAAATGGCATTGAGTAGCTACAGAGGATAACACCTTTCTATGTTTTATCTTTGAAAATGTCTAATGTGTATTCTTCTAGTTACTATTTCCTATTAATCTTTGCATATTCAGTCAGTCAATTTTGCTAGGAATTTTTATGTGATTAGTCCTGCTGCTGGACTTGGCAGGATTTGGACTGTCAAGAGTCGGAAGATGAATGTGTTTTTTAGTTCACAAATGGTTTTCCGAGCCAGTCCAACAGACCTCAGGCAAATCATCGAGCCTATGCTGCCTCTCTTTCCTCTAATGTTTCTCACTGGTAATAAGATTATGGAGCCTTTTATCATATGACCTCAGACTTGTCCAGGCTTTCTCTCCACACTCCATATTTGGGATCTGATGCCATAATTATTGGAAGCAGTCAGCAATAATTAATTTACATGTTGGGAAGGATCTTTGTTAATTTGCTACAGTTGACTCTAAAGTATGATCTATTATTAGATCTTAGCATTCAAATCCTTTTATGTTGGCACATTAGCAGTTGCTGTATCTTTCATTTTGCTGGAACTATTAAAATTGTTTCAGAGCTTTTTTTACATGTTGTACATCTTCCATGTGCTCTTCTTTTTTTTTGTCCGTTTCACTATTTTGTAATCTGTATATCACCATACTGTTTTATTGTACTTGGTAGAATTACTGTCAGCAATATTCTATTTAACATCTTATTATTTATTTTTTTTTAAATTTTTTGTTCATTAGCGACGCTCCACAAATGTCACTAAAAATACTATTTGCGACCCTTTTAGAGCGTCGCTAGTATGCTTATTCAATAGCGATGCTAATTGACGGTCGCTACAAATACTAGTAGCGACGCTTCTAGAGCGTCGCTATTATTATATTTTCCTTTTATTCAATAGCGACGTTTTGAAACTGTCGCTACAAACTCTATTAGCGACGCTTTCGCTAAGCGTCGCTATTATAAATATTTATAAAAAAATTCATTAAATGTCGCTAATACAAAATTAGTCGCGACGGTAATTGAGACCGTCGCAAATAATGTTTTTAGCGACGGTTACACATTGTCGCGAATACTTGTCATTCGCGACAGAATCTAACCGTCGCAAATGTATTAACATTATAGCGACGTTTGCGATACGTCGCTAATAAACTTATTCGCGACGTTTTATAGAAGAGTCGCTAAAAGTACTATTAGCGACGGTTTGCCTTTTCTGTCGTTATTAAGTAGTAGCGACTGGAGTATTTGCGACGCTTATTGCGACGGTAAATATGCGTCGCAAATAAGTTTTAACGACGCTTGTGGAAGTATTAGCGACGCTTGCGAGCGTCGCTAATACCCCATTTTCTTGTAGTGCTAATTCAAAAAATAGTAGGGTAGGGTGCCCTTGAATTAGCTAAGATTAGTTTTTGAATGGTAGAAATTGGGAGAAAAATGGCATAGAAATAGAGGTTTAAAGTTTTAAGAGTGGGCAAAAACCAAAAGAGAGGAGAGGAGGAGGGTGTGGGTGGGTTGGAACCCCCCTCCCTTCTTTATTTATAGGGAAACCAGTCATTGGTGCGCACCATGTGGCATGCAACCAATGGCTAGGCTAGCCATGCCAGATAGGTGTAGGCTGGCTGGTTGTATGGCGCGACACAGTGCTGATGTCGATATTCTGCTACTAGTGCTCTAACACAAAAATTATTATTATTTTTTAAACAAAATAATAATTTAAAACCTTCAGTGACAATAACTCTCTACCCTAAACTCTGATTCATGGATTTTTAGTATCATTTACCTTGTATTGCTGAGCCCTGAGAAACAACACCATACAAGGGTATGTTTTCTTGTAAATTTAGAGTGGGGCCGCCTCAACACGTTTTTCAAAGTTGTGGCCTATGATCCTGGTGCCTGATCTACATGTTTTTGGGCTCGTTACAACTATCTCTTTGAACCCTATAAATGATTTAGAAAGGTTTTTTAAGAGGATAAGGCTCAAAATTACTTAAAATTGATAAGATGATTTGTTGGGCCCGAAACATGATGTGGGCCCTAAAAGTATATAAAAAAAAATTGGGTTATAATAGCATTATCTTGATAGTTTGAGGATGCCACTTTCTAGGTCCTCTACTGCAGTCTTTCTTTTTTTAGATAACTTATGGACATCCTATGCGACCAACTTGGATTCTTGTGATATTGTTATTACAAGCAAATCCTTCTTCTTCACCAGATTTTGTTTTGCATTATGGTTTGTTATTATGATGTGGTGTCTTTGGGTTCCTAATTCTAAGCATTTGCACCGAGATACTATCCATCTTTGTCATTCTATGCCTATTGTAGAACATGAAGGTGCATTTCGAACATATAAACGTGTATCTCAAAGCTTCACCTGGTGTGGTCTTAAATGGGCAGCCCAACAATTTGTGGCTCAATGAGACATTAGCCAACGAGCTAAGAGTGATTATATTGCTCCTTTAGGTCTTCTTTATATACTTCCTATTTCTGAGAGGAATTGAAAAGAAATCAATATTTTTTTATAGAGGGATTACTAAAGGTTCAGGGCAAATCCGTTATACTCATGGTAGTTGATAAGCTCTCCAAGTATGCTCACCTTCGGCTCTCTCTCACCCTTATAGTATTGCAAAGAGCGTTGTCGAGGTTTTCATATGCGACATTACTCATCTTTATGAGATGCCATAGTCTATTATTTGTGATCTTGGTAAGGCACTTCCTTTCCTTGGTATGGCAAGAGTTTTTCCGCTTACAAGGCACTTCCTTTCCCATGCGTTCCGCTTATCATCATTAGATAGATGGACAATATGAATTGGTAAATCATTATCTTAAGTAATATTTATGATGTTTTTCAAGTGACTGGCCCCAGGCGTGACTATCCTTTTTTTCCTTAGGCAGATTGGTCTTATAATTCCAGTTTTCATAATGCCGCATGTTACACTTTAGTTCATCTCATTTATGGTTGTCCACCTCCTACATTGCTCCATTATGTGTCACTTCTGCTTAGATATTATTGATTATACTCTTCAAACTCATGATGAGGTTTTGCACCAACTTTGTCTTAACGTGGCGAATTCGCAACACTGTATGCAACAAGTTTATGATAAACATTATGTGGATCGAGAGTTTGTAGTTAGTGATCTTGTTTATCTTTGTCACCAACCTTATTGCCAAACTTCCATTCATAAGTCATCTAACAAAAAACTAGCTCATTTCATCCATGGTTCATATATGATTATTGAGCGTATTGGCAAGGTTGTTTATTGTCTTCGACACTTTGATTCACCTAATGTTTCATGTTTTTCATCTTTGAAAGTTTGTGGGTGATTCTTCATCTCTTCCATCGTATCTTCCACAATTGATGTCTTTAGATCCAGCCCTTTCGACACCTCATGTTAATTTGGAGCGACGTTGTGTTCGCCGTAGTGGACATGTTATTTCTAGGATTCTTATCGCTTAGTTATACCGTTCTTTAGATGATACTTCTTAGATGCGTAAAAATGAGTTCATTCAACAATATCCAGATTGGTAGCCTTGAGGTCAAGGTGATGTGGAGCATGGTAAATTTTATGACCCTATTGAGTCCCTAAATAGCTTTCCTAGATTAGTCTCCTTTCCTAAATTAACTAGGATTTAATATCTTCATTAGCTTTTCTTATTTCAGTAAGAATTGTACTTTAAATTTCCTATAAATTATAGTGCACAACCACATTATGAATCAGTCAATCAAATCCAAAAGTTAATTTAGTTAATTTTTTCTCTAATCCATCTATTTTCTCCTCTTTCTCTTTAATTTTCCCTGTATAGCCCCTCTGTCCACATCAAAAACGCGCACAATTCTTTATAAAAATAAAAAAGAACCAGTGAGACTCAAAAAGTTTTGCTTACTTAAAAAAAAAATCACAAAGGCCCTCAAGGGGAAAGGAAACTATCATTGGGCACGTAGGAAAATGGGCTCAACACCAATACCTGTTAAACACGTTCAGTAAGACAACAGGTATTGATGTTGAGCACAATTTTGTCATGCATTTATGTATAACTCATAATTTTTTCCTTAGACATACCAAACTATACAATAGAACTCTACCAAGAGAACTCTTCTTCCCTAGCTGTATCTTAGTGATAAAAAATAAAATGATTCTAAAAAATGTTAAATGAGGAGTAAGTAATGGGTTCTACTGAGACTTATTGTTGGGGGGAGGGGCAATAGAATCATTCAAAAAATGCTGAAACTGCTCACCTTCATAAACACTCGCCCGATGTGCTCCACGATTTTGGCATGGAGCCGTGCTTGTGCAGGAGGCTCACTCATTAGGGATGCACCGGGCAAGCGTTATTTCGTACGAGTGGCCTTAGCGTTACTCTAATAAATACATAACCATTTTGAAAGGAAAAGAAGAAAATATATATCCCACTGGGATTCATTATCTGGGATTCATCATGCAAATTTTATCATCCTAGCATTACTCTAATCAGTTGGTGGAAAGGTCAATTAGTTGCCTTAACAAAACATTGCTTATGGTTGAACTTGTGGATGGCTTAGATCAAAACAAGGATCATTTTTTTATCTCAGGACAACTGCGGCTCAAGGGCTGGCATCTGTTTGAGCAAATTTGTTCTGGTCGGGTCATTTCATATGGAAGGGGTTCAAAGATTATCACGTATATATTGCAGAAAGGGTGTCCTACCGAGTCAATATTGCCTAGAATCGATATATATTACTTTTCACAGCTATTGGATCAACAAAAGCACAAAGTTTATTCAATCATCACTACATAGTTTTAGACTACATTACACCCACCTGGTCCTCCGACCCAGATGCCAAAACCACTAGGCTTTTCTTTTGCTCTCTCCACAGCATAGCAATCTGGTGCACTGTTATAGGTAGTGAGAATGAGGTTTCCAATTGCTTCATCAGCCCCGTTTTTGTCCATCAGCTTCATGTGTCTTATGAAAGCTGCTTTCTTCCAGCCTTGACCAGCAAAATGGCCACTCCCCATTGGAGGACTGGGGAAGAAAACCGTAGTGTAGGCCTCCCCACCCCATAGTACTTGGTTTGCTACATCTGCTAAGCTGGTAAAAAGCTCCTCTGGCCAGTACCCAATGGCGATGTTGTCATTACCAAAGTGGAGCCACCAATTCCCTGTAATTGGGTCCTGTCTTGCAAGAAAAGGGAGCATCAATTGCCATCAGTGTTTGCTCATTTGTACCATGATTATACACAACTATCATATGTTGATTATCAATCATCTCTATCAAGACAAGCTGAACTTATGATTAATCCCATAAAAAATGTTTTCCTGATCAGAGCTATGTCACCATGCCACATTGGGTTCTGAATATTGTACATAACTTTATGTACCATATTCAGAGACTTATGTCGCATGGTTATGGATAGTTTCATAGCCTAGAATTCCATTAGGTCATGTTGATGCATATAAAATGGACAATCAATTGGCACCTTATTCAAGACGATCGACATCTCATATTGAAGTCCTTCATAGCTTGAAACAGGCGATACAGCACCCCCAACACCAAGTTCTGGGTTCACGGTAACGAAACCCTTGCACATAACGTTCAAACAGCCGGTTTTGTAGTATCCATCAGCCTGTATACAAATACATAATCGTAGGATTCGTATATAATAATCATTGGCAAGATTATTACTCCATCTATCGTACATTCATAGCCCTATTTGTTTTTTTAAAATCAACTAAACTCTAAAGTAAAAAGAGAAATCTAGGGCCAAGGCCGTGATCTAATGGCAAGGGGGCAGCATTGAAACTAGAATGTTTGTTAGACAATTTCAAACTACAATTAGTTCATTTTGAAAAACTAAATGAAGCCCTTAATATACGATGTAGCTAGGAGTATTAATAAAGTCATAATAAGAAGAGAGTAGAAAACTTACAGTCCAGCTTGTTGAAAATCGCGTTTGGTTGTCTGAATGTATTGTGGGATTTACCTGAAATTGAGAAATTAGTACAAAAACACATAGGACATGTACCCATATTTCAAATAAATAGCAGTGCTTTTAAAATTGACACAGCTATTTACTCATATTGGTAGTTTTTCCGGTTCAACTAGGCAAAATCCAGATCAATTTGGGAAAAACCAGAAAATTGCTTCACCCAAAAGCAAATAAGTCCAGTCAAATCCAATATTCCAATATGACCAGCCAAGCCAGTTTTTAAAACAATGATAAATAGCCACAGTTGGGGATTTATCTTGTTCAAGAGTGAAAACATCACAGTATACTTAAAAACACTTGCATTGAACTACTCATAAACACAAATTCTCGATGCAAGTGGTAAGGGAAATTAAATTACTTACCGTCCAACCCGCTTCAATTACATTGGTTCCTGTTCCATTATTAATAGCTCCCTCCCAACTTAGGACTGCAACCTTCATATCAGTGTATTGATTTACATCTGCGAGCTTGTGGTTCCACACATTAAGCACTGCTTTCGTGCCATAGTATTGGGCTTTATATGTGGTATAATATGCATACTGAGTAGCCACAATAAAGATATAACGTCATATAATATTTATTTAAAGGAATAGTACTCGTATTAGAGCAATAAAGATTAAGGTGAAAAAAAAGAATGAAAGAAACTTACGAAATGGCCAGGGGAATAAGTAATTGTGTCTGGATGATGATTAAAAGGAGCTCTCCTGCGAGCATTATGTAATTTTGCCCTTCTTAATTCTTTCTTAGAAGTCCTCAATATAGGCACGGTCCCCTTTGGGCATGGACCTCCTTTGAGACGCATTACTGAATGCCTAGCATCCCGGGCACCCTGATCTACATCTTTCTCCCTCATTGGGATAAATGAAGGTTGTACCTGCAAGCCGAAGAAAAGATTTATCCTAACAAGAATAATGGACCGTTAAGATATTCTTTCTATCTTATATTAATTGCTCTATTTAATTTTTTAAAATAAATTAAAATCAGTTCATTTTGTAAAACAAAAAAGAGTTATTAAAGTGGGACAAAGGGAGTATAAGAATTGTGGCTCTTGTAGTAATTGTGGCTTCACCAGAGCTGTTGATGAGCCCGAATTAATGGTGCATGCAGACTGTGTTTTGCGTATAATTGATGCACTACCGTCTGTGCCATCGATGAAGTGACATCAACAGCTGGCTGGTGAAGCTTCATCAGCATATTAGGGTTCGTAGAGATTTGAAACAAATTTGCACCTACTTGAAGTTTGTGATTCCTCAGCAATGGGTGATCCAAGGATGGCTGCTTATAAAGATCATAACAGTCGAAAATTTCTCCATTTACAGTCTGCAAGAAAGGAAACAGAAGGTTCTTGCTTCATGCATGAACAGTACTGAAAGAATGGAGAGAGATTTAGAGAGGGAGAGGGGAGCCCCACCCGGATTGTAGATAGAACATGCCTTCTTGCTGCACGGCCATGAGTAGTGAAAGCAGCACATAAGATCACAAGAAGTTGCAGCAACATTTGCCAAGGTCTTAGTGTGGCCGGCATTCCAATCATTTGATGTTTTTTCACGCTGCTATTGCTTTGCTTATATTGTGATCAGCCCAGGGGAAAGGGTTTTATCATTTATGCAAAATCTTTGACAGATGATCCCTTTCCTTGAATGAACTATTGGTTGATATCCCTTTAATCCCAAAATAATCCCCATTTCTTTCCGAACCACGAAAAATCTGCATTGGTATATATAGTATGCTTGATCTATTGATTGAATATATGCATATATCCCTTTAGTCTCAAAATCCGGCTCATGATAACCACTATTTCTTTCCTAACCAAGTAAAATCTACATTAGTACGCGATCAGGAAATTTCGCTGGAAAATCCGTGGTCTTTAAATTAAATTTTATGGAAAACTTAGCCGTTCCTCCTTTGAGCTCCTCGTGAATGTTATATTATCGAGCTCTTAAGGGAGTTTTAAATTTTAAAAAAGGATAACATTCATTATTTGATACTCCCTCCATCTTCAATAACTCTATTTTTCAAAACAGTTTGTTCTATATTAATAACTTTATTTTATTTAATTCAAGTTATTGAGTACTTACAAAAGAGTATTTTAGCTTATTTTTCCTGTGTATCACTATTAAAAAAAACCACTATTTTTCAAATGGGCCTATTAATATGGGATAGAGCATTATATTTTATTAATACACAAAATGCCTTTCTGTGCTTACTATTTTTCCCTCAGCCCTTGGGCTTTATTCTCTTGTGAATATGCATCCGGGGGTGTTCCACATCGAGCCTGAAGCCTCCTCTGCCTAGCCTTGATAGAGGCATGCAACTCTGCCTCTGGTGATGCCTTGCAATCCTGGGAGGAGAAGAGCTCCACCGGATAGTGATATTCCCACAACAAAAGCACCCACAAAAAACTCACACGAGAGTTTTGATTGGCCTTCACAAGTGGGTTCCACACTAAATTCACATAGGCTTATTTATTTTGACCAATCAAAACTCATGTGTGGGTTTTTGTTGTGTACTTTTGATGTGAAAATATCATTTTCCCTCCACCAACACGGCTTCACCTCCCACTCTTTGCTCTCCGCCTATGTCATCAAGTGTCTGAGACAACCGCTTGTACAATGCCCCTCCAAAGCACGATCAGAGCTCAACTTTTGGGAGAGAGAAAGAGATGGTCACGTGCTTATACTAGCAATAGCAATGTATTTATAAATGAGTATATGCTTACTTAATAAATCCCTTAGTACCTCCTTTCACTAAAAAAATTCATTAAATTTATTTTACTTTTCCAATCTTACTAATCCCATTATTTGTCCTACCTATTACCCCAACCCAAAGTAAACCTCATCTCCTTCTCCAACTCTGACACAAGTTGCAATATCTTCAATGGTTGCGGAAGTTATCATTGACGGAGACCCTACCTCTTCTCTTTCCTCTTCTTCTTCTCCCTTATCTTCCTCCTCCCTCGTAGTAGGCGATGTAGTGGGACAACCACGCTGCCTCCGCATTGTTAGTTGAAAGGCGATCATGGCTAGATATGGCCTGGTTAGGCCACAACATGCCAGATTCAGCCGTAGCCAACACTCTTGGCCTTAGCAAGTTCCAGACCTAGGCCATGGCATGGCCCTTTGGCCTTGGCTAGATTAAGGCCTGGCCACAGCTTGGCCCTCTGGCCACAACTAGGCTTCCCTCGGCTTGGTCCTGTGGTCACGGCTAGGAGAATAGGCTAGATTTTGCTAAGTTGGAACTTGGTTATGGCCCAACCATAGGTGAAGATGAGGAGGAAAGGGTGTTGAGAAAGGGTGAAAGAAGAAGGGGAGGTCATTGGCCGGTGGAGCCAACACCAAAGTTGAAGAAGAATGAAGGAGAAAAGGGTAGTTGGGGTAGGGTCAAGTTGGGAAAAAATCATATATTATGGGTTTATACAAGAATATTTAAATGTTTTAGCTAAGGTTAATGAGAAATCGGGTAATGAGGGATTTATTGGGTGCATATAGATGTGTTATATATTTATAGAGTGAAAGAGGAGGTTACCATAAGGTAAGGGTTATTTATCTCCAATTTTCATGGACATGGTGACCTAGACCTTACATTTGAGAGTATTGTTTATATGTTAATTAAGTATTTTTAATTTTTTTGAGTTGAGATTAATATGTAATTAGTGAATTAATTAAATTTGTGTTTGTCTCTGTTTTGGATTCATAACTATATTTTAAATATTTTTATTTTGAGTTTTGATCCCAAAATTATTTTGGAAGTAGTTTATTATGTCTAGATTTTATTCATAATTTTTTAATTTTTTTTAAATATTATCTATTTATTTTATTTTTTGAAATATTTGTTGCATAGTAAGACAATTCTATGTTTTAATATTTAGAAGTGTGGTTAGAGATGAAAACCATGAGTTTTGGTTTCTTCTTTTTCTAATTTTAAATATACATGTTATGAACAAGTCGTAAAAATTTTAAGTCGTTTTGAACACCTTCAATTGATGACATTGTCATAAATTAAAAAATTAAGAGTTCTGGCATTTGGCTATCTCATTAATCAAATCACAAAAATTATTTTTTTATAATTATTTATTTATAAACTTGTTATTGTTATTAAATTTTAACTTTTATTATTAAATAAATAGAGTTAAGTAGGTTAGTTAAACATGTCATAATGTATATAAATATTTCCGTTATGCTTCTTAAGTGTACTATACTAGGCTCCGGCTTCTAAGTGGAACTACTATGTCACTTGAATCGGGTCAGTGTTAGGAACGTGACAATGCTATTAATTATAATTCTAGTAGCATGCTATTATGCCACAATAATATCTTTATTTTAAAAAAATAAATAATAAAACTTATTCAGCCTCCCAAGTAAACAACTTTTGTTTACATCCGAATTTTTGGTAAAGTCGCAACGTTATAGGCACAAATTTCGATTAACCCACCGCCAGATGAGGGCCCTACACTTCCTCCTTCTGTGGCTCCCCTTCCCAAATTCAAACCGGTCTGGTCTAGCTGCAGAAGAATCTGGAGTCCCGACTGTCCGACCCGGGTCTATCTCCTAGCCGTTGGCAACGGTTGGATCATAGCTGGATCCCAATTCCCAAATCCTCTTGCAATTTGAAATTTATAGCCGTTACCGTCTCCCCATCAATGCAATTTGAAGATTTAATCGGCTCCCCTGAAATGGTTTTGGGATCTATATTTAGTTATTCTGCGAATGTTTGGAGCTTCGTCTGGTTTGGTGAGACAGAGCCAGCAAACAGAGGGAGAAAATGAGAGCGGCAGAATATTAAGATTGAAGCCGGAGGCGCATCATCTCACAACAGGGGAGACTCGTCTGCAAGCGGTAATTTGTTGCTCTTCTTTTAGCTTCCGTTTCCCTTTTCCCCGGCATATCTCTCTCGAATTTGGATGGGGTAACTACCTTTGCATTGATTTTGGGTTGGTCAAAAGTGACCGTAAATGTTTTCTCTAGTTTAGATGAATTTTAGTAGAAGTTTATGTGGAAGTCCGGTTTCAAAGAGCTTTTTGGGGCATATTCGTATTTGGGTAGATGAGTTATGATGATTCATGTCATTCTCTTTGATTAGTTGTAGGCTTGTAGCTCAAATTGGACGGTGCTGTGTTCGGTTCATGTCATTCTCTTTGATTAGATACAGGCTTGTAGGTCAAATTGGGTGCCCTGTTCTTGGTTCATCTCTTCCTCATGTTAATTCATATTTGTTTCTAGCTCTAGTCTTTAAACATCTTTCTGTTGTTGAGACTCTGTGAAATGAACGGATTCCACATTTATTCTAATTTAAGTTACTGCCCAGCTGCTGGCATATATTATAATATCAGCACTGACAGATTGCTACGACATATATTCTAGATTATGTTGGATATCAATTTAGGCTTAGAATACCAATTTTATTAGTTTATCAATTTTTTTTCTGGCTTGTGAATCTGTTTGATGAACTCGATCTATTTTTCTTACTTTGTCTGTGATTCTATGACTCCTCAGCAGGTCCCAGGTCCTTGAAAAAATTAAATTTCAAAGTCTCCACAGTTAATGTTGGCTTGGAATTTGGTCTATATTTTTTGTATGAATCTAAGTTTTGTGGAGTGGCGGGCAGCAGCGGAAGCAGTGGTGGGAGAGGTGGCGCACATAAAAATTCAATCTTTATGCAAGATCTACACAATACATATTAACATCAATTAGCAATATGCATATAACTTCAATCAAAGGAAAAATAATCAACATGGAGTGATACTAACTGACCCGGGCCTCAAAACAGCCCTAATACGCCCTTCATGGTAGATTTAGCATGACAACATTATATTTACTTAATCAACCAAAGGAAACAAGGATGGTACAACGAATTAGGTGTTGGGGGTAGGATACGTAGTAAGTATGGGGTTGACCCTATCGCGGGCTTGGCCGTATGCAGGGAGGGTCCCGTTGTGTATGACCTTTGTAAGTCAGTATTTTAGCACATAAGCACATTGTCTTGAGCCCGTTTAGTGAGCCCACTTAAAGAGGATTAGTGAGGAGTATTTAAGGGAGAGAAGGGAAAAACCTAATGTGCACAAGGAGGGCCGCACCATTCTCTCCACTCTCCCTTCCCAATTCCGCCCCTCTCTCCTTGCTTGGTGCGGCTTCCTCTTGTCCAAGGGTTGGCCGTCATCTTCTTCTTCCTCTAGTTTCTTCCTTCCTTCTCCTACGGTGTATAGTGTAAGTTTGGAAGAGGAGCTCACTGATTTGATGCATCAAGGAGAGGCTTTACTGAAATTGATTCCAAGATCAAGGCTAAAAGGGATCAACACGTAAATCGTTAAAGGTAATCCTTGTTTCCTTTGGTTGATTGAGTAGATCTAATGTTGTCATGCTAGATCTATCATGAAAGGCATGCTAGGGTTATTTTGAGGCTCAGGTCAGTTAGTATCATTTCATGTTGATTATTTTTCCTTTAATTGAATGTTATATATGCACGTATATTGCTAATTGATGTTAGAAATTACATGTATTGTGTAGATTTTGCATAAATATTGGATTTTTATGTGCGCCACCTCTCCCACCACTGCTTTCGCTGCTGGCCAGCCACTCTACAGTAGTATTAGAGCCATTTGGGGGAGATTTGGTCGCTGATTTGGTTGAGATCCAATCCATTTTACCTGATCTAGGTTTAAATTGGTAAAATTGGGGTTTTTAGCCTAAATCATATGATCTATTATTCAATTCAAAGGGCTTTTAATTTTGTCTTAATTATAACTAAAATTTGCATGTTTGGAATGATTTGGCTGCTAGTTGCTCGTGATTTGAGTTTAAATTGAGTTTTTTGTGCACGATTGTATACATAAGGGCATAGTGGTAATTTTGCCACATTATCTTGTGCAATTTTTTTCTCTAATTACGAATTTGGCACACACTTCCCTGCTGGAAAGCAAGGGCCATTTGAATTATTTATTATAATAATAAATTTAATTTAATTGGTAAAGGGTGTAAATTGACCAAAATAGCCCTAGGGCATTTTGGATAATAGCCCTAGGGGCATTTTGGATAATTTACATGGGCATTTTGTGTGCTTAATATAGTTCTGTCTAGATCTTTTATTCATTGTGTTGATAACATACTGTAGTTTCTGTGATAATTTGTTGGTGTGCCTTTTGAGGGCAAAAAAGACCAAAATAGCCCTAGGGGCATTTTGGTAATATACACTAAAATTTTTCTAGACTGAATCTTAATTTCCAACAGCATTCAGAATTGTTATTTTACTAGAATATAATGGAAACTTTCTATGATTAATTTTAGTGTGCCCTTAAGGGTAGAAATTACCAAAATAGGGTAATTTTGAATGCTGCTGAAAATTGGCTACCGGTTCACCCAAACCGTGACACGTTGGACCAAACCGGGCCCGAGCCCATACCATGGTCCAACAAGTTTCTTTTGGATGTTGTGGTTCACGAGATGGATATGTATTTCTAATCGCATAGTTTCAAGTACGCATCTCTTAAAAGTGGTGAGTTCATTCACTATGAAAAATTCAATTAAAAGTGGGTGCTAATTTATATTTATAAAGCTTATGATGCCGTAGTAGCTTCATATGGCTAGATCAAAATGTTTCCTTGTTTGAGTTTATGAAAAGATCAAGATTAAACAGATATGTATGTTGTGTGTTATCCTTTTAGGCTATATGAAAGTTATGAAATTAAAATTTATATCAATTTTTTGGTTCTACATCTCTAGTCCTGTATCCCAGTGGAATTCTTTACTGAAAGTTATATTTGCAAAATGATCTACATTGCCAACAATGTAAATCAATAACTATATAGATTCCATCTCTAGCAATCTTGGTACAAATATTTACAATTTCACTCCAAAATTTATGCTATAATCTCTATCTTTGGCTAAAATTTGCACTTAAAACTTGAAGGGCTTGTAAAATTTATAACCACACACTAAGGGGCTGTTTGGATGTAGAATTTTCATCGATTTTACCCCAATTTTAGTCCAAATTAATTTTCATTCAAAAGTTTAATTCCAAGCCATTTCGAGCCGGAATAAGTTAGAATTACCAAATTTACCCCTCATGAGGTGATTCTATCGATTCTGGCTCTACCCCCCTTTCAGAATTATAGATTCCATTATCCCCTCATTATTTTTCAACAATTATCTCTTGTATCGATTTGAACTTCAAAAAACATGTTGTATAGGTGTGGGGCCCATATTAAATGTTTATAATTACTTAGGGGTGTGAAGTGTATTTTAAAAGTTCAAAATTACTTACCTTTGTAGAATTTTGTTTAAGAGAGCAATATTACCAAGAACGTGCATATTCAAAGTTTAGGAGAGAGAGAAATTAGGGAAAATTATATAAATAATAATTAAAAAATATTTACCAAATTAAACCACTTGGGAAAATATTTTTCGAAGTGGTATTCCTTTTTGCCATGCAAGCGCCAGCCATGCAGCTAGCACCTGCATGGCTTTTTTAAAAAAAAAAATAAATTGATTTCGTTGTTTAGAAGGACAAAATCAGCTTAAAATCAATTTCATTGTTCTAAACAACGAAATTGCCACACTTCGCCTATTTCGGCATTCGATCGGCAACAATGCTGATGAAATCAAAATAATTTTTAAAAAAAAAACTATTTGAAACTAACTTTATCACCTGTCCCTATTCTTTCATTCAAAACATACACAATTGCATTGATTCCACCCATTCCATGTATAACAAATATAACATTATAAGTACATCATAGACGAGTATCAAATATACATCACAAGTCAAAAAAATGTTTAGTTTAAAATAAGCATATAAAAAAAGTAATGTCAATAATCTCCTATGTTCTCAACCTTGACCTCGTCCTCGATGATGGTGTACTAGCTCCTCTAGCTGTGACTCTCTTATCCTCCCATCAAGCAGTATACGATGCACGATGTATAGCCCAGTCGGTAATATGGCGGCCCTGTCGAGTAATACGATGGACAAACTCGACAATAGAAGGTGGGACCCCTTGCTCTAGGTTAAACTGGAGCATTACATGATCCAGCACATACATCTCTATAATCTTGTAACTTATCAGTATAAAAATGCGAGAGTAGCACTGCCCCATTAATAAGTGCCAACCATGTCAAAGTCGGCAAGGAGGGAGAGATATGAAACATGCACATGGCTACTCATGGTATCCGCAAATATCGTGGCTCCAAGTAGATGTAATAGATAGGCTTGTGCATGCTGCTCGATAACTATCTCTATAGCTTTTGAAACTCCTGTAAGAGCCATTGTAGGCTTATTCGACTACAACGCATCACTGTAGTAGGAGGAGCTCTACCAAGAAGTGTAACTAAAATATCCACATGAGCTCCTCCTGTAGTGTCTGTCACATCCATGAGAGTGATGGATATCTCTCCATATGACAAATGAATGCCCATCGAACTTTGAGTTTCATACCATACACCGCCTTGAGACATTTGAACGCTAAATGGCTTGTGTGCATGCATCGTGGACCTTCCATATTACACACAAAATCTCAAAATTTAGCTAAATGTATTTTCATTAACACTTATAAGATTCAAAATGTATTCATAACTAAATCAACCTTACCTCCAATTAGGTCCACTTCCATCGTAAATAGGGGCAGACAACCTATGACGTTTATTTGAAGCTGTTGTCATAGATAAATTTTCTTCTTCGTCGTCCATTGGCATTTGCATAGGACTTTCATTGTTTACATTTCTATTCGAGCTCCTATACTTCGCCTTTCACTAGGCACTCGGGCCTCTTTTTTGAGAAATAACTCGAAAGAAATTACGTAACGCAAGTGGTGAAACATAAAACCCATTGATGCATCATCATTCATGCATATTAATGTCATTCTCGATTTATACAACGGAATATTACATTTGATTTTCCATCTTCAATCCCACCCAACCTTGTTTGCTACTTGCATCTCAAATTCATCATACGTCGACAATTTCTTAATTAATAATCCTTCCGTGCATCCGTCATAGGTAAGTAAAAAACTAACCATTTCTTCTGCCATTTCAATTCAATTAATTCATAAATAATAGATTAAATTAATATTAGATTAAGCAAACTAATACTAACATCTACCCTAACCAAACTATTGCTAACTCATATTCTCTATTAAATTAAGCTTTGATTTTAAATAAAAATGTCAATCAATAGAGGCATAAAATACCACAACAATATTTAAATAAAACCAAGAGATTTTCCAAATATATAAGCATGGTAACCAACATATTTTCAAAATATATACGCATAGAAACCAATAGATTTACCAAGTATATAAGCATATCATGAAGACTTTAAATTAATGAACAAATTTCCTAATCAACGAAATTAAAATTGTTGTAAATCAACACATTTTTAAAGCAATTATCTAAAAAAATAAAGATTTAGGGTACCACAAAATGGGGGCGCAATTGGCGCGGTTAGAACGGGGGCCAACGAAAAAGGCGGCAGGGAGGAGGAGGCGAAACCAGCGGTGAGCCGGAGGAGGTGGGATTGGCGGCGGGCCAGAGGACAAAAGCAGCGGTGGAGGCGAAGTGAAATCGCTACTAAAACAACGATAAATCTTCCTCCCCGCCGCCTTTTTCGTCAGCCCCCATTCTAACAGCGCCAATTTCGCCCCCATTCCGTGGTACCCTAAATCTTCATTTTTTTAGATAATTGCTTTAAAAATGTGTTGATTTACAACAATTTTAATTTCCTTGATTAGGAAATTTGCTCATTAATTTAAAGTCTTCATGATATGCATATATACTTGGTAAATCTATTGGTTTCTATGCGTATATATTTTGAAAATATGTTGGTTACCATGCATATATTTGGAAAATCTCTTGGTTTTATTTAAATATTGTTGTGGTATTTTATGCCTCTATTGTTTGACATTTTTATTTAAAATCAAAGCTTAATTTAATAGAGAATATGGGTTAGCAATAGTTTGGTTAGAGTAGAAGATGTTAGTAGTTTGTTTATCTAATATTAATTTAATCTATTGTTTATGAATTAATTGAATAAAAATGTTAGAAGAAATGGGTAGTTTTTTACTTACCTATGACGGACGCACAGAAGGATTATTAATTAAGAAACCATTAATGTATGATGAATTTGAGATGCAAGTAGCAAATAAGGTTGGGTGGGATCGAAGAAGATGGAAAATTACTATCAAATATAATATATCGTTGTATAGATCGAGAATGACATTAATATGCATAAATGATGATGCATCAATGGGTTTTATGTTTCACCACTCGTGTTACGTAATTTCTTTCAAGTTATTTCTCGAAAAAGAGGCCCGAGTGCCTAGTGAAAGCAAATGCCGGTGGATGACGAAGAAGAAGGAAATTTATCTATGACAGTAGCTTCAAATGAGGTAAGGTTGATTTAGTTGTGAATATGTTTTGAATCTTATAATTATTAATGAAAATACAACGCATGCACACAGTTCTATTAGGACTTCGTATTCCTGTGACAGACACGACAATAGGAGCTCATGTGGATATATTACTTACACCGGTAGAGCTCCTCCTACTATAGTGATGCATGGTCGAATGAGCCTACGATGGCTTTTACAGGAGTTTTGCGAGCTCCCAGCCAATGCTATAGAGATAGTTATCGAGCAGCATGCACGAGCCTATTTACTTGGAGCCATGATATTTGAGGATACCACGAGCCTATCTTCCTCCTTACTAACTTTGACATTGCTAGTACTACTCTCGGGGATTGCGGGCCCTACTTGGTGTTTAGTCACTTATAATTCTTTAATTGTAATATTTGTACATGTCAGATGACCAAGTGTTAGGATGGATCACTTGGGCAAGGTAGGCTTTAAGGTGGAATGTTTAAAAAAAGAGACCAAAAATCCAAAAGGAGTACTCCGAGTTAGACCACCAGCGGTCATACCAGATAATTTTATTGTGGTGTTGAACTTGTTATGTAATGATTTTAAAAAATTTTGTCGTTATTGTATGTGCCGAATCGTGTAATAAACTAAGAACCAACTGACATGCTGCTAATAAGACCTTGCCCGAAGTATAAGTGTTAATTGTGTCAATCAAATGCTCATGCGTATACCGAACTAGATGAAGCTATAATAAAATAAATTAAAAATTAAATAAAAAATTAATAAAAAATAAGAAAATAATATGTGCCTTAATTAACAAAGTTGTACTTACCAAAGCTGCCTCAAACGTATGCATCATTCGCGCTGTAAAATATATTATCATGTAATTGGTAAGTAATTAATACCACTGCATATAAGCGCTACGAACATCTCGCGATGTTGTACATCTCCCCTCTATATGAGACATGATGTAAAGCCCAGTCGGTATGGCGGCCCTATTGAGTGATGTGATGGACAAACTCTTCCGTAGAAGGTGGGACCCCTCTAGGTTATAAACTGGAGCATTACATGATCTGACACATATTGCTATAATATTGCTATAATCTTGTAATATATCAGTGGAGTTCGAGATAGCCACACCTCTCGACCGTCTCTCGACCGTCGGTACATAAAAGAGGTAATGCAACCAATACTTCTGAGATAATTTAGTTTAAATAATGATGAAATTTTTTATAGTTATTACAAAAAAAGTTCAACACGGTAATAAAATTACCTGATATGGCCACTCTATTCAATTGAGGACTCTTTGTGGATTTTCAGTTCTCTTTTTCGGAACATTCCACCTTAAGGAGTTAAATTTAAAAGATGAGTTCAACATGTGTACATAAAACCTTGCTAAAAAAATTAAGTGTTAAATATAAATACAACCTACATCGCTCCTAATGGAGCACCCATCTCAACACGCTATGTCAGAAAATATAATAACAATTATTAAATAAAATTAAGGAATTATAAGTGCAAACAAATATTTAAAATTATAAATTCATTTACCTGGAGAAGGGTCAGACAACCAGCAATCCCCGAGGTCATGGCCTAACATGCTTTCCCTAACTCTCGATATAAAAATAAAAGAGTAGCACTGCCCCATGATTAAGCACCTGCCATGTCAAAGTTTGCAAGGAGGGAGAGATAGGCCACATGTACATGGCTAAGCATGTTGCTTGATAACTATCTCTATAGCATCGGCTTGGAACTCACGAAACTCATGTAAGAGCCATTGAAGGCTTACTCGGCTACCACGCATCACTGTAGTAAGAGGAGGAGCTCTACCAAGGAGTCTAACTAATATGTCCACATGACCTCTTGTCGTGCCCGTCACCACATATTCATCAATGCGAAGTCCTAACAAAACTGCCACATCCATGAGAGTGATGAACATCTTTCCATAGGGCAGGTGAAACGTTTGTGTCTCCCTCCATGTTGATCGAGATAGACGTACTATAGATGAATAAAATGACCAAATCCCACTCGCTCGATACGGGGTAGCATACGATCATCCATAGGCTAATGGCAGAGATATGTAAAACGTTCGGTGCACTCAAGGCACCCGGGTGTCCTATAATAAATTAAAAATTATAACCCAGCGTAGTATATCGTCTAAAAAAATAAATTTTAAAAAGAGTTATCATACCTCTCCTCTCCAAATAGCAGCCGACCTATGTGACTCATCTTGTACGAGTACAGAATCATCAATCGGGCTTGGCCCATAAGAAGGCTTTGCATGATCCATATGATCTGCAGAGAATTAATAGCATATCATCAATCGTTAGGAACATATAATCATATGTATAATAGAAAACTCATAAAGAGATTGATTATATGTTTACCAATCAACAACATGATTTACTATTGTGCCCACTTTGTTTACATCTCCCGCATTTATATCCTCCTCTACCATCTCTCTCTATAGTTCTACAGTCCATTATATTCTTAATGCAAACATACCGTGGGCGACCGGGTTGCCTTGTTGCTCTCAAAGGGTATAACACAAAATGTATATCCCTATCTCAATACTTCCAACCACGAGGAGAATAAAATTCTATAAGTGGGAGATGTGTAAAACAATGATGCCTATATAAGTGGAAGATGTGTAAAACAATGATGCCATATAAGTGGAAGATGTGTAAAACAATGATGCCTATATTGGCTCCCGCCGCTTTGCCCACACAGCGATAAGGTGTGAGGAAGGATAACCATAAACCTGAGGGATGTTGCAGTACAAGTATGCATCGCCGTATTTACCATAACCTTCCGGCCACGAATTGACGTCACTTCGTACTGACTTTTGTTGATCCTATTAACTACTTCCCAATTTTTCTTGTTTGTTCTCTCATTATATCTTCCACTCTTTGAGAGTTATGGGGTGGCCATGGCAGTTGCAGTAAAAGATCATCTAACGAAAAATTTTATGACCCGATAAAAAATAGTTGACACTAAAGTTTGCATGGGTAATCCTCATGCCCCCTTCAAGACGCTATTTAAACTTTCAGCCACATTTGTAGTCGTCGTGCCAAATGTCCTAAAACCATTAGCAATTCTCCTATGAAGAGCAATGCCCTTGGACTCTCCTGACCAATCAAGTCCATTTTAACATCAAACTTTTCTACTGTAAGTGCACAAGTTGCTGCCCCAATCAAGTCCGCCAATGTATCATTTTTGAACTCCTTAAAATTTGCTTTTATGAGACAGATGCAATAAAGATGGTGGTACAGAGGCTCAGGAAGAACCTCAGGCACGACCTTCTGAAGCCCCTTATGTCGATCTGAAATAACGATGATGTTCGTCATGCCCAGTACATGATCCCTCAGTTCCATTAAGAACAATTTCCAATTGTCTCCATCTTCTTTCCCGACATGCCCGAATGCTAGAGGAAATAACCCATTGTTTCCATCTCTACCCGTTGCAACTATAAGAGCATCAGGATATCTGCCATACAAGTGAGTGGAATCAACACCAATCATAGGGATGCAATGTCGAAACCCCGCTATAGACGGCCCACTTGCCCAAAACAATCACTTAAATCTCCTATATATGCCACCATCTGCATGAAGTGCTTCATCATCCTCTAAGTGGTAGTAGGTGTCAGGATTTGCTTCTTGCACTGCCTTGAGGCATTGGCAACAATTTGTATAATTCCACCCAATCCCCATAAATAACCTTGATCATCATATTCCTTGCTACCCATGCTTTCTTATAAGATATGTCAACGTGCCTTCATTCTTTGAATAATATCCCCTGATGTGAGAGTTAATTTGGCTTTGATAGTGGGCATTATGACCTTCGAAATAAAAAAGACACTGCACTGCCTATGATCTGTGCTAAGCTGGGCATTCTGACATGTGTGGTCACCTTTGTATGTCTTCAATTTAAAGTACCCTCCACCCCTTTTTATTGAGCCATGAACTCTCCAAGGGCAAGTACTATCAATGTACTTCATTGTATACTCAAACAAATTTGTTTGTACAACCTTGTATTCGACATGATTTTGAATGGAAAACTCCTGTAAGGCTGTAACAAATGCTTCTTTATTCTTAGCGGTCAACATATAACTCATCTTCATTTTGTTGGTCCATATCTATGGCAGAATTAACTACCGCATCTATCTCCTCATCTGTGATGTGTGCATAGAGTGGCTCCACTTCATAGTATAGCGACTCTTCATCATTAACATTCATATCATTTGTGGCAATAACATTGTCTACCGCATCATCCCCCTTGCTGTTAACCATCTGTTGAGCGCTTTCTTCACCTCTGACCCCTTCTTCGTTCATGTCAGAATCTTCTCCACTTGCTTTACCAATATTATCTTCACCTTCATTATCCGCATTTCCATCAATATCTTCACCATGGACATATGCGCCCCTACATATAAACATCGCATATGTATTAAATTTCATATGCCTAAAAATGTTATATTCATATATGAATATATATTTCACCTTTGATTAGATGGTCCAGCATCGGTATGACCAACACTTGTGTAGGGGTGATGAACGCCCATCGAACTTTGAGTTCCATACCATGCACTGCCTTGAGACATTTGAAAGCTAAAGGGCTCATATGCATGCATTGTGGACCTTCCATATTACACACAAAATTAAAAATTTAGCGTCCTATATTTCATTGAATTATATGATTTGAAAAGGATTTACAACTTAATAAACCTTACCTCCAATTAGGTCCACTTCCATCGTAAATAGGGGCAAACGACCTATGATGTTCATTTAAAGCTACTGTCATAGGTCCACGATGAAGAAATATATATTCATAAATGAATATAACATTGTTAGGCATATGAAATTTTTTAATACATATGCAATGTTCATATGTAGGGGTTCATATGTCCACGATGAAGATATTGATGGAAATGAGGATAATAAAGGTAAAAATAATATTGGCGAAGCAAGTGGAAAATATTCTAACATGAACGAAGAAGGGGTCAGAGGTGAAGAAAGCGCTCAACAAATGGTTGACGGCATGGGGGATGATGCGGTAGTTAATTCTGCCATGGATATGGACTAACAAAATGAAGATGAGTTATATTGGCTGCATCTTTAAGAATAAAGAAGCACTTGTTACAGCCTTACAGGAGTTTTCCATTCAAAATCATGTCGAATACAAGGTTGTACGAACAAATTTGTCAGAGTATACAGTGAAGTGCATTGATAAAAAGGGGTAGAGGGTACTTTAACTTGAAGACATACAAAGGTGACCACCCAGCTTAGATCATAGGCAGTGCAGTGCCTCCTTTATTTCGTTGGTCATAATGCCCGCTATCCAAGCCGAATTAACTCTCACACCAGGGGATATTATTCAAAGAATGAAGGCATGTTGACATATCTTATAAGAAAGCAGGGGCAGCAAGGAATATGGCGATCAAGGCTATTTATGGGGATTTGGTGGAATCATATAAATTGTTCCCAATGTACCTTAGGGATGATAAAGTACTTCGAGCAGATGGTGGCATGTAGGAGATAAGCATTTGTTTTGGGCATTTGGGCCTTCTATAGCAGGGTTTCGACATTGCATCCATGTGATTGGTGTTGATGTCACTCACTTGTATAGTAGATATCCTGGTGCTCTTATGGCTGCAACGGCTACAGATGGAAATAATGGGTTATTTCCTCTAGCATTCGGGCTTGTCGGGAAGGAAGATGGAGACAATTAGAAATGGTTCTTAATGAACTAAGGGATCATGTACTTATGGGCGTGACGGACATCATCATTATTTCAGATCGACATAAGGGGCTTCAGAAGGCCTGAGGTTCTTCCCGAGCCTTTGCATCATCGTTATTTCATCTGTCACATAAAGCAAATTTTAAGTAGTTAAAAAAAGATACACTCACGGACTTTATTGTGCACTTATAGTAGAAGTCCTAGGGCATTGCACTTAGGAGGAGAATTGCTGATGGTTTTTAGGACATTTGGCATGACGACTACAAATATGGCTGAAAGTTTAAATAGCGTCTTAAAGGGGGGATTTAGTGTCAGCTATTTTTTATCGGGTCATAAATTTTTCATTAAACTATCTTCTACCTGCCATGGTCACCCCTTTACTCCCAAAGAGTGGAAGTGATAATGAGAGAACAAACAAAAAAAATTGGGGAGTATAATTAATAGGATCAATAGTGGTCGGTATAAAGTAATGTCAATTCGTGGCCGGAAGGTTATGGCAAATGCGAAAATGCGGCGATGCATACTAGTACATGCAACATCCCTCAAGTTATCGTCATATGTGGGCAAAGCGGCGGGAGCCAATATGCATCACTATTTTACACATCTTCCATTTATAAAAATATGTATTCGGCAAAATTTTATTCTCCTCATGGTCTGGGAGAGGGATATATATTTTGTGTTATACCCTCCAAGAGCAACAAGGCAACCCGGTCACCCATGGTATGTTTGCATTAAGTAGAAGTATGGAGAGCTGGTAGAGGAGGATATAAATGCGGGAGCTGTTGATGAATCATGTTGTTGATTGGTAAACATATAACATGATTATATATTCCTAACGTGATATGCTCTTAATTCTCCACAGATCATATGGATCATGTAGAGCCTTCTTATGGGCCAGGCCCGATTTATGATTCTATACTCATACAACATGAGTCACATAGGTCGGCTACTATTTGGAGAGGAGTTATAATTTTAAATTTATTATAAGACACCCTGTGGATGATCGTATGCTACCTTATATCAATCGGCTTTTATTGACAAGTCTCATCGAGAGATGGAGGGAGACACATACATTTCATCTACACTATGGGGAGATGTCCATCATGGATGTGGCAATTCTGTTAGAAGTTCGCATCAATGGACATGTGGAGGTCAGAGGAGGTCATGTGGACATATTAGTTAGACTCCTTAGTAGAGTTCCTAAACCTTAAACTCTACTACTACAGTGATGTGTGGTAGTCGAGTAAGCCATCAATGGCTGTTACATGAGTTTTGTGATGCTATGGAGATAGTTATCAAGCAGCATGTCAGTGGCCACGAGTAGCCATGTACACGTGGCCTATCTCTCCCTCCTTGTGGACTTCGACATGGTGGGTGCTTACTCATGGGGCAATGCTACTCTTGCATTTTTATACCGAGAGTTAGGGAAAACATGTCAGTGCTACTCAGGCCATGACACCTCGGGGATTGCAGGTTGTCTGACCTTCAGGTTCGTAACTTTAAATATTTGTTTACACGTCGGATGACCAAGTATTGAGATGGGTCGAGGAGCGGCTATATTTTTTTAGGAAGGTCTTCTAATTTTTAAAATATAGCTCCTTTGGAATGTTCAAAAAAAGAGAGCCAAAAATCCACAAGGAGCGGCTGTATTGAGATGTATGCGTTGGATCTAGTTTAACCATCGCATCACTCAATAGGGCTGCCATATTACCGACTAGGCTTTACATGCCTCATATATCGCTCGATAGGAGAGTCACTGTTATTAGAGGGTACAACATCATGAGATGTTCGTAGTGCTTATATACTAATTGTGTCAATCGAATGTGCATGCTTACATTGAACTAGACGAAGCTATAAAAAATAGATTAAAAATTAGATAAATAATTAATAAAAAATAAGAAAATTAGATTAATTACTAAAGCTGCCTCAGACGCTCCCCTCGAGGTAAAATATATCGTCATGTAATTGGTAAATACCTATACTTCGGGTGAAGTCATATTAGCAGCATGCCAGTCCATGCATAAGGAGTCTAATGATGTCATAGCTAATGCTTCAGTCAGTGATTAATCATAGAGATTATCATGTCAACGAGGATGCTCAGATATAACCGATGCATGATTCATTCCCCGGTGTCAATCGGATCTGGCTTAGGGAGTCTGATGATATTCATTTTGGGTCACTGCACATGTAGCTTAGCCAAATCTGATTTTATATTATAGATGACATTGGCCAGCTCGTGTTGAATCATCTATTACTTATGTTAAGTCGGAGCCAGAGCTAGAGCAACATCAGGAGCTAGAGATAGCCAGAGCAGGTAGATCATGAGGAGGAGCTCGTACAACACCATCGAGGTCGAGGTCGAGGCTGAGGACGTAGGAGATTGTGACATTAGCTTTGTTAGATGTTTCGTTTAAACTAATTTTTTTTCAACATGTGATGTAATATATTTGATAAACATTTCAATTTTATGTATGTTTTTATTAGTTGATGTCAATATGCATGAAATGTGTGGAATGAATAAAATTGTGTACGAGTTGAATGAATGAACAAGGACATGTGTTAAAATTAGTTTAAAATATTTTTTTAAAAAAATCTAATTTGATTTCATGTAAGCCGCATTTTTGGATGGAGTTGCCAAGTTACATGATTTCGTCCTTTAAAAGGACGAAATTGTCTTCGTTCTGCCGCAATTTTGTCGTTTGGAAGGATGAAATCGCCCTTCATCTAAAATTTTTTTTTAAAAAAGCCCTGCGTGGCAAAAAGCAATACCACTTTGAGAAATATTTCCCAAAGTGGTCTGAATTGGTAAATAAGTTTTTTTAATTATTAATTAATTTCCCCAAAGTTATATTATTAAATCATCTCCCATTTCTTCTTCAAACTACGAGCTTGTGCTCCTTTTTCTACATCCTTCAAGCAAAACATATCTTCGTCGCATTAAACATTAATCGACTTCACCTATCTTCCAACACCCCTACCTACCTCCTTCCATTGAAAATAGATTAAGATGCTATTGTCGGCGTCTTCCCTCACTTGCCCATCAACCCTCTCTCCCCTTCTTACCTCACTTGTCTTCCCTCTCTCACATGTTGCCTGCTTCCCTCTTTCGGCATGCGTCAACCCTATCTCTCGCCACCCTCTTTGCCACTCCTCCCCCTCTTCTCTCACTTGCCACCCTCTTCCCGATTTTCAGCATTGGTCCCTCACTCTTTGCCAACCCTATCTCTTGCCCCTCTTACCTCCCATGCACTCTGTAGACATTCTAAACAATGATCCGACACTACAATCTGACGCAATCTCCCCCCACTTCTAGACACATTGTTGAGTGAAAGCATCCAGATATAAATGGCAAGGTAAAATCGTACATCACTGGTTGGTTATATGATTTGGTTAATTTGATGTCGTAAGCTAAGTTTGATTTAAATATTGATTAGTTGAAGTAAGGTTGGGCATGTATATCTTAAGGTGGAATGTGAATATGCAACTTTACGTGAGTCCCCTTAATTATTTTTGGCCATGTATTAAAGGATGTGATCTGATTTATATCAAGGAGGAGACAATATACCCTAGTGTAATGGATAGGGCCAAATTGTTGACTGGTATATGAAAGGAGGATTTTTTATTTGCATAGTGCATTGTGTGGTCATTAGTATTGATCAAGTTAGGTATATATTTAGGAAGAAAAAGATGTGTGTATGTAAGTTCTTCAGTGAAATATATCTTGTGTATTTTGTGCTTAGTTTGCATGCATGCCTTAGATTATAAAAGATGCATAGTAATTCACTAATTATGTAAATTTTGGATTTTAACAAGGCTAAGTAAGGATAATATAGCTCATTAGTTTAGTTTTAGCCATGCTTTAATAGATATGATTTAATACTAAGGGGGAGACTATATAAAGAAGTTTATATGGTTTAGATGAAGGTAACTAATAGGTCCTAACTGTTGTTGACTGATAGATATTAGGAGGCCTTTTTTTTAAAAGTATATTGGCTAGTCTTTAGATTTGATCTAGTAAGGTATATATATGGGTAGATAAAGATACAGGTATGCAAGTTCTTATTTGAAACATATCTTGTGTGTTTTGTGCTTCCTTAGACAGCTTACAAAAATGCAAAGTAATTCACTAATGATAGATTTTTTTGTTGGGAGGATGTAAGAGTAATATAGCTTAGTAGTTTATTTTTATTCATGCTTTGATAGATGTTATATAATTAATACCAAGGGGGAGACCGTATAACCAAGTTTATATGGTTTAGATGAAGTTAACTAATAGGGCCTAACTGTTGTCTGGTAGATGTTAGGAGGGTTTTTTTTCTCAAAGTACATTGTGTGGTTCTTTTATGAAACATATCTTGTGTGTTTTGTGCTTAGTGTACATGCATGCCTAAGATTATAAAAGATGCAATGTAATTCACTAATTATCTAAATTTTGTTGGTAGGCTAAGTAAGAATAATATAGCTCATTAGTTTAGTTTTACCCATGATATGATTAATACCAAGGGGGAGACCATATAACTAAGTTTACATGGTTTAGAATTAATAGGGCCTAACTATTGATTGGTAGATGTTATGAGGGTTTTTTTTCAAAGTAAATTTACTAGTTTTTAGATTTGATCTAGTTAGGTATATCGGAAAAGTTTATATGAGCCCGGGCTCATATACGCCTACATGAGCTTGGGCTTTATGGGCCATCGGATTTACATCCAGTGGCCCATAATACTCATGGGTTTAAACCCATGAGTATTATGGGCCACCGGATATAAATCCGATGGCCCATAGAGCCCGGGCTCATGTAGGCTCTATGAGCCCCGGCTCATATAAATGGGACTCTTGCGTACCGGAGTTACAGAAACGCGAAAACCTCTTGTGCTGGCCTGCCTTGGTCTCACTTATTGTCGCCTGGAGAACCTACAACAAAGCAAAGCAAACAACAACCACAACCACAATGGAGCATCTCCGCCTATAGGAGAAGAGCTTCCAAAGGACAAAAGGTTTTATTAATATTTTTTTCAGATCGGGTTAACATCACTCAATGTTAGTTGCCTACGTACTCACCAGATAACATCTCCAATGTTTCTAACAAGATCGGATCCAGACGTAGTTCTGCCTAGAAACTACTCTATCCTACAAAGCATAGCATCACACATGCAATGCTTAGGTATTTTCAACCTACATTTTAGTAAGTCATTTAACTGTTCCACTTGTCTAATTAACAAGCAATATAAAAAAAAGTTATTAATTATCTCGCATCCCATGTTCGATAATTAATACTATCCAATCTGTAACTCAGAGATGACTCGCCCCTCGAGAAATCTCCAAACAAAGGACTCCAACCTTGGAGTAGACTGCTTAACAGTAGCTTGACCCAAATCCCCAGGGCTCTCAATAGCCTGCCACGAGTCTGGAGAAGAGGATCCCAACTATGCTCATGGACACAGATTGGCGAGAAGTACAAGCCTTCCATGATGCTCATACAACTCCGCTTTTCTTATGTACTAAATAGTCCTGGGAAGACCTGTAGGATACCCGTGGTAAAGACCCTCTGATCGATACCCAAACCGTCGTAGTGATGAAGAAGCATATCGTAATCTCCAGCATCCCAACTCTGGGAGAAAATGTCTCTTAAGACATTCTAATATATCCATAGAAGCCTCAGGTCCTTATGACCATTGACCCCCCCAAACATATGAAATTTAGACTAGATTATTTTCATCCAGTCAAGTAACCACTCAACCATGTGGGTCCTCTTCACCTTGTAAATCGGCCCACTAAATAGCTCATCCACTGAGCTATGACTTAAAGAACATCCCAAAATCACCCTTGATTCATTAACCACGGTTAAATTCTATGTCAGGGCCCCACTCACTCCATGAACTGGTCCCAACCCTAAAGTGGGTAT
This sequence comes from Saururus chinensis, assembly GCA_035235625.1. Classification (NCBI taxonomy): domain Eukaryota; kingdom Viridiplantae; phylum Streptophyta; class Magnoliopsida; order Piperales; family Saururaceae; genus Saururus; species Saururus chinensis. The sequence continues at coordinate 31,022,044 of CP141148.1, read as the reverse complement.
TTTAGTTATTATCTTGATTAGATGTTCCCCCTCCAAACCAACAGCAACCCATATCTGTTGATTAATCTTCAATAATCTTAAGTTACTGATATGAATCAATGCATCAATATCAAAAGCATGCATCATCATAAATAACATGCAATCATATAAATGTATAAATAATAAACGGAGGCCTATTGTATTCATTTGCAGGGTTAGGGCTTAGATAATTCAAGCCCGATAGTGTAAACAACTCTCATGCATCATGCTCATTTGATGTACTCAGTTGTAGACACTTGTAACACGTTGCTCTAAACCTTAAGAATTAGGGTTCTACCCCTTATTTCTCATGACACTGTGACTCGACAAGGTCTTCGTGGCATTTACTAGTAACGCTCCTTCCTTTTGAAGTCATTTATAGGGTACCCTAACTCTTGATTCACTAGGTCATCTGTTTCATCATAAACAGAACATATTGCCCCCTAAGGGCATTAGGGTAATTCTACCACTTAGGGTATGCCACCCTCCCTTAGTTCATTTGGTCATATCACTACTATTTTATTTATTTATAATCTTCTCAAGAGGCTTCACTCTCAAATTGACTCACGCTTCCATTCACACGATGTGGGCGAATCCACTCAAGGGGTATTTCTATTATTTGGTTTAAAGCCTTAATGACATTTGATGGGTCCAAAATTAAACTCAAGGGGACTACTAGACTTTATGGACTTTGTGTAATTTTCCTGGCATGTGACGGGGTCGTGAACCCCTTGAACCGACCCAGATTTATTTAACAGTTTACAATTAAACCTAGGAGTAAAAACATCAATTTCCCACTCACTGGGATTTTTCCTTACCAAAAGGTATGGTCTATAATTTTTTTACCCATTAAACTCTCATTGAGAATTTTCCCAGTTTTTAGATCCACTCATATGACCTTGAACCAGAGCCTCGAACTCGGGTAAATGGTTTTCACATGATGATTTAACTACTAGGGGTAAAAAGGTCATTTTAGAAACTCTGGGATTTTTCCTAGGCCTCAAACTTGGTTGGAATACTCCCACACTTCTTGGGGTCCTTGAGTATTTTTGACATTTTTACCCCCCTGAACCGGACCCGAGTTCAATCCCCCTTTTCTTTTCTCTCTTTTTTTTTAAAAAAACTCTGTGCAGCAGCAGAAACTGCCGCTACCAAGTCTAGTGTGGCCTGGGCCAGCACAGCCAAGACCACCACGACCATGGCGGGCACGACCAAGGGCTACGGGGCTGCCGCTCTTCTCCTTCATTTTTTTGTTCTGATTTGCCCAGAAAGGAAAACGCCCACCTCCGATTAGTTTCGTCCGGCGGAGATCGGTGTTCCTGGCCAGAAATCCAATGGTCGACTGGAGGCCGTCAAGTGGTCGTCCGGTGGCTGGCCGGTGACCAAAATCTTATAAATAAAACTATTAAAGAATCATTACACATGATTCAATAAATTGCAGAACTGGATAATAACGCAATTTAATCTTGATTTTTCAATAAAACACTCCTTAACTAATACAACGATCTTACCTAGTTGCTAGTTTGTCATCGATCCACCACCGTCGGATCATCGCTGGAGCCTTGCCAAAAAATTCCACCGGTGGCCCCTCCATCTTGCCTTAATCGTCCAATCCTTCCCCTTTCATTAGCCCTACTTAACCTTTTTATAGGGATGAGATTAGGACTCCTAATCCCATGAAAAATTTAGCCCCAAAAACATAAATTCGGAATGCTAATTGATCGTGCCCGTATCGCAACTTAAACAAATAATTCACGGTTCAATTCGGGTAAACAGGTCCTGCACGTTAGAGTTAGCTTCGAACTGTCGTATCTCCCTCATCCGAACTCCAATTCGCGCATTCTTGGTGGCGTTTCAAAGCTCTTTCCGTCTATTTTCCATAAATATATACTTTAGCCTCCAACTGATGATTAAGTTATTCCCATGGGAAGATCAAGGGGTCCTACACCCTAATTTCCACGTGTACGACTTCAGGAATTTAAAAATTCCCGGGCGCTACAATAACATACTTTATTTGATCATCATGTATATACTGATACAACTTGTTACATGTACTATACAAAGAAAAGGGAGCCAAAGCTGGCTCTCCAATGAAGAAGGGTCCCAATGTTGAAAGGACCCTAATCAGTAGATTCCTCAAGAAAATTAATAAGGAAGTGGTGTAAGTGCAGAAGGAGGAAGAGGTACAATCCCAGGAGGAGGTATTAGTGCATGCTTGGGAGGAGGAAGTGGTACAACCAAAGCAAATAAAATTAAGTATAAAGAAACGGAAAGCTTTAGGTGCTTGCCCAATTACATCCCTGCTACCACCCGTACCTAGGAGAATGAGGTACATAGTGGCTAATGCACCGGTGCATATATCTAAGGGAGAGAATCCAGCCAAGAATGTAGCCAAGGAGACCACAGGGAAGACGAAGGCTTCGAAGGAGGATCCAACCAAGAAGCCAAAGGTATTTAGCAGCTACGTGGCCGAGAAGCATGGAAAACCAACTTGGTTAGAAAGGGAAGAGGGGGAGGCATTGCTAGGGGACGAAGTTTTGTTGGTAGCTGTCCCCGGTCCAGATAAATTTTTTGCATAGTATTCTACCACAAAAAGGGTGTCCTCAAATGTTGCTTCCAGCTCAACCACTATATCGGATACTCCTAATCTAGTTGACTAGGAACTACTAGAGAGTTTAAGACATGTGACACAACATGACAAGGAGGAGATGCATCCCAAAATTGTTAACACTGAGAGTGGTTTCATTATGATCTACATGACTCGCCATTTCCTTCTTATTGCCCAATGAAGGGAGAAGAACTTTAGGTGGTATAACCTACTAAATAGTGACCATAATCTCCACTTTGCAAAGGTCAACTAGGTTAGATGACATGTTGTTACAACCATAGAGAAGATCCAAAAATGCCCATGTCAAGAGATGAATAAAGACTGGGGTGTTCATGATGTATTATGTTGCAAAGCCAGTTGAAGGAATCATTCAACTAGATTTTACCCAAAAGGAGACCACTAATTTGGTCAGGCCTCAAATATGTAATATAATTATTTGTGGCTGAATTAATCAGGAATTCAATGCAGATTCGTATGAGTTGTAGTAATTGTTTTTGCCTCTCTTATATTACACAAATTTTAAAGTTAAAAATATTATTTTAAATTCATTCAAGGTTGTGTAATATATGGTAGTAGATCGTGTAATCAACAACACGCCAAGATGTAAGTCATGTTACCTCTAACATGAAGTCATATTAGGTCATCTAATAGAGGTTACATATCGTGTAATCAGCAACATGCTTATATGTAAGTTGTGCCACTAATAACAAGAAATCATCTTAGGTCATTTAATATATGTTACATATCGTGTAATCAAGAACACGCTAAGGCGTAGGTCGTGTCATCGATAATATGACTGTTTGTTATGTCGTGTATTATAGTTTGCAAATCATGTTAGCAAAAAGATGATCACCCAATAGGTTGTGTCTTCGATCACATGACTTAACGTTAGGTCGTGAAATATATTGTTGCATATCATGTTAGCAAAAACAACACAAGAGGTAAGTAAAGATAGGTCGTGTATAATATGTTATAGATCGTGTTAGCAAAAATATGTCCACTTGGTAGGTCATGTTACCGATATAGTATTGTAGATAGTGGTATAAAACACTTTCATCCATAGCCGCAAATATGTGAAGCTGGTTGGAGGAGTCATTCAACCAGATTTTACCCCAACGGAGATCATGTAACGCCCCGATCCAAGCCGGACCAAAAAAACTCTAATAAAATTTTCTCTTTCCTTAAGCCAAGAATCATCATCTGTGTGGGAGAGGTATAATGTTCATCTACGCACTATGGAGCTTCAAGGCTTCCTCGTACATAGTCTCAGGTTGTAACGATCATCTACACATAACGAAGCTCTAAAGTTGATCGCATGTAAATCAAAATAAAACTTATAATTATAATTAATTTGGATCAGGCCAACGTTACCTTGCCATTAGTTGCCTACGTATGTATTGGATAACATTCACAATATTATTCCAATATGATCAGATCCGAACATAGTTCTGCCTAACAGTTATTACATACAACAAGCATCACAAAATCATATACGTTAAAATACGCATATACTGATATTCAATCAAAATCATACTGAAATTGCAATCTATCAGAGTCAAGCAGAAATTAATAAATCAACAAAATCTCACAACTCGCTCTACCATAGAGTGGGATCAATCACATTCACACATCTTGCCCTATCACTGAGCCAAGACCAAACATAACATATGTCTCGCTCAATCTCTGAGCCCAAATTGGGCACATCACCCGTCTCGCTCTATCACTGAGCCGAGACTAGACACGCACACCACACATTTCACTCTACCCTAGAGCAAGATGGAACATAAATAGGTCACATCAAAACATAGTAGATGAGAACACAAAGTATCATGACATAGCACACATCCTGATTTATCACATGCAGCTTTATAATTTAAACGAGAGGTTAGAAACGCTTACTTCCATGATGTCTTGCAAGGTAGCGGCATTCGGGGTTGCTTATTCCTTCTGGGCATCCTCCCCTTCAGATCTGAAGGCAATAGACAAACCCCCTCTAGCCTCCATATGTTCCTTGCCTTGCACCGATAGACGACGCACAAATGCTCCCCTTCCTAGAGACTCTTCTCATTTTTTGTGCCCGTAGGAGGCTGACAGAACCTACCCTACTCAGGGATGTTCCTCACACATCGTGGCCCTTCGGTAGAGGGTAGAGCCTACCCTACTTTAGACCACTTTCCTTTATTCAGCGCAATGATGGAGGATAGAATCCCTTCTTGTTCCTAGCCTCTTTTTCTTTCCCCGGTACTCAAGGATGAAGAGCATGACCACTTCTTGTTTTCAGATGTTTCTTTCTTATACGGTTGCCAACTCAGAGAACAAACCCCTCCATTGCATAGAACATGCTCGATTTACTCAAGAATGCTTCTTAAATGGGCTCAATAAGAGTCAGAACGATCAAAAACAGAGAAGGATATGTTCTCTCGTGTTTTAGGATGACGGGCACGGCCTCTCCTTGTCTCAAGGCGTTTCCTCCTCATACAGTCTCCAACTTGAGGAAACCCCTCCATTGCATAAAACACACTCGACTTAGTTAAGAACACCTCTTGAATGGGCTTAGTCAGACTTAGAACAATCAGAAATGGAGAAAATGAAGTTCTACCTGAAAAATAGCCCCAGAAGCCCTTAAATTGGGTTTGGCGCCACAAAAATAGACGTGCCGCCTGAAACGGCACTGCTCTCCATTATGTGCCACATGTGTGCAATGCGACGCCCATGCTTAACGTGCATCACAGCCGCACATTACATGCATTGCATTGCATGTGCCACGCGCATGCCTTTTATTAAAATTTTCTCTTTTTTTAATATATATCTTCAAACATGCGTAACTTTCTACCCCGGATTCGGATTTGCACGTTCTTGGTACCGTTGGACTCATATTGATGAGCCCTTTCATACTAAATCACTTAAAAAGTAGTATATTGTACTCTTTACAAGTGAGTCTTCCCTATATTACATACTTCCTGAGGTCGTAACTTCCAGTCCCGACATCCGTTTCACCTATTCTTTGATTCATTACACTCATTTCTTCGAGCTCTACTCATATACGAAGGTTTCAACATTTGAAACCCTCTAAAGTTTATCTCAAAATTATCCAATTAGGCCTAACTCTTTAGGTTAGATTTAATCGAACAACTAGTTGTTAGAGATCACTAATTTGGTCAGGCCGCAAATATGTGCTACAATTCTTCGTAGGCAAATTGAACAGAAATTCAATACAGATTCAGAAGAGTTGTAGTAGTTTTTTTTGTCTCTCTCACAATACACAATTTATAAAGTTAAAAAAATTGTTTTAGACTCATTCATGGTCAAGTAATATATTGTAGCAGATCATGTAATCAACAACATGCCCAGACAGAAGTCGTGCACCTCTAACAAAAAGTAATGTTAGGTTGTCTAATATAAGTTGCAAATCATGTAATCAGAAACATGCCTTTACGTAAGTTGTGCCATTGATAACACGAATTCATGTTAGGTCATCTAATATAGGTTACAAATCATGTAGTCAACAACACGTCATGACGTAGGTCATGACCATTTGTTAAGTCATGTATTATAGTTTGCAGATTGTGTTAGCAAAAAGATCACCTAGTAGGTCATGTCACCGATTACACGAATTAATGTTAGGTCATGAAATATATTGTTGCAGATCATGTTAGAAAAAACATGATCAGAGGTAGATCGTGTCACTGATAACACAAAGTATAGATAGGTCATGTATAATATGATACAGATCATGTTCGTACACCTGGTAGGTTGTGTCAATGAGATATTGCTAAAGATAGTAGCAAAATAGAAATGTAGATCGACAAATTTATAGGCCAAAAAACTCTCTTTCATTAATATTCATTGATTAATACATTGTAAATACATAAAATGGCCCTACTTATGTCATTTTCCTACTCTTTTCTTTGCCCTCTTTCAGCTTGTACTTGGACCAACATCCACATTTGGAGAGTCCTCTCATCGCTGCTATAGCATTTGCAGTTGTGACACAATTGCTCGCATACTCCACATTTGTGTAGGGCTTTGACCTTAGTTTATGACTACTCGATTTTTCCTTGGACGCCTTTGTTTCTTGAATAGGATAGGTAGGTAGAATGTAGGCAGAACTATAGTTGATTCTCATTGCTGCCTATCCATCATTAGGTATAAAGGCTCTCAATGTCATTTTATATGTCTATTTGGAGTACTATTTTTCGGAGTATAGTTGCTATCAATAGCTAACTAGTATACTTTCCCTTCAAGAAAGTCGCATCCATGGTTAATAATGACCACAGTATTGTTCTAAAGGCTCTTACAACTGGGCTAAACACTAAAAAGACTTTTTTAAAATTGTATCTCCCTATAGGTACTAGAATATCACATTAGCTAATTGAAACTATCCCTATAGGTACTAGAATATCACATTAGCTAATTGAAACTACTACACTACCTGGATTAATCCATTCTATCTAAATTGCATATGCAGGAAGTATGTAATATGATTTGTCTGGGTCCCCATCTATTAAATTACTCAATGCTTTACCTACACGACCGGATTTTAAGTAGTTAACATTCTCATATAGATTAAACAACAAGTTAGTAGGTCGTGCTCTCGAGAACACAACAAGATTAGTAGTCATGTGTTTGTAAAACTAAACTATGTAGTCATTGTGTTCATGTTAATACGATAGGTAAATAGGTTGTGTTGTGAAAACATATGACTGTAACATGTTCGTGTGACCGATAACACGTCATATTCAAATTTTGTGTTTTTGAAAACATGATTTAAGGAATATCATAAGTTTGCCTTACCTGCATGCCAACACTTCTTGTAGTTCACAATTACACCCCAGTGATTTAAAATATATCTTGATAAGTTTTTCAGTGTAGTGTCTATTAAATCTTTAAACAACCCATAACATTTTCTCACAATCCAAAGGTGCGATGCTCATACATATCCTTATAAATGAATACTGAAACATTGCAGTGTTGTTCTGGTGGGGACGATTGATTGACAACAAGTCAAAATTTTTCGGTGGGAGGTGACCGACAATGACTCACCGGTGAGTTACTGGAGACAGTAAAAACATGATTTTTTACATGACAGAAGCCCTTCAACATGAAAAAGCTTCATTTCGGTGGATCCAACCACTTTTTAACCCCCATAATGGAGAGGATTTGTATTTGCATGCATTACAACAAAGAGGGAAACAATGATGGCGTGTATATAGGTGGAAAGGCATGGTTGATGAACATTGATTTGCAATCATCCATTATATATGAATTACAAGGTGATGAGGACTTGCAATTAGTATTTTCCATTCATAACAAGATAAATAAAGAGGTGTTATCATTGCATGGGGGAGGAAACAGTCCAACAATGGTGACAAATCACCATTAGTAGAAAGGAACTAGACATTCAATAGAGCTAAATCACCAGTGGTATCGGCTCACCCCAGCTTGAACTTCGGATTGCAGATGAGAGTCAATGATACACAATTCATTTTTTAAACTCTTAGGCAATAATGAATTTTAGATTACATCATAGTGTATTTTATTGTATACTCGAGCACACGATATCTAATCTATCGTGTTTAGTACAAGAATATCATGTTAAGAAAAAACATGATATTTATAATATCGCATAACTAATGATCCGTAATACAAAAGTAATATAACATTAATTCTTGTTAGTGCAGACTGAATAACATGACTTGTATAAATATTGTGTCATCAATAACACGATATAATTTGAAAGCATGTAATCGATTACATGATATCGAATTATATCGCATATTGATTAACATGTTAATATCTATTGTGTAACAACCCTAATTCTCTAGCACGATCTTTATTCCCCGAGTAAAGCTATTATAAATATTGATAATAAATTTAAAATCCTGCAGAGTTTATTATTGAATAATTTCTTAAGTGTCGGTTAGAGCTCACATACACGAGCATAACAAGTCAAAGAGCGTGTGAAACAAAGGTCGGGAGTGAAAGTTACAACCTCGGGAAGCATATTTTATGGGTGGGATTTGCTTGTAAAGCGCAAGCAAACATGCTCATAAATGATCTAGTTTCATAGGGCTCGTCAATACAAGCTCAGCAGTACTAAGAATACGTGAATCCGAGTTCGGGATAGAAAGATATGATTGTTTGAAGTTAAAAGTTTAAAATGAAAAATATTACGGTGTGCGCAACACCGCTGCTTGGTGTGCAGCGAAGTTGCACAGTGTGCACCAAGCATGTAACGCATGACAAACACACGTTCATAACACATGTGTGATAAATGCACTTTCATCAAGGCACCGACTTCGGCAGCTATATGTAGTCTTCTGAGGTGAATTTTTTTAACAAAGCCATTTCTTCATATTCTGCTTACTTTCACTACTTCTGAGCCATTTTAAGTCCATTTTAATCCATTCAAAAACCGTTTTCTACTAAATCGAAGGTGTTCTACACATTAGAAGTGTCATTTTCTTGAGTTGACCTCTCTAAAACCGAGAAAACCATATCTCTCTCCTCATCTTATTTTTATTGTTTCTAGACTATTTTAAACCCGTTTGAGTTCGTTCAAAAGCCGTTTTCTACTAAATCGAGAGTGTTCTACACACTAGAAAGGCTACTTTCTTACATTGACCGCTCAAAAGCTGAGAACTTAAGAAGGGACTCTCCATAACCTATGCTTGTTAGAGGTAGGTGGTTTTAATTTCTAGACGTATGCCATGATTTTTGTGTTTTGGGCACCTGTACCCATTGGATAGTTCCTTATTTTTCGAAACTAGGAATTATCATGATAAAGATTCTGAATACTGCCACACTTGGCTCTGGTGCACACAGGAACTAGGATATCATGGGAAAATCTCTTTCCTTCTATCTCACGTTGCCCCATTAGCGCGAGTATAAGTCAATCGGCATCGTGACATTCTGTGATTACTTATTTTTGAAGATTATTATTTTCTGAACAATTTTTAAAAGCGTAGCACAATTAATGTGTTTGTGAAGCATATTCTTAGAACTTAATTCAATATACTAAGTATGAATTTACTTACCCACCCTAATATTTTTGCAGGTGTAACCACTAAACTAGAAGTCAATGAAGAATTTCATAAATTATAGTATATGTTTATATTTTTTAAACTTGTGTAGTATTTGCAATGACTGATGTACAAAGGCATGTTATACCAAATTTTTAAATTTTTGTATAATACAAAGTATGTTAGAAATACTCTTTTGGTACTCAGTGATCCTTGGCACTTAGAAATACATTTTGATATATTTTCAAAAATTATTTTCTTTTATTATAAAATTCGACAAGTTACAAATAATTTCTTTTTATTTTGCTTATATTATACATGTTTAGATTCATGTATTTTTTACACCCTTGGAAAACTCCCAAAGAGCTCTATCAATTAAGACTCGTAGCCAAACTGATCTTGAATATAGATAGTGTACTCTATGACACAAAGTTCTTCAACACTATTGTCTTTGCCAATCTATGACATAAAATTTAACATATGAGATTTGAACTTACAGTCATCTACTATGAATGTATATGGGTTAATATAGGAGTTTGGCATATAATTTATAGTCATTATGATCCTAAACGTATGTATTACAATTATAACATACAAAGGAGATCTTTATTTAATACATGCTCTGTTTTTAATTTTTTTATATCTTATTTAATATGTAATTGCACACATTATATGTGTGCACTATTGCTAGTATTTTTTTAAAAACAAATTATGGTGAAGTGATGAAGATTTTAGATTAATAAGTTCGAGAATATTTTTTAGAAAATGACCTTGAATACTTGTATTGTAGCAATGTCTGCAACTTTTGGATATAAGTGAAAATGACCATATGCACATTAAAACCCCCACATATTGCGGCAGCAGGAAACACCACAAATTCCCCCATATTCTAAAAAAAACATGACTATCATCATGTTCAATTGCTTCTTTGGCAAGAGTGACAAAATCCCCCTCCATTCCTCAACTCCTCCCCATTTCTTATCATCCTCAATATTATAGTGTTCCTATTATCTGCAAAAAACATATTTTCTTGCGGTTCTGCCCTTATCACTTGTCACACCAATCATTGACCTCTTGTGAAGAACTTGTCTTTCCGTAGCATGAAGGACTTCATTGATGTACTAGAATGGGAGCAAACAAATCACGGACGAATGAGGGATCAACGTTGTGTGATGAAGTTTTGGCAAAAGGTAAATTTTTTGTAGCAATGCCACAAGATATAGTCATTTCAAGTGCAAGGAATGTGTATCTTATTCTTAGAAAAGTCGTACATAGAAGGTGGGGGCATTTTCTGATATGTTACAATTGTCAACTAATCATCAATGGTAGAAGTTAATGGAAGGGGAAGAACACTATTTTTTTTGTATTTGGAATGCTTGTTTGGAACCCAATGGGAGAAGTACAAACACAATAATATGAAGCAGAGACTCATTTTTGTTCTATGCAATATTAGTATGTTTATATGTTGGAATTTTAGACAAGATGATTGGGTATTCAAGATTGGATTAGTGGTTGAAATTGAGTTTAATATATAGTATTTTCGTTCCAATAGACCTTCCACCATCGAAAGATAATGACAACATGAGTCTTTAATGCTTTTGCAAGATAAGAGGGCGAGGTCAAATGGAGTCTCATTGATCACAACTATAGTTAAGAAAGGAAAAAGTAACTTAAGATTTTGTATCAAGTATAAGTGGAAGAAGCATGTCTAATGACTTTGGCAAGCCCACTCATGCAACAAATGTGAATAAGCCGTTGAATGAAGCAAAGGGGAAGGGGATTATGTTAAGAGCATTAGTGGATCATCTCCTCCATGACATCAGCGATGTCACCGACGTGTCGATGAACTCGCTGATCATCGAGAAGAAATAACAGAAATTATCCCAACTTCCCAAAATCAATCTATATTATGACAAATCATAATCCTTCCTACACATAACCTTCCCATAATGACAAATAATGATTCTTACTATCAATTGATCATTAAGCATGGAGAAAGCATGACTTCATAACATAATAATGAAAAAAATCTCAGAAATTATCCTTTACATGCTTTCATATCATGCAAGTAATTAAAATATATCTCATACAATCATTTCAAAGCCAAAGCATAGAATCAAGGTTTGTACTCCAACATAAAAATATAGTACTTTAATGTTACCATGACATGAATTCACAGATAATCCTACTTTCATGCTTTCATATCTAATAATTTTATAATTCAAATTATACATGCATATTTTATATTAAATTATAGTACAAGGCTAGCAATCCGACTTCTTTCCAGGTGCTAAAATCCTCCACCATGCACAATGTCGACTAATTCCTATAGAAATATACATCATCCCTTGATTTTTCTTGCTTTGGAAAGCCCTTGATCTTCTCCTCCATCATTTTGAGAAGTTTTCTCAAAAGAAATAGAATCTATGTGATGACCCCACTTGTTTTATATATATATATATATATATATATATATATATATATATATATATATATATATATATTAATTATTATTAATATATTATCACCATGTTTGACACGCTCGTCCAACACATGCGCATGCGAACACGACGGTCGTCAGTGCGGATCACAGTCAGATATGCTTTATATTAAACATGAGCATATCACAAAGTCATGGCACAGCAAAAATATTAAACATGTGCATAAAAACATCTTTCACACAACCATGGACTTAGGTTCGTAGAGTTAACAGGTTACAAGCCTTACAAGTCTTCGGGCACATCATGCCCTTAAACTGCAGTCATATAAATATTTACATACTTTCCAAAATTAGAGAGCAGACAACATAATTGGAACGTTACTCTTCCTTCACCTTTGCCCTCGCTGCATTGCCTGCAGAATCTAGGGGTGGGTGAGTATTTTAAAATACTCAGCAGGTTAATTTAAAATCTAATAGTAGTACTAAGCAGAAATCCCTTCAAAACCCTATGCATTTTCTTTAAAAACCTTTACCACGATAAATTATGCATAAAACGACCGGTTCCAAATCAACACAAAACCACAAGCGGCGACACCCTACGGCCTACCCTCGGCGCTCGTGGGGCAAACGAGGGCCACTTAGGGACAGGGCTTTCCCACGATGCCCTACCCTGTGCGCGCCACTTGCCGAATATTTTTTCTTGGCGGGCATCATCACTCTATGATTATTCCGGGTTCTTAAGCCCATGGAATAATCATCACATCGTTCAAAATATAGCAATATTTATGCTAAAACAGTTCATCACATAACATGTCTCACATAAATCCATCACATATGCTTAATCATGTTAAATCATGCGTAAAGAAGTTATACTAAGCACACGTTTAGAGTTTAAAGTCCTCTACCTTAACCCTTGGTTACAATTTCATAACCGTAGAAGCCCCGAATAAAGAAACCGACCCCACCACAGCGTCCAAAACATCGAATTCAGTAGGAAACGCCTTTTGAATCACTTGATTCGGACTTAAAATGGTTAAGAACGGAGGGAAAACGGGGTCAGAAGTGGAGAACGGAAAATCAGGAAAAAGTAACGGGTCGGGCCCTATTTAAAGGCGTGCGCGCCTGTGGGGCCCGTGCGCGCCACATCGCGCACGCTCAGCGCAGTTGTGACAAGCACGCGGCCCGCATCACGCGCGTTTTGCGCGTAACGCCCGGGCCAGTTGCGCCGTTCGGCGCGACGATGCGTGTCGCGGTCGCGACGCGAGTCATCGCGGGCCCGGCCCCGCGCGACGCGGACCCGCCACGCGGGCCCGGGTCCACGTGGTGCTGCCACCGCGGCACCGGCTGACATGGCTGACGCCGGCCGCTTGCATCAGCCAATGTTTTATAATATTTTTTATTTTTATTTTTTTTAAAACACATAAACTTTAAACGCGCGTATCTTTGTCACCCGGACTCCAATTCACGCGTTCTTTATACCATTGGGCTCGTATCGACGAGCCCTACAAAACTAGAGCCCACATGGGTAGGTTATCCCGCACTTCAATGTGGGTCCAGCCCATATGGCACATTTCCCGAGGCCGTAACTTCCGGCCCCGGTGTCCGAATCAAGCGCTTCAAAAGCCATTACACTCACTTTTCCACACTCTACCATACTCTAATAAGATTAAACATGTAACAAATATAACTAATTAAAATAATGCTACCAACTCCAAAATTAACGTATTAGAAAACATACTAGAAATTCAGGGTCGTTACATTCTACCCCCCTTAAGAAAATTTTGTCCTCGAAATTATACCTTTCAGTCCTTAAAAAGCTTTGGAAATTTCTGTAGCATTTCACTTTCTAATTCCCATGTCACTTCCTCAGAGGAGTGGTGTTGCCATAACACCTTTACCAATGGAATTCTCTTTGTCCGAAGAATTTGTTCCCTATGGTCCAAAATTCTAATCGGTTTCTCTTCGAAAGACAAATCAGGTTCTAGAGTCAAAATGGACTGATCGAGAACATGAGAAGGGTCTCGCATATACCTTCTGAGCATGGATACATGGAACACACTATGGACGTTTTCGAGCTGAGGAGGCAGGGCCAACCTGTAAGCTACTGGTCCAACTTTATCCAAAATTTCAAACGGTCCTATGAAACGAGGACTCAATTTACCTTTCAATCCAAACCTCATGACTCCTTTGGTTGGTGAGACTTTTAAGAATACTTGATCGCCCACACTAAAGCTGAGGTCTTTCATTCTTCGATCAGCATAGTTCTTCTGACGACTCTAAGCTGTCATCAACCGATTTCTGATGAGTTTCACATTGTCGGCACACTGCTGCACAATTTCCGACTTTAATAATTTTCGCTCTCCCACTTCGTTCCAACTAGTCGGAGATCGACATGGTCGGCCATAGAGAGCTTCATATGGTGCCATACCTATACTGGAGTGATGACTATTATTATAGGCAAACTCAATTAATGGTAGATACTCATCCCATTTGCCCTTCCAATCCAAGACACAAACCTGCAACATATCCTCCAAAGTTTGTATGGTTCTCTCTGATTGTCCATCTGTTTGAGGGTGGAAAGCTGTACTAAATCGTAAATTAGTACCCATCTCTTCCTGGAATCCTTTCCAAAATTGAGAGGTAAAACGATTGTCCCGATCTGAAATTATAGACAATGGCACACCGTGCCGACTCACAATTTCTTTTACATACATCCTTGCCAAAACATTTAAAGGTTGATTCTTTCTTAGAGGCAAGAAATGTGCACTTTTAGTGAGCCGATCTACTATCACCCAAATAACCTCGTGACCTTGTGATGTCCTAGGTAAACCTAAAACAAAATCCATGGATATATGATCCCACTTCCACTCTGGAATTTCAATCGACTGCAAGGTACCAGAGGGTTTTTGATATTCAGCTTTTACCTGCTGGCATGTTAAACACTTGGAGACATATTCTCCTATGTCTCTTTTCATCCCATTCCACCAAAAAATCCTTTTGAGGTCCTGATACATCTTCGTTCCACCGGGGTGGATGGTGTATTGAGATTTATGCGCTTCATATAGCAGATCTTGCCTTAAATCAGGTATTGCCGGAACCACTCGTCTTTCTCAAAATCTTATACCTCCATCAGAGCCCTTGTTAAGTCAGGCCATTTCAGTAAAACATGTGTTTCTTCCTCTTTTTCCTGTGCCTCAAGGATGCGCTCAACTAGTTCGGATTTCACTTTCAAGTTGGCCACAAGGGAACTCTTGTTTCCCAACTGCAACCTAGGTTGAAATTCTATCACTTCCTCCATCAATTTCCATCTTTGGGCTAGTAAATGAGCGACCCTTCCTGCAGCTTTACGACTCAATGCATCTGCCACCACATTAGCTTTTCCAGGGTGGTAATGGATCGAAAAATCATAATCTTTTATATACTCTACCCAACGTCTCTGCCTCATATTAAGCTCGCGTTGAGAGAATATATACTTCAGGCTTTGATGATCTGTAAAGACTTCGAATTTTTCTCCGTATGGGTAATGTCTCCAAATTTTTAAGGCAAAAACTACCACCGCCAACTCGAGGTCATGAGTGGAGTAATTACTTTCATGTATCTTTAACTGTCTTGAAGCATAAGCAATTACTTTTTCATTTTGCATTAGTACGCATCCCAGTCCTGTACCAGAAGCATCGCTATACACTACATATCCTCCACTATTGGATGGTAGGGATAAGACTGGAGCGATAGTTAACTTCCTTTTTAACTCTTGAAAGCCTTTTTCGCATTCCTCATTCCATATAAACTTCACCCCTTTTCTAGTTAACTTGGTTAAGGGCAAAGCTATGCTTAAGAATCCCTGAATGAATCTTCAATAATAGCCGGCGAGACCTAGGAAACTTCTTATCTCTGAAACTGTCTTAGGTCTCTCCCACTTCATCACAGCCTCAATCTTGGTTGGATCCACTGATACTCCATCCTTAGAAATAATATGACCCAGGAAAACAATCCGTTCTAACCAAAACTCACATTTACTCAACTTAGCATAGAGTTGATGATGCCTTAGGGCTTGTAGTACAATCTACAGATGTTCTCTATACTCTTCTGGACTAGAAGAATAAATCAAAATATCATCAACAAAAACGATTACAAATTTGTCCAGAAGTGCATGAAAGACACGATTCATAAGATCCATGAAAACTGCAGGAGCGTTTGTTAATCCAAATGGCATCACTAAAAATTCGTAGTGGCCATAACGGGTATGGAAAGCTGTTTTTGAAATGTCCTCGTCCCGTATTCTTAGCTAATGATACCCCGATCTCAAATCTATTTTTGAGAATACTCTAGCTTTTTGCAGCTGGTCAAACAAGTCATCAATTCGGGGTAAGGGATACTTATTCTTTACTGTTACTGAATTGAGCATCCTATAATCTATGCATAGTCTTAACGACCCGTCTTTCTTTCTTACAAATAAGACTGGAGCTCCCCACGGTGAGACACTGGGTCTAATAAATCCTTTGTCGAGTAACTCCTGTAATTGACTCTTTAATTCCTTTAGTTCTGTAGGAGCCATCCAATAGGGTGCCTTAGAGATAGGACTTGTCCCTAGTATTAAGTCTATGTTAAAATCTATCTCTCTTCTCGGTGACATCCCTGGGAGATCATCAGGAAACACATCTGGAAAGCCTTTTATCACATCAATACTTTCTAAACGAGGAGTCAAAGGCTCTTCGGAAATCACGGTAGCAAGATACGCGTGACATCCTTTAGAGATTAGATGTTGAGCCTTAATAGCAGAAATGATAGATACCCCTGTATGTTCCTTATTTCCATAAAAGGTACAAATTCTTTCTCCATTCTTAAAGAACATAACCCTTTTTCTCTTACAATCTATCATCGCTTCATTCACTGCTAACCAGTCCATTCCTAGGATGACATCAAAGTCAGTCATACCTAAAAGTATAAGGTTGACCTCCCATTTTTGGTTTTCTAAGGATACTGATACATCTTGCAGAAACTCCTGAGCTAGGACAGTTTTTCCCATAGGAGTTGACACTTCTAATATATATCCTAGTTCCATAATCGGATAACCAGTACTTAAGGCGAAATCACAGGATATAAAAGAATGTGTCAATCCTGGATCTATTAAAACTTTAGCAATCTTGTCTAAGATTAGAAGTGTACCTTGAATAACGTCTGCTGAAGTTTGAGCTTCTTCAGCGATAATAGCATAGATCCGACCCTGAGCCTTAGGCTTCGACTCCAATTTGATCTCCTCCAGCTTCTGCTTCTTTGGACATTCTTTAATCTTATGTCCCAGCTCGCCACAAGAGAAACATCGTACCTCATACCCTTGGCTCTTCATCCTAGGACAGTCACTAATTCGATGTCCCAACTCACCGCAGCCAAAGCATCATCCTTCATTATAAAAACAACTTCCTGCAGGATGAAACCGATCGCACTTAGAGCACCTTTCAAATTTCCTCCCCCTCTGAACTTGTGCTTGTGCACCAAAAGGCTTTTGAAAAGTGCGGTTGTTACTCTGGACTTTTCTCTTTCTTTCATCAGTTTTGGAACTACTGTTCTGACCATGGTCCTTACGTCCTGCCAAGAATTCTTGATATTCTGTTTCTAATAAAGAGGCTAGCTCCACTGCCTTGGTGAAAGTAGTAGGTTGGAAACCCACTATTCTACCACAAAGTCCATTGTTCAGCCCTCTTACGAACGTCCTGGCTTTCCTTAGCTCTGTAGGGCAAATATCTGGAGCAAAACGCTGTAGTTGTACGAATTTATTTTTGTACTGAACAACCGTCATATTTCCCTGTTGCAGGTCTAAAAATTCTTTTTCTTTCTTTTCTTCAATATGTAGAGGGAAATATTTGTCAAAAAGAACCTCTCTAAACTCATCCCACTTAATGTTATCCTTGTCAGAGAAAAAGTTTCGCTCTGCAAATGGCCACCAAAAAGCCGCTTCTCCTGTCATTGAGAAAGTGGCCACGTCCACCTTCCTAGATTCTGGAACTTTCATGGCCTTGAAAATCCTTTCCACCTCGAATACCCATTTCTCGGCCGCCTCTGGACCGTCCTCTCCGGTAAATGCAGGAGCAATTTTCTTGAATCGCTCAAGCAGATTATCTTTCTCATGTCTACTACTTTCAGCCGAATCAACTGTGTTACTTAAAGGATTTAGGCTAGGCTGAAATCCTTGATTCTGCAGGTGCTGTGTCATCCTCTGCATCATTAGATCAAAGAAATTTTCCATCTGATTCTCTAGTGCTACAACACCATGAGGTACTGCTTCAGCTTGGGTAGAATCATCAGACAACTGCACTTCTTTACCACTATCGGAAGTCATCTTGAGGGAGCCAATAGACTGTAACGACCTTGATTCCATACAAGTTATTTAAAACACACCAAGTTTATTTATGAACATAGTCACAAACACCCATATGTTTACATTTTTCAAAACAAAAGTGTGTCAGATCACACCTTGGTCAACCACTTACAAAACAACTCAAACTACTTCATTTTACAGACAAGCCAAACCACACCGTTAAAAGCCATTTACAAACAAGCCAAACAACACCGTTAAAAGCCAACACACACACTTTCAGAGATTTTTAGAAACTGGTCAAGGGAAGATCCTCCTTGTTGGGCACTTGAAGAAGAAGTGCCCTCGAATTCCGCAGAAGATACATATTTCAGGAAGATGCTCTGTGTACCATGACAGCCCTTTGCCTCCGCGCTGATCCAGAGCTTCCACCTTCTCTTCTTCCTCATCCTCTTCAGGAAGGGGTAATTTGTTTAGGTTAAAATTTCTCACAACCACCTCCTCCTGGATGTTCTGATTCCCCTCCTCCTCATAAGGTTCTTCTTCAAAAGGTTCTTCCTCCAAGGGTTCTTCTTCTTCTCGGTCCTCCTCGGCTGAGTCTCCCCGATTGGGGTCCTCCTCGTCATTCTCTGTCATGATTGGGGATTCCGGAATATTTATCACCTCCTGCACATCATCATTGTGTGAAGGGGAAGAAGGTTCTTCTTCGAACGGTTCTTCCTCAAAGGGTTCTTCTTCTTCTGGGTCCTCCTCTGCTGAGTCTCCCCGATAGGGGTCCTCCTCGTCATTCTCCATCATGATTGGGGATTCCGGAATGTTTATCACCTCCTGCACGTCATCACTGTGTGAGGGTGAATAAGGTGTGGTCATGGTTTGAGAATTGCCCAAGGTTCCTTCAGTGATTGATTCCTTTAACGTCCCTCCTTTACTCCCCCCTCCTCTAGTCGGCAAGGGCAATTTTCTTGCTGTGGAATGGTACAGTGAGCCTGAAATATGTTTCATCTTTGATTTCCCCATCACTACTAATGATTGCAAACAAATCATCAAAACATTAGTCAGATCGGAAATGAATTTAGTAAATATGTATATGACTGATTAAAATTGCTTCTCCACAACCCTAAGTCCTTGGGCTCCGATACCAACTATGACGGCCCCACTTGTTTTATATATATATATTAATTATTATTAATATATTATCACCATGTTCGACACGCTCGTCCAACACATGCGCATGCGAACACGACGGCCGTCAGTGCGGATCACAGTCAGATATGCTTTATATTAAACATGAGCATATCACGGAGTCATGGCACAGCAAAAATATTAAACATGTGCATAAAAACATCTTTCACACAACCATGGACTTAGGTTCGTAGAGTTAACAGGTTACAAGCCTTACAAGTCTTCGGGCACATCATGCCCTTAAACTGCAGTCATATAAATATTTACATACTTTCCAAAATTAGAGAGCAGACAACATAATTGGAACGTTACTCTTCCTTCACCTTTGCCCTCGCTGCATTGCCTGCAGAATCTAGGGGTGGGTGAGTATTTTAAAATACTCAGCAGGTTAATTTAAAATCTAATAGTAGTACTAAGCAGAAATCCCTTGAAAACCCTACGCATTTTCTTTAAAAACCTCTACCACGATAAATTATGCATAAAACGACCGGTTCCAAATCAACACAAAACCACAAGCGGCGACACCCTACGGCCTACCCTCGGCGCTCGTGGGGCAAACGAGGGCCACTTAGGGACAGGGCTTTCCCACGATGCCCTACCCTGTGCGCGCCACTTGCCGAATATTTTTTCTTGGCGGGCATCATCACTCTATGATTATTCCGGGTTCTTAAGCCCATGGAATAATCATCACATCGTTCAAAATATAGCAATATTTATGCTAAAACAGTTCATCACATAACATGTCTCACATAAATCCATCACATATGCTTAATCATGTTAAATCATGCGTAAAGAAGTTATACTAAGCACACGTTTAGAGTTTAAAGTCCCCTACCTTAACCCTTGGTTACAATTTTGTAACCGTAGAAGCCCTGAATAAAGAAACCGACCCCACCACAGCGTCCAGAACGTCGAATTCAGTAGGAAACGCCTTTTGAATCACTTGATTCGGACTTAAAATGGTTAAGAACGGAGGGAAAACGGGGTCAGAAGTGGAGAACGGAAAATCAATAAAAAGTAACGGGTCGGGCACTATTAAAAGGTGCACGCGCCTGTGGGGCCCGCGCGTGCCACATCGCGCGTGCTCAGCGCGGTCGCGACACATGCGCGGCCCGTGTCACGCGCGTATCACGCATAACGCTTGGGCCCGTCACGCCGTTCGACGCGACAACGCGCGTCGCAGTCGCGACGCAAGTCGTCACGGGCCCAGGTCCACGTGGTGCCGCCACCGCGGCGCCGGCTGACATGGCTGACGCCGGCCGCTTGCGTCAGCTTGCGTCAGCCAACGTTTTATAATATTTTTTATTTTTTTTAAAACACATAAACTTTAAACGCGCATATCTTTGTCACCCGGACTCCGATTCACGCGTTCTTTATACCGTTGGGCTCGTATCGACGAGCCCTACAAAACTAGACCCCACATGGGTAGGTTATCCCACACTTCAATGTGGGTCCTGCCCATATGGCACATTTCTCGAGGCCGTAACTTCCGGCCCCGGTGTCCGAATCAAGCGCTTCCAAAGCCATTACACTCACTTTTCCACACTCTACCATACTCTAATAAGATTAAACATGTAACAAATATAACTAATTAAAATAATGCTATCAACTCCAAAATTAACGTATTAGAAAACGTACTGGAAATTCAGGGTCGTTACAATCTAAATGCCTTAAAAGTTGCTTATAAGGAAAAAAATAACAAATTGTGGTTTAAAACCGTCAATTTGGGTAGTTTTTTAGCCAAAACTACAAAAATGCCTGAGCCATCCATAAGATCATCAAAGTGAATGAACTCGCCGATGGTAACTTCTGACTGCACCGATGGTAACTTCTGACTGCACCAAGTTCCAACTTTGGAAAGCCATAACTTCTTCATACAAACTCCAACGAATGCATTCTCTGTTGCATTACGAAGATATTTTTGTCTAATTTCTAACTCAATTTTAAATCAAAACTCATTCTACAGAAAGAGTTATAACCTTCAGAATAATCAAGTGTTAGAACTGCATGCATCTACAAGTCATTGACAACACCTTAGGTCTAACTTTAGATAATCATAACTCCTTCATCTAAACTCTAATTTACACATTCTTAGAGGTATTTCATAGTTATCTCTATCTAGTTTCTATCTTTAAAATTTTACTCTAAAATTTAGATAAGTTATTACATATCACTTCTTAGAGTTAAAAATAGTTTGTTACATATCACTTCTTCACATCTAGAATACGAGAACTTCAAAACTTGTGTAAATTGCATAGAAAGAAATATAAACAAATTTAATTAGATGTTCGCCATAGGTGGAATAACATATATTTAATGTTGAAATCTTGTGAAGGATTTAAAAATTTAATCATAAGTTGGGCTATAAAAAAGTTGCCTAATATAGGACTTAATGAATGTTATTTTGTCATTTCTATTTGTTTGATGCATTTTCTATCTATTTTTTATAATGTTATTAAAAATTTATCACAAGATTACTATGCTTCTTGTTCAATTCTAAACCACTTGTATAACATAATTTATGCATTTGAAAATGGAAACATAATTTTGCCCATCTTGTAGTGAAAATGGAAACAAAATTCAATAAATATTGGTCTCTATCCCTTTAATTTCTTGTTTAAGGACTATAATAGATCCTAGAGTTATCTTAAAATATGTACAAATTTTAATAAATAGTATACGTAATAAAATGAGCCCCTATGCGAATAAAAATGATACTTTATATAAAACTATAAAAACTTCTTTGCGTGATTTATATAATACATATGAAAAAACCTATGGATCAAGACGAAATCAATCAACTTCTTTTTCTTCTTCTTCTTCTATGCATCATCTTCCACAAAAAACTAAGTGTTAGATGTACTTAAAAAAATGTAGTTATAATACTAATGAATTAGTTAAGTATTTACAAACTAATTTTGCATATTTTTTTATTGAAGAAGAACTTAATAATTTAAATGTTTGACTTTGTGGTAGACACATTAAAAAAACTATCCTGTGTTGTCTGCCTTAGCTCATGATTTACTAACCCCCCCGATATCTATAGCATCAAAATATGCTTTTAGTCCAGGAGGTATGGTGTTGGATTACAGGCGAAGTCGACTAATGCATGTAGTAGAGACATGCATTTGCTTGAAGGAATGATTAGATGCATAAGAAAGAGCACAAGTTCCCAATTTTGAAGAGGAAATGAGAAAAGATTACAATAATTGACAATTAAATAGTTAATAATTTAATTTTTATTTATTTTTTTATCTTTGAGGTTTTATATTATAATTAAAAATAATAAATAGGTGAGTGGTTGCCAACCTAGTTGTGATGTACTCATTCTATAGTGATGCAAATCTAGCCTCTATTCTGTAAGTTTCTAAATTTTAAATTAATTTTAATTTTTTTTATTTTTAAAGTTTTTTTTAGAAAAATATAGGGGAGGAGTGGGCTCCCCATCTTACCCATCGGGTGACGTTGGGCCCAACATGCCTTACCCCACCCCATGAGGGGGCTGCAATGGTCTTGGGCCGGCCCATTCCAATAATACAACCATAGCCCAAACTAGGCCTACATAAGAGCCCACCTATATTGTCTCATCATCACACAATAATTTATTATATTGGGCCCAATAAAAACAACCTACTTTTCATTTTGGAGACATTTTGAAGCCCAATTTTCCAGCATTTGTAGCCTTCCTTACTTGGGTACCACCTAGGCACTCACTAAGGAGATGGAATAGAAAACCTTAAATGTAGAGGGGAACCCGATAAGCCTTTTAAATCAACTAACCCCCTTCCATGCAACGCCCTAAAATTTTCTAAATTTCCTATACTTGGCTACTTGGAGATAATGAGCTTGACTCTTAAGTATTTTTAATATAATAAATTCCTCTGTACATGGAGTTTAGATATAAAACTTTATTTTTATAAAGTAGACATAAAGAGCTTTGTAGAGTTCCCAAAAGTGTGTAAATTGAAGATGAGGAAGTTATGATATAGGAAGTTATTTGACATTCACATTTAATATGAAAGGTAAGGAACTCTAGTGTACCAATTTTATCACAATGAGTTTTTAAAAATTTTGCCACTAAATTATTATTAGAGGCATTATCTAAAGTAATAGACATAATTTTATCTTTAATTGAGCATATATTTAAAACAGAATTATATAATTTTTTAATAATTGAGGCAGAATAAAAATATTCTATTATGTTAAAATATATTATTCTCTTATTTAATATTCATGATTTATCAATAAAATGAGTTGTAATGCTTGCATCTTCGTTATCTTGGTTACTAATCTAAATATTGAAAGTTAAAAGAAATCTTACCTAGAAGTGTATGCAAGTTGTACATTGTATTCTTTGTATAGCTTGAAAATATCTTTCTTCGAAGTGTTATATGAGATTTTGTGGAAATTCGGGTTGAGAGCTTGCTTCACATACATCTCGAACAATTTGTCATTAGTGAAGGAGAAAGGTTTCTTGGCGCACATGACATACTTCACGAGCTCCCTCCAATTTGTATCTTAATTAAAATTAAAAGTATTAAGAGAGGTAAAAGAGGTGCTCATGACACTTAGTTGTGCTTGTTTTGGGTCTTTTGTTCTATGCTTGGTGGAGCATCCCTAGCATGTCGAAAACAATTTGTCATCGGTGAAGGAGAAAGGTTTCTTAGCACTCATGACATACTTCATGAGTTCCCTCTGATTTATATTTTGATTAAAATTAAAAGTATTAAGAAAGGTAAAAAGAGGTGCTCATAACACTTAGTTGTACTTGTTTGGGGTCCTTCATTCCATGTTTGGTGGAATATCTTTAGCATGTTAGAAAAGATCCTTGATACTTCCTCCTCTTCCAATTCCTATGCTTAAATTTGTTTTACAATAGTTGCATTCAGTTCTTAGGAGGAATATTTCTAGGTTGTTGGGATCACCTATTCTAATTTTCCTCATATGGTTCAACACCATGCAGGGTTATCGCTCTTTTTCCCCAACCGTCAAAAGGCATTAGTGGAATATTTCCTTCATAGTCGACTTCGTCCATTTCATGAATTCCTCATTTTGGAAGATTAGCAGTTGGGATGACTGAAGAGAAGGAGGCATTGTAGTTAGAGTGAGATGCCTTATTTTATAAAACAAAACAAAAAGTAAACTAAAAAAAATTAAGGTAAATTAAAGTAAAAAATAAATTATTAAATCACAATTACTTACTTTGGATCTTGATGTTATAGACTTGAATTGCCCACTTCATGACTGAAGAGGAAGCTTGAGAATTATGAATTTTATTCTTGAATCTTGAGGCTTGAAAGCTTAATTTTAAAATTTAATTGAAAATAAATATTAAAGTGATTAAAAGTTTAATAGTGCAAAAAAGACAAGAAAGAGTCTTAAAAACCATAGAAAAGGGTAAAGAGAAGGTTAAACTTTTCCTATTTATAAATGTGACAATTACTTCTCGAACTCTAAAAAAATGACTCTTACTTCAATGTTAAAAAGTTAAAATCAGTTTTTTTGGGGGGAGGGGGGGCTCTCAAATCATTAAATAAAATAAAGGTTATGGACCCAGTTTGTCATCAGGCTGAGGCCAGGTCAAACTGTCTGTGTTTCAACCACGAGCCAACCCAGATTGGCTCGGCAAGGTACAGTCTGAACTCTCAAGAAACACTGATCCTTCTCTCTTCATTAGATTGCAGCCAGCTCCTTTCTTTTTCTTTTAAAAATGAAATAAAGATTCAAAATAGGCTTTTTTATACCCTCTGTCCCACGTTAACACCTCTATTTGGGCTTTTATAATAAACTAATTTTAATTCATTCTTAAAAATAAATAGATCTATTAATATCGGAAGGAAGGACTACTTATTTAACATTCAAATTCCATAAGCAGTTCTAAGTCCCGCCACCAAACCGGAAATTTCAGCAATGACTACTATAAATTAACGTAAAAGAACTTATAGACTACGCAACATAGTCCAGTATATTTGTTCTCAAATTAGAATAGCACGAAAGTTATACACCAAGCAAATTAAAACCGAATTGAATTGTATCTAAAAGTTTATTGGCAGCCAAAAAAAAATCATCAGGACCGTAAGTAATTAGAAGCGCTATCCAAGTTTAATAATGCAAGAAAAAGGGTTTCACTGCAAGGGCATAATATAAATTCAGAAGTAGAAAAGATAAAAATAGCTGACTCAAGGACTATCTGAGGGTCTGGCCTGAGCAAAATGGCGGTGCAGAATAGAGATAAGATGAGGTTAAAAGAAATAAAAATGGTGGAAACCATTTCACCGACGGTAAACATGCTATTGACAACCAACTAGATCGCCCGTCAGAGGGGAAAGCACCATGGATGGGAGCACAAGCCCCCCAGCACCATTGATGTCCCAGTTGATTCGGCACAGGTTAACTCTGCTGGAAAGCCCGGAAAGATGACCAGTCCCAAGCCAAATCGGTGGCCAACTGTTTTCTAAAGTCAAAGCTCGAAGAAACTGTGAAATATGTCATTTTATGTCCTATAGAGTAATAAAATCCAATTACACTGATGCAAACCTGGTAATTAATGTTGATCACTTTTGTATTCAAGACGCTCTGGATAAAATCTGTTTGGAACATATTAAAAGACATCCAACGTTCATACAGAATCAGATTCGCATCAATC
Organism: Saururus chinensis; assembly: GCA_035235625.1. NCBI lineage: Eukaryota > Viridiplantae > Streptophyta > Magnoliopsida > Piperales > Saururaceae > Saururus > Saururus chinensis. Next base: position 30,995,815 of record CP141148.1, on the reverse strand, counting down.
ATTTTTCATTGATTTGATGTTAAGCACCCTCCATGTAAAGATTCACATGTCATGGTCGTGACAAAACAGGCTTCAAAAAATTTCTATGTCCAGAAATATAAACTGACATTATCTCACATCCAAATGAAGCTCCTGCTCTGTACTAGTCAGTAGGTTTCTCCATGAAGTCAATTGTTGGAAGATCTAAGGGCTTCTGCTTCAGCCACCGCCATAGGGTCATCCCTAGTCCCAGATTCTTCTTCCTCCCTCTCCCCATCCCTGTCAGCCATTTTTTTCCTATGCAATTCTTCTGCAGTTTTCATAGCTTCACGATTTTCTTCCTGTAATTTTTTCATTTCTTCTTCTTCCTGCCGCCGTTTTTCTTCTTCCTGCTGTTGACGCTCAAACCATGTATCTGCATCTGCCCAAACTGTAAAACAAAAAGGGAACTGTACAATCAGCTTTTTCAGCCCAAAATACATAACAGGTGTATATTATTTGTTACTCTTAATGTTCGTACATTTACTAAATGACAATATAAGTGAATGAATAATTTATAATATATTTGATTGACAATACTAAATGCTGCTCATACTATTGATGCTTCAAGGAAATGACTAACATTTATATCCAAAGTTTTGGACAAGGCATACAAATCCAACTTATAAAGGCACTCCCATATCACACCAACCCTATAGTTTATTCTATTGAAACAAATGCACGGTGGGAAATCTCACGAATTGTAAACATAGCTATTATGGAATAGTTAAGAACCGGGCGCTTGGAAGCTGCTGGATCACGATTTGGCTGCTCCCTGGGCAGGTGGGTTTTTAAAACCCACCTGCCCTCTGAAAACACTGGCCACACCATGTAGATTGCACAGCCGATATGCGCCCAGCGCATATTAACAGGTCTCTAACTATTATTACATACTGTAGACATCTAAGGTAAGAATTATGCATTTTTTATGTCATGAACACATAAAAACTGATGATTTCTAGGATCCGAAACAAAATACAGGGCAATATTCAGAAAAACCCTATGGAGAAGCACATGACGCTACATACTACTACCCGATTCCTCTCATATACCAAAATTCTAATTTCTTTTAAAACTTGGAAGTAAAAGTGTGGTTCAAACATAGCCCCCCTAAGATGCAGATTAATGAAACCCAGCTACTCCAAAAAGCAAGCCACCTTATCTATTCCTTCAAACATAAATGTAGTTCGGATGACATCTCAAGATGTGCCAAGGGAGGGTTAAGTATTTGTCTCCCTCAAAATGTCTTTCTTATCAATAATGTGTAATTGCTGCTGTTGAAATAAAAACCTAGACAAACACACTAACTTGTCAGATATGTCTATTATAATTAGATCAGGGTTTGACACAATGTTACAATAATAACTACACATTCCCACTTTTAATTACTATAGTTTACAAAGTGAATAATCAAGTGTTCACGTTTATATGTTCCATGAGGATGGTGACTGTAGATATCATCTTATAAAAATGCGACGCAGAACATCATTCTCGTTTCTTTAGAACTTTAACCTTTAGCTACTAAAAACAGTGGCAGAATATGAAACCATTCTACCAAGGACAAAACCAGATGGATAGATTTACGGCAACAAAAAAAGAAATTCCAGCAAATTATGCACATTCATACCCATGAAAGTCTCCCTTTAGGTCCAAGGTTTTTTGGCAAAATAGCCTTATAATAGAAAAATGTATGTTGTATAACAATAGCACCCAGTATAATCATTCATTAAAACAATCAATTAAATAAGAAAGAAAAAGAAAGAGAGGTAAATTCTCCATTCAGTTTTGGAAAAGTGACAAAAACACTACATTCATGGTTTCACAAGACAAAGAGTATTTAACATATAGTTAAGTCATTGATAAGTATAAAACGTTGAACTCATTGAAATAGCTTAATGAATTCAACAATTAGATTAGATAATAAATTAAGATTTAAACTAATGAAAGGATTCGGCACAAAGTAAAAGAACTAGTATTATCGTTGATAATCAGATTAGGATAGTGGTTTGAAAAAAATATTCTATTGTAACACGAACAACTTTTTACAGTCCTCACAACTAAAATCCAGCCCATATAATCCTCACAAGACATCACAAATGGTAAATGGATTATTATCATGAAAAGTTACTCAGATTAGAATTTTGATATTGATACCATCTCATGATACCTCCCTGCTTCCTTTTGCTTACTCTCATAATAAAATACTGCTTTCATCACCACACAAACCAGACCTAATATCCCGCTTTGTCAAGCTAACCAAGATTCATGGTTCGCATACATCTCATATATGAGATATATCTCAGATATTGGTAACATATGCCATATTTGGTGATATCTTGAACCCATTCTCATTTCCCAGCACCCTTCCAAGCAACCAGAGACAACATTTGGACACTCCTACACACTTTCCAACATCTTTTCCGGCGCTGGCGACCCATACACTATCTTGTTCTCCATTGTATATTATTGTTTTAACTTTTAAGCTTTATTTAGATATACATTATCATGTTCTCCACTTAATCATCCATCAAACGTGTTCTTCTTTATCATTATTATCATATTTTTCATTTCGTAAATATTATTTATGTTAGTATAAGTGTCTTCACATGGTTATTTTTGTTTAAGATTAGTATTAAGGCTTTTAGCTGTTAATATATGTTTAGATTCACAAGAGATTTGTGAAAGTATTTTTGGGTCGCTGTCCATATATCTTATATTTAGGTCACCAACCGTACAAAGAACCAATCAATTAGAAAGGAATGATGAACTGAAAGCATTCAAAAGATTAAGTTTTTTTAAAAATTTGAATAACACACCAACTCCCTGAGAAAATAAGAACCTAAAAACACAATTTCTCAACCAAATTTGAAACCTTTAAGAAGAAGTAAAATGCAATCGCCCCCCATAAAAAATTTAAGTTCACAATGGCGACGAAATTTAAAACGAAGGGAAGGAAAGAGAGCTTACTGGGCTGAGCCGCCCAACCCTTCTCCCCGCCCTTAATCTTCTCTGGAAAAGCGTAGTTGACGGTGAGGACGCGGCCATAGAGCTCGGCCCCGTCCATGTTGTCCATGGCGGCGGTGGCGTCGTCGCGCTCCAAGAAGGTGACGAACCCGAAAGAGCGGTGCTTCTGGGTGGCCTGGTCGAGCGGCGTCTTCACGTCCTTGATGTCCCCGAAGGGTACGAAGGCCGAGTGCAGGATCGCCTCGTTCACCTCCTCCGCCAGCCCCCCTGCTCCCATCACCCACCCACCCAACAATGGCAAAACTGTGAGACCGTCGCCAAGAGATGGAAAGAGGAAGCTCCGAAAGAAGGAGAATGGAGGGGAGGCTTCTTACCGACATAGAGGGTATTCTTCTGCACTTGCATCTCCATGGCCATCTCCTTCCTCCTGCAAGCTGCTGCTGCTCCCTGGAGCCGTTTTGCTTGGAGTTCTTCTTGACTTGCAGCTTATATATGATGGGCCGGGACAGAGCGGGTGGGCCTGTTTTTTAAGGCCCATTGGATGTGGTTTCACTCCCTTGCCCAGCCCAGTGCATGAAAAAATCGCTCCCACCGCACATGCAGCTTATGTAGTAAAATGTTTTTTTTTATTGACAATGAGCCTAGTGCAAGAAACTTAATAGTATCCGTCTATCTAAAAAATTAACGGCACATAGTCAATTTTAAATATTAATAGCACCTATGTATTTTTTTTCATGTTCTTCTTCTTTTTACCTTAATCCAAATTTTTCTTTTTTTTTATATTTCTCCTCTTCTTTCTTCTACCTTCAAGATCCTAGGTGCTGCATTTTTTCTTCTTTAGTATATATTATTTTTTTATGTTCTAGGCCTCTTTCTCTTCCATCTCAATTTTCATTTACAGTAGCTCCAATACCTCCACTGCCACACCCTCTTCTACTGTGCCTTCAGCCACTGCATCTTCCTGCACCCTCCTCCTTTTTTTCCTTAGTCCAGATTGCTCTTTTATATTTTAAGCATCTTTCTCCTCTGTCACCCTCTCTATCCATAGTAGCTCTAAAGCTTCTTCTACCACACCCTCCTTTACCGCGTCCTCCCCCGCTTTTTTTTCTTTTTTTCTTCATCCATCCAGTTCATTTTTTTCCATCTAAATTGTTACTCCCTTTCTTCCTCGATTTATATCTTTATTTTATACTTCATGTCTCCTCTTTCGTCTCCCTCTCTATCTACAACAACTTTGGTGTCTCCCTCCTAATAAAAATAATAAATATTTACCTATTCCCTCCATTCATATGCATTAATCATAACCTTTGTTTAATAACTAAAGTGGAAGAATATTGTAATTTAGAGTTAATCTTGGGAGTCAGGAAGATGGCGATTAAAGGTATTTTTGTTTAAATATAAATTTTAAAGTTAATAATATATTAATAAAATTTTTATAGTTAATGTCTAAAACTCTTTTATTTATTTTAAATTTAATTTAATTAAATAAAATTTAACCTCTAATATTATATTTAAAAAAAGCCTTATTTATACAAACTTGGCTCACACGATAGCATCAAGTGGGCTTTAACTATCTAATATTATATTTAAAAAGGGCCTTATTTATATGACCTTAGCTGACACCATAGCAGGTGACTATGTGTCATCAAATTTCAATTCATAACACACATAATTTGAAGGCAAATTAGTTTTTACCTCTTTGTGGGCGCCCAAACTTTCGCGGATGCGTTAAAGTAATACAAAGCATTTTTCGTTTAAAAAACTAGGAGGTCAATTCTAAGAATTCTTGGCGTGATGGGATAGACACAAGGCATAGACCAAGTCAACTTTTCATAACACGCATACGAATTAGGACAACAAGGGAGGAAGGAATATACGTCTCCCACTTGTAAACAAGGATGACTTCCTTCAAGTAATGAATGGTTGGGATCAAGCAAGGGTAAGTATTACAGCTCATCCATGGCTGTCACAATTTTGGGCCCCACGCCATTCCTTTTCAACTTGAAATGTAGATTAATTATACATACCCCAAGACTTGACCTTATATTAATACACCGAAAACAATAGGCCAAGCCCCTGGTTTTTATCCAAATTCTTGTAATTGGGTCAATCCAATTCTGGGGCTGCCCACTGATTCTTGAAGCATGCCATGCTGCATGAGTCATACCCTATCTGGCTCTGACTGACTTCCTTTCAAGGCTTCTCTCTATATATATAGCACATGCACCATTGTCTTCCTACGTGATCATCACAAAAAGGTTCACACACATTCCAAAGCTGTACAGAAATGGCTCCTTCAAGATGGGTCAGACCAGAGGTGGGTGACTTTCATGTCTTCTCTTTTCCCAATATGTTCTTGTGCATTCAGCTGGGGGGGGTGGTTGCATGCATATTATTGATTCCATTAATACTTTCGTAGAATTAATTAGTTGTCTGAATGGCTTAATTTCCGGCTTCCTGTTTGTAAGCTTCATATATTGGTATTTTGATTGGTATTTTTTTGGATATGTCAGTCCTACTTTGTGATTGGTATTTTTTTAAATATGCAAGCTTTATAATTGGTAATTCTGTTTTTTGCATGTAATGTTTATGTTTTGAAGATGTAGCGCACATCCTTTTTTTGTTTGTAAAGCGTAGCGTATTCATGAAATATGTGCCACGACACATATTAATTAAATCCACATAATAAGGCCCAAAAGTTGGTATATATTGACTGTACAGTTAATACTATTTTTCAAGTTTTTCAAATGGTGAAAAAAGGCTCCAATATTTTGCGTACCTAGCTGCCTGACAATTAAGTTTATTCTATGTTAATAATGATCAGGTGTACCCATTAATGGCTGCCATGACTTTCGTCACTGGTATGTGCATCTTCCAACTCAGTCGCAACGTCCTCCTCAACCCCGATGTCAGGTCAATCTCTCTCTTTCTTTCTCTCCTTTAGCTTGTATCGGTAGAATTTGAATTCGCTGATAAAGCTTTACTAGCAGAGTTGTTGATTTCATTGATGGCCGCGGATCGATAGCACATAAAATTTATGGAAAAATAATAATCTCTATGCGGATTTGATGCACTAAAATGTGCACCGTCGATCAAGGACCATCAATGGACGGCTTGTGAAACTTCAGCCAGCATATTTAATTTGGTATAGGGGTGGGCGTGAAAATTAATGAAAACAAGTAATTAAGTTGATCAAGTTGTGATTTGTGTCTGCAGAATTAACAAAACAAACCGGACCACAGCCGTGCTCGACAATGCCGACGAAGGCGAGAAGTATGCACTGCATGGCCTGCGCAAGTTTCTCCGGCAGCGGCGTCCTGAAATCATGCCCACCATCAATTCCTTCTTCTCTGAAGAAACATCCACAGCACTCAAAGAAAAAAAAATGTAGTACATGTATTCCAGACTTCAGTGAAATAATTATAGATCCTTCCTGTATTAAGTACAAATGATTCCTGTATCTATTCTTTTTGATGTCCGTCGTTGATCAAAACAAACGGAAATTCTGCGTTTATGGTAAACCTTGTGTTTGTACAGTGCATGCATAATTTTAGGTATGTTCAATTTTTCTTTTTGTAAAGAAAAAAAGTAAGGAAGATCCATGGGAATGCGGCTCAGTTCAGGAGAAAAATGGAGAAACCGAAGCAGTATCTACTGCTTAATTTGCCATAAAAGCAGCATCTTGATTTTTCTCTCTAAATAAGAAATAAAAAATCTAGTAAAGCTGTCAACGAGTACCTATTTACCACATTCACCCACTCCAAAATTCATGAGTGGATAATTTATAAATAAATAACAAATAAAATTTGTAGGTAATTTTACCCGCATGGGTAGGAAATAGGTAACCTCGCATCTAGATCTATTACCCATTACGTGGGTCATATATATAGCATGCCTATTATCCAAATCTAATATGCAAATACTCATATAGCCCAGCTCATTTGTTCTCATTTGGCCCATGTTGCCTATTTTAAAAATATATATTTATTAAATATTCATTCTTATTTCTCATTGTTAATAAGGTATGACCTAATAATATAAATCTTTTAATTTTTATAATTATTTTATTTATGTGTTATAATTCATTTGTATCGTGAACTTACAGTTCACAAGGGGAATAGGGCATCATCGTTGCAAGATATTCATAAAAAAAAAAGAGCTAAAAAGAAAAAAAAATTAACTAAATACTACTGAAATCTCATTGCATAATCCTTAATAGTAATGTTATAATAACTTATAGGCTTCAAGTCTATCTTAATAAGAGGAAAACCTAAACTATGAATTAAAGCATTATTAAGAATCTTATAAACTATGAAAATTAATGATAAGAATCCTACTTTTAATGAAATATAATATTAATAAAATTTTACCTTAACTAACAAATATTATAAAAAAAAATTTAATTTTGAGTTATAACAATCTACCACTAATTCGCTATCACATCACCTTGTCTTCGAAGTGGCCAAAATAACTCTAATGTCAAGTTCACCGTAGCTCCGCTCTTAAAAGTGAGAATAAAAATATAGAGGAGACAATTGCAATGATGCAGGGTAGTGTTTGCAAGGCTCAAAGTGATAGATGAAGAAGTTAGTAGAAATATGTAATAAGTTCAGTCAGTGAATAGTAGTTGAGAAGGAAGAAGGGCATGACATCTCCTCTATTAGCAGAGATGACTGGAGATAATAAAAGTGGTAGAGTAATGAAGAATGCACTCTTTGTTGGTCACAGGACAATAGTGGACCAAAGAGGGGCCAAAGATAGGCTTTGTCTCAGGACACTCGGATTCGGACCCCAACAAACCCATTGAAGGTGGAAAATGTGGCGTGGAGCGAGCGTTGCAATGAAACTGGACTCGGATCTGACAAGACCAGCGTTTGCGATTTGAAGGGGCATCGTCTTCTTCCTCAGACAGACGGTGGTTTGGCCTAGCGCCGTTCCTCTCTACGCCGCCAGATCCTCTATTATGCAATAGCAGGGCTTCAAATAGCGACGGCGAATACATCCGCATCAAATGGAATTGTACGAGTACTCAATTCATTGTGAATATATTCTACACAAAATACAAAATATGCTAGAGTTATGGTGCATGCTGGCCACTGCAATGGGAATCTTGGGATAATACTTGCCTAGATTGGTCGACCGTGTGAAGTGGATTATATAAGTATCATTTCCGTTTTTGGTAACTTCATAAAGTTTATTAAATAATTATAACTTAAGCATAGAATGTGGCTATTTGCACTCCCTCATTTTTTATTTACTAGATCTATGTTGACTGAAATCTCTTGTGTATCCCTCACATCTAAGCAATATTTTTGACATCTCTTAACCTCATGCTTTTTTTTCTTCTAGCACAACCATAGCTGCCGCTGCCGCTGCTACCAATTTCAGTTTTTCTTTGTCCTTCCCAACCACAAAAACGGAGGTGGCCGCAACCAAAGTGGCGATGACAACATCCAAACTTAGTAGCCAGATCTGGCATCAGGCAGGCTAGACCAAGCCACAGCTGGTCCAGCCATGGCCAGGCTAGACCAGGTTATGGCCAAGCAGACCAGGCAACAATCAAGCTCAATCACGCCATGCTAGATCTGGCAGTGGCCTATTCTATGGCCTGTGAGGCTGCGGCTAGACCATTGCCACAACTTTGACACCTCTAGCGTGGCCGCCCCCTTTCAATTGGCAATGTGACAACTCTTTCGCAATGCCAATTGAAAGGAAGAAGAAAAGAAAGAGAGGATGGGGAGGGGGAGGAGGTAGAGCCACCATTACTAAATTTATCACGGCTAGAACTACCGCCATCTTCACCGGAGTTGGAGGAGAAGAGTTTTTCTTTTATTTTTCGGCATCAAGGCTTGGGGAAGGAAAATATTTTAAATGCTCTAACTTTGACAATGAGCCAAACGCAAAACATGTATAAGAGCCTTTTATTTATGAGATCGGCAATGTACATGCTAGCACATATTAGTGCTAATAGTAGTGGCGCTAACATGCATTAATATATATGTCGTCCATCTCAATTATTAAGGGCCCATTCTTTACGCTGGCTCATTGCTAGAGGCATTCATGAAAAACTCTTCCCTTAGGGGAAATAGAGGAAATTAATAGAGGGGTACGGTCGTACTAAAGTAAAAAAATTAATATTTTTTGCTTTATTTAGTTTGTTTGAGGAGATAAGAGTTTAGTGGGGTAGATACAGCTACTTATAATCTCGAAAGGGACATCATAATATAACGAGAAACCGGTTGTCTAGTATATCTAATCCGTTTGTCATATGTGAGTGGTCCAACCATTCCGCTACGCACATTTTCTTAAGCATTTGAGAGCTGCTGAGAAAACAAAGTTTGAAACAAAGCAATGTCATATAGTGAGGAATATTCTTCTTATGTATGCCATAGACACTAATAATCCGAGCATCTAAAATCTACACAATGGGGGATGTTTTTAAGAGAAACAGAAGGGAAATCAAATTCTATTTTCTTTGGATTCCTACTTTTTTATTTTAAAAAAAAATTCAGTGAGGAAATCCCCAGTCTAGATATGTTTCCTATTCAGTTACAAACTCGATTTGCTTGTCTTCGTTTCGATTCTGTAGGCCCAGTGAAATGTCATAAAGAGTCCGAGGCATGTTCATACCTCTGAAAGATTGTTCTTTTTTTTTCATCTACATTTATTAGTATAGAAAGGAAAAGCTCCATTTGTGTCTTGTTCCTCTTGATCTCCTTTTTACCTGTTTGCTTCTTTCTCCATATTTCTTTCTTTTGATTCTGAAAAGAGCGGCAATTCTGATATGGGTTGTTCAAAAAACTTGATTCTGATCATTCTTTCGGCTCTCTTCAGCATTGTTGCATCATGTTCTAATGGACAGTGCAAAGTCTGCTCTCTCTCTCCCCCCCCCAATTGAATTCTCCTTAGTTCTTTCTATATGAGTTTTCCTTATGAAGTTTCTTATGCAGATTTTGGATGAGTGTTCATCAGATGAGGATTGTGCACCTTGGCTGTTTTGCTCCTCCTGCGCGTCTGGATTTTCTGGCTCAAGGTGTGTGAGAATGAACACCGCAAACCAATTTGAAATAGTGGTATGTCCGAATTTTCTATAGTTCATCATCTGACTCATTTTGTTTGACTTTGTTGTTCCAATACAATCAGTTTCATATTACCAACCCCCAGTTCACTATGTAGCTTAATAGCAGATCGATAGTAAAGAGCTGACGTAATTATAAGAAGGAATAATTGCAAGGCATGCAAGAAGAATCAATATAGATGTAGAGCTGACCGATTCTGACATATTGCTTTCTTTTTGTGTTTGTTATTGCAACTTGTTAACAGAATAATTCACTCCCTTTCAACCAATATGCGTTCCTTACTACGCACAATTCTTTTGCAAATGGTGGTAAACCATTCTTGACGAACCAGGAAGATAGTATCACAGATCAATTGAAGGTAAGTTTGCTCCTTTTACATTTTCCTTAACAAAATGGCCTGTCATATAACAAATTTCTGTATGTTGTAGTATTGTGGATAGAATAATCCGCTGTGGATATTAGTAACCAGTGAGATAACATTCCAATCCGGAATTAAAACAAATATAATTTTGGTCTGGATTTGGATGTGGGCTAGAAGATTTTGCTTTCGAATCTACTTTTGAGTCATAAATTATACAATGAGGATGTGTCAAGCTTGACGGGGCTCCATGACTAATGCCCATGACCATGCTCGAACCCCATATAGCATGGTCATGGAGCTGGTAAGGAAAGCTTTTTTGATGTATTTAGGGCCTGTTATGGGTTTTAGAAAACATATTCTAGGAAAAGTAACTTCCTAGAAAAATTATATTTTCTGGAAAATAAATTATCATAGAAATAAATGATTCTATAATTAGAGGTTCATTTCGAATACTTTCATGGAAACTTTATTAATGAATATTTTTAAAAAATTTACTAGCTTAAAAAAATGATTAATATGGTAAAAAAGTTCTCATTTCATGTCATCTAAAATATTTTATTTTTTTCATGATTCATTTTTGGGCATTCATGATTGATGTGCTACAATAAATAGTTGTGTGCTTATTGGGTAAGTCTCTTCTACTAAGCCACAAAAAAATTAATCTCTTCTACCAAGCCACAAAAGAATTAAGAATGATATTTTTCTTATGCATCACTAATTGCAAAGTATTTTCTATGCTCCTTACTGATTAAGAGCCAAGCCTAAGCTATGCATGAGAATAGTTGACATTTGAAATCAACGGTACACATGTTAGTGCATGTTAGCATTATTGGCCCTTATGCTAGTATGTGAGCAATTAATTTCAAATATTAATTGCTTTTATACGTAGCTAATGCTTATCTCACTATCATTAGGAAGCATAGAATATGCTTCACACTAATTGACTAGATGCAAACAGCTTTGGGGCGAGCCATTTATAAATCAAATTTGGTTTTTACCTATTTAACTAAAAAACCCAAACCCGACGACCTTGCAACTATTCCAACTACAAAATTTGAAATTGGAGGAGGAGCATTATTTAAATATTCTCACCGAAAACAACATCCCCATTAAGAGAGAGGTTTGAAGTCCACACTCAATCCTGCCAGCTTCATCTCTGTTTGTTCCTCAAATCAAATTCCACTAAAGATGGGAGGTGAAAAACACCACCAAAATTCTAATAAAAGAATAAAATGATCTATTTTAGAAATTTGCAATTTCATAGCTCCTTCTTTTCTTAGAAGTTAAAACAAGAGTTGTAATGCCCGATGTCTAGTCCTAACTACAACTAACTAAAAAGTTGGGAGTCTAATCTCAACTCACAATTATTAGTTCATTAGTAGGTAGAAGAACAAACTACAAGAAACACACATTACACCTCATAAATACCTCTACAGAATGGAATCTCCTCAAGCAAAATAATCACTTCAAAAAAGAAATGCAAAGACACCAACTTTTTAAATCCTGATTAAATCCCAAATGACCATATAATTGAACTAGTCTAAATTTTTATAATTTTATTAAGCCACATCATCCATTTGAGCACATTGCCTAAAAAATATTCTAATCGCTCTATAAATCCTTACTAAATGTATCACATAATAAGAGATTAACAACCAAATCATTACGCCTCATTAAGGGGTAGCAAAATCCGATAGTTACACCCTATATTAAACAAGAAAGCCTAATTAAGTGACCAAAGTGAACTGAGTCTGATGAGCTCGGGGCCAAGAGGAGGGAGTTTTACTACCTCCTCTGCCCTACTTACTTGGATCTATGCTCTCATCTCTTGGCACTTCCTCTTGAGCCGCCTCATTCACTTCTTCTTCAACTATAAAGGGGGGGAAAACTGAATCAAATTAGATTTTTTTCCAATACAAACATTGTACAATAGAAATGAAATTTATGTAATTCCCACAATAGTCTTTATTTTTTTTTAAAGGGAGTGATTATTTGATTATAAACAACCTTGTTTCCCTCATAGAAGACACACACATTGATACAAATGGGGTGAAGATGGTTATGAAAAAGTACCTAGATTTTAGAATAATTTTTTAGATGATTTATAAGTTTGTTTCAATCACTAATTAACTAGACTTGACTGGACTCCCTTTCCGTAATTGGCATGATAATGTAATGGTTTTGCTCTTGGAATCCCTTAGAATTGAAAATTTCTAACATATAAGATCCCAATAAATTTACTTTTGCTACTCTTGCTAAACTTTTTAACACAAGGGATCCTTAACTTTAACTTAGCATTCCTTTGCAGGAAGCTCAAAAGAGCTTCCAGGTTTTGGAAAGAATAGTAAAAGTGCTATCAAAATCATCACCCATGATATACAAAATTTGAAAATTTCTACCAGAATAAACTTGATAGTGGCCTTTCTTGTCATAAAGCCTTATGCCAACTCCACAAAGATCACTTAAAATTTTCAAAGCCAACAAATCCAAAAAAAATATTGTCATTATATTATAAAGAATAATTACATAAAACACAATATGCACAAATAATATATCAACTACATGCTCAATTTTAAGCAACGGTGTTATGCGGAAAAAAAAGCTGAGCAATGATGGATATTTTGATAAGTGATAATGACCAACTCAATGTCATTGAAAAGATGGGGGATAGAAGGAATGCAGTAAACTTGAGAAAACATGTGAAAGATGATATTATTTTCATAGGCAATATTTACAAAGAACATAACAAGATTAAATATGCAACATAGTTTTCAAGTTTTTGTAAACTATGCAACAAGACTACAACATTTTAGAAGCGTGCAAGAATAACTGCAGTTAGTGGGCAAGAGGCACCTTTGCAGCTGGCATCAAATTTAAGAACGTCACATTATTACATAAGCCCCTCATTCTTCCATTATCCCAAGTAATATTCAATTAAGGTAGTCCGCTAAAACATATCCAAAACACTTCGTTCACTGCAATAAAATGTATCATTAGTGATGCTTTTATTAGCCAACAACCTCTTTATCTTTCAATCCTTTATAAATACACACTCTTTGCTCACCAACCATACAAATTCCAAATTAGTAGCAGACTCCAAGTGTTGTCTAAACTCTTCAGATTCTCTCAACATGGTTGTCTCCTTCACCCTGTTCAAAACCCTCTCTGTCCTCTTCCCTCTTCTCAGCCTCACATCCATCCATGCCCCTTACCACCACCAGCAGGCTAACTTTTTGTGGTATAATCATCAAATATTTCCAACAATGCAATTATTAACTACATTTAGTAGGAAGGAATTGATACCTTCCAAATTTTGGCAATTATGACAAACAATATGCAAAGTCATGTCAATTTCATTTACATAATCCTTATATATCTAGAGAAGTTAAAAAGTCAATGTCCAATGTCATCCTATTTTGATGCGATATTAGTTTTGAAGTATTTAAAAATCCTTGATGTCAAAATAAATCAACTATTAGAGCAGAACAAACGTTTACTAATAACGAGACATGGAATTATTCATAATCACTACAACAAATTTGAGTATTAGCAATAATACTCTAAGTGTCACTAATATGTATTAACGATGCATAAAAAGTGTCATTAAATGCATCGATAAAACTATAGTCGCTACTGCTTATTAGCAACACTTACATTAAGCATCACTAATAGTCTAATATTAGCGACATTTAGATAAGCGTCACTAAATATTATACTTTTTGCGACGTATAATTATGTGTTGCTAATACGTAACTATTAGCGACGCTTATAATTAAGTGTCACTAATAGTTACTTATTAGCGACGCTTGTTTATAAGTCGCTAATAATAATTTTTTTTAAAAAAATACAATTTTAAATAAAAAATAGTTTATAGCGACGCTTTTATAAAGCGTCACTAATAAAAAAAGGGATAAAAAATTTATTTTTGCAATAGTGACGTTTTCCAAAAGCACAGCTAATATTTAAAAAAAATATAAAAATACAAGCATAAAAAAAAGGGGAGCCAGAATCTGGCAAGGGGGCAGAGCAGAGGGGGAAGGAACTGGGAGGGGAGGGAGTAGGCGAGAGGCTGCCGGGGTGGGGGTTGGCTCTGGTCCCTTCTAAATCAGGACGGCGGCGGGGTGGAGCCAGAAACGGAGGCATCAAGGTGGAGCCGGAGGCGGGGGATTCCAGAGAAGAGGAGGGATTGGGGAGGAGGGGGTTGGCAGAAGCTAGCATGGGGATGGGCTCTGGCGGAGGTTGAGTCGGGACGGCAGCGGCGGGGAGCCGGAGGCAAAGGAAGCAAAGCAGAAGCGGAAGTGGGGGATTCCAAAAAAGCAGATTGGGGGAGGGGGAGAGAGGAGGGGGTTGGCGGAGCCGGCATAGGGGGTCCTCTTGCGGTGGCCGAGGCAGCAACGATGGGGAGCGGGAGGTGGAGGCGGTGGGGTGGAGCCGCAGGCGGGATTCCGCAGAAGCAGATTGGGGGGGGGGGTCCTCTAGTAGTGGCTGAGCCAGGATGGCGGCGGCGAGGCTCAACCGGAGATGGAGCCGGCGGGGTGGAGCTAGAGGCAGCTCGGGCGGTGGCAAGGGGGTTCCGCAGAAGAGGGGGGACCGAGGAGGGGGAAGCGGAGTCGGCACGGGGGCTCGGCAGTGGCTGAGCAAGGACGATGACGTTGGACGGGAGCCGGAGGTGGAAGCGGTGGTGGGGGTATTCTAGAGAAGATGGGGGAGTGGGGAAGGGGAGGGGGGAAGTGGAGCCGGCATGGGGGGGCTCTCACAGTGGCTAAGCCGAGACGACATTGGCAAGGCTGAGCCGGAGGTTGCAGGATGGAGCCGGTGGTAGCGGCGGCAGGGGGATTCCAATGAAGAGGGGGGGACCGGGGAGGGAGGAGGGGTTGGCAGAGCTGGTGCGGAGGGGGGGGAGGGGTTGCGGTGGTTGAGCCAAGACGGTGGAGGAGGGGCAGAGTCAGAGGCGGCGCCATGAAGGCGAAGCAGGAGCAAGCATCAAGGGTGATTCCAGAGAAGCAGGAATGGGATAAATTTAGCACGGGTGATTTCGATTGCTTGCGGTATTGTACTTCGCCTGCTCTAGCAAAACCCACCCGGGTGAATGAAAAATCCCACGCGATCACTTTTGATTGCGCAGGTAGAAAATCTGTCGCAACAAGATAATTTATTTGCAACGCTAACCATCGCAATAATTTTTCTATTTGCAACGTTTAATAATGAGCACCACAACTAATTTTAATATTTGTGGTATTTGTTATTATACGTCACAAATAATGCTAGTATTTGCGACTCTTATTAGTAAGACTCACAATTAATTTTATTATTTGCGACATGTATTATTATGTGTCGCAAATAAGGCTAATATTTACGATGCTTACTAAGGGCCCATTTGGGAGGCGATTTCCGCCCTCAGAAATCGCTTTGTTGAGGGCAGAAATCGCTTTCCCGGTGAAAAAACGTTTAGAAGGACAATTTAAGGTAAAATTATTTTTCATGTCAGAAGTCAACTTTTGGGTCAATTCAAAACAAATTAACCCAAAATCCGATTTCTTCAAGAACTCACCTCAGGAGGTGAGTTCTTGAAGAAATCACTTTCTGGTTTGAAAAGGTGTGAAAAGACATTTTGCCCATTAGTCAAATCTGTTTTACCTATTATGTTGAAGGGCATTTTTGTCATTTTTACATAAAAATCAAAAGTGAGCTTAAATTTGATTTCTTTTTTAAATCATCCTAAAAAACCATAACCAAATGTATCATAGTTTTACTTTTTTTGTCAAAAATCAATTCTCTTACAAAGCCATTTTCTTTCTACTTCAAATTGTTTGCCAAACGCCCCCTAATAAACGTCGCCAATAACATTTTTTTCAAAATAAAATCCTCTCCTCGGCTTCTCTCTCTACCCTCTTTCTCTCTCTCTTCTCTCTCTCCTCACCCACTCTCTCCCCCTATCCTCTCTCTCCCCCCACTCTCTCCCTCTTCCTCTCTCCTTCTAATGCCCCGACCCAAGCCGAGGCCCAAAAATTTTCTTTCCTTCAGCCAGAAATCATCATCTATGTGTGGAATCATCATCTATGTGTGAGAGGTACAACATTCATTTATGCACTATGAAGCTTCAAAGCATCCCCGTATGTAGACTTAGGTTGTAATGATCATTTACACACGATGAAGCTTCATAATTCGTCGTGTGTAAATTAGAATAAAACTTATAATTATAATTAATTTCGATCAGGATAATGTTGCCTTGCCATTGGTTACCTATGTACGTATTGGATATTATTCCAATATGATTGGATCCGAACGTAGTTTTGCCTAACGACCATTATATACATCAAGCATTGCAAAATCATATATGTTAAAATGCATATATACTGATATTCAATCAAAATCATACTGAAATTTGTAATATATCGGAGTCAAGCGAAAGTTAATAAATCAACAAAATTATACATCTCGCTCTACCACTGGGTGGAATCAATTACATTCGCATGTCTCGCTCTATCACTGAGCCAAGACTGAACATAATATACATCTCTTCTATCATTGAGCCAAGACTGGACACACACACACACACTACACATCTCTCTCTACCATAGAAGGAGACGGAACATAAACATGTCACATTAAAGTATAGCAAATTAGAATACAAAGAATCATGGCATAACACACATCATAATTTAGCACATGTAGCTCTATAACTTAAATAGGAGGTTAGCAACACTTACTCCCCTGATATCTCACAAGGTAGCGGCATTCGGGGTTGCTCATTCATTCTAGGCATCCTCCCCTTGGGATCTGGAGGCAATAGATGGAGCCCCCTCTAGCATCCATACATTCCTTGCCTTGCATTGAAATACAATGCACAAGCGCTCCTCTTCCCAGAGACTTCTCACTTTTTGGTCTCGTGGGTGGCTAACAGAACCTCCCTACTCGGGGATGTTCCTCACACATCGTGGTCCTTTGGTAGAGGGTAGAGCCTCCCCTACTTCGGACCACTTTTCTTGTCGTGGCTTGGCAACTGCAGATAGAATCCCCTCCTGCTCTTAGACAATTTTTCTTTCCTCGGTGCTCGGGATATCGAGTTGGGCCTTTCTTTCTTTGGGAGGTTTCTCTCTCATATGGTCGCCAACTTAGAGAACAAACCCCTCCATTGCGTAGAACACACTCGATTTAGTCAATAGCACCTCTTGAACAGACTAAATCGGAGTTAGGATGCTCACAAACGGAGAAGAAGTTCTTTGTGCTTGAGGACGATAGACATAACCTCTCCTAGTCTTGGGGTGTTTTCTCTTTATATAGTCTCTAACTCAAAGAAAGGACCATTCATTTGCATAGAGCATGCTCAATTTAGTAGGAAACAGGTCTTGGATAGGCTAAATCGGACTTAAAACATGTTAGAGGTAGTAAAAACAGTGAAAGGGGTAAGAAATGAGTTGTGTGTAAAAAACTAACTGGAGGAGGGTATATATAGCCGCCGGAAATGGCGCCACCGCCACTAAAAATGGCAGGAACGCGTGTGTGGTGACGAATTTACACTCATCACGCATGTTCAGTGTGTGCCACACGGCTGAGCAGCACTACGCTGCGGCGCGACAAGCCGAGTCAATCATATTTTTCTTTTTTCTTTTTTTTTAAAATTTTTTTATCTTCGAATGTGCATATCTTTCTACCCCAAAATTGGATTCATGCGTTCTTGGTATTGTTGGACTTGTATCGATAAGCCCTTCTATACTAACCCACCTAAAGCAGAATATCCCTTCGATAAGCCCTTTTCAAGTGGCACCCGCCTATATTTCACACTTCTCAAGGTCGTAATTTCTGGTCCCGACCTCTGTTTTGCATATTCTTTAATTCGTTACGCTCGTTTCTTCGAACTTTACTCATATACGGAGGTTTCAACCTTTGAAACCCTTTAAGACTCATTGAAAGGTTATCTAATTACCTCTAACTCCGAAGACTAAACGTAATTAGAAAAGCGGGGTGTTACACTCCTCCCTCTCTCTCGCCCTCCTCTCTCTTCCCCCTCTCTCTCCCCTTTCTCTCCTCTTCTCTCTCCCTTTCCTCACTCTCTCTACACACTATCTCTACTCTAATTTTATTTTTTTATAATTTTTTATTTTTAGAAATTAAATTTAAAAATAAAACAAGAAATAAAATAAAAACTATTAGTGACGCAAAAGAATATATGCTGCTAATAGATTAGGTATTCGCAACATATATATATGTTGCTAATCCATACCATATTAGCGACGTCTATTTCTATACGTCGCTAAAAATATTTATTTTATTTCCTTTATTTATTTTTAAAATATAATAATTTATAAAAAAATCTTAAAAAATTAAAAAAATAATTAATCTTCCTTTCCTGTCTCTCCTCCCTCTCTCTCCTCTTTCCTCTCTCTCCTCTTCTCTCTCCCTCTCCTCTCTCCTCTCCTCTCTCTTCCCCCTTTCTCCCTCTCCTCTCTCTCCTCCCTCCCTCTATCTCCCCCTCTCTCTCCTTTCTCCTCTCTCTCTCCACTCTCTCTCTCCCTCTCCTCTCTCTCCTTTCCCTCTCCTCTCTCTCTCCTTTCCCTCTCCTCACTCTCCTTTCCCTCTCCTCTCTTTCCTCTCTCTCCTCTTCTCTCTCCCTCTCCTCTCTCCTCACTCTCCTTTCCCTCTCCTCTCTTTCCTCTCTCTCCTTTCCCTCTTCTCTCTCTCCTTTCCCTCTCCTCACTCTCCTTTCCCTCTCCTCTCTTTCCTCTCTCTCCTTTCCCTCTCTCTCTCTCTCTCTCCTTTCCCTCTCCTCACTCTCCTTTCCCTCTCCTCTCTTTCCTCTCTCTCCTTTACCTCTCCTCTCTCTCTTCTCTCTCTCTTCTCTGTCACCTCACTCACTATCTCTCTCCTCCCTCTCCCCCTCTCCTCTCTCTCTCTTTTCTCTCTATTCTCTCTCTCACCTCACTCACTATCTCTCTCCTCCATCTCCTCTCTCTCTTCTCTCTCTCTCTCACCTCACTCACTATCTCTCTCCCTCTCCTCACTCTCTTTACACACTATCTCTCCTCTAATTTCATTTTTTTATAATTTTTTATTTTTATAAATTAATTTTAAAAATTAAAAATAAAATAAAATAAATATTAGTAACTAATAGACTAGGTATTCACAACATATAATTCTATATGTCGCTATTACATACCATAGTAGTGTTGTATATTATTATTATTTTACTTCTATATCTCCTTTCTCTCTCTTCTCTTTCTCTTCTCTCTCTTTCTGATCTCTCTCTTCCATGTGCATCACCATGAGCTCTAGCTCTAAGGATAAGAGGGGAAAGATTAGTGGAAATTAATTTTATTTTTTAATTTTTTTGAATAAAAATAAAAAAATAAAATAAATGTATTAGTGACGCTTGTCTATAAGTGTCGCTAATATCCTTATTATTAGCGATGTACATATATAAGTGTCACTATTAATTAGGGTATTAGCAACGTTTTATTCCAAACATCACTAATATATTTTTTTATTTATTTTTGATTATTTTTAAAATATAATATTTAATACAAAAATCTTACAAAATTTAAACTAAATTTCTCCCTCACTATATACTTCATCTCTCTCCTCTCTTTGTTGTGAACATCCTAGGGCTACCACTAGGGCCACGTGCTTGGGTAATTAGGGTTTTAATTATGTAATAAGGGAAATTAGGTCAATAAGTTAATTAGGTTATTAGTGGTTTATTTTTAATTATGTTAACGAGCCTTAGGTGCCTGCTAGTGAGCTCATTAGTTAGTCTATTTAAGTGTAAGGGCTATGCCCTAATTAGAATTAGTGAAAGAATTATTATCTCTCTAATCCTCTTGTCTTCTCCCCTGCCTCTCCCTCCTGTCCAGCGGCCATGCCACTCCCTCTCTCCTTTCCCGGCCTTCCTTCGCAACTCCCTTCTCGTTAGCAGGCTCCCAGGCCGTTGTGGACATCAGTTCAAAACACTCTCTCTCCTCCTCTCTTCTCTCTCTCCTCTCTCTCTCTCTTTTCTCCCTCTCACCTCACTCACTATCCCTCTCCTCTCTCTCCCACCTCTCTTCTCTCTCTCCGATCCCTCTCTCCTCTCTACATTTTTATTTTTATTTAATTTTAAATTAATTTTTAAAAAAATATAAAAAAAATTAAAATTAAAATGTTCCCTCTCTACTCTCTCCCTCCTCAGCCCTCTCCCTCTCTCCCTCTCTCTCTCCTCCATCTCACTTTTCCCTTTCTCTCTCTCTCTCCTCTCTCTCTCTTCATGCACTCTCTTCATTCTCTCTTTTATTATAAATTATATTTTAAAATTAATAAAATAATTTAAGAAATAAAATATATTATATATAAATAGTAAAAGTTTAATCTTTTTTATCAAATAATAAATATTAGATAAAATATATTATATTTAGGAAATTTATTTTAAATTTTTTAATATTTATTTATTATTAATAAAATTAATTATTATTGATATTAGCGACGCTTGTTAACAAGCTATTAGCGACATTTAAGACGAGCATCGCTAATAGTTGTAAGTTTTTTCTTTTTTTATTTAAAATATATATCTTTTATCAATGTTTGTGGAAAGTATCATAAATAGTGGAACTATTAGTGACATTTGTAGTCAAGTGTCGCTAATACTATTATTAGTAGCGACACTTTAAACTAAGTGTCGCTAATATACGACTATTAGCGACGCATATGAAAATGTGTTGCTAATAGTTTATTTTTTTGCGATATTTTTTTATGCGTCACAAATAGTTATTTTCAGTGACGCTTTTTTATGCGTCGCTAATACTACATTTTGTTGTAGTGAATGTAACAACAAGCAACTATGAGACCTACTTATCGCCAAAAAACCATTAAAAATTAGATGACCTTCTTACTAAAAAAGTAGTATTCTTGTACATAAACAAGTAAACATAATGTTAATCATATAGAGGATAAAAAAAAATGCTTCCTATTGCATAGCATCTTTAATCACACGTTGAGTCATGGCTGCATGGTAGTCTATGCATCTTTAATCCCACTAGGATATGATTATCAACACTCCACAGGCCCAAGGAAGAGGGAATAGGCAGAGATGAAGGTGGAGTGATTCCAGGAGTTGGTGTGAGCCTTGTTGCAGAAACCGGAGAGGATGAGGAGGTGATCACTATGGCGGGTAGCTTGGAGGAGCTTGAGGTAAAGGGAGATGAACGAGGTGGTGGGAGAAGACTATGACACAGGCAGATGCATGGTTTGGAAGCACCCAACAATGGGGAGGGAGGCCATGGCTTCACCCTACCGCTCCCACCACCACCTAATTCCTCGAATTGTCCTTCTTCAAGGTAGGAATGGGGAGGATGAAGCCTAAGTCGAGGACAGGATCGGGGAGGATGAAGCCCAACACTCCGAAAATAAACTTTCAGAGGGTGGGGTGGGGCGGGATTGGAGGGGGTCTAGAAATAAATCCTATTTTTTCACCTTCTTTTCCGAGAGTGGAAAACAAAAATTTTCAAGTTCTTATTTTTCCCAAACCCCTAATGATGTGCATAATGGTTTTGTAGGAATAATTATTTTCCCACTATTTTTTCCAAAACCCCTAACAGGCCCTTAATATTATGCATCACAATTTCGGTATCCCTTAACTATGATTGGCTGAGACTTATCCCTTTTGGAGTGAGGTGTGGTCGTCATGAAACAGAAATCTTGAGTTCAAACCCTAACTTTGTTGACCATCCTTAGGGATTATATTCTAACTTACCTTCGTGCATTTGATATGTGGAGGGTTGCATGTACGGGTGGGGATAGGTGGTGGATACAGTCCTCTAAGAAGTTGGTTGCCTTGCCTGGTGGATCTTAAAGACCTTAACAATGCTTATTAAAAAAATAAGAAGAAAAAATCAAATAGAAAAACGAAAGAGAAAAAAGAGTTGAAACTGCTTCCATACTAAATTATAGTATTATTATATAATTAGAGTGACTAGTTTTTCTTGATAAAATCTTCAAACTGCAGAACGGAGTGAGAGCATTCATGCTGGATACTTATGATTATGAAGGAGAAATATGGTTGTGCCATTCCTTTGAAGGAAAATGCTTTGATTACACCAAATTTGTGAGTTAAGCATTAACAATTTATTTTCTGTTCCCTTCACTATAAATTATGCATCTTCCAACTTCCTACACTAAATGGATTAAATGTCTTATTATGCATGCAAAACAGAAGATCCAACTAATTGACCACCTACTATTAATAGTTGATTATGGTTTAGCACTTTTCATTCTGCCGTACAACTTTATCATGATGCTCATCTAATTAATGAATCAAACCTTCTCATGCTATTATTGAGTGGGAGACATAATTGATTTTATGATTGTGCATAATGAATTTTCATGTATTTGGATATATTTATGTTTTGTTATTATTGAAAAAAAAATTGTTTGTCCTTGCATCACTCTTGTTATTTATTTTGTGATATAAACTTAATTTTGGTCAATATTAACGTTTTGAAGTACATGATGGAACTATAATCTCACAGTTAGACTCCATAATTAGTTTCATTAATATTGTTCCCATAAATTTAAAATGTTGTCATTCAAGAAAATAACTTTTGCTAAAACCGCTCGCCCGAGCAAGGTCCACCTGGAATGTGGATGATGAGAGGGCCTGACTGTGGGCCCCATACATTCATCATGGCAAGTATCATGCGAGCGTTCTAGAGTGTGTGGGGTAGCATAATAATAATAATAATAATAATAATAAACTTATATATCAGGTTTCATACGTAATAAAACTACTTCTTCGTGTAAATTACACCATTGATTGGTGAGGCCCAAAAAAATGGGTCCCAATAATCAACAGTGTTTACATGAGGAAGTAGCTTTATCATGTGTGAACTATGACGTCATTGGAGCATAACTCTAAAAAACATGTTATGAGCACACTAGAACTACTCACATAATGAAGTTTTTCTTCCTTCTAACATCATCTTTTGTGATTTAGACTAATAGTTGTGAATTTCATAATATAAATAGAGACGAGCAATTGATGCATTTAGGGACATCGAGACATTTTTGTCAGCAAATCCATCAGAAGTTGTCACTTTGATCTTGGAAGACTATGTCCACACCCCAAATGGTCTACCCAAAGTTTTCAATGCCTCAGGCTTATCCAAATACTGGTTCCCAGCATCAGAGATGCCCTTGAATGGCATGGACTGGCCCTTGGTCAGTGATATGGTTGCCAACAATCAGCGGCTGCTCGTTTTTACCTCCAACAAGTCCAAGCAACAAACAGAAGGCATAGCTTACCAATGGAATTACATGGTTGAAAATCAGTGTAAGCCTCTATCCCATGAGTTCTTGTAATTTGTGAAGTTTTCATGGATATGTATCACATGAATCACTCTCCGGACTTTGAGTTCAATTCTTCTATCATGTAGATGGAGATGGTGGAATGAGTGAATGGAGCTGCACAAACCGTGGAGAGTCTGCTCCACTGAATGACAAGTCCAAATCTCTAGTGTTAGTTAACTACTTCAAGTCAGTCCCATTCATATATGGCGCTTGTAATGACAATTCTGGAGACCTCACCAACATGCTCAATACTTGTTACGGAGCAGCTGGAAACCGATGGGCCAACTTTGTGGCTGTGGATTTTTATAAGGTAACTGAGATTTAGCCTATTAAACACACTTGTGTGATTGCTTAGCTCGTATAACAATCATATGTGGATTGAATGCAGAGGAGTAACGGAGGGGGAGCATTCCAAGCAGTTAATATGCTTAATGGGAAATTGTTGTGCGGATGTGATGATATTCATACTTGTGCTGTAAGTTTTTTTCTTCAATCTTGCCTTTATGTGTTCAACTCATATATATGCACTATATAAATAGTGCATAATAAGGTCCAACTTTAATTGGGAAAAGGCGATGGTTCCTCTAGTAGTAATCTTTTCATATTTGCTTACATGGCCTGATATGATAGCCTTTTATCCTCTTTGAAGCCACACAGGACAAGAGAATAAAATGGTGGCAATGTATGATCATCAGCTAGCATATATTATAAGGAAACGAGTTAATATATGTCGGGCAAATTTAAAAAAAAAACGTGTCCTCGGTGGTGATTACAAGATATTGGATGGAGATTTGATGGCACATGTCAGATTATAAGGTTGGCCAAAGATATAAGAATGAGTTTTCAAAAATAGTTGTTGGAGATCTTCAAATGACATCTCCATTCATCTATGTGCCAAAATAGAAACCTATAAATTCTAACCATTGATGTAATTTTTAAATAAGAATGGTCAAAATATTTAAAAAATGGTGATAAAGATATTAAAAAGTAAACATTTGAAATCTCAATATTGGACATCAAAATTAAAGTCCGAAGTGAGGGACACCATATCTATGTAGGAAATGGTGTTCGGGTTGGAGTCCGATGGGACTCCAATTCTGTCTATGGCAAACACCGTCAGGATTTGACATCTACCATTGGCAAACGGCATGAGTAACACGATTGAAATCATGCAAGCACACACTAACAAGATTCTTATTATAATTCATGTGACAACTCTTTTGTTGTGGCTTTCAGTTTGAATCTACAGCTAAGGCATGCACTCCATTTTGAAAGGAGGGAAGAAGTCCGCCAAAGCTGACTTCATGTCCAGATGACCCGTATGCTTAATCAAGCTAATCTAGTTTAATGTTCTTGATATCTGTAATAGCCTGCTTTAACAAGAATAAGTATCAGTATGTGGCTTATTTTCCATCCATACTTTACCATATGATTATTCTCTTTAGTTATGCTTTTGTTTCTTTAATATTTTTTGTTAAATTTATTGCTATGATATAATGCTCAAGTGACCTACTCCCTCTATTCCATATTAGTAGTTATATTTAGGAAAATAGTACTCACTCCGTTTTAAATTAATAGCTCTCTTTGGGAAAAATATTTATTTCATTTTAATAACTTCATTTTGTTAAATTTAAGTGGTTAGGTACTTAAAAAGAGTTTCATAAGCTTAATTTTTCTTTTGTGGGTTTCACCATTCAATAAAAATCATCATTTTTTCAAATGTAACTATTAATATAGGACGGATGGAATAGTTTTTATTTAATGGCGAAAACCTTATCTAAAATGAGGAAAAATAAACTTATGATACTTTTTTTTAAGTATCCAAATCACTTAAATTGAACAAAATAAAACTATTAATATAGAATAAACTTTATTGCCAAATAGAGCTATTAATGTAGGATGGAGGGAGTATAACCAAATGACAGATGTTCATCTCTTCCAATGTGAGTTCAACAATTTTTTTTACAACAAAACCTAGAGGCCTGAATATTATACATAATAGTATATTCAGAACCTAACCACCCGAGGATGCATTGGGGCATTATTGAACCTAGGACCTCTCCCTCAATAAACAAGGCCTCATTCACAAGCCATGGATAGATAGGTGTGAGCTTCACTACTTAGATGGTTTATATCCCATTTAGAACAAGGGGTTATTGAGATGTCTTATTAAATTTACCCCTCAGTCTTGAAATAAGCGTCATATTTTGAGAAAGTTAAATATTCAAGCTATTACATATGACTCAAAAAAGTTTTCAAAATAGCCCTTTCTTTATTGGCATTGAAAAAGTTGATAAAGGGTAATTTAGAAAAAAAAAATTATACATAAAAACTGCATAATTAGAAGAAAAAGTAGTTAGATATCTAAACAAATGAGACACTTATCTCCGAACAAAATAATTTTTTAAATGGAACACTTATTTCAAGATAGATAGAGTAACTAGAATCTGCCCAAATCCATGACCCACCTCCCCTCCCCTCTCCCTCTCCCTCTCCCTCTCCCTCCTCTTGGCCCCTACCTCTCCATGGTTGGTGACTACACCTTGGAGAGGGCTCAGCCATTTCTAGTGACTAAAATCTATCTATGGGTAATAGTTGCAACTAGGGCTGCTCATAGACAAAAATGGACATGGACAAAAGGGTTGTCCGTGTTCGTTTATCATTTACATACCCCTTATTCGTGTTCGTTCATGTCTGCCCTAGTTCGTGTCATACTTTGTCCAAGTTTGTCTGCTACGAACACAAATAAATATAAATAAATATTTTAATACCTAAATTTTATCTTAATTCAAATTAATTAGTAGCTATAGAGGATATTAAAATTGTCCTAACATACTACATAGGTACTAGAATTATATTTTCAAGCTATCTAATAACTAGTAGCATATTAAGACTATCCTAACATGCTACATATATCATGGATCCATGTTTTCAAGCTATCTAGTACCTATGTAGTATATTAAGACTATCCAAACATACTACATACAGTATTAGTTTCATGCTTTTAAGTTGTCAAGTATCTTTGTAGCATATTTAAACTGTCCTAACAAACTACATAGATAATAATTTTTATTTTTTCCCTCTAGTATTTAGTAATATATTAATATTTAAGAGAGTGTTGGGTAAAGGTGGTAGACAAAGATTTCCATAGACATGGACAAAAAGTGTGTCTGCATCTATAGCTCCCCATTAGGGCAAACAAAAAACTCGATATGTGTTTGCCCTGAATAAAAAAAATTATCCTCTCTACATAAAAAAAGATGTGGACATAGATGTACCATCCTAACTATGAATATCTATGAGCACCCTTAGTTGTGGACGGTCTCCAACATCTTAGCCTTAGCTAGGTCACATTGGACAGACCACCGGTACCATGACCTTGGCCAGGCCACAACCAATTTTCGTGGTCATTACCCTTTGGCAGCTTGGTCTTGTCCAAGCTGTGGCTGGTAGGCT
Source organism: Saururus chinensis (assembly GCA_035235625.1). Classification (NCBI taxonomy): domain Eukaryota; kingdom Viridiplantae; phylum Streptophyta; class Magnoliopsida; order Piperales; family Saururaceae; genus Saururus; species Saururus chinensis. Next base: position 30,968,623 of record CP141148.1, on the reverse strand, counting down.
GTGTCCTGGTTGTTTCCAGGTTCGATAAAGTGTTAAATATTGATAAGGAAGCATTTGCAACTCCAAGTGCATCCATCGTTGGTGATGTTGAAGTTGGACGGGGATCCTCTGTTTGGTATGGTGTGTTCTTAGAGGTATGTATGTTCATATTACCGGGTTTATGCAGTGATTTTCCTAATTCAGTACAATGACCTTTGAAGAATGTCTTTAGTAGTTAAATTTTGAAGAATGGTTTTAGGGCTGGGGTTACTAGTTATAGAGGTAGACTCATGAAATTTTGTGCTAAAGATGAGCAACCACTCCACTGCAAAGGCACTGGTTATTTTTTGGTTTTTATAACCTTAACATTCTCTTTATGTTTCACCTCCTACGGCATTGTCTCCAGCAAAAGGTGGAAAGAGGATGTTGTGTCCGGTGGAAATGGAATACAACTTGCGGAGATATTGGTTTTTGTTGTATTGGCGATGAGAGGAGATGGACGGCCGCTCCCCCCTTCTCTTACCAGGTGCTATGGCCACGACCCCAACCAGCAGACGGTTGACGGCCCTCTTCCCCCTTCATCTCCCTTTCCTCCCCACCCCCAACAGCCGCCTTCTGGAGATGGCCTCAAATTTGGAGGAGGCGATGACTTCCCTCTTCCCCTCCCTTTCCTCCCTAGAGCCCCGGCCATGACCCTGACCAGCCGATGGCTCCCTACCTCCTTCCCCTCCCCCTTTCCCTCCCTTTCCTCTTTGGCAGCCAGACAGACCCTGACATTCCCTTTATCTCTTTTCTCTTTCCCTCTGCTCCCTGCATGCAGAGATAGTTGGGCTCCTCTAGTCCTCCCCGGCCCCTGCCCTACCCACGACCACCCCCTCTCTTACCCTTTCTGCCTTCTGGTGTTGGGTCACCGGTTTGAACAGCCGGGTCAACGTTGCCGGGCAACTAGGCAACTCGGCCGGGATTCTTAACTGGGCCTGGTTGCAACCAGTCAATCCAGCTAGTAGGTCCCTTTTACTGTCCATCCCCGTTCAATTCACTGAAAACCAAGATAGCATTGATGCGGGCCCCATGCGGCACAATTCTTATGCCAAGCTCACGCGATGGTGCGGCTTACCCCAAAGTTAAAATCACATGTTCTTGGTAATGATGGACTTATATCAATGAACCCTTTGAAACTAGACCACACATCAGTACGTTATCCCATACTTTTCAAATTGGTCCTACCCATGTGGCATGCTTCTCGAGATCATAACTTTTACTCTTGGCTTTTGTTTCGCGCATTCTTTGATTCATTACACTCGTTACTTCAAACTCTACCCATCTATGGAGATTTCATCTCTTAAAACCCCTAAAATTTATTTAAAATTATATAATGACCCCTAACCCCTTGGGTTAAATGTAATTGAAAAACATGATATTACATTATTTTCCCCTTAAACAAATTGTGTTCTTGCAATTTATCCAAAAGAATATTCTTTAAATTATATTAAAATCAAAATATATATCTAACAAAATCCGATAGTTAATCGGATAAGTAATCGTAAACAGAATATTGTAGATTATAATAAGATAAAACATACGTAAACAAAATCCAATAGTTAAAATTGGATAATACATTTATAAACGGAATCTGATAATTTATGATCGAATAAAACATTTTAAACAAAATCTGATTATTAATTTACAAACGGACAAATCATATCATATAGAATCTGATTATGAATTATAAAATCAGATAAATCATTTTGAACAGAATCTGATTATGAATTTAAAATCAAATAAATCTATTTTCGGAATTAGAAGAGAGCAAACAGATTAATCCAAAAGTCGTGATACCAAAACGGCTTACCCTCGTGCTCAAAGGGCAATAGAGGCCAAAAAGATAAGAGCTTTCCCATGATGCTCTACACCTGTGTACGCCAGAACTGATTTTTTCTCGATAAGTATCCTTATTTAAATACTTGATACATAATGGCTTACCCTTGCTCTCATGGGGCCTCGAAGGCCAGAAGGATAGGAGTTTTTACATTATGCTCCACACTTATGCACATCAAAATTGATTATTTCTCAATGGGTATCAAAACATTAGTTCCTAATTCTCTTAACGAAGGAACTAAGTAGAGGGTGCAAGCACCAGCGTATCATTGTACATATCAAATTATTTTAAGACATAATTTCTTTCTAGAAAATAGAGTTAGAAATTATGTTCAAGCAAAATATTGCAACGAATCTAAATTCTCATTGGAGAGCATCAGTTGCAAAACTTAAAAACTAATTACTCTCACTAGAATGCTCAACTCATAAAACAAGTACTTTGATTTTTTTCAATTCAAATTTAGAATAGATAATCTGGATTCAATCAGATTCAGAACAGACAAAACCAGATTTGAAATTGAAATTTGTCTCAATACACTAGTGTAATCGACCTTTGAGCTATCTACTAACCCCACATGTCACATACCGGAGGTGTTTGATAGTTTCTCCTAGTAACTCCACTATCCATCAAGGCACTTTATAATTTAAAACGATGTTCTAAAACACCAGGAATTTGAATAAATTTTCATATAAAATCTACTGATAGACTTAACTTTAGAATGATCCACCAATAACTTGTACCCCATAACATGTAGAGATTTACTCTTCGAGAGTTCCATTTACTCTAAGTTAAAGCGAGCTTTTAAAATGTAGAGATTTTACCTCACATCCTATACTGCATGTGTTTGGTTGTTATACTAAGGTAGTTCCACTGCCTTTTAAAACATATTCATTTCTTAATCAAATACATTTTCTTAAACAGGTAATTCGAAATTGAATTTCATTTCAATACCCTAGTAGAATTAACAATAGCGTTTTCTACTAGCGCCTTATGTCCCATATCACGAGTGTTTAGTGGTTACTCATTGGTAACTCAACCATTGTTTAAAATTGATTTGATTTACAATAATTTTTTTTAATTGTTGGACTATTTGAAATCAAACTCACTAAAAATATTTTTAAGAAAATCATATAACGAATTCAAAATAGAATTTTCGATTCTGTCAAATTAAAAATTAGAATTCGTAAAATCAAAGTTAAAATCAAATCCAATGCCACATGTGCAAAACAGAATTCCAATTCATTCTCGATTTAATATTGAAATTTGCAAAATTGAAATGTCTTAAATTAGATGTTACACATACAACACAAAAATTTAAATTAAATCCAATTCAACTTATTCAGAATAGAATTTTCAAATAACTTTTCAAGAACTACAAAACCCTTAGGTTGTTCCATGTATATCTCCCCCTCTTAGTCTCTATTTAGGAAGACAATCTTTACACTCATTTGGTACAGTTCTAAATCAAAGTAAGCAATGTATGCCAAGAGATATATGATTGAGTCAAATCTTGACACAGGAGACTATATCTCTTTAAAGTCCATCCCATATACCTGGGTGAACCCTTTGGCCACTAGTCTCGCCTTGTACTTATCTATTAACCCATTTGCCTTAAGCTTCTTTTTAAAGATCCATTTATACCCAATAGGCTTTCGCCCTTTAGGTGGATCCACTATCTCCCAGACCTTTTTTTTAGGATAGACTTCATCTCTTCCTCAATAGCATTTTGACATTCTTGAGCACATAGAAGACTCAGACCTTGCTCAAGGGTAATCGGGTCATTTAGAACAGGTTCATCTAACGAGACGTTGTCTTCCCCTAGCATCGTGTAGAAGTCCCTCAAATGTGTTGAAGGTCTTCTTTCCCTCAATGCCTTGAGTTCCTGTTTTGTTTGGTTTTGACTCGATCTAATTACTTCCTCAAGAGAAGTGCTAGGACTAGCCTCTTTCACAACCTCAAACAAATCGACTCTTTTGTTAGATATTTTAGGGTTTAATTCTTCTTCTAAAAAATAAGTGTCTCTAGACTCAATAACCCTCATTGTCCCATTTGTGTGGTGAACCACAAATTTGTACCCCTTAGAGTGATCATAATAACCAATAAAGTTACACTTTATGGTCTTAGGGTCCAATGTTGACCTATGCTGGTCAGACACTTTTACGTGTGCTCTAGACCCCCACACTCTAAGATGCCCTAAGTTTAGACATTGACCTATCTATAACTCATAAGTTGTCAATTGGATTACCTTTGTGGGACATGATTTAGGATGTACATGGCAATATCTAAAGCCTCACACCAGAAGTTGGTTCCTAAACCATAGTGATTTAAAATGGATCTTACCATGTCCATAAGCATCCTATTACGCCTTTCTACCACTCCATTTTGCCGTGGAGTGTACAGTAGGGTGTACTGATGAACTATTCCCTAATTAGTACAGTAATCCTTAAACAGGTTAAAGGTGTACTCGCCACCCCTGTCAATCCTCAGGATTTTACTTTCTTGCCTAACTGGCCTCTACCTCAGCTTTAAATTCCTTTAATTTGTCTAAGACATCAGACTTCCTGTTTATATGTACCTGTATCTTGAATAATCATTTATAAACATTATGAAGTATGTTATCCCTCTGTGAGTATGAATATTTAGGAGCTCATAGATATTAGAATGAACCACCCCTAACAGTTTATTTGTCATTTGTCCCTTTTGGAATGATTATCTGCTCATCTTTCCCGATAAGAAATCCTCACGCACACGTAGGTCTTTGGATATTGTAGGGACATTGTTCGACATCCCATGTAGTTTGTCTACATTCACATGATACAAATGCATAGGCGTCACTCTCATAACTAATATAACTAATAGCAACGCTCTTTGTAGAGCGTCACTAATAGGCTTAATTTTAAAAAAAATCTCTCCTCTCTCTCTCTACCCTCTCCTCTCTCTACCCTCTCTCTCTCATCCTCTCCTCTCTCTACCCTCTATTTCTCTTTACCCTCGCTCTCCTCCCTTCTATCTCTCTTCTCTCCTCCTCTCTCTCTATCTCCCTTTCTCTCTACCCTCTCTCTTCACTCTCTCTCTTCCCTTTTCTCTTTCTCCTCTCTCTCTTTCTCTCTCTCTCCTCTCTCACTCTCTCTCTCCTCCCTCCCTCCCTCTCCCTCTCCCTCTCCCTCTCTCTCCCTTCTCTTCTCTCTCTTCTCTTTTCTCTCTCCCCCTCTCTCTACCCTCTCTCTTCCCTTCTCTCTCTACCCTCTCTCTTCCCTTCTCTCTCTCCTCTTCTCTCTCTATCACTCTCTTCCCTTCTCTCTCTCCTCTCTCTCTCTTTCTCTCTCTCTCCTCTCTCACTCTCACTCTCTCTCCCCTCCCTCCCTCTCTCTCTCCTCTTTTCTCTCTCCCCCACTCTCTTCCCTCCTCTCTCCTCTCTCTCCTCTTCTCTCTCTATCACTCTCTTCCCTTCTCTCTCTATTTTTCTCTATTTTTGGTTTTTTGCAACGCTTCCACTTGAAGCATTGCACATTTGATCGCGCAGGCAAAATTTCGCACAAATTTTGAGTGTATGAGAAATTTTGCCTGCCTCTGTTATAACACCCCCTCCCCCCACCACTCTCCTCCCCCGCCGACCACGACTCCCCCCTTGCGATCACTTCCCAGCGATGGACTTCAGTGACTACCCCCCGGCTTCTCTCCCCCTGGCGTCCTCCTTCCGCACCCCATAGTTCCCCCCACTCTTCTCCACTGCCAAGCGAGACCGCCCCCTTGCAATTTTCCCCCGGTCTCTCTCTCCCCAACAACCTCCTTCTGCACCTCAGTCCCCCCACTCCTTCCCCTCCTCCCTCCCGCTCCCCCTCTCTCCAGGACCCCCTCAGCAGTTGGATTCTGGCTACTCACCTGAATCCAGCCCCCACCCCCCTCTCTCCTCTGGTCCCCCCCCCATCTCCTTCCCCTCCTTTGCAAATCAGAGGGGAAGGAGGGGGGACCCGAGGGGAGAGTAGGAGGGAGACAGAGGTTTCTGAGGATAGGGGATGGGGGATGGGGTGGGATTCTGACCTCTCTCCCCGGTCCCCCCTCCATTCACAAATGGGGGGGAAGGGAGGGACCCGGGGAGAGGGGTCCAGATCCGGTCCCCCCTCTCTCCATTCACCCCCTCCACCCAATAGAGCATGGGAAGGGGGGGGGGACAGGGGGAGAGAGAGGGGGGGCCGGATTCCAACTTCTCTCCCCATCCCCCTCCCCGTTCCCCGCCGGGCTCACCACCCGCATGCTTTTTTAAAAAAAATGTTAAGTTTTTAGTGACGCTTTGAGAAGCATCGCTAAAGCGTTCTCTTAAATTTTTGATGTATTGGCGACACTTCCTCAATCGTCATTAATACACGAAATATTTTTTTAATATATTATATCATTAGCATCGCTAAAGATTATTTTTTACTATTTTTTTCAAATTTTTTTAGCGACACCTAAAAAGTGTCGCTAATAAGCAGTTTTAATTAAAAAAATTATTTATAGTAGTAACACTTATTAAAGCGTCGATAATAACAACTTATTAATGACACTTATCATTATTCATCACTAATAAGCTATTTTTTATTTTTTTAAAATATTTTTTTATATTAGAGATGCTTATGATTATGTGTCTCTAATAATTTAATATTATCGACACTTTAGTATGTGTCGCAGAAGTAAAATTATTAGCGACACATAGATAAACGTCGCTAATATCATACTATTAGCGATGCTTTGTATTAAGTGTCACTAATGAGGAATAACAATTCCAGTTTTATCGACGTATGTAGTGATGCTTTTTATGTGTCTCTAATAACTATTAGTGACACTTATAGTAGTATTAACAATGCTTTTAAGCATCGCTAATAGTCTTTTTTGTTGTAGTGACATGTAAAGAGTACATAATAACTATTGCAATTTCAAAATCATCATCACATAATGTAGAATAAGGCATCTTATGGGCACACCATAATATTATATTTCTTTTAAATCATAACAAGATTGTAACATTAAATAAGTACTATTCCACATATGTTTCACATCTAAGACCATTTTTTTTATATTTTTTACTATATTGTTTACATAAATCTCTAAATTCTTGAGATCTAGATGGAGAATAACTAATATATACTAAAACATCTCTAATATTTACTATATAATTTTTAACAAATAAATTAATAACATGACAACAATGTCTTACATGAAAAAATTTTCCATCTAACATAGTGCACAATTGTAATTTAAGAAAATTAATAGCACTTTTCTTATTTGAAGCATTATCTAAGGTAATAGAAAGAATTTTATTACCAATATAATAGTCATGTAAAGCCACTATTATAAACCTACTAATTACAACTTTCGTATGAGGAAATTCTAATAAATTAAAAGTAATAATTCTTTTATTTAAAACTCAATCATGATCAATGTGATGTGTTGTAATACAAATATAATTCTAAATTTTGGTTACTAGTCCATATATATGTAATAGAAATTTTACTTGGAATCGTAAAAAAAGTTTCAAAGAGATTACCTTTGTATTCATTGAAAAGTTTAACACAATTTGACTTAGCTGTATTACGCAAAAACTTGTAGCAGCATAGGTTGAGGGCATTCTTCACATACATTTCAAATTTTATATCATCTACAAAAGAGAATGGTTGTTTGTTTGGCCTGTACAATGTATTTGACTATCTCAATCTAATTTGTACTTTCGGTGTTTGTGTGAAAGAGCTCAAACTAACCAATGAGCTAGCATGGCTAGCTAACTGTGATTGTCTTGGATCTATTTTTTTGGCCTTTGTAAGGCATTTGTCGAGGTGCCTAGAAAGACGACTCATGCCTCTTGTGGAAATACTTAGATGTATTTTACAAATTAGGAAGTGATTAGGAATTTAGTTTATTTCTCCACATTACTTAGAAATAATGTAATAAGGGAACTTTCCCATACAAAATTTTCCCACCTCTATAAATCCTTGTAGCTGAGTTGAGCATGGGACATAGATGCTTGAATAAATCTATTCTAATCTCTGAATCTTTTTCTTCTTCTATGATTGCTCTTGTTCTCTCTAATTTTTTTTTACAAAAGCGTTGTCACCCACCTTCAATATCAATCCAGCTTTTGGCTTATTTGGGATGATTCCACCAACTGTCAAAGATGGCTGGGTTGTTGTTATGCTCTGCATCACTTATGTTTTTACCAAATACAGTTTGAAAGGTGATAGATTTAGGTTTGTAATAGAAAAAAATTTTAGGCTTTGGGCAGAGTTAAAGGGATGAACTTTTTCGTGTTGCTCGAGTTGATGGTATAGGTTCAGAACAAATTTTGGATGACAATATGCAATTGTTCTGGAATTTGATATAACTTTTGGTTTTTTTAGGATTTTAAGCAAGATGAATCTAGATATAGTTAAGTACTTCCCTTGATTTATGCTTCTCGGTTTGTATCAGACTTTTCCGAGGGGATTTGCCTATGCAATGATGTAGACAACTATAGTATTAAAAACAACAATAAAAAGAAAAGAAGAGCTTCATTCAATCATCTTTGTCTTGTTCTCAACTGAGCTACAGAGATTTAAAGAGGTGGGAAAAGTATGATGGGAAAATTCTTTTATTACATTGTTTATATTCTAAGTAATTTCGAGAAATAAACTAGAAACCACTTCCTATCAATCTTGCTTCTAGCTAGTTTGGGATGATTCCACAAACTATGTCAAAGATAGCGCTTTTATTCTCTAGGTTGATATGCTCAGCATCACTTCTTATGGTGTTCCCTTACTCAAGCGGGAAAGTGCTCCCTGAAATGATTTTAATCTGCCAAAACCTATATCCACTGCTTCATGCAAAAGGCCATACTAAAAAGAACAACAATGAAACTAAGATAATTAGGAAGATGAATAGAACAAAAACTAAGAACAAATTAAATAATAAACCAAGTTAAAGTATGGACCGATAACTCTCAGCCAGGGAAACCATTGAATTGCTTCACCTGATCTTGAATCCCAAAAACTTGTTCAGAAGAGAGAGGGGTATCAAGGATCTTTAAGTAGAGCAGCAGTAGTTTCTATATGAAGGTGGGTGACAACTCTTTTATAGAAAAAATTAGAGAGAACAAGAGCAATTGTAGAAGAAGAAGATTAAGGGATTAGAAGAGCTTTATCCAATCATCTCAACTCAGCTACAATGATTTATAGAGGTGGGAAAATTTTATATGGGAAAGTTCCCTTGTTACATTGTTTCTAAGTAATTTGGAGAAATAAACTAAATCCCTAATCACTTCCTATCAATCTTGCTTCAAGCTCGTTTGGGGTGATTCCACTGGGTGGGGAATCGATCAAAAGCACTCTTCACAAGAACTATTGAATCTCCTTTGAATCAACAATAACCTACATTATAAAACAAAAGAATGAACTGGCCCTCAGGATTCTTAGGTATCCTGCAATTTAACTATCTTGATCCTCCATTAAACTACAGATTTTAGGAAGAAAAAAAAAACAACAATAGACAACATACAAGACCCTTTTTTTTGGACAATCAGACAACGTAAGAGACTTGACCATACAACGTGGTCCAGTAAATTATTCTCAAATTAGGATAGCAAAGGAGACTATAATCCACACAATGTAATTAAACACCATGAAGTTGTTCTGCTGCAGATTCACGCAAAGAATATCAACTAAAGGACCTTAGCCAACTTTTTTCAAATTCTTGTAGAGAAGTGCTTGAAAAGAAATAGAATTTAACCAGTTCATGAAGGCCATCATCAATTAAATTATATGTTGTGAAGTGAAACAAAAGACAAATCACTCAATTGCGGACTGCTATGCTAATTTAGCACTAGAGACCATTAATCTAATGCAACAGAGAAGATGAACAGAACAAAATAAAACCAGAACAAACAAAGACCAAAAGTTCTGCTATTGTAAATTCTTGCAAAGATAATTAACTGCATGGAGTGGCCTAAAGCTGTAAACGAAAAAAAACACCAAAAAGCAGGGAACAGATCTCCAAAAGAAGCTTTACGCTTAGTATGAATGAAAATGTCTCTAGGATCCAAAAAATTTCTGCTTCTCCAATATCATAAGTAGCTTCATGTCTATGATTTCATGAAAGAGATATCTACTGAAGTCAGTGCTATTTCATGCAAAAGCCAATAATCTATGCATATCAATGAATTCATACAAAAGACCAACTAGAGAAGAATAATATGATAGGAGATTATCGACTAAAAAGCTATTATAAACTAGAACTAGAACAACAGATAGGTAGGTAAATTATACAGCAAAAGAACAAATATGTAAAAGAACAACTACTATAGAGCGAGTAAAAGCTACAGTCTACTCAAGAAGAAGAAAAAACATAAGTAGAATGAAATAAACTCCTTAAATAAGCGGTTTGTGACAATAGGCTGAGTGCCCTGAACCGGTTGAGAGGTTTCCTATTCTTACTTCTTCAGCAAGTGCGGGATACCCGATATAGGAAAGGCTGAAACGGAGGAATGTGGGCTCAAATAAGGAAACCCAAGTGAATGCGAGTGTGACAATGAAGCAAATTCGCACTGGACTGATGATTTATGGGCCCCGGCGGCCAGTCCCTTTCCTTGCCTGCCTCCTCCTCCTCCCTTCTCTGTCCCGTTCTTCCCTCTCCCTGCCATAGCTTTCTTCTGTCCTTTCCTTCACCACGAAGAAGAAAATTTTGAGAAACTGTACTTGAGGAAAACATTAAAGAGACCATTCACCACCTAAGTACCTTATCCAATTTTATTTCTAATTCTTGTAGAGAAGAGCTAGAAGAAAACAGAATTGAACAGCAGTTCATGAATGCCTATCATAAATTAAATCTTAATTTGTGAATTCAGGCAAATGACGATCACTCACTTACGGACTGCTCTGCCATTTTAATGCAAGATACCATTAATTTATGCATTATGGTAAATGTTGCTGCAGGCTAATTTATTGACCGATCATAATTTATGCTATTGCAAATACTTGCAAAGATAATAACATTGCAGAGAGTGGCCTAAAGAATGGAACAGAGCACAGAGCACATTCATGAATCAATCAATTATCATATTTGTGATCTTATGCGGGAGACTATAACTGAGTCACGTCGTTCCATTTTTCATGCATGAGCCAAGAATACATCTATACAAATGAATTCCTTCTATAACAAATTTATCATTGGCCCCATAATAGGTTGGCTCGGGCTGTTCAAGCACGCCCCAGATAGTGATATTCCCACAACAAAAATAATAGCAAACACTCATTCGAGTTTTGATTGGACTTAACAAGTGGGTTCACCAAAGTACTCGTGAGTTTTTTTGTTGTGTGATTTGTTGTGAAAATATCATTTTCCTAATTGAAAAGTGTGCTTGCATATAGCTTCAAAGTGAGACCTATATATTGTGATATAGCTGATAATGTCCATCTTCTATAAGCTATGGGAAGATGATGCAGTATACAAAATACACATTCATGGACTTCCTTTTAAGTTTGGTACAGAGCAAGTATAAAAAGTGCAAGCTGAGTAACAAGGCCAAAAATGTTGTTGCACAGATTGCACTTTTTATACTTGTCATGCACCTAACTTAAAAGAAAATCTATGAAACATGTATTCATCCTCTGGCATCTTTACATAGCATTAGCATTAGGATCAGAAGTGCCCTTTTTACGTCACCAACTAGGGGGCTTGCATGTCATCCCACTCTGCCTCCCAACCCTATTTGATGGAAATGCATCCATATTTAAAGAAACTTGGGTGATTTGTGGGAGTCTTTCAAAGAGTGGATCACAATATGGAGCTGGAGTTCTATTAGGTTTTGAATGAAAGCAACTCCGTAATGCAGTATTATGTGACCCCCCCCCCCCACCTCCTACTTGACCAGCATTTAGTTGTGTTGCGGAGGCTACATAATACTGCACGGCCAAGTCGCTCCTATTTAAAACCCCATAGAACTCCAGCTCCATTGTGTCCTACTACCTGAAAGACTCCCACAAGACAAATCACAAGATGCATTTCTGTCTTTCAGTTCCTCTCCAATATCAGTGCAATGGAGAGAGCGAATACAAGGAGACCTATTCGGACTTATAATATGACATGCAGCCTAGTGATGGCTGAACTCCTACACCGCTTGAACCAAACCGACACCACCATGGGCCACAAACCCCCTGCCGGCTCTCCTCCGCCACCACACCTGCCACCGCCAACTCCTCCACCAGCACTAGCTCTTCTACACCTCCACCAGCGCTAAATCCAGCTCCATCATGTCTGAACCCTCTTCCAACACCTCCTCCTCCACCACTCCCCCGCTACCCCCGTCACCAGCACCTCCTTCAACTCCTCCTCCTCCCCACCACCAGCACCAAACACACCCCCATGTCCTGGGCATGGAGCAGGGTTTGCTGCTAGTGAAGGAGTAGATGGTGGAGGTGAAGAAGGTTCTGAGTGGCGGAAGCTGCGGAGGAGGAGGTGGCGGAAGAGGCGTAGGGGTGGGGGGCTGGGGCATGGGGGAGGGGGTTTTTGTGGTGGTGGAGGAGGAGGAGCTGGCAGAGGTGTGAGTGGTGAAGATGGCGGAGGCGGAAGTGGCGGTGGAGGCGGAGGAGGGGAGTTTGGGTACTAACTAAATATTGGTGTTGGGCTAACTTATTTAAAGATAATGACTTCGGCCAATTAACAAAGACAAGACAACGTTCTATGGCAACAAATTATTGCAAAAGACTTTTGTATCAAAAGAATACTAATTGCAAAACTGATCGTATGAACTAGTAATGGAAATAGGAAAACTGCATAAAAACAAATAGTAGAACAGCAGACTTATCTGTCAATGAATCACTTTACCAGCTCTTCACAAGAAGTAATGAATCTCCTTCGAATCAACAATGGATTACAACAACACCTACTTTATAAAACAGAAGGAGCGGGCCCTCAAGATTCTTAGATATCCTGCCAATTTAACTAGTTCTTGATCCTCCATTAAACTGCAGATTTCAGAAAAAACCAACAATAGACAACAAGCAAGACTTTTTTTTTGGACAATCAGACAACAAAAGAGACTTGACCATACAACATGGTCCAGTAAATTGTCCTCAAATTAGAATAGCAATAGAGACTGTAATCAACGCAATTTAATTAAACACAATAAAATTGCCCTGCTGCGGATTCATGCAAAGAATATCAACGGAAGGACCTTAGCCATCTTTTTTCTAATTCTTGTTGAGAAGTGCTTGAAAAGAAATAGAATTGAACCTCGGTTCATGAAGGTCATCATCAATTAATTTTGATGTTGTGAAGTCAATCAAAAGACAAATCACTCAATTATGGAGTGCTATGTTATATTAATGCAAGATACCATTAATGTAGCGCATGAGAGAAGATGAACAGAGCTGAACAACACTACAACGAACAAAGACCATATAGTAGTAGTCTGTATTTTGGCGCATCACACGTTGCATCAAAAGAAGCCTTCCGGTTCATATGAACAGGGCTCCATGTCCACAATGAAGACCATCATCAATCACTGCTTAATGTCAATGATTTAATGCAAGAGATATCTACTGACTCAGTGCAATTTCATGCAAAAGCTAATAATCAATCTATATCGACGAATTCATGCAAAAGACTCCTACTATAAAACTAGAAATAGAACAACAAATAAGAGATCATAGAACAATACGTAAGAACAACTAGCTGAGCAAGTAAAAGCTAGAGTCTACTCAAGAAATAAGAGATCATAGAACAACAAATAAGAGATCATAGAACAATACGTAAGAACGAGTAGCAGAGAGCAAATAAAAGCTAGAGTCTACTCCAGAAGAAGAAAAAGAATCAAAGTAGGCGTTCAGATTTAATAGGCTGCTTGGCTTGATGCGCTGAACCTGTTGATATTGGAAGGCTATCACGGAGGAAAGTGGGGCTCAAGGAAACCAAGTGAATGCGAGCATGGCAATGAAGCTTTCGGGCCCGGCTGCAACGGATTAACGAAGGCATTGACAAGATTTCGAGACCCAGTACGGCTGCCGCAACCGGGCTCGGTTGGCCGGTGGCAACTTTCCGCGGCTGCCTCCTCCTCTCCCGGTTTTCTTCGCTTGTTCGCCTCGTTTCTACTGAGTCAGTGCTATTTCATACAAAAGCCAATAATATATTCATATCAACGAATTCATACAAAAGATCAACTAGAGAAGAACAATTTGATAGGAGATCATCGACTAAAAGTTAGTAATAAACTAGAACTAGAACAACAACAGAGGAAGGTTTCCTATTCTGACTTCTTCAGCAAGTGCGTGATACCCGATATAGGAAGGCTGCAACAGAGGAAAGTGAGCTCAAATAAGGAAACCAAGTGAATGCGAGCGTGAAAATGAAGCAAATACGCATTGGGCTGATGATTTATGGGCCCCGGAGGCCGGTCCCTTTCCTTGCCTGCCTCCTTCTCCTCCTTCTCCCGGCCTCGCACTCCCTCCTGTTTTTGGTGCTTGTTGGAGTAGACGTATGCGCTTTGCTGCTATTGGTGAGGTCCTTCGTGTTAGTGGTCTCCCATCTCGCTGCACCCGTTGTGGTGTCTATCTCCAGTTGCTCATGTTGTGGAGTTTTTTGTTGTGCTCGGCTTGCATTCCCCCAGTGGTTTTGACAGCTTGAGCAATATAAAAAACGTTCATCTTTGACGCCAAGAAGAAGAAAATTTTGAGAAACTGTAGAGGAAAACATTAAAAAGACCATTCACCACCTTAGTACCTTATCCAATTTTATTTCTAATTCTTGTAGAGAAGAGCTAGAAGAAAACAGAATTGAACAGCAGTTCATGAAGGCCATCATAAATTAAATCTTAATTTGTGAATTCAGGCAAAAGAATCACTCACTTACGGACTGCTCTGCTATTTTAATGCAAGATACCATTAATTTATGCATTGTGGTAAATTGGTAACTAGTTCATGAACTGCATGGACCAGCCTAAGCTGTAAAAGAAGCAAAAACATGGAACAGAGCTTGATGTCCACCATGAAGACCATCATCAGTCACAGCTTATGCATAAGATTTCATGCAAGAGATATCTACTGAGTCAGTGCTATTTCATGCAAAAGCCCAGAATCTATGCGCGCATATCAACGCATTCATACAAAAGATCAACTACAGAAGAACAATATGATAGGAGAAAGCTAGTATAAACGAGAAATAGAACAAATAAAAGCTACAGACAACCCAAGAAGAAGAAGATGCATCAAAGTAGGGGTTCAGATTAAGGAGGCTTCTTAAATAAGCTGTTCGTGACGATGGGCTGCTTGGCTTAGTGGCCTGAACCGGCTGAGAGGTTGAAGGCTATAAGGAGGAAACCGACTGAATGCGAGCGTGACAATGAAGCAATAGGCATATTGGGCTGATGGTTTTATCGGCCCGGGTGCAACGCGTTAACAAAAACAATATGATCCCAGTCACGAGTTTTCGAGAACCGGAAAAAAGCATCGGGCCGTGGCAGACCGGTTCGACCGCTGGCCGACCCTGGTTGACATGGCAGAGGGCAATCCTGCAACCGCCCCCACTTTCCCCCCCAAAAACAAAAATCGATCTTCTTCCTCCCTGCGTGATCTTGGTTGGGTGGGACAGCCGGGAACAGGGGTAGAGGGCGGGCAAACAGCTCCGAGGGTAGAGCCTAGTCGCAGGGTCTTCGGAAGGGCAGGCTCGCGGCCGGGGAAGAACAAGAGGGTGTGGTCCCTGATTTGCAGGGGTCAGCAAGGAAGGCCGGAGTTCATGCGGGGAGTGCAGAGCCCGACCCTGGAGGAGGGAGGGGGAGAACTAGAGGCCCCGCCTCCCTGAAAGGTTAGAAGTAGTAGGACAGATCATAGCCTGAGAGGATCGCCGATCCATGGTTTTGAGAGCCGAGCGCTGGTTATTGGACCATGGTATGGGCTCGGGCCTGGTTTGGTCTAACGTGACTCGGTCTGGGTGAATCGGTATAGACCACGGGGTTCAAGGGTGGTGGGGGCAGTCGCTCCAACCCCACAAATACCTTTGTTATACATAATTCGAGTTGGACCTACATACGTCACACATGTGCACTAGGCATTTACTAGGTTATGTATTTACACGTTGTGAGGCCCAGACGCGTGAATTAGGTGTCGAGGGTGAGACCCGTGGTTAACGAGGGGTCGACCCTGTCACAGGCTTGGCCATGTGCAGGGGGTCCAGGCCTTTGCGGGCTCTGTGAGACAGAGCCCGTTCCTGTTGTGTAAGACCCTCAAAGGAAACCGGAAGAAATTGAGTGAGTTGGCCCAATTAGAATCAGCCCACATAAAAAGCCCATAAAGGAATAGCCAATTCTAGACCCGCCTAAATATGGAAGGTAAGGAGTCTTTAAGGAGAGAGAAGGAGAAGAGATGCCCGAATCCCACAAGCAAGGGCCGCCCCACCCAATTGTCTCCTCCTCTTCTCAATTGGGACTCCCCCCTTCTCTTTCCCTTGTTCTCTCCTTGGTGCGGCCTGATTTTTTCCTTTGGGAAAAGGTGCTAGCCGCCCCTCCTTCTCCCCTCTCCAAGGCTTCTTTGGTGGGTTGATTAAGGGAGAATCATCTCCTCCTAGGCTGGACATGGAGGCTGAAGTAAAGGGTTGATCTTGCTGAGTTTCTTCAGCAATTTCAAGCAAGGTTTTGAGGGATTTACACATAGAGGTATTATCCTTTACTTTGCTTGTTTGATCTTGCCTCTGGCGTGCAAGATCTAATTGTGGAGGGCATGCTAGGGCTGAAAACGCCCATGTCAGTTCGTTTTCTTTCCTTTATTCTATTATCCTTTGGTTGATTTGAATGGATGCATGCTTATCTTGCTAATTGATATTAGATTGATGCATGTTTTGTGTAGATCTATTTAAAGTTTGATTTTTGATCTGTGTGCCCTCCCCCTCCCATCAAGCTTTTGCTAATCTGGCCACTCTACAGTGGTATCGGAGCCTTCTAGGGGGAGATTGGTCACTGGTTTGATCAAAGATCGATTGTAATTACCCAATCTAGGTCTAAAAGGCTAGAATTGGGGATTTTTGTTAAAATCGATTGATCTACCCATTCCAATCAAGGGGATTTTGATATAGGATTTCAATTGACTATAATTTGCATGTTTATGAATGTTATGCTTGCTGGTTTCACGTGATTTGGGGTTATAATGAGTTTTTTGCACGATTGTATGCTTGTAGGGGCATAGTGGTAATTTTGCCATATATTTTTGTGCATATTATTTCTCTGGTCACAAATTGAGCACACACTCCCCTTACTAGTCAGCAAGGGTAATTGATTTATTTGTGTTTAATAAATTAATTTAATTGGTTTTAAGTGTGTAAATTGACCATTATAGCTCTAGGGGCATTTTGGACAATTCACACATGCTTTGTGTGTGCTGAATGTTGTTTTGTTCAAATTTTTTATTCACTATATTAAGAACTTGGTATAGTTGCTGTGGTAATTTTTTGGTGTACCCTTAAGGGTGGAAAAGACCAAAATAGCCCTAGGGGCATTTTGGTAAATTTGCACCAAAATTTTTCTGGGCAGAATTTTAAAATTCCAGCAGCCTCTAATTGTGTTTGTTTGCTGTTTTGCATGCTGGGTTGACTATGTTGAGAATTCTAAATTTATAAAACACATAGATACTTATTTAGGGTAACTTCCTTTAAGGGGTTAAGGGTAGTTAGGGTTATTTTTGGAAAGTAACCCAAACCCTAATTAGGCGATTCTAAATAAGAAAACTCAGCATAATATACTCAATTTGATCCCTAAGTTTATAATTAGATCAAGAGTCTTGTCTAAGTATTTACCTTTCTTAGAAGCAGTCAGCCTTCCATAAATAGTACTAATCTACTACTCTCGGTCTATTTCCTTGTAGATACACAATGACTTAAAAAATGGTAACTTCTAAATTAAGGAAAACTAAGAAGCTAAATGCTAGTAATTATTTGGTGTGGAAGATGGGGATTCACCACATCCTTACTCTTTCTGATCTTGCTCATGTACTTAAGTAGATCATTAAGCCACTGCCAGATGGTGCATCAGCTTATCAATTTAAAGCTCTTCAGAAATTGAGGGATGATGATAATAAGGCAAGATCTACTATTTTGACTTACATGGAGCCTAAGATTGAAAGGCTCTTTAAGAAGTACAAAACTGCTAGAGAGATACTAGATGCAGTGTGTGAGGTATGGGGAGCAGATTGAAGCTCCTCATAAGAAGATGTTATACTCTAAGTATCAAAACTCTAGGATGAGGGAGGGAGATGATGTGAATTAGCACCTAAGTGCCATGGTCATCATTGCTGATGACCTGGAGATACTGGAGGATCACATCTATGAGGGAATCCAAGTGTTAACAATGTTGAATAGTCTTCCCAAATCTTGGGAGAGTGTAGTGATCTATCTGAATATGAGTGACCAGAAGATCACAATGGAGACTCTGATTGCCAAGCTAAGACTTAAGTAAAAAAGGAGGAACCATATGAAGGCTTCTGGGGGTGCTGCTATTGCCAACCTAGCACATAACTCTTGTGGGGGCAAGAAAGGTGGACAGGGCCCTGGTCCCTCTAAGAAAGCTTTCAAAAAGAAAGGGAA
This sequence comes from Saururus chinensis, assembly GCA_035235625.1. Lineage (NCBI taxonomy): Eukaryota > Viridiplantae > Streptophyta > Magnoliopsida > Piperales > Saururaceae > Saururus > Saururus chinensis. The sequence continues at coordinate 30,950,199 of CP141148.1, read as the reverse complement.
GATGCCTCAGAACAAGGGCACTGGAAAAGGGAATAATAAACCTAAAGGTGCATGTTTCAAGTGTGGCCATCTGGGACACTTCAAGGCGAATTGTCCCAAGAAGGATGACCATTTAAGCAATGACAAGGACAACAACAATGACATTGTCTGTGTTGTCTCTAAAGTGATGATCGCTGACATTAAGGAGTGGCTAGACTAAGAAGCTACAATGCATGTTTCCCACTCTAAGGGAACCAGGGGTGAGATGGTCAACCTGATGCCTGGCCAGAACAAAGTCTACATGGGGAACAACTCATACTGTGATGTGGAGGCTATCGGGAGCTACAAGATTCCCCTAAAGGGTGGGTCTACCTTAGTGGTGACAGATGTGCTATTTGCTCCTTCTATAAGGAAGAACCTGATTTCAATCCCTGTTCTGACCAAGAAGGGGTTTGAAGTTAGGTTCAAGGGGAGCAGGGCCACTGTGGGTAAGGGCATGACCGTTTTATTTATTGCTTTTTTAGTTGATGGGTTGTATTGCTTAGATGTAATGAGCCCTATTGAATCTAATAAAATAAGCACTTCTGAGTATATTATTTTGTCTGTGGATGATGTCTTGCTATGACATTTGTGTTTGTGCCATGTAAATGTAGATAAGCTACATAGGGTGTTGAGCGCTGGGTTGTTACCCAAAATATCCAAAAACCTATGCGTGTGTGAGGATTGCTTATCAGGTAAGATGAGATGCAATCCTTCCAAAAGGGACAAAGGGCAAATGAACTATTAGGAGTGGTGCATTCTGGCATCTGTGGGCCTGATCGTTTATAATTAAACCCTTTGCAAGTGTACAAGGTAATTGTACTAGGATAAGTATTTAAGGGTTGTCGAACCTCAGGGACGGATGGATTATCACTAAATCTAAAGAGGAATTTACTAATTAAAAAGTAAAAAGAACTTAAACTTAAATTAAGCAAAACAAAGGAATCAACTAGTTTAAAAGTAAGAGATTAATATGATAGAAATTACTTAGGAAATTGAATCCACTATAGAACCATAATAATTCCTTAACTCTTAATCTAAATCTAATGTGAATATGAACAAGTATTCTCAGCTACAAGCTAGATTTACTTCAAAAAGAATAATTAATTAACTTCCATGGCATGAACTATCTTCGACAATAGCACGGATCATCTACACTAAACTAGCTATAGGCATGACCTGTCTAATCTTAGTATAACTCATCCAAGTTATTAATTATCTGAATATTAAAACTATTGTATGACCATCTCATCTAAATCATAAAAATTAGAATTGATGCAAATATCAAAACCATATTAATCTATCATCTACAAGACAATAAATCAACATAGACTTGAATAAACATGAAAAGCTTTTCCATTAAAAAGGAAATCCATATCATACAATTGTCATCATTCACAACTGAGATCTAAATTAAAAAGAAAAGAAACTGAAACTTATTTATAGCTTCATCAACTCCTAAGTAAAAGAAAAGTCTAGCCTTCCATTGTAGAAGAAAGCACTTGAATCTCCATTGAAAGCTTTGAGTTCTCTTCCATCTTCTTCTTCCTTTTTCTCTCCTTAAAATTTACTGGAATCCCCCAATTTTAAGCCAAATATGTCTTTTTATAGGCATAAGTTCCGTAGGAAGAAGTCCAATATGAAAAAGATTGGAATTTGGGTGAAACAAGGAAACTGCACGTTATGCCGATTGATCACCCTACATGCCCGATCGATCGCTTGAACTGTATTTTTGTCTGAATTCACGTTATCCCGATCGATCGCCCTGAAGCCTGTTCGATCGACTACAGTGTTTCTATTTTCCTGGACAGTTCATATTCTGATCATTAAGCTTTCCTTCGTGTCCATATTAATTTCTAACTTGTTTATAACTCCGAAAAGTTGTCCAAATCACTTTAAAGCATGTGAAGACTATTTTTAATCATTTCTATAATCATTTCAAACATCGTCGAAGTACTTTGATAAGCGCACTTTACCTACAAAACATAAAATATCATACTTTAGACATGTAAAATATAATTAAAATTCCAACTTTGTTTAAATACACATCTAAACTACTAATAACTACAAAATTATTAATAATTAAACTAAAATACTAATATCTATCTTAATCTAAATAAACCATAATTAACTCTAAATTAACCTAATCTATACTAGCAAATAAGGTAAAAAGGCATATACAATAGATATAGATTTCATATTATCAGGGCCCCTGAATGTTCAGACCCACAAAGGGATGACTTATTTTATTACGTTCATTGATGACTATTCAAGATATGGGTACATGTATTTAATAAGCAGGAAGTCTGATGCCTTAGATAAATTCAAGGAATTTAAAGCTGAAGTAGAGACTCAGTTAGGTAGGAAAGTAAAAATCCTGAGGACTGACAGGGGTGGCAAGTACACTTCTAACTTGTTTAAAAAATTCTGTACTAATCAGAGAATAGTTCATCAGTACACCTTACCGTACACTCCACAGCAAAATAGAGTGGCAGAAAGGCGTAATAGAACGCTTATGGACATGGTAAGGTCTATGTTAAATCACTATAAGTTAGGAATCAATTTATGGGGTGAGGCTTTAGACACCGCCGTGTACATTCTTAATTGTGTACCAACAAAGGTAGTCCAATGGACACCTTATGAGTTATGGATAGGTCGACGTCCAAACTTAGAGCATTTTAGAGTGTGGGGGTCTAGGGCACATGTAAAGGTGCTTAACCAATATAAGTCAAAGCTAGACCCCAAGACCATAAAGTGCAACTTTATTGGTGTTATTGTGACCATTCTAAGGAGTACTGATTTGTGGTTCACCACATGGATGGAATAGTGAGGGTTATTGAGTCTAGAGACACTTATTTCTTGGAAGAAGAATTAAACCCTAGAATTCCTAATAAGAAAGTTGATTTATTCGAGGTGGTTAAATATGCTGGTCCTAGCACTTCCCTTGAGGAAGTAATAGGATCATATCAAAACCAAACCGAACCTGAACCTAGGGCATTAAGGGAAAGAAGACCTTCAATTCTATTGAGGGACTTCTATACAATGATAGAGAAGGACAACGTCACGTTAGATGAACCTATTCTAGATAACCCGATTACCTTTGAACAAGTTTTAAGTCTTCCAGACGCTCAAGAATAATAGGTTTCTATTCAGGAAGAAATAGATTCTATCCTAAAGAACAATGTCTGGGAGACAGCGGATTCACCTGAAGGGCGAAAGCCTATTGGGTGTAAATGGATCTTCAAAAAGAAGCTTAAGGCTTATGGGTCTATAGATAAATACAAGGCGAGATTAGTGGCCAAGGGGTTCACCTAAGTGTAAGGGATGGACTTTAAAGAGACATACTCACCGGTGTCAAGATTTGACTCGATTAGATGTCTCTTAGTATGTGTTGCTTTCTATAATTTACAACTAATGTAAAGACTGCATTCCTAAATGGAGATTTAGAGGAGGATATTTACATAGAACAACCTGAGGGTTTTATGATTTCTGGAGAGGAATACAAGGTGTGTAAGCTTATAAAATCATTGTATGGCCTAAAACAATCTCTCAGGCAATGGTACTTCACTTTTCACGAGGTGATTAGTGAGTATGGGTTTATAGTGAATGAACACGATCATTGTATCTATACCTTCCGGGATGGGACTAGGTATATGATGTTGTCACTATATATAGACAACATACTCTTGATGGGGATTAACCACAATATGATAGTCAGTTTAAAAAAATGACTCAAAACCCAGTTTAAGATAAAAGACATGGGTGAGACATCCTACATCCTCGGAATGAAAATTGACAGAGATAGAAAAGCTAAGAAGCTTAGTATATATCAAAAGTTATACATAGAGAGCATTCTCAAACACTTAAATATCATTGGTTGGAAAACTATTGAATCCCCTATTTACAAGGGTACAATGTTGTCTAAGAGTATGGTTCATCGGACAGAGGAAGATAGACTCCATATGGAGTCAGTGCCATATGCACAGGCTATTAGCAGCTTTGATGTATGCCATGACTAGTACTTGACCTAATTTGAGTTTTGTGGTAAGCTTGCTAAGCCGTTACCAAGCAGACCTTGGTCTTCAGCACTGGCAAACAGTAAAGAGGGTATTTCGGTACCTATTAGGGTCTAAGGGTCTAAAACTCACCTATCAGGCGGAAAGTTTGTCATTGGCTGGATATAGTGATTCAGACTATGCAGGGGATCCAAATGACAGGAAATCCACTATTGGATATGTCTTCATATTTGAAGGCAGTGCTATATCGTGGGTAAGCAAGAAATAGAAGAGCATTTCTAAGTCTATGATGGAAGCTGAGTTTTATGCATGTAATATTGCAGCTTCCCAAGCAATATGAATTAAGAAGTTTCTAGCAAGATTGGGGCTAAAAGACTAGACTGATGCTCCTACCCAGATGTATTGTGATAATCTAGCTATAATGTCGATACTCAAGAATGGGGAGATCAGTGTCAGCGGTAAGCACATTGAGGTGCATTACTATTATATCTTTGACATGTATTGTGAGTCATCTTTTTACTTCTGAGATGTTGGCAGATCTGTTCACTAAGGCTTTAACGACGGATATATTTTCTAAGCATGCTCATAGCATAGGTCTTCAGGACTAGCGTAAGCTACTGTTAGACCATATGAGCCCTTCACCCATAGTTGGGGATGTTGGGCCATGGTATGGGCTCGGGCCTAGTTTGGTCCAATGTGACTCGGTCTGGGTGAACCGATACGGGCCACGGGGTCCAAGAGTGGTGGGGGCAGTCGCACCGACCCCACATGTACCTTTGTTACATAATGTTCGAGTGGGACCCACATACGTCACACACGTGTACTAGGCATTCGCTAGGTTGTGCATTTACACGTTGTAGGGCTCAGACGTGTGAATTAGGTATCGAGGGTGAGACCCGTGGTTAACGAAGGGTTGACCTTGTCGCGGGCTTGGCCGTGTGCAGGGAGTCGAGGCCTCTACGGGCTCTGTGAGACAGAGCCCACTCTTGTTGTGTAAGGCCCTCGAAGGAAATCGAAAGAAACTAAGTGAGTTGGCCCAATTAGAATCAACCCACATGAAAAAAGTCTATAAATAAATAGCCAATTCTAGACCCGCCTAAATATGGAAGGTAAGGAGCCTTTAAGGAGAGAGAAGGAGAGGAGATGCCCTAATCCCACAAGTAAGGGCCGCCCCACCCAATTGTCTCCTCCTCTTCTCAATTGGGACGCCCCCTTCTCTTTCAATTGGTGCGGCCTGGTTTTTTCGTAAAGGTACTGGACACCCCTCCTTCACTCTTCTTTAAGGCTTCTTTGGCAGACTGATTAAGGGAGAATCATTTATTCCTAGGCTAGGACGTGGAGGCTAAAGTAAAAGGGTTAATTATACTGAGTTTCTTTATTAATTTCTAAGCAAAATTTTAAAGGATATATACATAAAAATATTTATTATTTACTTTACTTATTTATCTTTGACGTATAAGATCTAATTATAAAAAGCGTACTAGGGTTAAAAATGTGCAGGTCAGTTCACTTCTTTTCTTTATTCTTTTAACTTTTAATTAATTTAAATAAATAAATATTTATCTTACTAATTGGTATTAAATTGATATATATTTTATATAGATCTATTTAAAGTTTAATTTTTGATCCATGCTCTCCCCTTCCCGTTAAGTTTCCGCTGATCCGACCACCCTACACTTGTTGAGGGGAGGGACGGTTAGAAAGGGAAGGGAAGGGTAGGGAGGCGGTCGGACGGTGAATGAACCACCGACCCCGGCCACCTGATTTAGCGGCCGGGTTGGGAGGGAAGGCGGAGCCCGAGCAGGGGAGGATTGACCGCCGGGAACAGGAGGAGTCGAGGGCTTGGTTCAGGTAGGGAGCTCGAAGCACTCTCTTTACTCTGCCCAAAGGTCCATTCACGTCACACGGCGAAGACGGGTCCTCAGCGACGATCGCCTGTAGGCTGACGCCGGCCGACAAATGGGAGGTGGGAGTCACAGTAAAGCTTTGTTTCCTTTATAACTATCTGTCTTCCGTCCGCCGCCGGGAAATAATTGAGGCTCGGGGCCGGCCGATCGACTGGAGTCTGGAGCAGGTAGAGGCCGGTGGTCGAAGGCTGGAAGCCGGGGCTTTTCAGCCGGGATGGATAGCAACTGTCGAGGCAGTGACGTGGGCCTTGACATATGTGAACGTGAGTTTTCACGTGAGAATCTTGTCTGCTGTATATCACCACTCATAAAAAAAAATGGGTACGATACGTATCCCCCACTTAAACCCCCTGCTTCCGTCTCTCGGCCTCTCCTCCCTTCTCCCACAAACCATCTTCCGGAGGCCAGCGGCGGCGACCATCTCCAGGAGGCCATCGGCGGCGGCTCTTTCTCTCCTCCCCTCTCCCACGAACCAGAGCAAAAGACTCTCCGCAAACAGAGACTCTCCAGCGCGGCGATTCTCGAGAGAGTGAGATTCTCCATTCACCTGTGACCATCTCCATTTCATAGGCCTCCGTCCAGAGCCACAGATTGAAATAGGTAAAAGTAACAAATTTCATTTGGTAATCGACGATTCTCAGTGAATGGGTGTTCCTATTTAAGACTTTTTTTATAATTCTAACAATGTTTTGCATGAATCATATGTTTGGGATTTTTTGTGCCTTGAATTTTTATGTTTTTTTTGTGCACAGTTGTCCATATGTTTGGCCTTCTGCTCTAATGCTCTTATTTTCTATCTGAAAATTGTGAAAAATACTGTCTTCTTCCTTATGAACTGTGTTGGCTGTGTTCTTTTTGTTGGTTGATGCATAGACTATGCAGCACAGGAGATTGATAATTTGATACAAATTATTGTCGACTTATTTGTTTCTTAGAAGCATTTCTTGGTTAGTGTTGCATTAATCTCAAGTGCCATTGTTGAGTTTAGTGTTGTATCTGGGTAATTTTAGTTTAATTGTCTTTGCCTCTACTGCATATTGCTTTTACATTTTTGATTTCTAGTATATCTATCCCTTATCCTGGCTTCTGTTAGCTTTTCATTCTATTTTTTGCCTACCTCATATAGCTTCTTAGTTGTTTTATTATAGTTATTATTTATTTTTTCACTCATAACTCTTAAAATACACCTACATATACAGATATATATATATATATATATATATATATATATATATATATATATATATATATATATATATATATATTTAGTATCCTAGTTTTTTGGAATTGCCATATCCCAGTGTCGGTATCATGTTGTATCATATCCCGGTATCTGTATCCCTGCATCCTTCTCCATTGTTAAGTATTTTCAAAATTGATGAGAAGGAGTTGTTGTGGAGAGATTGGTGGGCCTGCAGAAAGCTATGATGATTTTGTAGCTGCTCTGCCTGAAAATGATTGCCAATACGCAATCTGTGATTTTGATTTTGTTGCTGAGGAGAACTGTCAGAAGAGCAAGATTTTTCTTTTTTAGAGAGGACAAGGTTTTTTTTAATTATTACCATTATTTGTTGTTCAATTTAATCAAAATTAAGCCAGGGATGAAATTGAATTTTTAGTTAGAACGGTATAGTGGATATAGCCTGACTGATTATTTCTTTGTGTAAGTTATTCAATGGCTTATTTGATAGCGTAAACTTGGTTAAATGCATGCACAGGATCTGCTGGTTTATATAAAGAATCTGGTTATACAACGTGCTATGGTTATTGATGGGGAAATTTTAGTTGAAAAATTTGATTTGAGGATGCTTCGAGCTATTGGTATGTGAAATCTCTTATAAATTTCTGCTGAATTTTTTTATATTGGCTATGTTCTGTTAATGGAATATCTGTAAACGAAATGTGGAAATTTTAATTATGAAATAGTGAGGCAACAAGAGTGAACACTGTTGATAGATAACTGTACACTTAAATCAGAGAGTATACAACAAGTTTATGTGTTTGTTTGGTTTCCTTGTGATTGTGCCAACACTAGTTGTGAACAATTGCTGTAGCTACAAATTATTTATGCTAGTGCTTTAATTTTCCTACTATTTTCTAGAATCTAAGTCAATTTTTCTTCCTACTATTGTTTCCTTTCCAATTTCTTATTGAAATCTTCCAAGGACCTAAATAATTATAGCAATATTTCTTTTACAATCTTCAACTGGTGAAGTCATCCTGGAATAATTACTAAGAAATGTAATTTTGAAGACGATAGTGAACTTTATTCTGTTATCCCCTTGATAGAGGATTCCATCATGAGAAGGGCATTGAGTGAAGAACCTTGAAACTAAATCTTCTCACATGGATTTTTTTCAATCATATCTAATCTATAACACCAGCCCAGATAGTTGGGTTAAGATGTAGATGATGATGCTCATCTTCATCATCTGCATAAAATTAGAGTAGGCATTGCCATGTTTACTATTCTATATGCATGATCAACAAATAAAAGTAGATAAAATACTAGAAATTTTTCAACTCATAATACAAATTTGAGGTAGTTGACTACAAATGAAAGTAGTGGAGTAAAATCCGTACTGGGTAGCCTTTTATGATAGAAATAAGATGTGTGACTATTCAAGGTTAAAATAAATTCCTTTTTCTTCCAGTATGATAGTTAATCTAAGTAAAGCAACAATTCAAATTGCTTGGAAAGCCTGTTCATCTGATTTTGGCTTTGTATAAGTGGTTAATTAATTCTACTATGTATGGAAATTATGTAGGAGCTGTCTTGATAGAATATGTAAGAGACCGTCTTAAGGGTTCATCTCTCCCAAGCTATGCTGATGTATCCTGTATATTTAACCACTGCAATTTGAGCTTGGATTGTGAAGCTGCTAATATGGCCACTGGAGATATATTATTGTCAGGAGGAAAATGTCCAACACAGGAAAAATTTTAGGATTAAATAGTTTTCCCCTTTTTCCCCTTTGCTTATAATCAAAAGCAAGACAAGCTGCACACTTCTGAATAATGAAAGCTGCACCATCGGTTCAGTTGGCAAGGAGAAATAATCAAATATGTTGGGTTGGATGGATTGAATTTTGATATTGAAGGTAATCTTTTACAAAATTATGTGAATTAAAAATGTCATCATTGTTTTAAATATATATATATATATATATATATATATATATATGAAATTTTAGATCTTTGATAACCTTTTGTTGGTTGTTTCTTCAATGATATTGCATCCAAGCAATGGCTTCTTCCTTGTGTTCATCGCTATCTATGATATCTGGCTATATGACTGAACTCTAAAGAATTCTCTTGTAATTCCTCAATTATGATGCTGATACAAGGGCACGAATTGTTGGAGGGGTTGGACCAAATGGTTATCACATACTTGCCCAATCTGTTATGAGTAGTAGTTGTATGTGACCTTTGAAGAGTAGGCAATTCAAGATGTGCCTATTAAACAAGAGATGCTACGTAGCCTCATCCCGAGGACCACTAGCTGCATGTTCACCATGATGTGCGGGCAATATGTGAGCATTAGGCGAGCGTCTATCGGTGCGAGTGTACATTGCATTTTCAATTGGGCATGATAAGCTGCGTAGCTAAAGTAAGTGGGCCGTAGTTGCTTTGTGTTAATTACTTTTCTTAATGGTGATGTTTTAGTTTCCTCGTGAATTAGGGTTCCTAATTAGGCTAGGGTTTATAGAGGCTTATGCCTATATATACATGTAATGGTCTTGCCAACTTGGATAGGGAGAATTAATAGGAAAGTAGTAGTAATTGGTAGAATTGATAGAAGACTTTCCCCCTTGATCCCGTCTCTTCTCCTTTCTTTGTATCCCTTTCTATTTATCCCTTTATCCCTTGTCCCTTCTCTCCTTTGCTCAACCTTCATCTCTCTTCATTAAGCTTCCACGCTATCATTGCCACCTTCCAATAGCCTTTGTGGACAGCTTCTGTTACACGGTCATCCAAAGATCTATTTGTCTCCATTTGTGATTGTTGGGGCTCCATGCTACTCTTTATTTTCTTGTTGCTATGCCTAGTCGGAGCCAAGGCCTATTTGTCGAATGAGCACATCAGTTGTTCTTCCTTCCCTTATTCTTCAAACCATTAGCAAAATTGCTAGCACTTTGCTTGGCTTAGAGTGGAAGAGATGAATGCAGCTGATTCTGACAAATCTCTCCTGCCGATTCTTGTGGCCACTGTTTGTCTCTTCTTGTTGAGGTAAGTCCCTCCCTTCTGTCCTCGTCTTTTCTTAGGATGGTCATTTAGAGATCCTCCAATATTGTGGACATGATTTCTAGAGAAAGAAGAGGAAAGGCAACCTAAGTGGTGAGGTACAATCTGGTATTTGGCTAATTGGGACTTGGGAGGCCTTTTGAGATGGATGCACCAATATGGAGAGGCATTTTCCCCACAATCGATTCAATCCCCTGGGACCCACTTTATGGGCACTTTGAAAGAAAGTACTTCGCTAATGTAGGGAAGCTGGAAATCAAGTTCTCCCCTTTAGACAGAGCATCCATGTCAAAAGGCCTTTCTTACTATTTTAACACCAGAATTTATCCTTCGCACCTCTTTTGCTTCCCCTTCCTCTTCCCACACTCGATATCATAGCCTCAAGATTCTAGTGTGATCTTTCCTCAACCATCCTTGAAAGCAATCACCAAATGGAGCCTAAAAGCTGTTGATGGGGGCTAGAAGTGAGATAACTCAACAATAGTGGCTGTAGGAATTGGCAGAAGTGACTGGACAGAACCAGCTGCCTTCATCACTTTGACCCTGAGCTAGGCTCAGCAATAGCAACTTTGCCAACATTTTGAAGATTATAGGGACGAAGAACAGTTCATGTGCTAGGTTAGATGAATGGGCCTTGGTCGTGGGTGATGCATAGTCACAAGAGAAGGGGAGTTGCAGGTGTAGTGAGACGTGAGTTTGAGGAATAGGAAAAAAATAAAATTTTTCGTAGCTCCAGTTCTATTTCCATCTTCTTTTTCTTATATTTGCTCTTGGGTTTTCTTCTTTTAATATTAACAAAGTTATAACTAAGATTTTAAAATTTCTCTCATGCTAATGTAGTAGTGGAATTTAGAAAAATTCTCGGGTGATACAATATATACAATAGATCCCACTATCGTGTAATTGGCTCCACTCTAAGTAATCCTATTGTAGGGTCATTTTCCATGGCTTTTTTCTTGGTATATATGATAGGATACATTGTTGTGTAATTGTTTATGCACTAAGAAGTCCTATCCTACGGTCATTTATGAGGTTAGGCAAGACGTTGCAGTGCCTTTATTTTCTTATTGGTTGAAGAAAGGAGCAATGACTTCAATGTGTAGATGGCAGAAGAAAGAGGCTTTAGGGTTAGGGGAAGGAGGAGCAGTGCCTTCTTGGTGTCAGAAATAAGGACTTTAGGGGGAAGGAGGAGAAATGTCTGCATCTTCTTTCTAGCAAATGAAAAGGCCAAGGAGAAGCAACAATTATCTTGGATGCTAAAGAAAAGGGCAAGGAGGAGCAATTCTAACACTCTGTTCCCCGATTTGAGGGGCCAAGTGTAATATCCTATATTTAGAGGGGAGGAGTGTAATATTCTAAAATATTAGGGGCTCTATGTGATATTCTATAATGTCAAGAGTTTTGTGTAATATTCTAAATATGGAGGGATATTGGTATACTAAAGGGAATTAGTGAGTTCTAAATAATTAAATATTACATTGAAAGGTATCGTGCGCTTTTTTCTAGAGGAGAAAAGATATATTAGTTGATTACTTAAATACCTTTCAGAGATGATAAAGAAGGTTTTGGAGCCTAGGGGTGTTTTGTAAATTATCACGACTAGATAAGGATGACATCCTCTAGAAATAGGATGTTACCATTTCATTTCTTCTGGATATTCTACCCCTCGGGTGGGAACAAGTGAAAGGGAAGAGTGGAAGAAAGGGAGTGAGCATGGAGGCCAAGGAGGACGACACTAGGGAAAGGTCGTCTGACCTCTTGGGGGTGTCGGTAGAAAACAATGGGTTTGTAAAGGAGATGGGGAGGTTCTAGACAACGGTTGTCACATGTAGATTGGAATCAAAGTTGTGCCACAGGGACTTGACACAAGTCGGTGGGCAGTTAACATGAATTGAAGCGAAGGTGAATGGTGAGTCAAAGGATGGCTGGAATCGACACAAACTCAACACAAGTCGATGGATCATCGACATGGGGGGACGACATGTCAAGGACAATGTCAACATAAGACTAGGGGCCTTGCCAAAGATTTGGAAGGAAAGAGGAACATGGTTCTTGAGATTGGTGGTTTTACTTGGTGACATGGATGCATATTTAAAAATGTACTCATATTTTCCAAAATTATGGTTGACTTATATGTGTATGAAATTTTACATGCATGCATGTGACAACACAAAATTTTCTAATTAAAATTTATAAATTTATTAACCATGGCAAGCCAATGACGCATTGGTAAAAAATGTAGTTAACAGTTGGCAAGTCACCGATGTGTTGGTGAGTGTACAATTATGTTTAAAACATGGGTAGTTATGCGATTGTGACCCTAAGCAGCAGTTACATCCTTTATAAAGGGAAATAATTATGGGATTTTTTAGAGATCGGGGATCAAAAGTCGAAGGAGCATAGAGTTTTTAGCCAAGAGTGCACGACATTGACGTGCTAGTGGAAATAAAAAATATTAGTTTGGAGGTCAAATTACTAACTTTGAAACCATGTGCTTTTTGGATCGTTTAGTGTTAGTTTGAAATCATGTTTTGATTATTTGATATGAAGCATATATATAGAGGTGGAAAAGGCTCGGGCCCTGTGGAGGCCTGTATGTGATCCCGTTGAATAATTATTCAAGTAGGATTTAGGTTTCGAGGTTGGGTGACCCAACCTACCTATAACTATAAATATTATTTTTTTCCTTTTTTTTTATAATAACCCTTAAAACTTTATTGATGAATACGAGAAAAGACCAAATAAATATTTAAAATTTTGAATTTTAATAATTGAGTGGAGTTTTTAAGTTTTGTAAAAAAATAAAAATTGAACATTTTATATTCTAAATGGGTCAAGTTGGATCGGGTTTAAGTTTAGAAACTTTGGGTTGGGTTAGGTTTGCATTATCATTTAAGAAATTATAACGAGTTTGGATTTGGCAAAACTCGACCTGGTGGCATCACTATTCTCACTCAATCCTGTCACATGTGTAGTGCGTCTGCAAGTACAAGTTTAGAAGTTGTCAGTAGACGTTATAAGTCATTGGTCTTTTGGTCTTTCTATCGGAAATTCACAAAATACAGTTTGAAAGTGTTGTTTTTGGGTTAATAGAAAGGAATTTTGGGCTTTGAGCAGAGTTGAAGGGATTTTTGGTGTTGTTGGAATTGTAGGGCATAGGTTTAGATAAAGGACAAAATCTGGGATGCTATTTTGGTTGAAAATATGCAATAAAAAAGATTTCTAGATTTTGGATATAACTTTTGATTGTTCTGGATTTGAAATTTAATGGAAAATATTAAGAATAGTGTTTGATAAAGTACATATTTGCTTCCTTGTTGTAGGCAGGAATTTTCGTAAGTATCGACAGGCATGTGCTTCTTGATTCTTTCTTTCAGTCCCTTGCAGTTTTCTTTCTTTCCTATTAGGCTTTGATTCAAAGAAGAAATTTCTGGTTATGAGCAGAAACTATTGGTAAATTTTCTTCCGCCTCATCATATGCCTATCATGCCAGAAGGGATTTTTTGTTTGAATGGAAGTAGAGAACATCAGTCGTTTATGGATTATGATGCTTGTGTATTCACCCCTATGGTAAAATTTTAATTGGCTAGCACAATTTGAGTTTCATGAAAGTACAGTGGGTTTGCCATATTCTGTGTGCTCTACAAGTAAAACTCTTCTCATAGAGAAATCTGGGATATGAGTCAATATTATGATGCAGGAAGTTACTACTCTGATTGAAGAAAACACTAATACGGGCCTCCTTTTCCAGCTCAGGTTTTCTGTGGCTTGCTTAAAATCAGTTCCTGATAACGACATATATTTTCCAATTGCACTCTATCTAGGCGGTTTCCTGGCATCTGTATAAACAGGTTCCTTGTTGAATCTTGCTACTCAATTGTCTATTAGACTTTACTATGGAATTTGGTTAGGAAGGGATATTTGGGTAATGGACAAAAAAACAGTTCATGAACTCTGGTTTTGAAAAAATTATGAACTCCCTTCTGATTGTGGATTTGTATATTGTCTTGTCCACAGACCATTAAACTTCATCCGAGACTGATGAATTCCAGTTTTGAAGCAGGTTCTCTATTGTTGTATAAAGTACTTGTAATACTTTCCATAATTCCTAGATGGAACTAGAAGAAGATTGCTATGCGAAAGGATGATGAGAAAACTGAGGGACAAGTGAATTTGTGGTTCTAAGTGGGCACAAGGATTCAGTTTTAACGTAGTCTTCTGTTAAATTCTTCTTTTCGGTAGTCTGAGTTATCTAGACTCAGAGGGACAAGTGATTTTGTGGTTGTAAGTGAACATAATGTTGCAGTTTTAAAGCCTCCTGACCAGTTCTTCCTTCAAATTCTTCTTCTGGGTAGTCTAAATTATTTATCTAGATTTGATGCAGCCTTTCTGAGAAGATTTATGTTTTATTAAGTGAATAGATTGTCCACAAACTTGAGAATATTAATTGGCCACAAACTCTCGATTTCTTGAATTCAGCTATCAAGTCGGCCAATTTCTGTATCTACTCCATGCTAAATTCATGCACAGTTTTTTCTCGTCTATTTGATGTTGTAGACCTAATTGAGTGAAATTTTTGAGTTTCAAGTCTATGTTTCTCACTATTTTATGGCGATGTTGAAAAACATGGAAAACTGATTTCAACAGAAAAATGGAAACAGAACATGAAATTACTCAGTAATAGTTGCCAAGTGAGTATAAGATTTTTCTGGTCACCTATCAGTATTCTGTCAGGCCTTCTTTTAATACTCGACAACTCTAATGGTTCTGTTTGAGCCCTATTTGTTGGCTACATGACCCTAGAGTTGCTTCAAATCAACTGAAGAACATAGAGGCTACTGAGCCCCACTCAACTTCTCCTGGATTATGAGAGCTAATATAGATGCTTCAGCTGATTAAGTGTGTACAGTTCAAGAGATGTCCAATACAATTACTGTCTCTTGTGCTTCAGTTTTTCATAACTCATAAGAGCTCCTTTTGCTCTCATAATTGTTATTCTCTTGCCCGCAAGTTTCAGTTAGATGTGAAATTGGCAAAGTAGTTTTCAGCTTTTGATATATCTGTTGTCTGTTGTTATAAACGCCTTTGAGAAATCTGACAAAGTATGAAGGGTGGAAGGGAAAATATTCACAATTTGGATAAAAAGGATGTTGTGTTCATAATAACCGCGCAATTAATTGCAGTTCACGCAGACTATTTAAGAGCCAATGAACAAATCATATAAATTACAGTGACTGAGGCACTTGGTAACTGCTACTCCATGCAAGAGCCAGTAATCTGTTTTTTATCAACAAATTCATGCAAAAGATTCATTTTAGACAGAGCAAAACTGAAACTAATATAAATTAGGAAGAGAGCAAGAATGAAAAAATAACTAAGAACAAATTAAAAGTAAAACTAGCAAGTAAAAGTACAAGAGTTATCTTTCTCAAGTCTCAACCCAGGAAAATCATTGAATCGCATCACCTGGCCCTGAATCCCAAAGCGGAATTGCCCTTTAAGTAGTTCTCTGTACTCAGTTCCACAAGTAGTTCTAAGTCCTCCATTAAAGTGCAAATTTAAGGGAAAGCAACTACATACAAAACAAGTGACATTTTTTTTATATTAAAACAATATATAAAAAACTTGAGACCAAATTCTCAAATTTGGATAGCAATAGAGACTATAATCCATGCAATTTAATTGAACATCATGAAGTTGCCCCACTGCAGATTTTCAGAAAGACAGATCACCTAAGTACGTTATCCAACTTTATTTCTAATTCTAGTAGAGAAGTTGCAGAAGAAAATAGAATTGACCAGCAGTTCATGAAGGCCATGATAAATTAATTCTTTAAGTTTTGAATTCATCACTGCCACTCTCGATCAACTCATTCTCCCTCATTGTCATCCCTCCCCGCGCCCCCCCCCTGTAGATCTCTGGCCAATTACACCAGAACCACTCACCGATAGCTCGGCCACGGTCGATCTCTCTTGCCCCGAGCCACTCGCTGCTTCTCTCTTCCTTGTTTAAGACTTTGTGCACCTCGTCTGTGTAAGCCTTCTTATGTCGTGCAGGCCCTTCAATAGAAATGGACCCACAAGCCAAAGTCAATCTCAGCCGCCAACTCAAGCGTTTCAGAGCAATTGGGCAGAACATTTCCCCCACGTTGCCTGAGAAAAAGTTTCCACCATCAGCCGCCTCCATCACCATGAACGCAGAGCTGGTCCAACCAAGCAACTGATGACCCTGACACATAGGCCCAGGGTCAGACGTGTAAGCGCCAATTCGATGACGACATACGTGAGGAAGACATGATTAAGGCGTTTGAGAGGCTTCCGCTTGGTCCACGAGAGCTCACTTTTTCTGTTCTTTAAGCTCGTTGTTCTTTATCTATTCATCAACCAGTCTTACATCACCTTCTCTAGATGAATATCTATCTTGTTGTTCCATTCACTGTTTCTGGACATCTATGAAGCTGGGCCACCATTGCATGGGTTCATCTCTGTTAGCCATAAGGGATACAGAATTTCATGGATGGTTTTGTGCAGTGCAGACACAAAATTGTTCACTGGTCCAATTGACCTATCCATAGAAGAGAGAAGACTTATCTTGTTTTTCATGGCTTGGGTATCCATCTGTCCAGAGTTTTGCTTTTACTGTTCAATCAAACAGGAGAATTCAAACTGTATCACTCTTTCTGGTCTACTGTCCTTCACCGACAGAAGACATGGGTTTCCAATACTATTTTTGATATGTACTTATACAAACATCGATCCAGTCTTTGTACAATCTGGTGTCATTGCTCGGATCTATGTGAACATGAACTTCTGTCATAGGCATGCAAAGTAAGGACCCCTGTATATCAGCTCTAGACTTTGATGATTTTCAGCTGGTTTAAGTCACCATTGAAGCATCTGGGTTTGAATTCATGAAGTTTACCATGGAGCATGGAGAGAGGATCTATAACTACAGTCCTTGAGACTCGTGTACTGTGACATGAATGGTCTGGACTTTTCCATATCATTCACAATAAGAATAAGAGCTGAGACAGTTCTCAGTTGAATAGAGATTGCATGTTATTTCTAGCTGCATCTTTTCACTTATTCAATGGGAGTTAATAAACAAGGACTTATAGATTACCAAAGGGCTTTTGGTCATTAAAGGCTAAAGCTATCCATCCCTATGAAATACTCCATATGGAAACACTTAGTGAACTGATCAAGTTTGTTAATGAATTAGGTATGACCTATTTATAGTGCTACTTTTTTTTGGGTACAGAATTATGAAGTATAATAACTACGTCCATGGAAATTATTGCTTCTTCTGTTTGCGTAGTCTATACTGGGACCTAAGGAAATCATAATTGAATTTAGAATGATTACTAAGAAAGCTAGAGCAAGAATAGAAGCAGGAAGAAGATTAAACATAATTGAATTAATGATCAGAGACGTACTCTGTCAATCGACTGCCATAGAAGCTGCTGGTCATGGGCTTGTTTACTACTCCTTTACCAAAAACAGATCGAAGAAGTACAATAACTACCATCCATGGTCCCTTATATGTACCTGTTAAATGTTGTTGTTGTCAAATATATAGACATATCATAATTTATACTATTGCAAATACTTGCAAAGGCAATAAATTGCAGAGAGTAGCCTAACGCATGGAACAGAGCATGGAGCACATTCATGAATCAATCAATTATTATGTGATCTCATGCAGGAGACTATAACTGAGTCACTTTCTATTTTACATGCAAGACCCAAGAATCCATCTATACCAATGAATTCCATTTATAACTAATTTATCGTCCAAGCACACTGCCGCAGCGGACTGGCAAGGGAGGGCCGCCTGAGCTAGCCCCACAGCGAGCTGGCAAGGGACCACATAAAATTTTGACTTGAAAAATGGGCGGGACAACCCTCAGGCCCCATGCCGACATTATTTCAAAATAGTGCTTGCATATAGCTGCAAAGATGAGACTTATATTTTGTGGCATAGCTGATAATGTCTATCTTCTACAAGCTATGGGATGATGATGCAAGTGTACAAAAACACATTCATGAACTTCCTTTTTAAGTTTGGTACATAGCAAGTATAAAAAGTGCAAGATGAGTAACAAGGCTAAATGTAGTTACACAGATTGCGCTTTTTATATATGCAGATAACTTAAAAGAAACTCTGTGAACATGTATTCCTACTCTGGCATCTTTCCATAGCAATTGGATCAGAAATGCCCTTTTCAGGTCGGCAATTAGATCTTTTTTTTTTGAGGGGGGCGGGGACCCTACTTGATGGAAATGCATCCATATTTTAAAAAACTTGGGTGATTGGTGGGAGTCATTCAAGGAGTGGATCACAATTTGGTGCTCGAGTTCTATTAGGTTTTGAATGCGA
Organism: Saururus chinensis; assembly: GCA_035235625.1. Classification (NCBI taxonomy): domain Eukaryota; kingdom Viridiplantae; phylum Streptophyta; class Magnoliopsida; order Piperales; family Saururaceae; genus Saururus; species Saururus chinensis. Next base: position 30,931,634 of record CP141148.1, on the reverse strand, counting down.
GAGACTCCGTAATGCAGTATTATGTGACCCTCTCCTACTTGACTAGCATTTAGTTGTGTGCGGAGGCTACAAGTCAAGTAGGACACATAGTCCTGCACGGCCAAGTCCCTCCTATTTAAAACTCAATAAAACTCCAGCTCCGATGTGTTTTACTACTTGACAGACTCCCATAAAACAAATTACAATATGCATTTCTGTCTTTCAGTTCCTCTATGCTCCAATATCAGGGAAATGGAGAGAGCGATGAAGCGACAAGGAGGGTTGTTTCTAGTGAGCAAATATTATCCTAGAAGTCAGTAAACTCTCATAAAATCTCTAAACGACTATCTTAGTTACTTGTTCAATGAAATGTTATCATCATAGACTCATCACAGATTTAGACAAAAAAACTATTGGGCACCATATGCAGTCATATGAAAATCCATTCCCGAGCCTTCTTCCCAGATCCGTCTCCTTATAAATCCAGAGTAGAGAGCAAGGGAAAGAGAATAGTAATATGTTGTAGGGCACCAAGACGAGTCAGATATGGAGAGGAGCTAATGAGTCATCTATACGAATAAAAACAAGTATTAGAAAAGCCCATATTAGGAGTTGATTAGGAGAAACAGAAATCCCATATTAGTCTCAAAAAAATACTGATGGCAAAACTAATAGTATAAACCAGCAATAGGGATAGGAACACCACATAAAAACAAATAATAGAGCAACAGACTTATCTGTATCAACTCAGAAATTTCAATGAATCGCTTCACCAGTTCCTGACCACCACACCAATCTGTTAAGAAGAAAGAGCAAAGTCCCGGATTTGAAAGAACTGTTGAAGCTTTTATATAATATTGAATGATTTGAACATTTCAATTTTAGGGAAAGCATAAAACAGAGCACGGACAATTGTGGACATGAGTTCATGCAAGAGACACTAACTGAGTCACTTCGTTATTCTATCTTTCATGCAAGAGCGAATCAGCTATCTACATGATATGTAGCCTATTTGGACTTGTAATATGATAAAGAAAAATTGTTTTTCTGACCGGTTTTCAATGGAAATATTTTCTATGCTCCGCTTTCACAGTGAGCTGGGAAGCGTCGGCTATCAAGATTGACGGTGCATATGCTAGTGCACGTTAGCATGGGCAAAGTGTACGTTGTCGATTTTGATATCCGATGCTTCCCGAGTGTTCCTTACTATCAGCTTACATTGAAGAGGGAGCATGAAAAATGCTCACATTGAAGAGGGAGCATGAAAGACTAGCCCACATGGGGCTCTGAACATGATTAGCGCCCCTTATGTACCATGTCCGGATCCTCATCTGGGTTGGTGCTGAGTGGCGGAGGGAGCTGACGAAGCAGGTGGCGGAAGAGGCATAGGTGGGGAGCCGGGACATGGGAGAGGGGGTTTTGGTGCTGGTGGTGGAGTTGGAGGAGAAGCTAAGGGGGTTTGGGTGTTGGAGGTGATGACATAACATCTACTAACTAAATATTGGTGTTGGGCTTACTAATTTAAATATAATGACTTCAGCCAATTGACGAAGATAAGACAACTATCTATGGAAACAAATTATTACAAAAAACTTTCGTATCAAAAGAATCCTAATTGGAAAAATAGTAGTACAAACTAGCAATGGAGATAGAAACACTGAGTAAAAACAAATAGTAGAGCAGCAGACATGTATCAGTGAATCGCTTCACCAGCTCCTGAAGACCACCAATCTGTTGAGAAGATTGAGCATAAGACACGGGTTTATAGAACTGTTGAAGCTTTATATAATTGATGATTTGGGTGTTGCTCGAGTTGATGGTATAGGTTCAGATCAAATTTTGGATGAAAATATACATTTGTTCTAGAATTTGATATAACTTTTGGTTGTTCTAGGATTTTAAGTATGATGAATCTCGTTATAGTTAGGTACTTCCCTTGATTTATGTTTCTTGGTTTGAATCAAACTTTCCTGTGGGGATTTTGCCTATAGTGCATAATGTAGAGAGCTACAGTATAGAAGACAACAATAAAGGGAAAGAAGAGCTTTATTCAATCATATTTGTCTTGTGCTCAACTGAGCTACCGAGATTTAGAGAAGAGGGAAAAATCCGATGGGGAAATTCTTTTATTACATTGATTTTATTCTAAGCAATTTCGAGAAATAAACTAGATTTATAACCACTTCTTATCAATTTGGCTTTTAGCTAGTTTGGGATGATTCCACGAACTATGTCAAAGATAGCGCTTTCCTTCTCCAGGTTGATATGCTCAACATTACTTCTTATGGTGCTTCACTTCTCTGGTTGGATATGCTTTGCCTCACTTCTTCTTTTTTGACATAGTTGGTGGAATCACCCCAAACGAGCTTGAAGCCAGATTGACAGGAAGTAATTAGGAATGTAGTTTATTTCTCCAAATTACTTAGAAACAATGTAATAAGGGAACTTTCTCATACAAAAATTTCCCACTTCTATAAATCCTTGTAGCCCAGTTGAGCAGAGGCCATAGATGATTGAATAAAGCTCTTCTAATCCCTTAATATTCTTCTACGATTGCTCTTGTGCTCTCTAATTTTTTTTACAAGAGTTGTCACCCACCTTTATATCAATTTAAAGAGTTGTTCTCTCCAAATTGTCCGATCCTACCCTATGAGGATCGTACAATTCAAAAACTACTGCTTCTCTACTTATAGATCCTTGATAAGAGGTGCTTGAGCAGGAAAGTGCACCCTGAAATGATTTTAATCTACCAAAACCTATATCCACTACTTCATGCAAAAGACCCGTACTAAAAAGAACAACAATGAAACTAATATAATTAGGAACATGAATGGAACAAAAACTAAGAACAAATTAAATAATAAACCAAGTTAAAGTGTGGAACTATCTCTCTCAGCCAGGGAAACCATTGAATTTCTTCACCTGATCCTGAATCCCAAAAACCTGTTCAGAAGAGAGGGGGGGGGGGAAGTCAATCAAAAGCACTCTTGACAAGAACTATTGAATCTCCTTTGAATCAACAATAACCTACTTTATAAAATAGAAGAATGAGCTGGCCCTCAGGATTCTTAGGTATCCGGCAATTCAACTAATTCTTGATCCTCCATTAAACTGCAGATTTCAGGAAAAAAAAACAACAATAGACAACATACAAGACCTTTTTCATGGACAATCAGACAACATAAGAGACTTGACCATACAAGATGGTCCAGTAAATTATTCTCAAATTAGGATAGCAAAGGAGACTATAATCCACACAATGTAATTAAACACCATGAAGTTGTTCTCCTGCAGATTCACACAAAGAATATCAACTAAAGGACCTTAGCCAACTTTTTTCGAATTCTTGTAGAGAAGTGCTTGAAAAGAAATAGAATTTAACCACAGTTCATGAAGGCCATCATCAATTAAATTATATGTTGTGAAGTGAAACAAAAGACAACAGAATAATACCAAACCAAACAAAGACCAAAAGTTACGCTATTGCAAATTCTTGCAAAGATAATTAACTGCATGGAGTGGCCTAAAGCTGTAAACGAAAAAAAAAACACCAAAAAGCAGGGAACAGAGCTCCGAAAGAAGCCTTAAGGTTAGTATGAATGAAAATGTCTCTTGGATCCAAAAAATTTCAGCTTCTCCAATATCATAAGTAGCTTCATGTCTATTATTTCATGGAAGAGATATCTATTGAAGTCAGAGTGCTATTTCATGCAAAAGCCAATAATCTATGTATATCAATGAATTTATACAAAAGACCAACTAGAGAAGAACAATATGATAGGAGATCATTGACTAAAAGCTATTATAAACTAGAACTAGAACAACAGATAGGTAATTATAGAGCAAAAGAACAATATGTAAGAACAACTACTAGAGCGAGTAAAAGCTACAGTCTACTCAAGAAGAAGAAAAAACATAAGTAGAATGAAATAGACTCCTTAAATAAGCGGTTTGTGACATTAGGCTTCTTGGTTGAGTGCCTGAACTGGTTGAGAGGTTTCCTATTCTGACTTCTTCAACAAGTGCGGGATACCCAATATAGGAAGGCTGCAACGGAGAAAAGTGGGCTCAAATAAAGAAATCTAAGTGATTGCGAGTGTGACAATGAAGCAAATTCGCATTGGGCTGATGATTTATGGGCCCCGGCGGCTGGTCCCTTTCCTTGCTTCCCTCCTCCTCCTTCTCTGTCCCGTTCTTCCTTCTCCCTGCCATAGCTTTCTTCTGTCCTTTTCCTTCACCTCTTTTCTACCTTCCTCCCACTCTTTTTTGTGAGTGTTGGAGTAAAGGTATGCGCTTTGTTGGTGGTCTCCCATCTCGCTGCACCCGTTGTGGTGTCTATCTCCAGTTGTTCATGTTGTGGAGTCCTATGTTGAGCTCGCCTTGCATTCCCCTAGTGGATTTCACAGCTCGAGCAACATAAAAAACGTTCATCTTTGACGCCATGAAGAAGAAAATTTTGAGAAACTGTACTTGAGGAAAACATTAAAGAGACCATTCACCATTTAAGTACCTTATCCAATTTTATTTCTAATTCTTGTAGAGAAGAGCTAGAAGAAAACAGAATTAAACAGCAGTTCATGAAGGCCATCATAAATTAAATCTTAATTTGTGAATTTAGGCAAATGATGATCACTCACTTACGGACTGCTCTTAATGCAAGATACTGTTAATTTAGCACTATGGTAAATGTTGTTTGTAGGCTAATTTATTGATCATCGTAATTTATCCTATTGCAACTTACAAAGATAATATATTGCAGAGTGGCTTAAAGCATGGAACAGAGCACATTCATGAATCAATCATTTATCGTATTTGTGATCTTATGCAGGAGACTATAACTGATTCACGTAGTTCTACTTTTCATGCAAGAACCAAGAATACATCTATACCAATGAATTCCATCTATAACAAACTTATCCTCAGCCCTGTAATAGGTCGGCTCGGGCTGCTTGAGCACGCCTCAGATAGTGATATTCCCACAACAAAAATACCAACAAACACTCATTCGAGTTTTGATTGGACTTAACAAGTAGGCTCACCAAAGTTCACATAGGTTCACTAATTTAGTCCAATCAAAACTCATGTGAGATTTTTTGTTGTGTGATTTGTTGTAAAAATATCATTTTCCTAATTGAAAAGTGTGCTTACATATAGCTTCAAAGATGAGATCTATATTTTGTGACATAGCTGATAATGTCCATCTTCTATAAGCTATGGCAAGATGATGAAGTATACAAAATACACATTCATGGACTTCCTTTTAAGTTTGGTACAGAGCAAAGTTCAAGCTGACTAACAAGGCTAAATGTTGTTGCACAGATTGCACTTTTTATACTTGCATGCACCTAACTTAAAAGAAAGTTTATGAACATGTATTCCTCTCCTCTGGCATATTCCATAGCATTAGCACTCCAAAAACTTGGGTGAGTGGTGGGAGTCTTTTAAAGAGTGGATCACAATATGGAGCTGGAGATCTATTAGGTTTTGAATGGAAGCGACTCCGTAATGCGTATTATGTGACCCCTCCTATTTGACCAGCATTTAAGTTGCATTGTGGAGGCTACAAGTCTAAGTAGGGCAACATAGTACTGCACAGCCAAGTTGCTCCTATTTAAAACCCAATAGAACTCCAGCTCCATTGTGTCCTACTACCTGAAATACTCCCACGAGACAAATCACAAGATGCATTTCTGTCTCTCAGTTCCTCCATGCATGCTCCAATATCAGGGCAACAGAGAGCAAATACAAGGAGGGTTATTTCTAGTGAGCATAAAACAAAGCGAAGACAATTGTGGACAGATTTCATGCAAGAATTAGCAATCAGCTATCTACACGATATGTAGCCTATTCGGACTTGTAATATGATACGTAGCCTAGTGATGTTTCACAACTTCTACACCGCTTGCACCAAACCGACACCACCGTGGGCCACCTCTTCTACACCTCCACCAGCCTTAAACCCACCTCCATCATGTCTGAACCCTCATCCAACGCCTCCTCCTCTACCACTCCCCCGCTATCCCCGTCACCAGCACCTCCTTCAACTCCTCCTCCTCCCCACCACCAGCACCAAACACACCCCCATGTCCTGGGCATGGAGCAGGGTTTGCTGCTAGTGGAGGAGTAGATGGTCGAGGTGAAGAAGGTTCTGAGTGGCGGAGCGAACGGAGGAGGAGGTAGCGGAAGAGGCGTAGGTGGGGGGATGGGACATGGGGGAGGGAGTTTTGGTGGAGTAGGAGGAGGAGCTGGCAGAGGTGTGAGTGGTGAATATAGCGGAGGCGGAGGCGGAAGAGTGAGGTTTGGGCGTTGGAGGTGATGACGCAATAAAAAGAAGTCTATTACGTCTAATATTGGTGTTGGGCTAAATTATTCAAAGATAATAACTTTAGACAATTAGCAAAGACAGGACAACTATCTATGGCAACAAATTATTGCAAAAGACTTTTGTATCAAAAGAATACTAATTGCAAAAGTAATGGTATGAACTAGTAATGGAAATAGGAAAACTGCATAAAAAACAAATAGTAGAACAGCAGACTTATCTGTCAATGAATCGCTTTACCAGCTCTTGAAAACCACCAATATGCTGAGAAGATTGAGCAAAGACACGGGTTTGGAAGAACTGTTGAAGCTTTATATAATTGATGGTTTGAGCTTTCCTATTTTGAGTGTATTTAATCTGTTTGGAAGATTGAGCAATGGGGGAATTGATAAAAAACGCTCTTTACAAGAACTAATGAATCTCCTTCGAATCAACAATGGATTACAACAATACCTGCTTTATAAAACAGAAGAAGGAGCGGGCCCTCAAGATTCTTAGACATCCTGCCAATTTAACTAGTTCTTGATCCTTCATTAAACTGCAGATTTCAGAAAAAACCAACAAAAGACAACATACAAGACTTTTGTTTTTGGACAATCAGACAACATAAGAGACTTGACCATACAACATGGTTCAGTAAATTGTTCCATAAAGTTGCCCTGCTGCGGATTCATGCAAAGAATGTCAACAAAAGGACCTTAGCCAACTTTTTTCTAATTCTTGTTGAGAAGTGCTTGAAAAGAAATAGAATTGAACCACAGTTCATGAAGGTCATCATCAATTAATTTTGATGTTGTGAAGTCAAGCAAAAGACGAATCACTCAATTATGGACTGCTATGTTATATTAATGCTAGATACCATTAATGTAGCGCATGAGAGAAGATGAACAGAGCTGAGCAATACTACAACGAACAAAGACCATATAGTAGTAGTTTGTATATTGGCGCATAACACGTTGCATCAAAAGAAGCCATCTGGTTCATATGAACAGGGCTCCATGTCCACAATGAAGACCATCATCAATCACTGCTTAATGTCAATGATTTAATGCACGAGATATCTACTGAGTCAGTGCAATTTCATGCAAAAGCTAATAATTAATCTATATCGACGAATTCATGCAAAAGACTCCTACTATAAAACTAGAAATAGAACAACAAATAAGAGATCATAGAACAATACGTAAGAACAACTAGCAGAGCAAGTAAAAGCTAGAGTCTACTCAAGAAATAAGAGATCATAGAACAACAAATAAGAGATCATAGAACAATACGTATAAGAACGAGTAGCAGAGAGCAAGTTAAACCTAGAGTCTACTCCAGAAGAAGAAAAAGAATCAAAGTAGGCGTTCAGATTTAATAGGCTGCTTGGCTTGATGCGCTGAACCTGTTGATATTGGAAGGCTATCACGGAGGAAAGTGGGGCTCAAGGAAACCAAGTGAATGCAAGCATGGCAATGAAGCTTTCGGGCCCGGCTGTAACGGATTAACGAAAGCATTGACAAGATTTCGAGACCCAGCACGGCTGCCGCAACCGGGCTCGGTTGGCCGGTGGCAACTTTCATCGGCTGCCTCCTCCTCTCCCGGTTTTCTTCGCTTGTTCACCTCGTTTCAATGCTATTTCATACAAAAGCCAACTAGAACTAGAACAACAACAGAGGTAGGTTTCCTATTCTGACTTCTTCAGCAAGTGCGTGATACCCGATATAGGAAGGCTGCAACAGAGGAAAGTGAGCTCAAATAAGGAAACCAAGTGAATGCGAGCGTGAAAATGAAGCCAATACGCATTGGGCTGATGATTTATGGGCCTCGGAGGCCGGTCCCTTTCCTTGCCTGCCTCCTTCTCCTCCTTCTCCCGGCCTCGCACTCCCTCCTGTTTCTTCTGTCCTTTCCTTCACACTCTTTTTGGTGCGTGTTGGAGTGGACGTATGCTCTTTGCTGCTATGGGTGCAGGCCATCCTTTCTCGGATTCGGTGGACTGAGAGGTCCATCGTGTTGGTTGTCTCCCATCTCGCTGCACCCGTTGTGGTGTCTTATCTCCAGTTGCTCATGTTGTGGAGTCTTTTGTTGAGCTCGCCTTGCATTACCCTGGTGGTTTTGACAGCTTGAGCAATATAAATAACGTTAATCTTTGACGCCATGAAGAAGAAAATTTTGAGAAACTGTAGAGGAAAACATTAAATAGACCATTCACCACCTTAGTACCTTATCCAATTTTATTTCTAATTCTTGTAGAGAAGAGCTAGAAGAAAACAGAATTGAACAGCAGTTCATGAAGGCCATCATAAATTAAATCTTAATTTGTGAATTCAGGCGAAAGAATCACTCACTTACGGACTGCTCTGCTATTTTAATGCAAGATACCATTAATTTATGCATTATGGTAAATTGGTAAGTAGTTCATGAACTGCATGGACCAGCCTAAGCTGTAAAAGAAGCAAAAACATGGAACAGAGCTTGATATCCACCATGAAGACCATCATCAGTCACAGCTTATGCATAAGATTTCATGCAAAAGATATCTACTGAGTCAGTGCTATTTCATGCAAAAGCCCAGAATCTATGCGCGCATATCAACGGATTCATACAAAAGATCAACTACAGAAGAACAATATGATAGGAGAAAAATAGAACAACAGATAGAACAAATAAAAGCTACAGACAACCCAAGAAGAAGAAGATGCATCAAAGTAGGGGTTCAGATTAAGGAGGCTTCTTAAATAAGCTGTTCGTGACGATGGGCTGCTTGGCTTAGTGGCCTGAACCGGCTGAGAGGTTGAAGGCTATAAGGAGGAAACCGACTGAATGCGAGCGTGACAATGAAGCAATAGGCATATTGGGCTGATGGTTTTATCGGCCCGGGTGCAACGCGTTAACAAAAGCAATATGATCCCAGTCACGAGTTTTCGAGAACCGGCAAAAAGCATCGGGCCGTGGCAGACCGGTTCGACCGCTGGCCGACCCTGGTTGACATGGCAGAGGGCAATCCTGCTTAATACGATTATCCTATTCTCTTTTGTTATCAATCCTACCAAAAAAACAAGAGGGGTTTGGTGCGGCCCCTGATTTGCAGGGGTCAGCAAGGAAGGCCGTAGTTCAAGCGGGGAGTGCGGAGCCCGGCCCTGGAGGAGGGAGGGGGAGAACTAGAGACCCTGCCTGCCTGCCTGAAAGGTTGTAAGTGGTAGGACAGATCACAGCCTGAGAGGATCGCCGATCCATGGTTGAGGGGAGGGACGGTCGGAAAGGGAAGGGAAGGGAGGCGGTCGGACGGTGAATGAACCACCGACCACCCCGGCCACCTGATTTATCGGCCGGGTTGGGAGGTAAGGTGGAGCCCGAGCAGGGGAGGATTGACCGCCGGGAACAGGAGGAGTCGAGGGCTTGGTTCAGGTAGGGAGCTCGAAGCACTCTCTTTACTCTTGCCCAAAGGTCCATGCACGTCACACGGCGAAGACGGGTCCTTGGCGACGAACGCCTGTAGGCTGACGCCCGCCGACAAATGGGAGGTAGGAGTCACAGTAAAGCTTTGTTTCCTTTATAACTATCTGTCTTCCGTCCTCCGCCGGGAAATAATTGAGGCTCGGGGCCGGCCGATCGACTGGAGTCTGGAGCAGGTAGAGGCCGGTGGTCGAAGGCTTGAAGCCGGAGCTTTTCAGCCGGGATGGATAGCAACTGTCGAGGCAATGACGTGGGCCTTGACACATGTGAACGTGAGTTTTCACGTGAGAATCTTGTGTGCTACATGGCAATGGCACCACCCATATACAAAAAATGTGAACCTCGTTTTTTTTTACTACCTTTTATTATTTTTTTACCTTATTATTTTTTTATTAAAATTTTTTATATTTTTTATATTTACTTATTTTTTTTTTTAATTTTTCACTGGCATTTCTTCTCCAATGTTGATGTCTTCGTTTTTACCACCACCGCTGTCCATAGGCTGTCGTCATATATGCTGGTTGGCTGTGTGCTATCGCGACCATTGTGGCTGGCAACCGCGTGCTAATTATGCGCTGGCCTTATATAGGGCATAAGCGGCGGCCACATACAAGGCCGTGGTGGGTAGCGCAAGCCACAACAACCACGTGCCGGATTGCGGCGACTATGCACAAGGTTGCAACGGCCACACATAGGCCACAGTTGGCCAGTTACGGCTACTGTGGCTGGCCGCAATTAGCAGCCGTGCAGCTCCTAGTATTGGAGGAGAAGTGATAGGAGAGATAGAGGGGGGAGCACAGCGAAAGAGATAGGAGAGATGGGAAAAAGAGTAAAAAAAAAGTAAGTTTTTTTTTAAACAAGGGGTTCAAACAGCTACGTTCTAAAAAAAAAAAAAAATTGGGTACGATACGTATCCCCCACTTAAACCCCCTGCTTCCGCCTCTCGGCCTCTCCTCCCTTCTCTCCTCCCCTCTCCCACGAACCAGAGCAGAGACTCTCTGGAGACAGAGATTCTCCAGCGCGGCGATTCTCGAGAGAGTGAGACTCTCCATTCACTGGTGACCATCTCCATTTCATAGGCCTCCGTCCAGAGCCACAGATTGAAATAGGTAAAAGTAACAATTTTTATTTGGTAATCGACGATTCTCAGTGAATGGGTTTTCCTATTTAAGCTTTTTTTTTCTAATTCTAACAATGTTTTGCATGAATCATATGTTTGGGATTTTTTGTGTCTTGAATTTTTATGTTTTTTTTTGTACACAGTTGTCCATATGTTTGGCCTTCTGCTCTAGTGCTCTTATTTTCTATCTGAAAATTGTGAAAAATACTGTCTTCTTCCTTATGAACTGTGTAGGATGTGTTCTTTTTGTTGGTTGATGGATAGACTATGCAGCACAGGAGATTGATAATTTGATACAAATTATTGTCGAATTATTTGTTTCTTAGAAGCATTTCTTGGTTAGTGTTGCATTAATCTCAAGTGCCATTGTTGAGTTTAGTGTTGCATCTGGGTAATTTTAGTTTAATTGTCTTTGCCTCTACTGCATATTGCTTTTACATTTTTTATTTCTAGTATATCTATCCCTTATCCTGGCTTCTATTAGCTTTTCATTCTATTTTTTGCCTACCTCATTTAGCTTCTTAGTTGTTTTCTTCTAGTTATTATTTATTTTTTCACTCATAACTCTTAAAATACACCTATATATACACATACATACATATATATATACACATACATACATATATATATATATATATATATACACATACATATATATATATATATATACACATACATACATATATATATATATATATACACATACATACATATATATATATATATATACATACATATATATATATATATATATATATATATAATTTTTTAATAGCTGTATCATATCCTAGTTTTTTGGAATTGCCATATCCCAGTGTTCGTATCATGTCGTATCATATCCCGGTATCTGTATCCGTGTTTCCTTCTCCATCGTTATGTGATTTTCAAAATTGATGAGAAAAAGGAGTTGTTGTGGAGAAGATTGGTGGGCCTGCAGAAAGCTATGATGATTTTGTAGCTGCTCTGCCCGAACATGATTGCCAATATGCAATCTGTGATTTTGATTTTGTTGCTGAGGTGAACTGTCAGAAGAGCAAGATTTTTCTTTTTTATGGCATTCTATAATACCAGGAGAGAATATTAAACATTGAAACTTGTTAAAGTTTGATGACATTTGGGCATTTATGATTGAAATCTGTGCCAAAGTTGTTATTTGATGATATAGGAAGATGTCATATTGATTCAAGGAGAGTTGCTTATGCTTTATACATTATACAAAATTTGTTCATGCTAATTTTACATGTGTGATAATGTTACATTGGCCATTAAGGAAAAGAAATTATGAAGAATTTGGTTTATGAGGAGAGTTGTCAATGCTTTATGTACTATACAAGATATGTTCATGTTAATTTGCATGTGTGAAGTATTGCATTGAGGAAGACAAATTATTATGCATGACATTTTTGTTTAGTTGCAAAGTTGCTATGCAAAAAAGATGTGAAAAGTTTAATTTAATAAGTAGAAATCTAGACTTAATTCGCTGGATATATTGGTAGCCAAACTCAAGATATTCAAATAATATATAAGAAGTCATTTATAACAAACTGAGCCGAGTTTGAGCCGATCTTCAAGTTGATTTGATCTGATGCTGAGCTCACCTCGCTTAGGTTCAAGTTCGAACCAAACAGCTTGTTGAGCCCAATTCGAGCCAAACAGGCTCAGCTCGTCGAGCTGGCTCTACTCTTTAGCAGCCTTAATTGTGGGTGTTAAATACAGTTGCCATTCACAAAACCTCATGCCCACCCAACTCGTTTGTCCTCTCTTCCTCTTCCCAACCTCTCCATCTCTCCCTCTTTTTGTTTTTTTTGTTAATGTTTAGTGACATTATTGGCCATTGCAGCAAGGAAGCGACCACATTCTCCTCTTCATTTCTTTTATCTTTTCTTTCATGGGCAGACATCAACTAGGGCTTGTGTAAACTTCTCCAAGGGCAAACCAAAACTAAGCGTGAAGGGTGGTAGAGGGCTTGGCTGGAACCACAACTTAAGTGTTGAACACGTCCTTGCAAGGTAAGGATTTCCACGTCTTTCTGATGGTTGATATTCATTTTGATGTGATGATCATCGTGATGGAAGTTGCCATTCAAATAAACTAAATGATTTTCATGAACCAGACCCACCTCGATAAATAAAATATATTATTATATACTTATAAAAATATAATCATACTTATGGAGGGTTTTACACCAGTTCTAAAGTTATTAGCTTCTGATCACAGATCGGCTTGTATCAGTTGAGGTTTGTCTGGCACTGTGTGTGTATGATTCAATGTCTGATCGGGGGATGTCTGTGAAAAGCTTAGGAAATTGTTGCCCAGAGGATGTTGCTTGGCTTTCTTCGCTCTCTGAGTCCGAGCTTGTGAGTTGGGAATTCTTTTCTTTAATTTGACTACTTCACGTTTGCCAATGTTTATTTTCATCAAATTCTTTATGATTTTGTGCTCAACAATATGGGAGGTAGAAGAAAGTAAACTATTAGAGAGGACAAGGTTTTTTTTAATTATTACCATTATTTGTTGTTCACTTTAATCAAAGTTAAGCCAGGGATGAAATTGAATTTTTAGATAGAATGGTATAGTGGATATAGCCTGACTGATTATTTCTTTGTGTAAGTTATTCAATGGCTTATTTGATAGCATAAACTTGGTTAAATGCATGCACAGGATCTGCTGGTTTATATAAAGAATCTGGTTATACAACGTGCTATGGTTATTGATGGGGAAATTTTAGTTCAAAAATTTGATTTGAGGATGCTTCGAGCTATTGGTATGTGAAATCTCTTATAAATTTGGGCTAAATTTTTTTATATTGTCTATGTTATATTAATGGAATATCTGTAAACGAAATGTGGAAATTTTAATTATGAAATAGTGAGGCAACAAGAGTGAACACTTTTGATAGATAATTGTACACTTAAATCAGAGGGTATACAACAAGTTTATGTGTTTGTTTGGTTTCCTTGTGATTGTGCCAACACTAGTTGTGAACAAGTGCTGTATCTACAAATTATTTATGCTAGTGCTTTATTTTTCCTACTATTTTCTAGAATCTAAGTCAAATATTCTTCCTACTACTCTTTCCTTTCCAATTTCTTATTGAAATCTTCCAAGGACCTAAATAATTATAGCAATATTTCTTTTACAATCTTCAACTGGTGAAGTCATCCTGGAATAAGCACTAAGAAATGTAATTTTGAAGAGGATAGTGAACCTTTATTCCGTTATCCCCTTGATAGAGGATTCCATCTTGAGAAGGGCATTGAGTGAAGAACCTTGAAACTAAATCTTCTCACATGGATTTTGTTCAATCATATCTAATCTATAACACCAGCCCAGATAGTTGGGTTAAGATGTAGATGATGATGCTCATCTTCATCATCTGCATAAAATTAGAGTAGGCATTGCCATGTTTACTATTCTATATGCATGATCAACAAATAAATGTAGATAAAAATAGTAGAAACTTTTCAACTCATAATACAAATTTGAGGAAGTTGACTACAAATGAAAGTAGTGCAGTAATAGAAACCGTACTGGGTAACCTTGTATGACAGAAAATAAGATGTGTGACTATTCAAGGTTGAAATAAATTCCTTTTTCTTCCAGTATGATAGTTAATCTAAGTAAAGCAACAATTCAAATTGCTTGGAATAGCTTGTTCATCTGATTTTGGCTTTGTATAAGTGGCTAATTAATTCTACTATCTATGGAAATTATGTAGGAGCTGTTTTGATAGAATATGTAAGAGACCGTCTTAAGGGTTCATCTCTCCCAAGCTATGCTGATGTATCCTGTATATTTAACCACTGCAATTTGACCTTGGATTGTGAAGATGCTAATATGGGCACCGGAGATATATTATTGTCAGGAGGAAAATGTCCAACACAGGAAAAATTTTAGGATTAAATTGTTTTCCCCTTTTCCCCCTTTGCTTATAATAAAAAGCAGGACAAGCTGCAGGCTTCTGAATAATGAAAGCTGCACCATCGGTTCAGTTGGCAAGGAGAAATAATCAAATATGTTGAGCTGGATGGATTGAATTTTGATATGGAAGGTAATTTTTACAAAATTATGTGAATTAAAAAGTGTCATGTATAATTTGGATCATTGTTTTCTATATATATATATATATATGAAATTTTAGATCTTTGATAACCTTTTGTTGGTTGTTTCTTCGATGATATTGCATCCAAGCAAGGGCTTCTTCCTTGTGTTCGTCACTATCTATAATATCTGGCTATATGACTGAACTCTAAAGAATTCTCTTGTAATTCCTCAATTATGATGCTGATACAAGGGCACAAATTGTTGGAGGGGTTGGACCAAATGGTTATCACATAGTTCCCAATCTGTTATGAGTAGCAGTTGTATGTGACCATTGATGAGTAGGCAATTCAAGATGTGCCTATTAAACAAGAGAGATGCTACGTAGCCTCATCCCGAGGACCACTAGCCGCATGTTCACCATGATGTGCGGGCAATATGTGAGCGCTAGGCGAGTGTCTATGGGTGCAAATGTATGTTGCATTTTCAATTGGGCATGCTAAGCTGGGTAGCTAAAGTAAGTGGGCCATAGTTGCTTTGTGTTAATTACTTTTCTTAATGGTGATGTTTTAGTTTCCTTGTGAATAAGAGTTCCTAATTAGGCTAGGGTTTATAGAGGCTTATGCCTATATATACATGTAATGGTCTTGCCAAATTGGATAGGGAGAATTAATAGGAAAGTTATAGTAATTGGTAGAATTGATAGAAGACTTCCCCCTTGATCCCGTCTCTTCTCCTCTCTTCTCCTTGTGTCCCTCTCTATTTATCCCTTGTCCCTCCTCCCCTTTGCTCAACCTTCATCTCTCTTCAATAAGCTTCCACGGTATCATTGCCACCTTCCAATAGTCTTTGTGGACAGCTTCTCGACCAGTTACACGGTCATCCAAAGTAATATTTGTCTCCATTTATGATTGTTGGTGGTCCATGCAACTTTTTATTTTCTCCTTGCTTTGCCTGGTCGGAGCCGAGGTCTATTCGTCGAATGAGCACATCAGTTGTTCTTCTTTCCCTTATCCTTCAAACCATTAGCGAAAGTGCTAGCACTTGGCTTGGCTTAGAGTGGAAGAGGTGAATGCAGCTAGTTCTAGCAAATCTTTCCTACTGCTCTTCTGTCCTCATCGAAGAATGTACGGGTTCCATTTGGTGTTCTTTTCTTAGGATGGTCATTTAGAGATCCTCCAATATTGTGGACATGATTTATAGAGAAAGAAGAGGAAAGACAACCTTTGAGGTGAAATGGTACTCTCTGGTGTTTGGCTGCTTGGGAGGCCTTTTGTGATGGATGAACCAATATGGAAAGACATTTTTCTCACATTCGATTCAATCCCCTGGGACCCACTTTATGGGCACTTTGAAATAAAGTACTTTGCTAATGTTGGGAAGCTGGAAACCAAGTTCTCCCCTTTAGACAGAGCATCCCTATCAAAAGGCTTGCATTACTATTTTGACACCAGAATTTATCCTTCGCACCTCTTTTGCTTCCCCTTCCTCGTCCCACATTCGACATCGTGGCCTTAAACTTTTAGTGTGATTTTTCCTCAACCATCCTTGAAAGCAATCACCAAGGGAGCCTGAAAACTATTGATGGGGGCTAGAAGTGGGATATCTCAACAACTGACTGGACGGAACCAGCTGCCTTCATCACTTTGACCCTGAGCTAGGCTTAGCGAGAGCAACTTTGCCAACGTTTTGAAGATTACGGGGAGGAAGATCAAATGATGTGCTAGGTTAAATGAATGGGCCTTGGTCGTGGGTGATGCATAGTCACAAGAGAAAGGGAGTTGCCAGGTGTAGTGAAACATGAGTGAGAGGAATAGGAAAGAAAGAAAATTTTTTGTAGCTTCATTTCTATTTCCGTCTTCTTTTTCTTATATTTGCTCTTGGGTTTTCTTCTTTTAATACTAACAAAGTTTTAACTAAGATTTAAAAATTTCTCCTATGCTAATTTATTTAGTGGAATTTAGAAAAATTCTTGGGTAATATAGTATATACAATAGATTTCACTATTGTGTAATTGGCTTCACACTAAGCAATCCTATCGTAGGGTCATTTACCATGGCCGTTTTCTTGGTATATATGATAGGACACACAATTGTGTTATCAATTATGCACTAAGAAGTCCTATCATACAGTCATTTACGAAGTTTAAGGCAAGAAGGAGCAGTGCCTTCATTTTCTTGTTGGTTGAAGAAAGGAGCAATGGTTTCAATGTCTAGATGGCAGAAGAAAGAGGCTTTAGGGTTAGGGGATGGAGGAGCAGTGCCTTCTTGGTGTCGGAAGAAAAGACTTTACGGGGAAGGAGGAGCAATGCTTTTATCTTCTTATTGGCAGATGAAAAGGCCAAGGAGGAGCAACAATTGTCTTGGATGTGAAAGAAAGGGGCAAGGAGGAGCAATTCTAACACTCTATTCCCCGATTTGAGGGGCCAAGTGTAATATCTTGTATTTAGAGGTGAGGAGTGTAATATTCTAAAATATTAGGAGTTCTATGTGATATTCTATAATATCAAGAGTTTTGTGTAATATTTTAAATATAGAGGGATATTAGTATGAGTCCCATTTATATGAGCCCGGGCTCACGCGCGCCGGCGTGCGCCCGGGCTCATTCGGCAGTCGGATTTACATCTGACGGCCCATCAAACTCACGGGGCATTTAAACCCGTGAGTTTGATGGGCCGTCAGATATAAATCCGACCGCTCAATGAGCCCGGGCGCACGCCGACGCGCATGAGCCGGGGCTCATATTAACTTTTTCCTATTAGTATAATAAAGGGAATTATTGAGTACTAAATAATTAAATATTACCTTGAAGGACTTATTTAAGGATAAAGTAAGGTATTATGAGCTTTCTTCTAGAGGAAAAAAGATATATTGGTAGATTACTTAAATATCTTTCATAGATGAGAAAGAAGGTTTTGGAGCCTAGGGGTGTTTTGTAAAATATAATGGCTAGACAAGGATTACTTCATCTAGAAATAGGATATCTCCAGTCCACCTCTCAAAGTGAACAAGAGAAAGGGAAGAGAGGAAGAAAGGGAGTGAGCATGGAGGCCAATGAGGACAATGCTAGGGAAAGGTCGTCTGACGGCCTCTTTGGGGTGTCTTGTAGAGAACAATGAGTTTGTTAAGGGAGATGGGGGAGTTCTAGATAATAGTTGTCACACGTAGACTGGAATCAAAGTCATGTCACAGAGACTCGACACAAGTTGGTGGGCAGTTAATATGAGTTAAAGCGGAGGTGAATGATGAGTCAAAGGATGGTGGTTGGGATTGACACAAGCTCAATACGAGTCGATGGAGCATCAACATGGGGGGGGTGGGGAGTGACATATCAAAGACAATGTTGACATAAGGCTAAGGGCCGAGCTAAGGATTTGGAAGGAGAGAGGGATATGGTTCTTGACATTGGTGGTTTTATGATTGTAATGCATGCTTGGTGATATGGATGCATAATTAAAAAGGTACTCATGTATTTCTTAAATTATGGTTGACATATATGTGTTTGAAATTTTGCATGCATGCACGTGACACAACGAAATTTTATAATTAAATTTTATAATTTTATTAACCATGGCAAGCCAATGATGCATTGGTAAAAAAACGTAGTTAACTATTGGCAAGTCAGTGATGTGTCAATGAGCATTATGATTAAAACATGAGTAGTTATGCAATTGTGATCTTGAGAGGCAGTTACACCGTTTATAAAGGGAAATAACTATGGGATTTTTTTAGAGACTGGGGATCAAAAGTCGAAGGAGTAGAGAGCTTTTGGCCAAGAGTGTAGGACATTGACTTGCTGATGGAAAGGAAAAATATTAGGTTGGAGGTCATATTGCTAACCTTAAAACTATGTACTTTTTGGATCATTTAGTGTTAGTTTAAAATCATGTTTTGATGATTTGATATGAAACATATACATATAGGTGGAAAAGGCCCGGGCCAGGTAGAGGCCTGTAAGTGGGCCCGTTGAATAATTATTCTAAGTAGGATTCAAGTTTCGGGGTTGGGTGATGCAACCTACCTATGACTATAAATATTATCTTTTTTCGTTTTTTAGTAATAACCCTTAAAACTTTATTAATGAATATGATAAAAGATCTTGAGAGGGAGTTACACCGTTTGTAAAGGGAAATAATTATGAGATTTTTTTAGAGACTGGGGGTCAAAAGTCGAAGGAGTAGAGAGCTTTTGGCCAAGAGTGTAGGACACTACTTACCAATGGAAAGGAAAAATATTAGTTTAGAGGTCAGATTGCTAACTTTAAAACTATGTAATTTTTGGATCATTTAGTGTTAGTTTAAAATCATGTTTTGATGATTTGATATGAAACATATATATAGAGGTGGAAAAGACCCGTGCCGATGGAGGCCTGTAAGTGGGCCCGTTAAATAATTATTAAGTAAGATTCAAGTTTCGGGGTTGGGTGATGCAACCTACCTATGACTATGAATATTATCTTTTTTTATTTTTTAATAATAACCCTTAAAACTTTATTAATGAATATGAGAAAGAGAAATGCTTTCGCAACGTCAACTTTCACATGTTAAAAACCTACATCATTTTCAAACTATTGATGAGTGGGACTCATTTTAATGGGCCCCACTCATCAGTGGTTTGAAAATGATGATGTGGGCTTTTGACGTATGAAAATTGACGTTACCATAGCATTACTCTATGAGAAAAGATTAAGTAAATATTTAAAATCTAAAATTTTTAATAATTGAGTGAAGTTTTTAAAATTTATAGAGAAATTAAAATTGTACATTTTATATTCTACATGGGTTGAGTTGGGTGAGGTTTGCATTATCATTTAAGAAATTATAACAAGTTTGGATTTGGCAAAATTCAACCTGGTGGCATCACTATTCTTACTCAATCTTGTCACATTTGAAGTGGGCCTGCTTGTACAAGGATCCAAGACCACGTACACATCTCCCCTCTTCTATTCTTCTTTGCCAGCTCAAACACTCCGACACACTTTGGACCAACAGTACTTAGATCAAGCACAGAAACGTTTTTTCCTGTTCCGGCTACCTCTACTAGAGCCCATTCTATGTTTTGTTGTGGATATACTTCCTCCATCCTTCATTAATAGCTTTATTTTTTTTTTTCAAAATGAGCTAATTTTTGTCTATATTGAAAAAAAACAAGCTACTAATGTAAGACAAAGAGAGTATATGGGATGAGAATCGCCATCTTCTTTATATTTTGATACCATTTAGGCAAACCAAAACTATGAAGCAAGCAATGTTTGGGCTTAATTTTCACTTTCTAATGCCCCTTACTACTCGTATAGAGCCTTCTTTATGCTGCAAGACTCCCCCACCTCGAGGATGAGGTGGAGCAGAACTGAAGGTAAGATGTTATGATACATTTAATGAAAAACTACTTCCTCTGGCCTATATTAATGTCTCTTTTTCGATTTAGGAATAAGTAGTGGAATCACAATGAGCTCTTGGTCTCATAAGGAGAAGGAAGTAAAAAGGGGATATGGCGATATTGGTAGGGACGGAGGGAGCATATTTTCCCCCTATTTCACATGGTATGAGAGCAGATATCCTTGGTTCAAACACCCTAGGAGGCAAAAGCCTTATTATATGTTTCTTGAATTAGTGTCCACATGCATAGACCAAATGAGTCTTCAAGTACGGGAAAGCATTAACAAAGATAATTTTAATTTCTTAACAACTTAAGCCTTTAGGATAAAGTGGTTAAGTAACATAAACAACACGTACACTCAAAATTTAAAGGAGGGTAAATGTCCACTAAAGACGCTGACCATATGCTTAATGAAGCTAATCCAGTCTAATGTTCTCGATGTTTGTAATAGCTCATTCAAACAAAGAGTTCCAATATCTTTTTAATCTAATATCTCTCTCTCCTCCCTCTCTAGGCATGCCATGAATCTTACCAACTTCATTATATGATAATTGTCTTTAGTTAGAGTTGTTTCATCTACCATAACCAAAGCTTCGTTGTTCCTTTTGTTTGTCTACATTAAAAATGTGATGCTACAGTTCAATGCCTTTTGACTTGTAACCAGATAATTAGATGTTCACCGCATCCGATTTCGGCTCAACTACTTGATGGTCCAAAGCCCATCCAAAACAAGTTTTTGTGGAGGGGTCTCGTTCAGAATATTAGCAAAAGTCACCAAATTCAATGCGAAAGATTCTTTTGAGATGGAGACTGCTTGGTTAAGACCCACAAGAATGAAGAAACCACTAATCTTGTTGGCACAAAATTTGCTGGGAAGTTACCCGTTCTAGCACCGCACGTGGGTGGGACAAGAGGAATATTGGTGTTATGTGATTTTTCCTGTTGCAGTAATTTTGTACATGGTAATTCAAGATTCCTACTGTTCAACTCTCAAGATGTTGCACAATCGCTTCATGCATTTTTTTTTCATTATAGAGTACTTTTGCTCTTACTACCACTTGAATGGGAAAAAGTTAATATGAGCCCACAAAAATAGAAAAGTTAATATAAGCCTAGGTTCACATTGACACATTGTTTGAGATCCCACGATGTACATTAAAAGGGGAGATGGGTAGGTAATTCAAACCTGCTTGCCCCTAAGTAATGTGCATTATCAAAATTTGTTTTGATGGCCAGCAAGCCAGACTCGTGACACTCATAAACCCGAGCTCATAATAAGAGGGCTTATAAAAATATGATGGAATTGACACTATGAGATAATAAGCATAAAGATGAGATGAGACCACCTTAGAACTTGGGAGTCTCATTTTTTTTTATTTGTCGTTGCTAGCGGGAGGGTCAAATTGAGTTGCTAAAACTCATGCTCCCTCCGTTTTAGAGTAATAGTTTTATTTGACAAAAAAGTTTATTCTATATCACTAGCTCTATTTTGTTAAATTTAATTGGTTAAGTACTTAAAAAAAAATATCATAAACTTCTTTTTCCTTTCTATTAGATGTAGGTTTTCTCCTTCAATAAAAATTATTATTTTAACAAATGTAGCTATTAATTTAGGATGGAGAGAGCATATTGAAAGATAGAACTACGGCTATAGTGCCATAAATAAAAAATGAGTAGATATTACTGTCAAGACTAGATATTAGCATTGTTTATGATAATTTTTTCCCAACCAAATAAGATTAGCAACAAATTTAAGTAGGGTTAGCCTTTTGTTGGTCTCCAACAAACACTTCTATTGATGATAGAAAATACATTAAAAAAAAGATGATGTTATGTGCACTGTAGTTTTTTTTCGCTAAGAAAATGCATCTTAACATTACTAAAAGTATAAATATCACCTTTTAACTATTATCACTTATTGTGAATCTTTCATGACATGGCTATAGTAGCCTATTCGTCTGCTTTCGAATGAAGTGTCTCGTTACTCACATGACGCATGTTACTCACGAAGTAGATAGGTTTGGATCAAGATGCCCAACCCTGTGATATACGTGTGCCATTAGATCTTGATCTGAAAGTGCATAATCTTATTGACTTTTTCCAAGAAAGAATCACCACACAAACCATCTAAATCGCATGATTTTGTGGACAAAGTAGAATTTGCAGCAAAAGGATGACAAAGGACGATAGACACAAAGTTTAAAGGATAGTGATATTTTCACAACAAAATACCCACAAAAATTCGCATAAGTGTTATGATTGGACTTCATAAGTGAGACTTACACAAAGTTTATATGAGCTCATTTATTTAGACCAATCAAAACTCATATATGAATTTTTGATGTATACTTTTGACATAAAAATATTATTTTCCAAGTTTAAATGTTTATTGACTTCATAAAAAAAGAAATGATCATGTTTTGATATGAAGAAGAAGAAATAAAAGATATTGAAGAAAGGCATTCATTTTTCCCCTTTTTCATTTTTTAAAAAATAGAAAAGACCAATAAAAATCTACTATTTGAGTAGTAAGCAACAAAGGGCAGAGGTGCCTTGCAACGAAGGTGCACCTCAAGTTTTTCTCATCCACTGCCAACGTCAAAGCATTTTAAATGGAGTATACTTCCCTGCTACTTGCGAGTCCACAAGGACCACAACCAAACAAAAAATTGCATAGATATGCAACAAGGAGAAAGTCGTAGTTATCTCATGGATGATGATGTGAGCCTTCATCTCGCACGCAAGTTCTTTTGATTGGTGTTATAAAGTCACGGGGTGCTGCTTTTTTGTGGAAAAACGTATGAGCCTTTTCCCTAGGCTAGAACCAGTTGAACCCATTATCTGAGGCCCTAGACTCTGTTCCTGATTCTTACTGTATATAACATCTGTATTATGGAAGGCTGTATTAGTTGATATAACACTGTATTAACCGATATGTACCCATATCGATATATGGGTACTGTGGATGATACGCCTCCCACATTATATTACGATGTGTATTGGTCATACTATATCAATATAGCCAATACATATTGATACGGTATTTAATAATTAATTTTTTTTATTTTTAAAATTTATTTTTTAATTTAAAAAATTGAAAAAAATTAATTTTTTTTCTTAAAAATAAAAATACAATTCAAACTCAACTTTTTTGAAAGTTTATATTTTTGTTATATTAAAAATAATATTTTTAAAGTTATATGAGATGAATACGGGTAGGTCCATGTAATTTACATAATTATTTTTTTATATATAATACTCCACAAATATATATTTATTTAAATATATAACTTAGACTTATATTAAATATATTATTTATTTTTAAGATAAACTAATTTTAGAATATTTAATATGAGAAAGAATGAACAATAATTTGTATAAGACAAAGAACATAATAATATATGGTTCCAAATAAACTAATTCTAGAATATTTATATCGATTGATACGATATTCTATGGTCTTATTATGTTCTAAAAAAATATTATAATGATATATTATTAATTATAATAATTTTTATATTTATAAAAAAATTTATACCCATTTCGACATATACCAAACGTATCATTATGCATACCTATAGATATAATTATCGATACTCTCGTACATATTGATATAGCCTTTCATGTTTATACCCCGTTGATGGTAACTTCTCGGGAATCAACTTCTTATACACTTATTGATTCCCTATCCTGCCAATCCACTGTTGGCAACAACCATGCCCAATGATGCTCTGTTTCTGCTTCAATAGTTATAGTTTAGTACGGTCACTTGCAGGCCAGAATAAAATCTTGCAGTTAAAAGGCAGCAGCTTTGCTATTTCGTTAACATATCCTTGTGCACATGTATCCATGGACTTGTCTACTTGTTCTTGTCTGTAGAAGAGATTAGCTAGGCATTTGGTTCCAAGCTGCTCTTTTCCAATTGTGTGGTCCATGTAAACATAAACTAAACTAGGAATTTGGTTCGATGCTGCTTCCTTCCAATTGGGTGGCTACCACCATGTGACTATCAACTGCTACGGATGAGTGGGCACGGCACTTTTTTACCATGATCCCCCCACCTCATATCAATAAGACGTAATATAGTATAATCTTTGTATGCTACTTGCTTCACATAATGTCACAATCCATTCATGCATGGGACATCGATGTTTCTCGGCAACTGGATCTGGCAATGACAAAAAGCATATGTTTCTACATGGTCATTTCAAAAAGTAGTCCAGCTTCTTCCAATGGCTCATTGGCCAAATAATTGTGCAGATTTTGTTCTGTCTACTTTGCCAACAGAATAGTATGTTGTTTACCAAGCGTGTTGCTGAGAATTTTCAATCAGACCTGTCATGGTACGTTATATCATGGGTCCTCTGTAAGATATGTCACTGTATAGGAGTATCTTTTCCTTTCGCCAACTTCAATGAGGATGAGAAATAAAAAATACTGAGTCTTCATAGATATAGGCTCCTTGAATTTCCCAACGCATAATTGTGATGTGGGATTAAAAAACACTTTGAAGGATTAAATCTGTTTTTGAATGGGAGTCCGTAGCCTAACTGTAGAACAAAATTGAAAAGCTTTTGTGGGACCTTATTCAAATGACTATTATTCGAGAACTTGTCTTCTTGATTTGGAGGCCTCTATATATACTGCACTTCTGTGTAAAATGAAGCCAACCCACTTCATTTACGTGTCTTTTATGAAGTGGGTTCAGCTTGTTGATAGCTGCAATGGAGTTTCTACTGGTCATTTATGGGGCAGCGTTGCTGCTCTGTGTTTCTACAGTTGTGCTCAAGTGGAATGAGTTGAAATATAGGAAAAAGGGTTTGCCTCCGGGAACCATGGGATGGCCTCTCTTTGGAGAGACCACTGAATTTCTCAAACAAGGGCCAGACTTTGTGAAGAAAAGGAGAGCTAGGTCAGCTGGTTAAGTAGCAATTTCTACTTTTTGCAGATTCACTTCCGTTGTTTTTCCTCTTTTAAATTGAGACTATGTCCAAAATTAGAACGCTATTGATGATATACGAATTTTTTTTCCTTTCCTAGGCATCTCATAAGTCTTGTCTTCTTAAGCAGGTTCAGGTTTTGTCTGGTTCACTTTGTTGGCAATCCTTTGGCTATTCATGTTTAAAAAGTGTGGCTTTCATTACATATTGATCAGTTAAAAGTTTTTTTCTCCCAAAAACTTTATTAAGTGCCATGATGTTATAATTACTTTTTTTTAATGAGTAATAGTATTTAGTATTTACTATTACTCATTGCATTTCACTTGAAATTCCTTCTTCTCTTTCTGATATCACACGCATGTCTCTTAACTTCAAATTCTGTTATGTCACTTTGTTTGTATATTGCCATAGATATGCAACATAAGTACTGTAACTTTGTTTCAACGGTGGTACAGTGAATTTTCTGACATATTGATTATCCAAAACTTTTTGAAAAGGTATGGCAATTTATTTAAGACACACATTTTGGGCTGCCCTACAATTGTTTGTGTGGATTCAGAGCTCAACAGATTCATCCTCATGAATGAAGGAAAAGGCCTTATTCCCGGTTATCCACAATCAATGTTGGACATTTTAGGCAGGCATAATATTGCAGCTGTGAGTGGGGATCCTCATAAGATAATGAGAGGTTCCATACTCGGCCTCATCAGCACTCCAAACATCAGAGACCAACTCCTTCCTGATATTGATGACTTCATGAGATCACACCTTAGCAACTGGAGTGGTGAAATTATTGATGTGCAAGAGAAGACAAAAGAGGTGAGTGTACAATAAGTCAAAAGTTGAACAACGAAAATTTTCACTTTCACATCTTTTGTAGTTTCTTTGTCTTCAAAGTTTCCAGCACTTTAGTTAAAGTGAATGCTGTAAACAGCAGAATTTTAGTTACTCGTTGTAATTGTTGTTATTCATCTTTCTTGTAATATTACTTATTCACAACTCAATTACAATGATTTTCTCCTTCATGTGTAGATGGCCCTCCTTTCATCTCTAAAACAGATTGCAGGGATTAAAAGTGGTTCAATTTCTGAAGTTTTTAAACTAGAGTTCTATAAAGTAGTATCAGGAACAATCTCATTACCAATTGACCTCCCTGGGACAAATTATCGTAATGGGTACTGGGTATGTACTTATAATTAGTCCTGTATTGCCATTATTTACTTCCAAATTGGAAGGTTTAAATAGCTGGTTCGATTTGACAGGGAAGAAAGAACATTCTCAGAATATTGAGACATGTATTTGAAGAAAGAAGAGCTTCGGCTACCTTGAAGACTGACATGCTTGAAGTCCTGCTAAATAATGATGAGAATTCAAGATTTGATCTCAGTGATGACCAAATTATTGATCTGATAATAGCAATACTATACTCGGGTTATGAGACAGTTTCAACCACCTCAATGATGGCAGTCAAATATCTCCATGATCACCCCAGAGCTCTTGAAGAATTGAGGGTGAGAAACATTCTAAATTTGTTCCTTTTATGTTCTATTTGTAGGTATGCTATGGCGTGAAGTTTTTTTGCTTTACAGAATGAACATCTTGCAATTAGAAGACACAAAGGATCAACTGATGCAATAAATTGGAATGACTTTAAGTCGATGAATTTCACTCGTGCTGTAAGCACCTACTGTTTTCTATGTTTGAGGGATCAGATGCCAACTTCAAGAACTTGATTACATTTGTTCTTGATGTAGGTGATATACGAGACACTGAGATTAGCAACGATTGTTAATGGGGTGTTGAGAAAAACCACCGAAGAAATTGAAATGAATGGTTTGTTAGGATTTGATTATATATCAAAATTTCAATTTAGCTTCTCTCCTTGCATACCTATTAATAAACTTGCAATAGCGAGTAGCTTTATAGTGCCTAAAAGTGTCTGCTTAACACTGATAAGCACGATTTAGTTATAGCTTCATATAAGATGTAAATATGCCAATTCACTTATTTCTTCTTCCGCGTTATATGTTCAGGGTATATTGTTCCTAAAGGGTGGAAAATCTATGTCTACTTAAGAGAGTCAAACTATGACCCATTCCTTTACGAGGATCCTTCAACCTTCAATCCATGGAGATGGCAGGTATTTGAATTGGCAATACTTAAAATGAACCTTCCAATTTCCCATTTGAGTGAATACCAATTAATCCCCTCTTGCAGAGTAGAAATTTTGATTCCCAACAAAATTTCATGACATTTGGAGGAGGTAGCAGGCTCTGTCCCGGAAAGGAGTTGGGAATTCTTGAAATTTCGTTATTCCTTCACTACTTGGTTACTAGATACAGGTTGGTTGATTTTCTCCCTCTATAATCAAAATCTTCCAAATTATACAACTTCAACATGCCCGATAACAATTTTCTGTTATGATAGTGAAAGTAATAGTCTTCATTTACATTCTTCAAAATGAACAAGTTATTATGTATATGATATTTCAAAAAGCATCTGCAACTGAGGTGGAAAATTTTCGACCAAACTTCAATATAAATTAGATAAAAGTGGTGACTTTAAGAGGAAGGGGTGGTCTGTACTTTAAGCTGACAGAGGAAGGGAAGTTTGTACTTAGTGTTTCCACCGGCTCGGGTTCTACGAAACCCGAACCCGACTTATTTTACCCGAATAGAATAAAAATTATTTTTTAGATTATTTTTTTATTTTTTTTAAAAAATACATAAAAAATTTAAATTTTATATTTATAATTATATTTGGGTTGGGTTGGGTTGAATTACCTAAAACCCGAACCCTACCCGAATAACTATTCAGGTCAATTTTCAAAAACCAAACCCGACTTAATAGGGTCAAGTCGGATTTTACCATTTACCCAACCTGAGTAGCATCCTTATTTATACTTGAAGCTGACATACTGCTCTATGATTGGGTGTTGCTGCAGATGGGAAGAGGTTGGTGGAGATAAGATTACGAAGTTCCCAAGAGTTGAAGCACCAAACGGACTGCATATTAGGGTTTCAAACTACTGAATGTATCTCAGCCCATAGCGGATAAAAAACATATTTTCAGATCTTTGAGAGTTATGTGATATTCTATTTATTTAATAAGGTGCTTTTCCCTTTCATGTAAACATTTATTCTTTCCTAACAAATTCTGATTTAAAGATCTTTGATCTATGAGAGTTATGTGATGCTTTATTCATGCACTATGGTGGTTTCCCTTTCATGTAAAAATCTATTCTAACATAACAAATTCTAGTCATTTAAAGATTTTGATATTTGAGTGTTATGTGATACGGAGTATTTGATTTATTCAATATGGTGGTTTCCCTTTCATGCAAAAATCTATTCGTACCTAAAAAATTCTAGTTATTGTTGTCGACTCTATCTTGCTCTCATGCTTCTTGAGATAGTCTGTACACTATGTTCTGGGAAAATATCATCAACTCGTCTTCTTGCTGATTGTTTAGTAGGCACATCTTGCATCTTCCCATCTTCAGGACCGAACCACTTTGGCCATCCAGCTTATCAAGTGTAATTCACATTGCTACATATGCTCGTGTCCATGGACGCTAGCCTAATGCCTTCTAAGATGAAGCATGGGGGCCTTGTGATGGCATGGGGCCTATACATATTAGTGCATGTGAGCGTAAGTAGCTTGCGCCCCTTTAATCTCATGGATAAAGGGCTCCTATGCGTTCCTTACACTAGGCGGATTGTTGGTAAGGAGCATAGAAAATGCTTCCCACACACATGGCCCTTAATGACCATACTAAAGATGCAATACTAAGACAACCAAAATGCCCCAATGCCCTAACCCCTCCTACTATTTACCTCCTTTATCGATGTCATAATTGACGAATTAGAAAACTCGTATGCGTTCAGTCCTATAGCCATATATTCCCTCTCTGTCCCACATTATTAGCTTCATTTGATTTTCTAAAATAAACTAATTTTTAGTTCATTTTAAAAAATTAAAAAGAGCTAATAATATGGGATGGAGGGTGTATTATAGATAGTATAACTCACTGCCAAGAAGCCATTGCTTGGATGAAATATAAATGAGGGAACAACCAAGAAGGTTATTAGAGATTTGTGACATTTTCAATTTACTTAGTTTTGTAAAAAATTACCTTCAAGATCAAAATCCAATCCATCCAGCACAGCATAGTCGATTACTTCTCCTTGCCAACCGACGATCTGCAACTTCCATTATTTAGAAGCTTGTTGCTTATATTGTTTCCATGTATGAGCTTTGAGAAAAAAAGGGCAAACTATTTAGTCCCCTAGTTTCTCCCATGTTGGACATGTTCCTTCCGATGGCATTATATGTTTGGTAACCATATTAATATCTTCAAAACCCAAGGTCAAATTGCAGTGGTTTAACATAGATACCTTAGCTGAGCTGAGGAGAGAAGTACACTTGAGACGGTCTTGTACATATTCCATCAAGATGGCTCCTACACAATTTGCAAAGATAATAGAATTGCCACATACAAAAAGCAAACTATTCAAAACAATTTGATCTGTTGATTTACTAGATATTCTGCTCCACTCAGCTTAAATATTACTCCATCCCTCCTATATTATAGCTACAGTTGGGAAAAGAATGATTTTTATTGAATGATGAAACCCACATCTAAGAGAATAAAAATAAACTCATGATACTTTTTGTTAAGTTCCTAACCACTTAGCTTTAACATGGAACAAACCTTTTGGCCAAATGGAGCTATTAATTTAGGATAGAGGGAGTATAAAGGATGAAAAAGAAATTCATTTCTATCATGATTTGTGATGCATCCTATTTTCAGTCATAAAAGATCACCCAGTATTATTTTTATTGCACTACTAACATTTATAGTCAACTTCCACGAACTTATAACATGAGTTGAATCTTTCTTAATCTCTTTTTTTTTTGTTGATTATATGCATATATACTTAGTATGCACATAAATAACCTCTTTTAACTTTACAAAGATAATGAAGATGAACATCCTCATCTACGTCTTATTATGCTTTTTTTTAAAGTACTCAACTACTTAAATTTCACAAAAATTGAGCTATTTATATCAATTGTTTAGATAGAATGTAAGGGCTTGGAAAATACTATTAGGAAGTATTTTCTCTCTCCACACCACGAATATTGCATCCGTCACATGGCAGTAAGCTAGCAAATATGTTGGATAGATTCAAAGATAATTACCTAAAGAACCAGCTCCATGTGGCACCCAAAACTTTTAGATAGAATGTGTATGATGAAACAATGAACAACATTAAACAACATAATCCTGAAACATTTTCTTGGCTAAATAAGATAGGTTCAGAGCACTAGGCCAATGTTATATTTCCAGGAAAACGATATAGAACCCTTAGCTCAAACAGGTCTGAAAGTATAAATGCAATGTTAAAAAAAGCCATGTCGATGCCTATAACTCAGATAATTGAGCATACAAGGGGGCACAAAACTGCACTATTTGAGAAACGTCGGACAAATGGACAAAATATGACTGAAAAGTTAACCCCATTTGCCCGTAAACACATTGAAAACAGAAGAGAAGAGCAAGGAATGTACATGTATTGCCGATATCAATAGATTATTTCTAAGCAATTCATAAAACCACCACCATGTTTTCTCACACTCATTCTCGACCATTGCAAATGTGACGCCTAGCATATTATTATTCTCGTCTAGTGCAGTTGCTATCAATAGCTACCCATAATATTTTTCTTTCAAGAAAGTTGCATCTACTATTAGCAATGACCTCAATGTTATTCTAAATGCTCTTGCAATCAGCCAAAACATCCAAAATACTCTTTTACAATCGTACCCCCTATAAGTCATGGAATATCATATGATCTGATTGAAACAACTACACTTCTTGGATTTATCCTTTCTATCTGAATTTTGTATGCATGAAGTATGTGATAGGATTTTTATGGGTCCCCATCTATTAAATCAGTTAGTGCTTTACTTGCACGACCGAATATTAAGTTGTTAATATTCTAAAAAATGTTATATGACAAGTTAATTCATCGTGCCCCCAACAACATGACAATGTTCGTAGTTGTGATATCGTAAACCTGAACTATTTAAGCATCATGCTCATGTTAACACAATAGGTAATTAGGTTGTGTTGTAAGAAGAAGCCACCATAAGCTTCTCATGTGCCCGATAACACTTCATATATAAATGTCATGTTATTGAACACATGATGAAAGGAGTCTCTTAAGTTTATTTTATCTGTGCGCCAACATTTCTTGTAGTTCACAATTTTACCCGAGTGCTTCAAAATATAACTTGCTATGCTTTTCTGTGTAATGTCTACTGAATCTTTTAATAGCCCATAACATTTTCTCACAATCCAAAGGTGCGATGCTAGAGGATGGTCAATTGACTTCCTTTGCATTCCACACGAAAGGTTGGGCACTAACCTCGTCACAGTCACATGATCTCTTATATTTGAAGCCCTTATGTAGTAGTTACAAGATTAATCAGAGCACTTTACGGTGTACGTATTCATATTCTCATGCACAACACAATAAGTGAAATTTGCCTTTATTGCTAGGTTGATCAAAACCCTCTTAAAATATAACAGACTTAGAAAATATGTGCCATCGAATTCTTTATGGTCAGACATACTTTACATGTCAACTATATCATTCTCGTTCCATTGATCATCATCCCATGCTTCTTCAAATTCTTTGCCATCATAATTACAAGTGTTGTATGGGGGTTCATAGTTATCAAATGAAGTCTTTATCGCACCCATCTTTGGTGATATTTCTTTTAATCCAATTTGATTGACTTCTATCACAGGTTCTATAGTCATTGGATGGATGTAAGAAGAATGACATGAATTTGTTGAGTTCAAATTTCCCGGTTCTCCCAATCTGCAATAGATATTAACGTGTTAATCAATATGCGATATAACTTGACATTGTGTATTCGGTTACATACTTACAAATCATATTGTGTTAATGCTAACACAATAAAATATAGGTTGTGTTATTCCAACTATGCTGAAAATAATTAGTGTTATATCACATGTGTAGGTCGCATCATTACTTATGCGATATAATAAAAATCGTGTTGTTTCTTCACACAATATGCTTTCTACTAAACATGATATGTATGATATCATGTGCTCGAGTACACAATAAAGTACAATCTTGTATAATCTAAAATTTACTATCACCTGACAGTTTCAAAAGTGAACTGTGTATCATTGTCTCCCGTCTGCAATCCAAAATTAGAGCTGGGATGAGCCACTACCACCGGTGATTTAGCTCTATTGAATGTCTAGTTCCTTTTCTACAGATGGTGATTTGTCACCGTTATTGGGTCTTTCATCTCGACATAAAATGATAACACCTCCTGATTTGCCTTCTTATGAATGGAAAATACTTATTGTAGGTCATTGTTGTCTTCTAATTGATATATAATGGATGATTGGGAAGATAAAATTAAATACTTTAAAGTCACATTACCATTGATGACAAGTCATTCTTTGACTTGAAGCAGCAGTTCGCCTGAACCTCATCGACAAATCAATGTTCACTAGCCATGCCTTTTCACCTATATACACGCCATCATTGCCTACCTCTCTATTGTAATGTATGCATTGGATATTAACGTGTTAATAAATATGTGATATGACTTGACATCATGTATTCAGTTACATGCTTACAATTAGTATATGTTAACAATAACACAGAAAGAATACATGTCGTATTCCTACAGTGGTATTACATTTACTCTGAAAATCATTATTGTTATATCACATCTATAGGTCGCATCATTACTTATGCGATAGAATAAAATTCATGTTTTTTAAACGATATGCTTTGAATGGAACACAATATGTTCTATATCATGTGGTCAAGTACACGATAAAGTACATTCTCGTATAAACTTAAAATTGATTGTTGCCTAAGTTTCAAAAATAAATTGTGCATCATTGACTCCCATATGCATTCCAAAATTAGAGTTGGGCTGAGCCATTAAGACCAGTAATTTAGCTCTATTGAATGCTTGGTTCCTCTCTACTGATGGTGATATGTCACTGTTACTGGGCTCTTTCATCTCGACATACAATGATAACGCTTCCTTATATGCCTTCTTATGAATGGAGAACACTAATTGCAGGTCCTCATTATCTTGTAATTCATATATCATGGATGATTGGGAAGATTGAATTAAATAATTCAAAGTCACATTACCATTGACGGCAAGTTGTACTTTGACTCGAAGAAGTAGTGCGCCGAACCTCACCGATGGATCAATGTTCATCAACCGTGCCTTTCCACCTATATACATGCCATCCTTGCCTACCTCTCATTTGTAATGTATGCAAATACCAATCCTACCCATTATAGAGGTTAAAAGGGTAATCGAATATGCCAAAATAAAGCCTTTGGAGCCTTAAAGTACACATGCGATATATCAATAATGATTTGTAGCGTAGATGTAATAACACGTCATCTATTCATATCATGGTTTCATTAACATGATATAAATTGTAAGTGTGTAACCAAATACACGATGTCGAGTTATATCACATTTTTATTAACACGTTAAAATACAATGTAGATTGGGAGAACAGGGAAATTTGTGCTCAACAAATCCATGTCATTCTTTCACCAATCTAATGACTACAAACCCTTGATAGATGTAAATCAGACTGGATTAGAAGAATTGTCACCAACAATAGGTGTGACAAGGACTTTATTTGATAACTATGACCCCCGTACAAGCCTTGTAACTATGATGGTGAAGATTTTGAAGAAATGTGGGATGATGATTAGTTGAACGATAATGATATTGTTGACATGGAATGTATGTCTGACCATGAAGAATTCAGAAACATCGAGGTGCCTAGTAACTTTAATGTTGAGGCCGATGCAGGGTAGGAGACAGTCAATGATCTGAACCTGTTGGAACTGAATATTGGTAAAGGCCACCTAATAACTGATAGTTTGCAAGCAAAGGATTACAAGAAGCTCCTCGAATTGGGTGCACATTTGCTAAGCCTGTTGCATTTCAAGAGGGTTTTAATCAACTTAGCAATAAAGGCGAATTTCACTTACCATGTTGTGGATGAAAACAGGAATATGTACTTTGCAAAGTGCTCCAATCATTCTTGCAATTGGTACATAAGGGCTTCAAATATAGGAGAACATGTGACTGTCACGAGGTTAGTGCAGAACCATTCCTATGGAACCCAAAGGAAGTCAACTGACCATCCCCTAGCATCACACCTTTGAATAACGAGAAAATGTTATGGGTTGTTTAAAGATTTAGTAGACATTACACCTAAGAGCATAGTAAGTTATATTTCGAATCACTAGGGCATAACTGCAAACTACAAGAAATGCTAGCACACATGTAATATAAACTTAGGAGACTCCTTGAAGCATGTGTTCCATGACATGATTTTTTGGGATGACGTGTTATTGGGCACACAATAAGAACATAGTCGTATTTTCATATCATAGGACTTAATTACATATCGTGTTAACATGAGCATGGTGGGTAATCAGTATTGGTTTACGATCTCTCGACTACAAGCATTATCGTGTGATCTAGAACACGATAAATGCACTTGCCATAAAACCTTTATTAAACTGTTAATAACTCAATATTCAATCGTGCAGGCAAAGCACTGACTGAGACAAATCCTATCACATTCTTCTTTTTTATGGAATTCAGATAGAATATATAAATTCAAGAAGTCTAGTTGTTCCAATCATATCATGTGATATTCTCAGATTTATAGGGGGTAAGATTTTGAAAGAGTATTTTGGATGGTTGGTCCTATTGCCAGAGCTTTCAAAACAACATTTAGGCTATATTGGTAACAGAGATGCAACTTGAAGGGAAAGTATCTTGGACAACTATTTATTGCAACTACACTGGATGAGAACAATAGTTTGCTATGTGTCACATTTGCAGTGGTTGAGAATGCGTGTGAGAAAACATGGTGCTGGTTTCTTGAATTGCTTAGAAATCATCTATTTTCTGATCCTCCAGCCGAGTTGGATACAATTGTTTCCGATAGAATGAAGGGCTTGGCAAATGTGGTTAGGCAATTTTTTCTATCTGCACACTACAGATATTGCATCTGTCACATGGCAGCAAATATGCTGGATAGATTCAAGGACAACTACCTAAAGAACTAGCTCCATGTTGCAGCTGAAACTTTCAGATAGAACGTGTATGAAGAAACAATGAACAACATTAAAGAACATAATCCTAAAGCATATACTTGGCTAAATAACATAGGAAGATATGTTTAGAGCACTGGGTCAATGCCACATTTCCAGGAAAAAGGGTCAACTGAAACAGGTCTGAAAGTGCTAATGCAATATTCAGAAAAGCCAGGTCAATGCCTATAACTCGATTAATTAACCATACAAGGGAGCACACAACTGCATTATTTAATAAACATCAGATAGAGACCAGAATATGACAGAAGATTCAACCCTATTTGCCCGCAAACACATCAAAAATAGGTGAGAAGAGGCAAGGAATGTACATGTAATGCTTGTGTCAATGTATGAATTCTAGGTTAACTCGCTATATCACCAGGTACATTACATTTATACATTGTTGTCTATATCGTGTAAGCATGTCTATTTACTTACATGATCATTTGGTTAGCATTACAGGTCGAGTAACTGATAACACGACATTGCTTATTTATCATGATCTCATTCACATGATATGTACTGAATAGGATGTTGTGAATCTTGTTGAACATAGCTCCACATGTGAAAAGTCTCAACATCTGGTGCTACTGTGTAAACATCTAATCACAATAATTGATTACATACACTTCTATGTGTCTGATTACTGCGAAAAATAGTACTCTATAGAGATATATATATTGACCTATCGAGAGCCAGTATACCCAACAAAAGATAGGCACTAGTGGGCACCGAGTGGAGTTCTGCCTACATTCATCCCACCAATCCTACTTAAGAAGTGGGGGTGTCCATGAAAAAATAAGATAGAGTCGCAACCAAAGGTCAAATCCCCACAAAAATATGGAGCATGCGGGCAATTGGGTCACAATTGCAAACGATGTACCAACGCACAAGGGGAACCTCCCAATGTGGCAGATGTTTGGTCTACAAGCTGAAGGAGGGTGAATAAAAGAGTAGAAAAATGACATAAGGAAGGGGATCATCGAACATGGTTGCCTTTTCCACCCTCGTTCTTTAGCTAATGGATGGAACACGATTTCATGAGCATTTTGTATATGCACCTTGTCATCGAGAACATGCAATACTTAATTAACATGTTGTTGAGAACACAATATTTTGATGTTTTTTGTAAACAATGTATAATATATATATTGTGTAATTAGTAACATGCCCAAAGGGTTTATGTGTTACAAATTACATGAGAAGAATCGACTTTAATGAATATTATATTTTTGCAAGACGTGTCACCAATTACACGATATTGGTAAAGTCGTGTGATCGTAAACATGAAAATCGCTTGTCGTTAACTACCCATTTCTAAAGGGTCACTCTAATTTACGGTGTCAACATTTCCCGAAGAGTCATTACGATTTCTCATATCAATCATAAATCTGAGTCACCAATTTCGCGAGGAGTCATCTCTAATTTCCAATGTTTCAAATTTGGAATCTGTGATATACAAAACTACAACTTTACATGTTCAGGCTGAAGAAGATAATATGGAAAATTGAACCTACGCGATGTATGGAAAAAATTCCATAGCCTGGACCTACATGATATATGAAAAAAATTCCATAACATGGACTTACATGATATATGGAAACCCTTGACCTACTGCCCGAACCTTCTAGTTCAGTCCGACACGCATGTTGGTTCATATCTCTCGCAACCTGGCTATATATGATGGTGATCCCTGGAAATGCATAAGCATAGATACTTGGTCTGATATGAGAGAAGGCATAACCATGGACCTGGACTTACCGAATTCACGCGGTGGATGACAATAAGTCCATGACCATGGGCCTGCCTTCTCTCAGTTCCCACTTCTAGGAGTTTGCATGGAGAACACTCTCCCACAGATCTTCGGCTCCAAGATGGGGCCTTTGGGACATTGCGATAGCACCGGATGGTGATTTGTCCCCCTTTAGAGGCAGTCCTCACTAACCTTTGAAGGGGGCTAATTCACTGTGTGGTGTTATTTCAATGTCACAAATGTTTTGTCGCATTTTACCTGAGTGGTCCTCACCAGCTTCTGAAGTGGTCTTTAGATCGTTAATTTTGTTTGTTTGTTTTGTAATACTTTGAATGTAATGGATCACCCTTTTGTAAAGGAATATATTAATAAATGATAAGTCTTTATCCCAAGCAAAATTGTGTTCTAGAACTTTATCATACAAAGTCATCATTATCTCATTTTCGGGGACACAACATTTGTACATATCATCTCATCAAAGACACGACATAATCAATTGGTGTGTGTCTATTTACACGATATCAATGATGATCGTGTAAACGATCACATGACATACACCCTTGTGTTGTATTCCTTACACGACAACACATTAGATACTATTGTCTAATCGAATACATGACATAATCAACAGGCGTGTGTGTATTTGCATGATGTCAATGATGATCGTTTAAACGATCACACGACCTACACCCTTGTGTTGTATTCCTTACATGATGATAAATTAGTTATTATCGTCTGATTGAATATATGACAACATCAATGGGCGTTTGTTTACTTACACAATGCCAGTGAAGATCGTGTGAGAAATGAAACGACATAAATCTACTCGTGTTATTCCTTACATGTTGTATTGAATTGAAAAAAAAATAGTTGTCTATTAATGAACCATGTATTGTTAGTAACAATTGAGTATTTACAATTTGTGAGTATGTGTATAGAATGTAAAATGTCCATTGCATAATTACAATTCACCTACATCCGGATCAAACTCAATATTGATTTGGTTGTGAAGAATTGCTGCACATATATGAGGCCTGACCAAATTTGCGATCTCTATTTGGATAAAAGTAGGTTGAAGGACTCCTCCTACTAGCTTCGCTATGTAATACATGATGAACACACCACAATCTTCATTGGTTTCTTGATACGGACATTTGTTGATCCTTCTCATTGGCCACTTTGTTGCACTATTTATGCGAAGGACCCTCTCCATTTCATGGGCAACACATTTCCTTATGTGGTCCACCTCTGCAAAGTGATGCTCGTGGTCACCCTTTAGTGGGTTATACCACCTAAACCTCTTCTCCCTGCAGTGGACAATAAGCAAAAGAAAGTGCCCCATGACATAGATCGGAATGAAACTGCTTTTTGTGTTAACATTCAGCCCCCTCATCAAGATGCCAATGATTTTTGCATGCCTATCCTCCTCACCGTGCTCTGTCCTAATGTTGTAATAGTGTTGTATACCGAGCTTGCCGAAAACATAGTTGGGGTAAACAAATAGATTTCACGCATTGCGCTCCTCTAGTAGTGGGAAGAAGATGTCTATTACCTACAATTAACAGCAAGTCAATTGTGTTAGTCATAACAAGATGATCGACAAGTCGTGTCATTCATGATACGATAAGTGACTCTATTGTGTAACCGATAACATGATTCATTCAAAGTCGGGTATTCACCAATACGATAGTCATAGAGTAAAAATTCAGATGAAACTTAACGTGTTATTCAAACAACAATATGAAGACATTTTGTATTACCAATAAAGCGATAGATAGTAGTTCCCTTTAACTCTTTTTAGAAATTGCATGATTCATAACATGCTTTTGCATAAAATGTATGATAAAAAAATGATAGTACCTCATTCGTTATGCACTCTTGTTTTATCATAGAGACGTAGTTAGTGTGGAGAAGCATCGCCATGGGCCAGTCCTTGTATGGGTGCGCTAGAAAATCATGAGGGTTTGTTGATCTTCAGTCCGCTAAATCTCCATGTGGAATAGCATCTTAATGTTAAGATAGTTGTGTGGCACCAAAGTGACCTCCTCCTTATTCTTCTGCTGCTCAGCATGCACTTCCACATCTATCACTTTGCAGACACTCTTTAGTCGTTCCTAATCAATTGGAGGTGTATCCGATACCCGATACAGTGGCACTACTGTTGAAAACATTTGAGCCCACCGCTTCCAGAGTGGGAGACTTTGGCTGTGGTGGAGGGATAATGTATGGGCCAGGGACGGATTCCAGAGGGACTTCATCATCTAGCTTTGCCTTCTATTCCACACTTTCTGTGTGTCCCAACTTGGCAATCTTCTCTTCAATGTAGCTGCTGAAATTTGTCTTCTTTGAGCCCTTAGTGGCCACCTTCTATGCTGGCTCCTCACCCTTAGATACATGAGCCGGTGAATCAACAACTGTGTACCTCAACTTCTGGGGCACCAGAGGTAGGAGGGGTGTGATAGGGACAACATCTGAAGCTTTTCGCTTCTTTATTTGCTTCTTGGGATTGTTCCTTGACCTCCAGGGATTGTTCCTTTACCTGCCGGGTTTGTTCCTTGAAGGGCCGGGATTAATCAACTTCTTCATTTATTTTCTTCAGGAATCATGTTATTACGGTCATTTCAACCTTCATACCCTTCTTCTTCTTTATTAGGGAGGCAGCTTTTGGCTCCCTTTTCTCTGCATATAAGAAGTAAGCAATCATATTAATACATACACGATATGCAAATCAAATGTGTTTTGGATGACATGATGTGTAACCCTATTGTATTGACTGAAATATGTAAATATGTATAGTCATGTTATCGATCACATGACCACAACCATATTGTTACATTAACTAACGAATGTTGTTGTTTTCATGTGATCGATTACACAATTGTACCCATACCAACACGATAGAGGAAAATTTTGTGTTTTTTTAATTGTACTTACATAAAACTAAATCCTCGCTATCAAACTGAGGGACAAGTACTCTTTGCTCTTCAAGAGCAGATTGGTCAACAACTTCTCTCGATTTAGAAGCTCTAGACTTAACCCAAACCGACAGCTCTCCTTTGGTTCTTGGCGGAGGGGTTACTGCATGAGGGACTTCCGATTGAGGGGGTTCATGTGGATGTTCTGCCTCCAGTTCTGGTGGGGGTTGCATCTGTTCTAAAAGGCTTGTTGCCACCTCCATATTGTTTCTAACCCACTGGAGCACAACATAAATGCTATAAGTGCTCCAATCCCACTCTCCGTAGAGAATTTCCTTCTCCAAAACAACGTTACAAATCCCGGTCATGACATCCAGTGGCATGACAAAGGATTCAATGACATCCTAGCTGGACTAAAAATGCCCTGACGTCTGGCCACGGTGGGCGTGGATGGGTTTCATTGTCCTATTAATGGTTGTTTGCATGCCTACCTTCTTCACCTTCAGGGCCGCCCTTTGGCCATTGGTCAAGTGGGCCTCTTCAACAATTGGAGTGATTCTGAGAATAGTTTGAGAATATGTTTTCAGATGCATGAACACCTCCTCATACTACTTCCTCATCCAGTGATGAGCCAATAGCTTCTTCCTCGCCTTTTTGTTGGCAGTGTCAAGTTTTGTAGCCTTTTGCACATCAATCAGTAGTTGGGTAAACCTAGGCCACAGCTTGCACCTTAGGCTTCATGGAGTTCCACTAGGAGCCATATAGAGGTATGATAAAAAAATACCTAGTGGACAAGACAAAGCAAACTGGTCAATAGTGTACGAATGTCACATATGTCATGTCATGGATAGCATGCTTCACTACTTCATCGTGTTATTGATTACATGATATGCTATTATCATGTAATGCAATATACACGATATATTACTAAGTCATCTTACTGATAATGCAATAAGTATACTTGCATGTTATACATCGTGCTTTTGTACACATGATATCGTGTGAGTAAAACGGCGATATACATGAGCATGGAGAAGTTATCGTGTCATTAGTACTACGCTAATCGAAGACATCGTGTTATTGATAAGACAAGATTTAATTGGAGCACAAATGAAGCCCCAATGAAAATTTTGGCGGTGGCGGTGCGTTCATCCTGTCTGCTCTTGATGTTTCAATGGGCCGATGATATG
Organism: Saururus chinensis; assembly: GCA_035235625.1. Taxonomy (NCBI): domain Eukaryota; kingdom Viridiplantae; phylum Streptophyta; class Magnoliopsida; order Piperales; family Saururaceae; genus Saururus; species Saururus chinensis. The sequence continues at coordinate 30,890,350 of CP141148.1, read as the reverse complement.
CCTCAAATCAACATATCATGAACGGCCCTAGCCCAATTGTATCTCCCCACAACTGTCAGGTCATCTATGAAATCACACAAAGATGGGGATACAAATATGTTGCTATGTGTGAATAACACTAGGACCCCAATGTGCACGATAGCCAACCATGCTAAGTCCTCATTAGAGATAGTCCGTCTCTCGTCGGCCACTTTTTTTAACATGTCTTCAATAAGTTTCTTCTCCAGTAGCTTCCTTGGGAAGAACTTCTTGAAGAATTGCCCCTTGCCTTGGGCAAACGAGTACCCTTTTCCACTCAAACCTGTGACCAATGCCACTTCATCCACTAGAAGGGGTAGTATTTTGCCCCTAATGTTGAACACCTCCTATGAGTAATCCCAACACTCACCAATTAGAATGTCTAGAAGTGGCCTAGAGGTAATGATTGGCTCGCAATCATATATTAGGTAGAACCTAGTCTCCACCAAGATTGCCTTGCATCCCAATTGTGAATCAACAGATCTTTTGAAAATCAAAGTCCAATGGGGAAACTATTTGTTCCCAGACCCGATCTCATTAGTTGTGCACGATGACCAGATTCCCAGATGACTCACCCCATACTCTATTCTATTGCTTTTACTTAGTTGCATTGAACTATTTATTCTTGTAATAGTTTAGTATTTGCTTTCGTTTGGTATTTAGATATAAAATTGTGATGGTTCAGTTAGTGGCCCGGGCTAGCTGACCCACTAATTGGCATATTTCCTAGGGAACTGGGCTGGTCTAGTCTAGGTGGCATGACTCCCTAGGGGATTGTTTGTCCTCTATATGGGGCGGTTCTCTCTCTTGTTTGGATTATGCAATTGAAGTTATTTTGCGTTTCTTCCCTTTCTTCCTTACTTCTCCCCTTTCCCTGCATAGATCTCCTAGGTACCGATTGTGCCTTCTCCAGGCACATCATAGGTATTGGAGCCCTTACGATCCCCGGCCATGGCTTGCGGCAAACAAGCTGCCGTTCCAGAGGTTCCTTAAGAGAAGGAGGTTCCTGATTCAATGTCAGTGGACAACCCGAAGGCCAATCCAGCGACACTTGATGCCAAACTGTTAGAACTCATCGTGGCAATGCAGACTCTCACTGTGGACATGACTAGCATGAAGGCACAACAAGCAGCCCACGCACAACATCTGGCCATGCGCATAGCACCCATCCTACCTGGGCCACCCGCTGCTACCCCAGAGAAGGGCGGGCCCTCGCAGCCTCTAGGGCCGACCCTCCCCAATCCCTGAGCTCTGACCGGCCTCAATGCGGGGGTGTTCCCATACCTGATGTGCTATGGCGCTGGCCATCCAGCGTTGGGAGGGAGACGCCAGGCCTAGGACATGTGAGGCATGCCAAGTGTTCGAGAAAATGCCCCTATGATGCCACCCCCTCCAAATCAGTTCCAAGACACAAAGGAGTGGGATGAGTATCATGGGCATCGCGGTGGACAACGAGGGGGGGATGAGCCCCTCTAGGCTCGCCTATAGTTTCCCCGCTATAATGGTGAAGACGACCCTGTAGAATGGCTGTACAAGGCTGAGAAGTTCTTTGCCTACCAAGGGATGTATTCAGAGGCTGAATGTCTACACATTGTTGCCTTCTATCTCGATGGCGACGCTTCGGTCTGGTTCCAGAGTTTCGAAAAGGAGGTGTGCTACCCTACCTGGGCGACATTCTCCGATGAGCTATGCGTCCAGTTCGGGCTAAATGAGTTGTAGGATTTCAACAAGATGCTTTCCTCCCTGCGCTAGACCACCACCATCCGTGCATACTATACCAAGTTCATGAAGGTGGCCAACTGACTTCCAGATTGGCCGGTGGCTGCCTTGGTGGGCACATTCAAGCGTGGTCTAAAGCCTAAGATATCTGAAGAGATGCACCACATCCCTTGCGCCAGCATGAGGGATGCCGTGCGCCATGCCCGCATCGAGGAAGAGAAGCTGACTAGGCAACATAGAGGTGGGCGCCTTGGACCTCTGCCCCAGCCTGTTATGAGCGCCAACCCATTGGTAGTGCCCACTAGCATTCCAACAACAGGCCGGCCTGGCCAGTAGGCCGCACTGCCCAACCAGATTGTTCGATGCCTTCACCAGCCTAGATGGAGGAGCGCCGGTCCAAAGGGTTGTGCTTTCGCTGTGAAGAGACGTTTGTTCTAGGGCACCTTTGTTCGGTTAAGGGCAGCCTGCTTGTGGAGGAGGTTGAAGAGGACAGCGAAGGCGGGAGCGGAGTTGATTCGTGTCCCCAGGAGGACGTGCTTCCCAAAATTTCAGTCCATGCCTTCTTGGGGGCATTCACTCCACACACGATGCGAGTTTAGGGATTCCTTAAGCGGGGAACAAGTGGCTATCTTGATTGATAGTGGGTCTACTCATAACGTTATTAATGACAAGGTTACTCATCGGCTAGGTTGTTTTGTTTCAAACTCGAAGCCATTTGATGTATTGATTGGCGACGGTAATCATCTTCGGAGTGCAGGGGTGTGTGCTCAAGTGACGCTATCTATTCAGGGCCACACATTTGTTACTAATCTATTCTTGCTGCCCACGAAGGGGGCGGATCTGGTGCTGGGCGTACAGTGGCTGCAGGAGCTCGGTGATGTAGTTTGGAACTTCAGGGACATGGTGATGGATTTTGTTTTGAACGGGCAATAGGTTCGGATCGAAGGCTCGCGACCAGGCAACCTCCTCTCCGCCCAGGCCATGGGCTCCTTCTTCCAATTCGCACCCCAGGGACTCCTTTTGCAGCAGTGTGCCACTATAGAGGTGCCCCAGGATGAACTGCCTTCTGATCTCTAGGAGTTATTGACCGACCACCAGGACCTCTTCATCGAACCACTCCTTCGGTCTGGCTTCATGACCATCATATCCCTATCACTCCCAGCGCAGCCCCCGCCAATGTCTGGCCCTACTGCTACCCCCACATCCAGAAATCTAAAATTGAAAAGCTAGTGGCGGATTTGCTGCAGTCTGGGATTATCCGCCCTAGTACAAGTTCGTACTCGTCCCCAGTATTGCTGGTTCGCAAGAAGAATGGGTCATGGCGGTTATGTGTGGACTATCGTGCTTTGAATGCAATCACCGTTAAGGACAAGTGCTCCATACCGGTGATTGAGGATTTGTTGGATGAGCTAACAGGTGCCATGATCTTTAGTAAGCTCGACCTTCGTTCGGGCTATCATCAGATTCGGGTGCAGCCAGCGGAAGTGCACAAGACGGCGTTCCGGACTCATGACGGCCATTTTGAGTTCCTAGTTATGTCATTTGGGCTGACCAACCCCCCCTCCACCTATCAGTGCCTCATGAATGATATTTTCTGGCCATTCTTGCGTCGCTATATATTGGTTTTCTTTGATGATATCTTGGTATACAGCCGCTCATGGTCGGAGCACCTGACGCATCTCAGGTCGGTCTTTAATATCTTGCGCTCCAATTCTCTTTTCCTGAAACGTTTGAAGTGTTCTTTTGGTAATCCGCAGGTTTATTATTTGGGCCATATTATTTTGAGCAATGGGTGTTGCTATTGACCCGGCCAAGGCGGGCGCCATGCTCTCTTGGCCGCGACCCACGTCCGTTCTAGCACTCCGTGGTTTTTTGGGCCTTACAGGTTATTATCGTCATTCATTCATCGGTATGGCGAGTTGGCTAGACCCCTCACAAAGCTGCTTAAGAAGGGGGCTTTTGCGTGGTGCACGAAGGCCGAATCGGCATTTGAGGGTCTCAAGAACGCTATGGCCTCAGCTCCAGTTCTGTTATTACCTGACTTCAGCCTGCCTTTTGTGGTGGAGACCGATGTGTCCGAGGTGGGTTTGGGGGCGGTGCTTTTGCAGGACAAGCGCCCCATTGCTGCAAAGCACTGGCTGGCTGCTCCCTGTCCTTGTCAGTGTATGAAAAGGTGATGTTGGCCATCATCCTCGCTGTGGACAAGTAGAGTCCTTACTTACTCGGTCGCCGGTTCCTGATTCGTATTGATCATCAGCCACTGAAATACTTCTTGGAGTGGCGCGTATCTACCCCCTCATGGAAGCGGTGGGTAAGCAAGTTGCTGGGCTATGACTATGAGGTCGTATATAAGAAGGGATCGAAGAACATTGTGGCCAATGCACTCTCTCGCAGTCCGGCACCGGGATCTTGTTTGGCTTTCTCCACTCTCTCTTGCCCCTTTATTGATGAGATACGTAAGGCCTATGGTGAGGATTCATGGGTGCAGGAGGTCATTTCTGGCCTGCAAGCTGACCCTGCTAGCCGCCCTTTATTTTAACTCACTGAACCAGACCTGGTTTAGATTAGGCTTGGTTGGCCAAAAGGGTGGGGAGACCCGATCCAGCCTGAACAGGGATCCGACAACCCTCTTTGTGGGCCACCTTCCCCATAGGCCTCTGGTGTTGCCACCTCTGGCCGCCATGATGGAGTGATGACCTGGCCTGGCCGAATCGTTGATGCATGGAGATTCAGACAGACCCTAGCCTTCCTCTGTCTAGTGGTCAGCCGGGGTAAAAAGGACCCCTTTTTTCAAGAGAAGTCAAAGAAATGACGGTGGCTCTAGGTGGAAATTCCACTACCAAATAATGGTGGACCACCACCCAGACAACTGAAAGATAGGCGGTGGAAGGCGGAGGCATGCCTGTCGCCACCCAATTCCCTGCGCCACCCACTGCACCCATCTAATTTATTTGGGCCAGATATGTGAATAGCTAGAGGTGGGTTCGACCAACCTAGACATGAATAGGAAAGGACACTTGCAGCGGAGGCCTACAATGCGCTCAATCGTGGTTTGCGGTAGCTCGTGACATCTCAACTAGCTAGAGGTGGGTTCGACCAACCAAGACATGAACAAGAGACGACACTTGTAGCGGAGGCCTGCAACGCGCTCAATCGTGGTTTGTGGTTGCCTGCGCGATCAGATTATTTCCCCCGATCCTTTGTTCTGCTGGACTTTTTATGGAAAGTTAGAATAATGGACGCAGACTAGAATACCCTGCCGACGGACTCCGTTAGTCACAACTGCCTGCCATTACTGTAATAAGAGAGAAAAATAAAAGGTCGACAACTTGGCCCTCCGGTGGCTGGCCACCCTTGCCTTTGCTTCTTTTCCTCCTTGAGTTTATCCATGACCGACGAGACGGAGGAGAGTTCAGCCACTACCCATAGCCGGAAAAGGCCTGCAAAGATTACACTAAAATGAAAAATGACTAATGATGAGGGCTAAAGGTCGCTGATAGATGTTGGGCACCAGCTAATGGTAGCCGACCGACTGATGCCCATTGCCCCCAACTTCCCCTATCCTCTTTAACTTAAAAGATAACGAGAACATGAATTACCAATTATTTAATAAATTAATTTAATAATAATTTTTTTGAGAAAATTATTTAAATAATAATTAAAAAAATATTTATCAATTTGAATAATTTTGAGAAATAATTTTCAAAGTGGTATTCTTTTTTGTACTAATTGTTTAATAAATTAATTTAATAATAAATTTTTTAAAAAAAATATTTAAATAATAATTTAAAAAAATATTTGCTAATTTGAATCATTTTAGAAAATATTTCTTAAAGTGGTGTTCCTTTTTGCCACGCAGGTGCTAGCCAAACAGCTGGGGCCTGTGTGACTTTTTTTTTAATTTTTATATGATTTCATCCTTTGAAAGGACGAAATCAAGTTTAAGTTGATTTCATCCTTTCAAAGGATGAAATCGGTTTATCGATGTATAAACTTAACTCAATTTCCTCCTTTAGAAGGACAAAATCACCTTAAGGCGATTTCGTCAATCTAAAGGACAAAATCATTGATAAGTGGATTTCATCCTTTAAAAGGACGAAATCACGTAACTTGCCCAACATGTGGTTCACGTACTGATTTCATCCTTCAAATTAGAATTAAAAAAAAAAACTATGTTACACTAACTTTAACACCTTTCCTTGTTCATTCATTCAATTCACAATTTCATTCATTCCACACATTTCATGCATATTGACATCAACTAATGAAAACATACATAAAATAGAAATGTTTATCAAATATCATGCTATAAAAATGTTTAGTTTAAAAACAAAGCTAATGTCACAATCTCCTATGTCCTCAACCTCCGCCTCAACCTCGACGGTGTTGTACGAGCTCCTTTACATGATCTGCCTGCTTCGGCTTCAACTCTAGCTCTGGCTCCTGATGTGGCTCTCCCTCCGGCTCCGGCCCCACATAATTAATAGATGGTTCAACATGAGCTGGCCAATGTCGTCTATAATATAAAATCGGATATGGCTGAGCTACATGTGCAGTGACCGGAAATGATGAACAGGGAGGAGAGCTATGCACTGCTGATGAAGATGGAATATTAGGGAATGAATCATGCATCGGTTGTGTCTAAGCATCCTCGTCGACATGATAATCTCTATGAACATCCGTAATCACCAAATGAAGCAGTGGCAAGCTACGAATGACATCATCAGACTCCCTAATCACAGACTGACATGCTACTAATAAGACCTCACCCAAAGTATAGGTGTTAATTACTTTAGTCAAATGCGTATGCATACATTGAACTGGACGAAGCTATAAAAAATAAATTAAATATTAGATAAATAATTAATAAGAAATAAGAACTAACCTCATCACAAACTTAGCACGCGCTATGGTTGCATTCCTTTTAACACAAGCATCTTTCCGTCTCATTAGAAGAAAATTAATTATTTCATAATTATAAGAGTCATTATAGTTGTAGGGAGCTCATATCAAACAAAATTTTCCCTATGTACCAAATTCATTCATTTTGAAAAGTTAAATGCAACTATTAATATAGGATGAAATGAGTATTTAAAAGCAATATTTATACAATATATTCAAGACAAGAGAACCTTCCTGCAGAAAGCACATGATTAAAAAATTTATCCTTAGAAAAGCTAGTCCTAACACACGAAATTTAATTACAGAAAGTATAATAAAAGCATACATTCATTGAACTGAGAATCATATACTTTCAGAACATACAAATCACTTGATCTAAAACCGATCTAAAACCTCAATGTACCAAATCCCTAAACTCAAATTAAAGAGAAATACCCAGAATCCCTAAACTAAAATTAGGGTGGACGACGGGATCAACGAACACATCGGCGAGGCAGCAAATGACGGGAACAAGACAACCAGTGGACACGGTGGTAGGGCGGACAATGAGAACTGGAGGCAGAAACATCTGGAGCAATCGAGCAAGGAGAGAAAATGACTGGAGGCGGAGGTGTAGGATAAATTAAGCTGATTTCATCCTTTTAAAGGACGAAATCGCCTTAAGGTGATTTCATCATTCTAAAGGATGAAATTGGGTTAAATTTATACATCAATAAATCGATTTTGTCCTTTGAAAGGATGAAATCAACTTAAACTTGATTTCATCCTCATAATTTTTTTTTTTAAAAAAGCCACGCAGGCACCAGCTGCTTGGCTGGTGCCTGTGTGGCAAAAAAGGAACACCACTTTGGGAACAAATTAGTAAATAATTTTTTTAATTATTATTTAAATAATATTCCCATTTTTCTTTGACTAAGATGGAAATCATACCTCATTACCATTGGTCTATGAACTCGCTCCTCCCTATCTTCATTGCTGACTGGGCTTGCCGAAAATTTCTTCGGCGACCACCCCCTTCTCCCTCTCCCTCGCCAAAAGCTTTTTTCTTCAAAATGAGCCGTAGGTGGAATTTTTATAATCATGGAGATTAGACACCCTAATCCCCTTAGAAATTGGGCCAAGGTGGACCACTTGGGTAACTGTTTAATAATTTCTATCAATCTAGGTAACCAGGCCCGCAAAATGACTTAAACGGCCCAAATACAAGTTAAAATCGGGTAAATGGGCCTTGTATGATATGTTTAGCTTCAAACAGTCGTAACTCCCTCATCCGAACTCCGATTTGCATGTTCTTTGTGTTATTTTGAAGCTCTTTCTGTTTACCTTCTAAAAATGAGTAACAAATTCTATTTATTTAGGAATTTATTCAACTGAGAAAGTCAGGGGTTCAAAATACTATTTTCTACGTATTTAAATTTTGAAACCTAAAATAACCGGGATATTACAAGATGATGTTGGCCAGATACCCTCGTGCCCACTCTTTTCCATAACCTGCATCCTCGAAATAATTGCCCACTCTTCTCCATAACATTAAAACTTTCAACAATCTAAGAATCATACAAGCACTTTCAACAAGAAAAATGATATTCCTTCTCCAAATCTCTACACTGATCCTTACACCACTAATGTAGCACTTCTATTTAAGTTTTGGCGTGCCAAAGAAAAGGGTAGACAATGCCCAGCCTCCCTCATCTCGCTGTAGGCAGCCTACACATGCGTCTCCCTCCTGCTATGTATCATCTTCCTTTTCCAAACTTTTTGGCATTGAACTACTTATAGGCCTGCAGCAGTTGTGAGGGACATTCAAACTAGCCATCACCTAATGCTTAAGTGTATATGTTGTTGGTATGTGGGAAGATATTATACAAGTAAATTAGACAAAAACATCTAATTGATGATAAATAAATATTACCCTTCTTTCTAATATACATTGATATGTTGATCTTCTTTCTGTCCCAGATTTATATATGGGTAATAGAGCACTAAACTGCTATTGGATTCAAACTTAAGTCATTCTTAAGGGCCTAAAAAAAGACAAATTCCAATTATAGTATTACACTTTTGTAGTCTATGTTTACATGACTCTTAGGTTGAGGGGGGCCCTCAGTGTTTTAAGTTACTCTAAAAGTTCACATTTGTGGCCTTCATCATCTAAACTGCTCACCAATATTTTGTTTTACATGTTGAAGGTAATTCCTTTATGGGGGAATTTATCTAAGTTATTTTGATCTTGATTATAAGGTCCAGTTACTTTTGTTTCCTTCTCCTGAATGCCTTTTGCTTTTCTCTTTGTTTTACTTTGTTGAATTTCTCCAACTTTTATTTTTTATGTTAAATCAGTACTAATAAAACTCTGATCTTTCAAGTTAAGATTATGACCATGAATGTTTGGTGTTTTCTTGTACTTGCACCTCTTTAATCCATCAATTGGATGTAGGTTTGCTTGGATTTCTATTTGAATTTATTTTTTGTTCTATTTGATATGGGATCAACTTGTATATTCTATTGATGATCTATTGTCGAAATGCTAAACAATCAGGTGAAAGAATTTGGTCATACCGACTATTTATTTGCAAATCTAGACTATTAGGGTCTGAGAGGTTTGATTGTAGTCTCTGGCAGAGTTTATATATTTTTTATTTTTATATGTTTGACTAATAACCCTAATGACTTATTTAGGGATTGAAGAAATGATATGTAGACATGTTATCCCCTCAACTAGCTTTCTTAGATGTAAATGTGCTTGTGAGGCTGATGATGAAGACAAATTTTTGCCAACCTCTTACTTTCTAATTTTGCTTGTTATTGGCATATATATGCAGGAGTAGTAAACCCAATGACAATAAATAATTTTTATTGTTCACTTGCATTTGGAGATTGAACACTCTATTTGTTTACTTTAATGCTGATATTCACTATATCATGGGGGATTTTTAATAAAGTTGTCTTCTTCAAGTTAGCCAATTCAGTTTTGTATAACCATATATGAACACATCTTACCGTCATCTTCTTGTTACTGCATAATGTTTTATGGACATGGTGGACCATATGGTCTCTTTGTGGTGCTGGTAGCATGTGTTAAATTGTGTGCAGTGACTTGAGCAACAACAATCTTGGCATAAAAATGGCTTATCACCTTCCTCCAAATGTCCAACTATTGTGAGTTCCAATAGTTTAGTATGTTACATTCTTAATTTCAGCATTTGGTGGCTAACACTTACTATCTTTCAAAATTCAGTAATCTTGCTAGAAATAATTCGTGGAAGTCTTCCATACATTTCTCAAATGGCATCTCTCTAGCTCTTGTCAGTTACCATCCTTTCGTATCCTTCTTGCTGAAGTACTTAAAATATGTGAAAATTGATAGTTTTGGTTGTTACAAGGGATAATAAAAATGTTGGTCGCAATCACCTTAATGGCCAATTGCAGGACATGTTTGGACAACTTCTCAGCCTTTCCACATTGTAAGATATTCCACTTTCTTTTGCTTTACATGTTTTCTATGCTTTCCATTGACAATGTGCTCAGCACATGTGAGCCCTTCATCTATGAGATTGAGGTGTACACACTAGGGCTAGTGTGTGCTTCGTCAATCTCAAATATCTAAGGCTCCTATACATTCCTTAAGCTAAGTGCATTGTTAGATGGGAGAAACATTAAAAATGCTTCTTTCATAAGGAAACGAAGTAACTTCATTAACAAAGAGAAAGGTGGGGTTCTCCTTGTACTTCCCATTGAGCAACCTAGTCAAAGATGCCAATTGAGCACTCCCTTGACCAAGGGCCCCCCATGAGATTGATTACCTTCTTACATAGCTGTGAACATGACTTGAAAAGTGAAAAAGATCTCCCTTATGTTGTCATCTTCAATGGTATCATCATATCATGCCCATGGTAAAATGGACCAACCCCATAAGATGTTGCTAGTCCTCATGATAGCCTGCTTCAGAGGTAGTTGTGGTACTTCTCTGTCTCCATCTTCCCAATAGAGCCATATTCTTTGCTTTGGAGATTGCCTTATGAGGTTGCACTCTACTCACTATGTCCATGTAACTTGTTATTTGTATTTGTGTTTCTACCTTGTGCTGTTATGTTCCTTGTATTTTATACTATGTATTTTTCATGCATTTGTTTGCATTATTAGCCTTCCTGCGGCCTATTTTTTTGTAGCGGGCACTGTATGCATCAACTTTTCTCTTTGTAAGCAATGACCGTACTTTAAGGGAATTCCGGTGTAAAACAAAATCCATAAAAATAATTTGGCTGGATGTACCTAGTGGTTTGTTAATTACATAGCCGTTGAAAATACAGTCCGTAAAGGTACAATAACCTCCACAGGTTTTTTCTATCTGAAGCATTGTTTAAAATTGGCATCTAACACCATAGAGTTAGACATGAAAATTCCCAGACTTAGTGAGACAACTTTACAATGAGACTTCATACTTCTGTTCGTACCCCCACCAAGAAAAAAAAATGATATGCCGCTATAACATCATATTCTTTCACAACCACTAGTTTGTCCTCACTGTAACCCAAAATAGACAGACAATTCACATCTAGCTTTGTTCTCCTTGAAGCCACTCAACATAATTGTCCACAATCAAAGGCCACCAATGATTAGGATCATAGTTGTCTAGGCTAAAGTAATTAATCTGCAAATGCAAAGAAAAATTAATACATCAAGAAGTGAATAAATTTGATAAAAAAATCAACTATTAATGTGATTAATGACACTATGACATCATAAAAAAAAAGTCTAAAAAAGACAACTACTAACAAACAGTGCGAATAGGAGCACCATACTACCTCCTCCTTGCAAAAAAATGGAGGAAGCCCATCCACTGTTCCATAGTTCTTACCATAAGTCCTTTTGGCTCTGCAAAAGATGAATGAGGCAACTCAATAACATTGAAATACAGGATTTTAACTTTGATGCTACCAAATATATTTGTCATTGAAGATATACAGTTACAAGGTAGAGGCACACTACATTTCCCTTAAGTACATTGTACGCAAGTAAATGGATGCTCAAAGCGTTATCCAGTTAGTGGGAATCATAGAACATACAATAGTGAAATAGCCCTATTTCTTAGCTTTCATTTTCCTGATACAAAATCAAAGAAAATAAATGCAAAATAAAACCTGCAGCAAGTAGACACATAGAAGATATTACATAAGCAGAGCGTTCAATCCCACAATAATATCCTAGAGGTAAGGTTTCTTTGTCACCATGCCAATTGTTCAGTAATAATAGCCTGTCCACCTTTTCCAAAAAATCTAAACATATACATCATCAACTCCACAGATCTTTCAGCGTAAACTAATGAACTATCTTTTCTCTACTCGGAGCAACTTCATTCTTTCAATAAGTGCTACATTGACACATGTATATTCAAGAGAAAGAATTTTGCTGGTTGGCACACTTACATTTCAATATGGCAACTCCTTTAGAAAGAGACAGCAGAATTTCTAACCTACATGTCTGTCCTGCAAGATATGAAACATTGTCCAAACACTACTGATATAAGGATGTATGGGATTCCATTTTTATGTCAAACAAAGGTGTTAATGCATCAGATTCCATTAGTTAAGACTTATTATGAGGAAGAACCTTTTAGTTTAACTCCTGCCTTTTTTTTCAGATCTGAAAGGTGAAAACATTTTTGTAATAATTATGGCCTAATGAAACATTCCTCACTCTTACATGTTGGGACATAATATCCCTCGGAGGTCCCACAGAATCATCCTTTACTCTCTGAATAAGGATGGATTATAATTCTAAACGTAAAAATTCAGCTTCAGATCATATAGGAAAATAATTCTATTTTGCACTCCACCAGCAAAGTTTTCACATCTTATTTTGGAACAAAAAAGAACAAAGAAATAAATAAACAACACAAGAAGTTCAAAGTTAGTTCTTTCAATCTCTTTGATTCAATATTATGATTGGCTCAACATTGCAATTTACTCAAATATAGCTGACATAATTGACCTGGGATTTAAATCGAATTATAAAGGATTGCTACATCAGGCCTACAATGCTGAGAGTCAAAATTACTGCACATAAAAATATACTCCCTCTGTCCCACATGATATATGTATCATAAGCACTGGACACATAACCTATCAAAATGCAATCATAGGGAGGAGATGAAAGAAAGACAAATATATCTACTTATTTGCGAGTGTAGGATGACACATTTGAATTGACACCCACACCTGTTTTTAGAAGAGCTCGTTATGCAAAAAACACAAACCTAAAATAAAACTGCATGAAAAATAGATGGCTGTAAGTAGTAAGTCAGCCTATTACGTCCTTGTCATTCCAAGCTCATTGCATGGCTTTTCTCATACTGTTTTTTTTCCAATAATATATTTGATCAGAAAACTAGCATACATTGCTAACTAATTCTCCATAAAATGCATTTAAATGTCAAGTGTGAAATCAGAAAAAAATACAAGAGACCCAGGTAAACACCTTGAAAAATCAATCAAATCATCTCCATCTTCATGATGGATAAACTATTGAAACAAATAAAAAAAATATACAATCATATTTTTATCTGACCTAAAAGGTCCTTTCTTAAAAAGTCAAGGATCCTTCCCGGCATCACACTCTCTAATTACTCCCTTCGTCCCATATTAATTTTTTTTCAAAATGAACTAATTTTAGATCATTTTGAAAAAATAATAGGACATTAATATAAGACGAAAGAAGTAAATTTTTTAGACATGAAAGGTGAGAACATAAAAATTTTAAGCACAAGTTAACCTTAGAAGTAATATGGCTACAAAATAAGCTAGTGTTGATCAGCCTTTGAACCTTTTTTATTGTAACTCAAACAGAAAATCAGGTCACAGGCTTCTAAGCATCACCAATCACAAGTTTGGTTGAAGTATTTTCTGCAACAGAAGAATAACAAGCTTAAATAACAATGACAATTGCAGCCTCCTTCTGACTTCATGTTGCATTTGGATAATGGATAAACCATAAAATTAAATTTGAACAGTTTACTCCAAGTTCTGGCAGCCTATCCTAGTTTACAATAGCCAAGGCCTAACATAACCTTCTTTATGTATTAAATCAAGGACTTAAATATTTTAGATTTAGATCACATTGAATATATTCTACTTGCCACTGCGTACCACAGATTATTATCTTTTTTTGTAATAGAAATACGTCAATGGGTCAAGATATTCCCAAACCCTTTATTTCATAGTATGGTTAGGGCAGCTTTGCCATTTATCCAAAAAGGAACTGACAACCTCAACATATCGATGGGTAATGCAGTTTAGTTCTAAACAGTACTTCTAAATCTGGCCAAAAATGCTGCGAGGTACTCCACTGTGTGCACAGGAACATATATTTGAACATAATCTTGTTTATATTTAATAAAATTGACACAAACTATCAAAGAGATAAACATAAAGAAAAAACACAGAGACAAATTCATCTAACCTGATATACACATAATTATATTATTGGTACTACCAAGTGAACCCAACTTATTATGGTTTCCACTAAGCAGCTGTCAGAAAATCACACACTCCGGCTCTCCTCACAAGATGTGATTTCCTATGCTTAATCTCCTTTGGTAAATGCTTATTATGCAAGAAACATTTACCCACAAAAAAAAAACTACAAAGTAATATGACAATAAACTCTACCTCAGCCAATTTACACTCTAGTCCCACATAGTCCTGCACTTTTTTGCATGGTTTATCCCCACATTAAGTTTTTTCCCAAAAACAAAATAAAAAAATTAGTAAACATTGAGAACCCTCTAAATCACAGTCCTGCGCTTTTTTGCATGGTTTCCCCCCACATTAACTTTTTTCCCAAAAACAAAATGGTAAAACTAGTAAACATTGAGAACTCTCTAAAAAGTCTACCAGATACCTAACATCATTAAGAACCCTCTAAAAAGAGCACCGGATATCTCACTTCACACTTCCAAGTAATTAAACAAGGTCAAAATAGATATACAACAAGAAAACAAACAACTCAGCTGCAATCCCTACATGGTTTAAAGCAACGAAGTAGAACAAAATCCATCATATTAAGCAACGAAGTAGAACATGCAGCTCCTAGGGAACGTACCACCTCACCAACACAAATACCACCTCACCAACACAAATACCACCAGATCCGAAGCCACATCAAGAGAAAAATCACATCCCCATAGATTCTAGCAAATGAAAAGAGGGACACAATGAAGAGCAAAAGAGAGGGTAAGCGAGAAAGGCTGCATACTCTTGCCAGGCAAAGAGGACGCAGTCGGCAAAGGAGGTGAATCCCATTGCACTGCTCATCGAAGGATCCGACCGCCGCCCTCTCTGTTTGTGTGCGGATGGAGCAGGAGGGAAGAAGGAATAAAAGCTGATATTTTAGGCTTTTTGATCTAAAATTCCCCTCACATGTTTTGTTGTACAGTAAGGCTTGATGTGTTATTTTGTTATTGGTGACACTGTGGCGGTGTGGCGATAGTGTATAAGATTTGGAGCTAGGAAGACTTAAATAAATAAAATATTAGGGTCAAAATTATTGGTCGTCACATCCTACTTAGCTTAAAAATGAGCTTCATCCTCAAAGTTTGATAAGTATACCAAGTGAGTCTCGCTAGATCTTCTATGATTCCGTTAAATATGTTCTAAAACATTGAGATGCGTGTACTCTTATGGTGGAATTGAGGGAATTAATGTGGCCAGAATCAATTCATCTCATTCCATATATGATCCTACATTAGAGCCTTGTTGCAAAATTTATTGGGGAAAGCTATTTCAAACTCTCTTAATTAAAACGTGCCACAAGGGATCTTTTTGAAGTGGGAATAGACATAAGCAGTGTAATACTCCACTACTCACTTCTCTCAATCACTACACGACTTGCAATTTAAAAACTTGCAAATATTTAGCACTCAACATTCAACTTGTCAACATACAAACTGGTGGCAAGATGCTGGCCAGACATCCTCGAAATAGTTGCCCACTTTCTTCCATAAACTTAGAAATTTTTCAACAATCCAACAATCATACAAGCACTTTCAACAATCCAAACATCTTGCTATATCAAACACCAAAGCTAGCATAATTCAATGCTTACCAGCAGATAATTCAATACTAAATACGTGCTCCAATACCATATTTGTAACAACCCGATTTTACTAGAGGATTTCTTTTTTACCGTAAATAAAAAACTTACAAAACTAGAATAACATACAACTCATGCTAGTATATTCTAAATACACAAAGTTCCTTAAGAGAATCAAGCCATTTATTTCCCATGACCTTAGGTTAGGATGATTATCATGCCATGCCGGCTAACTAGATCATGAAGAAAGGCTAAACAACTACTCAACGTTCCTTAAGAGAATCCAACCGTTTATTTCCCATGACCTTTGGTTAGGACGATTACCATGCCGGCTAACTAGATCATGAAGAAGACTAAATAACTACATCTTATAGAAAAAGGTAAACAAGCACTGATTTAGATCAAACCAACATAGTAAGATGATGCTAGCTGCCAACGTACGAGTTGCACCCTCACCAGATCGGATCCAAATGTAGTTCAGCATGCCTAACATGATACTATATGAAATGCACCAATTAATATGTTCAATTAAACTAACATGCAAGTTACACAATTAATATCTATGAAAGATGTCTTACTGAATCTTCCTAGAAATGATTGCTCACTGAAAACTATGCATACAAGACTCACATGTAAGGAGGGGGATGATAACGCTTAACATAATGGATAAACCACCACAAAAAGTAATTTGTTATGTACTAATATCACAAAGCTTCATCAATTAATATCTCAAACTAATATGCAGGTACAAAATAATAAATCAAGCATATGCTATTCCATTTATGTCATGGTCATGCATGATAAACTAAAAATTCTCAAAAGTATTCTGAAGGAAACCTTAATACTGAACTTGCATCTCATGTTTTCCAATTGAATTTTCAAAAATAAATATGTAAAAGAATACATATGCTTGTTGCAAAGCAAAATTTTCAGAAATATGTTTTGTCAGAGAAAAAACTTACCTCTCAAAACAAAGTTTTCTAATAGATTTGCTTAAAAAAAACATGATTTCAAGAATCTACATGTCAATATAGTTCAAGGAAATTTTTTCAAAAGCACATGTATAGCATTTTTTCAGAAAAATGTTTTCAAAATCTACATAACATGTTTCCCAAACTCACAGCTAGTATTAGATTTTTCAGAAAAATATTTTGAAAGTCTATATAACATATTTCCCTAACTCACAGCAAGTGTTAAAAAAAAGGATGCAAAAATGTATTGAAAAGTATTTTTCAAACACATGATCAGCTTTACATGGCAAGATTTGAAAGTACAAGGTTTAAAAATAATTTATTTTAGGTTAAGCTACTTAAGAAGCATGTGGGCCCAACATGCTTCTTCCGTAGCTAAAAACTTTACTTTTAAATTCGAACATAGTATTCTTTCTTGGCACATAAGTTTTGAAATCCTTTGATAATTCAAAACTACTATTTTTAAACCTTTTCTTCATAGATTCATAGTTTTTGAAAACAAGAGTTTTTCAAAAAACACAAATTGTGAAAAGAGAGTTTTAAATCACAATTTAATTAGAGTCATAATTGAAAACAATAATTTACTTTTATTTTCTAAAATCAAGTGATGCACTTTAGATTATCCCCTTTTGAAAAATACCATGCAATTTGAAAACTAATCATGTAGTCTTGAAAACATACTATGCAACTTAAATATTATTTTAGAACATAAGCAAGTAATTTTTTAAATTTTATCTTTTGAACATAGTATTCTTTCTTGGCACATAAGTTTTGAAATCCTTTGATAATTCAAAACTACTATTTTAAAACCTTTTCTTCATAGATTCATAGTTTTTGAAAACAAGAGTTTTTCAAAAAACACAAATTGTGAAAAGAGGGTTTTAAATCACAATTTAATTAGAGTCATAGTTGAAAACAATAATTTACTTTTATTTTCTAAAATCAAGTGATGCACTTTAGATTATCCCCTTTTGAAAAATACCATGCAATTTGAAAACTAATCATGTAGTCTTGAAAACATACTATGCAACTTAAATATTATTTTAGAACATAAGCAAGTAATTTTTTAAATTTTATCTTTTGAAAAAGGATGTACAAATATTTGATAATCCAGTTTGGAAATATAGCATGCAACTTATGAAAACATGATTTGTAGTTTAGAAATTCCTTTTGAAAACTCATAACTTAAAACAGTTCTTGTTTTGAAAACATGATTTTCATATGCCCTCTATAATTTTTGTAACATGATTTTAAAAATGAATGTTTTGAGAAACATATGCTATGATGATGTGATTCTGAAAACAATTATGATTTTGAAAACGTAGTTGTGGAAGAAAACATGTATTTCTTCCAAAAATTACATTGTTCCTTGGGATTAAAAAAAATCATTTAGGATGGTTGGTTATCTCATAATTTTGGAGAGGTCCTTATCGTTCAATCGGTGTCCTAACCTAGTCATCCTTTGTATATGTATAATCGTTCCCTCTTAACTACTTGTGTTCTTATAGAAGCACTAGGCAATCCAAAAGTTTGTGGTCACGCTTCTTTCGCATGAGTAGGAAGGGAAAGAGGAGCATAGGTCACCGGAGGCGCAGGAAGAAAACTAGAGAGTCAGAGAGAGCACAAGCCAGTGGAGGTAGAGTGGAGAAGCCAAAGACGGACGAGGAGGTGGAAGAGGAGTCAATTGCCCAGGCTACCTTGACATGACTACTAGAATCAGTGAAAAAAGAACAAAAGAAGTAGAAATTAATCACATTAAGGTGGACTCCACCTACTGACCAGGGCTAACCACACATGACAATCAAAGCAAGTAAGTAGTCAGGTTCACTTTTAAAAACATTGCTTCCATGTGGGGCAGCAAAGACTGGAGAGTTGAAAAAAGCCCGTCTTCAATCTATCTTCAGAGTGAGTAGCAACGAAAAGAGTAGAGAGCATTGGAGGGGCAAGGAAAAAATTAGAGAGAGAGAGAGAAAAGGCACAAGACAACACACAAAGGGGGAGAGGAGTGAAAGACAAAAACAAAAGGAGCCAATTGACCCAGGCTAACCCAACATGACTACCAAAAAGGGTTCGTGAGAAAACAACAAAAAAGAAGGGAATGGCATCAAGGTGACCCCGCCAACTGACCCAAGATAGCTAACCTAACATGACTAGCAAAACAGGTTAATAGTCAGGTTTGGCTTCTAAAACATTGCTTCCATGTGGGGCAACAAAGATTGGAGAGTGAACAAAAGGCCATCTCCCTGCCAAGGAGGATTTCTCCATGTTGAATAATCTTTCAGGTAATTCTTCTTTTACAGTATGACCTCCATGTTCGACTGCCAGCGCATTCTACAAATAGAAAACTATGCTTTAAACTTTGCTTTTTTCTCTTTCAGCCAGCTTGATTCGACTGAAGAAATGATCATGCCTTCCCCATCATCAACATCTTTGACATCCCTATGTACTTCTGCCGTGCACCAATTGGCTGCTTGGGGGCTAATGACATGCTGGCAGAGGAGAGCCCATCATCAACATATTTGACATCCCTATGTACTTCTGCACTACTGCAAGGTTTACCATGGTTGCTTCAGTTTGGCCAAACTTAATTTCTGTCCTTCTGCACTGCACCTCTGTCTGTTTCGGGGCTAATGACATGATGGTGGAGGAGAGCCACTGGGATGTGGAGGGTTGCTTCATCTTATTTTCGGAGCTTCAGTTTGGCCAGACTCAATTTCTATGTCCTTCTGCACTGCACCACTGGCTGCATCAGGGCTAATGACATGCTGGGAGAGGAGAGCCACTGGCATGTGGAGGGTTGCTTCGTCTTATTTTGAGTGGCAGCTGGTAGAAGATATTTGCATATATTAACAATGAAAGATATTGTGACTCTTACAACTCCCCTTGGAGTTGTAGGTACTCCCCTTGGAGTTGTAGGTACTCCCCTTGGAGTTGTAGGTAGTAGGGGACTGTGATAATGCGCTCCACGTAGATACATGATGTCATTGTTAACTTTTGTCCTCAACACTAAAGGCTTAAACAAGATATTGGGAAAAACATATCTTAGATATATCTGAAATATCTCAAATGAAATATCACAAGTATTGGACCCCTTCCATACATTTTTCCCACCCAGTGCCTTCCTCCTTTTGTTATTCACACTGGCATCTACATGAGTGTATGAGAGGTATGTGTATTTAAGTACCTACCAAAAGATGATGATGTGGGAAGAATATTGTGCCCACTTGGATTCCAATATACTTAGCCTTCTAGTGGTCAAGTAGCCTTCCAAACCTCCACTCAAGCTAGATATTCTAGTCTGACTACCAAGTTTTATTTAGATGTACACCATCATGTTATCCACTTAATCATTGACACTAAATTCAACCTTGACATTCTCTATTCTTATTGATCATATTTTCTAATTGATAAACATAATTTATTTTAGTATAACTGCATTCATGTGGTGTTACAATTGTTTGACATTAGTGTTAAGAGGTTTTAGATGTTAATATGTGATTAAATTAATAAAATACATGTGAAAACATCAAATTTGGGCAACCAATAGTTTTTTTCAAAATATCTCCCAAAGATCTTAGACAAAAGATATTGCAAACCCCGTTATAGGTCCCCCATCCAATTTTTCACGTATCACACCTATGTAAGTATGTAGGTTAGTAGTGGTGACTGCTTCACCTCCACCACCCCCCACTTGCACCAGCCACATCTCAATCCAACCACTATTTTTGACAAAAGTTAGGTGAGAGCAGTCCTCCCAACCCACTTTTGTCTCGTGGCTTTACCATCCACCAAGGATGCAACATGGATGGTAGTGGGTGAATTTTTAGAGTTCCCCACAAGGACACCTTGAGGTCATCAAGAAAAGAGTAAAAAATAGTGGGATGCTAGTGGTGGCTTCCCCTATATATTGATACATGAATTATAATTTTCACAAATCTGACATGATTTCAAAAGCAAGTTTTGAAAAGTGCAATTTTGAAAAGAAACTTAAAAAACTTGCATAACAAACCTTTCAACAAAAAAAAACAAAAGAAAACATATGCTTGTTGCATAGCAAGTTTCCATAAAACATATTACAAAGATCATGTTTAGTCAGAGAAAAAACTCAGCTCTCAAACCGTTGTTTTCTAAGGATTTACTTCCAACAAACATGATTTCAAGAGTTTGCATGTCTTTAGTACAAGGGAAATTTTAACAAAGCAACATGCCATGTTTCCCATAGTCTCAGCAAGTGTTAAAAAAAAGTATGCAACAAGTATAAAAACAATATTTTTCCAATAAATGCTCAGCTTTATATGGCATGGTTTGAAAGTGCAAGGTTTGAAAATGATTTTTCCTAGGCTATTAAGCAATCAAAGCTAAAAATTTCACTTTTAAATTCCAAAGAAGTACACTTTTTTGGAACAGGAGTTATGAAATCCTTTCAAAATTCAAAACTATTTTTTTTAAACCTTTCCTTCATAGTTTTTGAAAAAAAGAGATTTCTAAAAAAACACACAAATTGTAAAAGGAGAGTTCTGAATTATGATTTAATAACAGTCATAGCAGAAAATGGTAATTTACTTTTATTTTCTGAAATCAAGTGATACACTTTCAATTATCACCTTTCGAAAAATACCATGCAATTTGAAAACTGATCATGCAGTCTTGAAAACATACTACGCAACTTGAAAATTATTTTAAAAAATATACAAGTAATTTTTTTATTTTTATTGTTTGAAAAAAGGGCATGCAAATATTTGATAATCTAGTCCTGAAACATAACAAGCAACTTTTCAAAACATAATTTAGAGTTTAGAAATTCATTTTGAAAACATTGAACTAATAAAAAATTCTTGTTTTGAAAAAATGACTTTCATAAGCCTTTTATAACTTTTTAAGATGATTTTGAAAACAAATGTTTTGAAAAACATATGCATAACATGCAACTTTTGAAAACATACTTTACAATATATAAATTCATTTTGAAAACTCATGCTTAAAAGACTCTTGTTTTGAAAACATGATTTTGAAATGTCTTTTATAATTTTTTAACATGATTTTAAAAATAAATGTTTTGAAAAACATATGCTATGATAATGTTATTTTGAAAAAAAAAAATGATTCTCAAAACATAGTTGTCTAAGAAAACATGTTATTACTTCCAAAAATTATATAGTTACTTTAGGATAAAAATGAGTTTTCATTTAGGATGGTTAGCGTGTATCATGTCTCAAAATAGTTCAGAGAAGTCCTTATCGTTTAATAAAGACTCATGCTTAATAAACTCTTGTTTTGAAAACATGATTTTCAAATGTCTTATAATTTTTTAACATGATTTTAAAAACAAATGTTTTGAAAAATATATGCTATGATAATGTTATTTTGAAAACAGAAATGATTCTCAAAACATAGTTGTCTAAGAAAACATGTTATTACTTCCAAAAATTATATAGTTACTTTAGGATAAAAATGAGTTTTCATTTAGGATGGTTAGTGTGTATCATGTCTCAAAATAGTTCAGAGAAGTCCTTATCGTTTAATAAGGACTCGTGCTTAAAAAACTCTTGTTTTGAAAACATGATTTTGAAATGTCTTTTATAATTTTTTAACATGATTTTAAAAACAAATGTTTTGAAAAACATATGCTATGATAATGTTATTTTGAAAACAAAAATGATTCTCAAAACATAGTTGTCTAAGAAAACATGTTAATACTTCCAAAAATTATATAGTTACTTTAGGATAAAAATGAGTTTTCATTTAGGATTGTTAGTGTGTATCATTGTCTCAAAATAGTTCAGAGAAGTCCTTATCGTTTAATAAGTGTCCTAGCCCAGTCATCCTATGTATAGGTAGAATTGTTTCCTCTTTGACTACTTGTAGCGAAATTAGCATTGGGTAGTCCAAAAGTTTGTGGTCATACTTCTTTGGCGTGAGTAGCAAGGGTAAGAGGAGCAGAGAGCCGATTAGAAAAAGAAAGAGAGAGAACGAAAGAGAGAGAGAGAGAGAGAGAGCAAGCCAACGGAGGGGGAGAGGAGGAGAAGCCAAAGACAAATGAGGAGGCCAGGGTAGAGCCAATTGGCCTAGGCTAACCTGATGTGACTACTAAAATGGGTCAGTGAGAACAGAACAAAAAGAAGATCAAGGGGATGACAACAAGTTGGCCCTGCCAATTGACCGGGGCTTACCTTATATGTCTATCCAAAAAAGATCTCATGGGGAGAAGTTAAAAAGTTATAGGGAAATTCACCTCTGAAAGCTTATCTGGCATAAAAACAGAAATGAATAATAGATGGAAGTCAACAATAAATTTTTCCACACCCTTAACCTAGAACTTCCCTCAGAGTTATAGGATTTTGCAATGTTTCAACTATATCTAAGAGATGTTGATATTTGAAATATCTCAAAAAAATATCACAATTATTCCATATATCCTAACTGTAAAAGGATACATATGCTTGTTGCATAGCAAGTTTTCAAAAACAAAATGCAACGAACATGTTTTGTCATAAAAAAACCCAGCTCTCAAAACATTATTCTTTAAAAGATATGTTTAAAAAAAACATGATTTCAAGAAAACTACATGTCATTAGTTCAAAGGAAAATCTACAAATGCATCTACATATTTTCATAAAAATATTTTCAAATCTGCATGCAAAGTTTCCCAAAGTCACAAGTGTTCAAAAAATTTATGCATAAGAAAGGATATTTTTTAAATAAATGATCAGCTTTACATGGCATGATTTGAAAGTGTAAGGTTTAAAAATGATTTTTCTTAGGTTGTTCAGCTACTTAAGAAGCATGTGGGCCCAACATATCTCTTACTTAGCTAAAAATTTTACTTTTAAATTCCATAGTTATATTCTTTCTTAAAATAGTTCTGAAATCCTTTTAAAATAAAAAACTACTTTTTTTAAACCTTCCTTCATGGATATATAAGTCTTTGAAAAAACACATTGTGAAAAGAGCGTTTTAAATCATTATTTAATAAGATTCATATTGTTGAATACAATAATTTACTTTAATTTTTTAAAATCAATTGATGCACCTTCAATTACCCACTTTCAAAAAATACCATGCAATTTGAAAGCAAATCATGCAATCCCAAAAACATACTACAAAACTTGAACATTATTTTAAAAAATATGCAAGTAGTTTTATAAATTTTATCGTTTGAAAAAAGGACATGCAAGTATTTGATAATCCAGTTTGAAAAAATAACATGCTTCTTTGGTGTGAAAACAGGATTTTAAATATGGAAATTCATTTTGAAAACTCATGCCTAAAACAGTCGTGTTTTGAAAACGTGGTTTTCGCAAGCCTTTTATAATTCTTTAACATGATTTTAAAAACAAATATTTTGAAAAAATATGACAAGATAAATGTTATTTTGAAAACAAAAATGATTATGAAAACATAGTTGTCAAAGAAAACATGTTATTACTTCCAAAAATTACATAAATACTTTAGGACAAAAATGAATTTTCATTTAGGATGGTTAGTGAGTATCGTGCATCACAATATTTTGGAGAAGTGCTTATCGTTTAATAAGCGTCCTTGCCTTGTCATCCTATGAATAGGTAGAATTGTTTCCTCTTGACTACGTGTGGCGAAACAAGCGTTGGGTAGTCCTAAGGTTTGCGGTCATGCTTCTTTGGCATGATAGCAAGGGAAAGAGGAGCGAGAGCAACAGAGTTGCAAGAAGCCAATTAGAGAAAGAGAGAGAGAGAGCAAGCCAACGGGGGGGGAGGAGAAGCCAAAGACAAATGAGGAGGCTAGGGAGGAGCCAATTGACGTGACTACTAAAATGGGCCAGTGAGAAAAGAACAAAGAGGACAAAGGGGAAGACATCAAGTTGACCCTGCCGATTGACCTAGGCTAACCTTACACAACTATAAAAAAAATAGCTCATGGGGAGAAGTAAAAAGTAAAAAGAAAATTTACCTCTGAGAGCTTATCTGGCATATATACCTACAAAGACTTCGTATGGGAAATTGATATCATACTTCAGCAAAAAAAGAAAGGAATAATAGATGGAAGCCAACAATGCAGTTTCCCACTCCCGTACACCTACAGCTTCCCTCAGAGAGCTTATCTGACATATACCTAGAAAGACTTTTTATAAGAAATTGATATCATACTTCTAAAGAAAAAGCATAATAAATAGAAGTCAACAATGCATTTTCCCACTCCTGTACACCTACAACTTCCCTAAGAGTTGTAGGAGTTTGCAATGTCTCAACTATATATTTGAGATATTGATATTGCAAATATCTCAATTAAAACATTACAATTATTACCCATATCTTGGACCCCTTCTAGACCTTATTCGTGACTTTCCCCACTCGTGCCCCCCTAGCCCTAGTCCTTTCATCCTTCCATTTTTCACTCTGACAACTGGCCACAACAAATCCATTTATTGCACCACCACCCTAGGCATGAGTATGATAAGTATGTGTATTTCAGTACCTAACGACGTGGGAGGAACATTGTGCCAACTTGGATTCCTATATGCTTAGTTTTCTAGTTTTCCACCACGTCACTACTAAGTTCTATTTATATACACCATCATGTTAATCATTGACATTATTTTAAAACTTGTTGCAGTTCCAAAAAACATGACTCCAAGAATATGCAGGTCATTAATTTAAGGAAATTTTTGAAAAACATCATCTACATAGCATATTTTCAAAATCTATATTGTCTTTTTTCCAAAACTAAAATTAAGTGTTCAAATTTTTTTTGTAGTAGGTATCGAAAACATAGTTTTACAATACAGCTTTACATGGCATGATTTGAAAGTGCAAGGTATAAAAAACTTGCATAGCATATTTTCAAATTGAATATCAAACACAAAACTGTAAAATAATACATATGCTTGTTGTGTAGCAAGTTTTCAAAAATAAAATACAAAAATCATGTTTTGTCAGAGAAAAAATAGAGCTCTCAAAACATTGTTTTCTAAAAGATATGTTAAAAAAAAACATGTTTTCAAGAAAACTACATGACATTAGTTCAAAGGAAAATTTTCAAAAACATCTACATATTTTCATAAAAATATTTTAAAAATCTACATGCAAGTTTCCCAAACTCATAGCAAGTGTTCAAAAAACAAAAGCATTAGAAAGATATTTTTCAAATAAATGATTGGCTTTACATGACATGTTCCGAAAGTGCAAGATTTAAAAATAAATTTTCTTAGGTTATTCAGCTACTTAAGAAGCATGCGGGCCCAACATGTTTCTTACTTAGCTAAAAATCTCACTTTTAAATTCCAATGCAGTATTCTTTATTAAAACAAAAGTTCTTAAATCCATTCAAAATTTAAAACTACTTTTTTAAAAACCTTCCTTCATAGATTTATAAGTTTTTCAAAAAACACAAATTGCGAAATGAGAGTTTAAAATAATTATTTAATAAGAGTCATATAGTTGAATACAATAATTTACTTTAATTTTCTGAAATCAATTGATGCACCGTCAATTATTAGGTTTCAAAACATACCATGCAATTTGAACACGGATCATAGAGTGCTAAAAGCATACTACGAAACTTAAAAATTATTTTAAAAAATATGCAAGTAGTTTTATAAATTTTTATCTTTTGAAAAAGGGACGTGCAAATATTTGATAATCCAGTTTGAAAAAATAACATGCTTCTTTGGCATGAAAATATGATTTTCAATATAAAAATTCATTTTGAAAGCTCATGCCTTAAAACTCTTGTTTTGAAAATATGATTTTCATAAGCCTTTTATAATTTATAACATGATTTTAAAAACATGTGTTTTGAAAAACATATGCTAAGATAATGTTATTCTGAAAACAAAATAGTACTCTAAGAAAACATGTGATTACTTCAAAAAATTGCATAATTACAGGTGTTGGGTAGTTCAAAAGTTTGTAGTCATGCTTCTTTGACGTGAGTAGTAAGGGAAAGAGGAGTAGAGAACACCAAAGGTGCAAGGAGCCAATTAGAGAAAGAAAGAAAGAGCAAAAGAGTGAGAGAGCCGCCCATGGAGGGGGAGAGGAAATGCCAAAGACAGATGAGGAGGCGGCTGGGAAGGAGCCAATTGACCCATGCTAACCTGATGTGACTACTAAAATGGGTGAGTAGGAAAATAACAAAAAGAGGACAAGGGGGATAAACATCAAATTGACCATGCCAATTGACCCGGGCTAACTGTACATTATCAAAAAAAGATAACTCATGGGGAGAAGTTACAAAGTCACAAGGACATTTACCTCGAGCTTATTCGGCATATACCTAGAAAGACTAATATCAAACTTCAACAAAAAAAGAAAGGTAATAGATGGAAGTCAACAATGCATTTTCCCACTCCCATACACCTACAACTTCCCTCACAGTTGTTGGAGTTGCAATGCCTCAAGCTATATCTTTGAGATGTTGCTATTTAAAATATCTCAAACAAAATATTACAATTATTCCCCATATCTTGGACCCCTTCGAGACCTCATTCGTGTCTTTTTTGTGCCCCCTGGCCCCAGTCTTTCATCCTCCCATTTTTCACTGTGGGAGCTGGCCAAAACGAATTCATTTCTTGCACCATCTTCCCAGGCATGTGTATGACAAGTATGTGTATTTAAGTACTTAATGACGTGGGAGGACTATTATGCCCACTTGAATTCCTACGTGCTTAGTTTTCTAGTTTTTCACCACGTCACTCCAACTTTTTATTGTTAAACAATCTAGTGACTACTAAAAGTTCTATTTAGATATACACTATCATTTTAATTATTGTCATTATCTTAAAACTTGACGTTCTCTATTATTATTCATATTTTCTAATTGATAAGTCAACTTTATGTTAGTATGACTATATTCACATAGTGTTATGATTGTTTAAGATTAGCATTAGAGCTTGTAGATGTTAATATACGCTTAGAATTTAGACTACTAAAATACAGGTTAAAACATCATAGTTGGTCACCACTATTTTTCCTCCCAATAGGATTTAGAATATATCCCTGATATATCCTATCTTATCTTTGTGTCACCGATATATCTATGATAAAAGTTGTTCCAAACCATGTTGGATGTTGATCCAATTTTTTACCCTATGTAAGTACGTAGGTGATTGGCAGCCGTGACTACCTCACCTAAATCCCCCTTGGACCCGACCAGTTACTTCGTCCCACTACAACTACTATTCCTCTTGTCAATCTTTCTTATCTTGTGGCTTCACCCCATCCACCCAAGGATGTGACATGGATGAAGGGAAATTTTCTAAAGTACTAAGCATAAGCACCTTGAGGACGAAGTGAGAAAAATGCTATGCCAGTCATCGCTTCCCCTATCTTCATGGCCACAACCCACACACAACTCTTATCATTATCTCAAAAACCTGCATAATTTATTTCAAAATAGATTTTACAAATCCACATATTATGATTTCAAGAGCAAGATTTGAAAAGTGCAATTTTATAAGGAAATTTCAAAAACTAGCATAACAAATTTTAAAACTTGCATATCATGTCTTCAAATTGCACTTTCAGAAACAAAATTGCAAAAGAATACATTTCATTGTTGAATAGCAAGTTTTCAAAAATATATTACAAAGATCCTGTTGTCAGAGAAAAATCTCAGCTCTCAAAACATTGTTTATAAAAAGATTTGATTCCAAAAAACATGATTTCAAGAATATGCAAGTCATTAGTTTATGAATTTTTTTGAAAAACATCATCTGCATAACATATTTTGAAAATCTACAGTCTTTTTTCCAAAACTCAAAGCAAGTGTTCAAAAAAAGTTAGCAATAGGTATAAAAAACATAATTTTCAAAAACATGATAAGCTTTACACGGCATGATTTGAAAGTGCAAGGTATGAAAACTTGCATATCATGTTTTCAAATTGAATTTCAAACACAAAACTGTAAAAGAATAAATAAGCTTGTTGCATAGCAAGTTTTCAAAAACAAAATACAAAGATCATGTTTTGTCAGAGAAAAAATTCAGCTCTCAAAACATTATTTTCTAAAAGATGTTTCAAAAAAGCATGATTTAAAGAAAACTACAAGTCATTAGTTCAAAGGAAAATCTTCAAAAGCATTGACATATTTTCATAAAAATATTTTCAAAATCTACATGCCAAGTTTCAAAAATTGTATGCATGAGAAAGATATTTTTCAAATAAATAATCAGCTTTACATGACAAAATTTGAAAGTGCAAGGTGAAGGTGTAAAAATAAATTTTTTAAAGTTCAGCTACTTAAAGAAACATGCGGGCCTAACATGCTTTTTACTTAGCTAAAAATTTTACTTTATAATCCAAATCAATATTATTTCTTCAAACAGGAGTTTTGAAATCCTTTCAAAATTAAAAACTACTTTTTTTAAACCTTCTTTTATAGATTTATAAGTTTTTGAACAAAACACAAATAGTGAAAAGAGAGATTTAAATCATAATTTAATAAGAATCATATAGTTGAATATGATTATTTACTTTAATGTTCTGAAATCAACTGATGCACCTTCAATTATCACCTTTCGAAAAATACCATGAAATTTGATAACAAATCATGAAGTCCTAAAAACATACTACGAAACTTGAAAATTATTTTAAAAAAATGCAAGTACTTTTATAAATTTTTATCTTTTGAAAAAAGGATAGGCAAATATTTGATAATCCTGTTTGAAAAAATAGCATGCTTCTTTGGCGTGAAAACATGATTTTCAGTATAGAAATTCATTTTGAGAACTCATGCGGAAAAAACTCTTGTTTTGAAAACATGATTTTTGTAAGCCTTTTATAATTTTTTTAACATGATTTTAAAAATAAATTTTTTGAAAAACATATGCTATGATAATGTTAATATGGAAATAAAAATGATTTTGAAAACATAGTTGTCTACGAAAACATGCTATTACTTCCAAAAATTACATAATTATTTGTGGATCAAAATGAATTTTCATTTAGGATGGTTAGTGTGTATCGTGTATCACAATATTTCAAAGAAGTCCTTATAATTTAATAAGTGTCCTCGCCCAGTCATCCTATGCATTGGTAGAATTGTTTTCTCTTGACTACTTATGGCGAAAAAGGGGTTGGGTAGACCAAAAATTTTTGGTCATGCTTCTTTGGCGTGAGTAGCAAAGGAAAGAGGAGCAGAGAACACCAAAGGCGAAGGAGCCAATTAGAGAAAGAAAGAGAGAGAGAGAGCAAGCCAACAGAAGGGGAGAGGAAGAGAAGCCAAAGACAGATGAGGAGGCTGGGAGGAGCCGACTGGCCCAAGCTAACCCGACATGACTACTAAAATGGGTTAGTGAGAAAAGAACAAAAAAGGGACAAAGGGGATGACATCAAGTTGACCTGCCGATTGACCTAGGCTAACCTTACATAACTATCAAAAAAAGATAACTCATGGGGAGAAGTTAAAAAGTCATACGGACATTTACCTCCAGCATATACCTAGATAGACTTCTTATGAGAAATTGATATCGAACTTAAGCAAAAAAAGAAATGGATAATAGATGGAAGTCAACAATGCTTATTCTCACTCCCGTACACCTACAACTTCCCTCAGAGTTGTAGGAGTTTGCTATGCCTCAGCTATATCTCTAAGATGTTGATATTTGAAATATCTCAAACAAAATATAACAATTATTCCCCATATCTTGGACCCCTTCTGGACCTCATTTGTAACTTTTTCCCTACCTGTGCCCCCCTTTCCTAGTCCTTTCATCCTTCTATTTTTCACTCTGGCAACTGGCCAAAATGAACCCATTTCTTACATCATCTTCCTAGACATGAGTATGATAGGTATGTGTATTTAAGTACCTAATCACATGGGAGGAATATCACCCACTTGGATTCCCATATTCCTAATTTTCTAATTTTCCACCACGTCACTCCAACTTTCTATTGCTAAACAATCTTGTGACTACCAAGTTCTATTTAGATATACGCCATTCATGTTAATCATTAACATTATCTTAAAACTTGTTGGAGTTCCAAAAAATATGATTTCAAGAATATGCAAGTTATTAGTTTAAGGAAATTTTTGAAAAACATCATCTGCAAGTCATTGTCTTGTTTTTGAAACTCAAAGCTAGTGTTCAAAAAAAGTTTGCAATAATAGGTATCAAGAAAATGCAAGTCATAATGTTTAAGGAAATTTTTGAAAAGCATCATTTGCATAGCATATTTTCAAAATCTAAATTATCTTGTTTCCAAAACTCAAAGCTAGTGTTCAAAAAAAGTTTGCAATAGGTATCAAAAACATAATTTTCAAATACATGATCAGCTTTACATGGCATGATTTGAAAATACAAGGTATAAAAACTTGCATATCTTGTTTTCAAATTGAATTTTTCAAACACAAAACTGTAAATGATCATGTTTTCAAAAACAAAATGTATATGCTTGCTGCATAGCATATTTTTAAAAACAAAATACAAAGATCATGTTTTGTCGGAGAAAAAACCCAGCTCTCAAAACATTATTTTCTAAAAGATTTGTTTAAAAAAACATTATTTCAAGAAAACTACATGTCATTAGTTCAAAGGAAAATCTTCAAAAGCATCTACATATTTTTATATAAATATTTTCAAAATCTATATGCCAAGTTTCCCAAACTCAAAGCAAGTATTCAAAAAAAGTAAGCATTAGAAAGATATTTTTCAAATAAATGATCAGCTTTACATGGCATGATTTGAAAGTGCAAGGTTTAAAAATTATTTTTCTTAAGTTATTCAGCTACTTAAGAAACATGTGGGCCCAACATATTTTTTAAGTAGCTAAAAATATCACTTTTAAATTCCAAAGCAGTATTCTTTCTAAAACAGGAGTTCTTAAAAATCCTTTCAAAATTAAAAACTACTTTTTTTTAATTCTTCGTTTATAGATTTATAAGTTTTTGAAAAACACTTGTGAAAGGAGAGTTTTAAATCATTATTTAATAAGAGTCATATAGTTGAATATAATAATTTACTTTAATTTTCTAAAATCAGCTGATGCACCTTCGATTATCACCTTTGAAAAAATACCATGCAATTTGAAAACAGATCATGTAGTTCTGAAAACATACTACAAAACTTGAAAATTATTTTAAAAAAAATGCAAGTAGTTTTATAAATTTTTATCTTTTGAAAAAGGACATGCAAATATTTGATAATCCAGTTTGAAAACATAACATGCAACTGCTGAAAAATATGCTTTGCAGTTTAGAAATTCCTTTTTAAAAAATCATGACTTAAAAATAACTCTCTTCTTTAAAACATGATTTTCATAAGCCCTCTATATTTTTTGTGACATGATTTTAAAAATGAATGTAATTAGTAGAACACATGCAAATAACAAAATAATGATAAAAACTCATAGTACTTAAAAAACTATTGTAGGCTAGGCAATCACAAATAGAAACAGCAGAAATATAGCTCAAGACGTATGGGCTTAAAATTGTGAATATAGGTTGAAGGGCTAAAAGGGTTCGAGTGGGATCTATTGTGGGGTTATGAGAAGCTAATGGGTTTTAATTATGCTAAACACACTCATATCAGGTTAGTGTCCTTTTAAAAAAGACATAAAAGCCCACAAGACAGGAAAGTAAAATCTAGCTCATTACACCTAATGTGGGTATCTCCTGAAGTGGTCTTCTTTTCTTCAATAGTCTAACTTTCAGAATGGCACAACAAGAGCAAGGCTCCAGCTGAACTCCAAAAAACTGTCAGATCCCTACCCGACCAACCACTTCCACGTGCAGTTTTGTAGCAGCTTAATGATGAAAGGCTACTACATCCAGTTTTCTTGGGGGGGTCGAAGCAAGAGCACTGGCTGGCCCAACGTTGGTATCAAAATCGTCACCAGACAAGTTGAAGGCAGCTATGGAGAACCAATAATTGTGAGGCAGGAAAAGGGCAGGAGCTTTCTACTTACAACATTAGTTTTGAAGATGCAACCCAGTAAAAAGAACTAAACAGGGGGGCAGGGATAGGGACAGGATGGGAGACCAGAGGTGAGAAAAAAGGATGAATGGGGTAAAGCCCTTTAAAATTCACGAAAGGAAGACACCAGGGGTCCATCGAACGTCAAAACCTACTGGAGTGCACTCGCAGAAATCATAGGAGTCCACTACGGAAGAACTCACAGAGCTCTCACAGATTTTAATGTCAATCAACTATATCATTAAATAAAGTAAAGGCCTCTATATAGGCTTACATAGAGTTTGTAATAGGAAATCAAAATTATACTTAGAAATACGTTCAACCGCCTTCAAATTTACCTAAACATAAGATGACCAAATAAAATCCTAAAGAATTTTCTAATAAATAGGAGCCTACAAAACAGCGAAAATATAGCTCAAGATGTATGGGCTTAAAATTGTGAGTATAGATTTTGTAGACTAAAGGGATTGAGTGGGACCTGTTATGGTTTATGAGAAGTTAATGGGTTTTGATTATGCCAAAGACAAGCATACCAAATTAATGCTCTTATGAAAAAGACAAAGAAAGCCCACAAGTCAAGAACGTGGGATCCAGCAGGCTACCTAATGAGGGTCTGCATTCAGAACGTCATGTGTTGTCAGCTACGTCACAGAAACAGAAGCAGATCATGAAGTGGTCATCTTCAAAAGTCAAACCTTCAGAATGGCACAAGAAACGCAATGCTTTGGGGTTGAATTCCACAAAACCTGATGGATTTCTTCCCGGCCAACAACCTCGAACCACAGTTTTGCAGAAGCTTAATGATGACAAGCCACTGCAACCAATTTGCTTTGGGGTTGGAGCATGTGCTGACCGGCCTCAACGTCGGTACCAAAATCATCAGCAGACAGTTTAAGGAAGCTATGGCGAACCGACAATTGTGAAGAGAAGAAAAAGGACAGGAGCTTTCTACTTGCAACATTAGTTATGAAGATGCGGCCCAGTAAAAAAAAGAGAATGGGACGGACAGGGACAAGGATAGGATGGGAGGGAAAAGGTGAGCAAAAGGATGAATGGGGTAATGCCGTTGGAATCCACCAAAGGAAGACGCTGGAGTCCACCAACATCAAGGCCTACCGTAGTCCACCAACAGAAATCGTCGGAGTCCACCAACGAAGAACTTAATGAGCTCTCACATATTTTAATGCCAATCAACTATATCACTAACTAAAAAAGTAGAGGCCTTTATATAGGCTTAATAAATATTGTAATAGGAAATCAAAACTACACTTAAAAATAAATTCAACTGCTATAAGATTTACCTAAACATAAGATGCAAATAAAATCCTAACCAATTCAGAACATATTGAACATGGATAATTAATTATAATAAGAATCTGGTAAAATAAACCCTAAAACTATCATGTCCGCATCACCTTTGCTCCAAGTGAGTGGGATTCTATATGTCTACAGTTTTCATTAGCAAGAAAGGTAAATACATTTAAGAGTTTAACAAAAGTCACCTAAATTTCCATTCCTGCTTTTACCTAGTGCAATAACTTCCTAGAATTAGATTATTCTATATTTATAAACCCATGCATAATTTTATCATTCACAGTGCCCTTAGTTTTAATCTGCAATTACCCATAAAACATTTGAACTTCAAATAAAAAATATTCACATAAGAACAACTACAACTGGCATTTTTAGTAGAAGGCAGGACTGATAACATCTTACTTGTGTGCAGCCCCAATGCATAATTTTATCATTCTCAGTGCCCTTAGTTTTAGTCTGCAATTACCCATAAAACATTTGAACTTCAAATAGAAAATATTCACATAAGAACAACTGGCATTTTTAGTAGAAGGCACGACTGATAATATCTTACTTGTGTGCAGGCCCCAATGCCAAAAAGTTGGAAAGCTGCTGAAACCGCATCAATTACACATAAGAAACTCCTACAAGACAAACAATAAAAGGCCACATAAAGTTGCGCAAGGCTGAAAAAAAAAACCTAAAGAAACATTAGCAGCAAATAATTTACATAACTCAAAATGGAAACTACAGAAATACCACAGGTAAGGAATAAAGATTGTTCAAAAGAACGAAATACACAAAAAGAAATAGTGACATCCTAAATGTAGTAAGACATGAGGAAAATAACTGTATGAAGTTCAAAAAAAATATTTTTTTTCGTAAGAAAAGCTATTAAAAAGCTATGAAGCCCAAAACAAAGGATTAGAGAAAACTGATTGCAAGCAAAAAAATAAAACCGGGAAACGTGGTCAGTAAAAGACTTTCAGAAGAAAAACCAATATACTGATTAAATAATGAAGGGAAAATAAAAAAGCAACAAAAAACAGATTATATCTAAGGGATGGAAATGGTGTAAAATGATGAACAAAATAGGCAAAAACTTAACAAAATTGCCCACCTATATGAAAACCCTAAACCAGAAAACTGCAGAAACACCTGAGGAAGAAAAGCTGGAAAGACGGAATCGAAAGAAACCTGAGGACGCTGAAAGTTCGATGGTCGGGAAATGTCCTTCACGGAGAAAAATGGCTGGCGCGGAGGAGGCTCTTGAGACAGAGAAAGCGATGAGGAGAAGCGGGAACGAGGGCGGGGGGGCCAATGGCAGCTCGCCCTAACCCCTTCTCTCGAGCGGAGGGAAGAAGAAGAATGGGGGAATTTGTGGAAGGGATACCAAAGGGCAAGAAGAAGGCCGGCTCCGCTTCCCCGCCTTTAAATACCCATTCAAATCTACGCCAATCCCCAACGGTTCAGCTTCAAATCTGCGCCAATCACCAACGGTCGATCGTCTCAATCTGCTCTGCCTCCATCAAGATTTGATTTTTTTTCCGACCGTTGCAAGTCTTGATTAACAGACCGACCTTCGCCGACCCTCTGTCCTCCGCCCCCATCTCCTTCCCCGGTATGTATCTCAGTTAAATATACTGGAGTATGAGTTAAGAAGTAAATTTAGGCGGACCTTGGAGTGTCTTATTTTGACTAATAAAGGAGTAAAATTGGTGGGCCGTGCACAAGACGCAACCGATTTGGTTACTCTTGGGCTTGAACACCTGCTCTTAATTGAACCCATAAACGGTGACAACAAAGCTAAGTTTGGTTCTGGGCCTGGACCAAACGGCCTGCATATTAAGGGTTTCAGATTACTGAATGTATCTCAGCCCATATCGGATAAAAAGCATATTTTTCAGATCTTTGAGAGTTATGTGATATTCTATTCATTCAATATGGTGTTTTTCCCTTTCATGTAAAAATCTATTCTTTCATAACAAATTCTCATTTAAAGATCTCTTATCTTTAAGAGTTATGTGATGTTTATTCATGCAATGTGGTGGTTTCCCTTTCGTGTAAGAATCTTTTCTTACATAACAAATTCTAGTTATTTAAAGATATCTGATCTTTGAGAGATGTGATATTTTATTTATGCAAAATGGAGGTTTTATTTTCATGTAAAAATATTTTTTTAACTAAAAAATTCTAGTTATTTAAAGATCTCCTAAGCTTAAGATAATTGTTGACTCTATCTCGCTCTCATACTTCTTGAGATAATCCAAACACCATATTCCTGGTAAATATCATCAACTCAACTTCTTGATGATTGTTTAGTAGGAGAAATTTTTAGGTGTGTAGAACACCATGTTGGCGTTGTATTTCACCTCTTAAGACATGACGCATTAGCATAGTGTGTGAGATGCTAGAGGCACTTACGATTTTGATAGGCATACCAAGCTGATGTATTGTGTTTTCAATGGTGTAATACACCACCAACCATCTTGCATTTCTCATCTTCCAGACCCACTAACTTTTGTGATCCACCTTATCATGTTGAATTCACAATTACATATGCTTGTGTCCATGGATGATTGCCTAATGCAGAGAAGATGAAGCATGAGGCTCGTGTAATGGCATGGGGCCTATGCATATTGCCCATTCATCATGGCGAGCATGGCTACCAATCCTCGGCGTGAGTTTATGTAGTATTTCTCTTGTTTGGATACAGGATTTTTGGAAGATTTGGTTGATTCAGCCTCAATTCAGGCTTGAATTATTAGAATCGGGTTTGTGTGTAGAAGCTGCACAGAATTAAAAATTCAGCCCTAAAGTTGATTCAGGCCGTTTCAAGCCTGAATTAGCATGAATCACTGAATCACCTCAACCCTAAAGTTGATTCAGTCGATTCTGTCTCCTAGTCCCCATTTTAAAAATTACAGATTCTATTATTTTTTAATGGTTCTCTCGTATCGATTTGAGCCTTGAGAAATGTGCCATATAGGTAGGGCCCACTTTAAAAATTTAAAATTACCTACCCTTGTGGGATCTTGTTTGATGGAGCTCGAATTTAGAAACGTAATGGTACTGAGAACATGCATATTCGAGTTTGAGAGATAGAGTTATATTAGTTTAAAGTTTTAAAATTGGGTTTGACACGACATCTAAATTTATTCTAACAAATTCTATTACCAAATGTAATTTACATTCGACAATGACTTTTTAGAATTATTTCGCTAATAGGCGTATCTTGAATTTTCTAATGTTCAGGGCACACTAACATGTGCAACACATAATAGCGTACACAATAGGAGGGACGTGATAAGGCAAACTACCAAGACAACTTGAATGCCTTAACACCCTAACCCCTCCATTATTTACCTCCTTTATGGATATCATAATTAAGAATATGAAAAGTCTTCTGAGTTTAGTCATATAGCCATATGTTCCCTTTGTCCCATATTAATAAATTAATTTATTTTGCAAAATTAAATGGAGCACACTACCTAGAATCCATTGCTTGGATGAAATATCAATGAGGGATCAACCACGAAGGTTATCAGAGATTTGAAATTTCATATATAAGTTGATGATCCAAATTACACATGTCATTTTCAATTTACCTAGTCTTCTAAAAAATTATCTTCAAAATCAAAATCCAATACATCCAGCACATCACAGTCAATTACTTCTCTCTGCCAACCAGACCAATGCTGCAACTTCCATTATTTAGAAGTATGTTGGTTATATTGCTTCTGTCATGCTCCCAATTTTTGGAATCATGTTTTTAAAAAACATTACCTTTACTTAAAAATTTGTAAAATACTTCCCTTTATACTATGCACTCACGAAATATTGAAATATATAATTAGGGACATGAGAATCATCTTTCCAAAAAATACTTGTTTTGATATCATAAAAATAATAATCTATCTACATGTGATATTAAAATATTTATAGAACCCACAACTAAGTACTTGTTTGCTATAAATGTACAAGTTGTTGAAAAGATAGTTGACTCACTCTCTTGCCTATCATCAAACTTATTGGGGAAAATAAAGCTATAAACTGAAGGTAGGCTTCATTCTACAACTACGGTCTTCCCGTTACCTCTAAGTCTTCACTTTGGGCAACCTAAACCACAAATGATGCTAGTATACATGTATATTTAGTGGAATTATAATCAAAATAAATAATTCAATAAATATACCGATAGAGAATATGTAGTCAAAGTCACTAAAAATGACAGAGAAAACAAAATCCACACATACATTTCAGGGTCAAGCATATTTACAACATGGAACACCTAGACATGGTAGCCTAATCTAGGAGCTCCCACTATACGAGATAATGGATTATTAAGAATCCAACCTCAGTCATTGCTTGAAGCCTAGTCCACCTCATCCATGACATGAAATAAGGACTCCCGGTCCAAGGAAGGGGTTTTACATAACTCCTACTATTAGAGAGCCGAAAGACCATAATCTTGTTTCATACCATATCATTCCATTCTTTATGGCTAAATGGCTCACTTAAAGAGCCGATAAGTCAATAAAAATCTTGATCATTTCTTGCCAAATGCATTAGTTTGGGATGATCAAATCATTACATTACATGGTTTCATATACATGCATGAGGGTTCACTAACCCTTACTTAGTACGTGCTTCTTCATCATTCCAAACACATCACAAAATTCTTGAAAATTATGCAATTTTATATAATTGTTATATAGCTCATTACTTGCTACAAATCACATTTGAAATATAAACCATGAGGCACCATCGGCAAGATCATTTCTTGCCAAATGCAAATCAGTTTGGGATGATCAAATCATTACATTACATGGTTTTATACACATGCTTGAGGGTTTACTAACCCTTACTTAGTACGTGCTTCTTCATCATTCCAAACACATCACAAAATTCTTGAAAATTATGCAATTTTATATAATTGTTATATAGCTCATTACTTGCTACAAATCACATTTGAAATATAAACCATGAGGCACCATCAGCAAGATCACTGACCATCAGTAGGTCCATCGATGTGTCAAACCCTCACCGATAGTGGGATGACGGGTTAAGTCCACCTCACCAATAAGTCGACAAGATCACAATTGCCAAGTGGTAGATCCATTGGGGCATTAAACCATTACTGATAGTGGGATAGCTGGTTAAGTCCACCTCACCTATAAGTCGGTAAGATTACCAATGCCCAATGGTAGATCCCCCGACATGTTGAACCCTCTCCGACAGTGAGTTGGTTGGGTGAGCCCACCTCATTGACGCGTAAGCCTCACAACCAATGACCAATCAACATGAATGGTAGTTATGCTTACAAAAATATTGTTCTTCTTCTAACTTTCAGTGGTGCAGTCATCGACATGTTGATGACCTTATTGGTGGTCGGACAATTAAGAACATAAACTCTTTTTTATTCCAAACACATTTACTTTGAATAAAATCTAAAATAATTCATCTCAAATTAGAATATTAAGCCTTTTGAGACACAGCATGAACATTAAACTACTAATATTTCAAATTCACTATAAAAGTACCTTAAAAATAAGGTATACTTCAAAATAAACAAATTTACGAGTTCATGACCATCAAGAACATGAAGAAAACCATTAAGTATTTTTCACAAAATTAGTTGTAGATTGTAATATGATCTTTTCTAATGCTAAGTTTTCATATTCCCAATGAGTCTTCCTCTCGATCTTCATCAGGACTCTAGTCTCCCTATGCTAGAACTCCTCAAAGACTTCTTTCTCTTTTCAAATTCTAGTTTTCACTCTATTTATATTAGGATAATCAGTTATTGAGTCTCATAACCGCAAAACTACCTTGTTTTCTGAGATAATTAATGTATGCAATTATCATCAATAGACTGCGACACATTTATGCTTGCTAATAGTGATAAGCATCAATGTTTTAAAATTGGATTAGACTAGATAGTCTGACTTGACCCATTTTCAGTTCTTCAGATGAGTTTAACTAGGTTGGGTCACAAAGATCTGGACGGTCAAACCAATAACCCAGTACTAACTTTTTTTCACGATCAAGATGTCAGGCTTGGAGCAATTTCCACTATCTCTTCTGTGCTCCCCTTTTTCCATCGAGGATGCCACAACATGGATGATAACGAGGTCTTTGCTTATGCCAAGCCATCGCCGCCTCCCCATCGTCCAATTTCCACCTTGTCAATGTTACCCTCATGATGCAGCTTGGCTACGATGCTGACTTTGTCGGCTCCTGAATGTTTGAGAGTGGAGACCTTGTTAAGCGAGTTCGCACCATAGTCTAGGTTGCCAC
The DNA here is from genome assembly GCA_035235625.1 of Saururus chinensis. Classification (NCBI taxonomy): domain Eukaryota; kingdom Viridiplantae; phylum Streptophyta; class Magnoliopsida; order Piperales; family Saururaceae; genus Saururus; species Saururus chinensis. The sequence goes on along the minus strand of CP141148.1, from coordinate 30,850,171 downwards.
CAACTATAGTGACTCGAAGGCTCTTGCCCACGTTAGCTACAATAGCTGTGAGGCCATGGTCGGCATCAACCTCAATAAAGAGACGATTGAGAGGTATGCCAACCATTAGGAGTAATGCACAACTAAAGCCAAAGGAACGGTCATGGTCAACAACAACCTCAACGACGAGAAGGTTGAGAGGTATGCCAACCATTTGGAGTAATGCCCAATTAATGTCAAATGAACGATTCTTGTCTAGGGGCACTACTCTCCACTCATATTTGTTCTATCTTAGTCTCAAATTATAAATAGAATTCCTTTCTCCTCACTTTTTTCTTCCACATATATAGATGGACTTAGGCAAGCTTTGGAACTTCTTTATTTTAATCATAGCATAAAGAGGGTTAATATCACTATACAGATTGAATTAACACTCAAAGATTGCCGATCTCATTTCATATGAAGTTGGTGTTTCAATGAGTGGTCTTCTTGCATTTGGAGGTTGGAATAGGTGTTGTTGGCTTTGGAGTTGGGGCGATCACAGTTACAACATGGTCTCGAGCTAATCAACTATCTTTAGATGCTGTTGGAAAGAAAAATAAAGATACTTCATCAACTATTTTTAGATGGTG